>JALIRH010000002.1:65949023-68624064 GCA_023055505.1 Callipepla californica brunnescens
TTAACTACCACAGCACAACCAGAAAGGAGCACTTTTCTTTCATTTGTTTGTATTTTTTAGTTAGAGCTGTATGTCTACTACAGTACTCTTGAACATGACTTGATTCACCTCACTCAGTAAATTCACAGCTTACCATAATAAAAACAAGAAGGCCTAGAGAAGAAAAAAAAAATGTTTCTATTATTTCTCACAAAAATTAATTGAGATAGAGTGTTGTACTGATATTTATTGACAATAAATCTTTTGTTCATCTCCCTTCTAACAGGACAGCAGTATAGCATTCTTGTACCTTCACTTTCCTGGAAAGACACTGTTCTCCCAGTCTACTGTTAAGCGTTTATTCAGTCATCATCAGCTGTCCTTTGAATGAAGAAGCAGAAATAGACCTGATGGAGCATCTCTTCTGGCTGCAATGGGATGGCATCCATCCACGGCAGATCTAAATCTCTTGTTTCTCAACACAGTCAAAGAAGCCCCCTTAAACAGGTGACACCTGCCCCTTAAGGCACCACAATATTTTTATTAGAGAAGCAAAGCAGTCTCCAACCTGTTGAACATGCAGCAACATGGATTTTTTTAATGTTTGCTATGCCATAGTGTTTTCTATTAGCGCAAGCGAAATCTACAGCTCAATGTTCACTCTCAATCACTCTCATTCTTTCTGGAATGGATATTCCCGTCTCAGTTTCAGACATACCACTGCTTTTAGGAGGGAAAGCAAGGAATCCTAAACATTTTCCTTTGTACATTTTACTGACCCGCTTCAACATATGCCATAAAACATGACAGAATTCTATTAACTTCAGCAAAGCAGAGTTGGCAAGCCTTTCAGCGGTAAGGTCTTTTGTTGTTGTGTAGCTGTTTTCCTCTCTTCTTTCCCAAACTATTACCTATTCTCGCAGATAATTAGCCTGACGTTTCCATCATGGTATTAACAGGAGTTGCAGCCTGTGAAATAATAGTAAGGAGAAGAAAGCAAGCTGAGAATGCAAACAAGCTGCAAGGAGCGTGGCTTGGAGAATAACTGCTGGAAACGCATGTATGAAACATGAGGCTACAGGGGCTAGCTTGCAATCAGCAAAATTCAGACCATGTTTAAGCTTCAGACCAGGTGACGTCAATTTGAAACATGTTCATAATTATAGACGGAGGAAGAAAAAGAGCACTTAGGTTCCACAGCCTTTTTGAAGTCTTACTTGGATGATTAGTGTATTCTACTATTTCAGAGTCCCGCTAATCCTGCTCAGCCAGAGAGTACTGGGTGTCTGAGGGGAACGATTTATCATAATGTCTTACTGGTATGATGCACTAAGTAATGTGTACCGCATAAGTGACAGCAGAAAGCAGAAGTACTTAAGAAAGTCTAGAAGATCATACAGAAAATGAGTTAATATTGCTTCCACTCACTAATGAGGATAGAAAAAAGACAGGAAGGCTCACCCCAAAGACCATCAGATCAACTTCTCCAAAAACAAAACCTCAGCCTCTAAGGAAAGCTCTCAAATCTTCTGTGAGCTTTTTAGACTGAACAGAAAACTATCTAAAGTAAATACTGATTAGAAATGCGAAATTAGTTATTTCCCTGCTAATTGATTTGGAAGAGGTACTAACACTTATTAGAAAGGTCTTAAGTCTCCACCACATTCGGCTATATAGAAACCTTAGAATAAAACCAAGATGTTGCTTTCTGTAAACTGTTCAAATACCAGAACTACAGTAGCTTGAGGAGGAAATGCATTAATCTTGAGGTAAGCTAGAGGGGGGTAAATGCATTCCACTTGTTTACTGAAATAAGAATACTTGTCTGTAATTTTCTGACACAGTAACATCTTATTTTGGGAACTAAGTACATCACTAACTGTGATTACAATTACAATTACTGATCATCATTGATTGATACATCACTGATCATGATTAAAATTATTGTGAGTTGCGATAACGTAATATAGGCATATGATTTCTTCATCTATAGTAATTAACTTACTGCATCAAAAGAGAAAGTGCACTTGTCACTCATTTAGCACAGCTTAGAGATACTGGAATACAATACTTTGAAGAAGTGATTAGTAATCATACTAGTATTAAAGCAACTTTACTAGTAATAAATTGATTGAATTTTAATAATTATTTCACTGACATTAACATTTTGTATTTTTTGTATTGGCAACAACTATGGATCAGCAGTATTTCTCACATTTTCTGCCCCTTCCCAAAGAGTTGCTTTAAAATGTTTATTTCACTGTTTGAATGTAAATTTTAGTTAGGAGAGAGTACCTCTTTTCCATGTAAAATAAATTACAGGTATTGAAACACACTGGGTATCCTGATGGTCTAATTACAGAGCCAGTGACATTGGTACTCTGAATTCTAGTTAATAATTCACTTTTTTAAATTGTGTCAATAATTTGAAATCATTTCTACGCATTTCTCCCTTTCCCCTAAGTCTGCTTTTTCTCCTTTCTCAATCTTAATTTTACAATAATTTGTAGCTCTGAAATTAATTATTTCATTTTAACCAACCTGTTAATGCTGGGAATAATATTCTTTCAGATAAAATTCATACTTGTGACCAGACAGAAGGTTTGAATGCAGTGTCCTCGGTTAAGGACACTGTCCAGGCAGTGAAGTTTCCTTAGTAAAGGTAAATTTGCTTATGGATTATCCAACCTCATTTGACAGTAGTCCATTTTATTTCCATAGTGAACAGACCAACAATACAGATCAAATATGTCTGAGCATCTCTCCCATGCTCCCTCCCCATTTAATTGTTGTGAATTAAAAAGTGGAAATTGTAGCAACAGAGAACTGGTCTACCTAAAGAAATATGAGAAAGATTCCAGAAGTGGTAGAAGCTAAGTAATGTCATTTCTTTTGTTTGTTCTATTTATCCTTCCTGTCCTATTTTCAGAGCAGAAAGGAAACCGTGCAGCAAGACAAGAGGCATTGTGCCTTGCACCTTCACACTAGTACATGCACCAGGGAGACTGCTCGCGCAAAATTATCTTGGAAGCTCGCAGAGGGCAAGTGTGGTTACAGACTGCAATACTCACAGATTTAGAAAAATATCCAGAGGTCTTCAAATCCTGCTAAGATCTCCAATCTTTGATCAGTCAATTCCCTAGATGGATGGTAGCATTTCAATATCCATCTTCAGTCTGCCACAGACATAGCTCGTATTTTTATAGGGACATATTGTACTGCAAATAGACCTGTAGCCTATCATTTACTTCTTTACGACTCCTCATTTCTACCTTGGGTTGCATCTCTATTTCAGACTCTCACAACCTTCCTATTACACCAAAACACAAATATAACTTCTTGAACTCTAAGTAGGTCAGCATTTACTGCATCCCTCAATGAGAATGAAGATAAATGCAATAGGGGAGAACCCCTGTCCGCTGCTTTATCAATTTGGAAGACAGGTGAGGAGAAAATAGAGCTTACAAGTTTCCAAATCAAAAATAGTACAGTATTTTTGCAAGATCAGTTGGTGGTGATGCATCTCTTACATAGTGGTCTACTTTTTTTTTTTTTTTTTTCTTACAGTAAAAAGATGAATTTTATGTGATGGCCATATAAACATCTTTGGTGTAGACTTTTCTATCTTAGGAATATACAATTATGCGTACCTGTGTGTTCTGCAGTCCTATCAAGGTTCTACAGATTACATTCTATAACAAACATGCCAGGAAATCATTACTAGATACAATATAACAACAAAAAAGATGCTAACATTCAATTATTCGTTTCTCTTTAGGACTTTACACCTGAATCAGAGTAGATACATTACAAACCACAGAGTCCTAATTCAAAGTTGTTGAAACAAATCCTCTTCTGAGGTAGTTAGAAGTAGTCAGAACTACAACTAACTTAGAGTAGATACGCTTCATCCTATTAACTTTGAGTTGAATCTCATGTACCAGCAAGTTAATTGATGGCACCAAGCTTGAGGCAACAAAAGGAAGGGAAGCCACACAGAGGGACCTGAACAGGCTTGAAAAGTGGGCCCATGTGAACGTAATGAGGTTCAACAAGGTCAAGTGCAAGGTGCTGTACTTGAGTTGGGGCAATCCCAGATATGTGTACAGAGACTGACTTGGATGTTCTGGTGGATCAAAATCTAGATATGAGCCAGCAGTGTGCTCCTGCTGCCTGGAAGGCCAACTGTATCCTGGGCTGCATGGAAGCAGGAAGAGGGAGGTGACTGTCCTCCTCTATTCTGCCCTTGTGAGGCCCCATCTGAAGTAGTAGTGTGTTGAGGCCTGGGACCCCCAAAAGAAGAAACATGTGGAGCTGTTGGAGCAGGTCTAGAAGAGGGTGACAAAGATGATCAAAGGGCTGGAGCACCTCTCTCATGAAGAAAGGTTGAGAGTGCTGGGCTTGTTTAGCTTGGAGAAGAGAAGGATTCCAGTATTCGGAGGGAGCTTATATGCAGAGGGGAGACCAACTTTTTACATGGGTTGACAGTAGCAGGACAAGGCTAATAGCTTTAAATTAAAAGAGGAGATATTTAGGTTAAGATGTTAGGAAGAAATTATTTACAAAGAGGGTGTTAAGGTGCTGGAACAGTCTGTGTGGAGAGGTTGTGGATTCTCCTGCACCATCGCTGGAGGTTTTCAAGACCAGGCTGGATGGGGCACTGGGCAGGCTGATCTGCTGGGTGGCAACCCTGCCAAATGGAAGGGGCATTGGGACCAGGAGATCCTTAAGGTCCATTCCAATCCAAGACAAAGGTTTGTGGAGCAAATACAACAGGAGATACACCTATTGAGTCCTGCCTTGTGATACAGCTTGCCTACTACACAGAATAGATTGTGGACCTGCTGAGTGACTTACAAAGTGCTGTTATTGGTGAATGCAAAAAGTGCCTACTAACAAATTTGCCTTCTTTAAGATCATGAAACCATGACTAAGACCAGTGCCCTGAATACATCACTTATAATGTAAAATGCTAGTCCCTGAATCCAGTGTGTATCCATTTAGTACCAGCATCCTGAACTTTCATTCACTGAGGTCAATGACAGAACTTTTCAAAATATGCAGTACTCTACCAAAAGATGATAAAATCATAGCATCGTTTTTTTCTTTCTGACTGTAATCCATAAGACCTTGTGCCTTCCCATTTTCTTTTATCAATTCTTCCCCTTTAATCGTGGCAGGTATTTAACTGAAATAAATGGATTTTGTATCTCTGATTCAAAATTCACAGTATCTAGTTTTTACGTAACTATCTGCTGTTAAATTAAAGCATTAGTCATTTAAGGGACTTTGTATGAGAAGAGTGACCGTAACATTATTTCAGAAAACAAAAATGATTCACTTGTGTCAACTCAAGTACTTATCTTCTTTATATCATATGCATTTTCTTGTCAAAGCCCCAGTATAATTCACACTTAAATTCTCAACTTCATTCTGTAAACTATCCCTAGAGCTGCAAAAGAGAGGATGGCAACTTTTAACTACAGCAACAAATTAAACTGCCTAAAAATGAAAGGTATACTTCAGAAGTAAAATGCTGCTAGGAAGAAAAGTGAACAAGATCATACAAATAGAGTTCTTTCAATTCACTCATTGAGACTGGACTATTAAGAGCTATGTTCTCAGCTATACTGAACCATAACTACTACAGACTCTGGTTAAGTAGCTCTAAAGAGTTCAAGGAACTGATGAAATCCTTCCAACTTTTTATTGTTCCTCATAAAGGTGACATGACTTTTTTTCTCATCTCACAGTAAGAGAATGAATCAGAAATCAGGCTGACAGTTCAGAAGACATTTGAGAACTTGATGTCTTTACAAAAAATTTGCAGTACAGTTGATTTAACGCATACATTAATACGTTATGTTTCAAAATATGCTTGGTCAAAAATTGCTCAGGAGACAAAAGGAAAGCATGGTAATTTCATATGCATTCATCAAACTTTTTTTTCTCTGAAGTGGCATACTCCTACTAGGTTGAAGAATACAGTGCAACTGGATTAATAAAAATTTAACATGTCATACAATTAAATAACTCATACTTACATTACATTTTGAATAAATGTATTTTCCACCGATCTGAGTATCTGTTTATGCTTAAGTTTCTTTAGCCTAGTGACATTTGAAAGGAGCAAGTTTTATTTCTGAGAGAAATTGCCTGAGCTTACTCTATTATATTTGACATTTACATCGCAGTCATACCCTGCAGCTCCAGCCAAGATCAAATCCCCACTGTTCGTGCACATAGAAATGTATGGTCTCTGCTCCAGAGAATTTAAATCTGAGGTCACCTGCTAAGCCAGCTACAGAAAGCCAGAGAATCTAAATAACAAATTATAAATGTAGCCACTTAGACAACTGCAGCCCTGAGGTTATTGTTACTGACATGGAAAAGCCTGAAGGAGGTTTTTTGCTCCCCGCTGTGAAACTACTTTTTGTATGCAGTCCACATAATCTGGGTAAATACGCTTTCTAAGATGGAAACCAAACAGTGCAGATCTGTTGTGGCCTACTATTTGATAGAGTGGTTTTTCTTGTGCATATACGTCATCCTATGATTCAGACCACTGAGAAAGGGTCATTAATTTAGAATTCAATTTATTTTACTTGTACGCGAAAGGTTTTCATTACTGATTTTGCTGAAGTCCTATTATGTTTGCTTTGATGAAAACATACCTCTTAGGAAGATAGGTCTTCATTCTCAATTTTAAAAAATGGACTTGGTCATATCTTTCAATTGTGAAATACACCTTATCTTGATTTCTGTTTCACCGAGACTGTACACATTTGGAAGGGCTGTCTGCAAGCCAGAGACTGACATTTTTTCTGTTATTTATAAACACTGAAGTGTTTAGCCCTCCTGCATTAGTTGCCTCTACTCCCTTTTAAGATCCCCTTGTCATCTCCTACCCTATAATATGAATCCTATATTCAAGAATTACATTCAAGTCTATATGAAATGAAACATACAGCTACCAGTAATCAATGCTTTCAGTCATTTTACCTAAGTTCTACAGCTTGATTAAATTGTGCAGCCTGTGAGTGAGTTGTGAGCACTTGGCACCAAAAATTCTATGCTATCCTGGTTGGGAAGTTCACACAGTGGGATGCTGATGAGGCTTCACAACTCTTCTCCAGCCTCCAGTCTCCTGAACATAGATTTTCTTTGCAAGAAATTCTCTGTGGTCAGATAAAACACTTCCAAGCATTAATAGCATTACAGAGGCAGGCCTTCCTCAATCAATGGAGCAGCAATCGCTAGTGACCCAACCTGTTCCAAGCTTTCAGTCACTAAACTTAAGATCTATTCTTTCTTCCCAGAAATTTCTTCAAGGATTTTGCCATCTGAAAAAACAATGTCAGCTCTTGAACCCACTGCCTCTTTTTTTGGAAGAAAGAGCTTCTCTACAGTATGGTATGTGTTCTCAACTGTTTTCTGTAAGAAAATTATAAGCCAATTACAAGCAATACATTTTACTGTACTCAGCTTATTTTTTGCATAAGCAAAGAAAGTGGTCTTATTCTAATTTTACTGATATTTTAGATTTATTTGCAAACTGTTCTATTTAGGAAAATTATTATTATTATTTTTAAGGACAGAGAGTTTTGACTTTAAATCTCATTTTAACAAACTGCTTTCATATGCTGGATTTGACACTCCATCACCTCATATCAGAGCAAAATGCAAAAGATAGCTACTTTGCTTAAATTTAACTGCAGGGTTTTATAAATTTTGAGGGGAACCTTGGACGTTAAAATCGAATCCTATTTCCTAAAACAAGACTGAAAAGTTTAATAAACTTTGAAATATCATGTATATATATATATACATATCATCTGCACTTTCTAAATAGAATTTCCTTTAACAAGATTTGCAATTACGTTTGCAGAATTTCTGTTTAAAGAATGCATTTTTATTAACCCAAATCAAATTGAAAGTTACCTTTTACTGTTACACTTGGAATACTTTTTGAAATGCTATTTGAGTTCCTTTACTGCATGATTGCATGCCTCTGCTGTTGAGGACTTTATTGGCTTGCTGCATATACTTCAAGTCCTACTAAAGATTATTCAGGATTTTGTTTCACTGTTTATTTTTCCACCAGTGAACACAAACAATTTTGCTGTACCTTTCACTGATCTTTATTTCATCACTTTTATGCTTTTAGGTCTTTGTTTCAAGTCATTTGCCAATTAAGTTGATCAAATACATCCTTATTTATTTAAAATGGCTGCATTTTCTGCTTAGTTAGCAACAGTGGATAATATATTATGAATACATAATATCTGAAGATAATGACTGAGGCCTTAACTGTCAACATTTTTTCTGCTTTGGTTTGTACCAAGATCTGTATTACTCACAGTGGAACCTTTGAACTCTGAAGGTTATGGAGAAACAGAGATGCTGCTTTCAAGTTAGTGAAGCTCTGAAATGATTTTAGGCTTCATGGTGAATTTAAAATCTAGTATTACTGTCACAAAGCTCTTGTTACTGCTTAGTCTGAATACATTCCAAATGCAAAGATAGGATTAATGTCTCTGGCTGATTCTGTAGACAGGCCTGTTAACTATCATTCAGGTAAACACCTCTCAGTACTTTCAGTGTTTTCCCAGTAGCCCTCCTGGTGAAAGCCTCTTTGAAGTCCTTCAAAAGGTTAAAAAACTGAGGCTCCTACTTCATTAATGACCAGCACCCTGCTCCCACAAAATGGAAGGGAAATGTCAAAGGAAAAATGAAGCGAACTCACAGAATCACAGAATTGTAGGGGTTGAAGGGATCTCTAGAGATCATCTAGTCCAACCCCCCTGCCAAAGATGCCACCAAGTGCAATTGCAGTTTTCTGCAGTGTTGGCCGTTTTTTTTTTAATAATGTGTTCAACTCAGGTGGACGTCAAGTAAGAAACGAGACTTGTTCATTACCTGATGTAATCTCTGTGACTCTGCTCCTCTGGACTCTCCACACGTACCATGATGACCTTTCTTTAATGTTGCCACTTCTCACTATGGGTTGCATCAGCAAAGGTTTTTGCTTCATTTTCTGCTTCATTTTTCAAAACACATTCAAGGTGTATAAATGTCTTATTGGAATGCTTGCAATATCTACTTACATCTATACTGCTTTTCATTTCAACTAGATATTCCCAACATCTGGTTACCACACCTGGTCAGTGTATGAACTGTTCAGACACGCAGTCTATAAGGGCACTGCCAGCCCTGCCTGTCCCTGCCTAGGCCCATGCTCAGGCCCATGGTGCAGGGTCCAGTACCAGGCCATCAGCTCCCACCTCTGCTCACCTCAGCCTTGATTTTGAGTTTGACTAATCATTTGGATTACATATTTTCAACATTAGTGAAAACCCAAGTGTTCATTTTAAAATAATATTGATTTATTACACACAGTAGCATTGCTGTATGACTAGGTAAGTACTGAAAGGTGAGTAAACACAGAAAGGGATATATTTTCTCCTAGCAATACCTTTTTCTTAGCAGACATTGGGCATGGTACATTGCCAAGGAAGGCCAAGAAACAGAGCTCAAGCTCATGAACTATTCAAATCTTTTTCTGAACGGTTAGCTGAACGTAGATATGCAGTTCTCACAATAATGTCAGTCAGAATTAGTTTTATGTAGTCAATCTTGGCAAGAGTGAAGTTGCTATAAAAATCAGCTGTAACCTCCAAAACTGAAAGGTCAAGCTATATAATCGTTTACTTTTTTTTTTTTTTTTTTTGCAAAATGACATTAAGAGTTGATCTGAAAATCGGTTACTAAACACAGAAGTCAGTTCCAGGGAGGTCAAACAAAATTATCTTCTTTTTCAAGAGGGCCAAATCTCTAATGCTAAATTCTGAAATTGCAACTATGTATTTGTTATCGACTTTTTAAAATGTGAAATAAAAAATGTTCACACTTACATGTAGAGTATAACATTTCATACTCTCAGACACACTGTTTACTTTTTGGGTGTTCCTATGTGAAGCAAAGAGTTGGACTAAACAATCCACGTACGTACCTTCTAACTCAGAATATTCTACGATTCTGTTTTGTCTAATATTCAAATACTTCATTTGAAGTTGCAATTTCCTAATTCTTATTGTATTCTTTTGAAAATGCCTGCGACTTGCTAAAAAATAATTGTTTAAAAATACTGTATCAAAATAACATTTGCTAACTAAAAATATTTAGAGTATTTGTGTATTCATAGTGATATGACATTCCCGTTACTGTTTCAGGAAGAGTGATTCCATATAGCCTATGGATGAATACTATCAACAGCAACAATCTCTTGAGAGCATCAGTAATTTTCTACCAGTCATATTCACTCACCAGTTTGCTTTGGATTAAACTGAAGTGATCACTTTTCACTTCTGAGAAGAAGACATTTGAATTCACTGGCAAAAAAATACTGGACCGAGACAGTTCAGTGTCCTGTAACTTAGAGTACCTTGTCTGGTGAGGAAAAAGACTCTCTAGAGTAAAAACGAAGCAGTGAAACAATTGCAGGGAAGCACAGCAAATGATGACATGAGATTGCTCAGTCACAGCCATCAAAGTAGCCACGTGGTGTTTAAATGTTTGCTGGAATTCCTATCTATGAGGTTTCTCTGTCGCAGAGATGAAACAGCACTATGTCAATTTCCAGTGGTAAAAGACAATTTCCATTAGTAGCAGGCTGCTAAAATTAATAAGTCTTCCATTAAGAAGCTATTCACTGAAGAGTGGAAGTGCATAGCATGTATGAAGAGAAAGGTTCAATGCATTATTGACAGATGTATCACTCAGTGCAGACAGTGCACACAGAATATTAAAAGCAGTGCTGCCATCTCTTGGTTGGATTTGTGCATAATAAACATGCACTGTGCTTGCTACATATTCAAAAATAAAAAACAACTGTAGAAGTAAATGCTACAATATGACAGCGTTCAGCGACTGCAGAATAAGCACGGGAATTCTAGAATTTCATTAAATGGGGCTACTCCTGCAGATGAAGTTTGTGCTTCCCTGCTGGCTGCATGGTAAACATTTATAAAGACAGTGGTGGTTTTCTCTCCTCTCTCTCTTCTTGCCTTTGGGTTAAGCCTACTTGAACAAGAACACATTTGGAGTAGACAGAAGGGAATTGTCACAGAGAACATTTAGGATGCTGTCAGTTAAATTCTAAGCCTAAAAGCATGAGTTCTGTGGGGAAAATGTCTTCTAGAATTCAGGCTTTTTTACCCAAGAGAATATATAAGTGTTACACACACACACACATATATATATATATGTAAATTTTTGTTTACATACTAGGATGTATAAACAATACCATACCCCATTAAACTGGAGTAGTAGAAATCAATTTGCTCAGAACTGCACAGATGTTGTTTCCAACCCTTCCGACAAGATTCAAAAGTTGCCAATTAAAACAATATACTGAAAAGGAAAAAACATAATTCTACTTGAACAACAAAATGAAGGTCCTTCATTACTGTTACCTTATATGGTCTCACCCCTTTTATCATGAAACTAGGAAACAGAAGGTTAGAACAGACCCTTGGAGGTCTTTTTAGCTCAGTCCCCTGCCCAAAGCACGTCCAATTAGATCAAGTTGCTCAGGGCTGTGCTTTTTTGAGGATTCCTGATCTCCAGGGACAGAGACTGCACATGCAAACCATGCACCACTTCCCAAATTTGACCACTCCTGTGGTGAAAATAAAATTCCTAGCATCTAAACAGTATTGACCACGTTGCAATTTTGGTCCATTGCCTTTCATTCTGCCACTGCTGGCTCACATTCCACTTGCTGTCCAGCAGGTCCTTGGAGCTACTTTCTACCCAGGCGGCCTCAGCTTGTCCTGTCACATGGGGTTACTTGCTTTCAGATGAAGGACTTAATCTGCATGCACAGTGGAAAAAACTGCAGGACATAAAGGACAATTGTCACATGTGATTAAACGGAGTACAGGGTGGAAAGGTAATAACAAAACATATTCTTTCCATTGAAAAGCCACATCCAGTTTTTGGTTTTTTTTTACAGCAGCTATTTGGCACCCTGGACCTTTATAAATTGGGGTGCAGGTGTGGGATGGAAGAGGGATCAGAATAGCAATCTTCTGATTCAGTATGACATTCGATTTTTGCAATTAAAATTCAAGATAACAATACAAATCTGTCACGACTTACTACTGCTTTATGTATGGATAATGAATAACTTCTCAGCTGCCTTAAGGTTTGGATACATGTGATACAGGGAAGCACACTGGTATCCTTTGTATGTAGTAAGGGAAGAAAAGAAGAAAAGAGAGAAGCCAAAACAGAAGGAAGAAATCATGCTGAACTGAACAAATTTTAAATCTGACATTGAACAAATAGAAATATTCTGACTACAGTTGCAAAAGCAGGCTAGTAACTAATGGCATATACCATGTGAGTAGAAGAAAAATGCCCTTGGTACTGAATGGCATGGGAAAAAAAACACAAAACACTTTAATATACAGTTCAAACTTAATTGATTAAAACTCTTTATCTCAATATTGGGAAATGATGTATTGCAATTGAGTATTGATACAGTCAAGCAATACAACTGTGCACAAAGTCAGCTGTCAGTCTTTTTTTCTTTCAAAATGCCAGCATTTATATAGCTATGGATGAAAGCAAAGACTGCCTTTTTATGAAGAATCTCATATTTAAGGCTGAAGAGCTATGCCTATCTATTCAGCTAAGATTTTGACTTGAGAAGTCCAAAATAAAAAAGGATCTTCAGTTCTGAGATTTGCTAAACTATTTTAAACTTGAGAAACTGCAATGGAATCAATAGCCATCCTTTATTGTTTTCAGTGGTAAAAAATATAATGTGGAGTCCCACATGGTTGCCATGAGTCTGAGAACAAAACAGTCAGGTGAAGGGCCTGCCTCAAATACAGACACACAGGTTTATTTTCATGGTTTTACCTAGTCAGTGGAAGTCATAAAGTTTTAAAGGAGAGCTAGCTGCCTCCTAAAATCTGTTTTAAATCTGTTTTAGCAATAGTTTTCCTTTTAAAATAATCAATTTATTTAATTAGAACACCTATGGCTAGTTCTGCATTTTGTTTCAATAGCTGGCCCACTCCAGAAAAGCTGATAATTAGGAATAGCTGGGTGCAACTCTGCCTGGCACCAGAAGGTGAGTCTTACTAGCAAATCATCACTTTGCAGATGATTCTAACTAAGACATTAAATTTAGGCTGCACATCTCACTGTCAGAGGTATGAACAAGAACAGCATTTTTTTCCAGGCATTGTAGGCGACTTCAAAAAATAACTAGTCCAGTGTCTTGTGTCTTGCTACTGAGCTAAACAAGCAGAAAGGAAAAAATCATGTAAAAACCTAAATTGCTGACACACCCAAAGTCTTCAGAATTGGCCAAGTGTGACATATCTTGGACAATATTCACTGGGATACTGCATTCTGCTATTCAAATATTATTGCATCTAGAGTTCAATAGCAATAATAACGATATGTGATCCTGGATCAGATTATTCTGATGAGTCAGAAACATGTCAGAGAGCACTAAAAGAAACAGATAAACTGTGGAAGATAAAATATTATGCTCCATATACATTTTACTTCCAAATGACTATAGAGCTTTTCTACCCAAATGAATAATGTTGGAAAACTAAATAATCAGAGCAAGTAAAAATGAAACCATAAGACTTTCAAAGATACTATATGCTTTTTGCAGTATTTTACAGTATAATTCAAGCATGATTTGTCTTTTGAATGAGTGTTTCATATAAACAAGTGGCACCCAAAGGGTGCTTTGTACTAAGGAAATCACCAGGTATAAAGTAGACAGAAAGATAACTTACTTATAATAAAACATTGGTGTCACAGAAGCAAAATTAAGAATCCTGTACTAACAGTAGAGCTGATAATAATATGCAGCCATTGAAATAATGGAAACCATTTTCTGGGCTTTAAAGCATCACTTCTGTATGTTTGCTATTCTGTGTACTTCCCAGCACACTCTTTTTATTAGTTTCAGTAACGTTTGGGTCATAAATTAATCACTTCTCTGACACTGTTATACCAAGAATGGTAATTACTATGGTACTTTATGTACTATTGATACTCCATTAGTATATAGCCCATGATTTTTTATAATAGTACTGGCCTCTAAGGATGCTTTTGGCTAGCACTGCCACGCTACCATATGTAGTCAGTATTTCTGATGGGACCAACAATAAGCTGGAACTAAGTTTTCTAGGTACTTTTTTAGCAGACACTTTTACTCTCATCAGTGAAGATAGGTATTGTCAGTATTGTGACTGATGGTCAAAACACAGAAGTACTGTCCTGCAGATCTGTTCTTTCTTCACCAAATATGCCAGACATAGTAGCATTTTCCCAGTTGTCTACCACCCATACACGTTTGATGAATGGCACCTATATAACAACGATTCTCTAACAAGACATTTTTCTTGCAACTGAAACACTAGTAGGGGAAACATTCCAACATCGCCAGTCCAGAAATGTGAACAGGTACGACTATATCATTCTCTAATGGTTCACTTCTGGTAAAGGGGTCTCCTTCCCTGAAAAACAATGAAGATGATACTAACATGTGCCCTAGAACTTCTCTGTTTCTTAAATTCATGGAGGCCCAGTTAATGGGTGGGCCGCTGTGCCAAAGAGTAACGTAATATTCACCTGTCGACTAATCTGTCATTTTTGCTGTACCATCTTAGAGCGATTGAGGCTACACATCAAAGTATTACTTAATACCTTCACTGATTCTTATTTTTGCTATAATGTTTTCTTGCTGGAGCAGCAGACCATAATTCAAGGGATATAATCACTTTATTCATGCAAGAGAAACCACCAAATACCAGTTGAGTTTGTAGCAGATGACTGGATGAATAATAGCACTATTTTTTTTAACCAAAATATTACTCACAACAAATCCTATCTGACTGTTCTCTGCTGATTTACTCTCATGGTTCTTCCATCTTTTAGTTAAACTACAAATGCTTTGCTTAATGTATAAAGTTCAACTCATGATGATTTTGTCCTGTACAAACTCTAGAGGGAATACTGCTCTTCCTAACATTTCTTTTTTGGGGAGGAAGGGAGGAGGGTGGAGGTGGAGAGTGAGAGGGAGGGGAATAAAGATGTAAACAGATACAGGTTTAAATGTAGGTTTAAAGACAACACTATTTCTATCATCCTGGAAATGCCCAAAAGTAAAGGTTTAGCTAGTGAAATGCTTAACACCTTTGCAAGGAGACAGAGAGTACAGTGCATTTCTCACCTAAATTCACAAAACTTCCTACTGCAGAAACTCAGCATGGCTTCTAGGATTCAACGCATCTGGCTATTCTGTAAACCCTATGTCCACATTCAGGGTTTGGAGTCTATGCCTCCAGTGTCATGAATGACATGATGACAGGAAGTATCTGTTCTTGCAGTCTCTTAACCACATAAGTCCCCTTAAAAAGAAATCAGTTGCTGTGGAGACACATACTGAAAGGAAAATCCACAAAACTCTGTCACTTTCTTTCTTATCACCTAACAAAGATAATCATATATTTATTATTATTCATCCCTATTCATTTTTTTGGCATTTTTTACAAGTAAGGCATTCAATTACAATGAAGATGAAAATGAAGATGTGCTCCTAGAAATTCCAAGATGAAAGAGTCTGTTAGAAATAGACAGAATTGAAAGTTTCTTTAATTTCCATTGTTAATTCATTGTAATCTAACTACTATTTGAGGTCAATTCAATTTCCTAGTATACCTGAGAGGCACGTTCCACAGTTAGGAACCTTAGGCAGACAAGTTTCCCCAGGATGGCCACCTTTAAAGATGAGCTGTAAGCTTAAGAGCTTATGTTATCCACAGCTGTGATAAGGATAAAAGCAACCTTCCTAACAGCTAGGTATTGGTCCTCTTTGAGACTGGCCCCGTGACAGATCTTCTCCTGAGGCCCCATCTGAAAAAAAGATCTGAGCAAGGCGAGACTGTTAACTGGAATCCAAAGAAAAAAAAACTCGAAGGAGGGAACTGAAAACACTTTACGGAACAGGAATGATGTTCATTTCACTGCAACTAGTGCCTTCATCCTCTAGGAATGAAAAAGAAATGCCAGTGACAGATGAAGCAATGATTTTAGTGTGCCTATGTATTTTCAATGTCTTGCTCCACAGCTGTCTTATCCTCCCCTTCTCTACAGTGCTAATGTAGGATGTGCATCTTCAGGAAAATGTATGTCAAGATTAATGGAGTTCACAACATAACGATGAAACAATGAGGAACTGTAACTGCAGTGTGGCTGGATACTAGGGCTCTGCCTCTATGCATACCCAACACTTTGCTGACATGCTTGGGCCAACACAACTGAGATCCGACACTGATTTGAGCCATCAGGCCACCTTTCTCTGAGCTGGCTCTTTAAAGACCTTTGCAATCCCATCCATGATTATCTGTGCAACAACTACATCCAGCTGAAGAGATCCTCTGGAATCAACATGGAACATTCCTCGATCAGAGTGAAAATGGCTGAAGGGCTGTTTTACCCTCCCTGTCACACCTTCCTGAAGAGCAGAAAGACACATTAATTAACAGTGATGTGTTAGTAGTTTTAAATTGTATGGTTTGTCTCCACTCATTGCTATGCCTTGGGAAAGGAACTGTTTCTCAGTTGAAAAGGCTGCCTTGAATATTGCTGACAGAACCCTCTGACTATCCAGGAAGACCTCAAAGCATCACATGGAGGTGATATTTTAATTTACCAGAAGTGAAGGGGAAAATTAAAAGACACACCACAACCACATAGGTTGAAGAGACTTATTGGAAGGATTCTGACATAATCACAGCCTGCTGCTTAAAACCTGCATTCACCTGTGAACTGAACTTTCTGTAAGCTCAAAGTAGACCCACATCCTTAAATGTGAATTGGTAGTCAAGGTAACACCAGAACAGTTGTTTACAGCTGGAACGAGAAAATGAGGTGGCCTCTTGTTTCAGGTGCACAGCAGCATAGCACAAATATAACGAAGAAGATGAACTCAATTTAAGAAACTCATAGCAAGAAGTTGTTCAAGTAGAAGTTGAGGATTTAACTGTAGAGCCTAAAGCTATCATTCCTTTAAAAGAGATTGCTCTGCCCAGCAACATTGGGTGAAAGATGAGACCTAAAACAGTATGTAATTAAATAAATAAAATACAGCAAATTACAGATTTACACATTTGGTCTGGAAGGAGTAGTTGAACGATGTCTGTTCAACAAGTGAGATCTGTCAACAGGCTGAGCAGGAAACCAGTGGAGAGACAGAAACCTGAAATAATTATTAAAGAGAAGGGCTTGAAAGAATCTCCAGACCTATACACCTTCCGAGGTGTGGCTAAAGCTGTATATGTAGCATTATTAAGCACTAACTTATGTAGAGAGAAGATCTCATAATAGACCCTCATTTATATCATCCTACACTGCGCCAGGAGGTATGACATCTTGCATGTATTTAGGAAGTATTATAATCACATAAATACTCAGCAGTTTATTAAACTCTAAAGGGTCATACAAATAGTTGTCTACAGCAGAACTATAAAGAAGCAGTTTTCCTTAAAAACCTCTTCCACCTCAATTTTAATAAACCATTTCTCTTACGAAATTCATGAGTAGTAACTGTACCCTTTACTATTTAATCATTCTGGATCATGTGGGGTGCTTCTGTTGTTTATTCAACAGCAGTTGACCTTGGGATAACACCCAGCTCAGAAACAATTTCAGTGAATGAAATTATGTTTATCAATGCACAGAAGACATAGACAGTTCTGATGAGAGAGCACACACAGCTTAATAGGGGTCCAGGTTTGGGGAATTGCATTACTGCTCACATCAGCCTAAATGATCCTACAACAACCATTTCACATTGACACAGCTTGCAGATTTATGCACTATGTAGCATAGAGCCAGTCTTATCACAGCTCATCCACTATCAAGTGTTTGGAAAAGATAAGAATGCATTTGCATTTTTAACAAGGGTTCAATGTCTTGACTTCTATGCAGATGCTACATTGACAAATACAAATTACATCTGCTAACATTAGCTTTCTCTAGGCTCACTACAGACAGTTAGGGGATGTATTTCTTCAGTGAAGATCAAGTAGTTGTATGGCACCAATTGATACAGCTAAGTAATTACACAGTATTTAAAGATATATTAATCCTTCAATAGAATATTTTAGTATATGCTATGAGCTCCCGGGTCATAGGATTATAAGATTTATTTGCTTTCCATCTGACATCCTGTCAATATCAGATACCACTAAAAGTTTGTCAATGGATATTCACAACACAGAAATTAATTTCCTCCAACCTTTCTTTTCCTTCTTCTTCTGCTCTCAGCTGGATAAAATGCATGGAAACCTACAGCAATATGAGCTCATTTGCTAAATTGCCTGATTGCTAACGACAGCAATAGGTTAGGTAGGTCAGACTTTTATATGGTTATCTACCTCTATTTAGTTTTTACATATACACATCATTTGTCCAAAAATCCTTTTTCAAAATAAATATAACACAATGAACAAACGTGCACAAAAAGAAGACTCAAATACTAAAAGTGAATTATGTACTGCATCTTTGACTTCAATTTCTGATATACAAATAAACATTAGAATACTACTTTCTTGCTACAAATGTGCTTTAATAGAGTGGCACAAATCTTCTGAGAAGCTAAACTGATATGAAGAAGATTTAGCGAACACGAGGGATTTTCGCAGTGTTGTATGGTAATTAAGCATTTCATTATGAGATATTTTCAAGAACATAACACTGAGGTTACATTATTTCTTAAGTCTGCCTTCATAATTGTGTACATCCCGAGTTAAACAATAATCACTCACTTTGAAGATGACAACCTCTTATGCTGCGTGACTACAGAACATTATCCATCTCTGCTAAGGTATATCTCGATTAACAAGGCAGCAAGCCTACTGATGGAATTTTTAAGGCATGCTGGATCAAGGCATTTATCTAAATTTCATGCTGACATAAACAACACAACTTCACTGAAAGATCTGTATTTAAATGAGCTCCAGCACCTTGTAGCACGTGCATTTTACAGCAGCTATTTCAAAAGTACAGCAGAAAATTCCTGGAGAAGCTTGCATGGAAAACATCAAGAGGAGAAAAGTCTTGCACCCCATCAACTTATTTACAATTCCATTATACAGTCACACTTTCAGTCAGTTATACTGGCAAGTCATATGTAATTGTCAGCCACACTCAGGCTTTGCTTTTATACCAAAGATATAAAAAGTGGAAGTAATTCACTGTTGAAAGAGTCTAGTAAGAGACTAGACTATAATGAATAGTAACACCCCTAACGAAATAACAAACTGAGTCTCTATATACCTCTACAACTTTCCAGCAATGATTAGGCACCTTACACCTTACTGGTGTCATGCAAAATGGTTCATCCAGATCATCTCACGTCCCAAAAGATGAAAACAAAATCATGTATTCACCCAGGCTCATCCTGATATAGACTTGGAATTGCAAAACCAAAGTTAAATTGCAAAGTTAAATTGCAATGTTTATTCCAATGTTTTGAAATCAGTGAAGCAAACTCATAGGCTTCAAGCATTTTTCCTGATCCTAGGCTGAGCTTCCCATCCCACAGACATTTGTCCTGCTAGCCTGTCTGTTGTTCATTGCTCCATATCAGCACTGCACTTAATTTTTGTTTAATCTATTAACATCACATATTTGTTTCTGTTGCTAGCTTTTGCATCTCTCCAGATTGATGTTAAATAGGACTGACAAGCAATGTCCACAGCATAGTGCACATTACTGTAAATATCAGAAGTTTTCATCTGCAAAGTACACCATTCACAACACACGAAAGATCATGTAAACTTAATCTGAGTGACTGCTACGATAATATCTTCTTGTCTTGGGAAAAGCATTTCTGTGCAACATTTGAAATATTTCAAAAATGCAACCGGACAACTCTCAGTGTTTGCTGACAGTGTCCTGTGCCTGTGGTACAAAACAGGAGTAATTATTCACGTGTGATCATCTAGCTTGAAAGGCAACAAACATGCATAGCTCTAGACAGGGAAGCCTCTGTCTCCATCATTTAGGTAACTAGCAGGTTTCAGCAGTAGTGATCTCTAAGCTGTGGAAGATTTTTGAACTAATTCAGGTCTCTCCCTTTGACCACTACAAGAAGTATTACCACATCTGAAGGGGGTGAAACAATCTGGATCGGATCAGTTATGTTTTTTAAACCAATTTCAGACAGTCAATCCTAAGAGTGAAGTAGCACGTATTTTTGCATTCAAATGCAAGTATGGTACATGGCTGCTAACTAAGTACATTGATAGAACAAGATAAAATTTGACATTTGGGAAAGTAACAACTGCCATTAAATCACATTTTTAGAGTGGTCTAAAGTTCTGACTTTAATAGATAGAATAAATCAATTGGTGTGCATTCTGCTTTTTTGTGTGTGCCCTGCAGCACAGCAGCTGTGTACAAACTAGAATTTCATTAGGAAACAAGGAACAAATTTCAGTAAATATATGCAGTTGGAAATATAAGTCACATATGGAGAAAAGAATTACACACATTTTGGGACTATCAAAAAGTTAGCAAATGAGGTTTCCCAAGTAGTTCTTAACAGTCTTAAGACAGTTTCAGCAAGCTTCCATTCAGCACATCCAATACTAGATGTGTGGAAGAAGATTCTCAGACAAACATCAATTTCAGTTTCTAAGAATTCAAAATTGCTAGAAATTTTTGTCACTTTTCCTGTCACCATGTATTCCTCTATTCCCTGAAAAAATACTTGATATTTCAGATTTCCAAGTGAGATACAGAATAGACATCTTCTGTTCCTTTATTACAGTCATTTAGGTCTTCTAGAAGAACAGCAGAATTTGTACTGAACTACTGGTAAAACAAAGGAAGGGAAAAAATAATGAAGTAACAAGACAATAAAGAGCTTCAACCACTTTCCCTGTGCTTTTCACAGTCCTTAAAATTTTGAGATAGGTTGAGAGTCCACATTTGACAACCAATTTTGTATGCTACTGGTTGGTTGTCCTTCAGGACCTCAAAAGGAAGAACATCTGTACTCTGCTGCAAGAATCACAGAATTTCAGGGGTTCAAAGGGACTTTCAGAGATCATCAAGCCCAACCCCCTGCCAAAGCAGCTCCCTAGCCCAGGTTGCACAGGTAGGCGTCCAGGCAGGTCTGGAACGTCTCCAGAGAAGGAGACTCCACCACCTCTCTGTGCAGCCTGTGCCAGTGCTCCGTCACTGCACTGTGAAGAAGTTCCCATGCACATTTGTGCAGAACTTCCTATGCTTCAGTTTGTGGCCATTTCCCCTCATCCTATCACCACACACTGCTGAGAAGAGTCCAGCCTCGTACCTTTGCCTCCCAATCCTTAGATCCCTGTCTTTTTTGTACCAGGGAGCCCAGAATTGGACACAGTACTCCAGGTGAGGCCTCACCAGGGCAGAGTAGAGGGGGAGGATCACCTCCCACAACCTGCTGGCCACTCTCTTTTGAATGCACCCCAGGATCGCATTGGCCTCCTTGGCCACCAGGGTACACTGCTGACTCGTGGCCAAGCTGTCATCCACCAAGGTGTGGTTTTCAAATAAATTCCTGCCTGTCTGAGGTTTTATACTGAGCACACTCACATCAGTGATGAAGTTTTGATTAACTCAACCAGAATAGGGTTTCTAAGGAGGTCAAGATAAGTCCCTGTCAAATGGATTTACTTGAAGACTATAGACCCAGTTGCCATTGATGCATTTATTGTCAATATTTCAGTGTTTTGTTCAGTGTCCCAAATTCACTGCTGTCAGTGAACACAGCCATAACTTCAGTGAAATCCACAGATTTCCATGTAATTTTCAGTGACTGATTTGTCACCTTGACAAGCAGAGTGCCTGCTGAAACATGACTGGGTTTTGTAATGTCAACCATTAATGACATTTACGAGCCAGCAAAAACACAAAATGGGATTGTATAGTAAATATCATCCCAAAAACTAAATATTGCTCATTGCAGTGGAACATCTGTGTACAGAGAATAATGACAAACTGAAGTCAAACACTCCTTCCTGAAGGTTATTACAGCTAATTTTCTCAGATATGTATGGTTTTCATTTTCTCATCAATATAAACCCACTGCTCCTATTTCAGTTCACACTTGCACTTTACACTGCCACTCTCTTGAGACCCCACAGACAGCAAGAGGTTTATTATCTCAAAAAATTGATTAAGAAATCCTCATCCTTAAGCCCGTGGCAGTTCTGGAAGTCAGTACTGCCAAATAAATTGCCTTTTCCTCTGGAGGCATGTGGGCTGAGGACCACGATTTTGGCTTATCGGCAGTAGCCTGAGGAGTGACGATTGAGAGAGTTTCAAAGTTTATTTTGTTTGATTGTAATTGCTGGGTTAAACCAGGAAAATTCTGATGCAAAAATGGCATTTGAAGATATGCTTAGTTTAAAACAACTGCTATTTTGCTATTAGCAGCCTGAATTGGGGCCTTGCTATTCTTTTCCTGAACTACTGAAGAAAGGCTCAAATTCACATCCTTCTGTGCAGTTTAGTTCTTGTCAATCACTGGTTGCATAAGTAAAATGAACACAGTTATTTTTTACAGGAAGAAAAGTTTGTCAAAACCAAAGGGATTCTTCATGCATATTAATTCCTACTTTTCCATCCTTCTTTTTCATTTGTGGAAGCACCACATCTCACATGGTGGGACTTTGGATGCTAATCATACTCATTTTAACACATCAGTATCATGATGAAAGAAATGACTCACAAGAAATACCATTTTCTACTTTTACCTGTTACAGTGTAGCCATTCTCAGCTTTCCTTCTGCCTCTGTCTAGCAAATGGTTGGAGGACTCATCAATAAATATTATAATGATGTTCAGCAATAGAACAAAGAGCAATGGACAGACACTGCAACTCAGGGAGCTTCATAACAATGCAAGGAAGAACTCTACTTCAGAGTGGTGGAGCACTGGAACAGGTTGCCCAGAGAGGTTGTGGAGACTCCTACTCTGGAGATATTCAAGACCTGTCTGGATGCCTACTTTCATGACCCTCTGTACGAAACCTACTCTAGCAGGGGATCAGACTCAGTGATCTCCAGAGGTCCTTCCAACCCCTATAGTTCCACGATTTGTTCAAACTTGAAGTACAGAATTAAGCTACTCTTCAAACATTTGTTCTTTTGAACTAGGCTTGTAAATAAACACCTTTCATTCTCTGAGGCCATCAAATTAATAGAAGTAATATGCACAATCTACAACATGCATAATTGCGTTCCCTGTCATCAGTCAATCTGTCTTTCAGTCAAATGTATTTTCTCAATGTCCAAATTGACAACAATTACTACTGGCAAAATACTGGATACTTGCATAGGCTTAAAGGGGAAATACATTAAATAATAAAGAGTAACTTTTGATTAAAGTTCTTCAACAGCTGAGCAATTTCTATCCGTTTTTCCTTATATTTTTGCATACTCATCTCCTTATCTAAAATTTCAATTTTATTCTGCACAGCAATGTCTGAAACCTGCTGAGGAAACCAAGATGTATCAACACGTACGATGGTCATCTGAGGTAGGTTAAACACAAGCAAAACTGATTAAAAAAAAAATCTTCACTCTTCATAAGGATGAAACATTGCAAATATTACGCATGACAACCTCCCTGAACTTTTGCTGACATGGAAGACTAGAAGAGCAGTAGAATTAAAACAGTAAATCACATTTATTGAACTACTGTTGTGGGGTGCCAAAGTTCTTGCACATTGGTTACTTTTAATAGGTATCTCCTTTCTTTAAGATGTCTGCAAGTAGTGACGCTTTTGCCTCTGTAAGAGTTCAGAGTTCCAGAGTAAGACGATGATTCTCATTGATTTTATTTAGAGCATATTTAGAGTAGATGGTTGCTCAAAAGAATCTAACGTTTCCCAAGAGCTTTGTACCTACAGTGCACAGTGATTGTTTATGAATAGCTTTGATCCTGCTTTGACACATGCAATAAAGACTAGACCTCACGCACCACAGGTATCATGTGGCCACTCCTTGACAACATTGCTAGCTGCAGACTTTGTCACTGAAGTGCAAAGCATCTAACATGTGTATTTAGTAAGGAATGGCATTATCAGATGACCACAGTTTCCCAAATAAACACAACATTCTTTTCAATCAAATTACAGAGGGTATGTAAGGAATGCAAAGGTAAAAACTGCTGCAAGAAAAACAACAAATACAAAAGCCTTAAGACTGTGATTTAAATTTTTGGTGAAACATTTTCTTTCTTTGTATTCTGCTATGAATTACCTTTCACTTTTATTTCCATTCTGGACTATAACATCTCTGAAGATTAAGGGAGTCTCCAACCTAACGCAGTGTTAACAATCAACGTACAGTCTGGAATAATAATTTTATTCAAATAAAACAGTATAAAACAAGTTTGCTGCACCTTCCCAAATTTCATGAATAAAGTAAAAAACATTCAAATCGATAAACATTCACCAGTAGACTTTAATCTCTTCCAGAGGATGCTGTAACCATAGAAGCCAAGTTAGCCTTTATTTGAAAAAGAACTTTATTTGAAAAAGAACAGAGTAGAATGAGGAGAAAAAAAATGGGTGAAAGATATGAAATTCAAACACTAAGGGCTTCATAACTGAGAAGTACAATGGGGAAAGGCTAACTTCTTCTGCATATCTGCATCCCATTTTCCCTTAGTCTAGTTTCAGAAATGACAAAATTTGAGCTTAAGTTTTGAAAACACAATTGATGTCTGCAGGGAACAGAGTGGCATCTAAAGTTTCTATCTAGGCACTGTTTAAGGGATCTAGATAGAGCACAGAGTTTATAGTCAATTGTTTGCACTGGAAAATTATTTCTTACACTATATGAAATAGCGGATAAAACAAAAACATATGAAAGAGCAGCAAGAACAAAACAAAAAGCAAACACAAAACCCTCTTTCTGCACATCACTTCTAGACTGGTTTCAACTATGTGACTACATGGGAATAACAAAATCCTTTATCTTCCGTGTTTTTTTCTTTGTTTGTTTTAAACACTCTGACTTTATCTTATCTTTAGCAAGGCATTGTACATTGAATGTGAAAAGGAGTCATTGATTTTTACTCTTTTCTTACAATCTACTCTTTTGTTCAAGATTTTACACACAGAATGTCTGAGTTCAGCAAAGAAACACACTCCTGGTTTCAAAGATAATTTTTTAGACAGACTTCACTACAATTTTCTATTTGTTTTTGTTCCCTTTTCTTTGTATATTCTCCTGCACTTACAGAGTTCATTTGACCCATCTCTTTATGAAAAATGAAGCTCATGCCACTCTTTTTACTTATTTATCTACCAATCCATCTACTTATTTATTTATTGGGGTGATGGCAACACATGTAACTCTGGAAGTTCTATACTTTAAATACCACTGACAGAAATCACAATATATTTTGTTACAAGTTGGGGAAACTAAAAAATTCTGTTTTCTTTACACCTCAAACCAAAAGAGAGCTATCATAAGTAGCTAAATAGATTTATTGTTCAGAATATACAGGACTTTCTAGAGGTTCTAAAAGTAATGCCTCCTTTTTTATGATGTTGGTCCACAACGTTAGAGGCAGATGTTAGTGATATAACAGTAGAGTTTGAACCTTCCCACCAATATTCCATTACTTTTTGTTGCTGTGGGATATATGACAGCAGAGGGGCGATGTGACAGGATGGCATCTGACATGAGAGTGCATATGAAGCAAAAGTGCATCACTGAATTCCTCTAAGCAGGAACATCTTATAAGCAGTTTTTGTTAAGTTCTCCTTTCCAAATATTTGGGCAGGGAGAGCATTAGCATGAAGCAAGATACAGAAGAAAACTCAAGAATTAAAGGTCTTATTTAAAAAAAAGAAATTGATTAGAATATCAATTTTGCTAGCAAGAGTTAACAATGTCCTATATTTTTATATATATTTTTAGTATTTCCACTGACTGGAATATTTAACAAACGTAACTTGCAAAAAAGCAAAGAAGATTTGAAATGGAATCTCAGTGACAGTTTTTTAGTGAAAGATGTCGCAGCCCTTACAGCCATTCAAACTTCTGCCTGGTGATATATTCAGAAAAGTCACTCAAACAAACACGTATCACAAGGCACCTTTTCTTGACTGCCTGGACTAGAAAGTTTTTGTTGCTGTGCCTTTGCTCACTAGAAGATGCCATGCAACACCATGAAGAGGGTACGTGCTTGGAAGAGCTGCCTGAGTTGCTTTGTGCTGCTGAGGAAAAGCTCCCTAAATCCTCTGCTCTGCTCAGAATGAACAAATTCCCCCCGTGTTTACCATCTTCAGAGAAGCAAAGTGAAACTACCCCAAAATGAGAGTAGCTCGCTCAAACGAACAGAATCTTTACAAAGTGCCAGTTACCAACAAACCCATACCAAGTAGTAGTATTAAAGTGCTCTCCTTTCTGATTGTCTACTGCTAACAGTAGGCCTTTAAATCCAAGAATAATTAAAACTGTCACTTGTTATTCCTGAAGTCAAGGGCAGCTTTGTTTTGCCTCAGACTGAACCGTGATTTAGCACTTTGCTGGAAAGCACCAGGCAGATCTATGCCAAGTAATTCAGAGGCCATTGGGGGAAGCTGCCACCAGACACCTTTGTGAGGCCAAAGCCCAGAGGGGCATGCCGAGCTCCTTCAGTGAGCCGAAGGACTGAGGCTGTGCCACCCCAGTAGGATGCTTGGGCCTGCTGCCAGAAGCTGGTTCTGAAGGATCAGCTGGTGGGGCAGGTGGTCATGGCAGGACACGAGGCAGGGGGGAAAGAGCAGGAGCCAGAGGGATGGCTAAGCAGCCAGGACACCAGGGTGGATGGAGGGGAAAGGCAGCACGCTCAGGGGGACATGTGCTCAGAGCTACTGACAAGTCAAAGCCACAGAGCTGGCGTAAAGCAAGCCCCAAGTCTCACTCACTGTACCAGGACACAGTAGGAAACACTTTCACTTTTATCCTGCTTTTTCCCTAGCCACTTGGGAGTTTTCTATATTTCAAAGTTATTTTTTTCCTCTTATTCTGCATTTGAAAGACTTTTTGGTCTTCTTTTGGGGAGCTAGATGAAGACTAGTTCTATTCATCTCCCTCAAGATCTTGTCACAGTCTCCTACAACATGCACCTCCTAATGGGAAGATAACTTCAGGAACACCGAGATTCTCTCCTGATGCATGGTTTTTCTGCCACATTTTTGGCTTAGTACCTGCTCCTTCAGGAGCCTACAAAAGCAAAGATGGGGTGGTAGGTTGTGATGAAACAGAAGATGTAATACCAGGGTGGTGTAGTCTCTGCGAAAGGACCTGTCAGAAAGACTTTACCCTGCAAATCCATCATTCTAGACAGTAAACTACTACTTTGAGTCATCTGGGTATCCTAACAGCTTTTCTGATTTTGTAGTTTTTCGCAAAGGAATTCAGACCACATATCCCTTAACGACTCTTAAACTGCTAAAACATTGCTTTCACAAAGCTGAACAAATTAAAGTCAACTAAACGTCCTGTATGAACTATAACATTCCTGGAATTTGGCAGCATTGCTTGAATGCACTTGCCATTTGAAAATAAAACTTTCTGAAGTGAACAGTTTAAAAAGAAAAAGAAACAGGCAGCAGAAATGTTTTAACTTGACATGCGAGTCATGTGCAACTCAGAAGTACCTAGGAAACAATTTTGCAGCCACAGTCAAGTTTCTCTGTGTCTTGTTTTGCCTTTGGAAAAAAAAAAAAAAAAAAACAACAAACATATATCTACCTTTTATTTCTGACAAGTATTTATTAACTTAGGTATCATGTCTTGAAATTATTTTTATTACTGTTTAATAACCTCCAGTTTTTCCAACCTGCTCCTTTCCAGTGCATCACTAATCTTGTAAGAATAAAGAAATAAACACGAATTACTGAGATACTCACTTAAGTTCTGCATACCCATAAACAGTTCTCAAATATGTAGAAGAGGGTTTCTCGAACCTGGCCTTTGTGGTGTTATAAACTGATGAATTCCTTAGTGGCTGCTAAAAAGATGAGTGGCATCTCAGCAGCGCTGAACAGCCATCGTTCAACTGAGCAACTGTAGGGCACCTTCATTATCCCTTTTATATTGTATTTTAGACCACATGGATGGATGATGTCACTAATCTTAGGATCAGCACCTGCGATGGGTTGGGTAAATTGAATATCTGAGTTCCTGTTAATGGTTTACAGAAACTTTTTGGAGGTATGTAGAATGTAAATAAGGAGGGGGGAGAGATCTCTGCCCTAACTTAAGCTTTTATGGGTTGACACGACCTCCACTTAAGTCAGGGAACTGATTAACAAAGGTAAACCACAGAGATCACTTTGCTTGCTTTCCAGCACTCCCTACCATATTGCCTTCCATGTGGCAGAAGGGGTGGGTGGTCTACGGACAGTGTTTTTCTCAAAGAACAACATAAATCCCTTTGTTCATAAAAGCACACCCAGGGGCTTGAAGATCTTAAAAATATTTCTGTTACATTTGCTGTGTATCAGGAGCAAGCTACTCCACCTACCAGCACTTGAAAGAGTACTTGAAAGAAAATGGCAGCTTCTGAAGCAGTTTTATGCATGCATTGTCACTAGCTGACAAGTATGGTCTGCCTCAAAGATTGTGCAGAGCAGAGATTAAATATCACAAATCTGTGGAAAAACAACATGGGCAAGCATGAATATGCCTGTCCTATGTTGTTTTTTTTTTTAAGAATTTTTAATAGTTTTTGCCCATTTAATGAGTTACAGAAGATAACCCAGTAGATAGTCTTCGGAGTTGCATCCTAAATGTACTTACAGGCAGTACAAAGAACATATTTATTGGTCATTATTTTATAGGACATGGAGATTAGACTACCCTGTGACTGCTAGGGCCTAGAATGCATGCACTGCCATATCACTTTCTGCTCTGAGATGCCTCAGTCAGCCTGGAAGAGCTTTTCTAAGGAAAGGTGGAAAAAAATTCAGTGGCTCCCTACCCTTCATTCAGGAAAGAGATGTTAAGCAGAGTGCTGGGTACTCATCTGAGCCACTCTGCAGCTGCACTGCAGCCATGCCTATGCCTGGTCAAGTACTCCACCGGCACAGATCCAGATCCTGACTGACCTTCCAGTCTGACCTGGAATCTGTCTCAACTCTATCGTCTTGGCAACCTCATCACTGGCACTCTCTGCACTCACATCACATACTCTCTGCAGTCTTGACCATAACATACTGACTTGTGTTCCTAGTTCACCTCAGACCTGCCTCATCACCGCAAACTTATCCAACCTCTGTAGTGAACCTTGTATGACCTGAGCTCTTCACCAAACCTTGCCACCACCTCCATATCAGCCCACTTGGGCACTGTAGGATTGGGTCCCAGCCAGCAAGTCCCCCACTCTGCCATCCCTGTTAGAAACCTTGGTCCCAAGCTCCCCCTCCCTTGGGGAGTGGTCAACCCCCACTGGGCCCTTACAGTAATCCTGGAACTGGGAGTACAGGCCGGATATGAGAAGAATAAAGCCCTGGCACCATGTGAGAGCCCTGCTGAGTTGGAAAGAGAATCCAAGAGCATCCTGTTAAGTGGTAAGAAATACTATTCTGTACTCAAACACTGTAGCCTTTGTAAAGGATGCTGGCAGAGCAGCAAAGTAAAACCTCTTGAACAGCCATTTCAAAAGCAGAATTTATACTCCTTCAGCTTGACATTGAGCAAAAAAGAACCTTAGCTCCCTGCAACTGTTTGTGGTGTGGGATGACCCTGAACGACAGGAACAGACTGCCAATGCACTGATTACCCCCAGTGCAAATTAAGTCTTTGGGGGATCTCGTCTTATAATTGGGTCAGTTAAACAGCAATTGAATATAACCAGTGAGTTACAGTATCACTATCTGAATGACAGCAAAAAGAAAGTCACATACACAAGGAAACTACACAGGGCTTTTTCTAGCCTGAGAGTAAGTTAACACTAATGAGAAAATACACACATTTTGACAAGGCAACAAATGATGTGCAGGAATACATCACACAGAAATGGAGAAAGCCTTTAAAATCCCGTTTCATTTAGTTGAAATACTTTGAGTACTTAAAACCTTTCGCATAGAAACAGTTTTGTCAGATAAAGAATCATCTAGAAACAGCCTGGCCTTCAGCATCAACTGAGAACACTCAGTGCCTTGCATGATCTAACATTTACTTTAGATTATATAACCTATATAGTGACACTGGCATTTGACAAGTGAACAGTCAGACAATTCTGAGTTTTCTGAAGTCTTTGTGAGTTGCTGACTTCAAAGTTGTCTTCTACAAGATAGAAAAATATATTCTTCTATTCCTTCTGTTAGTTCACAGCTTAACATACAACATTCATTAAATCTTGGTACTTGGCATAGGCATCAAAACTTGCATTCCCACAGCGATTGTAGGAAAGCAAAAGAGCTTAGGATCATGGCTTGACAAAGGAAGAAGGGTGAGATCTGGGAAAATACACAGCAACTAATTATCCTTTATACTTTCCCTCCAGAACATTACTCGAGCCCATTAGATTTATCTTCTATCCTCTTCTGCTTATACAAAACAAATGAGAGCCAGGTGCAGAGCCCTGGAAACAGCTGCCAAGCTGATCTGGGGGACTGCTTCTAGCAGTGCCTTCATGGAACGGTCTGCAGCTCCTCCACTGCCACTGCATGAACAAGCAGGTACAGTGAAAATACTGCACAGAGAAGCCAATCCTTACTGAGAATGGTGTTTCTACAGTCAGGGAAGAAACAGCTCAGCTGGCTGAAAACAAAGACAAGGCAGTTTCCCAGGGAAGGTGGCCCCTCAGCACCAAAATGCAAACAATTCAAGTGCTTGGACAGCAGGTCAGCAAAAGGGAATGTCTTCAAACATAGCAACAATAGATTCTAGGTTACAATTTAAACTTTTCCCCTCCCCTTTAACTTCTTTGGCCCCTTCCCCCTAATGTAGGCATTTCAATTACAGCTCAACAGGAACATTCTGTTTGCAGGTTCAGAGCTGAATTAGCCTGCCTGTGCTTTCCATGCCCAGAAATGCCAGGTACACAGAATCACAGAATTGTACGGGTTGGAGGGGAGCTCTGCAGATCAGCTAGTCCCCTTTGCAGTGTTAAGGTTGAGCAGACAAACTGAATCAACAATTTCTGCCACAAGAAGCAGCCTCAAAATTAACCAATTTATCAAATAATCAAAACAAATCTCTGTATATACTAGGATTTGTCCCGAAAAGCAGAGCAGTGACCTTTCTCTTTAAAAGATAATTAAGTTCTGTCACTGATGCTGAGATTCCTCTGTATGTTTACACAGAATTTAAGATGTCTGTGGGTATTTAGTCACATTTTTTGAGCCTAGTTTACTAGCAAGTTAAGTTGATAGCTGGACTGAGCAATTAATCTTTTCTGAAAGATAATCAAGGTGTATCTAAGTTAAGTACTTGATTTACTGTACCAATAAGAAAAAAAATATAATTACTTTTAGCTGTCATTCAGTACAGCGCAAGTGAAATCCCTGCACTCTGATCTCGACATAAGACTAGCTTATCTCCTTATGAATACTTGTTTTGGCTTCATCCTCATCTATTATTTTTGATGATAAATTCTTTGACTCCTGCAAAGCACTAAGAAAGCAACGGGGCTACTGACGCAGACTGAATACCAAATTCATCTGACTTATCTCAGGTATACCCAAAATATAACAAAAGTGCATGCAAAATACCAGCCTGTGACTCCCAGGTTGGGCCTGACACATGGGGAGGAGGAGCTGGGCTGCGGTATCAAAGCATAGGGAAACATCCCCACGGGCAGTTCAGGAGGAAGAAACCTCCACCATAAACATTCCACCCAACCAAGTCGTCATGTTTCAGTACACCACTGGCTTTCTGTATTTGCCAGCCAGTCCCACTGTATCCTTGCCTGCTCTTAAATTTTACTTCTCACCTTGCTAATGTACTCCTGAGCTTCTCACAATGAACCATCACTTTTCATTTCTCTGCTTCTTCTTTGTTTCTAATTTCTCTCAGTTCAGTTCCTAGCTTTCCACTTAAAAAATAAAAATAAAAATAAAAAATTAATCACAAAACACAAGGAGAATCAGACAAAGAAAGTAGGAGAGGTCTGGAAGTCTGTGTTTTCCACACAGAGCAGAACCTTCTGAGAGGCAGAGAAGGAGGTCAGCAGCTGCATCCACTGTCTCCATATTTACCAAGGGGATGCAAAGAGATACAGTTCTCCCCCTTTAAAGATGCCATAACTATCAGTACAGAGGTTTAAGAATCTAGGAAACACAGAGCTTTATTTGTGTGTTCAGGTGAGATTGAAAGGACTTAGAAACATGGAATCCATCAGGATGGTATTTATTCCTATTTAAAACAGGTTTTCTTACAGTGCCTGATCTTATTAATAGAAGTATAAGTAATCCATACCCTTTCCAATCTAAGGTAAATTTTAAACTTAAAGTGTGTTGTGGTCCCTAGCTGAAAATGTTCATTTTTCTTTTTTCAAGTGAAAATAAGAAGTGATGGCAGAGAAAGAAAATGGATATATATCAGGAACAAATTTTGTGCAGTGAGAAAAGACATACAATAGAGGATTTGGAACCCTCAAAGCAATTTTTATCTGCCTTCAAGAACAAAGATGGCTGTCATTACTTTAAGTACTGCACAGAAACTAATTTATACTGTCCATTTTAATAAAAGACCAGGATGCAGTCTTGCAGATCTACATCTAAGCTTCCTCTTCCTTCTATTTGGAAAAGATGTGCAGAGCTGTAAAATCTCTCCGTAACTGTTCTTCACTTTTTACTTTAGGACTCTCCAAGTGGTCTGAGACTTCATTTCCTGCTGGTGCATATCAGGTTTCAGTGTAAAAAAAATACCAGAAATACACGTACACTTCTGATGAGAGAGAGGATAAAGTGTGGAGGTTTTTGCAAATCTAGAATTCATGAAAATCAAGAATGGGACACCTGGATGAGAAGCCCTCGTAAGTCCCAGATGATTTCTGGGCTTTAGGTCCTTATATTTAATTCTTCATTAAAGGATTTCCATGATAACTGTGCAAGTGAGAAGCTTCTCATCTGAGCTGGCTCCTGAAACAGCAGGAATGGCCATGACCCTGTCATCTTCCCTGTAACAAATATATGAACAGAACTCAATACCTCACCGAAATATCGTCACTTCCCACCAGGCTCACTCCTTTTACATAACACTCACGTCTTCAATGATGCATATGGTATCTAAGTACTGCTGTCAAACCTCTGACACATCATGCTATTTTGCTGCGATTCTGAGCTACACAATGATGAGAAATAGGAACTGTCAGGGTTTGGATGTCCTTACTTTTTGTAACTAAAGCAACAGCCTCAGCATAATTTAATTAGATATTTTGTTTGGTTGTATCATGAATGTATACTCTGGAATATAGCTGTAATTACTGACAGAGCAATTGTTTGCATTCATGGCTTCAATCAAAATAATTTCGTAGCTGCAACAGTTATATGCATTACGTTAACATTATATATCCACATTCAGACATGATGTTCTCTACAGTGCAAGTAAGAAACCCTATGATTTCATTACTACAGCCTTCTATCAAGAGGCAGCCAAAGCTCAGAAGAAAATAACTTGAAGGAAGCAGGTTTTAAGCACTGGAATTGACTACCTAAGGATAATGTTAATGATGATAATAGCTCATAATATGCTGAAGGAATGTATAATTCTGTGGTGACTAAAATAAGAAAAAAAATATTAGTTGGCTCAGTATTAATTTTTCAGCTTTTGGAAGTAACGTTAATGAGTGGGAAAGATACTCTGAAGCAAGCTGCACAAAGGTGTACAGTAGGTTTGACTGAAACAGGGAGCAGCCCAGGGACAAAAAACATTATGTCTCAATGACATACATACATACATATATATATATATATATATATATATACACACACACACAGAGGCAAGTAACAAGAGAAGACATCCACAAGGGTTCAGAGACCCAGAAATGTTCTTCATAGTCCCGACACTGGAAGCAGGTGAGGAGTGGTGAGGGTCCCTTGCTCAGTCTGTGGCAGCGGGTAGATTCTGCTGCCCACTTCTCACAATAAGAAAAAAAGCAGAGATGTGTCTTGGGTTGGTTTCTTCTTGTATTGTTCTTGCTTTGTTTCATCATACCTATGCTGCTCCTTCAGCTGGATGAAACTCAGAAGTGTAAATCAGAAGAACTGATATGGGTCCTTCTTTAAGTCAGCGACATTCAGCTTGTGATAAAGTTATATATATGCAAATGCTATTTAAATGATAGTCAAAGAAGGGATTTTTCTTTCTTTCTTTTTTCTTTTTTTTTTTTTTTTTGGTGGAAATTTGAAGATATGATGACGACTCTTAAGCCTGTTCCAGCACATGCCTCAAGCACGCTTCAGAAGTACTGCCTTGGTAATTTCTGTGTAAAGCTCCATCACACAAACTAATATACTTTGATATAACCTGTCACAACCTTGCTGGGCATATTCACATGGGTATTATCCCTCAGGGAAAAATCATTTCAGTTTCATGAACAGTAACCATGGAAATATCAGATCAGCCAAGGTTTCAGAACCTGGATATGTTTAGCAGCAATTTCACTTTCCTAAAGCATGTTTAATGCCATAGATATAACAAACAATAAGTTCATTACAAGTACGAGCTAACTGCAGACACATTTATACTCATTTGACAAAAGCCTAGTGCTAAACCTGGATAGTCCAAACTACAAGCTATCAATGATTGTAAGATACAGCTAAGGTTAAAGGATCTCACTTTGTACCTGCTTCATTCATGAAAGTTTAGCGCTGTTGAAAATAATGCCAAAATGTTATCTGCTATTTTCACTAAAAATACATACTTTTAGCTATCTTTCCTGGCTGCTGCACTGTGGATTTAGAACACTTATACAGAGAGAAGAGTAAGGGCTTCAAGGACCGGGCAGTCAGTGAGAATTGTACAGACTGGAAAGCAGATCTCAGCCGTAATGAAGAGAAATCTCAAAGGGATAGAGGGGAGAAACGATCTTAAAGAGCCTAAAGAGGCTGTAAAGAGTTTATTCAACCCAGATAAAACCTATGACAGCTGCTCATGTACAAGCAGAAAGAAACAACTACTGTATATTAATGCAAAGGCAGGACTTGACTTTAGAAATTTTATTTTCCTCATTTACCAGCACAGAGAATTTCCAAAGCTAACATGCTTTGGAACACAAAGATAACCTTATCTCTAGCAAAATCTGTATTTAGGGAGTACAATACTTTCCTGTTTTTCAGTTTATTTTACAGTGACTTGAGAGTAGTTCCACTGTATGACTCAGATTCAGTCACAGACGGAGCACTGTAATAATATGGTATTTTAGACATTCCTTTTTTCTTAGAAAAAGACAAATGGATTGAAAAGAAAACAGAATATAAGTTCTTTTAGGGCATAGGAAGAAGGCTGTTGACGTAGTCTACCTCGAATTAAGCAGAATTCTCCTGGAGAAGCTGGCAGCCCAAGGCTTGGACACATAACTGTTGGGTAAAGAACTGGCTGGACAGCCACACCCAGAGAGTGCTGGTAAACTGAATTAAATCCAGCTGGTGAGTGGTCATGAGTGGTGTTTCCCAGGGCCTGTCCTGTTCAATGTCTTCACTGATGACCTGGATGAGGGAATTGAGTGCACCCTCAATAAGTTTGACGATGACATCAAACTGGGAGGAAGTATCGATCTGTCTGGGGGTAGGAAGGCCCTACAGAGGGATCTGGACAAGTTGAATAGCTGGGCTGAGGCCAATGGGATGAAGTTCAACAAGAGCCATTGCCGAGTCCTACTCTTTGGCCACAACAACCTCAGGCAGCGCTACAGACTTGAGGCAGAATAGCTGGAAGACTGTATGGAAAAAATGGACCTGGGGGTATCAGTTGACACTCGGCTAAATGTGAGCCAGCAGTGTGCCCAGGTGGCCAAGGATGTGGTGGAGTCACCATCCCTGGAGGTGATCAAGATATGTTTGGGTGATGTACTTAGAAACATAAATTATCTTGGAGGTCTTTTCCAACCTTGGTGATTCTATGATTCTATGAAAATTACAACGCCCTATTTCTATTTTTATCATTCTATAAGTAGAGATAGACAAAAATTAAAATCAGTAAGCGAACTGGCCTCATATTAAAACTGATTCTAAATATTTTGGTAAAGAAAACAATACTAAAAGCATAAGTTTTGCGGTGCATTTGCTACTGTATCTGACTATGAATGCCACACTGATATATAACAATTAGCTATCACATTCTGAAATCCTTTCATTCTTCTGAGAAGGCCAACAAAGACAGCAATAACAGCCAAATACATATTCAGCATTTCTGCATTTGTCAGGTAAGATCTACACAAGACACCCGAAAACATTCATTAACTGCTATAGACAGATCTCCCTAAAAAAAAAAACAAACAACCACCACGAACAACACTGTTTGAGGAATTCCGCTCCATTTTGAAACAGCAAAACCTCAGCCATACAAAATCTCAACCAGCAGCAACAGTCACAATCTCTGAATAAACCTACATGCTTCTCCTTCAGGGTGTAGTTTCACAATATACTTAATTCAATCTAACAGCGGGAGGAGACAAGAGGGAATGGACCTGCTTTCCCCTTGCTTTTCTGCTTCTTCCCTTGTGTTAAATTTAGCAACTGTGTAATTCTACAGTGACTCTGATTAGTTTGCTGATCTGAGGGAAAACTCACAGTTTTTCATGAGTTAGCTTTCCCTCCAAGCAGAGGAGATTTACAGCAACAACTCAAACTCAGAAAGGCATACAGAGGGAGAACTCAAAGTGACGTGAGAATGAAAGCTATTACTCCTTTCTGTGGCAAGGAATATTATGAAATCCCATCTTAAGGCTGCACCTATTCTACCTTACCATTTCAATCTGAAGCAGTTGTAGGATTCTGAGACGAATTACCAATTAACAACCATGCTGAATGCTGGTTCAATTGCCAGAATATTTGTGGTGTGTACAAAGTAGAACCTTTTAGGAGGAAACTCTGCTTGTTCCAGAGGTACACCAAATACTTACTAAGCATTCACATTGTATTATATGTTTCCAGTTAAATGCAAGTTAACAAGACAGACATGAAAAGCTTTTTTGAAATGTGAGCATTACTACTGCACCACTCTGTAAATTCAGCTTGCAGGTGATAGCAAGGACACTCACACTCTTCTTTTATTACCTCTGGCCACCAAGTATGTTACCAATACCACATAAAAAGCAAAGAACGCTATCACACTGCTACATTGCTCTGGATAGTGAAATGAAATGAAGATGACATTGAAAGATACCAGTGTGTAGCAGTGTATGTTACCACACTCATTTCAAACACAACCTGCCTCCATGTTTACGGAGTAACACCAGAAAACTCAAAAACAAGTTCTGTTTCCCTATCGCACTCACAGTCAATCTGCAAGTGCAGCCATCTCACATAAAGCTGAGATAAATATGTTGTCATTGGCTTGTGACACTTGGTGAAAATTGACAATGTCCCCTAACAGGAAAGCAGTCTACATTTCATGTGGTTTAAGCACTAGAATACATTTTCCTGTACAATGATTTCAGAGACCATTTAAATACTGCATATTAAAAAATTCTTGGTCATTCCTGCTGATAGAATTACACTTATTTGCACATGCTTTCTAGAAAATATCTTTCAAGCCCATGTATTTACTGTCAGCAGCCACCTCTGAAAAGAAATCTTTCCTTACAACCACTTACATCTCAGTACACAGGTATCCTATCCGTAAGAGACTGACAACTGGTACCTTGTTACAACACTGTCACTGTTGTTTTGTTTGTTTAAAATCGTTATAAAACAAATCATTCTATGATTCGATGAATAAATGTATCTCAAAAGTTTTTAGTGCAAAACAAATTAAAACTAAAATATCCATCAAACGAAGCATAATTTTTAAGTTAGGAGAAATTTCACTATTGTCAGGATTATAAGCATTATTTTAACACTTATGAACAGATGCTGCTAGAACTTCTAAAATGCAGTGAAATTATTTTAATCTTGATTTTCCATTTATTCCCTTTTGAAACATCACCTTTATTTTAGAAAAGCCAATGCGGGCAAAATTGTCGTTTGAAGGCATTTTAACCCGAGTTCAATAAGCGAGCAATGCCAATTCAGATGGCACGTTTCCCCTAAAAGCCTGTTTGCCCTCATGCATTTGAACAGTTTTCCTCCTTGGTGCCACCAAAAGGCCATCAAAATGACAGTGAAGAGAGAAGCAATGTCACACTGACTGTACATAGTGTCCTATCAAATAAGTAAAGAAACTCTTTTCCATGCTCATTTACTCCACCCCCTCCCTTCTCTTTCACTGCAAGTTTTATGCTTGAAAATTACAATAAGCCAAAGCTTTTCCAAGTAGTAGTTGCTGGTGAAGCTTTCCCATTAGGCTTCATGTTATCATACTGCAGACCCAAAGACCGAACAGATCCTAGCCTTTGAAAGCCTCCAACTTAAAAATAAAGAAGGTATCACAGTGTGACAATCTTGGCAGAGCGCTGATGCCACAGGACAGAATGGATGCTTTGGAAGAACTGAATGCTTCATTCAGACCCTGAAATCTTCCCTTCCTCCATGCAAATAAAATTGTGTTCTTATTTTTTTTTTCCCTTCCTCTCCATGCGGAATGATGCAACAAAGGAAATGAAAGAAAGAAATCAAATTGTCTTCAGCCTTTTATACTGGGAAGAAGACAATTCAACGAATAAGTATAATGTCAGTATTTACCTCCATACAAACAGAATATTGAAAAGCAATTACAAGTTCACCTTCGTGACATAAAAGTGGTCTAGATACTACTAGAAACTGAGCTTGAATTTCTGCCTCACAGCACTCAAAAATATTCCTTCTACAGATTTTCAAGGGGCTGAGGTTCCATAAAAGCAAATTTGTAATCTAATACTGACAGATAATTTAAATGTAGCTGTAATGACACAGGCCTTTCCAAAGCTTTTGCATTCTTTTGCATCTTATGAGAAAGTCCAATGTCAAATCAGTGCTTCAAGTTTTTGGTATGGGTTTTTTTCAGATTAACCTCTAACCATCGCACAGTAAGTTAAAGTAGATATTGCCAAGCTTGTGAAAATCAATATAGAAGCAAATATATAGAATGTACTTTCAACCAAGCATTTAATATCTGTATTTTTATACCCATAGTTCTTTCCCATAAAAATGATGTGACAGCTCCACTAGCAATTTAAATAGGCAAAATCAAAGGTCCTTTTCCAAGTTCTTTACCCAAGCAATACCTTTGAAATTAATGAGAGGTCATCGAATTAGAGAACAGCAGCAGGATTTGTATCTTCCATTAAAAGTTTTCCTGCCTACTCACAAGTAAAATTGCACAGTATTCCTCCTTGAGATTTGGCTGCAGAAAAATTAAACATCAATGGAAATGGATTTAATGATTTAATTTTTTGAATAGATTACTTCATAAACTTCAGCAACATCGATGCAATGCTTTCATACTGAGCTATTCCAAGAAGCCTAAGGGAGGAAGGCCAATATATTTCACTGAAACAGTTGAAATACCAGGTGAAATAAGTGTATGCATTTGCATATAATCTTCTATTTATAGCTATTATCAACAAATAAAGCTTGTAATAATTCTGACAAACTTGCATGAAAGAACTTTATTCATTCACAGTGCAAGCATCTATGAAAACTTTATATTCTTTCCCACTCCTTACTACCTTTAGCCTTGGAGCCCCAGATTTAATATGAGAATCACTACTGAACACAAGATATTAGTGGAATACATTACAAAATGATGACAAAGCTTCAGGACACAAAATTACTGCTACAAAAGCAAAGAGAAAGAGACCTTAGAAAGCCTGAGAGAAGATGAGGAAGGAATTAGAATTTAATTGAAGACAGTAGACTGGAAAGCTCCATATCTATTCCTGGATCACCCAAGAAATGGAGATGTTCAACAGAGAAGGAAAATCCCTGTCCTTTTAGGCACATCTTTCAGAGAGGGCTAATTTTAGACTTGGCCTCACAAGTGTAAGCCAGTTTAATTACAGTAACTTATTGCTTCTTATTCAGCATAATCGATGGTGTAAACAAACTGGCAGCTCAGAAGTAAAGAATGTGGATGTCTGCTGGAGATTGGTTTTGCCAGAGTCAGCATGATCGGTTTGTGCTACACTGGGGCAGGAAGGTCCTGCTCTGCCCAAGGCCATCTCAGTTACTGTTTGTATCAGCATCACCAGTGCCAATCCCACCACCAATATGCTCTGTTAGCATTCATTCGACATCAAGACAGAGTTTTCTTTAATCTTTACTTATCAAGGAATAAAAGCCACGTTTCTTTAAACATTCTTTATGCTAGGAGGTTCACCTCACAGATTTCCTTAGTGATGTCATTCATTGTATCTGCATTAATATCCCTTATTGTTGGTGGGAGGAGTAAACTCAATATAAACTGTCATCTACATTCACTGCAAAGAAACTAAGTAATGTATTATCGGCGCCTCACTACGGATGCAGAAATGAATCTTGAAACAGCTGTGCATTCCAGGACAACAAAAGTAAATCTATTTATAGGTATCACTGTATACATTTATGATAACATATATTATTTTACTATAAATAAACAGTACATTTAGAGAGTATTTTATTTATTATACTATCTTATTTATTTATTACTTATTTTCTTTATTTCTGTGATCTGCTGCTTTCTCTGAAAGTGGATTGGTAAAGACAAAGTTGTGAAAACCTACGTGAAAAGTGTAGTACAGGAAACTAATACTATTTTTGGCTCATCCTTCATTTCATCGGTGGTAAGACTAAATCCTCATTAGTAAAAGGTGGCTGAAGCTTTAGAACAAAACTGAGCTGTACTATAGCGATTCCTTAGTGTGGTAATAATGGCAATACACAACTCTACGCTATTTATTTCTTGAACTTCTGATCAGAGCCAAAAACATGGACTCAAAGAAGGTGAATGCCTTGCAAGTTTTTAACTACAAATGAAAATTCTATTTCTTCTTAATTACAGTACTAATTGAATACATTTGAGGGAAAGAAGTCTAGAGGAAAGGTCTGGAGAAGAGATGAACGAGAGAAGAATACCCAATAATAACAGTACCACTCTTTTAACATCCAACTTCAATAATTTTTTAAACAAGAAAAATAAATAAATCTGGGACATATAAATGCTGCTTGAGAAGCTCTTTTAGACTGATGTCTGCAATTTACTGCATATGTTACCCTTTTGAAGAGTAGATTTATAAATGCTTTTATATAAGGATAAGCTATACCTCCTTTGCTCAGTTCATCTACAGGATTAGTACTGATTGGAAAGGGAAAATCAGAAAGTTTTTGGTAAAAGCTTTTCATATCTAAAGTCACAAATCCTGACATTTATATATTTCTAGGAAGGCATATTCTGATAAAATATTCAGCAGAACAGCAGAGAAAGTAGAGGTGGTAATTACTTCAATTTATTAATAGGGTCTTCCATTCTGATCAGCAACTTGTGGTGATCAGTTATCCCCAACAACTACATTTACCAATGTACATGTACTACATTTAATTGACAAATTATCTGGCAATGAATTCCCGAAGAGTTGCCAGAGCTTTCTGTAGATCCTGGAGTGCCTCAAGTACATGGGGCTAGATGGGATCCACTCAAAGATGCCAAGGGAGCTTGCAGAGGGGATCTGATCCACATCTACAAATAACTAAGGTGCAGGAGGCAAAAGGATGAGGCCGGACTCTTTTCAGAAGTGTGTGGTGAAAGGATAAGGGTAAATGGCCACAAACTGAAACATACGAAGTTCTGCACAAATATGCCTGGAAACTACTTCACAGTGCAGTGACGGAGCACTGGCACAGGCTGCACAGAGAGGTGGTGGAGTCTCCTTCTCTGGAGATGTTCAAGACCCACCTGGACACCTACCTGTGCAACCTGGGCTAGGGAGCTGCTTTGGCAGGGGGTTGGACTAGTGAATTTTGGGCCCCTCACTGCAAGAAAGACATCAAGGCCCTGAAGCATGTTCTGAGAAGGGCAATGAGGAGTCTGAAGCACAAGTCTTATGAGGAGCAGCTGAGGGAGCTGGGATTGTTCAGTTTGAAGAAGAGAAGACTCAGGGGTGACCTTATTAATCTCTACTACTACATGAAGGGAAGTTGTGGCCAGGTGGGAGTTGGCCTCTTCTCCCACATAACTAGCAAGAGGACTAGAGGGAACGGCCTCAAGTTGTGACAAGGCGATTCAGGTTGGATATCAGAAAAAAATTCTTCTCTGAAAGAGTGGTCAAGCACTGGAAAAGTCTGCCCATGGAGGTGGTGGAGTCACCGTACCTGGAGGTGTTCAAGAAACATGTGGTTGTCATACTGAGGGGTAAGGTTTTGTGGGAATATTAGTAATTGGTGGGCAGTGGGACTGAGTGATCTCCAAAGTCTTTTCCAACCTTCGTGATCCTGTGACTTCATAATTGGAAGGGGAATATAGGATAATTGAGCTCCAAAGCACTGATTATAACTGTTATCATCCCTACGTGTTAATAAAGAAATTGCTTACAATTTTCAACATATACTAGCCTAGCATCTTAACTAAATGTGACTAAATACAGACTAACAGTTCTACAGCAGCATTGTTTAAATGCTGTTTTTGTTTCAGGTTGAAGTGGGTTTAGATTAAAACATTATTTTAAAACTGTCTTTTTAGAATTAACAAAACCTATATTGGGTAAATAAAAATGAAAAGGAATGATTTACTGCATTATACTACTCCAACCACATACATCTTAATGGAAGGTATTTCACTGCAGGTAACTTGGCTTTGCAATGCAAAGACAAAGTAGATATGACCCAAGTGCAATACTACACGTATTTTAAAGATAACTGTGCACTGCCATTCACTGAACCTGTAATCCTGGCCAAAAGTTTCATCTCCTTCATGTTAGGAAATCATGGAAAAAAGGTGATGTGTTGTGGTTTAACCTGGAAGGGCGCTGAATAGTGCTGAGCAGGGCTTAGTAGGCACAGGCCCAGCACACTGTGGTGATTTGTACCTCTCCAGAATTACCAAGGTGACAGTACACATTCTCTGCACATTTCACCAGTGCCTCGGGATTATGCAGATGTTCAGGGGTAAATTTCTAAAACACTGGCAGCACCTACTGTTCTAGGTACATGCCCATACCACCCCACACTGCCTGCCACTCAGCTATCCAGCTGCAGGGAAGATCTCTGGGGGATATTTATAAGCAGTTGTTTAACCTTAAACAAAATTTTAAAGATTTTCAGTGAGCATAGCAAAAGTAGCATGCCATTCCCATTTCTTTCCCCCATAGCCTGGCTCCCTGAGGACACAAAGTAAAGAGTGAAATTATTAATAGTTTACAAGGTACGGTTTCCAAAGTACGAAGATGACTGCAATACTGAATACAAGATTAGCTTCCCAACCAGTGTTATACTGTACGGAAAAATGTTAGCCTGAATCCAGCCTCTGCAAACAGTAAACAGTGCAATAGGGATCATAGTCAGCACATAATATGGCTCCGTGAAAAATTCCTGAGACATTCCTAAAAATAGGAAAGATAACGATGTGACCAGCAACTACTGAATTATTACAATACTTAGAACAATTTTGTTTCAATGTGCTACGGTCAGAACTGTCAGTATTTCAACCCTTTGAGCCCCATGCTGGGTATCGAAAGGACTGCTGTGATCTAACCTAGCAGGTAGCTTCATACCATACAGCCCTTCGCTCACTTCCCTCCTAAGGAGGGAAAAGAATAAAAAGGAAACACAAGGAAATGATAACAACATATTTATCTAACTTCAGTTGGCAGGGATGAAGGGGCTGCCCATCTAATGGCATTACCCTCCCTGTCCCGGCAGCTGCCTTGCTCCCAGCCAGCAGAAGTACCTTACGAGTACTCTGCAGCCCCTTTATTATGGTGTCTGTCCTAAAGCAGGGTTGCTTCTACCAGCTTTCAGATAGCTCAGCAGAAAAGTGATTTCTCTGTGACAGCAGTGGTCCTCTATCTCAGCCCTTTCCCAAGTGGACTTTATGCGCTCCTGGGGATTTTCAAGACAATCCACTGGAATGTGGAAGATATTTTTAATTATATTTATTGTTAGTACAAACAATATTTATTTTTTATCTCATCCTTTTCTATTATATATATTTGAGTATGTTTTATAATGCACATAACAGAATAGTATAGTCATATGTGTATATAATCTATAGATAAATAAGGACATGTACGCGGGGGGTGCATGCTCTAAAACGCTATACTGTCAATGGTATATGTTAAAAAATAAATAAATAAAATTAGAGCAGCAGGCTCCACACAACTGGGAGGCAGGTACAGGGGTGATGACCTGATACCCATTTATTAATACAGTCCAGGAAATCATTAGCTGTGTGGGGAACCTTGAAAGTGCCTTTCACAGGATATTTGAAATCAGGTAAACTTCACACTCCACTCAATATGTTCCTAATCCTATTGTAGCTATATTCACAAAAGTCTTGAATGATGAAGACTTCAGTGAAAACAAAATTCAACAATTTAATCAGGAACTAGCTCTTTCAAGATAACAGAAAGAAAATAAAGGGTGTGCTTTATCTTCCTTCTTTACATCTGGAGAGTAAGGGGATATTGCTCTACAGAGAGTGAGGAAGTAGAAGGAAGTAGAGAGCTGCAGTGCAAAAAGCTATTTATTCTTTTTTAATTAAACCTTTTTTTTTTTTCTGTACAAATGAGCAGTGTGGAGGCACAAGGTAAAAACATAAAGGTTAGAGGAAAGCCAGAAGGAGGCACAATATTTATTCACAATTAGTAGTAACTCAGACATGTACTATGAGCTGAAAACCCAAGGGATTTAAAAGCCCCTTTCACACATTAAAATCTGTAAAAACTTCACTTAACTGCTCAAATGGCAACATGCCTCAAGAGCTTATAACATTAGCCATTCCAAGTACATTGCTATCAAATTGTAAGAAGCCTGCAGAAAAAGAGGTCCATCCATTCATGCCACTGCTGGGATTCAACTATTAAAGCTTCCTATGAGTTTTTGATATTCAGTATACTTGACCATCAAGTAGTGCAAAGCTCAGTTTCTGATACAGAACAGTCACAGCTGTAGCAGCTCCACTGAGATGCTTATCTTTATGACAGTCCCTCAGAAGAAGCAGACAGATAAGGAAAAATATAATGAGGACTGATTCTTGTGCACATTATCATATATGGGCAAAGAAAGAACATCTAATTATTATTAATAATAGCACTGTTAATTTCTGAAGCAAGAGAAAAAAAGGCTAACTCTCAAAAATCCCAAACCCAAAGCTTTTCAGAATTAATTGATAAATCTTAGATTTCTGGCATCAAAACTATAGAATACAAGTTTTTTTTTGTTGTTTTGTTTTTTGTTTTTTGTTTTTTTTTTAATCAAAACATATCACAGCAGGACACGGGATCCATGTCTGACATGGAAGTGGAAATTACTACTGTAGAGATGAGTGCATTTCTGAAAGCTATGTCTGATGAGACATCATAACTTTTGTCAATGCATTCTTATTGAAAATCTTCATTTTATTCTAAGATTACCTTGAGAAATCAATAATTATTAAAACCAAGGACCCAGACAAACCCAGCTTCACGCAAAAGTAACTTAAAGATAAACTAGCCTGGTTGAGTTTGGGCAGGAAGTAATAGTAACTGTTCCTATATCAGCAATGGTGAAAGGTAATCAGAACCTATCAAAGCAAGGAAGCACTGAGAAGAGGTGGCAAGGGCTTTATTTTGGCAAACTGCAGTGTTTAGGTATGAGGGCTAGGTGGAATAAGGCAATGGAAAAGAAAAAAAGGTATCAAAGTGAGGAGGATGTTCAAGTTCACCTACTGAAATTCTGATAGTGAGAGACAGAAGTCATGAGTGCTGAAGGGAGAAAAAAAAAATAGTGCCCAACTGCAGTACATCTCTGAGAAAGCACAAAATTGAATTTGTTCCCTCAAGAATATGGAAAATATTTGTTTCCATTTGTGGAACAGAAAAACTGGTTTGTTTGAAGTTCTGGAAAGCCTTCATCAGACTGCATTTTGGTTCACTCCTTGCAAAAATTCATTATTAAGTAACTTTTCTCTCATGTCCATTTCGTTCCTAAACTGCTCTGGGGATAAGTCATGTTGTGTGGATGGATTCTGTTGTGTACAGTACCAATGGATTACAATATCAAGATGTGCATAATCAAAAGAAATATCTATCTGCTTATAAAAGTACCTGAAGGCAATCCAATGGGACTGTATCAACCTCTGCTGCTTAATTCCATTGTAAAGATTAGTTTTTATCATTGTCAGTTATTTGCTGTTTCTCATTTCTTTCTACAGCCTTCCAGAGAAGAAGGAATCTTAATAATCCAATAATATCTCAGGAACTGACATACAGATGTGATGACTAATTGGAATAGCAAATGAAGCCAGTGAGATCTGTTTTCTACAATAAGATCTATATTTCTCAACTCCAGTACTGAGTTTGAATGGGTATTTTTAACGTTTTCTTTATTTCTGCAACCCTTATGAAGTGCACAATATGTTTCTCTGATGTCTCTGCCTTATCTTCGTGTCCTACTCTTCTCTAGTCACTGACAGTTTTATTTTCCTCATCCTGCTCCATCCCACTCTTCATTTCTGAGAATTTTGATTCATGTGTGGGCCTAGTACATCCAAATCTTCACTTCTTAGACTATGTCTGGGTTTTTCCAGATGCCTCATCTGCTTTTGAAACAAAGTTTTCCCTCCTTAACTTTTTCTCCAAAACACACTTGTAGCTGGGATCCTGGCCCCCCTATTTCTATAGCAACATTTCAATTGTTCATAGCTATTAAATAATTTTACCAATATTATTGAATTTGTTCTCCATCATAAACTACTTACTTCTAAGGTAGCATTTTTTGACATCTTGTGATATCTAGTACCTTTGATCCACAAGCAGTTAAGAACTAAAAATCAACTTTCCTAAAAATGCTCTATTTTCAAGAAATGTACAGTATCAAGGCACTTCCCCTCAGCGTTATCCTCGATCTTCTCTTCTTCCAACCCTATCCAAAAACACTTCCACATCTGATAAGTACAGATGGGGACAAAAAGAATGTTGTCAAATTATTAAAGCAGGGTACAACAAGGAATCACAAGAAGTCAAGCTCAAAGGGTTGTAGAGAAAATCTTATCACTCATACCCTTTTTTGACAGATATTTTACACGTGTTTAAGCTTCAAATGATAATTTTCCAACACAGGCAATCTGACGCAGTGCTTATCTGTCCTTAATGGTAAATGGTTTAGCTCAATTTTTTAAACAGACGTTTTGCAAGAAATACACAGAACTTGGCTGTGTAAGACATAACTGAGTTTTACACTAACAAAGATACACTTCCTAAGATGAGGATATCCACATTTATTTCAAATTAGTGCAATGTTCAAGTGGTGGGCTTGCAGCAAGATACATTAAGTGTGAATATGACAACTGGAAATAACTTTCAGACCTCTTAGAAACACACCAACAATGCACTGATTCAGAGTTGAGTAGCAGTGTTCAAACTTCATCAGTGCTGAACATTACTGTGTTACTGTTCTCATAGAGGTGATATCTCCAGCAGGAGAAGAAAAAATACTACTGTAAAACATAGGGATGAACCATAAGAAAGAAAATCACACTACACTTGATTGCTTGGACATTTGCTAGAAATCTGCCTTTCAGCAACAGAAGCTACTCTGCCATAAAACTGTGAAACCAGTTAGCTCCCTGCAGGGTATATGACTTATGTGTTTTCTCAACATGCCTTATTATGGAGAACCAGCACAGAGGCTCTACAAATTTAATATTAACGGAAACACCAAGAACTTGAACATTTTCTCTCAGTAATTTTTAACTTTTAAGTTTTTTTGTTGTTTTTTTTTTAATTGGCTTCCTAAATATTGGGCCTCAGCAGAAATGTGAATCAGTGGTCTGACTTTCAGAAATGCTTGGTTCCAGACTTTACCCAGAAGACATGCAACCATCATCCACCAGCTAGCAACCCAATACCTAGAAAGCTACCAATGATTTCTGTGACATATAAGCAGATTGCTGGACTCTTAACAGTACAGCCTGAAACACTGGTTGGTAAATAGCAGAGCTTCAGAGACAGAAGCAAAGATCTAGCATGTATTTACTTTTCTTGGACAAGTAGTTTCGTCCTAAGAAACTTGAACATTACTAGATCCCATTTTCCAAAGGTTTTTATAAACAGATGCTCCTTACATCTTTGGTAATGTGCTCTATACAACTAGTGTTTGCTTTAACTGCCATTACTTCTGCTTTCCTATGGTAAGTTTTGAAGACATCAGTAAGAATAACAGTAGCTAAAGGAAAAAAGCAGAAACATCTTCACCTTAGTATTTGAGAAAACGTATCTCAAACTTTTTTACTCCATTATATATATTTATATTATACTTGGCTATATTTCTGTAAGGTCCCTATAAAGAGTTACTACGCATACCATGGAATTCAGCACTTCAAGAATCCAGTATTTACCTAGACGAACTTCAGAAAAAGTGTAATTATTAATAAGATTTAATTTGCTAAACCACTTCAAAAACTACTGACATTACATTTCATCCTGGCTAACCAGACCCACTTCCAATCAGATATGATCAATCTGACTGTGGATCCAGGCTGCATAACTGTTAGCAGTTGCACTGAGGTGTACAAATTTACCTATAATTAATTTCTGGATCCTGATTTCTGTGAAAAGGCTATATACTAAGATCTTAATGACTGATAATTGAGCTACTTCAAGTTTCACAGTATAGTTGGATACACAGCTCCTTGTGTGCCAAATGCAAAACGTGCCAGAAAAGCAATATATATATACACACTGTACTTCTTTATTATGCACATGTGCAGTTGTTTCAAGATGTTACATCACGACATGGTAGTAAACACCACTGTAAGCTGCTTTAGCCTGACAGTAAATATGGAAAGCTGCTCCATGTGTGGGAGTTTTAACTCCTTGGTTAGTAACACACATGGAACAAATGTCAACAAGAAAAGTTCCTTCTAGAGTTTTTTGAGTGAATTGTAAAAAAAAAAAAATCTAACTTTCCAGTATTAAAATATGCTGATTACAATCAGTCCAGTCTGATTATCCCTTGATAAGGAAAGGCATCTGAATAAGCCTAGATGCTGTTGGATAACAGTGACATCGCTGAAGGTGTATGGTCAGTTCTACTGAAAACTTAGAGGCAGGACTCTGCACACTACAAACACTACTACTCAAAAACTTTTTACCTGCAGAGACATAGTAATAAGAGCTATAACTTCAAATTTTAATTTAACTCAAAAGCATGCTTGGAACAAAAGCATCCTTTCATTCTGAGATTAGTTATAAATGAAAATGGAAAGAACTGCTTTAAATTCAGGGGAACTTCGTAAATAAGCCCATATTCAAAGAAATAAAATTATTTATTCACTGATAATAATGAAAAACAGTTTCAAGGAATGCATCTAGAGCAAGAGTATTTTTGTTACTTTCTTCTTCAGCAATGCTGAACTTAGCTCACTAGAGGTGCTGTAATTCCTCTATGTCAGAAACAGCATTGCCGTTATTGATAACTGTGATCCTACATTTCTCCTGTCAGTATATCTGAAAGTACTACAGGGCAAGTGGCACCCATCAGAAGAACAGTCCATAGTATTTTATGGCTGTTTGTGCAATTTTATAGTAGCAGTAGTGTTCCACTGATACTAGCTAGCAAAGGTTATACAGGTTTTTCCACAAGAAAAGGGTTAAACAAATTAACACCCATATTCTTTAAGCACGCTTTATTTTTCTTTAATTATGGTGAAAGTTTCTGGGAGCTCTTCTGCAACATATGACTCAGCCCCCACCTACAAGAGAACCATTACCTTCTTCCTTCGAATAGCAGTGTAAGGATGTAATTAGGGAGCAGTACTCAGGGAAAGCAAACATAACACTGGAGGATGGAGTAGAACTTCCTATGATAAAATCATGGGAAAGAAGGAGGGGACCTTTTCCTTCTCTCTAATAAGGGGCTTCCACATCAATCAAACAACTTAATACTCAGGAAAACAAAACTCAACAGAAAATAGAAACACACTATACTAAATGCTGTACAATACTGAGTGCAATGGAAATCATAAATACAATCCACTTCCATATATTAAAATCTCTACGTACAAAGACAGAGATAGTAAAATCTACAGTGTTTCTTCAGCAGGTAAGAGACCTCCCAAGGACTGGGCTCAAGGAAGACTAAGGGAATCCTAAGTTCTTTCAGAAGTCTTTAACAGCCACAACTTTTTCTTCTTTTGATCATTCAATTCTCTTCCTTTTTCCCCCCACACAGAAATTGATCTCAACGGGTGTCTGCCACTATGTTCAGAAACATAGATGGGGACAATAAATAATACTTTTGGTAAGAATTTTTTCTTAAAATGAGGATTTTTAATTTTTAACATTTACCCCATTAATGAACAGAAAAAACAATTGTTTTAACTGGAGATACTCGAGACTAATCAATATTTTTGAAAATGTTCTCATCACTGGAATTTCTTAGCCTGAAATGCACTGACTGGAATAGGAAAGTAAATAAACCTTAAATGCTAATCCAAACTAATATGTTAATTATAAAAAGTCACAGAACAGAATTAATCTCTGCTAATTCTCAATCTTTACTCTCAAAGGAATTAATATTTTTGTGGCAATCCTAATAACTTAGATCAATTTCTTCTAGTACTAAGCAAAGGCAGTGCTTTAAAATTAATTCTGATTGTGTTACCGTAAACAAAACCAAAAAAAAAACAACCCATTAAGTGCAAAGATTATCACTATGACTGCAGAAATCACAGCATTAACTGGAAATCTAGTAGTGGTCTTTCAATGAATCATTCAGAAACTTTTAATATTGTCACTTCCAACTCAACAAGCAATGATTCAACATTAAAATGATATAAAGTTTAAATGAATGACATTTCTTCATATGGTTATTCTCAGGAGGGAAATCTGTCTCAGACTTCTCGAGTTTACTTTGAGTGGCTGAATAACAAAGGTATCAAATCTTCCAAAATATACTGTATCGGTAAAAAGGAGTACAAAAAAATATTTACTATTTGCAACAAAACTAACCACCTTGTTTCAAAGCAAGTATGTCTCAGAAGCCGAGCTTCACAGCTGGTTGTATCTATGCAAAAATACCCCAAACCTTTAAGCAAATCTCTCTCTGCCTCTACAGACTCCAGAAAGATAGCACGACACCCAGATTGATATTTGACTTTATATTTTTGATAGTTTTAATCCCATCCATAATTTCGAACTAAGACAAAATTGAGATCATGTAATATATACAGGAAAAATAATACCACAGATCATACTAGATGATTGTGGATTTCCTCTGAAAATCACCTTCCAAGTCTACCTTTTAACTGTAAGCTTCTACCTTTTAACTGTAAGCTTTCAGTGTTGTTTCAAGTATTTGGTTAAATATTTACAGCTATTTGAAATGCTAGAGATTTTAAACTCTCCCAGCTACACAACTTTTCCAGGGTGAACTGTTTTACATTAAATCTCCGCAGTAGTAGTACATCCTACAGAGAGATTAGCAGTGAAAACGCAAAACTTCTTGAACAATTGGAGATTCTTAAGAAACAGAATCTTCTTCACACCACTGATGACTAAAAAGTCTAGATTTGCTGATAGGAAAGATATTCACAAAAATAAATAGCAGTAATAAAAAAGAAAAAAAAAAAACAAAAACACATTTTTCTTCCTAACAAGAAATTTCTCAGCCTTCGTATTACTGTGTTGCAAAAATCGCAAGTATCATAAGGTAATAGCATTATTCAAACATTCAGGTAACTCTTTTGAAACAGAAGCATACCATACACAAAACTGAAAGTACAGTGGGAAAGTATCTCAAGTGTAAACATAGTACTGTACTGTTTAAATAATTCGAAGTAAAGCAGTTACTCTAATGCTATTATAAGTGCATCTGGTAGAAAAGAATACATAAAATAGAGCAGAATTTTCTCTTAGGGAGGTAAATCATGGTTTATTATTAAGACTTTTTATATCTAAGTGAACCCCATGCACAATAGTTGAATTCGTGAAAGATTCATCTGAACTTTGCAATTCTAATTAAACTGATATATTTCACATTTTTTGTTGCATTTGCAGCATTGTGCAGAATGATTATTTCCTACTTAACATGGAAAACAATCATTTCCTTAATTGAAGCACAGACTGAGTTACCTCAACTGAAGAGGAGATTATTCCAGTAGTGACAGATATTTTTACAGGCTTTTCTACCTGTATCACATAAAACTTAATACTAAGCTTGGCCTGTCATTTTTCATCTTACACATTCAAATATTATATATCTATCAAGTGTAAGAGATAAGTACCAGGAGATCAGTCTCCTCGTTATAATTACTTAAATGATACTTCCATCATCTAAACAACATACAAAATAATCAAATCTGAGCAAGCCAATGTTTAAGAAAGATGAAGATTCATATTTTATCACTATACTTTAATGTCAGGTCAGCAGCTTTAAGTAAACTGTATGCACAGCTGAAAGAATCCCTAAGCTTGTAATACTTCAAATGATGAAGTTTTGATAACATTGGTTCACACACTTATCGCTACACTTCTGAAAATATGAAGCGGAAAAGCTTTGGTGAAAATGGTAGCTGTATTTGTAATGGAAACAAGTGTTTTTTTCATAGTCCACTCAGACTCCAGCAAGCAGCCACACAACAAATTCCAAACATCACTAGCATCTTGTTACCGGACAAAGTAGATAACAATTGCACAAAATTCATTCTGTTCTTGAACTTTTCCTTGTAATAAAAAAATGAAGTTTCAAACTCTCGTAAGAGCTCATCATCCACGATGTAAATATTTTTTTCACATGAAGATCAATACCATTTTCTTTCCAACACTCAACAAAGAAATGAGCAATTTGTACATTACCTAATGCTGCTCATGCTTCCAGTTTCTGATCCAAGTTTACATCTCTCCAGTTGACTGGCTACAATCTGACGTTCAGCCTCAAGTTCTCGAGTCAGTCTCTCAAACTGTAGTTCCTGAAAAAATAAACAAAACAGTTCATTGAATTTCAGTACATAAAATTATTGAGAAATGTACTACGGTACCCTGTGGGAAGCCCTTTTTTTTTTTTTTTTTCTTTTATCATGTTAACAACCCAAATTTTTGCCGTAACACCCACTCATTCTTTCATTCACTCTAATGATATATGCTGTAGAACGAGGCAGCTTACCAGGAATGGAATTTCCAAACACATTAAACAATTCAGCCCCATGTCAAAATCATTCACACTTCATATAGAGCTCCTGGCATAAAAATACGTTCACATCAAGGTGATCCAGCTATGCTGTGTCATAAGCAACAATTTGTGCTACTGAAAGAAGATCTGAAGTTCTGCAAATGATCGTGTGGTGAGGAAAGCTTTTCTACTGCGGATAGAAATATCAGTCATCATGGTACAGACTGTTGAAATAAATTAAATCGAAGGTATATTGTTACAGACTGAGCGTGGTTTAATTTCAGCATTTAATGACATGCAGAAGGGAAACTCAAGCAGTTTTGGATAAAAGTCACAAACTGAATACGTTTTCTTTCATACTGTCATGGAAGTCAAACCAGCACCACTAGGAAAGATTTATCTAAAGAGCTGAAAAATAATTTTTCATCTGAATACACAAGAGACTGTTTTCTGAAATTAAATTTAAAAAGCAAGCAAACTAAAAAAAAACCAAAACAAAAAAAACAAACAAACAAAAAAAAAAAAAACAGGCCAAATTAAATCCTCGCAGTTCCCTGAAAAACTGTATTTTCTACATCTTTTATTAGAATTTTTATCAAATGCAAAATAGAAAAACTTACAGGGAATTATGATTTCTTAAAGAAATATTTTATATTCTTATTTATTTTTAGCTTGCTAGACATGCTGCTTTTTCATTTTGGTCATAGTCAAATAAAATCACACTCATAGGTACATGGAAACAGTAGTGGCAATGGTGACATGAAAGAATAGCCATGCTCCAAATGACCATGCACAGCTATCATACCACAGAATGTCTCTATCAGCTTATCTGCACCAGTTGGCAGATTAAAACCAGAGAACTGTTTACATAATGAAATATGAGTTCCTAAGCACTGGGAATCGTGGTGGCAATGTTGGAATATGACCAAGTTTGCACCTGGTGGGTCCCATAAATGCTCACATAGGAAAAGAAAGAACACCGTATGCAAGTTTATCATGACCTATGGAACCAATATGAGACTGAAGGTGACAACTTCCTGGACTGTATCATTACTGGTGACGAGAAACCTGACACCAATTCAAGCCAAAGTCAGAATGGCGCACCATGGAGTGGCAATGTGAACTCCCCACTGAAGAAGTCTAAGACACAGCCCCCAGCAGGTAATGTGTGCTGTCTTTTGGGATAGTAAAAGATGATCCTTCTGGTATTTCTGTTACCTGGACAAATTATCAACTCTGATCTCTACACTGCAATGCTGACTAAGCTGAAGGCTCAAACTTCTATGTGCAGCTCAGGGAAGAAGACAACTCTTATCTTGCAATGCAAGACACCAGTTCGAAAATTTGAAGTCCATGGAGTACATTTCCAAATATGGATCGAAAGTTTGAAGGCCATGGAGCACATTTCCAAACATGGATAGACAGTACTAGCATATCCACCATTTAGTCCAGATTTGGCGCTTTCTGACTTTTACCTGTTTGGGCCACTGAAAGATGTACTGCATGGGCAAATCTTTGCAGCAACAATGCCATCATAGCAGCTGTGAAACAGTGGGTCACCTCTACTAGTGCAGATTTTTTTATGAGAGCGGCGTGCAGACTCTTGTTTATCATTGTTGAAAATCCATAGCTAATGATGGTGACTATGTTGAACAACACTGTTTTGTGGCTAAGAATTTGCTTTATAAAACAGTGTTATGGTGCTCTTTGTATCTGTTGTAGTTTCCATGAAAATAAATAGGAGGCATTACTTTCAGAGCAACCCATGTATTTTGAGAATCCACTTGTTAGTGTGCTTATCTCTTTTTCCTTCTTTTCTTCCAAAAGGGATCTCCCTGTGCTGCAGAGGCATGGCAGGGCACACCAAGTTTTGCCTACCCGAAGAACAGCACCAGAGCCATTTGGGCCCAACTGTTCCACACACTAGGTGCCACTAGGGAACACTGCATTTGAGAGAAATAAAGAAAGAAATGGCAGGGGCAGAGGGAAGGACTCAAATGCCTTCATCCTGTCTCTTACCTAAAACCTCTGACCAAAAAGCCAATAGCATACGGAAGCATAAGACTTTTAAACCTCTGCCACTAGTGAATCTCTAACTGAAACAGAAGAAACAGATGATGGTTGTTCCACCTGCTGCACCACGTCCATCCTCCTGTTCCTACTGGCACAGGATAACTTCAGCCCCACACTACAAGCAAGGCAGAACCTTCTCACTGATAACGCACAGCAAGATAAAGCTGGAGTGCATTTAAACAACCACTGACTTTTTGACAGTGTCTACTTTGTAAACATTAGTCCAAACTCGACTGTCCAAGGTACCCCATCCTCAAAAGAGGCAGACTAATACACAGAGCCAACCAACATATAACCAGTGCTTGCTGAGTGCTGACAGTGCATCAGGAGTCATAGCTGTTAATGCTCTCTGCACATGCTTTTGTTGTACTCCAAAACGTCTTTTCCCTTGTTAATTCGCGAACAACGTTCTTAAAAAACACCTAATAATGACCACCTGGTTTGGATATGTCTACTACACACACGACACTTGCCTGCTTAATTATTAACATCAGTTGTCTGAAAAGTTATCATTTCACTCAAACAAGACCAGGATTTCAATACTGCAGAAAGGATTGCAATGGAAATATCACTAAAGTTTTGAAGAACATAAAATCAAAGTACTACAGAATTTGCTACATGAGCATGCTTATTGTTGAAGTACATCTGCACCGAGAAATGTTGCCAGCATGAAACACCAAATAGATAAAACCAAACTTTAAGTTTGCTTTCAGAACAACAGCAAAAGCTTTAACAGCTATAGCACTGCCTTTTCAAGTTACTTTACTCAGTCATAGAAGTAGTGATCCCAGTACAGACTTTGAAGCCTGGCATACGTTTTCAGCTATTGAGCATTGTCTCCTGTCCCAGCTGAGGTAGATATGCACTGTTTCTGCCCATTAATCATGATTTGATTTTGGTCTTCAGAATATACTTTTCTATTCTTGACTATCATTTGTATTTCTTTCTTACTTTCTTTTCATTTCTGCATTCCCTCATCCTCTCATTTCACAGCATCACCATGACTCATCTTCCACTAATCTCTTTTCAATCCCACCATATGAACTGTTAGCAAATTTCCTAAAATTACAGGTTTAAGAAACCTTTCCCTATAGACAATTGGTTTCATGTTGTGGAAATATTTACCTTAGTGAGACTCAGAAATTCATGTTTTCCGGTCTCCATCTATATCCACATAATTTAAGCATACAAAGATGAGCGGGAAAGGTCAGCTGCATTTCCATCCCTCCTTAAGCAGGAAGCAAAGATGCTCTAGATCACTAAAGGAAAAAATCATTTTGGGTTCCTACCTAGATTCAAGCCACTACATAAGTGGCTTGAAAACTAACTTGATCACTAGCAATTTCTTAGCTGCTATTTCTCACTTCATTCATTATCTTCTGTCAGGTGACAGAAGTTACCAAGGGAAGGAAGGCGACAGAAGGTGGTGAACTTAGGGTGTGTGATGGGGCAGATTTCACACAACCATTTTCCCATATTTCTCTTTGACATTTAGTTTAACATGCAACAGTGAGATATTCCCCTCCCGTGATGCCCAAGGCGAAGGTCCACAGGGTTGCCTTGAAACAAAAGAAGAAAAAGATTCAAGTAAAAGTAAGGTGAGCTTGCTATTCTCCTGTATTAAGAATCCCTGGCAGAAAATAATAATTAAAAAAAAAACAAAAAACCACTAAGCCTCCTCCTATTTGTTTGGGAGGCAGCTACAGTGACTAACATTTGAATAATTCCATATGTTTAGATTTCAAGCAACTGTCACAGTGCAAGAAGACAGAAACTAGAAATAGTATTTGCTTATGTTCAATAAAAACGTCCACTGATACTACCATTTGTCTTATTTGTTCTGTTTACAATAAGTTTCACCAGGTCATGCCATCTTCTGTTATCATTACAATCCTATATTATTCATCTCAATCAAGCTAATCTGAACATCAAAATTAAAAGCATACTTCAACCCACTATTTACACAATTCTTCATCTCCAGAACTGCAGAAACCGCACTGCACCTCTGTAATTCATTTAAGCACTGTTATGCCAAATGCAGCTTCATGGCCTGGCTAAAAAGGGCAATGATGCCAAAGTACGTGCACAGACACAGGCAACGCAAAGCCAAAGTGACCGCTCTGACAGTCCTCAGCACACAGCATCAAAAGAGTGCGGGAGTGTGAAGCCAGCAGGAGGATTAGGCATCATGACAACAGTACTCCAGAGAAATCAGTCAGGAGAATAGTTTGGAAAGGGAGGAACTTCTGCACAACTTTATAAACGTTCTGAAGTTATCAAAATGGTATCTGATAGAATTGGAAACAATTTTTATTTAAAAGACTCGCTTCTCTAACAACATACTTTGAGGAAAAAAAATACTCACTACACCACAGAGGGTAACTGGACAGCCTTTTCAGTACAGGACTTATATTCTATCTACCCTCCACAGCCACAGAAGCACAGAACGCTCGAGGCAAGTCTTGCATCTCACAGTGGTCCACAACACTGAGTAGGCCTGACAGAAACCTTCACAGCCTTCAGAGGTTGTGAACTCTGAGCCCAGAGCACACCGAGTGGAGGGCTTTCGGTCACCTTCTGTTTTGTGTTTGCTCAGTAGTCTGCATCAATTCATTTGAACACTGAGCGGAGGAAAACGGGTCAAAAAAAGTCTCTCTGATACTTAGACCTGATCTCATTTTATTCTGCCCTTTACGATCTCAAAGTAATTTTTCAGACTTTTTACAGAGAGATATGTACTGACACTGTACAGAAGACACAGCAAAATCAGTAGAGATGGCTAAAAGCAGCCAAAAAATTAAATCTAAAATTCAGATTTCATCTAAATTTAGGCTGAATTCCTTGAATTCCTAAGCATCTTGAGGTTGTAACATTTAAAAAAAAAAAAGTGTTAAGCTTTTGACTGGGAATATGCTATACAAAACAAATTGGTGCACTGATATCATTTGAATCTTCAGATACAAAACCAAAAAGAACTGGGGGGAAGGTTGGGAATCCCTGGTGAGATGAGGACAGAAAGCCTGATTACAGCTAAACAAAGAAGTGGTCTTGTGAACCAATGTCTTTCTGTAGAAATATCTTAAACACAGAATTTCCTGAAGCACACACACTGTAGAAACGCAAAACACTGGCTCTTCCTTGATTTAGCTTATTAAACAAAACAAACAAACCTGTATCTCAAGGTCTCAAGCAGTCTGTATTTGCTGCTATGCATTTCCCATAGCATACCTATAAACTCCAAAGCATGCCATTACTTCACATGGCATTTTAAACTCTTTTTAACCCACGATGCTGAAAATACATGAGCAGCTATACATAGGCACCTACTTCCTGTGAAAACAGCAAAATCCTGAGAAGTTCAAATTGGCAGAAATCCTGAAACCACATCAGACACAAACCAGACCTGACAGCCTACCCTGGATCTAGAAGGAAAACAGAATGCCTTGATGCTTTCAAGCATGATAAAAACATCGCTAGATGCCCCCAATCTGACACTGAATGCTGTTCAGAAGCTTCAAAATTGGGCTTTAGAATGTACCATTGAACCATTCTAGCTTCTCTGATTTTTCTTGTACTTTTCTTACTCTTTTTCACTTAACCGTCTCATTCTTCTCCTTCACTCAATAAAATCAGAGTGTGGGAAACAGCTCAGAAAAGCTGTTCTCAGACGAACACAGTGGTAGCAAATCTGAGTAACTCAGTGTTGGATATGTTGTTGCAGGATCTTAACTAATGCAAAAAATAAAGATTTGATAATAGTTGACAGTAATGGTTTGAAACTTTTGGTTTCCAGGTGTCATCAACTTGGAAGAAGAATTCATGTGCTGGAGGACAGGAATACCATTTAGACAAGCCTCAACAAGCTGTAGGAACAGGGCAGCAGGAATGTAATGGAGTTTCAGAAAGAAAAATTGAGAGTCCTGAATACCACGATGATGGAAAATGAAGCGCCTCCACAAAGAGGACCTACAAGCATGGCAGACAAGAGGAAGTGAATCAGCAAGGCATTCCTCTTGTGACGATGGCCAGCAATGTACTTCGCTGCACTGCCAAAGGAACTTCGAGCAGGACACAGAAGTAATTATTCCCCTCTATTTGGTACTCCAGAAGCTACATCCCAAATACAGTCCCTGATGTTGGGTCACCAGAACAAGAATTTAAAGCAAAGGTTCAGAAGTCCATCAAGATGGTCATGGGATTGAAGAACATACTGAACAATGAAGGAATTTGGTTTGTTTGGTATGGAGAACAAAACATGTTAGTCGCAGACTTTTTTTCTGCTTAATGGAAGCCTGTAGTGAAGACAGCACCAGACTCTAACCAGAGGTACACAGCAAATGGACAAAAGCACAAATCACAGCCCTGTAAATTTTTACTGTATATAATGCAAAACAAAGAAATAATAAATTAATAGCACAACGTAGCAAGAGTGATTAAGCTCTAGAACAGGCTGCCCAGACAAGTTGTGGGATCTTTGAACCTCAAGTGTTAGGAGATTTTGAACTGCACATCTGACCTAAGAGTGAAACCAGCCCCGCCTGGTGCAGACCTCCAGCAGACCTCTTCAAGTTTTCCAGCATTGTAGCATCAATGAGTTCTGGAAAAAAATCTTTCAAAGACTTGTGCTAATCTGCATCTGAACCAATCAGTGCTAGTTCTAAAACTTCCCATTTCAGCTTTGTTTGTTGTGTGAACAGCTTTGTTTTCCTCAACGATTCTGCTTCACATGATACACCAGTCATAGTAGACTACTTTTACCTTTTGCACTCAGCAGGTGCTGGGATGTTTTCCTCAGATTTCACATACATTGTTTTGGAAATTGCTCATTATGACCTAACAAGCAACGGAAGCCTGCCAAGTTGGGGAAAAACAGCTCGAGGTCAGCCAAAAGTCTCCATTTTTCTATCATCAGCTTAATCACAGAGATTAAAAAAAAAATAAATGGTCATACAACCATCCTAGATGCAATTGCACATGCACAGAGGGACATAATAATGAATTATTGGAAAAGAATGAACATATACGCCAATGTATATGAATGTCTTAATTGTTTCAGTGTAGAATCTGAGCTGTGAGAGCGCATGCTTGATTTGTCAAGTCACCTGGTACATAGCACAGGGAAGAAGGAATGACACTTTCTAACACCATACTGGAGTTAGAGCACTAACTGAGAATTTTCTTATCAGATATGGGATGACATCAGTAATCACAGTCTTCTTCACAAGATATCAATATGGCAATGCAAAATCCCCAAAGTTAACAAAAAGCAAGTAATAGTCTGTAAGAGTGAGAACAGTATTAGAACTACTAAGAGTTTCCTAATCTCATACATTTCCTTCTCCTTTCAGAGTAGCAATGTAAAGGGGATGTAAGATAAACTGACTTTTTAAGCTCCCTAGCTTTGACTTGCTTTAGGGCTTATTATTTTTAATTGTATTGCCAAGGTGGTAGCAAAACTAAACCTCAGATATTGGATATTGTCTAAAGACAGGGAGAGAATTAGGGCTGGACTTAAAGAACAGATCTTGACACTTCAATATTAAATTGGCCTCAGTTTATAATCCTGATTTACTTCCCAGTTATCAAAGATTTACTAAACCAAAGCAGAGGGAAAACAAAACAACACTGTTATCACAATGAACTATGGAACGCTGTCTTTCACCTTGATCTTCTGATTCATAGCTGTTGGGTATTTCTGTTCTGAAAAGAGCAACATTGTCCAGATACAGCTGGAAGACGCTTTATTATCATGTAAATATCTGTATAGTTTATAGTTGTGAAAAAGATAAGTGAAAGTGTGGTTTCATAAAGTGAAAATTCCAGAAGTGCTTCAGACATTGAAGCACTACAAGAATACTTTTAACTCCCAACAACATGCCCACTTTCCAGCTTTTCCTTTCTTCTCCCATCGGTGGTCTGGTGCTAGCAGGAGCTACAGAGGTATCAGTACACACACCAACACATGCAGCTACCAAAACTACATAGCACTTTGCATACAATCTTTCTGCTCATGCGTTCAGACATTCAAAGTCTGCTCCACCATCTTATCATGGGCCTCTCCAGTTCTCAATTCATGTACCTCTTAAGAGTCATGCCAGAGCTCTGAAGCCACAGGTTACACCCTAAGCATTGCATGCAGACAGATAGTCAGCATTATATATCACTGGCTTTACTCCTGTCCAGAACACTCTTAAGAAGTTTGAGACACCTTGTCCTTCTCTTTTCTTGTGCTTGTAATGCAGAAATTATTCAGTTGAACAGTCTCTCTTGCTGTCCCCAGCCTCATTTCTCAACCAGTACATTGACTTGCAGTGTAGTACAACCAAGAACATACTAAATAACTTGCAATTATCATTGAATCTTAATTAATCAGAACAGTAGATCAGAATGTGGCTATTAAAAAGCTACTCATTAATGTTAGTCAGAGGTTCAGAAGTTATAAGTAATACAGGCTGTTTACTACTCATTAATGTTAGTCAGAGGTTCAGAAGTTATAAGTAATACAGGCTGTTTATTTTTCAGAGCAACCTACTGCACACATCCCAATGGCTACAGGATTTTGCTTTTCTTCTTTCTCAGCTAATAACAGAGGCTTGATTTGCTGCACAGCTGCAGAATTCAGTTTGCAGCTTGGCTGGGCTTCCAAATAGATACAGGATTACTGTTAAACCATAAGGAAATTCAGAATAAAGGCAGGAATGCTTGTAAAACAACAACAACAAAAACACTCTAGTATTCTAGCAGACAATATATTGATTAGTCAAATAATATTTTTCAGAAGTATTAAAAAAAAAAAAACAAACACAAGAACAGCCTTTCAAACAGTGTTGGCTAGCAAGTGAACTCAAGGACTGTGTTGTAGAATTATCACATTTTCTCTCACAGAAGATTCAGTAGCAGTAGAAGTTACATTTGATAATCCAATATATGCTTTTGAATTTTTCCTCTTTCATTATTTCTGCCATTAGAAACATAAAAACAGGAGAACTAGTAAAGTAATTAGACAATTCATTCTTTTTCTAGTCAGCCTGTAGAATACCATGCATTAAGGTAATTCCCAACACATTCATATTGTTCCTCACAAAAGAAAAGAGCAATTAGCAACAAAAATGTTAGTTCTAAGAAGTATCATTATGATCTTATTGTGGTATGAACAAGTTCATCTTTTGAATCAAGTAAAAAAGCTTTTCATAAGAAAATTACAGTCTAAAAATTACCTGTTTGAAAACAAACTGGTAAGGAACATACCATTCAGGATAACACAGTACAGGCAAAGATAGGGGAAGAGCTTGGAGTCAAATTAAATGAACAACCTCACTGAATAAAAATAACGTGTATGATAAGAGATATTTTAGAAGGTTAGAGAAGTGAGGAGATACAAAAATCAATACTTCTGAGAGTCTTCAACTATTTCTGTTGTCGTTACAGTTTAAAAAAATGACAGCGAGGCATGGCAGAAAGACTGAATTTTGGATACTAAACTAACAACAGAAGTCAAACATTACCTAAGAGTTAACTCCTCTCAGACAGCACGAAAACTTAATGACATCGTACTGGAAGCACATGCAGGGCCAATTCAGGTGTTAAGAAACACAACGTAACAAAAAGAAGCACAGTGCAACAGGAAGGGAAAGGAAGTCTTTAGAAACCAAAAGACTCCTTCCAAAAGCTGAAATCATCTTAACTGGAAGTGACCAGAAATATTGACAAAGTTAAAAATAAACAAGATACAATGATACTGTGTTAAGGGAGAAATATTCAAAGACATCAGAACTAACAGCAATCTTTTCTTCAAACGCATCAGGAGCAAAAAGCTGCCTGCAGACTCAGCAGAGTCATTGGACGATCAGGATACAAAAGGGTTCATTGAACAGAAACTAAGTGATTCTTTCAGAATGATTTCTGCTACTCCATGGGAAACGTCCATGGTAAGAACTCCCTGAGAGGCTCTTATGAGAATATCTGTCTGAAATTCAAGTGACTTCAAAATATTTGTGAAACAAGTTGGCATACTGTAACAAATTGGAAGATCAGATGGTATTCACTTCAAAGTTGCTAAAGGAACTGAAAAACTGGATTTCTTAAAGCTGAGGCAGTACCTGAGAACTGAAGACTGATTGCAGCACCAGTTTCCAGAGAGATCGGGCAAATTAGTAGAGACTATTGCATGGAACAGGACTAGGAGACACCGTGATACACAAGAACTATGTATCCAGATGATTTCTGTACAGTAATGCTCTTCCTTAAGAAGGGGATGAGGACTAGGAATAAATAGTAAAATCTCACAGCTGAAGGCATCCACCAGCGAAGCTCTTATTCAACATTATTCAATACATTTCTAAATGATTTGAAACAGAGTGAACAACAGGGTTGCTTTATTTGCCAATGACACAGAACTGTGTGTGACAGTAAGGCTGGTTATAGACCGTTTTAGAAGAATCTTATGTCATGAAAAAGCAGGATTAAAAAAAAAAAAAAAAAAAAAGAGATAGATTACAAGTATAAATAGGTGATCCTTGAGGAAAAAAACAACTGTAATTTCACATGCTCTTCACAGGCCCTTCAGCTAACTCAGAATAGCCTCCGTGAGCTGCATTATTTTCCCCAGAAACAATGCTGAATGATCTGCAGTTTGCTGGATCTTCCTTTTCCCCTTTTTGTGTGGATAGGTGAAAGAACTTATTTTCCAGATATATGGGATTTCCCCAACTTTCATGACCTCTCTACGATGTCAGAAGTTGATTTTGAGATGATATCATCCAACTGCCCTAGCACTCTCAGATATGCTTTCTCACATCCCATGAAGTTGTACTTGTCCAGTTTATACACAAGGTTCCTCACTTGTCCCTTCTCTACTCCCTGTGGTCTTATGCTTCTGCTTCCTTCCCTCTAACATAGCTGCAGAAATGTGTGCTACTCTTGTTATCTCTTGTCAGTATGAGCTTCAGCTGAGTTTTTGCCCTCCTAACTGCAACTCCATAGACTGAAGCAGTGTTTCTACATTCTCCTTTTTGGGAATCTGCCCTCTTTTGCACCATTCTAGTGCTTCTTTTTCCATTTGAGCTCTCAGTAGCTTACTGTTTTTCCATGCAATTTCCTTCTATGCCAGCTCCTTTTCCTTCTCAAGGGATTAGCAAGTCTGTTCTTGTGCTTCAAAACACAGCTGTAGTGGAAAAATCAGGACTCCAGCTGCAAACTTTCCCACTGAGTTTCTGTAATTTCAATGATACTATAACACTGTGGCTGTACACGGAACTTCATCTCTCCTGCTGTGTTCTCCAGGGTGTGAGGGTTGCTGCACAGGCATTTGAGATGATGTCCTGTCTGCTGCTTGACTCTGACAGGAGTGTGGCGGCCCTGTCACTCTGCTCCCCATGTGCTTTTACCTTGCCCCCTCCAGCTTTGCTTGTCTCCATTTCTTTAGCTTAAAGCCCAACTTATTGTCAGTCAGACTATTAGACAAAACATCTACGCACCGTTTTGATAAGTGAATCATTTCTCTGCTTCATAGCTCAAAGTCTCTGAGATATCTCTCCATCATGGAAAATGGTCACACAGCTAAGCAGTGACCTTAATAACAAACCTAACTCTGCCTGTCTTATTCCCTGGAAAAACTGATAAGAAATTAACCTGAGAGCCCTATCTCCTTAAGTTTAACCCTTGGTAGTCTAGCTTAATCTTCCAGGCCACACTTTGCAGTACCACTGGTGCCATATGGAAGAACAGTAAATTGTTGAGCTTCAGATGATCTTGGCAGGCTATTAATGCAGGACGTTTGCTGGAAGCAGCCAGCTTCCCATGACTGGGTCAAGTCACCAGATATGCGTCCCAGCTTCCCACTCAAGGGAGTCTCCTGCTACTGATACTTAGCATTTCCTCTTCCTGAGAAATTAAACCTGTTGGCCTCCTCCATAGGAACATTCATCCTTCCAGCCAATTGCCAAGACCCTGCATCTGTTCTTCAGCTGAATTTCCACTGATGAAGGGAGAGTCCTATGGGCAACTACAGTAGGACCACACCACCGGCAGCTCACCAGCCTTCCTACAGCAGCATTATGCCACTGAACAAGCATGCCAGAATCTTGAAAACTGTGCCAAGCACTTCTCATGTCAGAAAGATATGGCAGAACTGGAAAGATAAAGTCTACAAGGACGATCAGAGGCACAAAATGGATTATCTATAAAGAACAATAATGTCTGGATTCCTCAGCCTAGAGACACCTTGATGAGAATATAGAGTAGAGACCAAAAAAAACTCTGTATGACATATGCACTAGCTGTTCCAAGCCAGAAAGTACAACACACAGCAAATAAAAGGCAGACTTGAAAACAGGTGAAAGAAGGTGGTTCTTTACCTAACAGAAATGATTTTGATGTTTAATGAGCACATAATGGCTTTATAGGATTACTGAAATCTGAAAATAGGCAAGCTTTAAGCATTAGGTGGCAGTATCATATATTCTTGGCCCACTCTTACACTTCCTTCAGCACATACATACAATCATTGGCAGAGACAACTTGTCTGACCAATAAAGGCTGTTCTCATTAGTGAATCATACATTTATTGCTGCAAAATAGAAACTGGAAAACAATCATTTTAATATAAAAAAATATTTTTTTATCCACAAAACACCCAGATTTGGATTCTGGACTGTTGTACAATAGAACACAAAGTAATTTTTTGCTTTTTTTCCTAAGTTCCTTACAGCAACAGCTACTGCAAAGTGCAATTATAAAATAAGAGAGCCATAAGAATCATTAGTATTTTTCATTGAAATGGAGAAAAAAAAAAAGTAATAATAATGAATCAACTTATTCTGTATGGTTTCCGAGTCACTGCACCTCCTATCTCTCCACCCCACCATCTAAAATCTGCCCTCTGACCATGGTGGGAACTGAGGACTCAGCAAAATGCCTGCTCTCTCCTCCCCACACCTGGCAGTGCCTGAATGCCACACACATCCCCTTTTCTGTGACTGCAGGCACTGTCTCCATGGCAGCACAAGAAAACTGTGCCAAACTGGTCAGAAAAGATGGCCAGGCAAAGTGCTCTGCCCCAGCAGGTCCCTAGAGAACTGCTGTGCGTCAACACATGCCATGCAATGACTGTGGCTGATCTGGCACAGCCAGCAAGCTCTCTGCTCTCCTCCCCTCCCAGGCCCTCCATGGGGAGGCTGTCTGGCAGCTCTGATGTTTCCCTGGCTATAAGGAAGCAGAGGTGTGCCCCTGCTGTGACCTGGGGCTGCATGGGAGGAGCCTGCTTCTACTTCACAAACACCCCTGGTACGTAAATCTTAACAGGGCTTTTCAGCATCTCAAGAGTGTGTATGCACTGGGATTACTTTGCCAAAGCTGTATGATTTGCACAGCTGAACATCTCCAAGATAGATGAAGTTTGACATTTCTGAATGATCTTGGCTTGCCTAAAATAATGTGAACCTGGAACTGCAATCCATGCTTGCATAACCTACCAAAGACATAAGATTACTCTGGCCAGTTCCAAATGTCAATCAAGCCACCTGCTCACAAACCACAATACAGTATCCAAGCACCACACCAGGTCGTGATCATGTAGGACAAGCATTTTCCCAGGATCTCAGAACAGCTGAGGCTGGCAAGGATCTCTGCAGGACATCTGGTTCAACCCCCTGCCCTGGCAGGGGCATCTACAGCAGGGTGCCCAGGAGCACGTCAAAACAGCTTTTGAAGGTCTCCAAGGCAGAGAGACTCAACTACCTGTGTTGAAACCTGTGGTAGTCATCCACACAGTAAAGAAATGTTTCCTTGGTGCTACAGGCACTGAGAGGAGCTGGGCTCCATCTTCCTTGCACCCTCCCTTTAGGTATTAATTTTCAGGATATTGTTTTATAATCAGAGTTGATCATGGATGGACTCTCATTTTGCACGGTTCATTCTTCTTTGTTCTTGGACACTGGCTGATGCCAGTAACAACTTGTCCTATGGAAAACAGTAGGATTCCCTACTCTACTTGAGAAGCTGCACATTACAAAACACTGCAAATTCACTTTGTCAAATCAGATTTTTCCTTCAGTTGAGAACCTTTCATGAGGGGCCTCTGTAGCCCCAACTAACTTCCATACAAGCAACACTTGCCCTGTTAAACCACAAAAACAGAATAAATACTACTTAATTTGCTGAGCCTATTATGTTGTCCTTCACTTGCATATTTCAGATTATGTAACCACTTAAGAAGGAAAATGCGAAATCAGTCTGATTACTTAGCAAGTGCTAGGAATTCATAAAGCAATTTAGTCTTTGGCTTAAAAAGAAAGGCTAAATATTTAGTGTACTGAAGTCAGGAATTCAGCCAAATTTAATCTCTGTGGAAGTTTTGTTGGTTATTTATTATGTTACTTTCTCATTTCTAGGGCTTGATTTCTAGTTGGTAAAGACTGTAGCAAAGACTGATTATTTTGTGTGTTATATGGCTGGTGAAGTCTATATAATTTCCTAAAGCAAAGACATTGGCATGAGAAAGAAAGAAAGACTTTTAATGGGATGCACTGACTGTACTCACTCCACTCTACTTCATTTCCTCAAACAAGAGGCTGCATTGACCGAGAGAGACATTTCTCTGGCTCACATCCATTGCCAAACGAAGTCAGAAAGAGAAAGCTACACAGCATCAGCATTCCCTCCTTTGAGTGCATTCATAAAAAGTAGCAAGAGACCTTTGCAACAATGTTTTGGGATGTCTTTGACAGCAACACTGGAATATAAAGTGTCTCTAATTACTTATCGGTTTTTTTTTTCTCTCCTTTTTTTTTCCCCAACTAAGAGCATTCCCTCCCCCTCCTTCCCCTCAGCTGTAACACTACTTAGTGGGAAGGATTTTGAAGATGCATCTCTTTGAAATCAGCTCCCATTCCTTTAAGCGGCTTCCAAGCCCTATGAACAGGCAAAACAGTTTCTACCTCCTCTTCCAGGATGCGTTGAGCACAGGAAAGCAGCACAGAACTCTTCCAGAGTAACTATTTCCAGAAGTGCGAGGCAGTGTCTCTGCAGCCAAGTGGAACTACATCAGACCAACCCCCATCCCATTATAGTTTTGCCGCCTCACTATTCTCAGAGCCAGAGAGGAGGGAGCCTGGCTTCCCAAGGCTGCTGAACTGGATACCTTGTGGTTTTTGTTTTTAATGGTACTTTGGCCACTGAACTTATAGGACACCTCTCTTAGCCCAGGGGAGTGCTTTCTGTGTACTGAGTTTACAGGCAGTTCCATGCACGTCACTACTCTAGGCACATCTGCTACCAGTCTCACCTCTAACCAAAGATGCTAACTTTTTAATGACAACTACCACATGCAAATGATCTAATTACAAACAAACTCAAAATGCTTTGTTGAAAAAACAGGGAAAATGTTTTGAATAGCTTAAAAAGAAGAAAAAAAATGTCTCAGAAATATTACTGCATATATAGAATAATGAGGTCTCTCAAAAGATACCACATCTTGTTTACTAAGATTTTTGCTGTTTGATTCAAATGTTAATTTCATGCTGCATTAAATGAACAACAGATAGAATCTGTTTTATTTAGGCATTTACATCAGTTTCAGAAATCAAAGTTTGATACATTTTTGAATTAATCTTACAAAGAAATGAATTTAAATTTGCAAGCCACGATGACTCAGAACACTTAACAATTCTGATAGTGGGAACGGAGAGAGAGAGAGGCTGGGAGCAGACAGAAGGCATGGAATAATCTGCTCATGTCTGCACAACCACAGGACCTTTTGATGAGATGATACCTAGAATCACCACCAATTTGACTTACACATAAATGGACCTAAAAAAAATCTACTAGTCATTGTTCTTTAAAATAATTCTTAAACTATTTAAATCTGATCAATAGAACATTAGTTTTTTTTTTTACCTCTCACTTCAGAATTGACTATACTGCTGGTATACACAGACTACTAAACTAAATACAGAAGTAAGAATAATTCAGTTAAAAAACCTATAGGCTTTTTGTTGTCATTGTTTTTGTTTTTTAAAGGGTGAGGTTTGAGATGTAATTTACCTTTTATTTGTCTGCAAAAATAGGAAGCATCCTGTCCTGTTTTTTTTCCACTGCAAGAATAACCGCCTAGATGCCAAAACCATGAAGGAAGCACCATCATACTGCAGACAGGCCAAATGCTTCAGTTTTTGGAAAGAAAGATCAAACCAAGGAAGCCAAAAGAAATCAGCAAGACGTGGCTGCACAATACGGTTGGTGCAACAGGTGGACTGCTTTGTAACATTAGCAGCCCACTATAAAATCCTTCCCTGTGACAGAGTGAAGCACAACATGACAGCAGATAAACTCCAGTAGAGTGAATTTAAGTAAACGTATACACGTAGACAGAAGGAACCAAACATCTGCCCATTTTTTTCCCCCTACGCTTTGTTGATACTGCTGTCATCTGGGCGCATTATCCACACATCCTCTGAAACCATGTACTGCAATTTCCATCAACTGAAATTACACCTGCTGAAGAGGGCAGAACTGGCCAACAAGCTGTTCAGGAACTCAGCAGATGTTTTGGTAAACTGGGTCAAACTGATTTTTTATTATTTTTTTTTTTAATCAATGTTTAACTGGAAGAAAGAAAAAAAAACAGTGCTTTTCACAGTTACACGTTACATCGCTCCCTGCAGGCATGTGTTTCAGAACTTCAACTGGGACCAGCATGAGGTGACAGTAAAAATATCTGATGAATAACAATTTCATAATAAAAAAAAGATGCCGTAACAGAAAGGTTTCTGGAAACAGTAAGAACAGAGCTGACAACCAGCAATGGCTGAGCTCCCATTGGAAAGGAGGCCAGCTCAGTGCCCAAAAGGTCACAGCAGATGCAGAAGCACTTTCACTCCCTTCACACTGTACAGATTTCCTTTTCCAAAACTGCCTTCCAAGATGTACTTTAAAATGGAATAGTATTTTTAATAAATCTCATCACTCTTTGAATGATGGAGTAGGAAATGTAAAGTCCTTACGTTGTCTCAAATCTGCAATTCATTTCTCCTCACTAAATGACTTTTTCATTTTAAGTGTTCAATGAGCATTAAAAATAAACATTCAGAAGAATAAATCAGCACAAGCAGGTCATGCAAGAACTTGAGGAACATGCCTTTGCCCAAACAAAATCTTCACTGATTTTATAAATAGCATTTCTGTGGTGGTGTTTTTTTTTTTTTTTTTACCCAACAGCCAGTATTAATTAAAAATTAGATTCAATTTGTTTCCCGTCATACAAACTCAAAAGTAATGACAAGAAGCCCAGGCAGGACAAAAGGTTTAACAGTGAAGCGGTTCAGAGTTGGCCCAAACAAACACCCAGCCTATCCAGAGGCCACATCCAACCAGGCAATTTGTTTGGCTGCCTTATCTTGCATGCATGCCACAGCCATCCCTGCTGCACTCCTTATTAACAAAAGGAGGTTATTTCCAGAAAGCGGTGTCTGGACACCTTGCCTCTACATTTATCCAAGCTCATTTCCATTCTGAGACAGTATAATGCTGATACCAAAGAACTAAAAGTACGAACAGAAGACAGTACATTGTTGCTAGACTTCCCAAGTTGCTGAACATACTACAAGAAAAATAATGGAGTAAAGGCAAAAGTCAAATAATGTCACAGCAAGTTTTGAGTATTCAAAAGGCTGGACTTATTTCTAGCAACCCAGTAACTAATAACTGGACTAAATATTTGAAGAGGCTTTTCTCCTGGAAAAAAAAAATAATCAATGTCTTGAAAAAAAGCTTGGAAATTCAGAAATAGGTCCTCTAAAAAAAAAAAAAAAAAAAAAAAAAAACCACTTTGATCTGCATGTATTTACAGGCAAAATTAAGCCACACTCACCCAGGTAAAAGCAGGTACTGTTTGTCTGCAGTTCTGCTCAGAAGCAAATAAGTCCTCACTTACGTCAACTGGTGACTTTATAGTAGCCAATGTCTGATGTCTAAGAATATCAGTAAGTAAAAACTCAGAATTTAGTTAAAAGCAAAAAGCCTGCTCTTGGATGAGCTCATGCAATTCCTGTTGAAATAAAAGCACAGCCCTGAGTCAGAGAAGCCTTTGAGACCTTAGTAAACCTCATTTGAACAACATAAGATGTCAGAGAGAACAGGAATAAAAGTTTAACAGAAAAAAGGAAGTGGTATAATCACTGCCCACCCAAATCCTTGACATGCTTGTTTACTCCTGATGCAACATGCTCTATGCTTTATACTTCTGGGGGTGGGGCAGAAGAGGTAACATCAAAGAAAAAGCTGAGGGTCTGAAAGTTGCATGAGCCAGAGAAGATGACTCTCAGTCAGTCAGGAGATGCACTGTATGAAAAGTCAGCATGCAGACTGCCAGATCAGACATCCTTCCAATCGTCTGAAGCCTCCTCAGTGGTCTCATCAACCATGGAAATACTTTAACCAGAAGAACACTTGAAACAATCTCAATACTTTGGTAGCTGCACTAACAATAGATTTGTGCTGGTATGGTATCTCGACATCTCTTACCTGCTGTCCTCTCATATGATCAAAGCGACTGCTTCTCTCTCAGCGTTGTGACTTTGAAACTAAACATGAACCAAATATACTCAACTACTCAAAAACAAAGGTAAAATAAATAAACTCAAACATACACTACCCTCTTCATTATGCCCTCCTGGTATCCTTAACATACTTCCACTAACTCAAAACTTCCTGAGCATGCAGACAGCACCTCGAATGGTCCTGAGCTGCACTGAAGCTGACCACTGCTGTGCTCTGTGACTGAGCCACATTGCAAGCGATCACCTTGGTGGCGAACACCAACTAAAAACAGGCAGCTGCTTGACAACTCACTTGCCTATGGACAGTAACAGTATCTTCAGAGTAAAAAGCACATGGAGCTTTGCTACTAACTCAAACAGTAAGCATTTTATCCTGTGAAACTGCCCCTCATTTTGTAGTACATGCACCTGCTGAAATTTCCTCTCTCCCCCCCTTCCCTCCGTTCCTGAAGTCATGACTTATCTTTAGGTCTCCAGCCCAGAGCCACAACAACAAAGCAAGCTCATTCCTGGCCTAGCCAGCCACCTGGCTCCTCAGAACAAAGGAATGCATGTCTGACTCAGAGCACACCCCAAATGAACCAGAGCTTCGAGATGATGTACATCACTTCTCCTGCTATATTTATTATATACTACAGGGGTCCATAACGATAATTCAGTATTAAAGTGATTTTAAATTACTGCTGAGCACTGGAAATAGCACACTGTCAAAGCAAAAAGTACTGTGAACATAACCATTAGAAGTGGTGTGAAAATGTCATTCTTCAAAGGCAAGGAAGGAACACAGTTTTAGATGCACGTTCTAGATATTTAAACAAAGAGATAATTTTGATATTGTTTATATTATGTAGCTCCACATTATATGTAAATATGTTTCAAACAACTGCAGACACTTGCTCAAGAGACAACAGCACTTGAAAATCTCCCTTACAATTAAATGTAGAGCTTTCTGGCATTTAAATGTTTATTAGGGGAAAAATCTTTTAGAGTACCTAAGCCGGTAACAAAATTATGTCTGAAAAGCCAATGCAGTGGTTATTCCACCTAGGAAACAGGAGTATTAGTCTTCAAGAAAATAGAAAACAACAAAGCATGGACTGCCAGTCCAGAGCACGCAGCTACCTGTGGTAATGGGATGCTGGAGGTGGATTCTGATCTTCTCTAAAAACAGATGCAAGTAACATCCAGAGCTGAGGCTCCATGACAAAAATAATAATAATAATAAAACAATCCATACACTCCATTATGTTATTGATGAAAATAATTCCCCACCTATGGAACTACCATTCTGCTATACTTTGTGCTTTGATTGTGGATGCACAACATCTCTTACAGAAGGTCCATTACTGGTGATGAAAATTACTAGCGTTACTGCACTAGAACATACAGCCTTAAAGTGAGCTGAGGCAAAAGAAGGAAATATGGATAACAGGGGATACTCAATAGAACGCACGTGCAGTATAAAACCTGTGTGTGTGTAGAACTATAACAAAGCTGCTCTATTTTCTGTCTCTGCTCAATTAATAATATGGAACAAGAAATGCTGATCTAATCCTGGTACCACATGTCATTTATTGCAAATGGCTTTTTAGGAATCCGTGCTTAGTAAAAATTAAACCAAATGTATGTCACTCATAAATGTTGAGCACATGATTTTTCACAGGGATATGCAACCTCGTGTTTGTTTAGAAAGGAATGAGCTTGATCAGGATGCTGTAGAGATGGCTAAAATGCTTTAGTACTTCTTTAAGAAAGACCCAGGCTTTCACAGTTGATATAGAAGACATTTTTTTCTTGCTCTAATCACATCATTCTGGGTGAATGACTTCAAACAATTTATGCAGATAAAGCTGGTGATGTTTCCTCCTCCACTGGCTATGCCGATACGCTATTTCATTTACTGCAGTGCCTGAAAGCAGTTGTGCACCCTCAGTTCAGCAAATGCCCAAGAAAATCTAGGACTTCTGAAGCTCAGCTAAGCCTCTTCCACAACTACAAGTGTAGCACAAAGCTGCCCAACACCAACACCCAGACTGCCTTCCTTCAGGTTAGTTAAGTTCCACTCATTTTTAGCAAAACTCAGTATCTCATTTTAAACATTTTAGGAACTAGTTCCGGCCATCATTGCGTGTCCTTGGTTTGTTAGGACAAAGAAAATACTGGAGACAAATTACTAAAAATATATTCTTTGACTCAGCAGCCACAGGCTGCCTTAATGGCACTGAATTTCACATGAGAACTGAGGGCTCCCTCCCAGGCTAATGGCAGGGTCTAAAACTGACAGCAGATGTTTTGAAGGACCTGGGGAATAAGTCTGAACATCAGTTAGGTAGGAAATTATTTTAAAAGAGTCATACCCTAGGAGTATTTGGCTGTGCACAAATAATGGCTTTCAATGTCAGGGAAAGACAGATAATGAAAAATAACTTCGTCGCTGGGCAGAGCGAGCTGCAGCAAAGGAGCATAGCCCAAGCTGCAGCTCACAGAAAACTCACACTGAGCCATTTGTATGCTTGACTCTCCATCTGAAGTTTGGCTATTGAATTTCTAGCACGTCCAAAGCCAGTTGAAAGAATCAGCTGTGCAGACAAGGGACATCTGTTCCGAAACTAAACCAGTGCTGATGCATAACACCACATCCCTGAAGGAGAGAGGAAAAAGATCTTTGTATTTTCAATTATTTCTCTCATGAACAACTCCTGCATGAGAAGAATTTGAAGTTTTCTAAGTTACGGGTTCCTTGCCTGGAGTCCAGCACATGACAACAAACAGCTTCAGCAGTTCAAGAGAAACACATGAGAAGACTTCTGTGATAAAATATTGACTCATCTAAAAATGAGCCATTAAAATAACAGTAAAAAGGGAAAAACAGTATGTAAAACCAGCTATGTATGTTATTATCTACAGTGTAGGCAAATGCATCACTGATATTATTGCTGATGGGTGAGTGTTGGTATCTAGACAAGAGGAATTGAGTGAGATTTTGGCATGTCAATAGGCTCTGGAACCAAAGACTGAAGAAGTTGTATACCCTGAAAAGCAAACTACGTACTGGAACAGTCTGCTCAGATAAGAAATCAAAGTAGGACTGCCTACTATCAACATTTTACTGATAACCTCACACAAAAACAAAGGAGTAAGGAGATCAAGAGGCAGAGGCTAACTCAACCATATGGTATCTCAGAACTATCACAAAGAAATGAACACAGCAAGACACAGTAGCCTCACAAATAAAAAATGAGCATCTTCTATGGCTGCAATAGGGATGCTGTCATTTCCTATGGAGTTCACTGTGCTGCAGCTGCCTACCTCGCTCACCATGGTGCGCAGCATGTACATAGCCAGCAGCATCCCTCAGCAACTGCTTGTGCAAATGTAATAACAAACTGGTAAGCAAAAGTTCATTTGGAAACCAAGGGCAGGTGCTATTTGCTACCATTCCAGGCACAAATACCATTAGACTACACTTGTATGACCCTAAAACAATGGTTAAAAGCAGTACAAATCTGTACTATTCTACCCAAAATATCTTAACACACTGTACAAACATGCTCACTGAACTTCCATTGCCTGAGCAGGATTATTTCTTTCAAAGAAAAAAAATGTAACATTCATTACTATCAGTAAGACTAAGGCCTCTACAAGGAACAACAACTGTGACATCTTCCCAAGCACTGGTTGATCACAAAATACTCAGTGCTATAACTCAATGGTTAAAACAATATCTATTTCACTGCAGAAACTGTCCATGAGTGGATTATTCCAGACCCAAAAATATTTTACAGCCTTTCTTCATACAGCAGGCAGAAGTGCTCCAACTGCAACTTAGTAGCTTAGTGGGCAGGGATTGTGGTAGGAGAATGGTTGGACTAGATGATCCTGTATGTCCTTTCCAACCTAATGTATCTATGAATCTATGAACTGCCAGCTTCTCTAACAACTTCTAAAGCCATAGAAGTTATTCAGACTCAAAATATTTCAACCCATTGAGAACAAAACTTCTGGCATCCCTTTAAATACAAATTATACACAATGCTGATAACTCTGAGGTAATAAATTATTTTCCTTTTTTTTTTTCCCCCCCCTTTCTCCTACACACTTCTGAGTTTTGACCTTCCCCACTTCAATGCCCCAAAAATCAAGGATCTCTGAGCAGCAATCCAGCCACACACCGCAATTAGAAGGGCTGAGACACAGGGCACGCAAGGAGAGGTTTACCTCAGCTGACATTTATTTGGGTTTCTAATTGCTCTTTCTTCCAGACCCTCGAAGTCTTCAGAATCTTGTTGCAGTCAAGACAGACTGAGATAGAATCACAGTTGTGCCACCACAGAGGGCATACATTCAAGGCTGGGAAGACAAGGTGCCTGCCTTAAGCATCAGATTAGCTTTTCTCAGAGGCCAATTAATGGAATCACTGTTCTGAGAGCTTCACACCAGAGGTCAAGACCTCTGACAGAAGCTACTTGTATGGCACGATACTCAAGCTAGCAGCTTTCTGAAAAGACCACTTTGGAGCTCAGAAACAAATATTTTAGATTTCTCATTAAACTGGCCCCAATTATTCCTTGCAGCACTGATCCCTACTTAAAAAATAAAAAATGCAACAAAAAGCAAGAAAAGTCCAACAAAATAACCGACTTCATACACGTTGCATGTATAAATCCAGTATATACATTCACATGCATGCACACTCACACAAATGGGGCACAGGTTAGCACCACACATTGCGAGGAAAGCTACTTAGAACAGAGAAAAAGCTGCTACAGTATCATGGCACAAGAAAGCATGTCAAGATCTTCTAATCCAGAAGGATATCAGGATGCATTTTTCCCACAGCAGGCAGTAGTTTTTAACCACACCTCTGTTAGTTAACTTAGGGTTCAGCAACTAGGCGACCAGAGCAGCAACTGCAAGTCTGAACATGATGATTTTTAGGGGCAGAAAAAAAAATGTTACCTTCTGCTTGTGATTATTTCAATGAAAGAATGCCTAAGCTTCTGATACATCATTAGTTTCTACATAAACAACTTCTACCTGTATAATAAAATCACTGAAGGAATTCCAACTTCGCCTTGAACTTCCAAAAATAAATAAATAAATAAATCAAGATGTACACCTATGGTTGAATTAGCTCAGTTACTCAGAAATCAGTGGAGTAATACCAAAGATAAATTTGGCCCATTATCTACCTGCACAGCACAAATGAATAATGTAAATGCGTATGCAAAGGACCATGAAGTATCTCAGCTTAGCTGTGCATTTAAAATGTATCACTAACTTTCAGCCTCTTGAAATATTTATCAGCTGCACAGGGCTCCACAGAGCACACACTCTATTAGGGACTTCACCGAATTTCAATTTCTGCACTCAATGTAGGAGACTTTAGAAAAGGAGCTAAAATCCAGTCCTGAAACAACTCCAGGTACTGTTTTGCCAAGTCCCTCAGTAGCTAGATCTGGCTCACACTGACATCCTCCACACAATCCCAACTCAACTTGCATCTTCAACACCTTCCATTTCAGAGGAAGGTGGGAGGGCCCTCATGATTAATTTCCAAAGCCAGTAATAATGAATTGTATGCAACTAGAAAGCTACTGAAACGTTCCACAGTAACAAGAACACTTTTGAGACACTACAGCCAACTCAAAAGTATCACGTAAAAAGTTCAGCAGTCATATCAAAATCAGCCCAATGGCACAAACCGGTTAATAGGAACAGCTGGGCTAACTGGGAACCGGCTTGGATCAGTCGGGTAGTGATTAAAATAGTTGTATTGCTCTACTAAGGGTCTGAACATTCAAAGGAGAATTACTGATGCTGAACGCTCCAGAATACAGAGAAAAAGACAGAGGAGGGAAAGGGTGAGGAAAGAGTGAGTGCAAACCAGTCCTTACCCAAAGGCTGAACAATAAAAGCAGTCTGATATAAAGAAGTAATAATTTCTAATAACATCTACCCATTATGGCGATATCAAAACAGCAATCCCTCAGAGCCAAGTTTGATGCAGCATGGACTTTTGAAGGGTACTCCTTATTTTTGTAATATGGCAAGTGCACTCCCCTAACAAATGGGGTTAATCCCTAGTAACACATTCCTGCTGTAGCACAAGTCAGTAGTAATACTGAAAAATCAATCTGCTCTACAAACTCTGTTTTGCAGTAGGTACGAGACAATGGGGTTTTTGTTTGCTTGTTTCTGTCTCTTCAGAATTTAGATATTTCACTCAAATTCAGCCAAAAGATCAAGCCAGAAAATGCACTGTTCCCTAACACGCAGATCTGTACTTGTAAAGGCTGTTTGAACTTCATCACACAACTGAGCTGCACACAGAATTCACTTGCTCGGTCCCTGGAACAGTCAGATACATTTCCCCGGGACCTCAGCAGCACCAGATGAAGCCACGCATTATTTTCACTAATCTTCCGAAACGAAACTCAAATTAGCTGACCCACCCGCACTTAAATCTACCCGAAAAGCTTACAGAGGACTCGGAGGTTAAACACAATTATAGGAAACGCAAATCCCGCTCTCACTTCTTCAGCACTACAGTCTGACAAAGGAGACATCAATCACCGCAGCTGACTGCGGGCACTCGCAGGGAAGATGTGGCAGGGTACGAGGCACACGGCAACAGGTCTTCAGGCTCTACAGCGCAGGGACACTCGGGGCCCAAGAAAGAGATCATTTCACGATGCTTCAAGCGGAATGCCTGCTGTTTAAAGATCTTCTGCAACCTTAGCTTGCAGACGAAGGAGACTCCCAGCCCTACGGACCGCGGGTTGGGATGAAGCCTTTGCTTTCACGCTTCTGATGGACTTTAACGTAAGTATTTCTGATACTGCAGGGGGGGTGGACGGATTGTTGCGTGGGGGAGGGATTGATGTTCTTTTCCAACCAAGAACTGTGCAAAACAGGCGACCAAGCAACCAGCGAGCCCCGACGCACGAAGAGGACGGCATGCAGCCAGCTCTCACCCGGCACGTCCCCACCCGGGGCCCGCAGCACTCCCTCCCGCCGCCGCCCGCCCGCAGCGTTACCTGCGCGCAGCCCGCCCTACGGCACGCCGCTTCCTCTCGCGAAACTTAAGGAGCCGGCGGAAGCCCGCCCGCACGCGCTGCCGGCCATGCCGGGGGCTGAAGAAGACGAAAGCCAACGCCGAGCCCGGCCCGCCTCCGCCTTCCCCCCCCACCTCCCGCCCGCTGCCCGCAGCCGCTCCGCGTGCCGGGCCCGGCCACCGGCGCAGCCAGGCACAAAGGTCGCCATGGCAACGGCGCGCGTGCCCCCGCCGCGCCGTGGAGGCAGCGCTCCATCGGGCCCGCGCCCCGCCCGCCGCCGCAAGCCCCGCCCGCCGCCTTTCCCGCCCTTCGTCCCCAGCACCGCGGGCCGCAGGGCTGTCCCGCCGGCTCAGCCTGCCCAGGGCCCCGTCCGAGCCGGCCTTGAGCGCCTCCAGCTGTTGAAGCATCAAAACCAACCCGCACCAAGGGGAGAGCACGCGGTTTGCTTTCCCCTCCTGAAAACTTTCGCAAGGAGAAATCCCGGCAATTCACTGCACTTCAAGGGGGGGGAAAAACGTTGCCGGGGGCAGTGGATGAAAAAGGCCTCGCGAAGCCCTTTCAGCTCTTGAACTGCAGACGCTCGTAATGCTGCCAAGCTGTTAAGTGTCACTTCAGGAGAACAATGGAACAATTCGCAGTTGTTCTCCTTTGCCGCCTCGGATGTAGAAAGAAGATTGTTTATGACAAATTAAAGGTCACAAATAAATGGCGATTTAATAGGAGAAAATCTACTCCACGTGAAGTAACGTCTCCGAGGGGTGATTAATTACGCAGGAGCCTGAGCACGTACTCTTCCATTGAAACACTGTGCAGGGCCGTCCTGCTTCGTTTCAAAGAAGCTAATGTACATCACCATCTCAGAAATGCTCTGATGAAAGTATAGACACTAGATAGTCACTGCATCTATTGCAGCAGAGCACAAAGAACGCAATCGAGAAGTATAGTTAGGTTGAATTCCTCTATTAACTATCAAATACCAATCGGTTCTGCTCTTGCTGCCGAGGTCAGTGATCAGAGCAGACTACCACAGAATCACAGGAGAGATGTTAAATAATCTTTACGTAAAGAGATCCTATCTCATACAAAACCGATTGCTGAAAACATAAGAAAACTATTCTCATTCCAAACCTCCATACCCTTCACGTCATGAGAAGCATGAATCACAGCATGTCCTATACACTTAAAATCGATATCCGTAAGTGTGCCGTTGATGCTCTATTTGTATTCTGAACGCGCAAACTTTGACAGTTCAGACAGGGAAAATTAGCAGGAAATTCTATAATGTATTTTAGGCTTTCTAATAATGTTTACTGCCCTCGAGTTGGTATACTGAGAGCGGAGTTCAAATACACGTGCAAGATTTTCGTAGCACTTATGCAGAATAGGAATGGCTATCTCTGAACCATTAAGCTAACATTCGCCTCATTTTAAATCAGTCCAAATGCACATGGCCTGTCCTTTTCGCACCCATTCTTCAGGAATCATTTCAAACACATCCAACCACCTAAGTATAGCAACTAGCTGCATTCTTCATTGAAGGAAAAACATCAATATCCACATCTTTGTTCTTTCAGATAAGATAAACGTGCAAATATTTCAAGGGAGCAATACTAAGGCCAGAGGTAATGGTTAGGGTGTGCTCACCTTAATGCCAAGAGGGTACATAAAGTAAATTACTGTAGTAATCTGTCTGCTTTGTACAATCACAAATATTTACTGAGTTAATGTTTTACTGGTTTCCATAGTGTTGTGGGGTTTTTTTGTCTACCAAAGCATTTCTAACACAAATTTAGTTGTTATTCTGCTTGATGATTTATGCATACTCAGGCAGAGATTCGTCCGAATCCTTCCTCTTGCTCTACTATCACTTTCTATTTTGCAACCATAAAGTTAGCATGAAATAACACTGCAATTACTACAAAACCTCAGATGTTTCCTAAGGTTCAGGCTCATGCCCCACTTTCTTCTTTTACGTGTTTTATTCACATTTCTGTTTTGATTTGGGGTTACCAAAAGCAAATGAGGTTTTTCTGTGACACTGTTCATGGTGACTCTGCAGACCCCTACAACATATCTTGCATTACATACTCAGCTCAAGCAGCATACACAGGGAATTTTGTTCTTCAGTAATTAGGAAGAAAGCCTTTCTCAGGGTCTGAATAAACAGTATTATACAGCATTTATGTCCACCAGCTTCCACTCTTTATGTACTGCAACATGAATGAATGGCAAAATTTTAGATTCTACAGAACAAGCAGCCAGTAAGACTAAGTTTTACTGTCTGTGAGAACTATTACTCCAGGAATTTTTTTAGAAAAAAAATGACTATGCACTCATCACTTTCTGACAAACTTTGTTAAAAGAGCTACCTAGAATCTCTTTACTATCTTAGAGAATACTTAAAAATAGATATAAGTATCTCCATAGCCAACAGTAATGTTGCAGAATAGGAGCTTCTCTGAAGTCAAGACAGTAGAAAACAAAATACTTTTTAAAGGATTGGGCACATCCATGACTTTCTGGAAACAAAAAGGTCAGTAGAATTCCAGTCGTAACAGATTGAGGACAAGCAGAAGTACTACAGAGGGCTCACACTTACAAAACTGCTGCTCCCAAACCCTCAACTAACTGGTGATTTCCGCAAGTGTTTTGAAAACAAAAACTTTCAATTTTAAAAGTTCACAGGGAGTTCCTTATCAGATTTCTCTTAACTACTCAGTTCCACTTGCTGTATTGCATGCTTACTGTTTTGAAAGCGTGCATGTCCTTCACAGCAATCAAATCTGAGTGATATTCCAGGCCAGGAGTATAACAAACAGAAATTAGAGAAATCATCATCCTCACCACCACCACCCCCAAATATTCTACTTCTACGATTAATTAATATTGATGGAATTGTGTTGTGTCCCTATAAGAGCAACTTGGATTAGAATGTAGTTTGCAATTTGTTAACAGTATTTACTGTTGAACTGCCTTCAAAAGAAGGCATCAGGCATGCTGCTGGTTAAGTCTCCAAGAATTATACCCGTTCACTGCATCAGAAAAATTGACCAGATGCTCAGCAACACTGAACACAATGCACTGGAATAAGATGACTACCAACTCACTTCACTTCCACGCCAAAAAGCTGCTAAAAAAGGTTTCTTTATCAACTAAAATCTAATTGTCCATGCTGACTCAGACTTCAAGGTCTGATTTCACACCTTTCTGATGCATACTGCTAGCTCTAAATGGAAAAAGGAACATAACTTCATAGGCAACAAACAGCTTCTTTTCCCTGACTAGCAACGTTATGCTGAACAAGTGACAAAGCTGGGGTGCAGGGACAGCATATGAGGAATGAACCTTAATATGAGCAGAGGAATTGCACATTGTTAAAAGCATTGTTCCACTAGACCAGCATTTTGCACAACAGTATGCAGTGGAAAGAAGGCCACTGCTTCTGTCACAACTGCATTCAAATGACATCTCACTTCAGTTTACTTGCCACAGTGGCACAGAACTAGGGAAAAACAAATTAATGAGAACATCTTAATGAGAACTCTTAGAGGGCCAAGTGATGCCTGCTATCTAGGCCTTAAATACGGGATTGTTTCAGTTAAAAGTTATTCTTCACGTAAAGGAAATCTGAAAATTACTTCATTTAATAGTAAAGTTAGTTCCAGGGGGAAAAAAAATACACTGAAAAAAAAAATACTGGAACAAACAAATGGAATGTGAAAATCTATTATTACAGTTGTGTACTGCACTGCTGGGTGAGGTAATCAGTGACAGAAATAATTTATCACTACAACACAAAACCACAAAGCAGTACCTGTAGCCATATTCCACTTGCTAAATCTTGTATGATGTATACGAACGTCAGGTATAGTTCAACACCTGTGATGCTGAAGCTCTGTAATAGCCAAACATTGTGATGGGTTTTCTATCAAACTAAAATGAGTTCAAGATCCAAAGGGGCACTTTGAGTCTGCAGAGCAAGCGTGCTGTAGCTTCACATGTCATAACAGTCTTACACAGTGTCACTTCTCTAGTCTCACAGTTGCTCTGAACAACTAGAAGGCTTTTTAAGTCTTACTTCAATGTCACAAGGCAAAGAAGAAATATATCCCTTTATCTAGGAATTCATCTCTGCCCAAGAATAAAGACTTGCTGCTCACAACAGGTTATTTTCCTCTTATTTCTGAATATAAGATTACTCTACCTGCCTGGTAGCATCTGCCTATTTTTTTTTTCCAAAATAGGATCTTGAAAATGAATGTAAGCCTTCTGCTGCACAGCACAGTGCAACATAAGAGATGGGGACAAATGTGATTCTTGTTATGGAGGGGAAATACTTGAATATTCAAGTAAACCTACAGTATATACCTTACAGGGCAGGAGCTCCTGATCAAAAACATAATGGAAATCCATGGTGGGAATGGACAGTACTGACAAACTTTTTTAACTAGAAAATACTTTTATCAATTTTTGAATTCAACAGATCAATCAGAAATGAAGATGTAGCGATAGCAGTATACTGAAGCAGCAGCAGTTCAGCAGGGAGAAGCCAAGGAATCAATCTGACCTTTACTCAGACACTTTAGTATTTTCAGAAATCATATATTAAGCAAATTGACATAAAATAGCTGTAATTACTTTGCAAGCATGGTAATTGTAAATCATCCTAAGCTCTGCCCTACCTGTATCAGAAACTGCTGCTGCTCTGAAAAACAGACTCCCAGGAATGTATCTGTGGTTTGATGGCAGACTAAGAGAAAGAAGGAGCTTTTCAGGAATGACAGATTCTACATTCAGTTGAATTACCAAGCAGATGCAAGCTCAACTAAAATTCTAGAGGGAAAACGGAAGTGTTTTTAAAGCCAAAGAAATTGGGAAAAGAATAAGAGGAGGAAATAAGGGAATTAAAAATAAAAAGCTCTTTGAATCTTCTACTTTCATAGTTTCAGTGCTTCAATTTTTGTAAATGGTCATATATTGCTGACTTTTTTCCCCCCCGTGTATTGTTACAGTGTTCATTATAAACTCACTGGGCTTAGGCATAATGTTAACAACTTCTGTTTTTTCATGCAAAATTTCTCTGACAGCTTGGCATACAGTTAATCACTTTTTAAAACTGAATGCACCCCAACACCATGAATCTAATTTTCTAATCCATCAACCAGAATTTGTCATTAACAAACTTTACAAAACAGATTAAATACTTCACTTTTTTCCCCCCTCAGGCTTTTGACTTGGCCATGGGCTCAAGAAAATGTGTATTTCCAGCAAGATTAATGAGTGATTATTAATTGAGATTAACCTGTTATAAAGATTTCTATATTGGTTGTAGAAGTTCACAAAATAAACAGATGAAGGAAAGCTACAAATGAAAATAAGTTAACCTGATCGTAAGGAATTATAGAGGTGAAGGGAGAAAACAAGAATAGGTAAGAAGTAGGGAGTGAATCTGAGGTTGCAAAAGGCATTTAAGCCACTGAGACCAACGGTATGCACTAATTAATGACCTCACTCACTACTCCACGGGTAGGTAATGGATGGGTTTAATTAAACTATTTAATTAATCTTCATGAACAATCATACCAGATACAAAATAAAACTGTTTCAGAGAATTTTAGGGGAAAGATGGGAAGAAAAATGATTGCTTGGCTACTGTGTTTTTAGTTTAGACTTTTATAGACTTTCTTAGACTTCTGGTGTGGTAAAAAACCCAGAGTGTACTTCTTTCATAAGTTTTATAAGGAATATTATGACTTTGTGGATCAGGTAAATAGGGAACTATGCTCACAAGGCCTCAAATTCCACTTACAGAACTTAAAAAAATATATATATTTGCAGAAAAAGAAGGTAAACATTGTTATGCATGCTCAAGAGAAAGCAATTAGGCCAGTGACTAGCAGACTAATTAAGTGACTTAAACTTTGGCAAACATTCTCCAGTCAATCATGCATTCACTCTAAAAACTTACAGGTGCTATATTTAGATAACATCCTTCCCACACCTCCCAGCTTCACTTCGCAGCTCCATCATTCTACTCTCTCCACTCTCTCTTATTACTTTTCCCTTCCACGTGTCTCAACTCTCTAACTTTAGGCTAAGCACAATTACTTTAAGAAACAACAGAAATCCCAACACGCTGTTTCTCTGTCCCTCGTACAAAACCAAAAGTACTTTGTTGAGGAAAAAATACCTACAGCCCTTTCCATTCGCACTATTTAGAGCCTATGTTGCTGGTTGCTCATACTATGAAAACATGAATATCAGTAAGAGCTATATTTAAAGTCTGACTTGCTTCTTATCTTTCTCTTTAAGCCTTAAAAATCAGCACAGGACAATCACCACCCCAAGAACTGCTGAGAGTCCCTGTAAACCCCGCCTGTTCCCTGAGAAATACCTGCAGATCCCAGTGCCAGACCTCTGCTCCCCTGCCCATGAGCCTGGCTCAGCCTGGGGCCCCAGTGCCAGTCACTGTCCCCTCAGGGAGCAGCAGCCCCACTACACCCGTGCCTGGAAGGAACCTGACGACATGCATCACTCAATAAAAATATCCTTCAGCCCACCTCTACCTGCCCTGCCAGCCCATAATACCTTTGACCTAGCTAATAACACTTCTTCTGGGCAGAGCGATGCCCCAGTGTTTTTTTCCTTCTCCCCTCTACACAGTTTTCAAGAGATTTCAGTCACTTCATCTCTTCTCAAGCAGAGATGTGAATCCATTGCCTCCTTCTGTGTTTTGGGAGCACGTTTTGCTAGAGTTTCTGCTTGTGACCTGACCCATGCTAAGGTGTCTGTCAGCCTCTACACCTTGGCCCGTGAGCGTAAAACTCAATCCGCACCCAAGCTTTCAGAGTAGCTGCACCTGTGTGAGATAGCTGTAGAAATTCAAGCTGATTATACCCTGCGTGGAAAATACTGGTGGCAACCACCTAATTGGTACTCAGCCTACCGACTTATTTTAACATTTGACACCATGTTATCTTTATAAAACAGAAGACACAAAGTTACATTACATTGACCCATGTAAGAGCTGAAACTGATATACATTAAAAATAGCTGCTGGGAGAGGGCAAGGAAAGACAAGAACACACTTTCCAGAATTTCTTGCTAGAGAAGGAAAGCAAAGCCACTTAACACAAACCTTCGCAGGCTATAAAATCTGCAAAAAGAATGACTGAAATCTTACCTAACTTATGCCTCTTGAAACATCTTTAAAATACCTGACATTGGAAAGAAACAGCCATAACTCAGGGCACAGCGTTTGTTCCCTCACCTTCAGAGAAGAGGGATCAACTTTTAAGTATGTTCACAAAATGGTCAAGAGAGGCTGAACACTAGCAAACAAGCTGCCTTGAACACTTCTCGAGCATCAAACAGAATTTCTTTCAACTAAAAAGCTGACAGTACAACTGCATGTAGATCAGAGAACAGGACTTGCTTCATTAGGAAAAGCCCTTATCAGCCTAGGAGAATACTGAGATTGGTTCTGCACGCACAGGCAGTGTAATAGCAACAGGACCAACTCAATAAGAAGGTGTTAGGAAAAGAAGGAAAATGAGTGCTCACCCATCTCCGAAGATCAGCTCACAGGGAAATAACTCCAAAAAGGAGATACCTCCAACAAAAGACCCTTCCACAGGGGCAGTCAGCCCTTAAATGGCCAGGTTCCACCCCTTCCATTTGCACAGGTGAACTGCCTTCACCTGTGCTCCCAGGGCTGACTGGGTCAACCAGTCAGCTGCTCAACCAGTGGTTCAGCAGTTCCCACACAGGCAGAAATGTTTTTTTTTTTTTAAACTGTCTTGGTGATAAGGAAAGAAATGTCTACTGCAGTGTTATAAACTGGAAAAATAAATAAATAAATAACCCCAAAAACCAGCCCATGGCCTATGTTGTTTTTAATCCATTCAAAGACTGAATTGTGTTCCCAGAGATCAGGTTAGGGAGTTCTTCTCCACATACAGGCACGTCCCATGTCATTTTGAGAACAAAAGCACTGACTCTAATCGCTCCTCATGGCTTAGACAGCACATGACTAGGTCTTTCACTTATTTTAACAGCAAAACTTTGATCCAGACAAACTTTTGAATACACAGTCGATGACTGTGATAGTTTACCGCCAGGGAGGTAGTGGAGTTACCATCCCTGGAGGTATTCAAGAAATGTGTGGATGCAGGACTGAGGGACACCGCTAGTGGACGTGGTGGGGATGGGCCGACAGTTGGACTGGATAACTTTAGTGGTCTTTTCCATCTTTTCCATCCTTGATGATTCTGTGATTTGAAGCTACATTTGCACTTGTTGGAAGCTCTGAAAACAGGTGTTGATGCAATATTGGTAAGCATCTACACCTGCCATGGACATCCCAGGAGTAAATACGTGAGTAGGAAGTATTGCACCGGTTTAAATAAGCGTTTCCACACTTAAAAAGAATTTTTCATGCAAAGCATAACTAGGAATTAATCCAGCTTAGAATTTACAATCTACTGTACAACCTCCAGCTGTAGGTGGTACAGGTTCCTAGCAGGAAACATATACGATAGCATATTCTTAGAGACAGCATTAGTACAGCAAAATAACTATCGAAATGTTGTCTCTTTTTGTTTTGTTTTTTGTTGTCTCTTATTTTCTAATGAAAATATTCTTTTCTCGTGAAGAATAAAACAAATAACCTTCTCAAGAATCTTAAATTTCAAGCAGATGTAAATAAGTAATAATCATAATTGATAATCATGTTTATGTTCCTGCTCCTTCATGCTAATGAAGACAATGACAGTTGAGCTAAAAGAAATGTCTTTTGCCAGCTGTACAGCAGTAAGTACCGGAATAAAGTCAGTCTGGAGATTAATTCACGCTTTTTCATAAGCCTAAAGCGAATTACTTAGCCTGTGGGAACATAATTGAAAGCAGTTGGTAAGGAGAGCATAGAGCCCAGACAGGCTCTTCCACCAGCTCTCACAGCCTGTGGGATATTGGATATTAGCGCTACTGCTGGAAAAGCCAATGCAAAGCTCCGGGAGGATGGCTTGGTGCCTCGCCTCATGGACAAGCTGTTCGCTCAACAGGACTAAGACTTACAAATGGTGTTTCAGATGTCAGAATTATTCTTTAAACTGTTCACCCATTCCCAAACAGTTCCCTTCTTGGGGGGATGTGGGGGGGTTCATCATTGGCTTTGAAACATTTTTGGAGTCTGATAGAAAAGGCTGTACAGCATCATGGAGAAGAACATTCATGACAAAATGAAAGTCATTCAGAAAGAGTAAGGAATTTTCTAGGTTTTCAGTCTTGTCATGTCAACTGTTACGTGACACCTAATTCACAAATCTAATTAATTCTACTGCACTTAAAATATGCCAGGTAATTTTTCAATTCAGGGTTTAGCAAAAAACAACAACAACAACAAACCCTGGCATACTACTGAATGCCTAATTAAGCGAAAGTGGCTTTGACATAGAAGATTCAAATAATTCTTGTTTATCACCCACATATCTTGTTATCTGCTTCCATATCACTAGAGTGATAGGGAATTCCTTCTACAGCAAAAACATCCTGATTTACCTGGGTCAAATATCCACGAGAAAGCAAAAATCATAGAAAATACTGTGTGCCGTATGTGGAATAAGTCATATTTTTCTCAATGTGAATAAATTTTTTATTTGATCGACTAACCACAATCAAACTCGCAAGGGCAGTGTTGGCCATGCTGAGCAATGTAAGTAAGGAGCTTTGTTTAAAACTTGATGTTATTATGGCTTTATGATATGCATACAGAAGTGGATTTAGAGATAATGTATGACCATTATTTATGTGATTATAAATTAGAATACACCAATTCTGTCCTGGAAAATATACCAACATTTTAGAAATGGGGAATAAGTTTATAAAGTCCAGACTTGGACATGAGATAATAACAGTTTTTGTTGAACCAGTATGAAAAGTACAACTTCTCTGTATTTACGGGATCAGTGCTGTCAGAAGAAATGAAGAGCTGAGGAAAACTGTGGTAGATGCGCCATGTCAAAAGTCTGCCATGCACAAAGTAAGTTTAATGTTTGTATTTCTACTTTGCTCTCATTTTGATTTTAAAGGCTCTTCAAGCCCTCTGATAAGCAATCTACAGACACAGAATTGTTTGCCTAATAAAGGCACCTTTAGCTGCAAGGGCCTTCGCAAAGGATGGGTCACCACCCGAAATGTTTGGCACATTGTTTTCATTCCAGCTTTGAAAAGAAAGTGAAGACAGAGGTCTCAGGAATTTTCTTGTGAAATATCTTCACAGTAGCACACTTGCAGATTCTTTTGATTTCCAGGAGGTTTTGTTGTTGTTGTTGTTTTCTTTTTTCCACAAGAATGAAGTGGTAATTCCAGTGCTGGATTGGGGCCTCCTTAACAAACTTGTTGTACACTGAAAACATTATTAGCAACTTAATCCCCTTAAAAATATATAATTAAAAGGAGGGACATAATTTCCCTGTTATGTGCCTCTTGCATTATTCATTTTGCACTGTGCTACACATGAGTAAGAGATACAAACATTCACCATGGAACAGCTTCAGTCGCATTTGGCAGAGGAAGGATAGCTTAAAACCTACTTTCAGAATGTACCTATAACTTCAAACCAGGTAGATCAGGTCATTTTTACAGAGGCTTCACACAGGGTTTTTCATAACCATTCAGCCTTCCAGAGTCTTTTCATCCACTCCTTATTGTGCAGTCATACTCTTTCACATGACAACATTTGGAGGTAAAATTGAATAATTACTATAGAACATTTTTTCTGGTTACCTTGTACATTTCGGTTCTTTTTATTTCACACATTCTATTGCATTAATAGTGTTGTTCTTCACATTACATGGAGCATTACTGAAAACCTTGGAATATTTTCAGCCTGAGTTTTCTTTACATAAAATATAATTTCAAGTTACTTTGACTTCTCAATGTGAGTAACGTTGAGACAGACCTCTCTGAGCAGTTTTAAATGATAGGTATTGTCTGGTTATCATCTTAATAGTTGAAGATGGAAAAGTAACATAACGTTGTTAATGATGCTGATGCTTCCAGTTGGCACTGCATGCTTTATCACTGGGGCTCCTGAGCCAATCTGAACAAAAAGAATGACAGCATAAAAGGAGTGATTTATCACTGCTGCACAGACACCAAGGGGCATACTGTCTCAAAGGCTGATGCTAAGAGCATTTCATTGCACAGAGTAAGAAAGCCATAAAGAAACATTATAGTGCCAGGACCGTTCCTCATGTAACTCAGGACTCCATTCTCAAAGCACAGACAGTGGGACTGAGCGCTCCCTCAGCAAGTTTTCTAATTCAATATGAGCCACCAATGTGTATTTGCAGCTCAGAAAGCCAACCATATCCTGAACTGCATCAAAAGAACCTCAAGGGAGGTGATTATTTCCTTCTGTTTTTCCTCCCGAGACCCCACCTGCAGGACTGTGTTCAACCCTGTGTCCCCCAACGTAAGGAAATGGAGCTGATGAAGCAAATCTGGAGGAGGGCTACAAAAATGATCCAAGGAGTGGACCATCTCCCCTACGAGGACAGGCTGAGAGAGCTGGGGTTGTTCAGCCTGAGGAAGAAAAGGTACCAGGTAGACCTCATTGCAGGGACTCTTCATCAGGGAATACAGTGATAGAACAAGAGCCAACAGTTTTAAACTGAAAGAGAGGAGATTTAGTTTAGATGTACAAAGGAAATTTTTCTCTCAGAAGGTAGTAAGGCCCTGGAACAGGTTGCCCAGCTAAGTTGTGAATGCCTCATTCCTGGAAGTGCTCAAGACCAGGTTGGATGAGGCCCTGGATCTAGTGGAAGATATCCCTGACCATGACAAGGGGGATGAAACAGATGGTCTATAAGGTCCCTTCCAACCCAAACCATTCTGAAGTTTAAATAGAAAACCTATGCTTGCCTTAACATAAAATGAAAAAAAAAAAAAAAGAATGTTACGCATGCATGTACACTGTTTTCTAGAATCTAAAAGCCTGAAAGGTAAAACTAATAACTAAATGCACAACCCTTCCCCATATTCAATTTAAGATCATGTGTGGTTTGGTCCCTTACCTAAACTTGAATGCTTTTTACAAACCACTAGCATTTCCTGAGCATTTCTACTGAGTTGTGACCTTAAAGAATTATCCCGCTGTAATTATTTCTTGGAAGAAACATTAAGAAGTATTTTAGCTATGTTGTATAAATACGTTCTACGCAAGACATTTTAGTTAGCAAACAGTTCATCTTGGCTTAGGAGACGGAAAAACAATACAAACAGAGAAAGAAGAAGTAAGCTTATAATCATAAAGGAAATAAAACATAAGAGTAACTTCCCAGAACTGCAATGGATTTTGCATCACTTCGTATTTTTAGATTGACTTTCTCCCTGACATCATTCGGTAGAGCAGCCACAGGTTTTGAGATGGATAATATGATTTAGGTGATTTTATGCCTGAAATCTTATGCCCACAAAATGCATTTGCTTTTCAACCGTTACATGAAAATCTGAATTCACATGAAGACAGTTAAATATAGATAAAATACAAGTGGAGAGGAGGACTGAGCAGATAGAAAAGCTGTTGTTCCTTCTCCTAAAACAGAAGGTGTGCCTCATCCTAATCATAAGGGTATGTTCAATGATTGCTACTCAGTTACTGTATGTGTTCTTGCAGGGAAATACCGATAGACATTCATGCAAACAGCAGCCTTCTCATGACAGTGTGTAGTCAGTTTCATCCAACTAGGAATCAGTGAAGATGGTATAGGACCAGAAACAGAAAGCAAATCAGAAAAAATATATATTTGAATGTTACCTCAAAAAACTAATCTTAACTGACATGATCTTTAATATTACAGCCAATAATAAATATATTTAATGTCTCATAATTAGAGTTGCAATTTATTTGGCAGAGATAAGCAACAGTATGACATTCTCTTTCCTTCATTAGCAAAAGGTGGCACACCACACACACTGAGTTGTGTGACAAGCCTCCAACAACAGTTTTGTGGCTTCATCGGCATTGCTGATTTTTCTCCTCTGGCATCCTTCCTACTTAAATCTATTCCCTGTTTTACACATACCCTGGAGCCAAGATTATTTAATCAGCCAATAAACAATATTGGGAAAGGTTTACCTATTGCTTCTTTTGATTGTTCAAATGCATGTTATAAACCGATTACTTGTCGCCCGTTGCTGCAAACTGATTACCTGATTTAAAGCTCTTAATTAAATACCCATTCATTAAAGCCACAGTTAAATGGAAGATGTGATATTCTGTAATTAAAACAAATTGTTGTACACAATGTCTTTTAATTTAATAGATTTATATGACCTGTTAACAGTATGTAAAGCTTGAACACAAAAGAAACACTATGACTGAGAAGAAATATAATTTAAATGGAAAATAACTATATGGCAATCAATAGGAAGTTATTACTTATAATAGCTATTATCGTTTTATACCAACTTTAAACAGGCTTGCAAGTATCTCACCGACTAACCCCATACCTGTACTTACACCAGCTGTTTTGAAAGAGGTGATAGCTGCTCCCTCCACAAAATATTTAACTGCGGTTGCTGTCAATTATTATAATAAACCAATTCTGATCCTTCTTCTCAGAATACATGCACATAATAATTTCAATTTGCATTAAAGAATTTGGAGTCGCTTCCCTTGCCTAGCAAATCAGCTTCCTTCCTAGACTTTTTGCTAATGCATTATTTGCTTTGCAGTTGTAGTACTGTTCTTTGCCTTGCCTCCTGCCACTAAGCACACCAGGAGCACAGCTGCATTCTTTTCACTCAGTCACTGCAGTTTTCTTTCCTGAACTTCTCTGTTCCCTCATCCTTAGCCATCTGTGGCTAGTCAGTTCATACTTCTTCTTCAGAATGGAAACTAATTCTATGATGACTCCCAGGAAAGTACACTGACCACTACAACTAGACATGGGATATGGTATGGAGGTGACTTTTATACGGTGAAAAGAAAACCACTGTGAAATATCTGGATATTATATCTTTGGATACATATAGATAAACATGAAAAAAAAAAAGCATTTTTTCAAGTAGCAGTCATCTTTCAATCACAGTACTTTTGCTGGAAAATTCTTCGATAGCCCCTTCATTTTCCTGTTGCACAGTTACATTTTTACCCTCATGAAATACACCAGCATCAGCAGTGCATATTTCACAGACGAAGAAGAAAAGAGAATGAGAATGAAAGTATAACACTTTACCTCTTCAAACTCGAAATCCACATTTTCAATTATGAAAAACAATGACCCAAAAGGTCGAAGTATGTTTCATATGAATTTTTCATTAGAGCCCCTCCCTCCCCCCCCCCCCCAAAAAAATATATATATTGAATAAAGTTTGCCAGCCTGCTCTCCCAGCAGAGTCCTTGTTTTTTACATTTAAAGTAGACAAATAATTTCCTGGTTGGAAGATTCTGAATAATGGTGCTTTCTCATAGTTTGAGTTCCTCTATTTTTCTTTTGTCCATTCAGAGAAACTCTATAAAAATAACTCTGCATAAGGCTTACAGTTTAATCCTCTAATGAGAATTAGCACAGAATAACAACTTTATTCAAGTGCGTTAAAAAATCTTACCTACTTGCTGCTAAAAATGAGTTATCTGAAAGTCAAGTCAATGTCAAATTAAGTCGCTTTTATCTTGCAATGGTACATTCACAAAAATCCTAACATCTGCAAGATTAAGGCAGTATAACTAATAATGGGCACAAAAGAAAAAACAAATCTGATTTTACTTTTGGTGCTCTCTATGCACTACAAAAGCAGCCTTGCACCCTGACAAAAAGCTGCAGGCTCCACCAGTACATCAGTACGACTGCTATGCTGGGGCTAGAGCTCCGATAATAAAATACAGATCTCAGGAAAGCTGCAACACAAATCTGTTTGGCTGCTTGAGTTACGTGACAGCACGTATAAATATTTTTCCTTACTTCAGCGAAATTTAAGGCAATTCTCAGACAAAACAGTCATTAAGAGTTACAGTCAAGAGTGTGGTCTTTTAAAATAATATTAATAGAACATACACTTCATAATCCATCTTGACTACCCAGCAACTGCTGCTAAGTTGCAAGCACAATGCAACTCCAAACTTAATCAGTCATCAAAAAACCTACCCTTTTCTCACCTTTAACTACAAGCATGAACCAAAAGGTCTTGCTTTTTATTTACAGTAGACCCAAGTGACCTTTCGGCCCTACTGGATTGCGGTGCTGAGGAGATACAAATCTGTAGCAGAGCAACATTTGTCTGCCCAGGGATAGAATGTGAGGTTAAGATAAAAACAAAATTTGCACTTATTTAAGGGGTTTATGTATCTGTTTCTAGCCTGCAATGAGTATCTTCACACAAGAAGTAGTTCTGAGAATATCTCTGTTCTGCTGGTAATGGCATTTATTATTTAATACTTCTGAAATAATGTTCAGTGCTACAGCAGTGAGATCTTTTCTCAAATGAATTTTTTCCTGTGTAAGGGCTATGTTAAAAAATGAGTATTTCCCATTAGACAGAAGTGCAGTCTAGTAGCAATAACTACAGTTCTTGTAACTCCCCTCCTTCTTTTTCTCCTGGGAAAATTGCATGAAAAAAGCCAAGCCAAATGGTTAAGTGCCAGACCAGACTTGCACTGGCTCCCTGCTCCTTCTCTGTATCCACACATGTATCACTTTGTGTTTTCTCCTTTTAGTGCCATCTCTTTCTCTTCTCTCTGTTGTTTGTTTGTTTGTTTTGTCTACATCCAGCTCCTTCCCACACAACAAGGCTGAACAAAGGGACTGCCATGACCACCTCAGGGTTTACCCGTGCAGTTGGGAAATCGTTCTGCTTGTCCAGGACAGGCTGTGTTTTTGTCTAGACTGGGTTCTGCCCAGTACCCAGCGTGGCAGTCTTCATCCTTGTTTATCTACTAAATATCACATCCAAGTGGTATGACCACATTTATACGTGGCTTACTGGCCTCTGCTACAGCACTATCCCAGTACCTAACCACTTCTGATGAACATATCATTACCCACCCCATTAAGGAAGGACTTGTGGAGATCTCAGGAATTCAGAAACTAAGCGTGAAAACAACAGTAATGAGAAGAAAATCACATAAACAGCTAGTACTGCACCAACCATAGCATCTCAGTGCCAAAATCCATGAGATCCATTATCTCTTTTCTCAGGATGAAATGTAACCTCTGCATCAACAGTATCAAGTGAAGTGCTCCAAATGGTCTTGCTTTCAATGCCACAGCTTCTAAAACTCTAAATACAGTATAGTGTATCAGTAACCACTCTGCCTTCAGCTATTTCAATAACTGTCACAACGAATATGGGGACTAGCTGAATTGACCTCTATCAGTGCCCTCACACACAGTTTATTTTTAAAGCTTTGCACGAGGGTTTTGTTTGCTTTGTTTTCAAGTTGTACTTTGCTGAAAGAGTGACAGTCTTTGCATTGTATTTTCATTTATGTGCTCATGGAAAAAAAAACAAAGGCCTTTGTTATCAACAAATGTTTTTAAACTTGCAGCCCGTTAAGTTTCCATTCTTCCAGTCTGAAATTTGAGTTGTTATTCACAGCTGAAACCCCTCTCTCCCTAGGTACATGTGGAAAGCAGCTAATATTTCAGGGTATTAATCTCACTGAGTAAATTATTCATTAGGAAAATACAGTAACCAACTAAAAGCAACTTCAGTTGGCATAAACTTGCCAGTATAAAGGAATGACTGTAGTATTTTTATAATACAAGTATAATGATTAAGAAAAAATTGCTGAGAGCGTGAAAAAAAAATGAATGAGTGCCTTTAATGGGAAGTTTTCTTTGGGCACTTGATTTTGAGAGGCAAAGGGAGGCAAAAATCCAAGAGTACAAGATAGAACAGGGCTCCTCAGCAAGGTGAGGAAATGAAATAGCATTATTGGAGCAGCGCAATTGTAAAACATTGCCTGGTGTATTGTCAGAAAAATGCGTATGTGAGGAACACAGATTTTGCTTTCCAGAAGCTGACACTGCAGAATCCAGTATGGACAAGAAACAGTGATACAGAAGACGAGACACTTCCTTCAGAAGTGATAAACTTTATCTGTGATTAAGTTTCAGTTTCATTCCACCTAAATTACAGTAAAGTATATTAATATAACCAAAGCACAAACAGTGGCAGAGATTTTTCATGGTCCAAAAGATCGGTTTTCGATAGTGGGGCTGCGAATGTATTTTGCTATTTGATGTATATTTTCCACTAGGTGAATCTGTAAGGGGAAAGCAGCAGAGACGTAACAGAAGAATGACTTAAAAACTGACGTTCTCCCAATCTGCACACTTAGATCCTCATGAAAAGCTTTCTTTGCAGTAAATAAAATGAGCTCAAAGCTTTAAAATCATATAACAGAATGAGGAATCCTTTATGTCTTTGCCCCCGTTCACCAAACCAGAGAAAACAAGTTTTGACAGATGTATTGCTGAACCCTGATAATCTATGCTTTGCCAAAAATATTTGCTTTTGTGCAGTAAGCAAAATGTGCACATTTGTGTCCCAGAATAGCTGAGCTTCGTGCTTCACACTGCTGAAAGTGGGTCACGAAGGGGTCAAAAACTCGTCTTGGCCAAGTGGACCTGCATTTTGACAGTCTGCTGACCACCACCTAAGCTTGTTATAGCGTTCAGAGATTTCTCACACAACTAGCCTACAGGATCAGTAATGAGCAAGAACTGAACAGTCACATAATCAAGTGATTTAAATAACAGAATTTTCTTGAATTCTCTCTCCAAAAATGCTTGTAACAACTTCATGGGGTTTATACCTACAGCAAAATCTACAGCACTGTAAGAGAGACATTGATATAAAAGGAAAACCTAGGAATGGGTAACTGCCCAGGCCAGCACATCCTAGCTTGGCTGCAAAGGATGATGACAACACCAATTAACAGGATCACTCTGTGCACTCTATTAGATAATTACCCAGATAAGGTCAAGGCTCGTATTCTCCTCAAGTGCTTTGATAATAGTTTATTACAGCAGCCCATTTCAAGTTACATTAGGCTGACAGTTGGTGTATGGAATACATTTCAGCACAGCTGCCATGAAACAATCTGGAGGTTAATGGAGGGGCCTGGCAGTAAGAAACACTGGGCTCTCCTCTGTGGGCTGCCTCTGCAAGGGGTAAGAAAGCGGCACAGTGCTTCGTGTGATCCCCACAGTATGTGCACCCCAGTGTGCATTACTTCTTCAGTCACAATAGCCCTGAGCACTGTACAGGCAGCTCTTGCCTTCATGAGCTTTCTGCCAGTGAATGTTTAAGACAAAACACCTCTTCTGGCAGTGAGTTCCCACCCTTGGGGTTTGTGTTATTTGCACAAACCCAGCGTAGATACCACTGTCAAACCCTACATACTGAAGCAATGTAATCATTTCAGTCAAGTCTTCTTTTCATCAAAGCTTTATTTATAAATCTAACACTTCAGAAGCATATTTCAATGACTAAAAAGTACTTCAGCGTTCTTAGATACCTCAAAATTATTCAATACATGTTTGCACAGCATAGAATCATAAAACCATAAAATGGTTTGAGTTGGAAAGGACCTCAAAGCCCACCCAGCCCCAGCCTGTGCCGTGGGCAGGGCTGCTACCCACCGGGTCAGGCTGCCCAGGGCTCCATCCAACCTGGCCTTGAGTGCCTCCAGGGATGGGGCACACACAGCTTCTCTGGGCACTGTGTGCCAGGGCTTCACTGCCCTCTGTGAAAAAAATTTCCACCTAACATCTAATATAAGTCTCCCTACCTTTGATTTTAAACCATTCTGCCCTTGACAGGTCTGGCTAAAATACGGAACTTAAATAAAGAAATACACCTTTTTCTTCCATTGACATCAAGGAACTTTGAATTCTGCCTTTAGTGTTTTAACTGCTTGGTGTCACTAACTGTTTTTAAAACACCTGCTGTAGTTGCATACTCTATTCATTTGACATTAAGTCCCGCTTACAAGAATTTATTTATGGATGAAGTCTTAAGAGAAGGCACATTATGACTTCCCTGTATAATGAAAACCCTTCTTAAATTTTTCAATATTCTGAGAAGCCAAGATAACCAAAGTTACCTTCTTAAACCCATACTCGAAGCAGCTGTTCAAGTGACCTGATTAAAAAAAAAACTTTGCACATTTTCTCTAGACTTCAGTGAGAGCTGCTGAGTGCTCAGAACAGAAAATGAAGTCACATATTCAGCTGCCTTACTTTGATTTAATTCATCCTGCCACGGTTCAGAAATTATGGTCAGATAGACTTTAAATCAAATTTTCAAGTGCAAGCCACAGAGGCTTTTCACTTCCAAAGGATTTCACTTTCTAGATCAGAGAAGGAATTTGGTTCTCTGACTTCAGTGAGATTGCTCAGATTAAAAACAAACAACAAAAAAACCACAAACAGGTGGTGTTCCCTCATGTCTTACATTTAACTATACTATAAACTCTCATATCTGAAATGTTTTCTAAGCATCTACTGATTAATCCTTATAACATGGTGGGAAGAAAATACTCCATTCTACCACTGGGGGAAGAGATGCTACAGCCACAACTGCAAAAAGAAGCGTGTAATAGAGGGAGTGCAATCTCAGAAGTTCTGTGCTCAAAACACAATGCCAGACCTGGGCATCCTGCTACACATTCATGCTGTCCCCATAGGCCTGTCCTGCTTGCTCGTTTATTAAAACAATATAGTAGGTAGTGGCAGTGCACATGCATCAATAGTCCTGTTGTTACTGCATAATCTTTTGATTACACCACTCTGCCAGTTGACTAAAAAAGCTGTCTTGAGATGGCACGCTATCTGGAAGCACACCTCTTGAGGTCTCATAGTAATTCCCCTTCTAACAAGAAAATCACTCTTAACTCTGGCAGAAGGATGCTGCCAGAACTGGTGAGACAATGAAAGGGCTGACTTCAAATAGGTTCATCAGTCAACCTTCTTTTCCTGTTGGGAATTCATGACAGATCATGACTTTGACTTAACAGCATGCTTTACGGTTTTGTTTATGTGCCTGGAATATGGGCCATCTAAATTGTGCTGATCATAAAAAAGAAATTGTGCCAAATGCATCTTGTCCCGTTATGGGGCACCACTGAAAAGAGCCTGTCTCTGACCTCTTTGCACCCTTCATTCAAGTATTTATAGACACCGGTACACTACCCCTTGAGCCACCTCCAGGCTGAATGGGCCCAGCTCTCCCACAGTCTCCTCACAGTCCCCGTGCTCCATGCCCTGCACTGCCTTTATGGAGTTCCTCTGAATTCTCTCCACTATGCTCAGGTCTCTCTTGTACTGATGCACCAAGACATGGGCCCAGCACACCAACTGTGGCCTCACCAATGCTGAACAGAGCAGGGGGACCACCTCCCTCCACCTCCTGGCAGCACTCCTAATGCAGCTCAGGATGCCATCAGCCTTCTTCGTAGTGAGGCAGGCATGTCCAACCCATGCCCCATGGGTCACGTGTGGCCCGGCACAGCTTGCAGTGTGACCCACCCACTGTCCCCAGCAGCTCTTCCCCACGGAGTGGGCACAGGCATGCACCCACCATTCAACAACAACCAAACATCAGTGCACCATTAAACAACGAAACCAAGGCATGAGAAGGGCACTGCTGTGCAGTGCTGACTCAAATGGCGGCAAATAAGTTTACGGATTTTGATACAATGGCTAAATAGTGCTCTGAACAGAGAAGAATATGCAACCATGCTTTCTGGTTTGATAAACAAATTTGTGAATCGGTTTCAAGGTTGCAAATAAAAATCATCAATTTATGTTTGTGACACCATTTGCAGTTGATATAAGAACACGACCTGCAAATTTTCAAATGGAGTTGCAAGCAGTTTTTCAACTTAAAAATCTGATCATCCCTTTACCAGAATCACAATCCCTCTTTTACCAGAGAAAAATATCCTTCGCTCCACAACCATGTCTTACTCATTTCACCACTTTTTGGCAGTACACATCTGTGAACAATTGTCGAGGATGGAGTACGGGAAAAGTAAAATTTCATCAAAAATCTCTGAGAAACACCATGAGAGCTCACTGAGGATTGAAACCACTGACATCAAACCAGTTAGGTGCATTAGTTACACAAAAGCAAGGTCAAATATCCCACTAGTTCTGTGTTTTTGTTCCTCTATTAAAATGAGGATATACTCATTTACTTATATACTTATAAGTAAAAAATAACAAAAAATATACTTAATATATAAGTAACAAAACATTAACCTGTTTTGTTATTTATATATTAATGCTATTATATATTTTACAAGGGCTGCTCTGAAAGTAATACCTCCTACTTTATTATACAGGCTCACAACATCAGAAGCGCATGTTGGTTATATGGCAGTAGAGGCTGAACCTTTCCACCAATATTCCATTGCATTTTGTTGCTTTTGCAACAGATGGCAGCAGAGGGGCAGTCTGACAGAATGGCATCTGACATGGAAGTGCAAATGGAACAAAGGTGTGCCAAGGAATTCCTCCACAGGGAGAAAGTGGCACCCACTGACATCCACTGATGCTTGCTGAATGTTTATGGAGATCAAACAGTGAGGTGGTGGGTGGTGTGTTTCAACTCCAGTGACAGTGGGTCATCTCTGCTGGTGCAGTTTTTTGAGTGTACCATGCAGGCTCTTGTTCATGGCTGGCAAAAATGCACAGCTAATGGTGTTGACTATGCAAAAAAAAAAAAAAAAAGCGGAGAATTTGCTCTATCAAATAGTGTTCCTGTGTTCTTTGTATCTGTTGTTTTTTCCATGGAAACAAATAAGGGGCATTACTTTCAGAGCAACTTATGTTCGTGCGACACAGACAATTCCTCTTTGCTCACTGTAGCCCAGGCAAGCCAAAAGGTTGGACACCCATGTTGTGAGGGCACACTGCTGCCTCGTGTTAACTTTGGAGTCCACCAGGACCTCTGGGTCTTTTTTACTATTGATTACTTTGATATCTAAGCTTGGCACGGTAATTGTAAATTGCAGCAGTATCAGTGATACACTACTGCAAAATTCTGTCTGGCCTGTGATGGTGAATATTCAGAAAAATAAGCCCTCATCAGAGAAAACAAAATGCAGTCAGCACTTATTGGGGTTTATTTTTATTAAGACACATTTCTGCGGCTTAAGTTTTTCTTAATAACTTGTTTCCTCCAGAGTGCCTACTAATTATCTGCAGAAGGTATTTCCAGGTTACTACATTTTTCTTCAGTCAGTCAAGGGAAATTTGAGTGAATTTGTGGGTATAGAAAGTATTACGAAGATATTAAAGTTTAGCAAAGGCATTGTATGTGTTCCATCCTCTGTCTTGAAGTGACTTCAGCAAGAATCAGTATACCGAGTTGGAGGTTAAAGTACAGACATTTAGAGTGAATGACGCATGAAGAGGCATTCCTGCATGCATTTATTTCAAGCAGCACCATTTCTCTGGAAGGTAAAGTCACCTCTCCCATAACACACTTTTAGTATTTTGTTATTAGTGTCTTTCTTTATATTTGTGACCGCTAAGCAATAATTTACGATACAAATTGACTACACCAGAAGAGTGATGTATGCTGCCTATGAATTATATCATAGAATTAAATGTTTTGAAAATACTTACAATGACTGTCTGGGATCTTATATGTGGAATATTTTACCCCTGTGACTGTCGAAGAGTGTGGAAGTGATTGTTTAGAATAAACCAAACCAAAAAACTTTAATACACTTTATAAAAGCAAAATATTTTTGCGTCGCTCTCATCACGTCTAGCCTGCCTCATATTCATTACAGGAATTCTCCAGTGCCTTCCCACCCACCCAATACACACTAAGTGAAAGACCTATAAATACAGCTGCTCCCTATTTCAACCAAGATTGCTTAAGAAGAATGGTATACAGCAAGCCATCTGTCCTCTGAGACCTCTTTTCTAGTAAGATTTCTTACAAAAATATTGTTATTTATCTTTGTTCCACCTTTGGGAGGAAGAAAACAGTACAAAATGCAGTTGTTGTTTTTTGTTCTCACAGTAAACCAGCTTAATGGAGCAGACATTAACACTTATGTGAACACTGCACGTACAGTGTGTTAGAGACGATCTGAGTTTTGATTCATAAAACATTCACAGTAACAGTCAACACCATACATACTAAAAATGTAGTAAGAGATTAGTGTTGAATAATGAAGATACACCTGAAAACACCACTGAACATTGCTAATGTTTCTCTTGTAAAGCAAAAATTAAAGAAAAAATGTTACCAAGTATACCTAAAGCAGAAAGACTCTTTCTCACTCTCATAATCTAAATCTTCTGCAAAATTGGTTGACTTATTGGGAAACAGACACATAATGTCATCCGCTGAAACTGTTCACAAACCAATTAAACAAGCAAATGAAAGAATGACACTGAATTAGTCTTGGACATCAGTGGACGAAATATGACTTGAAGGCACTGTGGGAGGGAATGGTAAGATGGAATGTAAATGCAATTTCTCTTATTTTTATCCTGGTAAGGATGAATTGTTTATTTGTTTGTAACTTAGTGGGTGGAATTCGAGGCATCCAGCATTCTGTGGACAGAAGTGGAAAGCTGAGTAAAACTGTCTGTAAATGTTAACAGAATGATTATATTTCACATTGAAATAAACTAATTTTGCATAAAACTGTACATTCAATATCAATGATTCTCATATTCTTGAGTTCTGTAGTCAAGCTGTGTGTCAACATTATGGTTTACTTCTTACACCTTATTTCCTGGATGAAACATTTGCTATTGAAGCACACGATAAATGTACCTATGTCTTTGCAAGGCCTTACATATGACAAATTCCCTATTTACATCATGAAAAAGGCCAGGGCATATTTTACTTCACAAAGGCGGCATACTGCAGAATGAGTAAAATCTGGTTATAAAGCTAGACTACAAGACTGATTTTTAGGCTAGAGTTCTGCATGACTGAAGAGAGAAGGTCAGCTTAACAACAAAAAACAGCCGATGTCTACAGCAACAAATCTGGCTGCTAAAAATAAGCAAGCAAACATATAGGAAACACAGTTACTGAATAGAAAATTAACACAATATTACATACTAAAATATGGAAACTGTGTCTTATTATCCTATACATCTTAAGGACAAAATTTTGCATCCAAATAGATTGCTTCCTGATACAATGTTCTAACAAATAATTGTTTTCATCTAGATAGATGCTCACAACTTAAACATGCTGAAAGTGTTAACACTTCTGTCAGTTCCGGTGGCATTTCCTCACTTTAAGTGCACAAAATAGAGAATATTTATTGAAGTGGTAATAATTATAAATTCGAACGAACTTTTAAAGTGGAACCACTGCATAGATTGTTGAAATGTTAAAGCAATTAGAACAGACTTTTTTCAGCAGATTAGTTCAGAAAAGAATCCACACGACAGTGAAGTAGCTCTTGGGAAATAATTATTAAAATAGTAAATGAAGTTCATAATCAAAAAAGACTCTGAATTAATGAAGCACGGTTTCTTCCTGAATAGATGATATGTCATGTCACCCTAACCAAGATAGGATACAGGTCACTAGAAATCATATCTTCAGAAAAGAAAACAAACAGCTGCAGGAATGATGGCATACAGATCTCATTCCTGCTGGAGCTTCTTCCACTTTGAGGGGCTGCACTCATCACTGCAGCTATCCCTAAGAACAGCAGAGAACGCAAATGTACGAGGAAAGGAAGACAGAAAGAGTTCTAGTCTTGATAGCTATCCAGATATAGCTCTGACTATATTTTCAGTAACTAATTCCATCAATTAAAAAAGCTCAAATTTGCTTCCAAAAAAAATCCTCAGGCAAAATTTAAACAGTGAAAATTTGTGTCATTTCTGTAGAATAAAGCTAGGAGAAGAGATACGCATTAGGTCACATTTTCTGCCTATGAGAAAAACTAGAACTTTTGGATTCATTTTGTGGTCTAGCTAACATCTGCTTTGTTGTCAATTAACAAATTGCCATATTGTTTAAAAGCTGTGGTGGAATTTTTTTGCTACTACCCAAATGTAGATCAGATCCTGGCACTCAGCAGCATGTTGCAATGTCATGGTTTTATGATTTTTGGTACTAGTATTCCACATCATAACATCATGTATTGCATTAAGAGTTAAAGAATAAAACCATGACATGCAGATAGTTTTGAACATCTTACTGCGTCCAAAAAAGGGGAGCCCAAATTGTACTGGCAAAAATGCCACATTTGTAAGCTAGACTGCAGTATTTGGTTCAGTACTACTGGGAGTATGGCCCACATTGGGAGTTCATTTCCCTCCAGCTGTTATGTGTCCTGTTAGGTGAAACCAGGTCACATTAGGAGTCAGCTTCAATGTCAGCCCTGCTCTACCTCATCTGGATGCCACCAGCTATGTCCCCAGCTATTGCAGCTGTACATGTAATAGTGGAGGACATCACATTCCAAACATTGCTAGTCCATTTAATATCTAACAAGTCTAAAGAAAACCTTCTGCTTTTCTCACTCTTTCAATGTCCCTCTGAGTCCTGATAGTTTCAGTCTTCAAAATGGGTGTGTGGAGAACCAGAACGAGTTACCAGTATCCTGAGAGTAGTGTGGTGTTCATGATGGGGGTTTCTTCTGCTTCAGTCTTAGGATGCCCTTGGGGGTGTTTCCCTATGTTTTGTTATCCCAGCTCACTTCCACCCCATGTGCCAGGCCCAGCCCAGGAGGCACAGGCTGCCTTCCCCACCCTGTTCCCAGTGGGGATGGCTGGCCATCCTACAGGGACCACACAAGGTGCCAGCCCTTGGCCCAGGCTCCCAGAGCAAAGCCCGCAGAAGGAGGCAAGTCCCCTGCCCACCAGGTAATGACTGTCTCCTGATATCTTATGCTGCCAGGTCAGGACCAAGCCTGTGGCCTCCTGGTAATGACAAAACTGAATTTATTGGACTACAGGGTGGGAAGGAGGATGGAGAATTCAGCTTCTGTTCCTACACAGACTGCTTTTGGGCTGTTAGCCAAAACAGGCATTTGAATCTTGTGAAATAGAAGATCAGTCAGAGATGGGAAAAACAGCAGCTTGATTAGTACTTTTAATTTAAAGAGAATGGCTGTCAGAAAAGGAAAGACTGCTCCCTCAGCACTGCGACTGAGGTCTCAATAGGGAACGACAGTTTAACTGGAATCTCAGGTGGGGAATATTTTCTGAGGAGAAACCTAGTGGATTGCCTAGGAAGCCTGCCCAATGGGACACACAGAATCCAGAGCTAAGTGCAGAAAATGGCGTGGGCACTGGGCCGGGCTTTTTCTTGTCCAGATGCATACAAGTATAGAGTACGTTTCTGCATGGGCAGCTCTTCAATGGATGCTTTGTCAACAGCCATTCTCAGCAGAATGAGCAACGGCTGCTCAAGATGGGGACTACAGCTGCCATGCAGGAGGTTCCAGCACACAGAACACTCTGGCAGATGACCATCTTTGGTATACTTTACTATACTTCAAAAGTGTTTGTATTGCTGTGCAGTTTATGGAAATACTCTTTTAACCCTCCCAAACATCTAAAGGGATAAAAGGCAGACAGAACAGGATGGAAGGATTGCAAAAGGGATGATGGCAGAATGGCACAGGAAGAATAAAGCTCAAGTACCAGTGAAAAAGACTTCTTGAAATCTCATGCTGAAGAAATGGCTATTACTGAAACTTTACCATATATTTAGATGCATTTTATCCCATATTTAAGTACTAGGAATTAAGTTACTTGGAAATTAAAAGTCCCTAAGAAAGTTAAGCTATGAGTTCATAAGGACATTGATGGGAGTCCTAGTAAAATGGTTTTAGGTCCTTTTAAGGTTTAGTATTTAAGACTCATGTATTCAACATGACTGGTTGTAATCCAATCAGGATTGATCCAAGTGGCTTTGGATGCTCGCCCACTCGTTTGTGATAGTGTCATATTCCTGGGGATGGTCAAGCATGCAGGGGTGCACAATGCAAACAGTGTAGCCCATGTCCAGTCAATGCCTAGCAGTAAATTTGAGATGTGTGCCTGTAAGCTTTGAGGAAAACATGTTAAGGTTTCAAGGCATCTGTCAAACTACAGTTCTTCCTCCAGCACTGTTCCTAACAAGTTAGAGAATGATGTTTCCTAAATAGGGCAGCACATCTGTACCTATGCAGTAATGATGCCTGAATTTCTTATGTGGCAACCTGTACCTTAATCCTTGCTTTCTGACATTTATGACATCTTCTTGCAGAACTCCATAATCTTTATAGCTTATCCACATTTTCTCTTAACAATAATTTAATTTAATTTACTTAATTACTTATTTGATTTAGAAATTGTTCCAACAGGAATTTGGCAAAGTGAATTCAGGCAAGACCTGAATATACCTCCTTAATAGAATATATGTCTGGGACATTTTGTCAAAACAAAAAGGAGACACATGGACAGTACTACTAGAATGTACCCTATTGTGGGATTACCTGGTTTCTTTTAGTGTTTCAAACACAGACATTATTTCCTGTTGGAACAAAATGCTTGCACTGAAAAGTATCCAAAATGTCCTGCTGATTTCATGAAACTTTAATTGCAACCGTAATTGAAAGGACTTATCTTATTTGAAAAGGCTAACAAACTCACTGCTCTGTTCATGCAAAAAATAGAAACTTCATTCTAAATTGTTGTAAACCTATTACTTATCTATGAACTTAACCCAGGAAAAAAAGAGTAAGAAATATGAAAATAACTAGCTTAATCCAATCCTTTGAAATGATGAATGAAAAGATTTGTTTGTTGTTGGTTTTCTACAGCAAACCACTATTCCAGGATAAAATGACACCTGTACGTTCAGCCTTTTGAACCAGTGGAAGGATTACTCACGTCTTTTTAAGAACAAACCCTATCATCTCCATTTATAAAGGTAATTGCATTCCTAGGAGTCCTAGTCACTGCTTGAGCTTTAATTGGGAATAAGGTATAAGACACAGCAAATAAACATGGTAGGAGCAGGCACAAAGACAGCACTTTCATTTCCTTTTGTGAGTAGACAGATTTAATTTACCGTATAAATTTTCAGCTACCTTTTTAACATGGTTAAAAATTCATGACAGTTACTTTTTTTGTTCAAAAGCAATTGCAGCTGAACATTAACAACCGCAATAAAACTAATTTAAGCAGAAAGGAACTTTGTTGACACTTCTCAGTAAATCCTTTACTAAAACATATTTCTACTGCATAATAATACTTGTTTTGTGAAACCCAGCGGCCTTCTAACAAAGTAAGAAATGAACCTGTTATACATAAATTTAGGATCTAGTTTCAGCACGGAATTCTTTCTCATTGTTTTAACTGAAGTTTTTCAAAGACAATCTAATGATCAAACACGTACCATGATCTAAATTCATTAGAAGTTTTCATTAATATTCATCCATCACATTTAAAGCACTCAGGTGGAGAAATGCAAGGGCACTCACTTGCAAATGATCGGAAAACAAAGAAGTTGTTCTTCTGCTATATTTCAACCAGATCAGATAGTATCAAATTGCATTAAATATATTAGCTCAAATTAACCCCTGCTGCTAAAGGAAATCATACCAGCCCCTCAGGAGATGGCTTCCCTTTGCTTACTGAAGCGAGCAGCTGCTAGGCTGATGGCTTCTGATTGGAAGCCAACATAGACTGCAAATGAGGAGGGCAAAAAGAGAGCATCATTGTAAACAATTACTATTCTTAAAAGAATAGTACTACCTTCAAAGCAGAAAAAGGAAAGCAAGGATATTATCTAAATTTCAGTACTGTCAAAATACTTCTTTTCAATCTAATTCATTTGAAGACATACAAAACCCATCTGGACTTTCCTGTGAAACCTAATCTAAGAAACGCTTTAGCAGGGAATTTGACTAGATGATCTCCAGAGGTCCCTTCCAACCCCTATGGATCCTATGATCCTGTGCTTTTCCTTCAGGACAAGGTAATGTTTCTGCATATGATAAGGTTTATGATTCAGTGTTAGGCTGCAGTTTAGGATACTAAAGCCATTAAACCATGGAAATGCTGACTGAAGTATTAGGTGAAAAAGTATTGCTTATGGCATTTTCATGTTAGGTAACGGTACCTAAATAACTTAGAAAATGTTGACTCTTAGCATAGTGTATTAGGTTCCTTTACAATATATTAGCTTATATATTATTCCACTCTTTCCATCAAAAGAAATAAAACAGACACAAGTATGCAACTGCACATGTACATAGACGAGTTGACTGGTCAGTTTCTAAAGCTGAAGCACTGAAATTCCCCCAAAACTGAAAATCTAATAGAAGGCTCCAATATAGACTTTGTTCTCTCTAGCTGTGGTCAGTTACTTAGACAAGGTATCTCTGCTGCCATTTAAAAATCCAGGAAGCAGCTTTAAATGACAGAGAAGCATTATTACTGCAAGGAAAAATGTGCTTAGACTGGCAACACACTGACCCTTTCTTGTACTGGGAAAGGGATCACTTATCCTTGCTACAATCATAGAAGCATAGAATGGTTTGAGTTGGAAGGGGCTCTTAAAGGTCATCCGGTACAACTCCTCTGTGATGAACAGGGACACCTACAGCTAGATCAGGTGCTCAGAGCCCTGTCAAGCCTGACCTTGAGTATCTCCAAGGGACAGGGCATCCACCACCTCTCTGGGCAACCTGTGCCTGCACTTCACCACCCTCACTGTAAAAAATGTGTTCCTTATATCCAGTCTAAATTTCCCCTCTTTTAGTTCTAAACCATTTCCCCTTGTCCAGTCACAAAAGACCCTGTTGAAGAGTCTGTCCCCTTTTTTCATACAGCCTCCTCTTTAGGTACTGAGAGGTCATTTTTTCCAGGTTCTTTTTGCAGCACTTGCTCAGTCAGATAAATTTTGGAAGCACTGAGTCTGCCTCTATTCCTTCAGTTTTCATTGCAAGGAAGCATTTCAACACAGTTTAAATTGGCTTCATTGGGATTTAAATGTAGTCCCATAAACTTATGCTTCTAATTGTTCCCTGAAGTGGCACCTTAGTGATCAAAAGGTAAAGAATATTGTCTACTGTCATTACCCGGAATCCAAAGGAACTTCAGGCAATGGCATGGCCAGTCAAAAACTGAGAAACTGCTTCATAGCAGATCGGAAGGCATTTCAGGCATGACATTTTAACTCAGTTTTAAAGTGGGATCATACATACCAGGAAATCAACACACACGGAAGGTTTCACAGGCTTCTGAAATATCTATTATGAAATAATTACTTTTTTCAAAATGAATTAGAGAAGATATTACTGAAAACACCATTCAATAATTTTACATATACAGAAGTTTGTTACTGTCATGCTCCTGCAATTTATGAGATACTGTGTAAGAGAAAAATCGGTAGACAAGTAGTCACAAGTAATAAGCGAGATAATTCTACTTGAAAGGGATTTGGGAAAGACTTCTGAAACGAAGATATGATGAGAGCTTACAACTCTGTAGTTTTAGTTTCCTTGCAGAGGGACAGTTTTCTCTTACCAGGAAGGAAAGACTATTCCCACCTCACAGAAAAACCTTTTTAAGAGAACAGATGGAGAGAAAAATTGAAAATATCTGATTTTTTTTAAATTATTTTTATAAGAATTTCAAAGGTAACCATCAGAGAATACTATTACAGGTAAGGACTGGCCAAGTCTAAGGCTTGATGCCAGAAAAAAGCATGAGACTTAAAATCATAACATTAAAGGTGTTTATAAGATGTTTAAGGAAGAAATTCCCTTTTCTATGCTTACAAGACACTCTGATTAAGAAATGGTCCCCAGGAAAACAAATATTATTAGATAATGCTTTAACTTAATACTTACTGCCTAGAAAAATATATATTTGTTAATGAGAGAGAGTTAATGAAAAAGAGCAGAGGCAGTGAGGCTGTTCTTCAGCTGAGAAGGGGTACAGAAATGCTGCAGCAGAATCCAAGACTGCTGTAGTGACTTTTCATGTGAAATTACTCAGTGCTGCAGTGAGTAGGTCAAAGCAGCCCTGTCTTTGCTACTTCAGTAACAGAAGTGACTTATTTATAATATAATTCACCTATTTTAAAACATCATTGCAGCCTCCATCTACAATACTATCTTCTGCAGGTGTAAAATTAGAATCCCTGTTTTCAGGGCCAGCATGTAAGGCTCAGAATCAAGGAAGCACTTAAGTAAATGTTTTACTTCTAGCATGAGCTCAAAAGATTTACTGCAATTGTTAATGGGGGTCTGCAGAAGGTTTTAAAAATATCTTCTGTGCTAAATGAAAAAAAACACCATGTGGACATTAGCTAGCAGAAAATGAAGTGCCCCTGTGGAGTGAGAACTGCTCCTATATTAAGCACAGCAGGGAAACTCTCGAGTTTCCTGGCTTGCTGGTACATTTCTCCCTTTCTGCCAATAAACCACATAGATTTGAAAAAAAAACTGACAAAAATAGATCACCACTCCCAAAATAAAACACATTAAATTGATTCCCATCACACATGCCCTTTGACGAGGCAAGCAGCTAGGTAAATTTTGATCAACTTTTAGGCCTTGGTCACAAGAAGAACTGTATGCATGAAAAATTATTGCAACGAACCTCTTCTTCCCAACTACAGAAATAGAGAACATCAGTTCCAGTCATTTCAATACTTAGCAGCTGGCAAAGTTTTGCCATGTAAATAAAACTGAGTTATTTAAATATTTGCACAAGCAGATGTAAGTAATAACAGAAACAAAGTAAACAAAATCCTTATTTAAACGCTTTGCTTTTATACACTTGTGAAGCGCACTGACAACAAAAAGTGAAAGCTTTGTGTCAATAGTTTATGGGCTGATTCAGCCCAGTTCCATGACAATTGGGCAAGGGACCTATGGAACCATGCCTCGAGAAAGGGGAAGGGGAGAAAGGGAAAAGGGAAAGGGAGATGGGCCTAAAAAAACAACCAGCAGCAACAGTCTGAGGAGGAAGGCTAATTTACTAAATAAGATATTGGAATGCAGAATGACACAGTATAATACAATGTAATTGGAATTGAAGCTAATAAATCAAATAAAATGAGAGAGTGAGAGTGTCTAAGAAACAAAGGCCTTAATGCTAAATGCTGAAGGCGACACAGCTAGGGAGCACCCGCTGCTGGGTTGATCTGAAAAGGAAAGAGCCTGTGTCTCATGACACACAAACAGTTTTTATCGTCCCCTCTGAGTGGAAAACGGAAAAATGCAAAGCAGTGCAAAGTTCTCTTGAGTACATAGTTCCTTTCTTCTGAGACAGGTATACCCAGAACTATTGATGATCCACAGAGCTGGAACATTAACTTTTTTAACTGCCAATGCACTTCATGATGTTATGATGTGAAATACCAATACCAAAAACCATAAAACCATAACACTTTGAAAAAAAAAAAGGTTATACAGATAATAATTTCTTCAGTATTCTTCTCTCCAATATTGAAATAACAGTGGGCAGTGATAACTGCTGCAGGAACTAAATATGACTAACCTACTGCAGAAGCTGTCCAGGGTTTCTTTTACAGAGCTGTTGCGCAGTTAAAAGCATGAGCATTTCCTTCAGTTACTGATCACTGAAAAATACACTCTGTTCAGGGGTTTTATATGCATTCACACCAATATTTTTATTCAGCTGATCACCGTGTGGATGCAAGCCTGTAATACCTTCTTTGCTTCTTGCTTCTGAATGACTTTTTGCACATTTGAATTGTGCACCAATGTCCACTGATTTTAATATTCACTCTGTGAAGCCATGCTCATTTTTCTGCCTCCTAACCTAGAGGTCCACTTGCCTCTCTTTTTCAAAAAGATATGGAATTGTGGGTCCAATACTAATGAAGATCTTGACAACTAATTCACGAGGTGAGGAAGGATAGACATCTAGCCTTGAAATGTTTTTTCTATCAACAAAAAAAGAGAACATAGCGTTACTGATCAGTTAATTACTATTGTGTGGTGGTTTTTTTTTTTTTTCTGTTTTAAGTTTTGTTTTGATTTTAAGATCTCGTCAGTCTTTCTCATAAATGAGTGTATCATGAAATGACACTTACACCTATTGAGTACCGTCTGGTAATCACCTTTATTTATGTATCCAGTTTTTTTTCTAAGCATTTGTAGCTCTTCATTCTAATGTTAGCTTCAGTTCTCGTTTTGCAGGGAAAGGAGTAACATTCAATACACTTCTTCCTAAAAATGTATTTGAAATAAATATGGTCATTACACTTTTCCAAAATACAGAAAAGTAATTTGATTTCATGCTTCAGGCAGTCATTGAGCTAATCATTTTGTAAAATCAAAATTGGAAATGCTGAAAAGAATCAGTTTCCTTTCTAGTATTTGTAAAGATGTTCTCTATTAAAAAAAAAAAAAAAAAAAAAGCCTTATTTTCCAAAGGCTCCCTAGAGGCAAATAGTCTTTTCAACCTCAGAAAGAGTTTCTTTTATGACACAAAGACGACGTATCAATAAAATCTTCCTGCTACTCTCTCAGTTCCTATTTAAATAGACATATTCCATCAAGCAGCCTCCAAAAATTGACTGGAGAAGACAGCTTTCTCACCTGACTGAAGGTTTCCAGCTCATCAGTTTCATTGCTAAAACTCATCAAGTCTAACCATTTTCCTTATTTATAAAAGAACAATAAATAAATAAATAAATAAAAACCTCAAAATCACCAACTCCTTTTACTGCTTCATCCTTGAAGAGAGCTTTACTGTTTAAGCTTTAGTGTCTCAGCCCCATGGGCTGCCATCATCAACCCATGTAGAAAACAACAATAAAATGAAATCACCCATAGAGGTCATTCTTTTTGTCCTGTGATAATACGAAGAACCAGAAGACTAGCAATGGATTCCAGAACCTTAACAACCTGAATAAAATGCAAAGTACAAAACAGAATGAATATCAGATGTGACATTCATTTCACATGAGTCAATGCATAGAGGTGCAGTCTGAATTCAGCAAGTATATCTTCCTGTTTTTACTGAAGAAAAATGACAAATAAGGGAATTAGATGTTTTTTTACGTATTTTTTCAGTACCGAAGAAGTCCATCTTAAGATCTAGACACAGTGTAAAGCAGTAAATTAAATACCATCTGTATGAAAACATTGAGAATTGTAACTAAAGTCCTTGTGCCTCTCCTCCCCCTCACCAAGAAAACCCAATCTCACAAACCCTACCCTAAAGCCTGCTCAATAGTTAATTATTGAAATAAATAACTTGCAATGACTAAAGCTGGATGATTACTGTAGACAAACCTATTTAATAGCACTGTCTTCTGACTGAAGAAAAATGACTGCAAATTTTCAGTCGTTGAGTTTAAATACAACATAAATACAACTTTTGTTCATGCGAAAGCAAAGTACTCAACTTGAAAAGAAAAAAGTCACATACAAACTGTTAAGTCCTCAAGACAATCTCAACAACTCAAAATCTCTTTGATGACCTAAACATGACATCCACTTTAAAGTTTTTTAGATGAACATTTTGCAAGACTGATGTTATAAGAAATATGATCACATACATCATCCACATAGAGAATGAAAATATTTAAATATTACCACTAAATTTTATCAGCTTAACATTCTAAGACATTTTCTGCACTCTCAGACACTTAGTACACTTGGAAATCTAATTTATGTTAGATTCCAGGTTTTCAAACAAATACATATGTACTCCTATCATGGCAATCCTCTTTGCTTTTCTAATGCAGTAATAATTCAGAATGACCACAACATAAAGAATTTCAGTTCTCTTGTCTAACATGAGAGTAGATTACAAGATGGCAAAGGAAGAGGTATTTAAATGTAGATGTGAACTTCAGGATCCATTTTACTAAGATAAGGAAACATTGGCAAGTGTAGAATGGTCACCACAGCACAAAATTCTCTATCGTACACTCCCAATTTTTTGTGAAGATGGAGCTTGCTTGTGTAAACCAGGATGGTTAGCAAGGACAAGAATAAATGGCATTTGAATCAAATAGGTCCACAGGTGGTTCTCAAGAACTGGGTCACAGAATCACAGAATTGTCGGGGTTGGAAGGGACCTCTGGAGATCATCTAGTCCAAACCCCCCCTGCCAAAGCAGCTCCCTAGCCCAGGTTGCACAGGTAGGCGTCCAGGAGGGTCTCGAATGTCTCCAGAGAAGGAGCCTCCACCACCTCTCTGTGCAGCTGTGCCAGTGCTCCGTCACTCTTACTTCCTATTGTGAAGAAGTTCCCATGCACATTTGTGCAGAACTTCCTGTGCTTCAGTTTCATCTTAGACAACCCCCCTAAATAAACATTTTGTAGATTCAGTCACTACAGCATCTACAAGTCTTTCAAATTCCTAATGCTTCCTCACAAAAACAAGAATTCATTCCTTTATTTTTCTGTTTGTTTGTTTTTATGGAATCTCAAAGTAGAACTCACTGCTAAGATAGAAAAAGAATTTAAAAGGGATAAGCCATTCAGGTATTTTTAACAGAAGGTATAAAGGAGATGTCAGTTAAGAGGAGGGCAATTGTTTAATAATTTTTGAAGCTTCAAGGTGAATTTATTTGTATTCTTAAAACCAGTATCAACACAAAGAACAAAAAGAGATGAAATCAAGCTCCTAAACAAGCAAAAAAAAAAGTTCCAAAAATACTCAGTTTGATTTACATTTTTATCTTCTGCTCATCCTGTACTGACATAATAAGAAGTGGTAGATGATGATGATGATGATGATGATGATGATGATGATGATGATTCAGCTTTTCTTTGGAAATAAGAATCAGTAGCATATTCTTACTGTAGAAACTGAATGTGGTTACAACACATTACTATAATCCGATTTTTACAAAGTACGCAGGAAAAACAGGAAAAACATTAATCAGAAAATGTGTTACTGGTTTTGTGAAACAAAAGTTATTGTTTCCTCTTTCCTCAATAAAGAAAAAAACATGTTTCTAGAAATGATTAATCATATAGCTCTTTCTAAATTTAGAAATTGTAATAATACCCACTTCAAAAGCTGTGAAGCAGAAATGCTACATCCTATTCTGGAAATCAGCAGTAGTTGAAGTAATTTTCATGACTCTAGGGAATCACAGGCAGGTTGAGGCTGGCAAGGCCCTCTGGGTCCATCTCTTCCAACCCATGCTCCAGCAAGACACCCAGAGCAAGGGGCCCAAGCCCGTGTACAGGCACCTTTTGGATATCGCCAAGGACATGACTCCACAGCCTCTCTGGACAACCTCTGCCACTAGTTTGATCACTGTCACAACACATAAGTGTTTCACCCTTGCAAAACAATAGCATTAGATACAAATTAAGCATCATAGTTATCAGATTCAAGGAAGGATTTCAAAAAATTCTGACAGGAGAAATTAATGGAAAATGATCCTACACATCTCTTTATGGGCTTCATCTGTGTACGAGCCAAAATTATCATGAAAAACTATGGAGTACTCAGTTCTCTATCTTCCTCACTTGAAAGCTTTTCTCAGTCAAGTGGACTACATCGATACCCAGAAAAATTAGTCTGATTTTTCCACAATAGTTATTTACCATTCTGTCACGGAAAACAGAATAGTACTGCTTCTGTTCTGTACCCTACTTTCTTGCCTTGAGTAGGCTTCCCTTCAGCCACTATTACAAAGAAAATCTCATACATTCCCTTATATATGTGTGCCTATCAAAATGGAGAAAAGAAAATCATGCTCCCTATCCCCATATCATACAATTAGATGGCTTCATGAAAAGCTCAGCTTCAGTAAGATCTGTCAGGGAAAGACATCACACACTACAAAAAACAAAAACTCTTTCAAATAAACAAACTTATTCCTTTTAAGTCTGCCAGATCTAAGTATAATAACCCCTCTGAACAATCTATGCATTTTTTTTTCTTCAAACTTAAGAAAACAAGGGAGCTTGAATATGGTTTAAAGGGAATACTACTACATAAATAACATTAGTCAGAATGGCCTTCATATGACTTTTCTTCTAGACACCTGAACTGGTAATGCAAATAATATCTATTATTTGGAAATTCTAATGGACAAAGATAGGACTGACAGTATGAATGAGAAATACATCAGCAAGAGAAATCAGTGAAAACTTAGTAAATCCTCTCTGTCTTATACAGGCACTGCTACTCACAGGAGACAGTAGTGATAGAAGTAGTGGAATGAACTAGTGAGAGCAAGACACAAAGCTGTACAGAGGAAAGTTGTATTGCATTTCATTCAGCAGCTCACAGAACCTATGTGAGAGATCCTGTCCAGCTTCTGAACTGGATCTGGATCTTAAAGGTAACAGTCCTCTAGCACAGCAAGCATTGTCTTTATTTGGTTTGGATTCCACTGGGAACAGTCCAAAATGTCATAAATCCTAACATCTTTTCTACATACAATAGAAAGACTATTTGAAAGCACAGTGAATTATGTAAGTTTCCTGACTTATTTTAATCATATTCGTAACTGTAAATTATTCTTGGTAAATCTTGAGGCAGTCAGATTCTGTAAGTGGACTGCACCTGGATGGTTAAAGTGAAACAGGCCTAGAACTTAATTCAATAGGAAAGAAAGGTAGGAAAAAAAAAATAGATTGCAATCAAATGGTAGGTCAAATAAAAACAAACTCGATGAGGAGTAGTTACAAGTACAGCTCAGCTAGCAGCAGCTTCTAAGGAGAAAATGGAATTCAGTTAAGGGAAAAATAGAGGCTCTGGGGAAGGCAGTGCAACAAGACTGTGCATGTTAGTCAGAGAATGCCATCTAGATCTTGGAAGGCTCTGTACACTTCTGAATATCAGTATTTTATCCAACTGCCAGGAAATACTTAAGAAGTAACTATGTCCTTAGTATTGATCTATAAATAAAATTACATTAACCATCAGTTGCCTCCTTAGCTTCAGTAACAGAAGCCCGTAAAGTGGATTACATAGTTCCAGCTCTCTTGTCCCATGAGAAATGTACTTCCACATTTACTTTTGGAAAATGTTGCCATCCATACAGAAAAGAGGCATGCAATTATTAAGACAAAAAGCAACTTACTCACAATTGGGACTTTTAATCAAAAAACAAGTTCAGTGAATCATAATAGTTTTGGATTTAGCAAGGGAAATCTGTCTAATTCAAAGCACATGCTTGCCATATCATGATATATACGTCTGGTAATCAGTGAGATTATTTTCTTCCTATTTTGCTGAGGAAACTGGAATTTACACCTTTTTGGTTTTGTCTTAATGCATGAGCACACATTATACCTACATAGTTTGGACAGTCAAACACTGTACTGTATCAATTAAGGGAAATTTAAATAAATTTAAAACTTTGCAGAGGGAGTCATCACACACAGCATGTTCTTCACCTTGCTTTATCTTACACTACGTAGGTCACTGAAAATAATATCTCCTATTTATTTCCATGGAAAGAACAACAGACCCAAAGAGAACAATAACACTATATAACAAAGTAAATTCTCAGCTAAGAAAAAAAAAAAAAAAAAAAAAAAAACAGCTACTTTTCAACAGTTTACCACCATTAGCCATACATTTTGATCAGTGATGAACAAGAGCCTGTATGCCATGAGTCTAAAATTCTCCACTAGCAAAGATGTATGAAGTATAAAGTTGTACAAAGTAAATACAACAAAAAATCCTGCTCTTAGCACCTCAGATTGCTAATGCAAAATAAGTAGACAATTCTGATTGTAATTTTTCAGTACCTCAGTTTCCCATCACTGAAAAACTAAACACATGCTCTTCCATTGTAGTGCATCACATGCTGTTGAAAAGTGTGCTGGAAAAGCCAATGAGGAAATAAAAAAATCTATCTCTACCCAGAATTCAAGTGGTCTTAATCAGTAACACTTAAGGATGAATGAAGGTAAAGCAAACCACTAGCCACGTGAATAAAATCCACCTCATACATTAACAAAGCCAAATGCAATGGAAAGTCACGGTATTATATAACGACAGATGTATATCCAAGTATATAAGTTTCTGACAAATCTTAATCATAATGATTAAACTTTTGAGCAACTCATTTAATAATTGAGTTACTTTTATTCTCTTTCTTCAACCATTTTAAATATTAATAATATAATATTTGATTCTATTGTCCAACTTCCATAAAACAGAATAATCAGAGGAATGTCATTCAACTCAAGGTTCTCATTTCCTTGCTTCAATAAAATTTTCTACCAGCATCTTCATTTACCTCCTACTCCAGAGTTCTTTCCTTAGGCATTTATCTCTGCTGTGAAGGCCTGTCATATTCTTTTTGAAATGTAAGGATGCTACATTCTCTAAATTCTCCTTATCTTTCCTACCACTAATATCTTCAAAGAACTCAGACAGATTAGTTTGAGTTCTGCCTGAATTCATGATGGATATCCTTTATCAAACTGTTTTACTAAGTGCTAGTCTACTGCATCTTTCTTTAAAATAGATTTCCAATGCTTTTCTCAAAACAGGGCTTTGGAGGACCGTTGCTCTATTTTTCTCTCTCTTCAAACAATTATCTAAGAAACCTTAAGCACTATATCAAATATTTATTTAATCTTTACATTATCAAGAGAAAATCGTTTTTTTTTTTTTGTTTGTTTGTTTTTTCCCCAACATTAGATACTTTGTAGAATGCATATATATTTAATGGAGATATTATCTGTTCTCATTGTATTGCCTCTCAAGTCCTCACACAGAGTTTCTGTATTTGCATCTTTTGCTAGCACTGTATACTTTCAGTCAGTAAGTTGGCCCATGTTCTCAGCAGATATCTATACCTTCCAGCACATATTCTGCTCATGCAATTTTTATTCTATAAATGTGAGGTCACCTCACATCAGACTCAGACTTACTAGTGCACTTTTAGGCCTCTTTATTTGCTAACTAGCTTTTGTTTTCTTCAGCTTCTTTTTCAATTAGAAAAATCTATATTTCATGGTTGCTGCTGTCAGTTACTCATTCTCTATTTCATTCCTTATAGTGATTTCTATAACACTAATACTAAATAGTATCTTTTCCTATTTCTCTTCATTTTAATGCTCACAGTGTGTTCTTACTTCTACTAAGCCAAAATTATCTCTGTCCCTTTTTCATATACCCTAGGTTTTCACTGTGACTTTCAAGTATGGATTATTCAACTCTTTTCAAGTATCACATTACCATCTAGAGCTTGTTTCACAGATATTACCTAGTTTCCATCGTCTCTTTTCATACTCTTTCAGAGTCAGTATGGAGCCAGGACAAATCATTCACTGACATCACTGGAGGTGAGACTCAGACCAAGCACCTCAGCTTGCTTGTTCTCCCCTCATATGTTTTTCTCCTACATCTTTACTTTCATGTTTTTTATTGCATCATTCCCTTTACACTCTCCCATCTCTTAATATTCTTTTCCCTTCTATTTAAAATCCAAACCCACTATTTCTGGCTGTGCCATTCTGGTCCAGAGGCTGTCCTCCCATGTCCCACACTGCAAGATGCTGTAACTCAGTGTTCTGCCTTGGGTTCCCTCAGGGCATCTCAGGTTGAAGTGGAAGGGGCTGGCACTGCCCTTACAAGGCTTCTGGGGCTGCATATTCTTGGTCCCAGCTGGACCCCGCTGTGTGTACTGAGAGGCTCCTGCTAAGCTGTTGTGCTTCTGTCACTGTTTGTACGAACAGAATGAATAGAGCTCACTTGTCTTTGTCCTTATTCTGTGTGTTGTTGCCACAAATTTCTGTGCCAACTCTTCAGTGGTGTCCAAAACCACTGCTCTTTTCTTCCGCATTTGCTTCCTGACAGATCTTCCTGGTTAATCAAACTTGAATGAATGATGTTTTTACTGAACAGGTATAATGGACAAATTTAAATTGCCAAAGCATCACACAATCCTAATACAGAATGGGATAAAGTCTGATTTTATAACAGTTTTAGTTACATCTGTTGATTATTATGCTTACATTTTATAGCATGAAAACAAAAGAACTACAAAATCATCATCATAATATCTAACCTTTAAGAATGGAACTATTATATTATTTTCCAATACAATTTAAATGCTTAAATCAAATGAATCTACTTTGGGCAATGAAATTGACTATAATGAAGCAGGATGCTATGCTAACAGGAATAATGCTATGTTTTTTCTTTTGTCTGTGAGTTTGTATCTCCCTATTTGGAATATGACTACAATGTCACAGCATTCCTTGAATTGCTTCTTTTCTTTTTCAGTGACTAAGTCCAAAATACTAGATGCTGCTTTATCAACTTCAGTGATGATATAGGTTTACTATCATCAGCAATATTTTCTTCAAATCTGTGCTGAAAGATTGGAAATAAACATCCAACCTCTTTACTTTTGTGGGAAAAAAAAACAACAAAACAACAACACAAAATCAGATCTCCGTCAGAGAGGGTCTGATTAAAAGAACAACCTGTACTCTGATTTCAATGATAAGTATCAGTCCCCAGTTTAGCAGAAATGTCAAAAGTGTTAAAAAAAAGCCAGCAAAATACAATTTTTCTCCCTATGTTAAATGCAGTTGGAACTACTTCCTTGCTGTTTTTCTTTTACTAATCTTAAATATTGAACTCCTCACGAAAAAATCCAAAATCCAAATATATACAATCATCATGTTAACAAACCCAGAAAAATCCTACTTAGTCTCTGTTAAACTTAATTTTATTGGTAATTGTATAAAAAACATTAAAAAGATAACAAATCTTTCTATAAAAGAAAATTAAACAACCTTGATTTGTCTTCTTTTTTAAGTATCTTTTTTTACTTTTACTCTTTTTACTCTGATATTCAGACAATTTTGTGTAAAAGTCATAGTTAAAATATCATCCTCAAGAAGATTTATTGGTCCTCTCGTGATTTATCACATTTGAAATGTAAACTTCCTAATATTCTCACAGGCTCAAAACCAAACATTATTTGTTTATTTGTTTCGTAGTTTGTCTTGTTTTACAGCATGTTTGGATTTGGTGGAATCCCTGAAGTGGTTTGTGAATTATGCATGTAAAAAGCAAAATGTTGCTGTAATGGACATCCACACACTGAGAAAACAGAACAGAACACTTTCACATCAAGTTATCACTTCTCTCCCATTTGCTGTGGAATAAAATAAGAAAATTTTCACTCCTCTCAGCCAGTATCATCCATCCAGCTTATAAAATCTAAAAACAAATCCATTTTTATTTGAAACTTCGAAGAATTATTTAAATTCCCCTTTTATATTCCCTCTTGGGTATTTTACATCTTTCAAACACCTTTATGCATAAATATCAATCATAGTACACAAAGGATTCTCTTTCTTGTTATTCAAGGTTTTCTTATTTGAATTGAAATGAAATTAAGTCCCCAGTTTCAAAACTCATTTTCTATGTTAACTTTATATCCTTCCAAAGAGTTAATTTACTTTAGTTGGTAATCATGAAGCTGTATTTCATTTTCACTTTAAAATTTCTAAATGGAGAAATGAACAAGGAAGATTTTACACAGTGAGGTTCTGGACAAAATCAAAGCCTATCAAGATATGCTCTAAAAACTAGCTTAGCAGTACACTCCAGTTTATCTAAGGACAACCTTCTAGGCAGGAGCAAAAGAAGGATGTTAAGGGGAATGGAGATATTGAAACAGAAATGGTCATATCCAATCTAAAAAGAAAAAAAAAATCAGAGAACTTACTAAGCTCAATGAAAGAGAGAGCAGAACATCCTTAACAAAATACTAATGCAACTAACATAAACAATGCTGTTCAAGGAGAAGTATCAACAAATGTATCAAATAACTGTAAAATGAAAAACAGGCTTCAGAATGGGAGAAACATGGTCAGCTGCAGATACATTGAACACATCTACTCAGGACAATGGGACATTTTTGTGTGGTTTTGGTGGCTTGCATTTTATATTTTATATTTTAAATATATAAATATACTTTGCCCCTCTTCATCCAAGGGCCACGGGAGTGTTTTTCAAAGTCTCCACTGGAGTATTTTTTTTTCCCTGTTATTCCTACATTTAGAATATTCTAACTTTTTTTCTGCTAACATCCAAATAACTTTTGCCTATATTGGCTTTTAGTTACATTCCTTTTGTCATCCATTTTTACAGTGCTTTCAGTAATGTCACTGTACTGAGTCAGAATATAATCGAGATTTAAATATACTTTGAAAATTATATTATATGAAATATTTCTTATCGAAATTGTCTGTTGTCAGAATGGGATGCATCAAAACATGCTTTCTAAGATTACAGGCTTTGAGTTGTGACAAATTACTACAATCCCAAGAGTTAATTTTCTGCATAGAAGGAAGGATCTCACCCTGTAAGAAAAGTCTGTACATTTTAATGCAACTCTAATGCTCATTAGAACTTTTGAGGAAATATTTTAAAGTGGACAATAAAGGTTTTTTTCCCACTGACAACTGATCAGGAAACTCACATGGTCATCATGACCGCTATTCAGCTCTGGTTCCCTCTTATTATAAACAGGGATTTGATTTAGTAGCTTGGTGGGTAGGGATGGTGGTGTGAGGATGGTTGGACTAGATGATCTTGTAGGTCCTTTCCAACCTAATGAATCTATGAATCTATGAATCTATAAACAATGAGAAACCACCAGATAAGTAACAGAATTCTTAGAAATATAAGCAACAATTTTAAGAGCAAGTAAGCAGGACAGAAAAAATAGACGTTTTAAAACAAAATATTACTGAAGAAGAGTAAATAAGAAATTTCTTCTAGCAAAATTTTTTTAGAAATCATCAAATGAAGAGAAGCAGATGTTTCAACATAAGATGATGGTTCTTCTGACAAGACATACTGAAGCTGTGTAGGCAATGCTAGAAAAAAATGTTCATGGGGTTAAGAGGAGGGGAAAAAAAAGCATCATTTCCAATCTACGAAGAAAAACATTCTGGGGAGGTGTCAGCAGATGCTTATCCCCTATTATTTATTTATTTATTTTTAGACTCATGACTATTTTTGAAGACTGGATGCTAAGCTAGTTGGATCTTTGCCCTAGCTTGGTGTAATAGTACTTATATCAAGTACAAACTGCACTGCTGTACATCACCGAATGTAATCCTTTTGTATTGTGAAGGATTATTTCATACTTAAAACGATTTTCAGTAGTGGCATTTGAGTTTTGATGAACATTATTTCTCATATTTGTTTCACTGGAGAATTTATAATAAGTGCCTATATACAGTTTGGCTTCCAATATAAAAGAAGCTCTAAGGTTTCTCTGATCTAAACACCTTCTTTTTAAAATGCACATATTAATTTTGATGGTATTTGTGTGATAGCTTACAATTGTTTTCCTAAATGTATTTGAATTTAATTTCATTAACTTCTTTAACCATGAACTTTCCATTAAACATTCATTAATTCAGTTTGAACTTTTACAGCTTCCACTTCCAGATGTCTAAAGATTAAAGTCTTTTTACTGGTTAGGTATTCCTCTATTCAGCCATTTCCCTGATAAGCTAAATAGATCATTTCCTGAATCTCTCATCATAGAGAAAGTTTTCTGTACCTTTAGTCACTATCATTCTCCAAATACTCATCATCTTTCTTATACTACTGACAAACAAGAACTAGTTAATATATTTATGTAGAAGTCGTACTGAAAACAAGGGCTGCTCAAATAACCACAGGCCTCCAACTGAAATCTGCTTGGCTTCCAGGACACAAGAGTACCTCTTGTATCATAATTCCCCAACATTTTTACAACAGAGTATATCTAAGTATGTTCTGAAATCACTTTATATACACATACAAAGATACATTTTATTATACTTATTTCTAAATATGACATAATGCTTTTCCTTTGTCCCAGTATAATACAGATTAACTTGTCAATAAATTTGCCAGTGATGACTGTTTGTTTGCCAATAACTGTCATTTTCAGTTGTATTAGTCATCCTAAAAGTACCTGCAAATACCAAATGAATGAGGGAAATCTGTTCTATCATTACTGTCCCTTTTACCAATTAATTTTGACTTTAACAACACCAAGATGTACAATCATTTTGCTTCTAAAATTCCTGATTAAATAGCAGTTATCCATTTTCCTATTTGTGAAACAGTATTACGAGTCTTCTTAATGGACGTAACATTTTTACTGCAAACACTGCATAATATGAACTTCTATTATACTTAAAAAAGCACTTTTTTTAATTGCTTTTACTTAGTCTTACCTCCAATGTTTCCTAAATCTCTCAGATTCAGATTGTATTTATACTTAATGTTCTGACATTTTTATCTATTTGCTTATATATATGTATATATACAGGTGAATATACACATATATATGTATATATGTATTCTAAGCTGCCTTCAAACTGTATTTTTCTAGCTGCTGATATTTCTATCCATTATTTTTAAACCACATTATTTCCCAGTTATCTTGAAAATTAATTGCTTTCCTTTAATTGTAAGTGTTTTCTTCTGGATAATATGTCTTACAATTGTTTTCATTGCCATGAAAACAGCTGTTTAGAAAAATACCTATCATTCCTGCTCACTTGGATTTTATTCCATTTCAATCCAATCACTACTAATCCAATAATTTGTTGTAATCCATTTATTAACCTCTATTAAATGGATCAGATGCAAAAGAGATCTTTGAATCATCAGTCTGAGTTCAAAAACATACTTCTTCCCACTTAGAGTCTGTGAGCTCTGAGCATACTCTTTCATTTTGCTTATCAATTGCTGCAGAGTGGGGATTTTTTGGTAGAAATTTTCTGACTTACAACTATGGGACAAGACTGTAGACAAAAGAAACCTTAAAATGTAATGCACTCAATGAATCAAATCTTTCCATTTCTTATATGCATCTCCCCCATACTGATAGGCCTCTCATTTTTGCTCTTAGCCACATGCACAGGAGGCCATTCTTTTTGTGCAGTCTCCCATGAAATTCTTATTTATCCCATCATGTAGGTAACCTTGTTTTTAGTGTTCTGAATTATTCAGAAGACTAAGTACTGGAAAAAGAATGGCATAATTGGGACTCTTCATTTTAATAAACATAGCTGATAGAAAACACATCCCTATTCCAAGCTGAATCTGCCATTAAGAGTCAAACCAATACAGATGCAAGTTAATTACCTTGACAAGCAATACACAGAGTTACAAATACCAAATGCTGAACAGATTTTGGAAAACAACAAATGGTCTGAAACACAAATATGGAAAACGAATCAGGAGAAACAGATTTTAGAAATTTTGTGGTGAATAGCAAAGCGCTTGAAAAACTATGAAATGAACCCTATGAAACTGCATTAATACAGAAAATAATGGAAGATATTATGAAGCCGAAATTTTAATGAACACTGCAGTGAAAATAAACAAGTAAATGATGGAAGGGATAAAAATATTTCTTAGACATTTCATTCTGTTGTAGTGTGTTGCGGACAAAATACCGAATGGACCATTTATTCCCTGTGTAATGAGTAAAAATTGTTAGGATTATTTCACTTCACTTTTACTACTTAAGAGAATAAACTGATTTGAGAAAGTTTGTGCGCTCTTTTCATACATAGTAATAAATATCACAATTCCAGTGTATTTCACTTCAACTGACTAACATCATTACTCTTTAAGTTGTGCAGTCCTGGAAAAAATTAATTATTCTCAACTTTTACTGTTGAAACCATGTAAAATTTTCCAATTTTGTGCCTAGTCTGAGAAAAGAACAAGTAAGCTAACATATGAGCAACTTAATCTATATTCATATCAACTGAAGGGATTAGAGATGAAAAAAAGTTGGAAAACAGTGTGGGATGAAAGAAAATCAATATAGGCTGAAAAAGGATTTAATTAATTGCCACTGTAGTAAAATAGAGGTCAATTATGTGAATTACAAATAAATATACTTTTAATGTTAATATTAAGCATTTGTTTAGCACTTATCTGAAAACACTCTGCAAACAAGTAATTAATTGGTACAAAGAAAGAAATGCCAAACAAATTACACTGACTGCAAAGAGTGAAGTTATGAAGTCTAGACTGTAGATTTAATTCCATCTTTTCTTCAGTCCTTATTTTAGAGCAGCATTAGTTGCACTGCAATAATAAACGAATTATCTGATTACATTAAAAGTCAAGATTACAAAGTGTCAGAATCAGCCACAGTGCAGCAAGTTTGAACTACCTCATTTTAAAACACTATTTTTCTCTCTTGATGACTAGCGTATATACAACTTATTAAACAAATAGAGAAATTCAAATTTCAGAAAAAAAAGATGTTAAAATAAAAGAAGTAGCCTTTTAAGCCTGAAAATAAATATTCCATGTTTGTATAGCAACTGTAAACAACAAAAAAAATAATGACAGATTTATGTAAATGTAGATTTTTAGTCATGCATATTGTGATCTAAGCTTGTGATTCAAATGTAATTCAAAGCTGTGTAAACCCATTAAACAGCTTATTTTGCTGGAAACAATACAGTCAATGTAAGAGTAAAGGAAATAAAACAATGCAAGGGTGTTGAAGTCAAACACTTAGGTGGATATTCAGCAAAAATATTATCTACAAAACTTAAACAGAGAAAGTTTTGTGTTTGTTTATAGGGTGGGTTTTTGTTTGTTTGTTTGTTTGTTTTTAAGTTTACAAGAGGTACTTTCTCCATTCAACTCCATTCTATTATTTTAACAGGCTATGAATGCATTAGCAATTCCATCTGGACCAACAGTGCAGTCTCAGACAAAGTCTGACTTGCTTCACTGCATTTTCCTATGCACTCGCTCAGTTCTGAGAACAGTTGTGAACAAGTTACATTTTGGAAGACTACCATTACCACAAGAGTGGTTTACAACTTCGATGGGGATCATGAGGTCAAAACTAGCACACTGCTGCCACCATCACATACAATGCTAGTACTATTAGCAGGTTATTAAACCATTACAAACATCAGGAGGTTCCTTCCATGATGTGGCAAATCTTGTGTCTTCCTATCTGCAAATGACAGCAGGACCTCAATTCTTTCAACTCTTCTGTTCCTTCTTCATTCAGACACATCTGTGGTCTGAAATCATTACTTCTACCACAATTTCTCCTTGTTAACTTTCTCTTTCACTACTGTTTTTTGTTATACCTTTTTACATTCAACTCTCTTCTGTCACACTGGTCAATATCTCTTCCCACTCTTGGATAATCGGGGTGTGACTTGACATCCCAACAATATGATACTACTTATGAATCTTACCCTCTCTCAGAACTGCAAGTTCCTTGAGCAGTAGCTTAGCTTGGGTCAGCATCAGCTAGCTGTCAATTGTAGCCTAGTATGAGAAAAATGTTTTGTTAAAGCAAAAATTTTAAGCCAGGTTTCACGAAAGTCAGAGACAATAATCATACCTGGAGTTCACCAAGGCAGATTCAATTTATGAAAAAAGGGTTACATATATTATTGTATCACTGAACCCTCCAGATTGTTTGGAGCACATTCCTGAGCAGTGCAAGTGGTTTCAACTCACTTTGGCTTGCTATGTGGGAGAATGTGTGAAGTCCACATTATCTATGTCTGCTGAACCATCACCCCTACATATCATCCTTACATGCTTATCATTGGGTTCTATGTGGGACAAGTGGCTGACAAAAAAGGCACAGGTCAAAATAGGTCAACGGGTCTTGAGTTGGGAGGGGCACGATCACTGCATGAACAGCTCTCTTTGATCTCTGCACAGTAATAAGCACACAAGGGCAGGACACTTAGCATGCTGATGAACCATGGTAAGGTGGAAGCATAACCACTCATACGTAGGAAAGGTATTATCTCCTGATAGATGAAAGTCAGTAAATAAGATGGAAACTCTTCCACTTGGAAGATGTGTAAGAAAAGACATTTTTTGTCAAAAGAGCTCTTTTCAACAGACAGATTAGTTGGCTCTGCTTTTAGTTTAGTCCTTATTAAGTTGTTCTCCCTCCCCCACGATGTGGCCCAACATCACAGAAAAGTCAAAACAGAAGAAATCATGTTGTACACAACTGACCGCTATTTATAACAGAAATGACAACCATAACCTCAACTGCAAACTGATTAGTAATCTGTATAAGCCAAATTGCAACTAAAAAGAACTGCCTTGGAAGGGGTAGTGCATGATTACCAAGTATAATCGTGGTAGGTGATATAAATGTACTATCAAAGAACATAAAGTTTTGGACAAAAATGATCCCATTCTTCTTAGTCTTACATTACATGTCTCAGGTATCGTTCCTCACAGAGAAAACATTTCAAGTTGAAATTTTCTTTGTTCCTAGATATGGCAAACACCAAGAACTCAACACAGAAAAGAGCAGGTGACACAGAAACAAAGACCATAGATGAACATTGAGGCACTGATCTTGCATAAAGCTAAGACATAGGAGCTTTAAGATTTCTGGAGTCTCTGATATGACAGTGTGCCACTTAGTGATGTATCTACAGATAGCTGAAATACAGTAAATGATGAGACCTTGTATCGCTCTCTCTGAATGTCTGAAATGAAATGTGATTAATGAAAGAAGGAAAATAAGGGGGGGGGGGAGGGGGGGGAATGCAGTTAGCCCCTGCATTGAGTTACGATATCCAAAAGAATAATATCCTACATTTGAAGTGTGATTACATAAAAATACAGCCAAAAAGAAAGCTGTGGAGCTCTTTCCGTACCCTTTCACCAACAATACTAATAGTTCTTCCTTTATATTTTTATGTTCTCCCTCATACTAAAAACTCAGATGAGACAAAAACTGTTCCAGAAGACTTTTTCTTAATTTGACACAAACTCATTGCTTGTTTAAGCAGTGCATATCTTTCATTCAGCAAATCAAGTATTTGAGGCAGGGCAAGTTTGGGATCAAAAGTGGTTATAATTAATGACAATGATAATTTAATTGTACAGTTACATCTGCCTTTTGGACTCAAAGGATAAACTAGATGACCTCACAGGCTTCCTCTAGCTCAATTGCTAATAATGCTACGAAACAAACCAAACTAAGAATGTGAAATGACAGAATGTATTACATCTTGAAAGGAACAATAAGAACAATACTGTATGGCATTACCTAATACACTAAATATACTAATACAAAAAGAGACTTACTAAATAAACCATGAAAGTTCATATAATTAATGCCTTGCCAACAGTACTTTCCCTCTTACTGTACTGAGCTACTGGCTTTATTGATAATAGATCTAGCTAGAATAGAATAGAATTCCTACATAAAGGGTTAAAGAAAAAATAATGACCTTCTTTTGATAACAAGCTATCATAATGCATCATCTTGCTTGGATACTGCAAATGAGTGTTGATGTTGGGTTCCCTAAAGCAATTCAACAGAAAAATCAAGCCTAATGCTGTGGAAATTCAAGACAAAAAAAGTTTGAAAAAAGACTGTAACCATCTGCAGTAGCTTGGGGGGAGCATTTCGACTATGAAAAAAAAAAAAAAAAAGAGGAAAATATATTACATTTTACACTTACCACCATTTTAAATTAGCTTATTCCATTTAAAAGCATTAGCTTCAGCTAACGTACCATCCAGCTGATCATCCTCTCCATGTCTTCATGCCTTAGACTGTGATTTTTTTGAGACAATAAATGAAAATAAATGCTTTAATTCAGGGTAGCTATTAGTTACTGCGGTTCCAATGAAATAAAATATGTAAGCACATCCTATAAGCATTTGCTTGGCTAAACACATTATGCACAAAGCAGAATTTGGGACATGCGCTTAATACGAAATCCATGCTTAAACTATGAAATCAAATGTGTGATTGAATGACATTTCTAACACAGAATAGAAAGCATACTAAGATGCTCATAACTGTCTGATGCTTACAAAAAGACTATCAAAATGCAGTGAATTACTTAAAGATAAAAGATTTGGGCACACCTCTTAATAGTGAATAGCACTACAAAATTTTGTTACTTAAGCAAACTTGAGGGAATTTGAGACAGAACTGCAAAAGCAGTAAAAAAGTACACACAAGAAATCAGGCTTTCTACTGTTTTCTACCATAGAACATTGTCTTGAAAAGCACCTTGAGGAGTCTATTCTCCTGCAGACTTTTTTAAATAGACAGTCAGACTGTTCATGTAATTCATTTCTACTTAACTTTGAGGTAAGAAGGATTAAAAGTATAAGATAAAGTCATCAAAATACATTTAAAATTGCGTGATAGATTATCTTCTTCGTTAATTGCTAAGATATTATCTTTTGTCTAAAATACTTATTTTCCTACTCAGTCATAAATTGAGTACAAATAATTGTACATTCTGTTGTAATACACATTTCTACATCCTCGTTTCATCTTTCTTATGACAAATGTGTTTGTGAAATGCTTATCAATACTGAAATTGGATTAGAGATATAAAAGCAGTCCAACAGTATAAAAATAGTTTGTTTTTTTTTTAAGAAAAGGCAGAAATATATTTGGTCTTTCAGATACTGAGCTAAATCATAGCAAAGCATATTTCACACTTGTTTTCTGTATAAAATTGCTAACATCTTATGCTGAGACTGTACACATGGCTAAGTAATATCTTCAGTGCATTTTGTTCATTTTGACTGCACTATTTATATGTTGCCTTCATTTGGAATCCTTGGTATAGAAGTAGAAATTATGTCACCGTTCTGAACTCACAGTCTGTGCTAATCCATCCTGAAAAGGCCTTCTTTTCCTAAATTGTCTCTTGATTACCCCCATAAGTAAACAAAAAAAATAATAATATGTAGTTTGCAAAAACAATCAAGCCACCCTCACATACAACTAGCTTTGAAGAACAGCTTGCTGGCCTCTGTGCAGGTAAATACTATAATTATTGTCCCTGCCTTCCCACTGTTACTTTGTAATTCAGTAATAGACCATCTGTAGCTCACTGCTGGTGAATCATCTTGCATCTTAATGCATCATTTGGATTATCTACACACTACGTAGTGGAAATGATGTACACGTTATAGACAAAACATTTAAGAAAGCTTGCTGGGTGTCTGCGCAGCTCTTCCTTATGTTTTACAGGAAGGTTTATAAAATAATCTAAACCAATCTTTTTGAGGCAAAGTATGGCTTCCCACAGAATGCTTCTACATAGCCACACTACTATACAAATGCAGAGAGATGATACTGAATTTCCCATGCACCACCCAGAATTTCAGAGATGTCCTTGCAGGGGAAATTTAATAGAGCACACAACTACCTACATTCTCAAAAATGCCCACTGCCCTGCCATCTGTATCAGTTGTCAAGCTTAGACCACCAAACCAAAAGTAACAGAACAGCGCATTTCTTGGCAAGATATCATTTTTTTTGAAAGGAAAAAAAAAAAAGGAATAATGCTGGATCCTCTTCCCATAATGATAGGATAGATGGTTAAACCAAGGAGACACAGAAGTGCAATGCATCTACAATACTTCAGAGAAGTAGTATCTGTGGAATATAAACTGGGAACAGAGCAAGACACTAACGGCTCCTATTTTTGACAGAGGCTCAGAAGAGTCAAATATATCTTACTGAGCTTTGCAGAACAGCTTTTCTTTCATACGTGGCACCAGCCTCCTCTTTCCATGACTTTTGCTTTATTATTCCAGCCTTTCCTGGGGTCACAATTCCTGTATGATCAAGCAAATCAAGCAACAGAACTGAGATAGACATCCTCTGCCTGAAGCTGCTACAGAATTAGGGGATAAAGTCACTTTTTCTGTTTGGAGCTTTTGTAGCATGCTTTCCTCAAGACAATCCTCACAAGTACCTCAGACCAGCCATTCGACGGTCACAGAATAGCAAACTGGAAACAGGGGCTGCTGTAGACAAACGTGAGTTGGCTTAGCTAATGGCACTGATCTAAATCTACTGTATAAAACAACTGGAACTTTTAAAATTGTCACTGAATAAGTTTTTGAGACTTTAAAGTTTTTACTTCACTGGCATGAAATACATTTGTATCCTAAGAGAATTAAAGCACTTTTCTCTTGTTATTTGGACACATAACAAAGTTGCAGGCTCTTGAATGTATTTTTTATTTCCAGTTACACTTAAAAAAAAAAAAAAAAAGAAAGAAAAAAAACATCCCCACTGATTTATTTCTTCATTGAGTCACAGTTGGGGAAAAATGTCTTCCATCATTTCTGCAGAACCCTAAGAACTGACATATGTTTATAAAAGAGACTCTGAAGCAGCTGAACAGGATACAACCAGACATCTATTGCTTTTAATCTGCCACTGTGAATATACAAAACACCTATTCTTGATTCATACATATATATATATATATATATATATATATATATATATATATATATATATTTCCTATGGAAATCAATTGGCAGCAGTTTCTAGAAGCCCCACTAAGATTACATCAAGATTTGACAGCCATTTTAATGCAGAATTTCTGAAAGTGTTAATAAATTATACCAGATTCAAGGCACTTTATCTACTTGGAACTTGGAACAAGGTTTCCTTTTTTTTTTTTTTTCTTCTTTGAGACATTTTTTCAAGGCTTTCTCTTCTAACACTGACATTTAAGTTCTCTAGAAAGCACAGAGAATTAAAATTTTAAAAACTACATAATTTAGGTAGATTTTAATAAATCCGTGATCCTGAGATTTTTTTGCCTCCTACTTTGATTTGACACCTTTCTTAGAGGTGATCTGAAAAGCTATGATTTTCTCTCTTTTGAAGCACTTTTGTTACTTTGTTCTATCAGTCTACTTAATCATTCTCAATTGTATTCAGCTCCTGAATGTGTTAACATTCTCAGATGCCACACATTCCTTGTATCTATTAAAATTAACACACCTCATTTCTCACCTTGCTTCCGTGACAGTTTTTTTGCAATAATCTTTGCACATAAAACTCTTCAGTAACTTCTCACAATGTCCCTATTTATGATTCCCACTGTAGTATATAAACCAAGTGACAAGATGATTTCAACATGCATTTAATTTGAAGCACTTACACTTGCAAGGGGCAGCTATACGTTAAATATTATTTAAGTGTTTAGGAAGATGATTAATACGTAAGATAATTATTTGTGGCAAATGATGTGAGCCTAACATAAAAGCAGGAATAACAACACCTTCACCAACTTTGGCAGTTGGTGCTCAGGAAAATTCAGGATATTTAAATATCATAAATCACAGATTAATAGAATCTTTTTAGTTGGAAGGGACCCTTAAAGCTCATACAGTCCTGTAATGAACAGGATCACCTACACCTGCATCAGGTTGCTCAGAGCCTCATCCAGCCTGACCTTGAATGTTTCCAAGGATGGGGCTTCCACCACCTCTCTGGGCAATCTGTTGAAGTGTCTCAACACCCTTGTTGTAAAAAAAAAAGTTCTTTATATCCAAGAAGCTTGATGATGGAAAATTCAGGAAGATAAATAGAGCCTGAGGTCCTCAAAACATGTGTAAGAGCGGTGTAAACTATTAGGCAAGGAAGCCAAACTTCAAGGAGTATTAACTGATCCCATCAGAAATAACACTGATGAAGGGTGGAGGAAAACAAAGACCTACAAACAGATTAGAAATATATTCTACCAACCAAATCCAAGATCTAAACTAGCTGATGCTTACAAAATCACAGAAGAGAACCAAAGGCTATGAAAAACAGAAGTAAAAAACAAGCAAGGTACAAGATAAAGAGGGCAAAATAGGAAATAGCTCAGAGAAAAATTAAAGATATATTGTTTTCAAGAAATCTAGGCAAATTTTAACTACAATAGGCATGGAAAAAACTTAAACCATATTAAAACTGTAATACTTCACATTTTGGTAAAATAATACTGTGATCTCTTGAATAAAATTTCAAAAGGTTAAAATCAGAACATTTGATTGTAAAAATTACAGCATACCTTTTTAAAAAAGAGGCAAAAAACAGTGCCTCCTAAAAACTCGTTCACTTTTTCTTCACACTAAATGTTCTAGTTGAAATAGAACAGATTAAACAGACTTCTCAAGGTTTTTGGTTGTTTTTTTTCTCCACACTTTTCCAGGCCCCGAGTGTTATACTAAGTTTGCACCTGCTACGGAACGAGTAAGGTAGACAGACATGTAGAATTTCTCAGTATCAGTATTTGCTGCTTTATTAACTCCAAATTTTGCTAATAGTGATTGACTCTTATGTTTACATTGTCATTTTCCTTCCACATTATAAACAGTATGTTTATTATGGAGCAGTTTGTTCCATAATGCCTCAGTATAATGCCATTAATATGGGCTATATAATAGAAGGAGTGCAGCTTGCTACTCTATTGTAAAATTTTAGTTATGTCCAATGGATCTTACTTACTGTGATAAAAATAACTTCTACATTCATTAAGTGTTTCATTGGACTACTCTTGGGGACTAGTTGGGAAAATACAGAAAGCCCTATACAACCAGCAATACCATCCACGTAAGGGGTAACTAGAGCACCTTTTGTTTGTATTTAGGTCTTTTTCTTTTTAGGTCACAGGAGCAATTCCTCCTTCTATCAGGAAAAAAAAAAATGCCAGGGTTACCCTGAATAGGGGAAGCTATAACCCACTTAGTTGTCCTGCCCGCCAGAAGCTTCCTCTGAACTTCTGTTTGAAGCTTGTCAGCTTCCTTCCAGCTTGATCCAAACTAAAAGAGATTATTTGTGGGCAAAAACTATCCAATAAAAATGGGGCATTCTCTTTAAATAATTCTGGAAAAAAATAAAGCTGCTGGGAAGAATAACTACTGAAGTCATGACAGAAAGAGAGACTGCAAAGAAATCCCATTAAAATGAGTTCTAAGTGAGCCATGGAGAGTTGGGAAAGTGGGAAACACTACCAAGCAAAAAATAATAGAGAAAAATGTCAATTTATTTTTTGTTTAATTTCTTCATTTCTCCTCTCTCTAAAACAGAGTGTAATTTTAATTCCAGATAAGAAATCTTACAAGAGGTTTGCATAGTCAAGCAAAAACTCTTCGATTTCTATGCACTGTACTGTCTACCCCATGATCTTAGACACCCAACTTTACAAGGTTCAGTTTCTCACCCCCTGATAATCACTAAGCAGTTGAATTTCCTTCGCTTAGACTGAACTCCTGTACAAAATAATAAAAAAAAAAATCTTACAATAAGGGCTAGCTATTTCCCCCTAAAAATACAGCTTAAACAACGTATAGCTTAAATTACATGAAAAAGCAAGAAATTTTAAGAAATCAAAGTATGGTTTTAATATATTTACAATATTTGTCACTTGATAAATCAATAGTTACAAATTTAATCTTTTTCAAAAACACTGTAAGCAAAGAGGGTGGATTTTTTTTTCATGTTCTCCCATACTGTGGAAATGATGAGAGTACTTCAGACTTCCCTGAAGCTGATACTACATCCCCAAAAGTCACTAAAAACTAGATATGAGTCCTACAGTTTGTTGCTGTTTTATGCCATGGGTGCTTTGTTTTGTGTTTGGTTTTTTTTTTAATCCATCTATCTTCATGAATTTAGTACCATCAGGTGAGAATAAAAGCATTGTGAAGGTGTAATTATGCATATATTTTGATTCTGAGAATTAACATGTTGCTTACATTGGTTCATTAGTGTAAATGGCACATAATGTAAGGAGATGCACTTCACATTAATTATTCAAAGGTGAAGAAGGTAGAATTTCCTTCCTGCAACAAGTTTTAAAGTTTATTTTATTTATTATGCTGTGCCTCAGGATACTGGCCTTTTTCTTCACAACTGATTTGACAAGGACAGAGCTTGTGATAATTAGATTCCCCTTTATTGATTTTGGCTGGTAAGTAACCAATGTAATCTTGTTACATTCTGCCCTAACTTTGAGCCTTTTCATGATTAACTGCTCTGGACACTCTATTTGAATTGAATCACAGAAGAAGTAAATGTGAGACATTCTGAAATGTGAGTCAGTGTAATAATTCACTCAGCCCAATACATATGCTGAAAGAGTTGCTTTTAGCATGCAATACTTTTTGCTGGTACACAAGGAGGGCAACCTATACTAAAAAGGTTTCAGGAAGTAGCAAATATACTGTTTCTTCCCCAAAAGCCTTTTAGTATCTTCCAACAGAACTTCACACATTCTCTTAGGATACTCACATACTCCAAAAGTAGAAAGAAAAACTCCTAGCAGGATTAATTGCTGAAATATTTGGTAAGATTGGCCTCTTCCTAGTTCAGATGTGTAATTATACTCTGTAAACATTACGTAGCAGGAAAGCAGAGATAAGCTACTGGCAGCTACTAAGCTCTGCTGCATGAGATTCAAACTGATAGAAAAAAGGGAGAAAAAAGCATACCAATTTTCTGTGCCAGCAGCCCACATGGAAGGCTGCAGCCTCAGTTTATAGGAAGAATGGCTCCACAAACATAGGATGCTGCCACACGATGCAGGAGGATCTGCTACACCAACCTTCTCATAAAAAAAGGCATAGATGCCTCAGCCTGGCTGGGAAATCTGTGTCTGCCTCCTACTTGTAATGCCATGCTCTTGGGCCTGAGACTGCTAGTCATCAGTTGGAAAAGGCTTATTATTTTCTTCCGTGTCTGATACTGCAATTAAAGTTCAGCAAATTACGTTACTTCACCATAAACTACGTACCCATCAGAATCCTAATCATCAGAAGTTATTAACATTAAGGAAGAAGAATCAATCTGCTGAAATCACTGAGATATTTTCTGTATCTGCTTGGGAAGCCATAAAAACTGAAGTCTTTGGCATGCTTCTTTAAGTTAAAAAGCTTCTCAGGAAAATAATATTCATTATGATTACATCATTGCAGGAAAAGAAAAAGAAAAAACTAGGAAGACAGTGAAAAGAAATGAAGTTAATTAGCTTAAAACAGGAGAATTAAGAAAGTCACTGTTCTGCAAATTCCTAAAGTTAAAAGAGTCAAGTCTTTTCAAACCTAAGGTATTGAGAAAACATGCTTAATGTATGTGTACTAAGCAATGCAAATTAATTTTTTGGTCCAGCTTCAAAAACATTCCTATGAAAGCATCCTGACACACATTCTGAATCATTAGAAAACTGGTAAGGAAACTAATCTGAGGTGCAGGTCTACAAGACAGATCAAAAGCCTCTTCCACATCTCTTGCTCAGGAGCAATTGCAATTGCAGTTCATTGCAGACAACACTAGGTATTCTCAATTTATTAAACAGAAAGCAGTTGAAACTTTGCAGGGACAGAAAATGGTTGCTATTACCACTTTGCTGTAAACAGATCAAAATTCATGTGAGAAAAAAATGAACAGCTTTCAATGAAGATATGAAAATAATAATCAGGTTCTCGTGAGCTTCTTGTTTTATTTCAATGCATTGAATTCAGTGTTTTGAAATTATATCAGTGGGAAGCTAACATAGCTCAACAAAAGCATAAAAGTATACTTTTCAGCATAAAAATTACATTTCATTATGAAATCTACTTTTAACTCTTTCAAGAGTACTCATGTATAAATAAAATAAAAAATCAAACCATGGTATATTTAAAACCCAGGTGTTTTCTCTTGTGAAAATCAGCTTTGATTTTGTTTTCACTGCAGTTGTTGAATGACCACTCCCACTAAACATGTCCTTAAAGACAGACTGACAAATGAATTAAATTCAATTGTTGCTTATTTTAAACTTAAAAGTCACTAAGATCCAAGGCACGATAGTTTTAATTTAATTCTCCATTACTGACTTAATTAACTTAATAACACTTTTTCTGAGCTATAGGGAACTGATCAAAGTAATTTTTAATTAGACATATACAAATAAAAATAAGAATTTTCCTAGGCAGCAAAATAAAATGTGTATGTTCAGTGATAACAAACCTTACATGACAAGATACTTTGAAGTCAAAATATGACATAATATCAACTGCAGTGCAGTTTAAGTATAGCATTACTACTATAAGATGATGAAATAATAAGAAATACTGAGCAGGTAGCTTCTAACCAAATGTATTCATAAAGCAATGGGATTACAAGGCTAATGAAAATTAAAAAATGATATATGCATATTACTTCATTTCTGGAGTCCATTAAACATGTGTCCCTTTAAATTAAAAAATAACAACAACAACAAAACAATAACAAAAAAGCCATCAAATAACCTTAGAGTTTTAATTGCAATTAAGATATCTCTAAACAGATCTGGAAAACAGATAATATCAAACTATTTCAGGTCTTTAATGCAAAGAAATGTCTCTCTTGATAATATCTCCTATAAAAGTATCTAGCACCATGCCCATTGGATATATCATATTTACATGTTATATCTATTGCTTACATCAAAGAACTTCTTGTTTTAAGCTCTTTCGATGAAAGAAATTTGTCATTTGCAAACAAAGGAAGGGAATTAGCATTATGCCTCCCAGAATCCTTGAAGTATCGATGTCTCAGACTTTAAACACAAGATTTGAAAGAATTACTCAGGTACAAGAGTTATTTAAATTTTCCAGCTGAAAACATGGGTTCCCCTTTTTGACCACAAAACTAAATCCTCTTTGCTTGAAGGAGGTAAGTAATGATTAATTAATCCATATTAAAAAAAAGACTTGTCTGTTGAGGAAAAACTATATAGGACAACAACTCTTCTCCTTACCCCTTACCTTATTTCCCTACATTATGAAGTAAGCCAATGAGTGCTATAGAGGCAGCATTTATTCTTTAATCTCATTTTACTCCAAACAATTACTCAGTGCCACTCTATTTTTTATATCCTTTCTCTTCACAGAGGGTCAAATCATAGTTGCTAAGATTGAAAATCAAGCTGTCATCCATAGTTAGGCAGCAGAAACATTTATTTAGCACACTCCAGGAATGCCTACATTACATCCCTTCAAAATGAGTAAGAATATTGGTTTTTCTGACAGATTTAAATGATTGGATCAAGATATAAAATGGATCATCTTCTACATAAATTTTTGTGTTATATCTTTCTGACAAGATATTTAACTCTTCTATGAATACCTTCAAAGATGTTTGCTTGTTTAATGTTGTTTATTTCTGGTGTGGTTCACAGTACGTTGCTATAGAGATACTCTGATATGATGAAATGGAATCTCTATGTAATTACTGCCCCAGAAAACACACCTGCATCATGTTTGTTGGGTTTTGTCATCACTGTTGGATTGATTTTCTTTTTGTTTCTTCGTTTGGCATTTTTGTATAAACCACATTTTGCTTATTTTTTACCATCTTTCTGTACATAAAATACAAAATGCAATATATTATGCACTGTTGTAGCCTCTTTCACTATTTTCAGTATTAGCTGCTTTCCTTTACAAACAGACTCAGCTAAAGGGCAGGGAGTCAGAAACTGTAAGAGGAGCTACGATATACACTACAAGGGTCACTAATATGGCCAGTGAACCTCAAAGGAACAGAGGTCAGTGGGGGATTGGAAGAGTATGTTTTATCCCAACATGCCTGTAGCTACACAACCAGCACGGTGTATAAAAAGAATCAGTATTTTCTTCTTCCAGAATTTTTGAAGCTTCAGACCTTGATTTGGACTTGCAGGTCCTTACTCATTCACCAAGCATATAGTTTGATTTGAAAATACAGAGCATTTGCAGCTCCCAGTAACTTCAACACTGTCATAGATTCCAATAACCAAAACCAACACCATCTTCACTGCATAAATATTTCAATACACAGGCCTTTAAAAATCAAGTCTGAAAATTCTATGTTTTCCTTCAGTTTAAAAAAAGCAACATTCACAGTTACATGGATGTTTCATTTTGCTATCATTCATGTAGTTATATTATTCTGAATATTCAAGCTATTTCTAACTATTATGGATAACATATTTTGCTTTGGCAGAAGCATATGAAGAAAACTTACAAACTAAAAGCAAATAACTCCTTGTCCAAGCCTCACTTATATGTAGACCAAACAACAAGTTTTAGCAGAAACATGTAAAACCAAATCTGAAATATGAATGTGGGTGTTTTAAGAGAGAGGTGCCAAATTTACAGGCCAACATTATACTTCATATATTGCCATAACCTGTCATGTGAACATGTCTTTACAATATTATTTTCCAGTGTATTTTTGTACTTCAATCATCAATACAGAGACTGGATATTATATTATGAAAAATAATGCCACTGAAGAGTAATGTTTCCTGCAGCATAAATGGTTGTACACCTTAGGCAGGACAGGACAGAATTTTGTATGGATAATCCCAGTGCACATGGATAGGTAGGACATGGGTTGTTAATTCCATAAAATATGCTAAAAGTCTGACAGATATAATTAGTTATTATGCACCTCCAGCAATTTAACAAGCAATGTTGTCAGGTTAGGCCTGCATTCTGCATTTTCACAATCTAATGATGATCGATCAGTATGAATAAACTTCAAAACCCACCAGGAAAATAAACCTGGCATCTTTCTGAGCTTCAAAAATAGAAACTGTTTCCTCTGTCTTTCTAACAGCAGACTGTTTGACAGCAGAGAATGAACTGGTTTAGTTTCTGCACAGTATGACAGAGTTCAGATGGATCAATTATCAGATGAGTTTAAGAAATTCTATGGTAGACGTGTAACTGATACATGCACTTAAAAATATTGACATTTGCACTTCAGCTCTAACATAAATACAAGTAAGTTCTAAGCGAATATCTATGCCAAGGTCAGATCTACACACTTGCTTTTAAGTCCAATTTCCCAATTAACCTCTACACAGAAACAATCAGTTTCACTTAATATCCCTTACCTATAGTGATCTATTGGTTAGGTTATCAGTCTTAATTTACAAAGGCCGATCATTACACATCTGCTTGGGTGCTCAGGAGTGACACTTGGCATTTTGGAACAATTATGGACTACATGGTCACACTTCACGACTTTCTTTAACTTGGATAATGTCTACCTAATGTTCAATAGGCACAGCTAGACGAATGCTCAAGTCTTTAGTTTATGACATCCATTCTGTTTCTGCAGCACCCTGGTCACCTGCCCCAAACAGTGCTGGAAGGCATCACCCCCATCACACCTCTGTCAGGGAAGAATGTGGAGCCAGAGCTTCTAGGAAACATACTGGGTGATTACTGCACAAATGTGTATTTAATGTTTTAAGCTAAGTTTTTAACTAACAACGTATGAGATCAGCTTGACTGAGCACGCAGTGCTGGTGCTTCGCCACCCAGCAGCCCCTAACTGTGCTCCCAAAGACTTACTCCTGCTGGCTGTAGATTATGAACAGCAGTCAGATTTCAAAGTCTGTCCTTAAAAGCATGAAGCAGAATACCTTTTATGATCTGCGGATGTCAGAAACTTAGTGAAACGTTTACAGTTATGTAATATCCAACTTCTAAGTCAGGCATAAGCTTCGCCATACTAAAATAGAATTATTCCTGTGTCGAAATACATTCTGCAGTGAAAATTTCAGTGAAATGGAGCTGTGCATTTGAAAAGGAGCTATGATAATGCGGTTATAGTCGTGTGGGTGTTGGTGAGAGGGCTGTTAAGGTTACATGGGTGTCCTAACTGTGCATTTTCACATCACAATATGGCTGGCTTAATTTTAGAAAAGGCAGAAATAGCTGAAGCTTCACGTATCTCTAAAAGGAATATATATATCTTACCATATGCAAGGAGCTTGATTAGATTCATGAAATAACTCTTCTAAATTACCACATTACTACAGATCTGTCACAGAACTATGAATTCTAGAATACTCAACATCATTTATTGTCATCTGTATTTCATAAAAAATAAACAACACATTGGCTCTGTTGTGAGACACCATTAAAAAAAAATCATCATCATGTGGATTATAATTCTAGTGAATATCACAATACATTATTTGAACACCATGGATTTCTCATTATAAATATTTAGAATAGAAATAACAGCGTTTATTTAAGAAAAGAGTTCCTGTAATGGCAGTCAAAGATGCCGTGTACAGGAAGTTACTAAACAGAACAACTTCGAATTCAGATATCTGGTATTTTCAGCATTCTTCCTATTTAATACATTAAGTATATTTAAGACACAGTTATTGCACTATATATACAACACCTGAGTGGCTGTTCTGAATAGTAAAACTATCCTTCACCATTTTCTACATAGGTTTTCCAAGTTGCTCATGTAGCTTTCCTTGTAAAATATTTTCTATGTTACACTCTCAATACCTGAAGTATTCTGGACTATGCACTTTTTAAATGAAGAAATAGTAAAAAAAAAAAAAATATTTTCCCCTGTATCCTTCAACATCTCTGTCTATCAATACAAAACATAGGTATAGGATCTCTTCTCAGCAATTCTGAGAGCAGAATAATGAAGAAAAACCCAACCCCCAAACAAAATAAAACAAACAAAACAAAATCACCCAGAATACTCTATGTTTCTCCAAGACACATATCAGCACTAAGTTCCAAAAAGAACCATGATTCTGAATAATTCTGTTGTCAACTGTAGTGCTAAAAGCACTAGTCAAACATTGTTGTACTCCATCTACAAACAAACTTGGCCAAATTCCAGTCACTTCGGTGATGCTCAGGGTAATTGATGACAGAAAGCGAACATCTCACAACGTGAATACCTTATTGTATGTACTGAAGCATTTAATGCTGATTTTTCCATTGCACCTGTGATGCAGAAACTGATGAAAGACAACATGCAAAAACACAAGCAGCTGCTGCTTCTCGTTTACATCCAGCTTGCCAGCTTTCACACACACACAGTGAGCATTCACATAGCCAAGGCTAGATATTTGTGGAATTAAATTTCCTCCTCTGTCAGGAGATGGAAGCAAAGAAAATCTACAAAGGAGTTTGAAAATATTGTTTCAGCACATAGGGATGGATGGTCTTGAGAAAACCCAAAACTCAACCCGAAATAAAACTTGCAAACAACACTGTGTACAACAAAAAGACTTTCTAAGACTATGTTAGCAGCAAAGAGTAGAACAAGGGACATGTAGGAACACAGGTGAATGGCACAGTGGGTTTAATGATAGCAAACGTGTTGAGGCACCTGATGTCTTCTCAGCCTCAGATCTCATTTACAAGGGTTACCAGAGTAGGGAAGTTAATCAGCTAAGTTTAAGCTATCAGCTTAAACTTAAGTGATATAACTTACGATTACTTTTTCCTACAGCTCTCTAAGCTCTTAAGACTGAAATAAAAACTGACTTTGTTCGCCCATCCCATTATGCAATTAGGCTGAAACTTTCCAGCTTTAGCCACACCCACAGCAGTGCAAAGAAGCCCTTGGTGACTGTGTTGTCCTTGATTAACTCAACAACTCCAGGCTGACATTTGCATTATGCGATCAAGGATAACAAAAATAAATACTTCTACTGCATCTTATACTAACTGACAAGATATGCAGTTAATACATACTTAAATTCGGCCAGTGCTATCTATTGTCCTTGCAAATCAAGTTCAATGAAACTCAGCTATCTGACACTGAAGTTACCCATCTGTGAAGCAGGACTATTCCCCTTCTCCACAGTTTGCTTTCAACTGTTTTCATTACAAATCTGCACTGAAATAATGACTGAATCAACCAGCTTGCTTTACATTAAAAATCTCCTACACTAAGCAAAGTTTTAATCCTGAATAATGCATACACAGCGTAAAACTTCAGACCCCCATTTAACTTTCACCTCATTCCTAATGATCCCTAAGGAAAAGACCACTTGTATCTGAACTGGGAGAAAAATTCTATACACAATTGGTTTTACTTTACTGTGGTTTTACTTTATTCTTTATCAAGAAACTATGCTTTTTTTTAAATAACAAAGTTATGATACATAGAGCCTTCTCCAAACAAAAATTAAAAAAAAAAAAAAAATTTAATATTGTTAAAATAAGTAAAACTGAGCCAAGGAAGAGCCCAACTTTTCCAGATTTAACCCAAAATGTGAGAGTCCTTGAAGAGGTATGTGCTGATGACGTTTTTCACTCAGAAAAAAAAAAAAAAACAGTACGTAAGATGTTCTATAGTTAGAGTGAGGCACTTTTACACAGCAAACGTTCAACTGTCTAGAAAAAACTATTTTCAAAATATTAAATGAATATCACTTTATCAATAAACACAACTTCGCTTTTCTAGCATATATTCCTAGAAAACTGAAATAACACAGCATTTATGAGTAAATTTAATCTGTTTCCATTGCAAGTCTAAGTGCTTGAGTATAACTTCTTTTACAACAAACTACTTCGGAATGAGATAGGTCAAACTTAATAGAATCACAACTCTTCAATTTTATACTGGTATTTTCGGTTTGCCTGCTTTGCACAAGAGTATTTCAGCAGTCTTTATATACAAATCAATGTAATGGTTACTGAGCTAATATCTCATAAAATACAACGTTTTACAAGGAAAAGCCCAGAGTTATTGGATCAGTTTTATGTGATGATTACTGTTCAAGGGTCTAAACAGCCTATGAAACAGGAAAAATTTAAACAAATGCTTTATGTTTTTAGCACTACAATTAAAACAAAATAAAAAAAGCATCTCTCCTATAATTTAAAATAAAGATTATTTAAATTAAAAACAAAAATAAAAAAAAAAACAAGAAACCCAAACCCTTAAAAATTAATGACCTCAAGTTGAATCAGAGCCCTGAATAATTTCAGCTTTCTAAAAAGCACTTGAGGAAGTTACAAGCATTTAAAACTCTATGAACTATGTAATGAAAACTGCATTTCAATGTGGCATTTCCTTATTGGCACTGCCTGCCAGAGTCTTTCAAAAACTGTTTTAAGCACTGGGTTTTGCGTCTATTTACTGCTGACATGCAAAGCTTCCTCTGCTTTCTAACAACACGTCATGAATGACTAGACACACAAGTGAGACTTACAGCTGTATTCCTTTTGTAGGTACAAACATTGGGTGTAAAACTTTTTGCTTTGCTGCGCTGACTGAAGAACTATGTTGGGCTGCACATAAAATAGACAATATAGCTATTTCACATAAGTAACCAGACTTTTGCTGTCTGTTAGTGTTGGCCTCAGCTTCATGGTGAAGCTGGAAATGGGGTCGTGGTGGAAGAGCCTTGGGTCAGCCTTAGTCCAGGGGCAGTGGGTCTTCTCTCTGGCAGAGAACCAATGTGAGAAGACAGCATCACTTATGTATCACTGGGAGAGAGACTACCCCTGAGACAGGGAGTATTCAGAGGGAGAGGGGTGATTTATCTCAGCAGCCCGCTGAGGCTCTGCCTGGGATCTCAGCCTCTCTGTGGGGGAGCAAGGATTGAGTATCAGAGATGTGCTGGACACCGTCTAGCTTGGCTCACTTTGTCCTCACATACACAACGCATTTGTATCCCCAGGTCCTGGCAGCTGCAGAAGGCACCCACTGGCACTGCTCCTACTTGAGCAACAGCTCAGACACCTGGGAGTGCAACGCTTCTGCCAGTGTGGGCACTGGTAAGGGGCAGACAGCTACGTGCCGCTGGGTTGGGGCCAGGCAAGGCTTGGCAGCGAGTCTTGCTGCCAAAGCCTCTCTGGCCAAGGAGAAATAGAAACTAGTTTTGTGCTGTGGCTGGAGGTATGCCTTGCTGACCTTTCTGATTCACCTTGCAGCCTCCAGCAACACCAGGCAGCAGGGACCAGGGCCATCCTGTGCTTCTGCATCACCTGAGAGCAGCACCTCCAGCACCACCAGCCAGGCAGCACTAGGGCTAGCTCACAGGTGCAGAATGCCTGAGAGCAGTGGCCAGTCCAGCTAGCCTAGAAAAGACCAGAGAACAATCCACTCATGTTTACATCAATATAGAGATACGTATATTAAGCAGCCTTGTGCAAGCCTCACGTGCTGGCTTCAGTTACAGAGGCCATCACGCAAAAACTTGGAGAGCCCATGCACATTTGTCGGTTTCATTCCTGTCTGTCTTTCCATACCTGGGAAGCATTAGAGGCCGGAATCACAGGACTGTCTTCTCTCCAGCATCTAACCCGTATCTTTCTTCCTATAGCCCTAACTAGGCAGAGCTGGGTTGTAGCCTTGAATCCAGTGAGGTGCAAAGTCTCTAATCTCCACAGGCTGCAGCAGCTCTGGCAGGGGCAGCCCATTTCTGGGGGTGTTTCTGGCCTTGAGGGTATGCACAGGCAACTCGGAGGTTGCTGGTGGCTGTAGGGTGGGCCAGGTCTTTCCTCCTGGATTTAGGCAGTGTCAGCAGGTCTCAGAGGTGGTTCTGCTTTGGGGGTGCTGCTGGAATAGGACTGCAGTAACACATCAAGGACCTGAACCACTATTTTTGGTCCCAAAATCAGTCTTTGTACAACTTGTGGCCCAAGGCAATTTCTCTTTCACGTGGCTCAGGCAAGCCAAAATGGACACCCATGATATGAAGGTTTCACGATCAGTCCATCATTTGGTATCCATAATCTACAGCATCCTGCCATACCTAAGAAAACTTGCAGTCCCTACTCTAGCTTCAGCACTGGTATTCAGTGTATCACCTCCTTTTGCTCAGCCCCCAGGCTGTGAGTGATACTAAAACCTAGGTAAAATTACAGGCTGACAAGCTATCTGTGTTACTTTCTTTGGTACTCCATATCCAGCAGAGCTCAAAAAATTCAGGAGATGCTGTGGGTTATATTATTTTCTCCCTGTCTCAGCACCAATAAGATCACCTACATACTGCAGCAGTGTAGTTTCCAGATGTCAGTGCTGCCATCCCTCCAGATTCTTAGCAAGCTGATTCCCAAGTATCATCAGGCTGTTTTAAAGTCCTGAGGGAGCACAGTCTAACATAACTGTTTTCCTTCCTGTGTCAGGGTTTTCCCAATTGACTGCAAAGCCTGGCTTGCAGTGTCCAGTGGGATGCAAAAGAAAGCAACCTGCATGGGACGGAGAGGCCACAGTGCGAACTGTGCTGAGCCACACGTGGCCTAATGGCCATAGGTTAAATGTGCCTGGCTGACAGAACCAAAAAGAGAGCCAGCATATCAGTTTTGTATGAACAGGTTTAACTGCTTCTTTCAGTGCACACAGCACTGAGATAAGCTCAGTACTTAACAAAGAAAGCTGATGATCAAGGTATCAGTTTTCTTGGGAACCTGTAGAGTCACTTCTGCTCTGGTTACATATGGTCAACACAGTAACAAAGCCTACAAGGTGGCTTATGGCAAAGCTTTAATTAACAAGTCAGGTTTCTGTGCCGTGAACCAAAGACTTTACGGACATTAATCAGAACATACAGGAGATCAGTTCAGACTGAATACCACACCTGAGCAAACACATTTTTCTGGCTCCTAGAGCACTGCTGAGCTTAATACAGAAATTACAGAAGAGTCACTTCCACATTAGTCAGCCCACTTTTGCTGCTTTATTCCATGCAGACCATGCTCTGGGCCCCACCCCTGGGCAGTTCTGTATCGGCACAGGTTGCCTGCTGTCTGTTTCTGCATGTGTTCCATGAGACCACTACATGACCAAGTGCACTCACACAGTGCAGTCCGTGGCACCTCAGGGTAACTAGAAGCTAATTGTTACAGAAAACAGAGTCATTCAAAATACCTTTGTAAAGAAGGGTATCAAACCAGAATGAAAACACACATGGGTTAAAATGTATAGGTCTTTACTGACAGAGGAAATAATTTTTCTTCCTCCTTCCACAAGCTGTGGTAACAGGGAAAGCTACAGCTCCTGAGGACATTTACTTGGCTTTTGTATTTGAAAGTGCCTATCTCCTTCAGTTAAGGTGACCATTTAAAAATAATTCTAATAACATGATTGACAGCATCTGAAAAATGTAAAGCCTCAACTTACAGTAAGTAGAACATACAGTGAAGATCCAGCTTATATAATTTTACTATGAGTAGGAGTTTCAGACAGGAATCAATTAAGTGGAAAAATGCATTAAACATCTGTTGTGAACTTTTAGTGTTGACTCAACAGGGGTTAGTGCACACAGAATCTAAGTATTAATTAAGAATGAGAAGATGGCGAGCATTTCACATCCTCTGAGCTTCAGTTACCTGCAGAGTTGACTGTGTCTGGGGACTCTGAAATTGTAAATTGAATCATCAAATATCAACATGAATGTCTAAGGGAAGTAGCTTTATTGTAATACAACTCACATTAAACATGCAAGCTGAATTATGAAACTGCTCTCTATAATCAATTCTAACTAAGAGATGACTATAGGTATTAGCTAGAATTAATTTTCAACTTAGTCATTATCCTGTCACCAGCAATGCTATGTGGCAAAAAAAAAGTGTTATTCATCCTTACACAACTAATTCTTTTGCCAAACAGTTTATAGCACTTAAGGAACCTAAGACAGAGTCCTATGCAACTGGCTGCATTCTCTCCTAGCTCTCAGAAAGAGTTAATGGAAAGCCTCCCAATTTCAGGCTTATTGGGGATGAGGTGGGGAGGCCATGGGAACGATTAAGAAACTTAATACAACATTTTTACATTAGGAAAGGTTAAATTTTCTGTCTGTTTTCAGGAATCTGTTTCCTGCATCTACAAAATTTTCCGTTATTTTTGTAATGTTTCTTAAAGCAAAGGAAGGACATATTTCTAGTGTCAGTTTTTGCTCAGTTACTAGCACTAAGTTAGAATATGTTTAAATACAGTTAGTTACTACTCAATGTGCATGTGCAGTCCTTACAGCTCAGAAGGAATCCCTTTGTACCTGCTACTACCAAGCACCTTCCAGTTGCTTGGGTCACTGAGGTAAAACATCATTTAGCAACACCTATGCAGCCTGCTGTAGAGAGCCTGCTTTTGCAGGGGGTTGGACTCGATAGTCTCTAGAGGTCCCTTCCAACCCCTACAATTCTGTGAACACAAATTACTTTTAAGCTGACTTTCACTGTAAAAAGAACTCAAGCCCTCTGCTTTCAGTGACACTCAAAGAGCCTAAAGAGCCTCATAGTCCTTATTGAGACAGATTGGCATCTATTATTTCCCCAGAAAACTAAACTGAAGTCAATTGGTGATCTTAGCAGAACCTACTGGTACTGATTTTCATCTTCCTTAATTATTTTCTACCCTTAACTGAACAGTTGTCATGCTATTTTTTTTCTGCCCAAATGGAATTCTGCTGTTCATAACATTGCATGCAGCTTCTGAGACTTTCACACAAGCAGAGCAGCCTTTAGAAAAGGAGATTAAATAACGGTACCTGTGCTAGCCTGTCACCATTTCTAATAAGGTTGTTATTTAAATTTAGCTTTGACAGCAAGTTTAATATTTGTTTAATTACAAATTACACTCTAAACCTGATTTTCTACTAAGAGCAATGAATGTTTGTTATTGAGTGATGGTTTAATTTATTTCGAACGGAGACTTAAAAGTCTTCTCTCACAATTGCAACTCAAAGAGGAAGGGACTGAATTTAAAAAAGGTACAAATTTGTAGATTATAATTTTAAAGGGAATTTGAGGCATTATAAAAATACCAACTTACAATTTTATAAAACTTCATACACTGTGAAATACAAAACTCAGAAATAACGTCTTAATCTACTGAAGGAAAAGGAAACAAAATGATTGAGTGGGAATAAAATCTGAGAGATGGATGGAGATTGCCTTTATATTTTAAGTAACACCCTGAATATTGTAAAGAATTTCTGTGAATCGCTTTTGGAGCAGGTGTGAGGGCAGTTGTCCCAGGTACCACTTATTGCTACTATTACTAATAAAAAAGATTGAATGTTCCCAGACATTCAGGTATGGATTTCTGATTTTCTGTAACTGTTAGGTGCTTAATATGGCTAGTTTCAATATGGCTTGCTGCTCTTGGATATTAGACTGTTAATTTATACATCCAAACATTAATTTAGTCAAGCAATATTAAGCTTGAAGGAAAAGAAAAAAGGACACATAGCCTAAAACCAGGAATAGTACTAAAATTAATAGACTTCATAATAACATGAGTGGAAGCAATAATGCTTCATTCTTGTGTTCTCTAAAAGCCAAAAACATTTATCATATATGCACCACTGCATTAAAACAAACAAACAAACACAGAACAACAACAAAACAAAACAAACAGAAAACCAAACATGTAGTATCCATTAAAATGTTTTGTTCATTAACTGAGATAAGGTCTTTCTTAGATTAATTTGAATCTAAACTAGGAGTTATTTCTTGTACAGAGCTTAATTATTTGAGTTTGGTATTATTTTTCAAAGATGAAAAATGAGCATTATTTCTGACAGTGACTTAATGATATTTCATCATTCATTACTCAGTGTTAACTGAAATAAATGGTAATTTTATCCTTTGGGTTTAACCTAGGGAAGTAAAATTTATAGCTGTATTTACATTTCTACAACCTATTTGTACTGTGGCTCTTACGTGACCCACAAACTGGTTTATTTATACCTCAATAACACTCAGTCTCAACTTCAAAGAGATGATTTTAGTGAATTCAAACACACACATTAATAGGCTGAATAAGAAGTACCTGCTTATTTTGTATACAAATGATCATAAATATAAACAGTAATTCTAGACAGGTTAATATTTGAACAAAAAATTACAATGTTTTCTGATTTTAGCTATTACCTAGTTAAAGATTCTATAATGAACCACAAAGAGTGATTTCCACTGTAAATCAGAATTCTTTATAAAGAGCTCTCAAGAGTAAAGTGAGTTCCTACTGTTAATGTTTCTAGAGGAACACAAGATCTTTGCTGTGTTCTACATCCCTGCCTACTGCAAAAGGTTGGTCAAAATGGAAGTCTTCAGGTCATTTTCTACTACCTTCCCTGAAAGCTTTGCCTTTTTGCTCTCTGATAGTTCCAATAAAATCTCATTTTCTATCAAAAAAGATATACCATGAAGCATGAAAATGTGAATCCCTAAGTTCACCTACACCAATATTTCCCAACTAACCCATGTCCCTTAGAAGAACATCTAAACATTTATTGAACATCTCCAGGGATGGTGACTCCACCACTACCCTGGGCAGGCCATTCCAGTGCCTGACCACTCTTTCAGAGAAGTTTTTCCCTAACATCCAACCTGAATCCTGCCTGGCACAGCTTGAGGTCCTGTCACTTGTTACACAGGAAGAGATGCCTATCCCCACCTTGGCACAACCTCCTTCCATGTAGTTGTAGAGAGCAGTAACCTCTGAACCTCTTCTTCTCAAAACTAAACAATCTCAGTTCCCTCAGTTGGTCCCTGTCAGACTTGTGCTTAGACCCCTCACCAGCTTTGTCACCCTTCTCTGGACATGCTCCAGGGCCTCAATGTCTTTCTTATAGTGAGAAGCCCAAAACTGTACTGAAGGTGCAGCCTCTCCAGAGCTGAGTACAATAGTTTGTGTAACATCAAGTCAGCAGCATCTGTATGCTGTCTCACTTCCTTTTCCTGGAGAGCTTGTAAGAGGCAGGGAAGTATGGGCTGTTCCCAGTTTTAACCCATTTTTAGTCATTCCATTCTGGTGCATTAGCAACAGAGAGAGAAAGGATTTAGCTAACAGATCTGACAACTGTATTAGAAAGTCACAGAGGAATCCAACTAGAATCAGAGAATCATTACGCTTAGAAAAGATCACTGAGATTATCTAGTCCAACCATTAACATATCACCACTACACCCACTAAACTATGTTAATCAAGGCCACATCCATTCACACAATGCCTTCAGTGATGGTGACTCCACTATCCAGTCTGTTCCAATGCACTACCTACCACACTTTCTTAGAAGAAATTGGTTCTAGTATCCAACCCAAACCTCCACTGATGCCACTTACGGCCATTAACCCTCATCCTAATATCTACAATAACTTACTTAACGGAGTAAAATTCTGAATTAAAATGAAAGCGAAGTGTAAAAATGGCTTTTCCCATTGAGATAATCACATTATATCTGTATACTTATAGTTTTTATTTATATGTCCATATAAGCAAGAAAAAGATTTATCTTACTTTTCCAAGAAAATGAATAAAACAACTTTTTGTATAGTGGAGTAATTTCTTCATCTAACAAAAACAAACAAAGATTGATTCTTGCAACTGAAGGCTTTTGCAGTATTAAAATTTGACAGGTGGGAGAAAAGTGTTTTTAAAACTGTTGGCAGGTTTTCTTGAAGGATAAACAGGCATATCAAGCAAGAACAGACAAAAATGACAATCAAATCAGGAAAATGTAATTTGAATTCTCATGTTTCACTAAGAGCAGAGATAAAATATTTAGATGTTATTTTGAAGTGACTCTTTTGTTTATTGCCGCATTTGCTTGTTTCATTGAAGTCAATACTAGGCAGATGAGATATAAATACATGCAAGAACAAAATAATCCGTAACAAATTACTGAAAAGATTTGTCTGGCAGATACAGTTTTTTCAGTGCTCTCTTCTGGTTTCAAAAACTGTCAGAAAACATTAACGGAGAGGAGAAGAAGTAAACAAACAGCTGCTCAAATTTGAAGAAAAGCACTGCAAAAAGAAATACCAATTTAATTACCTTGCATATTAAAACCAAATAATACACTGTTAGTAATTCTTTTCTTTATAAGGAGTCTCATAATTGAGTATGTTGGATTTGATCTTTAGGAGCCCTCTGGGAACTCTAATGCAAAAATTCAAAAGGTGTGCTCAAAAAATGTCTTGAGTTCTTCTTTGTCAAAAATGTGAAGAAACAGTGTTGAAACAAGTATGCCACAGGGACCAATTTCCAATCTTTCGCTTGCTAATGCTCTTTACTGTGTATGCCCCTAAAAGTATTTTTCCTGATTTTCAATTTTGTTTTATTAAAACAAATGCATTTTTTTAGTGAGTGAGACAAGGAAAGGGGCCTGCTGGTGGAATCATAACCAGGGCAATATCAGTGTACATTTTTGTATGTTAGGCTGTCATAATCCAGCAAAAGATTTTTGAATAGTAATACCTTTACATTACATGAAAAGCAATAGATAAGAAAAAAAAAAAAGTTTAAATTTACAAATAAAACTAACATACTTTTAAAACTAAGTATTGCTTAATACTGACCAGGCATGAAACATTAAAATCATGAATTTTAAGCTTCAAAGACTTCACAATCTCTTTCTGACAGATGAAGTCTATGTTTACAAAACTTTTTTTGAACAGAGGCAAAATATGGCTTATGATTCTGAACAGCTCATCACTTCTGGCTGTTCTAAACTGTCTTGCATTATTTGTAATCTGTAACAGCTCTACAAAAAGAGTATCCAGTGCTTTTTTGTTTGTTTGTTTTTCGAGTCTACACAAACTGGTCAGTCATTCCTGGCTATATAAAGATAGGCAACTGTGCTTACAGGCAAGTTACCAATTCCATGACTTTCTTTAACGTATCTGTCCTTTCATGCCTCCTTAAGACATTTGCAAAGCCTGAAGCTTCAGCTGAGCTCTGCTATTGTGACACCCCTGGTGTAATAAAACTGGCATGCAACTCAGTACAAAGGTGCTGCACACGCTGTTGTGGTTTAGGCTGGCAGGTGGCCCAGCACCATAGAGTTGTTTGCGCACTGCCCTCAGTGAGATGAGGGACAGAATGAGAAAAAAGAATCAGAAAAAAAGTAGAATTTATGGGTTGAGATAAATCTATTTACTAAAATAGAGAAAAAGAAAATGATAGTAATTATGACTTATATATATATATGTACACGCATAACAAGTGATGCTCAAGCAATTGCTCGCTACCCCCCAGCAGATGCACTGCTAGCCCCCTGACCAGCAGAAGAGAGTGAGATACACTCTCACCCTCACAAAACTTCTTCAACATGATGTAATATGGTATGGAATATCTCTTTGTCCAGTTTAAGTCATCCGTCCTAATTCTGTCCCCTCCCAGGACTTTGGGCCCTTCCTGCTAATGCCCTTGTCTGTATACAGCACTGCTTAGCGGGAACTGTAAACATTGGTGTGTTATCTACATTGGTTTTCTCCTAGAACCAAAACATAGCATCGTAACAGACACTCTAAAGAAAACAATTTCATCTGAGCTGAAACTACATGTGTAAGCATACACAGTCTTTTGAGTTCTTAAAAGTCATTCCATTCTCAGAATACATACCACTGCATGCAATGCTACTTGATGAATGCCACTTGTTAAATTACCCTGCATCGCTGCTACAAAGCCCAGAGCAAACCAGCTTGAAATGGAAGGGATTCTTAAGTAGAAATGTAAACATAAACCTCAGTGGTTGCCTACACTAAACACCATTACAAGCAGTAATTCAGCAGGTGTAACCCTGATGGATAGATGATGTACCTTCACCCCAGTCATCACACCTGCTGCAGTGCTCTGGAATTACTTAGCTGCAGAGCACAAGAGGACAAATTCTTGACCTTAAATTACATGTTGCTATGTCCATAAAAATAAATGGTGTTATTTTGATATCCAGTATCAATTGTCAGCCACAGCTCTTTCTGTCATAATTAGAGAGGGCCAACATAAATGCATTAAGATACACTTCTTGTTCAGCCAGGAAACTGAAATATCAATAAGCTTTCTGTATACTGCTCAGTTTTTTGACAGACAGTGGGAACCTGCCCTTCTCATTGACTTTAGAGGGCAAAGAATGCTCATTATCTGTGTGGAAAAAATACCATCTTTTCTGTTTTTAGGTGGATTTTGCTTTTTGTTTGCTTGTTTTCTGAGTTGATAATTTAGTGTTTTGGGTTTTTTTTTCCTTTTTTTCTTCCAGTTTTTAAGATTCCCAATTGAAAAAAACTTCAGTTTTGAGGAAATCATTTGTTTAGCAGCCCTGGCAAAGTTCCTGAGATCTATAACCAATCCATTCTTTTTTTTTTTTTTCCACTGCACATATTACTGAAAGTAAGGATGAAGCACTTCAGACTCATACCACCGCAGCTGTGCAACTCATTTTATTTTGTTTGGCTTGCAGTGATAACCAATAAAATTCAATGAGCTTGTAAAGGAGATAGTGAAGACAGAATGGAAACATTCAGAGCATACAGATCAGAGAGCAGATGCATGAGAATAAAAGTGATTTTGTTCTCCCTTTTGCAACATTACTACGCTAACATGGCTAAAATAACCTTGCAGCTTGCACTAAATGTATCGCATTTCAAAATTCATTTAATAAGACCCTTAAAAACAATTTCATTTTCTTGCTAAATAAACAAGTATAACTTCTGTATCAGCAATATTTACAATCCTAATTGTGTATATATTGCACTTACTGATCATATTAGAATTGAGTTGCTGAAGTGGTCTAGATTTACTTCTGCACAGTGATTAAATAGTCATAAAACTTGAGCATTCATCATTGGATCTGCTTTAGAATACCCCAGTGAAATATCTTTTTGCTATAGATTATTCTGAAAATATTAGCTTTGCGTACATGTTGTACCCATTTTTCTAAGTCATGAAGCATACATAAACTAACTTTGTTGATACAAATGTATTTTAATAACTCTCAGAATTGGAATAAATTTATAGCATATTAGCATTTTAAAACTATTACTCTGGGTGCTTAACTAATCATTTTCTTTCAGAGAGCTCTTTCCAGTCGAAATAAAACCAGAATTATTTCTTCAGCAAAAGACAAGTAAAGACTGCTCATTTTCAAAACATTGTTGAGTCATTGATTTAATTTTTCTCTCTTCAGGTTTTTTCAAACTGCAGATCAGCCTTCCCACATTTTTACAAACCTTCTACAGTCTTTAAAATACAGAAAGAATAATTCCATATTCCCTACAAGCGTAACAAATGCACAGATATTTTAACACTGAAATCCACCTTAAGTATGAAACGTGGAAAATTAAACAGCATCTCTCTGAAACCTAACAAAATATACTACATAAAATATGTATCACAGGAATTATCATTAACATTTTTTAGAAATACGTTATTTATAAAATTATGTAAAAGAGATTAAAAAACAGTCAAAGGTTTTGGATATGACATCATTTACATTTGGAAATTTAAGTTAAAATTGCTTTTATACTTTCATGTAAGGATTCACTTTTTAATTAACTTTACCAGCATTTGATTCTAAGTCTTCAAAGATGAATCTTTCAAGTTAAAACCAGGATTCAGCTCAAATCTCTAAGCCCTCTGACTTGCAAATTACCCATATTACAACTAATGAAGTTATTCATATGATATTCATGCGAGTATGGTTATGTTCATGGATTAGACCTCTTTTCCAATCATATTTATACAGAAACAGGTTGATATTTCAACTTCTAGCTAGTCAAATGAAAACAGTCATTAGTTCAACAGCCGCATCAGTCTGTCTGCCCTCCATTACACTCTGCACTGAGGAGCTCATAAGCAATAAGTTCCCAGATACACAGGTATAGTGTAGTTAAGACAGAGAGCTCAGACCAACTCTTTTCTACCCAAAAAAAGGTAAGATCATTTCGTATTTTACTTCATGCACACATCATGCTTTATGATCTCCTTTTGTACTACTGCTTTTTGTCTCTTCAGATATCACTATTGCTGGAAACATTTACTATGTTTCACAGCTCAGAATGGTCAAAGTTTGGAGTAGGGAGAACAGGTATACTTCAGAGAAAAGAATGCCAGGAGACAGAAACGCAAGAAGACAAATTCTTGCAGATAAGGATCTCTGAAAAGATAAGAGGTCAAAAAGATCCTTTGGAATTTTTTAATTCATATACAGCACCAGGCTGGGATTACAATCCTGCTGGGATCTAGATCTTTACTTTACACTATATCAAAGATAAAGCTGGGTTCATGTGATGGCATGAAGCCAGCTCAGGCCTCATTCTGCTTACTGATACAAGCAGAGTGTTGCCTTCCCAGACACTGAACACCTTTCCAAGGCTCTGAAGGCTGTAAGCCCACATTAAGTTTGTTGTTCCGCTAGTCAGTGCACACAGATAATGAAGTTCTGCTTCAAACAGCTTACTTCAGGAGAGTCTGATAAACGACTATTAAAGCATATTTCTGAAAATCAAGTTATTCTAATCTGAAAATTGCATGACAAAATCCAGAGGCACCAGCAATAGGCAATGATGTTACTATTCTGAGCAAAAACAATGCCAATAGAGAAAGGCAATCTCTTTACACAACACATGTTCTATCCATAAAATTCAATAAAATCAATCTCATTTAAGAAACAAAATTAAGACACAGACCTGGTAAATGGATGGCAATCTTTGTTCTGCAGAACCATGTTTTCTTTGGGACTAAAATTAAAAAGCATGCAAGTGATGAGTTCATATCAACCAAAAAGTATTCAAATAAATGTAATCAAGAAAAAAATCCCTGTTTTAACAAGCACCAAGTCTTTCTTCAGTCATTTTAGAATGTATTCAGAACAGTACAACCTACAGAGAAAAAAAAAAAAGAAGAAAAAAAGCCCAACCACCAAACTCACCCTGTCAGATGCTATCTTTAATCCAAATCTAGACAGTATCTAAGGAAGAAATCATACTTGCTCATGTAGTAACCAAGAAACCTTACTAGAAGACTAAGCAGCCAAAATTGTATAACTTACTGAAGTCAATATAGCTTTGCCATCATTAGAAAAAGCAGAACACGTTGTAACGATGTAACAGAAGGAAATCAGGAAAGTGAACTAACTGCAAACAGTTGTTTTTGTTGTTTTTTTTAACACTGATATATAGTTTATTAGTTTATTGGACAACGTAAGCTGCAGCATTATTATACTTCCCTTCTGGGCACTCTTTAAATATATGGAATCATAGAATTGTTTGAATTGGAAAGAACCTTTAAGATCATCTAGGTTCTAACCCCCACAATAGGCAGGGACACCTCCCTCTAGATCAGTTTGCTCAAAGCCCCATTCAGCCTCGTCTTGAACACCTCCAGGGAAGGGGCATCCACAGCCTCACTGGGCAAGCTGTTCCAACGTCTCACCACCCTCACAGTAAAGAATTTCTTCCTGATATCTAGCCTAAATCTATCCTCTTCCAGCTTAAAGCAATTTTCCCTCATTCTGTCACTACCTGCCCGTACTAAAGGTATGTCCCCAGCTTTCCTGTAGGCCCCTATCAGGTACTGGAAGGTTGCTATATGGTCCCCCTGGTATCTTTTCTTCTCCTGGCTGAAGAGCCCGTGGAGAGTCAATAAGGTACAGAACAGAACCAAAAAAAAAAAAAAGAAAAAAGAAAGAAAAAAATCCACTAAAAGCACAAAAACTAGAACACCGTTGTTGAATAGCATCTCAGTAAACTACACAATATCAGTAGAAAGCAGCTCAAGTATGGATTTTCTTTAAAGGACCATGCACTTCTCAGGATTTAACCTCTAAGGAAGTGATCCAGTATTGGGCTATGGCTACTGCATCAACAGTCAGATAACAGATATAAACAGGTCACAGTCTTGCTTGTGTTGCATGAAATACTAATCCGGCATTTTGCCACTGGAATTTCTTCTAAATTGGCCCTAAGGGGACAAGAATTGTCTCTAAAATGAACAATCTTTATTTTCATAGCCACCACTTAAGCATTATAGAGATAACAATCATAGTACAATATCCTGAAGTACACTACTGCAACTATTACATTGTATTTCTCCTGCAGCTTTAGAAAGAGCTGAACAAATACCTGGCAATACCTTGTTGAAGCCCAGGATTAACCCAAAGAATAGTCTCCTACAGATCTGATTGCACATTCAGGAATTGACTGCTCTCTGTGCCACTGAGACCAAGCTGGTGAGCAAACCAGCATATCGCAGCAGGTTCAGTGGCCATTCACTTTCATTTATTAGGAATATCTTGCCCTGATTTCCTGTCAACTTGCTTACACAGTATACACAGGCCATACCATGATTTTCTTACTTAAGTCACATCTTACTTGCCTCGCTTCATTTTATGCAACATGAGGAGAACATCATAAAGGTAGATGCAGAACTATTTCTGAATTCTCTGATGGCGTGACTTAATTGTCACAATACAATAATCGTCACCACAGAGTATGCAACAGTTTTTGTACCTATTCCACTATTTGCCAGCTATTCATCTAACACAAGCAAATGACTGAAAAGAACATTCTGTCTCCGTTAAGGGACCTAACCTGTTCTTTTCATGTGCACATACACGCAACTCACCTGAAATTTAAGAAAAATTTACTATTCAGAACTCAAAAAAACAAAACAACAACAACAACAAAAAAAAAACAATCAGCACCATGGAACAGAGAGATTATGAAGAGAATAAATAAAGTTTGACAAAGAAGGATATAAAATTTAAACATGAGGTTGCATGTACTCTTTTTTATTATTAACTACAGGAAAACATGTTTGTTTGTCTTTTTTGTTGTTGTTGTGTTTTTCCATGTGTTGCTCTACAGTAAGCATTTAGGTATGGCTGAGTTTGAGAAGTAATAGTTTTGTCTCCAAAACTTCCTTAAAAAGTGAAAACTTTATGAATGTATGGAGGATATGGCTAGGAAAAGGAAAAAAAAATAAATAAAATAGATTTTACCAAAATCTTCCCATTCTCATTCTGCACTCACAGGTTTTCTCCTTTATCCACTTGTCATGTTGGCTGAACTTATTATCTCAAGTCTTACCACTTAACAAAACATTAAAAATTTATGAGATTATTCTTCAATAATCGGTCTTTCCCAGACTCAAATCCTTTTTCTAAAAGTGTCAAAATTTAAGTAATTAAATTTGTGGAATTATTAAGCCACAGCATCCTCATGAAAAGTGTACCTTCCATAGTCTAGGTACACAGGTATAAATTAACATTTGAGAAAAAAATCATTATTATTATTAAATTAGTCATCACAAAACATACAAAGTCACCTAGTCTCACCTACCCCTTAAAATATGATAATTTCCAACACCAGAATGAGAATGAAAAATTATAAAGCTCAAAGTCTCTCTGGGTCACCTGTTCCATTACTATGGTAGTCACTACATTACATTTTTGCTGTGTCCAGTCTGAACTGCCCAAGCTGCCATCTACAATCGTTGCTGCTGGCTAAACTGTATGATGCTACTGCAAACAGTTTAGTGCCACCATCTCTGCTGTTTTCATTCAAGTTTTTGTGAGCTAACATAAGATCATCCTTCAGCCTTATCTTTGCCAGCCTAGCTTCCTAAAAAAGACAGTTCCTTAAAATTTTGTGCCACATCATGTGGTTTCTGATCATTATGGTGTCCCCTCACTGGTCTATTTCCAGATTCTCAATAGCCCTTTTATGTTGCTGATAACCAAAAACAAGACATAGCTGTCCAGAAGCAGTTTCATCTGCTCCAAGCAGAGGTGGTAACAACACTCTTCAGTCTACTGTCTGGAAAGAATTGCCAAGTAAATGTGTGTCATGATGACTCTTCCCCAGAGACTGACATGACATGACCTGTAGATCCCACCTTCCACCCTTCTCCGTGTCCCAGTGACTGGTATAGCATTTAGCCTTCTCCTGGTTCTCAGGACTGTACTCAATTGCCGTGTTATTGCTGCCTCGCAATCCTATCACCAGAAAAAGATCCTGATAACATTGGCACAGAGAGAATCTGAAGAAACTGAACTCACCCACATTGTCTAACGAGTCTCTGAACTGCTGCTCTTCACTGTCCCTTGTCTGGAAACAGTTAAAAAATGTGAAATTTCTGCCTTTTCCGTGTCTTCCATCATTCAGCATTCATCCATAGACACATTTCCCTTCTGACACTCACCTATTGCAAAATTGTATTTAATGGCCAGAAATTTAGCTCAAAATAGGCTTTGGTCTTCCTGATTTTAATAGTTTACTTTCTCACAAAATCAAGTTGACATATGAAGCACGGTACAGTAGACGTGTATTCAACTTCTAGATCAGCACGCATGTAAGGTTAGAATCTGTAACATATTTTCTTTGAAAGACTGATGTAGGCTTTGCACATTAGAACTTTCGTTCTGATGGGAATGCGGACAACAAAGTTCTGAAAAGTCACAGGAAGCTTTGCAGGAAAAAAAAAAAGAAAACATACCACACAAAATCTGTTTTTTGTCTACAATAAAATAATTGCTGCACCATTAATAATAATAATAATAATAATAATAACAACAACAACAATAACAACAACTACTTGATTATTAAATAATTACATAAAATTATTATTATTTACTTATTATTATTATTATAATGAACAAAGCTGCTGTTGATCTTGTTAATTCATTTAACAAGATAAATGGAACTGAATTAACCTGTATCATACTATGCTTCTGAACAGTGAGCAGAAATATCTTGCAAACTGCACAGTATTTATGCAATAATGAACCAAATAATATTGAACTTTCCAAAAAAAGAGAAGCAAGCAATTTTAGAGCACAACTGCAAGGATATGTTATCTCCACAATTTGATGACTCTTACAAGCACATACTGAAAAAGGAAAGGTGAAGAGTAAAAATGGCTAATAACAAGGAAGGCATGCGTCAATAATATTCGAATTAAAAAGAATTACACTTTTTTCAGTAACTGCTGCTTCTTTGTAAATGCTAGTCCTATTCTTTTAAATATTAACCTGAAGCTGTATTCTTAAGTCAGCCCATTCACTCCTGGCTTACTGAGAAGAGGTAAAATCTCTACCTGCAGTTCTACCTTTTGAGGTAAGGCGGTGTAATGATTAAAAAAGAAGACAATGAACATTTAAGTCAAAGTCTGACAAAGTAGAAATGTTAACAAATTACCTAAGATACTGATAAAAGAAGACACAAATGAATATGTCTTCATTAAGAGAGCTTTCTTCTCTGTATGTACACAGACGCGCTATCACACTTAAAATGATCCATTGATGTGTACAAAATACGCAAGCAGCAGTTATTGCAATACTATTGAAGTATATTATCAAAGCATGATCTGTGATTTTCTCTAAAATATTTTGTTTAAATACTGAGCCAGAAAATGAGAAAAAAAAATTATAACACCTTTCATCATACGACACCTTCAAATTAAGGAAGGCTTGTAATGAGAGGGTATGCTGTCAGAACAGGCTAACACTGAGAAAAAAAACCAACAAGGTCAAGCATTCAGATGCACAAGTCAGTCCAGCATAAAAGCTGGTATATACTTTCCCTTTAACAGTTGGCCTTATAAATTATATCACCTATGCCTATAAATCTTGCACTATAACTACAGACTAAGGGCCTCACTTGGTAACAAAAAGGCAATAAAAATTCTCAAGGGACATTAATTATGTATCACTCGAATTTATAGAAAGAAATCATAAAATAATTCTTTGCATGACCGCAGATGAACTGAGAGAAGATACAGTAGCCAACACAAGACAATCAGAAGTAGGAAACGGTCATAAGAAGCAGCTCAACATGTGTCTTGTCATGGTTGAAAAGGGGAAGGTGCACACTGGTTTCTGTTCAGATTGAATGGAAGACAACCAGACAGATTTCCATTTATTACCAGTGCATTCAGTAAATCATGACTTGCCACAATCTTTAGAAATCAGCAAAATGAATCAGAAAACATGACAGTGAAAATTCTTGTTCTCTCTCTCAAACATTCTATCGAAATCTTAACTACCGGATAATTTTTCATGCCACATAAGGGAATACAACTGCACACTACCTGCATCAAACTCGGCCATAAAGTACTTTTTGATTTATATGTATTCTCACAGTTTTGCAGAATAAACTGCAGTTCAATTTCTAAAGTGTGTTAATTCGAGTCATTAACTTAGCCTAGCTCTTCTGCATTCAGGTAGCCATTGCTGTGGCACACGCTATCAATGGATTTATATGCCTGAAAATGAATCTACCATGTTGAAGTACAGCACCAGCAGCAGTGCCAATTCAGTATCAGAAAACAGGCACTGTGTCAAACCTCACTGTGTGGCTATCAAATTTATTATGGACAACTGTCCACTTTCTACAGTCCATCACTCAGCCTCAGCACGAAAAACCTCTAACGAGTATATCAGTGCTGCAAATAAACTGTGGGGTGCTTAGAAATCTTTATAGACTGCAGCGGGAAGAAGTCAGAGTTATGTACACCTTTTATGATGCTTTTCAAACCCAACATGCATCACTGTGGTACATCTAGTCTTTCTTTTAGAGACAGGAGAACTGACCTAGCATTATACCTGGATTTTGCAATGCATTTGTTCCGCACAGAAAGGGCACTGGATGAATCTCACATTATTAATTTCATCCTAAGAATTTAAGCACTGTTTAAATGAGGTTTCAGGACTCGCAGGTGAATGAGAAAGCAGGAATACAATGTTCTAACTTTATATGTGCAGCAGGAAGCATAGCGCTCAAAGACCTCAGAAAGGAAAAGGTGTTCATTCACATGCTGAAACCAGAGTAGCACCTGAGTCCCCTTCTGCAGTTGTAGCCATGCAGAAAATGCAACCTATCATAGGTTTAACTGTACCAGAAGGTTTCCTTAAATTGTGGCTGGAATGTGTGGTGTTTGTTTGGTCCTTGCAACAATTTGTTGTAAACAAACAACAAACCAATATAATCCAAAGAAACATCTATTTTCATAGAGCATAAGAATGAAAACATATGGAAAGAGGAACAGTATCCTCAATTTTCTGTTACTTGAAACTAACAGAATAGCATAAGCTGTGTTGGAGGAGGTTCTCATAAAAAAGCACTGCCCTGTGAAATAAAAACAGAAGCTGAAATAGTTTGAAGGGTCCATTTTTCCCCTGAAAACAAAACTAGTATAATCCCATGTTAGTTTGAATCATTCAGCAGTAGAATGTCGAAGCTTTGAAAATCTCAGTTCATTAAAATTGTTATGCTACTGGTCAACAAAAGAATGAGATAAGGTTTCCATTTTATCAAACTAAGTATAAACTTGAGGATTTTCAAGTGTATCTGCTGACTTGCTATGAAGAATGAAGGCTACTTATAGCATCAGATGCAGTTACCATCAAGTGCTCTGTCAACAAAAGCTTCAAATAACAGCCTACACTTACAATGGAGTGAACAAAGATGGGTGTAACTGCACACAGGAAAGACAGTACCTGAAAATAAATCCTCAACTACTTTGAAAAATACCACTTTGTCCATGGGTACCAGTTGAAAAACCCAAGTACAGACATATTTCAGTAAATATACATTAAAAACATAAACGGGTGTTTACCAAGATGTACTGCTATGCTGGAATAAGATAGACGGTGTAAATGGAACATTTAGTTTCAGGATAGTATATAATGAAGCTCTTAAATTTACCCATATACATCAGAATTCTGAAGACTACGAAATACACTGAAGTGAACAGATGTCAGGATTTTTTTCCATTCTATTTTTTTCCCCCAAATGAAAGATTTTGTTGAAAAACATCAATGTGAACGAAAACCTAGGTAAAGAGTCTTGTGATGGTATACAAAAGGCTTGATTTAAAACACACTGCCAGACATGTAATTGCAGTTGTTACTGTCAGGATGGATGGACAATTGTGACGGAGGGATAACAATGCCAGGTTACTGCATTAGAGTACCACATTAACCAGGGATGACACTGCCAGGTTAGTGTGTTAGAATACCACATTAACCAGTAAAATGCCATTCCAGATTAAACAATTATTTTAGAGTGTGCTACACAGCTGAGGAAGAAAGGCTCAATGCAGACAGGTACTAGTTTAGGGAACATCTGAAAAAATGCAAAGGAAATTGTTTTGTGAGGACTCAAGGAGAGACAGACATGGAAAACGAATGAACACAGATGAAATCTAATAAGCAAGGCTTGTGTTTAGGAATAACCAAGGAAACAGACAACAAGCATCTATTTGCTGTGTGACAATTCCGACTGAAGAAATTGAGAGAATACTAATAGAAATAGAAATACTTCTTCGTATGCTGTCAAGTAGATAACCAGTAGCCATTTTTCACTTTAAAAAGTTGCAGTCGAGAGATATTATTACTCAAAAAGGTAAATTCTGGTGCACGAGAAAAAATTCATACTACCGCATGTAAGTGCATAAAGGGCTGCAACAGATCCAAGAAGCCCTTCCATTCCCACTCCCCACAGATCCACGTCCACAAAGAATGAGTGCTCTGAAAAGATAAGTGAATATACGTGGCCCTAAGGCTCAAGAGAGAATAATGAAGTGATTGATCACAGAACTTAAAAACACATCTCAGTGAGAAAAGGAATGCAGAGGTAACTCCAGTTTTGCTAGGCATGCCGTACCAGAAAATTATTTCAACTGTCTGCATAACGACCTGTCCCTTAGTTAAAGGGATGCAGGCTCAAAACTAAACAAAACTAGCTTTAGGTATGCTAGCAGTCAAAATAGCATAGGTTCTATATCTATTGTATTTGTTTATATACTATGATCCTTTGACTCTTATCAAAAATATCTCTCACCCGTGTAACTGCAATAGGTATTCAATGCATTGTTCTTTTCTGTAGATCCCAACCATACCCTCAGCAAGTGGCTGCCTGCTCAATTTCGAACTACAGTTAGTGGCTCATGAAGTAGCAATGCAACAGCACAAACATATGACAAGCCAGCGGAGCTGAGTTAAGCTGTCTGCCTGAAGCCTTGTACTCCAGGCCTGTACAACAGCTCACCCCGTTGGGCTCAGAGGAAGGAGTATGCTCTCCACTGCAGAGCTTGCCAGACAGCTTTATGTGAGCCAAGTAATGAACCACATAATGGCTCAGCTTTGTACCAAGCTTGCAAGTCCTCAGGACTAATCCTTGTCAGGCTTTCTATGTCTGAACTTTGCTTGACCCGACTGCAGTTTTATATTACTTAGTTTTGCTGTAGCAGCAATTTCCGTAATTGAACAGGTGCCTATGGTAATTTGTTATGACCACTGTTTGTACATATGGCAGTATCAAGCAGTTATTCTGTGTAGAGTGAGGTATTTAATGCCACTGAAATGATGAAGCGCGGGCCTGATAAACATCAGTGGCCTATAGAAGTAGTTCAGTGCAGGAAGAAAAGGGATAAGAGTTGGGCTGAGCTCTGAAGAGAGATATGGGCTTCACATGGCTTCAACCCACATAATCCTTCCTGTTGACCAAGGGACACTCAGAGCCCTCTTGGATAACAGGATTCATATTTATATTGTTATCTGTATTGCAATTGCTATACTTTGTTAAGTATGGCTTCTAATTAAATTGTGATTTGAGTGCATTGATGTGCCACTGTGCTAAAGCAAAATCCCCTGCAATTGCAAGTAACTTCAAATTAATTAAGTTCTGTACTGTATATTAAGCTTTCTACATGTACAATATCCAGAAGAACATGGCTAGAGAGTACTGCAACAACAAAAAGACATCCTAGAAGAGAGGTCTCCAAATTTAAGTAGCTAAAACCTTATCTCATCTACCACTTAAGAAAATGCATAAATAAATCATTCAACAAAGTCTTAAAAAATAAAAACAGGAGAAAAAACTCCCTTGAGCCACAGAACGTGGATTTGCTGTTTGTATAGAAGAGGCAAATGTCTGCACATAGAGTAGGAGAAAACCCATGCAAAAAACTGTTGCTTCACTTCCATTTTTACATGGTATAGATGACACATGTAAAACCTTCCTCCAAAACAAAGGCAGTGATCTTCCAAAAGATGGAGTGGTGTCTTGAGTGAGAGAATTTATGAATTAAGCAATTAATTTGTCTAGAATTCTAAAAAGAACTGCAGATGCTTAGTAAAGGTTCAAGTCTTTCCCTTCCAAAATAGAAGGGTTCTGATCAAAAGTATCTATAGAATAAGTTTCTGTCACCAGAAATTTCAAATACACACTTCATTTTCACCACAAAGGAGGAAAAAGCCAAGTATATATCAAATATTGCTAAGGTTAGTTTATTGTGTAATTCTAAGCTTTCCTAATATAACTCATTGACGAAGTAAAACTTATTTGAGTAGTAACAAATCTTAACTCTCAGGTATAGATTGATTGTAAGTTCAAACCTTGCTTAGCATTTGTTGAGTTCTGCTTTCTATCACATGCGGATAAACAGAATTTTAACACATTATCAACCTATAATATGGATAGTATTCACTACACATTATTTTTTTTTCTTAGAGTACAAAAGATTTAAATTATCCACAGAAAGATACAGTTCCATAGCTCCATTTAGCAGCAAATGCATCCAAGAGTGGAAAGCACAAACAAATGGAAAAGCACAATGGAACTGCTCAAGATTTCAGTATGACAAAAAGGAAGAAAAATTGCTAAAACAATGTTGAAAATTTAATTGCCTTCAAAAATCCTTTTCAAAACTCTAGTTATAAAAGGAAGCTGCCTGAAAAGTACTGGCAAGACAAGTCGAAGAAGGGTCACTGTGGAATCCAGAGAATGCCTTTACTGTTTCTCTTTCATTTCCAAAGAAGACAATGAAGTAAATAAATAAATAAAAAGAAGAAATAAAAGCAATTACTAACCAAACCATTCAGTTTAGTCTTTTAACAGCACTTCATTTTCTTTTTAGAAGAGGTATGCTGTTCTGAAAAAGCCATGGGCCTCAGAAACTCTTTTGTTATGTAAATAAATGTAGCTGTCCATTGATATTGCTTAATTCAAGCAGAGAAGAAGAGGAATACTGAAAACAGGTAAGATAACTGAGTCAGAGGAAAATCAAATATACGGACACACGACATTGACAATTATAGATAAGGAAGTAGAGCATAAGTGGGGAAGGCACACCCAAATCTTCTTCAACTTTTCAAGTTCTATGCATTTAAATAAGGACATTATGCCTCACTTTCTGAATCATTCTAAATGCTACTAAAAGAAGCTGACCGATGGTTAAAGTATATTTTTACAGCAGCCTTGCTAAAAAGACCAATCCTCGAAAACATCTAGACAAACCAATACAACACTTCCTCAAAAATGAAAACAAAACACCATTAAATCTTCACTGTCACAATACAGCCTTCTAATCTTTTTTGGGGGTTATTTTTAACTTTCACAGATAACTCATTTGCTACTCCTATTTTCAGTTCACTTGGATTCTCTCAAGGTAAGACTAAGAATTCATTCCACAAAGCTGGTTAGAAGACTGGAATGCAGATGAGAAAGTATTTTAGATTAAAAAAAGTCCCGTGAATGATAACAGAAAGAAAGATCAGCAGTGTTAAACTGTTACAAATTTAATATATTAAAATTCCAATCCAGAGTTTATTATAATTACTTTCTTAAAATATCTTTATTCCAAGCTCAAAATTCTTTCACTAATGACAAAAAAAAAATTGATTTGAGGGAGAAGTGCTGGTGGAACAGTAAAAGTGCGTTCACATCCTGGCTGCAGGATAACCAAGAATATTTTTGCCTTTCTTTATGATATCCTTTATCAGCGCTTTGAATTAGTATTAGACTGAACTGCCACTCTACACAGCTTCTCTAAAAATTATCAGCTTAGAATTACTAGATTTTGAACACTAGAAGTTAAAAAGAAAATACATAACTGCAATTTCATTCTCATAATCAGCATTTTCTTCTCTTCAAAGATGTTTTTTCTGGGAGATTATATTCTCTCAACATTCTTCCATCACACTAAATCTTCATAGAAGACTTTCCATAACTAGCTCATTTCCAACAATACACAAGGTGTGTATTTTGGGTGATCATTCCGTCCTTTTTTCAGTGAAGCAGTTTTCACTTTCTTCATACTCCATCCTAACGACACAGTAGCTGTGGATGACGACTTACAGAATACAGGTATCTGAAAAACAACAACTTGTCTAGGTGTCTTCTCTTGAACACTGCCATTTTCAGAGAAGCACATGAATACACTCCTGGCAACTTCACAGAGCTCTATGAAATCAGACCCAGATTAAATCAAGAATCTCAAGAATCTCTCACTCAAGAATCCTGTAGAGCAGAGCATAAAGTATATTTATAATTTTCTTCTCCACCAGCCACTATGATGACTTTTTATAGAACTCCAGCACTGGGAATCACACATCTCAAAACAATCCCATCAGCTTGAGAAAGCATCTGGGAATCAATATCTCTACTTACACAGCCTTATATTACAATATTATGCTTGTCCATTTTGCACCCTTAGAATGATGCTTTCCAATATCCACACATTTCTGGTATTCAAAATATATAATGCAATCAAGTTGCACTGTATTAATATCTAAAAGAAATATACTAATGAAAAGAAAGATGATATAAGGAAGAGGGACCTCTCTGAAATATTGTAAAATCTTATCTTTTTTTCCAATAACTCTATAACTAAGGAAGTGAATATACTGGCACATTCCTGAGGCAGATGGTGAAAAAAATAATTGAATATAATTAACCTGGGTCTGAAATAGAGCTGCCAAAACACGCAAAGGCAAAGATGGTGTCTGATGTGTGAGGGTAAAAAATGAATGTATCTTAATTGAACGTATTTAGAAAAACCCTCAAAACACTTCAGGTTATTACACTAATTATTGGTTCCTACAGGGAAACAATGAGATTTTATTTATTTTGGTGAATATCATACAATATAGCATTCAGATTAATTGGAAAAACAGCTGTAAAAGTCATTCTGTGAACAGATTCACAACTAAGTACTTGGACAACTATGTGAAATGCAGTGACTAAATGATTTCCTAAGACTCTTCTGTCCTTAAAACATTATAAAAGTAGTCTGGATTGAAATGTTCACCTAGATTTATGATTTCTTTTCTGAAACCTCAGGCATGAGACAAAGATGCAGAAAAAACAATCTGGCAGGGTGAAGAAAAGAAATTAAATCTTTCATTTTTTAGCATCATTTTCATCTGTAGTTTTACTTACATATATAAAATGTGCATAACACACATACATTTGTCTCCAAGAAGTATGAATAACTAACAAATAAGTGCACAGAAGTCATGCATGTGTATTACCCTCCTTTAATCGCGACGTGCATCACAAAGTAATAATGACTATGTGTTGTATGTGTTTATAGAGTAACTTCAGCTGGAATTTCTGTTAAAAAAACAACAGCTTACTAATGATAATATTGATTAATATTTAAAAGTACCTTTCTCTTGACAAAAAAATATGTAAGTCTTATAAAGCCGGAACTGATTTAACAATTTTACCCTTGTTTTAACAGAAAAAGTTATCAGTAACCATCTCAAAGCCAGAGACTTCTGTTTTCTCTCTGAAATCAGCATTGTGACTTAAATAACATATTAATCAACCATTCTTTACACAGTGAGAGAAATATTCCAACAGTGTAAGAGGTAAGGGGTTTCTTTTTTTTTTTTTTTTTTTTAATGGAAGTGAAGACAAGCACCTGAAGAATAGTAACTTGATTTGAAATAGGTAGATTTCAAAGCAATTCAGAAGAAATATTAAACGTTACACAATTTTTTTGCATTAGCTTTCTGAAAGAGAGAAGAGCTGTTCCCTGGAATAGGCAACTGCTCAGATGGTGAAAAAACTAAACATAAGTCACCAAATCTGAAAGAAATGTATGACAGTATTTCGGCATTAAACATAATTGTCAGTGCTTCAAGAGCTCTCTTGCATTTAGGAAATTATTTTATCTCATGTTCTCCAAGCTTTTTCACTAAAAAAAGCCAACCCTGCCAGAGCAGCCCTTACTAGATCACTGTCACTACATGCATCCTCAGCTTCCAGGAGAACTGTTTATGCCAAGAACTGAACTACTGTGAACCACATGTCTACAGATTCCCAGTAAAAGCATCAGCTTTACTATGTATCTACTCTAAAGGCTTTCCAGCAGCTATTTATACCTTCAAAACAGCATTATGAGCAACTCTCTCCCCAGGAACCTTTTAACACCGAGTAGGATCAAAAGTCTCTTGCACAGATGAGAATTCTTAATCAAAAACATTCAGCACTTCTTGGATGAGAAGCATGATAGATGCAATAGGACAATTGGTGCCTCCAGAAATCATAATTTCTGTTTGTTGAAACGTTTTCCCAGTGTTTAAAAAAACAAAAGCAGATGACAGTGTAAAAACAGAAACGGCCTCATAATGTTGTGAGGTGTTTTACTAAATGTGTTTGTCATTGTATCATAAGGAAGAATAAGTCTTTCCTCATGAAGAGATATTTAACCATATTTTACCTAGCACGGGAAATGGAAAATGTCTAGTGGTTTTAAAAGTGCTCAATGCTTTTCCTTAAAGAACTTCATTCTGACACACACACACACACACAAACTCAACTTTCACTTTACAGATGTTAACTACTCCTTCTTATGATGATAGCTTGAAAATATCAAAGCTAAAGTTCACTAACAACTCAAGATTTCTTAAAAATATGGTGTGTGTTTCTGACCTCACCTCTAGCAGTGCCTGTGACGTTTAAACAGTTAGAAACAAGAACAAAGACTAAGTTTATACCCTTTATCCATCACTTCTTTTCAATTGCATCTCATAGGTCTGAAAAAAGAGCATTATTCAGTATGCCTGAGAAGATGTTAAACCCAAACAAAACGTCTAATATGTTAAAGCAAGGAGTTCACGACTTGAATTTCTTAAAATAAACCTAACTCCTCAACAATAAAATACAGGCTTCCACTTCTATTTTGTCACAAACCCCCACCTTGAAAAGCACATAGCTAAATGTTCCGATCCATTCAAAGCAGTATGAGTGCCACTTGATGTTAAAGGCAGAATTGTTTTTGGATCCCATAAATCTGCTCCTCAAAATAAGACAGCACACTGGTAAGTGATCTTCAAATGCCAAGCTTCAGATTTTCCAAATAAATCATTTATGATTCACACAAAAATTAAAGCAAACAAATGTAACATCTATAACTTCTCCATGCCTTCTTTCACATATCCTGCCCTTTTCAAAGACAAAAAAAAAAAAAAAAACACCAGCAACATATCATAAATCCCATTTTACTCTCGAATAATCACACGATATGCAAACACAGGCAACTCTTAAAAACTCCAGGTTTTCTACTGTGCTACAGTGAATACTAAAGACACATACGAAGCAGTAATATTATCCATTCATTCCTCCTTCTCAAAAGCGAGGGCTAGATGCCTCAACAGTCAGATAGAAATTTACTTCATCTTCTTCCCTAATGCTGAATTGATGTAATGCATTTCATCTGCACGGCAATGGTGGCCTAGAATTCTTCCAGTGAAAACACTAACTAATAGAAGCCTGTCAAAATACACGTTATTATGGGGAACAGAAAACAGGAATAGGAAGCCAAATCAATGTGCTATTTCAAACCTTTACTACAAAATAGTAACAACAACAAATATTAAATTACACGACTTACCCAGCAGCATGGCTGAACAGAAACGTGTGTCATAAACTGACTTTGCTGAAGTCACCATGTACTCTGAGGAATGCATTAAGATAACCCCCCAAAATTAGTCTAACTTTTGAGCTTAGTACATACTGATGGCCTTTCAAGAAAAAAATTCACTGGAGAGAACACCAATGGAGTTTTTACACACCATTCCACAATGATTCAATAGATTATCTTGTTAGTCAGCAGTGCCTTAGGTTAGCTGGTTACTGCTCATAGGAATCACCAATAAATTTGCTAACATTTTCCATTTAAAATTCTCTTAGCCTGTGGTTTCAGTACCAAGTCCCTCTACTACTCACTGATTTAATCTAAAAATTTTTGTGCGGGGGGGACTTTTTATTTTTTTTATTTTTTTTTGGGGGGGTGAGGTGGGAGGCAGTTGCAAAATTCATGACTAAATACATTCTAGCAGAATCATCACAAAACTCTTCAACTGAAAAGTTACTTCTCACTAGTCAATACTGTGTATCACATTCTGACAGGTAAGTACAATGCATCTTCTACCAATATTACTCCCATGTTCTTATTTTCAACACCAGAGAGCCAATAGCTAAGCCAGATATTTTTCATGGTAATAATACAGTAACACAGTCCAAAAAAGCCAAACACATGTCTGAAGTCCAACCAATGATACACACTGAGGCAATGCCACCGTCCTGAACAAACTATTAATCCATGGGTAAATCTGATCCAACATCATGCCATAAATTCCAAGACACAACTCCATTTTACGATCTTTCTTCCTTGCACTCATCTTTACAAAAAGAGAAAATACGAATAATCTCTAACACCCAAAGGAGAGAACTCATACGTATCAAACAGAAAAAAATAAGCACAAGGTTGTTTGTTTTTTTAAATGCCCAGTGATTCAACAGTTATTACTGCAATGGCATTAGAAATCATAAACCAAATTCACATTAATTTCACTAAAGAAACAGTGAAAATCTTATGCTGGTAAGATCACCAGTTTATGATGGGAGGAACAACTGAGATGCGTACAGGAAGGAGAAAGCTAACCAAAAGCAACCATCTATATATGCCTCTCTCCAGGACACCTGTTGCTACAGCTGAAGCAAACAAGGTAGCAGTGGACACCAGGTGTTTTTACAAACTAGAATACAAACCATCTCTTGAGGTACAAAGAGGCATTACGCAAAACCTAAGACAATCAGCCCAGCAAAATTGACATAAAAATATTGCAAACTGTCTTTTCAGAATAATACAGTATGTCACTCAAAAGGTCTTTTCCTTCAAAGATTCCCAAATACTTCTGGTTTTAATGCTGCAAGGCCAATAGCTTCCCTCTATCCCATTTTGCTCTACAATAACCTCATGCCATACTGCGCATACAGTAAGAATAAAAACAAGCATATGATAAACTTTAAAATCTTGGTATTCTGTAAGTCTTATAACTAAAATGTCTGGAATAACAAACTTCTCCCAAAGTTACTATTTTTCAGTGGTTCTTAAACAACATGATGGAATCCCACACATAAACTGTCAACAAGAAAAGGAGACATCTTTCAAAACTACTGTCCACAATAAAGACTAAACATACAGGAGAAAAATCAACACTTCAATTACATTGAATCTATTCTAGGACAATACATGGAAGCACACTGACATAAACAAATATTTTATGCTCTTTGTGAGTTGCATTTGCTACTGAAATCACTCAGGTACCGCCTATGAAACCTTCGTAAAACGATCAAATTATACTATTCTCTTCTAACACGGAAATGCAGCAGTTGCATACCTGTTCTTTAACTGATGCTAGAATGGCAGAGGTTGTCTCAGTTTCAGAGCCATCACCGTTGGATGTATTCAGCACAGGACTGAGGGAGCTTGTCTTATCAGAAGACGAGGGCTGGTCTGGAACAGGCATAGCTTCTGCAGTTAATGAAAAAACAAAACAAAACAAACAAAGATTTATTTCAGACTATGAACAATTTTTAAAATCCATTTCAAAGCAAAATATATCTCCCAGTCTTCCTCCAAAATATTCACCACAGTACATCTGGAGAGGATTCAAATCATTTACAGCTGTGATTTTCATACAGTATTCCAGTGGCAGCATCCAACGCTAAATTACAGTATCATGAAAGTAATGAATCATGAAGTGCTTTGCAAACAGCAAACCAACTAATAATACAAGAGAAATATAACACTTCCAGAGCTGGCTTCCTAATTCAAATGACTATTTAGTATGTATTATATTTTAAGCCTAGGTGACTCTGCCTTTATTCCAATCTAGAGGGGGATTTTGAAAATATTTTATCAGAGTATTTTTTGAACACACAAACAAAAAATCCAGCACACCAGTTGTTAAGCTATTTTTGAGATCTGTTACAAAAGAAGACTGATACTACTTGCACGGATTACTAGTATCCTTTCTCTGAAAAGGACAATAAATTTTTTCTGATAGCTAAGCTATATTGCAATCCCTCCACTTAAATGCCACAGCAATCACCATTCACAGCCTTGGTAAAAATGTATTCCTTGGCTCCATCCATCCTGCATGCCTGCATCCATCTGGCAGCAGGGAGACATGCTTTCCCAGCAGGGCTGCTCACCAAGGAGATGCATGGGGCTACAGAAGGACATGAAACACGCAGCCTCTTGGGACCGTACTGGGGCAGGAGGAAAAATGAGCTGCGAATGGGACTTCGCTGTTTAAGAGAAGCTTCTCTGCTGCAGGATTTCTTTCTCTGCAGTAGAGATGATGCTTCTAAAAAAGTCCCTTTGTCTGCTCAGCTCATCCTAATGCCCCACCATACTGCATGACCCCAAAGGGGAACTCACCAGATCTGGCCTTTTCATATACATTAACCAGAGGAAGTAATACCCAGCAGACAAAGCAAAACCAAAATTTGAGAATACCCTGGTCTCACTCCCAGCTCTTCAAGAAATTGCCATTTGATGCCCACTTTCCTTCTTCGTCTGACAAACTAAGAGGAGTGGTCTGCTTTGCCCCCAGCCTCCTACCACAGCACATCATTCGTGACTGGGCCTGGCTGGGAAGAAGCAAACACCAACTGAAGGCCTCTGGCAGGCAGAGATACCCTTATTCTGTACCACATCTCTCTGTACTGGACAGGATTTAACTGGCAGAGATTTTGTGGGACAGGAGAGGAGGAATACAGGGTGACCTCTGTGAGAGAAGCTCACCCATCACCTCACCAAAGGGACGGAGTCTAACATGGAGAAAGAAGATGGAGCATCAGGATGGGAGGAGACATGTCTTTTCATTGTGTTGATTTAATTGGTTGTCTTCTTTGTTTCTCATAACCAGAATCAATAATTTTAGATCTATGTTAATTAGAAATATATCTAATTAAGCACAACTCCTGAACTCAAGACTGTTTTTGGCCTGTGACACTCTCTGAGAGCAAATCCAAATGATGCCCACCAAACCATGGTGGTTTCCATTAAGTGTTAGGTTTTCAGGAAGATGGAAGAAAATAAGACCCAATGAGTTACTGGAAAACATGCATCTGCTACACAAAATACTTACTACAGCACAAACACTCCAAAATATATAAAGTATATTTGTGAGAAACCATAAAAGTTAATGGGAATTCTTCGTAATCATGAGAGCCACTACTGATGACAACACTAAGTTCCCTGTGTTCAGAATGATAAATACCAGTATGATACAGTGCCTGTGGCTATCACAAACTTATTTTGGTACCACATTAAACTTTTATTAACATTTAATTTTCAAACAGTAACTTCCAGTAAACACTTCAAAAAGACACTGTATATTGCTACGGCAGCATTTGAAATTTTGAAAAACCAGTTATTTAAATTATTTAAAACAAATTTGATAACACAACCAACTGTTGAAATGCTTCAAATTTGCCTCAATAAAACAGAATTAATATCTGGATGGAGCAGTGCTAATATCCTACAGTCAGTTCATGCTCCCATGATTTTTGTGTTGCTTTGTTTTGTGCTTTTTTTTTTTTTTTTTTTTATTAATTAATACATAGCTTAAAATGATGGGTAAAAGGAAAGGCATCCTGCCTTTAGAAGTAATGTGTTATGCACCTATTAAAATATTTCTTCTGGACAAAATACAATTTCTTTCTCATTAGTTCAGTTTATTATTTCAATTATTTGAGGGTGCAAGATTGTAACAAATTGCATTTAATAACATGACACTGAATGTCAGCATGACTTTAGCCAGCTGAGCTTTTAATATTATGTGCTTTAATGTTTTTGCAATATGCAAATTCATATAAGAAAAGTCATATCCAAAGAAAGCAGAGAATTGAGTTTTCAATGTGACAGAGAAGCTACGGTACTGAAGGCAGTTATGTTCAAAAAGAATCATACATGAATCAGGAATACTGTGGCTCAACACCAATGGAGCAGCCAGCACTTGAACCATTTGATCAGATTTGGAACACATTTTAATTCAGCCTGGTCTTCAGTATTAATATGAGGTACTCTTCCGTCTTAAAGAGTCTTAAAACTGCTGGTACTTAAGAATTACAGAAGATAGCATTGAAAAGGGTCTCCAGGTTCCTCAGCTCAGAACTTTTCAATGCTGCATATATTTTTCTTTTCTCCCCCAAGTCACTTGGAGGTCTTAACATGAATAATCAGTTCCTTATATCTTCCCACTGAAGCCTCCCATGGCCTCCTCAGCCTGTTTTGGGGTTCTACCTGCCTTACTGGCTGAGAGCTTGCTTTACTGCGTAATGTGCTTTTCCCAATACAACCTCAGGGTTTCCTGCACCATCCAAAACACACACAGAAATCAAATTACTTCATCAGTCCACATATGATGACAGCTGTAACATTCCTCTGTTCTGGACACTCTTCTCTTGAAGAAGCTACCCCAATTATTTTCATCATTTCTCCAAAAATAAGTATGATGATGATAAGCTTTCAATTCAAGGAAGTTTATCACTAAATTCAAGTAAAAAATTATAGCAAGTAGAAGAAAAATAAAGAAACTTAACAGTGTACACTCTGGCTGAATAATTACAACACAATCTGTTGTACTTCATTCCCACAATTTCCTGCAATTTCTTACCAGCATCAGAGAAAAACAAATGAGATTCTGTAAGTCACAGCATATAGATGTTCCTGGGAGAACCAGATTTAAATCTTAGATGATCATTCATAGATGAACAGGAAAGATACTACCAGCCTGTTGGGGACATACTGGAAGCTGGACATAAATAATTCATGTATTCCTGTACTTAATATCACTGGCAAAACTCTATGTGGAGTTTGATTTTTATTTTTTTTTTCCTTCCCAAATGTCTTTTTAAGAGTATCTGAAAAATTCTCCACACTTTTAGGGGAAAAAAAAAAAAGCTATAGATACAAAATGAAATATCCTCTCCCCATTTGTGTGTGAGGCAAGGCCAAGGCTGCCCCATGCCAGACACAGCCAGCACCAAGGGCCCCATCGCAGGGCATGGATGGGCGGCCTGGAGAGAGCAATTTCAGATGCTATGGTTCCGCTTGAAAATTTAATTTTGCACATGCACTTTTATATGGAATTTAATCATCCTGGACATAGAACTACAAAGCTGTAGCCATGAAGATGTTACTAGCAAAGGGTGGCAGAATTCATTGATGATGCTGTCACTCTTTGTCAGTTGGCATGGGTACGTCACCTTTCAGTGAACATATTCTCCTCCTCCACAACAGAAATTCCATACCTTGTTCAGCATACTTATGCAGGAAGAAGCCCTAGAACTGAAAAAGCTGCATGCTCTTCTGTAAATCAAGCAGTTCATTCATTTTCTAACTTTAACTGCACTGTTTTAAGAGGTTCTAGCTCTTTTGTAATCTATGTTTAAATAAGAAGAAATCCAGTTTAAAGAGGCAGACTTGAAAATATTAGCTTGACATTCATTTAAAAGTCACTCTGTTACTGTTGCTCGCGCAGTCTACCTATGCATTATCCCTTCCTGGGTAGAAAGTATAGATGCATTAAAATAGCTCCACAATGTCAGGAAATCTATGGTGAAAGAAGAACCAGCCACTATGCTAGCAGTTGCATCGTATCAGTGGAATCAGAAAATCCAAATAAGTTTCTTTAATTAAAAGGTATTGCGGTAAAGAGTATGTACTCCCCAGTGGGTTTTCCCCGTGCAGTGAATCGTTAATCAGTAAGAACACTCATTGTAAAAGTGTAGGTCATGCTGTCTTACTGTACAGCAATCAGATTTGGCTGAAAGATCTAATCTAGAAACCATAAAACGACATAGCAGTAGCCTTGGATTAGAATCAATCACTTAAAACCAATTCAATATGCAGTTATGTACCTAGAAATAATTTCTGCTTCCTATAACAACATCCAGTTACAGACTGCAGCATGACTACCATTTAATAATATGCATTTCAATTATTCCCATTAGTCTATTTGGTTTTCTGCTTTCCTATTATTTCAAAATTACATAGACTTTATTTAAAATGAAAATATTTGAATATGTTTTTATTTTACCAAATCCTATCTAGATTTCAAAAGCAAGGGCTAATTCAAGTCCCATTAGTAGCTGATTTTAATTAAAAAAGCCAAACACATAATATACTGCAATGTTCTTCAATACAATAGTTGCATGATTACAACAGAGAATCTCAATTTCTCCCTGCATGTATGAACAGCAGTTGCTATTTGCAAGCTTACTTTTGAGCATAGCTCTGACACTTGCTTCTAAAACTTTGGTAAATGGAAAAAGTAACAGGTTTGGCACTGTGAACGAATACAAAAAAACACCTGCTTTTGTGGCATTCACTGAGGCATTCTGACGAGCAAAGAACTGACTCAGTGTTAAGTTAGGAGCCAGAATAACATAGAATACAATAGCCATGGCAGTTCTTGCAGATTAGTAACTATATATAACTCTACATACATCACGAGCAATGTTTGCTGCAGGTATAGAGGAAAAAAATAGCCAAAATAATCATTTCCACTAATATACACTGGTTAAGCCAATTCAATCATTTGAGACTTAGCTTAGTCTGTTTATTACATATGTACTACTGTTAGACTAATCAAGTTTTCAGTGCTTGAGAATTTAGGCACGCAAGGAATTCTCAGCAGACAGATGACCTACTTGCACCCCTTTGGTAAAATCAAACTGCAGATGTAATTGATGAATGAGATAGCATTGGCTCTAGGTAGCAGTGTTATGTCCCAACTAATACACTGCAATAAACTTTTCAGCATTATAGCTCAAATACTTCCTGTCTCATCACACCTGTAAAGCTAAATTCTTCAGCTGTGTGGAAGAGAAACAGAATAGGAAGCATGTGAAGATCTGCCTTCCCTTCTCCTGCACAGAGAACAAGTGAAATTGTAGATTTCTTTTACTTGAGGGATCATTTTGTCCTGTCTTTGCTGACAGTTTGATACATTTTGTGTCCGGGTAAGTATTCTTAAAAATAGGTTGATAATCTCTTAAATTCATGACTCAAGGGGAAGATAAGAAAGTCTTTCAGATCCTGGCAAATATATCAAAGAAAATTTCTTATGATTGCTTAAGTAGTTATCACAACATCCTAAAGCATACACCTCCTATGTTGAAATTACTGGTCAGGAAAACAGATCGGTTAAAAAGGGACATTATATTCTAAATACCTTTGCAAAGGCTTAAGTTCAGTTAGGGATTAGGGATATGAGGGATACAGTACAGATAGTACTCTCACTATTTTAGTTCATCACAGGGACTTTCCAAAAAGCAGAGGCTCTATTCTCTTTTTGGGATTTTTCTTTGCTGGTAGACTCATCAAGTTCTTTATTTACTAAGAAAGGTGCCCCTCCTTTTTTGCTTTCTGACAAACTTTAGTATTCTCAATTAGTTTAACCACAGTAATAATGACTCTAAATGGATGGAAAAGATTCCTCTGGTTTTAAAAACGGATGAAAAACACTCTCCTGATTGTAAATTTGAGATAAGTATAAATTAGGTTCCGAAAACCACAGGCTTTCCCTTTTTCCCCTTCTCTTTGCAGAACTGGTATAGAAGACATGAAAGATGCCAAAGAATTAAGATAGCTATCCTGAAAAATAAAGTTTTACTGGAAGACTTTCCCCAACATCCTCCTTGACTATCATTCCCTAAAATTTTACAGATAAACTTATAAAACCTAAAATGGAAATGACAAATATTGGCACATACACAGCCCACGTACATGAATTTCTCCTCCCTTCTCTTCCACAGATACCTGACTCAAAAAGGCATTTCCTGAAACAATCCAAAGATCATAGCTTTAAGTTTCTTCCTTAGAGACTTTCTACTCCTGCCCAAGTCTAATAAAAACATCCCCCATTCTCCAGCAAGAAGGCAAAATGAATGATCTTGCATGCACAGTAGCCAATGTGAGGTCTCCTCCTAAGGCTGCTCACTATCTGCATTAACAATAACACCAGAAGCCAAACATGAAGTCTTGCTTAGAGTTTCAGATATCTATGACGCTTAAAAACATTTTACATATCCCTAGATACTATTTGCTCACATAACATGCCATAAAGCAAGGTAGTTTCGGTTCTATAATAATTTGAATTTCACAGAATCACAGAATTGTAGGGGTTGGAAGGGACATCTAGAGATCATCGAGTCCAAATTCCCTGCCAAAGCAGCTCCCTAGCCCAGGTTGCACAGGTAGGCGTCCAGGTGGGTATTATATTTCAAGTATTTCAAGTTACTATCCAGCCTTCCTTCTTAAAAATCAAACAAAACCTCTCCCAAATTTTCCAGTGATTTTAGCAGTATGACTCTGAGTGAATGAAAGAAAAGCTTCAGCATTTGGCTCGCAGGCTTTTGAAAGAAGGCAAAGAAAAGATACCCGATGTATGTCACTTGCTTTATTCTCTTTAACTTGAGTCAGCATCAACATGGGCTATATAAATATTCAAATAATCAAACCCAGTAAGACTGACTACTCTCCAGTTAAATACTCCCAACCCCCTTCTCTATTGACATATTATTGCAATTAAGTGAATAATTAGGAGAGATAAAACATGCTGGCTTGGAACGTGTTCCGACATCATTGGCACTGAAACCACCCAATAAATCCATAATAATGTTCTCATACCAGTTAGCATACACCAACTGAGAACCATGCAACCTCCTAAAAAATTCATGAAAATATTTCATTGCTGAAGTCAGCAACATGATCACAAAGAGAAAGCAGCATAAAAATTCATACTCCTGCCAATACTTCACAGATCTCAGCATGAGAATTTTGCAATAATTGATTTCAGTTTTGCTGAAAAGTCCATTCACAAATCCAGCAAAACTGTTCTATTTGTGGAACCCAGTAAATGAATATTGTTTGCTGGCGTTACAGTGGGAATGAAAGCTCTTATTTCAGTGACAATGCCAATACCCTCAGGCATTCAGTACAAAATGCACTATTACAAACAAAACAGGAAAGCACTCCCACATTAAATTTTTAAATATTTGTTTGATTTACACATAATGAGAGGAGGTGATACTAAATAATTATGGAATTTTTGCTTCATATTTCTTTTCATTCAGTGGTCATCGATTGACTGGAGGTGTGTCAACAGTTTATGGGCTGATTCAACCCAGTTCTGTGATGGTTGGAGTGGAGGGACACATGAAACCCTTTCACACCCCATGAAAGGGGAAAAGGGAAAAAGGAAAAGGGACCTAAAAACAAAACAGTGGTAACAATCTGAGGAGGAAAGCTAATTTACTAAATAAGATATCAGAATGCAAGATAACACAATATAATAGGAATTGAAACTAATAAATGAGAGAATGACCAAAAACCGAAGGCAGTATGCTAATGTTGAAGGAGAGACAGCAGGGAGCACCCACTGCTGGGTCAATCCAAAAGGGATTGCGTGTCTCGTGACACACAAACAGTTTTTATCTTTCCCTCTGAGACAAAAATGGAAAAAACTGCAAAGGAACGCAAAGTCCTCTGGGGTATGTAGTTCTTCTCTTCTGAGACAGGTATACCTGGAACTATCAATGATCTGTGGAGCTGGAACATTAACTCTTTAACTCCCAATGCACTGCATGATGTTATGATGTGGAATACCAATACCAAAAACCATAAAACCACGACAAGGTGACACCATATACTGAGTCTGGTTGGTATGGAGTTAATTTTCTTCATAGTTGCTAATATTGAAGTGCTGTGTTTTAGATTTGTTACCTAAACAGTGAGTTGAGCTACTGCTGAACACTGTCAAGACCTCTCTTGTTTCTCACAGCAAGTAGGCTAAGGGTGAACAAGAAGCTGGGAGGGGACACAGCTGGGACTGCTGCCATGAAATGATCAAAGGGAAATTCCTTATCGTTTCACCAATACAACCAGGGGAATTTATCCAAAGTAGCTGTTGCCTGGGGGCTGGCTGGTAATGAGTGATTGCTTTTACATTACTTAGTTTTCTTTTATTTATTGAACTGTCAATCTACTAGTTTTTCTTCTCACTTCTGCCTGAAAGATTCTCTCCATTACACTGGGGGTGGTGTTGAGCAAATGACTGAGAAGGGGCTTAACTGCTAGCTGGGATGAATCCACCATAAACCATTATTAAGTAATTCCCCTCAACATCAACAACAGTAATGAGAAAAAAACATATTTTGTAGTTCAAGAGATGGGGTTGATGACAGTCACATCCAAGGACACCTGTTCAAAAACAGAAATAAGATAGAAACACAGCCTCCAAGTCTATATTCACTGAGGTTTCATGCTAAAATAGACTGTTTATTACTCCTACTTAAATTTAAATTGCTAGCTGATTCACACTGAGTACTCTTAACATCTCCCATGGCTCTGAACCTGAAGTAGGATAGACAGTTCTGTTACTGGTGTAATCTCAGGACTAATCTACTTCCTCACTAATTCCTACAGTTAAGGAGCTTACTTATATATATCATACTAAATTGCAGAGATCCTCTTTACCTCACATCTCACTCTTTTGTAAGAGCTGGAGTGCAGAATAAATACTTCCAGCACCCACACAACAATGTAAAACTCATTTCTACAACCACAAAGGTTGAACAAGATCTTCCGAGATCATTCAGCCCAACTGTCCACTCTACCACCAATATTTCCTCACTAAACCATGTCCCTTAGTACAAAATCTAAACATTTCTTCAACACCTCCAAGGACAGCAACTCAAAACCTTAGACTTAAACAATGACCAGCAGCTAGGACTGCACTGTGGAACTTTCCCTCTGGGACTTCTTTCACAGCTCTATCTCTTAAATGGAGTGCTGGTGGAAGAGCACGAAGTCTCCTCATTCACTGCATGCTGAAGTGGCAATCTACCAGCGTAGGGAAGCCTTCTGTTCTAAATGGCTGGATCTACCTCATGCTGCCAGAGATAAGCAGGTCAATTTGTATTTTCCTGAAGAGTCATGGTATGCCTGTAGCTACGGTGACTGCTTCGCTCTTTCCTCTCAGGTTGCCTGAGCTGTTGACCATTAAGTTATAAGAGGGAAGGAGATGCCTAACAGAGGCAAGAGAGGTGACTGCAGGATCTAGGCTAGTTATTACATTACCCAAGGGAGACACTACACACACCAACACACTTGGACATCTCCGAAGATCTGCAGAAATCATAAACTGCCTGGTTAACAAACCCTTCTGAAACTTTTGAAGCTTACACACCATTCTTGCTTTCTCATGCTATTCCTCTTTACACTGGGTTTGATCCCAGCTTCATCTTTTCCCTCCACGACTTCTCAATTTCTTCCTCACCTCCTTGCTTCTGAGAAGTAGAATGCAATAAAATGATGGATTTTGAGCTCATTTTCAATGTCAAGCTGGGATGTTTTAACCCCCCCCCCCCCCCCCCACACACGCACTTCTTCCCTGTAAGTGCATCATTTCATCATTTTACATTAATCCACAGATTATGATCCATGTGCTCAACTTTGCTGATCCTTCTGCAGATTTTCACACAGTTTTTATTTTCCTATCTCAAATAGCTTAGCATCTTCACAAAATGGCATCGTTTGACTATTCACTTCCTGTTCCAAGTCACTTATGGATGTGTTGATCAACATGTGCCCGCTGCTAGTTATCACTTTGGTGAGCTACCTCTACAGTAAACTCACCAGTTACTGATATCACCTGTTTCTTACATTTTTAAGCAAGTCTTTCAATATGAAAGAGTATCTCCCATATCCCATGATGACTGTCTTTAAAAGCTCAAGGAAAGTGAAATTATTAAAATCTTCAGGAAAATCCAGCAGATATCAACCAGAAACACACAGGCTCCTTCCTGGAATTCTTACAAAATCATGGTGAATGATTTCTCTTTTACATGAGTCAAGCTTCATAAAACAGTATTTAATTTTTATAATATTTTACATAGTTTCAAATGAACAGCCTAGCAAATACTTACAGTCTCCAGCTCATAAATATCTCCAACATCCCTTTCAAATCTTGCAGAATGACTGGGTGCTTTCCAGCCCTCTAACACTCATAGGTCAAGAGTTTACACGCAGCAACATCCTTAGACATTCAGGTACTTAATTCTTGAGTTACCTTAGAACTCTCAAGTGAATATCACCCTTTCTTGGCAATCTGTCTCTCTCTATATATATATTTTGGTGTTGTTTTTTTTTTGCTTCATCACCTCTTCACAGGATTTAGAGACCCCAATGCATCTCCACAAAGAACAGTTTCAGCATGGGAACACGCACTAGCCAAGATAAAGAAATAAATAAATATGTTGCTTTTCTCTGCTCTCAGTAGCAGCTAGCATGAGTTATGCCTAGATAAGATAGCTGCTAGCATATGCCCGTGAATATTAACTCTTTGCTGTGTCAGAAGCAGATGAAATATAGTCAACCACCTGCCCCAAGGAACAAAATGGGTTTTGTGCGCTGAAGAAAACAGATAGCCAACCTATGGAAAGAACTTGCTGACTATCAGAAAGTGCAAATACGTCAAAAAACATCTGGAACAAGCAGATTGTGAGCAACAGCAGCAGCAGCAAATCAGAATTTGAAATGACTAATCATCAATAAGGTATTCCCCACTCGATCCTACAACTAAGGACACTTCACATTGCAGGCAGGCAGAGAGTATCATAAAAGCGGAGGAGAGAATCCCATCATGGTCTACCGGATCTTGGGACCACGTGGGCAAAACCAAAATAGCCTGAGTGCACTTCAGCACACCCAGAGGACCCCATGATTCCACATCATGACTGAACACAAAACAGCTGGAAGCGTGCTGACCCATATGATTTCTCTCCACAACTACATTCTCTGCCCTATTCAGAGAGACGAGAAGTTCTGTAAAGAACCAATATGGTTTCCCATAGAAGGAAGTCATGCCATTCTTAAAATTGCATAGATCTGTTTGTTTTGTTATCCAATCTGCTACACTTTCACACTGGAATTTGGTCCTAGATGACAGCAATCACTGTCTTATTAACCTCTACACACTCACTGTCAAGCTTTTTGCATCAGATATTATGAAGCTTTTATTTTTTATTTCCTTTTGCTATTTCTTAAACTTTTATATTCTCTGTATTATATTTCCTACATTTATTCTAGCAAACTGCAAAATCTATTTCTCACACAGGAACCTCAGTATTCAGCTTTGCTGGATAACTATGCCAGACACTTGTTTTGGCTTTGTTGTGGTATTCCACTCTATACTGGTGTCCTTCAAGCAACCTCCATGCCTTCTTTAGGGCTAAGTCTTAAGTGACCCCATTTCCAATGGCTTTCTTGGTCATTTGTGGTAAATACATGACCAGTATAGAAAATACATTGACAATTTCATAATCAGTGGAAAAATTAGAATAAAACAGGTAGGCTAGAATCTACTTTCCTGATGATGAGTTTTATTATATATATTTTTTAACATAGTGAGCATTTTATTTTCCCCAATATTCTTCCCCAATCATATCTATACAGCTCTTTGCATTAAGCCATTTTTGGTAAAAAGGATAAAAATAAAAAATTCTCAGCTAAATAAATACGAAAAATTAACTTTTTTGTTACCAAAAAACCCCCACCCTACACCAATAATATGGGATGATTGATTTGTAACCATCTGCCTAGTTTTTCTAAGAAATTCAATAGCATTCCTGACATTGTGTGCTTTTGAAATGTCAGAATACTTCCTTTAAGCAATTTATGCACTCTCTCATCATTTTATAGCATAGGAAATATTACTGTACCACTGATGCCAACACTCCTGAGAAAAGAAAATGCTACCATTCTCTTTCTAAGGATTGCAGAGACTTTTTTTTTCTTTTTTTTTCCCCTCAAACTGCATACAGATGAGAACACTGTTCCTGACCATGGAATCTGGATTTCTGTAGAAGTAAATAAGGAAATAAATAATTCATCAACTAATGACATGAATTAGAATCACCACTAAAAAAGTCAGAAGAATAGAAAACTCTGTTTCACTGCCTACCATAAAGCAGAGGAAGAAATCCTTGCATTTTTACAAAGTGTACTTTACATTTAGAAAGCAACGTTGAAAGTTCAGATTAAACTTGAATACATTTCAACCAACAATAGCAATAATTGTGAGCGTGTGATGACAACATCTCCAAATTCAGTTTGTTGAAAATCTACAGCCAGACTACAATACGTTACATAAAGGGGTTATATGTCTACTTGAACATTGCATCCTGTGATTTAGAGAAAGTATTCTTCATTTTCATTTCAGTCATTCAACTTAAAATTACTGATCCCTTCCCACAGAGGTTCAACCAAGCCCAGTGTTCCTATACAGTACAGATCTTCTATTCTGGTTTCTTTCTAGCCAAAATGATATCCAGGATATAGCTAATTGACAGAAAAGGATAAAAATATGTACATTCAAGACTGCCTAATAGTTTCAGTCTTCCGTCTGTCACACTGAAAGGGTATCAACTTACAGTGTTATCTTTAAACATGCATGTTGAGTACATTCTTAAAATACATCAGCTAGGAATGCACCGCTTGCAAGACTTATTATAGAGCAGTTTTATTATGTCTTTCCTATTCCTGTTTTCAATACATCAAAATGGATATGCTAAATGATAGCAAAATATCAACTGGAGAAAAATACTGCCAAATCTAAAGCCTTGCATGATTTCCTCAGAGCAAACTTTTCTAAGCATCATTTAAAAATGTCCGTCTACCTTCATCAGCAGCTTTGAACTTCTCATCCCTGTGCCTTGATCCTTCCAGATAAGGAACTTCAAAGCTTTGTTAATTTAGGAAGTGCATTGATCTGGGATGTGTAAAGTAAAATCTTATGAATATGCTAAAATTTAGAAAGACTACAAGGTGTATGTAAGAACAAAGAGTGCGACACAACATAGAACATCCCAAATGTTGACAGCGACACTCAAACAGACATACAGTCTTAAGTGTGAGGGGGTCAGGCTGACAGTGTGAACTGTATCTGTGAATGTACCTTGTTTATCCAAAGCTGTTATGCTTAGAAAAAAATCACAAGCTGAATGTCACCAAATGATCTCTCCCTCAGTATCAGTCAACTACTCAGGTAATCTTTGAGAGCCAAGCAACTCTTGTAAAGTAATGGTGCCACAGCACTATCTGAACCCCACCAAATTTCTTACTTCATTGTCAGCATTGCCTAAAAGCCACAATTTTCCCTTAAAAGGAGACACTAGACTACTCTCAGTAAGGACCAAATGTTGAACTAGTTTAGTACCATTACATTGGTTGTTAATTACAATTATCATTATTTTTTTTTTTAACTGTACCTATAAGCATTCCAAGGCAAGTGAATTTGCAGCAACTTTCTCAAAAAGCCTAGAACTAGAGCCTGCTTTTACAATAACGTATCACTGTTATCTTCTCTTAAGGACCTGTTTACTTTACAGGACTTACCAAGAACACATTGGTACAGAATCTGATTCTTAAACAATAGCCTTGTGATAAAAAAAGGTATGTTAAGATATCAGAAAAAATAAGGATATGGTAGTAGCAGCTAGACATTAGAAGCATGTCAGCTATCCCCTCAGCGAGCTGGATTTAAACCAGCTAAACTGGCTGCACAGAAATGAAAATTGCCTGTGACTCATCTGACCTAGAATTTTACTATTCACTGTATAGCTCTATTTTACTACATGAAAGTTATTAATGGGAAGAGAAGGTATGTAACTCCATACATATTTTCTAGCATCTACTCCTTCCATTTATTATAAACCTTCTATAGCTTCCTTTTTTCTTTTTTTTTAAATGTTATTTTTATTTTAACCATTCCTCCTTTTCAGATTATGACCAAAGTTATTGTCCAAGTTTTCAACTGAACTAATGTCAAATTACTGCAACTAGTAAATCCCAAAGAACCTGGAAATTGCCCTGCTGGCTGCTATCAAACACAGCACAGTTTAAATCAGAGCAGTATAACAACTGCTGTCCTCCCTTCTCATTGCAAGGTTGATTTAAGATGCCAGTGAGCCTTTCTGCAGTGTCAAGTGGCAGGAAGAGAAGTGACACCCAGCCTACGCAGATACATTTCACTGCACATGCAGAGTCACACACAATTGCTTTAAGTTACACATGTTTTCCAGCATCTGTTTTGGCTGTCTATATTACCCAGCCTTAACCAACTTCGTGAACAATTTATGAATGTGCTCCTGTCTTCTATCTACAGAATCTACAATGATTTTATTTACAAACTCCTCTTGTGAAATCAGACATTGTCACAGAAAATCCAGTTTCTGCATCTTAAAAGTTTGTACAAAGTCCCACAAGCTTTGTGTTCAGACAAGTACTTCCAGAGGTGCAGCAAATGGCCCTAGAGATGAGGTTGACAATCTGTGAGGAAGCCAGAAAGGCAGATGCCACCTCTCCTGCTCCTCCAGCAAAGGGCTGCCCGCTGAAAATGTACCACTGTGCAGGCAGAAGGTGAGAAGTGAAGACACAAGGCTTTCTAGGAATGCTGTCAGAAATTGCAAGGAGTCAAGCCTGCTGGGAGCAGTTTTTAAACAGCTCTGATGGAATCCACTTATTTCACAAGCCTAAAGCCACTATGGAAGTTTCACAATCTTCTTTCCAGCTTTCTCTTTTAATTACAGACAGAGCTAGTAGTGCTTGGCGTTTCTCAGTTTGAGCCACTTACTCTTTTGACAAGCTAACTGTTTGGGCTGAAACACTTAATCCAAGCAGCTGCGTCATAATTAAGCGCCTTCTAGGCTTAAAACAGTTGAGGGATTTCCAAAAACTATATTTTTGGAAAGCATCTTTTCTGTTTACATTATGAAAAGAAGTCTTTCAAAAAAAAAAAAAAAAAAAAAAAAGGAAACTCAGGAAATTCTTATGTTCTACAAGGCACAGCAAAAAAAAACACTATTTGTATTACAGGAGCATCTAGAGCCTTTAACTACAATTGGATCCATTACTCTGAGGACTGCAAAAATTAAGAAAAGACACTGTTCTCCCTGGAAAGCTTACAGTCTAGATGGATAAAACAAAGAATGAAGCAAAAAGTGTCCATAGGGAGAAAAAGTGACCATTCAAGATACAGGAAAGGATATGGCTAGTCAGTAACACTGCTCAGGAAGAAAGACCAAAAATGAATACTGGCCTCATCCTCTGTCCTCTAGACTCTGCTATTGTTTCTCCTACAGAAAGACTTGCAGAGGAAGCTGTCAGCCCACATTACATGCAGTCTGAAATGTACCTTCAAATAGTGCCCTGCAAGAAAAGCAATGCAAGAGTCCTGTCCCAGTAGTCTGGAAGCAGAGTACATTAAAAAAAAAGAAGGACAGTGCGTCCTACAAGTTTGCTTATCGGTTTACCATGACCACGTATCATCTCTCAGCTCCTCATTAAGATTGATAATGCAATCACTGAATCAGAAATCTTTGAAATATATGAAAGAGAATAGCAATGGAAAACTCAGAAACTGTATGGAATCATTCTTCATACACAAAAACAAAAAGGAAGGCTGGCAAACAGGGCACTAAAATCACTAAATATCTGAGATATTAAAGACTTCTCTATGAGCTTATTCCCACACTATGTAATCTTATCTTGCCTTACTAAATCCCTGCCATCTCAGTTTATACTACAGTATTTTTTCCCTTCTCAGTTCTACATGTAGTAGGCTTTTTACATGCATGCACGTAACATACAGACTTATAAAACTGTACACACCCATACATAAAACGTATATTGCCATGTCCTATACATAGAAAAATACAGTAAGTAGCTATAGCAAGCACACAGTAGAACACAAGGAAAACGATTATCAATTTAGTCTCTTAGGTTTCTTACAAGACAAAAATAACATAAAAGCATCATAACGCACAATGATATTTAGCTGGATTGCAGAAATTCATATCTCACCAATGAATTCAGTACATTCAAAAAAGCAAACAATTCAAGATAAGCAATCATTTTCTGACTAGAAAATTGATTATTAAAGTATCATTCATAAGTTTCTTGACATATGAAAAGATCTATGGCTTCTTACTTTAACTACGCAAAGGATGAAGAAATGCAACTGCAAATTCACTAACCTACAACAAAGCCAGCTAGCAGTAAAGGATATTCATAGAATCACAGAATTGTAGAGACTGGAAGAGATCACTGAGTCCAACCCCCTGCCAAAGCAGCTCCCTAGCCCAGGTTGCACAGGTAGGCGTCCAGGCGGGTCTTGAACATCTCCAGAGAAGGAGACTCCACCACCTCTCTGTGCAGCTGTGCCAGTGCTCTGTCACTGCACTGTGAAGAAGTTCCCACCACATTTGTGTGGAACTTCCTATGCATAAGCTTGCAGCCATTTTCACAAAATCCTACAGGTTCTTCCTTGCAATCTCCTACAATGACAACATCCCCAAGCCCTATTCTGTCCAATTGACCTCCACCCTCTTCTACCATCAACTCCAGTTGAGTTTTGATAGCTCGCAGGCTTCCCTCAGCGATTTCATCATTGCCTGCCTGAACTATCAATAACAGACAATAATCAGAGCATTGAAATCGAGAGTTTTTTGGTGATGTCCCTGACCTAGGCCCCAAGGAGGCAGCACATCTCTCAACAGGTTGGGTTGGCAAGTGGGGCCCGCCATTCCCTTGAGAAGGGAATTGCCTACCACAGTTACCTTTCTGTCTTTCCTACTAGAGGCAATCTCAAGGGTGGGGATGACCTTAGTCCTCCTCTTAGGCAGATCCCCCCTCACCTCCCTACTCACCTACTCATCAGTTTCCAGCACCCCAAACCTATTGCTTACAGGGACCTGGGGAATCAGGGTAGGCCGGCAGGGCCACCCATGACACCAAGCCAGGACTATCTTTCAGCTCTCCTCATCTGTCATGTCTGTCTGACAGGGCAAGAGATCCACCACTTTTCTGGGGGTGGGTATCTCCTTCTCACCCTTCTCTCCAGCGCATCAGCGAGTCACTTCACCAGTCAATCTCCTGCTCACACTCCCTGATGGTCCTTAACCTCTTCACCTCCTCCTTGAGCTTCACCAGCAGGCTGAGCAGCTCACCCACCTCCTCACACCTCATACCGGTGGAATTCCCACCACCCTCCCCCGGCAGCAGCAGGCCTAGGCACTCCTTGCGGCCAGAAACCTGAACTGCCACATTTCTGGGCAGGCCCTCTATCTGGGTCAACACAGCCTTATTGGGGCAAGCCTGATGTCTGGTGGAGACCATGTTTAAAACTGCAAAATGAGATACCTGTAAGAGCTGGCCTCCCGAGCAAAGAGGACAGCAGCCTACTGCCCTCCTCCCACACCTGCTGCTGCATTATGATGTGGGCTGTGCTCACAAACTGACTTCCCCTCCCTATTCTCAGTGGGCAGCAACACGCTTTGCTCACAAGGTATGCTTTCACCTAAAGCTGCTATATAGCCTGGCAGCCAAGGGTCAAGGTCAAGGGTAGGCTTCAAAAAAACCCTAAGAAGAGCTTTTTTTGTCAGACTTTTTCACTTTAGTACCCTTGCCCAATGCAGTCTTACCTGCCCTGAAGCTGGTCTCCTGCAGCATATTCATGGCTTTAATGTCCTTCTTACAGTTTACAAAAACAGAAAGCTGAAACCACCCAGACTTAATAATCTCTATGACCATTTCATGATGAAGATTTATTTTCCCCCTTCCGTTGCCCCTCAAAAACTAAACTAGTAAAACCCCTGCACAACTCTTTAAAATATTAAAGAAGCATAAAAATGTGCATCAAGTCATTGTTTTATGATCCACAAATATCTACAAGATTTAACAAATAAAAACAAAAACCGTACACGAGGCTAGAAACAGCTACTTATTTGCTGTGTTCATGACTATCCATTTATTTTATTAATCTTGTTAAAATTTGCTATTGAATATATAACATGAAATGAACAGTTATTCTAATAAATCTTCTTGACTTAATGTTTACTGTATTTATGCCTGACAGGGATAAACCTTAATAAAACAGATGGCTGTTTCATACCCTACACCTTAAATCATCAAATATGTTCTATATATTGAGCTGATACAGTGTGACTCCCATTGTTAAACACCAAACTATCTTGAAAAGCTATTCACTGTTACTATTACCTTTAGCCCTTTAGTTCAAGTTGGGCTTCTATAAGCATCTGTGAATAGACATGCATTTTTCTTATGAAGTGTACTTAATTCTGCTTATGTACTACAGAATTTTCTTTCAATTTTTTTTTTTTAGAGAAAAAATACTTCAGACTTTATCTGAAGCATATATGCTCATGTATCTGATCTGTCCTGAAGAGGACTCACATATTACAAAGGGAGAAGAAAAGAAGCTCATGAACAGGATCAACTTGTTGGGTCAAGATTCTAAGCAGAAGAAGAAGCAAAAGAAAAGACAAAACTGGAACACGTTCAGAGAAGTGCCTTGCACACATCACTTTTACAGTTTCCACAGAGCATTTAGTTATATATATACTTGTCCCATACAGATATTGCATTGAATAGGCCAATATATTTTGTCATAGATAAGAAAACAAAAAATTGAAGCAAGCTTAATGGAGGTACATGCATTTCCAATGTGCTCTTAGCATACTGGAAAAATCCTGCTGCCCAAGATGAAGTTCGGCCTCACTGTCTTTTGTTGGCAACTCTGAGGTTGCCAATAGACTCCAGTATTAAAGTAAGAAGGGAATTAACTTCTGTGATATCTCCGGAGCAAGAGGTTAAAAAATACACCATCACCAAAAGAGAATTAGTCTGGATGTTGAAATTTGCAAAATAATCATATATAACTAGTCTTTGCATAAGAGCTCACTTCACTGCTCATATTCTCTTCCTAGTTCATAGGGAAAAATGTGTGCTTCTGCAGAGTGATTAATTCTATTGGAAGAGAAGCCTCTGAGGCAGACAGGATGATTCATGTTTAGGGGAGAAGGAATCATCTCTATTACCTGTAGCGAGCACTTAGACAACTATTTTAAACTCAATGACTATATTTTCAGGTAGCTAAAATTAGGTAAGATACATTGCATCTGAGATGCAGAATAAATTTACCAACAAATAAGCTCATCAAGAAAACGCTATCTAATCAGAAGGTTATTCAAAACTTCTGGAAAGATGAGTATAAATACCCAGTGCTAGCAATTGTCTCACGTAAACACCCAAGATTTTCTTACACCTCTTTTGTTTCATGCACAAAATTAAGTAGCATGAGAGTTTGGGTTCTTTTCTCCATACATTCTGAACAGACACACAAACACACATATATATATGCATGTAAATTCAGTACTAAAATAATTAGAGAATGTACAGTGTATTTGTGAATAAGTTGACTATTATTTACCTTTTGATAAAGAGATAATACAATACACTGCCATTGCAGAGGAAAATTCATTCCTAACAAGGAGCGCTTACAAAAATGATATAATTTTTTCCTGTTCTTTAGTCATGTCTGCATTAAAAAATAAGAATTTAGTCAAGTGAATGTTGATTGAGAATATGAATAAATCTATTCTCCACAATATAATTATGTTTTTAATATTCTCTTTTGTTTTCAGCTAAGAAGTCAGATATGAATTAATATAGAATTATCAGAAAATTAGTAATTCAGAACATTCAGTCTAGAACAGACCTCAGGTGTTATCCAACATCCTGGATCAAAGCAGATCAACATTAAACTCAGATCAGGTTACTCAGGGATTTGTACAGCTGCCTCATTAAAACATTCAAGAACTGAGAACCTACTGCCTTTTCAGACATTTTCTTCCAGAGTTTAATATCTTTCACTGTGAAAAATGTTCTTCCTTAATTAAACCAAAATATCCCCCTGGCTGAACAAGCCTCATTTTCTCAGTCTCTCCTCACAAGTCAAACTTTCCTGGTACACCAACCTGGCAGCCCTCTCCTGAATTGGTGTGCCCCAAAACCTGAGCACAATATTCTAAGCTGCAGTCTTATAAGTGCTGAGAAGAACTGGATAAACATTTCCTTCTAGATGTGCTCCTTGTGATAAAGCCCAAGTTGCCATTGGTCTTACTTGCTGCCAGGACATGCTGCTGGCACACCAGGTTACCATCTGCCAGAAACTATAGGTCCACTTCAGCAGACCTTCTCCTCAAGTCAGCAAGTGTCCAAGATATAGGAATGGCCAAGGTTAGTCCACTCCAGGACTTTGCAAGTTTTAAGAGTGCAGAGTCATGTCCTTCCTATAGTCTGTGTAGGCACTTATCAATGGCAGCCCAGTCTCTGGGTGCTTCAACTGTACCTCACAGTTTGTTGACAGACACAAACTTGATGAGAATGGCTTTCATCACTGTATGACGAAGCCTGATGAAGAACTAAACAACACAAGGGCACAGGACAGAACCTCTAAGGTAAACCACTCATACCTGGATTGATAACCCAAATAGTTTTTCATCCACCTAGTAGTCCAGTCACTTAGAATGTAGTGTATCTACTTAGATACAAGGATGCTGCAGCAGACTGAGTCAGAGCTTTGCTGAAGACCTTCATCAAAAGCTTTTGGGTAATCTAGAGAGGTAACACATAGGATGGAAGGTCCCTCCACATGTAACTAATTATGTAAGAGATTTAAATACATATTATATAAATATATTTATATATATATAAATACATGTATATCTATCACCAAAGAGTAAGCTCTTCACTTGGAAAAAAAGCACTGACAAATTCCCAGAGAAAGCTATGTTGCGATATGAGATGTTTAGTACATTCATACTACTCACTCCTTTATCTGGATCAGAAGAGGCAATGAAATTTGCTAATGTACTAAATTGAAAGTATTACAGAAAATGGACAATGAGGGAGGACTGCGGAGGACCTTGCAGGACTAAATGACCGAGCAATAAAATAGCTATAGTTCACTGGCCTCTTGAATACTGTGAGAGAGTTCTGGTTTCCCTTTATTAGAAGGGTACAGCAGATCTGGAAAGGCAGAGAAAGGCAGTTAAAAAAAAACAAAAAACAAAGGCATGCAATGGCCTCCATTTAGTGAACAATGAAGCATGCCAGAACTCTTTGGTCCAGAAAAGAAAGGGCTGAGGGGATGAATGAAAAAGCTTTCTAAAATCCTGAGTAGCACAGGCAGGGTGAGTAGGGAATAAGAATAAACACGGAGAGCAAATGAAGTGAGCAAGCGATAAGGTCCAAGCAAACAAAAGGAAGTGGTTATTTATCCATCACTGAGCTGCTGAAGTCCTTGTGAAATGAGCTTGCAAGTTGCTAAAGGTATACATGGCTGCATGCAAAAAAAAAAAAAAAAAAAAAAAGAAAAAAAAATGCACTGAGATTTCTAAACAAACAGAACCACACTTTTTACAAAAATCTCTGAGATTGTGCTAAAAAGATGTGCTTGCCTTGTTCTGATCATTTGTCTTTGGCCATTTTTAGCAACATGACAGGAGACTTAATGGAAGCTCAGTCTGAGGGTCCAGCTATTCTCAGTCTTTGATGTTGGCTTCTCAGCCAGCAGAATTGGTTAACTGAAAAATAACTAAATTAAAGCTTATCATAGGCATGTGCTGTCTTCAAGTTATCCCGCCTGAACTCTAGATGAAGATTCCAGAAGGAGTGAGTCTCTTGCAGGTTCTGCACCATATCTTCCATGCCAGGTATTCAGAAGGTCTCAGAAGGGATTAGGCTTTTATGTCAAGGTAACTGACTTGAGCCCTCCATTCCTACAACACACTGAAACTGGAAAAACGCCATATGAAGAGCTCAGTAAGAAGAATATATACACATTTTTCACAGAAAATGTTTTTTTGTTTGTTTGTTTTCTTACAGCACAAACCAAATTCAGAGAAAATTCATTACTGAAGAGTTAGCTATGGAAACAAAGCACTTATTTGGCAGCATGCTGAGGAGATATGGAATGACTTTGTAGATAACAAAAGGACTACACTACAACTCCTCGGTGGCTTCAAGCTTACACAACTTTAAAACTTTTAAAAGCTGCAAGGGCTCAAAACCAAATGGGCAAAAAACCATATGAGCTCATGAAGAGAAGAAAAATTAAGCTATATTAGTAAGAAAAAAATGAAAAGTAAATACTGGGAAGCATGCTTGACATCTTTAGCACTACACCAGTGACTCATTGATCTATTGTGAGCATGAGGACAAATATTTCTTTAAAGACAGATTGACACACTGCTGTCTCCCCTTTCTTAAAGGGTCTGGCAGAAAATCTGAATACCATTTTTGAAACATTCCTCACAGCTCTACAGTTTGCTACATTATTAATCTAAAATGACTAATAATGCAAATCACTTTGCTTAAACAAAAGCAGAACATCTCTGCATTCAAGAATACCCAGACAAATTCCAACATTTTGCTTATTTGCTAAGTTATATTACCAAGGTTCTACAATTTAAAAAGAACCACTTAAGTTTTTCACTCTACCATTCTGATCTTTCTTTTTTTCCTTTCCCATTCATGTATGTAACATAAGCAACATACAGGAGTTGATTCACCATCTGCCAACAAATGCTAAGTGTTGCAAGAGCCCAAAGGGAAGATAAAAGGATTCCCAAATACCCCATGCCCCAAGGATTTCACAAGTGGCCTGCAAAATATTGTCTGGAAGCAACAGAGCACGGCTGGTGCATATGCTGAGTGAATCAAAATTGCCTTCTTAAGAAGGATCGGTGTTCAGGAGTTACAAGACAAAATACCATTAGTCAATCACATTAGACAAACACACCAGCTGGAACAATCACACATTATTAAGCTCTGTTTGATCTGGTGAATATGAATTGAGCTGTTCAACAAATCCAGTATAAAGAAAGCAGCCTTATTCACTCAGCACGAAAACAGTTCTGTACATATATACTGAACCAGTATATGCAGTAAGAGAGGAACAAGAGGATCAGCAGTGGTGCACAGACTGTTCCTGCTCCTTTACCAACACTGCACATACATTCATCACCGATCTGCCAGCTGATAAAAGATGGTCAGCTAGATCCAGACTGTCAGATTGAAAATAAAAGACTGCTTTATTTTCAGAGCTTTGAATAATTGCATCTCTTATGAAATCCTTCTCCTGCCCACATTTTAAGCCTCTAAAAATAAGAAAAAGTCATCTACTGAAGAGAGGTGATGCTGCAATGATATACACCGCTATGGAACTGGTACTGTATTAACTCCGTCATCTAAACTGACCACTCAATAAGTAGTTTGGAGCATGAAAACAGGTATAGCAGAAGTCACATACCAAAGATCACTGCATTTATTCATCTGTTATGCACCAAGTCCTATTGTAAAGCTGTTTTACAAAAATACATAATTTTTTTTTAAATGCATTTACAACATGACACTGTTTTAAACTGTGTATGTTTGTGTCTTCATTAATAAAAAGACAAAAAATTGCTATTTTTTCTGCTTATTACTTACTTAGTGATATTGGCAGAGCTTCCTTTACAACTGCAAACCTTGAGATCAGCTCTGTGGGTAGACCACATTGAAAACGTAAGTAAATTTTAACAAATACAAATAAAAAATTGTATTACTGGAAAGACCAAAAGAATAACAATTTTAGAGTGTATTCTCTAATACTGAGCCCAAAATCAAATACCAGATTTTACTGTAAAATTTATGATTATGCACTTTTAGTTAGGTGCTGGGCTATATTCTCTTTTATGGTGAACTGACAAAGCACTTAGAAACCACTCATATGTGTTTTTTAATAATACCCTTTATCAAGGCACACGTGCTTCTATGTAGGATAAATTTTGCCAGTCCAGTTAAGGAAAGACTATTAATGCAGAGTTATGACTTGTACAAATAACATCTGAACTTCAAACCTCATATTTCTGCACTGATTTTAAACTGTGCAATGTATTTAATAGCACATAATGATCTGGAAAATGTTGGTGTTCACAGCCCTAAGCATATGGCTAATCTCCCCCAAAAGTAACAGCAACTGGGTCCAAGGGAAACATGTTAGGAAATCAGAGTCATTAGAGGTCACAGAAAGCAATATATAGCTCTCTTGAAATTGGTAATGTAAAATATCAATTAGCAAAGATCAGGAGAGTAACTAATGAAGTCTAAGATGTCAACAGTTATACTGTATTTCTTCTACATATATTAAGACAAAAAAAAAATATTGGACATATATCTATATCATTCTTTATGCTAAAATTGTACTTCAGGAACCTAAAGGAAGTTCACAATCAGTCCAGAGATTATAGAACTGTAAAGGAATCCACTTGGGAAATTTGTCAAGTCTACTTGGATATCATATGCCAAATAAAACCACTTACTAAAGAAATAAAGTACTTATTACCTCTGTGAGGTTACTTGCACTTAGCGCAGTCAACAGATTGTCAGATGCCACAGAAATAATGAAATTACTAATGACAGCAGCCAGTCATTTTGAAAGTGAATAGTCAGACCAGGCAGCCAGCAGGATTCATTAGAGAAATAAACAATGGAAGATTTCCACCAGAGCTGACAGATACAGTCCCTCAAAGGCGCTTTCCCATTGAAGACAGAGCAGAGGCAGGATCCTGTGAGGAAATAAGCACCTGAAAACCATTCTTAGATTGTTAACCAAGAGACTCAGGCAGATCAGAAAAGGAGCACGAAGCCACAGAAATGGCCTTAGCATATTGGCCTACGTCCTTTCATTGTAAAGGATCTCTGCATTAATGTCAGAGAAAAACACTGAAGAAGAGGGATTTGTCTGTGCCCCTCCAGTAGTAAACAAGATCCACTTTCATAAAAGCTCTGGGATTTAATTTGATTCCAAACTATTTGTTATGTCAGTTTTCTTCAAGGAAATGCTTGGGAATGTGGTATGTTGGGCAGACACTAACTACTGTTACTCCCTATTCAGCAAGTATCTCCTTTACCTTTATTAAGAACAAACTAGTTTTCAAGCAGTCATTCAAGAAAACTCAATGAAAATAATTAACATATGTTCTCAGTGAATATAGTTAACATATACAGAGTCTGCTGCTTCGATTTAATCTTTCAAAACTCTTCGCAGTTACTCAGAGTTGTATGGCAGATCTAGTGAAATACACTGTATCATAACACAATTTCAGATATCTACAAGAATTACAGCTTTGGCTTGTCTTCCTTTCTTCCATCATTAAGGCTGATATAAAAGAAATTTTTATCCACCTTCCCTCTCCATACCCAGGGGATATAGATAAGTCACGTAACTTGAACAGAACTCAGTTTTCCAAGGTACCCTGTAGGTAATTCACCAGTAACGAACCCTGGCTGGGAGAGAAACAGTTTTGGCTTTTTTGGTCTTTAATTAACACCACAGAATTATACTTGTGTTCTAAAGCTGCAGTGAAATTCACTAATTCTTCATTTTATGCTTTAAAAAAATAATTTCCTCTTTTCAGAGAGGCTTCTCTATTGCCATTTCTTGATTTGTACTTGGAATTTGGCTTTTTGTTGTTTTTTTTTTAATTATTATTTTTATCTATTTATTTTGTCTTGACTGGTTGCATTCTTGTTTCACCTTCCTTCTTTCCTCATGTATACCTTTTGATCTTCGGTTATTTCTTATTCCATGCTATGTCTTTTACAAACCTGAATTTTTGGACTGCAACCACATTTGTACTTTCTCGTGACTTAGCTACACCACTGACAATGGTTAAATTGCTTCATTAAAAAGTGCATTATTACCCTGTGCTGTTCGTCCCTAATCAGTTCCATGATTCCCTTTTATGATCTCCACTGTCTTGGCTGTCAGCTTTTGTGTTTTGTAAATTTGATAAATTTTCCCCCTCAACTAAAATTATATAAGCATTTAGAGAACAGAGATGTTCCTCAAAACAAGGGATTAATTTGATTTGTTTTAATTAGCATTTTTTCAGATGTCACAGCCATCTCAAACTCAACCCAGAGAACAGTGAAGCTCTTTGAAGGCTTTCATATCAAACTTCCCTTTAGGTTTTCCACAGTGGAGATGTCTACTTGGACCTTAACTAAAGTAGTTTCAACTATACTGTCCCAAAAGTTAATATCTAAATAGCAACACCCTCAGGCAACGTTCCCTATCAGAAGCATAAGCAAATGGAAGAAAAAAAATAAAAGGAAATTATCTTTGAGCATAATCTCAAAAGCAGTAGAATAAGTTAGTGATTTCACTTTTATTTACCACTCTGTGCAACTTCAAGCCTCTTTACCGTCTTTGTCCAAACATAATGAACATTATGCTTTGATTTCTGCATAATTTCTTATTTCTATGGAAATTCTCAAATAATCAGACACATGATTTGGTTCACTGATGTACAAGATGCTCTGTTTCTAGCAAAACCCTCAAATTTGCTTTACTAAGCTAGTTTGAATAAATTTGTATTTCAGCTTTTATGAAACTGTCTATGTTTTTATTCCATGAGATTAGAAACCCTTTACTGTGAATAACAGCTGATATATGCTCTGCTAGAGGATAAAAATCTCATGAAACTACAGGTAAAAGATACAAATAAATGTTAGCACACAGTAATGCTACATACTGCTTTCTTAATAATGTCGAATTCAAGAGTCTGCCTAAGTTATTTGAGCTACATTACTGAAATATCCATTCAATTGTAATTTAATTTTTGTACAAATTAAAATAATAAATCGCTAACTTCTACTGAGGGGTACACGGTCGCCTGTTTCTTTTTCATTTCTGCTTATAGCTGTGGACTCACACTCTCCACAGTAGAGCAGAAATCTTCCAGCCTGCATTTCTTGAGTGCCTTAGACTACTGATTTAGTGCATATTTACGATAAAGGTTTTCCATTGCTATAACTCAAAGTACTCTAAGGTAACGCTCCTGACAAGTTGAAGTACATTCAAGTCAAGAAAATTATTGGGATGCTGGTTAAACTGTTAACATCTTCAAAGTCACAGTGAGGATCTCCTCTGAACATGAGACTGTGACATGTTTTAGGCAGATACAGTAATAATTTACTTAACTTTATGTGAATCAGTGCTCACCATGGGCACTGTTATTTTAACATTCACTTGTAGAATAAACTTTAGCATAGCTTTTCCTCCACATCTCCGAAGCACAAATGAAAAATCTGTGGAAAAAAAAAATGTTCTTGAATACTACTGCCTGAAGTACAGAAGAGGTCACTGAATGTCTCAAATTGAATACATATATACTGAAAACTGGGGGGGGGGGGGAGGATGGAAAAAAGCAAAAAGAAATTTGGAACCACCTACTGCATCCAATTTTGACAAATTAACTCTTTTTTTTTTTTTTTACCTAATTATCGTGATTCATCTTTTTTTGCAAAACAGAAGAATGTCCTAAGATCTTGCACAGAATTACAATAAATAAAATCAAACATCACCATCAGATTTTCATATATTTTAAGAGTAGTATGCTTCATGCAAATTGCTGCCTCGGAAGAGACATTTACCATTCACAGGACAAATAAATCTTTCTTAGAATGAGAGTAGCCATACTGGATTCTCAAGGCTGTCTGTCCCTTGGGTACAGCACAAACGTGCAAGACGGCACATTTCCTTCATGAAAATACGCAACAGAGACTAGCATCAGAGCAGCATTCAGAAACAAAGAAAAAATCCCCCAGCAGCTAGGTTTCCTTCTTCATGACACAGGAAAAACATTTTTTAGTCTCTATAGGGGCCGTGCCACCTGGTGACTCCTGTCTCAGAGCACCCACAGAGGCGGCACGCAGTTCACAGGCTGCTAAAATATAGACGTGCACCTGACTGTATGGACAGAAATGTTTCATGCCAGTAACATTCAAATGTCAACATTTCACCTCCAGTTAGCACTTGTCTCCCTTATCTGCTTTTAGCAGATAGGCTCAACACAGGTGAAGAAATCACCTGACAGAGAAAGAGGGAAAGAACACCTATCACCAAAGTAAGCTGAGTAGTGGCAGGTACAGCTAGCAACATGGGGCATTTTTGTCACTAATTCCATGTAGATGAGTTAAGAACAACATTAATGGATGCTCTGATTGGTAAGATGCCCAGAGCAGTGCTCTGTGATGGTGAATGCAGGTACAACTCAGCAGCTCAATCAAGGAGCCCCAGGTATTCACCAGTATGACTGAAAGAAGAACAGAATTGAAGTTCAGGCAAAAGCTGTATTGGGTCCAACCCTGAACCAGAAGTGTGTATGGAAGAGCAGATGAACATTGAACCCTTTCTAAAGAAAAAGAAAGATGCCTGTAAACATACAGTACTTAAACCAAGTCAGTTCAACAAGAAACAGACATCCCTCTTTGTAACTACCCCCAAAGAGTTTGATGAAATTTGGGAAAAGGTATTAGGAAGGTTGCAGCACTTACTGTTAACAACTGCTTGGAGGTAAAAATAAAATCTGAAGCACGCTGTTCCTACAGTCCTTTGACCAGAGGGAAAAGCTCTCAGCTGTACAAATGCTTTTACTGGGTAAGCCTAGCATAAAGCATAGGACTGCCACCATCTACAGTGCACAATGCACTTGACATGATGCTCAAAATAAATTTGGCTTTTTATTAATTTCCTTCATTACTTCAACTGCTAACTTTCCTTGACTACCAAACTCCATAGTTATATACTGTTACATCCAGCAATACCTCAAGAACGGCTTGCTAAGAGAAAGAGATTTTATTACAACCTGAATTTATTTTTTATTTTTTTACCCTTTTACACTTCTCCATATGCAAAAATAATTCAATCAGATTTCATTCTAATCTTAGCAACAGCTGTTATGGTTAATATCATAAATAAATTAGAAGAAAGTCATTGTTTAAATATGTTTTTACAAATAAATATATACAGTACTCTGTTACATATCTAGTTAATCTTCCCAGCCTTTTTTGTTAATAACATAAATTTAGAAGTTAAATTAGCTATACAGTTCTTTATAAATATGCACTTCAAGTAATTAGTTTGTTCTGTTTTGCTTTTTAAAAAAGATATCCCGCTGATATTACTCCAATCCATCATTTGGAAAGTGCTTTGCTATTTATTTATCTTTTAATATAGAAAATCCTTCAGCCTAAAAACGTATATGTAAGTTACAACTACTAAACAAAGAAAGGTAAAAATATTAACAATTAACTGAAAAGTGCTCATTGCCAGCCCATAACACCTCCAATTCAGCACCTGTTGAATGAGACCACCTGCAGCTCAACATTTGGAGAAAGTGGTGATGGAAGAGATAACCAGATAACCAAATAACAGCTAAAAAGGAATTAAAAAAAAATCAGTAGCAACAGGGCACCAGTTATGGAAGCTGCTTCAAAGGACTGACTGTCTAGACTAAGCCTATTCTGAGCTGACAGAGACAAACAATGACGACAACAACAACAACAACAAAATCGTAAGAGAAAAAATAGTGCACCGTGTCACTCACGAGAAATACCACAGTATGAATGGCTTTCTTTCTGAGATGCCTCATATGAGGGTGAAACAAATAAAGATGAAGAAAATGAATGCTAGCAGTATTTCACCAGCTGGCATTTCACAATAAAATTATGCTTGAAAACATACTACTCTAGGTCCTATTCAGCCTATATGGCAGGAAAAGGAAGGCATTCAGAGCTGCACCACATGCAAAAGAACAGTGATTTTGCCAGTTCTTTTCAAAACGGTCAATTAAAAGAACAGAAGAATTTTTTTTATCCCTGGGGAAACGAATAATGGTTTTCCTATCTGGAAGCAAGCAGCTCTCCCCACATAAAACTGTTGAATGTTTCAGATATACACTGCATATACATAAATATGTAAAAATATATAACATTAAATGAACAGCTGAAACACAGGACACAGGAAGCCAGTTGATCGTTCTCAATAAATGTTTATGTCTTACCAAAAAACAAAAGTTCTCACTGTGTAATTTTGTTTGGTGTTCTTAAAAGGAAACTCAGTAACAAACTTACTGCTCACCTTCATACAACCCTAATGAGGAAGACAAAGTCTTACTGAAGATAAAGTTCTCTCTAAAAACAAATTTCTTTACAGAAAAACATGTAAACAGGGATCCTTATAAAACAAGTTACAGAAGTTTGTACCTCAATTCTGATGATTGAACGAGAAGTTTTACTTTTAATCCTATGCAAAGTTCAAACTTATGACTCCAACAAGACTTCCTTCTCATAAAAACCATTGCTATTCAAGATGTCGTTCTAAGCATGCCATCCTATGAGCAAACTTCTTTTTTTTCCTCAGGTCTAATACAACCCATTTTGATTAGTTTTGTGCTATTTCTTTCAAAAGAGGATTTGATAGGTATGGTACAGAAGAGGAAAAAGAATTTTTTTTTTTTTAACCAAAGAAATGATGATATAGTGTTTGCTTATAGGCACTGAGACTAATCAAATAATGCTGCTCCTGTTAAAGAGATGCTTATAAACAAATTAATTTCTCATTCTCAGGGGATATTTCCAGATTTATGCACTTAATTTAGAAGAAAAACATACATAAATTGTATTGTATAGCATTTTTTTTCCTATATTGCTTTTCAGAAACTACAGAACTATATAGTAGAACTACAGAACACATTCAAGGGTTCCACGAATTCCCAAATCAACTCTCTAGAGCAAGAATACTTAAAACACAACTCAACTTATTTTAAAATGTATGAAAGCCTAAGGGATACAGAAAACAGATTCAAAATGAAGACCAGCACCCATGGAATTGCATATAGTGTTAAATTATCACACATAAAAACAGTTTGATTTCATACTGTTTTGAGTTTATTTGCTTTTTTTTTTATATTATTTGCTTTATTTACTTATTGACGTATAAAAGAAGTTTGGTCCATTTTTACATAAGCTGTAAAAATAATACTGCCTGTTGATGCATTCTGATTATTAACATACCCTTGAAGTAGTTTGTATGTTCTTACAAGGGAAATGGTTGGCACCTAAGAAGAGAGACCAACAGCTCTCTTGCTGCAGCCCCAAGTTCCCTCAGCTGTTCCTCATGAGTCTTTGTTTCCCAGCCATGCGACCACATTCTTTGCTCTTCTCTGCACACACTCAAGCAACTTAATGCCCTTCCCGTAGCGAGGGGTGCAAAAGAATGCCAGCCTCACCAGCACAGTCACAATAATACCAGGTTATGCACTAGCCATTGACTTAGGGGAACAAGAACATAAGAACAATTGCCTTGGCTCCCTCATGCCTTCAAAATAAAGCACAGGCTTTTGGGAAACAGTCTAAGATTAACTGAGATTGATGAGGGCTGTCTTGCCAGGCTAGCTTGAGAAGAAAACAACCTATCAACCAACCAAAGGAAAAAAAGAAACATCATGCAAATAACTTACAGTGGTTTGTATGCAAATCTCAAGGAAAGAAAATCTATATCACCCCTACTTTTTCTTACAAGGCCTAGGGCTACGCTGCATCCTGTTTTCTGTTGGTCAAAACTCTACAGGCTCCACAGCAGACAGTCTTTGCCACTCCCATAAGCGCTAACATATCTTCTGATAATGTACTGCTGTTGCCTATGACAAATAGAGTGAGCCCTGCACAGAATCACTCACTGCAAGTAAAGGGCAGTTTGCAAGTTCTATCACAAGAACAGCAGGGTAGTGCATAAGCAAAAATATCATTCACTATCCAACCTAAGCTGAACAAAGGATGAAGTTCAGCTAGCTTATGCAAACGTGCTGCTTACTGAAAGAGCCCAGCAGTGATAATGATAACTGAATTTTATTTATTTTTACTTTCAGTGCCAAGGAGTTTTGGTTTTACTTATCGTACACAATTCACAATCTTCTTATCTACAGGAATGCCAGATATGTTGCTTTTTACTACAAACAACATGTGCTTAATAAATAACTCAGGGACTACTTAACAAGATAACATTTCTATGAAAAATGAAGAAACAAACACAATCTCAAGTCAACTGTGCAAAGCTGCTCGTTACCACTTCTGAATATAAAACTAGCTTAGTTACTCTGGAAGGTGTTTTAAGGAAAAGTAGTCCGAGCCCATAACTACACATCATATTCATGTCTAAAATGTTATGTTCAGAAATGTTTAATGCAGCTTTTTGAAGAATGATTAAATGCAGCTAAATTTACTATAAAAAGCATTGCTCCAGCATAATGAAAGCTTAGGAAATATTAAAGCACTAATTTACTGTTTTTGAAAGCTGGCAGGTACTGCTTTTATACTTCGTGTGTTTCCTCTGCTTGCTAAAACCAAACCTGTCTTCCATACTTTGGAAAAGAAACCAAATGAAAATGCAAGCATTACTCCATCCTTGATGAGTACCATTCAAGGACCCTGGACTTCACAGCATTCATGATTGATAAGGACATCCAACAGACATCTGTTGTTCATTATTTAGAATGGCAAAATGCTGACAGGAATATAAATTTGCTCAGCCCAGATCTATACATATTAAAAAAAAAAAAAAAAAAAAGACAAAATGTAAAAGGACTACGAGATACATGAGCAACGGGGAGGACTTTTTTTTTTTAATAAATACGCACACAAGTCACTGCAATGTGACTTCCGATGTTCTGGCCTGGGACTTCACTGTAAAGAACATATCAGCTTATCTACAACAACATATGTTTGAGAGAATAAATATAACAGGTGTTCCATTCTGTGCCTTTGCCCTGTGACACCTGGCAGTACACATTCTGTGTGATGCAGTTGGTGCTGGACAGCTGACAGCATTGTGAAGAGCTCAATGCAGCATGAGTGTCAGGATGCCAAGGCCAAGCACCCATCCTTCAACCCTGACATGAAGTGGCTGGCTCCAAGCACTGCGCTTTCAACAGCCAAAAGGCTGCTGAAATTCTTGGCAAATGATACATATCTCTGGTATTTGCTGCTGGCAGAAATGAATTCAAGAACAAAACTTGGCTATAATCAGAACAAATTACAAGACTTCTCTTCAATGTGATTCCCTCAACTACAGATTATGAAATCCTGCAGCTATACAAATATCATTCATCTTCAAATCTCTAAAGCCATAGGGAACATGGATTTTATCTTTTCAAAGAAAGCGTCAATATCTCAGACTTATGCTCCTGAAAGGTATACACAAACAACACGGCAATTGTCATTTTCTAAACATTTCCAATACGTAAAAAACATAAAATATGAATTATTTAGAACTGTAACCCAAATAAAGTTCTACTAATAGTTTTCATCATAAATTGAGAAAGCTTAGAAGCATAGTAAGTTTCAGCAAATTAATTTCCTTAAATTAAATAACGCATCCACAGAAAAGAAAGCATAAGGTTACTAAATCTATAATAACTACAGTGACTATTCTGGGGGGAAAGTAAAGGAGTAGGGAGGGAACCAATTAAATGAGATGCTAAGCTAGTTTTCCTTATTTATTTATTTATTTATTTCAAGGAGACAAAATCCAAACTCCTGGTACTTAATTCTACATAGTAACATAATTCAAAAAATGCTACACTTGTGGAAATCAAATATCTACTGTCATGTGTCAATCATAATCCTTTTGAAACTGATCAACGATGCTTCAAAATCAAGTCACTGGAAAGATGATGGAAGTTCTGGATGCCATCTCCAGGCATCAGGAGCTCTGAGGAGAGGAACTTGGGGGTCCTGATGGGCAGCAGGTTGACCGTAAGCCAGCAGTATGCCCTGGTGGCCAAGAAGGCCAATAGCATCCTCAGTTGCATTAAAAAGAGTGCGGCCAGCAGGTCAAGGGAAGCAGTTCTCCCCCCTTCTACTCTGCCCTGGTAAGGTGAGATCTCACCTGGAGTATTGCATCCAGTTTTGGACTCCCTGGTACAAAAGAACAGTCCAGTGGAGGGCCACAGAGATGATAAAGGGCATGGAACACCTCTCTAATGAGGAATGGCTGAGAGACCTGGGTCTGTTCAGCCTTGAAAAAAGAAGACTCAGAATCTATTCCGCATCTGTAAATATCTAAGGAGTGGGAGGCAAAGAGATGAGGCTGGACTTTTATCAGCAGTGTGTGGTGATAGGACACAACAGGAAATGGCCACAAACTGAAGCATAGCAAGTTTTGCACAAATGTTTTGGGGAACTTCTTCACAATGCAGTGATGAAGCACTGGCACAGGCTGCACGGGAGAGGTGGTGGAGTCTCCTTCTCTGGAGACGTTCAGGACCCACCTGGACGCCTGCCTACCTGTGCAACCTGGGCTAGGGAGCTGCTTTGGCAGGGGGTTGGACTCAATGATCTCTAGAGGTCCCTTCCAACCCCTAAAATTCTGAAACTTTTTCCCTACCCTTTCACTTCCATTTATTAGATTATGAAATTACTGGAGTTAATCTAATATTTTTTTACAATGAAGACTGTCAGTTCAGTACAGCTATTATTTTAATAGTACTTTGAAATGCATTTCAGCTGTGAAATTCTGTTACAAAGATACACAAACCACAAGTAGCCAGCTGACCTTCAAGACAACTGCTCATCGCCCACCACCCTTTTTTTGTTGGCATGGCTGGTTGCCATTGTAAATGGAAGATTCATTCTGTTATGACAAGTTTATTTTGTGACATTTGCACTGCATTTTAAGCACGAATCTGAGCGCAGGTCCTTGAGGTTCAACATTTGTTCTTCAAGAATGTCTCGTTCTCGAATTACATTTATCTACCAGCTTCGTTAACTACAGTAGTGCCTTTATCTAACTAATCAAGAAAGGAGAATGGGAAAAAATAATAACAATAAAAATAAAAAATAAAAATATCCCAGAAAGGCAAATAATGGCCTACCTTTATGCTTTGCAGGAAACAAACAAACAAACAAGAGAAAAGAAAAAACAGAAAAGACAACAAACTAAGCATTGTGCTTCAAGATTTTAGCTTAATAGATCTAACCATTCCACTACTCAAAGTTTATTTAATTTAGTAAAGGGTCTGAAGTATCAGGAATTCTTTACAAAACTTTATCAAAATCCAGCAAGGTAGAACAATGTAGCAAACACTAAGCAGTGCTTGTCATCTTACTGCTAAGTTCACCTTTTTAAGAGTCGTTTGTCCAAACACTTGCTATCATCATCAATTACTTTTAGTTTCACACCCACTAACAATATAAAAGTTTAGTTAAAACAGCTACAGAGATTGAATTAATCTTAATTAGCCTTTTTTTGTTGCTGGAAAACTGTTTCTTGCCTGTAGTCTATCGGTAATAGCCACAAACACACAAGTTATTAAGGACTATAGCCATAAACTTCATAGGAGTAACAGCTGACTTTACCAGGCAGAATAATAAACAGTGATGCTCAGAACAGCATCCAGCAAAATAATGATCATCAGAACAGCATCTAATTCACCGTTCATCAAGCATTTTCAATTACACTTAAAATGAACTGAAGGACTTAGTGAGATTTCATGTTTAGTTAGCTATATACCTCAGCAGAATTTCTTAGTATGGAAGTTCTTTATTATTACACAGTGTTTAAGATAGCAGATACTGATGCTTTGTTTCAGTTTTTTCTCCTCCATATGAAGCAATTTCTCAAGAAGGTCTCTTAAGAAATGCCTACATAAAATCTGTGGTGTTGTCAGGAGCTCAAAAAGTTTCCAATTAAGTTTTAAGAAAAAGTAGGATAAATGCAAAACCACAATACACCCACTGTTACCTCCCTTGAGAAAAGCTTGTGTTGCTTAATGCTTTCCTATTAAAACACCTTATATATTCTGTTCTTTATTCTGGTCGTTAAGCAAGTGTGAGGCTAATTAATGCATTAAGAGCACTGTTATTGAAGGTACCAGTAGACTTCGTAATTTCATTTTCCTCATTTAATTACATAACAACGAGGTATCACATTTACCAATGCATAATCACAAATTTCCTATAAGCTGCAATTACCATTTTTTCAACATTACAATACTTAGACTGTATCTGCAGTGAGATGTGATCACAGCACACTAAAAAAGGTAGGACTGCTAAAATCATTTGAAGAAGCCTAGCAGCTTAATATATTAACTGAAAATGACTAAGCAGCTCAAGAATACATCTGAATGATCACACTCTGAATTAAGAACCAAATTATCATTAAGTGACTTTTTCTTTGAGGCCTGTTTCAAAATGCACCAGTTATATTTATCACACCTTAAAAAAAAAAGATCAAATTCATCAGAGGAGCAAAAGAAAAAAAAAAGTAATGCTGTAAAGCTACTGAAAGAAGTCGAAGAAATCAAGATAGCTGCTGCTAGATTTCAAATGAGCATTTTTAGGAAGTTTGGGCAGGGGAGGGAAAGAGCCTGGCCGGTAGACAAAGGACATTTTACCCTCCAGCCTTCAAACGAGCAATAAACTAAAAGCTATTCACTTCCATCTCTCACTTAACATAGCTGCAGTCAAAGCAATGATTTCTTTACTCAGATGAAGTGCCCCTTAAGCATGCCCTAGATTTTCGATGAATTCAGTGTGATTTTAGCTACACAGCATCCACTGACTTAAATGGAAACTACGTGACAAAAAGGCCAAGCAATTTTATCTAGAACTTGAAATGATCGGTATATTCATATGTCAGACCTGAGAAACCTTAAGATGGGTGGTTTTTTCGTTTCCAGTTCATACCACAAGCAAATATTAACATAGAAAGAATTTAAGTATGTGCCTACAAATAATTACAGTAACTGCACTTTCACTCTACAATAAATTATATCCATTTAGATGATTAAGATATTTCCATTCACTAGCCCATTAGTTTGCTCAATTTATTACATAGTAATCCTAAAGAAAAATTAGCATCCTTTGTATATTTAATTATATAGAAATATAAAATAAAGTACATATTTCTGTACTTGCAGCACAATGCTTCTGCATTAGTTTCTTTACTTGATATGATTTTCTGAAACAGGGATTGTGATTCCTTTATTTACAACTTTTTTCAGTTAGCTACAATGGCAAAGCAGGAAAAACGAGGGGGCTGTGGTGTTCTTTTTTTGTTTGTTTGTCTGTTTTAAATAACATAGGTATGCATAAGATTTGAAATAAATAATATGAATGGTTTTGTGCTGCTCAGCTAAAAGCAAAGAGGAATTAGATGAGAAACACTAACAAAAGCCAATCAAACAACAGGCATGAACGAGGGCACTAAAATCAGTCAGCTGAATTAGAGCCTCTAATTTTTAATACTTTTGTATAAGGTCATATACTAATTTTGATTTTTTATATATTTAAATATTAACATTGAATACTAAATTTTATTTTCAAAGCCATTGTGTCAGTGGAAGGCATTTGATTAAAAATTCTCTGTTCACTGCTGAAGCACTGAGAAATCCTAAATTTCTGATAAGTTTTTATCTTCAACAGACTTTCCTATTAGAAATGAAAATGCTTAAAAACAGAGCAAAGCCATAGCTGTTGCATAGACCAATGGATACAGAACTGTTATACATCCTTTTTCTTAAGTAAGCAGGACTGAAAACTACAGAAGAAAGCAACAGCAGACAAAATAACAGAAAACTTAACAATAGCACAGGTCTGCAGGTCAGCACCTCAGTGCTGTGTGCAAGGCTACCACTCTTAACTTTGAATTTCCAAAAGCATAAAACTAAGCCAAATGTGCAAGAACGAAGTGATGGGAACATTATTTTCTTATGTTAGAATTCAGGACAACATAAAGAGAAATGATTTCTTTCTCATTATTTCAGTTACATAGTACAATTTGTTCCTGGATATATTAATGAGTGCAAATATACAATCAATCAGAGAAAAGTGGATAACTGAGGGAAGACAAATGTATGTATTCACCATGCAAGAAGGTTTTAACTTCAAACAAATGCAAACATACATGTGAGCCATCCTATACATGACATACATGTATATATCTATACATATATACACCTGTGTTTATATTAATATATTTAATTTTAAACCCTTGTTTCACTATAAATCTATGCCCTGTAAGTCCTTTGTTGCAGGCTACTTATGGCTGCAGTGGAAAAAAATCAAATACGTGTATTTTAGTGAGTGCAAAGATCTTTGAATTTCACCGTTTCACAGCAAGGTGAAGATGGCAGGAGAGGACTACCAGCCATTTGCCTCACTTCAGGTTCAGAGAGCCTGCTCTAAGGGACTCCAAGTTAAAAAAGAAAGTGGGTTGGGAAACCGAAGTATTGGCTTCCTATTGCTTACCAACATCTTGACAGTCTGCAGTTCACTCTTGAGAACCTGCAGCACTGCACACGAATTCTCCAGCAAAAGTGAGTCCTGCAGAAAACAGATGGGACGGGATGGTAACCAGAGGCTGTTTCTCCCTGAGTCAGTGTGCTTGCAGGTTTACTTTCCATCTGCATCTTCTGTCAAGATCAAGAGACCATGAACGCCTTAGAGACTGGTCTCAAAAGAAACACCTGTTTAAGTTTTCAGAAAGCCACTGAGGCATCAGTTCCCTGCTACCAGCACAAGAAGATGGGGAGAATACTCCAAGTGCACTTTTCTCAGCAGAGTAATGGAAAATAAATGGCTTCCAGTGGCAAAAATAGTAGTGAATTACAGTTAAGACCCATATCTCCTGTATCTTTCTCCCATATCATGATTTTTGAGCTGGATGCTTAGCCCATCTGGATAAATGCATGCTGACTGGAACAAAACTTTCCAAGAAAGAGATCTGGCATCCTCATCTCCTGAAAGAATGAACTTTCCTATTATCAGTATACTGTGGCAGACTGGGTCATTGAATGCTTCAGTCACATTCTCTGGTCATACCATAGCCTGGTTTTCTGCCTGCAGATGGGATTTCACATTTCTACCTAGAGAGCACTGACACTGCTGACACTTCTTCCTAAAGGAATGAGCTCAAGAAGAACTACATAAACTCATCTTTAATCTGCATTAACTCCCTACATGCTGCCAATGTGGCTGTTAACGTGAGTTTGCTTCATACAGAACACTGAATCCAAATACACAAAATTGCAGACAAATATGGAAAGAGTCTAAAACCATTTTTAACCTCTTTTTAACCTCACACTTGCAATTTTTGCAGTTTCTGATGGGAAGACAAGAGCCCCGTGCCTCCATCCAGGACCCACAGTGCAACTACTGTTTCACACACAACTCTGCTCACAATACAGGGCTGAAGTTGGTCACTCAGAATACATTTTGTTTGTGTCACTTTTAGGAGAGCTGAAATTGTTGCATCTCATGTTTCATATCAATTCATTTGGTCTTAGGGAACACATAACAAGCACACACCACCCCTTAGAAATGAATCATTCAGTAAAGAAGGGTATGATGCCCCACTTAGATAAAGCCAATGTTGAGCAAGCAGACACTGAGGGGTAGTGAATGGAAAGAAAAGGTTCATCTCTTCCTAAAACACAATGCCAAAGCCAATGTTAGAAAAGGGGCTTTGATTTGGATTTAAGTACACACCAAAAGTAACTGGAAACACACAGGGCTTACCACAGCCCTGCTTGGATTTGAACTGATCGCCTTTCTCTTCCTCCCCAGCTCAGTGTAGTCCTGATGGAAAAAAAACGAGTCCAAGTGCTCAGACCCCAGATTACCAAAGGCATAAGATAAATGCCTTCAAACAAGGGGCTCTGCAGAGGGGGCACATAGTGAGGAGCAGCAGATGAAAGCTGTTTTATCCCCTCTGGGAACAGGGAATAAACTGGCCCAGGATGAAGCATACCAGTAAAACTGCCTAACAAAGATAACGCTTGCTGTACTTGGTCTCTGGAGAAAAACAAACCAAAGGAAAAACAAGCCAATCCACTTCCAGAGCACAGCCTCTGTCCTCTGCCTGGCAGAGGATTAAGTCAGCTGGAAAACTAACTTCAAAAGAAATTAAGGAGAAAGCTTTAGCTTTAGTTCCCTCATAAACTTCACAGGGACTGCAGGGAACTTGAGATTTCTGCTTAATGCCCACCTTGCCATTACCTCCCAGCACTTGTAGCTTTCCATTAGCGTTACTTAAAAAAGAAAAAAAGTTGCAGTACTGGAGCACACCCTCTACTCCCGAGTGTTATGAAAATATAGTGGATGTCAATTAGCCATCCTAACACAAAAGCACATGCTGCAAATCTTAAAACACTGCATAATTAAAGAGATTACTTTAAAATGCCCCCATACGGTGCTGCAGAACCACTTCAAGAAAACATCCACAGTTTTCCAACTGCCTGGTCTTCAACAACCTTACCAGCATCAGATAGGCCACCCAGAGCTGTGGGTGCCCTACCCCTGGAAGCACTCAAGGCCAGGTTGGATGGGGCCCTGGGCAGCCTGAGCTGGTGGGGGGCAGCCAAGCCCATGGCACAGGACTGGGGCTGGTTGGGCTTTGAGGTCCTTTCCAATCCAAACCATTCTGTGACTCTATGTGGGTGGTTTCCTGTCTTTCTGTAAAAGAGGCACTCCCAAAAAGGCATGCCATTCTCTGAATTGGTCCTAGACCTATATATCTTACTATGTTTCAGCAAGAACAAAACAAACAAACAAAAACAGTATCGCAAAGTTAAATCTGCTGCATAGTTCAGTATGATAATAGGGGTATTTTATTATTAAAAGAAAGCATCTGAAAATTTATTTTCTAATTCACCCAAATGCTAGTTTGGGTGTATTAGAATGCTAGTTCCCATTTGGCTACACGCAGGTCACAACATCCATGATGTTAAAAAGTAGTCAAGTACTGTTTTTAAACAATCATTCCCCTTGCCAATTAAAACTGTTTTCTTATTTTCAGTGTTCAAGAATATTTTGAGGTTTTGACTGACTGATTTTTTATTTTTTTATTGGAGTTTGAAGAGCACCTCTAGAACAGGCCAAGCATTTTCGTATTTCAGAAAAGTTCAACAGAAAACAGTGGCTTAACAATTAGATAATCTGGAACATGAAATGAAATTATGGTTCATAACTAGAATCTCAAGTCCTGCTGAAGGAACTCCAACATCCGTTTCTCATCTCCCCAGTTTCTTAATGGCACCTTAATGAAGCTTAGAGATAGAACTAGTATTATTTAATTAAAACTAACATTGCTGGAAATGGTAATTGATTAGGAATAAAGATGAGCGTATGATGGGGACTAAACAGATCTGGCTCTAATCACTGCCCTGCTTAATGCACCTCAGGTGAATCATTTTCTCTTCTCTCACTTTCCTAATCTGTAAACCTGGGTAATAGAGAAGAAGAAAAAAAAAGACAAATGTACTAACATTTGTCATAGTATCTGAATGATAAAAATACATTAATATTTTAAAACAAAGCCACAGACATTTTGGATAACTAATAACAAGAATGGATTTTTGACACCAATCTGCACATCTAACTTCTCACGTACGCAATAGCATAGGAACATAGACCAATGGCAGCAGCAAGAATAGTGTGAGGTTAACTGCATTTATAAGCAAGTCCAAAGTCATTCCAATAATTTTAAAGGCAGTCTCCTCATTCCTAAAAGAGATCATGTTTTGCACTAATTGCATTGTGCATACTAGTCAAATGCAGCTTCTGTCTTCTACAAAGAATTTTCCTCCACATGAAGTTTTCTTTCTTTGATTGGAGGTGCACACAAGGCTTTGCCCAGTCTGGAGGAAGAAAACAGCTAGCTTTCTATTTTCTTTTTAACATACAAACCCAAGTATCCTGAAAATAGAGCTTTTTTTTTCCACAATGAAAACAAAGAACGGCAAGAAAATACAGACTGATGAAAGCAATAAGATGCATTAACTTTATCGGCATGAAAATATCATCTAATTAGAAAGAGTTTTGATAAAGTAGACAGTAACCCATCCTACTGAAGGCATCTGGCAAAGCCCCAAAAATAAAAAATAAAAGAGGTAAAATATTCTCAAATTTTAAATAATTATTAAAACTACTACAGTGCTGAAGAGTACTATCCCTCAATGCATTCTGTTCTACTCTATACAACCATAAAACCCAAATCATTTGTGAAAACATTGCTTTTTGGCAGAAACTAAAGTTTTGCACCATATAAAATCTGACAATTAATATTTGATTTTAAGTTCTGGGAATTTTATCAGTTCATTTCCAACACTAATTCAAGTACTATAATTTAACACAGTGTTTAACATCCAGTGAGATCCAGAAAGTTCACTGAAAACTTCGTAGTACTGAACAGACAGAAAATTACGTTATCAAGTTCTCTAAGTGATATCATGTAACGTTTTAATTGTTCTATCATTCAAAACCCATATCTGAGTACTCACCACTTTGTGGAAGACACTACACAGGCAGCTCTGTACTACATGTCATAAGAAACTGTGCTGCTTGTCATAAGAATTACAACAGAATATCAAAATTTTATATTTGAAAGTGCTTATGCTTACTCTTTAAGGTCACCTTTATAAAAATAGCACAACAGACTTATTCAATCCACATCAATTTTCTGTTAAGATTCTAAATTTATTCCAAAATCATATAAAAACAAGCTCAATACACAATTAGAGCTAACTGTTGCTCTTGCCACTGAAAAGCACAAAGCAGTTTGTGAAGAAAATTTTTTTCCTTTCTGAGGTTCACTGCTTAAATAGTATTTTCCATACTAAGTGGCATTTCTTAACATAATTCTGAGAACTAATCAGATCATGTTCAAGAAAATGTCAAACCATTGCCCCAGGCAATGTTCTGAAAATTAAACCTACACTGCTTTCATTTCAAAAGAAAAGAATTACTTTTTTTCTAATGAAAGCTTTTTGTATATTAAAAATGAAAATATTTGCCATTTAATACAATTATGATTTAAATTACTGTCAGCTTTACTGTCTTGAATGTCTTCAATGTGATAACTAGTAACTTGGATTCTAATGTTCCATGTAACAGGCAAGAAACAAATATTTCTGATACTTCTGCATTTTAAGTGTTCTTTTGCTTAACAAACATTTTGTCTGAAGTAGTTTTCACATGAATGCAAATTTTTTCTGCAGATTTCTTCACTGCACTTCTGAAGTACAGAATGAACAAAAAACACATATTTTGAGCTACCAAATGAGCTAAAGGCCTCCGTATCTTGGAACAAGAAGAGTACAGCAACCCAGAAAAGATGCTTGAATTTCCACTTAGAAATTAGGATGTTTATAACAGCACTGAAAAAGACCCTTGCACTAGCAGAACAAAACAACCCCTCCATCCCATATAATCATAAAATAAGCTTGACATACTCTTGATAGAAATTTTAAAAAGTAAAATAAACACACAAAAAAGCAATATTAAATTGTTAAGAAAGCATTCCTGAAATAGTCATTGATGGCTACCATCACAAGAGGAAAATATTTTGAATGCAGTTCTCAATAATCAGATCTGAAATTATTCCCATCACCTAGGTAGTTGACTGCGGTTATTTAACTTTCAGATTGCATGAGGCAGAATGAAAATAGAATTCAAGAATTAATATTAAATTTGATACATCATGGGGAGGAGAAAAATAAGGGATGGAACCAGATGCCATACAGACAACTAGAAGGATTGGTCCTCATAAGAGAAATGCTCCAGGCCTCTAATCGTCTTTGTATATCTCTGCTGTCCTCTCTCCAGTATTTCCATGTCTCTTGAACTGGAGCTCAGCACTGGACCCTCATCAGTACAGAGGGGAAGGAATGGGCTAGCAATGCTCTTCTTAATATAGCTCAGGATACCACTGGTTTTCTTGGGCATGTTACTGGGTCATGGTTAACTTGTTGTCCACCAGGTCCCTACCCATAGAGTTACTACATAACCGTAAATAATCAGCATCAGCAAAGAAAGCTGTCCTGCAGAGAAAGACTGAATGGCTACCAGGTGAGCTTGTACCAAATTCATATCATCATGGAAAAGCCACGCTGACACAAATAAACAGCAGCAAGGCTGTATCACTTGGCTCTCAGTGTTCTAAGGACCACAACTAGCAGCACGTTCATCAATGATCACCTCACCCTGTTTGCCTCTCCAGCAGATCAGAATGAAGGTGCACCCCTCCAGTAATTGGCCTAAGACACTGCTCAGTGAAAGGCATCTCATTACCCTAATTTCTCCAGCAGTTTCACACAGAGATTCCCTTTCACCTCCCCTAAACCCTACTGACTCCTGGACCCTCTGGTCTCCATAGTGGGCTCTCAGAAACTCATTACATACATACCTGACTTCCGAGGCACTGAACCTACTCACAGGACAGTGCCATTCTGAAACACTTCCTCTGCAACCTACTATGTGCCCTGTACCCTCAGGCCCTGAATCCCTCCACACACACACTCCAGAGTGTGCTCCAGAAAGCTTCTCCCATTGACTCATGGTGACGGGCATCAGCTGCAGACCATGGGTAATAACCCTTCTGAGACAGCCCACAGAAAGGCCAGGAAACGGGCTTCTTACCCTGAGGTACTAGGGTTTGCCATCTGCCATCATGCCTCCCTGTTCCTCAATGCATGCCGAGACACGCCTACTTCCATATCACTTCACAGTTTGTAAAAGCAGTCATTAGGTAAAGAAAAGCTCATATGTATTAGTTATTTATAGGAGAAACATGGAACAACAAGAAAATAACCTGAAAACATAGAAATAAGTTACACATATATAATCAAATTGAAGATGTGGGAGTATAGGGAGAATTCAGTGATAAACCCTACTAATCCATTCCTCGGGAGATATTTTAGGTTTGTGTTCAGTTATTCATCACTTACAGCTAAGTAGGTGGTTAAAAGAAACTGTTGCCCTTTATTCCATATTTAACAGTTTATAAATATGTAACTATCAGTTCTTCCAGTGAGTCAGTCTACTGATTGACGATGAGAAGTTTGCTTTCAGGGTTTTCCAGTTCATACTTGCCTAAATCTGAACCTAACCTATAGGTTGCTCCCATTTACCTAGTCTCTCTCCAGCTTTTCAAAAGCAAAAAACTGCACTGTCCAGAGGCAAGTCTCCTCCTACACCTTAACTTGCTTTCTGGGAATTTAAAGAATGAGTGCATAATACTTTCAGAAAGAAATGTTAAGGAAGAAAAGCTCAGTCGTAGTTTCTCACCTTCACATCCCAGGGCTGCATTCACAACCCACAAGGAATTGTTTTAAAGAAGGTGAGTGCAGCTACCTTTATGTTCCTCTCCAGTAGAATATCCATCCAGCATTTACTAACAGGAGCAGACACTAAGCTCCAAACAGATTTTGCTCATTCAGATTCTCTGATAATCTATACTTGAAGACTCTGCACATTTGACTTTAAACACCTGAAGTGTTTAAAATATTACAGTACTTCTCAACTCAACAAATATTCTTTTTACACAACATGGAATTCAACCAACTGAAAGTCAATCTCTCTCGTGTTTTAAGAAAATCGCTCTCTTGTTTTGTGAGAAACTTGAATATCTTTTCCCACAGCTTTCAGGGAACTCCAGCCAAGGCTTCTGTGATACGTGATAAAATGTGGGCAAATTCAGCTTTTAGAAAGATTTAATAACAAATGCAATTTTACATTTTTAGAGGAGCGGTATTTTATTTCTTTTTAATAGACAGCAGAAAACTCACAAGCAGCTAATATTTTTCCATCTGATCAAGGAAAAAGGTTCACTTAAGTAACAAGTTTAAGAAGTTATTTTCTTCTGCTTGAAAATGACAGCACGTTAAAGATCGTATCAGACATTTTTAAACAAATAGACAAGGCAGCTCCTTACCTTCAGAAGCTAAGTATAACACAGTCACTGAAGTATCTCAGCCTACTTGATTGATCTCAACGTTTCAGATGGTAAAATATTCTGAAAAGCCTCTGGCAGGTATATATTGCGGTAAAAAATATGAAGGCCTTTAAGAAGTATCAACCTGAGCAAAGACTCGATGTCTTTGCACAGATGTCTATAGCACAGTTTGTTTATCTTGTAATAACAAAATTTCTGTGGTAGTTTCATCTATTCAGAAATACAAAATCTGTTCAAAAATGGTTAAAAAAATCTTTTTTTCCCCCTCTTTCAAATGAGACAGCCTTATTACCTACAATGTAAAGGAGATTAATGAAAGTACAAATCTGTGAACATCAGGAGAAGCTGGAAGTACACAGATTGCCACAACAGGACTCTCTAAAGCAAAGCCCATGGGTACCAGAGTTACATCACTGAGTGAGCTAAGGGGCAGTGCAACACAACACAGCACTGTTACCGGCATACTGACATTTCCCATGCTATCAACACACAACAAAACAGCACAGCTCTATCTAGTCATAGGGATTTGCTCTAAGGTCATCACTCCTACTTAACAAGAACCACCTACTGCCTTCAACAGAGGTCAGAGGAAATTCAAGGCATCCTTTTCCCCTCATGTCACTGTATAAAATCCTACTAGACCAGGCCTATTGCACACTTTCAGTCTGCAATAAAAATAAAAGAGAAATGACTGAAAGAAAGACAACAATGGGAAAAAGGAAAAAAAAAAAAAAACCACCCTGGAAATTCTTCATTGTGTATGCAGACATTAATCATTTAAAAGAGTGAAAACCATTTGTGTTAGAGAATTCATTTATACTGGCATCCTTGACAACAGAAATTCAGAAAAATTTTACGCTATTCTAAATATTCTGTAGCCTGGGTTCCAAATGCTCTCTGTTTACAGAATAAATGCTCACTTGTTAGCTAACAAAAGAAAGCTATGAACACTGCACACAAGGAAAACAGAATTTGAAAATCTTGGAAAGGAAGCACTGTGTGTATGGAGTGAAGAGAGTTTTCTGATTTACCAGGCCCTCCCATCCTCCTTTGGTTTCTTGGACAGCGTTCTGCAGAAAGATCTCTGTATTTGGTACAGCCCTTCCTATTATCTAGAAACTTCCTCCTCCGGATACATCTTAATTGTTTCAAGCTCAGCAGATGTTTTTTCACCATAAGACTGCAGGGACATAGGAATATGAACACCATTTTTCTAATCCTCTTTCTTTATCAGTTTGTAATATTCCATTAAATAGTTCCACGTTAACTTTTCCATAGCATACTAACCCAGCAGTTGCCTGTATTGCCTAAGATAGAAATCTTAAATAGACAGTGTAGGCACATTGATTTTAAATCTGATATGCGCAAACACAGGTTAGAAGAACAAAATATAATACAGGTAGTATTGTGGAAAAACAAGCTGCAATAGCCCACATAATATCATGGGGATTTTAACATCTTTGCAATACTCAAGTAACCAGAGGAAAGAAATAAAAAATAAATTAATTAAAAAAAAAAACCAAATTTAAAGACATCATTTTTCTGTTCAATATTCTAAACATGAGCTCCTCCAAAGAGAATGCAATATATCAAGATATACTTCCATACTGCAAGTATTACATTTACAGTCTGTGAATGAGGACTAAACCACTTTTGTAAAAACATTAATTACATTCAAATCCATATTTACAGGAGAGTTAAAATGGCCCAACAGGATACCACTGCCCTTATCACAGTTAAAAATAATCATGAAACGAGGGCACACAGGTCAAGAGAGATGAAAAAAGTCTTTAGGAAATACTTTTAAGTGATTACCTTTCACATTCATAGTCCATAAAGATGCATATTTATAAGCTTAGTTTTTTATATAGCAAGTTAGTATATAACTCATTCCTATTTCTAAACTATACCCTTAACACTACCTCATTTTGATCAGCTAACACATCTTTTCATAATTCAGTCAGCAATAAACTCCTCACATTTGCCTGCTGAACAGCAAAATTTGGGGGCTGACAAAATTACCTGACATCACAAGGCATCTGAAAAGATCTAAACATTCAATATTAAAGGTTTTGTGCCCTTGTTTCTTTTGCTTTCCCGTGATTCTATTTCTTCTAGTAGTTCTGTTGCTTATGTTATCTCACAGAAGTTTGAACTGACTGAAAATGAGCTACATCTGTGCCTCTCTTTTACTTTCAGTAGCTGTAAGCAATCTAGTCTGAATTCCATTGAGCCACTGTCTGAATAACACTGGGAGGGCCCCAGGAAGTCATATAGGTCAACTTCCTTGCTCAAAAGAGAGCCACTAAGAGATCAGACCAGGTTGTTTAGGAAGTTACCCATCTATATCTTGAAAAACTACACGATTTGAGGCTACTCAATCTCTCCAGGCAACCTGACCCATTTCTGGCTGTTTTTATTTCAAATTTCTTCCTGTTAAGATAAAAAACAAACAAACCCTAAACTGTATGAATGATGCTAGATTCATTCTTTGGGTATGATAGTTATACAATGGTAATTATTACTCTCAGACAAAATTAATTTTTAAATCTTCTGTAGAAAAGTTCTTTGGAAATGTTTGTTTTAGTTGGTTTCTAACAGTGTTTTAATCTTCAGTATTTAAGGCTCTAGTAAATAATGCTGCCATATTTAGAAGTTCTTGTTGAAATAGTGATCAGTTGCTATCACAGGTTTATTTCATTGAAAGATTTCATTGAAAGTTTATAGCAATGCCAAATGTAAGGGAGGTTGGAGGAAATTTCCTGCTTTGTTTACATTCTTTCAGAATAATTTGCATTATGGGAAAACTTCCAAAGTGAGTACATGCCCAAAGCTTCAACAATTTAAGGTGTCTGCAGCACCTCTGCAAAAATCAGAATGCGTGTATCCATCTCTTCTTGAGCGACGTCTCTCTCTTCTTGGGCATCTTAATAAAGTGCAACTTAGTAAAGGATGACACTATCATTAAAGCTCAAGTAATTTTTTCTCCAAATAGAAATTCACTAAACAGTTCTCTTTCTGTACTGAGCAGTAATGTCAGAAATATAATATTTCTTAATTATATTTCAGATTACATATTTCAGATTATGAAATAAAACTGGAAACATTTCACAAAAGTCTTGTTGAAATTAAATGAAGAAAAACAATAAGGTAAAAATGACTACATTTAAATCTCTTATTGCAAATGTAGAGGTAGAATATGTTCTACAATACCATGAAGGCACAGTCTGGAAGAGAACCGAGCTCCTGGTTAAAAATTCAGTCTTCCTAGTTCAAGAGACTGCCTGTTGCTAAGTTTGAAAGTTTGGGTTTGTTTTGTTTTTTTTCCCCTTTAAAGCAAACATATCCTAATATACTGACACTGATTTAGATAATCACAACAATTAATAAATATATGCCAGTTTCATCTATACTTCCCTCCTGAAAATAACAATCCATTACCTTGAGAACAAGTAATTTGGGGTTATTCACCCACTCAAGAATACATTAAAATAATTTGTGCACCAGAGAAAGTAGATTATGAAAAGGCATTCTATTCTGTTATCAAACAGATGGAAATCTGTGCAGCCAGCACTGGGTCTTTTTTAAGTAGAGATTCTTGAAGCAGTACAGGTTTTTAAGATAATTTAGTGATTTAAAACGTGTTTTCAAACAATATTGCAATTCATATTCTGACAGATTATAGCCATCTACTCTGCTTAGCTGGATTCAAGTTAACTAAATACAATAATGAAACAAAAATTCCCACCTCAGAGACTAAAGGGAGGAAAAAGGAGAAAAAGGAAAAGAAAAAAAAAAAAAAAGAGCAAAACCTAAAATGTATAACAACTTTCTTATTAATTGAAAAATTAAGGATTCTTTGCTGAAATTTGCACATATTTTGGTGAGGTTTCTTTGTTTTGTAAATTCAGGTGTGTTTTAAGAAAGAAAGGTGTACCTATTCATATCTTTGTTTCTTTTAACAAATTCAAACCCTCTGCAAGGTGTCAGAAAATATCCCAATGAATTTTCTAAAGTACGTATCATTGTATTTGTCTTAAACCCACTGAATCATTGTCAACCTGAATGCTTAAAAAATATGAAATACAGATTAAGATATCTGTGCTTTAAGTCTTGTCTACTCCTTAGCTTTAATCAGTAAGTGGAAAAGCTCTAGATCAACACCATGAATGCTTAATTTCTGTGATTCCATCAGACCATAGCAAATTACTTAAACTACCATACAGGTCAGCTACAATTTTCTAGTTTATCTTTCTGTGTGCTGAAAGGTTCTGAATCTCAAACATCCCAAGCACTTCTCCAAGGAGCTCATTCTAGGAGGCTTGTGCAAACACCCACACATCCATTCATCCTGCTCTGCCCCCCTTCCCAAGCCTTTAACTCAAACCAGAATATTCACTGGATGAATCCCTAACCGCAGTAATTTTTTTTTTCTCTTCTAAATTCAAACTAATTACAAGTGTGAGGCTTTCATATTGTTCTGTTTGAAGAGTTTTAAACACTGTTCTGATGCGTAACGCATTCTTTATTAACCTTTCACTGGTAATGACACCCATTTGTTTTTCATGTTCAAAATATCTTGTCTTTAAAAAAAAATGAAAATAAAAAGAAGTGGTTCTGACCCAGTGAAACTGCAGATACAGTCTCAAATAGATACCCAACACCCATACCTGCCTACCCATAAAAATTAAGAATTAATAATTTTTCTAACTTAAAATTCTTCTGCTTTTATAGTCAAATACACAGTTGGTTTCAACTGCAGGGTGAGGCAAAATATAAGAGGAAAAGAGGAAAAAAATCCACACACATTTCTGTTTGTGTTTAAGAATATCATCCTGGTTATAAAACTAGAGTGAGCATGGAGTTCCACCCACTACTGTCAGCAACTGATCAAGGCTCTGATTCAAGATGCAGAACACAACATTTTGCCTGAAGAAACAGTGTCAGACTTAGCATTCGTTTTACTGCGACTTAGTCAGCAATCGGGGTGGGGACTAAAGTTTTGAAACTAAGAAGTTCCAAGTACAAGGGTAGAAAGAATAAAAGGGAAGAAAATGGTAAAAGATTAAGCTGTCTATATCAGCAACCTACACTTAGAATGCAAATATTTTTCACAAAAATAAATAAATAAATAAAAAACACCAAGGAAATTTTTAGCTTTTTTTTAAGGTTTTATTTTTAGCTTTTAGCTTCAGCCAGTCCCGCTTAATTTTCACAAAATAAACAGATCACCCATACTCATACAAACTCGTTAGACTTGCACTGGCATCTGTTTCTCCTTGTGTTTGTTGCTTCCCTCCACACCAACTACATCCTTCTAGCTGCTTTCATACTTAGATGTATGATAACATAAAACTAGAAGAAATTTTCTCAATCAACAGTTGGGATGGAAAATGAAATAAGAAAATGAAACATTATGAAACAAGATGTAGAAAACCAGACATGGCACTAAACACTATCTGTAGAAAATGCATCGGCGTTCAAAGTGGAGCAGCTTCATACCACCCAAAAGAATTTACAGGATTTGACACAGCGTATCATATTGTTGCTCTGAAACCTGGCAGGCTGCCTCCAGCACTGGCCAACACCTGATGCTACACAGAGAAGGGAGTAGCAGCATATTGCACCTGGCTAATCTTGAGAGATTTGCTCTTTAATTGCTAAGCAGAGCAGAAAAGAAACACACTGAGGTTGCTCTTGGGCTACGTAAGTCATTTTACTCATGCTTAAATTTAGCATATAGACACTTTCAGATGACACTGCATTAAATGCAGTTGATTAGAATTAGCTTCTTACAGATAGAGACAATTTAGATAAAAGTTTGAACGGCTACAATTAATAGAGGTATGTCTCTCACAACTGCTAGCAGTAACTGATGCTATATACTTAGCATATGAAGAACTAATACGACCGTTTCAGGTTGGGTTTTTTTGGTGTTTTTTTTCCCTTCCTTCCAAGGGGAAGCATATTCCACAGAAACACAGAACTACTACAATCCTGATCTCTGGTTGTATACAACTACTATCTTCAATAAAAACAGGGTTGGTCTCCCTCAGAAACCCTGCAATACCCCCATGGTACAGAAAGCAGAAAAGAAAAAAATAATTCAGAGTTAACATGTCTCATTGTGAACAATCTTTCCTACCCTTTTATAGTCCTCAGCTACCTCCAAACCTCCTATATCAGGTTTCTGGATCTCCCAGAGAAGTCTTTCACAACAGATAAATTTTCACACAAAATATTCCTTGTTCTACCAAAGATAATACTCAGGCAGTAAAAAGAAACTACGAGGGCAGAAGAGTCACATTTTTGTAGTTAATGGTTACAACAACTATCTTTGACAACACGATATGAAAGTCATTTATTCAACCCAACACCAACACAATGCTTTGGTGGGGTAAAAAAAATAAGATCTCTTCATAAATTACCTCTTATGACAAAATTATGCCATATTCAACTCACATTTTTCTCAAGTTATCTCATTTGCTTTATAGATTGATGACAGTCTTCATGCCCAAGCCTCCATATACTACAGGATAAACATTTTCAACCGACTCATCAGTCTATCATATCCCTCACTTTTTTATGACCCTCTCCCATTTAGTCAAACTACTTTTGCTGGCAGAGTAGGATACAGTGCAATTAGATTTCTCCCAATTTGAGATAAACAAAACGGACTTTATCCTCCCTTCCACTACTATTTCAAGCATATTTTTTAATGTTACCAAGATCAAAAGAGTAATTCTGGTAATTTTTAAAAGACCAAGGACTGAATTTGAAATAAGAAGGAAGCGTTTAATTTTTAACAGTTTTGGGTCACACTCAGTAAGTATTCCTTGATGCAATTAGCTTTTCACTATAAGCCAGGAAAGGACTTTAAGAGCACCTGCTTACTTAGGAGAATGTTACTTCACTGTTATTTTCCCAGCAAGTTGGTGACATCCAAATAAAAAAAGGGATTACTATTTCACATTAGCTGTTCCATTCTTACTGCTATAACTATTTTTTTTTGTTGTCAAATCACTATCTGCCTTTTCAATCATATGTTTTTGAAAAAGCCATTTATTGCTTAGCTTATTATTTATGCAGTAAACACCTGATCCTTTTAGATGTCTGTAATCAACAGAAAACTTGATATCCACTATATTACAGAAAATAAAGAACTATTTCCAGTTCAGCATTTGACCCTTCCCACCTCTGCTACCTACTTTATTTACATGAGCTTTCATTTGCAAATGCTTTTATCTACTAAATGTCGCACCAAGAGATAAAAAGCTACTTGACTGCACAGAAAACACCTGAATAAATTGCCAGGAACCTCTCACTCAACCTCTCTGATATGGAGAAACTGAAAGGAGGATATGTTCCTTACCCAAATCAGAACAGTTTCAATAATTTATAACATATTCAGTTAGGCCATGACTATGGATCTGTACTTAACCCATAAAGGAAGAAGATGAAAAGTTTCAAAGCACATCTTCAGAAATAAAAATGACATACAAAATTTGAGCCAAAATAAGTTGAAAACTGCGTCACAATTTGTAGCAAGCAATCCAAGTAATCCTCATATCTTCACACAAATAATACACCGCTCTTATCTGTGATTTATTAGGTAGTAGGACTGGCAAAAAAGCGAGGAAAGCTAATGAATAGCCTTTTCAAATTCATGTCCAACGAATCTAGTTGGAAAATATTCAAATGTTTATGTTCAACACAGCGGAATAAAATAACATCTTTGTGTGCACTTTTGATATATGTTTTTTTTGTTTGTTTGTTTTTGATGCAAATCTCAAATATTTTAAGCTGATATGAGGAGTCAACTTCTTATAAAACTCTACAAATAAACCTTGTGTGAAAATTCAGTTCTACACAGCCCTATGAAGTAATTTTATCAAAGTCCACAACTGTTATATAGACAATTAAAAACACCAAAAGACTAATTTCAGTGCAGTGTTCAGGGTGGCTCAGTCTGCGTTCAAGAGGATCAGAAAAACTGAGCTTTTTACCATTGAGTTTCATCTGTTCCTACATTCCTCCAGAACCTCCAAAAAGAAAAGAGAACTCAAAAAGAAAAAAGACAAGCCGATGTTTCCAGCAAACTCCACTCCCTACCATCACTGTTCTGTTTCCCATTTCACCTTGTAGCCAATCTCTATCTTCTTAAGCTACTGTTGTCCATTTGGACATGAGCTCTGACTACATCAGATATCCCAGAAACATTTGCACTGCAAAAGGATGAGAAACAGTAATGTTGCAAGGTAGGACAGTGAAAAGGAACGGGTTGTGTTATGCTTATGTTCTAGAAAACAGCATCCTGAGGGTAAATATTCAAAAATTGCTGCTGGAGCCGCAGTGAATCAGACATCAAATAAGCATCATGTTTTGCCTTTCAAGGCATGACTACCTCTTCAGTAAAGTCAGCACTGATAACCAGATAGGCAGCGATAGCTATCTTGCCTCTGCAGTGGAAAGCCAGCAAATGATAGCACTTTTGAAAAGGTGTTCTCTTTTCAGATTAAGAAGTTACTTGAGGCTTGAGTCTGATAACTTGAACCTTCGGGGCAGAAGTGAAAATGAGTGAACATGCACAACAGTGCTGTTTACAGGCTGGTCCCCAAGAGCCAGGTTTCATCAGACTGCTGGATCCACATTGCCTATCACAGACGCACACCTCTTCTGCATAGCATATCTGTACTAGTTTCAGTGGGGCTATGCTGTTTACTGACAGCACAGATGAGGTGGCATTAACTTCTGCAGCAACGCATAACTCAACATGACACATTCCAAGACAAATTTAGAATTCCAGTTCTACTGAACTACACATGCCAAATTAGAACGACTTCTACACATCCTTCGGGAAGCTTATTTGCTTTCCAGATACACGTGTAGTCGCATGCAGTTCTTCAAACACAAAGCAAAGCAGAGATCCAAGAAAAAAGCCACTACCCTAAGTTTTCCTGCCATCAGGGGACATGGGCTTGCCATACTCCAGCAGTTCCACAGTTGTACAACTATCAAGGAACCACCACTGCTTGCATGAGCCGCGGTTGCTGGAAGGTCTCACAAATCTGTTGCAAGGTCAAAACCCACCTGCAATACAGATGGGTAACAGAAGCAACACTGCCATTGTCATGGCTTCTCAGCACCCTGCAGGAGCTCTCAAGCCTTGGAAGCACTTGTGTTCAGGGAAAAGGCAGCCAGCCTTTCTCCCTCTACCTCAGTTTGGCACAAGTAACTACAGGGCACATGTGCAATCAGAATTCATCACCATGTGTGGGCAGCTTCTCAGTTGCTTATTTATTTTGTTGCCCGATTCAAACTATCAGTCTCAATCTTAACTCGTCATTTTCAAATTACCTCTCCATTTCATTTCTCTAGCATCTATTCCAATTAAAGAATTTACGGTTTTCCATACCAGGCTTATTCAAGATTTCAACAGCTCTTCAGAGAGTCAGTTTTGGATTATGTAACCCTCCTGCCAAATGTTACATGACTTTTCACATTAAAAGCCAGTGTCAGTGCAAAGGAATTTATAAGTTCAGATAGTCAACACTTCAAAACAGTGATTTCATCTTGAAATTCCACACATAAGCTTCCTTAATCTCTTTAATAAACTTCCTACAGGTAACAGTTCTCCCATGGGAGAGCTGTAGAAGAGTAGAGGAGAATTGCTTTTCCTCATCTCAGATGCACTGCCTTAAGTAACTCCCCAATGGTGGTCTCCAATTCAGTGCTGATAGTACCAAAACATTTGGTATTTGATTGCACTGAGTCTGCTACACCACTACAGCTGTTGTGGAACAGACCAGTGGCCAAGCTGGATCAGGGAAAATGTTATTTCTTTTCTTACGGGTAATCAATTCTTGCTCAAGTGAGATCTCAGTGAAAGCACGCATGAATCTGTCAATGTTCTGACATCATCTTCCTCCCTAATCTCAGCTGAAAATCTTACCATATATACGTCAGAGTACCAATGGGTATACATTCAGTTATTTTCTCCAAACCTAATCCAATTTCACTACCAGAATATATGTTTCTAATGTCAAATCAGAGTATGTTTATGCTAACGTCATTTACACCCAGTTATTTCCACTGCCTGACAGATTGAAACAACCAGATCGCCCCACGGTAGAAACAGTTATGCAGGCAAAGCTGTCAGTTTGCCAACATAATTAATTCCACACAGGAATATGAAATTACATTTCAGCCCACAGCAGATTTACCAACCCTGCTCCACTGCCACCATAACATCAAAGCTTCTATATTTTATATCCTTAGTAGCCTTTTTAACTCCGAAGTCTTAGAAATAGGTGTCAGTATTTACACCTGAGCCTCTTAGAAATTCCATACTTGAAAGAATCGTCTCCTAAAGACACAAGTATATGCAGCTTGTTCAATGCTTCTTTGTAAAAGCTATTTCAGTAAAATTAACATGCTGACCTTTGTGATATAAATATGCAAAGTGATCCATCTAACAGCTAAGAAGCCATAAGGAAGGTTGATAAAAACATATACTTCTGATGACCTCCCACTGAAGGGAATGCCATGGCTAAGGCTAAGTGCTACTTTCTGATGCGTTTGCTGAACACTGATAGGCTCTCTTGCAAAATGTTTTGCTGCAAGGCTATATTAAAACATTTGTTTTGAGCTCATCTCATGGCAAAAATGGCATTTCTACTCTATACGAAATAAATAAATACAGAATACATTTAGTATTGGTAATACATATCCATGCCTTCCCTTTTTCTTTTCCTCCTCCCATCATGAAGGGTCTAAATTTTGATTTATTTTTGATGGCTCATTTACACAAACTTTGCAAATTGCATTGTTACACAGCTGAAACTTTTTACTCAGTGGGGATAAACTCTTCTAGCCTCATGCTTTGGGATACAAAGGGGAGGATGCAGAGGAAGAAAGTACAAAAGGATAAAGACTGTAAAGTAGGCCATACCAGTAATACTAATAGTTCAGGAATATGCACTACCTTTGATAAAAAACAATTTTTGTATTCATTTATGGTTTTTAGATCCTGAAGAATCTCTGATATCATAGAGCTGAAACAAAAAGTTTCAAAACAACATTTACAGAACATACTTAACAAGTGAAAACTCTATACATAAAGCATACATGAAGTATGCAGACTTGAATTCTTAAAGCATTTCAAGAGTTATTCTAACAGAACCAATTGTGAGATTATGACTAGAAAATAATTTTCGAACACATTTACAAATGTTCATTAACTCTCAATCAGTACATAATTTGAGTACATATTTCCTTCTTTTAATTGAAATGTTTAAGCATCAACCCCTCTGACAACTCTCATTACTAACCATTATATTATTGTATGGGAACTGTTGAATCACGGCCTGAACCACTGATTGATCACCTGAGGCGAGCACTGAGTCAGCTGCAGGGGCACAAGTGAGTGTGATTGGAAGGGGTGGAGTTTGACTCCACCTCTCCCAAGACCCCATTTAAGGGCTGACCATCACCAGGGAAGGATCTCTTTTGGAGATCCCTCCCTGACAGAGTTATCAGCAAGCCTCGACCATCATCAACATGAACCACTCTCTTTTTACTATTTGTTTGTGTACCATCTATTTAAGCCTACCAAAAATATACCACCTTTAGCACTATTTTCTTTGAGTGTTATTCTTGGGCGTTATTTGCCCTACAATTATCAAGGCTTTACTGTCTGAAAAAATAAAGGTTAAACTACAATTTCTAACCTTTTTCTGAATGACTTTTTTTTTCCCCCCCAGAAGTGACTGTAAATTCTACAGCTGTAGGTGTAATGCATTAAAAATATATACTCAATTCCTGAGATAGCAAGTTATTTTTCTTAATGTCCACATACCATGAAATGGTTGGATGATAGAAAATGGGACTAGAAGGACACATCCCTTGGAGAAGTTAAAGTAATATCTGTTGGATGAGGGAAAAAGTGATGATTCTATTCACTTCATAAAGCCTTTTTTTTTTTTTTTCTTTATTCCCTGGGGGTGGGAATGAGCTTAAGTTTGAAGATTCATTTATGTCTAAGAGACTTTAAACTAAAGATTTAAAGAACACACAAGATTTTGTCATTCTGCCTTTTTGTTTATTTAAATGAAAAGACTTATCTAAACTGAATAACTGTTGAGTGCTAGTTAACTTAGGTAATTACTCCACTTGCATAAAGTAATGTAAATACTCCTTCGATAAGTGTAATTTGAAATATAAAGTTATTCATTTACAAATTTACTGGCTAATTTGTGGTTAAATGGTGAACTAATTAAAGTAAAGCTTCTATCCCCTTTCAAAGAACAGTAGTTCCAAGTCAGAATGATAAAGCAATCCGGGATGGGAGCTAATTAGATTCAGCATATTAATCATGCTTGTTACTTCAGAAGGAGAGGGAAAAAAAAAAAAAAAAGTCTAGCTGGTTTCTTTTAAGTTGTTGTTTGTTTGGTGTGTGTGACAGAAAACAGGTAAGAGAGCGATATGTTTTGTGAACTAAATGCCTGCTGCAACATATTTGAACCTCTTAACAATATAGTAACTAAACAACTGCATAGTAAAAAATACCCAGATAGCTATTGGTTGCCAAAACTATTGCCAAGCCCAAATAAAGAGCCGAAGCAAGCCAAACTCCATGTGGGAGCTCTGGATTTAAGCATCATCTACATGTGAATTGTACGCATATGGAAAACAGGGCCAGAGTTGGCACGAATTTTTTGCACTGGTCATTCATGATTAGCAGCTCCATCAGTGCTGCAGTGCACACCTTGAACAGCACCATCTAAGCAAGCTTCATGAGTTCTTGCTGCAGGCTGGTACAGTTAGCTGCTGTTCCAGCAATTGTTTGCTTAGGCCTCAGCATTCTACTCTTTACGTTTGGACTGCATTAACACACACTGACCGTCATGCACTGAGATGCAGGATAGATTAAAAAAAAAAAAAAAAAAAAAAAAACTTCCACTGATAGACATGCCACTGCTGTGCTCATAAAATGGCATGACACAAGAGTTCATTATCAATATAACACTGCATTTTCCTAAGAAATCCACGTCTACCTCAGAACTGAGCTTACCCTCCAAGAAGATTGGTAAAGGCTGCCCAAACAGATTAAAAACAGCAACAATGCTTTATTGGCCTTAAACCTAGAAACCAGCAGTCCAGCCTGAACGCTGTGTTTGAGTTCAAAAGCCCCCAGAATGAGCCCTGGATATACAGCAGAGATAATCCTTGTCCCTAAGAGGAGACATGGTCGTTTCATTGAAAACTGTGAAACAGAACAGTTCTGCAGGGAAGAGAGACGCACAGAAGCAACAGCAGCACAGCCACCTCATTACGCAAGGCTTAGTGATTATACAATATTGAGCAGTACTTATGTTAATCAGCCAGAGATATATCACTGTATTAGGCAACTACACAGCAGCATACCACGACTCCTCTCAATCTCTCATGTTCATAGACTTGTTAAAATGGAGAGGGGGAACTGTTTTCAACTGGCTCCTTTCCAAATGAAATCTGAAAACTGATAGATAATAACTGATACAGAGGCTTTGTCAGGCTTCTAAAAGAGAACTCAAATAGGAGTTATCAAGCAAAGTTATCATTTACTATGATATTGTAAAATAAAAATAATCATCATAAAGTAATCTTGATTTTTAAACAAATATTTGAGTTAGGGCACTGTCTCACTTTCATGGTTCAGATAGGCAGGATTCCCCCCTAACTGGAGAAATGAGGGAAATAAAACAACACACCTTTACTGAGCTTTCATCACAAGGCTCAAAAATTTATTGAAGAAGATAATTCTAACAATGATTAAGAGGTCCAGTCTCCTGAATCAAGCTTGCTACATGAGCATTCACTGACAGATATTTTGAAGGAAAAAAACAACTATTAACAGTTTAATTATCCTCTTACTCTGAACTACGTTTGCTTAGGGAAATAAGCTTAGATCCAAACTCGGTTCTACTCGTTTTCAGAAATTTATTCTGAATTTACTTATACCTCTCAAAGAAGAAATATTTGTCATGGTAAGTCAGAGCATTAAGAAATCTGCAAGATTTTCTTCTATCCCATTTGTACAGAGCTGCATTTCAAGTCATATTCAGGCAAACAGATCTTATTGAGTTGTTACTCAGTGTAAAATCTATTTCTGTTTTGCATCCCTGATTAAGTCCCAATTTATAAGACTGGAAAGAATCCAAACTAAGAAATAATTCCTTAACAACAGATTTTTTCAGGGGAGGAGGGGGAGGGTAAGAATGGGGAAAAAGAGAGCAAGCACAGTTCTGAAGTACATCAAGGCTTTTAATGAAAATCAATGTCATTTTAAAGGTAAAGGTTTAGAATGCAATCAAAGGTTTTAAACACCAAAACCAGCGTGTGCTTCAAACTTTGATTTTCTTTTGTGTGTCCAAATTGGCCTTATCCATTCATCACCTTAAGGCAAAGAAGTGACTCTGAAATGCCACTGAGTGGTCCAGGCTAACAAAGAGTTCCCATAAGCCATGATGTGGAATGCTGGAGGATATATTCTGGCAGATTATCCGTCCTCTATTTGAAGACTCATTTTCTTTGCATTTGCCCTTAAGCAGCCTCTCCCTAGCCGCAGCCAGCAAGCTGGCTTGAAGGGTGCCACTGGTCTCCCTTTGGGAACTCCATAGATGGTCATAGGTCTTCTTCAGCTGTAACCACAAATCTGTAAGGGTCAGGAAGGAGTAGGAGGGCTGTTTCCTATAGCTGAACACTGATTCTATGGTAACCTACTTTCTACAGCTCAGCATTAAGTTGTAGAAAGGTAAACTATTACTGACTCTGCAAAGATTTTCTTTAACCAAACATGACAAAGATCCAAGTGAAACAAGTACTGTCCGAGTGTTACCAAGCAGTTACGTGGTTGGAAAAAGAAAAGTAGTGGTGAGACATTTAGAAAAAACAGCCTCTGAAAAGAACTTTTACAAACACATGAGAACAGCCCCCAACAGAGCCTGCACCTCTCCCTCACACACACCATTCCAGGGCACACCAAGAGAAAAGCTGAGAAATCCAACACTTTCTACACTACTGCCTTTGGGGAGGGCTGACACCACTAACCTCAGAACACAGAGGGGCTGCATGGATAAGCATGATAAAAGCAATGTTACATATAGGGGAGGAATAACAGTCTGGCAGTGTTGTGTTTAATACATCCTAAAATGTGGTTTGCCCTCTTGCTGGCTCATGCTGAGCTGTGGTCACTAGCACTCCCAGGTCCCTTCCTGCTGATTTGCTGCTCTCCAGCCACTCATTTTCCATCTGCATATGGCACCGGTCTGTCCTAAGTGCATCACCCTTTGTTGTAGCTCATTCCCTTTCTAATCACCCTCTACTCCAGTACATCTAGATTCCTCTGCAATGTGTCTTATCCTCCCAGAGAGCTAACAGTGCATTCAGTTTAGGACCATCAACAAACATGATGAAGCTGCATTCCACTTTTGTATCCAAATCATAGATAAAAATGTTACACAGGACTGGCTCTAGAACTGAGACCTGAGGAATACCGCTGGTGACTGCTCACTAGCCAGACATATTTCCATTTACTGCAGCCTCCAAGCTCTACTGCCAAGCCAGCTCATCACCCAGCATAATGTGAACCTACTCATACCGTAGTTGGACAGTTTGTCCAGAAGTATGTCAATAGGATCTCTTTCCTCTTCGTCAAATCCCTCATCTACCACACCCAGAGCCTTGTAATAGGTACAAGCAGCAGAATCTGAGTAGGCAGTCAGGGGTTTGCGTCTTTGTCTTCATGCAGAAACTTGCTTCCACCCTTCAGCCTCCTTCAAGTTGCTGTCTTTATCCAGGCGCAGATCAGAGACCTCACAGCTTCCCCATCTAGTCTGGAAGTCTGGCCAGCAGGTAGAGCAGCTCAACAGCCTGGCACACCCCACACAGCGTGTGTGTTCCAGCAGAGCTCTACCTCAGGGAGTAGCTCCAGGCATACACACTGGGAGCTGGGCAGTCTCATATGGACTGCCTGCAGCCCTGTCTGTGTGGCTACACGGCTCTTACTGGGGACCAGAAGCAGAGGTAACATAACAGTAACAGAAGCAGAGGGCATGTGAGGTGTATTGCAATATCATCCACTTCTGGCCATGACTACTAGGCTTCTTTCCATATTCAGAGATTCTTCAGAGGCTCTTCCTTAAGAGTGGAAGGGTAACTGGCAGAGAATCAGTCTCCCCTGTGTCAGCCAGGGAAAACACAACAAAATGTAACAAAACCAAAAAGACTATTACCAAAAGTCTTTCCATCCTGAGCTAGCACAAACACTGATCCCAAAGTACTGCCCAACTCCACTGAGGAGAGGAAGTAAACATGCTGCACTGGTGCCAAAAGCAACACAGGAATGCAATGAATACAGAGACACTTTTTTATGCATTCACAATACTGAAAATGCATATACTTGCCTATTGAGGACAAACATCTAAACTTCAAAACAATTTCCCATAATTTTGAGTGCACAAATACTGAAAGAAACTACAAAAACTAAGAACACGTTGAAAATTAACTTTCAGAAATCACCTTTATGTCAGCATTTTTTACGCAGAGCACTTTATCCGGCATCCATCAGAGTCCCCTGTACAGAACTGCACATTTGAAAGATCAGCTGTACAGTAGATTAGAAAGAATAATTCCCTCCTGTACTATAGGAAATCAGTACCATTAGTGGGAACTAATGTGCCAAATATGTAATTTTTAATCTTTATCAAATCTTTCACGTGCAGAATCTGTTAACCTTTTTTTTTTTTACCTTTCTATGACAGATTTGAGTTTGTGAACAAATTGATCACTGTACACATTATTTAATAATTTCATTCTTAACTGCTTAATGAATAAAAATGAATTACTACATATACCGCATACATCCACTACCAAACAATACCACTGAAATAAGTTTAATTTACTTCAACTCATTCAGCCTGTGCGTGCACACACAATGACATTATTCTCATCTCATGTATAAACGGAAAGAGTAGAAAGTATTAAAATTTTAGTCTTCATCTGCCAAATAGCAGTCCATCAAATAGGGAGAAGTTTCAAAAATATTTAAGTATTTTTTCTGATTGATTGTGAGGGCTGCTCTGGAAAACATGAACAATATCAGACAATTTACAACACTGTCTTCAAGGAAAATGCTCAGTTTACGTCTCTGAATGACAAGTTCAATCATTTCTTTTCCAATTCTATAGAAAACAGTAGCAAAAAATAAGTATTCATTAAGGGAAGTATCGTGCACAGCATTAAGCGGAACCCCAAAGATGTAGTGCCTTGGAATTAACCTGAATTTTGGTATGTTGTAGAACATCAAAGAATGGTCCCCCCTATGCATTCCCAGTTCTTACTGTAACAGGAGATGCATCCGCCCATTCCACTCACTGTGACACAGGGCCTGCTCTGAGAACAGAGGATTCTTCTAAATTCACTCAACAGCTAAATGTTAACCTATAAACACCATGCAGCCAAATCACACCAATACCACAGAGTAAACCACCTGAAATTTCACTTGATCAACAGACTCATCTGTTCATGCATAAAATATGGACAGTATATGCTTATGGAAGAAGTGACAAATCCTGAAGCGCTTTCAAAGCTGTTCTCATCCACAAAGACACTCATGATAAACTCAAGTAATGAAAACAACTGCCAGGAGAAACGGAGGCAGCAAAGAGCTGGAGAATGCACTCCACATAACATGATGGCCTGCGGAAACACCAACCATACCCAACCAGCCAGAAGTGAAACAGAAGAAATAAAAGGAATAAGACACAACTAATGGACATCTAGATAGGGATCAAGTATTTTATCCCTAGCTCTTCTCACTGCAACCACCCTTCCCCACAGCACCTTTCCCAGGTGTAGGTGTTTAGAAGAAAAAGATAATCTTTACCGTGGTGAGTCACATCCCCATTTCATGTTATTCCACCTGTATTCTCCCAGCTGTTAACCACATTGACATAATAAAGTTATACAGAACAAGGAGAACTTAATTCAGTCAACCAAACCACAGACTCACTTGTATCCTACTATAAAGGAAAGACAGAAGTAGTGCCTATTGTAAAAGTTATACGAAAAGTTGAAACATTTTTTTTCCCCAAACCTCTTAAATAGCATTGTACAACAGTAACTGAAACCTGTAGTTTCTCACCACTTAATTTACAAGCTCTGTCTTGCTTTAGCATTGTGGCCAATTAACAACGCTACGTGAGATAACAAAGAAACAGTATGAAGATAATTATATACCAGTGCACACTAAAACTAACTGAAACCCAAACTGCTAGGATTTATTTTTAAATACATTTTTCCTTAAAGAGTAGCAAATAGCTTTTCCTTGGACACAGAGGGAGATCAGCAAGTACTTCTTTTCTCTTAAAATGAAATCTTAAATATAATTTATCATCCTTTAATATAAATCCATCACTACAGCATGGATTGAGCAGCTTGCAATGCTGCAGGAATGGCTATAGGAGACAAGCTCCACATCAACTATTCCTTTATGCTGCTCTCATCACTTCAAGTGATAGGAGAGAGCAGTGGGGATAGCCCTCTCTCTGTTGACATCATTACTGGTAAATGTGTTGAAGGGAGTGACACAAATATTGACAGCAGTTGTCTCCTGGCTATGTTACTGGGACTCTCAGAGGAAAGCTCTGTGATTCAGGGACTCAACCAAAGCTCCTTTGTATTTTTACTTCTGGCAATGGCTGTGAACAATAAACTCATTTTTTAAATGGAGGAGTATGTAAAAAACGATGACTGCGTGAAACACAGCATAGCCAGCCAGTCAAAGGAATTCTTCCATTATATTTAGCATTAGCGCAGCCTCACCTTGAATACTACATGCAGTTCTGGTTTTCACAGTACAACAGGGCAGAGGCCCCCAGAACCATCCAGAGGAGAGCAACCAAACCATAGCAGGACTGAAGGCATGGCCCGTGAGGAGAGGCTGAGAACTTGGAAGATCTCTTCTAACTGAGTTATTCTGAATATTACAGTGGCCTTTAAAAATTGCTAACTTCAGCAGAGCATGTTCCTCCTTCCTCACTCCCATTTCTGTCTTCTTTTTAGTCCCAGCTGCAACAACATAAGCACTTACACTCTCAAATTCACTCAGGGATGCTACACAGAACAATTTAATTGAAGGAAGGAAGTCCTTAAAGAAAAATAAATGCAACAGGATAAGAGGAAAAACCTTGACCTTGAAAATCATCTGGAGAACTTTATCCATTTAAAACAAGTTGAAAAGACAGTGGTCTGCAGCACATACTTTCCTCCTGCTCATGCTTCAGGCAGCTGTGAACTACCATGGGCTGACATTCAGGAACCAAACTTGAGGATTCACTATTTTGCAACACAATCACCATCATTAGCTATGCATTTTTACCAGGAATTAATAAACTGCACTGAAGAAAATCTCCACTAACAGGTGACCCACGTTTCCAGAGTATTTCAGCATGCACCCCTCTCTGTGCTCACATGCAGTCTGATGTCCATAAACATTCAGCAAACACTGACAAATGCCAACAGATGTCATTTTTTTCCACATGCAGGAATTCAGTGACATACCTTTGCTTCACACACTCTTCCATGTCCAGTGCCACTCTGTCAGACTACCCTTCTCTTTCCATGCATTGCATGGCAACAAAATATAATGGAATATTGGTAGGAAGGTTCAACCTCTACTGTCATACCACCACCATCTTCCTCCAGTGCCATGGGCCAACATCATAAAATACAAGGCATTACTTTCAGAGCAACCCTCTTACATAAGATAGCCCTTTATTTTTCCCTACAGTGACAAGTACAGACAACTAAACTTTAGAGCTTACATTACATCTAATACGAACTTAACCACGAAGCAGAACATTTTCAGTGTTGCACATCTGTCTCCAGAACAGATACATGCAGAACAATTAGCTTAATTCTAATGACAAATCAACCTGTTCATTTGTTGGCTTTTATGTGTTTCTGCATATAAAGCTAACATTTAAGAAAATTATTCTCAATCATGTAGGACAATTCTAGAGAGCTTAAGTTTAGAGTACAGGCGTTCAGTGCATTTACAGATGGAGTCTGCAATCAGTAAGCAAATTATAAGCACGTACTTGCTCTTGGATTTGAGAACATATTGAAAAAATCTGGTGTTTTCCCTTTCCACATCTTCCATTTCTCTCTCTCCCCATCTTCTCTTCCATCCCTTTGAAGAGAGTTTTCCCAAAATACTCTCCTTTTATTTCATCAGTGCTTGGAAGCGGAGGCAAATGATTACCTGTTCAGCTCCCTACTTATTTCCCAGGGATATGCTGACTCCCATTCCCATCTCAAGTACAGAAGAAGTATGTCAGACACCACTAAAATAGTCCTTCTCCAAAGAGGTACTCTCTGCCTGTACATCTTTTCTAGATGACATCCCTCAGAACAACTAGCAGAATGACACAGAGCCATCACATATATTTGCATTTTCTCAAAAATGTAATCAACTCCAGGCAAAAGTTTTAGGAAATTCAACTGCATTAGACTAAGATATTTGGTAAAAGCTTGTTGTATTTTTTTTTTCCCCAGTATGTCTCCCTGCTAGCAACATTCCTCTTGTTCACCAAATAGGCTACCAAGTTAAGTGGAAATCATTCATAAATGTTCAACCTCCCAGTCCTAGAGCTCTGCATTTTCTTCACAGCTACATTTTGCAGAGGAAATATCTTGTTTTACCAATTCATTTCTATCATAGTGGCAACAAGGAAGTGCTAATTACATATTCGCTTCCCAGCTATGAAATCTAATCTCTTCTGTTCTTTCACAGAAAAAATACTCTTTTTCAGGTTGAGAAAATACTTCTTTTTAACCATTATACAAACTGATATTATTAGAACAAATGGCTCAGCTTTGGCTTTAAAAGCACAAAAGGAAAAGTCCCTTAGTCATTTTGCAGCTTTTCTTGGGCTCAGAAAAGTTTGAGTCAGTTCAAAAACAGTAATTACTGAAGGATTTCTGAAACTAGGCTTTTGCTGAAAGGTGTGACTGTTTCACTAAGTATGCCTTCTCTCTCTGCTGCCTGCTGTATCACTGTGTCTGTCACCCCATATCTGTCAAATGGATGAAAAAGCACAAAGCCACAGTTCAGCTTTAGTCATATATGTGTGGTAGCTGGCTGTTCAGAAATACTAATTTCTGATTAAGGTACAAGACCCATAGAAGCACATTACACATACAAGAAAATACCTGAAGATTATTATGCAGGCAATAGGAGTAAGCGAAAAATAGCAGTAATTGCTGACCCCTGAAGAAAGACTAAGAATTTTGCATGGTTCATAGCAAGGTCAAGTGGACAACAGTGAAAAGCCAACTACATTTGAAAAATTAATTTCAACTTAATTCTACTAATTAATTCAAATTAATTGCTACTTAAAAGGTCTGTTCCTGCAAGTCTTTTTCATGCCAGTAACTCCAAAGACTTCTGCTTGTAATGTCTCAGTTAATAAAATCAGTTCCTTAAACTTGGCTTAATACGCCATGAAACAACAAAATACCAAGGAAAAAAAAACAAACAAACAACAAGCACACACCAACAAACAAACAACTAACACACACCAAGAGAAACAAAGGTATGAAGAAGGAAACTCATGGTATACAAAATATATTACAGGTGAGGGTAACTAAGAAGTGTAATATTATAGACAGTTCAGAAGGCATAGCTGGAGAGGTAGTCTGATGCTATTTTTGATTACCAGTTAGTCAGGATGCCTCTTCCTACAAGAGAAAATCATCCACCAAGATGAAGACAAAAGCTACAGAAAATGAAGATTTCCATTGTTAAGGCAAGTTAAGGATTGAGTAGTTTTGTGTGCAGTCCCTAAACCACGTTTCTACAACAGTCTCTGTAAATCACTGTTTTCACAGTCAAATTTGACATCAAGGAGAAAGTTGAAGAGTGAATTGAAACCCCACCTGATGGCAACTTCACACAAGGTCAACCATGAATACTGTGGTGTGCACAGATTAAGCATCAGAGAGATATAAAATGAGATACTGACATGTAAAGCTGTGATTTTTTAATACATTATCTTCATCAACTTTTTTTTCAGCTGATAGTTGTACATACTCTTATTGAAGAGGTAAGCAAAAGAATTTTCAAGACCCACCCACTTTCAACTCTTTTGAAGTTCCTCTTCCAAAAAAGTATTAAATCCATCCATCAACCAGCTGAAGACCAGGCAGAGGCATGCGAGAAGCAGACAGGGTCTTCATCTCTTTGTGACCAATATGTCCCACGCTATTATAAGCAACCAATACTACATATGGGTTTCAAAATAGCTTACCAATATCAGCTGTTTTTGTTCAAAACTAATTTCCTCAGAGTCCTCCCACAATTGTTTTCTAAATGCACAAAAAAAAGTGTTTAATGAAAGCCCCTGTATCTACTGTTTCTTTTCTCATTGATATATTCACAGAAATAATTTAAAAAGTTTAGGCTTTCAAAGTGAATTATTTCTTCTAACATCTGTGATTTTCACCAAATTACTGATACCTGCCACATTTCTGACAGTCAGCACATAGAGAAATATTACACTAACATCTTCCACAAGCTTTTGTGCTCTTTCTTCTGTTTTTCAGAGCAGCACTCATTAGGTAGGGTTGCTTTAACAAAACCTAGTAGACACTGACAATGAAACCCTATTTACTTAAGTTAGAAGTCATCTTCCTCTGTGAAGTTATGTAATTTTTGATGAACACTTATAAATCATGCGTAAGTTATTTTATTGGCAGATATACTCAAACGATTCCTGTTGTCAAATACAATCTGATAACATACCAGTAACACAAGAACTGGTTCATAAAAATTAGTCACTAAGTGTATCTTCATCTGACATCTCATCAGCTGCACCAGTAAGCATATTCCATTATCTCCAAAAATATCTTAAAACAAGCTTGTGACTTTAACAGAAAGGGTCTTCGTATCTGAAAGATAAAGAAAGGTATATATTCTTTCACCAAATGGCTTCAAGGAAATCTTAAAAATTCATATTATTCTGTTTCAGGCTATTTCATTCAATTCCTGTTTCTGCTTTTATGTTGATAAAAATCAATTCTAAGTAGGGCATACAAGTGAAATAATGATCGAGCTGAACTATGCGATAGATGTTAGGGACCACTAAGAACAGAATAATCCACAGAAGCTGGGAAAAAAAAAAATCCAAACAAAACACTATATATGGTAATATGGTATGGAAAGCTCCAATGTAGAGATAAAAAAAAAAAAGGCTTCAACATATTTTCTATAAATACAGTCACATAAAGAATGCTAAAATTAGAAATCAATAGAATGTTTTCCAGTTGATTAGTCATCACTGAACACAAACCTCCAAGGGTTACAGCTTTGGGAAACTGTGTTTATACAAATTTCCCCCTTTTCGTAAAAGCTAGTATGATGTACTTTATAATTTTCAGCCTTTTATTTCACTGCAGGTGTTTTCAAGTAGAAAGCATGAAGTGAAAAATGGGATAATTCATTTAGCTGTATATAAAATTTCATTTTTACAAATCAGTGATTCATTAATAGACACAATCCTCCATTACTGGCTAGTTTTCTGGGGTTAGGTTTTTCATTGCTTACTTTTTGTTGGTTGTTCCTTAAGTTTTGTTTTTGAAAGGATAATTAAGTATTTAAGATGAAAAACAGTTGAACCAAGGAACTAATCACATCACATCTCTGGGTTTACAGTATATGCCTATGGGCACTTCGTTTCTGCAAGATAATGATGTCTGGCTTGAAATATAGTTTAACATCACTTTTCTTAAGACCACATAAAGACTATATTAACAATAGCCTTGATGATCATTTAAAACTTCAGTGTTTATGTTTTATAGGGATATAAATCTTGGTAAGACTTCTAAGCCTCTTCTAACATGGTCTCTGTGTGTTTAAATGGACAAAGACTACCAACAAATAAAGAAAAGCCTTCAGCTGAATAGCAGACATTTATGCATACATTTCTAGCTTCATATATATAGACCAATGCAAATGACACAACAGCAGGACAAGGGAAAATGGTTTTAAGTTGAGGAAGATTTAGGTTGGATGCCAGGGGGAAGTTCTTTGCAATGAGAGTGGTGAGGTGCTGGAACGGGCTGCCCGGAGAGATTGTGGATGCCCCATCTCTAGTGGTGTTCAAGGCCAGATTAGAAGGGGCCCTGGGGAGTATTAAAATGGGAAGGTTGGTGGCCCTGCCTGTGGCAGTGGGGTTGGAGATTCATGATCCTTGAGGTCCCGTCCATACCAGGCCATTCTATAATTCTTTGACACAGTAGGAGACAACCATATTGAAGCGATAGACACAGTACAATGACCGCTAACATTCGATTATGAACTGAAGGGAAGATGGCAGTCATGTTAAATACTGACAAAAGTATATACTAAAGCAGCCTATCTTTACTTAGAAAGCTTTTTATGAAATACAGTCCATAAAAATGCTTCTGGCAGACAAAGTCAGATCTATACATTCATTTCATTGTCCTCTTCATTCTACTCAGGTTTTCAAGAGAACTCTGCTGGATGCCATACCCACAGATCAGATTTAACACACTTAAGACTGAAAAGAAGTGCATATAAACTCTGGAAGTTCAATAATGTTTCTGGAGCTCTGCTCCTACATGTCTGGCAGGCATCACACATTTGTTATTAACAGTAATTTATTCAAATATAAAGAAGCTTTTACAGCAGTTCTCTATCTGTAGTTTTCAAAACATGTTGTGATAATCAGAAATCCCTCACACATTGAAAAAAGTTACAGAAAATAAATTTGTCACAATACCCTCATGCCCTATATGCTCACTTGCTGCATTCAAAGCACATGATGTTAAATTACATGCCCTTGATTATGTACTGGATGTTTTCTACAGGCTGTTACAAACTGCTACCAATCACATAAGACAAACATTTGCTAATTTAAGGAGCTTGATTTCTTGACGTGATTATTTGAAAGGCATTTGGGCTTCATATGGAGATCAGATCTTGAATATTTTTTAATTAAACACTAAACACTTTGTACTCAGACACTCAATCGTGCTTGACAAGTTGTCCAAAGGATAAAGTAGTCCAAGTGTTTTTGTTTCTGCAGTCTGAAAACAAGTTTCCTTCTGATCTTAATATGTAAAAATATCCTAATGAAGTCAACTAAATAGCTCTACATATATGATGCGCCTATTGACAATATCAAAAGGACTATTTCTTTACCAAAGGAAGGTAAGCTCACAATAGGATACAAGTTTTGTAGTCAAGAAATTATGATTAAATTTTTTCCCAGAGGGAAAGAATCATCACTGAAAGTCAGCAAAACCACGAGCAAGGGAGAAATTCTCTGCACTCTCTTGCAGTAAACAAAGTTTTTATTTTATGACTTCATGATCACTCCAGGATCTTAGACCATCAGTGTGACAATCAACAATCAATCACTGATTGGTTGTCGGACTATGACAGTTTATAATTTCAAAGTTTGCAAGGGTGATAAATCCTGAGTAGATACAACTCACGTTTAGATAACAGGCTGATCCTTCAACACAAATATGGCAGTATCAATAGTCACAGTTTCATCTTCTGTCTCCAGCAGTGGCCAAAAACAGGCGTGCTGTCAATACTCTTTCCAAATCCACTGGTAAAATTGTTGTATTTAACAACACTCTGTGGATATTTTCTCCTATTATCCTTTCCAAACTCTTCTTAACAGAAGGATTATTTTTACTGTAATCATTAATAGGTTTTTTTGTTTTGTTTTATTTTTAAACTTACAACTGCAGCAAGCAGTTCAACCTAACCATTCCTTAAAGGATAAACCATTTTCTTACTATTTCAACGTGTTCCTTCGTTGCTTCATTCAAGGACCACTTGTCTGCAAATGGAATAGATAATACTTATCCTTTCTCTAGGCTGTGCTGGTCCCAGTCACCCACTACCTCTTAAAGAGGAACTGTACCAAACTGTAGAAGTTATTCTCAATCTCTGTACATTTTCCATCACTACAATAATTTTGTATTTCTGCTTAATTCTGGTGATCAGGCAGATGGTTCTCAAATCTAAAATGAGGCCTCAAAAACTACTGCGTCTCTTTCTCTTGATCACCTATGAGGAAGTCCATGATCTGTAAAACCACAAACTCCTGTAGAAAACGTTCACTTCAGCTCCTACTTCTCTTGATCTTCTTTGGTTCACAGAACCATAGAATACATAATATGTACCCATGGACTTTAGAAACCACCTGCTCCTGCCACCTGCTGAAAATATGATCAATACTGAACTCAGAGCAGGTTGCTCAGGGCTTGGCAAGGCAACGCTTGAAAACTCTCATGGACAAAAATTCCACAGACTTTCTAGGCAAGCTCTTCCAATGCATAATTATACTATTTCCCTCAAGTCAGAGCCTCTCGATTCATGTATATAAATCACTCTTCCCATCATTTATGCGCACTGGTTCTCATCTTCTGGCCAAACACTTCATTAAACAGTCTCAGCCACGTTTCTTGATTACAACCACATAGGCACTGGAAGACTGACATTAGGTTCTCCAATCCACCACTGAAAACTCTTTCCTAGTCCAAATGAGCCTCCTTTCTTAGCTTCTCCTCAGAGAACACATGCTTCAGCCTTCAACTATTTTGGTGGTCCCAAATGAAAATGTTCCAGTCCAATGATGTCGCTTACACTGGATAAGGCGAACAGAGGGTAGGTATCCAAAGCTGACGTGTTCTAAGTGTTGTCTAATGAGGTCTGAGAAAAAGGGAAATCAATTCTTCCATTAATGTAGTAATAGCCAGGGTACACTTCATGATCATAGGCTAAAAAACCTACTTAACTTTAAAAACAGTATACACATTTCTTGCCCTTCTCCAGTGAGAAGTTTCACATAATTCCTTAGTCTTCACTTGTATGTTCGTAAAACCATCCTTGATTAGATTTTTTAGGTGCTACTGCAGAATGAATTGTTATTACAAAGATGAAGAGATTTTCATTCACATCGCTTAACAAAATTCAAATTCCAATGAGAAAGAGGTAAGTTACTATCTCAGTACAGTTTCCATAAGCAGAACTGAACTAGTAAAGAAGAACTGAACATGCTGATGACCAGCATATGGAGAAATCACAGGCATAAACACCTCTGTCTCACCAGGAAGCAAGTGCCCTTGTTTTTCCTACAGCAATGGAAGAGCAACTCTCTCCTGTTAAAACAACTGAAGAAAATGAGACCATAGAAATTTGATTCTGGCTATGACAGATATTTGATTGGGGAGATTATAGGCTCTAAAATGTTTGGAATAGAGATTGTACTTAAGCATTGCCTGTTTAGGGAATACATTTGCCAGACAGACAGTAAACAGTGTGGAAGAAGAAAATCTCAGCTAAATAGAATAATAATTTAAACAGCAGAGATGCTTGTCTTAAACTTAGTCAAAAAACACAATTGCTCACTGTAGTCTGACATGTTAGAGGCTAGGTTCTTTTGCTTGAACTGTTTTTTGACAGATTTTAATGTTAATTGGTCTGGGGAACATGCCAGGCAACCTAAAACGTTTTCTGCAAAACAAATGTGAAGGAAATATGGCTCAGGATGGAGAGCTTCACAATTCACAAGAGGACAGAACAAGTACCATTCTTTACAGGGACTAACAGAATGAGCTAAAGAAAAAGTATTTTTTAGAAGTGGCAAGCAACTAGCAACTCTGCTACAGAATTTACTTTCTATACATTAAGCAGCAATAAAACATTAATTTCAGTGTAGTAAAAACGCTGACTATAAACTACAGCAAGGTCTCAGCAGAAATACAAAGCAGTTGCAGTCAGCAGGATCTCTCTCTACACATATTACCATTTACAGCTAGTCACAGTCTTTGAAGAAATGAAAGCAAGGAAAAGTAAGTTACAAAGGAGAAAATGCAGCATTGGTCATCTCATTCCACAAACCTGGGCACCCACCCTAATGCTCATTCCCCATGCTACAGCTGCTAGATCCATCTAGAGAATGCAGCTAAAGAATATCAGCTGCCACCATGGGATCAGGTCATGGCACTGTACCTTACCAGATTCAACAAACCAGTGGCAACCACAGGACTTTTCATCAAAAACAATGTCTCTGTCTTGAAGGAAGAGAGCTTTGAACACCTGCATGCAACACAGCTTATGCTAGCTGTGCAGCCAGCACTATTTCAGACTTGCCAACACATAAATCTGCCGCTCTAGCAAAAGCCTTCATCACATATGACAAACACGTCATCCAATTTGTGAACATGCTCCATATCACAATATGAAAGGGAAGGTGGTACTTCTAAACTTTTAAATGCTGTGTGCCCAATTCTCATTAATTTCCATTAGAACCACAAGGCACATATATATAACAAACTTATAAACTGTCAAAAAATTGAAAAGACACCTCTGAGTAAAGCTGCACAGACACAGATGTTAGTCCAAAAGACTGTCTCTTTGGAAAAGACTTGGCTCACAGCCCTGACGAGGACACATGAGAGCACGGTCTTTGCTCTAAGACTGTAATTTTGTGCAATTATTCAATTTGCTATTCTGTCTGCTCTTACAGATCAGAAGGAATGCAGGCTTCACTTCAGCACTGAAGGTATAAAATACCTACACAGGCGTAACAGGTTGGAAGGGAGGAGGAGGGAGGAAAGCAAGAATCTTGTTTATACTTCAGAGCAAAAGCCAAACTAAATCTGTTTCTCCATTGAAGAATCAATATATTGACATTAAGAGGATTCTGGCCAACAGGAAAAAGAATCTCATTCATGCATATGCAGCAGCAGGGGCAATAAATTGGCCCAAGCCGTTTAACCCTTCAGAAAGAAAAGCAGCAGTGAAATACAGGCACAACAAACTGCAAAGCTACACTGACTGTCTACTATTTAGAAAAACAAAACAGCTATTCACCCAAATACAAAGGCTCAAATACTAACACAGTCCACCATTTAGCAATGTACAGAGAATGTACAAGAATCCAAGAATCCTGTAATGGCAGAGAATAAAAACAAAAGCAAAATGCTTTATTTCTCTCAAATACAACAGCTTAACATGCACAGACAAATAAGAGCTTTTTTCCATATACCTGAAAGTTTTGACAAATTTCCCCTTCAGTTAGAATCCCCTAGAACAAGTAGTTTATAGCAATAATTAATTAATCCTCTGTGAAGATGCTTCTCACATTTGTTGAAAGAAAATTCATATTTGAATACGTTACTTCTGTATTCTCTGAAATTTATTTCCATTTTTACAATCAGGTTAATTTTTACATTGTAAGATTAAAGTGTAAATAATTGTACTAAATGAAAAAAGCAATTAAAGATGTTCACACTGAACACTTATCATGTCATCAGTATTTAAAAAATATTTACTTTAGAAATTGTACTGCAGTGTGTACCATTTTAAAGACTGTTACAGCACACTGCTTTGTAATTTACTCTTTTAAACACCACCAATAAAAAAAAAATGCCAATTTCATAGCAAAACTGCACTCCAATATTGTAAGATCATTTTATCACAGGGACAGAAGCTTTCAATGCAGCTTACTTCTTGAGACTGCAGTTAATAAACTGTTACAAACAACTGAGAATTTGCTACTGGTATGAATCCTCCCAGCCCTTCAATACAGTAGCACAGAGACATGTGGTCTTCATTTCAGAATTATGTCCCAAGAAATGGCATCTTCCCATTTATAAGGGATCTCCTCCAATGGAGGAATTGCTAAGCCAGCATGCTCTTCCAAAGAAACCTCCGCTACCACCTGTCTGAAGCTGATTTGCAGGAATTGCTTTGAAAAGGTATGCAAGCTTTCTTCTCTAACCCAAATACAAGATTTAGTTGTTATTTACTATATATTTTCTTTAAAAGAGTAGTTCAAAAAAAACATTATTGAACCCAAGAACATGTAAACAGGATCCATTCTGCTCATAAACTTGTTGGCAGGGAGATTGGAAAATACAATCATAGATTTAATTATTTTTCTTTGATACAGTTGCCACACAGCTGCTACAGAAACTTGAATGGAGGAAGACAATGCAGATTTGCAAAACAAGTTCTGCTTCAATACCACGTTTGCATAGGAGATTAAAAATATATAAGGAAACCAAGAAAAACAACCAGCTGAAGTAGAATTCTCATGCATTTAAGATGAGATTCCTTTTCAACAGATTGAAATATAACCCTCAGCTGTCTTCACTAAATTTGAAAGAAAAGATTTTGTGTTGAAGCAGTTGTTGTATTTGTGAGATAAAAAATTACCTCTCTTTTAAGGCCATATGTTTTCAAAGAAATTAGAACGTAGCAAACAAACACCTTGATGTCCTGCCCTAAATGAGCAGCACCAGACCCCCTTATGATTCCTAAGGTTCAGGACAGAAATGTGAAGTTAATTTCATTATTTCTAGAAAAAAAATCCAGTGCAGAGATGCTCTCTGCAAGCAGCCAGTCCCATCTGCCAAAACTGAGCAAGTTCTGCCATTCCTGATTTTCACTAAAGAAAACATTGACTGTACATAGTCAGCAGTAGTATTATACACCCCTTTAAAAGTACTTGAAGCCACGTAACACCAGCACAGCACTGTGTGTGTTCATACTGCAATTTCTTATCCTGTCCTGAGTTCTGCCACACAAGAACAATAACATTTTATGATACTGTTGATCTTACCAGGTTCAGTATGGTAACAGAGCATTTCCTGCTGGTCAGGACCTACAAAGCTGAAGGAGACATTTGGCTGCTAAGAACAGCTCCTAGTGCATCATTTGTGGTGTGAGGGACATACTTCTTCAAGCATCGCTGCTTTCCTGTTTTGTTTAAACTTCTAAGCTGTTTAAACAGGAACCTAACAGAGCTGTAGCAACTGCTTATCCACCTCCATGAGTGTTGGCCAGCCTAGGATTTTAAATCCTGTCATTTGGGATATGATCTCCCAGGTTTCTCACTTTAGAGAGGGCCTGCATTAATTCATCTGTGGGAGATTCAAGACAAGAATAAGTCTCAAACACCTTTATAATAAAAATGTACTAGAAAGGGTAGATTTCTGATAGGACTCCAAAGTTTCTTCAGTGCTACAGAAAAACATTATCTTGCATCCTATATTGGTAAGCTGTATATTCAGCATCTCAGTACTGGGACACCATGCCCCCTCAAGAATCAGTTCAAAGCTTGATAGAGGCACAGCTCCACAACTAATTAGTCTGCGTGATATAAGACAGTAACACTGAATAGCCTGAAAAATATACTGCTTCACATAGCGCACAACATTCTTAAACACATATTTGCATCAAAAGGCACAGCTATCATACCATTTTCAAATACATGAATTCCATAAAGTTAAGACCTTGATAAATCACATCTCAGTAATTATTTCAAAACAGACAACTGGAAGAATTAGAATATGAGAATTCTTAGCTTTTGTTGTTTATTTTAAGACAGTAAAAGATTATTGCTTTTTTTTTTTTTTTAATACCAAGTATGACTCAGGCAATTAACAAACATTTAGATTGTTTTAAAATGAAATGACCTAAAATTTGCCAGATTTTCAGCATAAAAAAAAAAAAGACTATGTGCAAAAAGGTTTGAGAGATTATTAAAGCTCTTAACATTCATAGCATTGAAAGAACCCCAACAGAGCTCAGTGTTGTGCAACACAATTAAAAAACAAATGGAATCATTCAGAGAGCCCATAGCAACAGAGACTCCACTACAGCTTTCTACCTCTGCAGGCACTTTGGATATTCTGACCTACATAACACTACTTAACAAAATAGGTAGTCTACAAAAAAGATAAAACACTGACAATGACCAACTAAAAGTTTTCCACATAAACTACAAGACCAATTCAACAGACACGGCCACCTGCTATATCCAAACTCAGCAGCCGTGAACTCAGCAGATAAATATGAACTTCTGACACAGAAACCAGAATGTATTACAAAGGCAATGTCTATGGAACATATGGGTACTACTCAGACTTCACCAACAGTTCCCTAGAGCATACACAACAAAAATAACAATGCATAGAAGAATTAAGAGTATGATAGAACGATATCTGTATGTTCACAAATTTTAAGAGCACAAAGGGCTTATATACTCCAAGCAACAAAGATACATTAAGCAGTATTTATCATACAACCCCACCCCAATTAAGGACAAAGCTGTTCTTGTCTGATCAAAACAAGCCCAAGAAATATATTCTTGTTTTTTAGAAGTACTCTACAAAAATCCAGAGTCACTTTATGGCTATCAACATTTTGATGCATTACACATCTAAGTAATCAGAATAAGGAAAAGCACCTCAAGAGGTAAAACTATTGACAAGGCAACACAGTACCACATGTTCTTCGTACCAGTTTCCTAGTTTTTTCTTTATTGTCAATTCCATTTCACAAAAAAAAAAAAAAAAAAAAAAAAAAAAAAAAAAAAAGCACAAATGAGAAACTACAGGACATACAACCAGTACTGAGACTTTTTTTGTTTCCAGAATATAGTTTTAAATACGATCTCATTAAGATTTGTCACAGCTCACTAACCATTCACTGCATTTTTTTGTAGTTAGTCTAACTCTGGAAAGGGAGTCCTCCTGATGCAGGAGCACAGAGCTACTTTCAGAATCTTTTCAGAGTAGTAAATAATTATCCTGATGCATCAGTTCTCATCCATCTTGCAGCAGACATTCTCTTAAAAGAATTTAAAATGCAATCCTAGATTTCAGCAAGAAAATTAGAATACCTGAAAGAACAAGTAACGAAAGCAAGAAAAACAAAGCTTAGGCTTATATGGTGGACAGCCTTATTGCTACATAGGGCACAATGAAAGTAATGCCTCCTAACCAATTCCATGGAAACTACAAGTGATACAAAGAGCACCATATCACTATGTAATAGAGCAAATTTTCAGCTACAAAACACTATTTTGCAACACCATTAGCTGCCTATTTTCACCAGGGATGAACATGATGTGCTGGTAACAATCTGCATCACTGTAACCACTACAAAAAGTCACACCACCTGCTGTCCCTCACTGTGCTTACATCTACAGCTTGATCTCCATAAACATTCAGGAAGTGTTGACAAATATCAGAGGGTGCCATTTTTCCTGCATAGAGAAATTCAATGACGGACCTTTGTTCCATCCGCACTCCCAAAGTCCTTCTGTCAGGCTGCCCCTCTGCTGCCATCTATCACACAGCAGCAAAACAAAACAGAATATTGGTGGGGAAGGTTCAGCCTCTACTACCACACCACCACCAAATGCTTCTGATGTCACGGGCCAACACAATAAAATAGGCAGCATTTCAGAGCAGCCCTCATACACTGCTTAACCATCTAATCATAACATCTTAAATTAAGTGAAATTTGGGATGGACTATCCACAATATCTTTATGGATGATTGAATTTCTTCAGCATCACAAGGAATAATCTTGAATGGAATCACATAAAAATGACTGCTTATTTACTGAAGAAGTTTTCAAATCTCTGAGCAGATAACCAGGCTCAGGGTAATAAGTGATCAATTTACTGCTATTGAAGATATACGGAATGCTTCTAGGAAATTATATTAGATTGAATTTTCAAGTTAATTTCCTTATACCAAAGCAACTCATAATTTACATGAAGAGAAGTTTTTTGTTTTTTTTTTTCTGTTCCTGATTTGCTTTCTTATATTCTGCTCATCTAGACTGCTCTATGATGCAAACCAATATCCTAAGATTGGGTTCACATCTCACAGCCCAGCCAGGCCCACCATTCGGCACCACCTGTGCAAGCAGCACTCCAAGACCTAAGGACTAAAACATAAACATCTTAATGGTTGTCATGGTTTAACCCAGCAAACAACTAAACACCACACAGACTTTTGCTCATTCATCTGCTCCCAGCAGGATGGGGAATAGAGTTGAAACTCATATATTGAAATACAAAAGTATTTACAAAGACAGAAAAGGAAGAGAGAAATGACAAATGATAATGTGTATGTGTGCATACACATACTTACAAAACAAGGGATGCTCAGAGCAATTGCTCACCACCCACTGACAGATAGATGCCCAGTCAGTCCTCAAGCAACAGCTCTCTCTGGCCAACTTCCCTCAGTTGTACCACTTTTTTTGTGGGTAATGTGATCTGGTATGGAATAACCCTTTGGCCAGTTTGGGTCAGCTGTCCTGGTCCTATACCTTCCCAGTTACTTGTGCACCCCTAGCCCCCCACTGTCAGGGCAATAGGAGAAGCTAAGAAACTGAAACAACCGTGGTTCTGTACACCACTTCTCAGCAACAGCTAAAACATCTCTATGCTATCAACATTGTTTTTTTTCCAGAAGCCAAAACACAGTATCATACCCAGGTACTGTGAAGAAAATCAACTCTGTCCCAGCTGAAACCAAGACAATGGTTGATGGCAGTTATTTTATTTGTCTTCAAAATGTTTTTTTCAGTACTAACTGCCCACAGATGGAGCATTTGCAGAGAATGCATATTATATCCCACAAACGTCCATCCTACAGATTCCCCTAAGCTTTAGTGCTATCAGGAACCAGCAGATACTGGTTATATAGTCAACTTTGTTGCTTACAAAATTGGCTACTCCTCTCTGGAAGTCACAAGGTGCTCTGGGTGTGCTTCCAGCAGCCTTCAGGAGCACCAAATGCATTCAAGGCCTTTATCACCATCCTTTATCCAGGTCTCCAGAAATCTGTGTTTGGATCCATTCATCCCTAGGGCCCCTTTCCTAAAATATATTCCTTCTGGTGCTTCCAAACCCGTACATTCCCAATCAGATCAACTTTAAGCCTGCTACTGCAGTCATCTATATACATAATAGAAGGAATTAGAATGTATTGACTAAATTAATTTACTCTTGTTTCTTCCAAATCCATAGCTTGGACAGGAGTCAATGGGAGAGTATCCTTAGAAAAAAAATAATTACAATACCCATTCTGATTGAGCATGCAACAAATAGCCTTTTACACATCTCTTCCTCCCCCCCCCCTAATCCTTTTGTACTTAGCAGATGTCTGAAAGTGTAAGGGTAAATTTTCTGTTTTAATCCCGTCTGAGGCATCATTTTCTTGTATTTAAGAGTTTTTAAGGCTTGGTAATCGTTTTGCCCTCCAAACCTGATTTTCTATACACACTTATCACCAATTACTTATGCCTCATTGAAATCAGACTTTATTGCTAAAAAAAAGGACTGAGAGAATTCACCAACATTTTGTTGTCCATCATTTCATCCCAGACGGGCATCAGGAAGGCACAAGAGAGCAGAGAATGCACTTCTACAGCCCTCATCTCACTGCTCACAGCCTTCCTACTTCATTGCTTTTATCACATACAAGGGGAGTAAAGAGCCAAATTCAGGACAACACGTTATACTGGAAGAAGCAGCAGCTTCATATTAAGTTTTATTACCATCTGCAAATTTACAGTGCCTAACCATGTAGGTATTTTGGTTAGCTTGGTTCTTCTCCAAGCATTCCTTGATATAATTCAGAATCAGCCTTCCAGCTGAACTGGTTCCTTGTGCTGCTAGCTGATGCATTTATTCATTAGCTTTAGCAAAGCCCTAGGCACAGTAACAGTATGAATAACATTATAAAGTAAAGCCCAATATGCTCAAGAAACACCGTTGTTTATTAAGGAAAGTAAACAACTATTTTTTCACCTGTCTTTAAGAATTGCACGTAGTCTTGAGAGATAGGATAAGTAAATTCATGATTTTTCCATAAACATATGCAAGTCTGATCATAAATCAGTTCAATATGTGGCACATCCTATTCAAACACTCCTAAAAAAATGCATACACTTGTATTAGTATAGATTCACTGAAATAAACCACCTGCATTTTAGAACTAAAGTTCACTCATTTTTGTTATCTCAGCTACTTTTGCTCATAGTTCAAAGTGGGGGGGAGAGGGTCACAAAACCAATGAAAACAAAATTGGATACAACACTCGGAATTCATTATCCTACAAACTTTGACTTAAGTAGTACAATACATAAGCAGTAACAAATGTAGGTTTGGGATATTGCTTGTTTTTAAAATCAAGCTGAACCATCTTGAAAGTTTCCAGCACATTTTATGTGATGTTGTTCACCATCCATGCTGGATAAATAAGGAGGGGGGAGGGAAGATGTAAATTTTTTTTAAGTCTTTGTTTAAACTAAAATAACGTAGATTCAGATTAAATATTTTAATTTAAAAACAAATGTAGAAAGGCACTGGAAAAGGTTGATCAGAGAAGTTGTGGAGGCATTGGAGGCGAGGCCAGATGGCACACTGGGCAGCCTCATCAAGTTGAAGGTGCCCCTGCCCATAGCAGAGGAGATGGAACCAGATGATCTTCCAAGTGAAGCCATTCTGTGATTCTGTGTTTAAAAATGTTAGGAAAGGGAGTAAGAATCAAGTAAATGTCTTTTCTCCTAGCAGAACTTGATGGTTTCTTAATGCCAAAGTCCTCCAGTTTTCTCAGGGATCTGCTAAGGTCTAGTCAACTCAGAACTGCATGGCAACATAGTCACATTCCTTAAACACCAAATGTTTTCCTTCCTACTTTCATTCTACATGCAGAATGAATGAGTCAATGGCATTTAGGTTTATCAAAGACAGAAGCATAATAACAGGTCTGATTTACTTTGTGTGTGTCATAACTACGCACAGAAACAGCCTGCACCATCAGCAAATACCTGGTATTTCCACTAGCAAGATTCTTCTGTTTTACACTTCAGCAGTATTTGTAGTAGAGCAGGGGATGCAAGGGGAAGTCACATGGTACTTGCTAAACCTGCACGATGCATAGATTACACAACCAGCTCAGAGTAAAGCTGCCTTTACCCTATCCTGAAGTGACAGAATAGAGACCAACACAGTTTAATGAGCAAGGAAGACAAAAGAACCATTCTCTTTGGCTGAAATTTTGTTGGCAATGAGGTAAAGATATTCCATATAAACTGGATTTGTTATATTTGCATTCACCAACTGGAAAATTGTATATATTTTTACTATAAAGATACCTTGTATAGAATACACCTCAACCAGTAGCCCAGCATAGAGCCTGCACTTCACATAAGACTTCAAAATATTGGTGAGCTGTGATTTGTGTAAGCCATAGACTTTCTGCTGAATATAAGAAAAGGGCATATTACACACCTACAGCAGAAATCCAAGCTCCACACATCAGCAAAATGCCCAACAAAACACAAAAATGCAGAGCCAGCCTTTGCTTGCTGACTTCAGCTAAGACTCCTAACAGCATTGATGGACCATGTAATAGGCTTGCTACTTTGATGAATATTCATCCTTACAGGCCTTTTCTTCACCTTCTCAAAAAGTTTCCAAAGCACTATAAGAAGTTATTTGCAGTACTGTTGCACTGAGCAAAAATTATTTGCCAGAACAATAACACATAGTTTAATTTCTAGAGTGGGGAAAAATATGGATCTCAGTGAAATATCACATTCCAAAGAGAAGCACAGAGAAAAGTTCCAAAATATTTTTCTCATTAAGACTTGTAATCATTAAAGTGTAATGCTTCTTTTATGGAAACAAGATGTTTCATTTAACATTAATAAACCCTACATCTGAAAAGCTTGCCCCTAAAATAAATTTTCAATTCTTTTTCAGCACCTGTAATACACAAGCCTACTGAAATATACGTTAAAGATCTGTTAAAGATCATTTCAATTTATGAAAGGTTGAAGTCTGCAAATGAGTGATTTTAAGTATACACTTGAAAATTTATACTGACATTTGAACACTGCAAGTTTATTCCGTGCACACCAAAATAGCCTGGCTCTGTCACCCAGACACCTGAGAAATCATACTCTCCTAATTAACAGCAAGCAGATGGATTTATTCTTTATTTTCCAAAAATCAGCTTCAGTAGCTTATTGAAGTTCTGTAGTAACACGTAACTTCATTTCCTACCTCAAACTTCACTAAAAATATGACATTAAATGAAAGGATACATTTTAATTTAACATTTACAAATTAATTTTGACTGATTTTAACTGACTTGAATAGTGTCTGAACTGGATGCAAATGAAAAATAGTTGGCATTTATCTGCAAGTGTTGTTCCTGTATCACAGATACTCTCATGTGAGACTGGAAAAAATACACTCCATGTCTTCATAAATTGGAAGCAGCTGCAATGACTGATTTTTGGCAACTGCAGTCTCTGTCTACTTGTAGGTACCATAAGTAGTCTCAGTCCCATACTAAAACTAATTAACAAGCCTAATAATATCACCATTGCAAACACAAATGCCAGTTTCATCAGCTAGAAAAAAATATCTCACTCTTACACTACATTTCCACTAACAAGGTAATTTATGGAAGGAAACATCTATTTCTCTCTATCTACCACAGCAGAATACTCATTTTACGGCAAGGTTAGGTAACCTGGGCTCTGGACTTAAGGGACTAAAACAGAACTAGTATAGAAGTATTACAACTCAGCAGATCTTACAGCACTGAAAATTAGATCGCACCTTTCTGCAGTGATGCAGAATAGGAAGATTTATGCATTTTCTTCCATAACTTCACACTCGAGAAGAGAATTTTCTGCTTTTGTGACAGGAGAGCACACTGATCAAGTACCCAGAACAGGGGCAAGAATAGTGAAGTGTTAGAGCGGCACTAAAAAAGTGAAACACAGTCCACAGTGGGAAAGAAAATCCTTTACATAGAACTTAGTCTAGGACATGGACATCTACAGTTTAAGTACCTGAACTACTGGTTTGAATGAGTCCTGATTCATAAGGGGTAAAAAAATATACATATTCTGCAGTGCAACTGAAACAAATCATGTCCTGAAATATATGAATAAGGTGATTTCTGGTCAATCAATACAGAATGCTACGAAGCACAGTAAAAATGATGAAGTCCCTATACAGCGAGACATCCACTAACAGCAGCAAAAATCGTGCAGAGACTTCTTTCTTTTGTACCTTTCTTCCACTGAGGAGGGGAATATGCCACAGAAGGGACAGGAGATAAAGTCGTGGCCACAACACATCTGGAAACCTTAGCAAGAGATAATTCAGCAGCACAGGTCACCCCGTGCAGAAAAACATACATCTGGGCCTGAGAAAAAGCAGCTGGATTTCCTACAAGGAGGGACAAACAGGCTGCATCATTTCTCAGTGACAGAACTGAGGAAGACAGCAATCATTTCTCCTCTCCTAAGGACCAGCAACAGCATTTACATACTATGTAAAAATAAAATAAATAAATAAATAAATAATGCTATAAGTTGGAAGAAATGAGGCTGACTTACAGGTCTAGCTTTTTCCCAACTAAATCCCAAACTGTCAGCACTACTAACACAAGCAGGCATTCTCCTGGTAGAGTCAGACAAAACACACTGATCACAAAGTGCACCACACAAAGGTTCTTAAATTTATATTTTACTTTGCTAATTACTAAGGCATACTGTCTCCTAAAACAAGTTAAGAAGCCTGACAGCTTTTCTGTGCCAAATTATTTCTAAAAATACTAAATCCTACCACATCATATAAAAGAAAACCTAAGCTTCCTAATGCCAAGTGCTGTAATGCTATCCCAAGTCAGCAGAGAGAAAGCTGCATTAATCTCTCCCCCCACACACAGGCTTGTTAAATGATAGCAGAGGGGAAACACAAGGAGTGTGTTGTTATCACTCAGCCCTGCCATAGGGAGCCCAGTGGGGAGCAATGGCACCTAACAGGAACCATGCTCTATTTGCAGCTCTGCTGCTGGCAAGGCCCTACAAAGAGCATAGTGGTGCTGTTATCCATGAGCTAAGTGGATGCCAGACACACTACGCAGAAGGTAAAGGGATGGCAAAGGAAATTTGCACCTTTCTGTTCTTCTGACAAGAGCAGCAGGTGAAAGACAGAGCTGTTACTCTCCATTCCAACGTCTGCACTAGCACAGAAGTTTTGGGCAAGCCAGACAAAGGCTCTGCTCTCATATTCACCATAAAACTGGGCTTGAAAACAAAGCCCTTCCACTGCCAGGAAAGGATAAGATGAACTAAAGACTTTTCCTTCATTCCACAGATCAGTGTGTATCCTCTAGTCTCTGAAATAGAAGCAGCACAAACTGGAAGAAAGGCATTTAAAGGAGATGTTCGCATGGCATATACACATGAAGAGACTCACTTTAACTGTGACCTAGACAGATATTAAAGTGGCAGGTGTTCAGCATACATCTGGGAGACAGACAAAGCACTATTAATCTCAAAGAAAAATAACACAGCATGGTAACGTGACATCTGGCTGTACACAATAAAAACACAAACATTTACTCTCCCCTATTTGCTAAGCAAGAGATGAATCTCTTAATTATCCGCAGCAAAACCAAGTTAAAAAAATGACAGTGAACATGCTTGTAACATCTGGATAGCAGTTATTTTTTTGTTAAGTGAAAGACTGTACTGCTTGCAGATCTGATTCCTTCTGTCTAGCTTACCCCTTAAGTCAATGGTTATCCATGCACAGAAGAGTGCAAGATTTTGTACATGAAAACAAAGTTCTAACATCCTAACATTTCTAAAATCTAACATCCTTGAATTTGTTTTTAATCTTCTATTTCCCTTTTGAACATTTCTATAGTTTTTGGTTTTTTTTTTTTTTTTGTTTGTTTGTTTTTTTTTTGTGAATTATTTTACCAATTCTTAATCCACTTAAACAAAAGGTAGTCTTAACATAAATAAAAAATCTGATGGCTGTAACAGCACACAGCAATCACCTACTTGAAAATAAGTGTCTTTGGACATTAAGGATGTATCAGTTATTTTGAAGGTAGTAACAGTTTTGTATAGGCTGAGTTACAAAATAAACAAATTTAGCTAAAATTACCATCTCTCACTTTTATGAGGCTATTTTGTTAAAATTGTTAGGAATACTATTTCACTAGAAGTACCATAGCGTTTAACCACTAAATTCACCACCTATCCGTTAATTTTAGTAGATTTACCATAAGGAAGGATGCAGAAGGCAGACTGTCAGCAAACTGGACTGAATCTTGTCCTGATTACTTCAGCTTGGGGATGTTTCAAGACCCCTTATATAATGCTATTTATTTCACCTGACATTGCAATTGCTCTTTCAAGCATGATTTGTATAAATCAAGAAAGCATCTTCAGTCTCCCTTTCTGAAATCCTTATCTTCAACGCAGAGGCTCCCCCTCCAGAATGACAGTTCTAGACCCAGTCTGCAGTGCAAAGCTGGTCCTTGCACATCTCAGAGGATACAGCTCTGCTAGACCATACAGCCCAAGAGCAGCAGAAATCCCACACTGGCACAGCAACGCACCGCTGTTTAAAAGCTTCTCAAATTAGTCACTACTGAGGAGGGAAACTTTGATGCCTTACTCAAAGACCAGTGCAAGTGGCAACAGAGAAGAGTTTGTCTTCTCAAATAGTAGGTCTGCCAGTACTGAGCCCTTAAGAAGACTGTGGAAATTGCTTCTGGACTTTAAGATTTCACTCTTCCCCAAAGGAAACCACAGTCACAGTTTCTTCTGAATTCTACAAAAAATACGTTTGATGTATAAATACTGCAATACAAAAAACATCCGCAAATAAAGAACCTGCTTTAAGAAGCCAAAAGCTTGCCTCTCCAAATTGAGTGATTACAGGACCGTGTTGGCTTCTCATTTAAAAAAAAAAAAAAAAAAAGACAAAATTACCTGACTATCTGTAATGCAACAGAAGGCAAAGACATCTCTCCATGCAAAACGTGGAGCACTCACACACCAGAATTCTGTTTACAACATGGAGGAAAAAGTCCAAAGGGAAAAAGTGACTCTCAAATATTTATTCTGCTGATAAATAGCCAAGTGTACTATTTAAAACCTCAGCAGCAGTACAGCCTTTAACATAGGCTTGTAATTACCCACATATCATTGAACTATGCAGCTATTGAAAAAGGTATAAAAATAAGAACCATCTTCTATTTGTACATGCATTTCTCTCTCAATTAGTTATAAGATATTCTATTTCTGAACTCCTTGTTCATTGAAGAGCTGTGTCACATAACTGAGGGAAAAGTACTGAAGCTCCATTTTTATCCGATTCGTTATACAAGTGTAAATGATCACAAACCACAGAAAATGTTTGGTCATTATACTATCAGGAGAATCTTACGTTCTTCTAAACCATGTCATCTTACAGCATGTTATTTTTGCATCATCTAAAGGTGTCCAAGTTTTATTGATCATTACTATTAAAAGTCAGTAATTGCTACTATATTTTGGGAAAACAAATTTGAAGTGCTAATGTATGCAGTTTTGGAGTAAACTGGACAGAGGCATTCAAAATGTCCACATAATTCCCCTATTTAGGGAGTAAAACAAGAAAGTGTTACAAGCTACAAAAATATATTTTTTTTAAAGCTCCCCATTATTCAGTGCAGATACTACAATTTTCCAAAAACCATTTCTAACTATCGAGCTCTTACTAAATTCCCCACAAGTGTTTCCTTCAGCAAGAAGGGTAAACCACAAGAAGGCAGCTCACCAAAGGAAACAACTGGAACACAGGAACATAGTACAACTAAAATGTCTCCTCCTCAAGTGTGAGGAGGAGACACATAACACAGTATACACATTTCAGAATTCCATAAACATCTTATTATCATGTCACTAACAAAATAACTTACTTTTGCACCAAGTAGTAGGATACGTACAACAAGCAACCTATGATGTTTTAGAAAGACTGAGCATAAACAGGTGTTCACTGCGCCTATAACTCGATTCATGCAATTTGAATCTCCGTGTCAATCTAAATCTCGTTTTTACAGAGCTTTGTTCTTCTTCATACACAGATGCAACACTATGATGCAGTTATGTGGTGGCTGTACCAGGTGTTCAAGTATCTACTTCCTTATAAAACAAAAACCAGAAGAACTCTTGATTAAAATAAAATCACAATAAATATCACAGCCAGATAAGAACACCTGGATATGGACTAGGAGGTAGATTAAAAAAAAATTACTGCCTACTAATCAGCACCACCAGGAGTAGAGTGTCAGGATATAAAGATTTAACACCAGCATCTCTCTTGTACTGGGAGCCCCAGGCCTGGACACAGTACTCCAGGTGGGATATCAGAAAGGCAGAGTAGAGGGGAACAATCATCACCTCCCCGTCCCTGCCGCTACCCTGCTTTTGATGAAGACAAGGATATAACTGGCTCTTCAGGCTGCAAGAGCACACTGCTGGCTTATGGACAGTTTTTCATACACCAGCACTCTCAAGTCCTTTCCCACAGGATTACTGCTCTCAATGAGTTCTTCTCCCAGTCAATGCTTGTATCTGGAATAGCCTTAATCCAAGTGTAGCACCTTGCAGATGACCTTGTTGAACCTCATAAGGATCACATGGGCCCACTGGTCAAGCCTGCTAAGACTAATAGATCAGTGTAACAAAATTCATATCAGTCCCCCTAAATATAATTGTCTGTACCGAGGAAGTAAAAATCTTGCAGTATATTATATGAGACACATCAAGGCTTGAAAATGCGAAGCCTTAAAACCCAATGATAGAAGCCTAACTTCCAGAGGTCTTGCCAGGTTGTTACAAAATCAAAAGCTCACTAACTCCTGACAGCTGGACTTATTTTAAAAAGTCTATAGTTTTCACTGCAACTGTAGAAAGTTGTCTGATTTTTTTTTATATAGTGAATTCAAAGAACTAGAAATACCAATCCATTACCTCTCATTCTCTCCCTCATCCTTAAAAACACAGAAAAGTCCTCCTGCTTTTATAACGTGCTTAAGATGCTTAAAATTATTCAGGTTTAATTAGCTCTCCCTATATTAAGCATCAGAAGTACCAGTTAGATAAGCTCTTACAGTTGCAGAACAGACACGCTTACTCTTAAAATGCAAAACCCACATCATCTCAAAATAAGGTTGTTCAAAACCTGTGTCCTGTACAGTTAGCCATGTCTATACCTTATCAATGCATAAAAAGAGTTTAAATCTTGTTAAGAAACTAAGCAGAACACATCATTTTAAGTATTTGGATATTCAGGTATTGGCAAATATCAAAATACCTAATGAAGTGACAACAGCTTTAATAAAATAAATACTATTAGGTACACTAAAAAAACACCGGTGAGCAATTGAGAACAATGAAAATATTAACTCCTGAAATGCACCTGTTCAACAAAGAATTCATGGATATACCACCACAAAATACCTAATCCTATATCCAAATAGAATAGCTTACAAATCTGGCTGTATGCATAAATATACAGCCCTCAAGTAAATGTATTAAAAATACTGTCATTTGAGCATTATATTTCTAAAATGAACAACAATTAGTATGAAAAGTCTAAACCTATTCCTGAAATCAGTCTGTTTAATCTTAGTTACCACCTCCAAATTTCACTGATTTATTTGCTACAGAATTAAGAAGCCCTCCGTCAGAAGTCACTTCCCAGTGATGTGGTAGCCAACTGCAATCAATTTACTCTCTGGCAAAATAAGACAGCTTAAGTTTCATCTTCCCCAGGTGTTCCCTAGATCATGAGTCACTCAAAGCTTTAAGACCCCTTTTCACTTCACTTGCAGCATCTCAGCTGATTACACTAAAGGGTAAGGATCCTTAAATCCAGTTGTTTTTGCTATTTTCACAATATTTCCCCAGCATTCTATTCAAAATGAGCATTACTAGGATCACATTGACTTTTTTTCTTTTAGTATGGGAGTTGTCATTTTTCTAACCCTCAGACAGTGTAATGTTCAAGTCCTCTTTAAGGGGTAATGTAATTACTTTATACACAGTATACTGTCTGTAGGCTTGTCAATGGTTTACAGGCCACTTCGGCTCGGTTCCATGACAAATAGGGTGAAGGGACCCACTCCCCAGAAAAGGGGAAAGGTAAAAAGGGAAAGGGCAGGGAGATGGGCCTAAAATAGAACAGCAATAATGATCTGAGGAGGAAAGCTAGTTTACTAAATAAGATACCAGAGTGCAAAATAACACAATATAATAGAATAAAGTTGGAATGGAAACTAATAAATCAAATAAAATGCGAGTGTATGAAAACTGAAGGCCTTACTCTAATCCTGAAAGTGAGACAGCTAAGAGCACAAATGCTGCTGGGTTGGTCCAAAAGGGAAAAAGAGAGGGATCTCTTGATTTGCAAATAGTCTTTTCCTCTGAACAGAAAATGGAAAAACACAAAGTAATGCAAAGTCCTCTGGGGTATGTAGTAGTAGTTCTCTTCTGAGACAGGTATTCCCAGAACTACTGATGATACACAGTACTGGAGCATTTACTCTTTAACTCCCAGTGCACTACATGATGTTATGATGTGGAATACTGATAACAACAACAACAAAAAAAAAAAAACTACACAAAAACACTAAATCAAAACCATGACAAGACTAAACACAATAAGCACTCTGTTAATGTTTATAAATTAACAAAATCACTACGAGATTATACAGCTTGAGACCAATTCCAATGGCTTCTACTCATGTCCAACTTATGTCAACAGGATTTTGAGAATAAATATGAACAGGATTTGGTTACATTGATGAGAACACAAAGATTCTCTATACCTTGACATAGGACAGTGAGTCACGTAGTACATCTTTAAACAACCATATCTCACAGCAGAAGCTTCCAAGTACCTACAGAACCCTTAAAAACCTTCTTTGCAAATTTATGATGATTCTATATCTTTGATATGCTATCTGTAATGATGGGCAGCAGATATAATCGCCTCTGGCCACTTTTTGGGTCACCCAAGAAAAGTAACAGTCCAGCAATGAAGAAGGAACTGCCTACCCCTTTTCTGAGGATCTGGGCTCGCTGAAAACTTTGAAAAGAAGCAATCTTCAAGGAAAGATGCTTCTTTCTCAAATGCCAGCATTTTAGTGAGATTAGAGAGGGGAGTACCCCTTCCAGTCATGTGAGTGAACTGCTTGTGAGTGAACTGCTTGCACCTGTGCTCTCAGGGCTGGTCACGCCCCTTCACCAGGTGCTCAATCACATGTTCAGGCCATTACTTAGCTCCCATTCACCATCTTACATTTAAATACACATAATTACTGCTTACAACTGCTTCAAGCCTGGTGAAGCTGTGCAAAAAGCTGCAGTTGGGTAGAACTCCTAGGAATATTTCAAACTACAAATATGTGAACACATCCAGATATTTTTGGTGTGCATCTAAGGCAAGAAGCAAGAAAAATGCAAATTTCAGCTCCAACAAGGTGCAGCATGGACAGTTTGTAGCCCTCTAAAAAGCTACACTTCTGATAGTGCCCTCTTTACCACTAGCTGCAGCTGATTGGCAGTGACATTGCTTAATAGTCTAGTGCGTTAAAGCTACCTGAGACTTTTTTTACTAACTTGGAAACAAATGGCACAGTCTTGTGCAAAATTAAAAGGAATTGGTAACTTGCAGTCATCTAGCCTCAGCTGTCACACCAAGCCTTGGTAAAAGAAACTGTATTTATCTTGATATATGCTCTGTGTGACTTCAGAAACACGGTGCATTTATACCCTTTGGAGAAGTTACTAATAAGATTAAATGTTTAAAAAAATCCAAAACCAGATCTGTCAGTCGTAGAGATAGTGCCTAGTATCAAAAAAAAAAAAAAGAGACAAACACTCAAAGGCAACTTACCACTGAGTAGAAAGACTTCAGAACCAAAACTGAAGAAGTCATTTTTAAGGCATCTGAATTACTGAGAACAGGAAGACCTGTCAGGAACTGAACCTTAACCTTCAATTGTGCACTTTTGACACCAATGAGAGAAGACCTAACAGTTTCCTTAACCCAAAAGCAGATTTTTGGCACTCTCTAGAGGTTTTGCTCCCACAGAAGAACAGTTCAGAAGAAACAGATAACTTTCAAAACAGCTTGAGAGAGCTTAAGATCCAGAACTACAGTGTAAAACCAATACAGATTGATATGAAAAAGTTCATTCCAGACTGCAAATCCAAACCATTACAGGTACATCTCTGTTTTACACTGTGACCAAACTGCTTATCCCACTCAATTAGTCCAGGACTGTTGGGTCTACTGATAGGAAAAACAACTAGAAACAATATATCAATAATAATACTCCTCTTCTGGATATCAGAGAACCCAATTTCCATCACATAATAAAAGTTTCTAATACTCCACAGTTCCTCTTGGTTTATAAGGAGAAAAAGCAAAGCCAAAGACAGTTAGCAAAATACTACATCACCCATCAATGCAATGCTCAAACAATAGCCCAAACCTCTGCCGCCACACAGATTTCATTTTTATGCCTTTTATTTCTCATAAAATAGAATTTAAAGTTGATTTATGCTCTGAATAAAAGTAATAACCATTTGATCTGCCATCATCTGTTCTGTTTCGCTCCCCCCCTTGCTCCCCCAAAGCCTATCCATGACAAATATGAAACAAAGACTTTTTTCCCCCACAACTTAATCTCCCCTGTCTTTTTGATCAAGCTGGAGCTAGAATGCAATTTCTTATATGTAAACGCAAAGTGACCGGGGAAACAAGGAGATATTAGAAAAGGATGGAAAATGAATGTTCACCCACTTCTGAGAATCTAGGCTGGCAGGGAAATAACTCCAAAGGAGGGATCTCCAACCAGAAATCCTTCCTCAGAGGCAGTCACCCCTTAAATGAGGTCTAAGAGGGGTGAAGCCTGGCTCCATCCGTTCTGGTCACACAGGTGAACTACTTTCACTCATGCTCCCAGGGCTGACTGGATCTTTCCTTCAGGTGCTCAATCAGTGGTTCAGGCTGTGACTTGGCAGCCCCCAGATGCTATAATACATAACATTGAACTGTGTGTTTGGATCTTGTTGGATCATGCTCCCTAGGTCCAAGACAAATATGCTCAAACATTAGGCATCAATTTTCTGCTATAATCACCCTACAAGCCTGAAAACACAGGATGTTGCAAGCAGCTTTGTGACTTTGAGCAACTGCCTCAAAACAAAGCAGAAAACAATAACTCATTTAAGATACATCATTATGAATGAAAAAAAAGGAAAATGCATTTAACAATCTGAGTAATAAGAGGCATTTCCTGTCATCAATGATACCATAAAAATGTAAATTCCAACTGTGAAGTGTTTATTTTTAGAATAGTTTGAAACTGCAAGCCATTAATTTAAAGCTTTATAACTCAGAGACTGCTGATACTATGCTGCAAATCTCCCTTCTTGCTTTGGTTAGAAAAGCAAATTAAAACCACATGGATTAGAGTGCCAGGGGTATCCCAGCAGCAACAGAAAAAAAGTGAGCATGCAATGTACTTCTCTAGTTCCACTGCCAGAGTAATCTAAGACATACCTATCATTTTATTCAAGTCAGCCTGCCCTGTCAGTGACTGATGAAATCAAATGAAGACCAATCACTAATAAAATCATTGAGCGTCTTCTTCAGAGAAAACTATAATGAGACTCTTGGAATATCTTGATGATGCCTCCTCAGGGATCCAGCTCTAGCTACCGTGAATTCTGAATTTCAGGAAACTAATTACTGAACATAGAAAAGCTGGTCTTAAATAAGGCTGAATGATGCTGCCCAGACATCTCTACCACAGGTATATAAAGCTTTGAGTTCCTTTACAGACTGCTACACCCAAGTTTTCAGGTAGCATCAGAACATTGATTTGCCATCTACCTGCAAACAAATTTATCCTGCATGCAGGACAAACCACAGTAAACAGCTGATATCCTTGAGATGATTAACACATTCAGGGTTGAACCTGAAGATCACACATGGACTCAAGTTTTTAGAGAAATGAGTTACTTACTACATTAAAATCAAATGTCATCAGGACCACACCAGGCCCATACCCCTTGCCTTACCCCAAACAGCTTCTACTCTCAGTTTAAAATACTGTTCCTCATTTGAAATTAAGTAACAGTTAAGCAGATGTAATAGCCCACTAAAATCTGATTTTTGCTTTGCCAGAAGTCAAAGAAGATTTACAAATTATTTAAATATTCAATAGAATTAGGCTCTCCACAAGTGGCCTTACCAGAGCTAAGTAGAAGGGAAGAATCACCTCCCTCTACATCCTGGTGATAACTTTCCTAATAAAGACCAGGAAGCTGTTGCTCTTCTTTACCAAAGCTGTTTCCCAGCCAGGTGGCAGCGGTACAAGATGTTACTCCCTAACAGGTGCAGAGCTTGACATTTTGCCTTTGCTTAAACTTCATTATGTTCCTGTCAGCCCGTTTCTCCCTCCTGTCAACGTCTCTATGAAGGGCATCACAGTCCTCTCATATGTACATTACTTCTTCCAGTTCTGCATCATCTGCAAACTTGCTGATAATATCTCTGTGTCCCACAGACTCAATCACTAACAACAATTTTGGGCAATACAGGACCCAGCATCAACTCCGAGACACATCATTAACAGCTGGCCTCCTGCTGGATTTCATATTGCTGATCATAACTCTGAGACCAACCAGTATTCAGTCCATGTTACCATCTATTTATCTAACCCACACTTCAAGAGCTCATCTAATATGATGATACATGGTTCTGTGAAAAGCCCTACTAAAGCTGAGATTAATAACAGTCAATTCCTTCCTTTCATCCACCAGTCTTCTCACTGTAGAAGGATATCAGTTTGGTCAAGCACATTATCTGTTTCACAAACCAGTGTTGACTACTTCCAATCACCTTCTTTGTCCTTCATATGTTTGGAAATGATTTATAGAAAGACTTGCTCCATCACCTTCCCAGAGTCTGACATGAGACTGGCTGGCCAGCAGTTCTCCAGATCTTTCCTCTGGCCTTTTTCTTGAAGATAGGAGTGATGTTTGTTTTCCTCAAGTCTTCAGGAACTACCCTGATCTCCACGACCTTTCAAAGATAATTGTTAGAGACTTTAATCTCCTACAACTAGTACAAAAGTAGAAATTTAAATGAAGGTGAGGGTCAGATACAATTATGAGATGCATAAATACTTACTCCTGCTGGAGAAATATGCTGTCGCCTACAAGCTAATTCTGAAACACAAAACAGCTGTTCTATTAGCATTTGATCAAGTACATTCTTGCAGTGTTTACTTTTTTCTAGCACGGACTCTGCTGAAGTCCTACCAGAGTCCTCTAGAGGTAGCTTCATAGTCTCAGACCAATAATGCAATGCCAAAGAATTTCTACATGCTACAGGCATAAGTGAGCTCAGGTTCTCAGTCACTAAGAACAGCCTAAGCCCAACTCAGCAAAAGGAAGAATAAAAAACACATAAGTTAATAACTGAAAATACATCTAATGAATCCTGAAGTGGAGCTTATGATAACAAGAGATTGAGTGCTGTCAAGGAAGGGTACCCAGCTGCAGAACAGTCTTCTGGAAGAAAGAAAGCAAAAAGGAATAAAAAAGAATTGAAGTCTATCCACCTTCTGAGAACATAAAATAATTAGTATCTCTACTATGAATTAAGGAGATAACATACTCTGTAATATCCTTCCAGTAAGCCAATTTTATTTTCTAGAAACTGTAAGTTTCAAACTGAAATTTCTTTTCAGACTACGTCTTTAGGAGACATTGTCATTCACACTGTATTACCCTTTTGTCGTGTATGCAGTTTATTAACTTCACACTTTGCAGACTGTAACCTGAAAAACTAGAGGAATAATGGATAGGAATAATGGATAGGAAAAAAAAAAAAAAAAACATGCTTTGAGCAGTATACAAAATAGAAATGTATAAAACATTTTAAATACCTGAAATGATAAAGGCAGCTGCTACTGAATAAACCAAATGGGGGTTTTTTGTTGTTTTTTTTTTTGTTTGTTTGTTTGTTTTATATTACATTCTGACACTGATTCAGAAAAAAACATGTAGTTTCTTGTTGGAGAAACAGTTGCTTTTTGTAACTATGCTAGCCTTAAAATATTTTTCTCCTCCCACTCCCATTATTTTTCCATTTTATTTCTGCATGTTGTTGTTGCAGGGATACAGCTTAAGCATATTCCTTAGATCCTTACTGAAGCTGATACTGGCCTGAGTTTCTTCTTCTGAGTGACACACTCTAGTGGAGGGGAAAAATAAGTCTGCAGTTACCTTCTAATCCACTGAGTTAGATCATAGTAACTTTAGGGTGATCTACTATCTAACCTTACAAAATGGATACCAACAAAAAATTATCTCAGAAAAGACTACTACCAGGATATTTTAAAGCCTTGACAGTATTTTGAAAAGAAAACATTAGAATAGCATTTCATGATTTGCAAAAGCAAAAGTAAAAAAGCTGAGAGATTGTCCAAGTTATTACAAGGCTTACCTACACCAACTATTGTAGTAAAGGAATCTTTAATTACCTCTACATCAGCTTGGCCTCTATTTGAGGAAAATAACCTAAGGCTATGGGAAACTCAAATGTTTGGCCCTAATCTTCCTTCTGTAACCAAGACTGTTTGCTTCTTTTTGGAGAATTGGGAGGAAATTATTACTGGTAACAAGGCAAGGCTTGGCTAGAAGCTGTCTCTCCAATTCTCTTTCAATACATGATGAAACAACAGCAACAGACTCTTGCTCACAAACAAGTTTAATCCTATTCCTTTTACACTCTGCATTAATGCAGCATTACAATAAGGGACTAGCATCAGAGTATTCAGTGATGCCTTGTGCAGCTTCATTATTCTTGTAAAAGAAAGTTACTGTGTTTTGTTGGTTTTTTTTAACATCTCATGATAGAACATCAGTACAGTAATACAGTTCACCTTTTTCTTCTCCACTTTTTCTTTTTTCAAGGAGGGCTGACTAATGATATGTTCTGTTTCAAAATAAAAAGCCTCTTGGATGAGATAAAACCTATTACCTACTTGTAAAAATGTCCATATGAAGTCAAGCAAAAGTTTTTTGCACTGACAGCAGTATAACAAGAAACAACTCTGAACAACACTGAAAGAGCTGCATGTTCTAGGAGACAGAGTACATAAGAAACCAAGATCCTGTTTTCATGCCTGTACCTGACCTGCTTCCAGCGCCTTTATGCATGTTTTCCTTTCAGCAGTTGCATTAGCTGGGTTTTTGAACTTTTCAGCACAGAACCATCTGTGAGTATGTTTTGGACAGCACCAGTTCAACAGGGTTGTGTTCTAAATTCAGCTGTCAAAACACTGATGCAGTACAAAGTAAAAAGCCACTACTATGTTTGATTGCTTAGATGATTGACAAATTAGCATTGCAGTCTGTTACTTCATCCATTCTTGCATATGTTCTTTATATATGGAAACATTAATGAATCTAAAGCTCATGATTTTTCAAGAATGCTGGAAAGGAATACGTCATACAAAGAAAAAAATAAATATGCCACTCTGCATACAAAGATACTGCTGAATCTTATTTCTGACTTTGGTTCTTGTGTTTGTTATGGATTATAAAAAGTTTGGGATTCATTCAGAGGTGTTTAGTTCACACAGTAGCTCAAGGTGTGAAATGCTGGGATAGTCACAACTAACTCTAAGCTCCTTTTGTATCTTACGCTTATCTCAGGTCCACTTTCATAACAAAATTAGTAGTGATGAGTAAATACACTTCCACTCAAACTTTGAAAACTTTGGTTCCACATCAGAATAGTTAAGGAAAAGAGAAGTATGAAACAAGCACTCCAAACACAATGACTGAAGGAATTTTCTTGCGTTTCTTCCATGAGCTAGCCTACATCTAAAGGAAGGTGCCTCAGGTCCGTAGCAATATCTGCTGCATTTCATCTATAAACCTTACTTCTGTTAAGCAGTATGAGGTACTCTTAATATATAACATACATTTGTGAACAAGTGAAAGAGCTCAAACCCTATCAGAGAGCACATGAGATCACAGATGTTTAAAATACAAAGGCAAGGAGATTTTCCATAATATTCTATTTAAGCCATTAATGACTGTTTCAAGACAACCATAAAAAAATCTCTACAAAAGAGGAAGTCTGAAATAAAAAGAACTTCAGAAATAAAAAGTTGAGAAAGGCCATACTGCTTTATATGTTTCTTATGCTTTGGGTAATGTCTGAATGTCTTAAATATTTAAGTTTTACTAAAAATTCTTAGAAAAATAAAAACATAAAATTCAAACCTCAGAAGTTTTGGATGTAGAAATACTCAGACCTTAAATGACAAGTCCCTTTTTGCTTTTCTCCTCCACATATATATGAAAAAAAAAAAAAAAAAGAGAAGATTAAAACATTAGAAGCATTGTTTAAGCCACATTTTTTTTAAGAAGCTCTATAAAAGGATTCATGTGCATAGAATAAAAGGCTTTGTGCTGGCTTTCTTCTCTCTGACAATTCTTGTGAAATGCAGATATATAGCTATGATTCAGAAATATCCCTTATATCTAGAACCTGGTATTGAAAAATAAATCACAACTCCCTAACCCTTCCACATAAACTACTGTAAATTGCACACTGAAGGGAAAAGAATAGAAAACTAAAATTATTTTCACTATTGTCAAATTCCATTGAGGTAGTAGAGGATTTATTGCACTGATATTGCCTCCTTTCACTGATCCAAAACAAAAAATAAAGTCTCAACTCATGCTATTTCAACAGGTAAGGATCTTGATGTATTACACAGGCAGTGTGAAATGCTTTAGGTACCACCCATTACTGCTGAGGTTGATTTCCCTTCTGAATTAGAGCAGTCACTGAGAGCCCATACTAGAATTCTATGTACATATTTTTACCTTTAGGTATATTCCATCACCTTGATCTAGGTCATGAAATATTATTTTATTCTTTTGCCTACCTCCTATTCCATCCACTTAACTTAGTTGTGTCAAAATTGTTAACATTCTAACCTTGTTTAGTTGTTTCACTGTAGGAAAACTACTAGTTTTGCTTCAAAAAAAATTAAACAACTTCACCCATATATAATCCAAAAGCTACCTTAATTCTCGGACAGCAACCGCAAAAAGGTCTGTGGTTCTCACTCAGATAATGAAAACAAATGCTGAGTCTTATTAAAAACTTATTTATAACCTTTTCATGCTACTTGACTTGAGTGCAAGCTGATAATGAGGATTTCTAAAAACTTCAATTCAGAAAACATCCTGATTTATAAAAAAAAAACTTTTATTTTAGTAATATATTAATTTTTTAGTTATATGACACAGGTTTCTCTGATTTCTAGAAAGTAAGATCCAGCTTAAAAAATTTTTAGAACTTTGATCCTGCTGTGTGAATTTCACACAACACACTGTGAAAAGGGTAACAAAATCAACCAAATTTAAACTAACCACCAAAAAAGCAGAGATTAATGGCAAAAATAATTTTCTACATAGACAAAAAAGTCTTAGTAGCCTGAGTTTTAGATGGTTACCATATTTCCTAGTGAGAAGATGGAAATCCAAAGGTCAAGTTCGCTCTTTCTGAAAGCTTTATTCAAAAAGCAATAGCCCACATTAATATGCATTCAGCAACAGTGCTTAGCATTCAAACATATTCTCAGTATTCAAAGCTTGCATTCTTATCTTCACATGAACAGAAGAAAGTTGAACCTGAAGTCCAACAGCTTATTTCGTATCAGAATATGAAATCACATAATTAAAACGTGAAACAAACTCATTAATCCTATTTTCAGTGTCAACACCAATGCAGCTTTTTTGCAGAGTAACAGCATCCTAACGTATTTACCAACTTTTTTTGCTGGTTTTGCTGGTTAGGTAAGCAAGTATGAAAGAATCAAGCCCAGAAGAATGTAAACTAAAATCTCCTTGAACATGCACAAGGGAAGAATCAGTACATGCTTTTCCAAAGAATAGCTCAAGAGTAGTAGGGATTCATCTAGGTCCTTACAGTCCATAGTGTAGGACTAATGCATTTCAGAAAAGGGGATCAACAGTTTGACATAGATCCAAACTCTTTAATCTGAAGACAGATCACTATTCCTTCCCATTTTCCCCCTGACTTCAGTTACAGGGACAGCTTCACTTTTCCTATTTGTACCATTCCATCTTGTCTACCCAGCTTTCCCATACTCACCACTCATCCTCATCTGAGAAGTAAAAAATATATAGCACAACAATACAAACTACACACTTGAATAAACCCATGTGACGACAGAACCATTTTATGGCTGCCTGCCAATATTCTGTAGTAATTAAGCTGAAAAGGAAAAACAAAAAGACCATATTTAAATAAAGATTTATTTTAAAAATATGATAAATATGGAGCACTGGCACAGGCCGCCCAGAGAGGTTGTGAAGTCTCCTTCTCTGGAGACATTCAATACCTGCTTGGACACCTACCTGTGCAACCTGGGCTAGGGAGCCTTCTTTGGCAGTGGGGTTGGACTAGATGTCCCTTCCAACCCCTACAATTCTGTGATTAAACCCTTCACAGTCAGACCTCCTGGTATTTTATTGTAGGTATATGAAACAGAACACTGTACAAGGAAACTTTAAAATGAATTGTGGGGGTGAAATAATTGCCTCATTCCCTCAAAGAACACATTTTCATAAATTTAGTTACATGCTTTAAAGGTCTTTACAACATTTTAGTAAGTAATACTTTAGGAAGTAATTATTGATAAGCACACAACAGTATCAGGTAAACAAGCCTTTTGCATCCAGAATCTGTTGTGTGTGTGGAAGGATCATGGGGCTGGAAGGGACCTCAAGACGTCAGAGTCCAACCCCCTGCTAAAGCAGAAACCCTACAATAGGCCACACAGGTAAGCATATGTGGGAATACGAGAAAGAATATTTGGAGCAGAAGCTGTAGAGAAAAATAAACAGCATGACAAAGCAAGGCTGAGAACCAAGGATACCTCAGAAGAAAGGAAAAACAAAGTCAGGTAAGCTGTGTGATGGCTTCATGATAATGACCCTGATTGGAGAAAGAGCTCGTGTCTTGAAACAACTCACAACTATAATTGGATAAGCGCCTGCACAGATAGTTAAGGAGTGTTTGTGGAATGTTTTGTTGACAGGCAGGTGGGAAAGTTAAAAGACAAAACTTGTAAACGTATATAAGGGATGTTAGAACCCGTAATAAACAATTTGGATCATTCACATCTGAGGAACACCGCTAAGTACAGGCCTCCAACTGGACTCTGCGCCACTGATTACAACCCTCTGAGCTCTGCCAGTCAGCCAGTTCTCAACTCACCTCACTATCCACTCAGCTATTCCATACTTCTTCAGCTTTGTTAAAGGATGCAGTGAGAGATAGTGTTGAATGCCTTGCTGAAATCAAGGTAGACTACATCCACTGCTCTTCCCCCAGCCATGCAGTCAGTAATGACATCACAGAAGCATGGCAAGCACGACCTTCCCCTGGTGAACCCATCCTGATAACTCTCTTCTCTTCTATTTGCCTGGAAATGGCATCCAGAACAAACTGTTGCATCACCTTTCCAGGGATGGAGGTGAGGCTGACTGGCCTGTAGTTACCAGGATCATTCTTGCCCTCTTTGAAGATCAGAGTGACACTAACTCCATTCTTCAGGCACCTCTCCCGTTCTCCAAGATCTGTCAAAGATGATAGAGAGCGGTTCGGCAATCACCTCTGCCAACTTCCTCAGCACACATGGATGCATCCCATCAGGACCCATGGATTTACATACACTGATGTTGACTAGATGCTCTCAGACCATCTCTTTTCTCACCAAGGGGAGCTTTCAATTCCCCAGATCCTCTCTCACTTGCCCCCAAGGTCCAGGAGTTCTGAGGGGGAGTTCCCACAGTGAAGACAGAAGCAAAGAAAGTGTTCAGTATCTCTGCCTTCTCTGCATCCCCCATTACCAGAACATCCCTTCATTTAATAGGGGACCCACGTTTTCCATCATCTTCCTTTTACTACCAAAATACTTAAAATAAATAAATAAATAAATAAATAAATAAATAAGGCCTTTCTTTTTATCCTATATCTCCTTTGCCAGACCCAATTCCAGGTTGACTCTGGCCTTCCTCGTCACATCCCTTCAGGCCCTGACAACATTCCTATATTCTTCCCAAGTGGTCAGACCCTTTTCCCATATTTCACGGACCTTTTTCTTCCCTTTGAGTTAATACATGAGCTCCTTGCTCATCCACACAGGTTGCCTGCCTCCCTTGCCCAATTTCTTACATTTATTAGAAAATCAGATTGTCTCAACTACCTGTGTTAAAGTATTGAATCAGCATGTTTTTATTTTGCTGACAGTACAGCTATCCTGACTTTCAGCCTCTCTCCCAGTCCCCACCCTCTTTTGTGACACAGTAAAAAATGCAAAAGCAATTTATAGTGCTGAGAATCTTTGGCTCCTTGACAAACATCACCGTTCCCAGTCTGCTCTGTCAATAGATCACCAACAATCTGTCATTCGGGAACCTGAAATATTGTCATCACCACTAATCAAAAGCCAAGCAGCTCCTTGCTGGATGTTTTTTTTTCAGAATGGAGACCACGCTGAGGGAGCCTCAAAGAGCAATCCATCAGCCATGGCAGCCTGAAGACTCCAGAGCAACGCTGTAGAGAAAAGCCCTTCTTCTTGCAGGCCAGCTGTGACAAGGCTCTGCCTGTAGTGACCTTCTGCTGAGACAAACCAGAACCTGCCTTCAGGTGTCTGCACCCTGATACTGCATAGTAAACAGCACCTGCAAAAACAGAGGTAGGTATACACACACAAATGGGAAGATCAGATTCTCTGAAACAATTGTGTATAGTACTGTTTTCAATGACATCAGCATGTTTCAGGAGGTCAGAAATGCAAGGTCTCAAAAATCCAAGACAGCCCAAAGTTCTCGATATAAGCCAAGATTATCTGGTACTTAGCTGGAATTAAGTATTAGATATAATATATTCCTCAAACACTAATGCTACACCTATATATTATATATAAAATATATATTATAACAAATGTAGTATATATTATATTAATATATAAATAATATAATATAATTTATATTATTTATAATAAAAATAAAATCTTACTCTGTAAATCAAATTCCCAAATTTAACTATGCAAAGCTTTAGCCATTCTGAACTAAAGCAAAGTTATGAAACATGAATAAAGTATAGAATTTTCTTTTTAACACTCAAAGCCAGGTGTCTTTTCTGCTCCATTTTTTATACTAATATATATGAGCTAAAAGAAATAATTATTCTTCGCTACCGAAAAAAGATAACATGTACTTTCAAACAGATTAGGAAAAAAAGAGGCAGAGAAAGTTATACATGCAATGTACCTCCCAGAAAGACAGAAAAGTAAGAATTATAAAGCTGATTAGAAGACTACTTTTAATTAAAAGGTATTTACAGAGAGGACAGTTGCTCCAAACTCCACCTCAGAGAGGCAAAGAAGAGATGTCAAATTGTTTTATAACGTATTTTCACAGTTCATCTACTGAACATGACTGCTGCAAGGTTATATGAGGTGACATAGAATATAAGGAACTTTTTATTTCTTTTTGAAATGAGGAGTATTATCCATCCTTTGATAGCTCATTATGACAGTCAGCACTGAGAATTAAGTGTGTGGTATCCCAGTGGAAGCACACAGAGGCTAATGAACTTCACTAATTTGACCAGAAATGCATGCCTCAGTATTTGTTTTTAATGCACAAAATGTAATGTCGCATTTTAAATACTTATTTACCTGAGTGAATTAAACAGTTGCATTATAGAACAGTGAACGAAGCTTTTCAAATACACGATGGCTTCCATTCAATCCTGAATTCATATGAAAGATTCCTTCTTATCATAACTGTTTCTAATGTCAGTTTTTCTAATCTGCAATTCTAAACTTACTCCTTCATTAGACATGCATGTTTCCAATTAAGTTCAACCTGCCCATCATTCTTTGAAGAGATTAAAGTCAGAGACCACCAAGACCCTTGAGGCTTTGTGCAGATACTGTACTTGTTCTTGCTAAAGACAGCAGAAGTCAGAAGCAGCAAATAAGCACGATAATTCAGCAACCTTCTTAGAAAGACTTGTTCATAAAAATACCTACTTCTGATCCTATAAAACTCTTTATCAGACTAACATTATTTTTTTAGGTGAAGAAGAGGAAATGTTATATATCTAACACACATTTCATTATCAGATGTTATATTCCACTGGTAAAACAAAAGCATGTACACTAGGCAATCTCTAATGAGGTCTGTGCCAGATCACAGATCCTGTTTTTCCCAGAGCGAGCCAAACTTTGCCATCTAAAAAACCCACAAACATACTAGAGAGGCATGTGGGAATTAACGCAGTGATCCCTATGCAGGGCTTTCAATTCCATTACTCAACATCCTTCTACTGGTCTTAAATACTATAAAACTGGTTTAACAAGGCTTAAAGAAACTAAAAGCCAAGTATCTTCAATTGTTTTCTTCAGAATGATCATTTGGAGAATGCATTCTGCCTTTCATATTATTGACGCTTACAAAGATGAGGCATGCTTTTGCAAATTTTTCCAGGCACTGCTAGATGACTGACTTCTGCACTGTGGTGAAAATCCACATATAAAGTGACATGATACTTATAACTCAAGCTTCAGAAATATTATTTGCAGAAAGAATAGCAAGAACAACAGGATTCTTCAATTATTGTCTACTTGATTCATGAACGCACAAAATATTGTTTTGCTTTTTAAATACCCAAAGCTTATGCATTTATTCACTGCATCTGTAAGCACAATTGGTCAGACGAGCTTAGACAGAACTGATGTTCTGGTTACCCGGGACGTGGGTACTGCGTTAGAAATACTCAGCTTAACAAAATGATTCATCGCATTTGTCAGTTTGTCAAAATGCTTATAGACTGACCAGGACTTCAGTTTGTAAGAACTCACCGGGTGATCTATCTGGGGGTCACATTTTAGCACTGACAATGTTAAGGAGCCAAGCCCCCATTTTCTGTGGGGCTTAAGCTTCCCCGATCACACAATCCCAAAGGCACCAAGCCATCTTGAAGTGAGATGCTGCCATTAGGCATATTCAAAAGCTGTAGCGGAGTTCAGCTGTTGTAAGAAACATGAGACAGATGTTTTCAAAAATGCATTCAGGTCTCTCCTTATTTAAAGAGCTCAGTTCCTCCAAAAACACTGGCAAACATGACAGCAACAACAGGGCTTGCCCAGGCAGGCTTCCTTTGCCTGGATTTCTTAAACCTTGACTCATTTACATTGCTGAAGACATTCAAGCCATTGTTTCCCTAGATAATCACTCTCTAACCCAGCCTTCTGGGTCAGTCTAGTTTTCAGACACCTCCATTTTCAACATCATACAAGTTCTCATGCCAAAAAATGAAAAAAAAAGGCTTTTGCCTTTCCCCATGCCAAACAAGTAAGGTAGCAGTCAAACCTTCACCAAGGAGGATTATTTTCAAGCATGCAAGCTTGATTAGGACAACCTACTTTCTGTGAAAGAGAAGTCCATCAGCATGTTCAAGAATAATGAAACCTGCTTACTACCCAGAGAGGTACAACATTAAGAGAAGAATGCCATAAGACACCTCATTGAAACTTACTTCTAATTATATCCCCAAACGCTCCAGTATTTTAAAGGAAGTTAACTTTTACATATTAATTTTTCTCAGGTCAAGTCTAATCCAGTGTGTTTAAAACAATTAAGAATCTCATAAAAAATTCTTAGTTATGCTACATGCCTAATTTCATTCATTTCTGTTGAAAAATTCAGCCTTAAAGGGATATTTTGTTGTTGCTTAATTGAACAACAATTTACTGTGTTAGGAAAGAATGAACCTGTGGCTGAAAGAGTACATAAATGTTATACTAAGCAGACAATATTTTTATGGTCTGTTTCCAAAAGAAGTTTTCTTGACCAAAAGCATTGGACTGCGTAGATTTTGAGAGATTAGGTCAACTGCAAACTTGGCAAGACCTAAAAAAGGGGGTGGGGAATGTGAAAAAAATGCAAAATCTTCCCCTAGAGAACATTTGATATAAAGCCCCTTTGGCTCTCAGATGCTCTTAATTTATGTTAGTACTCAATGTCAACACTGCGTATTTCTGGCTTTTCATAAAATGAATGTAAACAGGTAGAAAATCGTGGGTTTTTTTTTTTATGTTATAGAGCTAGAATGGCTAAAGTAACAAAACAGTCAAGTATAACACCAAATATTGTCATTATACACATGGCTTTTTAACATATGCAGTTTTCTTGGTAGGTCTGAGAAATACAAAGTTTCATTGGAAGTCTTTTTTCCCCCCAAAACACTTCAACATCTTTGATCAAGATAACTCATATTCCTTCATACTTCACGTGTCTTGAAGTTACTGCTTATTCCTGTAACTGAATTTTGTAAAGCAGAACAGGGAGATTAAGAGTCAGTAGGATGCACCAGAAGTTAGCGTGCCAAGAACAACTTAAACATTAAATGCTTGCTGTCACAGATAATGAGATGTTTCCCTGTTTCTTAGTTTTACACTAAACAAGCAACTCTTATGAGAAAAAAAAAAAATCTATTAGCATAGCTATCAGTGTCCATATAACAGATAACATATTTCTTTTACGTTTATAATGTCCAGAATACTGCCAGGGAATCTGGTCAGACAATCTGCTTTTACAGCCCATTCATGACACCACATTAGCACATCCCAAGGGAACAGAAGAAATCACTTCAGTGTGTCCTGCTCCATTCAGACTTCTTTCCAAGTATGCCTAACTACAGAATAGCTATAAACCAAATGTATTGGTTCAAGAGTGCATGAGCAGAGGATTAGAATCATCTGAGTCAGAAAGATCTCTTAAAGATCACCTGGTTCAACTCTCCTGCAATGAGCATGGACACCTACAGCTAGATCAAGTTGCTCAAAGGTCTGTCCAACCTGACCTTGAATGTTTCCAAGGATGGGGCATCTGCCACCTCTCCGGGTAACCTATTTTCTTAAATCCAATATTGCATGGCTGTCCTTAAAATAGCTGTTTCCCCTATAATCAGAAAAAGAATGCTTCTAGAGATGTACTGCCTTTTGTGAGCAAACTCAACCCTTCATTCAAAAGCAAAGGTGTTTTAGTCCTATTCAAGAAGCATTCTATCATTTAATAAAAAATGCATTACATTTTAAAATCCTGCCTCTATTGCAATGTATTACTTATCTTGTATATAAGCATACCACTAAATTTAACATTGTGCACTTAAATAATCACCCAAAATTCATCCTGTAATAAGATCACACTGAGACCTTCAAAAGGAGAAAAACAATCCATTTCATTTTTGACAAATAAAGCTGTAACTGGAAATATCAAACTTCATAACTTACAAGTGCAATCAATAAGAATCAAAACCACAGGTTCTTATTTAAGTAAAGAGTGCCATAATGATGTGTTTTCCTTATCTTACTGGCAGTCGTGAACGCAGTGTTTCTTCTAGGAATACTTGATACGTACATCTGGAATCCTAACAAAGATATGCAGGAATTGCCACAAGTGATAGGCTCCAAAAATCGTATCACACTGAACCATGAAATAGAAAATGTATCTGAAATTTAGTGCAAAATTTAACAGTCATTTGTTCTGCTGATTTTTTATCTGCTCAGTTTACATGCCAAGCTACAGACCTACTTAAAAACAGATTTCTTAAAACCCTTAAAATGAGCAGCTCCATCCCTTCCTTTGTAGCATAAGTTGGTGTTACAGGTCTCAAGAAACACATTACACCAGATCGCAGTCATTAAATTGATACCATCCATCAGCAAAGGTAAATTATGCAAACAAGAATTATGCAAACACTTTTTTTTTTTTTCACTTGATACTATTTCTATTTTGTGCAGCTGTCTGTCAGAGTTCATTATGTGAGGATGAAATAATTTTAGGAGCATTATCCAAAAAAAAAAAAAAAAAAAGAAAGAAAGAAAAACATCCAACAGTGAAAATCAAAAGCTAGAGCCATTGATGAGCCATTTATCACTGTTTGGCATCAGCTAAGGGACCTGACAGACTGAACTCTGCACAGGAGCTGGAATTCCCTCCCCAAAGCATCCTTTTCACAACCCACAAACCTTCACGCAACTGGAATCCAGAAATAAACACTTTGCTTCCTACCAGAAGCTTTAGGAGGTATTTCCTTTGGTATGTACACACAGCACAGCCCGCTCCTCTTTTTTCAAAGACTCTCTTATATAACAGGCTGCAAAAAACATCTCTGAACAACGTAACCAAGATGCAATCTCTCGTTGCTGTACTGCAGCTTCCAAAAGAACCTCATCCAACATATCCCCGAGCCATTAATCAACTTCTTACTAATAAGAATGATGTATTGCAAGTTCTGTGCAGCTTTGCAGCAAGCAGACTGATAATATTCCATCACAGCTCCCTAAAGGGAAAGGCATCTCCAGACTGGAGAGGGACAGCTTCACATACAGGTCTTACAGGGATGCTTGATCACCACAGAATGCGCGAGTTCTGCTTAATTACTGCAATCTTCTCTGGGGGATTGGTTTGGGGTTCGTCCTCACGCCTGCTGTGACAACCAGCTGACAGGGTTCCCAAAACTGTGTGGGCCCAAGGCCCACCTCAGGGTACCCAGCAGCCCTCCCCACAGACCTGCACAGACTTCCCTCACTCGTTCTGCACTGACCAAATAGCAGAGCTGCCTGGACAACATCAGCCCAGCCCATTCAGGTAACTTCCCAAGCTTGAGAAAGGAGGATTACATCCTGAGAAACAGGATGACACACATCACTTCCCTTCTCTTGACTGAGCAGAAGCCCACAGCACACTTACATAAACCCTGCATGGCTCATGGGTATCCCCTCAGCCCCAAAGGTGCAGCTCTGAGTGTGGCACAGCCCACAGAGCAGTTGCCTACCAACTAGGGTTCAGGATTTCCACCTTCTGCACAGACCACAAAAAAGCCCGCAACATGAAGTTTTTATTTCATCGTGTTATTACCAATAAAAACGGCAAACCTGGTTTTAGGTGCACGGATATATTCTGCTACAGCCAATAAAGTTAACAGCTGGCTGTTTAATGGAGGCCTATTGCTTTCCACATATTTTTCTCTAAGTTCGGGCTATTTTCCTGTACCACAGGAGGTTAATCGTGACACCCTGACTCAGAACAAAGCACACACCAACACTTAAACTGCGAGAAAGAAGATGCCTGAGCACAACAAGATGCTCTATTCCCATCTTCCACACATCCGTGCCTTCAGTTCCTACAGGGGAAATTTAACATGGTTCCCCAAATGATTTCAGTTCGGGGTTCTCCGATTCCTCTCCGATCTCGCTGGCCAGATGGATTGGCGTGCTACAAACACTGCCCGTGCTGCTGCACCTCCTCCGTGCGCCTTCACCCAGCCGCGGCTCCGCGCTGCCCGATCGATGAGAGCACATTACACACCGGCGTAAGAGTAAGGGAAGGGTACAGGGAAGAAGAGCATCTTTCCTTTCAGCCATTAAAAATACATCAGCGAGCGCTCCGCAGCCCCTTCCCCACCCCCTCCCCGAGCGCAGCATCTTGCGGGCGGGGTGGGGGGGGGGAAATTCAAAGGAAGGACACCCCTTCAGAGCCGCGCAAACACACGGACACGCAGAGCAGCCCCGGGCCCGGCCGCCTTCCTCCTCCTCGCCTCGGCCCATGACTTCACTGCCGTAACGAGAGCATCGGGCGGGCGGCACGGAGCCGCCGCTGTGCCCTACATAGGCGGCGTATGGAAAAAGGGAGGAAAGAGACGGGGGGAGGAGAGGCGGGAGGAAGGAACGAGGAGGCACTTTGTTACCCCCCGTCTGCACGCACAAACGCGGTTCCCGGCCGCCTCGCCGAGGGGAGCAGCGCAGGAGCCCGCACCGAGAAGCCGAAGGGAGGGAGGGAAGGAGGGAGGGAGGGAGGCGGGGGACCTGGCACCATGACGGTGCCCGCCGTACTCACCGATCGGCGCCGCTCCAGCCTGCTTCCTCCCGAGCATCCACCAAACCCCAGCGGCAAATCCTCACTCCGGTGGGCAAGGATGAAAAGGGGCGGGGGGGGGGGTGTGCCAGCCCCGGGCTTCACCGCAAGGTCCTGACCTTGCCCGGCACCAGCTGCAGCATCTTCGGCTTCCCCCCCCCACCCCGGGCGCGCCCGTGCGTGTGCGCTCCGGAGCGCTCAGGACGGCCGACGGCCGGGGCGAGGCGCGCTCGGCTCCCACCGCCCCAAGGGCGTGGGGCTGCGGCTGGAGCCGGGCTGCGCGGCCGCGCCGTAGCGCTGCGCGCCGGGCGGGCGCAGGATGTGGCCAGAGGAGACGCGGCCGCAGCATCTGCCGCCGCCTGCCTCTCTCGCCGCCTGCCTGCCTCCGCCCCTCCCTCCCGTCCCCTCCCCAGCAGGAGCGCGCCCGCCGCGGCCGAGCAGCCGGCGCTGGCTGAGGGAGGAGGGGGGGTGGGAGGAGGAGAGAGAAGGGCGGGCGGCCCCGCGCCCGACGAGGAGCCGCCGTTGCCTGCGCCGGGCGGGGCCGCACCGGGTCCCCGGCCCCGCTCCGCTCCGAGGCCTCGAAGCGGGAAGAGAGCGGTGCTACGGGAGGGGGTGCGGGGTTCCTCTCGCGGCGGTTCTCCTCGCTGGGGAAAGCAGCGAAGAGATGGGATCTGGGTGATGCCCGCGCTCGTTATCCCGCAGTTTTCTTCTCTGCATCCTTGGTGGGAAACCTACCGTGTTTGCAGAAGTCTTTTTGCGAGCCGAGAGCGCGAGGGATATGGAAGTCGCAATTTACTTCTGTGTGCGCTTAACCCTTTAACGAGGAACCTGAGTGCAAACGCAGTGACGGCGCGCGCACCAAAGTTCCCATTCCACAGCTCCGCTGAAGCGGCTGTGCCCGAGGAGAACCGCGGGACCCGGTCCGCCCTCAGAGGCGGACACCGCGCGGGTGCCGGCGGAGCCCGGGCGTGAGCTGCCGCCCTGAGCAGCGCGCAGGTGCCGGACTTAGTGCTAGCGGCCGCTTGGCTAGCAGGGAATTTGGGGGAGAGAGGTGCCCGTCACCGGACCGAGCCGATTCGGTGTGAGGGACCGCCGCCGCCGGCTTTGAGAGCGACTCACTGCTGCCACCTTTCGCTCAGCGGCTCCCCGCTAAGCAGGGAGCGCTCGGAGGACTTCGGCAGGTGCCTGCTTGCCCTGCCGCCCGTGGAGGGGTGTGAGGGGCGAGAAAGAAGCGACAGTGAGAGCAGGAGGCCAGCCCGGCCACCCAGAGGTGCCTTTCTGCTCCTGTTCTGTGGTGCAGAGGAAGGGAAAACGAGATAAGAAAGTACAAAGGACCGAGGACGGATCCTGCAAGGGGCTGCTCCTTCTCTAATAGCTCCTGTGTGGCCCTTTCCCCGATGTCTCAGCCGCTTCTGATAAGCCAGAAGCTCAGGCAGGGGCACGCTGCTCCCTTCTCGGTTCTCCCCCGCAGCCCTCTCAGCTGTAGGCAGCCTGTGATGCCAAGCTCACTTAAGCTGCGCCTGGGGAGTGGTGGATCCGGCATAATCCTTGGTTAACTTCGTCGACTTCTATGTTCCTTTTCTAATTAGGAGGGAAAAAGAAATGGAAGGCCAAGATTTTCAAGCAGAGAAGCTGTAAAAAGTCCTTTTCATTTATATTCGACTGTAATATTTTCAAATGTCCATGAGGCCTTAACTTTCTATTTGCTGAAGGTAAAGGCAAGTGAAATATCTGGAAAAAAAAAAAAAAGTCATTATGTGAGTAGATTTAAGTCCAGTAACAGGTTATTATTTTCCAGACAATTTCCTATCCAAACATTAGCAACAACAAATTGTTTGATCTTATGTGTGAGGGTTGTGAATTACTATTGTTAGTTGGCAGCAATTGTTTTTTTTCCTGATGTTAACTAAAAATCAAACTAAGCAGAACAGGGAAATCTCCATTGTCCTGTAATTAGACTATCTGTCTAACATACAAGTTATATGGACACAAGCACTAATGGTATCTGAATGTTCTGTATCAACATTAAAATACTTGTTCTTGGTTTAATCTTTCTCAGAATAAGGTTTGGGGGGTTGTTTTCTGGGTTTCTGGACAGAATGGAAAGCATTGGATTTACTTACACTGGATCATGTTTAAAATTAAATGTGTTTTATTATTTATGTATATTATGAAATGTATAAAATTAAATGTGTATTATGAAGATCCTTTGCTGGGGACTGTTGTTTGTCATGCTGATGTCAATGGGAACTATGGATACTAAGAATGTAACTGAACAAAAACTAGGTCTAGGAAACGGATTCATGTTGCAGGCAAATTTTAGCAGTCCTCAAATCAATAAAACTTTTTTGCCTTTTTAAATTAACTGAAAAATCAACAAAGCACAATTAATATTTCATATTTAGAACAATACATTAAAGAGGTTCTTGTTATTGCTGTTTTATCACCTTTTAAGAATCGTTTAAAGGTAGAGTTGTTTAAAAGAAATAGACAATATCCATTGTAATAAACATTTCCAACAGGAATAATATGTTTCTTGAGATGTGCAGTATGGTGTCTTAATGAAAACAAAGTAGGAGTGTATTGGAACAGCTGATTCAAATTTCTTCTCTCCCATTTGACTGTGATATTGTCTTAATAAGCTAAGTCAACATTGGATTATAATATTTTAATTTTCCATTCTTTTCTAAGTTGTTATGCAGTATTATGTACAGAACTGCATTCTTAACAGTAAAGTACATGTAAATCCTGGAATGAGAATGGTGTCCTATGAAACAAAGATAAAATAGCAAGTGAAGGTTTGCGTGACTGCATTTGCATAAGCTTGTGATCCCATGGAAAAATATTCTTTTAAAGAAGTATACAGTATTTTGAATTCTGAGACACAGCTGTTTTTGACCCTGTCTGGTTATGAGCATATTATTGTTTAAGTACTAAGCTTGGCTGGCAATAGGAAGATACAATTGAATTTGTAGTACCTGCAGATTTTTAAAATGAACGTATATTTGCACTGGGAAAGTTGGATTGTGAGTACTGAAGACAACTCTCAGTTCCCTGAGACTGCACCAGGATTTTCTTGTTCTTGTTTTGTCCGTGGTCATCAAATCAATGATTATGAACAAAATATCTATAAAAGAGATGGATTGAAATCTTTTTGTTGGTTTGTTGTTTTTGTTTATTTCGATCTGCTGGACTTTAAAAAAATCACTTAAAAAAATGAATATTAGCTAATAGTTTCCATTTATCTCCTAAGAAATTTGACATTTTCAGCGTATCAGATTTTCATGTACAGTGATACAAAAAGGTCAAAAACTCGATTGTGCACATCAGTCATAAGTGATCAGCAGTCTTGCTCAATAACAGTTATTTCATAACAGAACTTGATCTAAGAGTTCCTGGCTAATGGGACGTACAGCTCCAAGAAAAAACATACTGAGAATATTTAAGAAGAGAGAGAGGATGTGAACAATTATCCCTATGATTTATGTTCATCTGAATTAAAGGAGATTTGGGCTTCTTATTTTTTTATGCTTTTCTTTATTTGAAAGTTAGCTCTAAAACTTCTTGATATCTTGTACAGTATATGGAAGGCCAGAAGTGCAAACAAAAGTCAGTGTAACATAAAAATTCTTCTTCCCAACTTGGTAAAATAAACTTTGCTGTGAGAAATTCATATATTATGTCACGTGCAGGTTATACAAAGACATCAATGTTCAGAAACAATTTCTGCACCTTAATCCCACAGAAGAAAGTAATCTCAATCTATCTGCTTCTGAACCAGTTTTATGATTGCTAAGCTGTCAATTCAGTGAAAAATCACAGTCTAGTTTTAATAGTTCAAAACAAGTTTATCCCTATTAGTGTCAATTGAAATGCCAAGCTAGTCTCAGAATGTATTCCTTAGTGCACTTAGAGCTGCAAAAGCACATAGGATTAAGGTATAACACTTAGAAGAAGGCATTGTGCTTTTAGGATTCTTTTTATTTTCCACTGTACTTGCTTGCACTGTGCATTGAGTTTGTTCATCTCAACAGTAGAGGCCATCCTGCAAAAGGCCAAGTACAAATATTGCCGCAGATTCAGAAAGTGATTGTTTGAGTAAGAGTTAGCAAAATGTCATTACATAAACTATCTTTTATTTAATCCAATTATGTGTGAGTTTTAGCACTTATTTTTCTATGGTGTGAGTTACTGTCAGAGTTTAAAGAACGGGTAGATTCAACATCTATTTAGACCTCAGTGCAGGTTGAGATGCTACTTACCCTGAAAAAGAAGTGAATGACTTGGCGTGTCTTGCAATTATGTAGCTTATTTTTTAAACTATTCTCTATCACTTTCAGTCAGCAACAGGAAAGATGAAGCTAAATTTGTCTATTAACACTGTGAGTAGCACTTTCCAAACGTCACACGTTTTTGATTTTTCCATCCAGTATGGTTTTTCTACACTCAGAGACAGTTATCTGTCTTCCTAGTGTGCAGGACATTAGCATCTCACCTGATTCCTATCCAGATTGATGCTGTCAGTTTCATTTAGTAGTCACACTAGCAAGCTCTGTGAAATACAGAACCTCTGAAGGTCCTTGGGTTAGGAAGTACTTCTTGCAAGATTTTTCTGTTCTGCACGGCTTTACTTACATATCATGCAGTCTTCTTACAGGACATGTACATTAGACTTTCAGTTCATTGCTCTTTCAGTTTCAGGGTAACGTGAAGAGATATACGAGTCTGTTAGCCTGTGCTTTTTCAGCAGAAAAAGTATCTGCTTATTTTAGTCTAATCCTGTTATTTAAATCTCTGTATTAATGCAAACCTGACCTTCTCATGTTATTTTTAACTTAATGGAAAATAGAAATATGTGTTTCATCAGTACCACCTGCTTCAATTAAAAAAGAAAAGATCAGTGAATGTAGTATGCTTTTACCTTTCACACAAGAAGAAAAGAAAATGAAAGTGATATTATGTAACACAAAGTAGTAAGAGGGAAATAATATGTTCCCAACTCCAAATATTAAAATTGTTACTATTATTATTTTTAATCAAGATCTTATTGAAATTTTATCTGTATTAAATTATTGAGCAGGCGTTTTGGGCTTGATTTTGGATTTCCCAAAACTTCTGTGGCTACACACTACAAGACAGCTGTAGATGTTCAAAAGTAGCATAGTTAGAATCAATTCTTTTGGAGACCAGCCAAAAGAATGCTGTGACAGCTCTGATAAACCCAGCAGTAAGAATAACTGTAAACTGGTTAAACCAGTATAAGGTTTTTTTTGTACTGAAGTTCAAAAAACCTTTGATGTTTCCCATGTCAACTGCATCCCTAAAGTAAGTCACCTTTGCCTCATAGAGAATTCAGATGGCAATTTACTTTTTTTTTTTTTTTTCAGTTTAGAAAACAGTTCAGAAGATCATGTTAGGTTCGGTGACCTTTGTTGATGTTTGTGTTATTTTTGATGCTTGGTGTTTCAGGTGTTATAAAGCAGCAGATTGTAGTACAGTGCTTTTGGTTGTTTGAGCATCTTCTGCAGAAAAATGTTGGTGAGTAACTATCTGGCTTCAGATTCTTTATCCTATTATTTATTCCAGTGAGCAACTGTGAAGATGGTTGCTAGTTTAATATTGCTTCAAGCAATTTTGTGAGACAGTGTAAAATCTGACCTTCATGAATTATTGTGAATTTTAAGTTTAGAATAGACCTGTAGATCTGGGTCTCCATTTCTTGAAGGCAAAAAAAAATTATCTGTGAAATCACAAGATCATAATGTAAAGTATCTCATCTTGCTGACTTCTCATTGTGATAATCCACAGTGGCTAAAATAAGGTTTTGAAAAGCTGCCTCTTTAAGCAGTGCATCATATGCTTACAAGTATTTGAAATGGCAAGTGTTAATTTGAACAACATATAAGTTTTACCTTGCTCTTAGTACAACACATTTGGTACAATATTGTTTCAGTCTACTATAAGAAATGTGACCTGTAATTCTAACATATGAAACAAGAATCTCAAGGCTGTTGCAACGATAGGAATAGAGGACCATTAGTATCTTCCACAATATATGTCTATGAGGCAGTCATTGTAACTGATGTCTGAGTGTCAAGATGCTCTGTTATGGATCTTCATGGAGTCCATGATAACTTCTGTATGCCTTCTTTTTTCAGTTATAAAATGGAGATCTCTGGAGAATGGACAACATGTAAACATGCAGAATATAAGAACATCCCTTAACATCGCGTACTTCAGTGGTCAAGAGAAAAGGAGCCATCTCAACACGGTACACAGTGAAGGATGCACAGAATATGATTGTCATTTTGCAGGCTTCTCTCACTGGTTTGTCTGGTGTTCTCTGCTTTCCTTCTTGTAAGTAACTAGCAAATAAACAATGTTACAGGAGAAGTTAATGTTGCCAATGATGTACTGTAAATTGCTATATTTTATTGTGGAGAATGGCCAAAATGACGTGCTCGTGACCATTGCTGTAATAGTATTGCCTACACTTTCAGATGAGTGGAGCTTTATTAGTCTTGCCGGGCTGACTGAGGAGGCTTTTTAACTTGCTGTGTCACGGGTGCCTCTGTTGCTCTTAACTTCTTGTCTCTGATGCGATTTCTTTTCACTGTTATTGTCTACCACAGCCAGTTCTGTCATCCTTCAAACGTTTTCTGTCTGTGCTACTGACCTCTGTACAGATCTGTTGCTACTGTTATATAAAATTTCTTTACAGTACCCTATTGACTCTAAGACACACTCCTTTGTCCTCAAAGTCTGTAGGGGCTTTCATGTTTACTCATAGGGACCCTGTTGTTCTTCTCTGTCCATCACCACTTTCCTATTTTTCCCAAGCAGGTGTAGGAAACTATGACTACTTAGGTAGCAATACATTTAGATTTGGGTCTCTTTTTTCCCATGGCAATCATTCAATCCATTGTCTGTACCTAATCTTCAGTGGCTTAATGGAAACTAGATGTAATTACATGGTGAGAATGAAAGATTATACATCTGGTACTGCAAAATTGTTTCCACTTCCCCTCCTCACCATCATTCTTGAGCAGAAGTTTTAACATAGCTATTACTTGAATTCTGCAGTATGTACAAAAGTTTGGCAAATCCATTGGAGTTTAAGGTTGAAGAGACTTCTCCTGTCCAGACTGCTTTCTGCTCCTGTTAGTAGGATCATTCAATTATGAGGCTTAGGGTGCATTCCCAGTAGAGGGGCACAGCACAGGTGGTGCACAGTGTATTTGCTTGCACCTGCGTAAGCACCCACAGCATTCGTGTGGAAATGAACAACACAGCCCAGCCCTGATCTCCCTCTCCAGGTGATCTATTTGCTAGTGATCATTAACACACCATTTCATTGGTGTGTTAATGTTCATTGGTAGTGGCTCCTGCATTCAAGCATCCATAGATGAGATGGGTCTGGCCACAATACCTGCGCTGTTTAACACATCTCCAAATTTGGATTTTCAAGATTCTGATCTCCTCCAACTTGCCATCTGCTATAGCTTGAAGTTTGCTAGTGAGTCACCTCCACTTACCTGCACAGGGGGAACAAAGTCACACAGAAAAGGGTTGAGAACTGAGTAGGGTCAAGAAGATTGTATAGGCTGCAGTGATCAGGTGCAGAGCTGAGGTGGACACGAGTTCTGGCCCCTTCCCCTGGCTTGGTTCTTTTCCTAAACACACTGTATTAAGCACCTTATAGACCCTTAGACTGGGTTTGCTTTTTCTTGTAAGGTCTTTGATACTCTTATTTCCCACCACAAATCTTGTTATCAGTTAGGAAAAGCTAGTTTAACTTTTCCAAGACTTTGAGTGACTCATTCAGTTGTGTTCCATTAATAATCAACCTGAAATATCTAATCTTTATTACTGTCTCTGTTATATTTTGTTTCTTAGGGTCTGAGAATCTTGGTGGTTTTTTTTTACTTTTTCTTTCTCTTCCTATTGTTTATATGCAGGGTAGCTATTATCAAATGTCCACATGTAGTGTCCTTACGTTACAAGTATGTACATATCCTTCACAATTCACATAGCTTTCACCTTTCCTACATATCCTTCTAGTGATTATTTATATTCTTCAATTTTTGAGCAACTAAAACTCACCTGCCTAAGAAAATTGATCTAAAATAAGAAAACAAGGCCTCATTCTTAAGGACATTTATTAATGAGATTCTGAGGAAAACATCACTCAGTTTCTAAGAAATAGAGCTTTTTGCAGACAAAGGAGTACAACTACAGAAATAGGCTTTGATTTTTACAGATACTTTACTGGCATGAGAAATACACTGATATTAAAAGAAAAAAGAAAAAAAAAAACAGCTTTGGTAACAAGAAATTACTAGGTACTTGCATTTGATCATAATATGAAGAATCAAGACAGACACTGGGCCTATGGGCTTTTAAAATACCCAATAATCTTCAGAGCCTTTAGAGCTGTTTTGGCAGCTTTTCTACAACAGCAACCAAGAGAGTTAGACTGTTCTGCAGAGAGCTACTAGTATTCAGCAAAAAAAAATCAAAACCCAAAAGCTGCAACACTCTGTTTCCTAGAGTATCTTCTCTAGCTGTTTCTTGGCAATTTCACTGCTATATTGCCTTATGTGAGAAGAAATTGCACACGAAACCTCATTTCACATCATGTTCTTCAGCTGTGAAACTGAAATTATTGAAGAACTCCATTTTCAATCTTTTTTTCCAACAGAAAGAAGGTACTTGATGAACATACCGTTATATGAATGAAGAAAAACCAACAAAATAAAACTAAGCAAACCTGAATAAATTTGCCTTAATCTTGAGTGAAGATTTTTGGCCTGTTCTAGAAAGCCAGTTCATTATCTGTCCAGATATTCCATCGAACTGAGCCCTCCCCAGAGGCAGCTTACGGTTTCCTTTTCCATCTTTGTGCGACACAGACTGAAGCTGTTCCCTGGCTTTGAAGCAGTCACAATTCTGAATGAACTATGCAATTGGGGAACTTCTTAGATCTAGAGTTTAAAGTAGTAAAAGAGGAGAGACTTGGGATTTAGAATCTTTTTTTCTTTTGCAAGGATTACATGAGGAAAGCAGAAACCTTCCTATGTATAGGAAAATGCATGTATGAATAATAAACTGTTTCTGAATTCAATGGCTTAGACTTAACCTACAAACCTGAAAAAATCCTGCAGAGAGGACTGGTACCACATCATTCATTGTGTAATACAAAAGAGAACATCTTCCAAGAAATTTTTGATGAATTTGTTCATTGTGTGAGAGTTTACATATTAAGGCCACTCCCCTCTAAACTCCACAAAGATCTTTTCATTTTTTCCTCTTCCTCTCTCTTCTATTCTTTCTTCCTTTCTATTTTTTTTTTCATGGTTAGACAGATAGTTACTCTAGAAATCAAGATATCCACCAGGTATACTGTAGTTCCACATTGGAAAATACAATTTTTTAAGGTGTTTGTCTCTTACAGATTTTCAAAATCCTAATAATTATTATTTTCCCAATAAATATTCTAGCACCTTCTGGGGACAGTTTTCTGTGGAGTAGATCTTACACTTTTCCCTGTGTATCTAGATTCAAATAAATGCCCCAGATTAGATCTTAACTTGCCTAAGTTAATTGCCCTAGCCGTTCACATTGTACACATTCAGCTGATATTACATTTTCTCATCCTTTCCTGGAACATGTAGGACAATACTAGATAACAGGTGCACAATATGGCCTCAAAGATGGGTTAGACGTGCTCTGTCTTTCAAAAACAATCCTCAGAGAGCAGCCTTTACATGCTCACATTCTTTACCTTTTTCCCACAGGTCTTATTTCTAACAGGTTTCTTTTCACCTTTTACTTGCACAAATGCACACTGTATTTTTCACTGCTAACTTTCTTGTTTTGTCAGGTTATTTTTGCAATTTATCAAAGTCATTTTGAATTCTGTTGGTATGTTTCAACATGCTTTCAGCTTCATCTGCTTTTCCATCATTTGTACATTTAATAAGCTTGCTTTTTGTTTCAGTAGCAAATCCATTAATGACAATGTTTAAGTAAAAATGGATTCTGAGTAGACCTCATCTACTGTGGGCAGTAATTTGTTGATAGCTACCCCTGATTATGGTTTTCCAGTAAGATTTACACCCACACTGTAGCAGGTTTTATCTGGATTCTGCTGTAATAAATCACATCTAGATCATATCTCCCTAACCTGTTTACCAGAGTATCATGCGAGACATCATCAGTACTTACATTAATGTCATGATCTGAAGTACATTTTTACTGTTCCTGTGTTTCCATTTGACTCAGGAGTGTTGTCACCCTACACAAAAAAAAAAAAATTATATTGATTTGACACTTATTTTTTTTACAAATCCATGTAAGCTGATATCAATACTGCAATCTTTCAGTATCTTTACTACTCACAAATGATTTATTTATTTGCATCAAGGTTATTCAGGGTTCACAATAGAGATAAAAATGTTCAAAATCCACATTAAATCCTCTAGCTCTTGACTTTTACCGTTCTCAGGGTTAGCCTGCAATTTAAGTGCTTCTTTTCTACATGAATTTTCAAAAATAGGTGCTAGACTGTGTTTATTTCAGTTCCATAAACCTTTTAGAATGAAATTTATTGGAGTCAGCTGATATCAAAGCAATTATCTTTACTGAATGCAATCATACCTATTTTCTCTTTGCTTAAGGCGGAGATCTTATCCCACTATTATGAACTGATCAATTGTGAAGCCAAATGGTGATGGATAGGGAATTTAGGAGAGGCAAGATTCAAAAAGACAAGAAATATTGGTTTTTCCTAGGTGATGGTAGTTTTATTCTCTACCGGATAACGAGCTATTATTTTTTTTCTATTCTGCTAGCATGCTAAGCATTTATTACTGTGATATGTCTTTCTGTTTGCAGGAGGTTTATGCTTTGGTCATTTGTTTCCACGTGCTTGCCTACGTTATTCTGCATTCATCCTTAGCAATCTGATTCAGACTTCACTTCCCGGATTCTTCTTTCATTTGGAGTAACTGAAGAATTCATTAGTTAAATCAATTGCTTCTTATCCTTCCTCTTCACTGCACTGTAAGGCTGTGAAAATGCTACCCTGGCTTAAAAGTCCTACATAACCCGAAATTCTTTTTGAAAAGATGATGCTAAACAAAGTATCTGTGGAAGATAAAAAATTAATTATCAGAAAATGTACACCTAATAAAATACAGACTTAGTTGTCTTTTTCTTAATCAGTGATATATCTCATTTACATAGGATGCAGATTCAGTAGAATTGTTTGTGTTTATCAATTACATTTTTTTGATATAATAAATGTTTTTTTAGGAGATAGCCTTTTTTCCCTCTCAGTTGTTTTCAGAAAGTCTGCTTTATAACCCAAAACTAGTTCGTTAATTCTGTTTTGCAAACAGTGCTAATCCTAGTCGATCATACTAGCTAGCATTTAACAAGACATAGAAGCACCTCGCAGATTATGAAGAATTGCTACACGAGCAGCAATTTACAGATATGAACAATGCTGACAATTCAATTTGTGTTTCTGACTGTTTTTGTTTTGATTACTTACACATACACAGCACACAAGCGGGAGTCATCAGCTCATCATGGCTGGAAAGCTGACTCAGTCTGGCAACTGATGCATCTACAGTTGATCAGCTGTTATTAGAAGTTGTCACTGAGGCCTGTAAAAATTATTGTAATTAACTTCACAGAATTCAGTTTTGCTGGAAAACAGTGGGTCCCCTTATGCTGAAAGCGTTAAATAGTCTCAGTTTTTACATAGTAAATGACATTTGGCGAGGTACAGTATCTTGTTTCTTGGTAATTAATAATCTTCTCTGTTAATGTTGCAGATTTCTCTCCATCAAAAACTAATCTAGCAAACGGTATACAAGGGAAATAAAAGATCTCAAGCTCTTGTTGTCACACATGCAAACAATGATCAAGGAAGGAATATCTCTATCACATGTCTCAGGCTATGAAGTATTACCACATTTTATCTGAGAAATAAGGCTTCCTTTCTGTGTATTTGTCAGAGCTCATCACACCTCAGTGTCCCGAGCTCCACTTGCAATAATGTTATACCATTTGCTTATAGCCAACAATCTTTTACTGTATCTTTAGTCTCAACACATGTTACATCATTTTTGTCTTACTGGTTCCAACTCTGATGTGCCTGGCTGGGAAGTACAGTTACTCGTGTAGAGAACTTCCTTACCAATTCACGAGAACATGTCATTGCACAAAACAGCTCCCTATCAAACTTCAGAATGTTCTTCATAAAGTCTTCTTCATACTTAAAAGAACATAAAATCCCTTGTATTACTGGAGCTTGCATATCTATTTTAAATTTGCAGAGCTTAGCTCTATACAGCTTCCAGAGGTGTTAACTAAGAGTAAAATGGGATAGGTTTAATTTCTGTTGGGTTTTGGCCATACTCTCAAAGAATCTGCAGGGAATAATAATCACTAGCTAGTCACTGGTTTTCCTTTAGGAAATTCAGCAGAAGTGGTGTGCCAGGCTTTTCATTTTGGCCATATTGTCTGTCATTCTTCTTTCTGCTCTGTCAGAGTTGACCAGGAGGATTCACATTGTTTTCACAAGATTGAGGAAAAAGATGAGCTGTCAGAAGGGTTCATCAGCTTAGCGAGTATTTGTTCACTTCATTAACCTCTTCTGTCCCGTTGGTGATGAGGTTCTCCCATTGTTTGAATGACAAGCTAGAGGTCTGGAAACCCATATCTGAATGAAAGAGATGGAGGGTGGAATTTCCAGAAATGTGCCTCCATTAAGCAAGTGAAAAGCTTCTAAGCATGACTCCCTTCAAATTCCTGGAAAGTACATCTTCTCCTTCATTTTTGGAGCCAGGGCTGCCCAGACTTATCTACTGGCAGAGAGTAACTATAGCCAGAGGCAAAAGGAGGAAAAAATGTGACCAGCAGAGCTTGGCAAAGTGACCAGGGAGTATCCAGCACCCTAAATAACAGGGTGACGTCCCCTATATCTCAAGGTCTTGGATCACCATGTTATGTGGATGCTCATAAGACAGGAGAATACTACAACTGGAAGAAGGTAAATGAGCTAGGAGTAGGCAAAGGAGGTTCTGGGATAGAAAATATGGGCCTTATGTGCCCTGAACACAGTCAGACAGTGGGTAATATGTGGCCTGTACAATAGCTGCTATCATTGCTGCTCAAGTGTTTCTATCTCCACTTGCTTACCTGATTTTCAATGCCATGACAGTAATTGCTTCTGACTGCATTGGAACGGGCACTTGTGTATTGTAAGATACAGTTAGGCAACTATTTTAGACAACTTTTGGAAGATTCTAGAAGACAAATGAGGATCTTTAAATCTAGATAAAAATGAAGGTAGTTGTTTTTCAAAGGGAAAAATGTTTCTCATTTTATATTTGCAAATCATTTTATCAGAATGTGGCAGTAGTTAATTTTCCTAGCAATTATGTGTGCAACACAGAAGGGACAATAAAAAACTAGGAAAGGTAAAAACAATCATATACTGTCAGATATACCATATGGTGAGGGCAGACCTTGAAGAACAATAAAGTTATCATCTTCTGGCCTTTAACATTTGTTTTCCTGTTTGTTTTAATGTGCCCTGTGGCAACACTGTAAATCTTCTCCATGTGTAATAACTCAATACTTTTTTTTTCTTGCAATTACAAAAGGTGTTTTATGTTTATCAACCATTCCAGACAACACAAATTCTATGTAATATATATCTGGAGCAGTAAAAAGTTTAAGTGTTTCAGGGCTTTGTATAGTGTGGTACATAAAATCAAACATTAATAAAGGCTTTTGACAGTCTCCATCTGTTTGATCTTCACACTTCTCACTCTGCATTTTTAAGAGATAAAGTCTTGAAATATTTCAGCATTTCCTTTAAATGAGGTAGTCTTCCAGGTTTTTTTTGTGTAGATCAGAAAATCTCAATTTATGAGTCACTTAGTCCTATGACCAGAGCAGAGAACAGTGCTTTTCTGGGGTCATGGGTGTTACTTTTGTGTTTCTGGGAAACATTCTGAAAATATTCTGGAGCACTTCTGAATTGAGGATGAGTTGCTGCAAGAAGTTGACTGTAGGGTCATAGAAAGCTGTGGAAAGTGTGATTACATGTACTGATAAGTGGGAGGAAAAAAGATTGAGAAGTTCTTGAATAGAATATCCAGTTGCATGGCTTCATTTGTGGTGAAAATAGCTTTGCTATTTCGCTGCTACAAGAATAAAATATCAGTGAAGCTTTTCTTGATGTAATTTGTTAATGTCCATCTTAGCAACTAGAGCACAGAAATTCTCTCTTCACACTCGTAGACTTCATAAACATTGATTAAAAAACAATCACAAAAAAAAAGCAATTTTCTTAATTCTTATTTTTATCTTTTTATTTAGGCTCCTGTCTCAGCAACCACATTTCCTGACTATATTGTCCCCCAGTTCAAAACTAAAACCAGGATTTACCAGATTGAAAGTACAGAAAACAGGAAATAAAAATGTAGAGACTGAAAATGATCAGATTTTCCTCAGTTCTAACTCTTCTCGTTTTCCACACATTATTTATTGCTCTCCTGGAAGCACAAGACTCAGGATACAGTTTCATGCTCTCAATGAGTTTAATGTAGAGGAAATAGATTTAAATTTGTATAGGCAAAAATCATTAAAACAGTATATTTTGATATGTGAGAAAATGGCACTGCGATTAAACATATGTCAAGAATTACCATGTGAAACTGAAATTCTTAAAATAATTCTGCCCTTTTCTTAAATTAGCTCTTCTTTGTATATGCCATTATTTTTTCCCATTTGCTTAAAATAGTGTTAATCTTGTATTTGGCATGATGAAAAAGCAGTTACCTGGAGTGGTTCACATCATGCTTTAAGCAACAATTTAGCCTTGGTTAAATTTTTCTTCTTTGTGAGCTAATCTCATCTCCCACAGAGAAGAAAAATCTCTGAAATCATTAAGTTCTACTCTTATAGGTGATGACATACATGTCACAAAGAAAGCTTTCTTACAATATTTTTTAAATAGATTTTTATGACAGTTTTTAGCAAGGGGAAATGTATTTTAAAAAAGGATAATTTAACTCCTAGAAAGTAACTATCTGTAGAATAAATGTGCTTCTTAAGAGCATTAAAGCTAAGTAGTACCAAGACAAGCATCTGTCTATTCTTTATGAAGGAAGATCAAGAAATTTTATTTTTGTAAATTTCCTCAATTAAGAATTGTTTCCCTAAAACTGTAGCTTAAAGTTGGACCAACAAGCAGCTTAAGAAAATACTCACCAACAAACTATAGTTTCATGTCAGTGTAGGAAGCATGTTTTCCTAAAACAGAAGCTATGGGCATTTGTGTACACTAATAACTCTAGAAATCACATCTAACAGAATGTTATTTCTCCTTGCCAGATCCAGTGTCCTCAACACTGGTTCATAATCATAGACAGTAGTACTGTGTAACCTATTCACATTTCCTAGGTTGCAAAAGTATCATTGCTGTTCTGCTACAATGATATCCCCTGAAAAATTCTTGGACTTCCTTATTAAAATAGCTCTGAGGCGATCTTTTCTGATTTAATTCAGAATGAAATGTCCAAACAGTTTTCACAGTACTTTTGTAAGTGTTCATTTCACAGAATTCTCAAAGTAGCTCTAAAGAGGTTTCCAAGATGTGATTGGACAAAGCCCAAAGAAATGTGACCTATACTGAATGTCAACCCTGGTATGAGAATAAGGTTGGGACTAGATGGTCTTCCAGGGTTCTTTCCTTACTAAGTCTGTGACTATATGACCTCAATAAGATTTTTAAAAGGTTTATTTACAATGAAAAATCTAGCCGTAAGTATGACAGGGTTTTTTAGATCAAAGCCCTTTTTAGGAGCCTGCAGCATTATCTGGTTTTAGCATAGTCCAAAAGGGTCTTCTGGTTCAAATCTGGTTTATGGGATTATTGTGGCCGATTGCTCCGCATCTAGAGAAAAGTCAGCAACAGTTCAAGAAATCAACACTGCCTCAGCATTCTAACACTTTCATTTGTATTTTAACTCTCTTTCCTTTGTATGTTTGCCTTATTTTCTTCAATGCAATATTCTAAGAATTCTTTTGTTCTCAAGATACAGATTTCTTCTATATATATCCTACTAGGTCAAATTGAATTTCTGTTTTCTTATACTTTTATTCTTTAATGATGGGGGACAAATAAAAAAATAAAATAAAATAAAATAAAATAAAATAAAATAAAATAAAATAAAATAAAATAAAATAAAAGATGTAATTGCCATTCTTTTTTAGAAGCTTCATTACACTATATTTCCTTCAAATTTATGTACAGATTTCCCACATCTGTTGAGAAAAATTCTTACAGTAAACTGGCGATTAAAAGAAAAAAAGTGGAACTACTTACTATCACTGACCAGACAAAACTATTATTTGAATTGTGATTTTCCTTCCTCTTATTCATCATTTTGATTGTGTTATTAAAAAATGAGGGTTCCTATTAGAGGGAAGTTAAGACACAAGGATGAGGAAAGGTGCTAAACTATTTGACTGAACATCCCTTTTCCATGCATACACTAGGTGATATTTTATTTTTAATGTAAGTATTTTAGCATCTGTGTTTTAGTACCTGTATTTAGCTACCAGGAATTCTTATAGCAGCAAGATCATTTCTTCTAAAGAAAAACAAACTACTTATGTATTTTTGCTTTTTTCAATCAACCCCTTATATAATCCTGACTAATAAAAAAGAAAAGGGGGGGGGGGTTAAAGGATACCCTTCCATAGTTTTGCAGGCTCTTCAGTGAGAGTAAATGCACGCAACAGCTCATCAAGGGGACATTGATTCTGTCATCCTTGACACTTTCACAATCCTGCTTTAGTATAGACCTCAGTAGAGGACTTTATCTGCCCAATACTCATTATTATTTCTTTCCTTCTCATCTCTGGAGGTCTCATTTTCTATGACCCTTAAAAGATCCCATATCTATATTCTTCCTTTCAGGCCTTTCTCAATAGATGGCACAAGGTAATTCTAGATGTTTTCCTTCAGCCTCCTTCAGACAAAGTAAAGAGCTTCTCTACTGCTTTCCTGTTATTTTCTTGCGATCTCTAATTTCAGTGTTTCTCAGGTGATCTCATCTGTACTACCAGTCGCAAAAGTGCTTAGAGTATGAGTAAGAATAGCCTAAGTACTAGTTATACGAGTATTGATTTATATGAAATTATCACAGACTGATAAACATAAACAGATGTGTGTGCATGTGTGTGCACGCATGCAGACATCTGTGTATTGTAGGCATAGACAAAAGACTGCTCCTGTTCTTATGGGAACAACGATACTTCAAATTTCTTGAAAACAGGGTAAGCAGAAAGAATTTTTTATGTACAAGTACTACCTTACCCGCAACAAGACAACCCCTCTCCTCCTGACTGCAAAAGTTTTATTTCTTATTTTTAATCTAAAGCAAAATGTGAAAACAGTAGCTGTCACAGTAGGGTTTTTCTAGGTGAATGGTTTCTGTCAGCTGCCTCTATGTTTTCCAGACTAAGATGACCTGAGCAGTAACTGGCTGAAGGTATGATGTGAACTGTTATAAACACTGCTTGAATCTTCTCTGTGTTTAATCAGTTGTTTGATGCTTTTTTTTTTTTTTTTTTTTCCTGAATGGTCCATTATAACATTAATTCCAGCCAAAAGGATCAAAGTCCGGGGATCCCTATCCATGAATGAGTGTATGCTGATAGCACTATTATGAGAGTGCTGTCCTGAATCAAAGACCAGAAACCTTGTGGAAAATCAATATGATGTTTAATTTGAACTGAAATATCACCTTGTCTTACATTTCTGTAAACCTCAGTGCTCTCTGGAGATTACTTTGCACAAATTTTATTTCAGAATATAATGAAAAATTAATTCAAATTGGCTAAGCATTGTTAGGAACCAAAATCTTGTTAAAGAATTTATATAGAGGAGATAATAATGATGATAAACGGATGGTATGAGAGCACCGAGAAGGATTTCACATATTTTCAGTTTACTTTAATTATTTAAATCCATCATAACTTGCAAGTATTGGGTACAGAAGAACAATAATTTAAAAATAATAAACTTAGATCTAACATAAAACACTGAATAAGGAGCTGGCATCTTACAGCTTGTTTCTTGCCATTAAGAAATATCAAACATTTTGAGAATTAGAGGATGAAAAAAAAAAATAAAACCTTTAATTTAGACAAGTTTCATGATGATTAAAAAACACTAAGATATGGAAGACTCATTGTGAGTTCTTACTTGCATTTTACAGTGATACACACTTTCAGGAATATGATACCAAATTGCCTCGTGAGTTTCAAAATACAAAACATACTGGCAACTAAATAGTGTCAGCTGGTAAGGAAATATTGTGCATCCAGCTTGTTGAAGGTCTGATAATGAATGAATGTCAATGCTATTTCACTGTGATGAATGACAATTAAACAACTGGCCCACTGCATTCCATCCAACAGAAAAGCAAGCTGTCATAAATCAGATATGTTTACTTAAATCCTGATTAATGTAGTCCTTAAATAGTTTCCTCTAAGAAGGAGACACATGATACAGTCAATAAACAAAGTATATATAGTACAATCAGTGTATTAATATAAACTGATATGGATATTATGATGGGTGGTATTAAAAAAACCCACACAGCATGACATTTACTCAGTGATGCATCTGACTCAAAACTCTTAAACCATACTTGTGGAAACAATCAAATACCCAAGTTGAATCATATGCCCCAGGATGAATTTTATCTAAGATGAAAATATAAGAATAATTGGTTAAATGGTGTAAGACTGTGTAAAGAAAAATTGTAAAGACTTGGCACTAGAAGTGCGTGAGAATGTAAAGGGAAGGTGAGATAACTGGTATCATATATTTAACAGGCAGTGGGAAGCCTGACTGAGGAAGAGATTTGTAAATAATTCATGGAGAAACTACCTCAGCATTAAAGAGATCATGTAATTTCAGAATAATTTCTCCTTGTGCTATTTGTGCTAAAATCCTGCTATACGTGAAAGGAAGAGGCATTTGTGGTAGACCATGGTAAACTTTTACACTGAAAGTTCCCTTAATCTATGGAAACTATTGTTCAGACATGACTGGAAAGAGTCACATTATTTTGTATTATTCATACAAATGTAGATATACAGTGCATAGCTCTCCATGAATCTCCCATGTCTTTATCAAGTTAAAATTTATCTTATTTCAGGGATATTTAAGATAATTTATTTTAGTTCTATTCTCCATCAGTCACCACAGGGGAAACCTAGTGTCTAGGGTTCAAAGACAGTATTTATTCTGAGCAGCATTCATCAGCCATCCACAGCTGTATTCTGAGAAGGAAAACGAGCAAAAACTTTTCCAGGAATTGACAGAAGTGAATCAAATAACAGCTGCTGTGGTATGAACACTGGCTTTTGTCTCTGTAGCATTCTGATGGCAGACAGCTACTGTCCTATTTTCTAAGTAAACAAAAAAAAAAGTATGGAAAGATAACGAAGTCACAATGATAGGAGAAATAAGACTTTCTGGCTTTCTTTTTAACATCCAAGTCTGGAACTCAGTCACAGGAGGTTTTATCAAAAGTCTTTCCTCTGGATCCTGAGAATATAAGAGAGAAGGAAGACACATTAATCATGAGGGGGTCTTTGCTAGCTTTATAATGAGCTAATCTGATAATGTCAATAGAAAGGTGAGAAAAAGTTACTCTCCTTCCTCTCAAATTGTCTTTTTAAATACCATATGAAAAGCAGTTGCTGAGTGCAAGGTATTGGTTCATTCATTTCTGCATTGCTATTGTTTGCCAAAAGTGATTTCATTCCTGTCCTTTTACGACGTCCATTCTCTGGTATAATATTCTTTTGTGTATTTTCTCTCTCCTGCCTCTCTCTTTCAAACCTTGTCCCATCAGTACATGTTATTAGGAGTTAGGGAACATTTTATGAACTTTCATTGACTTTGCAGAACTTGAGCTCACAACTGGGATAAGACCTCATCAGCCTCTGTTATTACAGTTGTCATAAATAGATCTGTTATTTTCTCAGTGTAAAGCTGATTCAATACTACAGTTTTAAAAGATTTTTTTAGAAAGAAACCTCTTGCTGCTACATCTCTGGGCTTGACATTTCTAAATAATCTTAGAGCTTCCTTTGTCATTTCCACAGTTGCTCAAGGGCCCAGACTCCAGAAAGCTTAGTCAGGAAATTATAACATTATGCAGGAGACATGGGGGGAATAAGGGTCAAATCTGAACTAAAAGATGCTTCTCATAAAAAGCTAAGCTACTTGGTTGTGTAAATACAAAACAATGTTACATCTCATGAACCTAAATTTCTAAGTTTGTTAATCATTGAACTCTTGAGTTAGAAATAGGACCTTAGGAAAACTCTGAGAGGGAATGGGGTTGTCACAGTTTTCTTTCTTTTCTTTTTCCTCTAGTGCACAGTCATGAAGTCTAGAAAGGCAAAACTTGGAGAAAAGTCAGTTTAAGAACTCAGCAGGAGTTTTAATTGACAATGGTCTGAACTTTTAAAACCAGAATTGTTAGTTAAATAAGAGGGCTAATTCCAAGATGCATTGCGTGACTGATATGAACCTAAGCAGAAATATGGAGACTTTTTGGATTCTGTCCAGTTGTAACTTCGCTCCAGCTGAAACTTCCCAGGTTTCCCTCTTGACTGCTGAGTGAAGACTCAAATCGTTAACTCATGGATCTTTCCTGATCTGGCTTGGCAATACCCAAGGTTATGGGGGAACAAGTGTATCAGTTCCCTCATGCAGCTTTGTTGTAGTGGGGAACTGAGAATAAAGTCAGGTAGAACATGATATGATAAAGAGAAAGAAGGCTTTTTCTATCAGGAAGAAATGGAGGCAGCCAGGGACAGGAATGTAAAAAAAAAAAAAATAAGGTGAATGATATTAAAGAGAAAACTGAATTCCAAATAATCAGGAAACAAAGAACAGCCTCTCACAAACATCACAACTCTGAGTTTTTCCTAGTGGGGACTAGACCTGAAGCCAAAATAGAACTGGAGAGTGGAAAATGAACTGCCTGCCAGACAGAAAATAAAACATGTGGATATAAGAATATGAAAATCTGATGAGAACAAAGAAAGATTTATTAATTGTTACTATCAAGGACAAGTATTCCCACTAAAGTGGCGGAAGTGTGACTGAGGGAGACATGAAAATGAGCAGAAGTCTTAGATAAACATTTTAGTCAAAACAATTTTAGGTAAAAATTAAAGTATCAGCACAACCGATGCAACATTAGAAATATTCTGCAGAGTCCAGTAATTTTATTCTGTAGTTCTTTGTATTATAAATACTATAGGTATTTGTATTTGTATACTTATGGAATTTTTAATTTCCTATATATGGATGACAAAAAAATTGTTAGCCAGAATAGAAGAGTCATTTGTGTTTGGGGCAGCTGAGAGAGGTACCATTAAAGAATGATGTACTGAGAAGAAATAAAGCTATTACAGAAGTAAATATTAGATATGCAATTAAAAGCCTTAAGAAGGTTCAACTTAAATGAAAGGATAAACAAGCATTTCATAACTAATGTTGTCTAGATCAAAATCACTGATTCGAGGGATGCAAAGGAATTTAGGGAGGTCAGGTCAAATAGATCTGTGTCAAAGGTTCTGTAAAGGAAAAAAGCACAGCAAATTTTGATTTTGTTGATGACAATAAGAAAAATAATAGAGAACGTTAGATCTAGCTGAATGTCTAGGTAGTCAAGACAGGATACTGAGGGAAAAAAAATGGAAAAAAATGAAAACCTGTAAGGATGAAGAAAAAAGAAAAAGAAATATATCCTCAAAGAACCCGATCAAGGAGACAAGAAAGACAGTAATTAACCAAAGTTGAGCTCCTCCTGATCAGGTTCAAAATTAACCTAAGTGTAGGTCCAGACTGAAATAGTACTCTGTTTCTGTTTTCAGAAACTGAATATATGACAGGAATAAAACAGCTCAGATGATAATGGTATGGAAGAGTAAACCAACACACTTGAAATTACAGGCAAAATCGAGGTGATCAGAATCTCCTCAGCAGTGTAATAAGTGGACTGCCTGATGGGATGGATTACCTCCAGTTTTTATATTGCTGATTACAGAAGTACAGGAAATCACAAATAAGTCTAGAGGCAATTATTTTAACTAAAAGTTCAGTGTTGTGTGCGTAGAAAATAGTTCACGAAGTAATAACTTTTCAGAAGGAGAAAGTTATCTGGACAGCTGCAGATAAATTACTTTGACCCTTGCAGTGAGCAATGCATCAGCAAAGAAAAAGTAATTAATGCTATAGAAGCAAATAGAAATTAATCTAAAAAGCGAGAACAAGAAGTTCTTGCTAGTAAGGATTGATAAAAGAATATTCTTCTAAAAATGAAAGGTTTAAGAGAATGAAATGACAGTGGAGCGGAGAAATGTGAGTTCATAAAGATGGGTTAAGTTATCAGCATGATGTGCCAAGAAAATGCAATTAAACATATCAGAAGAATTTTCAGGAGAATAAGAAGAATTAATGCAGGACTCTATAAAATTATCTTGAGTGCTACATATACTGCATATATGGCAATTATCCACTTTCACAAAAAACCTAAATTTGTGTCATAAGAAATACACATATCGTTCAGAGAAAGAGTAGGTATTTCTGTGAACAGTGACTAACAATGGTGATTTAGTAGTGCATCTAAATAGAGACTGAAGGGCATACACTTGATTTATTTGTAAGAGTCTTTCCCTTCCCTTTCTACTTTCCTAGAGCAAAAGCTGTAGAGGAGTTTCTAAAAACTGAAAGATAACATTAGCACAAGTTAAAAATATCTAGGTTAGAACTGAGAAGGTATATTTTTTTTAACAAAAAGAGACACTGAATCATACCTTCATGCAAGTGCCAGCATGTTATTATTTTTTTTATTATTATTTTTTTGTGTCTCTGTCCCTATCTGAGTTAAGTAACTAGCAATATAATACTTATTTTTTTAGGGTAAAGGCTATCTTTCAGTGCCTAGAATAGCCTCTCTGTTCCACCTCCACAGATGAACCTTAAAGATTAAATCTGGCCTGCAATAATGCAGGTTACAAAGCCACAGTTTTGATTTAAGTTGATAGAATTAGAATGGTCTCTGTGCTAGATTAAATCTTTTTGTCTTCTACTGCTTCTGTTTTTCTACTGCGTTGCATGTTGGGGTATCTAATTTTAATTTATCACGTTTATCCAAACAAAGAGTCGCATAAACAATTACAAAAAGCAGATATATTTATAAACAAATTAGATAAAAGATCTTTGAAATGTGGTTTGCTAAATCCATGTTAAATACCATAATCCTGAAACAACTACATCATAATTAACTGATATTTTTTATAATGCAATTTCACACTATGTTTTTTGGATAATTATCAAAAATCATGATTGACTCCAGCTGCTCACCAAAGGACAGCATCTACCATTCACAAGGAAATAAGTTACTTCTGTCTTTCACCAACAGGTGGTACTCCAAATTTCTGCATGCCTTAAAATGTTCATATTACATGGCTCTCAGTGAAACTACTTAAAACTCTTCATCTTTTTTTTTAAGTAATATTAAAGGAATTTCTACATTTTAGTGGAAAAAAAAAATAGTTGCACAAATACATAATGATTCTGAAAATATAACTACTTGGCTAACATTTTTATGGGTCTTCCACAATATATTTGCATACTGTGAAGTGCACCTGGGTACTTCAGCAGCAGCTGATTAGCCGTGATTAGTTATCAGTGTATTGTCTTTAATGTAGTCTCTTTTTCTGTTACAATCTTAACAACATATGGTGTATTTTGTGCCAAATTTATATAGATTCTGAAGTCTCCCTACTTTATTCAGTTATATGGTACCCACTGCTTGAAAATATCAGAATATTAATAGCTAAGAGAATAAATGATAGCCCAGCTTTAAACTCACATCTTATACCCTCATAAAGTACAGTGTGCAATGAGAAATGACAAGTAAGAAAGTAGGAAACAGAATATTAAGTAAAAGGTACTGGTAAAAATAAGCTGAATTTTAGTTTTGATCCAAATTGACAGTAAAGAGCAAAACATTCTGAGTGATGATTCTCTGGAATGTCTTCCAAGTTACGTGTTACAAATTATGGAGGATTTGAAAATGCCAACAGTAGAAAAATTATGCGTGTACTGATAGTTTTATGCTGATGGATCACTTATGAGGAAAAAGTCCAAAGTAAAATTCAGGAATGGAACTGGTATTGTTTATCACATTGAGAAGCTATTGTATTTATTCGGTCCCATACATTTCAGGATTAGGAAGACATGTAGATTTTTACTGATTTGCACTTCCACAGACTGTGGGCATGCAGATTATTCACAGCCACAGAACAGTGAATCTCACAGCTTTTTCCAGCCTTTCAGGCCCCAGAGCGGCTTCGGGTAGAAGTTAACTCATATTTTAGAAGTGAAAAGATTAGGATGGAGAGAAATGAATGAAAAAATAAATCACACTTTGTAGCATTACACTTTTGGTTTATTGCTATATTTTAAGACCACAGCATGTCTTATAAGTCACCATGTCACAGAGTAAATGATTGAAAATAATTCTCAGTTTTCTGAGACTTCCTCTTCTACTTCAGAGAGTTTATGGATTCTATCATTGATTTTAGAGTATAAAATGTATAAGAAATTCCTCTTTAAACATATATTGGTCATAATACTGTTGTTGTACAAAGCAGTGATTATTATGAAGCTTTGGTGCAACCAATAGGTTCATCTTCAGCAAAAGTGCTGTCAGTCTTTGAATTCACTGGGTTCTGTTTTCAGTGCGTATGTACTGACAACAGAATGCTTGTGCCTAAGGTTACATCACAGTTATTTAATTTTAATACTTCCTTTCGTTTCTTATGTTTCAGAAAGAGAATTTTGATCATGCTGGAGCTACATGAATCTTTTGGAGATTAAAACTGAGAAGTGGTTAAATGTTCTGTGCTTTTGGGTTTCACTAAGACAGGGAATCAGGAAAACTTGCTCCACTGTTTTTTTGACATGTATTTTCCATAGGATATTAATGCGTCTCTAGAAAGACATTAACAAAACAGTTGTAAAAAAGTATATACATGAATATCATACAGCATGATACCTCAATGAGCAGGGTAAAATCAAATATCTGCTACTAGTTCACATTCTTTCTTTTTGTATCTCTTTCTTTCTGTCAAAATTGATTCTCTTTAGATATGTCATGGAGTAAAAAAAATGAGCAGCTAGGTCTGGCCTATTGATCTGAAGACAAATAGGGATAGGAAATGGCTAGTATCATGTCCTTTCCTGCTCACCACTTCTAGCTATGCAAATACTTAACCTACCTCAAATTAGATGACTGTGTAGAAGGCATTTAATTCTTTTTATCACATCTACTACATGTTTTCTGCTAAATGTATACATTTGTCAGAGCTACATTTGCGGTATGCTGCGTATGACATATGATCACACTGTTAGCTGAGTTGCCCCTCTGTTTCAAGTTTCCTGATGTTATCTGCATTGCCTGAAAGCTGTAAATTTTAATGCTTTTACTTGGGTTCTGACCTCTCAGTCTAAGCCAGTACACATCTAGTTTAGTTGATGTTGGACAGAAGATTTTTGAAGTTAAATAATAGCTGGGAACCAAGATTCTCTGCAACAATTAAGATATGATAAATAATTCCATGAATATATTAAGGAGTATTTTCAAAAGGAGAGAGGAAAACACAGTGGATGTACTGGACAATGGAGGGTAAACTGACTCAGACAAGGCACTACTCTGACAGCACTTTGTCTGTCTTTCTCCTGTCTGTCTTCTTCCTGTGGTGGAACTATCTATCTAGTTCAGAACTTGTTCAGACTGATTAATACCTTAATTATTTTCCCAAAAAATGTGGAAAACTATCCATCGAAAATTTCCATGATAGTTTACTTCTATACTGGCTATTGTTTTAGAGATGATCTTGAATAGTGACTATGGACAAAGGGGCAAATGCAATTATCCCCATTATCAGCATGTTTTTATTACAGATAGACAGTAAGACCAGTGTCTCTTAGGAATTAAGTAACTCTGATTTTTCATAGAAGGGATATAATTCGGAGGATGTCATTGCTCTGGATTTAATACATGACTTCTGTACAATTTTAAAACAAGGTGAAGAGTAGACGTTGCCAGCCAATTGTGGGACTGATGAAAAAACTTTCAAAGATTGTTTAACAGCTTCTTAGGAACCAATCCTATTTAATAGATGCAGCAGTAACCACCAGGAGTAGGCACTGTTGAAAAACAATTTTTTTTTACAATTGTAGGCATTGTGGAAAACAGGAAGTTGGAGAGTCTTGTCACAAAATCAGGGAGCAGCAGGAACAGAGTGATATTAAACAATGAAAAGTCAGGCACCGAGGGAGGCTGAAACAACTGCTACAGTCTGCTCAGTTATACAAATGAAAATATGGGAGGAAAAATTAGAGTTGAGTATGGTCAGCTGGAGAAAGTTATTGAGCTGCAAGCATGAGAGAGGTACAATATATTCTAATAACAAAGCAGAGAAACAGAGTTTGTCTGACAGTAGTAGATCATTACCAGAATTGTTCTTTGAGACTCTGGCAAGACCTCATCAAATTCAGCTTTGTTGAGCCTTTGTACAGAAGCAAAAATCTAATCTGCAGACAGACGGTGGTTTATTAGATTAATTAAAGTAAGAGGAGTATCTGTCTTAAGAAGTGAAATTAAAAGCGATTGCCTTCTTTGTCTTAGCTGAGCAGGAGTTTTAGACAGATTATGAGTTTGTTGTAGTTTGTAAGTCACGCTGGTGAAGTTGCACACCTTTGTTTTATAACCGCAGAAGAACTGGTTATGTTATAAATTTTTCTTTGGTAAAAGTGGGGAATCAGTAGAAATATTTATTCTAATTGGATTTTCAGTATCTTGTAAGAAAAGTTATGCATCTAATACTCCAAAGATTTCCAGTACTACAGTTTTATGATATCATATGAATATGAAATACTTTTATTGTTCAGTGTGGATCACTTCTCTAATACAAAATATAACACCAGAGAAAAATCGCTAAGTCACTGGAAAATTTCAGCAACAATGACTAGAGTAAATGTGAAGTCCCACAAAAATGAGCAGTGAGATTAAAAATTCTTTATTCTATTCTGTAGTATTTAAATATTTATACCTGTATTAACACATCTCTGCTCTTGCAGCTTCTTCTTTTTCCAGCCTTAGAAATTTAGATAAATTTCCACGGTAGATATAGTTGTTTCCATCATACTATAGCCACTTTTATTACTTTGTTAAATCCTCTTTTAATTTTCAGCTGTACTTCACTATTTCTATTCTTAATTTCATATCAGTCTATAGAACAACGTTTTTACCCATTTTCTAACTTCTCACATTATGGTGAAAAAAAATATCAGTCCAGAATAGATTGTTAGTCTTTTCTACATCTTTGAACTGCTAAGATACAGTTTTATTGTATCCCATTTTCCACGTTTCCATGCTCTGTTCTTAAATTTCATCTCTGTAAGACAGCTTCATCATAATAGAATTTCCGTAGTTTTTGTTTGCTTTTTTTGTTTTCATCAGATGCAAGGACCAAATGATGCAAGTAATTTGGACACAACGGGATTCTGCATCCTCCTCAAGCTCAAATTCTTGAAAATTTTGTGAATTTCTCCAAGTTTTCTGTATTTTCAAAGTTCTTTAAATTTTATGAAATTCTAACTATATTGAACTCCTGACTTACCATGGTGAAGGTTCCTATTGCTTTTGCATGATTTTCTCACACTAAAAATAAAACAAACGTCAAATTTTGTTTGTCTAACCTTGCTATTTTGTAAAGAATCTGTTGTTTTTTATTTAAACAGTGAATGTGGCATCTGCTGCTTCTGGCACATTTGTCTAGGTCTAGGTTTAAGAAATTAAAATTGGTTATAAAGCCTCCATTTTCACTGTTAATTACTTGTCTTATGATCTTATAAATAATTCTATTCATTTCAAAACCTAGTCCACTTTATTGGATTCCATACCCTAACTTTTGGGACATTTTCAGCAGTTTTCCCTTTTTCATCAAGAAGTCTTGTTCAAGCCATAAATTCTTTACAATCATCAATTAAACTAAAATGCCCCTTTGCTTCTACTTTCATTTTTGTCTTTTCAGTACAGCTATGTCCTATATTTTAATCATGATTTGTTCCACTGGTCTCTTCTTTATTATTCCTGTAACATTCTCTTTCATATCTTGCATGGGAGTTTTTTCCTTCATTTTACTGCCTAGACTCCTGATTTTTCTGAGTGAGATTTCAAAAAGAAGTTGTGCTGATGCTTCCAGCTAAAATCCATTCTGTTTATGAATTCTTTCTCCTGCAAGTCTAAGGTGTTTTCCTTTTTGTTTTGCTCCATCCTTAAAAACTTGAACGCTGTTCCCATCTACACTTACGTATGGAGATTAGGTATAGCTAATTTTTCTTGTCCAGTGCACTAGTCTCAAGCTTGCTTTCGGTCCATGTCATCATGTGTATCTGGGTTGAGACTCTATCTCAAAACAAATGACTGTGTGATTGCTTTTGGGTAGTCAAACATTCACATATTAGTAGCATCACTTTTTGATTCATTTGATAGCCTTCAAAATCTTACTGTATCCCCACCCTACTTCTCTAGAGAGGAAAATCATTCCACTGAGACCCCAATGCTCTTCTAGTAATTTCTTTGATTTACTGAAGACTTCCATGTCTCACAAAATGCTCCCATGCACACTATTAGTGGCACGATCAATTGCATCATATAGATTTCTATATAAGTAAATGTTTCTAATATGCTGATATGGAGATCTCTTTTCTGATTCTTTAACTCATCTTGACTTGTTGAAGAATATAACATTTGTTAACACTATTTATTTAGGACTATCATTGAATTGTAGTGCAAGGTGCAGGAGCATGAAATAGATCTCTCATAACAACTAGTGATACTTAACTAAAATAAGGTTTAAAAAGAAAATAAAAATTACTTTTTTTTTCCTTATTTTGATCTCCATTTTTGAACTTAGTTGTGACTGTTTATCTATATGTATATATATATTTAAAAAAAACCTCAGTGTAAAATACTTAGAAATTTCTGGTTTTGCAGTGACCAAAGGTACATAATTTTAGCTCTTGAGAATAAAGGTAATTATGCTCATTATATAGTCACTTTTCTACCTAATCTATCTGTCCTAACACTGTACCCAGGTTTCTTGCTCTATATAGTTTATGTATTTGTATCTCCTTTACCATTGCTTCACTCATGAATTTTCCCTTCTACTGCTTTCCTATTCTATCTGTTCCTGCTGCTGTTTATTCTCATAGAAATCCATTGACTTACTTGACCCCTGCTTTGTTCCACTGTCTCCAGTGTAGTCCCAACATATTTTACTCTTCCCTCACAAGCTCTCAGAATTCATCAGTTTTCAGACTGCATGCAGCATGAATCTAGTGCTCACAACAAACATCTGAAAGCATTAAGAAGGAAGGAACACTTCATTAGTTTGCCACACTTCAAATTAAAAACCTAGCAGTGTTAACATCACAGAAATTTTCTAATTGACTCTTTTGAAGCAAGAGAGGCTGAACTCTAATGTCATTTTCCTTTAGGATGCACATTCTATAGCACATTAATATTGTAGGTCCTTGAGTGCTTCATACTGTACCTAAGGAGGGATAAAAGTTAATTATTCAGCAACCTGAAAAACGTTTTAACAGAAATGAAAGATAGGAGAGGAAATTTTATGTAATTCCTTATAACTTTCTTTAAAAAAAAGTACTTTACCGCTAATGGACAGATAGAATTTAAGTGACAAAACTTATCACTATAATTTATGTAAGTAATAAATAAATGCATGACTAAACAAAGAGAATGTGTATGTATACTACAAAATGTTGTATTCTAAACAAAATTTACACGAAATCTAGTGCACACATAAAGCAAGCAGTGAAAACAGGGTCGTAATAAAATTATATTTTTTTTTATTACCTGGACGAGGGCATTGAGTGCACCCTCAGTATATTTCAAGATGATGCTAAGTTGGGAGAAAGCGTTGGTATGCATAGGGTTATAAAGGCCCTACAAAGGTTTCCAGACAGTCTAGATAGTTGGGCTGAGACCAGCAGGGTGAAGTTCAAGAAGTCCAAATGCTGGATCCTTCACTTTGGCCACAGCAACCCCAAGCTACAAGCTTGAGGCAGTGTTGCTAGAAGACTGTATGATACTTGGCTGAAGATAAGCCTTCAGTGTGCCCAGGTGACCAAGAAGGCCAATCGTGTCCTGGCTTTTACAAGAAACGGTGTAGCCAGCAGGAGCAGGAAGTGATCATCCCTCTGTACTCAGCACTGGTGAGGCTGCACCTTAAACTGTGTTCAGTTTTGGGCCCCTCACTATAAGAAAGACAGTGAGCCCCTGGAGCATGTTCAGGGAAGGGCGATGAAGCTGGTGAGGTGTCTGGAGCACAAGTCTTATGAGGAGCAACTGTGGGAGCTGGGATTTTTCAGTCTGGATAAGAGGAAGTTCAGGGGAGACATTATCATTCTCTGCAACTACCTGAAAGGAGGTTGTGGTGAGGTGGGGATCAACCTCTTCTCCCAGGTAACTAGTGATAGGACTAGAGGGAATGACCTCAAGTGGCACCAGAGGAGATTCAGGTTGGACATTAGGGAAAACTTATTCTCCAAGTGTGCAATCAGGCACTGGAATAGTCTGCCCGGGAAGGTGAGATGTTCAAGAAATGTTTAGGTGTCACACTGAGGGACACAGTTTATTGGGAAATATTGGTGTTAGGTTGGACGTTTCCAACCTCAGTGATTCTATAATTCTATGATTCTGTATATACATATTTGGCATAATTTCTGCTACTCTTCAGCTACAATTGCTGTAAATCACAGATAGGTTACAGTGGATGCTCATTCACCAGATCCATAGCATAAAATATGTAAATAATTGAAAGTGCAAACATTGCCACTGAACCTGGAAATCTGAAGACTTCTGTTCTGTATATTCATGCCTAGTCCTTCTCTAATATACCACTATAATAAAGTGCAAAAGCCACTGCATGCTGAAATTTGTGACTATTGCTTGCCTGCTGTGTCTGTCACCTCTTGTCTCATTTCACAGTACTCTTCCCTAGGGTCCATGTGGATTTGAATAATTAAACAAATTATTCTTCTATTTTTTTTTTTTTTATTTCCATAGAGGAAAAAGGATTCCTGCAGCTGAACAAAAGCAGAAGGAAGAATGAGAAAACTGAACAGCACAGATAAAACTGGTGAAAAATTAAGTTTTAAAAAATGACATCGTTGTCTAGAATTAGAAAAAGGAGGAAGGTGTGGTTAATCGTTGTGCACATAGAGTCATAAATAACCTGCAAGCAGTTTAGAAAGAATGTTATCCTATGCAGGTGGTGTTCACCAGTCTGATGTGACAGCAGAGGGCAACTTGTTCATATATGGAATGGTCTTTCAGACAGTGCTACAGTACATGGACTAGTTTCTGTCCCTTCCATGAAAGATTTTTTGTTGAATCTTGAAGACAGAATCCTGGCCATCACCTTGATGTATGCAAGCCCTGCAATAAGGAGAATGAGCAGGAACCATGGAGGCAGGAGTTGGGTCTGGAAGGCAGATGAAGAAGTCAAAGCGATGTGGTGGGGATGAAGTCAAAATACCAGGCAGCCAAGTTCTTCCCAGAATTGCCAAGTTCAGGCAATGCATGCTCCTTTCTCTCACCTGGTTAAAGAAAGCCATGCACAGGGCATTTAATGGACCAGTCTGGGTGACTCCTCTATAAAGTAAGGGGCACACAGGTTATGTTCTGTTACCTTAGGAGAATTGAAACATTAAATCCTTAATGACTTCCTTTGAAAAAGTAGAAAATAATCGGTTGGCCTGTGATCAGTGTTGGTTCGCACAGACAGCATTTAGGCTTACTGAATTGATTTTTTTCCTTCTATTGTCTCATGTAAGAAACAGGGGAGTTATTTAGGTACCTGAATTTAGGTTTCTGTGACATTTTAACAGGAATATCCTATCTGGCTTATTAGAAAAACAAAACAAAACAAAACAAAACAGGCCCTGTGCTTATTCCTGTGTTTCCAATGTGTATTTCTAAGATACCTCTGGGCACAGTATGTTTAAGCACAGATTGTTTACAGTCACTGTCTTTAAGCACTTACTTACCTGATGATTTGTTACATCCCACAGTACTTCATCAAACAAAATGTGGATTTATTCAGTGTTAGTTTTGCTTAGGTCAAGAATCAGGATTTTGATGAGGGGGTTTGTCCTACATGCTGTACCTACCAGTACTTCAGTTCCTTCACAAAACTGTATATATTCCCAATTATACCCATCTCACCCTGAGGTGACATCAAATATGGTTAGTCTACTGTGAAATAAGGAGGACCAATATCCTTTACAGGTCATGTAAATGTCAGGCTCAGCAGTTCCTTCTGTAATGAAATATACTGGGCTAGATTTACTGCTCCAGTGGGATACCTCTGCAGTGCTCAGCTAGCGCAAAATCTACTACAAGCCGTGTATCTGCAGATAAGCTGGCATGGAAAATCTTCAACTTGCCCACTATCAGTTTTGTACAGTGCTTTCCCAATTCCATGTTTCAGCATTCATATAGGAATTGTTAAGAATTTACAGAATTAAAAAAATTCATCTGTTTCATATGGAGCACTATCCCTTGAGCCTCTGCCACACAGTGCAGTGTGGGACAACGCTCTCCCTCTGCTGGGTAAATCTCAAGTGATGCAGTGTGAATGCTGCACAGATCTTTAGACTATCCTAGGCGTGCTGTTCAAAGCAAGCCAGTCCTCCAATCTAACTAAAAATACAACATGAAATAAGATGAGCAACCTGGATGCAGTTTTCTTTTGCTGCCAGCTTTCATTTCTTAACGAGATTTTCATTGTTGAAAAAAATTGCTTTATTTTCTCCCTAAGATCTTTTCATTTTATAAAGGAAGCTTTTCCTTTCTTAGAGGTGTATTTTCACAAATATTTCTGCCTCTTTATTTTATATATACTGCCAAATTTGGCTTCTAAGACATCGATCGATGAAATAATTCGACAGAATTTTTCATGTCAGCCCTTGCTTTCTGGCATTTCATAATTTCTTCATTCAGAATGTTACAATTTAATCAGTGTGTTCGCTTTGCAGCAGTAATAAAAAATGTTTGTCATCTTGGTTTTATTCGTGGAAGTACTGACTCAAAGTTGTTACTTTTTCCATGTCGTAGTTTTTTTTCTAACCAGATTCAAAGCATTATCCAGGAAGAGGAATATATATGTGATGGAATTAAAACTTGATGGAAAGGAACAGGTAGAACAAATCTATAAGCAATACATATCCATTTATATTGTGAAATAAGAAATATCCTGAGAGGGGGCTTCTAATCTCATTACATTAGTTATACTCAGTAACTGCAATGAAGCGATTTACTGTGAAATCAGGCTCATGCTCTACAGATCATAGGATTACAGTCTCTGAAGCTTATTAATGCTAATGCAACATCTTACATTTACTTAGTTGGCTTTGAATGAATCCAGAAGCATTACTTCAGCCATCCATATAGGCACATGCTACATTCTTAAGAGTCCCCAAAAAGTGGGTTACACCATGTAGTAAGTGTACATGGAGAATGAGCCCATATTTCTGCCCTTTGCTACTTGAGAGCAGATATATACTGGGCTGGCTACCGTTGCAAAGCTGCTTTTCCTTCAGGAGCTGCATAGCCATGGGTTCTCCTCAGTTCTAGGCAGAAAATGTGCAGGGATTATAAATGCTACTCAGAGACTCCCTCTGCACCCCAGGAGGTTTTAGCCTGAGATATGCTATACAACAGCTAATTCAGTCATGTGTAATTCCTGTAGGTTAGCAAAAGCCTGACGCAGCTGCAAGTTGGTTGCAAGACTCATTTCCGCGGTTTTGCCGAGATTGAAACAGAAATAGAGTTGCTATTTCTTCTCTTCCATGTACCCCCGCCAAGTTTCACCAGCTTTAGCTTTAATTTGCCAAGAAAAGGAATAAGTTAATTCTCTGTTTGTGAAGTACAACTAAATACAGAACTGGCAAAACAATGTGGAAGTGTATTTTTTAGAAGTCCTTTTTCTTCCATTAATTCTCATGCCATTTTGAACATTCTTTTGATTCAGTATCTAAAGATAAGCAGACCAGAGGAAAGGATGAAAAGACGCTCATCACAGCATCTGCCAGTACAAGAGAATACTGCACATGAAAGGATGTTGTATTGGAATGTTGGAAGATTTGGCGTGAAGCTCAATGGCTGTTAAATTTCAGTAGTATGGCTCTCAAGCAGTAGCATGGTATGAATTGGTTACCTAAAGAGGAAAATTCATAAACATGGCAGCACGAAGAGTGTTTGTAGGATATAACAAACAAAATTATTTATTCAGTATCAAATAAATTGCTGCTAACTGGTTGCAGGAATTAGGTATGATCTCTCCAGAAAGGTTTCTTGAAGTTCTGTGTATGCTATGGGGCATTTTTTTAGATACTAGATATTGAAACAACAGTTTAAGTAGAAAAAAGAGCATGGCTGACAGTGTTATGGCAAGCTAACAAACTCCTGTTGACCTTGATGTAGAGTTGATTGGATTGCATTTCAAAAATAACACTTGAAAAATATGTTAATTTTCAGCTTCTAGTTGCCATTCACTTGGGTTGTGATTTAAAAAGTTTCCTCAGTATGTCTTTGAATGCTTTTATGTGCTGTTATAACTAAATATTCTATGACATAATTTTAAGTTGGACCGATTTTCCATATCCTTCTCTAATTCATGTTTCTGTTTCCTCCATAGAAACCAAAGTATTTTGTTATAATTTTCTTTTATTTAAAACATTTATTTAAATAAGTAAAAATTAACTTTTCCAGGGTAAGTTGTGATAGACACTTAAAATCAGTTTTTGGAGGCAGCCTCAGGAAAATAATAATTTGTTAAATATATGTAAGGAATGATCTTAGTGTGATGTGAAAAAGGTTCAGTTGTTACAAAAACAATGCTTGAAAGAACATTCAAAAAATAGGGACTAGACAGTTATCTCTTACTGCCTTTAGTACAGAAATATAGAAGAAAATTTTGCAAAGTGACGTTGTCTCCAGTGACCAAAAAGAAAATTTGATATCACAGACCTTATTGCTAATTTTTAAATTACAGTCTCTTCTCCATCTCATAGCACTTCTCCTGAAAACCAATGGCCTCTACCTTCATAAAATTATAATACATTACCCCTACTTATGTATTTTATGCTTAATGCATTAAAGGAGTATAATTAGTGCCTTTCATTAGACTAATTCCATATGATTATAAATTTGCAAATAATTTTGCTGTTTTACTCACTTTGGATAAATGCGACATAACTGTGACTCCACACATTATCTTTCAGCCTGTTACTATTATTCTTTTCAGAGATTACACCTGGTTGTTCTGGATACAGGTATAAGACGGAATAAAAACAGATTTGTGGAGAAAAAAAGGATAAGAAAATATTGTTCAGTGAAGGTGTTAATACCAAGAACACAGTGTCCTTTTGCTTGGAACCAGTGATGCCATTATATTCTAAAAAAGTCTTAATTTGAGGAAAAATATGTTGAAGTAAGGCTTTCTGCTATGTCACATGAGCTTAGCCATTTGACATCTGCCCTCTGCCATGTGAGATTCTCTGGTTTCCTCATGTAAATCTGAAATCCCAGAATGTGAATCTAGGGCTATGAATTCCAAAGTTGGGTTTTAATGTGAATAAAGAATCAGATGAACAACGAAGGAGTGCCAAACTTTGCAAAAACCTGGCAACAAAATTGGAGAAGTTGAAATCAGTGGTTTAGAGTATCACATTTGCTTTACAGTGAAAGAGTATGCATTATTTGATTCGGTTTTCAAATGTGTATGTACAGTCATAAAAAGTGTACTCAGTCTGATCCTTGAAGTATTCTTTTTTTGCTACCAGAAGCAAAAACACCCTGCATTTCCAACAGAGAAGATAAAAGGCAATTTCCCATCCGGTGCATTTAAAGACATGGGAATAAAAAGAATAAAAAAGACACCTGGTTACTCTGAAGTAATCAGACAAAAAAGAAGTCATAGACAAAGGATTGTAGGAGCTCTATTCTTCTGCAAATAGGAAAAAAAAAGAACAACAACGACAGCAAAAAAAAAACTACCCACAAAATAGAACAACAGTAGCAAACATCGCTAGAAACAAGAACAACAATTTAATATTTTTTCTTATAGATTCTCAAATATAAGGATTATGGGACTCTTGGGTTATCAGTAGATTATATATTAGCTTAGATTTTTTGTATTCACCCCTTCACTTCTGTGGGGCTCATTTATTGAAATGTAAAAATGTTTGTCATTTTTTACTGTTATTTCTGCATTCTCTGTGCCCTTCCTTTATACACACACTAAGGATCTACCTAATGGAAATGCTGTTCACAGTGCTGCACTGATTTTACTAGGGCATCTTTCCTTCTGCCCCTACTTATCTGTTGTCTTAGTGTTTTATTGTTTTGTAAGTAGAATGTGTTTTGTCACATTCATGAATTGCAGATCAGTTTCTTATGAACCAGCAGGACTGATAACAGCACTTTTTTCTTCTCAGCAGTCTATAATTCTACTTCTTTCTTATTGTTTGTCATTTATGTTTCTGCCTTATCTGTTTCTTTCACCTGATAGCTGGGAAAGCTGTCTGGAATACTACTTGGCAATTACATTCTGCAGATGATTTCTGTAAATTGATCTACTTTTCAAACACTTTAAAGCAAATTTATTTTACCTGAGTGGAGATCAACTTAAGAAAAGAAAGAAGAAAAGTATGCATCATTTACATGGCTGAATATACACTCTCCAGATTAGACAGCATAAGTGCCATTCATATATTCCAGCTAACATTCAATGGCTTTATTCCTGAGAAGTATTTTGTAACGCTCGTATTCTTTCAAACAATATTTTTATAGCTAACCTATACATAATATATATTTAAATCTAGTTGTCTGTATGTTTGATATGCATTTTGTAATCCTAATTTTCCTCTCTTTTAGTCTCAACATGATAATATATGACAAGGAGGATTTTAGGCTTAAATTAGTCTGATAAATCTGAGAAAGTTTAGACAAAAGTGAGAACTTCTGAAAATCTCATTATTTATAATGCTGCTGTGTTTTATCCTAATCAGAAAATTACCGTGTTACAAACTAATACAGTCATCACTTTATAGATCACTGAATTGTAGCCACAGAAGAATGGAATAAAATTAGAAAAAATGGCTATAGTCAATTGAAAACACTATAGTCAATGAAATTATAGTGGTTTTTCCAATAATCATTGTGGCAACACATATGTTGGATACTTTTGGATCTTTAGAAGGTAAAATAAAAAAGAATTCTTCTTTAAGTCCGTGGAAAATCTGGAAACTCATTAACACAATTTATCAAAGATCTACATTCTGTAGTGTAGGTATCTTTTGTCTTTAAAACTTGCTAGAACTTCTTGGATTTCAAAATGGAACCTGTGAAGAATTTCACAATGGTTTCAGAGCTGTGAAGGTCTCATTCTTTCATAAAAAGATGTAGGAATCAGTTTCTCACCAAATCTAAAATAATTTCAAGTTCTTAAATATTACAATAAAGCAAGTTAGCTAGGAGTTTTTTTTCCAGTTATCTTGCTACATTGTCCAGATGTTTGATGTGGTATCTAGTATCAATTTTAATGCCTTAATACATATTCATAGATGATATGCTTTGTAATTATAACTTCAGGAAATTGATAACTAAAAAGTATCTACTTTAAGAATATATATTCATAATGTTGAATAGATAGATATTTTGATGAATCAGCATTTTCTTACACACATAGAATCATCGAATCACACAATGATAGAATGGTTTGGGTTGGAAGGAACCTTTAAGGTTGCCTAATTCCAAACCCTTTGCTGTAGCCAGAGACACCTCCATCTAGACCAGGTTGCTCAAAGCCCCATCCAGACTGGCCTCGAATGCTTCCATGGTGAGGGCATTCACAACCTCATTGGGCGACCTGTTCCAGTGTCTCACCACCCTCTTCCAAATTCTTCCAAATACCTAGTATAAATATACACTCCTCCTGTTTTAAATCATTTTCTCTTGACCTGTCACTGCATGCCCTTATAAAAAGTCCTTCTCCAAGTTTCCTGTAGGGCCCTTTCAGGTACTGGAATCTCACTATAACATCCCCCTGAAGCCTGCTCTCTGTCCTTGTAGGGGAGGTTTTCCAGGCTTCTGATCATCTTCATAGCCCTCCACAGCTTCCTTTCACATCTGCTCTAGCAGCTCCAGGTCCTTGCGTTGGGGGTCCCAGAGCTGAATGTAATACTCCAAGTCGATAACAGAGCAGAGGGGCAGAATTACCTCCCTTGATCTTTTGGTCACGCTACTCTTGATGCAACCCAGGTTATGATTGGCCTTCTGGGCTGCAGGAGCATGTTGCCAGCTCATGTTGAATCTTTCATCAACCAGTACTCCCAAATCCTTCTCAGAGCTGCTCTCAAGTCATTCTCTGCCCAACCTGTATCTGTGCTTGTGATTGCTCTGACCCAGGTTCAGGACCTTGCACTTGGCCTTGTTGAACTTCATGAGTTTGGCATGGGCCTCATACATTCACTGTATGATGTGAAAATGAAAAGAAAACATATTTGGAGACATATTGTTAATAGTGTTTATATAACAGTCTTTAGCATATATATAGTACAACTTGTCCAGGGATGCATCGACTCTCCAGTGCATGTCAGAATGTATGCTGTCTTACATGTCATTTTCCTGCTTTATCAAAGGACTCCTCCCTCACCTCCCTTGAGTGAAACTCTCAGCTAGCTGTGAGATGGACATTCCCATCCCACAATGATCAGCATTTTTCACAAATGACCCATGGCAAGATCGTCAGCTTATCAGAATGGAAAGACTTTGATGGTCATCAGAATTACATGTTTGTTCTGCCAGTGCCTAGATTTGTTGATACTGCCATTAGTAGTGGTTGTGTCTTGCACAGGTTTGCTACTTGCCTAGATACCAGTTACTGTGAGGCAATATATATCCGAGGAGTACTGCAAATGGTGCACAGAAAGGTAAATCAGTGATACCTTAAACCATAGAGAATGCTACAGTGCCACAATCTGAACTCATCCAGGAACTATGTCTGAAATGTCTATGTCTATGAATCCAGGAACTTGTCTGAAATAGAGTTAAGCTCTTGATTGAGACACAGATGTATGATGCGTTAAATAACTTGACTGTTGAATGTACACAGTAGGAAATTTACACCCAGGGGAAATGAAAGCCTTCTGAAGGTGGTTTTGTGTCAATATCTTCATCTGTCTTCCTGATTTCTTGCCTTACAAATATAAAAATACCCCAAACCTCCAATTCAGGTACAGGCAGAAAGGAAGCAGTACATGAGCACTTTCATAGCAGAAGTAAAACTGAAAACTTTTTTTTTTTTTAAATAACAAAAAAAAAACCTACAGGATGCAGAAGAGAAAAATGAAGAATTTATAATTTAATAGAAACACAGTATGGATTGAGTTGGATGAAACCTTTAAGACCATCTAGTTCCACACCCTCTTCAGTGAGCAGGTTTGCCACCTACCAGATCAACTGGCCTTGAATGCCACCAAGGATGGGACATTCACAGCTTCTCTTGACATGTTTTTGTGATAGACCAGTCTGAGAAATAATCTCCCTTGTAACATCTAATCTAAATCTACCCTCTTTAGTTGAAACATTTTCCTCTTCTGCTATCACTATCATACCATGTAAATAATTTGTCTCCTTCTTTTCTATAAGCTCCCTATAATTACTGGAAGACTTTTTTTTTTTTTTTCCAGAATCTTCTCTTGGCTGAGCAAGTGCAGCTCTCTTAGTCTTTCTTCATATAAGTGCTCCAATCCTCTGACCACCCTTGTGGCCCTCCTCTGGGCCCATTCCAGAGGCCCCTTGTTTTTCTTGTCTTGGGAGGGGGGAGGGAGGCAGGCAGGCCTGGACACAGTGCTCCAGATGGGGCCTCACAAGGGCAGGTGCAGCCCAGGATACTGTTGGCCTTCCAGGCTTCAAAAGCACACTGCCCCTTGCTCATTTGCTGGCTGCTATCCATTGTTCTGCATGTCTGGGACAGCACATTCCCAGTTATGTGCTGACCTCACTAAGCATTTGGTCATTTCCCTCCATAGGGACGACTCAGTTTCTTCCTTGCCCATCACAGTGCACAGCCATAGCAAGGCTGATGCAGACAGGGTGTCATGTAGGCCGCATCATCCCAAGTGTGCCCACAGATGGGCCAGGTACAGTCCAGTGTCACATCCACGGCCCTGTGCTGCAGGGTGGGCTGGGGAGAGCTGAAGTCAGGAAGTTGCTCCCCTCACTGGTACTGCAGTGGCCAGGAGGTGTTACAAAGTACAAGAGAGGCACCCATTTTCATCTGAAGATTTATCTTAATACTTTGCTCTCATGCAATTTTCTTTTTCCCTCATTGGTGCCTATCCTTGATGGAGCTGTGCCCGAGAGACTGTCAGCAGCTTGCATTCTGTGCTGACACTGCTGCTGGTGTGGATCCACACACTCCTCATGCTTGCAGGCCTTGCCTGAGATTTGGGGCTTTTTAAGCTGGCCTAGACAGGTACTATTTTTTTTAAAGGTACCAGGTGGATTGTTCACATGTATATAAAAAGAAATTCATAGCTAGAAATTTTCATAGATAGATTTGATTTAATAGAACAGAAATCATGTTTCAATCTAGTATTTTTGGTCCAAACCTGAAAATCTCCTATGAGGGAAACATATCTGTAGCCACTGAGATGCAATTAACAGATACTCATTCTGAAGCAAAGCAGTAACTTGGAGAGTTCGTAAGGTTTGTTTTTTTTTCTGAAACTGATTGATGATGTTAATTTTGTATTTAAGTTCCATATGGTTTACTTTATCAAAAAAAATGAATTAAAGCATATAGGTTTAGACTTAAATCTAAACCTAGTTTTGAGTATTAGACTTATGTTTTCTTCTGTATATTCATCCACCATTTTGTCACCTCTCAGTCACTACTATGAAGTGCTTTTATGTTTTTCACAGGTGTTGCTCACATATAATCTCAAATGACTTGGCAATATTGCTACGTTTTTCACCCCACTGCTCAGCTTTGTTTCAAGATTGCTAATGACCAAGTTAAAATTATAGTCAAGTGCAAATCTCTACACTTCCAGTAATCTCCTTCCACTCTGTAAACTAACTGTTTCAGCAACTTGTTTTCTCTAAATCAGAAATGTCTTTATTCATTTTAGTCCCCTTTTCCACAGTCACCTTTATCTCTTTTAAGTGCACACAAATTCTGTTTTTCAGACACTTTCAACTAGTTAACTTGCTGCAGATGTTGAGATACTGGCCAGCCCTAGGATTCTCCTACAACCCTCCAAAATAATTGGTAGCATGTTAGCTGTGTGTCAGTCCTCTGTCTCCACACTGTGTTTGAGGAAGAGGTGTGTGATTTACCTCTTTTATCCACAAGTTTTCCTGCAGTCCAAATGTAAACACCAATCACTCTTGTAGATTTTGTTTTTCTATTCACTTTACCTATAGCTTTTCTTCTTTCCTATAGTCTCCTTTACTCTGTGTCTCCTTTACATGAGGAAACCAGAGAATCAATGCCTTGATTCATTTCCTTTTGCTACAGACACCTTAGAAGGCTTATTCCTCATGTTTGAAAATAGATCTATTTGTTTATTTTTGATATCTACATCTTGTTTCTCCAACTCTTTCTTTGCCATTGTAATTTTGTGGTTTTATATATGACTAGTCAATCAATGATTATCATTCCTTCTATTATTCACATTTCATCACTGCTTAAGGTTTTTAATTAATCTCCCTTTCTAATGAAAGGCAGTTGAATTTTGTCAGGTCCTTCCTGACTAGCTGCATTCCTTTACTTGGAGATGCCATTACATAAATTAAATACTCCCTATGCCACTGGGAATGATTAATCTCTTTAACCTTTTTTTGAACAACTTTTCTAATTTATGTGATTTCTTTCCTTAATATCAATCATCGGTAGACCTTTTGATTTGGTAGCTTCAGGATTTTGTAATCTAAGAGTCTTATGTTTATTCATGACAGAGTGACTCCTAATGATACCATCTGAACCAATTTCAGCATACTGGTTCAGGACAAACCTCAGTCACAATGTCTAGATATTTAATCTAGATGCAGATATGATATTCACACAGACTACCACTTGACATTGCCTTTACTTCAGTAAGATTTATTTTGCCCTCTCTGTTTAGCAGCCTTCTTTTCAAAAGCTTCAATAAGTTTTAAGATTTCCAAAGTCATCAAATTTTTGGAATATTTGCAACTTCATTTTTATTCAACATGAATACATTACCTGTGAATTTTCAGATTGAATGTACAGAGATGCAGCCAGACATTGAACTCAAATAAAAAATTGTTCACCTCTCTTTACCAGACTTCTATAAGATCTATCTTACCAGAGAAATACATCCCTCTCTTCACTATCACAACTCATTCACGTAATCTCTTTTTGGCTATACATACATTTGTGAACAACTCTTTTCAAGGATAAAGTACAGAAAGAGAGAAATTATATCAAAAAGATATAATATAATATAATATAATATAATAATATATAATAATATATAATTATATATAATTATAATATTATAACATTATAATATATATATTATAAGGCTCAGAAGGGAACTAATCAATGTGTATAACTACCTCAACTGAGGATGCAAAAAGTTTGGATTCAGGCTTTTTTCAATGATGCTCAATGGCAGGACAAGAGGCAGTGTACATGAACTGAAACACAGATTACCCTTGTACGTCAAAAATTATTTCTGTGCTGTGCAGGAGACAGAGCGCTTGCACAAGTTGCTTGGAGAGGCTGTGTAGTCTCTTCCTTGGAGATCTTCAAAAGTCACCTTGACATCATCCTGGACAACTGGCACAGGGTGTCCTTGCTGGACCTGGGAGTGTTGGACCAGATGGACCCAGAGGTCTTTGCCAACCTCAACTATTCTGTGATTCTGTAATTCACATCTTCCTGCTTTCGTAGTACGTTTGCTTGAACACATTTCGAAAAGGTGAGTCATAAGTATTAAACACAAAGTGATACAATATCATACAATTTCAATACAATAACAATTTCAAGTTTTCTTAATTAAAATTATTCTCCTGCTATGTTTTTCTTACTTAAATCAAGAATCGAGGTAGACTTTTTCAGGTACTGTCAAAGTATTCCACGGATCATTACATTTTGTTGTTTTTTTTCCACACTGTGAAATGACCATACATACACTAGAAGACTCTTCCAGACATCCTTTAAGAAAATGTTGTTCAGATCTACATGTTAGTACTTGCTTACTCTAATCCCAAAGAGGTTATATTCATTCTGTTAGTCCAAAATTAACAATCTGAAATTCAAATGCTTGACAGTGAAAATTTGTCTTACTGAGCAATTCCTTCATGCACAAGAAGGTATTCATACATCTATATGTAGAAAGGCACCATACATTTATGGTAAATATTTACCACATATGGTAAATTACAGTTTTCCCAACATCTTTTGCATTTTTGCTTATTTCTTAGATTTCCTTTTGTTAAGCTAAAAAATAGTTTTTATTTTTTGCTATTATACATCAGTCCATCTTCTTTAATAGCAATAGGATGAGAATAATGTTATTTAAACAATACCAAACACTCTTGGAATAAGTAGCATCTAGGTTTTGTGTAGTTTTACAGGGATTGTCCCCTGTGTCTTAAGCCTTAGGCTTCCATTATAACAAAACCAGTTTTGTTTCCTTATCTAGCCTCCTGCAAAGCTTCCAGCAGCCCCACCTCCCTTAACTTTCTTTGTGAGGTACACATATGGTATTGACAACATCTGCTATAATCCTTTTCAAGCATTAATAAATTTATTGGTGTTTTACAGTGAATGCTTTTTTTCTCTTCCAGCTGTGTTTTTTATTCATTCACTCGTTTCACATGAAAAATCTTCAGACTCTTCTTTCTGCGAAGTTTACAGGAAATTTACAACTCTCAAGGGGTAACTGTTAGAACAACATCAGATATGCTATTGTGATTCTTTTTTTCTTTCTTTCTGACTTTTAAGTTATACAGTTTGTATCTGAGTTAGCATTATTATTATTTTTCTTATTTCACCACATGATTCTGAACCCAGAAGGAATCAAGCAGCCTTGTATGAGATTAACTCTTTGGCAGTTTCTCTGATTTTACTCCTAAATGAAGAAAATGAAATTGAGATGGAGCACTGCACTGGCAGACATACCCTTTCTCATGAATCCACTGCCTTTCAGTAGAGAGCTGTAAACTCCACCAACAAATGGTTTATAGTATGTGCATTCTCTGGGCTATAATTACAAGAATAAAGCAGAGTTGATATTTCATGTCATCTCCACAGGCATTTCAGTGCTTGTTATTATTTCTTGGTATTTGATCACAAGGACAGTTACTTTTGTAGGAGAACATCACACAAGATTTTGATAGGAGTTAATGTGAAAATAGAAATTCACTGCAGAGTCAAGAAAAGATTTTTAAAATCATTTTTGTTTTCCTCATCTCTTCTTCTGTAGCTAAAGATCTTGACCATCTAAGAAGCCAGGGAACTTCAGAAGAGACAGCACCAGTGTTAAGACAAAATTCAGCATCATTTTGTGGTGTGACATAATTTTAATAAGTTTTAATTAACTAGCTCTAGCAGGTGGATAATAAGTTCTGTTTCAAGATCTCTACTGTACAACAATTTCAGGCTTCTTATTAAAGAATGATCAAAGCTGTCCAGTGTAGCCGCAACCAGCACCATAATCTGGGGGAGCATGACACATGTAGTGGCTCCACCTTAGTCTTCCTTGCAATTTCATGTATCTTTATATTGAGTTCCCCTTTCCTCCCCACATCTCCTCCCCAAGGGACCGCTGTTTTTCATTATTTATTGCTTTCTGAATTAGACTTGATAAGCTGTTAATCATGTAGCCCCAAGCTGATTCTTCTTAAAACTTTCTTCATAATGAAAGCCAATTAACATTTTTTTATCTGGATTTCTGTCACAGTGTGTGCTCACCTGTCCCCAGAGTTGCAAGAGTGTGAAGTTGACAACATTAATATGAAATTTGGTCTGTCTTTTATTATTTTATAACATATACTGGATAAATCTTGTCAGTTATACATAAATATGCATTCCAGATCTCATGCATCTGAGCAATCTTTTCAGGTAAGTTTACCCCGCACACATACTCTGAAAATTCCAATTGCTGGTTTTGGAATGGGGAGGGGTTTGTCTTCCAGTTCAGACTGGCTGAAATATTGGGTTTATCTTCCTGTTCCTCTGCAGCACTGAGCAGAAGATGGTGCTCAAGAGACCAGCATCTTACCCTAACTTTCTCAAGAAATGCTTCCTTTCATTCCTGGAATATCAGACAAAAGTGCTCTTCTATTTTTCCCCATCCTTTCCACAGATCTGAGACTAAAATAACCTTTAGAAACATCTTTTGTTTGAGACTTGATTGTCTACTTTGTTTAGACTAGGTAAAGAACTAGGGATTTTTCATATGTTTGAAAAACATTAAGCTTAAAGCCAAAATGCTAGAGGACATGGGACAGAAAATTGCCAAAACCTTAGGACAGGATATGTTGGACTGTAATTTAGAAAAGCATACTAAATACAAATTAGTTGATAAGAGTTAATTGAAAAACAGAAAGGCTTTTGCAAATATGACAACTTCTCTGATGGTAAAATATAGCAAATAACCCTGGTAAAAATCAATTTGGCAAGGCTATAAAACCCCAAATGATATTTCTTGTTTAAATTTTTTATTATTACTCAAGTCTTCTCCCTTGACTATACTGTCACTTAAAATATCACTGTAATATGGGGAAAATATGGCTTTTCTATACCATTGATTGTGCTCTGTACATGTGTAAATGGCATCACCAGATGGAAAATCAATAGGTCAGAACATACAGATATAAAAAATTCCACAAGATTTCAAAATAAATACATCAAGTCTTTCAACTGTGTTTTTAAAAAACTGCCCATTTTCTTTTTACAAGTTGTCTTAAAGTACTAGAAAACAGTTACTTGCAGTCTATTCTACTGTGGCAGCTTTATTGTCTTCTTTCTGGCATGTGATGCAAAGGGTATATATTTTCAGCATGGGATGGTTTAAGATAGAAAATTCTGAGTTCTCAACAGCTCTTCATCAAAATGAAAATCTCACCTCCAAGATCTTTCAAGAGAAATAGGACATTAAGATGCCATTGGAGCAAATGGCAAATACACATGAGATTATTTTTTTATTATATACGTTTTTAAAGAATAGACAAGCAGTCATGAAAAATTGCTCTGCCTTGAGTCTGGCATCTCATCTTGCATTTGCACTCAGCAGTAGATTCATTCAGCAGTGGAACTAAGTTATAATGAGACATAAGAATATGTAAAATGCCTCAGTAATTGGGCAAGCCAGTGTGATGACAGATGTTCATGGCTGGCTTCAGATGCTGTAGAATCATCTTGGTTGAAAGGAACCCTTAAAGAACCATCTATCCCACCTCCCCTTAAATGATCGGGGATGCCTACAGCTAGATCAAGTTGCCCACAGCCCCATCCAGCCTGTCTCCTGGGACAGGGCATCCACCACCTCTCTGGGCTATCCAGTGCCTCACCGCCCTTATCATGAAAACTTTTTCCTTGTAGCCAGTCTAAATCTCCCCTCTTTTAGTTTGAAACCATTTCTCCTTGTCCTTTTACAGCAGAACCTGCTAAAGAGTCTGTCTTCTGTCTGTCAGGTCAGCTGAGCTGCATTGCTGTATTTGTAGTTTTTCCCCAGAAGGGTTCATTACAGTACAGTAAGGCTTCTTCCCAGATGTAAAATAACTTTATTTAATATTCCATCTTGCTGACTGTTACATGAGAGAAATGATACAGACACTGAATTCTACATTATTCTGGGGTACAATTGCAATGCTAACTGATGAATAAAAGTCCAAAGAAAATCAGTAAGTACAAATGGTCAGTATTATTTTAGCTAAATTGAGAACTTAATTAAATAATCCTTTTTTAATATACATATATTTTTATTTTTATTTTTCTCCACTACTGTCTTTACAACTCAGCTTTGCTATTCCTGACAAAAAAAAGACAAAAGAAAACAGATCACAAACCTCAGGCATGGACACCTTCTATTGATGACACTAGCAGTACCTTGATAAACATAAAGAACAGGACCTGGCACTTTTGCAGCTTGTGGTCACACTACTTGATACAACTGAGAAAAAATCAATTGTCAGTACTAAATATTTAATCAAAAGTTAGTTCAGGGTTCAGCTGCATTAACATAAACAGTATAGTTGGTCTGAGGGGACCCAAATTATAATGTTCATGATGGTTATGCATCACCTCAGTTCAGTTTTGAACTTCCAGCGGAGGTTTCTGTTCCTTGACAAAAGCACTAGACAAACCCACATTTGTGTGAGTTGTCACAGACCTTTCTTTTCACGTGGTAAATAATTTAATCAGGCTAAGTATCTGGCATTTTCCAGAAAGGTGTCTTGCTCTTGTTGAATGCTGCATACATTATAGCTTTCATAATGTCACTGGAATGGGTTATTTTTACAGGTAAATGTTCTTATGTGTCTAGATAAGTGCCAATCTGTTTGCTGAAAATAGCAATTGGAATGCAGCAAAGATAAATTTAAAAAATTGTAGTCGTTGAAGTAAGCCACTTCAGAATATGAATAAATATTCATTTGGGGAGTGTAGTTTGTTTTAATGACTTTTTGTATTCTACTGAATGACAAAAAGTCCTCAGCTTTCCACATGTACTTCAGAATCAAGTATTTACTTGATTCTCGAAAGAGCACATCACGAAATAATTTCAAGTGACTTGTCTCATGAGAGCTTTTCTGCAAGAGTTCAATTCTTTTGGATTGAGCTTTACCTACACAGCTTATAAGGGCTTTTCATACTCCCAGCTGAGTAAACTGGAGTTGTGTACCAACAGATCTTAGTGAAGATAGCCCTAAATGAGTACTGAGAGTTTTGTTTTGTCTTGCCTTTTGTTTTCTTCCAGTTACTGTCAGTTGATAGCACATATTCAATAACAATAATTGTTAAACAGCTATTATATATGAGCAATTTGCAGCAATTTTACAGGTAGACAGACAAGAATAACAGCTATAACCATTACTGCACCTTCAGGTAGCCTTAGGAGAATAGTACTGTAATTATGGCAGCTTTCTTACGAGCAACACTGAAAGTCTACTGGGTATTATAATAATCTGAGTTTATTTATATCCTCCTTTCTTAAGAAGAAAAATTTTATGCCATTATAAAATAGTCCATATTCAGTTATCTGTCTGGCAGTCACTCTATCAGGCTTCTCAACAACTTTTGAACTTGATATCAAATTTCAATGGATGGGGCACTGAGCAACCTGGTCTAGCAGAAGAAACCTTCCCCCCCACCCCCCACCAGCACCACAGCAGTGGATTTTGGAACTAGATGATCTTCCAGGTCCCTTCAACTCATGCCTTCTTATAATTCAATTAGAATTGAAAGTGCAGCTGAGGACTCAAAGCTATGAAGTTCCAACAGGCTTCATGAAAGTAAAATATTGTATAGAATTTGCAGGTTTAAATTACTGTTTAGAATGTAGAACGATCTGAGACTTACATGCAAAAAATCTGTCTTTGTCCTCCCCCCCAAAATACAAAACTAAACAAACCAAAAGACTTAATTGTATTGCTTCTGGTAGTCACAAAAGAGCCTACTTACTTTCCTCTGAATTCCAGTACAACATCAGGTTGTATCAATATTGAAGAGCAAAGTTAGAACATAGTTGCTCTGGTATTTTTCAAAAGGAAAAAGAAAACTTCCAGAAGGTACTATCCTAGACAGAGCTATACTTCACAGTTCTAGTATGATCATTATATCAGCATTTTCAATATATTTAAATAAATTGGCAAAACAGCAACTGAAGTTTTTCTGTTTGTTCACTTGTTTTTCTCATGGTAATGCTTTTGTCTTTGTTTTTCAACAATTACAACCCATGGAATTTTCTTTGCTTATTTCTTTTTAGAACTCTTCTTCTTAAATGTATTTCAAAACAATAAATTAGGACTATTAATTTATTCATCTCTTGAAGTGAATAATTCATTCTCATTACAGCAATATTTGATTAGAAAAAAAATTACTAGCGTGTTAAAAATACAGAATTGGGGGTAGTATAAAATATTAATCTTAGAACCTTAGATTCGTTTCATGTGATTGTTGTAGATAAATTTAATGTGTAACTACATTATTGGAGGGATTGATAATCTAGTGAATATGCTATTGTGAAGTAATTCAGAAAAAAAGAGTCTGGAAATACTGACACATGATTAAAGTACCGTTGGTGATGAAGACATTTCTGCTTTCAAATTCTGCACAAAATTTAACTACAAAAGTACATAACAAGCGTGAAAATATCAAATTCCCTTTCTATTTCTATTAAAAACTGAGTGGCATTTTGCGACAAGGAGTTATTCCACTGAATTACACTCAGTAGTACTTAAATTAACTGCACTCTTCTCTCCTGAAAGAAATGACAAAGGAATTTACTCTTTTCTGCCTTTTCTTCTCTGTAGTATTTGTTGTTTTGTTTCTACTATTACATATTTTTATTCTTCATTAAAGAAGTAGACAAATTTCAGAAAAAAAGGACTACCTTTTTTCGCTGATTTTAGTGATTCACATTAATTCTTACTGAGTCTTATAAAGTTGTTCCATTTTAATTCAAAGGGCCACAACTGAACACTGTATTGCAGCTGAGCTGTGTAACTGTTATCCAGTTCTCTCTTCTAAATAGCTGCTCCCAATCAGTAGTGTGCATTCAGGAGTGTGCACAACCAGTCTATCCTAAGACTCAAAGCATGCGTCAATTCATACCTGGAAACATTATTTTCCTAGGGCAAATACTTTACAGTCTCTTGTCTTCAGCTTTTCCAAGAGTCTTTACAACATATTCTATCACTGCAGGACTAAAGCATTTTTAATTGTTAGAGATATGATTCTTAGCTGCATACGTTCAGTTTTAAATCATTAATTAACTGCACTGAATTCTTCTATTTCTTCTGAATTCTTTTCCCTTGAATATTCACTTGTACCTTTCCACAGATAGAAAACATTATAAATGTTTAGCAATACTTTTCTTTCTTCTACACTGAATTTATGCACTTAGTTATTAGATAATTAGAGCTAATTATGTAAATTAGATTTCACAAAAGTTACATTAAATCAACTTTACATTTAGGAGCAAGGATGTAACAGTGAGATGGAACAATAGATAAATGTGCAGTTGGGCCTCTACAGCAGTTGCAAGGCTTCAGAAACAACATTTTAATCCTGAAGTGCAGCGGGCAAAAGAAGGCATCACAGTCCTTCACTGACAGCATGTACCAACTGAGATTCATAGACAATGGCTCCATAGCCTTTACTCCTGTTCAGTGGGTGTACCCTGAGGTCCTGTTCTGGCATGCCCCATTACTTACTTTGAAGTATAAGGATGTGTTGTGAGCTCAGTTCAATTATTTGAGTTCATATTGATAAAATTTGAGCTAAGTTGCCCTAGCAACCATAGTGATCAGAACACTGTAATGTGATATACAGATACTGCTCAGTTAGGTAACTTCAAACGCAGCAAAGCCAACTGAAGAGCATTCACTGATTTAGAACTGGATACACCACACTGACCTTTACTTAAACATCAGTTCTTGTGCATCTCATGGAGAAAGGCAGGACCTTCCAAAGAATGACTAATTTCTTTCTAAAAAGCATAGATTTTATATGTTGAGTGATATCCACCCTCCAAAATTTTTCATTCCATTTGTAAACTCTCGTCTATTTCACTGTTACCTGCTTTGGCCAGTAAATGATAATGCTTCCTTCTACATACCTCCTCTCATTTGGAATTTTGTTCTGAAATCCACAGTTGATAGTATGCAAAGAAATTTCAGTTTTCCCATCTAATTAATTAATGAAAAAAAAAAAAAAAAAGAAAACAAAAAAGAAAGCAGGGAAATAGTGTAAGAAAGAGAATAATTGCTGTATTCAAGGGTAGAGTAAAACAAGATTTTCCTGGAATCCTATGTGAGAGTAACCAGATATAACATTAAGTAACAATATTAACATGTAGTATGAATATCAAGATTTAGATTTTTAAGATACAATTTTTGTTAGCTTTTTATCTCTGTTTTGCATGCAAGTGGCTTAGACTGGAAGAATTTGTCAAAACCATTGAGTCTTTGTTTAATTTTAGGGTGCAAGCCTTTCTAATAATTATCCTTTTCAACTCGTCCTGGTTGAAATATTTGGAGAACTGTATTTGTGATTTTATTAAAAATAAATACAGCCAAGAGAAATGACATTTACAGTTATATGTGCAGTTCCCCAACTTTTTGTGTCAATTCAAATACCTCCTGTGTTGCTGAAGTTCCTCTTCTCTATGACTTCTAAATATATATTTCTACATGTATCCCCTTTTATCAACCAAAAATTATATTTTCACAGAGATTTTCTATGATAAAAGTTGTATTCTGTTCCATAGAAAATTTTATATGTTTTAAACATAAATATCTCTTTAAATCATTTGGCACTTTCTGGCACCTTTTCCTTAAAAATGCCTGTGGGCAGTCAAGTTAAAAACTTGTAAATTACAATGCAGTTAGTATTAAATTTACTTATACTTTTCTCTGTATTTTCTAAAGTAACATAAAAATATATTAAGTTTCTTGAATTCATTTGAAAAACTGAATGTTTCTTGAAAGAACAACTTCAAAGAATTACTGTTCCCCCGTCTGTCCTTTCCTCCCTCAGTTAATTTTGATGGCAAAACAAGGGATATTTAAGGGTTCTAAGTATCAAGATGCTAGTTAATATCACAGTCCTAGAGATGAGGTTTCATATTTGCTCTGAATTCACTTGCTTTATCCAAGGGGAAAAAGAAAAAAAGAAATGTAGAAACTTACAGATTGACATATCTCTTAGAAATAACTTTTCATCAATAAATGGAAAAATCTGAGGAGATGACAAAATAATTAAATGGTTTAGAACAGATGAATTGAAAAAAAATTATTCAGTATGTACATACTGAAAAAAAGTTTTATTCTATTTGTCTCATACATTTTAAAACCTATTGGTATTCGGTTTGAAAAAAATCTAAGTCTATAGTGGAAAAAAATTTGAATGCTAATTGCTAAATAGCTTTCTGTGTTAAAAAGTTGAGGCATCAAATTATTTATTTATTTATTTTCTGTAAAGTAACTTGTTTTCTGACTCATTATTCCACCTGATACTGGGAAAATGCTCCCTAGATGTCCTAAGATTTGCCTTTGACTACTTTCTGGAAACTATTAACTTAATAGGAAAATATCAAATAAAGCAAACATTCAACAGCAACGAAAATATCTTGATATTTCACACTTCAAAACTGCAAAAAATCCCAAGTAAGGAGCTGAATACTGTGTTTTGCTTAGTTTAGTGAAAGACAAATTAATAGCTTCTGTAGACTTCCTGTAACTCTTGATATCAAATATCTCCTTGTAGGAACCCTCCTTTAAAAAAAAAACAAAAACCTTACTAATTATATTTGCCCTTCAGAATTTTCACCATTTGAAAGACTGATTAAACAAAACAACATTAATAGGAATGGTCATAGAAGAGGAAGCTAAAACTATATTGAAATTATTGAAAAAAATAAACAAATTTACATTTATATCTGTTTAGTAACCAGCATAAACAGATGTGTTAGCACAGTAACTCTTGAAGAATGCATGACCTAACTTTGTCTTTCGAAAAGATAATGTAAATTTTTTTTTCCTTTTTCTTAAGAAGGAAAAAAAGATGAAAAGCAATCCTTTAGTCAGCAAGCAGACAAACAAAACCAACCAGGAAATGATAAGCATCACTGAAGTTTATATTTATCTCCAAGGACTGACATGTGGGTATTTGGTCCCTGTGTACCATGTACCAAGTAAAGAAAGTATTACAAAGGAAGGAGATGGATTTTGCATTTTACTTTATAATCATCTTAATTTTTGTCTCATTAATAAGAGAAGAAAGAATTCTTGTTATAAGAAGCTAGAAACATGAGGAACTGATTCCTAGAAATTACTATAGAAACTGATTACTGCTATGAATGATCGCTTTCAGTTCAGGCAGGAATATTGAAAACACACGAACATCCTTTAGTCACGTAATTAGAACAACATTTGTAAAGGTTTCACTTCTTGTATATGGCAGAGGTAGCTTAGGTGTTTTCAGTGTGTTCTTTTCTATTACTTCCCATTGTTCCAAATAAACCCTGTTACAATACACTGTATAAATTCTAAGAAAATGTGTATGGGTGAAAAATTAAATATGAAAGAATAGCTGAAAAGAAACTCCAATATATGCAGTGAATACATCAATCTGTATTTGACAGAGTTGTCTCTATACTACGTGTATGACGTGGTCTTATACACACATTCTACCAGATGCATTCTGTGAAGGTAGATCCAGTATTATTTAAACTTTATTTGAGTATGTGGGGAGGGAAATGAAGAAGTAATGCAGAGCATACATCAATAGAGTTTATCTGAAGCACAGCTATCTTTACAAGAAATTATGCAGAAAACTAAAGTCAGTTTGTGCGGGCAAAAATTAAATAACTGCTCATAGAATTATACTTTATTCCTGAACTTAATTAATTAGTAGTGTGCTATCCAGATCATCATGGCCTGAATGAGACTGATGAAAATTGAACATATTCATTTCATAATCAGTCAACCATAAAGGATTCTGTGGATAAGGTACTTAGTGTCAGTGTTGAAAAGCAGGGTATTATGTCTGCATAAAAATATTCCTCACTTCAGAAATCATGCATGTTCCTGTCCCTGATACTGCTAATATATGAACAATTCATTGTATTTTACCATCACCTGCTTGTAAAATGTTTTCCTGTTTTGACGTTCTGGCCCTGGAGAAGGACAGCCATGCTGCACTGACCTCAGGTAAAACACCACCTGCCTCAGTCCTGCTTAACATCTAATTGTGTTACCTACAGTGGTTTCAGAGCAGTCAGATTAAAAGCAGCACAGCTGCATCTGGCCATTACACTGGAAAAACACACACAAAAATCTATCTAGAAATCTAATTTACCTCAATATTTGCTTTCATTAGTAGACAAGTGAGACAGCAATTTTTCAAAGTGTTTGCCTCAAGTTTAGTTTACTGGAATGAGCCATTAATTGTTTTTGGAATCTGTAAGCTTATATTTTCAACACATACCCATAAGATGAGTTCTTGTTTGTTTTAACTTCATCTTCAAATTTCTGGTTATTTTAATGCAGTTTTCCCCTCAAATTTATCTTTTTGTTTGTTTGTTTGTTTGTCATCATACATCTTCTGTGACCCAGACCAGCTTGACATTTGGATAAATCCTTAGCAGATTATCAGGGGAGAAATAATTCATGATGCTTTCTCTTCAATATATCATTAGGCAGAAGAGGAGACCACAAGGAATAAGAAATAAAAGACCTGATCTCTGAATCTGTGAATCTGCTCAATGCATAGAACTACTCTAAAATATACCAGTGCTCATGTGAATGTGAGGACCTGGCTTTTATTGCATCTGCTACTGCCTCTACAGAACCAGGCCAAAAGACAGCCTGACTCAGTATTTGGGCAGCGTGCTATAGAGTAGGATTGGGAAGAGAGTAAAATCAGAGCTATCCTATAATGATACTTCTCTATCATACTATCCTAACCCAAAAGTATGAAACTCAGTGACACTGTTGAGGGCTGTAGAAACTTCTTTGTGAAGCTAGAAAGTTGTTCATTGTATTTCAACTGCAAAGTACCAAAATGGATGTAAAGACTGGTTTTATTACATAATTTCATGTTAATTTTCTGCTCTCCTATTCTGGCTCACTAGGAACTGATTCAGCGTTAATATTTTTTTACCTCCAAAAGTGTTACCACCTGAAACAGCTTGAAGGCCATCGGATAAAACCTCTCCCCTATATCTTGTTCCAGGCTTTTCATCATGTGTCTCTTACAGCCAGACTGGCAGTGTGCTGGGAAACTGAGAGGAAGGTGCTGATGTCATTGATGTCATGCAGCCCAAAGGGAGTGCTGACAAGATGTCCTAGAAGGCATGTGAAGGCAACTGGACAACTTGCATACACCTAAGGGTAGAGGGAAGCTCAGAGCATTTTGTGGGTGAGAACAACAGTTCTTCTTTGACATTCTACCCAGCTGCGGTAATCAAGCACCAAGACAGTCTGGCTGGTTTACCTATGTAGCTCCAATCAGATCCTCTGCTGCTTTCTGTTCTCTTTTACTTCTCCCATTTTTTTTCCTACCAAAATAAATAACCTGCCCCTAATTAGTTTTCCCCTATTAATCTTTATTTTGGAGCATCTTTACCTTAATTTGTCATTTCTGTACTGTTCTTCAGGTGATTTCAAGCATAGATGGTATTGTTTATGTGGTTTTCCAGATTTCCTAGGCCTATGCAAGGTTTCACTCCCTAAGGGTCTCCTGTACTCACCATCTATGAAGCTTGGCTGTTTCTTATATATCTACACTCAAATCACCTGTGAAATCCAGCCTTAGTTTGAGGCACTTTTGTAGCTTTCATTGGATTCTCATATTTCCATCCTGTTACATCCAGGAGTTTCTCAGGTTCAGTAGTTTTCCATGTCTCATTCAGCTAACTTACTCCAGAGAAAAACCTATGCAGCTGTTAGCCTGCAACCCCAGCAAAGTGGGAATAGTCTAAATGAAAAACAATTGGCAGGACTCTGTACTTTTAATATGCATAAAACATCAGTTTCAGGAAAAAAAAAAAAAGCTTAAGATGGAAAGATGTAAATATTTGTTTCAACAAGAAGTATAGAAATGCATTTTAGACTCTAGTCTTGCTCCAAACAGGAAGTAAAAATCCAGTTTGTACTCCAGTCACGAGATCAGTCCCTACTGATGGCAAAAACAGGCTACAGAGGAACGATGCAGATGTCCTTGCTTACTTGAAATAGAAGATAAAAGCAGTGTGCTCCACTGCCTTATTCATGATGCATCACTGCCTCATGAATAATAACTTCTGTGATTTAGTAATTAAATATCTTTTACTACTTCCCACCTTATGTAATCACATTTACTTTTAGGACTGTACAGCTCAAAAAGACCTTGCGACCCATGAGATTCACTCAGCTGTGATTACAGTGAGCCATTTAATAAATATATCATCAGGAAAGGGCCATGCTGACATGCAGTGTGCCGCAAAGCACTTCAGTGCCTTAGAAATTAAGATCTTTAGTGTAAAAGATCACAAAAAGAGGAAGAGGGCAGGAACAATCAAGTGTATCAGCAATCCTTATGTCAGTAGAATGGCAGATAACTTTTTTAGGTGAATGTGCTTTGATGAGCCTGGGAAACAGATGACACATGATGATGCAGAGGAAGATAAAAATAACTTGGTCAACATAGTAGCAAAAAATACAACCTCATCAGAATGATGAGCTTTTCCATCACTTTTGTATCCATGTAAATGACTACAGAAAGATATGACAATGCTGTGGAAAATTATAGCGTATGCCCTAAGGAGCAGTAGTAAAACTGCGTGAGGATTTGTAACTTTCAGTTCATTTTCTTTTAAATTTATAGTATGAACTTTTTATTGTTTAAGTTTCACTTTTTCTTAAAAATTATGATCTTCAACTTTCTGTCAAAAGTCATTAGATAACTCAGTCCTCAGTAAGGATATCTTAATGAAAGTAAATGTTTTTGAGCTTCTTGCAGGGAAGTTTTAAACATCACAAGCATTATATAAAAGTATATTTGTATTTTCAAAGGAAATTCAGCAATTACTTAGTAGTTTTGAAAGACATACAACTTGGATGTAAGTTAAACTAATATATATGTATATGAATTTATCTGCACTGTTCTTAGTCATTTTGTATTTAAAAATATGTTGACATTACACTTAAAGAACACATTGAGTTAGATGCAGTATGCTAGGAATGCAGTGAAGAACAGCAAATGGTAGCATCATGAAAAGGGCACAAAAAAGGGGTATAGTTTACCAATAAATAATTACTAATTACTTAAGTAGTTTCTATTACTCTATTCAGCAGTGGTGAGACTGCACCTCAAGTACTGTGTCTAATTCTGGGTCCTCTAATAAAGGCAAGACAGATGTAATGGTGAGTGTCTGTCATGGTTTTATGATTTTTGTTACTGGTATTCCCAATTCATGTAGTGCATTGGGAGTTAAAGAGTTAATGTTCCAGTTCAGTGGGTCATCAATAGTTCTGGGTATACCTGTCACAGAAGAGAAGAAGAACTAAGTACCCCAGAGGAATTTGTGTTGCTTTGCATTTTTCTGTTTTCTGCACAGAGGGATAGATAAAAAATGTTCACATTGCAGGAGACACAGTCTCTTCCCCTTTTGGACGGACAGCAGCGGGTGCTCCCTAGCTGTTTCACGTTCAGTATTAGTGTAAGGCCTTCAGTTTTTGGATACTCTCTCTCTCTCGTTTTATTTGATTTACTAGCTTCAACCTCAGTCTGTGGGTCAGAAAATTATGTTCCTTTACATATGATAAATCTTGTTGGGTTCAATTGTGTTTGTCAAAATAATGAAAAACCTTTCAAAATGTTTGTACATATCAGTCAATTTCTGATAGGACCTGTAACTTCTCAATGCTTGAAAGCAATGTTGTTTCATAATGTTTATGTAGTGCGTAGATAATAGATGTTAAACTTAAGGAACAGGATAATGATATATTAAGTTGTAGTGGTATACTTTACTATGCTGTATATTATTTAACATTTCTTGAACTAGATGCTTGTCTAGGCATCTTGAAATCTATCCTGCCTCAACTGACTTTAATTATACATTTGAATTATTCTGAAGAATTATCAATTAAATGTATTTTGTGCGTAGATTATTCAGCTCCTACTTTTCTCATTTAAGTAACTTAAATTGGTTTTCAGTGTTGATTTTGTTTATCTCTTTTGTTTATACTTTGGTACAGGATAAATAGTAAGTTACCTGTTTCCTGAGTTTCTTACTCAGGCCTCTGATGTTGTGGGCAAATTTAGTAAATTAGGAGGCATTATTTTCTGAGCAGCCTACATATGACAGACTTCTGCTGCTGCTTTTGTGATTTAACTTCTTCAAATATTTTTAAATAACTCATTTAATAATGACAGAAATGCCTTAATGTAAAATATGAAAATATTGTACAAATCATGATCTATAGCATTTGAAATGTAGGCATACCAGCTGCTGTGGCCAACTTTAGGAAGAAAAAAATCATAGATTTCAGTTTTGCAAGTAGGAAGCGTATTTCCAAATCTCCAATCAATGTATCTGAAAGAATAAATCAGAAGATTTCCTCTTATCCTCTCAGCCTGATGGGTCAAAACATTTGCAAATCCATGCAGCCACAGTAGCTAAATTTGCTAAAGAAAACATCTGAATGTTAGATTAAAAAATCTATTTTATTAATCTAAAGTTCTTGCTCATTGCATTTGATATAGATATCTATCTGTTATACATTGGACATTGACAAGCGTGTTAAACTTACCCATCTCGTTTAATCAAAGTCTTCCAGATATTTCACGATGATAACATAAAAAGGCACCAAACATTATATTCATAAGCGTATGTGCTCTCTAAGTCATAATAGATACATCATTGCCGTGACAAAGAGAGACACAGCTTGAGAATGATGCTCTAAGAATAATAAATGTCAGAAGGCTTAATAAAAGATTATTTCCATGTAATTATGCTGATAGTACAAAGTGGCAGATCAGGCAAGGAGTGACGAATGTTCACAAGGATCAGAAATTGGATTGCAATGCTTTCTTGTATCAAGGGTTAACCTAGAACTCCCATCATTGCCTACAGTACTAATATTTAGATTCATAAGAACTGTTTAGCATTATTTAATCTGTTGTAGTTCACTTTTCAAGTACATCGGATCTTTGATGTTTTAGGAAAATCTATTGCCATACTTAGGGGAGGACTGTATAGATATAGATTAGATAAGTCAAGATACATAACTTTGTTCTCTTGAGCAATAAGTTTTAAAGAAGAAAACAAATTATTATATGGTAACAGTCAAATCTACTAAAAAGTGTTCCACAAAAATACAAAGATTCTGTCTGTGAACATTTGCTTTTTCTAAAAACGAGGCTAAGACTATGCATTTTGAAAATGAAACAAGGATATATTTAATATATTATTTACTTTCAGTTTGTTGTGCTTTTGATTTAGTTACATACATTTACTTTCAGTTAAATGTTAATGCTTGCAAAATGTAGGCATAAGGTAAATATTGCAGAATTAAAAATGAAAGAAAACTGGAAAGTTGCACCTTGCTAGGACATTTATTTTCTCTCTGATGATATGAGACAGTTACAGAATTAATACGGTATAATCTTGTAGACTCCCAGCTCTGAGATCAGATCTGCATTCCTGTTATTCCCAAAGTTAAACAACAGAAATATTTATTTGAGGGACTCTTAAGCACCTGAAATCCGACAGTGTTTGATTTGTCTAACTTATTAGCATATTCTTTTTCTGTTGTCTTTTCACTGCTGATTGGTCAAAAGTTTTGGTCATAAATACTCAATGTGAGTAGTGAAGAAAAAAGGCATTAAGGTTTTTAAGAAAAAAACAGTTGTCTATGTCATTGTAGAAAAAGAAAGGAATAGCTCATTGTTCTAATGAAAAGCTATCTATAATTCTGATAGCTTCTGACATAGGCTCTTAAATTAGAAACAATTGCTTCCTGGTATGAAGGAACACCACATGAAGGATTAAAGTACAAGCTTTTAGCTTGCTATATTAATGAATTCAGCAGGTATATAAAATTTTAAGTAACTTACACTGATTTAAAGATGCATGGGTAAAATACAGATGAATCTAAAATAGCATTTGATATATTTTCTGTATACTATAAATTTTTCAATATTTCCAGTAAGACATAATTTCTCCTGTTTTTTTTTTTTTTGTTTTTTTTTTTCAAGTATATAAAAATCAGTTGCAAAGATCTGATCTTATAAAGAACTTCAGAGTGATCTAAACAACATGCCTTTGTAATGAAATATAACAAAAAATGGATTCTCGCTCCAGGGAAGAGTGAATAGAAGAAAGTAGAAACTGAAGCAATATTAACTGGAATTAAAGAATAGTATGTGTACAATCTCCTACATGCAAATTAACTCTGAACAAGTGAAAAACTGCCACTCTGAAGGAGATGCCTCTAAAACAGCATAGAAGAATTTGCAAACAGCTCTATATAGATATGATTAAAATCACATCCTATGTCTCACTATAATGTGAAGGGTTAATCGATTTAGTTGACCAGAAACCACTGTACACAGCTTCTATTAAAACAGGAGAGTAATGTTTCATGTAAAAAATCTTGTAAAAATTGAGCATGAATCGAGTTTTGCTACTTTTCACTTGTATCTCTGCATCAACTAAATGGGAGGGAAAATGATGTGGTTAACAAGTCCTCCACAGGAAACAAAATGCATTCTATTCTGTAAAATATATTTTGAAATGTATCTATTTAATATTAGGATCATTAAAAAAAAGAATAGTCAAAAGTAATATTTTGTTGATATCAGGGCTTTTATGGAGTAGACCATCAAAGGTTATATTTCAGTCATTTCTTCAACAGATATGTTCTCTAGAAATTAGTTTTCAGCCTTCTGAAGAAGTAGAATCGGAGAAAGAAAAGAGGAAAACTATTTTATCCTGAAATAGCCCGTGGAAATAGATCCTCTTCTCTGACTGTACTACTGTATGGCCATAAGCATATATCAATAATGTTAAGGGCTTTGTGAAATCTAGTTTCTCTGGAGCCACTCTCCTTAGCATCTTTTACAACTGATACAAAAGTGGGCAGTCACCAGGATAATGCAAATTTCATGGAGATTTCTATTCTGACTTCCTTGTCCTAGAAAAATGGTCTATAGAAAGAATACAAAAAAACACACTTTTTTCTTTATCTTAGAGTTGATTCTTTATTTAAGAGCATGTGCTTTTGAAAAAGTATGTAAATTGAGCCACTTTCAGCTTAGAATATTGTTTCTTTGCTCTTAGTGGAAGAGAGGAAAACAAATTCACCCTCCTCCATATGACAATTTTTATTCCTTTTATTTTTCTAGTCAAGACCTAATTTGCAGGGCCCTGGAGCTATGGGTGCCTCTGAAGCCCTTTCTATTTGGTTGGATAGGCTGAGAACAAAGAATCCTTTTGTATGTGAGTCTCTAATATAATTCAAACTAAAATAGCTTCAAGATTCAGCGAGCAAGCAAACTAACTGCCTGAACAGAAAACCAAGTCCATAATTCTAACATAAACAGATGTAGAGTTGAATAAACAGACATGTAAGCAGTTATCTGAGCACTGCCAATAATATGCTCTTAATATTATTTAATAATATAGCAACGAGTGCAGAGAGGAATCAGCATGGTTCCTCAGGCTATAAAGAGCTTCAAGTGGTTTTTATCTTATATCCTGTTACGTTGTTGAAAGTTTGTGCTCTCAATCATTTTAATATTTCAAGGCTTCTCATCTTCCAAAAACCCTCAAATAAGTAAAAATATAAGGAAAATACATAGTAATTATACACAATAGTGAAAATGTTAAATTCTGATTATGCATTTCTGATAATGTATTTTTGTAGCATTTTTTTAAATTGGTGACATAGTTATGGCTTTTGAATTGTATACGCCATGTTTAAGTACAGAAGACAAAGTAAAATCTGTTTCTGATAATTTATTGTAGACATTAGCAAGATAGCTATGTATTTAAAAGTTATTAGCATTGCCTGGATGGTTTTATGTTTGTGAAGTCATTTGAGAAACATCAATGGAGATATATGAAATAATATGACAAATATTCTGCACTTAATTCTGTGCAAAGATGTGCCAAATTGAGTAACAAGATGAAACACATTTATAAAATGATATTCTGTGTATGACATCAATAATTCTGAGATCTTGTACATTTCAGGCCATCATTGTCACTGCTCAAATTTGCTTGCATGTAGTGAGTGCTACAGTACGCAGCATGCTATGCAGATAAGTAATTTTTCATAGTCAATAATGTCTTAACACCCTCCTAGAATGTCAGAAATGAATAGGAATCCAATGTCAGCTAAAATTAGTCTCTCATGATGGCACAGGGGACAGTGAAACTGCACAAGATTAGTCCTGCCTCTGAGAATTGAATGAAAATCTGATGTTAACTCTAAAGTGCTGGAATTGAGTTCCTTTGATTCAGAAAATTTCTGCAAAACTGCAGTACAGTTCAAAGTCAGTCCTATCTTTAGCTCTGAACCCCAAGAGAAAGAGCTTACATACAAGAAGGGACAGATTTTTTTAAACAGCTGAGATCTTTTGTATGTGTTCAAATGGATGGTCAAGTTGCCAAATAGTCTAATACGTCATGTGCTTAAATTACTGTGAAAAATCTGATCTGACAGCCTCAATGGGTGCAAAGTACTACAAAAATTGACTGCATTTAACTGTTTGAAAGTTTTACTGATCTTTTTGAAAATTTGCTTCAAATGTGAGTATTCAATGTGCTGAGAGTTATTGCTTCATATTCAGCCATTCAGTATCTAATTGGAGGCCATAAGGAAGAAAGGGACAAACTCTTAAGCAGGGTCTGCTGTAGTAGGAAAAAGGGAAATGGATTCAAACTAAAAGAGGGGAGATTAAGGTTGGATATAAGGAAGAAGGTTTTTATGATGAGGGCAGAAAGGCACAGGAACAGGTTGCCCAGAGAGGTAATGGATGCCTCATCCTTGGAAACATGGTTCTATGACATTATACTTTGCCTCAGAATTAAAAGTGTAAAAAAATTGTGTACAGAAGAATATGCTGTTCACTCCCATTTCTTCCTTAGAAAAAAACACTTACATATAGAAAGGATTAAGCTGTGCCTTTTTTAATGCTATCCCTCTTTTACCTTAAGAGGTAGCTGAGTATGCTTCAGAAGCTGACAGGCAGTACGCTCTGTGCAGTAACTAGATTTGATGCTTTTTCTGCAGTTTCTGGAGAAGAATTCTTCCTAATGGCTTCTGATGAACGCCACATTAATGGGAAAATAAATATAGTATTGAATTGTATGTAGCTGATACTTTTATCAAATAAAAATATTATTTAATCTCTTTCTTACAAGAGTTTTAAAATGCAAATAAGGTTCTAAGTTTTTTTTAAGTAACTTATGTAGAGCAAACACACATTCCTAAAGAGAATAGCTTATTGCAAAGTAAATGTGAAATTAAGCATTAAAGATTTTATAGTCCCACAATAATTTATAAATAAATATTAACAGAAACAAATATTAATATAGTATACTACTGTAATTTTATAATATACATGTTTATATAATCAATATATAGAACATTTTAATATGAATATTAATAAATAAAAATATTAATAACTTCCTCTCTTATCTTAAAGTCATGTAAGGGAGTAAGACAGATTTCTGCTCTCTTTTAATCTTGAAGAAGATATGAGAAGTAAAGTGTAAGGTATGGCTAGAAATCCATATCTGTGACTCAGTGATTTTTTAAAAAACGGAGTTTTGAAGCTGGGAGTTGCGTTCATAATTCAAGGCAAATCATAGCAATGATGCTGTTATTAGTATCACCACTGACAGAAAACGGCATATAACTTTGGCAGTGCCAAGTTTTAGTCTTTTCCACATTCCTTGCCACACTGATTTCACAGAGAATTTTAAGTTACTAGAAGCATTAGCCTTTAATTTTTAATGTTGTTTTATACTGCTGGCGTAACAAAGTGAAAATATAATAGTACACTGATATTTATTATTAAAACGTATTAGCAAATAAACTTCTTATTGAAGGGGCATACAAAACAAACTGATTTTTGGCACATTTACTGTTAAATTTACTGATTTAATATGTAAAATAACAACATAATTCTAATTGCAGAATTAGAACTATACAAAAATAAAGATAAAAAATATTAATTTCTTCCAATAGAGCTTCCCACAATTTATGAGCTCAGGAATAAATTTATGTAAACCTATGTTTGATCTTTGTGTTAAAGAATCAGAAACAAGACAGTGCTGTTTTCTTCTGACTGAGCAAATTTAAACTGATAACCTGTATGTAACAGTAGTGTTGCTACAGCAATGACAATCTAAGAATGCTAGCTGGATAAAGTTTACAAGTGGCAGTAATGCTTCCTTTATTACATCCAGTGCCACAGCTAGAGAAAGTCAAGCAAAGTTTCAGGTACACCAAGACAAGATTTCAGGCACATTAATCCTTCTTCAGGTCACTGAACAGAAGAAACAAACTCCAAAACTAGAAGGATATTTGGAAGAAGTGAAGGAAATTTAGACAGATATATATCAGTTCTACTGTTTCCAGAAGATAAGGCAGCTGGTACCAATGAAGTATAAAGGATTTTTGGGAGGTGACTTCTATTTCTCAAAAACCCATTTCTGAGAGTTGATAGGGTATCAGTTTCTAAAGGGATGGAGAGAGACAAGTACTTTACAGTCTTTGCAATTTTGTGAAGTGAGGGAGGGGAAAAAGATGGCAATACCCTGTAAACTGTAGAGGTATAATGAATTTGAGGCTTTAGATATTCAATAGAACTATGAAATCTAGTACCTGGCGGATGAATTTCTACAACAGGCTGCCAAGTGTTTCTAATTAATGGTACTTTTTCAGTGATTCATTGTTGCTAATCTTAAATCCAGTCTGCTTTTTTATTTCATAATTTAACTACTAATTGTAGGATGTTCCATACTAGGTATCTATATTCCAAATAGTCCTTGAATTTAACTCAAATTCAAAGAATTTTCGAAATAAAAGTATTCATGATACTCTTCTTAAAAGAATTTTAAAGAAAGTAAATGTGTGGAAGGAGGAAGTAAGTGGAAGGGTACCATCATGTTCAACAGTAATTTGTAATATGGGAGACTAAAAATTAAATTAAACATTCAGCTATCAATCTGTTTTTAGAGATATTTGTAATTCACTTCATAAAAATAGGAACACTTCAGGAAAAAATCAACAAAAAGTTTTAGAAGAAAGACCACTGAAAAAAAAAATAAAAGCCTTCTAATTTAAAATAAAAAAGGGAAAAAAAAAAAAAAAAAAAGGGCTTACTGAACTGGAGTGGAGTGTCTGGGCCCAAAGAGTTGTGGTGAATGGAATAAAATCCAGTTCAAGACCCATCACAAGTGATGTCCCCCAGGGCTTAGTACTGGGGCCAGTTCCCTTTAATACTTTTAATAATGATCCAAAAGAAGGGACTGAGTGCACCCTCGGTAAATAAGCACACAACACAAATTTAGGTGGAAGTGTTGATCTGCTTGAAGCCTCTACTGGAGAATCTGGATAGGCTGGATTGGTGGGCTGAGATCATCTGTATGAGATTCAGCAAGACCAAATGCTGAGTCCTGTACTTGGGTCACAAAAACCTAGTGCAGCATTATAGGCTGGGGGAAGAACAGCTGGAAATCTGCCCAGAGGAGAAGGAACTGAGAGTATTGGTTGATACCTAGCTGAATATAAGACAGCAGTGTGCCCAAGTGGCCAAGGAGGCCAATGGCATCCAAGTTTGTAACAGAAATAGTGTGGCCAGCAGGATTAGGGAAATGATTATCCCCTGATGATTATCACCTCTCTGGTGAGGCTGCACCTCAAATTTTGTATTCAGTTGTGTGCACCTCACTACAAGAAACACATTGAGGCCCTGGAACTTGTCCAGAATAGGACAGTAAAACTGATGAAAGGTCAGGAACACAAGTCTGACAGGGAGCAGTTGATGGAACTGGGATTACTTAATCTGGAGGAGACTTGGGGGAGGAGTCTTTATCACTCTCTACAGCTGTCTGAAAGGAGACTGTAATAAGGTGGGGAGTTGCTTTCCTCTCCCAGGCAACAAGCAATAGGGAAAAATGGGCTCAGATTGCACTACAGGAGGTTTAGGTTTGATAATAGGAAAAAATTCTTCACTAAAAGGGCTGTGAAGCGTTGGAACAGGCTGCCTGGGAAGTAGTTAAGTCATCATCCCATCATCCCCTGTGTGCAGTTGTGATGCTTAGGAACATAGTGTAGTGGTAGACATGGCAGGGCTAGTTTTATGTTTGAATCTGGTGATCTTAGAGTTGTTTCTAACTTAATTATTCTACCAGTCTATGAAACTACTATAAGGCAAATAAAGTTAAAATGCTGAAACAGGCTTCTCAACTCAAAATTTTCAAGAATGGCTTGCAGAAAATATGCCATGGAACAAGGTTCTCTGTTTTGTTATTTGAAAAAATAACAAAGGAACCTAAAGCTGAAATTTTCATTTTCACAAAGTCCTTTCTATCTTCTTTTCCAGTTTTGCACAGTGATGGCAGTTGAATATTCTGTTTATTTTTTATTTTTATTTTTGCCACAAAGACAGAAATAAACTGTGCTGCAATGTCACTGTGAAGAAAATACAGAAAATAATATAGACCTTTAATTGCAGGAGAAAATGATAAAATAAGTAAATTTTCTGAGAAAGGTGTGGAATGACTAGCATTAGGAATTGTTAAGGAAAAGACTGATAGGCATCTGTTTGGAAGAGATGGATATGACTGTCCTCACCATAGATCTTTCATCTTACCCTCTTATTTTCACTTCTTTTGCTATGGTTTATTGTTTTACTACTAGTCTTCTGTAGGACTGCTTCTCTTCATTGTTCACATGAAAGAACTGTCATTGTCAGGAGATAAGAAACAAGACATACAAAAAAGAGCTTTCTACTATCTTTGAAGTACCTACTTAGAAAAATTGAATAGCTAATCCAAACACAAAGCTGCATAAGTTTGACACATGTTCATACACTATATTTCATGCTCTTTACCTTTAGGTTTTCATTCCTACATTTCATGTTTCAGATTACTTCAAATAACAGCCTTTTCCCTTTCATGCCTTATTTCCAAGGTCTATCACTGATTAAATTTATCACTTAAGAGGATATAAGTTTGCTTTGTCAGATTGTAACAGTAATGTAAACATGCCTTCTTGACTTTCAGATAAATGTTTGATTTGTTTGTGTCATGTAAAAAGGTAAAAGTTCACGAACAGTGTAATCCTTGCAATGAAAGATCACAATAAATCAATACAATTACATTTGTGAATAATTAAAGTCTGGAACCTCAGTTTCCTCAATCTGTTTTCCAGTGTTAATGTTGGCAGAAGTAATGCTGAGCATAAGAATTAAATGGCTATTTTAATTAGTGAGTACTATTTTGGCTTATGAAAAATTTAAGAACTGTCTACTCACAGTGAAAGAAAACCTGCTATAATAATGAAATTACATGTAATGCTTAGTGTAATGTATGTTAAAGTTTTTAGGTACCAAACATCCCCTCAGAGAGTAAATCTCTAAATGCTGAGAGCGTGAGTGAGGGACTTCTTGAGGAAAAGCTAGCATTTCAGCAGATAAGATTTTGGCAGGAAATATTAATGTCACAGTCTTGTCCACTTTTGGATACAGGAGTGATAGTGACCTTAGTCTGTTTGATTAGACAGACAATTACACTTAAATATAGAAATATTAGAAATGTTGCAACAGTCATCACTAAAATAAAAGAAAATTTCACTTCCTCCTGAGATTTCTTTTCTACATTATTAATGAAATAGGAATGGAGCTTAGCACTCGACTACTTTGTTTAATGCAAAATTTTTGATTATTATTTTTCATGTAAGAGACTAAAGAGAAAATACCTTTCATTTAATTTCAGTTTTATGATACCTATCACTGTACTATCCACAAGAGAAAGGTCCTCCTTCCCATCTGCTTTCTTCCTTTCTGTCTCAGTTTTCCTTTGACTTCTGTTCCTTTCATATATATTGCAGCTTTTTAGAAATTGAATAAAAGTACATTTTGTAGTGGAAAAAAAAAAATAAATTCTGTAGGGTGTTTACAAACACAGAGCAAATCTGAGCAACTTGCTGTAAGTTGGCAAGTGCAATCGGAGATCCAGCCAAGAAAGATTTCAGACACTTTCATGGTGAGAGGCAAATTACTCAGATTGTTCTGATAATGCTACCGGTTGTTCTTTTGAATTTTAAGCCTGAGTGTAACTGCTATGTTGTGGTACCTTGTACAGAATGATTGCAGGTCACCACGGAGCTCTCCTTTTTGTATTAATGTAAGGTTTTTGTTCTAGATAGCTGTGTTACTAAAAATCTTAAATTGCTCATGCTATCGTTACAGGTTATTTCACTCATCCTATAGATGAAATCAGTTCTTCAGGCTTAAATGGCTCAACGCCAGCTGCTCACCAAGCTAGTCTTCCCTTGCTCTAAGATTTAAGGAAAAAGAAAGCAAACGGAGAGATTCTAACAAAAGTTACCGGGGAAGCCAGGCTTGTTTTCAGTCTGGCAGTGTAACTTCCCTGTTGTTTCTAATCACTGCGCTGTCTCCAGAATTGGCTATTCTTGTTCAAAACAATGCATCCTGCTTCCCTGGCTTTCTTTATTCAGTTATCCTCTCTCCATTTTCTCTCACCATTATGTGAATGGGCACCAAATACATTGTTTCAGACTGCTTAGTTGTTCTGTCTGGATAGATTTTGGAAAGCTGAAAACAATTCCGGCATTTGCACAGGCAAAATATACTACATATTGTCTACATTCTGTAAATTTTGTTTCTTATAACTCTTTTTTTCATTATTATTATTATTATTTTTAATTTAGAAACAACTTGTCTTTTGTTGCCTCTGGCTTAAAAATGGTATTTCATCCAGTTTTGACTTAGACATCACTAATTTAAACGTATGCTTTGGCTAACTTATTAAATAGCGTTAGAAATCTGGAAATATATTTATGTACTATATAATAGTCTTAACTAATCCTACATCATATTTATAATCCTCCTCTAGGCTCATAAATCCTACCTTCTATATGTAATTCCTATCATTAATTTACAAAGCATCGCAATAAATCCTAAATTAAAATAAGTAGATTTGTAAATCCATTATTAGCACTTGAAATACAGAACAAGTAGATAATTTGTGAAGGCTTTGAGGGTGGACAGTTACAATTAAGCCTATATCCAGTCTTATTCTTTCTCAACCTTTCCAACTTTGCAAATCATGACCATCATTTTCTTTCATGAAATTAAGGTTTGGTTAAACAAGACAGAAATTCCATGAAGTTTTATTTGCTTCAGTTGACTTAACCACGTACTGATAATCGTGCTATCTTGAATCCTCCCAGCCGAACTGTGCTGGAAAAAACTAATTGAAGCAAAGATCTAAGAGAGTGTGCAGGATGTGTCAAGACACTATGCTGGAAATTCAGTTGGAAGTATTTTCTTCTAAAAAATAGCAACTGCAGCATGCTCTACCATGATGTTTAATTTTTCCTATAACATTCCAGGATTCTTTTTAATGGTTCCCCAGAGCGTTATTCCTCAAAAACTTAACAGCCTTTGTGCCAGTAATTGTGGTTTTATAGACAGTTAAAACTCACTTCATTTATGAACTCAAAAACAAGAGAATCTTTCTTCTGCTGAAAGTTACAGAGTAGCTGAGAAACCAGGATGACAATCTCTGTTCGTGCCTCTGAAAGCCTCAAATCTATTATCCAAATCCCTTTCATACGTTCTTCAGGCCCACACACTTGTATAATTTTACCTGCATAATGATACAATCCACTGCTATGCAAATAACAGACCTGTACCAGTATAGAATGAATGAAAGCATCAACTATATTTGAAAATCCTGCTATGTACTAATTGTATGTGTTTGTACTAATTGGCAAAGTGCCCTTTGTTTTTCTGTCTGTATCTTTGATGTCAGGGCTGTGTCTAAATCATTGTGCTTGCCATGCAGGTAGTGGGGAACTTTGATTATTCCAATGGCTCTGTGAAATCTTCCCTCTAGCAATTACAGCCTACTTGGGTGCTACACAATTTCTTCACCAAAGAAGAGTTGTCCATTACCTTTTTCTCTATATGTGCACAGATCTATTAAAGCTCTTCTACTTGTGATCAGATTCCTGTGGTGCCAGTGCTTGACTAAAGAGAGCAGGTTATAATTCCACTTTTTTTTCTTAGAAAGCCACATACTCATATATCGTCTCCTACATTATTGATTCATATGTATTCCTCCATGAGGTTTTCTTGTCTGCATCACTGATTTCCAAGACTCTCAAAGAAGCTATATAAGAAACTCAAGGATGTAGGCTAGTGGTTAGCAGGCTTAAGAAAAAGAATTTAATAAGTTAAGGACTTCCCTAGCACAAATGATAGATTGAAAGAAAGGTCTAAGTCCTGTTTTTTCGGTGATTTATTTATGTATTAATTTTAAATTCACAAATACCTGTATTGGTGCTTAGTCATGTGTCAGTTTAATGATACTGAACATTAAGCAAAAGGATGGCTTTAATTCTGTTTTAACTAACATGCATCTTTTACTATGACAGAGAAATCAGTTTAAAGAATTTAAGATCTCTAAACTGACACTGCAAGGAATGTATGGTACGTCAGGAAAAATAATAATTGCATGTTGTTTTCCTTCTATTTCAGCACTTTAATTCAGGCACTTCTATTTCCCAACAAGCTTTTGGTGTACCAGAGGTAGAATGTGTGCAGTTCCAGTCAGAAGAGAGTGTCAGACAGGTAATGTCCTCAACCATTTATATCTGTCAATTCAAAATAATGTGACTCCACCACCTCCCTGGGCAGGCCATTCCAGTGCCTGACCACTCTCTAAGAGAAAAAGTTTTTCCTTACGTCCCTTTTCCTTCTTTCCTTATGTTCCTTGAGCCCCTCTGCTACCAACCTGGGCAGCCTGTTCCAGTGCCTCACCCCGCTCTAAGAAGAAATTCTTCCTAATATCCAGCCTGAACATATGTTCTAACATACTAAATTTTAAATCACACCCAATGTTACAGGGAAGTTATTAGCTATTCGTAGGTAACAGTGGCTAGTGTTAACAGCTCATCAGGGAGATGATAGTACTTTATCTGGGCCTCCATATATCGAATACCAATAAGGAGTGGAAAGGATAGATGACATGTTTTATCCCAATTGTACTGCTCTGTATTCTCCCTTGCTTTTTCTAATCAGTTTCTAATCTCCTATGACTTCTTAATTATACAGCTACATGCACATTTATATCCTCTCTCACACTTCCTCTTCTTTCTAAGCCATCTTCAAAGACACTTGTGATGTGGGTGTTCTTTGTAAGTAACTCTGCCTCTTTTCAATCTGTAAGTAGGGATGGAGTGAAGCTTTAGTAATAAGCCAGTTTCTCAGCAAAGGGGTTGGCAAAACGATGTCCAAAAAAATAAATAAGAAATGAAATACTAGAGCAATAGATATAAAATTAAATCCATTGAAACGTTTTTGAATGATAAAAGAAGTTAAAATAGAAGCCAAGAACCGGGTTGAAAAGCTTGTCTGTAATTTCTGTAAAAAAAAGCCTGTACTGGCCTTAAGGGAAGTGGTCTAGTCCAAGAGAATATTAATGGGTTCAACTGAAAGAACATTTCTGTTTCTTTTTACATGCAACAAAGAGGGGAAAGAATTTCGTAGCATATATAAATGAAAGTATCACATAGAAATACAAATTAACTTTTCAATAGTTAATTACACACACTATTAACCACTGATGGCTACCTCATCCCATTGGTTACAGATAAGAAGCAATATTTTTAATACGGTGTAATTGAAAGAAAAGTCTAAATAGAAGAAATACTGGACCTCCTGTAGCACATTTCTCCCATTTCTTTTTTACAGTTTAGTTTCCAGATAGAGGAAATATAGCATCTTTATAATTGTGTCTGGAAATCTGTAATGATTTAGTAATGTATTAGCAGATATTTTGGGTGACATTGTATGAAATGAAGTTCTAAAAAATGTAAAAAGTTAAATTCATTTAAACTCAGTTATAGAGTATCTTGTTTATAGTTATGACATTTCAAGCTACTGAAGAAACAACCTCTTTCTCCAAGTGCTGCCAAAGACACACTGGGCAAGCTCAGTTTTATTATGAAAGTGCTGTTATCAAAATTACATCTCAAAATTTATCTTGAGGTTTGTTGTCTCTGTGCTTGCTACAGAACTTCATAAATGTTATAATTGCTTCAACTGTCTGTGATATTAATGCTGACGTGGAGGAATCTCATTCCTCATGTTGTAATGACTTTGTATTTCCTTTGACAGAAGACAGATATACATTCTGTTAAAAGATCATTGAAAAAAACAGTCCATTATGGGAAAGAATACCTCAGTCAGACAAAAGAGTATTTCTAAAACTGAAATGTCGCCTTCTTTCTCCGCTCTCCATCAGTCAAAATCACTATTTTATACAGAATCAGGCCTGTAGAGGTTGTGAAAATGTTATATCAATCCTAGATAATTTCTGATTTCCAGTCTGGTAAATATTGTAGAACATGTTAGGTCAGCATTGAAGCTTATAGAAAATAATATTTGAAAACATTCCAAGGAAATAAAAAACATTCATTAGCCTATTACACGGTCTGTGGATACAAATTCAGAAGTTCATTGCAAAGGGTAGCAAACAAAAAAAAGCGGTTAAATAAACTCTCAGATTTTGAGAAAATTAACAGATTTTGAAAGTCAATGGATGAAAAATAAGTAGAATAATAATAATAATAAAAAGCCAGAATCTGAAAGCAGAATTAAGTTCTTTACTTTTTCTAAAGGAGAGAGGCAGCACTGTCAGCAGCAGTAGGAGTTTGATGTTTTTCAGTACAGTGAGAAATTGGACCCAGGCCCTGTTGTTTTTTCCATAATGTTATATAGCACTGTGGTAAGTGCTAGTGCCCTGAGCAGATCCTCTTTCCTGTGGGTTTGGATGCCAGGGCTCAAGGCTAGCTCAGAGGCAGTGCCATTGAGGGCTGCTCCTTTCCATCTCTTCTCCTTGGGAAGTGTTTTCAGCCAATGGGTGTTTCAGATCTACCATTTAACTTCTCTCTTGCCTTTGGCCCACTCATATCCCCAGCGACAGCACTGTTTTGTGGTGTGTCATTTCTTGCTTCGGTAAGACAACAGGAGAAAGTTGCAAAAACTAGAAGTAAATATAGGTTATGTCTTATTAGCAGCCATTGGTGTGAGAAGGAATTTCCATCTTCTTTTGCCAATATTTTGAAACACTTCCTGAGGCTCAACATATATAATTATTAAAGTATCAAACATTTAATTCCCCCAAAATGAATAAATTGCTTAACATCTTCATATAGGCAAAATTCAGAGTCTTGCAAGAAGATTCACTTGCTGATACTATTGTATTTTTCTGGGATGCCTGATGAAAAACATCCCGGAGGAACCAGGAGCAAAATCTGTTCACCTGGAAAGTGAATCTTACCACAGACAGAAACAACACACTGAATTCTTCCTTGTAACTCAGAATTAGGCCATGGTGCTCCTGAGGCATTTTGTTTTTTCCTGCTACGTTTTTAACATTCTGTTTCTGGTGATCCGTATTGAAGACAGGGGAAGTGCACTGAGAACACTGTGGAGTCTGTGTTTCCTCAGCCAATTTCAACTCAGCTAGACCCTTCATCTGATTAGCCATTTCACATTCCATTAATCTCTACCCAAATTAGCTTCCATTCTGGTCACTTTTGGAATAGTCTTACCACTTTTATGTTGGTTACTTTGGACACTCTCTGTTAATACTTTCACATTTTTATGCACTCCACTTTGATTTTTGTCATGTTTTCCATATGTGCAAGTGTCAGCAGAGCAAAAGTAAGGTGTTTACGGAGCAAGCTGAAACAGCAACTTCCTATTGCTTTCAGAAAAGAAAATATTCTGTTTGTCTTGCTTAGCAGCAGGGGAAACTGGACAGATTATCAAATGGAATATCTCTGACAGCAAAGTAAATGTGTCATATTAAGTTTACAGAAATTAACATCCACTAAAGTGAAAGCTGTCATTTCACCATGTCACAATACACTAACACGGTGTTTATGATCCTTCTGTCACAGGTAAGAATTCACATTACCTCAGAATATTGTTAATAAATTCAAATATACACTGCCTAGTAAACATTTTAATATAATAAATCACAAATTCTTGAAGGTATCAGGAAAATTTACAATTGCCTTTGAAAGCAAACAGATCTTCAGAACACTTCGTACTACTTCTTATCTTACAAAATTAAATGTCACATAAAAATGCAGCACTTGAAGATTTCATTGAACAATGCATTCAAAACATACAGTTGTAGTGATTATTTATACTTCTACATAAAAATGAAATGAGGAATCCCTTCAGCTCTTTAATGTCTTAGTCTCGAATAAAAGAGAAATAGATGTAACAAGAGAGCAGAAAGCTAAATTCAACTCATTTTCTCAAGAAGGCAAATAGATACATACAGAAATGAGATACTCAGATAACAAAAATTATAGCTCTCTCACCCACATCTATGTTTGGCATCAGGTAGCAGTCTCTTTGCATCTAAAAAGCTAAGACCCTGATACCAGCCAGGGAAATGTGGTTGGAAATAATGGGCAAGTATTAAACCACAAAAACCAAGAGAATAGAAGAACCTTATCTGATTTCATTCATATTGCTGAGCTAGCAGCAACACATCAAGCTGCCTTACTCTCTAGGCATAAACTTTTCATTATTGCAGTAAACAAGTATTCAGCTCACTCTCCTATTGCCTCCTTTTATTATATCCACAGATGCCCATTTCCCTTTCTGTCTTCCATTCTCCTTTCCCTTTCCCTACCATCAAAAGCTGTTCTAATTTTTGAAAACTAAAACCCTAGCTTTTATTCTACCCGTATGAATCATTTTAAGAACTGATTGACATGCATTCAAATCTACTGTGAAAGAAGTTTAATGATTCAACTGATTCTGCTTATCCTGAAGCTGGGGAAATATCCTCCAGTTCATTGAGAATATAACGTCTCAGACAACATAGAATAACATCACTGGTAGCCTCTCAGTTCCATCAATAGGTAAGCAAATCTGCATGTTAAATGGTAAAAGTTACTAGTTCATTCTTCTGACTTTTTCCTTTGCAAGTTTCTGAACTGTCAAATCAAATGAACAGGTAAATGGTTAATTCAGATACGTATCTATGAAAGACATTGTTTTTCCTGTGTTTAATAACATTTCAACAGGGTTTGCAAACAAATCAAAACTTTGGACTTACGTATTAACCATTTTCGAAATTATTTTCTAGCCTAAATTAAGAGAGTCTTATCTAATATTCTCAGCTAGTGATATTCTTCACACGCCAAAACTGACACCGTTGAACCTCTATTGTGCAGTTCCTATAATTTGTACAAAAGCAGTGATTTAGTCTATTTATCACAAAAACAAACAAACAAATAAAAAACACAATGCAGATTCATCACTGGTCCTTCTGCTTAAAGCAGAAATCGATACCCTGGACTGAGCTGTGGGATGCCAATACAACAGTGAATGTGATGTATGGGAAAGTACTTAATCCTTCAGTTTCATTTCTAGTATAAACTCTTCTAAGAAGTCATTAGGTGAGACATTATATAAAATGATTCCAAACTAAGCCTATTAATAAAAGTCTAATCATCATGTAGAAAAAAAGTGATTATCAACCAATCTATTGGCTAAATTCCATTGTTTGGTTCTACATTGGTGAATTACTTACGGATTCCTCAGAAAAGCTGTTATCTCATCCAAAACTATTAAAGAAGGGGAAAAAATAACACAAAACAAAAGCTGGCAAACTGAAAAAAAATGTAGAGCTAAGGAAAAGCTGAGAGTCTTGTAGAAAGCTACTGTAGTCGAAGGTCTTATAACTAGCAGTTATGGATATTTACACTTTTTCTTTATATAGTTAGCACTAAGAGAAAAGCAAATCCTGAGTCTATCTTAATTATGTCACATACACTTCCTTGGTTTTGCATTTGTCTTTGCTTCTGTTTGAACTTTAATTATTCCAGGGAAAGCATTACTTACAGCTTATGTTACAACAGATCAATTATTTAATTGCATTGCTGATGCTCTCATGAAGACAAGGAGGCTAGTATTCCTTTTTTTTCACTTGTATTTTTACTAAACTTTGATAGGGTATTTTGTATTAGAGTTGGAACTAGGAATAAATCTACTTAGCAAACAAAATTTAATTTTAATCTTGGTTTGAAACAGATTATTTTTTATTATTTTTTTGCTTGGATTTTTGATGAGTACAGAAGAAAATGTAGCTGCCATAGAAGGAAAGAGGAAGGTGCTTATCAGTTTATTTTTAAACTTAAGGGGCAAATCTTCCCATCATTCCACTGCAGTTAATAACCTCTACAGTGCTGGATATTAACTGCCTAAATGGAGAGAGAATCATAGAATTACATGGAATAGTCTGAATGAATAGACTGACCAGCTCTGTAGGTCAGAATACATATGTGGCCCAGTTTATGGTAACGTTATTCACAACAGTACTACTGGAAAGCACACATACACACACACGCACACACGTACACACACACACAAAGAAATGACAACAACAAAAAAAGCACAATCAAGTAAAAATTAGTTATCATTCTTCTTCATATGTTGTAAGAAATCATATTCCTTAGCAAAAAAGACACAAAATTGTTGTATTTGGATCTGGTTCAAATATGCAGTGCAACATGGTAGATTTGTCTCTTGTTATGCATCTAATACCTCATTCAGTATTATTGTGGCTAAATTCACTGTCATTTTTAAATCTCTTTGGTATCCTCAGTAGGACTTTCTATTATCAATTTTTATTCATTAACTCAGTACAGAAATAGCACTGAATAAGCATTTGACAACAATATTTTCTGGTTTAAGCTCAGTTTTTTATTTATGCCTAAAAATCTTCAAATCTCATATACAAAATAGAAATCAACTGCTAGTTCAAAAATGACTCATTCAAGAAATACTGTTTTTCTCATAAATTTCAGGGGATGATTTCCTTTATAAACTGAGGAATTCAGAAAGTTAACCAACAAAAGCTAGCAAAATGAAATTTGTAAAAGGAGGTGGATGGCCTACTTCAGTACAGAAGTTATATTTACTGGTAAATTATTTAAATGCAGAATGAGTTGTTACAGCTTAAAATAAACTATTTTTATTTTAATTATTATTTCATTGTACTTTATATTTATTTATTAATTATATTTTATATTTTAATTATTTTATTATTATTTTTTTTTTAATCTTACTGAATTTTAATCATCAGTACCCAGCGTGTATCATAGAGTAACAAGTCTGCTGTGTAAGCATAATAAATGATACAACAGTATGAGCCAGAGATTCAATCAGCAGCAGCCTCAAAAGGAAGCTGCTGAACTGGAAGATGCTTTTCTGGAGTCTAGAAAATATTGGGAGCCAGTAAGAGCACGTCCTCTCAGTGGCATTGTGCAATTGAAAAAGTCTTTCAAAGTTTTATTGTCCAAATCTTATCTCCTCCAGAAGGAACAAACAAAAACAGTCAAATCTAGCCAGACAAGCCTGAAAGAAATGAAGAATTTAAATATCTAAAGTTGACAGACCTAGACTGAAAAATAGAAACTGTTTGCAATTGACTGGCCTGCAACTGTAGCAAGTACAAGTGCTAGGGAAGGTATCATGGTCTGTTTGATTCTCTCACATTTACAAGGTGCACATGCTATCAGCCTTTCTGACTGGTAAACATTTTGAAGCTACACAGCAAAGAGTCATCACATGTGCTCTGCAACTGCACCCCAAAGTCTGTATGTGATTGTGTGAGGTTAGGTTTGAAGAACTGAAACAAGGCTGATGTGGTGTTTGGTTTCTTTTTGCTCGTTTTTGAACTTGTGCACTTCAGCCTCAGCGATGAGCGTTAGAATGTGTTTGACTAATTACAAAAGCAACAACATCTCCTGCTGTGAAAAGCATCCTTTGATAGGACTAGAGGGAATTGCCTCAAGGTGTGGCAAGTTGGACATTAGAAAAAAGGGTTGTTAGGGGCTGGAGTGGGCTTCTCAGAGCACAGGTGGTTAAGTCATTGTCTCTGGAGGTGTTCATGAAATGTTTAGATGCTGTACTGAAGGAAATAGTTTAGTAGGGGAAATATTGGTGGTAGGTGGATAGTTGGACTAGTTTACCTTGAAGGTCTTTTCCAACCCTGGTGATTATACAATTCTATGACTCTATGATACCATGGCCTGGTGAGTTACCAATAGCCAGTGCAGACAGAGAGAGTCTAAACAACAGCAAAAGACGCTTTATCCAATAAATTTTAACTGCTCTATTGTAGCTAAGTTTCACTTTTGCAATCAGTTTTACAATGTTATAATGTTATGCTATGTTATAATATCGAGAATGTATTTAATTTTATGGCTTGAGGGCACGACAAATCAAATCTCAACACTGTTTGTCTGATGTTTTTTTATATTGTCTAATGGAGCATTAAATCTTTACACATCTTTAACTGATATTCTAGTTCTTGTATCCAAACTTCCATTTTTTCTAATTCTCCAGAACATGTATATTTTTCCTTACATGCATTACTTAATTTTGGAGCTGTTCAATCATAGCAATGGAAATAGTTCACAGTACTGATACTCAATAGCACTGTTAAATAACCATGCTATTATTTTTCCTTGTTACTTTTAGAATTCGCAGCATTTTTCAATGAAACTGCATTTCAGATGTGCAATTTTAGTAACTGTGCTGGCACGAGGGACTTCTTTCTAAAGATTTTCTCTCCTATTACAGTAAATCTTTCTGTATATACATTGTATTGCATTAGTATTTTGGTTGTACTGGGTGGACTTACAAGTCAGTTCACCTGGGCTAGGTCCAAAGTAAATACCAGTGCATCGACTGAAGCTGCTGTAACAAAATACCAGACATAAATAATGCAAAGCTACTTTCCTCATCTGCTAACTGAACGATCTTTTTGCTTCCCAGGAACCCCCTAAAGAGCCACTTGCACATTTTCAGAATTGATTCCTACATGTTGTCTAGCAACCAATTTTAACATTTATATGAAATTAGGTATTTTATGGTAGAAGGGGATTGAGGAAAAAAAAAATTGAATGTTGTGGAAAGAACAGTCCTGTTAGAAAACCAAAATATTTTTCACAAAAGTACCATAACAACCCATATTCTCCCAAGCCTAGTAATCAGTCTTGAATGTAATTATATGACTCATTAAAAGCAAAACAAAACAAAGTTACAAAAGGTAAATCACAAATAAAATAAATTATGCTGCTCTAGGAAAACACAGTAGTTATACACTTGTCTGGTTTTATTATAAAAAATAAGTGAGGGGTTAAAACAGCTTTCTTTAGGCAAATAATAAGAACCCATGCAACCCACCCATTAGTAAAAACTAGAACTTATCATTTTTTGTCTGTATGTATTTGTGAGTAAGAAATATTATTTCATTGCCTGTAATGTGACAAGAAAACCAGCTGATTCGATTTTGAATTTAGGAGTAAAAAGATAATGACTTAGAAGAGGAAATAGCATAGGGCAGGACACGAGGAGTAAAGGATGAGACTAAGACCAAACTGCATAGAAAGTTACACTTTTAGGAGGAAGACAGAGCTGTGCAAAAGATGTAGGAAAAAAAGTGTATCCCATCAGTATTCCATCTGCCAACTATCACCTACGAGAAAATCCTTAGTCAGCAAGCAGTGTTGATTACTATGAACCTCTTATAAAACACTTTCATTTGTGAGGTAAAGGAGGTGTCACTTCCAAAACAATACTTTTGTCATTTACCAATTATGGAGAGGAATTCTCCAAATTGAAAAGCCAGACCAAGATAGAGGTTGATTTTTAAGTGCAGGTAGTATACAGAATAGGATTTCCATATCACCCCCGACTCTCCTTTTGTTTTTCCTAAGAACAAAATTTATGGCAGCTTATCTAGGCTTTGTGTTGTGCCAATTAAATATACATGCCATATTTATTTGTTGAATTTAGTTATTAAAGAATTTAAACAGAATATTAGAAAGAGATAAGCTAACTGCATCTAACTAGTCTCAGAGGGTAAGTAGCTCCCTTTTTCAGAAGCAGTTGTGTACAGTAGGTGTACGGGCAAATCTATGTATTTTAATCCCTCACAAGGATAGCCTTGTGCAATAAACACTTTGACTAGGTCATCTGACAGCAGAAAATTGCAGTTCATAAAAATACATTGTTTTATATGAACTAAGCACAAAGGTTATTCTTTTCATTTAGGATCCTTAAAGACAGTAATTATACTATGGTGTGGCATATATATGTATGTATCAAACCAATTAAGTGAAAATTAACTGTTCAATTAAAATTATGGAAAACAAAACAATTTACATTTAAAATAATATAAAGGTTTTTTAGAAAGCCTCCACAGTACCTGTGACTTCAACATAGCCTTTACTCCTAATTATCATTGCATAAAGACCCAGAAAATGTCATAGGTGACAGTTTAAGGGCAGAGGCCTAATAACTATAGAAACATATCTTGCAACTGCTTGATTCAGTGAGACCCACAATTTATTTATCTGTTTACATCAAGCTGCTCACAAGTCTCTCTACAGAATTGCCCAGAGGCAATGAAAAATTAACAGACTGCTTTGAATGAAAGAAGTATGGATAAAAATCTAACTCTGCTTAACCATACATGCAACATTATGAAGAGATGCCCAGTACAATGCTAATATACACTTTAGCCCTCTTGTTCCTATGAAGGGTTATGGAGTGGGAGTGTGACAGACATTTCCAGTGTCCCTCTGATGTTTTATAACAGATACATAAAACATATCCTTTAAAGTTTCAAGTATCATTTTATAGAAAAAGATTTGTTGTGAACGAAAGAAGGACCAAGAATGCTGTGTGACTTTCAGTGTCTTCCCAAATTACCATAGAATTCTTTGGCACACTTAAGTTGAGCTTGGAAATTGCTGGCACAACAGCAAAACAGTCTAAGTTGCTCCTCTTCCCAGTGACTGTCTCTGACAAGAATCACGTGCCATGAGGAGTTGTAGGATGGTATAGCTACTCATGCAAAGGAATTCAGGTAAAGATTATTCTGATACAGTAGGTAAGAAAAACTGTATCCTCTATTTTTTGTATGCCCCAAAGGACAGAGATAACAGATATAATTTGTATGAAAAATCATTTTGAATTCACAGGGCCACAATGAGTGTTGAAAGTGGAACAAAACTGTTCCTTGTATGTTTGCAGGTTGGGGCTTTTGGTTTGCGGTAACATAACAGCAATGGAAGTTTGTTGCAGCCCCAAAACAATTTGGCCTACGCTCAGCAACTTAAAATGTCAAGTTCCCTAGTTGAGTTCTGAAGCTTTAAGCAGTTATGGTTTGTGAATGTCCTCAGTAGTGTTTCCTCAGCATCATCTTTCAGAATCAACATACTACCCATATGCTGCAGTGTTGTAGCCATGACTGAAAATGACCAGTAAAGAAATTCCTGCTATTTTACCAAATTTATTTGTTAATTTTCTTTTCTCTTTGACCATGAAGCTCCAGTCTTGGAAAGTACTGTTCTAATGTTTGTCTTTTTGTTTCCTACTGCCCAAATTAAGTATTCAGATATTTCATTTATTTGGCAACAAGTTGGTTTTCCTCAAAGTGAGTCTATTTTGCCTGCAGTAGCAGCTAGTGAGCAGTCTCCCTATCTTTAACTCACGAGCTTTCTCTCCCTATCCCCCTGGGAGTGAGCAGGCAGCTGGGTGGGTGTTTTACTGCCAGCCGGACCCAATCCATCACCCTGGTGAATCCTAGGAGGGGTAACCATCTTCCTTGTAGCATTATTACTGAAAGTCCCAGCAGCTGTCACAGCACCTATCTTTCACACCAATCACTTATAACAAAAACATTCTATATCCTGTTAATTTCTTTTGTAGAGAATGTTCTCAACCTCAAACACTTCAAGGAGAGCCTTTATTATGTGCATTTGACAAATAGTCTGAGAGACATCTAGATGACCTGAGACAGGAATGAGAAATTTAAACTTCCTATCTGATGCTTCTAAACGGTTAACAATATGTTCTTTCTCATCCTGCCTGCTGACTTATAGGATACTTACTATGATGTAGTGTTTCATGTCTTTTTGTCTGAAGTTTTAAGTCTTTTGTTTAAGGGACACTGTGAAGGACAGTTATTTGACAGGCAAACCTCTGCCAGTGATCTGAAATGAAACTCAGGACACACAGCAGGTCTCACTTTGCTACCCTGCCCTGGCCCTTGCCCAAGCAACAGGATTTCCGTCATGGCTAGCTAGCATCTATCCTCTAGCCCAGCAGGTCCATCTGCTTGGATTCCTGAGGCTCCCAGACTGCAGACAACTTTGGGTGCTAAAGGACAGGCAGAGCATTCAGGCTCTGCTGTGGCACCTTACCACTGCTTGCACAGCAGGCCGGCAGACAGCAAATTCAGCCTGAAGGAAAGACTGATTAAGAAGCCTGAGGCTATATGACAGCAGCACAAAAGACCTGAGCAGTCAGCACCTCTAGGACCTGCACTTGCTTCTCTTTGTTCAGGAGAATAGCCGAGACCTTGGAAAGAAAAGGGTTGGAGATACTCACTATTGATTTAACTCATTAGCTCACCACTCCTGTGGTACAAAAGAGCTTTCAATTGCATTCATCCTAACTAGCTGCTCATTTTATTCATTGTAGGGATTAAATCTTGTGGTTTAACGCATCTGACAAGAAATTTTGACACAGCAAAAGATTTTTCTTCCAATATTATCATGGGTTACTTTCAGCAGTCAGCAATAATCAGCCAGTAAGAGCCTGTGGTAGATCTCAGCTATGTAGAATTCAAAGGAATGGAAAGAAATCTGTACTCCATATTTGATTTGCTTTCGATTTTGCTTCGCAAAACTGTTAGTGGCTGCAAGAAATCCTGACTGTTGCAACAAAGAGGTACAGTTAGTACGCTGGCTCACATAATCAGAAATATTTTGTGAGATTAGGGCTTGTAAGCCTACATTTCCATTATTATGTGCTGCATTATATCTTTCCTGTCACTACAAATCAGGTTTCAAGTGCCAAAAAATCAGATTTTTCCATATAGTAACCTTGCATTTGCTGGGACAGATGGCACACTGAGTCCTGCAAAGGTAATTGCAAAACTTGCCCTCCCAGTTCACACTGCTTTTTGTTTTCAAAGGAGAGCGGAGAGCAGAATTACAGACCAATACTGGTGCTATTCATGATAGTTCATCTATCTTGTCAAATATCCTCAATAGCAAAACACTGTTTGGTGGCAGCTTTCCTATAGTTGATAATTTGTGAAATGAATGTGCTAGAAATGTAAAAGACAAAAAATTACCTTCCAGGAGATCTCTGGTTTTCTTCAGTTTTAACTAAGAATGTAAGTTTCAAGCTATTGGAAACATAGACTAACCAGCCATTAAAACTTCATTAACTAGGAGATTTTGACAGAGAAAACAAGTTCTGTTGAATTTAATTTCTGATACTGAAGTGCTTTTTAAAATACTAATAAAATACACTGCAAGGTGGCATCTGAGAGCAGGTATGTTTTCATCCCTGTTCTTCCATGTGTGGATATGAAGTTCTTTTGCACATAGGATATAATCAAAGGTTGACCTCAAATATTCAAACATCTAAAAAGCAGACACAATTCCTTTGAAATCTATTTGCAAAGCATAGTAAAGCTCCTGGTTGGTTTTATGCTATGGAAAGTTTGTCTTTATGAGCAGTACAGGGTACCATGGCACCTATGAATGTGTGGAATCCTAAGATACTATATGAGTAAAATATATACAGAAAGATTGCTTCAAATATTCAACAAATAAATTTTATAACAGACACAGTTTTTCTTGTTTTGGCCACAGACAGCTGAAGTCAGAAGTTAGAGTAATATGCTAGTGACTCAAAAGAAAACATCAGATCTAAATAAAGAATATAGAAGGGCAAATTTTAGAATGGAGCAGTGAAATCCAAAGGTATGAAAATGTAGCTATATATTCTTGTAAAAATGAAATGTATTGGAAAACAATAATGCAATGACAGCAGCTGGGAAAAGAGAAGATCCTTTCATAGTTGGAAAAAAAATATGTGAGTAGCTAAGGATTTTCAAGGTTTGGGATGATTGATTTCCTTCCAAATGTAGTCAGTTGATGGAATTTTATCTAACTGCAGCATTAGGCCACCTATTTATACAAATCTTTTCATCTGCAACTTGATTTCCAAATTTTCTGATAAACAAAAACAAGACAATAATGGAAAATAAGAAAAGAAGAAAGTATTTAGAAAAAAAAGGGAAGTAATCAAAGCAATGAATGAACAAAAAGCAGATGGAAAGCACTTTAAATATCCCAATATAGTTGAAATTGTTTAAATATATGAATAAAGCAGCAAAACCATTTAATGTTCAAATTTACCACCTCCTCTACATCCCAACTTCTTCAGAATCACTTTCTGAATGTCAGGTTTATGACTCTGTCCCATGTTTTTTATAGAAGAAATGAAGAACTGTAGAGATAAAAATCACATTGTTATGAAGTCGCATTCTGTGTTGAGAAAATTTGATGACTTATTCTTGTTTGTCATTGTTTTGATGTTACTATATCTTCAGTAGTGAGAAAACTCCTCCTCAATGTGAAATTAATTATTTCCTAAATATTCCTAAGAACATAATGAAGGCAGAAATTATAGAAAGAATTGTAAAGCATGAGCTTTTATCTAAGCCATACTAAAACACTAATGTTTTCAACTGTTGTGATATCCAGGTTGTTATGAGGTGTGCTCAGAATGGAATTTTGTTTTCAATTTTTGTCCTAGGCCAGAAGAACAAATGTCCAGTTTAAAATTCAGCTTCTCTCTGCCCACAAAATGATAGACTTTCTATAATCACGGAATCATTTGAGCTGGAAGGGACATTTGAATGTAATCTAATCCAACTCCTCTGATCTAGAATAGTAGAAAAATCTGATATTGTCTTCATATGCACGCGTGTAAAATACTAGGATTTTGAAATCTGTCATTAAATTGAAAAGAACATAAAACACTTCACACTATGAAGTACTGCTTCCCATCTTCATGATGCTCCTTTTATAGGAGCTCATTACATGATGAAATGGTACCTGTCACAGTAAATCTTGAGGAGTTCGAAGATATGCTACTCCATAATTATTATGATTAGAACTCTAACTGTAGCTTTACTCTGGATTAAGGAATTGATGGCTGAAAGTCAAGACTTCTTGCCTTCCATTTAACATATAGTGAATCCTAACACTGAATAAATCCAATAATATATGGAATGGAATGAACAAATTAGCCATTCGGTGTATTGTTAAAGATTTAACAAAAGTCGATGTTAAAGATTGCCTGATCTTCTTAAGTATCTAGAAGTGTATGTAAGCATACTGAAGATGAGTTGCCTTGTCCTAACTCAGAATACGCATCTAGACATACTTTAGCATTAAAAACTGCACACTTTGGCCACAAAAACCTTCCATAGTCAGTATAGAAAAAAAAAAAATTCAAGAATAGGTCTCTTCCCAAAGACAACATCGTATGTACTTATTGCTTAACTATTTAGACATTTTTTCATTTCAGACAGTGTGAAGTACAGAAGAGTTTACTCCCTAGTGGAGTAAATAATTTTATGGGGCACTGAGTCTAGAGTTTATAAGCTTGAAATGCAGGTTACTGTGACCAGAGTGTAATCATAGTATAAGTGTGAACTGAGATATTATGAATATGTAAGAGTAATTGCCACAGTAAGTTATTATCAATTACACAGAATAAGTTTCTCCACTGCTTGTCAGAATGATAGAATGATTAAGCCAGTTACAGAGCAGCTTCTTACAACTGTGCTGTTGTTTTGTTTGTTTGTTTGCTTGCTTGCTTTTCTTTTCTTCTCTGTTGCTAGGACTATTGAAAAGACTGGGTGACGGAAAGAACAAAAGTCAATCCAGATAAATCACAGAATTGATAATAAAATAATGGATTATATTATAATTGAGGATTTACCTGCAGCTAAAATACAACCCTTTGGTGGGTCAGTGTATTAACTTCTATTCTGTTTAAGAAAAAAAAAAAAGACTTAAACGAAAATGGCATTTTTCATGTTGCCACAATTTAATGAAACATTGTTACATTTCTGATTATTAGTTACTCATTATTACACTTTTGAAAAAAGGAATAGACAGTTTCCTGTATTCTCATTTAATGAACAGAATTTAAACTACATTAAGAATATTTGGCAAAAAGAAATAAAAGATCTTCCACAGTAAAACAATCTGAAGCTCAACACTTTTCCTTCACCTGTCAATAGTTCAGCATTGACTTCCTGAGATTTCTGTAATAAATTAGTGAAAGATGAAAAATGACCATTTGTTTCTTCCTATCTTCTTGTGCAAAACAGCAAAATGAATTTCAGACAAGTCGTTTTTCAGAGGCTCATTTAAAGATCACTTTGAAAGTTACGGAATTTGAGATAACTTTTTTCTGCTATTTCCTTACTTCTATCAAACCATAAATATATTTGATTTCAAAGTTTTAATGATACTTCCTTTATCTACCTGAATACAATGCTTTCTTGAAGTTATCTCAAAACACTGAGATGCAAAGACCTTTGAAATAGTTTCCAGCCTCTCAAACATAGTTTTCTATTGTAACTCATAACCAGCAAACACAGCTGGATATTAAAATATCTTTGCATACTCTACAGATGGTCAAGAGGTTGTTCACAAAGAAAATACGACAATTTATTTCACAATGCCAAGTGCTTTCATATTCTAATTTTAAAATCCTTTGCAATGTATCTCAACAAATTGAAGTTTATGGTGCAAAACTTTAAATAGGATGAACTTCGTCACTTAATAAAAAACTCAAACTGCTTGAAACAACACAGGAAAAACTAATCAGCAGCAAAGGATTTTGTAGCTGTTGCCATTATTAAGTCTCAAATATGTAAATATTCATCCCTGTTTGGTTACTTCATACTGGAGGCTTGTTACTGGATTTTTTTTTTCAGAAAAACACAAATCTTATTTAAAATTTTAAATTAAAAAGAAAAAAAATCAGCTTTTGCACGTCTCATTATATATATTATATTATATCTCCAATTATATACAAGCTCTTTTGCATCTATTTCTTGCAGAAAATTTTATTACAATTCTGATTTTAAATACAAGTTAGGCAACAATTTTTCCTTTTTTCTTTTCCAAAGACATTTGTGCAGTGCTGATAGCTTTATATAACAAGTATTTTAAAAATGTGTTAAAAAAAATAAAATAGGGGGGTGGAGGGGTTGGAGGGGAAATATTTGTCCAAGGAAGGTAGAGACATACACTTAAGAGGAAAATAAGTATTATTCTAAAGTAGAATAGTCCTGCTTTCTGGAATACTGAGAATGAATCCAAATCCTTGTGTTTTATTTTTCATTTTAACCATTGCTTCCTCCCAGGAAGACTGGTATCCTAGATTCTTGTCAATTTCTCTTTACTTCAATCTATCCTTTCTTTGTATCAGTGAGGACTAAAGACTGAGAGACTGAATGTGAAGTTACATGTAACTTCTGACGTATGGAAGTGATTTTGCTGTCTGAATAAGAACACTTCAAGAGAAACTCCCTTAAGCCAAGGTGAATGGATATATAGAGCTTGTTGTAAGCATGCCTCATATAGGTCTTCCACGATTTGTGCATGACTTCATCGATCTGTTTTTCAGTTACTGTGAAGCCTATTTTCATTCTGCAAGCGAGATATTCAGGTAAACTTGGCAGCCCATGACAAGAGGGTGTACAAGACACTCTGCTAATGACATCCCCCAAGCATGGTTCAGCATTTCCTCCTTTCCAGACTGTCATTCTGCTTTTTCCAGCAGAAAAGAGCAATACTATCCAAAGTAATTCACCTCCTCAAATTAAGTAGTTTTTTTTTGTAACTAAACAATCAGTAGAAAATTGCAAAGAATGTTCTATGTAAAAGTAGGTTACATTTCTAGTAATTTTTGAGGTTTAAGATTATACTGGTAATTATCATCATTTTGGCTCCTGTACAGAGAAATATTTTCATTCCAACCATAACAGTGTGTCAGATACAATGATTTAGGAAATTGACAGAATAATAATGAAGAATAAAAGTGATTGCTATTGCAACTGGCTCTCCACTTTAAAAGGAAGATTAACAAGATTCACCAGAAACAAAAACTAACCTCAAAGTTGATTGTTTGAAACAGGTTTTTGATATAACTGTGGACCTCATGTAGGAAAATAGAAATCTATCTATTCAGAACTAATAACATGCTGATTCTATTGAGAATGAACAAATCCAACCCTGAAAAGAGGGAACTGAAAACTGCTTAATAATAAATTGCAGAAATAATCTATACACTTACTGATTAGGGGATAGTAAATCAGTGATAGTATGCAACATGCTACTAAGAACTTCTGAAGAAACACATGTTTAGGGATACTTCTTTGTCCTGATGGAAAATCTTAAAATATCTCTCAATCTTTTTTATCAGTGTTACAATCTGAATGCTCCTGTCATACTAGAATGTTCCCAAAATTGACTTTGAAACAAATTCTTCTATGATGATCTGACTGCAGCACAACACAGTTTTCGCTCAGGCTAAAAAGAAAGGAGAAATCTAAAAGAATGTAGAACAACTACGTCTCTGTCCTATGTGAAACAAAATACATATTTTACACACTTCCTGTGGAAACGTTAATTCCTTTTTATGATTATTTTTGTATGTGGAAAAGAATCTGAAAAGAGGTTGTAGGGAGGTTGACTTTCTCTCCCAGATAACAGTGACAGAATGAGAGGGAATGGCCTCAAGTTGCACTAGAGGAGGTTCAGGTTGGATACTAGGAAAAACTCAGACAGAGCAGTGAGGCTGTGGAATGGGCTGCCCAGGAAAATGTTCAAGAAATGTGCAAATGGTTATGGACATGGGTTAGTGGGCATGGTGGTAATGGGCTGACAGTTGAACTAGATGATCTTAGATGTCATTTCCAGTCTTTTAATGAGTTCTTTGGAAAAAATATTAATGGAGAAAAAAGGCACCCACAGAAATTTTTGCTCCAATATTTTGATCACTTTGATAGGTGAAGGAAGATGTGCTTGGGTATAAGTTATTTTGGCATGGCCTCTGATGCAGTTATTCTTTGTGCAGAGATTTCTAGTTATTGACCCAAACAGCCCCTGGGGTTTTCGGAACAGTCATCTTCTTAGAAGTAGGAAGTAATCTCAGTCTGATATGTAACACCCATAACCTGGCACTAACCATTTCCTGACAAAGGAAGAATAAACCACAAACTGTTGTTCAAATTAGAAGTTTATACTGAGAAAAAAAAAGAGGCCTATGCAGATTGTAATTTACTTTTCAGTTACTGCCTACAACGGTCTTTTATTACAGTCCCTTCTTGCTGTGTTTAAGATATTTTAGATATATATTTCAAATAATTTCACTTGTGTTCCTTACCTAAAAAGTTTTGTTCATTTTTGGTACAAACACCTATCCTCTTTAGCAAGCTTTGTTCTGCTCTGTCAACCTGCAAAATCTGCTAAATTCATACTACATACTATTGGACGTAACTTGTAATCTAATAGCTCAGCCTGAGTCAGTGGCTTATTCCTATTCTGACAAAAGCATTGTCTACATTACCTTCTCATTTCATGTAAGTGCAATTTTTGCACAAGTCTTTTCAGTATCAGACACTCAAAAAATAAGCCAGAAATTAATTACAATGAGACTGGAGATTAAGCCTATGCAGAAAAAGCAAAAATGACTAAAGTTTGGAAAGGTTAAACTAGGGAAAAAAGAGAAAAAGTTTAATGCCCCGTGTCACGCTCCAATAAAAAGGAGGGAGACGAGGTTCTTAAGATTATGTGAATAACCAGCGTGAGATTAAGAAACAACGGTACAAATGTTGGTCCGACCAGTTTATTACCAGTATTGACCAGGGAGATGGGGAAGGGGAAGGCAGACACTGTTAAGGGTGATGGGGAAGGGAAGGCGAGCGATAGGAAAGATAGGAAAGAAGCAAAGGGTTTGTACAACGCAGGGAAAGTCACCACCCAGGATCTTAGGGGCGGTCCGGTAGCAAGCGGCTCTGACGGTCCGAGGCAGAAGGGCAGGGAATGGCAGAAGCGGGGAGAACAGCAGCAGCAGCGGGCAGCCTTGAGCAGCAAGCAGTTGTCTGGAGAAGCAGCGAGGGAGGCAACCCCGAGAGGGGCAGCAGCGAAGTGATCAGCTCGGGAAGTCTCTCCAAAGAGAAAACCCCCAACTTCGTGGCTGCAGGATCCCTCTATTTATCTTCCAGATTCCTCCGGTCTATGTGACAAATCCCATGCTGCAAGCGTCTCCTGAGATGGCTATCTCCCCACGGAGATGAGTACCAAACAAAAGAGTGTTCAGCGGCCATTGAGCTGCCATTGAGCTGCAGCTTATCTCTCTTTCATTGCCCCAGGACATGCCCATCTGCTTGTCCCTTAGACAAAAGATTTCGCAACCCTTGCCCAGGACTAGCTTGGACATGTTCAGCAAACTTTGAGGCAGTAGCATAATAATAGTCTCTTACACCCTGATTTTGTCAGATCTTGATTATTATTAAGTCGTTTTATTCACAAAAGGTAGAACCTGTGGTAAACTGACACAGAGATATAATTCGTAAAGGAAAAAAATCTAAGAGGTAGCGGTTATCATCACGTGAATGTCCTACTTCCTCACAGAAGAAATCAGCACAAAAAAAAAAAGCCGGTTTTGTATACAGAAAGAGTAACAAACAATTTCCAATATTGAGGAGTAATCAAATTCCTTGAAAACATATGGTTTCTCATTAGCAGGAACAGCTCATGGATCTCTAATAATCCAGGGAAAATAGCAGTAAAACAAAATGAGGAAGAAAGAAAGGAAAAGGAAATATCTGAATTTAAGGGTTTTACCCTCAACTTAATTTTATGTCCAGAAGTCAGATGTCTGTGCCAACCAGCAGGTCATACCAGCTAGCAGGTATTAATAAAATATATTACCACAGTGATCTAGTGGAGATCTCCCCTCCTGCCTGTCCAGAGACCAGATATTGCAGTTTAGATTTAAAGGCTCTAACTTGGTTTTGAGGTCTGTTTTATAATACCAAAGTTCCTCTGGAAACCGTGGTGGTGTGTTCTCATTAACAGTGAAACACTCAATTAAATCTGCAATTACTCAGCTCTACTGTTAAACCAAACTGACAGCTCTTTTTGACAGTGAAGTTCCTCTCAGTGAGAAAATATGCTCTGTAACAGTTGTTGCAACTGTGGGAAACTGTGCTTGGCATTGTCGTTGTCGCTTCCTAAAGATGCTGACAACAAACTGTGTTAGTATTCTCTCTTCAAGGCACATCAGGCACTCAACTCATAAAAAAGCATGTCTGCAGGAAATGTCACAACAATATTTATGGTTAACCAGTTAATTGGTTCCTTACTTGAGAGAAGGCTGAGGTATTCATCAATTTTTGCCTCAGATTTCACTAGTAACTGGTCTACACGTAAGCCTCAAGTGGATGGTTCAGAAGGTGGGAACTGGAGAAGCAATGCCCCTCCCACTTAAAGTGAAGATCAGATTCACAACTGCCTGAGGAACCCAAATATCTGTAAGTCTACGGGTCCCGACGTGATGCATATCAGAGTCTTGAGTGAACTGTCTGCCGTAGTCACCAAACTTCTCTCGATGTAATTTGAAAAGTCATGGTGGACTGAAAACAATGTATGTTCTTTACTGCTGTTGTCATTCAGTCATCTATAAGTTGGTTATTCAATTTGAGAAAGGAATTTAAAGCAATACATTTGTGATTCATCAGCTACTCTTTTTTTTTTTTTTTTTCCATTGACATTTTCCTTTTGGAGAGTAAAGTTCTTGAAAATTTACACCTTAAGCATATCTCCAAATATAATTGCAAATGGTTGAGATATGGTCTTCATAATTTTTCAGGTACTCCACAATGAATTTTAATCCCTCAGATTTACCCTACACAAAGTTACTCACCTTACAATTTTTAGGACTGTGCCCTACATACAGTTTTCCAATAAATAATTAGATACTTAGTCCCTTATTGCTGTCATCCTTTGGTTGCTGCTGTTGTGTGATCAAAAAATTTAATCTACAGCTTCTTTCTGATAAGGACATTTCTTTTGTTCTTCCTTCTTTCATCTTCACCCAGGGAAATGCAACAATTTTTCCTCTCACCTCTTTCTCAGCTTCAGAGAGTGACTTCAAAGTGTTCTTGATCTACAGTGTAATATTGGCTTCCTTTTTTTTCTGCTCATGCTTCCTAAATAAACTATTTCTATTTTACTAGCCTTCTAGTTCTACTGACTTTTTTCACCAGTTCTCCGTGATGTTGATTAATCAAGCTTTGTGGTTGTAAAGCAGTATTTCAGATATTTTGTCATCATTTCCTGTACTGTTTTCGATTTGTATTTAAGGTATGTGTCTAAACTGATTCTTCTTGGTTTAAGCATGACAGAATGAAGTATATTTACACCACAGTAAAAAAGATCAGCATCATGGAATAAGCCATATCTTTTCTGTGAGGCTGTATGTTTGCTAATGCTGAGATGCAACATTAGGAGAATTGTAATGACCAAGTTACCATTCATGAAAGTTTGTACTCAGAAGGTAACGTTCTTTTCAAAGATGGTATTTCAGGATGGCAGATGGTGGGGATTATGAGGCAAGTGCTCATACATCTGAGAGTTCAACCACAGTACTCTCAAGTCTACTGATCACTACTGTCTTTTTTTCTCTTTTCTGTGCATTCACTGAATCTTATCATTCCTCTTAGTGGAATGATCTACTCTAATAACTCAGAGAATCCAACTGTGATTTTTCAAAAAATTATATAATAGGATCATAGAATCCTTAGAGTTGGAAGGGACTTTTAAAGGTCATCTAGTCCAACACCCTGCCAATGAACAGGAACACCTACAGCTAGATCGCAGTGCTCAGAGCCCCATCCAGCCTGACCTTGAATGTCTCTCCAAGGATAGCGCCTTTACCATATTTCTGGCCAACCTGTTTCAGTGTCTTACCACCCACACTGTAATAGACTTTTTCCTTATATCCAACATAAATCTACCCTCATTTAGTTTGAAACTATTTCCACCTGTCCTAACACCACAGACCATGCTGAAGAGTATGAACCCTTTTTTTTTTAATGCAGCTCCTCTTTAAATACTGAAACACTGCTCTCAGGTCACCTTGAAACCTTCTCTTCTTCATGTTGAACAGTCTCAGCTCTCTCAGCTTGTTCATGTATAGGAGATATTCCATTCCTTGGATCATTTCTGTGGCACTCTTCTGAAGGCGATCTTACAGGCCTGTGTCCCTCCTGTACTGAAGACTCCACATCCTATCTTAACTTCTCTTGGTTAGTTCATAAAATTCTGTTTATGTTCAGAATTAACTTCCTTGATTATGGCATTCACTCAGTCAGTAGCAATGCTGCAAATACTTCGACTGTACTCAAAATTCTTTTACAGTCAGGAGGGAGCAATCCACATATATTAAGCCAAAAATTCATTGAAAACCTTGTTAAAATCTTGATAGTGTGATCAAAACATATCAAACAGTTATTTATCATAAGACTAGTTATAGTACTGTTAACAGTTATAATCCAAACTAATAGAGTAAAGCCTCATTAAGAATAATATCCCTAAAACTGTTACATGAGAAAACTTCCAACAACCATTTTCTTTGGTGTTATGCTCACTCTTAGAACATCCTTGTAGGTATTAACATTGTGACCACCTTCCTCGAACAGTGAGTTAAAGAGAAACACAGTGAGCAGTCGTCATCTCAATTTCTTCACCATAAGACCTACAGTGCTGATGGGGTGTATCTCTTCCTCCTCAGCCTCAGTTACACAGAGAGTGGCTTCTCCTAGCTATTTAATCTGGGCCTGGAGCAAAGGAAAAATAAGGAAAACAATACATCACCAGGAAATTGTTGTCATGCTCTTCCCAAGGAATGCTGAGACATCTTTGAACCAAGTCTGTGCTTACTAGTAAACATGAAGACTTTTTAATTGATCTGTTAATTATCCACTGAAGTTTGCCAACAAATTCCAAACAGAACACAAGAAATTTGATTTCCTTCTCAGAATCTGCTAAAATGTATCCAGCCAACTCCTTCTTCAGCACATCAAGGCTTCAACCTGAATGACACATCTAATATATTTGTTCTTTAAAATAGTTCTGATGCTTTCAATGAGTATTGCAAAACTTCTTCAAGGGAGGAATAGCCACATGCACCAATACAGGTTGGGGGATGACCTGCTGGGGAGGAGCTCTGAGAAGAGGGACCTGGGTGTCCTGATGGGTGACAGGCTGGCCATGAGCCAGCAGTGTGCCCTAGTGGCCAAAAAGGCCAGTGACATTCTGGAGTGTCGCCAGGAGGTCAAGGGAGGTAATTCTCCCCTCTACTCTGCCCTGGTGAGGCCTCACCTGGAGTATGTTGTCCAGTTCTGAGCTCCCCGGTACAAAAAAGGGATCTCCTTGAAAAAGTCCACCAGAGGGCCACAAAGATGATAAAGGGTGTGGAACACCTCTTTTCTGAGAAAAGGCTGAGAGACCTGAGTCTGTTCAGCCTTGAAAAAAGAAGACTCAGAGGGGATCTGATCTACTTCTTTAAATATTTGAGGTGTGGGAGGCAAAGGAATGAGGCTGGACTCTTCTCAGCAGTGTGTGGTAATTGGATGAGGAGAAATGGCCAAAAACTGATGCATAGGAAGTTCTGCACAAATGTATGGGGGAACTTCTTCACAGTGAGGGTAACAGAGCACTGGCACAGGCTGCACACAGAGGTGGTGGAGTCTCCTTCTCTGGAGATGTTTAAGACCCGTCTGGACACCTACCTGTCCAACCTGAACTAAGGAGCCTGCTTTGTCAGGCTGGTTGGACTCGACAGTCTCTAGAGTTTCCTTAGAACCCCTACAATTCTATCATTCTATGATTAAAGAATGAAATCCAAACTGATGGTGGATCTAAGAAAAAATGCATTCCTTTCTGTAAGATTAGGATCTAATTTTTCCAAGGAAATTATAACTTCAAATTTAGCCAAATAATCTTATTGTCATATAAAAATGATATAATGATTGTCTAAAATCTTTATTCCAACATCATGAATCAAAGAGTGTCCTTTACCATCTCTATCTGAAAAGAGTAGTGCTAAGCATACTATATATTTTACCATATTGTGTCTTATTTATTTCTTATGATTTCACAGACTATATTTTTTTTGGGGGGGGGAGGGGATTTTTAACACATTTTTTTAACTTTTATACAACATCAAATGGAGAGTTTTATTCAGAACTGAAAATTAATAACGAAGATATAGAGATATGTGCACATCTCAACTGAAGATCTAAATACCTATGGTACTAGAATATAAAGAGAAAACCTAGAATGTACCAACCAGATAAAGAAATCCTTCAGTATTTGTACTGGAATGAAAGCAAAATCCAAGTGTATTTTAGAAAACATTAGTCAATTACATTTTTTTTAGGGTCTGTGTAGGGTGAAGTTCATTGGTATGACTGGTTTGAATAAAGAGTTGTTATAATATGTTTATGCTTTTATGTATCACACGCTAAGCAGAAACACAAACAAACACAAACAGATGATTTCGAATCTGTAAATAATATAGTTCACTTCAAGCTGATTCTATTCAGATCTAACTTCCAAGAATTTTACTGTTGTACAAAACACTTAAGCTTATGCGTAACTATTTGTATGATCAAGGACCGGTAAAGCTACGTGTAAATTCTAGCTTGCCCTGTGACAAAGGCACACGTCTGTCTTTCTCTATATTGAAAGCAATTTAAGAAAATTGCCTTGTAATTAAAGAAACCCATGTCTAATGCCGGGACTTAGATACCATATGCAAAATGACATGGATATTCTTCTTGCCTTAAAATTTTACTGTACTGTTTTATCACATTCTATATGCTGCCTGCTTATGATAGGTTACCACATCGTTTCCTGTCTTTGCCACATATGAAAGCAAGTGAGAACCAGTGAGGTCCTGGATCTAAAATAGAACATAGAATATTTGATTCAAACTCACATATAGATCTCCTACTAAATGTGACTAGAACCACTCATTTAAAACTGTTGGAAGAAAATATTACAGTGGCTACTGCACTTGTCAAAAAACTTATGCTCACATAAGCCGGAATGGGTTTGAACTCACCCTTTGCAAAACTATTTCCTGTTGTTCCTTAGAGTGGCTTCACAATGATACCTGCCCTACTGCTGAGGAAGGTGTGTGAAATACTTTTTCAAGATTAATAGTGTCGGAAAGAACAAGAATGATCATGAGAGTCTGTGTCTGCAGTGTAGTAATGAAACAACTTGCTTTTCCTATTTGCATTAAGTAATTACTGGATAAAAAATTGAAGTAAATTGAAGGAATGCTCCTGAGATACTTGAAATATCTGTTTTGAAACCTGGATGGTACAGAAAGGAGCATTCAAATAGTGTTATGAAGAATAGGCAAAAGCAATCAGGCCTTCTTTGTGAGCTCCTTAAGAAAAAAAATCAGTTCAGTTACATTTTCCAGGATATGAGGTGTTATACCGTTGTGTTTTAAATTCCACAGTAGGATTTAAAAATTAAGCATTGCAACTCTATCGAAAATGAGGAAGTTCCTTGTAACTACTGTTCTGTTTGTACCAGATATTACCAAATAGCTCTGTATCTTATATATAAATTATCTTTTCATGGTATGTCATCTTGTTGTCACTGAACATATGTGTTTATATTTATTACATATACGTGTATGTATACAATGAATGAGTTACAGACACGAGTTACTGAATTGTTATCATTGTCATATGACTTTTACAAGAACTGCAAATCATGCCAGATCTAGACTGTGCACCAAAATATTTACTCAGTCATTCACACTTGCTAACAGCCTCATTTTATTATTAATTATCATCAATATATATGCAAAAAGGTTTTAATTTAACATCTGTATTCTAAATTAACAGTAAGCGTAATTACACCATGGAGCAGATGCCACAGGGTTAGCAATGGGTAGTTCAGTCCTTTATAAGTAGCAGAGGTCCCAGTGATCGGATTTAAGAGAGCATCAAGAGAAGACAGGAATTCAGTTCACTCACTTCTCCAGTTCTCCTGTCTTGTGCCCGATACTTTTATGCTGCTATCTTCTCCCACCAAGAGCACTGAGAAGTCCTCCTCCACTCCCATTCTGTGTATCATTTTCTTTTTTTTGTCTTTCCAGTCATCCTTCTTGCGTATTTGGAAAGACGTCTTGCCTATCTCAGTCCCATGTGCTTATCTCGTTCTCTGTGTGTAAACTTTAATTATCTGGATGCCTTTTGTATGCAGATAAACATAACTTTGCCTCTTTGGTTATTATTATTCACATACTTGAGCAAAAATTCTGTCTGACTGTGTCATCATAGAGTTATAAATGCATATTGCTGTTAAGTGTAGTATAGTTGAATTGTTTAATAATTATAGTGTAGCTTATGTTAATTATATCCTGATTATTCCATTTATAATTTACTGGTATCAGAAGCTTCTGCATTGGCTAAAATCTCCTTATCTCCTTGTTTGTCTGAATTAATTATTTCCTTAGTCTTTTCTTCAGTCTACTGAAAAAAAAAAACACAAAAACAAACAAACAAAAAAAACCCAAACCAAAACAAAACCTAAAAAAGCCTATGGCAGAATATTTTTATAAGAGAGTGCCTGTATGGATGGAGATATCTTTTTTTCTGTCTGCAGGGATGACTCAGCTCCTTTCTTTTTCAGCTGGCCATGACAAAATTGCTTCACTATAGAGCAGACTCATCTGACATTAGTTACGGTATGATTCCTGAAAATGAAGGTGCCATTTCCCATCTGTTAAATGATTGTATCACTATCTCTATGGAAGGAAGCATTAAGTTTCCCCCAGACTCAGCATGTTTGTTATTAAATCCTCTTTCTTTAATCAAACAGAGAAAATATAATTACATAGTACTAGTTTGAAAGACAAATTAATCAAACCTCCTTATAGTTCTTATTTTGCAGCTGGAATGTTGCCTGCTATAGTTTATAAGCATTTTGCTATGTACTTAAGTCTCTCAAAATGTATAAAATGGGGGATATTTGCATTTACCTGGCAAATGTTCTATGGATCTACTTCAGCTTTTTATTTCTTAACTGTCATTCCATAGGAACACTGATTTCATAGTTTTCGAAGTATTTTTTTCCTACCAGAGAAGAAGAAATGCTTATTTCTGGATCCAGCTGCATTTACTCATTATGTGTTTTGAGCTGTTAAATCACGGTTTACCTTAAACAAGGTCTCAGTAGATACTGAGAAGTAAATCAAAGTTTGCTTGAATTCTATATGTAGTTAATCAGTGAGTCAGGAAAGAAAGCAATTTCATAAATATTACCCAGATATGCAAGTGTAGCATTCTCACAGCCCCCTATGACCATGGAACACAAACTGTCTGAAAATGTTGTTGTTGCAAAATAGCAGATCATATGCAGTTACCAGAACCCCTAAAGTTGGATTTTGCCTTGTTTACTTTAACAGACATTCTACATTGGGAAAGAATGAGTGGCTCTCAGGAGATAATTTTAATCACCAGCCCTGTGTGACAAAGAAAACCAAGCGAATATGAATGAAGTGTCATCAACAATTTAGTTCCTCCCTAGATCATCTCCTCTGTTATGATGGATTAGAAAGTGTGCCTTCATCAGGGTGGATAATTAGCCAGCATAGAGGTTTTTGTGGCCACAATATAAAGTTAATAATAGTTAGAAATAGTTAGAAATAGTTTGTTCCCAACAGTTAAAAACTAGCTTGGATATTTACCCATTGATGCCTTTAGAATGAGACAGCAGATGTCTGCTCTCTTCCCTTTGCTCCTCATCGCATTCAGTGTTCAGGCTGAAAGAGAGAATCTATTGTCTGCAAAAGTCTTCAGATGACTTGCTCGTTTTAGAATTGCTCTTTATCTTGGTTTGCCTGTCTGTGCTCAGGGACAGATAGAAGAAACTAGCAACAAGTCAAACCTCAACTGTATTAATCTCAAGGAAATAAACATTTACACTACAAGAAAATAATAAAAATTTAGATTTGAAATCCATTATGTACAGCACTCAGTGTAGTCTGTCATTACACAGTTACCTTGGATTTTTTAATGCATTTGACTCTCTTTACATAGATAGAAAATGCAGAGAAAAAATGCACTGATCATTTTATTAAATTAAATACAGTATTATTTATTACATTTAAAAAATATATGGTTAGGTGGGGTGCAAGCTTGCACAGGTTAACATGAAAGTACTGAAAGAGCAAACTGATTAGAACACCATTAGAATGAAATTTCATTAGAAAAATGTCCTTAACTTTTATCTATTAAATGAGATTTGGTCAAAGAATTTCCATTACACTTGAGCAAAATGTTTCCTGAAATGAATATATCAGATATATATGTTTCATTCAAACTCATGAAGTCGGATGGGACTTGACAAGTAACCTATTGCATTAGAGAGATCATACTGGGGTGGCAAGAGAAAATAGGATTTTATTTCATGGACGACATACATTAACTTTTTCCCAGAAAAGCAGAGGCTTCACGTTATTTCAAGAAAAACGTAGTCAAAGAGAGCCATCCATAACATTCCCAAATACTGAGATTCTCATAAAGCTCGAATGAATGGAAATTCCACCTGCACAAAAATATTCTAAATTACTCGGAGATTAACTGTTTTCCTAGTTACGGTGATGCAATAAATAAATAAATAAATAGATAGATAGATAGACAGACAGACAGATAGATAGATAGATAGATAGATAAGGATAATCGAGCAGCACCCCTCCCTCCCTCCTTAAACCATATCCATATTACCTATATTACCCAATTTAAATCCTTATACTTTCTGCATAAAAACTGTCATAACAGAAGTGGTATTTTACTTCCTGTGACACATGTCTGTACTTTGATAATTAAACCTCAGATATAAGTTTTTCACAGCTAACCATACAATGCTCGTATATGGTCAGTCACACTGTGTGAGAGATCTCTTGAACTGAGGGAGTTACAAAATGCAAATATCACAAGGCTTCTATTCGGCAATAAAATATTTTTTTTCATTTGTCTGGTGGTGAGAATCAAATGGGCAGTACAGACCATCTGGAAACTCATTAAAATGTACCTGTTCCAGAAATAATTCAAAGAATATAGTATTTTTGGGAGTGATCTGAATCTCAAAGGTATAAACACGTAATTTCAAAACAGTGCTTACCTTTTTGCAAGATAAGTGGTACACATGAAATTTCACTTTCTACTGTGGCACTAACAAAATCTAAGCCAGCAAATATTTGAACTGGAATCATCTCCCAGCACTGGTGTCCAGCTTCAAAACAAATTGGCATTATGTACTATGGAAAACTGCTTGCATGACTGAAGGAATCTGTAACTGCTAAGAGAAGGCTGAACTAAGAATGTTTAATAGTTAACAGAGCTTCCCCTTTCCAAGTATTTGTCCATTTCTTACAGATTAGGTAATACTGGAGAGCTCTGGCAATGAAACATTATTTATAAATGATTTTATGCTCAATGTGACTAGTGACAGAAAGAAAATATGATTATATTTTTTCCAGGGCCCAAAAATGGTCATTTTACACCCTTAGAGCATTGTAAAATATGAAGAATGGGAAGAAAACCATAGCCCACAGTGAGATCATCCTCATTAACTGTAGGTATGTGAACTACAGAGACTTTCTTCTGCAGAGCTCAGGGAACCTATACATGTCTTATCATGAATAAAAAGCAGCATTAAAAAAATCTAAGACTTAGCAAAAATTCAGTATCTTTTTTTTTTGAGATTGTCTGTGTAATATCTTACTGTCAGTACTGTTCAGTAAAACACAGGATCAAAATTAGAGTTATGTAGAGGAAATTTATGTGCCTTATTTTGTGATCCTCTTTTAGGATAATTCAATGGCTGAAAATAATTTTGTCTAGAGTGAAAAGTTATAGAACAGGACAACAAAGATTTTGAGCAGTTCTTGATAATCTGGCACAAAAACTAGCTTTCCTTTCTGCAGTACATTCGTCTCTGCAAAGATCTTTTCATAATAGAGGTGAAACTAAACTAGCTCTCCCTATCACCTTTTACGATCTCATTGAAATAAACACAATGCCTTCTTACACTAAAAAAAGATAACAGTAATTGTTTTAGTCAGGCAGCACAGTGCAATAATATTAATGTAAAGAAAACTATCTTTGTATGTTCATCAAAAAGTTAACTACAGTTGGGAAATAAACTCCATTATTTACATAACACCAAAGAATTTGCATCTTCCATTCATCTCCTAATGAATAAATGACTAAATTGAATTTCTCTTTTCTTAATTGCAGTGAAAAAAGCACAAAGGAGTTCTTAACTGAGGGATTCTACATGAGTTAACTCTGTGGTTATTTTGAACACACGAAGTACAAGCAATCTTACTTGAAGCAGCTGGACACCTCAGAAATTTTCATTTTGTTTACCAGAAAATCTTCAGAGTTAGAAATAAGTAAAAGTATATTTACATAGGTCACTCCAAAAGTAATGCCTCCTACATATTTCCGTGGAAACTATTGCAGCTACAGTACTATTTGGTAGGGCAAATTCTCAGCTACCAATAAATAATGCTTTGAAGCATAGTCACCAGCATTTGCTATGCATTTTTGCCAGTGAAGAGCAAGGATCTGCATATTGTGCTCATAAAAATCTGCACCAGTAGAGGTAACCCACTGTCTCTGTCACCACTGATGAAACACACTAGCACCACCTTATGGTGCTCACATCCACTGTTTGGTCTCCACAAACATTCAGCGTCAGTGAATGTGCCATATTTTCTTCTTGGAGGAATTCAGTTCCACACCTTTGCTCCTTCTGCATTTCCATGTCAGATGCCATTTTGTCAGACTGCCCCTCTGCTGACATCTCCCTCATGGCAAAAGAAGTAAAAGAGGATACTGGTGGAAAGGATCAGCCTCTACTGCCATATCACCAATATCCACCTCTGATGTTGTGGTGTAGGAGGTATTTACATTCAGAGAAGCTCTTATGACTTATACAACAATAAAGTAGTTAAGTAACATAAGTAAGTAATTTGTAAGATTTTTTTCCTCTGATAATCTCAATTTTAGGATCATAAAAAAAGGTTACTTCAAGAATACAGCTAGACCTATTTTCCATTAGTATCATCTTATTTTTACAAACACTCTGATGCTAAAATTTAATCTGTCTAATGCCTCTGACCTGAAAATAGTGTATTCTTTATCAATAAAAATATGATAATATTTACACAGGTCACACATACTATATTCTTAAGAATATAAGCTGTTTAATGAGAGAACAATTCCTGTCAACCAATGTTTTCTAATCAGTCACCAAGGGTCTGTAATCATTATCTGAAGAATGCTTCATTGTATTTCATTTTTTGAGCACCTCTGTTCCTTTTCAATTACAGTTTATACAGAGAATGTGATATACATATACAACATTTAAAGAAACAGACAGAATGAACATTCCATTGCACCAAATGGTTAAAAGAATATAACTATATGGTTAGAATGATGAATTTCAGATATAGTTTTAATTTTCAGCCCTCCTCTGGGATGTTGCATAACCTATATCTTTGCAATTGAAAGCATTCCTTTACTTGGTGTCACGCTCCAATATAAAGCAGGGAGACGAGGTTCTTTGATTATGTGTATACCTGATGGTGAGATTAAGACACAACGGGTCAAATGTTAGCCCAACCAGTTTATTACAATTACTAGTTGCTTAGGGATATGGGGAAGGGAAGGTGAGCGATAGAAAAGGGATAAAAAGCAAGGAGTCTTGATAGAAAGCAAGAGAGATATAATCACCACCGTGGGTCCAGCGAGGTTCGTAGTAGGTCCGTTGGTCTCAAGAGCTCGTCTGGTCACTGTGGGGGACAGGAGAAAGCCAGGAAGCTTTGCAGCAAGCAGGCCTCAGGGTCTGTCTGAAGAGTTTCCCCCCCTTCAGGGAATTCTCTGTTTGCTCTGTGGGTGTTCTCCATCAAAGATTTTTTTCTTTGGGAGTTCTTCTCCTCCAAAATCCTTGGTTCAGTGAAGGCCTTTTATCCCCCATTTCTCAGGTGTTTTTTCCTTTTCTCTTAGTTTGTGTGACATGTCTGGCCTAACAGAGAAGCCAGTAATAGATGTTGCCTTCAGTGCCATGCAGGAGCATTGTTGCCTTTTTGTGGTGGTCAGCTTCTCCAAGCCGTACCCCCCCCCAGAAAAGACTATTTGCCCCTGTTTCTGCTTATCTTTACAACCATAAGCAGAGACAATGAGGCACCATAACACCCATCTGAGTAACCAGCAGTTATCAGTCAGAGTCTTGTCACCAGAAAAGGCCTTCGAAGCAAGCTTTGAGACGAAAGGAAAGCAGTTTCTGTCTTTCACACTTGGAGGAATGGGCAAGATATGAGCAAACAAGAATGAGATCCATCTAGCCACAAAATTACTATTTCTAAGCTAAAGCCATGGATTTTGTTCCTCTAGTCTAATACTGACTGTCACTTCCCACTGAAGCAGCTTGGTGGGAACATTAGGTCTTCTTCAGAATGAATATGCCCTTGAATAAGAAATTCATTTCCTGAGTTTATGTCTTTAACAGATGCTGCAAGAGCATCCTCTGTTAGAGTGCTAAATTGTCAGAAGTGTATGCATATTCTCCTAAGAAGAAACCTGACAAAGGAACCTTTCCATTTTGCTATTGTAGGTGTTCAAACTAAGCCTTTCAGAATGCTACTACAGTATATTTAAGCTCTTTGGTTCAAAAATATCCTAATTTCCTCCCCATTCAGAGTTCATTAACACTTGCTGGGACTTAAAACAATCTAAAAGAAAAGTGTGCTTTTATAGATATTCAGCTTTTCTGTTTGTCTCCATACATTTTCATATAAGTAATTCAAAGGGTCACACATAATCAATACTTCCTGGAAGAGAGTGTTTACTTGTCTGTTGTCAAATCTGGTTTGCATTTTGTCTGGAATTCAGTCACAAAATATTCTCTCTAAAATTAAATTTCTTACAGTGAATCACTACTAAATTAAGATTAATATGAATTTCATCATGGCTATCAGCTGTATTTTAAATAGATCTTTTAAGAAATATGTGGCATGTGGTCAGAATATTTCGGTTTTCTGAATGATGATAAGAGAATTATAGACACAGCTGAAATTGTTACACAGAGGGATGTAATTAAATAATAGAGAAAATGTAAAAATGTAGTACATAGTTAAGGTTGTACCTATACTGAATAAATTGGAAAACTAAGTTTTAAGTTTTGAAAATGTCAGAATTATCTGTTCATGAATGTTAACACATTCCTAAAAGGGCATTTATCCCTATTTGTTTCACTTTCCTTTTAATTCAGTTCATAAAGAACATGTAAAATGATTGACTGATGATTGAATGACCTGAATTGTAACCTTCAGTGACAATTTTTTGACCCAAGGTAGAGTTTTCACTTTCTACCTAGCTACAGCTAACAGCTTTTTTTTTTTTTTCAATTGGGAGAGAAGTAGCCCATATATATTGTTTATTTATTTAAATAGAAATGAACACCAGTTTTTTAAAACATGACAAGAAATTATTACTGGTTATAGCCTATATTTTACAGATCCTTACATAGTAATTAATAGTTCATTTTGACATAGAAAATCTCATGGAGATGCAGCATGTCTCTTCAGGAGTTTATGTATGAAGTCTTAAGGCAAAACTGGCTGGCAGTTTACAGCAGTCTGGGAGGAGACTAACATAGTGTTGCTCTTTCCTCCTCTCCTCTTTTCCTCCTCTTTCCATTACAATATAGCAATTTTAATGACAAAGTAGCAAGGTAATTTTATTTTGTGTATAAAAATGATTGATTTCATTTTGAAGGTAGCTTTGTCTGGAAAGCTGGAACCAACCCTTCTCCTGAACACATGGCAATGAGGACAGGATTTTATCATAACATTTCTAAGAATAACATTTTATCTGCTGTGAAAATACCCAAAATTTAGTCAGCTACAACAATTATTTGAGCAGAGTATGCTGGGTTTCTCTCAGTAATGCACTTAAACTAGCTCAGACATTACAGAGAAAGCTTGATTAAAGTTTGTCTGAGGAATATAGCACAAAATAAATTCCATTCCATGTTCATGTAGTCATAAAAGTCACGAATGATATAATTAGGATATGTATTTCTTTCCTGCAGTTTCTGAAAACAAAGATGAAGATACATTCTTATGTCCACTCTGTATAGCACATTATTCATTCCAGTATTACAACTATCACAGAAAAGTATGAGAAGAGTTAAATGTGGTTCATAAATAAAATATTCATGTCAGTATTGTGAATGGTCTCTAAATAGTATTTCCTAAGACTATCAAATATTATTATTTTCTAAGCCATTGTTTCAACATAATTTGTATTTCAAATTTGTATAATGAAAATATTAGCTAAATATAAGTTTATTAACCAAACAATGTGTGTATATTTTGAATACTTACACATGAAATTAATATCTAATAAAATTTGGAATTAAAATTATCTTGATTTTTTATCTCATCTCAACATATATTTATATTATTTCAGAGAAGCTGTTTGCATTTTAAGTACCTTCAGAAAATAAGTGTCTGCTAGTACAAAATTCTATCTTTAAGAAAGCCTGGTATGGATGAACTGATAATAATTTTAATTTCAGAAATCCTTTCAAATGTCTCCACCACAGAAAGTTAGATATGGAAAAATTAAAAAGCAAAGCATGTACCTCATTATTATGTTGTTGTTGTTTCTTAGCTATTCTTTGTAAAGTAAGCTAGCATAATTTTTTATAAAAGGAATGTCTAGACAATAGTTCTGAAGGAAAGTTGTAAAAAGTACCAGTGGAAAAATACATACCACGTTAGGAAGATCTTCAAGTTGTTTTTGTTTGTTTGTTTGTTTGTTTGTTTTTTAATAAAGTGCAAATGAGCGTATTGAATTTTATTTATTTATTTATTTATTTCGCTTTCTAATGTTTGATTTTGGACCACTGTATTTGACATAATAATAAAATAAAGAATAATTTTTATTATGTTTAGCACTGGAAAAGCAGAAATTAATTAGAAACATCACAAAGAAATTCATATTGAATTTGATGTTCCCAGTTTTTGAACTTTTTACATTTATTTTGAAATGCAGTTCATCTGAATTAATCTGATAAACCAAGCAATCTCCAACAGGCCCTTATTATAATATTGTCTTAATCCGTATTTCGAACTTCCTTTGGCACACATCAACAGGATTCTTGACCTCCCCCTGGATTCTCCACAGAAAGAAACAAGTTAGAATCAGATAACTTTTCTGCTGGCATGCTTAGCATGTTTTCCACGCTTTTCACTTTACTGTCATTTCCCACCCCCTCTCTGCCTGACTGGCTCATGTACTGCCATTGGAAAATATGTGATTTGGTATCTGATGTTTTTTGTCAATTCTTGCTATTCTGTAGTGTAGATATCCTATGAATAAGTTTCTTGATTACCAAACAGGAGACTGTTTGGTTTTTGGCTACTTCTATTAACCACAGAACTCTTCACATTTTCAGTGGTACAAAAGTAGGAATCAGTAAGAAAAAAATGTCTTAATTACTCTTTTTGGAACATTTATTGATATCCATCTGTTTTCTGACTTGTGAACAGCAGTGTATATTAGTTTGACAGATATGTTTGAGGAAAAAGATTGTTTTTTTTTTTTTTTCATTAAAGATTCTGACCACATGTAGAAGGTGAAAATTTTCAGTTAAAACTTACAGAGGTCATATGGAGTACTTTCCTTGAAAGAAAGAATTAATTCAGTTAAAAAAAATGTCATAGTCTTTAAAAACATGTAATGGTTTTTAATAAAGCAGGGAGCTTAAATATACTTCTCCTTCCCTTCCCCCCACCCCCCCAAAAAAAAGAAAAAAAAAAGGGACAAGGTTTTAAAGGAGATATACAGTAAAAGATAGAAATATTACCATGTTTAAGATCTTTTCTTGTCCTTTTTTTTTTTTGCCTAAGATAAATTTATTCTGTGAATTACTTATGTAAATCATCTTCTCATAATGTTAATGAATGGAAACTTTAGAAATACTTTAACTCTCTGGACACACTAACTTCAGTATTCTACAGCATGACCTTGTATTTCTTATCTATTTTTGCAACAATAAATTCACAATACTATGTGCACTCATCTTTACTCAATACTTTGTTTATGAGTTCCATAATTCAAAGGTCCACTGAATTACGTAGTGAGAAAAATGAACTTAGGAAAGGTGTCGTCTCCAGAAATAAGCCTGAATTTAGCTAGACATCATCTCTGAGGAATGCCTTGGTGTCACATTTTACTTTATTTTTGAACATTTTTTGTTTGTTAGGAGCTTCACGTAGCCCTATAGTTATTCCAGTAGTTTTTTGTAACTCTCACTTGCCTAATAACTCCACTTTCCTATTCCTTCTCCTTCCTTAAAATTACTGTCACATCTGAAAAATACTGGTGTGTCTGTTAACAGTGTATGTCTGTTTCTATCAGTAACAGCAGAGCTAATAAGACGTTGCTCTACAAATCTGTTTGTATCCAACTGTAAAAAAAAACGATATAGCTGCAGAGGATGAAAGACTTGCAGTGATTTTTTTTTAAATTTAAATACATATATTTGTAATTTTTTTTTCTGATTACTGTATTTAAAAGTAACACTTCTATCAATAAACTTTATATAATTTAAATTACTAGGTTATTTTATATCATAGCCACCATGACCCGAGATCTAAATATTTTGTAAATCTACACGATTGATGTTTTTAAGGTTATATAGGATTCAAAGCCATCTTTTAATATATGAGTGCTTCTACAGAAAACTATTTTATTCAAACTGACCTTCATGTTTTGAAAGCACAATTAATATTTCTTCCCACTTAGAAAAAGTTTTCATAACTAGTCATTAAAATAAATATGAAATGTAATGATTCAGTCATACAGAAAGGCAAGATAAATAACTTCACCATAACAGTACATATTCTTAAATAATGTAGTTTGAATATTGAAGAGCTTTATAGATAAGTTTGGGCAGTGGAACATGTTAGGATGTTCCCTGATAGAAGTGGCTATACACTTGTTATGACCTCTGCTTTTTACAGCCAAATTAGATTGAAAAATGCACAGTAATGCATAAAGCTACTTACTATATCAACTGCTGAAAGGAGAAAACTTAAAGCTGTCCAGATTATGTATATAATATTGCAAATGACTTTACTGGATTTCAGAGCTTTGAAGAATTCTAAGAAAAACCCTTCAATCAATAGAAGACCTTGTGGCTGTTCTTAAGACAAAGTCACATTCATTCAAAAGAGGCAAGCTTGAATATCATGCATATCTAGCACTTAACAAACTTTGCTCCCCTGCTTCAAATTTTCAAATAATGATAAGTAAAAAACAAAAACAACCCAAAACCAAAAACAATCTGTTTTTCTTTAACGTGGGTGTATGTACAAGGTTTCCCCCTGTTGCTTGCAATTTTATCCTACTCTTAACTATTTTGTGTTATGGAGGAAGTATGGAGTTTAGAGGATTTTGTCTCAATCATTAACTCTTAAATGTTAAGGTATTTCTATTTTCACCATAATTTTACTATTATTTATGTTAGATGAGTTTCCAGAGTCTAGAGTTATTCTTCCCCTCGAAATGTCCCCAAACAGTGTCACTAAAACTGGGAATTACAATCCCTTTAGTATTAACTGCAGGTATTATAATATATGATGGCCACTTGCCAAACATTGTCAGATGAAGTCTCTTCTTTTAAAGAAACTTCAAACTATATATTTGCTACTGGCAAAGTACTGGCTTTGTCTCATAACAAATATGCAGTGCCTTACATCAAGTACAGCGGAGTACTATAAAAAGCAATTCCATTACTGTGTCTTACTGATAACCCAGCTCCCATGATTTCTGGACGAGCATCAAAACTCTTTGAAATTCCACATTGTTTTGTCATTGTTTTGTTTCAGCAGCTGGGATAGTATCTGTACCAGATTGAAAGAACCCTCTTTCCAGAATTTCAGATATTTTCTGTGCTCTTATCTGAAATAATGCTGCTTCTCAGCTGCATGGATATGAAACAGTTCAGACAAGAGTGCTCAGAAAATGTGGGTGACTCAGGGGAGCTGTGAGTCCTTAAAGAGGGTTCTTCTCACACATTTATGTAAATATTAAGCATGCAGAAGGATGAGCACCATCAAAACAGGTAGTGCCAAATCTGAATGAAGACACTGCCAAAGCTTCTTGGCAGCGCTGGCATTTTTAGTGCATCTATGTATTCTGGCTTGTTTAACAAGGTTTGAAAACAACTACTATATTTTCGTGTTCTGAACAACTCTGAAACACTTTGGCTCAAAAAGCATGATTGCTTCAATTAATTTCCTTATTTTTTTATAATAGTTGGCTACTGTCATGTATTGTAGGAGGCCTCGAAACATACTCTACTCTCAACTTTTTCAAGGGGCATTGTTTTGCATCACCTTAATAGACACTTGCTGTGTGTTTGATTTCGTGGACACCACATATCATAGAATCATAAAATAATTTGGAAAGAACCCAGAAGAATCATTGCGTCCAGCTCTTGGCTCCACACAGTACCACCTGAAACATTACTACATGTCTGAAAGTGTTGTCCAAATGCTTTTTGAGTTTGGTCAGGCTTGATGCTGTGACCACATCCCTATTCCAGTGCTTTTCAGGCAACTTTTTCCTAACACTCAACTTGACCTTGCACTGACACATTGTCATGCCATTCCCAAGGGTCCTGTCTCTGGTCACCTCATAGATCACGTGGTCAAAATCATCACTGGCCACATATCACTGTCTCTACGGTGTTATGCAATTATTTTTGTCACTGAAGAGTCATAGTGACCTTTCTTTACCAGAGGAATGGTTACCCTTATATTGTCTCCGCAGACTATATTATGAATAATTCTTTGAAATAGCCAACCAGACAGCAGGGACTATGCATAAATTCTTTAGTAAATGCTGTTCTGTAATTCTTTTAGATGTTCTATGTATCCATTCATTTTTCCTTATTTTACTTGTTTATAGAAATCCCAATAATATTTTAACACAATTGAATAGTATGCAAAATAAATGATATAAACAATATAGCAAACAATATAGCACCTACTAAATCATTTGATATCAGTGTTATTTCAAGTTTTACTGCAATAATAATACACTTTTTTTTTTTGAAAAATCCCAGTAGCTCTATTTAAAATTTCTGTACCTCTGTTGCTGAAAAATGTACTTATTAAAACCATCTACTCTGGAGTATACTCTGTTTTACTGCTGATACTTTTGTTTCACTTCTTTGATTCTCCCGTATCTCTTGTGTGATTTTACAATGTTAGTTATTTGAATTAGCTTTTTCCAATTTCAACTTTTCCACTGGAAAATATACTGAGAAATGGCACCTAAGTTACTTGGAGTATCTTATTACCTGATGACCCACATTGTATGTGTCACATGCTAGGGAAGGAAAACTGCACAAAACCTCACATTCTTACCACACTAAAAATTAACAATCATTTATGAGAGGATACACTGGTTTACCCACCACTCTCATTAGAATATACTCAAACAGTCTGCAGCTTCCCACATTTCTTTTCTACTTGATCCCTGTAATGTCTTCTTGCAACATATTTTGCAATCTAGTAATCTTAAAGATTCAAACAACTATAAAAACTCAGGTCTCAAATGTTGGGAAACAACCACTGTAGCATTTGGTCCTGGAGTGCACTTTAATACTCCTTCCAGCTGCTACTCAAGAAAAAGAGGATGTTTAATCCCAATCTTAGTAGCACAGAAGGATAACCTGGGGACTGGAATAAATTGAGTTTCTGGTCTGATTGTGCTGGAAGAAGAGTTGCTATCTGGAGAATTTCCCAGTAGGAACACATGGAAGTGCATGGTTGAGTAATTTCAAACAGATTTATAGAATAGTGTTATTTCAAGATGATGAAATCTGATTGAATGAAGGTCACAGAGAACAACCAGTGGCCAGGAAGACTTTGTCTGAAGTACTGTAATGAGCTGACTCAAAACTTTATTTGGAAAAACATCAGTGTACAACACATGGTCACAGTACACTGGTTGTTCTGAAGCATATGAAGATAATCTGCACTCTAGGCTAACATTAAAACATGGGGTATAACACAATAAAGAGGACAAGAGACCAAATTCCATGGACATTGTGTTGAGTTTTCATGCCTCCCTTCCCTGTCTATTTGGCAGCACTTTTCATAGCAACCTAATGTATAAAATATTTTTACTTAGAAAAAACATATCAACAAACAAACAAACAAACAAACAAACAAACTCTATTACTGCTTCTGGAAAAGATAATCTGAGCTTTTGAAGAAATCAGTATCCAAGTATATATGCACAAACCCTACACTCTTACCGTCATTGTCATCTTGCAGACCTTTTGGTGCTACAACTAAAATAGGCCAGATGGAGTGCAAGATGGTGCCAAAGGGAGTGACATGTCAGAATGACATTTCACACCTTTTCCTCAAGCTACAGAGAGCAATGAAATAGCCAAAATTAATTTCACAGGTGTAAAATTTCCATTTCAATATAGAGAGATTCAACTTAGCCACAGGCCACACAATGCATCTGGTATTGTGTATGGAGTACCAGCTGCCCACCTTGTTAGTGTTTCCATAGACCAGTAAGCATTTGACCTCAAGTCATAATAGCAGCTAGATATTCATATTCAGACATGCTCTCTCAAAGGAGGCTGTTAGAATTCACAGAGCAAGAACAGAAGTTATTAGATAAGAAGTGATGGACAAAATGTTCTCACAAGACATTGCAGCCACAGTTGGATAAAGTTCCCAGAAAGTCCATCTTCCATTGTAGATTCTGGTGCAAAGACATAACTGCACAACTACAGAACATGAAGAGACTTTCATGTGATTGCAATTTTTATTAACTTGAGGGAAATTTATGCATTTTAACAACAACCGCTAGTTCAGCCCAGTGACTTCCTTTAAAACATGAAAAAGAACTGAAGAGCAAAAATATTCCTCAGTAATCATACCCTATTTCTCATCCTAATTTTCAATGGCTGTTATCAACATATTAGACATTGTTAACAATCTTGTCCCCAAGCCACTGGTTTAGATTTTCAGTTCTGAATTTCCCCAAATTTGGTATTTTTTTGAAATAATCCACATGATACACATTTCACATGTTTAATATTATATATTTTCTCTTCCACACTCAGTCTAAAAATAAATGAGTAAGCAAATAAATAATCCAGAACAGGATTCTTTTTTCAAATATATTCCCAGCTAGAATACTGAGCAATACTATGCTTTTAGCTATTAGGAGTATATAAATATTATACTTGCTGCTGAAGATCCAACAAACTTTAGAAACTGTCAGTGTAGATTGGGGAGAAAGAGTTTCCAAGATCCTCAACAGGATGTCTCTACAACTCTAAGTTTCCATGGGTCTAGAAACATAGCTGAAATGGATGTAAGAAGACTCTGGGAAGTAAGGACATTATAGATTGGGAATGATTTAGAAACACAAAACAGTTCCCTGTGGCTCATGGACCATCACTGAAAAGTTAAAGGAGCTTTGAAGGTTACAGTCTTTACCATCCACTGGACCACTACTGGACTTTTTCAGGACTATAATTGACAGAAGAAAATAGCCTTGTACTATTAAAACAGTATAAGTCATGTGGTAGTGTCAAAAAATGTTGTTGGCAAATAACTACTTGATTTTTCAATTGATTCCTGAATCACAATTTCCCTTTAGTATATCCAGAATATTACTGTTTAGTAATCAAATAGCATAAGGAAGATTCTAACTGCTAATTGCCTTGATCTCTGAAATCAGAGCAGGGAAAAAGGATGAAAAACTCTGTTTTGAGCATCTACCTCATTTACTCATAATTGCATGAACAGATGTTTACTCTAAGAATTGTTTACTCAACATAAGATGAAGTTTACCCCATAACTTGTACTAATTATCACTGTAGGGAAATGAAATCTTCTGGTAATGTACACAACATTAACAGCAGTGTTTCCATGAATGTCATTTAAATATTCATACATATATATATATATATATTCATACATATACATATAAAAGAATATAAAGCAGTAAAAAAATAAACTTTATTCTATCCATTCTGATGGCTATAGTTAATGTATCTCTTTTACTCAACAGCATGATTTTTTCAGTAGCTGAACCTCGAAATTGCCTCTAGAGCATTCTAAAATCTTTCAGATAGAATAGCATAACACTTCAATTACCAACATAGATTTTTATTCTCTAAGACGCGTGATAACTTTTGAAGTCAATCAAGCTTTTTAGGACTTGCCCTAAACTGGAGTATTTGGAAGAATTCTGTATAGAGCTGCAAATTAAACTAGATGGAATTTTTCAATACCAGTTCAAAGCTTTTAAAATATTGAACAGGATCAGAATCTGTATTGACCCCTGGCATACAACACTAATCCATGGACTCCAACTAGACTTCATGCCACTAATTATCACCCACTGGAGCTGGCCTTCAGCCACTTTTCACTGCATTTCAGTATCTGCTCATCCAGCATCAGCTTCTCTATGAGGATATCGGAGACAACTGAAAGCATTAGTGAAGTCTAGGTGGGCAATACCCACTGCTCATCTGATAAATTAGTCATTTCATCAGTCATCAAATTGGGCAAGCATTGCTTCCTCTTGCTGAATACATACTAATTACTCCTGATGACTTGCTGATAACTCCTTCTTTTGTTTGCATGTTGTTTCCAGAATTAGCTGCTCAATCTCCATCCCAGACAGTGGTGAGTCTGACTGGCCTATACTTCCTAGGGTCCTCCTGCATACTGTTCTTGAAGACAACAGTGACATTTGCTTTTCTCTAGTCAATAGACACATCCCCCAGTAGCCGTAGACATTCAAATTTCCAAGAGTGGTCTCTCAGTGTCATCAGGCAGGTCCCTTAGTGCTTGTAGCATCCCACCAGGTCATATGAGTATGTTGAGTTTTTTTAAGTATTCCATAACCTCATTCTCTTTCACCAAAGATCTGTCTTCAGACAAAATAGTCTTTCGGTGTCTCCCCTATTCTCTAAGATAAAGCCCTATTCTTCTCTTATTTAAAAATTGATTTCTGATTATGTCAGAAACATCTTAAATAATTTCTAGGAGACAGAATCTGTGGTGAAGAAACTTTTAATTTGTGACTGCAATGGTGGGCATCCTGCTAACAGGAGTGCACCTAGGGGAATGATATTACAGCTTTTGTACCTTGTCTCCCCTCCCCCATGCTCACCCACTCCCATATTTTCCCGCTGACTAGGTGCTCCAGGTTCACAATCTTACTGAAGGTTTACATTTGTTAATTACATTCAGACTCCTGTTAATTCTTATTCTATCTTGTCCTCAGCCAGTCAATGTCCTGCTGTTTCCAGGATGTTTCAGAACTCCTCTTATTGTCTTTACATGGTGATCCTCTACAAGGTCTCTTCCATTCTGTCCAAAGGATACTTCTTTTGTTAACAAAAAGCACCTAGGATGTGTCAGGTCTTCCTGATGCCTTTTCAGACAGGCAAGTTCCAACTTGCCTTCACTTCCTTGAGCACGTTATGAAGTGAAGTATTAGATACCTAATCATACTAGCTAAAAATAGTTAATAGCTATACCTGAATATTGCTAATTAATTTGCAATAATTATTTTCTAGTTTCTCTTATTTTCTAATTTCTGTTATGTTTATCTAGATCTATTCTGGATTTATTCTGGATGTTTGTACTATTGGAAAAATTCTGAAAATTATTCACCCTCACTTGAAGGCTCTACAGTATGTAAGTTGAGGATCAAGGTGTGAAGATGAGCCTAGGAAAAAGAATTGTGGGGAAAACATTTTATTTATTTATGTATTTATGTAGGTATGTATGTATGTACGTATTTTGTGTGTCTTTTTTTTACTCAATCTCCAAATCTATTTTAATTTGCAATAAATAAATTTTCCTCAAGTTGAGTCTGTTTTGCCCACGATTTTTATGTGTGATCTCCCTGTCCTTATCCTCATCCATAAGATTTTTATCTAATTTTGCCCCTTGTCCAATTGAGGAAAAGTGAGAGACCATCTGGGATGGTCTGAAAGCTAGCCACACCACAAAAATGAAGCAGTCAAATTAATACAATTGTTCTTCGATAATCTAATACACTATAGTAATTCTTACTCCAAAGGTCCAAGTAATGCATCCTCGTTTTAACTGAATTTCGGAAAAGGATACAAGTACAATACAGTTATCTTTCTGGTATGACTTAATCTGGTATTTGATGGTTAAAGACCATCAGAGAAGAAAGTGAATAATTCTCTATATTGTTCATGGCTTTGTGATATCCCTCAGTTTAGTTTCTTCTCTTCCATGGAAAGCATTCTATATTTCTGACAACCCTTGTAATATTCTTTGTAGTTAGATGCAATTGAAGAGCTAAGCAACCAAGAATTGCATACTATATGATGTGGTAACAATAAATTTATGCAGTGGTATACTATTATTATCTTGTTTGTTCTCTGTAATAATACAGAACAACTTGTAAGCAGTTGAGGTGATATTTACAGTTATTAAGATCTTTGTAAGCAGTGGTAACTGTCTTGAATCATAATGATCTGCATATGGAGTTGTCCATGTGTCCTCCTGTTTTATTTTTCATATGCTGATACATAATTTTGTCTGTAGTTTCCTTCATCTAGCTGTTCCTTATCATAAGATCCTGACACAGTGGTTCATAGTCAGTTTGAATTTGGACTGAAGGATTTTTATTTTTCACTGCAACTTTTATTACATTATTACCCAGCCTGTTTGTCATGAATAGTTAAACGGAACCATTTTTTTTCTATTCCCTCACTATTACTGTCCCTGTGGGAAGCCAACTTTGCTCCAACTTTGCTTCTTAGCCAGTGCAAATAGTTTCTTAGGAAAAAGGTCTCAAATATGCAATGTATAACATTTTTCAGTGAAACACTTCTTTTTTCTTTCTTCTTCTTCTTCTTCTTCTTCTCCCCCCCCCCCCCCCCCCACCCCTCAGAGCTATTTTATAATATTTCTAAGAAAAGTATAGAAAATAATAAAAACTTTTTTATAGAAAATAAAATAAAATTTTTGGATGCTTTAGTACAAATATAAATAGCCATTAGGAGACACAACAGTATTTTTAACTCAAAGGTAGTCCAAACACAACTACCATCAAAAGATGAAAATCAATTAATAGAATTAAAATACAGAACTTAAGCGCATATGGACATGAATTAAATCCTCTACTGATATTAACTGAGTATAAACACCTGAAATAAATATATTCAAATACTGAGCCACACATCTGTAATATATGCAGGAAAAGAATTTGAGTTAACAGCTCTCTTTCCTACAAAGCTGCCTCTGTCAGTTTAAACCCTGCTCTCTGAGATTCTCAGAATAGCAGCTCTACAGACTGCAGAAATCCTTCAAAGAAAACCTAAGGGCTGATTTTAAATCCCAAGAAAACCCCAGGAGATTGCTACATATCTTCCCTAGGTAGAACCAAAGAATTGCAAGAACAATCTGTTCATACTGTAGAACCTCTTTGTACAGCAGAAGAAACTCCATGTTTGGATGAATAAAATTAATAGGTGTATATTCTGAGTTACTTAATAGGCTCATTACTTTATCATGTTGTTGCAAGTAATGCTGTGCTACGTGGTTTAAGTGAATACCATTCAGTGGAGGACTTAAAAAATGTGCCCCTCTTATTTTGCCTTCCTCTCCTAATCCCAGGAGTTTGATCACAAAATACAGTGTTTGTTCTTTGCTTAAACAGAACTGTTTTGAAGAAAATGAGGCATACCACATATTCCTAAACATTTTACATCCAGGACAGCTCTTGGTCAAAACAGTTCCCTGACTATGCTGCACATATTTTACATTAATATTTCAGCAAAGAAAAATTTTCCAGTCCCATTGTCAACTCCCAAAGCCCTCATAATGTTCCCTGTTATACCCTTTGTCTGAATTCCATAGCAAAATTACCATACTAACAATCTTTATAGAATAACTTGGTAACTATAAAAATTGATGGGCTTTTAAAAAGTTGGAGGAACCACCTAGCAAGAATGAATGCAAAAAAAAAAAAAAAAAAAAAAGAAATATAGGAACCTGAAATTGAAATATTTTACATTTACAGTAGAATAATTTGAGCTCCATGTGAATGGCACGTCTTTGGTGATACACACTATAAGGATCTAACATTATTGTAACTTGGCTCATGGTGAGAATCCATGGTTTTCAAGCTGCTATTCAAATAGTACATTTCATTAATCTTAAAGAACTGTTTACAAAGGAATTTCTAAAAACAAGTTGTCAAATTAACTGGAGAATACTACGTAGAGAATACTATATGGAGCTCTCTAGGTATCTGAAAAATATCTGATCAGTTACTATGTCTTTAAACACAATTATATTAAGAGAAAACAACGCATGATGAAACATACTGATGTTTTACAGTAGATGATTGTTCTAAAGGGCTTTTCTGTGTCAGTAATGCCGTCTGTAAACTCAGCATTCTTACTCTAAAATATTTTTTCTTCTTGCTGGACGTAGGTAATAGCTGACAGATTTTATTTTCCAGATTTTCCATAATGAATCCTATATATTTCTAGCATTAGAGATGTCCTTGTTATCAAAATATATCCATCCATATCTAGCCAATTACTGGCAGTAACAAGCAAAACTAAACATGTATATGATTCTCTGAAATCTCTTTAAGAATATTTCAAGAGCTTTAGAGAAACTATTGAATTAGTTGAGGAAGAAATAATGCCAATATTAATAGCACATTTAAATAAAATAAAATAAAATAATAATAATTAACAAAAACAAACAAACAAAAAAAAAACAGTATACCTTATCCTTAAGACAGTACGGTGACCTGAAAGATAAAAGTAAGCTTCTGCATCGTTCATCAAAATTTATCCAATATAAAGTGCTTCTGTAAGTAAAAAAAAAAAAAAAAAAAAAAGGCGCCACACAGAACTTATTTTCTTTGAATGCTGAAATACCATTCCTGTTGTTACTCACCTCAGAAATTCAGTGGGGAAGTTAAAATGCTCTTTGGATACCTACATGCAGAAGAGGTTGCTACTCATTTAATTTTGGGTGTTGTAGCACTGACATTTGACATAATGATACAAGTAGCTCATCTACCGTCTTTACCAAGTAGAAAACATGCCCATTGTGAAAACGACTTTTTCTGGAATTCAGCAACTGACGATTTCTGAATATTTATAGAGAACAATGGATGTGAGCCTAGCGAGGCTGTGGTGAAGTGTTACAACAGTGGCAATGGTGACAGTGGGTCTCCTCCATTGGTGCAGATTTTGACAAGCATGGCTCTTGTTCATTGCTGGCAGAAATGCATAGCTAATGGTGTTGACTATGTTGAAAGATTGTGATTTGTAGCTGACAATTTGCTCTACCAATTATTGTTATTTTGCTCTTTGTATCAGTAGTATTTTCCATGGAAATAAATAGGAGGCATTACTTACAGGTACATCTGTCACATACACGTATCATTTTAAAACTAAAATTACAATTTTTCATAGAATTAAAAAATATGCAATATGTGTATTTATTTTGTTTTCCAGTATTATTCAATATGTGACTGGTGTATGCTTTATTTTTATTTCTAATGTGTATGTTAATTTAAGGTTATTTTTTACAAGAACTTTCAGCAGTAATTAATTTGGTATACAGAGTAAAAGAAATTTTAGTAAATTTAAATGCTAATTGAAAGCTAATGCCAGAATTGATATTCTTGTTGATTTTCTAACTGATAGTTCTTTTTCCATTAGTTTTTCTAATTCACCATTTATAATAGCTATTATAACAAGAATTGCAATTAAAAATATAGTATTCATTTTTAATACAAATACAAGCGAAAATCAGCACAGTATTTCATGCCAAATAATATGGTCTCATGTTTTTTTCTGTAATTTAAATTTATTTAGCTTTTTTTTTTTTTCTTCTCATACAGAGAGTAACAGATACATTGTCTAAAGGGATATAGGACACTCCATGTTATTCAGACTCTGACTGAATCAAACGATCATAGAAAGGCTTGGGTTGGAAGGGACATCATCTAATTCCACACCCCTTGCCATGAGTAAGGTTGCTCAGGTCCCCATTCAACCTGCCTTGAAAGCTTTGAACCCAGCCTTGTTCTCTCCCAGGGAAGGGGCATCCACAGTTTCCCTTTCCAGTGCATTACAGCTTTCTCCATAAAATGTTTCAAATAATATTAAAAAAAATATTGAAGAAAAACCACCCACCACTCATCAGGGAGACTGAATGTCAAGTTATGTGGGATAAGGCCCTTGAACACCCTTGGGAATCTTATCTAAGTTTCTATGTGAATAAACATTCAATGGGATGCAAATTTGCAAGGGAAGGAATGCAATTTAAACCTCTACATATATGTCTGTGAACTTTGGCTTTGCGATGCAAACACTTGTTTGCATTTCCAGATATCAACCAAGAAGAGAAAGCCATTTATATGTCTCCTCCCAAAAACATAAATTAAAAATTAAGTCATCAGCATCATCTTCATAGAGACTGAATATCCCATTGTGTTTGTTATACTGTGTGCTGGAGAGAAAAGGAAGTGGAGAACTTCTTACTGAAAAATTGAATAAGTGGAATCCATTTTGCTGGGACCAAAATATTACCAGGAACATACAGAATAAGAACATGGATACAAAAGACAGGATTTTTCAGTGTGGTGGTTACTGAAGTAAGAAAGAGTTTGAGACTGACAGCTTCTGTGACAAGAGTTTGATCCAACACCTATTTATATAAGAAGGTGGCTGTACTTTTCCTTCATCTTCCTTTTTATTTTTGATTTGTTTATTTTTTTTAAACAAGTAGAAACCAGAACTGATGCATCCAGCTCAGCATATGGCCCCAGGCAGTTTAAATAAAAATTTGTATTTCTGGTCCAGTTCGGCCTGGTTCCATGATGAATGGTGTGGCGGACCCATGGACGCGTGCCTGAGGAAAGGAGAATGGGAAAAAGAAAAAGAGCAGAGAGGTGGACCTAAAAACATAACAGCAGCAACAGTCTGAGGAGGAGAACTTATTTACTAAATAAGATATAGGAACACAAAATAACACAATATAATACAATATAATTGAAATTGAAGCTAATAAATCAAATAAAGAGAGAGATTATCTGAAACTGAAGGCCTTAAGCTATAGCTGAAGGTGAGATGGCTAAGAAGCTCCCACTGCTGAAATGAACAGCAAAAAGAGGAAGTCTTGGGACTTGTGTGCAGTTGTATCTTTCCCTCTGGATGGCAAACTGGAACGCAAAGTCCTCTGGGGTATGTAGTTCTTCTCTTCTGAGAACCAGGTACCCACAAATTTGTCAGACCATGGACGTGGACCATTAACTCTTTAACTCCCGGTGCCTCACATGATGTTATGATGTGGAATACTGACAACAAAAATCATGAAACCATGACATGGTCACAGGCATTTTGAATGAAAATTAGTACTGACAGTAGCTTTGATTCATGCTGTTAAGGTGGGAATTCATTGTTTATTCTAGGCTTCTAGCCTTAATGTGTGTCCTGAGACTATGAATCAAATGCGGGAAACAGTGTGACACAGTGTGACACTGGAAACAGTGTTTATTAAAGGCTTATCTAGGTATGAAACAAGGCATGTTCTATGTCAGAAGACAGCATGTAATAGGAAAGAAGGAAGCTGTAGTCTGGCACTTTACAAACAAGGAGAGACAGGCTAATCTTTGGTTTTAGCTTTTGTGTTTTTGTTTGTTTGTTTGTTTGTTTGTTTGTTTGTTTTGCTTCTCTGGTCAGACAATTTATCTAGTACAGTGATTGAGAAGACCTCATACAGCTTGATGCCTGGAATTGCTAACCAGCAGATGTGAGTGGTGTCAGGCTGTGTTTGGCAGTGCCAGAGATTCACTCCTGCAGGAAAAGCCGCAGCAGCTTCCATGCACAATTCATACAAGGTCTTGGAGAATGAAATGCTTTTTCAGTACAGGCATGTGGCAAGTCCTGCAGGATGCTCTATCTTGTGGCCAGCTGGCCCAGTGAAGTAATGACTCTGCAAAGGTTCAGTGACAAAGCAAGGAGACATGCCACTCATCAGAGCATAAGTGCTGTCTTCAGCATTGTGGAGTTGCACTTGATTCCATCCTTCGAGAGAGTGGAAGTAGAATGTCACTGTTAGTAGTACCTGCTAGAGTTACATAAAGTGAAATGCTCATCACTTTCTGCTGTATCCTCATCCATTTATGGGAAGGACATTTCCTACAGTGACAAAACTTTCACACAGTGGAAAAAATAAGTTGGACTCATTGCAGAGCCTGAGGCAATTACAGAAACACATCTCAGATGGTGAGAATACTTTTCAGTGGCAGAAGCAGCAGAAACAACAGCAGCTTATTATACCAACAAGAGCTAAACAGGGTTTGCAGCCAAAAAATTTGACAGACCAAAATATTTCTCTTACTCTCTAAGAACATGGTTAACATGTCTCATGGACTTAAGTTCATCTCACTCTTTATGTTCTCTCTAGAATGATTCAAACACAGAATATAAGAGGAGGAAGTTCATAGATCATTCTTTCACTTATAAAATGATTCAAGCCTTTGGTTTTATTACAAATAGCTGTCATTTTGATGCTTTCATCACAGTCCCTTCCACACGCTTTCAGTTTATAAAGACAAATCTATTTACATGTTAAAATTAAAGCAGTTGGGTATTGTGTTGAACATAAATAAGCACTACAGAAGTACATCTGTCACTATACCTATCTCTGTCAATCTTCTGCCAGTGCAGTTTGTGCATGGGTTGGAATAACATACAGAGCAGCTGAATCAATCTTGAAATCTTTATGTTGACTGTGATAATGTGTCTGAGGGGTCAGTCACAATTTTTTAAGTTCTGCCCATTTTCTCTCTTGGACACAACAAGTCTAAATGACTACGTAGAATAGAATATCCAGGTCCCAAAAGGGTCAGAAGACTTCATTTATCTAGTGTGCAATGTGTTAACTTTATACTAGAAATAATGAAATAAAACCAACTGTAAAAGTCAGAGGAATCAGTGTTCAGCCTTATGATCAAACCAGTTTCGTAGGAAGGGTTTTGCTTCTCTTGGAAGTATTCAGAGAAAACAATTTAAAAATATATATGCCTAGAAAAATAAGCCTTAGAGGAAATGGAATTCGCTTGTAATTGTTTTTTTGTTTGTTTGTTTGTTTTCCTGTACATTTTGGAAGGCTTATTAGCATTTTGAGTGTTATACATTTGGGTTTGAATAAAACGGTCTCTTTATACTGAAAGATCAATGGGATTTTTCTCTAATTGACCAGCTAGCTCAATGTTTTCAGTAAATAACATGATGTACTGCTGTTTTAATGAAGCAAGATTACTATGAAGTAAGCAATGGAAAGCTGTATAAAATATTTGCAATGAGTTAGAGCCAAAAAATGATTTCCTTGCTTTTATAGTAAAGAAATTGCTAAAGTGTAGCATTATAATAGGATATTATTTTCAATTTAACATGATCTCATTTATGGTTAGACTGAAGAACAGAGCAGTCTCATTGAGATAAGGTAAAAGTCTTGAGGGTGATGGGAAGAACAGTTCATAACTGTTAAGGTGAGAACAGAGAATGTAATCTTCAGGATTAGTAGTTCTGAAGAAACATGTTGCAGTTTTGAAGCATGTTAATATTGAATAAATTTAAGATATTTGACTACTTAAAGACCTATTCTCCTTCATATATACTTACATTTTGATATATACTTTTATCTTAACTTCATTTCACAGCAAAATGAAGACAAGACACATTCAGAGAACATTCTAGTTTCAAGGAAAATAAGCTCTCATCTGAGAAGTAACAAATAGAGATTCCTTCTAGATCTTCAAAATATCTCAATGAACAATAATTAGCAGGGACAAAAGTTGCAGTTTTGATTCCCTTAAAGTGAACAAAATTTTGTCAATAATTATGTGTGTGTTTGTTTTTGTTTGTTTGTTTGTTTGTTTTCTCGGAGACAGCATCATAGAAAGTATTTTGGATCCTCTATTAAGAAAAATTCTCAGTAGGAATTTAACTTGCTGGGAAATCTTTTCCAAAAAAATATCTAGAAAAATGTATTAAAGAAATAATTTCTTACATCTCACTTGCCTTTCAGATTAAGGCTGCCTTTTTAAAATCTTCATGTGTTAACTAGAATTTTCTTTCACGGCCTCCTCCTATGCTGCCTGTCATCAATATATTTGCCACATATTTCAGTTTTTAAGAATCCTGTGGATACAGAATTTTTTTTTTTTTTCAGGCCCAGATCTCATTTACACATTACACTACATCTGTCCTGCATGCTGAGAGGAGGGAAGTGACATTTTCATGTAGCTTAAAGGAAAACTGTTCTCATTTCAAGAAGTCCAGCTTTCTAAAAGTTCACACATTAGGGATCATTTGTCAACTGAGATAGGGGATGGCATTAAAAAAGTGTTTAATATCAGTTGACATTTTGTAGGGAAGCAATATGTGCAATATATCTCAGTGCAAGAATCTATGCAAAATTTTCCAGCATTAATTGTTTATGGCTTCAATGAAGAAAATATAGTAATTCTAGTAATTCTCTGTTTTTGTTTTTGTTTTCCTGGAAATTTTATTATGTTGTAATCTGCTGTGGAGTTTGTAAATGTTCCTTGAAAGCAGTGATGTAAACAATGTGCTGGACTAGACAACTGCTTGATACCATTTATACTCATCTTCTCTTACATCTATATGTGCATAATATATTTTTTAACCTTTCTTAAGAAAAGGTCAGGATTAAAATAACAATGTTACATACACATCATATTGATACCGGTTAAAGAAGTAAGTTAACGTTATGGAAAATTTGAGACATTTTATCAGTGAGGATGATGAAAATAAGGTTTTGAAAATATTGAGATGTATGGGGAAAGTATAATAGTAGGCAGTAGGAATGTGAAGAATGGATTTCTGTTGAGTGGCAGAGGTTCACTGTCTTCTTTCTAATCAGAACTGAGTGACTGGTACTAGACAAAATCCAATATCTTGGAAGAATGTATATTGTGTTCTTTTGCTAAGGGAACTTTTAATGGTCTTCTACCTACCCCGTGCCTTTGAATGTCTCAGAAAATATTAATGGTATCTTATTTCAGCCAGTTTTCTGTTTTTCTCTGCTGAGGTTTCAGAATACACCTCAACTATTATTCAAAAACAAGAACATGAGTGACAAAGCATTCCTAAAATATTTGAATGAATTCGGACGCTGAACTTTATGGAAGACCTGGAAAATATATCTGCCAAATTATGCTTCTATATCTGATATCTACATCAACAGTATGTTTGGACCCTGGAAACTCCCTTTCCCTGTCATTTTGCAACATTCTGAACAGAAAGAAAGAGACAACTGAAAGCTGTCATCATCCTACTTCTTTCTAGTCTGGTGATGTACATGTGAAAGACTACTATAATGAACTTAAACTACACATGTGGTGTATTCATTAACACAAGTCTTGGAACAATTCTGAAGATCAACACTGTGCAGATGGTGATGTTCACTTTACAACTGAATGAATCCTTTGGTGCATTTCTTCAAAAAGTGGTTCGTATTAGTCAGTGAACACAGTGTCCTGGAAGTTATTCAAAATCAAAATCTGCAAGTATTTGTTACATATGGATTGTCTATTTATTACAAAAATGATTAGGTGTTGGAAACAGTTGTCAGTAGAAGAAACCTTGCAAGTACATGTCAAATCTCCAGTTGTTTGTCTTGCAGTATATAGATTTTAAAAAACAACTATGTGCAAAATTACAGTACACAAAAAATAATCTTGCCTATAGTGTAAAATGACAGATACCTGACAATATTGAAAATGCTATAATTTGTTCAGTAACCTGTCTTTCTGGCTGCTGCTTGGTGATATGTACGAGGCCTGCTCCAAAAATTATGTCTCCTGTTTTATGATGCTAGCTCACATTGTCAGAGGTGGCTGTTAGTAGTATGGCAGTAAAGATTAAACCTTCCCACCAATATTCAATTTGATTTTGTTGTTGTATGACAAATGACAGCAGCAGTCTGATAAAACAGCAACTGACATGTAAGTGCGGATGAAGTAAAGGCGTGTCATTAAATTCCCTCATGAGGAAAAAATGGCACCCACTGACATCCATTGATGTTGCTGAACATTTGTGGAGATAACAGTGGATGTGAGAACAGTGAGACAATGGGTGGTTTGTTTCAGCAGTGGTGACATAGGCACCTTTACTAGTGCAGATACATACAAGCACAGCATACAGACTCCTGTTCAACACTGGTGAAAATGCATGGCTAATGGTGGTGACTGTGTTGAAAAATAATTTTCTCTAGATGAGAATATGCTCTATAAAAATGTCATTTTACTCTTTGTATCCACTGTAGTTTTGATGAAAAAAAAAGGAGGCAATGCTTTCGCAGCAACCTTTGTACCTTCTGGACTTTAATGTGCAATTAATTTGAAATTTATACAGAGCATAGAATATTTCTTCAAAAATCCTAATTTCTGTGTCCATGGCTCTTCTGAAATTGTATATTCTTCCCTTTAATTTAGCTTATCGATAAAATGGAATAAAAATCTTCAGCATCCAGCTCTGGTAAACTAAAACGTCTTACATAGTAAAGCTAGAAGAAGTTCAAAGAATAATGTTTATCACAGCACAGTGATGTTGAACATCAATAGCTGTTGTTGAACATCAATGCACAGGAAAAAAAGAAGTGAAAGAATGTGAAAGGCTTTCCTTGGTTTTTTCAAAATCAAAACCAGCATGAAGCACATGACATGTAAGTAAAAGAGAATCAAAATCAGTGTAGCTCAAAGTGAATTACTCAAATCATACAACAGCTGACTGTTGTTCTGCATTTTTTTTTCCATATGATGCCACTATGGCATCTTATTTAGCAGTCAGGCAACTCACTAAGAACTTTCAGTCACAAATGCCCAGCTACGTCCCATCGTAATAAGGCTTTGGGGGTCAATGAAAGAAAGGACAGACTCTTTATTAGGTTCTGTTGTGATAGGACAAGGGAAAATGATTTCAAAACAAAAGAGGAGATATTTAGATTGGATATAAGGAAGAAATTTTCTTATGAGAAGGGTAGTGAGGTATTGGAACAGGTTGCCCAGAGACGTGGGGGAAACTAAACTCTCTCTGAAGACATTCAAGGTCAAGTTGAACTGGGCTCTGAACACCTGATCTAGCTGCAGGTTTCCCCATTCGTTGAAGAAGACTTGGATTAGATGAACTTTAATGGTCCCTTCCAGCTCAAATCATTCTTTGATTCTATGATAATGCCAATATAATGCCCTCTTAAAATGGATTTTTTTGTCCTTTCCTTTTTTCAGAGTGTTTTCAGAATTCCTTTCTTACTGTGGTCAGGCATCTTGTAATATCTGAACTAAATGTAATTATAGCCAGCCTATTCACATTTGTGCTTTTGCCAACAACTAAGCAGTTTTAACAGCTTTGTTTTCTAAGAGTTTCCTTTTGTTGTTGTTCTTTGTCAGACTACAGAAGGTAGTAGAGAAGGAAAACAATGTATCAGGCAATTCAAATTTTACTGAAATATTAGAGAATGTCACCTCACAAATTTGACTGAAACAAATTTTTGTCTATTTTGAAAATACAGAAATCTTGTTGACAGTTCAGTACAAAGTGTAATGATACAGAACAGTGGACTGAGATGGAAGACTTTACTAGAGGTAGAATATGTTACTTTTTCATTTTGAGCTTACCAAATAAATAAAACACAATGAGACAGAAGGGTTGGAATTATCACTAAAATTAGTAAAACAGGAGATCTAATTATAAAGACAAAGAAATGGAAAGGAAACATGCTTGAGCAAAGAAGGTAGTACTGAAAACAAGAGGAAGGAAATAGTGAAAGAATGGTGTATATCACATACTCAGACTCAATTATGCCAACACCATAGTCTGTCTGAATGATAGAATTAATATGTAAGATAGTACTAAGTCTGCCAAAGCCAAATCAAAATCAAATGCCAAACAAAACAAAAATTGACCTTCCAAAACCAGCTTTTGCTATATATATGTAGAAGACGGATGAACAGTAAATGAAGTTTTACATGTGACAATGGCAATTTGTTAATACAAACTTGAAATTAATGTTGAAAATTTCTAGACAATTTTTTTGTGTAGATATGTCATCTGTTTATTTGGATAAACTTATTATGTTAGATCCAGAAGTTACTTTAAAAGTTTATCAGTTCCCTTTATTGTTGTGCATTATTTTGTTTCAGTTTTAGTGCATTAGTAATCCTGTTATTTCTTTAACCTGTGATTCAGCTGGTACCGATGTCAAGAGATGGTTAAGAAAATATGAAAAATAATAGGTAATTATTTTATTACTTGCTGTAAATTAAGTGGGCATTTTACTTCACCTGCTCCTGAACTAGAGATGAAATGTTAAATGTGTAACAACAGAACTTGAAAATCCATTATATGCAGTAGAATGTGCCGTGTAACTTACTTAAACTATAGCTTTTTAACGATTTATTTATTATTGTGACAGGACAAGAAAGAAACAGAGATGACAGAGATGAGGAAAGTGAGCAGAGTGGTGACTGAACAAAAACAGTTTTGATGATGTTGAACTACATCTCCTAACAGGAAAGCAGATTAAGTTACACTGCTTTTAATTCAGTCTCTCTCATTATTATACTTGCTTACAATTGTATGAACTTTCTTGTACTGAATAAAGACTTATGGTAAAAACAATAAAATACATAAAAACAAAATAGTAATATTAAAAATGCACCCAATTTGTGACAAAGCAAACTATCGCAAATACGTTCAGCTTGCAAAACAAATGCATAGAAAAATATTTAGTGTCAGCATGATTTGATAAGGAGTGCTTTTATCTCTAAAAAACAGCTGTTCACAGCCACCTGGTAATATCGAAAGATCAAATAGTTCAGTGGTGTGAATGAAGGTAAGGATTACAAAGTGAAATATTATAATTCCATTGTTTTTTAACTATATAGGATTTTTCATGATTTTATTTTATTTTTTGGTAGAAATAAATGAAAAGAGCTGACTTCATTGAGTCATTTAAATATTTACTATTCAGTTAATAATAATAAAAAAGAAAAAAAACCAACAACAACAACAAAAATAATCAGAAAAAGCCCAAAGCTGTCTGATTAGGCATATCAACCACTGGCAACTGGTATCTGGGTAACCATGGAAAGCACCTTCACATCTAGCTCACCTTCAGAGCTCTTTATTTATTTGTCCTCCTTTCTAAGAAAGGAGAGACCATGTTCTTATGTGGATAACTAAAATCATCGTTCCCATCACGTTCTTGTCAGCCTGCAGCCTACAGATGAATCTGTCAGCACAGGCACTTCATCTTTGCCAATGTAAGTGTTCTCCCACTGGGAACTATTTTGAGCTGCACACAAATAGCCAACAGTGCTGAACAATATAAACTGATAGTACATATCTTCAGCAGGCTACACAACCAACAGTTCATCTAACTCAACATCTCTCTTTCCTCTCTTTTTTTTTTTTTTTAGGCTATCTTTTGGTTTCCTTATTTTTTCTGTTTTTAATCATGTGACCTGCAGTTCATTTCATGCTTCCCTTTTCCATTCACTCCAACTTGTTGCCTAAAACACATTCATATTTTTCCTTTATTTTATTCTCAGAATGAGGCTCTGAGGATATGTAAGATATATATCTACTTCCAATCTGCATGAGAAAACCAATAGGCAGAGTAGGAATGAACTGAAGATTAGAAAAGTGAATAAATGGGGTAAGAATGCAAGATGCCTCTTCTTAATACCATCCAACGTTTCAAGTGTTATTAACTCAGGGCGTCAGTAAGATTTCTGTTCCCATGAACCAATTCTTAGTCCTTATTGCCATTTGCTCCCTTGGATGTGAGGGAATGTCATGGAACAGCATCACAGAAGGGTCAGGTTCGGTATTAGGACACTGACAGAGTGGTCAAACACGGGAACAGACTCTCCAAAGTAAGTGATCACGACACTGCTGGAGGTGAAGAAGAGTCTGGACAGCTTTTTGATTTTGGGATGATTTTTTGTGGAGTGAGGAGTTGGACTCAGTGGTCTTTGTGGGTCCTTTCAATCTCTGGATATTCTACAATTCTGTGATTGCAATTGTTTTATTCTTCTTATTTTCACAGCCACTTCTGGACAAGTTACTAAACTTTGTATGAAGACTTATCTCTCTGTGTTATTATTTTTTTTTAACTTAACGCTTAATAACTTGATTAACTGGGTTTGAAAGGATAAGTAGCATCATCAGAAAGCGCCTTCTTTATATCATTACTTTCAACTCTTAAAAAAAAAAAAAAAGTGAAAGCATTACTACATTCTTTGCTTCCAGAAAGATCAATTTCAATTAGAATGAGCTTAGTAATCATAAAATAAGGTAAATTCAACATCTTGCTTCTTCATCGGGACATGACTCTTCCTTTTGTATAAACAATATTTCAATTCTAAGTAATAAAACATTACTTGCTTACAGCAGTTGAAGTGCTACAAGGCTGTGAAGACAGAAAAATACATAAGACCAGAATATTCAGAGTATTTACTCTCAGCTGAGCTGACACATTTTGATATCCAATTGAGCTTAATACTGTAATTATACCATGAACAAACTGGAGCATGAGAACAGATTTATTTACAGTATTGATTTCCATCAAAAGAATGCTAAAAAATAAGGAAAATCATGCAACTTAGCATGAATGGCATTTGTTAAGCATTCTTCACTGTACAAAAAATGTGTTTAAATGAATATTGAGTCAAGCAGCCCATGGAAGAACTTGATTGAAATTGAAGTTTAAAAAATGAAGTGTACTCACACTAAGAGACCTCTATATTGAAAATGGTTCTGTTATATCAACAGCTGAGTTTTATCACACTTAACGGACTATCATACAGCATTACATATGTCTACATTGCCTTTCAGCTGTTAGTTCAGCTTCTAGTTATTCACTTTCTGAAATTTTTCCCAGTTTGGACATTATCTTTACTACTCTGAATACTTTAACAGAATCAGCAACTTCTGTCATTTTTATACTCATCTCCCTTTTCAGGATTCATGTGCATATGTCGAACATCAAAGGACCCAGCATAGATTTCTATGGAAATTCTGCTCTGAACTGCCTTCCATTGCAAGAGCTGTTGTCCATTTACTCCTGTCATCTGCTTCTTCCCTTTTTTTTTTTATCTTTTTTTTTTTTTTTTATAACAATTAACCTTTGCTTTACAAGTACTTGTTGTACTTGTTCATGATTACTACCCTTAAAAATCTTGGTTGAGGAATTATTGAAAACACTGTGCAAATTCAAGCAAATGATAGCCAGGTCTCCTTTACCTAAATGCTTGAAAGTCTTACCAAAGAACTTCAGTAGGTTTGTGACATCCTGTATTAGCCATATGTCCTTTAATTCCAGTATTTATTCATCCATAATTCCCCTGGAGCACTGTTTTAGCCACTTTCTAGTCCTCTGATACTGAGTCAGTGTTCTACACACCACAGTATGTAGTCTGATTGTTTTACACTGGAGTTCCTTAGAACTCTGGGGCAGAAGCCATCTGTTCCTGGTGATTTGTTAATGCTTGTATCATCTTCTTGATCTCTTTTGTCACTAATTCTGTCAACATGGATGCACAACAAAACAAAACAAAAAAACTGCACACACTGAAACAACAACAAAAACCTCAAAAAATCCCCAGCAGACCTAATCAACAAAATTAGACAACCAACAAACCAGACAAACAAACAAAAAAAATACCTCAATGCTATAAGTTTTATTTAATTAAAATATTCTTTCTATACTTCTGCTGTTCTACTATCTCTGAAGGTTATCTGTCAATTCTCCTTTTCTCTAAGAAAAATATTGTAGTTTCAGTTTTTGCACCATTTCAAGTGCAAGCACCATTTCAGATGTTTTTTTGTTATTTGCTGACCCACATTACTGTGCATTTATACTTTGCCTGCTGCAGTTTATGATATTTTTCTGGACACATTCCAGTTTTTTTGCAAGATGACTTAAATTATTAGCTCCCTTTGCATTGATTTTTATCTGCTGCTATTTATCATCGTCCTCAAGTCTTTATTGACAGGTGATACGCTTTTGCTCTATGCCTTCAATACATTTTCCATGCTGATTTCAAATACTTTTTTTAACTTCTGTGAGTTTTCTCACTTTCTTGTAGTTTCGCTTTTGAAAACTTAGGACAGATAAGGTAAATTCATTTCTACTGTCCCTTGAGAGAGGCTGAATGTGAGCACTTTGCAGTCACTATCACAGAATATCTCTTTTAAGATTTTGGAGTATGTCTCACATGCTGACATAGATCAAATAGTTGTGATGAGTATCTAAAACAACCTTAGCATCATGCTTCAAGGCCACTTTTCTCATCTGTACCAAAGTAAGTTACGTTCTCCACTCTGCTTCTTTGACTTCCTAAATATGTTATTGTCACCGTTACTTCTGTATAAACAAATGACACAATCCTTTTCTACAGATTTTTGGATGTGACTGAGGTAGCAAAAGATAGTACTGAAAATTAGGAAACAGAAGTCTTAGAACAGTCTGTTCTGTTCAGCTGCATCTCTTCAGATTCTTCATGTTATTTCTTAATGACAGATTTTCACTTGCAGACTTACTACTTAAGAAAACATAGGCCAAATTTATGTCTCTTCTCTCCTCATAGAGTAAATGTAAGCTGTTACTGTCTCCTTGTCCAGTCACATTGCCCATGAATCAGCGTCCAACACTTTATCTGTACCACACTCTTCCACATATGGTTCCCATTCCTTTACCTCACAGTCAAATTTTCTTTCCAGCTTTATTGCAGGTGTTGTGCAGCTATAAATTCAACATAGAGGAGTAGGTTGATGTTATGGTTGTAATTTTCTAGTTTTCAAAGCAGCCAGCAGAGGTATAAATTATTAAATAAGTACATAGTCCTTATGCTGAAATAAGTGGGAACAGTTTATAATCCTGAGTCAGTGAGTTAATATTTATCACTGCAATATTATATTGATAGATCACATTGCACAGCTGCCTTCCATTTTTAATGTTCTTCTTCTAGGCTCAGATGTTCTCCTATAATCTCTTTATTAGAGAAAGGCAAGGTAACTATGAATATATGTTCCTATATAAATACAAGATAAACTACAGAAAGTAAAATAATTTATCACACATATATTCTCACATTTTTTCAGAACACATACATAGTCCTAAGTAAAGCAATGGGAATCTTCACCTTTCCTCATCTCCTTATATTTCCCCCATACTCAGCAGACATCCCAAACACTACTTCCAAATATTCTCTTTCTTAGTTTGATAGGATTGTACAATATAAACCTAGGCAAATACGAAGCAAATACACAACAGTCAGCAAAAATGATGCCCTGCACTTCAATTTCAATTCAGCCACTATTGTAAATGGCAGATGTCCATTTTTCCTCAGAGGATTTCCACTACAAACCTCAGCTATGTTCACAGAGCTTTTGAAATTGAATGAAATTCCTGGATTGTCAAATCCACTCTCAACTATAGCAAGAAAAATGATGTAGAAGTCTAGTTCAAGGGAACACATTATAATGCCAGTTGCATATGTTACTTATCACCTTAACACACAGTAGAGAACACCAACAGTAGTTCAAAATATACAACCTAATTAGACACAAGAGAATTACAAACTAAGTTCCTCACCAATATCAGATGTTCCTTTTACTTGCTAAATTGGGCTGCAGATTCATTTAGGCAATAGAAAAAAACACAAAAAGAGATAAAATAATCAGGTGGATCTCTCCTTACAGTTAAAATATTATGAAGGAAACAGCTCTAGGAACAAGGAGTCAAGGCTGAAGATAGTTTTAGTAAACATTGTTAGACAATGCTGGAAGCAGACTGCTTGCTAAGGCAATGAACAAAATCCTTTCTGGTCATGCTGCCAGATAGACTTAGTCCAAAAAACCCCTCATGATCTCATTCATAATAAGGCACCTACATCATAAAATCACAACATAAAGTTTTTAGGAGAGAACAGCAAACCATGTCACACCAAAACTTGAAGATGACCTTTGCAAAAGGGTCCAAATTTCTCCACATGTACTTTCTTTTCAAAAGGATATATCTGTTGCATCCAGTCTCAACCACCAGGAGCCAGGAAAAGCTGGAGACAGTGCCATGTAGCTGGCTGAAGAGGATTATGAAAATATGGAAGTTTGTTGCTGAAGGAAATATGATGTGAAACTCTAGTATGTATCAGCAGGGGAAGATGATGTAAACTTTTACTGTGTATTGGATTAAATTTTAATGTCTAAACACCTAATCTGAGTAAACCCTCTGGATGAACCTGAGAAGTCAAGAATTAATATGCAAAGCCAGCACAATTCAGCAATGAATTCTTTGCTGTGAGATGCACAGCCTGCTATGCCAAGCACTGAAGAAAAGAAAATCCTTGTGAATCGAGAGATAAACACAATGTTGGTATAAAGTGAATAATGAGAACATTTCTTCAATCACTCACTTACTATATATATATATTTTTTTTTCTGAATTTGTTCATTTGTGATGTGGTAAGTTAATACTAATATGTGTATTTTACCTTAGCTTGTGTAATTTAGAGGTGATTTTCAAAACTGCTAATGTAAAGCCTTCTGTCACTCAGAGATATGGTGTATAAACCCAGGGCATTTGAGCAACCTTACAAATTATCATAGGAATCAGAGAAAGTATCTTCTAGTGACCACCAACAGCCAGAAATATTTTCTGGCATGTGAGAATGTAAGAAGCAGTATAGTTGATGGAACCTCAGCTGTTTTATCAAGAAACAATAAAAATATACTTTGGAGACTTTAATTTGTTTAGGGTGCTAGGTCATGACCTTACTCTCTAATTTCATATCATGTCTCTAAGATAATACAAATGATAGGGAAAAAATGCAAAAAACAAAACAAAACAAAAAAAGATAATGCATCAAGAGAGATAAATGATTTCTGTCTGGTCTCAAAAGAGAAGTCACTGCCTGTGGTTGTAATATATATATTCATTTTTAATATTTTTTATGTTTTTTTTTTTCTTTTTTCCTCACAAATCCTTAATCAGCTTTGATAATAAAAGGCAGAAGGTGAGCAGGAATAGAAATTGCTGTGGCAAAACTGGCCTTCACCCCCCCTCTTCCATAACCTTGTTTATCGTGTTAGCCATGAGTCAAGAGTGAAAAATAGAAGCAACCAGCTAATATTTCATTATTTCACTATAAGGCAGCTTTTCCTTCTCTGAGTTAGTGGTCACTTCATATATTATGACTGAGTGGTTAAATGTAGATTGAGAATGGTAGTACTACCAGCATCAAATAGTAACAACCAAGTTATATTCACTTGTGTTTCTGTATCTCAATAGGCAACTGATATTTTAGGATGCATTGTAACAGAACATCACTGCAAGTATCTATCTTCTAGAAAAACTATGCATTGTTTTCATTGTTATTGTGTAATGAAAGTGAGCTTCTGTTCACACGATCAAGCTAGGAAAAGAAAATCTGCAAGAAAGTTTAGATTTATAGGAATTTATCTCTTCTCTAGAGTAAGTTCAAATCAAGGTAACATCATAAAGTAGTAGAAATTATACAAATACGACAATGCACACATATCTCCATATAGCATATGCATTACAAATAGGATAACAAATCCCTGAACACACCAAAATTATGGTTTTCTCCCTTCTGAAGTGTGAAACACATTTACAGCTCAGAGACTTATCTGTTTACTTTTACTGAATTTTGGAATTATCATCTTCTACTCTCCATTTGCTAGGACATTCTAACCAGGCTTCTAAACTCACCTTTCCAGTTCATTTACAATTATCATTAAAGTTATATTCAATCCCAAAAATGAAGATAGTGGAAACTGACTCATTTTATGAAAAGAAAAAATTTCCATTGTAACATGTCTTGGCCTTTTCCGGTACATCTCTTACACAGGTTTGTTCTATATTTGTTCAAGCCTCATAAGGCTGAATCAGCTGTTTTGTGTTGCTGTGAGTGCTCTGATAGATTTGGTTCTGCCATACACGTCAATTTTGATTGTGATATTCACTGACGAGACTGAAAATCAGAAAAAAGATAACAGCCAATATAAACTATTTGATTTAGATAATAATGGAAAGAAAATTTGCCTTCCCTGTTACCCTTTGCTACTAGGACAAGAAAAATATAAATCCTGATGCAGTTTGTATCACACATATGTCTAACTGGTCTGGAAATCAGTAGTACTAAGCAAAGTTGGAAATTCTCATTCTGACTAGAACCAGGAAAGCAAAATTAAATTTTTAATATATATTTTAGGAATGTGTCTCTAAAAACAAAAACATGCAAGAAGATCTTTTCCGTATTAATTAAACATTCCAACAGTTTCAGTATTGAAATAAAATGCTTCACTTACAGGACTGCCACATAATTGTCTATATAAACTTTGTTCTTTCTATCCTGAGATGACTTTTAAGAATCAAGTACAAATAACCGTCTCCCACAGACAGAATCATATATTTGTAAAACATGAGGATCTGAGTATAGAGTATCTGAGTATCTGAGAGTATCTGAGTGCTCAGACCTTCCCTGTAGAAAAAGTTGAGATAAAAAAGTAAAACTAATTTAAGTTGGTGTGTTCCAGGTCAACCCAACAAAATAATTCATGAGTGATCAATTCAAAATATAATATTTAACAGTTTCTTTTATTAAAAAAATCATTATTTTCATGAAGTAAATGTTTTATACCGACACATTTCAATTATTCCTATAAAAATTTTCCAGAATGAATGTGAATTTTAACTGATTCTTTTTTCAAGTAATGAGAATGAAAAAATGTGTACAGATTCCAATTTATGAAAATGAAATGTCATAGTTCCTTAGATTCACATTTCTACCTTACTCCATGGAGCTGACTGCCTGCTTTCTCAAAGATGCAAGAAAACAGTTGACTTTCTAACCTACATGTTAAATTCTGTTTGCATTAGAATCTAAGGCTATTTAATAGATGGTGGTGGAATATTCGCATAGAATCTTAAGAGTATGCATTCTACAGCTTAAAAATGCATAGTACCTTGATGAATGAGATTATAATTAAGAAAAAAAAATCTTTTCCCTCAAAAATCAATTAGCACATTTCAAAATAAGAAGAGGCAGCAAAATTCTATACTATTTAGTTATTTGTGTAATCTGCTGTAAGGCTTTATTTTAATTATTTTTTTATAGACACATTTGAAATAATGTGACTAATGTAACAAATAACAGTCAATTGAAAGGGTCCTTGAAGTAAAATATAGATAGAAGACCTTCATTTTGCAATCAAGTTTATTTATGTTGAATCATAATTGTGACTATGCATGAGCTGTTTGCCATATGTCTTCAGTCCTGTGACCGTTGAGTTGTATCTGATAAAGTTCTATGAAATAAACTCAGATGTCGAAGTATCTGAAAGTAGAAATTTATGTGTTTCCATTTATTCTAGATCATAAATGCTTATTAATGGATGTATGTTTCCTGAGTTGTATGAGAGAAAGGCACATTTTGTAAATAGGGGAAAAAAGAAGCTAAAAAAACCCATGAAATAGAAACAAAAATAAAAAGAACAAGGAAAAAAATATTGGTTATGAAGATGAGCTTGACATACTAAATATCAAAAAGCAGTAAAATACACAAATGTGCTGAAAAGGTACCTTTTGTTCTTCAAGAGAAAAATTCAATACTTTAGTCAAAAAGTTAACATCACCTGAGGCACCCAGTTATAGCATACTTTTCTCTGAGGAAATCCGAAGTGTTCTGTATAATAGTATCTTTCATTTAGGCATCCATTTGAATTAAACATTTTTTCCTCATTTGAAAGAGATAAAGCATCATTATTAGAGGAATTGATGATACATTTCAAGTCTTTCTCTCCTGTGGATTCAGCTAGTTCTAACATGGAAAGAAAAATCTTTTAAACTATCAGCATAGCATCTCCACCTCCCATGAGCAACTAATTAATACAGTAATAACACTTAGAAACTTTAATTTTGCTATGGTATAGTTCATCAGATCTTATGGAGAATTTAGTAGAGACTATTTGTCTGAAGAGTTGCTCCATACCAAGAGAGACACATATTCTTGCTTAATCAGAATCCAAGCAGCAAAACTGTCTTGTCCCAGTTATAACTGAGGCAGGTGTCATTCCAACTGAAGATATATCTTAGTTCGTTTAGCCTTTTTGATGAAATGCATATTTAAATATACAAAAAGAGAGGTAATTTTGTCTGTAGTAATTATGCTAATTGGTTATGCTAACCTGCAACCTAGTCGCAACTGCAACATACATGGAACATTTCCTACATACTCTTTTCTCAAAGGATTAGCAGTTGACTGAAATAATATAAAGAGAATGAAGAAGAAGATCATAGCCTTAATCACTTCTCTGTGCTCTTGTGAGTTCTTGTGTCATTACAGTTGCAGGAAAAGTGTCACAAAAAACATCCCCCTTATCAAGTGTTTGGAAAGTACCCCTTGCTTCTAGTTCAACTGAAACACAGCTGTTGGATAGAAGCATTTTGGTACCTTAGTGGCAAGGGACTATCAGGAAAATAACGGGAATGCAATGCAGCCAGGATGGAGCAGGGCAGAAAACAAGTAGAATGCCAGGCTTTTCTGAAAGGAGCTCTGCCCTGCTGAGGCACTTACAGGATTCATGGACATTTATCTAGGGTATGAAACTTCTTCACCAAAACTGTGTCAGACAAGCAGGATGTTACATGACATTGATCTTTAAGATAAGTATGCTCTAGGCAATATATTTCAAATAATCCATTCCTTTGTTAGTTGAATATTGCTGGCTGGCAAGATGTTGCAAGTGTTTCTTAACTGATGAGGACTGCAAAAGTCTATGACACATTACCTAACTATTTTGCTTCCACAATGCATGTATTGGAAATTATGACCAGAAGCATAAACCAAAAATGTGTATTAATTGAAAAAAAAAAATTTCTAATTTACATCAGTGTTTGGATTTTAGTATAGTTTCAATTCATGAATTAAATTACAAACATTTATACAGGAAAATAATCAGTAATGCTTCTATGATTTCATTTTATTGTATAATTAATGAATGTGTTAGGCACCAACATTCTTTGATATTTGATTAGTTACAATTTTATGACAGAATCCCAAATGAATTCATAACTAGCATTCATGAACATATGCTTTTGTTCTCTCTTTAAGTACAAGTACACAATTCATATTGATATACTGCTGACACTCAGGAAGAACAGGTATTCAGAAATGCAGGTTATAGAAGGATGTTCTTGATTTTTTCCTTTTATATTTCTAGCATTAAGGAAGAAACTGATAAAAATATGGAAAACTATTAAAGCAACCTTTGGCTGCAATCCAGGAGAAGACAACGTTTTCACTTGCCCGTGAGCATTAGTGGAAGCAAACAACCCAGTTCACCTCCATTAGCAAAGAAAAATGAAATCAATGCTTGAGAAGTTCATGTCCTTTGCATATCAAAAATTCATTTCTAAATTTTTTATTTCCCGGAGTTGTTCTACTGTATAATTTGAAGTAACAGAAGACTGAGAAAGGAAATGAGGACAAGCAGTGAAATCAGAAATGATTTAAAATCATATAGTTCATTATATACATTTAAAGTCCTTTAATCTCAAAGTAAATTGTTTTCTCAGAGAGATAAAGATCTCTGTTAAAGAAAGAACAACTGATTCTGGCACAGAAGCAATTAATCCTTGCTTTTGTTGCTGACTTTAGAAAAAGAGTGTGAATGAACCAACTAATTGACAGATTTGATCACACACCTATGACAAATTCCTGTAGGTTTTTGAAGGGTAAAGAAAAATGTAGAAGAGCTGTCTATGATTTGCTATTTTAAAAAGACAAGTTTCTTTCTCTAGAGCTCCCATTTTGAAAGTACAATGTGAGTTAAAAAGTTATTATAAATTTTTTTCTTCAATTTATATTTGAAGTCTGTATCTGAGGAATGTTTATACAGTATACAGTATATTTTTACTTTTTTCCAAATATTTTTAAATTTCTCTCACAACACTCTGAAATAAGTATATGAATTGCTTTAGACAGTACATCTAAATAGAGAGGAAAAACACGATGAAGCATAGTTGGGGCTATTCCAGTGTTATCCATAAACTGTAGTACAGAAGTTACAACAAAATGCTGAATACTTCCTCCCACTTGTCTTGTTTCTTACCCAAGAAGGTTTTCTTCAGTAGTTTTCACATGAATTTGTGGGTTACTGGGGATGGGCAGGGAAATTTAATTCTACACTTAATGGAAGATGTAGAATGGATATTTTTTTTACCCAGCTTCCCAAAAGATAGTATATATAGTAGCATGCTCATAAAGTTTGGAGAAGGAGGCTTATATAAATACTTGGAAAGCAGGAAGAGAATTTGCTAAGCCAAAGCAAATCTGCAAATAAATGCTAGTTGAGCTGCATATATAAAGTCTATGCTTCTCCAAGGTATAAATGCTGGCTAGAGTAGTGTGTTTGTAAGTGCATAAAGGGTAAATCAGAAGCCCTTGTAGGAATGTATTTTCTACAGTGACAGGCACTTTTATAGGCAGAAAATTGGTTAAGCATGTTAATAACACAACTTGGAGTATGCTATGAAACAAAAGATCTCTCAGTGAACTGACTGGAAAAAACAGTTGAGCAGTGCAGACCTGTAATCATAGCAGCTCACGCTATACACGGCTGATCATTGCCATGGAAACAGACCGTGTTTAGTTACATCACTGCAATCAGGGGGGGATAAGATACAAGGGCAAAGAGATACCAAACAATTTCTGGAAAGAAGAAACGTGTTTGAATACATACATTTAACTATCCACAATGTCAAACAAACTGAAGAGCAAAGCAAAAACAAAACTGAACAAAAACAAAAAACAACAACCTACAAAGTGTACATGCAGACATTTCAAGTAAATCAACCAGTTTTATTGTTATCTTATAATTTTTCGCATGGATTGCATTTGTGTTGAACATATTCAGTTTTCTTTGACATTTCTCAGAACTTTGATATGAGACAATCTGTAAAGCAAGACAGCTGAAGGAAGAGTAAGGCCTTCTATTTTTTTGCTCCAGGATTATACTATTTACTTATTTGATTAATACTGAAAATGCCTACAGCATTACTAAAGAGAAGCAAAAAAAAGTACAAGTTATGCTTTAACAGAAGGAAATATACCTTATGTGTAGAGGGAACAAGAAAAGAAGGCATGTGGGGAGTGAAAATACTGATAATGAGACTGCGAGGGACAGCTAGCATGACATCCCAACCACAGTCCAAGTGATGAGCCCAATGCACTTAGCTCCATTGAACTCTTTTCATTAATTTCCAATGTTTCATACCTTCCTAAAAAAGTTAGTACTTCAACCTCCAAGACATGCAAAAAACAAAATTTAGTGATTGACTCAAAGCTCATATTCACCACAATACTAATATCTTTCTGCTGTGCCTTAAGTCTAAAGTATGCAAATGAACCCAGGAAACTAGTGCAAGGGGATTACTATTTTCAAGTTAATTTCCAATATCAACTTTATTACAGATTGCTTTTGGTAAATTTCTCATTTACTGTTGCTGTCAGATACAGATATTCCTTTGGAGGACGAAGTTCTGTTAGTTCAGACCTAAGGTAAATATTACCCTGAACAAATTTCTTTGAGTTATAGTATTATTTTCTTTATCAGGATTGCTTCTACTCCTTATCCTATAATATGAAAGCTGTCTGTGCAGTTAAGCCATGGCAAAGAGTAATTAAATACAAATAAAAAGAGAAGAAAACAATTAAGAGGATTAAAAATGCACTTGTGCATTTATATGAATGACAAAAATACTGTTTAGTAGTTATGGAACATGCAAATTTCAAAAAGTATCAGTTCTGATACTAAAGAAAAAAATGTACATCTCTTACAACAGGCATTGAGGTTCCTAAGCTTTTATCTATCTATCTATCTATCTATCTATCTATCTATCTATCTATCTATCTATCTAGCATAGATATATAGAATCTAAGTTTAATTTTGATTACTGGTATAAGAGGAGTGCTAATTATATGTCGAAAAATCCCAGAATATATATCGTTTCAAGGTGTAAGTAAACTGAAATAATGGTCAGTTTTAAATTGACTCAAGGTTTCATAGGAAAGCAGAGTCAGCATTACAGAGGGCTAAGATTTCAAACAGGTTGGTGATATTAGTGTGCAATGAAAATATACTTCATTTTGTAGCTAGCTGAAGTGATCATTTTTCCTTAAAATCATACAGTGATTGAAAAAAAATTTGAAGTATAATAATTACTGCTTTGTATTTTTGTAAGAAAATAAACTACCATTAGAGACAAAGTAGTTCAGTCTGCTCTTAAAAAAAAAAAAAGTTTTGGTATGTTTAAGATATTTCCAATATCCACGGGCTGTGCCTCCTTCAGGCTGTATCCACTGCAGCACCACAGGGTCCTACATGGCTTCTCAGGTCTACCTGCTCCTCCATTAACAAAGGTGAGCACATTTGGATCACAGAAGAGATAAGAAAGTTCTAGAAGACTAAAAGATAAGCCAAATTTATTTATTATTTTAGCTTGTTTTGCATTCATTATATTTGGTCCAAATTGATCTTAAATTTTAAGTTAAAGCATCATGCTCTTAGACACTACAGCAAAGGTTTATTGAATTCTGGAAGGATTTTGACAACAGGTCTTTAAACATAAGATTAGATTGACAAGTACCAAATGGAGCTTCCTAGAAGACCTCTTCTCAAGCACTGTTTTATACAATTTTTTTTTTTTTTGGGGGGGGGGGGGTGCACCAAAAAACAGTGATTTAGGATAACTGTATGCATTGTGATCAGGAGAAAAAACAGAGAAATCCGTTTTCTCAGTGTTCACCATGAAAAGCATGGTTTCATCACTAATCAGGCATGGTTAGCCTTAGGAGTAATCTGAGTTATTCTTTATTAACAAAAGAGATTTGAATCCTGGTACAATATGATTTAATGTAATTACAAAGATAACATTATGTGTTAAATGTGCTTTTTCCTGGATTTAAGATCAGTTCTTGCAAATATTTCATAAAAAGAATTTTTCTTCTGTCAGATGTTTGTTGGACAGCAAATTGTAAATTTGATGTCATTGCTGAGGAGATTTTCCAGTGCTGAGGAATGTATATTGCTTTATAAGCTTACATGGGTTATAGTTTGATTTCACACACCAATCCAAACACTTAAAAAGAAAAAGTTCAGTCTGAAAGTTTCACTGAAAACTTCTCTAATGAAGTTACCTGAAGGAGTGATGATATTGTTGTTTGGTGCTTTATTTATTTTATTATTTTTTTTTTTCAAGTGAAAAGGATGAATTTCATTGGCAGCTTGATCATGATTACAAATATTCAGTTGTTGTCACTATCCACAATAGAGGCTAAGTGGTCAGGTTTGCTAAATGCTCATCTGAATAACTGTTATCAGTACAATGCGTTGTTAATCTCATGCTAGCAGAAGAGCTGGAAACTGTACTTGAATGAATAAGTTTCCTCTAAGGAGATCCTGTGGAGGGGAGGGAAATAGCATAGTTTGGTCATAAGAGGAGATCTTAGAAGCAGTTTTTGGAAGCAGACATTTCTTTTTAAGAATATGCACAAATATAGCATCTGTTGCCTCTGACAGGGCTTCCCTAGTGGTATGGATGCTTTTATTTTTTTTAGATTAATTTAGAACTGCTTAAACACTCTAAAGAGCCAAATCTGTATCTAATGTAATATAGAATTCTTAACTGTTTCATTTCAAATCACAAAAAAACAGGCAGAAAAATACTAACCTGCAGAAGATACACTTGTTATTTTCCTTATTCCTTTTTATTCTTATGTTAAAAAAAAAAAAAAAAAAAAACAAACAAAGCACTTTTATTCTTTCTGGAAAAGGTTGCAAAAGCTTTGTGTGTATTCCAGTTATGAATAGGCAAAGTTCGTAGCTATACTTACGAAATTCTGAGTAGAATAAAGCAAGCATGCAGTATGCTGCAGACTGAAAACACTGAAGCAAAGTAAGCTGAGACTTCAGTAATGGTATGGTAATTTACTTGCTTTTACTGATACCTTCTTCTTGCCAACCCATGCTGTGTTTTCACATTTTACACACACACAGGCCAAGACAGATTGTCTCTTATGGTTCGTCTGTATAGTGGCCAATAAATTGAGATTCTGACAGGTATATCTGAATGCAATCCCCATGCAAATTAAAAAAATCGTGCTCACTGATCTGAAAGCATGTGCTTGTTTGAAAAATACACTAAAATTATTTCTAAAAGGGAATTTCCATATTGAAACTGTCAAGCGAGAGAGATACTACAGCCACATCAAGACTTTCAGTGTGGCATAACAAGGCTTTGCAGGTTCTGTACACGTAAGATGATGCCACAAAAAGAAATTGCCTTGTGAGGAAAGAGCTGCAGAGATTGCTGTAAGGGTGATCAAAATTTCAAAAGACAAATTCAGATCTGAACATCTGACTGTGGTTTCCCTGGAGGGCTTATGTTCCTGAGTGGGTCCATTGTCAAGGTGAGTCCCTTCCTCCCTTGCTTTCTGCAGAAGGAATTTCCAGCCAAACTGCTTATTGAGTGGATCAACAAGTATGGCCTTGATACCCACTGTAGTTCTTCCTCACAGGTCAAGTTAAACATAGACTGCAAGATTAGGTGCATCAAATGAAAAAAAATAAATGCAAAGTTTCTGTACAATAGGAAACATCTAGAAACCACAGCTTTTAGTGCTAAATATTTACATTTTAAAGAGAGAGAAGCAAATGCTGAGGAAGTAGAAATTAGTTCTGTATATAAGATGGGTTGTGTTTGAACCTGCTCTGTGTTTCATACTCACTCATGACTATTTTATCCCACATTCTGTTGGAAACATATTATAATTGTAGCAAAATCTGTCAAATGGGACCATTAGCATACCTAATGAAGTGTCAACATTCACATCTGCAGATGCAAGCTACCTTCATTTTTGTTGCAAGGTAAGAATATAAGAAAGATTGTTATGTTTCACTAGACAAAGAATGGCCTCTCAGGCTTATCAAGTCTTTCAAAAGCTGATACAGAATCAGAAGAAATAACTGCTCTTTAACGTGCCTAATAAAAATCAGTAGCAAATATTTGGCTGTTGACTCCTGAGTCCTGTGTTTGATGAGGTATCAAAGAGAAAGCTGAATCAATTTTTAACATTGTCTGCGTATTAATGGCTTCCCTGCTGATTTTTAAGTTACTATTCCCTTAGCTGTCTGCTTAAACAAAAATTCATTGAAATATACATTGATTTATTTGTAAAAAAAATTACATACATGGGTTAAGCCACCTTCTGTGACTTTCCCAGCCTTAAGAGCCATATGTTCTGTAGAATATATGCAAAAGAGACATAGAAATATCTATCCTTTTCAAGATCAGTGAGTTGTTTTATGTGCAGTGAAAATAACTTATTTTTGAAGGAGTATTTACTAGAAGTCACAACTATGTTCATATATAACTATGTGAGAACAGTTACATACATAGATGTAGTCAGTATATCTTTACATAGCACATACATAGATACGTAAGTTACTCTGAAAGTAATGCCTCCTATTTATTTCCATGGAAACTTCAACTGTTCAAAGAGCACAATAACACTATTTGGTAGAGAAAATTCTTAGCTATAAGGCACTATTTTTCAATACAGTCACATCAAGAGCCTGCATGCAACACTCATAAAAAACCGCACCAGTGAGGTGACCAACTGTTGCTGTTGCCACTGCTGAAACTCACCACCCACCTCCTCACTGTGCTCACAGCAGCTTTTGGTCTCCATAAATGTTCAGCAAGCTTTGATGAATGTCAGTGGGTGTTATTTTGTCATGGAGGAACTAATTTCCACACCTTTACTCCATATGCTCTTCCATGTTAGACGTCATTTGTCAGATTGCTCTTCTGCTGCCATCTGTCACATGGCAACAACATGTAATCATATAATACAATTTTGGCAGTAAGGTTCAACCTCTACTGCCATACTGCCAACATTCACCTCTCATGTTTTGGGCTAACTTCATAAAATAGGAGGCACTGCTTTTGGAGAAGTCCTCGAAAGTGTCATGTAACACCGATTAAGTAAGTTTAATATTTCCACTTCCTTCCAACAAGCTTGCACTACTCTACATACACATTCATAAAATCATTAGCTTTTTGTCTTCTCTATTTCTGTCTAGGAACCCCAGAAAAATCACAGAAGGTAGTTTCAGTGAAAAAGAACATGAAATATGGGACTAGGAGTAGCCCCCCCAAATTCTCACTCAGCTGTCATATAATGTAGTCATTTTATTTCTGCCTCAGGCAGAAGTCACACAGTCAAATCTTTAGATGCTTTGGTGATTAGGTTTTGGTGAGAATTTATATATATTAATCACCATTAGTTACATTACCTTAGCGTATTCACTTCTGAATCTATTTGCTTACTTTACGAGGAAATGTGCTTCTGTTTTGTGGATGGAATAGTCATCTGCTTTGGTTTCAAAACATGAACAAAAATACATGACATTCAAAAACACTATATAATAACAAGAAAATGGTGTTATACTACTTAGGTGTAGAAAGCTGGAAAAAAATCATTTTACCTGACAAAGCACATGTCCATAAGATGTTCTCTAACTTCTTTCTGCTTTGGAAAATATATTTTACTATTTCTAGTATAACTTTAATGAAATGGTATTTTAATACAATGGTTACATGATAATAAGTAGTATTTACAGAGACTTTTCAGCAAATTAAGCCCTAAACCACGCAACCATGTTATGCTTTTTTTATGTTTTATTTTTTTAAGATAAATATGGTTTTAGAAACCTAATATTTAGACACTGGGATCTGAACCATGTTAACTACAATAATATTTTATTGTAGAGACTGCCCAGGTTTCTAATCTACAGTATAAAATTGAGGAGTATTCAGAGTATGTGAGGTACCAATCTGTTAAAAGGACATGAACAGTGCTTTGCTAGCACTTAGTTAAGGGAAAAGTAGCAGCAAAGTGATGAATAAATGGCTGGCAAATGTGCAGATTGCCTTGGGAGATTGCACCTTCACTTGAAATTGGGAACATTCAGACAAAAGACCAAAAATACTTCCTTGAGTGCTGGGTGGGATGTGCCAAGTATGAGTGTTCAGCAAGCTGTGTCTTGAACACAAGAGAGAGCTGAGAGAAGTGAACAGAAGACACAGCCAGATCACAGCCAGATTGCCTTGTCTAAGAACAAGCCTGGAAGAAAAGAATTGGCTTGCAAGAGCTCTGAATTATTCCCATTCCTGATCATTCTGGTTGACCTTTCAGAAATCTGGTGTTTTTGTTTTTAATTATTATTTGTTTGGATTTGTTGATTGTTTGTTCTTATTGCTACATTCAAACACAAATTTTTTACAGCCTTTTTTCCTAAAAATAAAAATCTACTCAGACCCGTGTAAAGCAGGCCAAATCAGAGTCTTGTCAAGAGGAGACAGCAGTGAAAGTTACCATAGAGCAGAGCCAAGTTTGATTAGTTTGTCTGGGTGGTTGCAAATAAATAAAATCAAACAAGTGACCTCTTCCCTTTCCATTTTCCAAAACAAATGTTAAAACATAAAATCAGTATTCCCACTAAAATCTGTTCTGGCATCCAGTAAGCATGACAAATGATAGTCTATGACCTATAAATATTAATTGCAGACATTCTGGAGATGTAACAGTCTTCTGACTCTTTCTGATTACTTAGTATGACAATTGTTAAAAAAATTAAAATGAGTTATTGAGTTGACAGCCTTTAACAATTGAAGCATCCTTTGTGATCCAGATTAACCTGGTCTCCACCTGCAGCCTGCAGGAAGTTAAATTTCATCCATTAATTACATTACTGAATGAAATGACTACGTTATGTGACAGCTGATTGAGCATCTGGGGTTCTAGTCCTAGACCTATATTTCATATTCTCTTTCGCTGAAACTGTCTTGTGTGATTTTCCGGATTTTTTAGACATACATAGAGAAGATAAAAACAATGAAATAACTACTATGGTGCTGTTTCATTTATTTCCATGATAAATCTCTCCCATCATAACTCTTTGCAATTCACAATTAATTAAGGCAAGATTTAGTGCTCGAGTACAGGAAAATTCACATAGTTTTATTCATCCTTCCCTATGCACAAATGCACCGCTCTGTTGTGTGGAGGCTACAGCCTACATTTAGATCAGCTAATACTCCCTCGGACCAAATTTGCCCATGGCCTACCCCTTCCACAGGGTCCAGCCATATCTGACCCAGATGACCCTCACTGGGCCTGATGCTGACTCATTTTTTCTGATTAGACCTAGAAGCATGCCTCATCACCATGAACTTGCATGGAAATCTGTCTTCTTGGTTGAATCTGACTACTGTCTCCAGATCTGGCCTAATTTTCTCTCCTGGATGCCATGGGCCTGAACCCTGTCCTGAGAGAGTCCTATTGTGTCACTAAGTCAGAAAGTTTTCAGGCTGGAGATCAGTACTGTTGTGGAGTTCCTGGATCATTCTGTCATATTTTAGATTAAACAGTCATTCTTGATATATTTTAGGCCGTGCAATTTTCTTCTTTCTTTGTCTTGACACAGCTGAAAAAAAAAATAATAAATAAAAAAGGGCAGATTCATTGCTGATATACAAGCAAATTCAGCTGTTGCTTCAGGTTCCGAAATATTTCTGTCTTTCCTCACTTATTACTCTAGATATTAAATCTGTCATTTTTGAAAATCTGCTAACCAACTCTCTTCTTCCCCCCACCCACCTCCCCCCTCTGAAAAAAAAAAAAAAATAGAAAAAAAAGAAACAACCAACAAAAAGTACAAAACTCCAATAGTAAAAATTATGTTTCAGTCCCTCTTAAATGCAACTCATTCTCAAGCAATAGAAAAGAATGTCTTCTTTCTGGATTATTCTCTAAGCAGCACTTACTCCTGGCTAGGCTACTGTATATACAGCTCAGTGCTTACTGTTGCACATATTTAGGTGAACTGTAGGAGGCTTTGAAAGTGTAGGGAATCCTTCAGAAGAACAAGGTCCTGCTCTTTTCGTGGTAACAATTCAGAGTAATGTTCTATAATAAAATAGAATGATAGAACTGTAGAATGGCTTGGGATAGAACTGACCTTAGAGATAATGTAGTTCCAAGTCCCCTGCTATGGGCAAGGGCACTTCCCTCTACACCTCAAAGTCCCATCCAGCCTGGCCTTCAACACCTCCAGGGAGGGGGAGCATCCACAATCTTGCTGGGCAACCAGTTCCAGTATCTCACCACCCTTGCTCCAGAGCTGCAGCACGTGGGAGCCATGGGCAGCAGCATCTGAAGGATGATGTATATATGTGTAAAATATTATTATTTCTCTTTTCATTTTTCTGTCTTAGTAAGCAGTTTTTATCTCAACTCGTTAAGTCCTACCTTTTTTTTCCCTGGTTCTATAGCCCCACCTATTGGGAGGTAACAGCTGCGTGGTACTGAGCAGCCTGTTGGGTTAAACAACAGCAAGTCCATCAGAGTCTTTTTTTTTTTTTTTTTTATATGTGGTTATATAATGCCATGTTAACACATAATGCATCTCTTCAGAATTAGCTACGGTTTTGTTCCTTTGACAGAAAGCAAGTCTCCCAGTTATCTGCAAACTAAATTCTGAAAGATATCCTGCCCTTTACAAATACTTTGATGAGAGTTACAATTCACTGAAGTTACAACTCACCCAAGGGAAAGAAGAGAATCTGCAAGCCAAGGTAAACAGTCTCCAAGTCCTGTGAACAATATTTCTGTAGTTCCTTCCCATGTAATCCAAAAATAAGACTAGGGATGAAACAAGGACAAAATCCTGAAAGGGAGCAAGAAATGCATTTGCTCTCACTTTTTCTGTGTAAATCAGAATAGTGACAAACAAAGAAGCTATGCCCATTTACAACAAATGAACATCTCATTTTATTCTAGGTTAGAAGCAAGGCCATTAATATCTTTTCAGGTTTGTATCTGAAATCAGACAGATATGTTAAAAAGCTTATTATGTGAGAAAACCCTAGTGACATCTTTCTGTACTTGCTGTACTATTAATGCACAATTCCAACAGGTGGTGCATTGGGATGAGCAATAATCAAAGACAGATGTCAGTAAGGGACTATTCACCATTACAAAGCATAAGAAACAGAATATAAAACAGAAATGTTCTTTTATTTTCTCAAAATGTACAATTCTTGTATGATCACAAATCTTGCATAGACATAAAATAACACAAGCAAATCAAACTTTCATAGCTGCCGTTCTGAAAGCAAGAGCAGAAAAGCTGATAAGGTTTCTTTTGATCCTGAGTGTTCTAAGAGGGAGGAGTAAAGAATTTGTGCATCTTCAGTCAGCATATTTTCATTCTTTGAACTGATGTGTTTCAATATGTCAGCCAACCTTACCTAGACTGCTCACCTTCCTCCAGAGAAAACAGCACTGAAAAATTCTGAACCAAAAAAAGGCTGTATTTAATATCCATTACAATGGTATTTCACAGATTTTCCTCAGCAATTAAGCACCTAACTATTCTTAAACATCTGTGACTGAAAAGCTTTAGAAAAATCAAACCAGAACCCAAAGTTATCAGATAACAGCAAAAACAAAATTCAGGCTGAAGATATTCTCATGTTCTTGAATACAAGTAAATTTCCAATCCAGTGCAGAGCAGATAATAGAACTCTTCCATAGCTGGAAGTTTGGCAAAAAATGAACAGTTTCAATAATTTATATTATTCAGATAATTTCTTTGTACTGCAGTGTGCTAGAATACATAGTTAAAATGTAGATAAGCCACATGCAGCTGGTTGAAGCTAGCTAGTAAATTGTTCAAAGTACTCAACCTTTTTGCCTGTACTAGACTAGACTGCTCTTTTAATAGATAACTGACACATGTCAACACTGGATGTCATATCATTCAGATCTTAGTCTGTGCAGCTGAGATGCTGCACCTTGGCTCTATAACAAGGTCTAAAACAATGCTTTTGGGGTTTCTCCTCAGTTGTATGACAACATAGTATATATTTCATGGTAATCTGCCCAATTCATACCACAGTTCTCCTTTAGCTCCTTCTCCTAATGTTACAGCTCACTTTTGATGTTTACTCACTTTCCCATAGCTATCTACTACCTTTGATCTTTTCTATAAATTATTGATAAAATTATTTTCCCTAGTGAATTCCCATTCTGTTTTTCAGGGCAAACTGTTACACTCTGGAAATCTGATTGGTTGTTTTTTTCCTTCATTCTAAAAATTCTTTATTTAAATGAGAAGCATTCTTCCTGCCTTCACTTTATAAGTTAGTCAGTACTTTTCTTTTAAGGCTAAAACTTTGATCTTACAATTAAGCTATCTTTTTTGTTTAAGACTGTTTTACTCTAACCAACAATCTAGAGCCCCTAGACTCTTACAATCACTCAGATTACTACTGAAAAATATAGTAGTCACTAAGACAATTTGTGCTTATGCAGGTCTCAGTGAGATTTCACTGAAGTCATCAAAATTAAAAAGAAGTGAGAGGGAAACATGGCATATTTATTTTACGATGGCAGGAATAAAATAGTCAGTGGGTCTTCTTTCCTTTGAATCCAATTTTCATTAAGAAGAACACAAGCATGTCTGAGTTTCAAAAATACTTCTTCCATCCTCATGCAAGAGAGCAATCATTTTAGTGAGGGAAATTGACGGCTGTGGTTTCCAGTTCAAGCTTCAGCAAGCTGCATTGAAAATTCTCAATGCACTCTGTTTAGAACACACTTTTAAGAATGCCCTGTGCATGGCTTTTATCTTCGTTGCCAAAGAGCAGATGGGTAGTAAACAGAAGCACAAAGCATCTGTGCTCTGGGCAACATATTCATTTCTAAATAAGAATTTCATTTCATCATAGTAAATATGAAAAATTAACCTATATGCTATATTTTATCATTAGTAGCAGTGTCTTACAACTGTTAATAAAAAGATTACTACAGTTGAAATTCAAATAGACATTTAATGTAATTAAAATTTTTAATACTTATAACAATTACAGAATTGAAACAGAAAAGATGCCATTTTATGTCAAAAACTACTAGGGCAAGTTTGTTGCATTGCATATCCAGATGTCAAAAAAGTAAATGCACTATGTCTTAACATAATAGCAAAAGGTAAGTAATTCATGATGCACATGAGAAAGAGTAATTTTATAATTTTTGTTTTATACATCTGCATTATTATTTAGAGTGTGAGAAAATAATTTAATACAGGGTAGAACAGAGCTAACTTCATATTTCTATGCTAAATCACGCTAGGAGTTAATTTACAATATAATAAATCCTGGAAAATTGTACCACGAAATTTGCAACCTGTGTATTAAATACAATAAAGGAATGTCACTTGTGCTACAAGATGGAAACAAAATCAGGTAACAGGAAGTATCAGGATGAACTGCAGGCACCTGCACTTTTCTGAATAGATACATACTAACAACTTAAAAAATATATATTACTTAAGTTAGTTCCCTATCAAAACCATTCAGAAATCATCTGAATATCAGAGGTAGTAAAATCTGATTTAAGTTGCATTCACAGAACCACTGAACCACCAACCACTGAATCGTAGGGATTGGAAGAGACCTCTAAAGATATCTAGTCCAACCCTGCTGCCAAAGCAGCTCCCTAGCCCAGGTTGCACAGGTAGGCATCCAGGTGGGTCTTGAACATCTCCAGACAAGGAGACTCCACCACCTCTCTGTGCAGCCTGTACCAGTGCTCCGTCACTGCACTATGAAGTTCCCATGCACAATTGTGCAGAACTTCCTCTGCATCATTTGTGACCATTTCCCCTCATCCTATTACCACACACTGCTGAGAAGAGTCCAGCCTCATCCCTTTGCCTCCTCCTCCTTAGATATTTATAGAAGTGGATATTTGTGTCTTTTGCTTCTGATTGAAACAGATTAAAATCATGTATAATATCAAAACTCAGTAAATCAAGGAATATTAATTGTGTATAGAGTGATTAATCTAGACAGAGAAATGATGCATCATTTAAATATTAACAGTTGCCTAGGGAATAAAGTATTTTCTCAGACAGAAAAATGCCCAGTGATTAACAATGTTACAGTGATTTTAACTCTGAAGCAGGGCAATACTGACAGTATTACATGGGATTTTGTTGTTCTTGGCTCCTGAGCATAGAATAAAAACTAAGTTTCTGGTTATAGTAATTGAAATTCTATTTACACCGGAATTAACAATACAGAAAAGAGCTGGTACTTTTCCTGATGGATTAGATAAATCACTCAAGCACTAAATGCTGCAAATAGCAATGATTGACTTCAATCTATTCTATAGCCCTATGTGTTAAGTGTTAAGTGTTGGCATCAACAAATAAACCAGCTTTAGGTAGAACAGTGATCTGCAATCTCATAATAGCAAGTGGACATTATTTTCAGGGCTGATAGAGGAGAAAGGTGGAGATAGAGAACAGACGTAAGCTGAAATGCTAAATAGAGACTACTTGAACTGATGGTCTGATGTGGGAGATAATACTGATGATATTGCTGAAAGCAACACAAAGTTGCAAACTTACTAGAAGTAAATTTCACTGAGATTGTGAAGGGTGCCATCTGAAATGAGACACACTACATCGAGGTAAAATACTGATATGACTGTGAAGACCTCAGTGTTCCACTTAAGTATGGAGAAATAAAAATATATTAAATAAAAATAGTGTGAAATTCACCTATGTTGAAGCTGAATACATCAGTCTTACTTATGAGGAAATACAGAAAACTGTAAGAGTGAGTAATCATAGAATCATGGAATATCCTGAACTGGAAAAAACTGATAGGGATCATCAAGTCCAACTCCTAGCTCTACACAGAAGCACCCAAAAAAATCAGAGCCTATGACTGAGAGGAATGTCCAAACACTCACTGAGCTCTGGCAGGCTGGGACAGTGCTCACCTCCTGGGAAGCCTGTTCCAGTGTCAGATCTCTCAGGTGAAAAACATTATTCTGATATCCAACCTGAAACTCCCCTGTCACAGCTTAAAAATCTACTCCTGCATGCTAAATACTATATGTTGTTTAAACCAGATCTCAGAATTATTTACACTGTTTAGACTAGAAAGGTGGCTTCTTCAGACCTGTCACCTAGCTTCATGGGGAGTGCTCAGGAGAGTCACTTTGGGACTAGACATAAAAAGCAGTACATTCCAGTGCACAAAATTCTTGGCAGCAGTAAATGGCATGTATACTGTTGTACACATGCATAGCATCATCTACAAGAACTTTTGGATGACATTCCAAATACATTTCTACAGTGCAATACAGTATAGACATAGTTATGTACTCAGTGCAGGGCTTCACAGAGAAAAGCTCACAGGCCCTGAAGTAGTGAGTTTAAGTAAGAAGGTGCCAAATCCAGCTTATGCAGTGGGTGTGGTAGGCTAAGGCTGGGAACATGATCCACAGCCTTCAAACTGGTGTGAGGCCTGGCATTTTTATGATGCAGGGGAAAGATTTCTCCTCCTTTGGCCTGACTCTGGAAGTTTGAGCCTTCATTTTAGTCAGCGGTGAGAATTGATTGATTGAGTTTCAGGAAATCCAGAAGGATCACCCCTTTCAAATCCCAAATGACAGTGTACATCACATCATCAACTGAGAGCTGCATCTTGAACGGCTACTTCAATGGGAATTCACATATTTCCATTCCATGGACTGCCATTTTGGCTCTGGATTCCAGTAGTGACAAAACATCTTGTCACCAGCAATTATATGATCCAAGGAACTGTCACCTTCAGCCACTTTTTGCTTCAATCGGTCCTGACAAACTTGTATACAAGGTTCTTCCAGTTCCTGTGAGAGCAACTCTGGGACCAATTTGGCATAAGCATTGCGATACTCCAACATTGCCATCATCATTTCCAAATCATGGAAGCCAATATTCAGCTCCATACACAGTTCCCTGAATGCAGTCTGTCAATTAGCACAGGTTAGCTGATCAAGATGCTCTTCATTTTGTGGTGTGATTGCTGTGCATAGCCATTCAGACAATGGCTTTCTCTCACACTGCTGTTGCCATTGCTGAAATCCACCACCCACAGCCTCGCTGTGCTCACATCCACTGTTTGGTGTTTGTAAACATTCAGCAAGTGTTGATGAATGTCAATGGGTGCCATGTTTTCCACACTTAGGAGTTCAATTCCACACCTTTTATTTATCCACATTTCCATGTCAGGTACCATTTTTTCAGGCTGCCTCTCTGCTACCATCTATTGTACAACAACAAAATGTTGGTAACATCTTCCATTGCTCTTGTCAATTACAGAGAAAGACTTGCTCAAAGCATAATTAAAAACAAAAATAAAAACAAGCAAAATCCAAACAAATTAACAACACCCCACATACTATTGTTGCACTAGTGTGACTGAGTTAAAGTTGTCTTTACCTGGTGTATTAGTGCAAATCCCTATTTTTTTTTTTTTTTTGGAGATTCTTATGAAGTGAGGAAATAATTGCTTACAAAGAGAAATAAATAATTACTTTAAAAGAAGAAATAGCCTAGTCAGTTATCATAAGAGTTCCTATTTGTGTTTATGTGAAATGTGCTGAAAGATAAATACATAAAAGCTAATGTGCTTAAACACTCTGAACAAAACACTGAAGGTAACATCCATTGTGCAAATCAGAAAATATTCATTCATTTATTCCCATTTTGGATCAAACCCTCTAAAGGTGTTAAAAAATGCCTTGGAACAGTCAAATGTCAAACACAGTTAACTAATATACTTAATTTTAATACAACCAAGGTCATGCGTATCTTATTAGTTCTCTTATTCCTACCTTTCTTTCCATATTCTTGATCTCAATGGGATTATTTCAAAGGTCATTCTTTAAAGGTCACGAATTGAAGATAAAAATACATACATATTAAAAAAAAAACTACAAAAAAGAAAGAATTAACATACCTTAGTTATCTAGCTCAACTTAAATGCATGATGATTACATGCTTTTATTTTACATGATGCGAGAAATTCAGAATTACATAGAAAACTGTTCACATTGTTTATAAAGTCATGTTGCGACAAGTATTTTCAATTATTTATCAAATGAACTAATGAATCTATTTCATAAATTAACTATCTAGCTAGTGTTGACTTAGTCAGGGAAGAATTAACACATCTGGAGACAAGCGTGGCTACAACAATTTCCAGTGACAGCTTGCTGTGCTAAGTCCTAGTATTTCCTAAATCACTTAAAAAGAAATTGACATGTAGACTCTACATTTTTTAAATAAATAAAAGTCTTCTAGAAATGATCTAAAAGTAACTTTGAGTAATGTGAAACAACTCAAAATTTGTTTCAAATGAAGTAAAGGAAGTCTTAGGTGAGGTTTCCATAAAAAAGTTTCTTATCAGGCAGTAATTTAGAGGTCCCTCCAAATTCCTACAGTTCTGTGATTCATTTCTAATGTGGAAAGCACCCATAGAAATTCCTCCAAAGTAATTTAGAAACATAAAATTCAGGTGTAAAACATCTCATAGTATTAATATTTGAAATTATGTCACTCATTTTAAAATATTTTTAGTACAGAAAAAAAGATTAGAGAGTAGAAAGTTCCCAAGTGCTATTCTTAAGACTTCTGTCTCATTTTCTTCAGTGCCAGGAATCTTATGACAGCCTCATGAGAAATTAAACTTATACAGAGAGAATTTATATCAATCCAAGGAGCGCATTTAATCTTTAATCTGCATTTGTTAGTGTTTAATGCCTAAGTTTTGTTTACATCCCTCTCGCTAAAAAGGTGATTTAAACAGATCTTAAAAATAATAGAAAATCATAGCCCAAATAATTATCACATTAATAGATTACACTAATGAAGGGTGTCCTAAAGCACAATGTTCTTAAAAAAATACAAAAAAAATACTAAGCATTTAACTTCAGACAAATGGAAAATATAATTAGGTAAGGTTTCTACCCTGCAGATAGCTAAAGTAACTGTTCAAGATACCTGAGATCTAGATACAATCAGGAAAATTGCTCAGTGAACTTAGAAATCCTGGTAAGACAACAACCTTTGTGCATGAAGTGGAGACCCTCAAACCAGCACATTGCAGAGAGCATATTTAACAGTTCCCCTCTAATTAAAGAAAACTGAGCAGAGCGGTCTGTGCGTGCTCATGGTGTAGGCTAAGATAGGCATTCAAGACTACAGTAGGAAAATATGTTTCGTCAGTATCATGAGATGTAATAGTGTAACTTTTAAAATATACTTAAACTTAATTAAAAAATATATATATACTGTGTCAGTAACAGGCCGTTGTAGAGAGTACATCTTGGAAAGTACAGACAGTTTTGAAAAAATTAAGAGACAGCAATAACTAACTCAGTAGCAAAGCTGTGCCTTTACGAGTGTGGTTGAACTATTCTGCTTTAAATGCTAAGTAAGGATGATCAGTGTAGATTAACAAAAAATGAGCATATTCAATATAGCTCTATAAAGTATTTCAGAGGATGCAGCTACAACAGCATGAACATAGCTAAAACTGACTGAACTTTAGTCTTGTCCAGGAGACCGTCTTCTCATCTGTGACAAGGATATATACAGTAGCAGCATTTATTTTATGCGTTTGAACTGTGATTTTATTTATTTATTTATTTATTTATTTGCCTATGTGAAGAAAATACAAGGCTATGGATTGCCCTGGTATTTTGATGGGTGTAATCAAGTAGCCCACTACTACAGTTTCAATTCCATTTTAAAAATGACTTGTTCAAACTGCAAATCATCTGTGCTGCAGTATGGAAAAAGGCTAGAATGAACAGTGACATCTTTATCTTCATTTGGTAACTGTTTTCCACACCTAAGCATCACCTTGACTTGTCACTCATTAGTTTTGCTATCTTGCTTCTTATCTAAACATCTGATACACAGTAAAATGAGGGTGACAATTTTGGTGAATTGCTAAAAAAGGCATTGATGTAGAATTATATTGCCAGCTTTTTAGAAACTTCTAAACCCATGTCTGGTCCTAGGTTCTTATACATACATATTCATTTGCAAAAATTCATACTCTCCAGATTGAGTTTGCAATGTTTGCCCTCAGATTAGCTGCCAATAGTCAACAAGGCAAAAATACATCAGGAATTTTACTTTAATTTACAATTAACAGGATTTAACAAAAGTTATAGATTTCAGAAAACGCATGTAAAGTTTCCTCCCTATTTACTCAATAGGGATGAGGGAGTGGCTCAGCTTCTTCAATCCCAGAGAAGACCAGATAATTGCTAAATGAAACAGTTTTGTCTATTCATGTACACTTTAAAAAAACTGACAGTCAGTTGAGTGTTTTTCACTCAAGGATGCAACAACGATAGTTTTCACAGAAGTGTTTGTGTCACTGAACAAATTCTTCTTTTCAAAATGTTTTTTTTTATAAAACCTGTAACCCTTTGTCTCTCAAATCTCCCACTGTCCTTAATCCAAGACAGAAGTGACTAGAAGACGGGGATGTACAGTATTAAAAACTTTTCAGTTTTGCAATTTTTAATCATCCTTGAAGAATATCCGGCTGATATGAACTTGGCATCTAAAAAAAATATGTATCTGATGAATATAAAGCCCTCATTGTAGTCATATGATTTGTCAAGTACTGTTTCAGTATTCTCCCTCTGGAAATCCTATGCAATCTCAGGAGTCACCTGGAATGTACATTTTATATACTCCAGGGAAAAAAGAGTTACAAGTCAAAACAATTAGTGAAAAACATTTTCCATGATTATCCTATTAGATATTCAGTAGACAAGCATTCATTGTCAGTTTTTCATTCAGAGCACCAAATACACTACAAAGTTTACTAAGTTTCCAAGTGCACTCAGACAATTTTTACAAGGAGAATACTGAGATAGAAAAGAAAAATACTGGTACATAATAATAAAAACATATATAATTATAAAATAAATAATAAAAGGACTGCTATAATAAAAAAAAACAATTGAAGGAATTATCTGAATTTACAGGAAAAAAACTGCCATATACTGCTTGGGGATTTACCTAAGTCGTAAGTAGTTTAAATGACTTAAATATATATATTTAACAAAAATTATGGATAGAGATAAAATGTACAGATAATCCTTGTTAAATTAAATTAAAAAATAAACAAACATAACAACAGCACAATTTCTGCATCTAAGGAAATCTTCATAAACATCTCAAATAGAACTCTGGATGAAAAGGAGTAACAACAGTCCTCTGAAATTGCTTCCAAAACTGCTATTTTCATTCCATTTTAGGAACCAAGATTATACAAACAGATTCATAATCCCAAATCCGACTTTTCAGGACAGTGCAAATTATCATGGTCATTATGTACAAGTACTAATAAATTATCTGCTCCCTGTGTTTCCATTTTAGACATAGTGTTAAAGGCACCAATGTAGAAAAATGTTGGATTCTACTTCATGCACACAGTCTGATGACAAAATCAACAGAAGTCAACAGGGACCTTTCATTCAACCTAAAAGAGATGTAATTTTACAAAAATGACCCTTTAGAAGAGGATTGGAGTAACTGTTTATGTGCTTAAATACAAAAAGGCACAAAAAAAAAAAAAAAAAAAAAAGTAATTGCACTCATTTTTTCTCTTTGTTTCTTTGAGGCTGGAATACAATAATAGCTTATTCCAGAGAAGTGAGGATAACAATCAATTGACTCAATAATGATTTGAAAGAAAACTATGAAAGAAAGAGATGATTTTAATACACTGCCCAGGAAATTACTGTTTCCCCCTGAAAATCAAAGCAGAACAAATCTACCAACCAATCAAAAGCACTTAAAATACACAAAGCAAACTAAAACTAACAGTGATCACTTTCACTAGGTGATTACACAACTTTTCAGTATTTACTGGGCAAATACCAGGGTGAAGAGATAAGAATTTAAAAATTTTGTAAAGCTGGGAAAAAAAAAGTATTGCATAAATATGTTTTTCTTTTGTCCACATGACTATTGACAGAGATATTTGATAAGCTAAGAACCATTATTTCTTCCTGTATTCATGTTTTGTATTTGTCTAGAATTCAATCAAATCTGAAAGTGAAGAAGTAGATGGAAATTTCTCAAGGTAAGCAATGTGAAATCTATAAGAGAAGAAAAATCATGCAGAGCAGTTCTCAAAGAGGAACAGATTTGAAAAAAATAAACCCATGATATATCTTACATGGAAAAATATTTTTCTGGATCAAAAATCAAGTAAAAAATCAATGAAAATATTGCAGTGAAATGTACTCCAAGAATGATGTTTCCAATAAAAGTTGTTACTTCCCTTAAAATGCCTTTAAAATTCAAACTTTCAGTTTTGTTGTTTGTAGTCTCTGTATATCCATCTTAGTCTGTATTTCCAGTCTTAGGAAATTTCCTTTTATAGAAAATGAAAATTATCCTAATCAAGCAGAAATCATAAGAACTGGTAAAGTTAAATTTGTCAGACTAACTTGCTGCATTTTTCTCACAGCATATTCTGTCCAGCATACTACTGTGTGCAGGAATATTGACTCTTTCTTCTGTCTCAGCTATACAGAGTATTTGCTGCCAATTGGACAAGGTTTTTTTAAGCATTATCTTTGCTTTTGCTGACATTCCATTCTGAGGTTTGTGGCAAAACTGTTGTAAACTCATAAATAAATGGACAATTAATGCAGCATCCATAGTGAAAACCTTCTTAATGCTCAGTTTTGCTACAAAACACTCCACAGAGGCACACAGCTGGTGTGTCATGATTGCTTATTCTTAGAGCATTCATGAGTGTCTTTGTTACTTTATGTTTTCTGCTTTTATCTTAAATTACGTATGGTTTCGTATAAAGAAAGTACATCTTTTTAATGTCTGAGCATAGCTGTGAAAAACTAATGATGATTCCTATGGCAATATCAAATAGTAAATAATTTCTTTCATTCCAAACATCATTATACAAGTAGGGTTTGTTTATTTCGTTGCATGTTGGAAGATTCTAAAATAGCTATTAAAAAAACCCCCACAAAAACAACCAGGTTTCGCATCACATAATTTCACTTGTGTATGGTTATTTCTGCTATTCTTGCCCACAGGTCAAACTTACAAGAAAATCCAGTCAAGTGATACCAAGATGAAAGGTGCTATATGAATTAAAAATCATTAGGAAGGATTAATACCACAATATCTTTAAAAAGTCAGGTTCTGTTACCTCCTGTCACTTGGCACGTCATTCAAATTAACCCAGGTTTAGCTTTTCATTTGTTTCTGATCTGTTGTATCCTGCGAGATGACTTGTTGAATCACAGTGTAAATGAGTTGCTGGAGCTCATTTACTTACCCTAAAGCACAGTCAGATGTGACTACAAAATTCCTGACATATTCTGTTATCTAACCTCTTCCTATTGGTCTTGGAAATGGAGAATTTGTAATCTTTACAGACACGGCTATATGTTTTGTTCTATTCTGTTTCCTATTCTATGTCCTATTTTGTAAACTGAACTGTGCCTGCTTCAGTGTAAATATATTTCTTGTGCTCCTAATGAAGTCTGTTAAGTAGCCACAAAAAGTGGACAACATGTGTGATAACAACTGTATTTCTTTCGCCATCCTGCTGCTATTAAGAGTAACTGGAATTATTCAGCAAATAAATATAATACTCTCGGATCCTGTCTTCAAAACTATGGACTGTTTTCAAGGTTTTAATACTTCTATATAAGAAGTAAAACATATTTTTCAAATTCTGAAGACATCTCTGTGAACTGTTTGCCAGTAGTGAGGAGGGTTTTTTATTCCTTGTTGGAATAAGCGATAGGATTTATTGGTTTACAGTTGCCACACCCTTGAGAAAGACAGTGTTCTCAAATGATCTTAAGTTACAGCGTGACATTCCTCAGTGAAGAATATATCTAGACCTTATGTGCTTTCTTTGATCATTAAGAGTATACATCCAAGCAGGGTAACTACTGGAGCCTACCACTGGCTACTGATGGCCTCAGACAAACTGATAGCTCTGTTGCTCATGGTGAACGATGACTGACTTTCTGTTAGCCATATTACAGTATCCTATTGCCAGGTACTGTTCAGATCAGCTGTAAGCCCTACCTTCCCTTGCCCAGGCAAGCTTTCCAGTATTATTCCCTCCATAAACACTTACAAAATCATCAGGGTCTTATTTCGTAGAATCATAGAATCATAGAATCATAGGGGTTGGAAGGGACCTCAAGAGATCATCGAGTCCAACCCCCTGCCAAAGCAGGTTCCCTACACCAGGTTGCACAGGTAGGCATCCAGGTGAGTCCTGAATATCTCCAGAGAAGGAGATTCCACAACCCCCCTGGGCAGCCTGTGCCAGTGCTCTGTCACCCTCACTGTAAAGAAGTTCCTGCACACATTTGTGCAGAACCTCCTGTGCTGCAGTTTCTGTCCGTTTCCCCTTGTTCTGTCTCCACACACTTCTGAAAAGAGTCTGGCCTTGCCACTTTGTCCCTCACACCTCAGATATTTATAAACCTCTCTTCAAATACAAAAGGAATTATAAACCAGTACTACAAAGCCAAAGGGTTTAGAAAGTGGTGAGGTAGAAGATGAGGCGGCGAGGAAAGAGATCACATAATTTTTACTGATTAGTTTGTGGGTGATCCAAAAAAGATTTTCAGTCTTCGGGAGGTATTTTATGGAAAATATGTAATATTTTTTAGCTTTTTCATTTGTATTCAAAAACCCTCTTGTTTATAATATGATATCATATGTTGCAGGAAATGCTGATGGGTTAATTTGAGTCATATTTAAACCTTAGTTAACAATCTTCAGACTACTTTGATACTAATGGGCATTTTTCAGTTGCATTTCCTTGTGTTTTAAATTCAGATTTTCTATTGGTAGTGGATAAAAACTGTAAATTAAGATAGGTCTATTGGAAAGATTATGTGATCTTTAATTTTTAGGGTTAAAAAAATGTATGTCTCCAAACTGATGTCTTATTTCTTTCAGAGAAATTATACCTTAAAGAGTAAAAGTGAAGATCCAAGTAACAGTATTGAAAATTTGCCTAATTTAATGATATTTAATGATATGGAGGGACAGATAGTGAAGACAAATGTAGGCAAGAGGAAATCTGAAAAAAAACAACAACCTGTGCTTTGATTCTTTAGAAATGGCAAGAGAAATACTAAAGTGTAGTCCTTACATTTAATTAGCATTCTTAATTCATACAGCTGGGTACAAAGCATGCATGTATGTGTGTAAGTGTTTAAGAAACCACTCAGTTATATTATTACTAGTTACATAATTATGGCTGCAATTGCAATTTAAACATTGGTAAATGGAGTATTAGCCAAAGAGAAATCAGATGCTTAATAAGCAAGAAATCGGTGACATACAGAATCTTATTTAGGAATAATATTTTTTACACTGCAAATCTAATTCTGAGCAAATCAAACACCCCAAGTTCCTCAACATTATCTCTTGCTTCTGAAATTAATATTCTTGGTTATGGGAAAAGAAGAAGCAGAGTGAATGTTTCAGAGAAAAAAATTAGAAAGACTTTGAAAGAAGATGTATATCACATGAACTGCCTTGTAACATCTTCATTAAAATCTTATTTAAACTACCAGTTGGTCTAGAACTTTATCTACATATTAGTTTCAGAAAATATATTTCACTACTCTTTACATAACAGCTGTATTATTGAGAGACACATGAGATTCTCGTATGCTTTTTGAAGTGAGTTGGTTTAAGGACATGGGACATGTATAAATTGTGAGATAAATCTTGCTTTTCAGTATCACCAGTATGGCTAAAGGTGCATCAAACTTTCACAAAAGGTTGATTTCACTCCTGTTGAGAAAGTCAGTGTTAGAACCAACTTGCTACTGAAAGCCTGCCTAATTCCAGGGCTTTGACAAGAATTTCTGGAAGATTGTTGGGATTAATCAACTTGATCTATTATTCTCTTTATAAAAAAAAAAAGACATTTTCCTCTCTCATTTCCCATCCAAGAATTTTTCAAATACTGTTTGATCTTTCTTGTTTCCTAGTCTCCCCAGTGTATTCATCCTAAAAATCCTAACGGTATTTCTTTTATTCCCACAGGTTAGCATTTGCTTTGTTTTGCATACATCTCTCCTTACCCCTGCCCCAAAGTCATGTCACTGTTTCAGTTCTGAGACAAAGAAAGTGAGAAGCATATCTAAATACATGAGTGTCAAGGGAGTGATTTACCTAGCAACAGTAACCATGAGAAAGTTTTCCAGAAATGTCTCCCTGTGCATGTGATGGTACGTTAATAGCTTGGATTTCAGAAGACTGATGAAATGGCTGGGAGGATTCCAGCCAAGGAAAACACCAAATGACATGCAGTGCACATACATTCTGGGAAATATAATGGCATCAGCACACAAGGGAATTAATGCACATCATTTCCATTAATACCGTAAGAATTTTTGCTCATAAATCCATAGTTAGAAAAACATTATTTTACCCTGTGCTGCATTACTTATAACAAATACATGGTCAGAGGAAAAATGTGAAGATAAATGTTTCTGAGTTGTAATAACCGTAGTTTCTTAAAAACAGTGCACCACGTATGGGATTATCTGAAGTATTACAGCAGCCCTGAGCCCAAGGAGATGCAATAACCTGAAGCAGTTCTGTGATATATAGCTGTCTTCTGCAATATCAATAATGAATACTGCTGACAAATGACCCAAGGGATCAAGTCCCATTGTACAAGGACTACTCTAAAAATAATGCTTCCTATTTTATGATTTGGCTTATGACATCACAGGTGGATGTTGGTGGAGAAAAAGCATCACACCTGTAATCACAGTAATATTGTCTTTGCCTCTCCTTCCAAAATGCCTTTTTTTTTTTTTTTTTCCTTCTTGATTTCCTCTGTCTTTTCCTCTTCTATAGCTTGGAGGTCTTCATTGTGGTTACCAAAAGCATCACTCTATTTCTGCCTTTTCTGCACTGCGTTTTTTAATCTTAGGGTCTTTTGCAGAGTTTCGCTTTGCCTTCTTCCTAACAATCATTTTGACTATTCATCTTTCCACTTTTCAACTCTTCTTGTCAGAAAAAAAGGTATTGCCAATGAACTTCCTCTAAAACAGGCAGATCTATCAAGCCATCAGCGATCCTTTCCTGCATGTCATCTTTCCATATCACTAGTCACTTTCTTTTCAGATTTGTCCACTGAAGAGTCTCTTTGAAGGGACAGAGAACTGTTACATTAAAGAGACGATTCTGCACTCAGTTAATGATGTTAGAAATGATGGGAGAAATTGGCTTTCTTGCAACTTTCAAATTTTGCAATGGAATTTCCTGGTCACAGCCTGAACCAGTAAATGAAGATCTGAGTGACCAGAGCAGGAGAGCCCAGATTCACCTGTCCTCTCTTTCTCCCACAGTACTACCAGCCACTGCTAACATGCATTTCCACAGAACAATATGTTCATGGGCAGGTGCTGGAAGAATGTTTTCATGAAGTTCCAGATCTTAAAATGCAAATCTATAGTCAAAATGTTGTGCTTGGCACTTCCAGTAACAGTACTCACACCATTCAGGGCACCTTGATGTTCTGTAATGTTTTGCATCAAGAAAGTTAAAATCATATTTTAGAGGAGAAAAACTAAAATCATTTTACATACTCTTGATTCAAAATTAGGCAAAATAATAATTAATTGAACTCTGTATGCGACAAGTTTTAAGTGTGTATGAAATTCTGGATATTCCTCAGAATTTTCAACTAAATAAAGTCAATCAAATTAGGTGGATGTAATATTAAATAATCATTTAGAAGCAGAATTTACAATGAGATAAAAATTGATTAAAGAATTTTCCAATACTATAATTGCAAACAAAATAATTTCATATGGTTTGTGAATTTTGCAAAGGCTAATATAAAAATCATTTTCACAATGCAGTTGGACAACAGCTTAGGGTCTACAAATAGGGGTATTTTATATTCTCCATGGACATTCATAAAATGAAATGAATGTTATTTATAAAAATATATTGCAAATTTTTTAGTTACAAAAAGAAAAGCAACTGTGACACTGTAACTCTTCAAAATTTTATTTCTTCATTAACAGTGTGTACCAGCTATCTCTTGTTTTACTTCACTATTTTTTTTTTTTTGACAGATATTGGAAAGAGCTGTAGACTATTATATTAGTTTTCGTGTACCCCTCACTCAATTAATAATAAAATTTCCAGTACACATAAAAAATACAGCCTGCTATAAAAATGTGTTGTGACAGATTTAAACTATATGAAATCCTACAGTATTTGTAAAAATCTTACATATTTCTTTTCCAGTAAAATGACCTATTTCCAAACCACAGTGAATGTACTTCCTGTCAGTCCCGTACAAAATATTTTTATGAAAGTACCTCGGCAAAAAAAAAGAGCATACATCCTGTAGAAAGATATTTGTTTTACTGATGTAGCTTTTATTACTCAATTCATTGCATAGCCATTTGTCTCTCTTCATAACTGGTTATCAATTTTATGTATGCATTTGTGTGATTTAATACAATGGTAGCTTTTAGTGGTTATACTGTCCAAGAAAAATTCATTTCATTTATTAAAATGAGCACTAGGTTCACATTTCTTTTCTATAAAACCTATTATGTAAGCATATCCTTTGATAGAACATAACAGGTATACTCTCAGGTTGAGACCTACTAGAGATTCCCATGTTGGAAACCACAAATCTTAGTAGAGGAGGTTAAATTCTGTCCCTGACTGCACAGAAAGATGACTGTTTTGTAAGATGCAATTGCTGTGATAGCATTCAGCTCTGACTTCAGCATAATTACTTGATGCACTTTGGGAAATCACCCCTCCCGTGAGGGAAATCCTGTAAGAGTGTTTTACTTATAGCTGTGCTATAAAGTAATGTAATAACATAATTCTGTTTTAGAAGTATCAGTCCTCTTTATTAGCATAATACAGTTTCTTTGCTAAGCCTTTGTATATTATTTATAAAGATGAAGTTTACTGCAAAACAGATTGAAAGAATTTGACCTCATTCTTACATGGACTGAGAGGCATAATGATGAAAATTTATCTATCATGGTGCATTCATTCCTCTGTGGAGCTTACAGTTCTCCCACAGACCTATTTATAATAAATCTTTCATATACTCAGCTTTATTACAGAATATTTGAATACTTTGGATAATTCTATCAGGTATTATTCTGGAAATTCATCTAATGAAAACAATTGTCTGTGGATATAACTTCATGACACTGACAATTACTTAATTGGAACAACTCTTTTTCCTACATGATGTGCCATTTAAATAATTTCACTGAATTATATTATGAATAACTGAGGAGTGGGAAGGGTGCCCTCTGTACTTCCATTTTCAGATTTCTGAATGAGAAATAATAATCTTCAAACTTTCATGAAATATACTTTACAGTATGTGAAGCTGACAGTTAAATTTTTCTGTCTTTCCTAACGGATTATGAAGCAGCTGATTTTTTTTTGCCAGAATACTTCCTCATTATTTGTTCAACTCAAAAAAGTCCTTATCATCCACCCAGTACCTCTGTCTGAAATGTCAGCAGAGAAATCATCAACAAAAAATGAGTATGTGGCATGGAAATTAGAGTTTTACAAACTGTACAAAATACTAACTAATTAACTTACTATCTAACTAGCTGAAACACCCTTCCCCTCTACACCAAAATTAATAGAAAAATCACAGTTGTTGTGATAGCAGTAGAATTGTATCCACTGTGTAAGCCTTGAGAAGACTGTTTCAGTGTGAAAAGTTAATAAGCCTGACCGACAGAGTAGCAGAGGGCAGCCCTTGATGTTGGCACAGCCAGCTTTTGGAGGATTGCTGTTAGAGCATGAATTGGATACATGAAGCTGACGCAACAAAATAATCACTTTATCAGCTCATCATTGCCAGTCAGAATGGCTGGAAGAGGTTGTTCCATGTCAGCATTTCAGGCATTGCAGCTGCTATGGCTGATAATAAAAAAAAATTCTCTCCAAAATATTCCCAATTCTTTACTATTAGTTGTAATATTCAGAAAAGCGGTGCACCTAGAAAAAAAAAAAAAGTTTCCAAATTGTAAAATAAAACCTCACTAAAAAAAAAAAAAAGAATATTTTCTCAGCAAAGCAAGAAAGAAATGTTTCCTGCTTGCATGCTTCATGCCTCAAGAAATAGAGTTATGCCCATAGACAGCTGGCTGTTCACAAAGCTATAAGAAAATTACAGAATCACAGAATTGTAGGGGTTGAAAAGAATCTCTAGAGATCATCGAGTCCAACCCCCCTGACAAAGCAGGTTCCCTACACCAGGTCACACAGGTAGGCATCCAGGCAGGTCTTGAATGTCTCCAGAGAAGGAGATTCCACAACCCCCCTGGGCAGCCTGTGCCAGTGCTCCATCACCCTCACCGCTAAGAAGTTCTTGCGCACATTTGTGCAGAACCTCCTGTGCTGCAGTTTCTGGCTGCTTCCCCTTGTCCTGTCTCCACACATTGCTGTAAAGTAGGACTACTAGGACTTCTTCTGTAGTATCATCTTCTAGAAGAGCCTGAATGAAAGGGCAAAAATAAGCTTGAAATGTTTGGAACTTCAGGTCAGAAGGGTAAAGACTGGTAGATACACCCAAAGTACTTTAAACTCATTATATATATGATATTACAGTACAAATATATCAGCTGTAAATTCTTATGTGTGTTGATATTCTGGCAACTGTCACCTGCAGAGATTACTGTCAAAACCTGTAGAACTATTTGACAATTAGAGATGAACAAAAAATAGAATTTACTCATAATTTCTGTTTAAATAATCACCACACTGTAATTTCTCAGTTAAAGAAGAACATCTTGAAGCATTTAATCACCTATAATTTCTCATGCTTATGATCATTTATCAAGTGAGCTACAAATTCCAGGTGCTTTGCATTCACATGGAGTCCTTTAAATTATGCTCTTAAGACACTATGCCTTTGTAGCAAGTTAATCAGCATACTAAGATTCTCTGCCACTTTCTACAGGAAGCTTACAGATACCGACAGATGCTTCTGCGTCTTCAGAGCAGTGCTTGAATGAGAGGCCAATATAAAGACTTAACCTAGTAATGGCAGTGTTCCTCATACAGTTAAACCAATGAGGATTGTGAAAGAAAAAAGTACCATAATATTTGTAAAGTTCAAGTGGATGAACTAAACCATGGAATAACCTTGCTAGAAAAAATACACCAGGAATAACATACAGTTGTGTACATGTAAGAGCTGGGAAGCACAAATATTGGCTGTAGTTCATAATTTTATTCATTTCTTCAAAGAACAGGCAGAAGTTCAATTTTATTAGTATAATTTGTAAACACGATTTTGATCTAGCGAGATTCCTATCATTGGTGAAAGGAGTAAGTAACATTAACATTACCCTGTTGCTACTGCCAATAGGAAAAGCTTCTTTGGATTGTGGCACACCAGGCACTTGAAGAGAAGCACAAGCATGAGCTGCTGTTTGATAAATCTTTAATGAAAAACTTTGATGTCTTTGTCTTCTGTTGTTCCAGTGAGATTCACAGGAAGAAGTGGAAGATCTATTTCATATACAAAATCATATGTTTTGTTATTATGAGAAAGAAAAATATCACCTGCTTACGTGGATTACAAGATGAATGTGTGATTATTTTATCTGTAACATCAAATACGGTATTATTTTATTATATTGATTGATGATATGATTATTTTCAGAGGTAAGGGTGAGCATGCTACAGCGCTTTTGAAGATAAAATTAGGAATCAGCGGGAGATAGCTGCTCTAGAAGGGAAAGCAAGCCAGGAGCTGAGTGACAGTAGGACAGGAGGTGCAGTGCCCGCAGTGATAAGGACTTAGTGTCATGACATCCACGAACAAAAAGCACATGCAATGATCTGGTTGACAGCCTTGCAGTCACCACAAGTTTAGCTCATAGGTACAGGGCAAGTCCAAGGTCAATCTGAAAAGTCTTGTACACAGACCACGAACTGTAAGACGTGGTTGACCACAGGCAAAGCTGCCACATAGCTCTGGCAAAGACAAGCAACCTCTCATACAGAGGAGCAAGCTGCCAAAAATGTTTCTCATGGCCCTTTGTCTCTGAACTCTTTTTGCAGTACTCTGACCATGGTTCACACCGTTGCACCAGATCAGGTATGGCCTTGAACAAAGGCTGCTGAACTGCAGAGGGGAAAAACTTATGTATTTAATAGATAATTAGGAATGTTAATTTTTGCAACAGTGTGCTATACCTGATGTGAACAGTTACTATTGGCTTTCACAATTTGAATAAATTAATAACAACTCTACTGCATTCATATGAAGACCTCAAAGCAATTTAGAACAATTAACGAATTAAGCCTCTTACCATCCCTTTGATGTAGAGAATTAGTTTTATCTCCAGCACGCAGATGCAGAAGTTGGACACTGAAAAAGAAATCCTAAACTCAACAGCAGTTTGACCTCACTTGTTGAGGCCAGGATTTCATCCAAAGAAGTCAATTGAGTTTCCTAGGATCACAAAAGGTGCCTCAAGTCTCTTTTTATTGTGTGGATGGAGTTCTCATGACAATAATAGGCTTGCATTACTTTTTTTTATTTCTTTTGTATGTGTGTGTGTGTGTGTGTGTGTGCGCATAAATATTCGTAGCAAAAACAAAGATAAAAATTACAACCTCTTTACCTGAGGCTTATTATCAAGTTCCAAAACTGTCCTTGCTTCTGAAATGCATACTGTATAACACAACATACTTTTCACCTTCACTTTATTGCATCCAATTATCAGAGTGTAGTATGTACTGAGTTGAGTGAACATAAAATGATTCCACGATTTCTGCAGCTTTGACCAAAATATAGTTACATAAACCACTCATAATTTCCTCATAATTTGTCTTCCATTTTTACCTTACTGCTAGTAAAGAAGAAATACAATATATGAGTTTTGTTTGATATGAGGCAACTATTTATATGACCTCTATATTTTATTCCATTCAATTCTGTTCAATTTCATTACTCATCCCAATGTTACTCTTCTCCCTTTTTATTTTGAAATACAGATTCTTCTAGTTAAAAATGTGTGAAAGCCTGTTTGAAATCTTGAGAAAAAGTAGACTGTGGACTGCTTTAATTCCGAGTGAAATCCTATGAGGATACAGAACTGAATTGCAATTCTCTGTTGCCTTACATTCATTTATATATACATACGGCAAGATGAAAACATGCACACACATTAAATGCTGATTTTATGTGTAGGACATGGATCTGACCAGTACTAGGATAATCTAAATAAGAAACAACGTTTTTTCTGTTGTTCAAACTAGCTATAGTTTAGTTACGCTTTAAAGCATTTTTTCAAAAGCTTAAAAGTTGTTGACGATACTACTTCTATAGTTTTTTCCTCAGCATCTTTAAACCCAATAGTAATCTCTCTTTACTCAGTTCTTCCCCAAATTTCTCTAGGATTTGTCTCTAGTGTACTTCCTTTTCTTTCACTTTAAATGTCGAATACTCAAAGTAAACTTACAGTAAACTTACAGGACATTCCGTAGATTTCTCACATTTTCTAGGTAGTAGTAGTGCTAGGTAGTGTTGTGCTGTAACTATAAACTGTTGCACTAGAACATGATATCAAGGATTGTGAACACAGAAACCAAAATTATGGAGCTATCCAGACATAATGATTTACTTAAAATACTTTCCACCTTCATTAACATGCATAGTTTGTACAGTGGACAGAAACTGGCCCTGTTCTGAAGTGATCTAGGAAAAAATTCAAAAGCCTATTTATTTATTTATTTGTTTGTTTATTTTATATATAGACAGCATAGAAAATTTTTGTGTTACTGAAGACAAAAATGTTTCTTCAAAATCTGTTCTGTCGTTTTCAGAAGCAAATAAGGCAAAATTTTATATGAAAATGAAGCATCTCTAGAGCATGAAAACCAAATGCAAAATATATGAATTTATCTGGTAAATGTCAGTACTAAAACTACTACTGGGTTGTAGGTGAGAAACAGTTGAGTGCAAGTGCTGGGATGTAGATAAGTCAAGATAAGAAATATTGACAACAAAGAAATTAAATTCATATTAAACTAGATTTCTTTTTGGCTACAGATTTCCACATGGATTAAATTAGGATGCCTCATATGAAGCTTACTGTACTATGTTCTTGGTGATTCTTTTTGTCATGTAACAATAATTCAGCATCTCTCCATGGTGTTCACCTCCAACCTCCTCACCAAAATAAAATGAAAGAACTGGATCTCATTATCATTAATGGACTGAAGAAAGTTATAAAGGGAAAAAGATAACAGAAAGCCAACAGTGTACACTGCAAATTAGAGTCACCTTGCAATGAGGTCAAGACACAGCAGCAATTTAATCAAATTCTGTACCATTTGTATTTGTAATATTGACAAATTCTAATTATAATGAAATACTATTTGTTCCCTGCTGTTAAATGTATCTGATGTAATGAACTACTGTGATTTTAGCCAACTGAGCTTATAATTCACTTTCTTGTCTAAAGCCAAAATGTTGAAAGTGAAAGCAATAAAAGAGAAGTAGTAATGAAAGTAACTTTAGGCAGAGTACAAGCAAAAATGTTAGAAACAAAACTTTTAAATATTTATTTCCACCACAACCTGTCAATTCAGTATCACTTAGTTACCCAGAGGCAGTTTTAAAACTGCAGCGTGAACTAAAAATGGCACATTGCTGGTCACATTACTACCTCTTATAAAATATTCATATTTATTAATATTAATATAATTAATGTTCATAGTGTTTTGGTTATGTTGTCATTGCAAATTTACTTGGGTCATTGCAAAAATGTGTATCTTGTCCATTTCTTTTGTTCTTGGAAACTATTATGGTTATTTTAATTGGACAGATTGTTTTAATAGTATGTTACTCATCACTGTGATACTCCTGAACTAATGTTGGGAAATCTAGGCAGAAAAATAATTCACTGTTACATAAGTTTACATAATTTAAAGAAAAAATTAGAATAGTGTTGTTGGGTAGAAAAGAGTGAAATCTTTTCTAAACCATCATAAATACATGATGCTTCACAAACAAGTATGATCTTATGTTTGACTTTCAAGATTATTTTTCCATCTTTTTCTTGAACTTTGCCAGGTGTTGTCTCTTAGATTTTTGCTACCTTAGCAGTTGTTACCTTCATCGGAAAACCCAGTAAAATAAAACAATTTTTTAACATTACAGTGTCAGTTTCTATTCATTCAGAGGTTCATCAACCTCCTGAAAGACTATTTCCTGTAAAATAACAAGGACATTCTTGGGAAAAGCACAGGATGAAATACCAGGAAGTGACATCTCCTAGTCTAATCCTCTGTTGTATTATTAAGGAATGGGAAAAATTGATTTTTCACATCATGTTATCCTCTTATTTAGAACAAGAATATTTTCTTTGTTCATTATCTCTGAAATGCTGGCCTAAAATGTATTTTGGTCAATCAGTGTTAAGAGTAATCAACAAATATCTTGTGGGTCTTTGTGATGTCAGCAGCAGCTTGACATGCAGAGGGCCAAACTTCTTAATCAAATAGAGGTTAAATAAAGTAGAAACTTAATGTTTTAGAAGTGATTTTCTACTATCCTACCTTTACATTAAAGTATTACAAAATATTTAGAATGTATTGCTACTTTAGGACAACTTGAATATTTTCAGACAATGAAGACATTTGCTAAACAGGTAAAAGCAGATTACAGCCAATTTATATTCAGGTATTCTCATATCAGATACTACAATTTCCCATCATTGAGTAGTACTCAAGATCAACAAATGACAACAACAGCTTAATCTATGTGTAGAGATTCATGCAAACATCTTTTTCTCTTTCCAGTGCCTGAGAAATATCAAACAAAATTTACCATGATCTTTTCAAACATTATAACTATTTTCTTGCAGAAGATTTTCCTGCTAAGGAAGAATTGTGTATCTTGATGAGGAATCCAATTATTTATGAAAACATTCTTGGTTTGAGGAGTCACAATTGAACCTTTTTTTGTTTTCTTTTGTTTCATGTTTGAACATGCTCCACTTAAATTAGTTCAGAGAAAGAAATCTTAATCACTGCACTTCATGCTTCCTGACCACTACTAATTATTTCTCCCAAAGTTCCAACTTGGTTAGCTATTTTAGAACAATAGAAAAAAGAAGATTAATGAAAGTAGTTGTTTGCTATATGGTAATAACAAAGGACCAAGGAGGAATTACTTCCTTCTGAAAGTCAACCATCAGTTTTATGATGATGAACAGACATTGCTGTAAAGGAATCACACGTTTCCCTCTTTGCTTCATTATGGCATGGCTAATGAGTTTTCCACTCTCTTCTAGCTTAACTTTTTGCCACAGTTTTAGAGCACAAATGTGTATTTCTAGGAAAAATCAAACCAAATTCAAATATTCACAGGTTTCAAAGTCTTAGCAGAGAAACCACTCCTTCACTTTACTACGTACTCAAAATGAATGTGCTTAAAACATCACATTTAAGTCTTTCTTACTCTTGTGGGAGTTAATTGAACAATAAAGCTGCACTTCTGTTTTCCTATTAGTCATTCAGTTGTCTTTCAGAAGACAGATGCCAAGGCCATGAAAAAGCTTCAGAGTGATGAATGAAACTAGGAAAAGGATGCTGTCATTCTTTCTGGCTGAAAAATAATATGCTTCTAGAATTAAAGTGAGGCTATCGGAGAAATGTATCTTTGTCAAATAAATAAAAAATATCCCTCAGTTTTCTCTATTTTTATCTAATGGATGACAGTCTATCACCATGAGGTACAGAAGAAAGTAGCACATAATTAAATGGCTGGAGTCTGGACAATGTTCATTTGCCAAACACTCCTTTGATATATCTTACAAAAGCAAATGAGTACTAGAGTTTTCAGCAGTAAGACAAAATGACAGAAAATACAGCCTTGGAGTTCTATAACCATGTTTTCATACAGTGCCCTTAACAAAAGTACCACAGACTTTCAAAGCAAATGACTAGAACAGAGAGTAGTGCAGTGTAACTGTACCCAACACTTTGTAGCCTCCTGCATGATGTCACATGGAATGGAATAACCCCATTCCTAACTCAGGTCTGCTGTCTGTGCCATCATTGTGGTATTTCTTCCCTTCCAAGCAGCTCAGTCCAGCCCTGGGTGCTCTCCCATCACTCACAAACAACCAAACATCAGTGTGCTATTAACACTGTCTTGGCTGAAACTGGGACAACTACAAACCAACCAATAATACTACCACTTTGGTATGAAGTGAGCTGCTGGTTTAAATGGTCAGTCTCCTTCTTCCATGCACCTTTTAAATTCAAGAATCTGAGTTACAGTACAGGCCTATAACGTTTCTACAACCTAATGCAGATTATTTCATGTGGAAAGAGTTAAACCAACATTTATTCTAGAGTATATATTATCTTTCTTTTTATTAAAGTTCACTACTTAGATATCAAAGTTTCTTTATCTGAGTGTGGTTGATTTTCAAAAAAAAAGGTTTGCACAATAAATAGACAAATTTTATCAATTCAGCGTTGTGAACATGAGGGCAGACAAAATGCCACTTTTTCTTTTATTTGTTATTAATTATACTGAATTTAAAGTACTAGGCAACAAGTGCCTTTAAACATAGAGTGTCAGGAAGGCTGCTGTAACAAAACAAAACAAAAAATTAAACAGAACAAAACAAAACAATGCATAAGACAAAAGTAAGGAAGAAAATTGCTTTTCAGTCTGTTCAGAAGACTTGCTTCAGGTAGAAAAAACTTGGAAGGAGTTACCTCTTCAAGTGCCCTCATTTCTCTGGTAGGCATACACAGTAGATGGAGAACAGATTGTTAGTAATAACACAGGTGGCTTTTGCATGATAGAAGAAGGTGTATGATCATTTTTTGTTGTTATTTTTACCACAATTATACCATGTTCATTTTCAGTCTCTTCCTGTAGTTTTATTCACTTAATAATATGGTATAATTTTTGAGGTTTTTTTTTTTTTATTTTTGAGTTTGCATTATTTTCTCTTAAACTGGGGTTATTATTGGTTGAAGGAGTATGAAGGAAGAGAGTGTAAAAGAAGAGAAACAGAAACAAATAGAAAAAATTTCTTACCAATCAGGCAGTGTCACAGTCAAAATCTCTTGATCAATCTTTTCTTTCATAAGCAAACTGGAAACACTGATTAATCAACTACATTGAAGAACAAAAGCAATAACCTGCCTTTATATTGCATTTTTGCCTTTTTCTGCTGACTCCTATGAGACTGAGTCTCCTAGGATCATTCCCACTAAAAAAATTAGAGGTTTGTTTCCTTGGTTCTTTTTCTATCTAGAAGACTGTTTCAATAAGCTAAGGATTAAGACTTGTGTCTGAGATGCAGTACACATGTCTGAGTTTCCCGTAAAGTCAAACAAAACATACTTTCGGATTAAGTGAAAAAGCTCATATAATGCTTTATTGTATGACCAATATTCTAGAAGCTTTGTGATTTCCTAATCTTTTAACTTCTTTTAATTCTTTATGTGGACTTTCCTTGTCCTGCAATGGATTCTAATTTTCTTCTGAGTTTCTGTCTCATTTAGCAAGGATTTTCAGTTGTGTATTATGGTTATGCTTGGCAGCTTGTATCTCATTTAGAAATACTGCTTCTGTCAATAACTTAAGGAACTTTACCCCTCTTTCCAAGATTAATACAAGTAATTACTATTTGTTAGTATGTTTAAAGATAATAATTAGAAATATCAATAAAAAACCAACGATTATGATTATTCTAGCACTAAAACACATAAACAAGGAAACTTTCACTGTGCCTCTGTTTTATGTTCATAACTGTAGGGCACAGTCTGTTCTCTCCTTGAACTGACACAGGTGAATTCCTTTAAACAGTGCTAATTTCAAGTTTCCCATCCACAGGCTTCTGAATGCTTTCAAAGGAATGGCTTTTAAAGGTAATAGGGGTTCCACAGGCTGAACAATAGATCAAATCTGTTTTGACATGAGTGAAGGGATTATGGTCTCAGCAAGCTTTCCCTTCTCATTCACCAGCTTGACCCTCCCCAGCTGCAGGCTTCTATCTGACCTCTGATAACAAGGCTCACTGGTCTGAGACATGCATTGCCTGCTCTTATTTATCATCTGCACACTGATATCAATAATCATAACGTGGAGGAAGGCATAAAACCTACATTTGTTTTCAGCACCTTCTTTCATTTAACAAGGATTAGCTTTTGCTGTCTATCCATAAAGGAAGAAATGTGTGTTTGCTCCCAGAAATAGTCCATACATTTCATTATCTAATTGTGGTTAAATTCATCATCTTTCATAAAGCACAAGTTGTTGTCATGGGAATGTCACCACCCAAACTGTATCTAAAAGGTTGGTCTTATCTGCCTGTAACATATTGCTTAAGAGAAAAGGTTGTGGGCTACAGAAGGATGAGGTAAAGGATTTTGTGACTTGGTTGGAAGTCTTGAGAATGAGACAGCAGGCACCAACAGATCCTCTTTGGAAATAACTACAATACTTCAACCTTTGGCTCTGTCTTTGCCTTATTAACATCTCGTTCTCACTATGTTTCTACTAAGATAAAATAACAAAAAATAAATTAACGTAGACACACAAACAAAGGCACTAGCAAATTTGTTATTAACATAGTCAAGCCTTCTGTGCAGTTGTAGTCCTCACTAACTAGTAGACAGGGCTACTGCAAATTCTTTTTTTTTTTTTTTTGACCATCTCTTCACGATATTATCCATATTAGAAGGGGAAATATTGTACAAAATAATGATAGTTAAACAACAAAGCCTCAACCTCAATAGTCAGGAATGTTACTTCAGAGTCTTAGGGGCAGCTAATGAGATTCAAGCCAAGTAGAAGCCCTTGAGATTCTGTTTCTTCCAGGAAGATTTGTTATAAAATCCGCATTTATGCTAAAATTACACTGAGTATTTGTTTTTGGGAGGAATAAAAGAAGGACTAACCAGAGTTTGTTGTCTTCTGCTCCCACATTAAAGATTATCATCTTTACTGTAAGGCCACCTTTGTGACATTCACAGCACATTGCTTAGTGGTGTCATTTCTTACAGCTTGTCCTCTCTGTCATGCCTCTGAGAAAAGTTGTCTCAGCACTGTTTCTTATCATCTGCACAATGCATAGCAACATGTCCCTCATGGGAGAGTAGCAAGGAGTCACTAGTCCTTTTGAATGGAAACTTGGCTGCAGAGAATAAAGCTCTTCAGTCAGAGATGATTTCCTTCACTGAGCCTTTCTGGGCATCCATTACCTTCCAAGTCTTTAAGTTCAAAAATGTGGATTAGAGCTGTCTAAAAATTTACAGACAGAAAATGTGGATGCACTTCTATTTTCCAGTTCTAAAAGGGATACACTTCGACTTCTTCTGCCAAGTGGAAAATCTACTGCTCATCAGCACTGATTGTCTCTCCAAAAAACCCTAGAGAAAATGAGAGTGAATGATATATGTCTTGTTCTTTCTCTTAAATTTCCAGAAAGAAAGGAAAAAAATTCTTTACTCTCAAGAATTTTTGATCACTGGACTTGTATGAAATTGTCAGTCTTTGAAACATAACTCTGTATTTTGCATTTACTGCAAATTATACTTAGTCTACAGAAACTTGCTGATGGAGGAAAAGCTGGACAAAAGAGAGCAGTATATGTTCGCAGTACAAAAAAACAACTGAATCCTAGGCTGCCGCAAAATAAGGACAAGCAGTAGGATGAGGAAAGCAAATTTCCCACTTACCGGAGCCCCCAAGATAACACTTTGCCTCTATAGAGGAGTGTAAGAAAGCTGAAAGGTTTTTTTTGCCAGCCCACCATTTATGGAGTAGGCGACCAATTGGCCTCAACTGTTGAGCCAGGTATTCTGTTCTTTCAACATGTTTTCTGATTAAGGTCTTGTTTCTGGAAGGTCATGCTGAAGGAGGAAGTTGAGTGGTGTGGAACCATTCTGTCACAGTGACTCTGCAATTTTCTATGCAGTACAGTTTCTGTTGAGTGCTTTTTATAAGAAATAAAATAAGGAGAGAATGCTTCAGAGCATATGCTGAAGCAGTAATGGAAGAGGAAGCATCAGGAAACTCAGTGATCTGTTATAGCAATCAGGCTTGTAGTTGTTCTCATTAGGAGATTCCAGTTGTAGAATGAAACAAGCAGGTAAGTAAAAACAAACAAACAAACAAACAAACAACAAAAAATCCTGTATTTTTCCAAAGAAACTTATATTGTGATAATTGCGTTCTTTTGTGAACTGAGGTAGCAGACTACTGCTCATAAATTGTTCCTGTTTGCAGCTACTAGTAGATGATGTTTACATTGCTAGACAGTGAAAGAACATGCATTCTGTTAAGGTGTGATCCAGTGGCTGAATTCACCTCCTCTTTGACTCTGTTTCATCTTTGATAAATTTTCTGCTTTCCCTGCCTGCAGTTTCATTTTGTAGGCAAAAACTTTAAATTCTTTTCAGTCTTCTCATTCTAAACTGAAATGTGGTGATGCAATTTGTTGGAAAAAAAAAAACAAACAGAAGCTGTTATCTTACTAAAACAAAAATGTTATCTGTTTAATCAGGAGCCTAGCAAATGCAGTAGGAACTAACGTGTCATCTCAGTTTGCTGCTGCAAAAACTTCTCTTCTGGTCCTGTTCCACATATGTCTTAGCAAGGACTATGAAAGCCACACTACATAGAGTCGTGTCCTGCAACTTGCTTTTCTTGTGCATTAACGATGTATTAAGAGAATTTTCTCTCTTTCTCCCCCAGTCATAATTATTATCCTGTCCCTCTAAATATCACTCATTCCTGTTAAAGCTGAATAATTTAACTATATTCAAACAAAAGTCAAATGCACAAGCTGGGCTTGTGCAGACTGGAGAAAAGAAGGCTCTAAGCAAAACTCATTAGAACCATCCATTATTTAAAGGAAGTTTATAAACAGGAGAGAGACTGATGACTTTTTCTATGATCTGACAGTGGTAGGACAAGGGGAAATGATTTCAAACTAAGAGAAAGGAGATTTAGATCAGGTACTAGGAGAAAGTTTTTCCTCAGATGGCAGTGAGGCAGGGGAACAGATCCCCTAAAAGTCTTGTTCTTTCTTTTTCTGTCTATGTTCAAGCTAGCTGACTTCTCTTATTTTTTTTTAGCTTACGTAAGAACCATTTCCTTTCTTGGTTGTGGCTCAGATATCTGCTGCTCTCTGGTGGCTTTTTAACACAATGGAGGGACATGTGAAGTTGTGCCTTCTATATTGACACTATTGGAGGACAGTGGGAGAATGAGGACACTGAATTATCACGTTACTATATACAGCAGCAAACAGGAACATTTCTGGGAAGGTGTACAGCAAACTAGGTGTACTGTCAGTGTGTTAAAGGGCAGAGTTTCCACTCTAACTGTGAACTGAAACGCTGGGGAGTGCACGTGAGATTGTACACTCACCCATGAAATGAGAGCACCCATAGCAGGTGTGTGAAAGCAAGAGAACCTCTGTTCACAGAGCACTTGTCAGTTGCACACTATACATAATAAGTATGTAACACTGTGTGTGTGCTATGAGAATTTCTTGGCAATAGCCAAGGAAAGGTCATGAGAAATTTGATTGTGTTCATTAAGTTTGGTGAATGTTTGGATATCTGCTTTATCTGTTCTCGTAACAATATGCATCTGCATGTACAGTTCTGTTAATAAATTATCAACAAACAAACCATTTAAAAATTGATGTTGGTTTAATTTATAAGGAATCAATAGCTTTTCTATATGGCACCTTTCAGTATGGATGATTCTGCTATTTTTGTCCTCTGATAATGTTTTAACTACCAAAAAGTGTTTGGGAGTTGTTTAGGGAAGACTGTAGTTAACACAGGCCAAATTCGTGCCCATTGACATTTCTGTGAATGATTGAATTCACTGACTCAGAGGTAGCTAGTTTCATCTATTATGCACCCATCATCATGCACTGATCCTAACATCTAATTTTCAGAGATCAGATTTTCCAGAGCTGAATCCTGCATGCATTCAGGAGTGCAATATTCACTACATTATTATTATTTTAAGAAAACAACTCACCACTAAGCACTGAATATGAGAAAGTGAGGAAAAATGTGTCTTCTGAAATCTTTCTGAATATTTAATCTAGTTTGCTACGAGACTGGTATGATGTAATCATCTAGCTGTTGAAGGATACTGAAGAGGCAGAGAGAAGCAAAGGTGAAATTGCAACCTCGGCATGGTCTGACCTAACCTAAATGAAGAACAAGCCTACAATTATTCCTTAAAGAACTTTGCTGTTGTGCTCTTCACTCCTGTTTTCAAGACACAGTTGAGCCTTTTTAGAAAGTGAAACTGAGATTATGCTTTCACTCCTTCATGAGCCTCTGCATGCCATCCTCTTGCTTGTAAGGAAGAGATATTGCTGTGAGTAGCCGAAGATGCCCAGTCTTGCTTAAGAGCTGCTGTGCTCATTCACCATTTCATGGAAAAATGAGAAGTTTTGAGTTACAATCTGAGTTGACAAAGCTCAAACTTTTGATCACACTGATGTTGAAACATCCTTATATTTCTCAACTTCTAGTGTGTAAGAGATTGTATTTTACAACTGTCAACAAGACTAAAAGTTATATAAAACATTTCCTGTGTTTGCTATTTCTGACAGTACTACATGTTGGTACAACCAAATGATTAATGGATAAATGAGAAGATTAAATGATGGAGTCAATGGGAAAAAGAGAGGAAAGCTAGGGTCAAGGCAAAGGTACAAAAGTAACTAAATGGAGCATTTAGGAAATAAATTGCCCTGTATTTTATAGGGGAAACTCATATTCACAGATGGGCTCTACCTTAATGCCTACAGCTAGTTTTTCTTGTCGTCATCTTTGCAAATTCTTCTCCTTTCTTCTCTTTGACCTTCTGTTCTCTTACAACACCTTATAAGTAAATGATGAGTGTTAAAGCTAATACACAAAGAAGAGATGTGAAAGTCCCCAAGTGAATGAGTCAATGGAAAATGAGATATAGGTTGAGGCAGAAAAGTGAATATCGTTTTAGAATTGCTGGGACACTTTACCAGTTAACACAGCAGTAAGGAAGATAATTTCACAGATCTAGTACATAAGAAAGAATGTGTTTTAAAAGAAAAAGGCGGGATTAAACCTGGATCTATGGGGATCAAACAATTTTGAATATTATTGCAATTGGGCTTCAAGAAATAACAGATAAACAAGTATACAGAAGAATCTGTGGCTGTATCAGTTCACAAGAAAAGTACAAAAACTTATTATCTTGACCTTATTTGTCTGAAAAAGAGGAAGGATCTTCAGTGCAGGCTATTAAAAATCCTCGTAATTGCTTTGCTCTGAAATTTAGTCTGATAAAACCATTTTAATTTTTTTTTACTGCTGAAAAGTGGCTTACTCATCAGATTCCATCTCTAAAATTTCCTCCCCTTTCTTCCCCTTTCATTAAGATAACTTTATGATTGCAATGCTCCTTGTTCTGGCAGATATTTCTTTAATAGGTTTCACTGGGCATGTCTTGCTGTGTCCTTTGTGGGACCTAGTTATCCAGTTACATTTCTAAAATTTATCTTTTAGAATGACAGGTTGCTAACCTACATTGATAGATCAGTGAAATGTTTTCTGGCTTGTTGCTATCAACTTGCCCATCAAAACTGAATGATTCTTCATAGGATTAAAACCTTCAGAGAGACAGCTCATGTGGTGACTGGACCATTAAAAATCATTCTGCCACAGGGAATAAAAAAAATATTTTCTTTCCATGCAATTAAATAAATTATAAAGAAAGTATAAAGAGAACAGTTTCAATACAACTTTTTTTTTTTTTTGAGACTATAATTTTCCAAATGTAGCTTCTGAGAGAGAAAAACTAGACTTATATATGTATAGATTCTATTTATTATTATAGTCTACTAATTGGCAGCTATTAGCAGTTAGTAGTTATTTCACTACATCAGACAATGTTTAAAGATGAGGAAATATTTAAAAATGTTTGGAGACCACTAATTCTTATTCTAGAAAAAAAGAAAAAAAACCTAACAGAGTTACTGTTCTGAACTCCTTGCACAGTGGTAGAGTCTCTATACATTAATCTAAAGGTTAATATACTGAGCTGGTTTTCAGTTTCACATTCTTTAAGAAGTATTTACTTTTCTGCTGGGAAATGGCTAGTTTGTATTTTATTAAATATTTCAAAACAGGCAAGAAAACAATATTTGTAGTGGCTGAGCTAAGATGCTAGTCTGTCAAGTATATTTTATATTTACAAGAGTTTGTTTCTACATAAAGGCTATCCTAATCGTGCAAAAAAGATATCTGGATTTGTTCCTACAAGGCTGACTGATTTATACACCACTGAAGGCAGAGGAAAGTCTCTTGTTGCTTTATATATGTAGGAACATCACTCATTTCAATCACTGTGCTGCTGCCTTTAAAGACCAATCTGTTATCCTTTCACTTGTATTTTAAAAACTACTGGCATCAGGGAAAAAAAAAAAGCAATATTTTATAGAGATTTCTATTTGGAATTTGTAACTACTGTAAAGCTCACCTTTCACAATTTTTTTTCTGCATGCATTAGTTGCATCCTGTTGTACATTTTATCACAACTTTTGTTACTGACAAAAACAAATTATATATTTGAAGAGAAATTAAACAAGACTTTTAGGCAACTTACATAAATTTTTCATTTATTGCTCATTTTCTGCTACCACAAGGGTAGAGAAATTACCCCAAGGAAGGGCAGACTCTTTGAACAAATGCATACAGCAAAAGTAAATATAACAACACATGCAATTTTATTTCATAATATTATGCATCAAGTACTTTGGCTTTGACTACAGACAGTAATATATTGACAGTGTTAGACTAAACTAATAATGCCTACTCTTCATTAAAGGAAGATATTTAGAATTTTTTTAACACAGCAAATGAAACTGCAGTGGGGTTGATCCTAACTTCATGTGTTAGAGCCATACAGTTATAGAAGCATGCATCCAGACCTAAGTTTAAGTTTTATGATTTTGCTCATATCCCTGCCACAAGTTTCCAAATTAGAGTTCAGTATGGAATACATGGAGAAAAAGAAAATCCGCATTGTTTGGAGTGTTTTTTCCTGGGAGGAAAGATAAACAGTGAAGGAAACTTTTAAATACATAGAGAGCTTAAATTGTGTGTTACTAAGGTATTTTCCAATAATAAGATCTGTCTTCTGTTATCTCTGACTAATTTTGCTCCATTAAGGAATTTTTATACCACAAATGTACATATTTGCATGCTTTTCTTTGATGCCTTTGGAAGAATAATAGAAAAGGGAAGAAAAAAGCAATTTGGACTGGCGATCAATATTTCGAGGTAAAAATATATAGTTTAATTAAGTTTACTGCGTAAACACATAAAGATTTCATATATACCTATATTTTTCTATATGTCTACCTCCAATAATAGAGTCTATGTGTGCAATTCAAATAATAAAAAATGAGTAACATGGATCAAAAGCCTGAAAGGTATTAAACAGAATGACCTCTGAGCACCTATATAACACACCACAGGTGCAGAATTTCAGTCAGAATTCCAACTGCAGAGAACTCTTTGGAGATCTAAAAGTAATAAAATGTTTTTTCTTTATACCTGTCTCTTTCTTTTCTTGGTAAGCTCCCTCATTGACAGAAGATAGCTTCTGCAGGCAAATTAACTAGAGCTGGCTCTCAATGTGTCTTTTATGCAACCTGTGGTCTTTCAGTAGTCCTTAAAGAGGCTCAGCCTACATGAATAGAGCAGAAGTTATACGACACAAAGTCCTTATCATGTATTTGGCACATTATTCTCATATAAAGAAATGCTGTAATCTTTCCCTTACGATCTCTTCACTAGCTTACTGCCAGATCTTACTGCTGCTCTTTTAAGAGTGGAAGTCATCAAACACAATAAAAAATATATATAAAGAAATAAATTTAATGAAGAAATGAAGAGCTTGGAAATGCACAAATATAAAAGGAAGCTAAGGCTACATATTCTATCCAGAGTATAAATGGTTCTTAATTACTAAAAGAAGTTTTTTACTGCTGGGATTTATAAAAAAGAGATTTTTTCAACAGCAGTTCTTCTATGAAATATTAAATATAAGAAAAAAATATGAAGAAACTAGTTTTTTTATCAGTTGCAGGATATAGATTTTTTTTTTTTTGTCATAAACTGTAAAGTCTATGCTATTTTAAAAAATATTCTGTTTTAATAAACTGTTTTGTTTCTACATCTGTAGCTCATTTGGAAAGACAAGAATTGTTTGAATAGTTTCAGGAATACTTTCCTGAATAAGCATTTCACAGTGCTATCATAAAACTGTTTTAGACTGTAACATGGATCCTGTCATACACAGTATGAAAAGATACAAGGCAAGGTAAAACTGCAGAAGAGCTCTAAGTTACCCATGAGTTCCTCATACAAAGTTCAATGGATTTTGAATGAGGTATTTCTGTCTTTGATTTTTTTTTTTTTTTTGTTGCTATTAAATTCACCGTGCTCACAACAGAATAAGAGAGAATCTCTGTATAAAGAGATTTAAATTGAATAACACTGAAACATAAACATACATTGATAAGTTATAAAACTAGCATAGAAATATTGGTAATCTAATAATAAAAGCTAGATAACATTTGTTGAGAAAATATCACCCAAATCCCTATTTTCCTGTTTGTTCACAACTTGTCATATGCATACATATGCACAATGAAAATAGCAGTCACTTATCAGAGAGCTGTCAAACACAAATAATGTCTTAAAGCTCAGAAGCAGCAAGTTAGTCACATGTATTGCAAAAGCTGAGGGAGGGAGCCCTGTGAGTTATTTGCTGAATCCTATTTCTGGGCAGCAGTGAATCAGCTTGGCTGCTGTAGGGTGGCATTGTCAAAGAGGAGTTACATTAACATCAAGTTTATGACATAAGCCAACAAAATTCTTCCTTCCCCTGAGGAAAGATGAGTGGGAAATTTCTGATAGTTTACAGTAGCAGTAAATCAGCAGAACCCTTGCATTTATTCAGTGGTACTGACCAAGAAGATGAAAAGTCAGGCTGTAACCTTGCCAGAGATCTCCTCTAAAGAGGGAGTAGCTGGCAGAAAGACAGATTTACTCATGTGTGCACGGGAAAAAAAAAAATGTAATAGAGCTTTCTTAGTTACCTGACTGGGTGTCAAATCAAATTCAAATCTGCTCCTTGCAACCTGGCCTTATTTTGGACTTCGTCATAGACAAAATGGATAACAGTCCCTAACAAGAGCTTGTAGCAAGATAAGCTTTATTTTAATAGTTGCTAAATGCATGTTTCCTCCTAGAATCTGAGTTCTTATGTGGTTTGTGAAAACAGAGTTGCAAACATAGCTTTTCTTTAAAATATATTTTTGGAGGGCTTTTTATTTTGCAATTGGTTTATTTTGATTTCTAACCAGATGGATCCCAAATGGATATAAATGAAGAAAATGTTTCTTAAAACTGTAAAAAAAGAAATAGTTTGTGGGGTTTTTTTTTCTGGTCAGACAGAAAAAAAATTGTTCTATATTGTTCACTCTTCCAAGAAAACATGTACTGCTATTTGCTGACATTTTGTCAGATACGCAGTAAATGCTATCTTGAGAAAATCATACAGAATCTACAAACATTTCAGGAGGGAGCAAAGTAAATATAAAAACCAGAAATAGACAACAAAAAACTAATTATCATGGTTGCAAGCATACTATATAGAAAAAAAATAGTAGTCAGTATCCCTAAAGCAGAATGGTTTCCTTATAACTGCAGTAGTTTCTTTTATCTTCCTTTTGTCTGAAAGCTGACAATAAAAGATAAATGCCCACATTCACCCTAATCACAATGTAAGTTTTATCATGTGATGACGTATTTGTCAAAAACAACAATTCAAGTTTTACCTAGGTAGAAACACCAAGTAAAAATGAACTGGTTTAACTGTTACATTACTTGCTTAAGCAATCACAGAGGAACGGTTATTTAGAATCAAAATGTCTGTAATTTCATTTCTTCATGTAATTCCAACAGTAAAATAAACCAAATAATTCCACTTAATTTGTGAATAAAACTAAGTCTACTTTGATGCTACATCTTGAATCAATTTGTTTTCAGTGGGCTTCTAGTAAACAAGCTATTTTAATTAGAGTTAATACCACAAAGTATAAAAACAGTTAAGATACAGCTAGCCTAATTGCATACATGACACTCTATAGCAGAGCTTTGTACAAATGCATTGAGATTATTTGTTCACAATATTTGCTTCCTTTCCATCTGGCTTCATAACTGGCTTCATGAAAGCAAAATGACACTACTTCATGTGAAAAAGGACCAAATCACAAGGCTTAGTAAAAGGCACTTAGAGAATTCTGATACTTGCAACAATGCAGGCTAAGACAGATCATTAGGAATAGTATTTTTGAAATTTCCATGGAACTGGACTAGTTACAAATGAACTGTATTTTTTGTTTTCTTCATGACCAACCAGAAGACCAAAATGAATAACATCACACTTTTTAATGCACAGAATGGTCTTTATGATTATGAAAACTTACATGATTTTTGTGAAAGCTCAGACTTACTGTCTTATGTTGGTGAACTGGCAGATACTTTTGTTTGATGATGCACTGGACAAAATGCATCACTGAAAAAGTGGAAAAAAAAAAAACAACCAAAAACGATCAGGTTAACAAATATGCGTGACAGAAAGAAGACAGATTAGAACAAATTGATTGTATTAGAGCAAATATTGTACTGAATTTTGGAAGTCCTTCATTATTTGGTACACTGGCAGTAGCATCAAATGTTTCTGATATTCCTAAAAATAATCAAATGTTCTGGAGTGATAAAAAATAGTTAAGTAGTATACTTAACTACTTCTAATACAGCAATGAATATAATAACGTTCCCCTACCTGCTATATTAAGTAAGAAGATAGATGAAACAGTAAAAAAAACACAAGTAATTAAAAAAAAAAAAAAAAAACAACTTTGTTTCCGGTTTTATTCACATTGACCTATCATGAAGGGAATAAAACTTTGAAAAGATACGTTTGTTAAAAAACTATTGTGCAATTCTTTTGTAATAGACAGAATAACCTTTACAGTCTCCTATGATTCATTAGTGAATATGTCAAGAACCTGTAAATAACACTTGAAGCTTGCCTTTTCATCTCTTAATTAAACAGTAAAAGTCTTATCTCTTGAGACATATGCTGCTGTCCTGAATATTTTAAGTAATAGTTTTTTTCCTGTCGTTTTCACTTTCAACTTTAAACATGAAAGTGAAGGAAATGAGTAATAATGTTCTGTTTGAACTCAAGATTACCAGATTAAACAACTTTAATATGACTAACTCGCTTGGTCTACACCCAAGGGTCAGGCCTTTCTAATTCTTAAAGAGCATGGATTGCTTTACTGTATTGGAGACACACAGTTCCACCTACAGTTGCTCAGTTTTTCCATTTATAAAGTCAAGAGAACTTATAGTCTTTTTCTACAAAAATGGAGCTACAAGTACACTTTAATCTAAATTTCAAAATGTTCTCTATTGAAGAAAGGCTTATATCACTCTTAGTATTTTAAGAAAAGTCCTTAGAAATCCTTATTTCTTCATGAGCTGAAAGCCGGTAAAACATCTTCAGCCACTCTCATAAACAAAATTCACTTTACAAAATTATTCCATGGTTCAGAAACATATTCATCAATACTTAGGGAGCAGCAAAAAGTTTCCATTATCTTCAGGTTTCATTCCTTGTTTTGATTATATGAGGTGGTTAGGAGATGCCTAAAAACATAATGGGAAGGAAAGTCTATTTTCACATTGCTTTCTTTCATACTCATGGAGTATGGCAGCAGTTATCTTCCACCAAAGGGTAAATTTGTAAGTGATTGGACCGTCCCTTAAGCAGCTTTAATCAACTGCTACTTATCACCCACCTTCCATGACAACTCATATAGTTTTCTGAGACAATCATGTATATCCATCTTCAAATGGCTTTCACTGCTGCTTTGTATTTCAGCTTGGAGGTGTGATACTATTAACTGCTCTGTAAGTCACTAATAATAAAACTGATATCAGAATTTTGGATCATAGCTTGAAGTCTCAATTCTCTTTTTCCTGGAAGAATAAATGTTAGACTTGAAACTTGTAGTGTGAAAAATGGATTAAGAGATATTGTACTCTGATCACCGAGGAAATGTATGGGAAATGCATCATTTCTATTTCTCCCTTCCGAGAAGTTGACAAAGAAGGACAACTGAAGAAACATTTTGAACTTCAGCTAAGCTTTTTATACAGTTTCCCACAGTATCCTTCTTAACAAAATGTCCAGCACACAGCTAAAGAGACATATAGCATTATAAGTGAAGAAATGGATGTTGGGTCAGTCTTAAGTGTTTGTAATGAATGAATTCATATCAGACTGGTGACCAGTCACTTATGGTGTTTCTTGGATCTCAATTTCATGGCCAGGTCTCTTTAATGTTTTCTTAAATTACTTCAGTGCAGAGCTTGAAGGCATACAAAATATGCATGTTTAAAGACAACGCTCAACTGGGAGAAGCTGTTAGCTTCACTGAGGGTAGAGAGGCCGTGCAAAGAGATGTTGACAAATGAAAAGCTAGGGCAATAACCAATGACATGAAGTTTAATGAGCCAGTGCTTGATTCTGCACCTGGATTGGGCCACTCTAGATGTAACTTCAGAGTAGGGGATAAGGAGCAGGAGAAGGGGTCTGGAGGCTTTGGTTGAGGACAAGTTGAATCTGAGTCAGTGGTGTATCCTGAAAGCCATAGGGACCAACTGTACCCTGGGGTGCATCAGGTCCAGTACTGCTAGCTGGGCAGGGGGAGGGATTGTCTCTTTTACTCTGTGCTGTGCAGCCTCACCCTGTGCACTGGGTGCAGGTTTGTAAGCTCCAATATCAGAGAGACTTAAAGCTATTACAGAGCATCTGAAGGAGGGCTAAAATGATGGTGGAAGACCTAGAAGGCAAGATGTGAGGAATTTTTGAGGTCATGTGGTTAGTTTAGCCTGGAGAAAAGGAGGGTGCAGAGAGGCATCATGGTGGCCCACAACCACCCTACATATAGAGGAAGCAGCCAAAATGTCTCACATCCAGAAGAGCCTAAACAAACAGAAAAACCACCAAAAACCCTGACTTGAAATCTGAAAAAAATTTCAATGCTACATGAAGATCCTTTGAATTCTTGTTAGATATAAAAAAAAAACAAAAACAAAAACAAAAAATATGATTATATTTTATAACAATAGAATGAAAAAGTAACTTTCATAAGCTTGGAATGATTCCAATGTATATGTAGTAGAACATCAAGGTACAAAGAAATTGAATATGAAATACAACTTGACTTAATTTCTATTGTCATTTCTTTTACAGTCTGTATTCCCTACCACAGTAAGACCTGCACAAGCTTGTGTGGACACCAGTACAAAAACAATAATAAGCCTAATTTGTTTAATTTATACTAGTACTTCATCATTTATATTCTGATTTTCAGTTACTTCAGTGATCTCTGTAATATGCATTTTTTACTTTTTCATGGGTGTATTAGAGGAATCTTTTATAAATCTGACTGTGTTTAGGTTTTTATTGTCTTTAATTCATCAAACTTGTGCATTTCCTCCGTTCTTGAAAACAGTACTAATTGGAACTATGTTTCTTTTTTTCCCTTTTTTTTAACACTGCTATCAGTGACATGAAAAGCAGCACAAATGAATGTGTGTATCTATATATAGAATGATAGATACATACATTACTATCTCAGAGGCAGGAAATGTGATGTATTCCCTGTGGTCATTAGCCTTCTTGTGACAGCTGTTAAACAGTGGTGAGCTCTTGGAACAGCAGAAAAGCTTTGGATGCTTTTGAAACCCTGGTTATCCCACAGTAGGTATCCATTCATCCTTTACTGATGATACTGACCCCCTGCCTTGCAAAGATGAAGCCTGTTGTTTTTTTGGGAAATGTTTAGGCTTTTCTTTAGCACAGAGCCATTGTCTCATGCTGTTTCTCATACTGCCTGGTTGATCTTGAGCCTGGGATAATTGCTAGTGAGGTCACAGATTTGTAGAGGCGAATAAAGCCTCTATCTTTATGGTCCTAGATAAGCATTATTTGATGGCAAAGGAGTTACTAAACTGATGTACTACACACAATACCTAAACAGATATTATCAGTACTGTATCATTTAAATAAAAGCAATCTGCAGAGTAGAGGAAACAAAGAATGAGCTATGAAACTTTTTTTTTCCTTATGAAAGCAGAATTATATCTGGCAATTACTATATTTCATCACTTGACATCCACATCTATCAAGGACATTACAAGTTATAGGAGAAGAATGCAAAAGTATCTGAAGCAAGTGAACCAGACCTAATTAGCAGTAACAGGACATTACATCTAAGCTATGTGGCTGACTCCTTGTACCCATGTAAAGACAATAACCAGTGATTACCACAGTCATGTTGTGTAATTTCTAGCCTTTTAAAATCTTCAGCACAATGTAGTACAGAAAGTAATGTTAACTGAATATTAGAGACATCACCTATATAACAACATCATCTCTCATACTGTCTTCTTGGGAGAGGTGTTCCAATTCTCTGATCATCTTTGTAGCCTCCTCTGGATCCACTTCAAGAGATCCACATCATTTTTGTGTTGAAAGCCCCAGAGTACTCCAGGAACTCATAAATCTCATAAGGAGGAGCAGAAGAGGAGAATAACCTCATTCAGACAGCATCCTGACCATGCTTATTTTGATGCAATCCAGGATACATTCTGGGATACAAGTGCACACTGCAAATTTGTTGAATTTCTCATCAACCAATACACCCAAGTCTTTCTCCTCAGGTCTGTTCTCAAATATGGTTTGAAGGAAACAAAGATATGGAAAAGATTTGTAAGATATAGAGTTTGATATTGAAAAAGATAATCTATCTTGTCATGGCTCACTTGAAAGTTGTAGACCAAGTCTTGGCACGGACATAAAGCCTTATTTTCATTTTATTTTCACATCTGATATTAGGGGAAACTTGTTCACCTTGAGGACGGGTGTCAGATTTATGATTTTTTGTTATCGGTATTCCACGTAACATCATTCAACATCATGTTCTGAGTTAGAGTGGGTGACTTCCTGAGATTTCTTCCAAGCTTGAAAAATCCTGTGATCATACAAATAATGGTATGCATTTATAATCTCTATCATTATAAACTTCTCTGTCTGTGGCAACTGATAATTGTCAGTGTTATTCACTGCACAACAGATTTGTAGAAGAAATGTTCTCTGTCTCATAATCATATTGTGTTTGGTTTTAATGCAGGATCAAGGGAGACAAGGTAACAAGGGCAATTTTTTATCTGTTCTAATTCACACTAAAACAACATTCCCAAGTATTAACATAGCTAACATTCAAAAGAAAAAAGAGCACTATTCTTTCCAACTTGAAGGTGTTTTATTTATTTATTTATTTATTTATTTATTTATTTTTGGTCATGATACCTAGAGATATTTTATAAAATATGATGTTTCATATTTTCATATTTCTCAGCAAGAAAAATGGGGAAAGGAGGAAGAAGAAGGGAGTTTTTAATCTTTATGTCAGCCCATGAGTTTTCTCAGATCTACCCTTCCCATTCCTTCTCTCATCCCACTGTGATGGAGTGAGTGAGAGTCTGAGTGGTACTTAGCTACCAACTGTTTAGCTGTGATAAAACCACAACACTGACAAAAGTTTTAGGTGGTTATCATGTTTTTTACACTTCAGCATAGGGCCTGAAATAGACACTTATACCCTTAGTCATCTTTACTAGAAAGCAGAAAGAAATGAGGCACAGATGCTTGTAGATACTAAATACAATCCTTCTGCCACTAGCCACCCTCCTGTTATCTCTTCCAAAAAAACAAAACAAAAAGAAATTCCCAACAAACAGAGACCAAACTTAGAAGAAATTTAAGAAAAACCAGATTTCATGCTATGCCCTATAAAATCCACCAGGAGTTATAGGCAAAATAAATTATTCTTGTGATATTAGTATGGAAGACTTGGCAGTAAGTTCACAGTTTGTGTATTATCTATAATATAGTACAATACAGTCACAATAGTCAAAATTTTGTTAAAAGAATTGCCTGAAAAGGCTACTTTTTCAGTAAGCGTCTGAGCAGTTGCAGCAGTTTTTCAGATCAAGTTAAGGGCTACAAGTGAGAAAGCGCTATATTTTTAAAAATCTTTCAGGGAAAATTAACTATAACTAACAGACTTCCAGTAACCTAAAGAACACTTTTTAACCTGAGAAATAATTTCTGTGTAGGAATACATAATATACCAGAGATAAATTTTAAAAAGCAATTGAGTTGGAAGACTCCCCTAGAAATAAGGTTATTTGATACGAATGCAAAACTATCCTAAGATCAGTTATACAACTCAACAACAGTAACTGTTTATCTTTGTCTTCTTATATGTATCTGAAATGATGAGTGGGATCAATGCGTTATATTGTATTTAGGATTTAACTTGGAACATTTATAAAATTTGTTTAAAGATAATATCTTCATGTAGTTCAATATTTAAATGAATCATCCTTCACCATGTAGGTTAGATGAGTTTATTGTAAGCTGGAGTAATTCAGTGAGTAAGCTGTAAAAATAGCAAACTCTAAGGCAAGAAATCACTACAGAATTTTTTATGATTGGCTTGAGAACTGCGAAAGAAAAAGAAAACAAATCTTCAGCTGTTGAGATATATTATGTTTTTTCACATAATATGTTGCCACTCACTATTTAAGAAAAATAACAAGAGATTGACTCAATATGTAAAAAAGTGTGTATGTGTATATGGAGTAATTAAGAACAGATACTTCTGGCTTTGTTCAGAGAATGAGAATTCATTTTTCTTTCAAAGTACATTATATATGTTAATGTAATTTTTGTAATTCTCAATAATTTTTTGCGTATTCAAAAACCTCCTGCTGGTCCTCAAGATAAAGGTAAGCTCCCAGCTTCATTTTTCCTAAATTTAAATAAAACACAAAACAAAACCAACATCCTGTGGGAGTGAGTACAGAAAACAAATCCCTCCTTCCTATTCAGCTGCCTTCTGTTGTAATTTGGCATTCTTTTTCGAATTAATTGAACTTATTTCTTTTCTATAAGCCAAGAAAATATTTTTATGTACATTTCACAATGTGTGGGATAGAATTCTGTGCACTTCTTAGTAATAATGAAGAACATGTATTCACTATTTTTATTATGTTGCACTGTTTCTCATTTGTAAGAACTCCTGAATGTAATGTCATAGTTTTCAAGTCTTTAGTATTTGCATATATGTACACTCAGGTGAAAACCTATCCTCACCATTAAACATTCTTAGAATTTTGAAATCTGACCAGTTTTAGAAAGTGTTTTCTGATCTGCATGATGAGAGATGGATGGAACACTGAGCAAGAGAAGGATCATGCTGGAGGTAAGTTAGATAGGTAGTGTCAGCAGGGTATCCCCTGCTTCAAAGCGCACTTTTCCTCTCAAACTCACTACATCCTCCCTCCTGCTTTTATACTTTCCAGGAACTGCAGGTTTTTTTCCACTTGAATGCTACATTCGCATGGCCAGAGCATGGTGGAGAGATCAAGTGGAATACCTACCTGCAAGCAAGCTAAACTGTCTGCAAAACAAGATAACTGGCAAGGTCTACTCCCTACCAAAACAAGATAAACAACTGTAGCAGCAAATACTGCTTCCCTTAAAACTGCCAGAATCCTTTGTTCCAACTCAAGATCCTTCTTGATCAGGACCTTTAGATCCCTGCTAAATCCACCAACACCCAAACGCAATAATTAATTTATGCATTACAGTAATTCATGCTTGCAAATTTAACTACCTATGAGTTATAATATTGAAATCTCACAGTTGAGTCTGAAGAGATACATCTTTACCACCTTTAGGTCCAACTTCTTGACACAGAAGTGAACAAGTGCAAATAATGCTAATAATTTTGCCAGTGCTGTAAAATTCAAAAATAATGTTTGCAATTCACACAAACCTAACTGGATTTGTAAATGGCCCAAAAAAAAAAATTTAATTGAAAATAGTCCGAAAAAGCCACAGTCAATATAAACAAATCATAGACCAGGTTCCCAATACATCTTGCACTCATTCATTAGTATAAATGAATGTGTTAGTGCACTAGCAATCTATTTAATCAGTTTGAGAATGCAAAACATGCTGCAGCTAAGCAGTAACAAAATTATAGCTTACGAATTGATACATGACAGTAGCTAACTCATCCAGACGCAAAATCAGCATTAAAAAAAAACCAACAATAAAACACCCTATCTTTACTCTGAAAGAAGAAATGGAGAAAGAAATCCTGAAAAAAAAATCTGAAATTATCTATTTTACTGAGATAATCTCTTTCTGAAAAGGTAGCATACATACATTTGCAATGCAGATCACATGTAGTCCCCAGAGAACATTTCAGCTCTTGAGAGGAGTTGCTGAACTCTCAAGGTTCACTCATGGTAAGATTAAGAACATTCTTGGGCAGATTCCTCTCAAAGCAAATAATCCCCCTTGCTGAGAAGTGCAGCAGAGTTTCATAGAGATTTTTGGGAACATCGTAAAATGGAATCAGATTCAGATCACAATCCCTCCTTCAGGGAGCAGAACACTAGACTGAAAAGGTCAGTAGTCCCTGTAGCATGTATCTGTGTTCTTTTCCTCTCTACAAGATAGCAGTTTATCCTTTTGCACTCAGATCTCTTCTTTAGACAGAAAGACTAACTGGGAGAGAATCAGAATTCAATGGCAAAAGGTGCTATTTCTGCAAAATTGACAGCTTCACATACACAGAATACTCATGGTGATTTGTCTGCCAAGCAGAGAAGTATGTGATCTCAAAAGGAATTTGGATACACTCTAAAAAGTTCTGGACAGAATGCAGTAATTGTGTTTACATGGATATAGCTGACAAATAAATAAAAATAGAAACAAAAATAAAAATAAAAATAAAATGAGGAAGAATCTTGAAGCAAATTCAGGCTCTCCATAAGAACTATGACTCTTATGTTAATATAATGAATTGCTTCTATACCTGCAGGACCAATGGACAAGTAATTAGCAATAGGACAAGAGGTGCTGGCTTTAAGTTGCACCAGGGGAGGTTCAAGTAGGACAATAGGAAAAAATTCTTCTCAGGAAGAGTGTTGAGGCATTGGAACAGACTGCCCATGCTCAAGGATGTGGAGAGATGGTGGAGCTACTCCCTCTGGAGGAGTTCAAAAAACGTATAGATGTATCACTGAAGGACATTAGTTGGTGGGCATGGCGTGGTCTGGATGGGCTGATGATTGGACTAGGTAATTGCAGTGCTCTTTTTCAACCTTAATTATTCTATGATTCCATGAAGAATCTTGGTTCCTGGCTAAGAAGACTCATGGAGAAAGAACTTCGGGTAATCAGAAATCAGGGACGCTGTGAAAGTGACACTTTCAGAGAGACCTACATACAAAATTAATAGCTTTGTCAAAGGCAAGTAATTAAAACATTATTAATTAATATGGCTGTCTATTGATATAGCCAACTGAAAGGAAACTGTGTTCATGTGAATAAAGCATAATAACAGGTGAGCTTAGGTTAAAATTATTTAAATCCAGAACATTCCGATTGATGACATTAAAATTGACACTAAGTTCTAACACAGATTCTCCAGCTGAGATAACGATTCTTCAAAAAACATAACATTTTCTATTCCACTGCATCTTCCCCATTGCCACAGAAACTTAGCACATAAACTTAAGAGTGTTTCATAAGCGTATGGAAATGAGTCAGAATTTTGAGGAAAATACCCTATAGTAAACCCAATGGAGGCTAGAAAGGTTAAACTCAGAAAAGTCTGCTTTTATTACAGAAGAAAAATAAACAGGACACATTAGTTTCAGAGTAACCTACTTCCCTTTCTATGTCCAGCTTTTGGTCTTACTTGTCTGTAAGGGTTATAATTCATCAAACACATACTGAAAAATTACTTTTTTCATTGAGATTTAATGACAGAAGATACAAATAAAATGTAGATTATATTGTTTTTAAACTGGCTTTTGAAGTCACAGTGTTATCCAACATAGGGAAAAGTGATTAGCAGAGCAAAACATATCTACCTGTTCAATTAATGGTACAGTGAGGAAAATGCATATTCTATGTATATTTTACCTTATATTGTCTAGTATAAATATAAAAATCTTTGTATTTTAGTAAAAAAGTCTGAGCAGAATGTTAATAAGGGAAGTCAGCCATGAGACTTTAAAAATTCTTCATTAAAATAAACGACTCTCAAACTCTCCCTCCATTCATTTTGGATCCAACATCCCCATCCAATTTGTGAAAGTCACAATCTCAAGCATGCCACTTGAGAACAAAGCTTAATGACTAGCATTGTTTAGCTGCATAAAATGGAAAGAAATTTTTAAACAATCACACTGACAAGTGCCCTTTTTAGAACATTTAAGAAAAAGTCCACAGCACCAAAATACTTTGAGCATGAAGATGATTTGCATAACATTTGGTCGTTTACAATTTTTGAATATGAAAGTAAGTACAAACACACAGAGCTTACATTTTGGTTATACTTATGCACACACAAACCAGTTCTGGGCTTTTCAGGGACTGCTGATTACTTCTAATAGATTGACCAGTTATTTTGCATTCTTATATTTTTAATTACTGTGTTATGAGCTTCATTCATAAATGTAGATGATACTAATATAGAAAGCCGATGTCTTAAAAGTAGTGTAATGTTCCGCATAGAGCAGTTCATAGAGCTCTCACGTAGAGAGCAGTTCAGCAACACCATTGTCAGTTCCCTCAACACACATGGGTGCATCCCACTGAGGTCCATAGATTTATGTACACTGTGAGCACATAGTGATATAAAAGGTGCAATTATTACATATTTCTTGTCTTCAAGTATTTTTCAAGTATTTCGGAGGTCTGATTATTTTTTATATTTTCATAATTATTTAATGCATATTGTGTATTTTTACCAGTAACCTTAGGAGATCTAGCCTAAAATATTTTACTTTCACGTTAATTTAGATGTAAATTTCAAATAGCTTTGTGTACTTTATTTCTCAGTAGAAAAAATGTTCATAATCTCGCAAATTTTAAAAGGAACTAATTATGTACATGAGCACAGTGTTTTGACACCAGTTATTTTAATGCAATCAATTCTATGTGATTTATGTTGGCACAGTAGGAATCAAATTCTCTGGAGCAGAAATTTAATTAATTGTTATTGAATTCTGTTCAGGCCTGCACATGATAATACCATATATTCTATAAACTCCCTGAAATAAAAAATAAGTCTCAGAAGGAAAAGTGTTCTTTCAATATTTCCTTATTTTGTTGAATTCTGACTGAGACAAAATAAAGTTTATTACAACCACCATTCACTTATTAGCAAAAGGTATGAGTTTCCAGTTCAAGGAAACTGAACTGGCAACTGCTGAAAACTATGATAGTGGTAAGTCTCACTGACAATGAACTAAAGAGTACAAGTAAATGAGGGGCACAGCTGAGGGAAACATCAAATCAGTCACAGGGTCTGCAAGCCTATTAAGACATTAGTCAGCTTGCAGCACTTTTTGCATAAATTCTACTAATGCTGAGTAACTTATTTGGGAAGTTAATTTCTCTCTTGTTACTGTGCTACACAAGTTATACGTGAAATGCATAAAAAATGTGAGTGGTCAAATTTGAAAAGCCTTTTAGCAAAGATTTATGAAAAGTGCAGGAAGGTAAATTTCATAATATGAGTATTTACTGCATACTGTGAAGGAAAATGTCTTTTCTGGAAAGAAAAAGGAAATGTTAACTTTGGTCTTTTATCTATAAGAAAGACATTAAGGCATTTAAATGAAGGCATTTAAATGTGTCCAAAGAAGAGTGATGAAGCTGGTGAAGGGTCCAGAGCACAAATCTTATGAGAAGTGGCTGAGAGTGAACAACAGAGAATGGCTTCAAGTTGCATCAGGGGAGGTTCAGGTTGGATATGAGGCAAATTTTTTTCCCAGAAATAGTGGTGAGTTAACTTACTGAGGGTGCACTCAATGCCCTCATCCAGGTCATCAATAAAGATATTGAAGAGGACAGGCCCCAGAACTGACCTTGGGGAAGACTGCTTGTGACCAGTTGCCAGATGGATTCAACTCCATTCATCACCACTCTCTGGGCCAGATCCCCTAGCCAATTCCTAACTCAGCCAAGAGTGTAGAGATCCAAGCCACGGGCTGCCAGCTTCTGCAGGTGTTCAGCAAACACATCGATTCTGGAGGTGTTCAGGAAAATAGATGTGTCACTGAGTGATATGGGTTAGTGGGCATGGTGGTGATGGGTGTTTTCTAACCTTAATGATTCTATGATTCTATCATTAAATCATATCTTCCAGTAAGTAAAACCTATGGAAAGATGACAGTTAAAAGCTGTTAAATATATTAGCCAGTAATTTATTGTAGCTTCTGTTCTGTACGTGCCATATCCAGTCCCACAAACTCACACATGCACAGACACCCACACACCCACTCACTTTTGAAACAATGTAGAAATTCTTGCATAGTATGTTAGCCTGCAGGGAGAATTGATCTGGCATTTATTCCTGAGGACATGTAAAATCCAATGTTAAATAATTTCAGATTAATGGTATTTTTCTCTTAAGGAAGAAATAATTTTGTCTAGTACCTCCTGGAATCCAAAAGAGATGATTTCAGCCTCTTGGGAACAGGCAGAAGAGCTTCTCAGCAGAAGCCTTTCTACTGACTGTCGTTTAATTCCCAGTAGGTGTTTCATTTTTTCATACAGACTTTAACATTATGCTTCCTTTTTCTTCAGAGTAAACAACCTTCAGCTGCAATAAAATGGATCTTAACTCAAAGAGATTACTGTTTCATAAAACATATGATGTACAAGTAGGCTTCAGATTGCTCTGAATTGTGAGCTAATATTAAATGAACAGAAGAAATAACCTCAAGTTTCTGCAGGACCCAATGAAAACAAATTAAAGCATATTACATAAAGATATATTTATAAATTTGTACTAAAAATTTAAATTTACGACTCACCTTACTTGCTATGACACATAACACTACTTAGGTTAGAGTACCACCTGAAAAAATGAGATATAAAATGAAAGCATTGTAATTACAGCTTTATCTTTAGAGAATTCAAAATAATGTGTTTGATAGATACTTTGATGAGATTATGAAGGCAGCGGGAGAGGGAATGGAAAAAAACACCCATGAACTCTACCAGATGTAAGCAGAAAGAAAGGCAGAAGTAAAGACAATAAAGGAAGACAAGGTGGTATATTAAGAAATAATTTCATAATTTTTTAAACTGAGAGAAAATTTTAGCCAGAAAATTAGGAGTCACTCAAAGTTAAACAGCTTACAAGACTAATCTTTAATTTTGAAAATAAATAAATAAATAAATAAATAAAATTTGTGTGGCAGATTGATAACAACGTTGAAAAGAAAATGTTTCATTTTGAAGATAAAGATTATTTTGCACCAAAATTTCAACTTAATGGCTTTTTAGATCATGAAATTTCTGCAGTGTTTCCAATTTTCTCTTTGTCCATTTCTTATGCTTCTGCTAACGAACACTCATTTGAAACTATGAAAGAAGTTCTCAAAAATGGAAACACACATATATATATCTTCATGAATTATATTTATATATAGATATTATTGTTGTGTTCATTGGAAGTCCTTAAATGAATCATAGAATCATAGAACACTCAGAGTTGGAAGGGACCTTCTAAAGGTCATCTAGTCCAACTCCTCTGCAATGAACAAGGACAAGTGCATTTATACCTTTTTTATTCATCAATATTTTGGGATCTCAACCTCAAGTTAAGCACCCTTCCAATATGTCTGTGAATGTCTACTGAACATCTGATGAGGCTGAATAAGTACAAATGATGCCTCAGCTTCAGAATCTGGATATGATTAATGGCCAGTTCTGGCTGTGTGAAATTGAACACATATGAGATATATAATAGAGTTAATGTATGTAAGTAACAAAACTCATTTATTTTTAATATGTCTTATTAAAAGATTAAAACAGAGGTCAACAAAAACATAAAACCAGTGGACTGAACATGTATGAAGGAGAGCCTGAAGTATGATGTACATGACAGATGGGGAATATGAAATTAATTCTCATTATAGATTGTTGAAATCTGAATCACATGTTGCATTTCCATCTTAGGCAAACAGTTTTTCTTGATTCATGTAAATTATCTACAAAGAAATAATGGAAGGCCACACAAAATTATATTACAGAGATCAGACTGCAGAGATTCTGGCATTAACTAAATGTACTGCACCATATCTATCTTTCTGGACTACATCAAATGAAGCATAGTTAGCAGGCTGAGGGAGATGATTCTGCCCCTCTACACTGCACTAATGAGGCCTCACCTGGAGTACTGCATCCACATATGGAGTCCTCAGTACAGGAAAGATGTGGGCCTGTTGGAGTGTGTCCAGAGGAGGGCCGCAAAGTGATCCAAAGCATGGAACACCTTCCCTGCAAAGTCAGGTTATATCATTGTTTATCACTAGATGAGTCATAAAGTAAAATTACTTTACCCAGGATACATTTAAACTGCAAACATCTACTGATTTAAGATTGTTCTATATATATCACAGGAAATAAATTTTACTTGAGTGTTAATTACTGAAAAATTAATTGTTTAATATGTAGGATAATAAACTGTTTATTTAACAAGCTTTTACATGTGTATACACTTCAGACAAACTCTTTTTTTCTAGAAAAATAGTAGATAAAATATTCCATAAAATATACATCTGAGAAAAAAGTGCAATACAGAAAAAGCCAATTATTTTCCAGTAACTTATCATACAATAAGCCCTGAACCTACATTATGTTTCAAAATATAAGCATTCTTTTAAAAAGGAAATATTTACGGTTGCTAAGCAACAATGTCTATTTATCACATTGTTTTAGAAATGAAAGCACTGAAAGTGGAAAACAGAACAAAGGTACATACAAGAATATAATTTATTTCTCACTTTACATAGTAAAATAACTTGTGCTTCTGGAATATAAATTAATAAATATTCTTGACAAGTTACTCTCTGGTTCAGTGGAATTTTTCTTTTTGCATTAGTGTTGTTATTTTGACTTTGCTTTCTAAACATATGTTTGTAAAAGAATATGGCTAAGTGAGAAATAAGAGACTACAGAACAGACTTACTAAATCACAGAATCTGTGATTAATGTTTAAAATAAAAGAACATAATGTATCTGAATTTGGCGTGACCAAAAGTTTGAGCAACGTGATTCTCCCTTTCTACTCCATTCTTGTGAGAAACCAATCAGAGTACTTCTTTCATCTCTGGGGTCACTCAAACATAAGAAGGACATGGATCTGTTGGAGTACAGAGGAGGACATGTGGATGCTCAGATTGCTGGAGAACCTCTACTATGAAGGCAGACTGAAAGCTGAAGTTGTTCAATCTGGAGAGGTCTTCAGGGAGATCTGACTGCAGCTTTCCAGTATTTAAAAGGGGGCTACAATAAAGCTGAAGAGGGACATGTAGACTATGTAGTGATAGAACAAATGGTAACAGCTTATCATGGTTTTATGATTTTTGTTATCAGTATTCCACATCATAACATCATGTGAGGCACTGAGAATTAAAGAAGTAATGCTCTATGTCTGTGGCCTGCCGAATTTCTGGGTACCTGGCTCTCAGAAGAGAACAACTACATACCCCAGAGGACTTTTCACTCCTGTTTTCCACTCAGTGGGAAAGATAAAACTGCACACAAGTCCCAGAGACTTCCTCTTTAGCTGTTCATTTCAGCAGTGGAGGTTCCCTAGCCATCCTGCCTTCAGCTTTAGCATAAGGCCTTCAGTTTTGGACACTCTCTCGTTTTATTTCATATATTAGATTCAATTCCAATTATATCGTGTTATTTAGCATTCTGTTTTCTTACTTTGTGAATTAGTTTTCCTCCTCAGACTGTTGCTGCTGTTTTGTTTTTAGGCCCATCTCTCTTCCCTCTCCCTCTTCCCCCATCCCCCTTCCTCTTTCCCAGGGTGTGGATTCATGGGTCCCCTTCCCTATTAGTAACAGAACTGGGCCAAAGTGCTAATATTAGCACAGCCTTAAGCTAAAAAAGGGCAGACTTAGACAAGATATTAGGAAAAAATTTTTACTCAGAAGGTGGTCAGGATTTGGAACAGGTTACCCAGAGAAGCTGTTGATGCCCCATCCATGGAGGCATTCAGGTTCAGGCTGGATGAGACCATAGGAAGCCTAATATGGTGGGTGGAAACTCTGCACATGGAAGGGAGTTGGAAATAGATGGTCTCTGTGATCCCTTCCAGCCAAAGCTATTCTATGATTATATGGATTGGAACACAGAGAGATAGAAACATACAATATTCATTTATAGTAAAAATATAGACATGATTAACCAAATGAGCTTATTTTATTTCTCTAAAATGTTTGTTGACTTCTTGTAACAAAAGAAACTATAAAATTCTCCAATGGCTCCAAAGTAGTCCACTTATAAAAAATAGAAGTTGATGACAGTGTATCAAGAAGACAACATTGCTCTCAGCTGCAGGACAGCATACCTCATTGAAGGTGTAGCTGCATTCCCAAACATGTCTATGCAACTGATGAAGCTTAGTTGTTTTCCTTCCGAAACACTTTATTCTTCTTGTGCCAAATTCTTTGCAGTGGATGAGGAGTGGACATGCACGCTCTGTGCAAAGGAACATCCCATTCCCACAGCTACCTTCTGCTGGAGAGATGCCACAAGAAACTAGCCTTCTTTGATGGCAGAAAACTGAATAGAAGCTGTATTTCCTATTATTAACTACAATTTTCCTGTTTATGTCATCACTTTGTTTCTTAAAGAGATATGTTTCTCCTTCATAGCTTTAATGAGGTCAACACTTTTCATGTTCTGGGAAATGAAACTGATAATCAGGCAGGAACAGTGACACAGAACATTTTCCAAAAAGTCTGACCGCAACCACCAGACTGGTATTTTGTACAGCTCAATGGAAATATTGCTTCACATTGATAAGATATTGACACTGGTAAGTCCCTTAGGAAAAAGCCCTTCAGAGTCAGTTATGATCTACAGGATGTGTGTCGATAATTTTGTCTTGCCTGAACAGCATTGAGTTAAGAGGAGTTGTCTTGGATTGCACATAAAATATGTAATAAAGTTAATTTGTATAAGTAATAAAAATTGTTTATATATATATAATTTTCTAATGAAAACATATTAAAGAAAGGGTAAAAAGTAAAACCATTAGGTTGGACACATACACAAGATATGAGGTATAATGTACACGACAGATGAGGAATAAACGATTTATTCTCATAGACGGAGGTTTGGATATTTGCTCTTGTTATTGTGAAACTATTGCAGAAGTCTGATTCAATGGAAGTTCTCATCAGAGATTTTTGATCTAATGTAACTCTTCCTGTGCAGCACCCGCTGCTGGGTCTATCCCAAAGGAAAAAGACTGTGTCTCATGACATGCAGGCAGTTTTATCTTTCCCTCTGAGCGGAAAATGAAAAAATTGAAGGCAACACAAAGTCCTCTGAGGTATGTAGTTCTTCTCTTCTGAGACAGGTATACCCAGAGCTATCAATGATCCATGAAGCTGGAGCATTAACTCTTTAACTCCCAATGCACTACATGATGTTATGATGTGGAATACCAATACCAAGAATCATAAAACCATGACATTTTACAAAGTAGCACAAGTCCTAATTTAATAATTAAATAAGAAATTTTGCATGTCTGCTTAATAGCAAAATAATGTGTGTCTCACACATGGAGGTGGGTTTAAACATTATTATAAACAATCACTGCATTTTACTTGACAAGAGACAGAAGTGCATGTAGGTGTGTAATACATGCAGGTTTTGATTTGACTGTTTTCAGTGGACCTGAGAGGCAGTCAGCGCTGCATTGTGCCCTCAGTTTCACAACATTCTCTTGTCACATACACAGTCTACTCTTAAGCTATACACAATCATCTCAAGACAAGTATTACTGAAAAACACGCAACAGCGCAAAAAATATGCAATCTTTTGGGGCCACGTGCAGCCCATGGGATGCAGATTGGACACAGCTGATTTCAAGTACATGTATTTGACCTTTCATTTCCAACTGAAACTGTATATGCCACAGATCCATAGCAAATGCTTTTGGTGGATTTGTTCTGTATGGCAGTAAAATGAACAAAAATATTCTTAATCAGATAATGGATCTTTCCAATTTATTATTTTTTTCATATACTAATGAGTTACTTTATCAGTTAACTTGAATATTGCCAATGTAACAAAAGAACTCATCTGAGGTTTTATTACTATTATTATTATTATTATTATTACTACTACTACTATTATGCCTAAGGATTTATCTTGGAATATTTTTGAAGGAAAAAAATTGTTTTGCATGTTTTGGCTTCCATTTCAAAGCCATGACAGGGTTACGGGATCATAGCTCAGCCAACCCAGTTAATATTTTGGTAGATAAGAAGTGATTATAAGAAGAAAACACACCATATGATCAAACTAAAAGCAGATACAAGTTTGAAATTTCCCTTACAAGGGGAAAATACATTTGTAGTTTAGCTTCTACTCTCCTTACTGACAAAAGAGGGAGGAAGGAAGGGAGAGAGGTGACAGTTTAAAATTGATATTGAAACAACAGAAGAGATAAGAATAATTTTTTATTAATATCCTCTGGGTAACATTCTCAAAACATGATCCAAAATATGCAAGAACTGCAACAGTGTCCTTCTGAAATGCAGTGCTACTCTGTGAAGGTCCAAGTACCTTTAGAGAAACACAAATGCTTCTTATCATCCATGAATATTAATGGTAGTAAGATGAAAACTGTATAGAAGTTGATCCTTAATTTTGAGGTTGGCTATGTGAAAGCTGTATTGTGAAGTTTTATGTCTCTGTCACAGAGTATTAAAAGCATGCTATGTAAAACCACATTTTTGAGAGCTATAAAAATGACAAGATCTTATAAATTGCCAGGAGAAACTGAAGACCTGACCTCTTACAACTATCACTGGCATTCAGAAGAAATTCTTACAGCTTCAAAGGCATCACTTAGTGCTTTCAGGAACACATTACATGTTCCTTGTTTCAAAATCACTTCTAAAAAGGAGGTAAAAAAAATCCATCTTAATCCTTAAAAGAATAGTCAGATGAAGCTATAAAGTATGTTTGTTTCACAGGACAGCTGAATTCTATAAAAGCAGTATATACATAAGTCTCCCACATCTTTTTAAAGCCATAACTACCTGAAGACATTACCCTCTCTGTGCAAATTCTCTGATTCCTGAGAATTCTAATTTTTTCCTGGGTTTGGAAATAACTTGCTGTTTTGTTTCATTTGCAGACTCTTCCTATTATAACTGGACAATATCTTAAAAGTAATAACAATAACTGCCATTTCATTTTAAAATTTTAAAAGAAAATATTTCATTGAGGATAAATGTTTAATCTCATCCTTACTATTAAAATTCTTCCCAAATTCTACTGAAAGAACACAAGAGTGGGATTCAAAATATGTGTCTCTCTTCACTTGAAGAATCAAGCTATTAGAGTGGCATATTGTGATCTGAGTAAATTCAGGCTTAAGAAGAAACCATTTTATGTGATTTTGAAGGTACTTTTTAATCTGAAGAAAGGAAAGACTAGACCAACAAATTAAAAATACTGTATACTAGCTATTTCCTTAGATGGTCGTCTATGACTGTGCTGACATGAATGTCATGTATTTTTTTTCAAAATACTTTAACTACCCATTTAGTTAAGTTTTTGTTCAATTTGGAACCTTGAAGAAATAAATAGAGATTCTCAAATGTACTCAGGCCTGTAAGAGGAAAGTATACAGCAGCTAGCTCAGATGTTGTAAACCAGATACATGTGCCACTTCTCAAAGGTCAAATGAGATATACAAGCATTAAAGTGGGTACTGAAATTTGCTAGCCTACAACATTATGGATGAGGACAAAAGAGAACCCAGAACACAAGGTGTTATCATTATGGCATATCAAATAACGTATAATTCTCTCACTAGGTGGAGTTTTAACAGTAGAGCATGAAGTCTAATATTTCTGTATATTTCTGATTTTGTATTCAAGAACATTCATCTCCCACCTTAATATGAGCTACCTACAATAGGAACAAGTGCTATATACATAATTAAGACTGTAAGGAACAAGAACACATCCGCTCACTGTTAGTAACAGTAAATGATACCACCAACTGAGTTTTATTTACATTGTGCCTTGCAAATGGATATGAGAAGTCTGAACTTTTTGTAAATATTCCACAGATAAATCTGTGTCTCTTTTAGAAGTGGTGCATGAAAAATTCTGTTAACATTTTAGTAAAAGAGAACACAGTTTTACACATTTGAAGCCACAAATACCAAGTAAATCTGATTTGTATTGAAGAATTTTATTATATGACTAATATACAACTTTAAGAAAGTAAAAAGGAAACATGGAAGATTATGGAAATTGGAGATTCTTCCGTTGTGTTACTCAACTTTTTTCACAGTGTTAACAAGTTTCACAAATTAACTTCATTGTCATGTAATAAGCAGTATTGATTGCATTGATTTGATGTTAACTGGAGAGAATAAAGTAATGTAATTTTTATCTTGAGGTTTCAAGTATCTTGTTGATTAATGAAATATTTTGAAGGGGATCTTTGTAGGCTGATAAAAGAAAATGAACATAACATTTCAGAGGAGTAGTCAAAAAGATTCACCGGTGATTTACCCAGCATCAGTCAAAACTAAATCAACACTACATGAAGCAACAACAGCAACATTATCACTGTTCTTCAGGACATACAACTCACTTCAGTTATAATTTTAGCCACTGAAATTGTCTACACATATGTGAAAATAATCTAAACTTTTTTCTTCTTGATCTAGTTAAAGCAAACTATCAAATGGACCTTGGAGTACTTTATGTGGGTATTTTTTCTTTTCATGTTATTTCAAAGGCAAACTTTATTGTGAAGTAGTAGCACAAAAAGACCTGTGTGCCAGCTTACAATCTCCAGCCTTACACTGAAAACCTGTGAAAATAATGTTGAGGTTCATTGAATCACAGAATCACAGATTTGTAGGGGTTGGAATGGACCTCTAGAGATCATCTAGTCCAACTCCCCTGCCAAAGCAGGTTCCCTAGCCCAGGTTGCTCAGGTAGGTGTGGTACCTTGGAAGGCAGGCAGATCTTGAACGCTCCCAGAGAAGGAAACTCCACAACCACTCTGGGCAACTCGTTTCAGTGCTCCGTTACCCTTACAGTGAAGAAGTTCCCATGCATATTTGTGCAGAATTTCCAATGCATCAGTCTGTGACCATTTCACCTTGTTCTATCACCACACACTACTAAGAAGATCCCAGCCTCATTCCTTTGCTTCTCACTCCTTACGTATTTATAGACATGAGTCAGATCCCCTCTGAGTCTTCTTTTTTCAAGGCTGAACTGACCCAAGTCTCTCAGCCTTTCCTCATAAGAGAGGTGTTCCAGGCCCTTTATCATCTTTGTAGCTCTATGCTGGACTATTTTAAGGTGATCCTTGATTTTTTTTGTTCCGAGATTCCTGTATTTTTTGTATCCTTTTTGAGGTTAGATTCCATTTCATCATAAATATCACTTCTTAGAAATATATCTAATTTCTAAATTCCTAGACTCGCTTTATCCATGATATGTAATTACATGAGCAATGCTTTCCATTGATTCACTTTGTGCCTTTTTAACCTGCATCATTTTTGTTGCCCGGTGCAATTTATACCTCATTACCAGGATGAATAAAACATAAAACAAACTTTTCTACTTTACACTTTTTGTTGGCAGCATTTAAAATTTACATACATGGAATATTAGCACAAGGGATAAAAGGCAATTATATACTAATACATTGCAAAGTGGAAAGACAATATCCTCACCATTATTGTGCAGTGTATTTCAAATGGCATATTTCAGGCGATTTATGCTAATTTCCATCATTTACAGAACATAATGATACAAATCAGTTAGAATTCAGCACAACAGCCTCTAAGTATTCAGAACTATGGAGAACACTTTAATGGTCTCATTAACTGTAAGCTGAGAATTGAATTTCCATTTCTAGACAAAACTGTTATCACTATATTCATGAGCTACAATACTTCTGCTGTTTCATATGTTATGTCAACCCCTGTCCAGCTTTGTTTCCTTTGCTCACTGACCTTACTGAGGCTACCCAAAGCAATAAAGAAAGTTCAATTATACTGTTCTTACCTGAAATGACCTTACTCTCTACCTTCTGGCTGGTATTAGCTTGACGAAGAATGATATCCAACTTCACTTTATATGTGTAGGAGCCTTAAACATATACAGATTTCATAATTTAAGCCTTTGATATATTGAAAGGAGATGGCAATAACACACTGAATGTTTGCCTTTCAATTTGACATTACAGTGAGAAGGATAATAGACAGTGTGTTCATAAGAATAAGTATAGCTAAAGCAAGCAGAAAGCCATCATTTCTAAAGTACATGAATGCTGGGAGGTATTAGGAGAAAAAGGTCAACTGGCAGTCCAAAGCCCATCAAAAGGGCTAGCTGCATCAAACAGTACAGCTAAGATATGTTCTGGATCAACAGTAAAAATAGTTTTCCATTTTTCCCTCTGTCTCTTCCTCAAAAATTTTTATCAGTCGTTTTGGCTATAAAATTGTAAAGGGACACTGATGAGGTGAACGGTCTCAAATTTCTTCAAGGTAATACTGCAGAAGATTAGTCTCACCTAGTTACCCTGACAGTGTCCTGTTCAGTTGCTGATCCATAACTGCAGATATATCTCGATTATGGAAATCTCTAAACTTTCATTTGCTAAGGAAAATAATTTACGTAACAGCTGTACTATTTATACTCAGTAACCACAAAACTATTTTTCAAAGCACTGTCTTCTGAGTAGTTAATACTCAGAAGGCTACAGGAGAATATACATGGCAGATTCTATAAATTTACAGGAATAACTTAACTTACATTAATCATTTGTGCATAATCATTATTGATATATTAATCATAAATGTAGATATCTTGGTATATGCCTGAAGCAGAAGCATAGTAGTTACCCAACAGAAACACATCAGCTTTTTTTCTTTTTTTTCTGATGGATTATATGACAGTGTTCATCGCTGGCATATAGGTATAGACCAAGCAAACAAAAACTCTTCCAAACTCTTAAGCAAGCAGGTTCTTAACTGATATCTATATATAAAATCAGAAAATGGCAAAAAAAATATTCAGGGTACCCAAACAGGATAAAAGTAATACATTTTTGTGAATGTCAAGTATTACTGCATTGTTGAAACTGAAGATACTGCAATGTTACAGAAGTAAAATATCCTCCAGCAGCTCTATAGCAGATCATTTTCACTAAGGAAGTGTCAGTAAGCCACAAAATGTGCACTACCACAAGAGCTTGCAAATGAAGCAAGTTGATTCCACGCGACCTGAAGCAGTAGCCAATAGGAGGCTGATTTTATGTAACAAAGCAAGGAGAATCAGCTTCAGTTGCATTAGATTCATCAGCAAAGATTTGAAGTTTTCTGCCTAGTTTTGATGCTTCTGATCTTGCAAATGGTATGGGATATGTACAAGACTACAAACTGGAACTTTGGGAGAGTGTCTCTCTTCTTTAAAAATCAGGGAGAAAAAAAGAAATAAAAGATTTGGAGGAGGTATAATGGCTGATCTGAAAAGACTGCTATAGAAAATGTTCCCACTTAAAATTATTTTTCTTCAAGCTCTAAAGGAAAAATTCTAATATGTCCTCTGTCTTGCAAAAATAATGTAATAAAACTGTTGAAAACAGGCCTAAACAAAAGTTAACTTTTAGGCAATAAAGGCCGCACCATCTGTTACTATGTACAAGCTACAGCACTATTAGATTGTAAATAATGCACTGATACAGAAGGTAAGGCTGCCTTCAGTTTATTAGGTTACGAGTCCTATAGAAATTCTCTGTAAGTAGAAGAAAAATATTTTTACAAGTTAAAATAAAGTAATAAAGTAAGAAAGTAATCTTATTGAGATTTGAACAAGAACAAGACAGGACTGTTCAATAGATTGGATTTGTTACAGAATTTTAAGGCACGAGCTAAACTGGAATTAAATATTTAGTTATGATTTAAAGACATGTACAGACATCAAAACTGTAACGTGTGACTTCAGTCTTCAGTGCACCAGTCAGTACCCCTTGAGATATTCACAGTGGGCCAGACATTAATGATGGATGTAGTAAATTATTGTCTCTTAATACACTCTCACAGATTCTCCTAGAAACAGTTCACCTTTGAACATTATTTATACATTGGAACAAGGAGATTAATGTTAACTGATGAAACAGGCTTACAGGATTATAATACAATAAAATATGAATAAATCTGACAATGTGAAAGTCAAAAATTTTCAGAGAGAGTTATCCTTCCTCATGTAATATGACTATAATCACAGAGAGCAGTAGGCTTACACTGTGCTGCAAGATGACCATACACTTTCTCTAAGGACGCAGCTGCATCTAGTTCTAGTGCCAACTGAGTGAAGAATAGCTCAGCTTCAAAGTCTGCTGTTTTTGACAAAATACATCTGTTAATACAAAAATTGTCCTTCCTTAACTCTCGGAGGTGTTGGATTTGTATTTTGAGAGTTATAGGCAATTACCAAAGTAATTACCTTAGTGTGTTTATGTATTCCTGAACCTATGAACTTTCTCCTGGTGTTTAGCACACAGTTTCTGAAACCTTTCTGTACAAGTTAGCTCCAGGTGTGACTGGCCCTACTGCCACTAGCAGAATTTTGATAAGGTATGTATCCATTGAGATTCTAGTAAAGGGTCTGAGAATAAACTTTCTGATCAGGAAACTCTTCTCCACAAAAAGCAGTTAATGATTCAGAGAAGACTGTCAAGACAATCAAATGCCTGGAATGAATTTCTTATCATACACTTATTTTGTATATAAGGATATAGGGTTTCTTTTTTCTTTTTCTTTTTTCTTACTGCTTGTATATTTGTTTGGCTTTATTTTATTTTGAGGACAGAAAGGAGAAGAGACATCTGTATATTCATAAGCAGCATGGAAAAGATACTTAGGAAACATATTCACTTTTCTCCAGTACAGGTAATGGAAATGTCAGTTAAAAATAGGAAGTGACATGTTCAAATTAATCAGACTGAGATGGGTTCCCTGGCACATTGTAACCAAATACTTTACTGCAAGGTGTTTTGAGTTCATTAATTAATTAGATAAATTCATAGAACAGGAATACATGGTGAAACTGACAAATACTTACATAAGTGAAAGCAAATATGCAATCTTCAATCTTTGCAGCCTGGAAAATCCTGAGGATGCATTACTGTATGTTTACACTGTTTCATCACCTTCTCTAGGCTTCTAATTTAGGCCACAGAACAATGAGCTTGGCAGAATTTCAGTTTTCATACAGTATATCTGTACAGTATATCTATCCTTATACTTTCTTCCTCTTCTATCAGCTATGAATCTCTCCTGATTTTTCTTCCAAGAAGGAAAAATAGTTAAAAAGAAAAATAAAAGGGAGGCTTCTTTTTATACCATGTTGCTGAAACTGCTGCTGCTGCTACTTTCATCTAGTACTTGGAAATGCAGATGCACTGTCATTTTCAACACTAATGGGAAATACATAATATAACCCCATAAGAATTTAAAAGATTTATTTTTTTTAACTGAATTGCAGTGTAATACTATTATCTCTGTGTTATATTTTTGTTGTTGTTTAAGCTCAGCAGGCATCTTAGAATCACACAGCCACTCTCCCCACATTGGAAGAGGGAGAGAACTGGAAAGGTAAAAGTGAGAACTTTTTGGCTGAGATAAAGACAGTTTAATAGATGATGGAAAAGGCTCACAAAAAAGCAAAGCATGGACTCCATTATCTACTTCCAAGTAGCAGAGAAATATTCAGCCACTTACCAGAAATCAGGAATCACCAAGCATAGTAGTTTCTTGGGAAGACAAATGTCATGACTCTAGATGTCCAACCGTTATTTTTTTTTGCCCAAGTTTTCATTGCTGAGCATGACATTATATCATATGTCTCAATCAACTGTCCTGGCTGTGTACTCTCCCATCTTCTTGCGTACCCCAGGTCTCCTTGCTTTCAGGGCACTGTGAGAAGTAAAAAATCCTTGGCTCCATGCAAGCACTGTTCTGCAACAACTACAAACCTTGATTTCTTACCAACATTATTTTCAACAACAAACAAACAAAACAAAACAAACCAACCAAAAAAACAAAACAACAAAAACCCAACCATTGCATCAGACAGGCCTCTAAGAATAAAATTAACTCTATCCCAGCCAAAACCATAACAATACAGCTTATTTGGATTTAGGATTTTTGAAAAACTGTTTACTTCTACCCTGGACGATTTCCATATTTTTGATTTTTTATGCTCAGTAGCGTGTATAATTCCTATTTCTTCTGAAAGTTTCAACTCTTATCTTGTGTCTTCAGTATGTTTACTGAATTCTGAATGAACTTTGCATATAGATGTAGATATCAGGATTACCAAGTGCATTTTTTAAGATTGTTTTCCTAAATAATAGGAATTTTTTTTGCATAAGGTATCATAACAATAGATATTTCTCACTTTTATCTTCTTAAAATATAAAAACATATTAAAAATATAAAATGATCTAAAACATTAAAAATAGTCTGAAGACTCTTTTTACAAGTTTCTAGATAATTATGCTTTTCTTTCAATTTCAATATGAAGCAGAGATTGTTTTCTTATCATTAGCATAGGTTGTATCAATAGTCTGAAAAAAATAAGGTTCCTTTATGGCATTACACATACAAATACTGAAGGAAAAAAAAAGATTATTAAGAAGAATTTCTTCCAGGTATTGTAAGCTGCTTTCAGCATAAGTCCGAATGTGGCATGCACATTATTGTGGATTAGAGATATTCATAAATCATATGCAATCATATCTATTTAAATATACTCAAAGATATTAATATTATCAAAGTTGAATTCTTCATCTGCTCATAAATTATTTATGGATAGTGGCAAACAAGTGTGCATACTTTTATATGTTTTTATATACAGTGTAGATATGACCCTTACAACATATAAAACCAGGGAGAATAGTGAGAATTTTTTTCCTTCTTCCTCACTGTCACGCTCCAATATAAAGGAGGGAGACAAGGTTCTTTATATGTATGTGTATACCCGATGGCGAGATTAAGACACAGCGGGTCAAATGTTAGCCCAACCAGTTTATTACAATAACTAGTTGCTTAGGGATATGGGGAAGGGAAGGTGAGCGATAGAAAAAGAGATGAAAAGCAAGGAGGCTTGGCAGAAAGCAAGAGAGAGAGAGAGAGAAAGAGAGAGCATCACCACCGTGGATCCGGCGAGGTCCGTAGTCCGTTGATCTCAGGAACTCGTCTGGTCTCCGCGGGGGATGGGAGAAAGCCGGGAAGTTTCACAGCAAGCAGGCACCGTGCGGGGGGGGGTCTTCCAAAGAGGTTTTTCCCTCAGGAAAGTCTCTTCTTCAAAGTCTTTGGTTTAGTGGTGCCGAGAAAACCAACTGAGCAACTCGACACATCAATGAGTTATGTCAAGCGGCTATTCCCCCCATTACGGCGCTGGGTACATGGGGGATCACTCCACCAAACATGCACAACACAGAGAGAAACGAATACATATTTAAAGGTATAGCACATGCATATTCATCACATTCCAAACTCTGGTTATCGAGGGGATTAAACCTAAGGGTCAATTTTGCTGTAAATTTTCAAACCTTGAAGGGAGAGAGCTCCTCACCATTCCTGTGGGTGTCTTGTTATAAGAGAGACGTCTGTTTGGTTATCTTGTTGGGACAACAGGATGTCTGTCCTGCTTTCTTTAGCTGCCTCCATGTTCTGGCATTAGTTTGATTTATGCCCACCCAACACATCTGGCCCAACAGATAAATCAACAGGGAGTAGCACCTTCGGTGCCATACAAGTATTATCGTCCTTTGCGGTGATCAGCTTCTCCAAGCCGTACCCCGAAAAAGACTACTTGCCCCTATTTCTGCTTATCTTTACAACCACAAACAGAGACACTGAGGCACCGCGACAACCATCTAGATGATTTGCAGTTGTCAATTAGAGTCTTATAGCCAGAAGGGCCTCATGAAGCAAGCTTTGAGACAACAAAAGTAAAAAACAGTTTCTGTCTTTCACACTCACAGATATTTTTGTGCAGAAAAAACGTGATATAGCTGATATGATGATGCACTCTGCCTGACTCCAATGCAGCCTTTATTTTCTGTATCCCTTCCTAAGTGACACCCGTAAGGTTGTCAAGATGGCAACTAAATTGTTAGCAGCTTGGTATTACTATTTCAGTTTAGAAAATGAATTTTAGCAATGCCTTAGGAGTATTTACTACAAGTACAAAAGTAGAAACTGAAGTCTGACCAAGCTAAAGACCAATGAAAATTGTCTGAAATGTAAGTTCAGAAGAAAAAAGGTATCAGGCACAGGCACTGAACTGAATGTTGCCTTCATCAGAAGAAAAATTTTTAAACTCTATTTTTACATACCTTTCATATAATTCCTAAGATTTTGGTAGGAAATGTGATGTGAAATGGATAGAAGGGGTAAAGTCATGCAGGACTTAGGATTTTTATTGAATGGTGAATCAGCAAAACCATTCAGCAAACAGACTGAAGACTGAAAACTATTCAGCTCCCATGAGTGGCTTCTTCTTCCTTTTTTGTCTGTAGAGCAAAAAAAAAAAAAAAAAAAAAAAAGAAGGGAAGGGAAGGGAAGGGAAGAAATGTATATATACAACAGGAAAAAATTATTCTGAACTGAACTTTTTCACATTGGTACTTAATGCAACTGTTCACTTAGTCAACATTAAATTCTATAGTTCCTGATATTTATGATAAAGATAAAAATAGAGTAACAGTATTTTTCATGCAGAGGACTAAGAAACATTGCTTATTTAAGGTGTTAAGAGCAATGGTGCTATAGGAAATTCACAAAGTGCTACATTGTCAGGAAGACTATTAAGTGACATGGGCAGTGCCAGGGGAATTGCACTGTGACAGATCTGGAGTTTTGTGAGCTGATTACTATGTGTCCACTGAAAAGAGAAAACTGCTAGCTGTGAGTCAGCAGTCTTTCATTACATCACATGCACACAGACAGGCAAAACATAATTGTGTAATCCTTTGTTTTCAAAAGAAAAACAGGAAAAATCCAAAAGAAAACTAGGAATAACAGCAAGACAGTTAGAAAAATAAAATATAAAAATGTCATGAGTCAAAGCAGAGCTCCAGATTGACACCATATTTTATGAAGTTTTCACATCAGAGTAATTCTCTAAACAGGTCCTAATATGAGCCATGTAAGAAACTCTGAAAAATGTCTTGTATTCCATATCCAGACAGAACTAATAGCTCTCTTATTTAAAGCAAAAGGGAGTTGAATGGCAGAGCATAAACATACTAAATGAAAAAAAAAAAAAAAACCCACACAAAAAAACAACCACCCAATATGCTCCACGTTACTATAGAAGTACGACTAGATGACTTTAGAATAAGATTATCATCTTTAAGCTGCTTAGAACAACCCTTTTGTGTCTGTAAAGGCAGGAATTTCATGGAAGGTCCAGAGTTGTAAGAAAGTGCCATACTCCAGGTTATGGAAACTTGAAACTATTAGTGGTATTAGTGGACTACCACCATGGACTCTTTTCTCCCACTCACCTCAGAAATGTTCATAAAACATTTTCTTGCATTTACACTCTTAGTTCACACAAGTTTTTAAAAACTGATTTTGTAATACAAGGATGGATGCAGTTCTGATGGGAATACTGGCATACTGTTTGAGTTCTACTCTGGTGCCTGTTCACATGACAGGGTGCACAGCGCTGATGGATAGCTCTCACCCAGTCTTCTCAGAAAATCTATACTTAAGGAGTATACTACGAACACAACAGTACTAATTTATCTATACCAGCTTGGTTATACCAGCACACATATGCCAAATCATGCTGCAACCATTATTTTTTTTGACCAATAGATTCCTTGTATGTAGACAGTAAACAAGCCCTACTTATCCTGTTGATTTAGGCAAACAGCAACAAAAACAAATAAAACAACATAACAACCAAAAATAAATCCACTGACTTATGAATGCAACTCTGAATTTTCAGTACCTTTGTATAAGTTATTATTAATCTCTTCCTGCCTGTTCCTGCAGAAAATGAAAGATATCAGTTGGTGGACAAAGAAGGACAAATGTTTTTTGCTAAGTGAATGTCTGGTAATAAAAGAAAGCTTGTGTCTCTTCTCTTTAAATTTGTAAACTGAGTTTCCATATCCCCTTCCTTCTTCACAAAACAAGACACATCTACTCTAAGTTCATGATAAGTCCATCATAAATATTTCCAATACTAATTTAAAAATTAATGGCATGAATTTCATTCACTATAGTTGGAATCTGAGTAGTTTTATCAGATCATCAACAGTGCTGCTTGACATGCTGAAGCAATCTGTACTGATTTTCCTTTGCCAAGAAAATATGAGTTACAGAAGCAACGTAGTACTGAGCGACTGTAATTTTACCCTACTGTATAGATGTAAATGCAAGCCACTGAGTATAGATTCAATCTGGCACTAAATATTTTGTGCAAGATTATCAATTCTGTCTCTTAGTGTTTGCAGGAAATTTGTAGTCCTCTGGTTTTTTTTGTAGAATTAAAAACTGATTACAGGCAGGAAATAGAAACATTGGTCATTCTCTCTAAATGAGAGAACATTCTGTTTTGTCTACACATGGATGTCCATTACCACTGCTGTGGCAATGTTCTAGTCAAATACATATTCACACACCAATAAAAAAAAAAAAAAAGCTGATTAAACTGTTAATTATGGTTACATTTTGTGACCCCTGCAAAGCAGCAGTACACCTAACCAGTCAGTCAAATTAAGAATGTATGAGCTTACAGGACAAAATATTAAATAAATTCATAAATTCTTAGAACATGTTTTATAATCTCTGAAGCTATCTGGACTGCACTGCACAGGTACAATAAAAACTGAATTCATCACTGTTACTATAGTGTTATGCCTGTTTAACTTCAGCACTTTCAGTGAGTTACAGTGATAAATCAGTATGTCAAAAAGCACAAGTGAAAGATAACATAAATGTCCATCTGTTCGACCAAATCACCCTCTGAAAAACAATAACAGCTGCTGACTACAGAAAGTCATTTAAAAATTTTTAGTACTGTACTTAGTTGACTCCTGTTAAGCTGTACAGCGAAGCAAAGCAGAGTCTCTTAAGACATCCATATGGGATGGGAAAAGCAAAACAGAAATTCTCAGCAAGCTTCACTTCTGAGGTGTAAGGAGAGGGTTTGAGCATCCTTCTCAGTGTTACTAACACTTAAACATTAGAGGAGAGAACCACAATAAAAAATAATAGTAAATAAATAAATAAATAAATCTTTTAGGAAGATTAAAAACACTATATATCATCATTTTCTTTCTTGAAATGATTAAATAAACTACAAAATAATTGAGAAGAAATTAGAAATGTCACCCACAAGTGGAAAATTAATTTTTTTAGATATACAGTGAAGTTGTAGTAACAAGGGGAACACAAATATTCTGAAGTTAGAGGATGAGTAAAGGCATACGGTGCTGACAAAACAAATGCCAGATATCACGAGAATGTTTTTTAACAGGGTGCTCTGCATTAATCAGATATATGTAAAAACATACTCATTTTCCTTAAAAATTTTTTTTGGTAAGCAAGTCAAATACAATTATTTAAATGAGTAAAAGCCTATTGAAACACTGTCTTCCACTAACAGTTTTAGAAACTGAAGAGCAATGTCAGAATCAGAAGCTTGATTGCTTTCTCATAATTTCATATAATGCCAGTCTTTGAGTGTGGCATATTACAGAATCACATAATTGTAGGGGTTGGAAGTGATTTCCAGTGACCATTGAGTCCAACCCCCCACATCAAAGCAAACTCCCTAGACCAGGTTGCAAAGGTAGGCTTTACATTAACATTAAAATACCTTTAGATCAAAATGGACTTAAATTTGAATTTGTTCATAAAATCTGGATGCTTTTAAATCTCTTCTACACTTAGAAAAAACACAAAAATTACAAGGGCTGTGACATCAAATAATTTCTGTTTTTCTCAGTGTTGTGATCTCAGATCCCCCTGACAAAATATAGAAAAAGTCACTTTCTGCAAAAGACTTCTGTTTAAGATTAGTAAAAGAACTATCAATATGTTGTATGTAACAAAATACAGAACACTGATCAGGTCCGTACCAGGAACACTACCAAGAAGTAACAGTACTTACACAGTGTCTTTTGGATATCAGACAGTCACAGAAAATCTAAAACAGACATTTCCATCAGAAATATTGTTCTAAATTCTAGATACACACAAGTACTGAACAATAACTTTTTCAGTAAATGTTCATGAGATCAGAGATATTTCAGTCAAGATGTACTAAGCTCCAGTCATTCCTAAAGTTTATTCAGACTTCTCCTAATCTGCAGTCAGTGTTTCACCAGAAAGAAGTATGAGAAGAAATAAATAAACTCAAAACTGTACACATTTATTAGCTAAAGCAATACATTCTCTATGGTGCCAACACAGTACTTGTGGAACTAAACTTCTACCAAATTTCTACCAAAAGTCTGATGTAAGTCATAAGGTGGCACTGATAATCCCCAGAAACTGATAGCTGGAGATAATATCTGCCCATTAAGAAATGCCAATAGTCTCATACAACATTTTGTTATGGATAGGAAATTATCCTCAGCATGGTCTACTGTAAGCAGTATTGGTTAATGCAATAGCTATATGTGAAAAAATAAATAAATAATAAAATGATCTGTAATAATTGTGAGAAAATTTTCACAAGAGTTTTTAATTCTGTCATATATAATTTCAGGTACTGCTAGAATTTCAGTGTTTCTAAGAGTTACATATGCACAAATACCAATAATTCAGATTCATCTACAAGAAAAATTAAAATCCATTTAACAGTGTTATTCATCTGAAAGTCCAGATTGCTCATAATGATTAAGTTCTAAATTAATTTCAGGAAAGTTTTCCAAAAAAGTTTCAATTTATTTATTTTTCTCTCTGTCTTATATTTCAGTTTTTCAAATGGTTCTTCAGCCATTTAACGAATTTATTGTCAATGTCTACAATACATAGAAGGGAGTCCCTAAACACCAGACACTACAGATGCATTTGACATGAGTTCGTACATGATGTATTCTGAATTTTAATGGTATGAAACAATACCACACTGCTATAATCAGATACTGTGGAACCACTAGTACTATGATAATTATGGTAAGTGCCTGTTAGTCACCATTAATTACATAGCTACTTAGCGATGTAATTTAACCTTGATATGACCAGTCTCCAAGAATAGGCAGCAGAGGAGTAAGTGACAATTTTTATTACATTTCGGATTAAGGCATTTCTCAAATGAGAATTTGTCTGAGAGGTTCTCCGTCATTTCAAGTAGGTGATCCAATAGCCAACAAAAGCCTGCTGAAATGTCAAACAACTTGTGAGCATACTCTGCTCTATATACAGATTTCAGCCACAATTATGCAGTTTAGTGGAAGTTTAGTGACCATGGCTTGACAAGGATGTCACTACTATTCAGTTACAGTCTGTAAATACATTTCATTCTGACATAGATTTTAAGCTGCTAGTTCAGTAGAAGAAACATCAGAGCTCTTTTAAACACTTCTTTTTGAAACATAACACGCTGAAGATGACTAGGGTTTTCAAAACAAGCAATCTTATCCAAATTACAGTAACCCCTTAGCAGTTAGAGAGTCTTTGATATACCCCTGATTTATTCTCTAGGTAGTTTCTCCTTCCTCCTAAATTTCAAATTATCTAATAGCCTAGGATGAAGAGGAGGCAGAGAGGACAATGAAAAAGAATCATAGAATCACAAAATGACAGAACTGTGGGAGTTGAAAGGGACTGTTAGAGGTCATCTTGTCCATCCTCCCTGCTATAGCAGGTTTCCTGAAGTAGATTGCGTAGAAAAACTGAACAGTCTCAGGTCTCTCAGCATTCCCTTGTAAGAAAGATGCTCCAGACTTCTAGTCATCTTTGTTGCTCTCCACTGGACTCTCTATCACAGTTCCCTGTCTTTTTTAATAGAGGGGAAGGATAACTTCCTTCAATTTGCTGGCCATGCTTTCTTTAGTACATCCCAGTATACCATTGGTCTTCTTGGCATGGCATAACCACTGCTGGCTCATGGTCAACCTGTTGTCTACCAGGACATCCAGTCATTCCCCACAGAATTTCTATCCAGTAGGTCAGCTTCTAATCAGTACTGATGCATGCAGAGGGTAAACCCCAGGTGTAGGACTCTGCACTTGCCCTTGCTGAACTCCATCAGGTTCCTCTCCACCCAGCTCTCCAGTCTATCCAGGTCTGGAATTACAGGCCTCCAACTAGACTGCATAGCTGATCACAATCCTCTGAGCTCTGCCAGTCAGCCAGATCTCAATCTGCCTCACTGTCTACTCATCTATCTCACTCTTCCTAAGCTTACCTACAGGAGACTGTGCCAAAAGCCTTGCTGAAATCAAGGTAAACAGCATCCATTGCTGAATGTGAATTCCCCGTTGTCATGGAGTGATTCAAATATGAGGAACTGAGGGCAGCAAAGCAGTGGAGTGACTGTTATGTTGAAAGATGACAGTCTTTCTGATAAAACAGATGGTCATTTTGTAAGAATTAGAAACATTCATATTGCAAACTTTGGCATTTTGTAAATTCTACATAAGAGTATTGCATAGTTTTTGAACTAATGAATTAGACACAGAGAAGTTAAAATGAGGCAATTGATTGTTTAACAAGATCTGTATATAATAAATAATAAAGTCAGTAATATGGAGTGATCAGTACATTTCGACATTGTGTTGAGGGTCATGGTTTAGTGAGAGCTGCTGGTGATAGGTGAATGGTTGGACTGGATGATCTTACAGGTCTTTTCCAACCTTGGTGATTCTCTGGTTCTGTGATTCAGAGCTATTTAAGTTTAGTGTCAGCTCTATCGATACTCCAAGAAAGAGTGGATGAACAATTGCATTAAATAAAATATTTTGTTCTGTACCTAGTGCAGAATTTAAAAGTTTAAGGGCTTTCCAAACATTGTCTACTAGCTGAATACAGTCCTGGAATACAGTCCTAGTTTGTGTGTACTTGACAGTTGTCATCCAAGCTCTGAATTCATATTCTTCACTCTCATTGTGCTTAATGTCAGGGAAAATAAATAGTCTGTTGTTTTGTCTCTCAAATTTATCCCGACATATTTGTTGGAGGTCACTAATAACGTGGAGCTGACTATACCCAAGGATGTTCTCTTTGCTCTCCTTTTCCTTTGATCACTATGTATTTTCAAACACTGTAAATGATTTACTCACTCATTGTTTACTTTGGCTTTCATGGTTTTGTGCTCCAGTAATTTTCCTGATGCTTCAGTAGGGCTTGCCATATTCTTTCAGCAAGATTTCATTTACATTTTTCTTCTGTCTTATTACTTCTTTCCTCATTACTTGCTGCCATGCTTTATATGATTTAGATAATATTCTACTGTAGCCCCCAACCTTTATACATTCAGTTTATTCTTCTCTTTAATTTTCAGTTGTTTCTAGCCATATGGAGTCCTAGTTATTTTATTTAGTTCTCCGCTTTTTCACGGGATCACAGAATCATAGGGATTGGAAGGAGCCTCTGTAGATCACCTAGTCCAACTCTTTGCTAAATCAGGTTCCCTAGAGCTGTTTGCACCAAAAAGCATCCAGGCGGGATTTGAATATCTCCAGAGGAGACTTCACAACATGTCTGGGCAGCCTGATCCAGTACTCTGTCTCCCTGAAAACAAAGAAGTTTTTCCTCAGATGGGACTTCCTGAGTTCCAGTTTGCATCTTTTGCCCCTTGTTTTGTCCCTGGGCACCACAGAAAAGAGCCTGGCCCCATCCATTTAATTCTTTCACTTTAGATATTCATAACCATTGATAAGATCTCCTCTCAGCCTTATCTTCTCCAGGCTGTACAATCCCAGGTCTCTCAGCCATTCCTCATACAGAAGATGCTCCAGGCCCCTCATCACTTTTTCAGCCTTCTCCTGGGATGTCCCCATCAGTTCCCTGTCTTTCTTGAAGTAAGGAGCCCAGAACTGAACTCAGTATTACATATGCAGCTTCACCAGGGCAAAGAAGAGTAGGACATTTGGAACGTTATGAAGGAGGACATTTTTCTGCCAGTGAGTTTCTAACATTCCTTCAGATAAAGTAGATTGGATTATTACCACTGATTCATCTGAAGTAGTCAGTCAGCTCTGAGTCAGTTGAATGCAATGACTGAGATAAAAGAGGTGTGCAGTCTGTCAGATGGATTCTCTTTAAAGAAGATGAACAGTGGTACACGTTTCAGCAATAGCTATTATTAGAAGCCAGTGTTAAGGTGATAATATAATTAGCAGTGTTGGGAAATGTGAAACTTTACATGCTGCACATCGATGTTTCTTTTCAGAACATTTTTGATGCTTACTGTTTCTGTCAGACAAGGTAATGTGCCTGTGTATTTCATCTGAAAACAGCAGCATCTCTGCATAAGCAGCTTAAGAAATCAACCAAACTGTGAAAAAAGGGCAGCCAAATAGTGTTAACAGTGCTTATAAGGCAAATACTATCTGTCAAAGAGATGTAAGACTCACTGAGAAGGCATTTTAAACTCATGTTAGACAAATGCAAAGTACAGAGGAAAAGAAAATACACTGAAATACTAGATCACTTTCTAGAAACGGCTGGACTTCAGATTTTGCTATGAAAAGGCAGGAGTCATTAATACTGTAAAACTGTACAGAATGCAAATAACATTGTTTTCCATGATATTTAATATGAGATTATTAATGTGTTTTTTATTTATGCACTCTGCATGCTGCTACAAACTCCAGCTGTCATTAGAGTGCTGGAAGACTTACATATGAGGCACTGACAGGTTAAATATAACAGAAACAAAGCCTTGCTCTGCGCAGCAAAAATTTCTTCTTGACTCAGTGTATGTGTATAAAGCAATTGGACAGCTATTTTACAGCCAGCTCCGTTGACTGCGAAGACCAATAATTAAATTGACACCACTGGATGTAAATTGTATATTACTAGAATATTGAAGTGATTATGTATATTATGTATATTGTTACATATATCGCATATATATTACGAATATATATATGTGTGTGTGTGTGTGTGTGTGTGTGTGTGTGTGATATATTATTAAAAACAATATTATGTACACTATTAAATATATATATTGTTTTTATTGGAAAAATCCATTGAGCACCTAGGATTAGTCTGTCGAGAACGTGATTTTAAGTTTTGGAGAAAGCTCAGCATTTGCTTTTTAATGTGAATTCAGTTAAGCTCTTTCTTTGAGAACAAAAATATCACCCACTAATATTCCAAGAGAGCAGGATCACAGAAAACACAACGCTATTCTTTTCTTAGTCCAAAGAGACAGAGAAAGGAAATAGGATTCTTGAGGAGATGTAGTAACTGGCTTTCTTGTAGAGACTTGAATACTTTCAAGTCTATGTAGGAACAAATGAACTCTTTGCAAAAGAGAATATATTAACAGCATTAGGAACATTGATAACTTAAGTCAAACTAAAATCACTAACAGGTTTGTCAGTTAGGGGAAGTTAATTCTGAAATAGTAGCTGATAAGTTTGAAGATTATAACACACTCAACAGAAATAAGTTTTTTTTTATAAAACACATTCTTAATACACATTACATAGGCAGAGTCCTTTGATTAATTTACTACTTGAACTAATGATTTAGACAGATGACTATGGAATGTGGGCAGAACCTGTTACAAGACATTAGAAGGCAACCAGAACTAGAGATCAAAAACCTTAGAAGAGATTACAACACAAGAAAAACTGAGAAAAATCTATACATCTGTCAGTCTACAAAAGGAAAAAAATTAATTTCTGTCCAGAAAACAATACATTGATATCTTCTCTGAAGAGACTTATCGGTAGGAAATTGGAAGCTAATAACAGAAACTGACGAATGAGTAGTTGACTCCTAGAGCAATCTGTTCAAAGAAATTTGAGAAATCTCTACTAGGTTATCTTTCCTTCTGCTGCAGTCACCATGCAGAATCCTATCACAAAAACTGAGTCCACAGGTATTTAAGTCCTTCTCTATCTATCAGTGATATATTTCCAATCTAGTTGTGCTGAGGTGGTATACATAAAGCAGACAAGCAGAAATTCAAATGCGTAGATAAAGCATTTATATAGAAATGTTACTCCAGACAAGGTGAAGAACAGAACAAATCTTATTGTTAATTTACACACTTTGTCTGAGTGAATGCCATTAAAGAGAGGTGTGTCTATACTCATAAGTTGTGTTTTTGCCTATTTGTGGTATATCATGAATCAATCTTGCTGTCAGCATAATTAATTGTAATTCTTGACATCCTTAATAAAAAGCCCTAGATAAGAACAGATGTTATCTTACCAGTTCTTAGCATACCTAGATAAGTTCTATGGATAGAAAACCAAAAGTTTTCTTAGCTACTGGATGCCTTATTTTGTCTGATAGATCTCTCTTTTTTTTTTTTCTTAATTATTATTTTCCGAATGGTAGACCACACTTTGTGGACCAGATTCTGTTGCAACTGACCTTACATTTCAGTGTCACTACAGAACAAGATGCTGATACACAAAGATTAACAAACACAGGAATGCTTGCAGCTCTAAAAATGCAATATGCTTGGATCAGAGATACAGAATAAATTAGCTTAATACTCATTTAGAAGCATGTTAGACGTCAATTCATACAACTAAGCTTTGGTGTAACAACAAAGTGATGGCATAAATAGTATAAATAGGGTAGTATGGTTAGGTTAGGATGTGGTTGGACTCAATTATCTTTAAGGTCTTTTCAAGCCTGAGTGGTTCTATGATTCTAAATAGAAGCTGATTTTTTTTTTTTTTTCAGAAAATTTATTTTGCTTGTGTTCTTTTCTCTTTACATCCTGTCTATTGTATTTCTGAAGCTCATAAACACTTCTTATTCTATCACAAAGTTGTTATCAAATGAAATTTGCATTGGTTTGATCACCAAAATGTGCAAAATCTACTATGTCATAGCATTTTTAATTTGCCTGTATTATAAGATTATTACATTCTTCATCATTTATATGTTGTCCCGAAGTACTACAGTAAGTTTCAGACAAAGCAGCTGAGCAGAGTTTATCTGCTAGTGCCCTTTCTTCTCAGCCATGACTGCAATCAACTGCAGCACCAAGTAAGGGTAGGAGACATCGCTTCCTATGCACAAGAGAGTGCTCTTTACAGCGCATCAACACACTGTCTTATGAACCATATGCCTCACTGCTTTGTGACAACTGGTATTCTCAAAGTCTGACAGATGCTTGCTAGCATATCTTGAGAACTGAAATTGTGTCTCTTCTTATTGGAAATACTGAAAATGATTCTGATTTCTCATTCTTTCCATGCTGACAAAGTCAAAGAAGCTTCTCTGCAGCCTCTTTGTCCATGACTCTGCTAAAGTCTGAATTAGACTTTATAAAGAGGAACATGGTTACCTAGATGTTATGTCATCATGATCTATATGTTTCTGATACATGACTGAAGTATTTTAAGCAAATGACACTCAAGGCTACTGCAAAACAATTCCTAATAGGTGAAGAATATTTTAAAAGGCTTGTCTCAGCTTTAATAGCACTTTCAGTGTCACTACAACTGCAGATTCTGTTGTTCTCAGGCACTCCTAAACAGTAAGAGATGGGAAGTAATGCAAAGCTCCCACAGCACTCTGCTATCAAGAGGGAAGCTATTTGAAATTACTCTGGCAGTGCTGGCTCACGTCCAGTTTTTTTATCTCTCAGGACATCCAAGTCCTTCTCCTCAAGGCTTCTCAATGAGTTCTCCCAGTCTATACATATATCTGGGATAACTCTGATGCAAGTGCAGCACCCTTCACTTGGCCTTGTTGAAGCTCATTAGGTTCATTTGGGCTATTTTTTCAAGCTTGTCCAGATCCCTTTAGTTGGTGTTCCCTCCTTATGTCATATCAATTATAACACTCAGCTTCATGTAGTCTGTAGACTTGCTGAGGTACACTCAATCCCACTGTCTATGTTTTTGATAAAGAGCACTGAAGGACCCCTGGGGACTCCACTTGTCACCACCTTCTACTTGGTCATAAAGCCATTTCCCACAACAATCTGGCTATTAACATCTGAACAATGCTTTATCTACTGAACAGCTAACTCTTCAAATCCATATTTCTCTAACTTAGAGTTAAGAATGTGAGATCATATCAAATACTTTGCAGAAGTCCAGGTAGACAACATCAGTAGGCCTTCCTTTGCCTGCATATGCAGTCACTCAATTGCAGAATGCCACCAGATTGGTCAGGCATGATTTGCCCTTGATGAAGCCATGCTGGCTGTCTTGGATCACATTCTTGCATGTGTCTTAACATAGATTCTAGGAAGAACTAATCCATTATTTTCCCAGGCATAAATGTGAGGCTCACTGGTCTGTAGCTCCCCGTAGTTCACTTTTCCTTTATATTTTATGTAATTTCATCAGGAACATCATTTGAGTTTCTTCCCAGACATTTAATATGTTAAAGTAACAGCATTTAGAGAATGAACTCTTGATAATAGAATTCAGATGTGATTTTTAAAGGCCTACTTCAAGTTTACCAGCATTCTTTTTTTAAAATAGGAGAAAATAATTTTTAGGAGTGGAGAAAACACACATCCTCAGGGGACACTTCCTTTGTAGGAGAAAAGAGAGTATTTGATGACACTAGATGAGAGTTTGGAAAAGAGCAGCAGGAATTATGTAGGATTATCCAGACTTTTCAGATGTTTGCTACAAAGTAATGCCTCTAGGCTAGATAATTTATAATAATTTTTTTAGTAATATAACGAAAACAACAAAATCCTGTAAATTTAGAGATATTAAAGGACAACACATAATTTTAATGACATTCAGTTTTGGCTGAAATTTTTATCCTCCTTGAAAAGAGGAAAGAAGAGCAGGACAGCTGTATTACTTAAAAGTTTACATCCGCATGCAAAGCATTCTTTATCTTTCAGAATAATTCGAAATACCTCATTAATATCTAGCAAAGTGTTCTTTTGCCATGACAGCACTGTTTACTCCTTCTCTTTGCCTCTTTTTGAGAGACTCTAGCTTTAATTAGACTTTAAATTTCTTGAAACTCTAAGGGAGCAGTATCTCATCTGTATTATCTGTTTGATCTTTTTCTAGCTGTTTTAACGAAGTATGATGTAATGGGAGATCAGGTGCAATTAAAAAAAAAACAAACTGTTTCAGAGTCTACGGATGAATTCTCTATACCACATGCTATTATTCCTTGTCGGCCTTCTGTATTAAAAGTTTAAAGTTAGCATGAGACTTCATAAGTACAATTTCAACATCTAAATTAAAAAGAAATCAAAACTTTATGAGTATGGTAATTATTTGAAATCCTTTGAATTTATAACTTCCTCAAGGAGTGAAACACACAATTTACATGTTAAAATTTCAAAAAAGGTGGTTGCTTTAACCTTTTCAGTTCATCTTGGAAACTGAATGCCTAAGATGGTAGGCAAAATTCTTTTTATTGTAAAACTGGTTATTTCATTTTTACAAAGAAAAATCCATACTTAAGATAAGAAAGTCTTTGTTGTAAACATTTTTCTTATGACATTAATAATTGAATGGAACATTGCAAACTATGAATAAAAGTAATCCTGGCCAAAGTTCTGTTTGCTTAATCTATTTTTTCCAAATTTTGATTATTAGAAAGCCGATTGTATGGAAATCATGAAAGCCTCAACACAAATTTCCATATTTTAGTTTTTTAGTGACTGCCTACTGTATTTAATGGAAACATCATGTGTATTATAAATGCAGTCTTATTAGCAAGTCATTTCCAATCAAAATAACAATAAATGATTCACTGACATCTCAATGACAGATAGAAGTCAGTTTCTTGGAAAAAAAACTGTGCCTGCAAATGCAGAAGAAGACAACTTTGTGAGAGATTGTTATATTGAATCATAAGTAGTGTAATGATAAACTTAAATATGACAAGAAGATAAAAGTATATGAAAGAGATCTGTAGAGTAATTAATTTAATTAATGCAATGCTGTGATGGTCAGTGTGTAGGAAAAGTGAAGTGAATACCTCAAACTACATCAAAGAGTGACAATAAACTTTGCCTGGAATTATGCCTTTGGACTCATATGCAGATGAAGGCTCATGTTCAGCCCAGCACCAATTAATACCCCCATGTCCATTTCATCTACACAGTCTTCCAGACACTCTGCCCCAAGCCAGTATCATTGCCTGGGCAATCTGCCCGGGCAGATTGACACTTCCAGACAACTTGGTGTCATCTACAAACTTACTGAGGGTGCACTCAATGCCCTTGTCCAGGTCATCGATAAATATATTGAAAAGGACAGGCCCCAGAACTGACCCCTAGGGAACACCACTTGTTTCTGGCTGCCAGCTGGATTCAACTACATTCACCACCACCACATTCACAGAGTGAACCTGTCCATGCCACGAGCTGCCAGATTCTGCAGGAGAATACTGTGGGAGCAACACAGCAGAAACCCAGATGAATTCAAATATTTGGAAAGTTACTGTGGGCTGGTACCATGCAACCAGAAAATATACTAGGAGTACTATATATCTATATATCTATAGATACACATATATTGTCATGTAATCTGTTTTTATGCAATATAACAAGATATATAAGAATATATATATAATATATATATTAGATAATGCATCTTGTATCATGTAAAAACATATTACATTACAATATATGTGTATACATAAATTGTATGTGTAAATTTGATATACGTAAATATATAAAATTAGTAAAAATATATAAAGAACACCTACTCTTATTATATATAAAATATATTCTTGTGTAACATAATATATTAAATATATATAGTTTTGAGTATCATTATTATAAATAATAGCATATATTTAGACCTGCTGTAGCAGAGGCCTGGACTTGATAATCCCCAGAGGTCCCTTCCAACTGTTACAATTCCATGATATTGTGATGTAATTGAATATTTGTAATTGAAAATTTATATATATATAAATGAACAAACCTCAAAGATGTGAAGCTCCATAGATTAATATTTTTGGAAGCTGTTAAGACTGAACATATTGGATTGACTGAACATGTTTTCAACTGAATCAATTTCTTGGATGTTCTAGAAACTATCATCTGTTTTTGTGAAACAAAATGTATTTTAATTTGAGGTGACGTTAATATCAATAACTTTTTCCATACTTCAGTCCTAAGTACTTTTTTATAGCATGAGCAAGTGAAAGTATTAAAGTCTAGCAAGTATGAAAATGGCAGAATTTCTTTCTTTCTTGCAGCTTGAAAGAAGTAGATGAAATGTACTAAGCTACGTTTCAAACATTTCTCTTGGCAATGCAGAAATATCACCTGTTGGTTTTGATGGAAATTGTACACACAAAATTAAAATCCACTTTTTGTTACTTATGTCCTTCCAGATTGTATTTCATTGCCCTTTGCACAGAATATAGGGATACCTCCCATCTCACACCAGCTGTGGTGCTGATCCAGCAACGAAAAGCTTCAACCTTCAGGTAAGAAAAAAAGTAAAATAGTACTGTTAAATGCTTTTGGTAATATTGTGAATAGGATTGTCACTGAGTGCCCCAAGTAGCATTGGGATTCTGGCACTGAAGAATAATTTACCATGAAATAAATTACTTTAACTCCTGCACAGGATATCAGAAGGATCAATAGTATTTGCCCTTGAGCAAAAGGGCAAAAAGGAAAAAGGGTGTTTGATCTCAATAAGGTCTTACTAATTCTCATTAATGACCATGGTTTCCTTTGTGAATTATAATAGAAATAATGAGATGAAAGAAAAGTGTATTGATAAAAAGCAATTAGAATAAATCCCAAAGAAGGCTAACTCATGAGATTATGGAGGCTGGTTTAAGCTTGAGCTGTTAGAGCAACCATATACACATTTAAATCGCTGCACTTTTTTCATGTTCTATATTTGCACACAGCCATGGGATAGTTAATGAGGTCATGTTCTATTTTTATTTTTTTTTATAATTCTTATTTGAAATGTCAGTAGCTGTTCTGGTGTTTCAAATGCTTTGAGAAACCAGTGAGGCTTTGTCTTTCTCTTTGCCCACAGTTAGTTGCAAATATGCCCAAATTTACAAATGTTTACAGCAGTACTCTATTCTTACAGTTCACATTCGTAAGATTTCTTCAAGCATTTTAGGAACCTGTTGATGTAATATTTTATAATACTCACCTATAAGAATAAAATTTCATAAAACACCATCTCAATATTAGAATGTTAAAAATAATATATACAATCATAGATCTATGGAGTCATAGTGTGATTTGGGTTGAAAGGGACTCTAAAGATCATCTTGCTTCAGCCCCTCTAACACGGGTAGGTACAACTTCCACCAGAATAGATTGCTCAAAGCCACATGCAATCTGGTTTTGAACTCTTCCAGGAATGGAGTACTCAAAACTTCTCAGAACAGCACACTCTAGTGAATTATCATCCCCATAATAACAAAAAATATACATATATTCTCCATATTTAATCTACATCAACCCTCTAATTGTTTGGAATCACCGATTAACTTTGAACGTCTCCTTCTCTGGAGATGTTCAAGATCAGCCTGGATGCCTACCTGTGCAACATGGTCAACAGTGTACCATATGGATATCTGTTTGGCCAGTTGAGGTCATCTGTCCTGGCCATGTCCCTTCCCATCTACTTGTGCACCCCCCAAGTAGAAAATTCCTTGACTGTGTAAGTACTCCTGTTGAAACATCCTTGTGTTAGCATCATTATTTAGGTCACAAATTTAAAACACAGTACCATAAAAGCTACTGCAAAGAAAATTAACTCCACTCTAATGAGAAGTGACATTTATAAAATAGAAAGAAGATTAGAAGTTGCTTACTCCAAACTGCAATGAAACTATGTCAGCTTACCACAGATTCATGAACAAATAAACCTTCAAAATCATCCTGGGTTTGAATTTTCACTAGTGCATAAAGTTATAGGCTACTAATAATTAACTTCTCTTTTATCTATCTATCTATCTATCTATCTATCTATCTATCTATCTATCTATCTATCTATCTATCTATCTATCTATTTACTTATTTTTGCTATTACAGAACTTACAACTTTTTTGGTAATTATTATTCTTTCAAATCCTGCCAGTTGGTCTTGTTGATTCATCAGATTTGGTTTTCCCTATAAAAAATAAAATAAAAAAGTCAACAAAAACTCCACAAATGTTATATGATTTCTTTTTTCCTGACTTCTCTTTTCCCTGCCATGTCATTAATTTCTATTGTCATTTCTTTGTCTTTCTATAAAGATGAAGATTATCTGACACAAGAGGCTTGGAAATTGTGTCAGATTTGAGCAACACTGATAATGTTAATTCAATATTTCAAACTCTTTGGGGAAGGAAGCATAGCATAATATTGTTGTAAAATGGTTTTTACTAAAGTAATTCTCACTATTGAAAAAGAATACAATATGAAAACCAGGGTGCTAGGGCTCTATATATCTACCAGTTCAGTATCTGAATACTCAACATAATTTCCCTTGCCTTCTACCTAGCATATCTATAAAGTATGGTACAATAAAATATAAGAAAAACACAAATATAAAAGTATAACAAATCTGAAAAAGGTTGAAATTATGCTACACTAAATATATCCTATACTCTTAGTCTTAATCATTTCATATTCTTATATTTAGTTTTAATCTCTAGCCCAGCTATTACAAATCTAATATCATACCAAAATGTTCTATCCATTCTAAACAGAACCCTTCACAAATGTTTAATTTAATCAACAGTTGTTATTTGTAAAGTGCTACTCATCTATTTCAAGGGATCTCAGGAACTACTGCAAATGACGGTGAAGGTAGAAAATAAAGCCTCATGGTTTTGAGATGAGCAAGTAAACAAATTGCATCTCATTTGATGTTAAATGTGTCTAGTTTAACAGCATTTCTGTGATAGAGCTCAGTGTATCCTAGGTTTAAATTATTTGAAATCTTTTAAATGAACTGTGTATTTACACTTTTCTGATTTTTACTCTGTATACACAGTTACACACTATTCAAAAATTAGCATTAAAAAAGAAAAAAGAAAGGAAGTGAAAGAGAAAAAGAAATGGAAGGATATCCTGGGTTTATTATTACTAGAATTGTTAGCAGATTATTCAAAAAATGGTCCACTCAGATATGCTGTTCCATTTACAGATGCAGAGGGATAGAATGATGCCTCAGGTTATTCATCTACTCTTCAAAAGAGAAGGTTAATTCTTTTTTCTTTTTCTTTTTCTTTTTCTTTTTCTTTTTCTTTTTCTTTTTCTTTTTCTTTTTCTTTTTCTTTTTCTTTTTCTTTTTCTTTTTCTTTTTCTTTTTCTTTTTCTTTTTTTTTTCTTTTTCTTTTTCTTTTTCTTTTTTTCTTTTTCTTTTTCTTTTTCTTTTTCTTTTTCTTTTTCTTTTTCTTTTTCTTTTTCTTTTCCTTTTTCTTTTTCTTTTCCTTTTTTTTCTTTTAATAAGCAGAAAGGCTGAATAATTTTAAGGGAATGGACATGTCATGTAGGCACTATTGTAAGTCTATTCATATCTCCTTCCCTCAGAAAGTTCCTGCGCTGAGTGCAGCTAACTTAAAACTTCTGGTCATCTATAGCAAAAAAAAATAAAAAAATAAAAAAATAAATCCAAGCAAGTGTACCTACTTCTTCATCTTAATTCTCTCTGATGTGGTAATCACAAGTCTAGTAAGCTCTTGATTTACTGTGGATTCTTCACTGGCCCAGTATAGCTTAATGATTTTACTGTCAGGTAATTCAGTTTTCAGAAAGGCAAATCAGTATAATAATTCTCATGTTCCCCTTGAAGCAAAGAATCCTGAAAAATTGGTCCTGCAGTTCTGGCTTTAAAGCACAGTGCTGTAACTCCTAGCTCATTGCCAAGTCACTTCCTGCCAAGTTATATCCCTCAACTGTCTGCCCAAAGTCTTTGCTGCAGTCCTGAGTAAAACTAAAACCATTCTAATTCTCTGCCTAATTACTAGCTACTGGAGCAGTGCATGTTTGCTTACAAGGGACTTTCTCCATACTGCAGTACTTTTAGCCATGATCTCAATCATTTTTTCTGACCTCAGCCAACCATGTCCGAATTCCTATGTATATCAGATCTAAATCATAGAATGATTTTTATGTCAGTGCTGGAAACTTTGTCATCAGTGAGAATCAGTCTGAAAGCCAGCAACACATCAGTTACTTTCTATGCTGAGAAACACTGTTAATAGCAACAGGATCCTACTGACAATGCGTATGTGTTAAATTTCCATAAATAGAAGGCAACAGTGCTTTTCACTAGGCAACTATGTGGCAACTTGGTTGCCACACATGGAATACTCCTTTCTTTGTTTTTTTTTTTTGTTTGTTTGTTTTTTTGTTTTTTTTTTCTATTTGTTTATCAGAAGCAGATATTATGAAACATATTTCAACCATTAGTCCACAAAATAATAATAATAAAAAAAAACAACATAGAATGTTTATTAAATTAACCAAAGATTTATGGAAATAGGAATTAGCCATGTTCACAGGCAAGACATTTCACTTCTAAAGTGTGCAAAAGAGTTGTCCTGAAAATTGTCATCTCCAGCAAAGAACTGCAGAGAACTAATGTGGACTTGACAGTGGCAAGCCATACATTTTGTGTACTTGATCTTCTATATAGAAGTTCCTATGTGAATGAGAGAGTATGAATACATGAAATCCACCTTCCTAAAGAGTTCAAATACTTTGGGTTGAATTTTACTTCAGTATGTTCCCTATTATATCATTCCACAACAGTGCCATATCATCAGAATAATTGGATCATGATCTTAAAAGCAGTATGGCACCAACTGACTTTTGTGTATTTTCATGGTTATTCTCACTATGAAAGAAAGAAGAAGCTGCTGCAAGACTATAATCTTGTATAAAGTAAATACTTCAAAAACAGTTTAATATTTTTCTTCTTGCCTTGATATTAGTCATTGAATTATTTACATTTACTAAAAATATCTTTTGTTCACCTGGAACTTTTAACGTTCCCAGTTAAATATTTCACATTTGGTTCATGTTCTTCAAATAAAAAATGACCACTTATTTCAGTCTATGTAACCTTATCTTCCAGAAATACAATTTATTCACTCTAGCTTTGATGTAGACAGATTCAAGTCAGCACTCACGTGCACCAATGTTAGTAAGAAAATAGCAGAGTGAATAAAGAAGATCTGCATTTGTGTAATTTCCCTGAAATTCAGTAATCACATTTAATCTTCAATAGAATGTGACAGCCATTCAATGAAAATGGAAATAATATTGCTTTCAGAATACACTTGTTTAGACATCCACATTTCGAAGTCATACCTGGCAATGCAAAAGAGGTCAGAAATCTTGCCTGAATTCTTTTAAATTAACTTCTGAGATAAATTTTATGCTACAAAGAGTGAATGCTCTTAAAAATTTAATATTCTAAAGTTATACAAACAAAACAAAATAAACATGCTTTTATCTAGTAAATTAAAAAAGTTTTATGCTAATTTATCAGTTGTTTTTTTTTTAATTAACTTTGGACAAACAATAATTATAATCACATCTGCTCTCGTTTCATTTCTGATCTATAATAAAACTACTAATAGAAGAATTTACTCCTAAAGAACATATTCAAAAAGAGCCTTAACTCCCAGTGAAACAGGATGAAAACTGATTTTGTGATTCATTTTAAATTTTCTGACAAGCTAGATATTTACCAGGTATTAGAAAAGACTAGTCAAAATCCATGTTTAGTTTGAGACAAGTCAGTTCTTGCTTTAAAGTGACTTATTCATCAAGCTAACGGACATTCTGAGTTCACTCAATTTTAATACCTGATTTTTATATCGTTGGATATAACATTTAACCTCTGAGCAGAGAATGCAGTGCTCAGAAGAACAATCACAGATTTGACAAGAGAAAGATAAATGCAGTGTAGCTACATCCAAAAATGGAAAGAAAAGCAGAAGTCATTCCACCTCATACAGTTCTCTTGTATGCACGACACTCCTTTTATCTATTTCCATGGAAATTCAGCAACCACACAGAATCACGGAATCACAGATTTGTCAGAGTTGGAAGGGATCTCTTGAGATCATCCAGCTCAATCCCCCTGCTGAAGCATGCTCCCAAGACCAGGTTGAACAGGTAGGCATCTAGGCAGGTCTTGAATGTCTCCAGAGAAGGAGACTCCACCACCTCTCTGTGCAGCCTGTGCCAGTGCTCCATCACTGCACTGTGAAGAAGTTCCCACTCACATTTGTGCGGAAGTTTGTATGCATCAGTTTGCGACCATTACCCTTTGTTCTATTTCCACACACTGCTAAGAAGATTCCAACCTTGTCCCTTTGCCTTCCACACTTTAGATACAAAGAGGGCAATAACATTAACATATAGAGCAAATTCTCAGCTACAAAACACTATATTTTCAATAGTGTCACTACCGTTATCTATTCGTTTGTACCAGTGATGAGCAAGAGCCTGCATGTTGTTCATAAAAGTCTTCATGGTCATCCTGAATGTGTTCTTTTTTCCACTTTACTTTCACCACTGCTGCTGACACAAATTACCCACCACCTCACTGTGTTTACATCCTCTGTTTGGTCTCCATAAACATTCAGCAATTATTGGTGAACGTCGAAGGGTGCCATTTTTTTTTTGCATGGAGGAATTCAGTGATACATCTTTGCTTCATATACACTTCTGTGCCAGATGTCATTTTGAAAAACTGCCCCTCTGCTGCCATCTGCTGTATGGTAAAGAAAGTGGAATGGAATACTGGTGGGAAGGTTCAACCCCTACTGCCATACCAGCAACAGCCACCTCTGGCATAGTGAGCCAACATAATGAAAAAGGAGCCGTTACTTTCAGAGAAGCCCTTGCAGTTCTGAACTCAGTCTTTGGTAACAAATCTTCACTTTAGATAGTGTGCCCAGTGACCTGTTGCATGAAGTAGACATATTTACTGATTAGCTTACATATTTTCCACAGTTAGGAGTTCTGTTCAAGCTGAGGACCTGGAAACTTCAGAAAGAATTTACAAAAAATTATCTCAGATCTGGTCTTCTCAACTCATTTTGGAAGATTTTTAACTAACCTGTTAGGACTTTCTAAAACTAGAAGAATATCTTCATCATGAAGCGAGGGTAGTACGACTATTCAAATGGAAGGCAAACTCTCTTGAATTAGGCATCTAGAACATTTAAAATCTAACAACTAACCCCACATCCATGTGGCAAGAAAACAGAAAATTAAATTAAACATAGTTGACTATTCCAATCATTTAGAAAATTTACTATTAAGGTAAAAAAAGACTATATCTCTTTTACTTTCATAATTTATTTTAAACTTGGAAGGAAGAAGCTACAGAGGATTTGAAACACAGTGCCCAAAAGATGAAGAACCTAATGTATACTCTTATTATTTTCTAACTGTGCAAATGTAAGCATTTATAAGATATCATGTTGGAAGCAACTTCAAGGACTCTTTAGTTTGACATTCTGACCTCAGGTATGATTTCAGAGCATGTTACTCGAGGCTTTATCAAATTGTGCCATAAGAAATGCTGGGCTAGATTGTCCTCACAGTGGAAAAGGTTTTCCTTCTACCCAGTGTAAACCTTTAACCAATAATTTTATAAGAATAAAAATACAGATTGAATTAATTATATTTGGGTATAATAAGTATGAATAACCATAAAAAGTTCAAAACCAAACACACAAACAGGTGTAAACACACTAAATAAAGCAGACATTTGTGCACTTGTTTTAGAAAGAGAAATCTTCAAGAATGCAATAATGGAGCTACATGAATAGCTCTCAGACAGATGATAAGAGTCACAGTGGTGATGGATGAATTTCAGACTTCTTTATTTTTTCATTCATTTTTGTCTAGACATAATGCCTTTATCAGTTTCTTCTTGTTCAAAGATCATGGCAAGAGGCAGCTAGAAATACATGAGCAGGGAAGTAATTCCTTCTCTGATTATGCTGTTTTATTCTTACCTATACTGTGAGGCCTCTGTAGGTCATATTTAATGTTTTTTGCTCTGCTGCTTGTCCTCATGTACTTTTCATTTAGAAATATTTATATAATTTTAGACTGCACAATTTTATTTTGGTACACAGCCTTACTTATATGTGGGCACTGAAAATCTTACATAGAATTAGAAATTTTCTGTACCATAGTTTTCTTTCATCTCTGTTATCCCCTGTTCTATATAGATGAAATATACTGTTACTCATGATCTCGTTTGGCCTAATACTTAGGCTGTATTATTAAAAGAATCATCCATTAAGGAACATCTTAGAAAGCAGAAAGAAAGGTAAAATGATTTGAGTTAACAATGTCATTAGTGGCAATGATAGTAGAAGCAATAGTTTATGGATTCAGACAATCCAATAAAGCTCATGAGACTAACAATTATCACACTGTAAAGCAACTGTTTTCTCTTCTTTCATTGTCTGCCTTGAAAATATTTTAAGTCAATACATGCAATACTGCTATGGAACCCGTCAGATATCTGTAGAGAAAACAGACTGATCGTGACAGAAGGGGCTTCATATGACACAGAAAAATCTGTTATGTGTTAGTTATACTTTTGATGTCTGAAGTTTTCAAGCATAAACTGCAAAAAATAGAAGTTGGTTAAACATATGAGTACGCTAAAAAGACCTTTAGCTTTTAAGTCTAAAAATTCTGAAGAAGTCTGAAAAAAAGGAAAGCAACCTTCCATCATGGATTTTTGCTGCTGCTATATGCAGTTATGTATACTATTCATCTGTTTCTTTTATTAATGTGGAGCTGAAATCACATTCTAACAGACCATAGCAAACATCCATGATTCTCTGATGCACTATGGCTTAAATAAGTATTTAGATAACTTGTTATGTTAGGGTGAAATTTAGGGTGGGGTAGTGAAAAGAAAAGAACCACACCACTTTATAACATAGAAAATTTATTTACTAAACAGGATGAATATACTGGGTGAATAGCAGTTTAACACATACATGCACATACACACATTCACCGTGTACAGGACTCACATATACCAGAAAAGGTCTTTTGTCCAGCCTTGACCAACACTGTACACATAATGGAGGAATACAATCTCTGCAGCTGGTTGAGATGCTCAAGTTCAGGTGATAGAACCAATCGCTGTCTGTGGCAGTACTGTCTTGAGACCAACCTTCTGCACAACTCTAAATGTTTGAGAATGCTGCCTCTCCTGAGAGGCTACTGTGTTCAATGTTCCTTGCTTTCTAGGTTGGTTCCACAAACTATCAGTGGTCTTACTGGTTATATTATTCCGAACCAATTACTTTGATTTTCTCTATCTTTAGGTCCAGCAAACACATTTTCTAAAGTCACCTGTTTGTTATACGGATTAAACCTGTGCTGTTTCTTTCTTATTAGCCTCAAAGCCATTAGAGCAGGGTCATTGTATTTCTGAGGTATGATGCAAAGCTTTCATTAACAATAAGCAGGGAAATCCTTGTTTATTGAGCACATGCTAGCATCATCTAGTGATAAAGAGCTTGATAGTGTAGTCAAGGTCACATTTTATCTGAGATATACATGCGGGAAAGCTTTGTCTTGTGAAATGTAGAATTCTAGTTCATACAATAATATAATCATAGAATGGCTTTGGTTGGAAGGGACCATAATGATAAATCATGTTTCAACACCCCTGCCACAGGCAGAAACTAGATCAAGTACTAGATCAGATTGCCCAGGGCCCCAGTGAACCTTGCCTTATATACCTCCAGGGGTGAGGCATCCACAACCCCACTGGTCAACGTATTCCAGCACCTCACCACTCTCTCAGTAAAAACTTCCCCAACATCTCTCATATTCATAAGCAAAGAGGTTTTCATGATTAAAGAGAATGTATTTATTTTCAATAACTTCCCTGCCTTCAGATAAAATTTTGTTTCTGACTTCGTGACATTTAAACTCTATATACTATGCATTATGTGCAACTGTACAGATTATTAAATACTCGATTATCTTACATGACATCAAGACTTCCAATAGTTTAATGGAATTACACTGAAATATATGTACAGTCACAGTTTGAACAATTTTGTAGATAACAACTTTTTTTGAACTATTTACTTATCCTTCTTAATCAGACCATTTAAGTTTTTTATTTTGTTTATTACTTGTTATAAAAACACAAATCCTTCAAGTGCTTTTTATTCCTCTTCAGTTTTTAGATTTAGAGTTTTTAGGTAAAAAGGTCAAGTTTCAGTAAAGAAAAAATAACGCTTACTAAAACCATATTCTTTAACAGAACAGAACCAATTTTCTGGTCTGCAAAATTTTATTGGTGAAATAATGTTATGCAACTAAAGTAAATAAATTCAGGATTCAATAACTGGGTCCTGAAATTTATAGACCTGTAAACTAAGTACTTGAGCAGGTAGTTACGTTGAATGTACTATATCTCATTGCATTAATGTGGGGAACTCATATTTCTCCAGGGAAAGAAAATTGTATTTAATAGAACAGATTAATGAAGAGTAATGACTTCAAAGAGAGTTTAGTTGGAAATTCCTAAGGTTACTAGCTAAGAATCAAAAAGTACATTTGTCTTGGCCATACAGATCTTCAACTGGATTTCAGGTCCTTGAAAATTATACTGAGTGGTAATTTTTGTTTACGGTGAAGACATTTAGTGTGTATGGGGGAAACTACATTTCATAGTTCATCAACACTTCTGCCATATTACAGAATATCAATGTTAAATATTTCAATGTTCACAATTTTTCTACATTCTATTACTGCAATATTTCAGAGGTAGATTGAAGACCACTAACCAGCTGTTCTCCTGTTTTCATTATATTCCATAGTAATATAGAATTGCTTGTTTTGAGTGGTATCTAAACCTTTTCAATTTTATGTGTGTTTTATAGCATGCTATTTGGGACTTGCAGAAATCCTACATGGTAGCAAATACAAAATATATAATTAAATGCTTCTATTAAGTTTTACTACTGAAAATTTCATCATTTTATTTTATTTTATTTTATTTTATTTTATTTTATTTTATTTTATTTTATTTTATTTTATTTTATTATTTTATTTTATTTTATTTTATCTTACCTTACCTTACCTTACCTTACCTTACCTTACCTTACCTTACCTTACCTTACCTTACCTTATCTTATTTATTTTGAAAGGTATTTTCTTTGCATGTTCTGCAATTGCATTCATATTTTATATATGGTGTTGTCATGACAACAAAAATATTAATGTCCAGCCAGTGCATCCAGGTGGCTGCTTACTGATTATCTTTCACATTGTAAGACACGATCTCCAAGGTGTTACAGAAAGCTAATCTAATCTAATAAGACTTAACCAACACAGAAATCTTCTATGTCTTGCACATGGTACAGCACATTGCAGTAACACTCAGTACTGAGGTTTTGTATTCTTGCTTCCCATGAAATGAACAAGGCTAAGTTAGCACCCTGCGTATGGAAAAGCAAGGTGTCCACGTATAAACCACCTGCCATCTCCAAATCCTCAGGTCTCCTATACCTCCTGGCATAGTCCTAGGCTGCTTTAACACTTTTTAATTTGCAGGAGAAGAACATGATTCTGCAGTCTTTTATCACTTTGTAATCTAAGATTGAGGCTGTGCACTGTTCGCTGAGTGAGATTATTCACATTAAAATGTACTTACTATTGTGATCTCTCCCACATACACTATGCAGGCAACATTTAGACAGTTTGTTGCTTGACACTCTCTATATTTGAAGGATTTCCTGTGTCTGAGCTGTGTCACCTACAGACTGTACTGAGAAGCCATGCTGGCCACAGGACAGATGGAAGATAACATCACTCAGACCTGCTACTACCAAAGCGTTTTTTTTGCTTTTTCCTTCAGGAATCTCAAACAGAAATTTGCTCCTCAGTACAGAGAGTAATTCTCCATTCACTGATTGTTTTACACATATATATAGATATAATGCCTGTGTCTGGAGCTTCCATTTCCTCCCAAGGCTGAGAACTGACATATACACTTTCTAACAGTTCCTCTGACTATGCACCTCTGTTTCATGTGAATAATCAACTTTACTGTTAGCAGATTCAACTACTGTCTAAGGCAATAGGTCTCCAATATATCTCAATTCTGAACAACAGTTCAATAACAACTGACAGAAGAGTGGGAGATACAAGTGAACCAAGTTCATTCCTTTTTCAGTAGCATCTATCAATCATTCTTTTCCTATTATATGAAAGAGTTTTATTAATATTGTGTTAATACATTTAATATATACAATTGATTTACAGGAATAAAGTGCATTGGAAACAATGGTTTTCAGTTGTTCGCCTGATATCAATATACATTTCTCTCTCTTTTTTTTTAAATTAATACTATCTAGATTTGAGTTCCTGTGTTTTCCTTATATTGTCATTTAACTGCTTAAATCATCATCATACATATGCCACATGCAGATACAGAAGATAAAACATCTATTCAAATTTGAGCAAAATAGCATTTTGATTAGAAATGTGAATCAAAACTTACAGAGTAATTGCTAAAGGGAAAAGGCTCATACCACACCTCAAAAATAAGGCTGTGCTTTGGTAGAAATAGAGTGCTTGCTGAAAACATGTTCAGACATCTCTGCAGAGTTTGTTTCTATCAGTACAAAGTTTCTGTAAGGGTCTTCTGAGATCTGCCCCAACACAGATCATAATGGGAACAGGTTTGCAACTGTTTCCCCATGATTTTCCATTGCTTGAAAAATGCTTCATCTGCAATTGGGCTTTACATAATCTCTGTAGACAATATTGCTACAGTGTTTAACTTAGTTAATTACCTAATACTTTAAACAAACTGTTCATTACTCTAGTACCATCTAGAAGTTGTCCTCATTCTTCCCTTCTTTTTCACTTTGTCTTCTGTTGTGTTTAGATGATCCCTTTTACTCATAAGAGGATTAGCTACATGTGAAAGGACGGTTATGGAATATATGCTTTGCTGGTATGTATGAAGTAGATTTTTATTCCACTTATCCCACAACTTCATAATAAAAATGAAATTAATATTATTATAACTCTTCTTTCTGGGCAAATGCATATATGATTACAAATATAAATATATTGAATTTACTTTTTAATTTGGTTATATGTTCAATTTGTAGCATTACTTTTAATTTTGAGATTTTGGACTGAAAAAAAATTGCACACTTTTTCAAATCAAACCTTAGTTTTTGTTTTCTGTGAGCCTTAAATTAATAATCTTTAGTTATTTATACCAGATAAGGAAGACAGGGAAAGAAGAATTTTAGCAGCAGAGGAAAAAGGAAGTAACTGTTTTCTAGAAATATTTGTCGGTGGAAAAATCTGTGCATAGTGATAATCATGTTACTATGGCACCTGTAATTTATGGAATAAAAAGAAGCAGAAGTTTGTTGAGGAGAAAGAAATGAATCTTAAGTGGACATTAATGTACTTTTCTGAAATGTCATATCTTGCCAGTATTTATGGTTTCCCATAGCAGCAATTGTACTTACCAGAAACATGCTTACAAATAAAATTAAATTCAATGAAAAGTTCATCTACAGGCAAACAGAAGAAGTCATGAATAGGGATTGGAATGATATGATAGGATCTATTTATAACTGTAGTTACCAAACAGCTTTAGTTGCAATATACTTAGCAATTAAATGGATGTTTACTCCCATTATCTGTAATCAGACAGCAGGCTATGGAGGGAAATCTAGTTAATAAAGGTCCTCATTCTTCCACCCCTACTGATACTGATTTCAAAGGAAGAAGGGAAGAAGTCAGAGAGCTCTAATACATATCATCTGTAAAAATAAAATAAATGAGATTTTGAAGGGAGAAAAAAAAAGCAAGATTTGGACACAAATAATAGTTCACAGTGGCATTTTGTGATAGATTTATGTTACTCTACATTTATTAATAGCAGAAAAAAAGTGAACTATCTGTTTGCAGGTGAACATTGTTTTACGCGACTCTCAGAGAAAAAGGGTCCTATATGTACTGAATAGAATGTACAAGCACAAATTGCATACATTTGATCACGAGCAACTATAATTCTAGTGCCACCTGTGTCATGAAGTGCAGGAGCAAGTATTTCACCAAGATCAAGGCATTTAAGAACTGTACAAATATTTCACAATAGTAATATTTTGACAACAGAAAAAGCAGTGGAGTTCTGTCTGATGAAAAAGAATTATAAGGGAGGAACTGAAACATGCCAGTACTGTTTGAATAAGCCCAGCTGCTGCCTCTTAGATTAGTTATTTCTACAACTCTATAAACATGTTGTTTGCCAGATTTTGAAGTCACAACTTTTGTGAAATGAAATATTTTCCAGTGTAGAAGAGGCACATAGTTGGAAATAAGAATATAATCTGTGCATTATGTCATTTCAACTAAACCTTAAGTACAATTTTTCTGTTGCTATTTTCCATCATTTTATACAATAAATCAAGACTCCTAAATAGCAGCATCCTTGGATGCAATTGAAAGGCATTATATGATAAAGCTATTATCAGGCATAGTTATCCTGGAATGGTCCCATGCTTTTACTTAGATTTCTTTCTATGTTAAGATTGCCCATTTAGTGGATGAAAGAAAGGATGAAATCTTTCCAAATTTAGTAAGACCTGTGATACAGCCCCTCACAGAATCTTTCTGGATTAATTGTCCATTTGTGAGATAAATAAGTTCACCCAGGCTATGCTGGGTAACCAACTGACTCAGTGGGAGACTGGCAGTTTGGTGATGACATTAAACTGGGAGATGCTGTTGACTCCCTGGAGAGGGGAAGCATGGCAGAGGGATCTAGACTGATTGGAGCACTGGTCAATTAGCAACGACAGGAAGTTCAATGAAAGAAAATGCAGAGTTTTGCACCTGGAAGAGAATAATGCCTTTGCTAATGGTTCTTCCATGATTTTCTTGCTACTAGTTTCGATTTAGCATCCATCATTTAAATATGCTGGTTTAATTTGTACTATTAATGGGAAACTGGTAAAATCAAAAGATGTAAGAACATTCAAAATGTTTAACATACTTCAAACATTAGCATCTGCATGGAATAGATAGGTACTTTGTATTCTATTAGCTTCAGCTTTTAGCTATAAACTTCTAATTACTTGGATATGATTTGCTGAAATATGTCTGTGATACCATGCTGTGAGAAGTAACATTACACAGATGGATACTAAGTGATATGTCTCAGCTAGATACCACTTGAAAGGCAAAAGAGCTGCTTTCTCAGAAATCAATACATTTGTTTTTCAAAACTTAGGACTGAGTTTTGCTGTGAGAAGAATATGCATAGTTGAAGTATATCCCAAGGTTGTCAAACATTTTGAGCTCAGCTGAAAAAGATCCGTTTCACTTCCAGTATGTCAGTGTATTGTTCCATTGCTATTAAATCTAACTCCTATGCTTAATCATTATTAAGATGGACAATACTTTCCTCTGAAGTCTGCGATGTTCTAGATTTTACCTCCAATCTACAAAAAATCCTTCAAAATGAACCATTGTACACTTCCTTTCTTTTTCACAGAGAATAATTATATATATAATTACCATTATAGATGACATAAACAAGTTCTGCTCCAAAAGTAATGCCTTCTATTTTATTATATTGGTGGCATGGCAGTAGAGCACAAACCTTCTCAACAATATTCCATTAATTTTGGTTGCTAAGTGACAGATGACAGCAGAAGGGTAGTCTGATAAAATGGTGTCTGACATGGATGTGTGTATGAAGCAAAGATGTGTCACTGAGTTCCTCCAAGTGGACAAAATTCCACCAACTGACACTCATGAACACTTGGTGAACATTCATGGAGAATAAACAGTAGATGTATGCACAATGAAAGTTGGACTGCGTGAGCAACATTTTCCAAGCAATTATGCCATCATCACAGTTGTGAAACAAAGAGTCAACTCCGCTGGTGCAGATTTTTATGACCATGACATGACATGCAGGCTCTTGCTTGTTGCTGAAAAACAACAACAACAACAACAACAAACACAAAAAAAGATAATGATGGTAAGTATGTTGAAAAATAATGTTTTTCATGGGTGGATGAAAGGTTGGCAATGAGCCTGAAGTGTACCCTGGTGGCCAAGAAGGCCAATGGGATCCTATGATGCATTAAGAAGAGCGTGGACAGCAGGCCAAGGGAGGTGATCCTCTCCCTCTACTCTTCCTTGTTCAGGCCTCACCCGGAGCATTGTGTCCAGTTCTAGGCTCCCCAGTTCAAAAAAAACCAGGGATTTCCTCGAAAGAGTCCAGCAGAGAGCTACAGAAATGATAAAGGGCCTGTAGCACCTCTCTTATGAGGAAAGGCTGAGAGACATGGGACTGTTCAGCCTTGAAAAATGAAGACTCATAGGGGATCTGACCCATGTCTACAAATATCTAAGGAGTGGGAGGCAAAGATATGAGTTTAGACTCTTCTCAGCAATGCATGGTGAAAGGACAAGGAGAAATGGCCACAAACTGGATAGGAAGTTCTGCACAAATGTTCGTGGGAACTTCTTCGTGGTAAGGGTGACAGAGCACTGGAACAGGCTGCCCAGAGAGGTTGTGGAATCTCCATCTCTGGAGACGTTCAAAACCTGCCTGGATGCATACGTTTTTAACCTGGTCTAGGGAGCCTGCTTTGGCAGGGGTTTGGACTAGATAAGCAATGATTTTTTTTGGCTGAGAATCTGCTTTATCAAATAATGTTATTATCTTCTTTGCATCTGTTATCATTTCCATGGAAATAAATAGGAGGCGTTATTTTCAGAGCACCCTATCTCCATATAAATGTGCATATATATACTTAAGCAATCTTCATGATTGTATTTCAGTATAATTTCAGGAAGAATATAAAAAAAATGACATGGCTATCAAGAAGCTGCAAGAAGTAAATACATCTTTCAAAGTGAAGCTATGATTGAAATGTAAATGATTCTAGTGTATTTTTTGTGACTTATTGTACTCAGGAAGCATATAGGCATACATCTAAATTACACATAAACACAAAACTTGTGATGCTTTAGACAGCAGATGGACACATTAAGCAGACAGTTTTTTCTTTTAAAAAAGATAATGGGAGCATTTTATTTGATAAAGCTGCTTCATGTATTATACGTACTATATTTCAGACAGTTTTGAAGTAAAAACACATTTGAAAGTTACAGGTTTTGATACAAAATAGTCTTTTCTGCCTTTGATTTAAAAAAAAATAAATCTGTTTTGGCACTTCTACAGATATATTTCTTTGGTGATAAAAGTGCACAATTTACCTGCTTTTATTATTTAAGTAAACATTGCAGCGTGATATCTGTACTAAAAAGTGAGCTGAAATGCCTGAGTGTTACTAAAAAAAAAGAAGAAAAAGCATAAAATTAGCATTAAAGCAATCATAATTTCATACTTAAATGGGACTTACAAAGGATATAGAAAAATCTAGCTGAGTTACAGCAAAAGGACAATACAATCCTATAGTAACTTTCATAAAGACCCCCTGAGTGCTCCTCAAATTAGCACAATTCAAAACACTTTTAAGTAATTTTTTTTCTCACTAGCTATATTTTAAATAGCTCTCTGAAACAGACTTTTCTGTTAAAAAAATTGTACTCCTGCAGAAAAATGTTCAATAAAAACTCGCACATCAATGATGCCCATGGTAGACACTAAGAAATTAAATAAATGTTAATTTATAACAGTTAATTAATAAGATGAAGGTATGGTAGATTAAAAACTTCTAAGAAAAGAGCACAATTTCATGAAGAAATGATGAAAGCTGAAATAAATATGTAAAGAACTCATTCCATGAAACAGAGTGAGAAGAAGTAAGGACAGAACTGCCAGCCTTGATCTCCAAATACGTTGTGATGGAAGAAAAGTAAACCAAGTACATGAAGTAGAGTAGTAAAGAACACCTGGACTGATATAACAACTAAAAATTCTCAGGCTTTGTGTGTGTGTGTTTTTTGGTTGTTTTGTTTCTACCGCATGTCTGTCTGCAATCTCAAATAATAAATGAATCATTTCTATTTAAAAAAAGTTAATTTAGCTTCTTCTCAAACAACCTGTCAGCAGTGCCCAGAATCATTGAAATATCATGGACCAGATCTTTCTTTCATGTTCATCTTTTGTTACTCTTAGGTATTTGTACCTTTCTGCTGCCCGCAGCACATTTCTTCATTTGCCTTTAATCACAGGATCATAGAATCATGGAATGGTTTGTGTTGGAAGGGACCTTTAAGTTTATCTAGTTCCAACTGCCATTCTATAGGCAGGAACACTTCCCTCTAGACTAGGTTGCCCAAAGCACCATCCAGCCTGGTTTTGAATGCTTTCAGGGCAGGGGCATCCAAAGCCTCATTGTCAACATCTTCCAGTGTCTCACCAGCCTCACAGTAAAGAATTTCTCCCAAATATCTATTCTAAATCTACCCTCTTCCATTCTAAAGCCATTTCTCCTCATCTTTTTGCTACATGGCCTTATAAAAAGTCTCTCTCCAGCTTTCCTGTGGGTCCCCTTTGGGTACTGGAAGGCTGCTACAATGTCCCCCTGAAGCCATTCCAGCCCTCTAATCACCTTTGTGGCCTTCCTCTGGACCCACTCCAATGGCTTGATGTCCTTCTTGTGCTGGGGACCCTCAGAACTGGACACAGTACTCCAGATGGGGTCTCACAAGAGCAGAGGGGCAGAATTACCTTCCTTGACCTTCTGGCCATGCTTCTCTTAATGCAACCCAGGATACAGTTGTCCTTCTGGGATGCAAGCACACATTGCTGGTTCGTGTTGAATATTTCATCAACCAACATCCCCAAATCCTTCTCCTCAGGGCTGACCTCAGGCCATTTTCTCCTAAGGCCTGCTCTCAAGCAATTAAGTTAGTATCCTTAGGTATAGAGCAATCCCTATTCTATTTCAGTTTGTACCATCACATCACTTCTCAAGAAGCGATAAAGACCGTTTTTTTCAATTTTCAGTTTGATTATTTCCACTTACAATTTCCACTGTAGTACTGCATCTATAACATAAGTGAATAACCTAGCACATTTCATAGAGAAATAACAGAGGAAATACAGCAAGCCATAGGCTTTTAATGGTGGTATTGCAACTCAAAAAAATACGCTGAAAATGAGAGAACCAAAATGGAAGATGTAAAAAATAATGATTCCCAACTGCATTTCTCACCATCCAAGCTGAAGGTAAAATAGAAAATGGTGAGCTTTTGTTATAAGAAAAAATTATTCTAGTTATCAGAAGTGTGCTTTTATTCCTGAACAAACATTTTGCAACGTGACATTTCTTACAAATCAAACCAACTAACTGAAATAAGTTCAATATTTTGGAAGATAAAGTGTTTCATCTTTGGGGCTGCCTACGGCAATGCAAGGAAACAATAAACACGTTTCCTGTTTTTATTTAATATCTAAGTTAAAAAAAAAAAAAGAACAACATTTTTTGCTAACTTATAAATAAGGAAATAGAAGTTCAGAAGATGTGCACAACATTTTTGGAGACCTCTACAAATTGATGGTGAACACTGCAGACCAACTATACTGTAGTAAAAGTTTGAGTAGCTCTCTTATGCAATAGATGTCAAATGCTGCTAAAGTAAAAAGAGAAAAATTACTCTAAAGCACATCCTAATGGAATACCTGTTTTTGGAATCAGTGATATATTTAAGAAAAGAAGCTATTAGCAGAAAACTTGATTCCAAAACTTTATTCCAAAAAGCTGGGAAATTTTAAGGAGCATTACAAATAGCTTATAATAGCAAAAGAAACAAAGACTTAGAAAAAGAGAAATGTAGGTTAAAGAGACTTCAGATTCTTGCAGAACATTTTCTGATACATAGATTTAATTTAGAATCTACTTGTCAGTTTAGGATGGAAATATACCACTATGTAAAAGCAGATAAGAAGAAAAATATCCAGATGGATAACTCAGAAATACTTATCAAATACTGAAATAGAAAACTGATATAATCACCGACATTTCTGGTATGACACAAAATATTTTCCCAAAAAACCTATCAGGTGTATCAGAGTAACTGCTATCAGTCATATAACTTTTTATTAATTACCAGTATTATAGATGTCATAATATACAATATTCCAAGCCTGAACACTATAGCCTAGAACAAAACAGCTCCACAACAAATAAGTAATTAATTTAAAAGAAAATATTAAGACTAATAATATATATAATTAGGATAGAAGTTATCCCTTTTTTTGTGTGTAGCATTTATTTTCTTGTTTGCCATGTTTTGTTTTGTTTGTTGCTTTTTGTTTGTTTGTCACATTTTGTTTTGTATGCTTGCTTTTGTTTTGCTTTGTTTTATTTGCTGTATCTGCCCTGAGGCTTCCCAGTTAATGGTAGACAATACTCTGAGAAATATCTTCCTTCTTCAACACTGTAACAATCAAAATGTATTTTCTGTGTGTCCTCAGTATGCTTCAGCATGAGGCTAAATATGACAGACTGTTTTGTGTGGAACTAAACAATGTGGATGATAATCTTATTTTCATTTCTTCCGGCAACACTGACAATGGTGTAGAAATAAGATGATGCACAAGTATAAATACAGCATAGTAACCAGAACTTGTATGCCATATAAGTCAGTTTCTTCTGAGACAGGAGAACATCTTTAGCTTTCTACTTCCCATTTGCTCACTGCTTTCCACTGATGAGTTACAGTTAAACCTTACTTTGGAAAAAGAGAAAAAAAATGACATTTAAAGAGTTCAATTTTAACTGAGCAGTCTCATTAGGCATGAATATAGTCACACTCAGCTTTGCTGACACAAGGAAAATAGGAAAAGCTTCCTCTAGTACATAATTAAGTCCATTCTATTCCCAAACACATAAAGAAACATGAATAAATAGGAAAGTGGAGAATTAAAAATAAATATAAAACATTAGAATCCACAGGAAAGGACATTGTTATTATTTTGTTGTGGTGTAAGAGTTTCAAACTTTATTATCTACCTTATGATTTTAGAGGCAGTAAGGAATGTAGAAATCACATTTACATCAAAAATCATTTACTGCCAGTCCATGGCATTGTTTTTGTGAAAGAAGAAACACTGTAGAAAAAAATCAATAATATACTTTCTGACATTGGACATGCGATATGCTCAAGACTGTATAGTTAGTTTATACAAATATTAATTTTGTTCTTTGTAAGTGTAGGATAGAGCAAAGATAGTATACCTTCTGTGATGAGTAAGAACAAATGGGCAACAGTGAGCATGGAGCAGACTGAGGTAATCAGTATGTTTTTTGCCTCTGTCTTCACTGTAAATCAGGCTTCCCATGTCTCTCAAGTCCTTGAACCTCTAGGCAGCAGTTGGAGAAGCAAACTCCTTTTCATTGTAAGAGAAGAGCAGATTTGAGAGGACTTAATGAAACTTAATGAAATGTATAAGTGTTTATAACAGAATTTAAATTTTAAAACAGTTTTTAACATATGTAACACTAAAGCTTGAATTTAATTTCAGAAGTTTTTTTTTCATAATTAATACTTAATAGAATTGATTTGTCATAAATGGTAAAATAAACGATCTCCATTTAAGTTATGTCAATATAAACTTTAATGTTTGGTGAGCATCAAGAGCTGATTACGAATTCCATGACCTCCTGCATAGTGTGTCTAAAGGTCACCTCTACTTGTGTGACCTCAATTACAAGGAATAAGAATTTTAATGTTATGGATCAAATTTAATGAACTGTATAAATGTGTAACTTCTGTTTTGTTATCCCAGTCAGCAGTACATGCAATCTTTCTCAATTTTACATGGTTAATTTCTGTCAGTGTATGAAAAATGTCACATTTCCTATTTTATATCTTTCCTACAATCATTGTGCTTACCTGCATTTTAAAGTTAATCTCAAACTTTGATTTCTATAAGTATTTTATACACACTCATGGGATTTTTCCACAAAAACTATTTTCACAAATTTTCTTAGCCCATTTTAAAGCATAGAAAACAGATGGGCATCCAACTGAATGCATATTTCAAAACTGTCATTACATATGTGAACTGTACCCTACATATTTCACTAGAAACATAATTTATGCAATTTTGTTTTTATTTCTTAACTGTTATAGCCCTGTTGGAGTTTATCTAGGATGAAAACAGGGATGTGCTAACAGAAAATAAATTTATGCCATCAGAAATTTTCTTTTTTTGTGCATTTGACTTGCCACTGATTACTAAATTTCCCCTGTTGAGTCCTTTCTTTACCTCTCCTGTACATCGTGGTTTCATGTGACAACTTCTTGCCAGGATATTACTTGATGTCTAATGCCAACATGTGACAAGGAATTTCCAAAGAAGAAGCTTACATCTTAATTGTAAAATTGTGAATCTAGAGGATATGAAACAATCTAGATGATATTTCTACTGTTTTTATATGTAAGTGGCTAAATGTTGATCTTAAGCTAGACATCGTTTTAAAACATTCTCATTAAGTTGGTACTGAAGAGCAGTACTTTTAATCTTTTGTTGTTGGTAGTGGTGGTGTTTTTTTTATGTTTCTTGAAGTATAACCTTCTTGAGGCAGCAGAATTCTACTCTGCTCTGCTAGTCTGCTACTGGTAAAAAACAATTCTTTTCCAACAGAAAAAGAAAACAGAATTTGAGAGGCTTACCTGCAATTAGTGTCTTATTTATAAAATATTAATAAGCAGAGTTTATTTATTGTTCCACCTCTCCCATTCAAAGCAAACATGTACATTTGCACTTCCGTAATGTATATACTCCATGCGTCTTACAACACTTCATAGTTATTCCAGTATAAAATATTTAAGTTATTGCTTTGATAGAGACACAAAGGAGAAAAAAATAAAAAATTGCTGCAGCCTCATACTGAATGACAGTTTGGACAGCACTTAAATTTCTGTTCTTCTGTTAAAGATCTCTGATCAAAACCAACTAGTAGCAAGGGAATTTTGGAATCGGACCCTTCCCATGTCATGTATCTTCTTTTCAGCAGATATAGGAATGCTCAGTATGAAGTTCAAACACCAAGATCTCAAATTCATTGCTATAAATGTTGTTGGATATTTATTAAAATCGAAACTCTTTAAGATAAAGAAAAAAAGTATTTAAATAGATACATGAAACTCATGATACTTTGCACTGAATTGTTTGTTAATTTGTGAACCCAAAGGTAAACCTGCATTCTCATGTATATGTGTTTTGACAGGATTCAGAAAAATAAACAGAAAGGCCTATTTTGAGCTACATAATCGAAAATGCTTGAGGAAATAACACTGGAACTCCATACTATCTGTTTTGGCATCCTCTGGTACTAACAGTAGTGGTTTGACAGTGCTGTATGTATAGGAATAAAAAAATCTCAGGGATAACTGGTGACACTTCTCTGGAGGAGTTCACGCTTGAGGATTATTCAATAAGATAATTGCCAAATAAGGTTTTTTGGAGTACCTGAAATAGGTGGATTTGTATAAGTGAAAATAAGTGGGAGATTTAGCTGAGAAATTACAAAATTCTTTATGAAGGTCCTTTACAAATGCTATACTTCTGTTTCAGAATAGGGAAATATGTGGTATAGTGTTCTCAAAAGAGAAATTGATTTGATAGCTAGAACATTAGTATTTTGATGCTCTATCTAAAGAGTGAATAGCTTTGAATCTAATACCTTCTTAAGACAAATAAATGATCTAGCAATTATCCTGATGAATAAATGCACTAAGAATTATGTTGTATATTGCTAATATACTAGTTTTCTGCATAAAGTCGTTATAACAGGTAGAAAATATTAATAATAGAATCACGTTGACCAACATTTTACTAACATTTGAGTAATTCTAGCTACAGCTGTAAACAAAACATTTTTAAGATGGTAAGGGAAAATTCATGTTCTAATAACTCAAAAAAAAGACTTTACGGGACAAATAATCTAGTTTCAGTTTACACTTTGGAAAAGGCAAAACTGCTTGAAATTTAACATTTCGAATCCAGATACAAAGCATAAATTTGAACAGGACTGTAAATGTCTATTTTTTTTTTTCAAAATTTGAACACTGCTAACTTCTGTAAATAAGCAAACAAACAAAACCCATTAAATTTACTAGAAAAAGGCAGCATTTATGAGAAATACAGAAAGAAGCATGCATAAAAATTATTTTATATTTATTAGGAAAAAGAAAACAGAATAATTCTTATTAGGTAAAGTGAATGCAACTGAGAAAACTACTATTCCAGGGAGCTGAGTAATGTGCTTATGCATAAGCCAATAATGCGTGAGATAATGCTAAAGGATTAGTAGAAAGATAAAATTAATTTCAAGACTAGGCAATACATTAGCGAACAAAGCTCTTCACCGGAAATAAAAGATTTTCTAGTTCGGATTCACACTCTTTTTGATCTAAGGTAGAATTTGGAGCCTCTGCTACCTGCTCATCAGAATACTTACCTAAATGTTTCTACTCAAAGTTGACTTAAGATCTGAAAAATTTGAATTTCATCAGAATTGTGTTTCTTTTGGTAATCTTGTTTGATCAAAGTTCAAAGAACATCTTAACTAGCCTTTGTAGATGAAATTGCCAAATTACATAAAAAATATCTTACTTTCATTGTGACACTTTATCTCAGCAGAATGGTTGAACTAAAATTATATGCAGGTACAGCATCACAGAAATGCAGAATTGTAAAGGTTGGAAGGGACCTCCAGAGATCATTGAGTCCAACCTGCTCCTAAAGCAGGATTCCTAGAAACAGTTGCACAGGGAAGCATCCAGGAGTGTTTTGAGTACCTCCACAGGAGACTCCATAACCTCTCTGAGCAGCAGTGCTCTGGAGTCAGTTGCCAAGCACTGAACACATCAAAGCTAAAATGGTTATCTGCAGGTTTTTTGTGTTTTTTTTTTTTTTTTTAAGATAAGTTATAGTATTCATATAGTAATAAAATATCTACTGTTATTATCTAAGAAATTAAAAAAATGAAAAAACAAACAAACAAATAAGCAGTAGCCTATACGGTGAAGACAATCCATTATATAGAAAATAACCTTGTATATTATATACATGCATTTTTGGGTTCTTACAGCTTGCTTAAACAATTTTAAGAGAAGATGCAGACTCACTAGCATTAAGTCATTATAAAGCTCAGAGTATTTAATCTCTTCTTGTGTTAGATATCAAGCCTGCAAACATGATTTTCTGTAAAAGTAAGTGATAGAGTTTCTAGATACTGGATCACTGGGAACAGAGGGAAATTTGTCTGATAAAGTATTAAGTTTTGGAGCAATGATTGCTGTTTCAAACAGAACACAGGAAAGTTTTATTCTGTGCTGAATCATTTTCCTTGCAAAAGGGAAAAAGTGTAAACTTTCTAGAAATTCTTTACTTTTTTTTTTACACCTCCTGGTGGCGGTCTGTTATAGACCGCCTAACCAGGATGAAGAGACAGATGATGTGTTCTACAAGCAGCTGGAAGAAGCTGTGGAATTGCCAGCCCTTATCCTCATGAGGGACTTCAACTTCCCTGACATATGCTGGGAATACAACATAGCCCAGAAAAAGCAGTCTAGAAGGATTTTAGAGTGCATGGAAGATAACTTCCTTCTGCAGCTGGTGAGTGAGCCTCTCAGAGCAGCTTCCCCTCTAGACCTGCTGTTCACAAACAGAGATTCTTGGTGGAGCCAGGAGGGAGACACCAAAACTGCTACCTTGGACTTCTGGAGGGCAGACTGAATTGTTCAGAAGGGGGAGCGGTCCCCTGGGATTCGGTCTTGAAGAGAGAAAAGAGGTCCTGGACAGCATGTTGCTCTTCAAGAAGGAAGTCTTAAAGGGGCAGGAGAGGGAGCAGGCTGATTAATAGAAGGGCAGGGGGCCTGCAGTCAGTAGCATGAGGCATAACAGTGTAAAGCAGCAGTCCATTAAATCAGTGCACTGGGGCCTAGGCATTTACAGTCACAAAGTTAGATATTTCCAGTAATTATTTCCACATAACATTTTCATTAGGTTCTCCATAAATAATGTTCACAGCCAAATTTTCACAGCTGCAAAATTTGCTGTCTGGGAAGAAGACCAGCATGGATGAACAGGGAGCTTATCTTGAGGCACCAGGGGAAAAAGAGAATCTACCTCCCGTGGAAGAAGGGATGGGTGAGCAGAAAGAGTACAAAGAAGTTGTTAAGATATGCTGAGAGAAAATTAGAAAGGCAAAAGCCCAGCTTGAACTCAACCTGTCCACTGCGGTAAAAGGGAACAAGAAACTCTTTTACAAATACATCAGTAGTAAGAGGAGGACGTAGGAGAATCTTCATTCTTTACTTGATGAGGCTGGGAATGTGACCACTGAGGATAAGGAAAAAGCTGAGGTTCTCAATGCCTTCTTTATGTCTGTCTTTAAAAGTCAGATCAGTTATTCTCAGAGTATGCCAGTCTCTGACCTGGAAGTCTCAATTGAGGAGCAGAATAAACCCCTCACAATTCAGGAGGTAACAGTCCAAGACCTACTACTCCAACTGGACTGGCACAAGTCCATGGGGCTGGAAGAGATTCACCCAAGAGTGCTGAGGGAACGGGCGGGGGTGATAGCCAAGCTGCTTTCCATCATCTGCCAGTGCTCCTGGTTAGGTCCCTCACTGCAAGAAAGACATCGAGGCCCTGGAGTGCATTCAGAGAAGGGCAACAAAGCTGGTGAGGGCTTTGGAGCATAGGCCCTATGAAGAATGGCTGAAGGATCTGGGATTGTTCAGTCTGGAGAAGAGGAGGCTCAGGGGATATCTTATTGATCTCTACATTACCTGAAGGGAGGTTGTAGTGAGCTGGGGGTCAATCTCTTCTCTCTTGTAACTTGTGATAGGATTACGGAATGGCTTCAAGTTGCACCAAGGGGAGATTCAGACTGGATGTTAGGAAATACTTTTTCTCTGAAAGAGTGCACAGAGAGGTGGTGGAGTCACCAACCCTGGAGGTGTAGAAGGAACATTTAGATGTTGTGTTGGAGAACATGAATTAGTGAGAATGATTGGTGAATGGTTGGACTGGGTGATCTTGTAGGTCTTTTCCAACACTGATTATACGTTTCTGTGATTCTAGGATTCTATGATTTCAACTAAGCTGCAAAGCATACCTACTGAGAGGTCTTTAGCAGATGATTCCATTCCCTGTGACAGCTGCATTGTTTCATTTCAGCAAGTCCAGTGATGGCAAACTCAATGTAGAAAGTGACTCCCAGTGGCAAAAAGACATGAGGTTTTTAGCAGTCAGATGGGAGCAGTCCATTTCCAAGACTCAGGGTCAGCTACAGCAGGGAATGGAATCTTCAACATATACAACAAACATCACATACTCTTCTTAGGAACTGTAAGCTTGGTCCTGACACTTCTCTGTCATGTGAATATCCACTGAAATGACATTTCAGTCCCTTCAGAAACTGGATACATGGAACTTAGGACTGAGGTTTTTCTTCATATGTTGTCACTTAGTTAGATATAAAGGGCAAGATTAGCATCAGACAAGAGCATATTCAAAAACTATTCAGCATTTCAGAAATTCCATGTCTATGACAATAAAAATCTGGCTACTTGTTTTTCATTTTCTGTCTATTGAAAACCTTCCTAATGCTTCCTTGTTGTTTCTTTAACTCAAGATTTTAGAAAAAGGAAGCTGCCTTTCTTTAAAAGAGATATGAGAAATATGCAAGTCCATATGTTTGATGATGAAGTGAGAGACAGAAATTGTGCATGAAACACAGAATCAACAAAAAATCATATATATTCTATGCAGTAAAAAAGAGTGAAGAACGGGAAGATCTTGCAAATCTTCTGTCACTCTACATGCCTACGATATTACATTTTCTGTGAAATAAATAAATTAATAGGTAATCTATTCTAAAGCAATTTACTGTATGGTGGCACTGAAAGGGCCAAGACATCCAAACTGTAAGTATCATGAAGTTCATTGGCAATGTATCAGTAAGAGATCACAACAGCAAAAAATATTTGAGTTATTGACACCTGCATGCTGAGAGAGAATTTTGGTAACAGAAAATTTGGTTTGGAAGAAGGAGAAAAATAACTCCAAGGAGCTGGAAGCCAAAACTTTCACTGTTTCTCTAAACCGTTCTTGCTGAGACCATAAGATCGCATACTGGGAGACATCACAGAAAATGAAGTAACCTGAGCAGCAACAGCAAGACTTTGGAAATTGCTTTCTTGGGTGTACTTGGAGAGCATCAAAGTACAGTGAAATATGGACAAATATTCACTCCCGAGATATGCAGCTCAGATGTGATGAAGCTGAAAGAGAAGTCTGTTTTCAATATTAATGAAAAACTTGACTCTAAACATTCAGGATTTATCTTTTAAACTAGAATATTAACTACAGATCCTTTTGCTAGAAATTACTGGATCCTTCCTTTGTTAGGTATCAGCAAATACATGAAACAAGCAGTAAACTTATACTTTTATCTCTCGGGAGAGGAATTTTACCTGTACCATTATATTGACGAGAAAGAAGTAGGTCATCAGTATTTGAATCCAACTAATAAATGTCTAGTCTCAATCAGAAATCAGAAAATAGGTATTGATATCTATCTATCCTGTTTATGAGTATTTTGTGTGGTTGCAATAAACGCTGCAAAATTTGAAAATGTTGAAACAACCTGTTAACAATAACATTTTTAAACCTCAGTGAGACTAGAAAACTACCAACTGATCATATACAAAGACGGTCCTTTATCAAAGAAATATTTGTGTTTATTAAGAAATGAAGCAGAACTTTGGTTTCAGCTTTGTCTGTTACAGATATATTGCATTTTGCTACATCTTGGTTGAAGGTGAGTTTAAGCAACTGACTGGTAACAACAAAGCCTATGACATGTTCAGTAAATCAACTGGAAAATCTTACTATGAATTATACATCTCCAGCAGACTGCCTGCTCCTTCAAAAAGGAGATACTGTGGGCATTAGAATATCATGGAGGAGAAAGTACACCAGAAGGGGATGGATTTTCACCACAACCAGGTATGTGCTCTGGAATACCTATTTGGATTCTTAAGCTAAATGGATAAATGCCATGGTACAGAAAAAAAGTGATGAATGAATGATAACATAAATCTGATTAACATAAAAAATCCTGTACTTACAGGATATGTTTATTTTTTGTTACAGTTGTTCATAGACTAAACTTCTCCTTGACCTACCAGAAAGTTACTAGAAAGGTTACAACCTGTATATTTGCATGCAAAGGACATGTAGTCACATGAGAATAAAGTCAGACATCTCTTTTTCTATTAGGTAAAGAAAACACACACAAAAATGAAGTATAACTTTTTCAGACAAGTGAAAATGGAGTATTTTCATTCAGAGCTTTCCTAGGAATTATTGTATCTTTTTTAGATATATACAAACGTTTTATAAAGTTAGAATATCAATCTTATTATTTTTAACCAGAAGGGAAAAACCTATGACAGAAGAGATCACCACCACAGTGTATATCATAGCAATATTTTTTTTTCTGTTCTATGATTTGTGAATGAATGCCCTGTTTCCTGATATGAATTGTGCTAGATTCGTGATACTTGGGCTCGGAAAAAAATTGAGGAGTTTCCTAAAAGTGTCCTGGCTCAGGAAGAAAAGGAGTTCAGAGATGGGGCAAATCATTAAATAACACACTACACTTACAAGTAAACTTTCAGAGCAAGTCCAGTTAATTAGTTGTATTGTCTTATTAAAATAACAAATGTTTGTCTCAAGTGAATATTACACCAGCATTTTTTTTTCTTTTGTTAACACAAACGTTAACATTCCATGGATAGAATCAGTTTATGTCACTGATTCCCCCAAGGGTAGATTGCTTATTCCTAAGCTTAGTCATAGCAGTTAGTGAGCTACTAAGCATGAACTTTAAGTTACTCTAATGAGACCACTCACAAAGCAGGAAACAACCAAAAGGGGTGAATGTGACAGAATTTGACCTCTAATGGAGATAGTTTAATCTAGTGTTTCAAATTTTGACTCTGCTTATAATCCAGTCCTTTGCAGGCTTACTTATGCTCTATCATCAGCCTACTTTCTCCTTAATTTAATAGAACGGATTTAAGATACTTAAAGTTCTTAAAATAGATTGCCTCAAACAAATATAATAGACAGATATAGAAAAATGGAGACAAAAAAACAACAACAAAAACCACAAAAATAATCAGGATGAACGATCAGACCAGCACCCACGTTAATAAAAAACTCAGCTTTCTGGTTTGGCAGCCATTTCCATATTAAAAAAAAAACCCATTCACAATAACGTTAGTAAAACGGTCATCTGCTTCAGGTAGCATTTAACTAATCCAGACTCAAATGAACTTCCTCAAAGCACAGACAAAGACTGATTTATGCAGTGATTTCTATTGTCCCTATGAACATGATAGTCTCTCATTCATACCAGCCCAAACAGATTTTTTTACACTTGCACTGGACAGTGGCAAATTTGGGCTTGCCTATCTAGTTTTCCCAATAGATCTCACTGCATGTTTATTTAGTTTTATATGCTTAGCTCCCACCAGCTGAGGTATTGTGAACATAAAAACATTTTTGCTGTTGCCATATCTCTCTTCCCTTTTACCAGAACAGAAACAGAGGCTCCTATAAGTTTTATTTATTTTCTGTTCCCTTGTTAATTATGGCATGGTTTCTTCTCAACAGGGAATAACTCCTATAATAGCTAGGACTGTGACTGGAAGCTGTATATTCTGGAGCTTTTTTTTTTTTTTTTTGTGGATGTTTTGCTTTCTTTCTACTCAGTTATTCTTTCTTTTTTTTCACGTCCAGTATCACCGCTTTCCAGATTCATAGCAGTGTCCATAACCTGAAATATTTTGCTTTTAAGCTTATGGTATTCTACTTCTAAACGGATTCACCTTTCATTTTTTTTAGCATCGTTATTTTTATTTACAAGTATTAATGTCTGATATCTGTTTTGCTTTTCTTAGCTGCACAAGTCTGATGGGCAATGTATTTTCAGCTAAGATATTTTAAGTACTAAGCTATTTTTCTGCGGTACCTTCTGGACTTGTGTATCAAAGTCAAGTATTTCTTCAGCTGCAGAACAGTGTTCAAAGCTTTTAAGCTTTCTGGAATGACCAAAACAATCCAAACTATATTAAAAATCACACTGATAGAATAGAAACTTTATTTTAATGGGAAGTTGATTTTCCTTGTAGTTCACAGTTGTTAAAATTGATGTGTTCTCTCTTGTTTCCACACCTCCCCTACCCCCCTTACCCTGAACTTTTTTTTCCTTCAAAAATTTGGCCCTTTTTTAAGCTTTTTTAACATTATCTCAAGAAATACGATCAAAAATTTTCCTCCTGTATAACAATATCCTAAAAAAGACATTACAGAGTAATAAGTGAAGTAGTTGGTGCAAAATATATAGGGCTATTGATAGAGAAACACTAACTGAAATATCTCTGATCAGCTGTAAAACTCACAGAAATCTTCACTGAACCAAGAACTACTAAAGACCTCTTTTATATTCATAAGATAGAGTTCATATATATCAGCAATATCTGCATCAACAGCAGTCGCTCTCATAATGAGAAACATTAATACAGCATGGGAACAAAATTTGAACTGGGTAGAGTCTGACTGGCCACCTAAGTGGATCCCGGAGTTCAATTTGTCCTTTCTTGTTTACTGCTGGGTATATTCTTCTGTTTCTGCTGTACTACTTGTTCATTTTTACTAATATATCATCAATAAAAGTAGCATTGTCAAACACATCTGGAAGTGTGTCAAAGAACCAAATTTAATGAGGTCATTTATTCTGAACAGAGTATGTGTGTCTCTGCATGTGTGTGCATGAATAAATACAGATGAAATTGCAGTATTGTGACACATGCTTACCAAGGCTTTCATTATGTTTCATTGTCAAGGAAATGGTCATGACACATGAGGACAATATTGATGCAGTATTCATTTCTCTTCTACTGAAACCTCATTTTCCAGAGCTCATGCACATCACGTGATTTACACAGGTAATTTTAATTTGGAGTGTTTTTTGAATGTTTTTGTAAATGCTGAATTTATAATCTGAGAAAGCACATGGCCTGTTGCCTAACAATATGGGCAAAAAGACAAGTGTTATATCTTTACAATTGTGAATGAAGTGTCTAGATTTGAAGTAAGGTCACCTCTGCATTCCTACATTTATGCAATTAACTTAAAGGAGGTACTTTTGTTAAAAACCTATGATCATCTCAGACTATTTCATTTGTTTCTAGAGCAAAGATAGTTTTGGTTCTCACATCTGAAGAGTTCCCAGCTAAAATGTCTTCAAAATATACAGGTATGAGACTGCAGGTTTTAATGTATTTCTACAAACACATATTTAAAGTAATGTCAAGATTTTAGAAGCAAACACAGAAATACATAGGGAGTGTTAAGAAGACAGGATTTGTGTGAATACATGAAATCACACTAGAAATTTTATTATCACATATTAACATTAGAAACTCATTTACCCCCCTTTTAAATTGATTCCTATCTGCAAAGTGTCATTAATTTAAAATAATGTTTGCCAATTATCTCTATTGTCCAAGTAAACTTCTGGGGTTCATTTTCTTTCTAGTATTATATTCAATTTCTTTATATTAAAAGAAAAATAAAGAGACGTTTTTCTGATCTGACTTCTCTCTTCAGTTTATTAGCTATAGTATTTTTAGTAGTTGATTCAAACACATTAAATGCTTTGTTTTATGATAGGATATAACATAAAAGCATGATTCATAGTTATGCATAGCAGGTAGTGTCTGTTTAATTCAGGTGCAGCACATTCTTCTCTCTTTCTGCCTTCCAAATGTATGAAGAAGACAAAGCTGCTGCTGACTGTCTCCATAGAGACACCATGACAGTATCACAAGAAAACATTTTTACTTACCTAACTGATTCGCCTCCTGAGCAAAACCACTCAATAAGGAAAGTGCCAGGAATAGAAAAACCATTCATTACAGTGTGCAGCTCATTGTGATCTGCATTCGCTTGGTCTGTGATAAGTGTTTTAGTACAGTGTTTAGAAATGCTGGAGAAAATGGCATATATATATAAATATTCAGATTTGTCTACTTTGCCAAATTCAGGGCTTATGTAGGTTCACATTTCGATTTAATCAGCACAAAAGAGTAGCCTATTTCTCTCACTGAAAATAGGAAAATCACTATTTCACTTGAACCTGAAAATAAACTTAGTTAAAACAAAACAGCCAAACCATACAAGAAGACAATTTGGGGAGGTATTCTAAATAATCTAAAAGAAAACAGAATGAAGGACGTTTGATTCAGAAAGTAGAACTTGAAATGCAGTGATGACTGCTATCAGCACAACTTCTTCTAAACTAGAGTCTGCATGGGAAATCAAGTTCATCCAGAAGTTCTGTCAGAGCTGTATTTTACCTTCAGAAAGTCAGAGACAATTCACATAATCCTAATGTTTTTCAATACTTTAAATACTCAGATGTTTAAATTACATTCGTTACACTGAGATGTCTTCTTAAATATTTATACTCCCTCTCCGAAGTACAATGTGGAGTTATGTAGTCTGTATCCATACAAAATTGATTTATATAGTATATATTACAATGGTCAATTCATCATATATACATAAAAAGGAATAAAACAAAACAAACTAGATCTCCCAGTGGAACTCAGTCTACCTGAAGCAAAACTAATTTTTTGAGACTATCTCATTTGGAAATTCAGATTTTAACACAGTGGATTAAGATTAAGTATAATGACATCACAATTTATTGTTTGTAAGGAATTTCGGGTGAATAGACATTTTAGACTGGTATTTTTGTAGTTAAAGTATTATCAAGCAACAGTGCCACCTGAGTGATCTGCAGCTCCCATGATTTTTTGATTAAATACAGTCATTTTGAAAGAGGATAGATAATAACTTTAATTCATCTGTTACCAATGAGGTTGCACATCACTCTCTTCACTCCCACTCCCCCTCCTGGATAATAACAGATTTACAGGAGTTTTTTGATTAAACAAAGGAACAAATAAAATCATACATCATCATCAGTTTAGAGTTTTTGAGATGATTTCCTCACATAATATTTACACAAAGCTCCACTTCTTTTTATAAGAAAATATTCTAGGTCCAGATCTCTCAGTGAACAGCTCAAAGACCAAAAGAAATCTCCCATGTTTTAAAATTGTTTTAGAACTAGACAAATAGATAGATAGACAGATAGACAGACAGACAGACAGATGATTGATAAAAGCTCTGAATAACAGGATTTCCAGTAACACTGAACTCTTCATTAAGTTATCTAAAAGCACAGCATGTACTATGATAACTATGGCAGACCCTCCACGTAGCATAAACTACTACCAGCTTCTCAATGAAATTCTTGTTTAATCATTTTGTACCAGTTATGTCTGCTTGTGATAGTAATCTTAAAATGTAAGTATTTGAAACATAAAGTTTGCACTGGCTACAGCCACTTTTATATAAAACCTTGTAAGATCATATCTAGAAAATATTACTAGCATTTATCTTGAATCATATTAAATACTTACAAATAGAAAATTGTATCACAAATATGGCAAATGTAAAACCAAAACTAAATATGTCAGTTTGAAATCTGTCTTGAAGTTGTTTTTATGATTTTTTAAAGAATAAAAAAAAAAGAAAAAAAAAAAATATGTATTTTATTACAGAGCAGAAAAGAAAATTAATGAAGTTTTCTCATTTCACTTCAAACTGAATTATGCTAATATTTAATTTAAGAAGTATATTTTTAGCTGTGTTTTTGATTTTAATATCAGAATATTTGTTTGTGTGGGATCTCTGATTTCTTCATTCCTCCAGTGTGCTCTTTCAGACAAGAATGTGATTTTTCAAACTTTGAAGCTGAGCATATCACTAATATGGTATATTACTATTTCTTTTGATATTTGACTATTTTTTATATGAGTAGTTATAGAATGAAAATGGCTTCTCAAGGGTCTCCATCTCTGGTGATTTTTAAAATCCAGCTAGGCAATTCCTGGAGCAATCCCTTGTAGTTGACACTGCTTTGAACAGGGAGGGTGGGCTGAATGAGATAATATTCAGAGTTTAACTCCAGCATCTTTCATTCTGAGTTTCTGTGATTTCTTTCAAATAAACAATTTTCTGTTGGTAACTTTTATTATAGGGGAAGAAGAAAATAGATTTATTAGTTAATGGGCAAAACATGAAAACTCTTGTCAGCTCTGTATAACTGCGGAGAAAGGAATACAGATTTTTCTTGATAGAAGAAAGCCATAATCAGTTGGCGGTTCTTCTGCTCTATTTCATGGTGATGTGGTGTCACCCTGAATATTGTGTGCACTACTGGTCTCCAAAATTATTTAAATATATAAAGTATATATTAATATACTTGGAAGCATCCAGAGAAGGCAACAAACTCATACAAAGATTGGAAGGCATGGCTTGTGTTTGAAGGCTGAGAATGCTTGAGTTGTATAGTTTGGACAAATGCTAAGAGTTAATCTCATTTAACTCTACAGCTTCCCAAGAAGGGATAATGGAAAGATGGGTACTGCTCTCTTCTCCCTGGTAACCGATATTAGAGCAAAGCTGTGCCAGAGGGGAGTCAGACTGGAAATTAGGAAAAATGTAACAATTGTAATGGTGGCTGAACACTGGAACAGGCTTCCTAGGGAGGTGATTGATGACCCTTTCCTGTCAGTGTTAAAGATACATTTGGACAATGCCCTTATTAATATGCTCTAACTTAAACTACCTTAACTTCTAATCAGTGAGTCCTGAAATGGTCAGGCAAATGTACTTTCTGATCATTGTTATTCCCTTCCGACTGAATTACTGTATGTTATTCTAGCTATCTATCCTTCAGAATTATTATTTTACAATATTTCTTAAAAAACAAAAACAAAAACAAAACAACAACAAAAAAAAAAACACCACAAAACACCTATCATCCAGGACATTTCTATAACTTCATTTTACATGAAATCATAAATATAGAAAGATAGGATTATGATCAATGATTTATTTATAGTTTCAAGTTAAGTAGGCTTAGTATCACAAGTTACTTCCTGAATAAAGCTATGATCACATGGTAGGAAAAGTTAACTTTCTGTCTGCAGATTTCTTCATTGCATCAATAACTGGTAACACTGTATTAAACTCTTAGTTCACATTCCCAGAAGGATTCAGAAGTTTGTTTCCAAAGAACAGAGAAGCAAATGAATGAATGGTGGAGAGAAAAAATACAGGAACATATTCCTAGAAGAATTCAGACCAAGTAACCAGTGACACCCTAACACAATATTAGACATCAAAATGAGGACATAAAAACAAGTATCACTTTTGGTTAAATATAATAATTCAGCTTGAGAACACCACAGTGTTCTCATATGGTAACACTACAGCTTAAATAGGGTAATTCAGACCCATTCAGACTTTCCTGTATGTACATGTGTGTGAATATGCATGAGCAAAAGGGAAAGAGATAGGAAAAAAATTGACAAGGTACGTTCTTGAAAAAAAAATGAAACTTGTTAGCTACTCCAGATGCTAGGAGATCAGAATCCAATAACTACTTTTAAAAGTTAGTAAAACCTCCATTTTTCTGAGGATGTTCTTATTACAGTAGCATTCATTTTCATCTTGAATGGAGAAGCATTATATATACTTTTGTTGCTGTTTTCATGGGGTTGTTTGTTTGTTTTCTCAGCTACTACTATATTACTGTGCAGGGAGGAGAAAGATGCTATACTTTGTCAAGTATTACCTGACAGTTATTCCTAGAGCAGGAAGAACTGATGTCCTCAATAATATGTATTTCCCTCACTCATTCCCTCTCCAGCTGAGATAAAAGTAAGGTGAGTAAATCAGAATACCACTGTTTGCCATGGAAAGAACAGGATTCTGCAGAATTTCCTTTCTCCTGTCTTCCTTTTGTAGACTGAAACTACACTTCCCTGGTAAGAAAGAAGCAGGAATTGATGGCTATAATAGTGATTTAATAAAGTTTAACCATAAATAGGACGGTGAATTAAGAAGTTTTGAGATGACGTAGTACATATGCTTATTTACTTTGCAGAGGGTAGGAGTAAACACATTGATCCTGGAGGTTCCCCCAGCAAGTCCAAAGATTCAGAGTTGACCCCTTTTCTTTCTAAACTCTTTGAAGCATAGAGGTAAGGAGACTAGGTGCAGCTAAATTTACTTTTAGTTTCATGCTTGGTCAACGGTTTATGTCTAAGGGATTATATGTGCACAACTGATACATAATTGAATGTTAGTGGAAATAACGACGTTTGAACAAACTATCAGTATTTTACTGAGGATCTGTATCAGCAAGGCATCTCTTGATGTCAAGGTGTAAGGGATCTCCGTGCAGGTGTAACCTTCAAGAGGCATCCCTCTTCAAGGGGAGTACCTGTCATGTGGCACCCTGCCATGCAGCCATGTGTGTGCACAAGGGGTTCTTGAGCTGCTCACTATGGATAAGAATACTGACTCACAGTCACAGCCCAGCTGCATGCTCAGTTGACATTCAGCTGTTGAATTAGGTGTTTGCTATCAGTTCCTAGAGCACACAGTTTGAAGTAGAATTATGATCTTGACAAAACCTTGTTTGCCATAAGTACTGAGCAAGGCTGAAAGTTAGGGGAGCGGAGGGGAGCATACTTTCATACAGTCAGTCTTTTTGATTGGGAATGTCAATAGCCATATGATCTTAAACTACTTTTTAATAGATACTTTTTCTAAAGCTACTTCAAACATTTTAAAATACTTTTAAATCATTTTGAATCCACGATATTAGCACTTTGCTGAAAAATAAACAGTTGGACTTGTACTACCCAAATAATTGGCAAATGTTACTAATCTAGATGTTTTGTATAGATCATACTGTATTTACTCTTCATGATATGTGCTGTAAGTTTAAAGAGTACTGCTATTTGAATAAAACTTGATTAAAAATTGCATTCAGTGTGAATGAGAGCAGGAGTGATAATTATGGAAGATGATACTTAGTCACTAATTTTAATAATGAATTCTCCTTATTCAAGACTAATTACTACTAATAGGTAAGGGTTGGAAACACTAGTCAGGCAGCTAGCTCCTTGAAATCCAAACTTTGCTACCAGAATAATTGAATTAATCTCAGGTTCTTAATAACATTTTTTCTTTTTCATGTAGATATATATACCAACTGCTCACTTTTTAAAATAAAAACTCATGTTTATATGTGGAATTTATCTAAACTGAATTGAAAAACAGAATGACAACTATGCTCTCACTGTGTCAATGTGGGAGAAAAAATCTAGGATTTGTATAGATAATAAAAAGGTATGGAAACAGGCAGTAAGAAAGTAAAGATGAGCAAACACAGGAGGACATTTTCTAAAATGTTTCTGGCTTTGGCTAAATTACCAGAATTACAGCTCACAGGCACTGCATTTTCAGTAAGTGCTTTTTTTTTTTTTCCCAGTGAGAGAGTTTTCTTCTCTTTCATGACTGTATCTGAAAAGGCTCATCTAATCTCAGCTTTATGCTGAAAAAATTTTTAAATAAAATTGTGACTGACCTTATTGGAAAGCTAGATCTGGGCAGCTAGACATTTAACAAGAAATTTCAGGATAAGAAATAGAAATGGGAGAAAGAAGTTTATTTTTCCTAAATAATAATAATAATAATAATAATAATTTGAACCCCACTTAACAACTTTTTTGTGATTGACAAAGCTTTCATTGCGACCTTAATTTTTAAGTTAACTATATTAAATAAGTGTTATATGAATACTTAAATGAGAATATATATTTCTTTTTTTTTTTTCTAGATGGCTGTTACCATAATTCATAGAGTAGATAATAAATAAAGAAAAAAGACATCAAATATGCTGAATACATGTACTATATGTTATCTTTCTAATCTCTATCAACTGAAACAGACATGGAGATATGCAGGTTATAAAAACTATTGTGCTGTTGCACAAGTCCATACAATGCTAGTGTTTGGATTTTGTGCACAATTCCGGTTGATGTTATAGAAAGTATAAATCTATTTGTTATCACCTACTGATGTGAAATAGTTTCATTAGAAATAGTTTCGTTTTTTTTTTTTTTTTTTTAATACTGTCAACGGTCTACCAGCAGGTTCGGCCCTGTTCCGGACATTTGGTAGCAAAACCATGACAAATACATCAATGATATAGCATTATTCTTTTAAAAAGAAAACAGTCTTCTAAAAAACATTGCTGAAAACAACTAATATTCAGCATTTCCTAATAGATTTCCAGCAGTATGGAATACTCTGGATGCAGTTTTATCTTTCAAACTTATAAAAAAAATCTGCTCTATTAAAAATTTACAACTGTCTTCTAGCTAGACTGATAGTCTGAGTCTATAGTGATCCTTACTCAATATTGTTCAAACAGATGCTTATTCAGCAGTGTTAGTGAAGGAATAAAAATAAAACCAAGAACAGCAACAACAACAACAACAAAAAAAACACTACCTTTTGTAATTCAAATGACACAGAAAATGTCCAGAGGCACAGAAATACCCAAAGTTGATCAGGTATAAAACTATAACTAGAAAACATTACCATTTCTGGGTTTGGGATATAAGACACTGAAGTTGCTTCTTATGTTTTTTTTTTATTTTCTGATGAATTCTATTTTTCAGTTTTTAGATGATATTGTGGTCTATAGTTACAGACAACCATGCTAGAACTTAAATTTTCAATATTTTTATCACCTTTTCCTGTATTGAAGAGATGATGTTAAATTATGTATAAAGAAAAGGGAAAAATCAAGAAATAAAATAAATGGAGGGAAAGTGCTCCAAATTTGACATATTACATTATTCAATGATCAGGAAAAATAAAAGAAAAAGATGCAAAAATTACTTCAATTTTCATTATTTAAGCATTTGCTCACTGTAGAAATAAAAATATGCCTTTATTTAAAACAAGGCATGTTTGAGGAATTACGCTAAACAGGAAGACAAAGGTAGCTGAAATCAGCATCAGTATATATGAGAACAATCTGTTTTATATGTACGCATACATGTATTCACTTTAATATGTCTAACCAAATAGAGAAGTATAAATATAAAGCTATGGCTTTATTACATAAATTATATGTTGCTATTGAAATAATTATGTACACACACACATACACACAAACGTATATATACATATAGCTCGTTAGTTTTGAAATATAAATATACATGCATATATAAGGGCTGCTCAGAAGGTAAGGTCTCCTATTTCTCACAACATCAGAGGCAACCACCTTGGCCTCTCTTATTTTCCAATATTCTAACTCAAACAGTACTTCCAAGCAGGTCCCTGAAGAGGTTGAAGTTAGCCCTCCTGAAGTCTAGGTTACATTCTTATTACCTTGTTTCTCCCACACAAAATCCTGGACTCTATTATCTTGTGGTCTCTGCAGCCTATGCTGCCCCCAACCCTCATATCCCTAACAAGACCCTTTTATTTGTTATAATAAGGTTCCACAGCAACCCTCTCTTCATTGGCTTCTCCAGTACTCGGATCAGGAAGTTATCTTCACTCCAGGACTCTCCTGGATGCTTACACATTTACAAGTGCAAATTCTTTAAACTATTTCCACAAAAACCTGAATTTCAAGTTTCCCATTTTAGGCCAGATAACAGCAACTAGAGCACAAAGCATTGGATGAAAAACTGTCAAAAAAACTTATCTCTACAAGGCTGTAAAACTTTCTAGCACAGAGGTGCCTAAAATGGAATTCAGTTATTAACAACACTGTGAAATGTCATGATATATCTACTGAAACACAGATGAAGTAATAACAGAATTGTATAATTTTTGGCTATGAGTTTAAGCTCAACATGGCAGCTGAGAAAAATTAAACAGTGCTACACAGATTAGGCCTGAGATTCCCTGCACCTGAGCATGACTAAGAAACTCTGAGCAGTGAGGAAATCTTTAGTGCTGATCTCCTAGAGGTGTGTGAGTCCATACCATTAAAGTATATATCAAATAAATTTTGATTGGTAATAGGTAAATAGAAATTTTAGCTGATTAGACCAGAAAATCTGCATTAAGAATACTGCATTTTGTTTTTGGCGGGACTGAATAAGAAGTTCACTGTGTTGTCACAGTATAGACTTGAGCCTTTGCAAAGAGACGTTTAGCTTTTGAGTTCTGATAGAATTACTTTAGTACTTTCCTTATCTATGTCTCTCGAATACCTGCAGAATCAGGAGGTCCCAGAGAAATGGTGTGGTATCCCTGGAGATACTCAAAACTCAACTGGACATAAATCTGCTCTACCTGCCCTTACTAGAGCAGTGGTGTTGGTCAAAATCCCTACCCTTCATTCTTTCAGTATCCTCTCAGTTTCCTTCTATGGAGGTTGGGGGACTGGAGATAATCTCTCAAATACTGTGTCTTCTTCTTTATCATATTATGTTGTTATTCTGATTTTAACTTCATTACTCTCCTAAATTGATGTTTCATCACAAAGTTCATATGGATCGTCATAATTATTCAACAATATTTACACTGTAAACAACTAATTATTTCTCCTAATGATATGTCAGCAGGCACCATTCAGCAATATTGAAAAAACCGGTGTGTTATTAGCATTTTTTTTTAATCACAGATTCAAAAGACAGCATCATATATGTTCTACAATGAAAACTCATTCAGATACAGTACAGATATAGAAGACTTGCCACCTAAAAATCATTTTCTTATTATCTATTATCTGAACCAAAAGGGTTTTAGGGTTTATTTGTTTGCTTTTTTGTTTCGTTTTTCAGGTTTTTGCTTGTTTGTTTTTGCTTTTTTTTCTTTCCTTGGTTTGTGTTTGTGTGCAATTCATTTCAAAAGTTTAGTGCAATCAGGTCTCTAATTATTTGCAAAATTGTTCATCAAATATATTCTATTGGTTGTTATTAAGAGATTAATCAGTTAAGGATTTCAGTGTTTGATCTACTATGCACTGACACTTTAAATAGAAATTTAAGGAAGACATCAATAACCAAAATTCATGAGTGTGGTGAGATTAGTAAGTAACAAAAGAATGTTATGCATGTAGAAAAAAGAGAATTCTTTTCACCTTAAAAAATCACTCACTCTAAAATGTCTCACTTCTTCTTAAAATTACTACTCCAAAATCAGACAACTTTTCTGATGCATGCTGTGCAGCTAATTAAACTATTTTACAGTACTTTCTAGCTTTCCAGTTTTGATCCAGGTCTTTGATGATGAAAGTACATTCCTTCTACAGACCACAAGCACAACTTAAATTAAAAAACAAATAACAACAAAACAAAAACCAGAGCAGCTATTAAAATCTCCTTGCTCAAACTAGAATATCTACAGATGTTTTAAGGCTGTATATCATTTCATTTCTTAAGTTAACTGTTGGAGGGAGAAAGACATCAGTCTTTACCTCTTGCAAGAAAATCCCTGAAGGGATTATTCAGTTTTGTATACTTTTCTAAAGCTCATGAAATCAAGAAGTAGTCAAGCAACTCTGTGACATTCAAAAATGTCCTTATCATTTTTCTTGTCAAAACAAAAGAAAAGTTGGGACCTTGAAATTTTTTGTTAAATTTGTATTAAACCCTGGAAATTGCTGCTGTATTTCTGCCTGTGCTATGAAATATTTTAAAGGTATGTGAAAAATATCAAAAAATGTTCTAGCAGTCAATTTAGAATATCTTTCCCTCTCCCTCAACTACTTACTGATTTATCTTTTTTTTTTTTTTTTTAATTTTACTTTGTTTACAGTTGGAATTGATTATGATTGGACTTTCTAACCTTAATGATTCTATGATTCACAAAGTTAGAAATTTGAAACAATGGACTTTAAAGTTTCTAGAGCAATTATTCAAATCTGCCTCTAAGTGATGTGCTACTCAGTTAAATTTTCTGGCAATTTTTCTCTTCTTCCTACTCCACTAATTTTTAGTTCTGAAATTTCACCCAGCTTGTGAGTATTATTATTTTTTCTTAAATCTGGAAGTGCAAATACCATGCCTTGATTTCAAGACTCTATGATAATAACTAGCACAGGAACTGTACTTCTTGTTTAAGATAATACACTTCATTCCCCCCACCTAAGGCAGCTTGTGGCAGCAAAAGACCTCTTTATCCAGATCAGGAAAGAGTCTTTGCATGATCCATTCTGTTTAAGTTAGTACAGTAACAGTAATCAAAATGTTATCAGTTATTATTGTCACATAACCAAATAAGAAGAAATATTGGTGTTTATTCATCAATGATCTGGAACTTGTGTTCAGACTGTTATGAACTATTATTCACCGTTAAACAATTTTCCACAGAGATGGTTAAGGGAGTGAATCATGGACAACTGTATCCAGATCTGATCTCTCCAGAGCAACAGGCACATTAAAGTACTTGAAGGAGTCCAGAAAAAAACCATAAAGATGTTTAAGGATCCAGAACACTGGGAAAGGTGGGACAGTCCACACATGAGGCTTGTAGGAATCTTACCAATGTGTATAAATATCTGATGGGAGTGAATGAGGAGGAGACACACAGGCTCTTCTTGGTTACCAGTGACAGGACAAGATGCAGTGGACATAAACTAAAACACAGGAAATGCCATCTGAACGTGAGAAATCACTTACTCTGTAAGGGTGGTTAAAGACAGGCATGGGAAGTGATAGTAATTTCCCAGAGAAATGGTGTGGTATCACTGGAGATACTCATAACTCAACTGGACATAAATCTTCTCTACCTGCCCTTGCTAGAGCAGTGGTGTTGGACTAAAAGACCTTCAGAAGTCCTTTCCAACTTCAAGTCTTCTGTGACCATGGTTCTTGCATTGATTCGTTCATTACTTTCCCTTCCCTACTCCAATAGCTGTACTTAGTCCAATCCTTGTCTTCAGGTAGCAGCTAAACCTCACAGAACAGAACTGACACTTTGTTACAGAGAACCTTTTGATTAATATAAAAATAGAGATAAAACAATTGACATGATTTTTTGTTTTATTTTCTTTTACTCTTCATAATAAATTGAACTATATCTTGCAATTAGTCTTGACAAGAGGAGGCCTAGAACTATCAGAGCCTGAAAGGATTTGATGCCAGAGGTTGCTGCTGTGTACAGTGCTACAGTTCAGTTTCCTGTATTCCTTAGAGTGTTTTCTTTTTTTTTTCTCACCCTCTCTGGACCCTTCCGGTAGCTGACAACTGATAGTCTTTGAAGCACATGTCACTGTTGATCTGAGCGCTTGCCACCTTTCAGATAAATGAAAGCCCAAGTGCACAAAGCCTGCAATTGCTTCAGCCCAGTTCTTGTTCACTTGTCAGAGGCAGGGCAAGCACTATCAAAACTTAATGGGAGAAATATATCTTATGCTAAACTGTCAAGAGAACGCTGTTTTATAGTGAACAATTCCAACGCTTTTTTACACATACTGCTTAAAGATGTTGTGGCATAAGAAAAGCCTTTTAGCTGTCACACGCAGCAATAATACTATACACTCATCCTGTCTCATTTCTATAGAATCTGAAAATCTGAAGACAGGAATAACTGAAAAATACAATGAAGGTAAGACTACCAGATTTAACTGAAGAGTTAATTGTCAGGAATGCCAGGTAGATCACTGTTTGAAGCCCTTCTTAAAAATAAAATGGTTTAATCTTTTCTTTATTCCTGTGATTTTGTGTTACTTTTCTCAAGACTTGTATAGAGTAGTAAGAAGAGATAATGAGCACCAAGTTTTATACTTAAAAATATCTCTATTATTAAATAGTTGTATATTATACCTAAAATAAATATATAATATATAAACATACATGTATATTTCCATGTAAAAATATCTCGAAGTATACACGTAAAAATATCTGTAAGTATTAAATGCCATATCTACATTATTATTGTTGATGATGATGAGAACTGAGTCTAATCTGGAAGTCTCTGTGACAGATCATTTTTTCACATTCCTTTCTGTGTCAGTTCCTCTACTCCTCTAAATCACATTATGTCTTTTCAGGATTGCCAGATTTCTTAACAACAGATGGAGATAGTCATAACATTTTCCCTGGGCAAACAGTAGAATTGCCAATTACTGGTGACAGGTATTTTGAAAATATTCACGGAAGTAAATTTTACTTTCACCATATCTTTCCCACTAGTACCTTAGGAAGTAGAAGTCATTCTATTTCTATTGCATAGGATTTTCCTGTTGAAATTTTCATAAACAAGAACAAAAAGAACACTGCATGCAAGTTTTTCAGGACATATTGAACCAGCAAGTGCCTGAAGGTGACATTTTCCTGGATCACATCATTACAAGTGATGAGGCATGATGTGACCTCCATAAGCCATGGTCAAACTGACAATTCTGTGGAATGATTACACAAACTCCTCACTAAGAAAAAGGTACAAGACACAACTCTTCTTGGTAAAATGATGTATGTTGACTTTTGCGATAAAAAAGGGATGATACTTCTGCATTTGACAAAAGCCAGACAAACTATCAACTGCAATCCTGATGCTGACTGATCTGAAGACCTGAACTTCTAGAGTCAGGCCAGAGAAGAAGACAACCTTAAGCTTGCAGCATGGTAACCCCAGGCCCAGTTTGTTGACTATGAAAACAGTCTTGGCTGGACTGTCCTACCACAACCGCAGTACAGTCCTGATTTTGCGTCTCATGACCACCTATTCAGGCTGATGAAAGATGGACTGCATGCACATTTTCCTAGAAAAGACACCACCACAACAGCTGTGAAACTGTGGATCACCTCCATGTGTGCTGATTTTTACAAGCCCAGCATAGAGGTTCTTGCTCATTGCTGGTGAAAATGCAGAGCTAATGATTGTGACAACACTGTTTTGCAGTCGAGAAATTACCAAATAATATTATTGTGCTCTTTGTTGTAGTTTCCATGAAAATAAATTGGAGGCATTACTTTCAGAGCAACCCATGTACATCTCTATGTTCACATATGTGGGCAGAAATAGCTTCATCCAGCAGCATGGGAAAACACTAGGACATAGAAGTTGTAGTCTATAACTTTAGCAACTCGTTGCAGGTTTCTAACATGTCGGCTACATTTCATTCATCATGTTGATTCAGACTAAATTTCTCTGGACTATTTTATTATATATCTGTAAATTATAGAAAATGAGGAATACGAATAATTTTTTGTTCATTGGGATATAAAAGAAGACTAGGGGCTAGAGAATCTGTGGATAAACATCTGTTACATGATTTGAGATAAACTGATGTTCTCAATTTCAAAGATGTCTCCTGAAAAATCCTTCCTAAATTCTGCCTAAACCTAGAGACCCTTGGATGCTTCCATGCTAATGTATAATTTCTGAGGATTATGGTGTCCAGATTGGTGCAAGAGCAAAGACAGAATTTCCTTGAGGATGGATGTGGAGAACACCCTGTGCTTTTGCATGGAATGGTAGTTTGCTCAACAGAGCAGTGTGATTGAATGACTGATTTCCTGTTTAGACAAAAAGTGGAGACATCAACAAGAAGAAGCCAAAAGATTTGTAGAAGTGTTCAGTTGTCTTCCTAGAAACATGCTTGTAAACCAAATCATTCCTATTTGTATTTGGAAAGGAATGGGAATAATAAAAAATGATAGTACGGAGGAGACTATGGTGAAGATCAGAAGTGGTACTGAGAGTGTTGGGGCTGCATATCTCCTGACAAATCTCCCTTGAACCATTCAGACACCTCTATCTGTGGGCAGATAATAATAAAAAAAAAAAAGACAGCATTAGGTGAGAAATTGAGAAAGGTGTCTCTGGAAGAGTATGTATGTATGTATAAATGTTGTTAGGTATAAATCTTTGCATACCATGGTCAAGAGGATGGTTGCACTTACTTATAATATATCCTTATACTGTTTTATAGTTTTTCCACACCTTCCTGTAACAACAAATTCAAGCCTGGAGGCATGGTGAAGTAAGGAGTCCTGTGTACAACAGGACAGCCTTACTCTGTCTGAAAATATTACAGACTTATTTACTGTAAACTTACATGTTGATTACCTTGTATCATCGACTAGCAGGCAAAAAAGGATGCTTTTTTGAAACTTCAAAACTTTGAAACTTCTGGGTCAGCACACTCATAAATTGAAGACAACTCCTCCACAGCAAATATTAACTGTTGGAACCTGGGCCAGTGATATCTTTCTTTATCCATCTCTGTCTCTTCTTCCCCCTACTCTCTCTCTCTCCTTTCTTTTTCTCTAATAAATTTGTTAAGCAAGTCTTCTTTTGATTTCTTATAAAGTCATACAGTTTAGCCTCACTGCTTAGACGGATACAATTTTAAGTGTCAATACTTTTAAGGTAATTGTAGTTCAGAGATTATCATTAAAATTGATGATTGTGTTTAGACATTGAGTATTGTTTTACCATAATATAACTGGGTGGATTTGTGAATCTGGTCAGACCTCACTCCCTTCATGAGTGAGGTGTGACACTCCATTACCCTCATTTGAGTTTTTGTTACTTTGGGAATTAAAAGTTACATGTTCTGAAATGTCAAATTTGTTCCCAGACTTTAAATTATTCATACAGTAACAAAAGGGCTCCTTCATCCTTCTTGCTTATTCTCTCAAAGTGTATCAAAATGTTCTTTGCAGTAACTATAACCAATGAGAGAGGATTTCATGCCAGGCACTCAGAAGCAGGCATCTGGAAATGTTGGCTCAGCAGTAAGCAGAGTACGTAAATATTTTTGTTATTCTTCATGATGAAGATGTTTTTTGTGTGATTTTGCACTCCTGAACATTTACTGTATGCAAACAAAAAATAAACATACACACAGACATATCCAAATCTAATACCGGATGTTATGTTGAGGTTCTTAATAACTTAAAAACTATCATTATCATAGGTATCACTTATCAAAAATCTGTATTTCTTGCTTTTTACAGCATCTAGTATTTATCCAGTATTCAAATGTATAACACTGTAACAGCTCAGTGGTTGAAAAACCTTATAAGCTAAAGAAATGAAAGAGTTCAAGCACAGTCAAGATAGGTTTATGATCTGGTCCCTGTTCCATACATCTTTTATGTACATTAAAGTCAGATAAATGTGTAGAAATTCCTAGGAATAGAAGGACCTCTTTCCCATTTGAGTAGCCTAACAAAGTCATGCTCAGGTCCTCATCTGTCAGCTTTGAGAGTTTTATAAATCTTGAGTTGAGCCACAGTCCCTTAAAAGAAAAGGTGTTTACAAACTTAAGCTGCACTTTAAAATCCTTCAAAGGATAGATACCTTTTCATTTAAATTTTCTCAATAGTTTGACAGCTGTTCTTTTTATTTTATTTTATTGAGGAGATATATCTAAAATTATTCTTTATAACTAGAACAACTGGAACATTTTCAGTAACCCATAATTACATTTCCCACTGGCTAGCTGTAGGCACATTTCTCTCTACACTAGTGTTTGTTTTTGATCTTTTTCTGAAATGAAGAATGACTCACAGGTAAGTTTAAGTAACAAGAAAAGCTACTACCACTCCCAGCTAATCTTCAAATGACAATTACTTCTCCAAGAAACTGTTGCCATTATAGCACCAATTGGTGATCCTTGGGCTTACACACAAGATGGTAAATTCAGCATCTATCTTAATTTCCACTACTCCGTGAATCTGATAAAGTATTCTAGAAGTAAATTTTCTTCTAATCGACAGGGATGTAAAGTGAAATATAAAGTAGTGATTAAAAAGCAGATTAGTTATCCATTCAGTCTCTAAAAGGGACAACCTAAAGACAGTATGGATGGATAGTTCAGGATAATATTTCCTGCTTCAGCTGTGTGACCTGCATTTGTTTGACCAAAATCTATGTTAGCCATAAACTTCTGAAGCAGTGTAGGCATCCAGGCTATAGTTCTGGTCTCTTGACTACATAAAGCATTCTGGTTCAGCAAGGCAAGTTCATGTCCTCCACTGACCACAAATATTTGTATACAAATATCTACCATAAATTATTACACAGCCATCCTTAAAAGTGTGAGTCCAAACTGTTCAGAGAATACCAGCATTATGAAGAAATATCTCTAAGGTTTGCAAATTTAATACTGCTTAGTCAACATGCAAAATATAAATAGTGAACTTAATTAAAAAAGAGAATCAAAATATTTTTGTATTTCCATTTGCAGAACTTTCATGGACAAAACAGTCTTGATTTGGGGCATTTTACTGGGTTATTTTATTGTCAGCATAAATTTTTAGTTACTATGTTGCATACTGGGAAAAAATGGACATACAATTAAACTGTCACCTTTCCTCCCCCATCCTCAAGAACTACCTCAGTTTGATACCTTTCTCATTCCTTTCCCAGTCTTTACTACCCCACTTTTCAGTAGACAACTGCTGTAGCCTCCATACCCAAAGAGCCGTCATTGCTCCACAGTCTACCAGAGCTCCTTTATCATGTCATATTTCCTTCAAAGTGTGCATCACCAGCTGCATTCCCACCAGTGTCCCCTTCCTTTCATATTCTTCACTTCCCCCTTTTGTTTCTGCAATAAAACCACCTGTGTGTGGTGTGGAGTGCTGTTTCTACCAGTTTCCAACTCCACCGGACCTGGCTATAACAGCCAAGAGGCAGTTCCTGGCTCCTTGCCACACAGGCAACCTGTAGCTCTTCCTACCACACAACCAGCTATCCCCAGTAATTGGCTGCTTGAGAAGCAAGAGGGAAAAAGTTGTCATATTTCTAAATAAACAGGGAGAAGTGCTAATCTACTCTAGTATTATCAAGAAATTAAATACTTTGCAGTTACAGGTGCAGGTCTCTACTGGAATGACAGTTCTTTTGTCATCATTGAAGAGGTTGCTTATTAATGAAACCTAGTTAAATCATTTTCTCCTCCTAGACTTTTCTATTAATCTCTGAGGAAGATTACATAATAAGTAGGAGACGAAAATATTTTCTCCTAGGGCATCCTTGCATTTTTCAGATGTCTTTTGAGCATAATTCAAGCTAACTTTTCCCAAAAGCATTTCCACAAGTGTGTTTGTCACAAGGCCTCAAGTAGTTGATATTATGCATAATTTTTATAAAACATGTAAGACTTTCAAATTAATTAGACAGATGATTAGTTAGTAAGCTTGTTGTCAATGCGATCAGACCCAACATTTTTCACTGCATAACTAATAAGTTAAATACCTGATTATACTGAAAATTAATTGATTTTTGTTAGAGCATTTGCAGAAAAAAATGTAGTAAGCTCCAAGGTATGTGCCACTCAAAATGTAATAAAATTTATAACTGCAGAAGATTAACACATGCTCCTTTGTGAGGTCTGAACCTTTCTTCCTCCTTTCCAAAAGAGATAAAATTCTTGGTCAAGAATGTACAGCGGGAATAAGGTGCAATGCTTTTTTGTGCCAGTCCTAAACAGAAAATTACTCTTGCATACTATAAAGTTCCTTTAACTTCAGTGTGATTTTACATCAGAATAAAGTGATTAAGTGAATATAGACTACGACAGTTCATTACACACAGACTGCTTATCTCGGAACACCTTTTGAGCAATACTTCAATCCAACATGGAAACAGGAAATAAAAAACAAACTGCTTATAAATTTGAATCAATTCTAAAGCTGTATTTTTATTTTCTTCCAAAATGAAGAAAACAATAATAAGGCTTTTTTGTTGTTGTTGTTTTCTTCAGATAGAAATAAGATAGAAAGTGTTTGGCAACTCAAATACAGAAATGTATTTAATAAAAATATTCTTAACCATGTCATTTGTCAGTTATGGGGAATTAGTTTTATGATATAATTCTCATAAGAATTAATTTCAATAAGTACAGGTTTTAAAAAACAATTTTTATGTTGGATAGCATTTCATTGGAACAGGGAATACAATTACATGACACGGGTGGTTAAAGAATTTCATATTGACTATACAACACCCAACATTAAATATTTTGTAGGAATACTGGTTTCCTTTTCTCCCTTTCTGGATCCACGTATTATTAATGATCTCTAAATCTACACATGCACTCCGTATCACTCGAAACTACAAAAGTTTAAAATTTTGACCTGCTTATCTTCTACTCTCGCATTACCAGCTTTAAACCTTTTTTTCTTTAAGATTCTATCATGACCAAACTGTTAACTACATAGATTACAACATCAAGATTCTTCTCCTATGTAACTCAAACACGAAATATTGTGATATTTTTCATGGTGTTTTGTTAAAATTTCTGATGGAAAAAAATTTGTTCTTTTCCTGAAATCTTTCACCCAATATCAAATACCACCAATATATCCAAACCAATTAAGCCTTATTATTATTTCTGATTCCTAAATCTCATTTTAAAATGCACAATCTGTTTGGTTGTCCAAGTAATTCATTCTCCTCTAAAGAAAAAAAAGCATAATTTTAAGACTAGTCAAATCTTTTCACTGAACTACGTTTTCATAACAAGGTATATCTCAATACTAAGAAGGTTTCATCACCTTAACTAAACAGGTATAACCGTGTTGTCACAGTCATCAAGAGAATAGAAGTTATTATTACTCAGTTAAATGGTATTGCCTGAGCTCTCACAGAACTAGTTAAGTTCTTGCCAAATTAAAGATTCTTGGCTTAACATTTTCGTGATATCCTAGCATTCTGAGTAGGTTAATATTTTTATGAATGCATTTCAATGTATGTGGTTAAGAACCATAGAATCCTAGAACCATTATTGTTAGAAAAGACCAATAAAATCATCCAGTCCCTTCACCACCAGGTCCACTAGATATGTCACTCAGTGCCACATCCACATGTTTCTTGAACATATCAAGGATTTTCATCATAACAGATGCTCTCACTGGAAAAAAAATTTAGACAACTGCCTGTTTCTTACAAGTCCTTGATTTACTAAATGCTGGTAGACAGACTAGTCACTGTCACAGTGTGTGCAACGGCCTCCAAGCATATAAGCACAAGATGATCAAAAGATTTTGAGAATAGAAGCACAGATGATAACAGAGACATCAAAGATAGAAATATCATTATCAACAACCAACAAAAGAACAGATTTGCATATCATTAAAGGAATGCAATCTTGAGAGCTGAAATTACCAGTTTTAGAACAATAGGAAAACAAACAACATATAGCCCACATGCATAAACAGTGAAAACATTAAGGACGTAACCAGAAACAGGAACAGCTCTACCATGTGTGCATCCCCAGCAGAACTCTTTAATCCTGAGAAAATACTTTTTTCTGTCTTGTGCTAAGTATGGATGAGGGACATTCTGGTACTATGCCCAGCACCAGACCAGAAAATGTCCAACAGGACTGGATGTAAAATGTGCTTACATGTTGAGATCCTCATCTGCTTAGAAGAATTAGAGACAGAACTCATAAGAAGACAAATAAGAAAGCTGTAAACTCTACAAAAAAAAATATAGACAAAAGACCACAGATGGAAAAATTATCTCCAGCATTCTATCTCCCAGTGGAATCCAAACCATGTCAATAGTTTAAAAGCAACAGATCTCTGTCCTCCTTTTGATAATGAAAGTAACTCTCTGTCTTTTATCATTCATCGTATTCTGCTTTAGAAACTCAACAGGTACTTTCTACTGCATAACTGGGGTTAGAAAATTAAAACTTTAGAATGTAGAATGTGCTTTTGTGTATTGTGTGTACATTGTGCTTGTGTATATGTCTACTGTGTGTATTATCTGCTCTAGGCTTTTCACATAGAGTGTCTGATATTGCAGCAATAAGCCAGGATAAGCTGAAATGTAACACAGTTATTGATCAGAAGTATTAGTTGATACAGAAAGCTGTAAATTCTCTGATTAACACTTCTACAAATTCTCTAGTTTCCTCAGAGTTGTCATTTACAACATTGTTTATTCTAGCCCATAATCCTTCCTGAAAGGACTTAACACCTACTTCTTAGATACACGCAATGTGTATTTTAAAAGACACTGTACAAAAAAAAAAAAAAGAAAAAGAAAAAGAAAAGCAGTAGCAGTCATCGTTAGGCTTTAGTCTTTCAGTATCAAAAAGAATCTGACAGAAATTTCTCCATCAGCATCTGAATCTATGTGTTATCTGGCATTTGTGCAAGTTCAGGCTGCAGTAAATCATTTCCAGAGACTTAGTGATTTTTAAGAGCTGGTAAGTATTCCTGTTAAAAATAGCTGAAAAGCTATTATGCTTTCTGTTATATCTAGAGAACAATAGCTTGGGTGATTCTTTGTTTAGCCTCTGAATAGTTCAAGAATTCTTCTTCCAAACTCGTCAAATTAAAAAGAATTCTTCTTCCAAACTATGGTCAAACAAGGCAGCCTATGGAATCAGAGACAAGTAGCTATATATTGGGGTGTATCTTCAGTGAATAAGAGAGGGACGAAAGCATGATACAGGTTTTCTGATTTCATAAGATCAATGATATGAATTTTAACTCCAGTTGTATACTAGGTATAGGTAGAACCATAATTCTTTTTACAGTTAAAGTCACAATAATCCAGTCTTGCAGAGGATACAGAAGCACTTCACTTTATATATCCCTATGATAAGCATACGATTCTATGATAACTTCTTGTGGGCTCAGATGCATGTGTACTAAATACTTCTTTATGGTGGAAGTGAGTAAACACTGCTAATTTCAGCAACATGTATACTAACGTTGGAATCATGTGGAGATTACCATGGCCCCTGTGCAAGAATGACACACAAGCAGCTCCATATTATTTAAATCTTATTTCTGAGTTTGATAATGATTAATGGTAAAAGCACCCCATTGTGTGTGGCCCAAAGTTTCTATGCATTCTTGATAAAGACAGTTTCAGGAAAGATTACTTCAAGGATCCAAAAGGGTACTAGTGGGCTTTTGGCATATCTGCCTTGGAGATGGAGACATTAAGCAGCTGTGTACCTCACCTGGTTTCTTAAAGGACCCTTCTGTTTTGGGGTTACTAAGAGAACAGCAGATGTCAACCACTACTACAATAATGCACCAGTGGCAATATCACACCAACCAAGACTCCCTGTTTCCCATTCGCAAGCTTAATCACTATCCAGAGTGCTAAGAAGTAATCAACAAGACTCACACATCCTTTAACAGTTCTGTATGGTCAGCAAGTGGCCTGAATGAAGTCACGCCACTGCCAAATGCTGCCATGCTGGACATACTAGAATTTCAATATAAACTGGAGTCAAAGGTAGCCAAGTATTATGTCACTATTTATTTTGCTGGTATAGTACAGCCTACAGTTCACTTTCATTTGGAGTGGAACCCAATACACCTGGAATTACCTGCATCAGAGGTGAAAACAAAATCCTACCATTTTCAATAGGTTGATCCACACTGCTTTTTCCCTATTGGAAAAAGGGAAGCTCCTGAACACCTGCAATACATTGGTGATATCATCATCATGTGGGGCAGCACAGCAGAGGAGGTCTTTTATAAAAGAAAAAGAATACTCCAAATTCTTCTGAAAGCTGACCTTTCCAGAAAGCTAAGTAAGTTCAAGGGTTCTTCAAAGGAGACTCAGTTTGAGGAATAAAATGGTAGCATGTCATGATTTCCCTATGGATGAGATCAAGAAAATGACTTATATGTCTCCAATAACAGACAAAAAGGAAACACAAGCTTTCTCAGTTGCTGTGGATTTTAAGAGAAAGCATGTTCTGAATAGCACTCTGATTGTAATCCCTTTCTATCAAGTGACCTGGAAGAAGAACAATTTCACATGGGGCACTGAGCAACAACAGGACAAGATGTAAAAAAAACATGCTTTACTCTGTAGATGGGGAAAATGGCCATACCTATGCCTCCCCAAGTAGAACAGGGACAGTTTTACCGTAGATGTTACTGAATCTCCATCTCTAGTGATAATGAAAGCCCAGCTGAACATAGCTCCGAGCAGACTGTACTGGTGGACCTGTCTTTATCAACAATATTAATTTAGATGAACTTTGGACATACCTGTTGTCTGTACATGCTGTGACTGTGTGTGTCCATGGAGGGAAACCACTGTTTCTAGCACAATTATAATTATCTACAAAAGGTCAGTGAAACCTCATCTACAAGAGAACTGATGATTGTTGTCAGACTTAAAAAAAAATTCTGTCTGATCAGTATAGGGATACGAAATGATCTACAGAAACACTGTAAAAGATTTATCCTGATATTACTGCACAGCATCCTGATGAAGACCTTAGCCTGTAATCAGAAGAGAAAGCTACAGCTTTTGAATCAATAATTCAAAAGATCCTTATTTTTTACTGACTACAGTCCAGTGAGCAAGAATAAAACAACACATCTAAGTGGTGTTTGGTTACCATTCTAAGAAGACAGACAGTGAAGTGACAACTTCAGAAACTACAGAGTAAACTTTTGAGAACCTAGTAGGTTAAAGCCAAACACACGCAATCATAAAGCTTTGCAAATAAATTCAAAAGCCCCATTTTTCTTGACACCTTCCACTAAGAAATGTGTCAAAATGAGCCCTCAGAACTGAGACATGCTCATTGATATCAAACTGCTTTGTGCTTAGAAAACTGTCCACTAATGGATAAAATAATTATAAAGATGTACGTTGTTTTTATAGGTCTTTTGGTTTTCTGTGTTTTTTGTTGTTGTTGTTGTTGTTTATTTTGTTTTTCCACCAAAATTATCAGCATCATCCTCCCTCACAACAAGAAATGCTTTTCAGTTTTTAAATTGTGACTCATGATGACTCTTTCTACTATAAAACTAATTTTTTTCTCTCTCTTCCATGTTTTATTAACAGGTACCAACATTTTTTTTTCCTCTCTTTCAGCATAAGAAAATTTAATCTTGTAACTGGAACGAGAAGTAGCTGCAGGAGCAACAAGTGCAGGACGGTAATTCAGGAGGCTCCAAACCTTCCTACCAGTAGGTGGAGCAAAAATGTCATTAAATATAGAGACGGACTCAGAACTAGAACTCTCACCTGTAGGATGTGCTCCTCTTCTATTCTGTGTTCTGATTGCTCATTCCAGTGAAGACAGCTAAATGCCTCTGATTTTTGTTTAGCTTAAAGAGTAAAGGAATTTTGTCTGATATAGCTTTCAGAGGCAGAATAAGGAAAAAAATGCTCTGCCACTTTCTGCTCTCCTACCTGCTTATCTTCTCTGTACGTGGGGAGGGCTGTGAATGTGGCTCATCACAGCACTGCTGTGAATGTATACTTATGGACTTCTGTTTAGCTGGTGATTGCCTTGCATGCAGTTCTGAGCTCAGTTCAACTGATTATCCCTTCATCCTTTAGTTATTCTATGTACATTGTTTCATTTCCTAGAACAGTGTTATTTGAAGCCACATGAAAGATAATGCATATTCGCAGAAAAAGGTATTCCTTTTCCCATGCTGGTTTTATTTAGTAAGGGATGTACTGAGGAAATAAACATGCTACAAAACCATATATCTTTCAAATACACAGCCTCAAATATGAAGCACCTCAACTGTGCCAAAATGTTGATAGATTTTCACTCAGTTGGTACTCAATAAGCTATTAGATAGAATAGCTTATACATTAAAAGATCTTGAAAGCACCTTTCAACTTTATTATGCTTCTGCAAGCTATGGATTAATGGGAATCAGCATGGGTCTTGTTACACAGAGAGGAATACCTACAGGAATTAACATTTAAACTGAAAATCACACAATGAAAAGCCTTGTCATCTCCTGACAGAATCATGCCTGCTGATTCCACAGTTCAAAACAAAACACAGCTTTATATTAAATCATAGATGAGCATGAGGATTTAGATATTTAGGTTGGCCTTTGAAAATGACATTGCAGTTAATCATCAGAGGCTTGAATAAAAATGCAGTTAGAATTAGATTTATCAGTCATTAGGAACTTCCTGAAGCACCCAGGTATCTCTAAACACAACCGTTTTAACAGGGATTTAGGTACTTCATCAGCTAAAGTTAATTTCATCATCTAACATGAATGACTAACTTGATTTTGTTTTAATTGGCTGTGCTTATTAACAAAATAGACTTCTTCACAAAGTAATATTTATAGGCTTCCTAACTGGAAGAAATGACACTAATAACATTTTTGGTATTTTAATTAAATGATGAAAGGGCAGCCAAGACTGAAGTCTGATAACATTCAACTTTAAAAATTATTATTATTTTTTACTTGGAAGCAGTACAGAAGCTATTTGATTTTTAAATACAAACCAGTTACCAAATGTTTGATGTACTATATAGAAAAATGTTCATAGATATTAACAAAGTCACCTAGACACTGTATAAAAGATTCTGAACCACTTGCTAAAGCTCTTATTAACTTCTAATGCAGTGGATGAAATTTGACTGTGCTTTGAGATTAAGGCGAACAATTGTAGTTTAAGTGTTTACCACTTAGTACACAAAGAAAAGAAGACATATTTAGGCCAAACTTTCTTCTCCTCCTCCTCCCTGTCCTTTGCAACTTTCAGCCTTGCTTATGTAAAATTTGGTACAGAAAAGTTGTCCCAAATTAGCATTTCATTGGCATACACAAAAAATTAACAATAACCTCGCAAGCTCTCTCCTGTAAGACCATATGTTTGAGATTTCATACTTAGTCGAACAAATTTCAACACTTGGTTCTGTGAAGGCTCGTGATATCTTTCTCAGCAATAAAAAAAAAGGATAGTAAAGTGTACCAGATTGAAATAAACTGTTAATGTAAGCATTTTGATTTGCAGTGGAGGAGAATGATGATACCATAGTTTTGATAGCTAGTTTATTTCTTATTTTATTTTCCTTATTCTATGGCTTGGAAATATATATCTTGCTACTCACTGCTCACTGGAAACAGGTGTTGACCGAAATGCAATATCACTCACTTATATTTGACAAAGCAGTGACTTTTATTTCCCTGTTTGTTGAGAGAGTAGAAAAAAAATACATATTTTTTATATGCATCCCATACTCAAAGCAAAAAAATGGAAAAATAAAAATACGTAATACTGATAAATTCTGTCAGAGTAGAAGTATAAAAGACATATTTCTTGCAAACGACTCTCAAGTTATATTCCTTTGAAATCTGACTCGTAGTAAACACCTGAATATATGCTGCAGAAAAATATTTTTTTAATATAAGTAGTCTTATATTGTTCATAATTTTCACAAGCAAAATTGTCCAAAAAATTCTCTTTAAGTTTAGTTTATAAATATAGTTAACTTTTAGAATCTTAATAAAAGAGCTAGTTACTATACTTTGCTAAATTTAACAAGCTTAATTTTAAACTCTCTTCTGAAGTCAGAGATTTCAGTCCCTGAAAATACTTTCCACAAAAAAAATTCTTAACCTTATTCATCCTTTTTATGTTTGTTAAGTAATACCAGAGTAGTACAAAGAAATTTTGAGAACTCAACATCTAGAAGAGTAATTATCTTTTCAGCTATAAAAGAAAGAGTAAATGCTTGCAGAAGCCCAGATAAAAAGACAAGAAAGTCCTTCAAAAAGAGGCATTATCAATTTATAAATTGGTATTATTATTCATTTACCTGTTTGACTTAACCCAGTTTCCTTCTTTGGGGAAACAACTTGCTCAGAGCAGAGGATGTCATCTGCTTTGATTTAGCAAGGGTTTGTACATTCTCCCATGTCTATCTTCACTGAGAGCAGGTAATCATATCTGGATTGAACACATGAACAAAAAAATACCAAAACAAATGGGCGGATATCTGTCTGAACTGTCAAATTCAGAGGTTAATGTCTCAAATTAGCATCTGGTCCTGAGTGGAGTTTTCAGGGACTGACAATTGATCTGATACTGCCCTGGATCTCAGAATGCCAGACAAAGAGGATAATTTAAACCACTTTTTCACACAGTTCTCCTTGGACGCTTAAGCAAATTTTCAAAGAAAGAACTTCTTTAGGCATAAAATAATTGTCATGGCAATACTGAGATTATCACATTGTAATAGCTTGTTTTTCTTTCAGTTAGCTCTTCATTGGGAACCACTAAAATCATAGAAAGTTCTGAATCTATCTTTTTAATCATAGTTAGGCTAAATCCAAAGGAATCAAAAAACAGGCATAACATGCAATCATGCTAGAATTCTTTCTAAAAAACATTTGATGATTGAAAAGTTCTTGTATTCTCCCTCAAAAACTGATGTCTTAACAAACTCCTAGATATAATTTCAGCAGGTCAGGTAAGTATACACCATCATAATTTTAAGATGTTCTAAAGGTGCTGTTCAAATAATAGCAGCAGAACAGGTATTTAGAATTAATCTGTTTTATGAAGAGTTGCGGAGAATTGCTAAGCAAAGGTAAGAAAGATTAGTAAACAATATAGAACTGTAGCAACATTTTAGCACTTGTATCTTTTTTTGTTTATCTATCTAAATACATCTTCTGTATGACGAAATATAAATTGAGGTAGTCTTTCAATATCATTGCTGAAAAAAGTCAGCTACTATAAAAGGCAGTAAAAAATTAGTAATATGTTTTTGTTTTTGCAGGTAGTTGTGAGTATATGCGGCATCCAAATGAGCTGTTTGAACTTAATGCTTACTGCAAACAGTTCATTTCCCTTCAAGCATTACAATAACTTGTGTCATGATGAGGGTAAATGTTTTATTTCTAAGGCAGGTAAATTCTTGGTCTCTCTGGCATTAATTAGTATTGGATACTGTCACAGAATATTTTGCAGCCCTTTAGAAAGCAGTTTGATAGCTTTATTTCATTTGTGTATATGACATGACAAGGCCTGACAGCCAGCAGATTACACAATCCACATTAAACAGCTCCTAAATTCAGGAAAGTGCCATTTAAATTGAACCCTAGGGCTTCTGCCCATCAATATTTTCACTCCATTACAGGAATATCAATAGTTCACCAGCAGTGATTCAGAATCTTAATTCTATTATTTTCTCTGTGGAATTCTTGAGTTGTGTGCTTCTGCTCGCCTTTGGTTTTGAATAGCTAATTTTCATATCTTTTATCTTTCAAATGATTCATTAGCAGGCATTTGTTATTCATTTGGACTTCAAAAGTTTAGCAACTGTCCTCTTAAATTTAAAATTTTGTTGCATTTTGTAGACAGTTAACTTCTTTTTTCACTGATTCTTGCTTTTGTCCACCTTATTCTTCTTAAAGTGAATAAAAATCTCAGGTTAGAGTTGAACCAAACACTTGATTCCACTGAAATTGATGACCATCCTCTTAAGACATCACAACACAAGTAATCAAGGTTACGTATTTTTTATTTGTTTTCTTCAGAAAACTAAAGATTAACTGAAGGAGCTACACTAGCTTGTAATGTTATAAAGATCAAGAAAGTTTTCTTGTGATTTTTCTTTTGAACCATGACTCCTGTCCACAGAAGAAAAGGTCTTAATGTTTTCTACTTTGTAGTAGTTAGCAACATTTTTCAGTAACTCTTTATAATTATTCAACATACCACAACAGCAATAAATAAATCAGTACCTCCTAAAAGATCACTATAATGTAAAAGAATACTTCAGCCCTTCTGCTGATAAACTTGTTTGGACTCTATTATTAAGCATACGGTGTCTGACTAAGGTGAATGGGCATTTCCTTGAGAGACGTTTGTCAAGATGCAGTTTGAAAAAGTTAAGTACCATACTGCCTTAAAATGCTTAATGTTCTATAAATAATTTAGATATCCATTATTTATTCAGACTGTCTTTAAATTTGGCTTTGCCCAGACTGTGAAAACAGTTTATCTTTCAAATCTCAAAAATCTCATTTAGTATATATTTAACCTCATGAAAATTTGTAAATTTTTCAGTATATTCAACCACAATTTGTCGAAATATTTCACGTATTTTCTTTCAGCATTACAACAGCTGTGAACATGTTGGCCAAGGTACTGAACATGAACCGTTATTGAAACAGTAAAGAACTTTTCTGAAACCTGTACTGCTCCGTTACACAGTGCTTAGTAGTTCTTTTATTTCTTTAAGTAAATGTTATCTGTAGTATCAACTGATACAGTAATGAAAGAAAACATAGCAAAAGGTATTTCTCTATCATGTAGAGAAAAATGTCACTTCTGAACTAGATTTATTGCACTTTAGAAAACCATCCAGCAACAAGAACAACAAAAAAAGCCTGATGAGAAAGCAGCATGACAGCTTGAAATTATTTGGACAGCAATGCCAGTGCTGCTTATTGAAGGCTTACCTGTGGAATTTTTTTTGTATTATCCGCATACAGGTTTATACAGACACTGAAAGAAAATCAGTGTTACTGAAAACAAGTGACAAGATAAGAAATATGAGGCAAGGAAGGTTCCTGTGAAATCATGGGCAACAATATGCAACAATGACAGCCTTAATCCTCGATGGTTAAACTGGAGTAGCTTCCCTTTCTCCACAGAAGAGAATGTGGCAATTCAAAGAGGAACATAAATACAATCTTAAGCTATTAGAGAATCCATTGAGACTCTTCAGTTCAGGTTGTCCTGTTCAAACTAGTTATGAACTACTGTTATGAAAGGCAAGAATAGCTAGATTGATGGGGCATATTACGCAGTTTCAAGAAATAAACAGTCTAATATTAACACTTGTAAGTTCCTGAGGGAGTCATCCTCACACACTGCACAGAATTCCAAGGAATGATTGCTCATCAAGGGAATTCTTATCAGAAACATTATCATACCTCCAGACTGACAGATATTTTTTCTAGTCAGTCTCCCAAAACAGTACATATCATCTGTTTTTGCCAACTGTGTTACCTTTTCCTGCTGTAAAAGATAATGTCAGGTTTTAATATGCCTATACAAAAGTTTGGAGACATCGTATCTAAATACTAAAAATTTTCTTTCTTTATTTTTCTCCATGGACACTAGCAGATAAAAGACTTGTTGAGATCAATTAATCTTGGTTTGAATGAAAATATATGACAATAATATTCCTGATCAGAAGATAGTACTGGAGATAAAGAATCTTCGAAGATGTACTCTATCCTGGATTGTATGGCCAGCAGGTTAAGGAAGGTGACTTTGACTCTCTGATCTGCTCTCATGGGACCTCACCTGGAATATTGAGTCCAGTTTTGGATCCCCCAGCAGAAGAATATTGAGCTGTTGGAGCAGGTCCAGAGGAGGGACATGGAGATGATCAGAGAGCTGTAGCATCACCCCTACAGGGATAGGCTGAGAGATGGGGTTGTTTCCTGAAGGGAGCCTGCAGGAAAGCTGGAGAGGGACTTTTTGTAAAGGCATGTAGTGACAGGATGGGGGGAAAATGGCTTTCATCTGGAAGAGGGTAGACTTAGACTACATTTTAGGAAGTAATTCTTTACTGTGTGGGTGGTAAGACATTGGAACAGGTTATTTAGAGAGGTTGTGGATACCCCCTCTCTGGAAGTATTCCAGGCCAGGCTGCATGGGACTTTGAGCAACTTGGTCAAGAGGGAGGTGTTCCTGCCTATAGCAGGGATTTGGAACTAGATGATTTTAATGGTCCATTCCAACCCAAAACATTCTGCGATTCTATGATTCCACAATACTAGTCATTTTGAGGAGCAAAACCTAGAAAACAGTCCAATCTAATTTCACAACTCTGACTGTGATTCTGGGATTACCAAAGTCTGTTTTTCTACAGACACATGCTCCTCTTTGACCATATTCTGCCTTTCTTAGTAATACTTTATTTTTCTTACTTGCATGGCTACAGCTTTCATTGATACTTCTATTTCCAGATAATTTCAACATTTGGAAGCAGCAGTCTTTTCACTTGGCAGAAGTGGTCTAAGAGCTCTAAGAGAGAGACATTAGTTTCTTCAGAGAAGCAGCAGAAAGTTCAGAGGAAGCATATGGCTACTCAGTGTTGTATAGAAGATAATTAAACAGTTCATTATATATAAAGTGATTCTGATAATAGTTTACATATTTAAATATTTATGCTTGGTATCTGACATGATCAGAAATTGTGACACATGAGGACTAGTGACTTACACTATGCTTTTGTGGATTATTTTTCTTCTGCTGAATCTGTCAGACTCTTGGAAGTGCCAGGGTGGTCTAAAGGATAACATAATAATCTAAACCAAGAAACTCAGGCATCTGTGAGTGCATTTGTTGCCATTTAAGAAGCCAAAAAGTAGTAGGAGCATTTACAGCTTGTTGCTACATTGAGAATTGTAAAATCGAGCAGTTTGTGAGGAGTGATATCACCTTCCTAGCAAATGAACAAGGACAGATGCAGACTTTACCAAGAATCTATTCCTGACGTGAGCTAAGTTTTCTAAGTTAAAGTGAACAGAGAATCATAAACACTAGGAATTAAGGCATTAGACAGCAGTTGTACATCTAAAGGATTACTTAATTTTTATTCACTGTCTTACTGGAAAAAAAAGTATGAATACACTAAAACACTCAGCTTCTTCTTGATATAACCTAAATTAACATGGACAAAGTCTCTGTAAATATAAAGAGCTGAGAACATCAGGTAATAAGAATGAAAGTCTAGTGTCAAACTTGAAATAAGAAGATTAATTTAATTTCCCTATTTCTTACCCCTTGTCACAGAAAAGGATTAACACTGAGCCATTTTCTGCTCTCATTAGAGTATTTGTCAAAAAAAATGAGTTATCAAAATTTTAAATGTCTCATTTATTGTAAAGGACCAGAGCTATTCTACTGTATACTCCTCACACTGAGTAGTTCATTGTGTAGCAATTTTGTTCCTGCTTTTTTTCCTAGCTCTACTAGCCTACCAAGAATAGATAACATTTATCAAAATCCAACATTGGGTCAAAAAGCAAATACATTATGAATTACATGATTAGTAAATAATCATGTCTACAGAAAGACATAGTCTGTTGTAAAAACAGAAAGTACAAAAATATTCAGGAACTTAAAAGAAATCAATGGTTGAAAAACATAACAATGTTCAGAAGTATTCAGAACAAAACTTAGAAATTCATGTCCCCGCATTTACAAGTATTTTTCATATTGAAGAGTCACCAGATATGAAAGGAGTCCTACACATTGATCTTTTATCTTAGAATGAGTAAGAAGAACTGTCATTGTTTTGTGATTTTTGTTCTTGGTATTCCACATCTTAAAATCATGAAAGGCACTGGGAGTTAATGCTTCAGTTACCTGTAATACTGTATTTCTGGGTACCTGGTTCTCAGAAGAGAGGAAAAACCACAGATCCCAGAGAACTTCACATTCCTGTTTTCCACTCAGAGGGAAAGATAAAACTGCATGGAAGTCCCAAGACTGCCTCTTTTGGGGCTCATCTGCAGTGTGTACTCCCTAGTCATCTTGCCTTCAGCTTTAGAGTAAGGCCTTCAGTTTAGAACACTCTCTCCCTTTATTTCATTTATTAGCTTGAATTCCAATTATATTGTATTATATCGTGTTATTCTGCATTCCGATAGTTGATGCTGTTTTGGTTTTAGGCACTTTCCCTTTTCCCATCTTCTTCTTTCCCTGGGTGTGGGTCCATGGGTACCCTGCATCATTAGCCACAGAACTGGGCCAAATTGGTTCATAAACCATCGACAAGAACAAAGAGGAATAATTAGCCAATTGTATAATAAGACATAAAATTGTGAGAGGAAAAAGTGCACCAGAAAGAAAACACAAATGTATGGTTGTCCATGGGATGGATATTCATTGTTTAGAAGGTATCAGAATTATGATTAGTGTAACCTGGCTTTCTTCTCCATCTCCATCCGTTACAATAACCTGTTTCCCAATGTATTTATGCATATTATGATTCAAATATGTTAGTAGTCAATTTATTCCAGTGTTTATTAACTTCCCTTTCTCTGTTTTTCGGTATTAGCTTCATATAATTTCTTGTGAAATTCACTTTAAAAAGTCACATTTACTAATATTTCTGCAGAGGAGTAATTAAATAATTGTATTCATTTAATATTATCATGAAAACAGAAAAAAATAATTTTGAGGTTTTAGTACCAGCATTGCAAATAACTATTACAAAAAAGGTGTCTCCTTCATATTTTATTGCTGACTCCGTTTGCAGCTGTATTGCTCATATTGCCATCAAAGAGATTTAATAAGATTAGCAACACACCAGTATTCCTTAAAAATCTTTTCATGATGAACTACACAGAACAATGGAAGGAATCCAGGGCTTTATAGAAGGCTTTTCCTTAAATGCAAAGCAAATAAATGTAAACAAAACAAAGCAGAAAAATAAAGACGCGATAGAACATCTCTCTAAGCAGTCTATTATCGTGATACCTTCAAACTTGTAAGAGGACCCTGCCTTATTTTTTAACTTCTTTTTTTTAACTAAAATCTTGGTCTTAGTTGAGAATAACTGTTGTCTCAACTGTATTGATCAAATCAGTGCACAAGAATATCAACATATGACAATTCAACTTGAAAAGATATATTGCATTTGAAATAACACAGAAATGAAAAGTACACATTCTGATGTACTTTTCTTTTCTTCCTGAAAGTACAGGGGATGCTGTTTGTTTGTTTTTGAAGATAAAGATTGAAAATATTGCAAAGAAATCGAATTACTCATATAGAGGCCACAAAAGCCTGTAAGAGTTTCAAGACCTAAATTGTTCAGGAAACATGCCTGGATGGGCAATTTAGTCATTATAAACCAAAATGATCTTTGTCATGCATTTTATTCTCTGTTTCCTTTTCTGCTCCTGTCACTATTCTACTAGAAACACATGAGTTTTTAATTCAGTGTGTGGAAAAGAGCTTACCTATTGACAGCACAGAACTATGATATCATGTGAAGTAGCTGAAGGAACAAGTCCTTTTACCTCGAAAATACATCCTCAGACAGTCACCCAGAGCAATTTAGTCCTGGAGTACCATCGCACATTTGCATTTATGTTCATGAAAATATATCAGTCCTGGATTATGATTTCAATAACACTTGTAAACACAGTATCAGAGATTCAAGCAAGTCTAAGTGATGTTTAATTGTGTGCCTTCTTGTCATGTTTCTCATTTGGTTAGAGAAAGAATATCAATAAAGTAGATTGTTCAACTAAATTAACCTCTGCTTCCTTACAAATAAGAGAATCTCTCTCCTGATGATACACTGATTAACTTATTTCTATGTACAGCCCTAATGAGTTGCAAGCAATGTTTCTTAAATGAGTTGCAAGCAACGCTTCTCAATGGACACTGCTCTAGGTATTTTACAGAAATCTCCTCTCTATTATAGCTGCAATAAGTGAAATACCAAATATAAATAGGGGATCACCTTTGACAAATATGAAATCCTCAATTGCAGCAATGAAAAGATAAAGACGGTTGTGAGAGGGTTCAAGTACACAGAAGGCTATAAAGACTATTTCCTGCTTAAATGCAAACTATGACCTTCTGCTTAGGCTGACTTCTGTTTATAACTTCATGAACAATCCTTTTCATGCCAAAATAGAGTTTATGACTAACAAATAACTGAAGCGTATTACCAAGCACCCACTACTCCAGCTGCTTTGTATATGTATTTTAGCTGCAGGACTTGTAAATTATAAATTATGCTATTATTATCTATGCTTTACTGTCAGAAGACTTGAAAGACAGCTGAAAATTGAACTGTATTCATGAGTTAAATATAATCTACAAATGTTTTAATTAATTACACTTAAATGGCCTTCCTGATTAAGAGAAAAATGAGATTTCCGCGCTGATACTCTAGAAGTCTTTGAACTTGTTGCAATATATGCAGGTTTCCTGTTTTGCAGTGATTCCTATACACAGCCCCTCCCAAATATTTTGGAAAAAAAATATCAACAAAACAAATCACCACCAACAAAAAATATCAACAAACTGGTGAGTTTGCAAAAGTAGAGTGTATTAATTATGCTTTCCTTATATAGAAAATCAGTTCTAAAAAGATCTGAATCATAGAATCATAGAATCACAGAATCATAGAATCATAGAATGGCTTAGATTGGAAGGTATCTTAAAGCTCACTCTGTTCCTTATACATACATATATATTTAGAAATTCTGTTATTCAAGCTGATGACTTGCATGATATCATGATAGTCTTACATGATGAGTTTTTGGTAGCAGAAGAGGTGGAGGAGTGCTGCAGGTGTGTCTATGAGCAGAGCCCAACACTGCCTCATGTCAGACCAGAGCATCTCCAGCTGCCAGAGGGGAGTCATTTGCAACACTTGGAGAGAAGTGGAGAATATGTTTCTAGCTTGCTTTTAGTTTCTCCCTGTTCTATGATGTCACTATTTTGCAGTTAATTACACTAATCTTGCTATGCTAAGTTTTTTAGCCTGTGATGGCAATTGGTGAGAAATCTCCCTGTCCTTACGTCAATCCATCAGTTTTATTTTAAATCATATTTTCTCACCCCACACTTTTGAGGATGGGGAGCTATCTGTCAGTGTGAAACCACCACGGAGATACAGTATTTGGAGACTAGGAGGAACGATAGATACTCTGATTTGGTAAAAAGCAGACTTTAATCATGCTGTTGTAATGCTAACAAGAAACAAAGGGGAAAACTTTTCCTTATGGTTACCAAGATTTTTTTCTTTAGGTGACTCAATTCCTCAATCATCTTAGACAAAACCCAACAGTGCGCACTGTGAACTCGTACATATGGGTATTGTCTTGTTAACACCTGTTGGAACAGAGCTTTGATCAACATTTTAGCATTTCTGTGACAGCATTTTTAGTCTGTACTATCTGATGTGCTAAGCTTTGCTGTTTTGCTCAAATATTTAAAATATCCAAAGTAAATAATATTCTTCAATGAAGGAAGTGTATTCATACATGCTATTTCATAACTCTATATTTCTTGTCCTTACAGCTGTCCAACACACTTAGTAGCCAGAAAAAAAAACACCAAAGGAGCTTCTCATTTACACTGTTGCAAGGCTTGCATTCAAAAGAAGCAAGCAAATGGGGAAAGCATCAACTTTAATGAGGTTTGGCGTCAGCTGTCATTCACAAAATTGTGCTGTGATGTCATTTTACCTTTTTGCTTCCTCCCACAAGACTTCTTTTTAAGTCATACTGAAGCCAGCTTTTACTCAAGTATGCAACACATTCAATTTTAATTCAATAAAAGCCATAAGCAGCTAGCTCTAATCTAGCTGCTAGGACTAGCAGCTGAAGTGTTGGAACTACATTTCTGTCTCGGATTAGGTTTTATGTAGAAACACATGAGAACTCCTTTTAAATGCTATTGAAACAATACCTGATCAGATATTTACAGTAGAATTGCCCATAAAAAAAACACAATATATTTACAAAAGTTGATGGGGATTTTTTTTTTCTTTTTTGAAAAATGTTTTAAAGAAGACAGATAAAGGTATGATTTGGATATATAACTTGTATGAAAGTCTCTTCTTTTCTTATAGAGATTTAAATTTTCCATCTTGAAATGACAAACACGGACCTGCTTACAGCAGACTCTGGTGTACATAACAACACACAATTTGAAATATATCCAGGGAGAGCCTTATAAATTCTAAATATTTTATCTTTCCCTCTGAACGGAAAACGAGAACACAAAGTCCTCTTGTGTATGTAGCTCTTCTCTTCTGAGAACTAGGTATGTGGAAATTCAGCAGTCCATGTAACTGAAGCATTAACTCTTTATCTCCCAGTGCCTTTCATGATTTTATGATGTGGAATACCAGTAACAAAAATTATGACACCATGAGAGGGAGAAATTAAAGATCCTGATATTCTATTAAAAGAGAATGCTATTTAAAGATGTTGATAAGAGGGTGCATTTCGTTCCAGTATTCAGATAGAATAGCCTACACTGGCAGCTTAAAAAGTCATTTTTATACAGATATTTACTTGGTAGAGGAGCTCTGTAATGACATGCAAGCTTGAATACAATCAGTATAAAATTCTGTGAATTTGTGACTGATCAGTTCATAGTGCAATCCTCATGAACTGACACCAAATAAGTACAAATGAATGGATGACCAACAGCTGATACTAGTTTATTGCAGAAATAAGGGTTATTTCCCACCTCAACTATAATGCCAATTGCACTGGTTGGGAGTGTCTTTACCTTCACCATTCTAACACCTTATTATATTTGTTGAATGAATCAGTTGTCAAGCTGAAGAAAGACGAAAAATATACCAAATTTTTGTTTGTCTGGAAGGTTAATTGCTGCTGCTTACGTTTCATTCAAGTTTTCACGGTAGACAAATTGCTATCTTAAAGAGTGAGCTCAAGTTTTCATTGTGTAAATACTTCAGCAAAAAACTTGGCTGAAAGAAAGTATTTTCATTAGCTGAACTATTCAAATTGAAATTTACTCTTCTCCAGGTCAGCCAGGTAAAGTCTCACACATGTATTCCTTCCACATTTGTCTTTGTAGTTCATCATGTGGCTACTGTAACTATAGCAGAATATGTTTGAAAGACTGTCATCTGCTCTACTGAAATTACTAGCATTCTTTTTTTTTCTTCAGCCAGGTACTTCACACAATGTGGTGTTTTCCCTCTGCTTGTGCCACAATAATTGCTATACACACACACATATTTATGTATAATGCTATGTATGAAACTGGTGATCATTTTCCAACAAAATAGTCAGTTGTTTAAGTGATTTGAGATTTTTGAACAAAGTTAAGTAGACCTACTTATGATTAAGAGTCATTTTTTTCATATGCTTAGCATACCTGTTCTAATAGGAAGAAAGGGGGGAGGGGGGGGGCTGGAGGTAGCATCTTTCCTGTTTCAGCAACAGATTCGGGAGGACTGGTGTTTCTCTTTGAACAGGGGAAAGAATGCCTAAGTTGTCATAAGAGTTTTCAGACTCACAGGAGATAGAGAAACATAAATACTTCCTTGTTGATCGCAAACATTGTTTAATTTACTTTAAACTATGAATGATTTTTGTGATTATTATAATGGATTTTGGTACATATTCAAATATTTCCAAACTACAGAAAACATCAGAGAAGCTTTCTTCTACCTTGTCGTGTTAGTATTACATACTCAACTTTTTTTCCATCTTAATCTGCATCATCTCAACGACACATATTCCACATAATAGATAGGCATGCCCAAGAGACATTTTTCCCCTGGCAACTAACAGTATAATAAGGAAATGGGATTTTAGATCTATTTTTAGCACTGTTGTGTCCTTAAAGTTGCCAACATATTCATCTTTCTTTGGTTTCAAGGCTTAAAATCCAAATATCTGAAATATGATGAGAGCTGTTAATTTGGCACTCAAGATTTCAGACAAGGTACTTAACCTTTTATGGAATAGGTGCAAGAAGATATATATATGTATGAATGTTTGTCAGACAGTGTAATGAAGTGAACTACAGTTGATTTATTAATTCTGTGATGACTTAGTTAGTTAGATCTATTTTAATGATGCCTAGTTACTGTAGAAAATATTCTACAGGAATTGATTCTGTTGAAGCACTAACTGTTGCTCCAAATACAGAATCAAGGGAGATAAGAATTTCCTTTGGTGAAGATTCTTCTTTGCATTTCCTGTATTTCTCTGTTAGAAAGTATAGTTTTCCAAATCCAGAAATGAGAAAAAGTCACAGGAGTCAAAATGTTAAAGAAAACAGTAGGGAAAAGACAAAATAAACACATTCAGAAAAAAAGAAAAGAAAAGAAAAGAAATAAAAAAGCATGTATATCAGTAAGAAAGTAGAATCGTTAAACTAAATAGATAAATTTGCTTCTTAAATACACTGAGTCAAGCACAGAAAGGGTTTTAAAAGATTTTCTATATATAATCACTGAATGAGTTGCATAGAGTTATTAGATTGAAGCAAATTAGTTAAGTAACAATTTGAATTTGAACACTGGAATAGCAGTGCACCTGTTAAAATTGCTACATTCTCTTACTTAGGTACCTGTTTCAGTGTACTTAAATAATGAAATATCTAAACACTCCCAGGGAAATAGGTGATGCCTATGAAACGATTATGCAAGGATAGAATGAATGTGTTTTTGCATTCACTCTTCAGGTTACAGAGCTGGAATTTACTTCTGAAAAGACAAAAAGTCCAATAAAAGTCAAGACATAAATTGAAATCAAACATATGCACATGAAGCAAAAGAAATGTCTGGAAAATAACAGTGTATTATTTTTTCACCTAATTTCCTGATATTTTCCTAATCCTAGGAAATTTCCTAATCCTAGGAAATACAGCTATTCTTCTATGGAAAGCAAAAAGTGTACTTTATAGTCTTTAGCAGGTAGTTTACGAGTTTCGGTAAAAAAAAATAAAATAAAAATAAAGAAACAACAAACCTTTACCCAGAGATTCTATTATAGTCAAAATATAACCAGTGTGGGAACAATTCAGTTAGGAAACTACTAAGTTTTTCAAAATAAACATTTTTCCTGTCTTTAGTTATGAAATTTCAGTTCAGATGCATTATAGTAATTCCTTTTTTGCCACATCAGAATTAACTATGCTATTGTTTTGGTTTTTTTACTTGTTTGTTTGTTAGTTTTTGTTTTAACGTTTGAAATTAACATTCTCAAATGCAGTGAATAGCAAACAATTGTCACTGAAAATAATCATTTTCTTAGCACTGTGGCTTTCCAGTTAAGAGAACACCATCCATTTTCTCTCAAGGACATATCATCTATCTTCTACTTATTCTCTCAGATGTAAAACTACTAATCATTCTCTTGACAATTAATTTGCTGTAAGTACATAGTTTTACTTTAAAATCCTAAGGAAACTGCTTTCACTGTCAGGATTTCAGATGCTCTCGGGATCCTGTTGAATGAAATACAGTAAAGAGAACTTAAAATATAAAACAAACATTCTGTTCCAGAATGCTAATTATAATCAGTAAGTTCCATAACAGATTCATCTTTTTAATATTTTGAACTACAATCCAATTTTTTACCAGTATATCCTTTTAATTCCTTTCTATATATTGAAATAGACTGAATAATTATCATATTGTAATAACCACAGTGAGTAACAGAAAGCTAAGGCATCAAATTGATTGGCTGTTTCATAAAACTTGGACAGTAACTCAAAATACAGTGTTTTCAAAGAATCTTCTTCCCACTTTCTGTGACTGGCACTTTTTCACTGTAAATTTGTTCTTGGTATCTCCAATAAATTTATTAAGATACTTTAACTAATGCAAGTCAGAGGCAGAAATAATTTAGATTTGTATTTAGTACAGCTTGGCTATGAGCAGCCTAAGCACCAAGAACTATCACTGATATGACTGAGTTTTTACCATTACTTACGTAAAATATTGTTTGAAAACTGAAGTTGACAAAAACAGAATATTATTAAGTTAATATGCTTTTCAGAGGAAGCTGTGAATCACATATTTATAATTAGGTTTCTGCAGTTTCTGAATACTACGAGTTTTCTTAGAATTCAGGAAAGTTAAGAACAGCAGTATATATGACATCACAAAGAAGTGTATAGTAATAAAGGCACTAATTGTCTATACAAACCATAACTGTTTTTTAATACAAAGGATTGTATGGAATTTGACTAAAAAAACAGTGAAGTTGTCAGAAATAATTATGCACAGGTAATTATTTGACCTTATATTACTTACACTATAAATTAAAACAGGAACATAGGAATTAAACTGAAAGAATTCACACAGGAAGTGGAATCTGAAAATTTATTTCAATGATATTGTCATTTTCTGACCAGTTTATGAAAGAATATTCTGCTACTAAAAAGACCTCACACCTTTTTCATGCTATTTGTTGCTAGTGGCCAGATCTTGGAGGTACTGAACACCAAAACTGAATTACAACCCTATGTTGTTCACTGCTCTTTTAAACTTCCTTGCAAGAAAATTAGCATTGCTCTGAGCTTGTAATCAACAAATACATTTATGATTATCTATGTATCCACATTTATAACTTCAATTATCTCAGGAAGTTGACTCGGAATTAATAAATAAAGGTATTTGGGAATGATATCTAGTTACATTTCTGGTAAGAACAATTTGCATGAACTTTTCTTCATTAACAGAATGATACATCCACGATTTGAATCATCACTCAATTTTCAGACACCATTTCCACCAACCAATTCAATATTCAACAATTCTTGCCTTATAGGACAGATTCCATGGAATTTTCAGCATACTGGTTCTACATAATTGCAGTAGAAGACAATCTTTAAACCAGGCTAGTTCTAGCTACTATTTACTTTAGCAAGATCTCTGATGAACTAATAAATAAATAAAATAATCACAGAAGACACGTTTTTTTCTGCAGTATCATTCATTCTTCTAGAAGTCTGAGCAAATGCTGTTCAACTAACACTGCTGGTGAAATGCTGTAATGATCATCTGAAAGCAGTTTAGATAAGGATAAAAGAATCCAGACCCTAAAGTCATGGATATATCTAACAACTTTCCTGAAGTCTGACTTCATCTCAGCACAAATACTGGCAACTGCTGCTGGAAGTCCCCAAGGCCTCCTCTCCTCCAAGCTGAACAATTTTTAGAAGCATACAACATATACCAAACATTTGTTTGACAAGTTCAAATCACAGACTTGAGACTATTTTTCCATACTACCCCAAATATCGTATCTTAGCTATACGCAAGTAGAAGTAATCCTTGAATATTTTTAGGTATTAGTTCTACACTTAAATTTTAATAAACCAAGTAATTCCATCATAGTTTAATTTAGTGACTGATTATGTGATCAGAGACAACATTTAAAATAGACCTTTTAAATATGCATATTAATATCATACAGGAATAGTGTCTTGACAAACTAAATATAAATCTATAGTGAGGACCTAAATTGAGATTTGAATTGTGGTGAGAGGGGTTGGAAATCTCCTCAAGAAAGTTTTTAGGCCCAAAATAAGAGCATCAGGTGGTGGGTCCACACCTATATTTAGTCTGGTTTTACATTCCTAAGCAGCTTAAGATTTTTTTCTTTGTTTGAGCTTCAGTAGATTTAAAGATAGAAGCTATTTACTGTACTGTGTGATTCAGAATATTGTGTTACTCAATACCTCTAATAAATAAAATGCTTTTCTTTAATGTTAACTCCCTAGCAAAGCTAATTGTGCAAAACCTGTCTCAAAGGAGTCAATATGTGAACACTTTAAAATATTTTTTTTCCAGCTACTTTGGTTTTCAAAGAAAGCAAGAATATTTCTAAGAAAACAGAATATTTTCATAGACACAAGAATCTAGAAGCTTGTTTCTATGGCTACCGAAGGTTATTTTCTCATATTTCTTTTTTACAAAAACATTATTATATTGTATTATATTGTCAGAGAACCTTAAGGTGAAAAGCACTGTCCTGAAACAACAAAAGATCAAATACTTACTAGAAGTACATATAAAACATGCCATTTATACATGCCTTCTTTGAGAACTACAATTTAATGTCATTTTCAAAACAAGTCACCCTAAAGATTGTTATTCACAGAAATAAGATTAAACTAGCACTGAAACGATGAAACTTAGTCCAGGACTGAAGATCACTTGCAGTGAAATAAAATATATTTATCCCCAAAGAACACTGTAAATGGATCTTGTCAGTGGCCAGGCTAACTAAGTAGTGTATTTTCTTACTAGCTTCCTACAGATAGACCACAGAAAACAGGAAATTAAATTATGCTAGAACACAACAATATAGAGATTTGTCAGTTTATTAGTTTGTTTAATTAGTTGAGCGTGCTGCTAGACAAGTTTGCTTTCTGTCACAGTGTCTTAGTTTCAGCTGGGACAGAACTGCTCTCTTCAGAGTATTTGGTATGATACCGTGTTTTGTTTCCATGGGTAAAACAATGTTGATAACCCACTGTTGTTTATAGGTGCTGCTAAGTAGTGTTGTACAGAGGCCATGCACAGAGAAGGGCCCAAGGAGCTGGGAGGGAACAGAACTAGGACAACTGACTTTAACTGGCCAAAGAGATATTCCATATCGTGTATCAAGTGGAAGGGATCTTGAAGGGAGTGAGAGTTCACCTTGCACTCTTCCACTGCTCAAGGGGCTAGCAGGGCATCAGTCAGTGGGTGGTAAGCATTTATTTGTAGATTACATGTTACATACATGTACTTAATTTTGTAATTATGATCTATTTCCTTTTCTCTATTTCAGTATATAGTTTTATCTCAACCACTAGTTCTATTTGTTTGTCTGTTTATTTCCTTTCTGTTCTCTCCTCCACCCAACTGGGAAGGGAGGAAGTGAGCAACTGACTGTGCAGTGCTCAGCCTCTGCTCGGTTAAGCCACAATGCAGAAGTTTATCTAATTTGAGTACAGAAAAAAAATATTAAACAAAATTAAACATGGTAAGCTTTGCCACTCCAGTAAGTTTGGACACTATGAGGTATTTAAACACTTGGATATAGTATGATAAGGTGTTAGATTTACAGATGATCAAGATACTAGCACAATAGTTCCATCAATCAGAGAACATATGTACTACTAAGATCACAGTACCCAACCCTCACCCTCCCCTGCCTACCTTTAAGTGCCACAGCTTACAGTGCTACAATGTAAAACAAACTTTGTGATCCTTTTTGTAATTTTAGAATGTATCACTGTGGTGAGATTTCACAAGCTGAGACGCCTTAAGTTAAAAAAATTGAGTACCTGTAACTTTCAGTCTTTCTTTACTTGAGGCTCTTGAGTCATACATGTGATGTTGCCAATCCATAGCTCAAAGGCAATTTTGCTCCGGTGTGAGAGCCTAACCACCTCAGACAGCAGAGCTATACTCCCTGTAATTCTGCTAGGTAACTCATGTCCCTTGCTTCACTACAGTGCTGTTAAAGCTAAAGTTGTGTAAGTGCCACCTGCCACCCAATCTGTAGCTTCTAAGTGAACAGAACTTCAAAAACTGACAGTTTGTGCTGTACTTTCAGCTTTCTGCAGGTGCACAGTTCTCCAAATAGAAATTCAGATTCACAATGCTAGTTCTTTTGCAAAAACCTCTTACTCCCCTGATCTATAAACAAAGTTTTTCAGTTATATTAAAAATAAATAAATAAATAGACCAAAAAAAAAAAAAAAAAAAGGAATAAAAATTCAAAGGAACTAATAAAACAATTCAAAGGAACTAATAAAACAAACATTCATTTCAACTACACTTTGAGAAGCTGACCCTTCAAAGACTATCTGCAGAAATATTGGCTACTGTTACACTTTTATGCTAGTAGATAATTACAGCAACTTGATAAAATTTTGTATACAACAAGATTTCCATCAATTTCCTTCCATACAAAATAAGACTTAAGCAGAAGTAAATCTGTAAACTTACATCTGTTAAAGTATGATGTGCATTCTTAGTTCTTGCTTGTACAAGGCAGAATAATCTGCTAACAACAGGTTTGCAACACAATGGAAAGTTTCACTTATTTTCTTCCTTTGGCTCGTAGACTGAATGTAGCATTAAAAAGACACGTTAATCACATTTCTGAGCTTGGATTTCATGCAGGTATTTTAATTGTACTTAGTATTTATGAAGATTTGGACAGGTTTCCTGTTTAAATTTTACTGCATTTCTGAGAGTATTTGAACAACGTTAAAGCCCCATTCTCACAAAGTTTTATCTGCTTCAGGACACAGGGTGTAAAGACTTGTTATATCACTAAAATTCATTTCCATTTCACATAAATTTTAGATAAACTTCTTTTACAATGTCCTTTACTAATTGTTTCATGTAAAGAAAATAACTCTCATAAGTTATTCAGTTTACAATAAAACATTCATAACATGGTTATACAGATTTTTATTTAGCAGTTGCCGCAAACAGCTCTATTGGTTTCAGTGACACAGAAGAGTCATGTAATTGCAACTAAATATCTTTCACTTAGATTCTGAGAGTTTTTTTTTTTTTTCCATGTATATGCTGGTGCTCTTCAGCTTTGCTTTGAAATCTTGCATGCACCTCTAAGGAATAATAACTGTCAGGTTCAAAATCCTTCCAGATCTCATTACTTGAACAATACCCTCCATATCTGACTGAGAGGGAGACTTCTGCTTTCTAAGAGAACTATTCTCTTTTGAAGGAATCTTTTGAAAGTGAAGAAAAAGTGTGAAAATTTCTTTATATACCATCTGCTCAGAGAAAGACAAGCAAATAAACACTTTCTTTCTCCTATGTTAATTGGTACAATTGTTAATTCTTGCTGATTTTTATTTCTAAGTGTTTCTTAATCCATTTACCAAAAAGGAAAAGGAAAATAACTGGTTAGCTTTTGTAGTACTTTCTCTCTTGTAATAGGCTTATCACTCTCCACACCTGGTATTCCTCTGAGATTCTGTATTTCCAGTTGCACTTTTCTTCCTGAAAGAAGTGTTTTCTACCTAGAAAACAATACTTTCAAGGACTTGTGAGTCTGATCACAACTTATTCTAGATCAGATAGAATCATAGAATTGTAGAATTGCTCAGGTTGGAAAAAACCTTCAAGATCAAGTCCAACCTCAACCAATAACTTGTCCCCCTAAAACTTCTGATGTAGTATAAAAATGTGATATAGTTATCAATGACAATAAAAGTTGCCTAGCTGAACATTTTTCTAAATTTTATTAGAAGGCTTCAACTTACATGACTTCTCTGATTACAGAAACTTTCAAGTCTCAGCTCATCCACACTTCACACACTCCAAAACTGTGTCTGTCCAAGGTGTGTGTTCAGTGCTCTCTTGTTTTTCAAGGTATCAGAATGGAGTCACTTGATGTCTTTGATAAAAAAGAAGCTTCAGAATTTAAAGGATTTAGGTCAAGACAAGTTTAGTGATCAACATAAACAGCATTTTACCAATGTCATTTATTTCCAGCAGAGAGCAATAACCTCAGTAGTCCTATTTTCTACTCAGAGGAAAGTACCCAAGCTATTTAATTAAACTTGTCCTTCCCAATCTTTAATATTGTAAACCTACATCCAAGGGTCAGTACATTTGATGTTGCTGAAGCTGACATGATAATTTTAGCATCACCAATCTTATCAGTCTTGAAGTTAAACCAACATGCAAAAGAACTTTTCCCCACATGAACACAAGAAGCACCTGATGATTTTCCTTGGGAAGAGAACATACAGACCACAGCTATTCAGAGTTACAGAAAAGATCTTTTGAGAAAGTGATTAAATTCAAATTTGAGCTACATTTTCATCACTGTGAGTCAAAAAGAACAGAAGACGAGCATGCCATGATTTGTGTGATGCATGTGGCAGTAGAACACTGATTTTAAGATCAAAGTGAAAAAATAAATATTCCCTGAAGAAACAATGTTCTGTTACATATTCTCCATAAAGTATGTCTTTCATGTTATACTCCTTTTTCAAGAACAGGGTTATGAGTACTATGTGTTATTTCACATTATAAGGGATTTTCTGTTGGAAGAACTGCAAATAAGCATCTAGAAATAAGGTCTCGCTTAAATTTCCTGTTAAGAAAGTTTTTTACTGTGGCTTAGTCATGTTGTTTTTCTGTTTTTGGGGTTTTTTTTTGTTTGTTGTGGCTTTTGTGAGTGTGTGTGTGTGTGTCTGTGAATGAAGATTTTAAATAAATATTGTTCTACACAAGCAGGGTACAATTCAGCTGTGTTTTCAAAATTATACTGCTATATTATGTGGATGTACAGACATGAACATTACACAGAACAGAGCTGTGGATACCTGGAACTTAAAGATGCATAATTTGAAGAAATTCAGTAGCATATTTACTCAGTGGAGCAGCAAGAATATACAGGCTGGCTTGATTGTTTTTGTTGTTTTGCTGTTATTTTTTTTTCCTGTTTTTTTTTTTTCTTTTTAAATAAATAAAAGTGGATATTTACAGTTTTGTCACAGTATACCTGTTATCTTCAGAACTGCATTGATCAGTATGTCTCAGTGTACTACATTCAAGTAATGCATGTAACAAGAAATTCAACACTTTTAATCATCACAAAAACATTTCTACATTCTACATCAAAGTTTGAATTCAACAGTGAAAAACAATGATGGCATTAATAATATTATATATATCATGAACATTAAAAGCAACAAAATACACTTTATATTCATAATATTAAATTATACAGAAGTGATAATGACTCCTTTTATGTGATACCAGAAAGTCTGAATACAGTGAATTTCATGCCTGAATAAGAAAGTATTCCTCATTTTTGACAGATTTTAGCTCTATGTAAGTAAAGTTGATTTATTCTGCCCAGTGCATCAGCTTCAATAGCACATTAATATGTTAAATTGTAAACCCTGCTCATCCTTCTGTACAAGTCCATTAATCAAGTTTAAACCCCTTTCTTAGTCTAAAGTATTGATGCCAGAAAGATTGATTTAGAAGTCATTCTAAATTGGGCACCAGATCTTACAAAATATAATGCTATACTTTGCTAAGATCTTTCAGTTTCCCTAACATACGTCTTTTATTAAGTGGAGTTTTTATTCAGTAACTATTCAAGTTAGAAAATATTTTTTACAAGAAAACAAATCAATCATACTAGGGATTCCTTCCTTAGGTTTGTTGTATTATTTTAGTATTTGACAGATATTAACGTCATATTTGTGGATGCTTTCTTAGCAGCTGTAATCAGGATTTCTTCATCACCATCTTTTATTGTAAAAGAATATTTACGATACTGTAAGTTGAGAGAGAGATAGACCCTACACCCTCCCACTCCCTGAGATGCATTGTCTTTCAAGCAGCTGCACTTGAAAAGAAGCCTCTGTTAATAAAATTAGCAAACTCACTAGCTTGGACTTAATTGAGATTTAACAGTTATGGAGTAATCATTAACTTAAAAAGTTGTTTTTCAGCTGTTAGAAACCAATAAAAATTATAAAGACCACTTCAGGACTCACCAAAAGGTAAAGCATATTACTGCATAATATTCTTGCACACTGACATGCCTGGGACATCAGTTATCTCTCCAGGAAGCCTGTTCCAGGGTTTGATAACTCTCACAATAAATGCAGTTTTCCTAAACCCCAGTCTGAACCTCTCTTAGCATAGATTTCTTCTGTTTCTGCACAACTTGTCATTTGTTACCAGGGATTGGATACTGGCCCCTCCCTTTTCAATTCCCCTCGTCGGGAAGTTCAAGAGAGCAATTGGGTTGCCTCTCAACCTCCTTTAATCTAGGCTATAATAGATAAGATATACCATGCCCTCACAGAACACGCTTTCCAAAACTTTTACCCTTCCCTGGATGTTATCAAGTACATGCCTTCAAAAATCTGAATTATCTGTAAGTTTCAAAGTTTTCTAGGTACTTCACTAACTTCCTATGTTTAGCTACGAGCAGATGCTTTCCCAGTTGAAGTCTGCTGATTGCCCTCACTGCCAGCCAGGGAAGGTACTCTGTGTGCTACATAACATTTTCCAAACAGGATCAACTAAATCCTAATAACTTAGCCTGTAATTACCATTAATTAGTGTTAGATTAAAATCTATTTTAAGCACTGAATCCATTTTTACTTGAGTATTTTTGGTATTCTCTTTATTTAAAATTCTAACGGTGTCAGAATGTTTTCTGATATTGACGGATTATAATTTTCCAGGCTTTAAATGTGCCCTTTATGTAGCTATGAATTAAGTGTACTTCAGAAAAAGGTTTAGAGGCTTTTCAGGCTGTAGTCAGCATTTTAAAAAAAGATTATTCTACTATCCTGCAGTCAAAAATCATGCTTCATATTTACATTTTCCATCTAGGCATATTATTTTAATTTTTGACTTACATCTGTACAGGTGACACCTACACTTACTGGAGGTATTTGCAGTAGTTTTGGCAGCACACTCTTCCTAAAGAAGCTGACAAGAAAAGCAAAAGCATTTCATAGACAGTGGAAACATTAATAATTAGGACTGGGCTGTTTCATGATATCTGAGAACAAACCTTCAAAAGCTTAAAAGACCTCCAGCACGAGGACAAGTAATAGCAAAAACAGTAGGAGACTCAACTATTACCTTCTGTTCTGGCCAGAGGCTCTGAAGAGACTCACATTTCATTGTTCTGGAACAGGAAAAAGAAAAGGTGGTAAGGACAAGGAAGAACAAATTGGAAACTACTTTCTTTGATGTTTCTCATCTCAGAGAAATAGTAAAGACATGAAAAGCAAAATCCTTTTATCCATGGTTAGCATGTGACAATCATGGCACAATAAACTGAGCAAGGACAAGAATGAAAAGCTCTGATGAGAAAGTGGCATGAATCAAATGGAGCTTGTGTCATTTTATTTCATGTAGGTACTGTTCCTCAAAATTTTATACAAATGTATGTAACATGTACAGTGCACTCTTGAGCTCTGAGAGATGGAAGCTGTTATAAAGAGTAATTCTTACATGTTTGTCTCAGTAAACATTAAAAATATGTATTTATTTCACTGTATGTTGAATTTTTACTGAATATCCCCAGTCACAGAATGCAACATAAAAACTACATATTGCAAGAATTTTTTGAAGTAGATCAAAGTAAAATATCCCTTGGATTAATGTTATTCATAATTTGACTATAACTCAATCACTCAATTACTCAATTAATTTTGATTTTTGGCAACATTTCTATTATTAATGGATTTCACTGAAGACCTTGAACAAATTATTATCACTTCTTTACTAATTTCAATCAAATACTGTCATTTTGTTTTTAATTTATTGTGCTGTTTTCCTAGTAAATCACATAATAATGCTCCTTTTCCCTGCATGTGAATATGTTAGATGTGAAATTAATAGCTAACAAATGCACATTAGGAAAAAGAGACACTTATTTCCTCTTTTCACTTTTAAGTATAATCATCCCATCACAAGGCTGATGGCTAAATGGTTTAAATCTGACTGTTGTAATCACTCTCAGATGGCAGGTCTTTCAAGAAACTGTCCAATTCTCACTGCATGTTAAATATTTTTACATTATTCGTTATTTTGGAAACAATCTGATCAGACAAAAATGCATGACTGCATGTTAAACTATGTCTCCACTTTCATCCAAAAGCTACTAATAAGTAGAAGTTAAAAAAATTACTGAGCTACTTTAGACTGACTGGAAAATCACAGCATGTAATTATTATATTGATAGAGTTAAGTAACATCTCCAGGACCACCAGACTCCATCACTAATGTTAAAGACAGAAACAAAGGAGGTGTTAAATGTCCCTGCGTTGTCTGCATCCCTATTTATGAAATGATCATCCTCATCAAGTATCAGTTAAAGCTGTCTGGTCCTCCATTTTCTGTATTTTAAAAAGCATTTTGTCTTCCCCAACAGTTCAGTCCAGCTTCAACTCTTAATCAATCTTTGGCCACAGTTATTTTCTCCCTATGATAGCAAACACCTCGGTAGTCCTCCTACGTTGCCAATCTCTTATGCAGATAAAAGATTAAAGTTAAAAATGGCAATGATTTTTTTTTTTTCCATAGATAAAGAACTGGTTCCAATAAAACATATAATTTTCAAAAAAATCATTTCTTTGAAAATAAATACAAATGTATGTATGTTAATAACATTGAAATATGGAGATATTATACCTGAATTCTTCTTTCATCTCTCATCATTGGGTAAAGTGAACTGAAATACTCTTGACTATTAAGTAACAAAGAAGAATATCACCATTTTCTTTATCCTGAACAGATTAGGGATAGGGATTTTTGAAAAGAGTCGAAAATTCTTCCCAGTATTCAACAAAGCGCATAGATTTGGTGGTAGGCATGGAAGTACGGGTACTCATTCTGCTCTGGGGACTCATGCGTTCCCCTTGACCTGTTTAGCTGCACTTGTAGCTTCGATTCTGGGAGTGTACTGTGGGACTGACTGCATCTCCATTCAATGCTGGATTCAACAAGCTTTTTCTAACAGCCTGAAGCAATGTTGAGCTTAAAAAGAGAAAATGGAACAAATCCAGCAGGGAATAGAAGGGTTAATGTACCTGAACTGACCAAAATCTGTAGAGACCTTCTGAACAGTGATTGCAGTGACACTTCAAGCATTTCACAATTTATAAAGGGTAGTTCTATTGCACATTGCCTTAGAGTCTTCTTCAGGCTCCTCACAGAGATCAAATAAAGTTTGTTTGTCAAATCTCTGTGTACAAAAACTCTCTCCTATATTAGACCTAAAACCAAGAGTGTGCTAAGCTCTCTAAATCCTGCTAGAAAGATAAACCCCATAAATCATTTTCACTGTCTCCAGTGTCAAGCAACAACATTTGCTATTCTCTTTGTATGTTACTTTCAAGCCTTGACATGAATAAGTTAAATCCACCTAATTAATGCTTTTTATATGTCCATTTCGTCGACAAATGCATTCCTTATTTAGGACTCTGGTATCCCCTATAAAAATTCATGAATTCTGCTGTGTATTATATTATACTTTGTATATTTATATTATACCTTCATTCAATTTTCTTTAATGTGGTGATCCATGAGTACTTTTCTCTACACTGCACATGAAGCATGTTCTTTATTAATTTCTGGAAATAATATATCTCAGGGTAATATTTCTTATATAAACAAATTTCCCATTTCACACAAATCACTAGCAGATTTTTAGAAATTTTATAATAGAAGGGCCACATAAACCGAACTAGACAATCAATAGCTCATCTTATTACAGCAGTCAGAAGTGAAATGGCTAATAACTGAATTCAAAAGCACTGAGCTAGTAATCTGCTGCTGTGTTGGTCTAAATTAATTTGTGCTAAAAATATAGACAAAGGAGAACAAATACACATCAGATTTTGATTTCTGTTCAGGGCTAACAGCATGTCTGTAGCATCACAGCTTTCTGATTTGAAATCCTGGCTACCTTCATACTAGCATTTCCTGCATGGTAGATATACCTGTGAGAGCAAAGATTTTTTCCTCTCTTGTTACAATTCAAGAATGAGATTTCTAGAGATGGTTAGAGAAACATATTGGCCATGTTCATCCTGAACTAGATGTATCTGATTTGGGTGTTTCAGCAGAAAGTGGACTTTCTATCCACAGACTGCTAAGAAATTGTACTGGAATTTTCCACAGTGTGAGAAAAAATAACAAAGAAATCTTCAAGGAAAAAAAAAATCCACAGGAAAAAAATTGTATCAATAAAAGCTCTAGCAAGGTTTGTGGTGAGAAACTATATTGTGAACTTATATCTTACAATACTATTACTACTTTAAATGGTACCATTTTTCAAACTGTTATAAGAAAAATAGGTATGAGAACTGCACAATATGTTTTACTGTTTTCTTATGTCAGAACCAGTGCTGCTGTTGTCACATAATAATGTTACTTAGAACAGTAGAAGTATAGTAACAAAAAATTTAGTAAGGGTTATTTCAACATGAGGGTTGGCTATTGATATAACTGCCAACGGGTGATAGTTTCATCCCTATCTTTCCTCATTAAAAAAATGTTATTTTAAAGGCATTACACTGATTTGTAAATAAGGTTACTCGTTTCATTATTAGATGCTTTATCCTTGTGAAAATAAAGATACATTCCTGTCATTTAAATAATATGATTGAATTGGTTAATTTTGCCAAAACCTCATGAATTCCTAAACATTTAGAAGATTACATGCAATGCTTTTAAGTAGTTCATCTTTAAAGGATTTGCTTTGCAATAAGCAGAGTTCTGCTTTAGCTTTTGCAGTTGTAATTCAATTTAGCCGACAGAAACAGACAAATAACAATTAGAAATTTGACTAGAAATAAATTACCCAGACACCAAATTAAAAATTTCGACCCCATGGGTTTGCAAGAGTTTACAATTTAACAGAAGACTTTAAAGTTCTAGAGCAGTTGGCAAATTCTATGCCTTGTTTTTAAAACTCCCAGTTCCTGTAATGTTATTTACTAATCATAATTAACAGTGTTTTGCCAGAATCTATATTTCATAACATGGCAGTACTGTGAGATCTGAATGTTCATGAACTTTGCATTGGCTGTTTATAAGCAAAGATGAATTAAGATGTTAAGATATGGTTTTTTTTATTATTGCAGTTGTTTTTGTAGTGATGGAATTAATGTTTCATTCACAATTAATTTTAAGGAGAAATGAATATCTTTTAGAAAAACACTAAAGTAACAATATCAATACTCCCTACATTAAAACTGTTAGGCTAGAATATCAGATATATTAAGATTTTATAGCTATTAAACCACTGGCAAAATTATAAGTTTGATTTTTTTTATTTTAAGTTTGTGTTTTATTTATGCAGCAGATACTGTGAGTATTTGAACTGCTTAGACACCATGGTAATAATCATGTAATTATAAATCAAGTATACAGGCTACAAAATTTTGGCTATACTTTCTAGATATGAAATCCAGTATTTTCAAAAAGGACTACAGACTCTTGGATTATTGTAGCTGTCAGCTAGAGACACAATGTTTAAACAAGCATGGTCACCCATTTCTGGAAGACATCTCTATGAGACTTTCACAAGCTGACCCTATCATTAGTCACCAATAACTTCTTCATGGACCAGAATTTTGTTAGCAATATAGTTCTGCTTATATTGGCAACTGTTGATTGTCTATGGACAAATTCTAATGAAAAGGACTGATGAAGATTGGGAAAATCCCAACAGTACAATCATGAAAGATCTCCTGCAATATATTTTAGATTACTAATTGAAAATAAATATCCCATATCCTGTAATGCGAAGAGAAAGAAGTCCATGTGACCTTCTCTTAGATTAGATATTGAGAAATAGTATAAAGGTTATGCCATATGCACATACCATACTCATTAAACAGCTTTCAGAACTTCGCAAGCTTTTGCATTAATAATACTGTCCCACTGGTCTTCTGCATATTGTCAACAATATAAATATTACTGAAGACAATCGTTCATGAAAGAGAAGTCTGTGAGGATAGCAAAAACAAATAACTGGGTGTATTTCTGGGCTAATATATACTCATAAGGTGTCTGAGGTATCATTCGTTACACTGGCCAGAATAGGGACAAAATTTGGGACTGAAACCAATCTCTCCTGCAAAATTTAAGTGCTTCCTGGAAGATATCCAGGATTCCAGTGGATGCATTTTCTGTTATTTAGTCTATTTAAATAGAGTATAAAAATAAAATTTGTTTAAGTATCTAACGTTGAGTTCATTAATAACCTTAAGGAGGTGTATGCTTATAATTTGGAAATATTACTAATTCTGTGAAGAATGAAATTATGCTACAAAAATCATGCTTCCTAGTAGTAAAGGAAATTCTTATTAAAAATTTCAACATCCTAGACTAATGGAATAATAAAAAGGAGTTCCCCTATAATGAAATATATCATTACAGAAAAAAAAGCGAGATCTGAGTATACATTGTATACTTTGATGAGCCATAATATGGACCCTCTCCCCCCCATCACTGATCTGGTTAGCTCAGGAAGACCTTTGTACTCTTCTGATTAATTCACAAGAACAAATACACAGCTACCTTAATAGCTGATATAGCCCCTTAACTGGAAGAAAAAAAATCTCCCGTGTTAAGCTTATTTTTTTTGCAGTCACTCCTTACATTTCTGAGAAGTGTAAGAAAAAATTCATGAGAGAAATTTTAAGAGAAATTTCATGAGAATATTTTTTGGTCACATAGATTTTGACAGAAAATGAGATTGTGTGTGATATGATCTAAAATACAATGTGGATGAAATAATAGAAGGGAAGAGCTTAAGTTATTTCAAGATGTAGTTTGCCTCTTACAGAAAGATTTTATTTTATTTTTGAAAGGATAAATTGTGATTTCAAAGCTGAAATATTAAATCTTGGATAAGCAGGGACTACTTACTGTAATTTCAAAGAGGTAATGGTAAATTTAGTTACTGATTCCTGATAGATAATTCATGTTCTTTATGGTGAACCTGAAGTTTGTTACTTGATTTGTGTATTCTACAGTCTTCAGTGAAGTTACATGCTGCTGGAGCTGAAGATGTGGCTGCCTGCAGTTGTGAGGCTGAGGCCCTGCCTACATCATGTAACCATCCTTTGGGATTTTAGAATAATATCCCAGGTTTTTGTTTGCATACATTTGAAATTTGATGGAAAAATATGTTAGTAAGTCTGTTTATGTTATCTAATGTAACAAAGAATTACAAGGTTTTCCTATCAATATACTGGAAAATATATGTATATATATATAACCACCTTTTATTTACCATAGTAACTAGATTTGTGCTGGAAAACATTAGGTCATAGATATGGTAAAAGTGGTTTAAATATTTATTTGTGCAGATGGGATGAAAGGGAGGGTCATTTCTCACCCACTATTTGCATGTGGCTGGTGATGGAGGGAGCCACAGAAGAGGAGGTGTAAGAGAGTATAAGCTGGTTTACTATGTTATCTTTAGAATCCTGATTCCATTTACTCATTCCTTCTGATCTGTATTCATGGGTTTCTCAGGAACCTAGCAGTTTTATGTCAGAATGATGGGTTTCAACCTTGTTTAGGGATAAAGTAGCAATCTGCCCATGAGCATAATAGCCTGACCTCCAGAATTTCAGTGATTCTGTGGGAACCGTGATTAATTTGCAAAGGGTAATTCTGAGCTCAGACTTGAGTGATGAAATCCATCAGAGTTGCTTCTCAGATTGCACGCATTTTCCTGGGAATATCTGCTGAAGGTGTTGCCATTCTGTGTTTTTGTGGATACGGAAAACACATTTACAACAGATTTTTTTTCTTTTTAAAGTCAATTGCCTCTTTCTTCAACTGTGTTGCCAGCTGAGTTTCTCATACCTACTGTTATTAAAGAAATATTAAACCAAATAATAGCTGATTTGTCCTTTATATATGTAAGATCTCTGTGGTTATATTAAATGGAGAATTATGAAAGTTTCCATAAGGACTTTTCAGACTTTATTTCCAGTATTGATACCAAAGAAAGATGAGGTTCTTATATAATTTGTGTAACCCTCATATTCAACTGACATTAATAGTTACATTATTTCTGGACTGAAAGTTCTCAAACAGCTGACAATTTGAAAGATAAGGATCTCAATGTGTGTTGCTGTTTTGTTTGTTTGTTTGTTTTTTAATAACTTACTCTCCCTATTAATTTTGCATGTAGTCTTGACCATGCAAAACATTGTTTATAAAACCGTAACAAGTGGCTGTGTTTCCACTACCTAGGAGAGCACTACAGGCTGCCTGTGAAATGTGATCTGCTAGCTGGTCTTTGATTTTTGTTTCCAGCCACTACACACCTGGGGATGTATTGTGATGTGACATGTAGTTGTTAGATTCATTTCATGTTTTTATGGCACAGATTTTATCCAGGTTCAAATGTCTAGCCTATTCTGTCAAACTGAACTTTGCTATACTGACTTGACCTTTTGTATATTTGTGCTGTTTCTCCCAGGTTTCTGCTATTCTAAGGAAGAACGCAGATGGTCATCTGAATCAGAGGATGTTGAAAAGGTCAAAGCAGCAAGACAGGATGAACTGTTTCACCAAGTGCAAGGTATTGAAACTCTATCTACATAATTCATAGCTATAACAAGACTTGAAGTAAGGTTGGAAAATGGACTATGCAAACTCTTGTATTCCGTGGTGAGACTGATGAAAATTCATTACTCACTTATTCTTCAGAATGAATTAAGATTGATTTTTATTTTTTTTTTAGCCCTTGCCTTATCATATTAAGGTTATAAGCAATTGCTTTCTTTAGATCATTTGGTCTGCCATGTTTCCCAAAGCTAAATTACTTATTTTGTGTTTTCCAGATCGTGGTTATTTTTTGTAGTCTATATTGCATATGACCTGCCATAAGAACTTCATTCTTCTTCAAACTTTGTTCTTTCTTATCATAAAATCAGAAATTCTGGTTGGTTTTAAAATATTTTTTTCCATACTAGAAAAATCTTTCTCATCCTAAGAAATTATTATGGAATAGTTTCAATATTCTTGCAGACTTGTGTAGGAGTACCATCTATTCTACATATGTGGCACTCCGAGCAGACTGATAGGCTGAAGTATTTGTTGTTGTTTTTAATTTCTACTTCCATAGACATGGTCTGTTTACTACATTATGGTCCTCTATGGACATATAAAAATCAGTACTTTTAGGTCCAATTTGTGTACAGTCCCACCAGTAAAATTTTAAAATCAGAGCTATTAGCTCTGAAATTTTGTTAGCTTTAATGCAACAGGAACATCTGATTTCTCAGAAACCCATGGAAAATTCTTTCTAGCTCATTTAGATCCATATTGTAAAGGACTGCATTCCAGAATGGAGAAGTGGTAATAGGAATACATTCCAAAGAGAATTTAAATTTTCTCCATTTTGGTCTTATTCTAGCCTATTCCACATATTAAAATACTTATGCTGCCAGTCCAGTCATATGCTGCCAAAACTTTTTCCTCAAAGTTGTATGTGCTAAGAGTCATTTTTACCTGAAAAATTAGAATTAGTATAACAGCTATTTATGATACTGTGTTTTACAATATAAAGGTGTGGTAGAAATAGGATACAATCTGACCACTTGCATTGCTTTTCCTGGTGTAAAAAAAACCTCTGTAACTGCAAGGAAATGAAAATCCATTTTTAAAAATTGTCTGACTAGAGCTGTTGAAGGTTGTAATTTGTCCTCTGGTCTTAGAATTTAGCTTTCATATGGCAGTTAAACTTACATATGTAAGTTTATGAATTACAGTTAGATGACTTTGTAGTCCAGGAACATACAGCAATGTGACTAAGGCACAGGGCAGCACAATAAGCTTTCTAGCAGTTTATTCTTGTTGTTGCAATTTCATAGTTTCTAGATACTATGGTGGAAAAGTACAATGTTTAGAGAAAACATTACAACTTACTGAAGTAACAATAATATCCAAATACATCACTGAAGCATTTTAGTAAAAGTTCAGACAGAACTTTGGGGGAAGGCTTCCTACACATAGGGATAGTATTTCTGGGAAAAACAACAACCAACAAATAAGTAAACAAACCAACCAACAAACCCTTTCTGTATACTCAAGTGTTTGAAAAAGCCAACTGGCATGCAGAAGAGAAATATAAGTCTGCTTGGTTAATATTAGGAAAATAAACATAAGAAAGGGCCATGTAAGCCAGCTCACAACTTAACTTTTGCTTGATATTTTGAGATATGTTTTCTTAGATTTAGAATAACCCACTTCCCCTATTAAGAAAGAAAAGAATAGGATTGAGGACGGCAAAACTCTCTTCTTCTAAAAGGCACGCTAAATAGCCTGAAATTCTAGTGCATTTTGGATCACACAGAGATATTACTGAACTGCAGAGCCCAATATCACTGAGATATGAATATGAAGATGTGAGGACATATTTCATTCTGCATGACCTCTATTCCATAGCTCAGCAAGCCCTGGATAACTTTATTTCATTGTAGATTTACCCCTACAATGTTATAGATTCTGTAAATAAACTTTCTGTATGCTTTCTTAATGTCTTATGAGCTGTTTTCATTTGCCCTCTTATTAATATTGTAATTGGTCTCTTATTTCAGTTGATTTTTTTCTGGAGCTAGGAATGTGTTGTGAGTCTGACCTAGCTTTTTCACTCAGCTACAAAATTAGATCACACATTTTCAGCAAAGTCTTGCCTTACTGAGAAAAAATGATTATCTTTATTCCTTTCTCAGAATTTTTTTTGCACTCAAAACATAGATTTTTGACCAGTGCATGATTTGTCATCTGTACATGATCTCTTTGAGGTATGGGATACTTTTCAGTTTTTAAAACAATGCACAAGTTTATGATGCTCTATAAATGATTAATAGCATTAATACAGCTGAGTAAATAGTGATGACTTTTTGTGGATGGAAAATTCTGCTGCTTTATTAAAGAACAAAATTAAAGATAAACATTCTGGTTTAAATGCACTGACTTTGGAGACGGTTTGTATGAAGGTCACCAATGTTTGTCTGTCTTACCATACAATAATTCTCATTATTTTTATGATTGTTTCAAAGTGGTCATCAGTTCAGTTATCTTCTATTCAGGCTTTGCATAAATAAGACTTTGGTTTCTGGTGGATTATTTTCAGATATAGTTTTAAAATAGAGTGAAAGTAGGAAAAAAAAACTTAGCAAAAGAGAATAAATACTGGAAACAGTTCAAATGACTTATCTCTACCATGACATGTCAATTATTTTTTGTTCTATAACAATCCTCTTTTCCTTTCTATGTATCCAACACTCATGGTAAACGGTTTTTATCTACGAGATTCATGATGATAGCTTTGAGGAGATCTAAGGTTAGAAGATACCTAGCTACAAAAGTTAACTCATCTAGGCAGCACTGTTTATAGACAGCAACTGCTAGAAAGTGCATCATGAAGGAGGTTAACAAGAAGGACCAGGAACACCTCCCCTCTGATCTCCCACCTCTTACCACCAAGAAGCTATAAAACATTTATGTTTAATGTTCCAAGGTTTGTGCGAACAGTAGAGACTTGTAGATCCCATAACGCAAAGGGAGAATTGAAAGTTTACAAACCAATGATCAAACTAAATAACAACCTGGACAGAAAGTGATATATTTGCAGAAGTGTGGCTATTTCTCAATTCCTTTTAATTAAGGGTTATATATTTGACTGCTTCAATAATGATCACTCAGCATTTTTCATAAAAGCCTCAATGTAAAAAAAATAAAATTGTTCCATGTTTTACTAAGGTCACAGTCTTCTGAAAATCTACTGTATAGCTCTTGATTTTTTTTATTCTCAGCTGGTTACTCTGCACCAACCATCCAGATACTGTCTGAAACAGCTTTTGCAAAATAATTAGTTCTGTGCTTATCTTCTGTACTTTAGTAATAATCAGTCAGATAACATAATAATATAAAACTACATTTAATAATAAAAACTTGAACTAGCCATTCATGAGTTTTCTTCCAAATTCTTATTCAACGTTGTGAAATGCTGTTTATTTGTTTCATAACATATGGCTTTATAATGATAGCTTTATACACCAGTCATATATCTTTCATGTTTTCAAAATTTATGTCTATGCTGAGTGGCCATCTGTATTACAGGGGATGAATAGCAGTATCTCTAAATCCAATTTCTTTCCAGTCTCTTTATAGAACTACAGTATCACTTGTTCATGGGGCAGCTCCTCATGACAGACATACTTATTTTAACCAAAATGGTACAGGAGTAGTTAACTAAATCACTACAAGGGACATACAGACAAGTGGACACTTTTCCTCCAATCCTGTAAGTGTTTTCATGATCAAATTGTGTATGTTGTTGAACCAATGAGACAGTGGAAATAGTTTAATCTGATAAGATCTGTTACTAGCAGAGTAATAGTGATAAATGCTGTCTTGAAATCCTGTGAAAATTTCAGTTTGAATGGTTTAATATTAACTCTAAAATTTCTCAGTTTCATTTTGACACTCAGTGTCAGTTTGCTGATCTGATATCTCCTTTTCTTACTGAATTCTGTCAGAAAGATACTGATTCTTAAAAAGGGAATATCCAGCAAGGTAGGCATCAGTAAGTCTGGAAATCAGCAAAATGGCAGAACATGTAGTAAAGATTATGACTGGCAGGCATAAGAAAACATAACCACCTGGGGAAATATTATCATTGTTTGCATAAGGAGAAATTTTACCTTGCAAGGTTGCTAGAATTCACTGAAGAACTCAATGTACACATGGAGAATGAGGAGTATATGCGTATATTTAACTGGATTTGGCAAAAAAAAAAAAAGAAAAAGTAATATTCACCTATGAATATAAGCAATCTTCCATTAAGAGGGAAAATGCTAGTGGAATTAAAAAGACATTTAAAAGAGGAACAGGCATAAAAGTTCCTAAGGGAAAAGAAGGCCATCCTAAGCACTGCACACAAAACTTGTCTGGGAACTGTAATATTCAAGATATTCCACATTTCTTAGAAAAATAAAAGATTGACTGCTAATGTGATTTTGTTAACATAATACTAATTAGAGTAGCAAAGGCAGGGGTTAATGACAGAATTATTATAGGACCTTATGAAACTGTGTGACTAGATAATAAAATTGCAAATGACATTCCTTTCAGCTAAATGTCAAGTGGTGCACATGGTGGGAAAGAGCCTTAATTCATCTATTAAATGATTTTCTCCAATCTGATTGTTATCACTCTAGAGTGAGAATCTGGGGCTTTAACATGTTATCATACAAGGATAAAAACCAGCACCAACTAAAAAAAGCAAAATCTGTGAATTTACTGGAAAGCTTATATTAAGCATGCATAGAGAACACACAAACTGCAACTCCAAATTTTGATTGTACCTCATGAACAATGGACAGTTCTTTTTCCCCTCAAAACAAAGTAGATCTAGAAGACTGGAGAGAATAGAAGGCTTCAAGAAAGATAGACAGTGGTATGGAACAGCTCCCAGAAAGAGAATGGAAGAGTGAGTAAGCATTTTAGGATCCCTTCCAAACCAAATAATTCCATGATTCCACAATTCTGTACAATCTGAGTCTGCTCAAAGAATTTTCCAGCAAAATATTGGGAAAGTGTTTGCGTGGAAGATAAAGCTTGATGATTTTTTATCATGAGCAAATATTTCTGAAAGCAAATTTCTAAGTGACTGGGCACTGATTTTTTCAATCAGAGGATTAACTACATGAAGTAAATAGTATTTGCTGTTAGTTCTGGAGAGACACATGCCCTTATATTGGGTTTCTGAGTGGACAGATATGCCTACTTAGATTTATAGTTGTAAGAAGAATGTCTATAGGACATTAAAATACTATTCAAATTTTAGTAAAATTTCAGATATGTTTAGATATGAAGACAAAAATACTCAAGCAAATCTTAATACCACGTTTTCTTCATTTTGATTCCTTTGTTCCCTTTAGTAAAACTAAATGTCATGATGTTTCACACAGCTTCACATAGCCAAGTTCTCTTTTAAGAAGTGCCTGCCATTTGATCTTTACACTTCCGCAACAAGCGTTCATCTGATGTAGAGTAACCCTTCCTAAATTGTCTCTGCATGTTTCTGGAAAACCCACGTTTGAAAAGAACAATTTCAGCTTTTAGTTTCTTGCCCTCATCCCCACTGTATTAACAATTTCTGTTAAGCATTTTCCAAATTGTCATAAATAGGTACATTCGAAATGTTTCTCATTGTTTCTCAACAATTACAGTTAAAATTACCCATTTACAGAAAGTATATGTGCCTATTAAGTAGGCACATAAGTAGTTCATACAAAAACTATATTTTTGTATTTGAATTTCTTCTGCAAAACTGACATTTTGTCCTTGACCATACACTAGGTATAAAGAATTCAAATCATTATTAGAGTCTGATTAGAAGAAATAACAAACAAGTGTGTGAACAATAATATGGGAAATGTGATTGGTGGCACAATGCTCTGTTTTCTTGATTAAAACTAAGATAAATATGTATATATAAATCTACCACACTGTTTCTAAAAGCACTTTGAAACACAATTTAAATATCCTTCATTCACTTGAGTGAAGAGAACGCAATTCTGAGCCTCATTTCAAATTATTAGGCTTTTGTGTTTCCTATCAAACCAGTCTGCTTCACTGTCTGAAGACTGAAAAAATAGTAGCCTTTCGATAGAAAATTGCATATATTAACTTTTTACTCTGACAGCTTTACTGAGAAGTGCATTTTCCTTCATGCCCTAGTAATTATAACATTTCCATTAATAGCTAGCTTTGTCCTATTCCCATGGTAAAGTGTGTCAAGAAAAAGGTTCTAAATTTGTTTTGATTCTCATGACTTACTTATCTACCAAGAAAAACATATAAGTTGTTTGGCCATTCATGTCTTAAGAAACATTAGCAAGGCCAAAAGATGAATTTCAACACCCAATATTAGAGATGTTCTCATGAGCTCAAGGTTCAATATCCCTTAAGAGTTTCCCCCAAGGCAAAGACTTTAAGTTTGTTATCAATGCAGGAGGAAAAAAAAAAAAAAAAAAGAAATCTTCTCATAGGAGTTAAAATAATAATAGATTTTTTTACAATAAATTTTGTCTGTGAGTGCACCTCAGGTTAACAACTGGATAACGCTGAGAGTGTTCTGATTTTAAAGGCAAACAAACTCTGTCATTTTTTTTTTAATTTTCCTTATTTAACTTAAATATTACCATGTACTAAAAATTTAGAATAACAAAAGATAATAAGAAATACTAAAGTAAATATCTAAACAACACCCAATTAAATGGTGTCTGTCTATTGCATATTGCTAGAAGCAAAATAATTGTAAATTTCTTGCAACATATGAAGTCCAAATATTACTTTGAAGTTACCAGTTGAAGACAGACAAAGTTGTCTTAAAACCTGAATCTGTTTGAAATTTTCCAAGCAGACTGCTTATATTAAATAAGTCTGTGTTTGCTCTTAGCAACCTCTTCTGAAAGTATTACATCACCATGCAAAATAATATATTTTTCTTAATCTCATTGAAAAAAACTGGATAATTCCTTGACATACATACTTGTGTACAGGAAGTGATTTACTCAGGATACATATCACAGAGCGTAGAAGAGAATGGGTTGAGGTGCAGATACTTTCTACTCAAGTACTTGAAATAAAAAATGCCAAATGTAAGCTAGTGCACTATACACAGTACCTAAATATTTCTACCTTTTAAAATCTATCTAAACCCAACGTACAAGTATAAATTATGCCCATTTACAGTGAAATCATTCTGCTACCTAAGATGTGCTAATGGATATTCATAGGAAACCTACCCATGCATACTTGGGATCTTAAGAAACAGACTAGCAGCAAAGCACAAGTGAAAGATGGAGATGGTAATAGAACACATTCTCTCACATAAGAAGCAGAAAATCCCGTCATTAGTTCTACCTCCCATTTTACTAATGCGATACAAACATATGACACTTAAGATTTAATTAGACAACATCCATACATTTCTTGCAACCTGATACAAATTGTGCTAATATTAAGGATTTATTTTATATTAAGGATTTAGCTAATTGTTAATCCAGCCAGTCCAATCAAGAGTAGTAAAAGACAACTAAAGACAGGAAATAATCACAACAGAAAAGAACTACAATTCAAGTTGGTACTAAAACAGGGCCCAAGGACGGGAATGGGAGAAAAATACAAGGGTGATCAGAACTATTAAGACCTATCCAGAAACTTACCATAGTCCTTACTATTGGCTAACAGATATCCATTATCCTATTCTCACAGACAAAAGGTTAAAGATACCACAGTCCCTACAAAACAAACAAACAAAAAACCTAACAGACTATATAAAGGAGCACAGACAAGTAGGCACTGGGGATTACCCACTTGTTTAGAGAAGAAATAAATATGAGGGTTTCTCCAATCATCACTTTATGATCTGAAGCATTCTGGAGCTTCTGTCCCACCTGTCTACAAGCTTCTCAGCAGTTTCTTTGTTCTAGATACTTGTAGGGTGACATAGGGTTAATATCCAAATGAATAAGTAGCACCCCATAGAGTGATGACCCAAAATGAGTAGTACCCAAATAGCATAATCAAGATGGATAGTATATTCTTGGATAGACTATCCAGATGGTATAAAAACACCTGACAATATAGGAAGCACTCACCTGTTGAGGTTCACCTGGAACTCCACATGGGAGGGATGTCCAACAAGAGAATCCTCCTTGGTAGTGGTCAGCTGTTAAATGGGGTCTGGGAGAGGTGGATCCAGACTCCACCTCTTCTGGTCACACAGTGAATTGCCTTCACCTGTGCTCCTGCGGCTGACTCATTGCCCACATCAGGTGACCAATCAGTGGTTCAGGCCATTGTTCAACAGTTCCCATACAGTATTCAAATAAGATCTCAAGATATTCTCCCATAGATGATGTTTGGCCTGGTTTGTTTAGAATTAATGCAGGGTGAAGAAACATATATCCATTTTAAACTAAAAGTGGATAGAATGTTTGCACAGATGGAGCATTTTATTTATTCCTCTTAATATCTTTTGTTGAAGAATCACAGAAATGCAGCATAATTGGAAAAGACTGAGTACAACTTCAGCTGTCAACAAAACAACTTGTTCTGGATGCTGTCTCCAAACAATTGGAAGAGAAGAGTTATCAGAAGTAGTCAGCATGGGTTCACTGGGGGGAGGTCATGCTCAACCAACCTGGTAGCTTTCTATAATGTCATTACTGGCTAGGTGGATGGGAATGGCGGGGAGAGCAATGGATGTAGTCTACCTTGAGTTCAGCAAGGCATTTGACACTGTCTGCCACAGCACCCTTATAACGAAGCTGAGGAAGTGCAGAATAGATGAGTGGACAGTGTGGTGGGTTGAGAACTGGCTGACAGGCAGAGCTCAGAGGGTTGAGATTGGTGGTGCAGAGTCCAGTTGGAAGCCTGTACTTAGCAGTGTTCCTCAGGGGTCAGTGCTAGATCCAGTCCCATCCATATCTATAAATATCTAAGAAGCAGAAGGCAAAGGCATGAGGCTGAACTCTTTTCTGCAGTGCGTGGTGATAGGACAAGGGGAAACGGCCACAAACTGAAGCATAGGAAGTTCCATGCCAGTGTGCATAAGAACTTCACAGTAAGAGTGATGGAGCAGTGGAACAGGCTGCCCAGGGAGGATGTGGAGTCTCCTTCTCTGGAGACATTCAAGATCTTCCTGGACACCTGCCTGTGCAACCTGGGCCAGGGAGCTGCTTTGGTAGGGGGGTAGGACTAGATGATCTCTAGAGAACCCTTTCAACACCTAGAATTATGATATTCACGTTTATGACAGAAGTTTTTGAACTGTTTATAAAAAAAAATAATGGATTTCAGAACACATGAACTAAAGTGTTTCTTAAAACCAGTGGTAGTAAATATGAAATCAAGTAGCATAATCATTAATTACCATGTTAAATTTTACAGTCGAAAATAGACAAAAGTCATAAAGAACCTCTTAATCACTATTTTCTGATCTGTCTTTCAAACCACAATGATGAAAGAGGAAGTCTCATTCACAATGGGAGTGGATGCAACTAGTTGTATCCTTGAGCAATTTATGTTATAATCAATTTTCTCTCTTTTTCGTATTGTGTTCTCCTTGCTGAAAGATTTTTTCCCTAATTTCCTTTTTTTCATTGTAAACATATGGATTGCTACATCTTTTGGGATACTATGAATGATACCTGTGCTTCTGTGCTTTTTGGTCAATAAGTGTATGCCTGAATTTGTTTTACCTAGTTATTAAACTGTGGCTGAGTAATGAATTGTGCATAATGACGATGTGATTTACAGTGGTTACCTACCAGTCAAAAGCAATTGTTTTAAATTTGCATTCTTTGATCACATTTTTTCTGACTTGCCATGAAAAGAAAAATAAAATAATCCGCCTTTCTTTGACGTGATTATACTGCTAGAATGAAACAGTTGTGTCTGGGGAAGAAATGGACAACATTTCAGTACAGTTTTGCAATACAGGTCAGTGGCTGAAATTTTTCCAAAGTGATTAAGAGGAAAAATATTGAATCAAAAGCAAAAGTCACTGAGTAATGTTTTTTGTAAGAGGCTGGGTGAATTTAAGGAAAAACTGGGAATCAAAAAATCCATACACTTAATTATTAGCTAATGATATATGACCTGAAAATATTTTTCATCATCTCATATCCTAGAAATACATGTGGGTAAAAATGCATATTTAACTTCAGGAAAAAAATATGTTACTGTTTTCTGTTACAATTACAGTTCAGGTAATTATATGTGCTTTCCTGTTGCCTGCTATATGAAAAAAACTGTCTGTTTTAATTTCACAAAGGATCACTGTCTTTGAATATATTGCACTGATGCTCCTCCATCTCTTGTGTAGGATAAATTCACTTTCTCAAATGGCCTGTTCAAGAGTATATTTATCTTTCTATGTAAGGAGATTACACAGTTTCTGTAACTGAAGTTTTCATAGAATATACTGTTAATTGCCAACCTACAGTAAATATATATCGTCAAATATATATTTAGCATATAACATAAAACATTATAAGAGATACAAAAGTGATGAAAGATCTGTAAAAATAATAGTTAAAAAAGACATATTTCTAGTCTAAATATTTTGTTAGTCCTCGGACTATTATAACAAGGATATAGTATAAAAGAAACAGGAGCAGCTACAAAGGAATAAAATTGTAAATAAAAATAATCATTAGCTAAGAAAATGAATGACTGATTAAACAGTGAAAGAAATTTCGTTGCTTCACCAGTCATTTGAAAATAACTCAGTATTGGTTAGCAGTATCTCCAGGCAGCATTGCTCATGGAAATCAGAAGTGTTACCTTAGGACAGCAATATTCCAGGATGCCAAAATTATTCAGCCACCAATACTATGTTCTTTCAAGCAAGACTGGAAGCCAAAAGCAATAACTTCCTCAGAAGCGTCTGAAGTGAAAATTCAAATTGTAATTTCTTCACGATGGTATTTGTGACCAAGAAGTGTTCTGGCTTGGAGGACATGGAGGTCTGTCTGAAGAATGAGTTAAAAATTGACTGGAAGCAGGAATTTCGGAGACAGAAGGTCTTCACGTAAAGGAGTAAAGTTTCCCTTCCTGGTAAGAAATGACACAGGTTTTGCTTGTGAAAAATTGAACAGGAATGCTCAATTCATGCAAAATCTCAATTGCAGTAAATAATAAACAAGGTTTGTCTAATTCCAACCGATTAAAGACTGTTTAGTATATTTTTACATATATTAGTGCATATATATTCCAAAAGATTCCCTGTGTTATCAGTTTGATTTTTAGATCATGGAGTTAGCCATATATCAGAAGTCCTTTATTTTCTTTTACTTCACTTGTGAACCTAGTTATATATATATATGTATATATTATTTCTCTTATCATGGTCTGGAAGAATAAATAGTTTAACTCTCATCTGCTCAAAAAGCTTTTTCTTGAAGTTACATACTCAAATACTTAACAAAAATAAAATTAAAATAATATAAAAGTGGATTAAAATGTTGATGGGTATTTTGATGATCTCTTCGAGATAGTAAACTTGCACTGGAGAATATAGTACTTAATCACATTCCTGATTTGAAATTTCTGGTCAGTAAGATGAACAGTATTGTTTGCCTCATGTCTAATCCTTATTATTACATAACATTCATGTGTTTAATGAAATGTGGAAGTACAGTATTAGGGATGGTGTTTTTGTAGTTGAATTGACATAATCACAAGATAATTCAATTTGCCACTCACAATCAGTTGCCATATCTGTGTGAGAATAGTGGGAATATCATTCATAAAAATGAGTTTCTCTAGAAGTAAACTGGAAGTAACAAGTTCCACCACACACTAACACCTAAAATTTCAGTAATTAACTTGGCCTTCAGTGGTGTAAGGGCTGTAGAGGCAAAGAGACCAGTGTGGATAAGGAGGCTTTACAAAAACAAGGAAAATGGACATTTACCCGTCTGTGAAGATCTAAATTCACAGAGAAGGAAATCCAAAAAGGAGTGATCTCCAACAAGAAATCCTTCCTCAGTGGCAATCAGCCCTTAAATGAGGTCTAAGAGGAGTCAGGCTCCAGCCTTTCCAGTTGCACAGGTGAATTGCCTTCACCTGTACTCTCAGGGCTGACTAGATAATTCTTTTAGATGCTCATTTAGTGGTTCAGGCTGTGGCTCAGCAGTTCCTATGTAAATGGAAATGCACATTGAACAGCACAAAGAAATATGATATCATGTGATTTCTCAAATGACACCAACGTTTATTCTAACAATTGCTGGAATTGTTTTTAAAGACAAGATATATGATTTTCCTAGCTGCAACAAATTCAAAAGAAAAGTAACAACAATGAAAACATTCATAATATGCATTGTTTCTAGAGATATGGAAATGTTTCACTTAACATTGAATTAATGCATAAACATCCCACAGGACAGCAGGAGCAGAAATCACATAATTGAAAAATCACATTTGTAGTGTAATACGTCTCTTCTTGTCTGGATTACAGTGGAAAAAGTTTTAGGGTCTGTATGTAGGTCAGAGCTGAACACTGAACAATTTGAAGAAAAAATCCTTATTAGTGATGTAAAACTTTTTAACCCCTGAGCAAAATCTTGATTCATAACTCTCAGCTATTAAGGTGCATCTTTTCACACAAAATTCAGTGTAACTGCACAGTATAGCAGAATGGTTGAGGTTGGAAGGAGACCCTTTTCCAAAGGCCACCTTTTCCAAACCCCTTGCTCAAACAGGGACAGACAGTGTGGATTGTCCTGTTTTTGGGCACCCACTGGAAAAAGTCTGGCCCCACGCTCATTTTACCTCTTTGCTTAATAAAATATTAGTATTTCTATGGGTTTTGAGTCTTTCCTGGATGCAAGTAGATTTGTCTTCAATTTGATGTGTATATATATTAAATGAAGATGTGAACTTACAACAGATTGTAGTTTTACTTTAATATACATACATATGTAATAATAATAAAAAAAAAGGCTTGATGTAATAAGGCTAACGTGTTTTCAGCATTTACTAAGTCATATTAAAAGTTTAGCTAGAGAACTAGGAGATCTCAAAGTCTAATCCAGACTGATTAATTTACTCCTTTGGTGGCTCAAAGAAGGCATTAAAAAAAACCAACAAAACAAAACAAAAAACACATGGATTCTGAGAACTTTCTCATACATACATTTTCCCTTTGTACAGTAAGAGTACCTCAAGGGCATCTCCATATAGTAGTAAAAATGCTTTATCCCTTCAAATTGCCTCTCTGAGCCAGATGTCACCAGTCTTGCCCAATCAGCAAAAGTCTATAGTAATTTAGCTGCTGCTGGTAACAGCAGCATTCATAAGGAAAGAAAAGAGGTGTATACGTGAGGGAAGAGTATCTTTACAAAGTCAAGCAATAGTTTAGAATGTGCACTAAGATTCTCTGGAAGCTTACTCTGACTGTGTTATCTTCAGTACCTGTTAATTTCTGAGGAACTGAAGGTTGGTAGGACTGTAAAAGTTGAATTATTCAGAATGGTATTTGGTAAAACTATATCTACTGATAGCAGTAACAGAGAAATAATTCCACGACAACAGCAATAATCAGAACTCCTTCAAAGATTCCATCCAATAATGGGAAGACAACGATAATGATGTTCAGAGTACTGTAAAATTCTGTTTAATCTGAGTTTGCTGATTTCCTGAAAGGTCCTCCTCTTTATCTGGTTGCTAGTATAATTGTTAGAATCAGAATTATCTTTGATTTTGATAAGATACAAATATTTGCCTAGAATGCCATTGCTCTTTCTTCACTGTAGCTGCATTATTAGAATCACATCTTAGTAGGAAAAAAAAAAAAAAAAAGAAAAAAAAAAACCAACCATATTGCAGCTATTTATTTTTTTTAATGCTATATTTGTTTTAAAGGAGACAAATGGGACTTATCCATTTAAGCTTTTGTATACAAATGAGGAATTTGAGAATAAAAATGTATTTTCTGATAGGGAAAAAAGAATAATAAACAGGACACATCTAAGGATGCACATTGACAAGCTGCTTACTTGGCCTTTTTGAAAAGGGGCCACACTCTGGCACTGGAAAGCTCAAGTTTTTACCAGTCAACTTAGTCTAGTATAAAAGAATCTCTATTATAAGTCTACCTGAATCTATTACAAAAGATCTATCTCAGAAAATACAAAACTTTGACAGAATTTTTTATTTATATTGCAAGATACTTATTTTCTCTTAGTCACTTACTACTTAGTAACAGTTTCTGTTCTTATTTTTTTAAATGTGGGATGTTGCAAAGTTTTAAAACAACACTAAATGCTGTGTGTAGTGTTGGCAGTAGAAAAGTTCAAACAATTGAACTCCATGGATTTTTTGTTCTTAACATTAATCCTGATAAATCTTTCAATGCTGCATGGCATACGGTTATAAATCCAGCCAACATTTAGCCAGAGATCACCTTTCAGAAACTGTAAAACTAGCATTTTAAATATATTGCTTCATTTTAGACTCATATTTGGTGATTAAAGACATGTGAGAAAAATTATTAAGAAAATGATTCTGTTCAACCTGTCAGATTGTTGTGGCATCTTCATTTGCCTGTTCTTTCCTCCTAAGCAAATTCTCACACCTGTCAGCAGACTGTTACGCTTGTCAAAAACAATAAAAGCAACTGGTTTTAATTGTTAAGAACAGACGTCTAGGCAGAACCATTAGGGAATCCCACTTCTCATTCAAGTTGTCCAAAATCTATTTGTTGCTACAATATGTGAGCAAGGTGGCTTTTGCACCCTGTGTTTGGGAAAAACTCTTTTATCTGTCTGTCTATCTATCTATCTACCTGCTTATTATTTTGATCTTACTTTCTGGACCAGAAGCATCTGTTGTAACTGAAGTGTTAAATTTACTACCTGACCCTGAGAAACTGTCTATTATAATGCTGTTATGATATTGTTCTGCTATTGATACGAAAATAAAACTCATGCTATGTCAGCTTGTCCTTGTAGTGTCGTTGCATCCAAAATTTTTACTGTCCTATTTAAAAGTATTTCCTCAAAAAGAATACAACAAAATTGCTAGATGTTGTGGCAAAGATAGGAACATCCCCAATTTCATTTGGTGAAATCAAATTGGTTTTGAAATGATAAATCTGTGTGGATTTTAGAAATTTTTAAAGCCCCAATAAAAACTCTCAATTCTGCTCTGTGGAAATTTATTTCAGAGACTAAAAGTGAATATTGTAGCATTCCTAAATATTTTTATATAATGGTAAGTACATGCTTTCTTGTTTATTTATAAAGGTGAGGAATTGATTAGGGAAAGGTACATCACTTAATTGGAGTAGTTTAATTTTTATGTTGTGTTTTAAATTTGTGCCTAAAATGCTTTTGAAATAAAATGGTCTTTGATGCTATATACAAGATAATAGTCTTAACAAAATCTGATACGACATCTATGCAAAATATCTAGAATTTCTGATGACTTATGTAAAACCCAGGAGAGCGCTGATGTTTCTTGTCATTTGCTGCTATTTCTTATTAAAACCATAACCCAAGAATAGACTTGACAGAGAATAATAAGATGTCAGAATACAGCAAAATCTCTGTTCTCTCTGCTCTGGTGACAGTGAAACAACCCAGTGGAATGGCATGGGGTTGCATCAGTGGTGGGTAAGGATGGGAATTAGGAAAATGTTCCAGAGGAACCAGAGCAAGGTCGGGCACTGGAACAGGCTCCCCAGGGCAGTGGTCACAGCACCAAGCCTGTCAGAGTTCAAGAAGCATTTGGAAAACACTCTCAGATATAGGGTTTGAATTTTGGGTGGTCTTGTGTGGAGCCAGGAATTGGAATGGCACCCTTGGAGCAGTATTCACAGAGGCATAAGCAAGAAATCAGTGGAAAGAATTGTCATCCTATATCCAGCACATCTAACATACTGCAATCAGTTTTGAGCCCTCAAATACAGGAAACACTTGTAACCTGTTTTTTATCTGGTCTTTGACATCAGTGCTCCCTGCCCATCACATAGCACAAGAGTGATCTGGGACTGGAGCATGTGCCATAAAAGAAGCTGAAGAATGGGCTTATTTGGCCTGTAGAAAAGATGACCCTGGGGAGATATAATATCAGTGTATCAAGACCTAGAAAGGCCTTTCAAGAAGACAGAGCCAGGCACTTCAGAGCAGTGTATCATGGGAAAATGCAACATAATTAACACAGGGGAGAGTCTGACTGAATATAGGAGGAAACTTTTCTCAATCACAGTCAGACATTCACCAGAGAAACTTTGGCTGGAGAGGTTGTGCTGTCCCTGTCCGTAAAGGTTTTCTAGTCCTGGCTGATTAAATAGATTTGATACATATTTATTATAGTTGAATTACATTAGAGACTTATGAAAATCCACCCAGAGATTCTCCCGTATTAATGTGCATCATAATTTAACTTGCAAGATACGTTCACAGCAGTAGACTTCTCCTGATTAATATTTGTCATGTAAACTGCAATTTACTGATGATCTTTATGACTGACTGTACAAATGGAGTAAATAAGGATTCCACCTAATAATGGATTAAAATGATAAATAATAATGCAAAGAATTTATGAATTAAAGTTATTATCTGTCATCATAAAGTGTGTTCAACTGAAATAAGGGAAGACTTCAGTCTTCAGTCATTTTTCTGACTTTTTCACTTCATTCTTTTTATCAGGGATAAGGACTTTTGGTTCCTTATTTACTTCTCACTTTAGACAATCAAGTTTTTTTCATAAAACCTAGGTTACCATAAATTGCATTTAAGTTATAGTAAAATTCTGTTGGAGACTTTTAACTTCCAAGTGCTAATTGCATGAAATATTAAGTTCAAATCATATCTAATAAAAGCAGCACAGTCAAGAAATTGAAACTCAGTCTGCAGCTGCCTAGAAGGACGGGATCAGAGCCTCACAGTGCTAGTGTTAGCTGCGGCGATCCCACTCCCCTAGAACTATTCAAGTGTCTATGTAGAACTGATCAAGTAATTTATGTTTGATATTCAGTAGTGTGTTATAATTAGGAGGAAACAGTGTAGGGCAGACACGTCCAATCCATGGGTCAAATGCAGCACAGAATAGCTAGTAACTTTTCATAAAATTCTAACGTTATTTTTAGTGATATTTTTCATGAGTTGACTGCACTTAGTTTAGCATAAACTTTGTAGGCAACGATGAAACACTGTGGACATGAGGGCACAGTGCAGTGCTAACTCCACCTCTTGCATCTGCTTTTGTTTTTCTTAAGTTTATTTGTTCCATTACTTGTGATGCAGGACAGGGTTTCTCTAACCTCCTTGTGATGGAAAAATCCTATTTTAACATGATCCATGTACTCTGTAATCTTTCTCAGACAAAATACTTTGCTTACCTCAATAGTATATCTTTTACATGTGTTTAATAATGTTAACCTCAAAAATGTAATAAATAAGTTTACCTGGTTAGCTAATTAACTACTAAGCTAAAATTGAGGGAAAAAAGACTTAATTTTATCTTCACAGTATGAGTTTTAATAAACTTTTAATTAAAAATAAATTTAAACCACCTGTGGGATTGATTTTTTTTTTTGTCTTATATGTATTTATTATTATTTTTTGTTTGTTTTTTACACAGAAAACCATGCAAGGTTTTCGTGTGAACAATGCATTTAAAAGGAAATGGGCAGAGCACTGAGATTTCCATGATGACCCTGGGGAAGCATTTCTACCTTCCACCCCTCAGGAAGACTGAGGGAATTTTTAGACTCTGGACATTCTACTATTAGACGTGACATATTGAGAGGAGTCCCATTTAAATACCAGTAGCAGGTGAGCATCTTGCTCTATCCCTGCAACCATACAATTGGAAGGGTAAGATAGAAGCATTTCATTAGTGAGTCATGAAGAGATTTTGCAAAACTTCTCTTGCTTTGACTATGGCGGTAAACTTGCATTTTAGAAGTCTTTTCCCAACGATTTCTTAGAAAGTATTTTTTGGAAATGACCCTCTGTTAGTAATCCAGTACTATTATTTTTGAAAAAAAGCTAAGATTTGATAAGACTATCAAATCAAATGCTGATCCTGCCCAAGTTAACAGTCTGGTTCCAATTTCTATTTTGATATTCGTTTCCTTTCACAACTGGGACTACTGGGAGGATAAACTTTATACTCATTATTTATGCCATCCGTATTTGTTATTCTTGCACTCTGGATCTCATTAGAACTTCTCATAAAGTTAATTTATAGTGACTATTACTTAAAATGATTTATGTTTTGGTAATTATTCTGTAAGTGTAAATTATATAGACATTAATTCATGTGCACTCTTAAAATCTTATGAATACAGATGTTTACCCATGTTAAACCTTGCCTAAATCTTGTCATTTTTCTACGGTCCTCAGAAGCATCTACTAAATTTATAATTTGCTTGAAGGGATGATAATTTGGGGGACAGGATGGAAATTTGGAAAGTGTATTAGAATTGTGTAACTTTTTTCCTCAAATCTTGATCACCTGCTGACAGTAAAGCATTTAGCTATGTTCTCCAATGAATTTGCCTTCTATACTGATTAGCTGTGTTAGCTTTCAGTTTGCCATTTTATTATATTGACCATAATTAAAATAATAATAATTTAAAATCAAAATAAAAACGCATTTATATTCCTTAGTAGGACTTCAGGTAGAATGCTATTAAGGTGAAAGGAACTGTAAAATATTTTATATCAGTTCATAAATTGTTATCCCAAATAATACTGTTAGTCATGCTCAGTCATTTGCCCCTTGAATTCCATGATTTTGCTTTTTATTTCCAGAATACTGTACAACAGCAAATTTCTTACCAGGCTGAATTTTGCTGTAGTGAAGTAATGCATTATATACATACAAGTATTTTCTTCATTTAGTTCAAAGTAGGTGAACCAGGCTGTGGAAAGTAGTTTTCAATTGATCTATTTTCCATGCCACGTTTCTTTTCAGGACTCACGTGGAATGGACATAAAAGCATAGAGAATGTTTAGATGCTCCCATCAGAGATTTTACACAGTATACAGAGTTATCTTTATTCTCATCACATAAAAATAAAAGACCTTTCATTAGATTAATTCTGCATGTGGCTTACATAACATTGCAATGATTTTAGGGTGTTTGTAATTCTTCAAATGAAGAAAGTAACACTTTCTAGATCAGTAAGGATGGGTCCTTTTGGGAGTGTGACTTTCCTTTTGCTATAAAACATTTGAAATTAGGAATAGAGGGTTTTGATCACATTTAAGCTAGGAATTACTTTATTGGCCTAATAAAGTTATTCATATTATCTGAATTAAGCTAAACTAATAAAATTCAATATATTAGACTGTTTACAATAAAAATTGAAATGGAACTGAAACTTGGGGCTCAATCCAATTACTTTCACATTTTATTCATTTCAATAAAATATTACTATTGATATTGAATAAATATTATTTTAATATTTAATTTTCATTTGAGAGTTTGCTTCTACTTATTGCTTAACAGTTATAGTTGACCCCGGTATGGGTTGAGAGATTTTCCTCCGTATTTATTATTTCAATGTGGGTTAAGAAAGAATTTTTAGAGGAAATGTGTTTATCATTCTTAAAAAGCAAAGAACCTCAGTTACTTGTTAGCGGTACTTCACATCAAAAACAAAGAAACAAGTAAACCTATCATGTTATACATTATTACAGAGAATATTAATAATTTTAGCTATAGTTTAGCTATAGGCATTATGAATTATGTGGTTATAAGTTTCCCTGGAGAAAGTATTTTATGGGATATAATAGACTTGGAACTTCCAAAATTTTCGCTAATGAAGTACTCAATTTTACCCTGAACTGAGGTACCCATCTTTACTGCTCACGCGTAATCAGGAAATACTAACTCCTTTTTTCACTGTGGACAATAATAAATGGGGAATTTAAAATGTGAAGTGGGAATTAGGCAGGGTAAAATATTACTCTTAAAACCAGTTATACTGCAATTTTGTGCCAAGTGTTTACATTTACATAAAATAATTTTGCAACATTTTATGTATGTTCCCTGAGAAGTGGGATAGTGAAGGAATGCTGTCACCTCACTTAGACAAAGCTGAGAACATGGTGTCTTACCTCTCTGTGATGGACAGGAGGACAAAAATTTGTTGTCCCTATTTGACAGATTATTAAATGCCAACTAATTTCAGAAAATATAAGAAAATAATTGAGTTGCACATTAGGAACAGTTAGTAGAGTGGGAAGACAATATATCTTTCAAATAATAGCTCATACAAAACTGCAAGTAGAAATGTGTGAAACTTACACCATACCCAGCTCCTACTAGGCCTTAAGCTCTCATCAAGGTGCCCACCCATGGCTGCTGGGCCTACTCACGCCCTGTGGTGGTGTCATCAGATCTGATTGGAACCAACTGTTTAATATAAAACAGCCGCAGACTCACCTCGCACACAGCCCCATAGCACCCTCAGTACCAGCATCTGAACTCCTGTACTTGGTACAGAAGAATACAGCAAAAGCAAAAGCAACTTTCTTAGAAGTATAGTGTTAATGAACAACTAAAATTTCCAGCTGTGCTTATTTGCTTGAAGCAACTCGCTTTACATTATATTTGAACGCTATACACCTGGTTAGCTATGTCTTGTTAAAGAATGTCTGAAAATGATTTTCATAGAGTTATGTTCCCTAGGCAATAAATAGGACAGGCTTCAGTAATGGCTTGCCTGTTGTCAAACTGCTGTCTATGAATCCCTGGTGGTCTGTGGAGTATTTGCTAACAGCAACAAGAAAGTGTAACCAGCGCTGCAGTGCTCTCCTTATTCAATTCCTTAGTCACACTGCAAGAAGTGTCAAGGGTATTGTAAAAGTCAGGGAAAAGGAGAGAGCACAGATTGCCATCTAAAGAAGAAAGGAACTGATGGTACTCACTGGAAAAACAGCCATTGCATCTAACAATCAGTAAAGCCAAATCAGGATGAGAACGGAATGAGACCATGATAGAACTATACAATTTAAAGGTGCATGCTGATTAGATAAGGGAAGGAGAAAGCAGGACAAAAAGCTTAACAATGATTTAGAAAATAATACCTAAAAACTGATGCATAGATACTGTATTTTCCTAAGTAGACACAGCCTCATGTGGCTGTCAAAGCCCAGAGCCACAGGAGAACTGAACTTTTTAAAGCCCTGAGATGCACTTTGTGCACTTGTAAATGTACTTCAAACAACACAACACATAACAATGCACTACAAGAGATCTTCTGAAAATCATAGACTTCTAAGTAGCAATTGTATCTTCTTTAAAGAAGCTTTAAATAACACACTGTCCTTGATCAACAGTAGTATACGAAAATATGCTGAAGTTCATGTATTATCAAGCATAGTTTATGTATGAATATTTGTAAATAGTGATTATCAGTTCTTCAGAAGTATTTTAAAGATATTTAAGCATAAAGTGTGTTCAATTTTTTTTTCCAATAAGGGTTCTATAACAAATGATTTTCATCAAAGGAATATATCTTTGGAAGGATGTATCTTAGAATCATTTTTTACACATAACTCTACTGTGAATGGTATATTTCTAGATTATGTAATGGTCTATCTCTTTTATAAGACTGCTCTTGTATACATCCATAAAATGAATTTCCTGTGTTTTGTTAACACAGTATTGATTAGAAGAAACACAATCCATTTATCTTTGCTTCTGTGGCTTGATGTTTAATTTGAACAGTACCGGAGCATGTATGCTAGGCTTTGCTAATGAACACATTTCAAACTGAGATCTCAGTTGTTCCATTCTACAGTCAGGTACTGATGTGAATGCCCTGTTGGCCACACATTGCAAACATACGTAGCCGCTAATTACTCATCTGCTTGCCTGTATTTCTGGAGCTTAAAGAAAATGTGCACAGTTCTAAATGTGGCCCACTGACAGTTCTTTCACAAGGTACATAGAATGAATAGGCTTCTCAGGAAAGCTGTAGTTTGCAGTAGCAGCAAGCCTGCTAGTGAATTGCCCTTCAAAGAAGGGAAATGTGTGTGCCCATGAAGCTCAGAAAATAATGTAGGGTATCACCGCAGACCAAGGGGTGTCATTTGTTTAGTTAAATGTCTATATCAGTTGAGTGAATCAGCTGGTTCTGTAAATATTTCTCTCTGATTTATCCAGACCAACACAGAGAGAGGGAAGGGGCAAAGAAGGAATTGTTATGTGTCCACCACCATAGAACACAAAAACTAGACAAGTAGCAAAATTTTGAAGAGAGTAATGGGCTTGTGCTGTCAGAACCCATGAATTCATTCTGATGACTGGGGATGGCCAGCATTGTGACGGTAAGTACCTTATAAACACTAGGAATGGGCATCACATCAGAAATATGATTGAACTGCAAATTACAACTGATATTTTTATTAGTTTAACTTACACTTTATTGCAATTTCTGTGTATTTTGTATCAATCCACTCAATAAGGAGCTTATAATCATGAGGGAGACTGACTTTTTACATAGTCTGATAGGGATAAAACCACCCTGTCAGCCCTTCTATCCTAGTTTTATTATTTTTTATGTATATATTTGAAATTTGAAAGTTATTTTGATTGTCTAATCATTTTGCTTTCACAAAGATAGCAAAATGAATATTTTAATAACAACCCACTTCAGTTCTAGCTTTAACTTTTCTGATATTGCTTTATAGAAGAAAGCTATTTTGACAAAAATGTGTTAATTTATTCTATGTTAATATTTATTGTAGAAATTTTCTAGAAGGTACAAACAAATACACCAGATTTTTAAGAAATTGTTGCAAAGGTTTTTGGTTGTTGTTATTATTATTATTATTATTTCTTGTTTTGTTGAATTGTCAACCATGCTAGAAAGTAGTCCATAGCTGCAAAGTTTTAAATATGAACTTCCTAATATGTGACAGACACTGCTAGCTGCCATGCATGGGGCTCAGAAATGTGACTTTTCCCTTTATTTTTTTCATTACCTGAGGGATATAGGTAGCAGTCTGCTACATATAAAGGCCAGTGTTTTTACTAGAAAAAGATCAAAAGTATTCGTGTTCCTGATCACGTTCCAACAGTCTAGCAAGACTTTGTTAAGCTTATCTCCTGGGTTTGTGAAGAAATATCAAGGAAAGTGTCCTTATAGAAGCTGCAAGTTTGTTGCAGTTCCTTCTTTCTTCAAAGGCTTAAGAGACACATTTACATAGGTCTTGAAGCTTTTGTTCTCTGCTGATAGAAGTATCTACAGTCTAAAATAACTCAGAAACTTGCCAAAAAGCACTTTTTAAATCAGTTGTTCCTAAGTTTCTCCTGTTTCTATTGAAAAGCTCCTTAACATTTCTCCCCACTAACAGCTTAAACCATGTTCATGCTTTCAGTTTGAATGTATCCTTGACCACTGATTCAGTTCTGAACAGTATATTCAAGTATTCTCCATTTGTTTTTTTCAGCCCATGAGTTTGTATAGATAAACAATGCTCCTGCTCAGCCCCTGCTCTTCTATCTGACTGTTAACAGAAACTGCCTAATTCAGTGGCCCTTCTTCTGTACTCACACATTTATTTTCGTCTTTTTTTCATTCTATCTGTAATCAACTGTTATACATAAGTAAATGTCCTGATAAATTAGTGTGCTTTCAGTTTTTATGTTAACATCACATTAAATTCCAGATACACTCATTACTTCCTTTCATTTGAAGTTCTATGTCATGCCTCAAGTTACTTCATATCTAAAACATGAATTTGTCCAATTTTATTTCCTTTGCTTTACTTAGTAAGCTGTGCCTGTAGGATAATTCAATGCTTTTTGTAGTGATGGTGTCTCATTACTTTTTTTTTAATAAATGTCATCAGAAAACTTTACTTTTATGCCCAAGTTAATTAGAATTTTAATTACAACAAGGCCAATAGCTGAAAAATTACTTTCTGCAAAACATACTCTCCATAAACTCCTATTTCCACTATTATTATTTTTTTTTTCTGTTAATACTTAGAGGGTGCTTTTTCAAGTTTTACTAAAATGCAATGATCTCTTCTACGTTCCTTATGTTGGTATGGTATGAATTTTTCTGTGTTTTTATCAAGAAGGAATGTTGCTACAAGGTGCCTGCTGATGGCTACTTTTACATCTTCTACACTGACATCAGATGTGTTCCTTCAAACGCCTTTCTCTTTTTATTGCCATTGTTTCTCTATAGCTGTCACAGTTTTCAAAGACAAATTGTATGTTTTAACCTACTAGATATTTTTTAAGCAATTCAACATGAAAACTACTAAGAGATTTGAAAAATCTTAAGTGAACAGAGGTCTTAGTGTTAACAACCAGAAAAAAAAAATCATATTTGTTTAATTCTACTTAAAAAAATAAAAAAGAAGAATCAATTGCAGTCTTGCTTACATCATTCCTTCACAGTCTTACATCCTCCTTCATGTGGTACCCATGTACTGCAGGGGGACAGTCTACTCCCTGGGCATTTACTGGGCTGCAGGCAACTACTGCTCTGTGTCTGAAGCACCTTCCTCCCTCCTACACTGAGCCAGAGAACTGCAGGGATGTTTCTCTCATATTTTCTCACTCCTCTCTCCCAGTACCTTTTGCACATCTTTCTTAAATCTACTCTCACCAAGGCACATGCTCCTTGACTCAATTCTGGCAAGTATTTTGTCCCTTTTGGAGCGAGAATGAGCTGACTTTTATGCAAAATGAGGCAGCTCCCATTCCCGTGTATGAATCAGTAGGATTTTTCTGTGGATTTATATCTGTTGTTAGTCTGAAGGCATCACAGTAGCAGGCCCAGAGTAGAAATAATCTGACACAGAATTCTGCCAAAGTTGTGTCCTTTAAAATGGAGATACTAAAAATAATTAAAATTGCAAATACTCTTTTTACTGACAATATCAAATATTTCCTCAAAAAGGGAAGTACTTGTAAAAAAAAATTAAAAAAAAATTGAGAGAGAGAGAGAGAGAGAGAGAGAGAGAGAGAGAGAGAAAGAAAGAAAGAAAGAAAGAAAGAAAGAAAGAAAGAAAGAAAGAAAGAAAGAAAGAAAGAAAGAAAGAAAGAAAGAAAGAAAGAAAGAATGCCTTGTGATATGACATTTATTTCATGTAATATTTATTTACTTGCTGAAGAAAGTCTTCTGATTGTGACATAAACTGGGAATTGTAGAGATAAGACTTGGAATTAATTTTCAACTGTAGATAAATTAATACTACTTTTCAGATGTTATTTGTCTTTTCTGTCTTGTATTTACTTCACTGACAGTCTAAGAGATTGTTTACAATACTTTGGTACAGACACTAAAAATAAAGTTACTTGTTCACTCAGTCCTGATCTGTCACCTTTCCTTTCTTCATTCCTAGATTATACCATTTCATCTTAGCTTTTGTGAAGTCTTTTCTTGCAATACAGTTTGTCTCCCCTGTCCAGTAAAACAAAAATATTCCAGGAAATCTCCACTAAACATGAATAATGTTACATGAATTATACATTAAAAGGTTAAATAAAACGAGCACAAACAATAAATAACAAAGAAACATATTATAAGTGGAGGAGTACCACAAGGAAAACCAAAACAAGAAGACAAAGGGAAAATCCAGAATATATAGATGAATATTTGGAAATGAGTTTTCTCTGATTACAAGCTTCTATTCTTTAAAAGAGACAGAATATCTAATGTTAGAATAAAATTATATGGAATTACAGTCTGAATGTGGGATCTCCATAAATTGAGAAGTATCTCACATGGACAAAAATGACCAAAGAAACAGTGGATGGGCAAGTTAAACTAAAAACTTTAATTTAACAATTGTCTACAAGGTTATCTTTGTATTAAAGTTTTTAAATCATAAAAGAAATTTTTGCATGATACTTATCTTACATGAAATTATTTTTGACACAACACCCTTTATAAAATCTACCATCAAAATGAATACCTGATCTCAGAGATCACCTTCCTGTTACTAAGAGTCAGTTCAAAGGGAAGGAACGTTCAATAATTTCAATCAGATTTTTCTAAGACTGAAAACTAAAATAGTGAGAGAAGCTTTAAGCAAGTCGATATGTAGCCAGGTTGGTATTTTCACAGACGTTTAACATTTTCAAAACTGACAGCTCTTATGTTTTGAATTTGATAAATAGGAAAATAGTTGTTTTGATTTCAGCATGTATTTACTCCCATTCCTGTCTGAGAATCAAAATCGTAAATTACGAGAATTCATTGCAATGTATTTGAAATTTTTAATAGCGGAACATGAACTTAAGCTTTCATTGTTATTCTGAAAACCATTTTAATGAGTTGTTCAAGAATGGTTAAGGGAATGTAATGATAACATCCAGTACTCGTTCATATCTACTTATGTGTACTTGGTAGCATTTTCGCTCTATCCTGGCACAACAGAACTCAGCAAAAAAACTTTTGTTGGCATCAATGATTGTTGAATTGTGTATTATATACAGAGTACACTGCCCAGTTCTCTATTTCTTACAACATAAACATTTATTTTAATGGTAGCAAGGATCATTGTTCTTGATCTCCAGATGTTAACAAAAGAATATTTCATTAAAAAGAGATAAACAAATGAGTTATAACACTTTGCAGAACTAAGTTCAGTTTCTCAAGTTGTGAGGCTTAATAGCAATTTGAGTATTTACACGCATTGAGAAAGGTATCTGATGAAAGTTTCTGTAATTGCCTCTGACACAGTTAATTACAAAGATCAGCATATTACTAAGTAACATCTTACAATCAGCTTCTTTAAGAGCTGATGTTTTAATTTTTCTCTTACAAACAAACAAACAAACAAACTTACTGGCATTAAGTCATACAATCACATGCCCATTGTTAATCTATCAACTGTGAATTTGTAAATCAAAACATGCATTTTGCTTTCTCAGTAGATAACACATGAATAGCCACCTTAGATCATAAAGCTGTTGGCATTATGTTGCGAAACAATAAATTCAGTAATGTAATAGTGTGTCTTTTGCTAGCTTTTAGTCAGGAAATTTAATCCTGAATTCATAATGGCAACATTCATTCAAAATAAATATTTTGATGATGGACAAGGTTTTGTAGGTAAAAAAACCAAACCAAACCAAAAAAACAAAAAAAAACAGCTTTGACATGACATCTATATTGACAGCTGTGTCATAATGGCTCAGAAATACCTCCAGGAAAATACTATATTCACAAGGTTCTGAACCAGAAGTTTGCAGATTATAAATTTACTTGAAAGTTTATCTACATGTATATTTTTTTAACTTCGACACCATGCAATCCTGACCTCCCTAACTACTAATCCTGTGCAGATTCTTATCTAGCAAATTGATCTGAGATTATCAACCCATTGATTTAAAAGATATTTTGTAGTTAAAGAAATCATAAATGCATTTCACAAATGAATCCTGAAAAAGTGTGATCTTTCCTGCTTGGAAAGGATAGCAACAGAGAATGTACAGGCTATTAATTTCTGCTTAATTGCAGCTTTTCAGAATACTGATTCAAGTGTAGTATTATACAATCTCTAGTTCAACCTGGGGAATTAGGTGCTAGCTGAGCATGCAGCAGGCAAACTTCCCTGGGCTATACCAGAATGCAGTAGGGCTTTTCAGTAGAAAGTTTTTACAAAAGTGCAATGCTTACACTGAGAATGCGTAGGCATTTGAATATGGCTACGATGAATTTTTACTTTTTTTTTCCTGTCTCCTTCATATTTTCATTATTTCTTCTTTTATTGAATGAAATTAATTATGCTGCCCAAGAGAAGAAATTACCAGTCCCAGTGGAGAGATGTAGAATTAGAGATGTGAGTCCTTAACTACCCTTTTAAATCCTCCTATGCTCATGATTAGAATAGTAAACAGATGTAAATGTTCCATCCTATTCCAGCATACTTCAGAAGGTTGAAAATGACTAATTGACAGAAGAAGCAAAAGACCTCTGCTACCTGAGTAGACAGAGATACTTCTGAGTAAAAAATGTCCTTTAGCTGTACCCAGTAACATCACAGTTCCAATTTCTGGGAAGATCAGTCATTGCCAATTGGGATTGACTTCTCAGACTGGTTCACCATTAGTTTTTCAGTGTAACTAGATATAGTATTTAAATTGCTTTGTAGATTACAGTTTTGGAAAAAAAGTCTTCTGCATGTATTTTGAGAATATTTCTAATATTTGGAAAAAAAAAAAGAGAGATCCTGTTTTATTGTTTTATTCATAAGCCTAAACTTCCCATAATAAACCTCTTGCAAAAGTAATATACTTAGAAGATAGACATAGAATTAAATCTTTGTATAGGATGTATGTATTAGGCAGGATAGAGTTTATTTTATATTATACTAGGTATTTTCTACAAATCTTGTCTGGAACCTAATTTTGAAAATGTTTGTCTTACAATGCATCTGAATTATATTACTTTGTACATCTTCTAATTAGTGTATTTTCAATGTGTGTTTATTAACATTGGCAAATGTCTAGCAGTCTAACAGACCTGTTGAACTGACATTCAACTGAATGTTGAAACGTTCTGTTTCTACAGCAGCTTTGGGATAATAGGGACTTATGTGACATGTTTTGGGTAGTAAATCTAGTAGTATGCTTTAAGGACACAAACTTGAATTATCAGCAAACTTTCTATGAATAAGAACATGGTTTTAATATTAGGCAACAATTCAAGATGATTTTTATTTTGTCTGAGATAAAGCATAGCTCACATTCATTACCTATAATTAATCTATCATAGCATAAAGACCTTCTCATGCAGAACAACAGAATCTTAATTTTTAAACTCAAATATTCAGATTTTGTAATCTCTATTTATTGTCGCTATTTTTATATTTATGAAGTCATGCACAGGGTGACTTATATTATAGAAGTCTTAGAAGAGGTTAACCTAAAGATGTAGGTAATGATGTGTAGCAAAGTTTCTTAAGAGGTGTATTCAGTATCTAAATTTAGATCTTTCTGTACCTAAATGGGAGCTACAGGAAAGAAGGGGACAGCCACTTTGGTCTGTGGTAATAGGACAAGGAGAAACGGTTAAGACTTAAAGAGGGTAGGTCTAGGTTGGATGAAAGGAAAAAGACTTTTACAGTGAGGGTGGTGAAGCACTGGAACAGGTTGCCTGGAGTCTTTCAAGGCCAGACTGGACTAGGCTCTGAGCAATCTGATCTAGCTGTGGATGCCTCTGTTCATTGCACTAGATGACCTTTAATTCTACTATTCTGTGATACGCTTAGAAATGACATCTGAAACCATCTGAACAGATGTGTTTTGAATTTGTCTGATCTGTAAAGATGAGAAGTGAGGGTCGAACTGCATAAGTACAATGACACGAGAAGATCCATCCAAAAGATACCTGCACAAAAAGCACAGATCATGGAACAGATGCTCTTGGAAACTATATTAAGGCACATACAAGATGAGGAAGTGATCCAAGATAGTCATCAGAGTTTTACCAAGCACAGATTGTACCTGAACAATAGCGAGGCTGCACATGATGGAGAGATGAAATTGGCTAATAGAGAACCAACCAGTATAATCTACCACGATTTCTTTATGGCCTTTGTCACATGATATACTGCCTTCAAAATCGGAGAGGTATGGATTCAGTGGATAAATTATTGGCTGGATGGCTGCAGAAAGGGAGTTATGATCAACAGCTCTATATCCAGGTGAAGGGCAATGATTAGCAGTGTCCCTTAGGGGTCTGTCTTTCAGTTTAATATTTTTATCAGTGACTTAGACAGTGGGATTCAGCGCACTCTCATGACACCAAACTGAGTGGTACAGTTGATATGACAGAAAGAAGGGATGCCATCCAAAGGGATCTGGACAGTCTTGAAAAGTGGGCCCATGTGAACTGAATGAAGTTCAAAAAAGCTAAGTGCAAGTTGCTGCACCTGGGTCAGAGTTATCCCAGACATAAAGAAAGACTGGTATTCCATGAGTCTGCAATTCTGTGATATCTATGCTATCTATTCTGTGTGTGCAATATCGCAAGACAAATAGATTTCTGTGGTGTGTATGGAATGAGCTGGTTTCAAAAGGAGAAACTGAATACAATGCTATGTCTTGGCTAGGAATAAATGACTATATCTAACAGACAGGGCAGTCACAGTATGTAGTAGACAGCTTTCCTGTGGAGCCATAATACAAAACTACAGAGAATTTTAAAGTTCATTTTATTGGTAACTAAATTCAGGTAAGATTTGATACTAAGAATATTTGGAAGTATTTTTAAAAGAACGTTATCCTGAGCCCCAGTAAGTATATATCAGTGGTACAACTTCAGTGCCATTCAGGTTCTTTCTAGGGCTCTTAAATACTACACTCCAAAGCAAAAATAACATGGATGCAGAGGCTGTTTTACATTCCAGGGTAAAATCAGTCACTATGGAAACTACTTCAGCAATGTTAGAAAGTCATAGTTACAGTTACGTTAATACAAATTCAGAAGGGACATTACATCTTCAGTCTCTTATTAAATACTGCCGCAACACTATTAGTATCTATGTGCCTGTAATAGGGGTTGGATGCGTTGTTTCTTTTAAATTGCATCGCAACGTCAATTACAACTCAGAAGCAGATCCTTTTTTTTTTTTTTCTTCTTTTTTGGCATTTTCATATCCTTATACTTCATGCATTATCTGAAAGGTCAGAAGTTTCTGGTAATATCACTGCAGTGTTTTAAATGTATGAACTAGAGAAGAAATGCAAATATAATGTGAAAGCTTTAGACAAATATTCACTGTGGTTCAAGAAGACAATTTGATTTCAGGTAATTTTATTAATTCAACTGGCCATGCTTTTGTTGTTAAATTCTGGACATTGCAGAATACCAGGGTATTCTGTTTAAAATTTTGTTCATTTATTTCCACTGATTTATTAAATGAACTACTGAGACTTCTTACTTAGTTTCTGGCTCTTAATTGTCGGAAATTTTAAAACATGTTATGTTCTATTTGATCAATTTCGAATTCTTCAGTCTTAGCTGAATTGTAATTTTTCTCCCTTGAGACAGGAATTAAAAGACTTTCTCCATGACACCTGAATAAGATCTAGTTACTATGAGAAAGATCAGAGGAGAAAGTAATGAGTGAAATAAAATTAAGCATGAAAACATTCTGACCCCAAAAACCTTTGTTTTTTGAAAAATACATTCTGGGAAAACTCTTCTGGCTCTCCTTAGAAATCTATCATTCATGACTGCTGTGTTCAGAAAAAACAAACAAACAAAATGAAAATATACCTTTTGAAGACAAATATATCTAAAGCAGGTCTCCAGAATTTAATCTAGAACAAGACTGAAAAGAATCTCCAAATAGTTCATTATTTCCTACCTCTCCTTTTTCCACATCTATTCTGGTGTAGCTAACACGATTAGTAATGGCTGATCATATTGCATAAATGCTTTTAGGGATCTTTTTATGATACTGCAGGAGATCAATACGAATTACAGTTATGTACAACATTTAACCCTATTTCATTTTCATTACTTCATACCTTCATTTATTTCTTCCAAATAGACAGAAGTTACTGTCCTTTAGGTAACAAACTTTTCAGGACTGCTGCAATAAAACAAATTTATCTGAAATGATATTCCAAAACAATACAGTAGTAGCAATATCTCAGTAGGATTTCATAGCAGTAGCCATAGCTGCTTTCTGTTTAGTGGTATGGAAGACCTATGCTAATAATTGATTGCTTGGGCTTTGTTGTTACCTTAAAAATCTATGATGATATCTTAAAATCTGTCGTATCAAAAAAATCTCAGCCCATAGAACTTGAAATAAAGAACTAATTTTTTATTAGACTTGGGAAAGCCTGCAGAATTAACAGGCTCCTTTAGAATTTCAGTTTAGGAAAAGCAACCTAGTCAACTATTTTCAGAAGAATTTTTAAATATTCTGAATCGTTTCTGAACGATTCACACATTCATTTTACTTTCACCTTCTGATGCAAATTTTCAGCTTAAAATCTAAAAAAACTTTCATACTAATGTGTTGCTGACTCTAACTGGCCCTCATAAAAATAGAAAGGAAAAGCTCACCCTAAGAAGAGAGGAACTAACCAATTTTTTCAAATATTTCCTTGAAAATGGAAGAGCGTAGCCAAATTAACAGAAATGGGAGTCTTCTGGAACCTCCTGGTTTGATCTCAGTAAGTTATTCCCTGATCTGTAGAAACTCAGTTAATGTCAGAATCTGTACTGAACTGTGTGATATGAATCTTTAAAAGAATAGCTAAACTTTCTAATGCTTAGTCATGAAGCTGAGAATTTTCATTCAATGTTTACTTTTTATTTGCAGTCCCATAGTTTATATTTAATTTGTTGTTTTTTTGAATTTAATCTCTTTGTTTCTGTTGTCTCTTCAAGTGTAGGGAAGGTATAAGTAAGCATGTGCACAAAGCTAGGCTTTCTTCAGGGATTCTGAAATCATAGCTGTTGAATATGCTCCTTCTTAAATGCTTTTAGGTATATATTCCACATTCACAAGACAATTGACAGTTGTGACCTCTGTGGGGTGGAGTCTAACTCTCTTTTTCTTCAATAATCTGTGGGGACTGACTTTTTCAGTAGACACGATTCAATTTATCTTCTCCAGGCATGTTACTTCACCAGAAACTGCTGAAAATATCATTTTTTTCCCAAGCTTTCAATGTATGTTAATTCTCCGTTCATTTGTCCTGGTCTAAATGCTCTATCTGGGAAATATTCATTCCCCAGGAGTATTCCTAAAATATAGTGTGTGTGGGGAGGGGGGGTGGTTAGGGTTGGGGACCATTTTTATCTACTGTAACATAAATACCTGGTTATACTAGAGATAAAGGAAAAATTTAGATTTGTCAAGTGTGTGATGACTGTAATAAATCTTGTCAGTACTTCTAGAATGTTCTTGTAAAACTTGTGCAGAGAATGGACTAAACACCAACTTCTGACATTATAATTACAGATATTTATGAAAGATAACTTTTGTTCAGATACTTTCATAACACTGGCCCTTGCATTAAAAAGTTCTCATAGTTCTCATCACTTTGCAATACCAGCCAGAAATCAAAAAATCAACTCAGTTTGAGAATGGTCTGGGTCACATTGTAGCATTTGACTAAATAATTCAGATTCTCCAGACTCTATTTTTTTTTTTTTTTTTTTTGACAGAATACAGAAGAATGTCAGATAGAAAACTTATCTGAAATTTCATCTGGTAACTTTATGAATGCAATGGCAAGTACTCTGAAAAAATGTACATCTCAAAATGGCTTAGTTTGCTGCTTTTGGTGGCTTGTTTGCATGCATATAGCTGTGCAATCTATTTGAACTGTGTTTTGCCAAAAATTTCTATCTCTTTAAGCAGATACACCTAACAAGTTTACATATTACACTTCAATGTAATACCAGAAAGAATTTGTCTCAGATTTACATCAGTTCTCTTACTTTAAGCTCAGAATTGTAAATAATCTTCATCAGTCCAGATCAGAACTTATATATTCTATCAGAGCATATAAAAAACTTTTTAATCTGAAGATTTGCAAGTTCTACTACAATGTTCTGAGAAATAATACTTTTTAGCTCCCTTCTAGGATTAACAGGATAGAGAGCAATAATAAAATACCCTTTCAAATTCTGAGACTAAAGAACCAGAAATGTTGAGGATACAGACCACATCCATAAAGTATGAGAGCTCATTTGGCTTAGACAAGCTGATTATCTTTCTTTTTGTTTTGTTTTGTTTTGTTTTGCTGCCTAGAAAGAAACTGTAACTGCTTGGTATGTCCTGGATTTGAAAAGGTGCAGTAAGCATGTCTATCTCCTACTCCTGGACATAAAATAGTACTTGGAATCTTTTGTTGACAAGACGAATTTATGGAAGGTCTATGTGTGGAGAGGAAGTGGAGTGAGTACTGGATTGTCCAGCACTGATAAGCTCCATCTTTAAGTGGACCCACAAATGACTTGAGTTGAATCCCTTTATCAGGTCTTCAAATACACTTTATAAAGAATAAAATGAGGAGTTATCAGCTATGGAAATCTTACATATTTAATGACCCTGCTTTTATGTCTGTTTAGCTGTAAGGAATACTTTTTCATAAAAAGAGCTTGGACAGCTTTACCAGACTTGAGTGTGGGCTTGTGGGATCATCTCTTAAAGCTCTGATCCCATAAAGCTCTGTGCTTCCACTGGAACAAGGTAAATTATAAAGCAGTCTTGATAATCCAGGATGCTAAGGACCAAGACTGCCTTCTCGGAATTTGGAAAGACGATCAGAATAGATCTAGGCTTTACCTCCTCAAAATATCAAGTTCTTAAGAGCTTTATCATTATCTCTCATTTTTCTGTCTCCTATGCCTTGTTACTACTGAACAGGAACTGAGTATGATACATATTCAGATTCCCATCCTGTAACTTCTATTTCAAGCATAAATTTCTATTTTGCTAATTTTCTTAGTGAAGTACATTTGTTGCATGCCTGAATTAGCTAATAGAAAAAAAAATGAGTTAATACAGTTAGTCTCACCAGTACCACCTGCCAGTTTCGCTCCCGCAGCACAAATCAGATATGCTAAGTGGGCAAGCAAGAGATTTCTCACTGCATGCATAAACCTGCAGCAGTGCATTCCTAATAAAGCTGCTGGCCAGTGACATGTGGCATGAATGACAGATAAATTGGTTGTGATTTACAGGACTACTGTGTACTGTTTTAGGAAAATTGGCTGTAAAGCAGCGTTCTGCTTCAGTATTCTGTGATACAGTTCCTGTATATGTATAGGGTTTTCTATTCAGCAAAGGCAAATGAACAGCCACTGGAACACTGGCACTGGGTCATCAGCTGCTCATCTGAGTGAGGAAATAAAAAGACAGGATGCTTTAAAGTGAAAAGAAATAGCTTTTGACAGTCCACCGTTGTGGAACACCAAAAATCTGTCATTCATATGATTCCTACAGACTGACCAAAAAACACTAGTTCAATCCTCAAATGAGCCTTGACTATTATCTTGATGGGCTTGGTATTTTTTTTTAATTTTTCTTCATATTCCCAAAGTAAAAGAAAAATAGATGGAAGCATTGTCTACCTTTCCTGAAAACAGATGATCACCCTGGTATTAAGGATATTTCTGTTATGAAAAGTTTTCCTATTGCAACTTTCTGCAGCATTGAAGATTGCCTATTATTTCTTCAAAAATCATTTGAACTAGCTATTATAATTTTTTCACTCGGAAATGGCAATAATTTTCTATTGCTTCCCTGTGAAAGTCAGTACTGAATTAGATAGAGGTATCTTTTAATTTTGTTCATTTTTAAAGCGTTCTATTTTAAAGTTTGAATTACTGGAAACAAGCACCTAGTCTCTTCCAAGATATCTTCCAAGAAGGTGGGATATCTTACAGTAAACTTTTTGGCACAGCCATTAAATGATTGTGGCAGTGTGAAGGGATTAATAATAGACTTTACTTTTATTTCAAATTTGAGTACAACATGTCGAGGGTTAGAAATCCATCACTGAAATTCAGCAACTGTTCCCAGAGGAGGGCCACTAAGATGACCAGAGTGTTGGAACACCTCTCCTATGAGGAAAGGTTGAGGGAACTGGGCTTCTTTAGCTTGGAGAAGAGAAGGCAGGAGGGACAACGGGTTGATAGTGATAAGACAAGGGGACTGGTTTTATATTAAGACGGGAGATTTAGTTTAGATGTTAGGAGGAAATTTTTCACTTAGAGGGTGGTGACACACTGGAACAGATTGCCCAGAGAGGTTGTGGATGCCTCATCCCTGTAGGCTTTCAAGGCAAGGCTGGACATGGCTCTGGGCAGTCTAGTGGTTGGCAATCCTGCCCATGGCAGGGAGCTTGAAACTAGATGATCTTTGAGGTTCTTTTCAACCCAGGCCATTATACGATTCTGTGATTTATTTTTTTCCCACAGCTTGTTGCAAACTGCTGTAAAATAAACAAACATACATACAAAAAACAAATGATAGAAAAACCACGGAGGGAGAATATGGCCTTAAAACTATATTTAATTTTATTTTGCTTCTCCAAACTTTCACTTTTTCAATGGAAAACCATCTTCTTCCATGCTCTAATATAGTTTGCAGCAGTATAATTTCCTGATGCATCAATGAGTAGGCTGCTGCTTATACTTATGATGCTCTTTAACTGCCATGACTACACTCAGAACAGAACATTTGTTTTCCAGATCACTCTTCATATTTCTTTTCTCACCATTTTAATACTTCATTGCTCCACATCTAACCTCAGAAAGCTTTCAAAAGCATCTTAAATTGCAAAATGCTTTCAGCAGCGTTCAAACTTTGGAACATCCTGGACTGTAGTTTTGTCAGATCAGAAGCTGAAAATGCCATCATGCTTTGAAAGCATTTCATTGTATTTGAAGTGATACCACTCTTGAAGGGAAGTCACAGTGCTATTTATAGAAGTTTGTATCTGCCTTGTGAGAGATGGCAGCTCTTATTGCTTTTGTCTGATTCTGCTTCTTTTACTTGATTGTATTAACTTCAGATCATAAACTTATCATAAAAATTAAAAAAAAGAAAAATAAATTATTATTACGAGGTGCATTTCAAGTAACCCTGATAAGGAGTAACAAAACCATTCAGAAGGCTCGTATTATTTTTCTTTTTCACCCATGATTGATTGCTTATGACTGCAAAGGTCAAAGAATTTGCAAACTCAAAGGTAAAAATCCTGTTTTCATTTGCCATCCTTTGTTTGATAATCTTATGAGCAAGTGAATTCACACCGTCGTTGAATTGCTTTTGTTTTTTTTTATTGAAAGAGTGCTGGTACTATTTGTATTGGAGAATTAGATTTATTCAACTGCTTGGGATAAGAAAATGCATATTTTGCTTTGGGATTACGTATTGCATATCTTCTGAATTACTGGGATTTTAAAACAATCATTGAGTTTATTTTAAAGTAATAGCTTTCAACTTCTTCTTGCAGGTACTAATTCCTTAGTTTAAAAATCTTGCATATTTCACTTAATGTTGTTTTGTATATGCAAAATAAAATGCATACACAGAGCAATAACTGAATTTTCCATATTATATTTTTATCTTTGTGCCACCAAAAGAGAATCCTCAAAGTGTTTGTGAAACTGGCTTATCTATCTAATAGGGACAGTATAGAATTGCACCTGAAATGATCAAACAACTCTGAGATCAGCCTCAGGCACATTGTGTTGCAGTCACCTAATACTGGCGAACTGTGTACAGAGAAAGATATAAGGTACTGTGTGCTATGATTTTTGGCATCTTTGAAAAGAAATATGGCAGGACCTGCTCTATAGCAGGAAATAAATAGTATGCTCACACTCATTCAGACGAATGATGAAAGTAAATGAGACATGAGTGAAGTGATAACTCCCCCTTTTATCACTCCCAGCTTCTGGCAAACTCTGAATCAGGTTATCCATGGAATCTTCGTATTTAGTAACCCAGGTGGATATTTTTCACAGTGAATTTTCTTGTTTTCTGAATCTGTGTATGATTCTGTCATCATCTACTCTCCAATTACATGTTGAATGAAGAAGGACATCTTTTATTTTCACTCTGTTAGTTTCCCTGATGTTCTTTTTTTCTCATACTTGAAAAAACAGTCAGTAATCATACCTTCTTCAGGTTATTGTCTTGTCCTGTTGTTTTACTTCTGTCATCTTTTTACTTGTCAAGAACCTTGTCCCTTTAGTAGCTCTCTGTACAAAAACATTAGAGACCCTTGTCACTCCATTAATTCCTGATATTCAATATATTTTTGACTGCTTTCCACTGCAAATGAAACATAAAAATGTGATAGTTTTACAAGGCAGATGAACAGGGAGGTAATTTATGGTCTTGTTTGTGCACATTATTTGATGTGTTAGTTACAGTCCTGAGATGTTATCTAGCATTTATACTATGATGGATAGGGATTAAGATGAGAAATTTACAAGAATGATGTGAGGAGAGTTTTTAAATTTGTGCAAACAGCCCATATGAGTATTGTTTCTTGCTGTGATCTATCATTGTGTTAGCTGCTTGTGGATGGTCAATGAAATTTATAGGATTTAACTCCCAGGAATAGTACACAGCTAGATTGAAATATATTAATATCACATTTAATGTCTGCAGATGATAAGAAACACATACAACTCAAGATTTTTATTAAGAGCTGTAGATAAAATTGACCAAATTATTGTAATACAGACATTGTTTCTAATGTGAAGTTTGAGGTAGAGTCAGGGTGTCACACTCTGATATAAAATAATATAATCAGCAGCTTACATAGAAACTGAATTCAGTTTGTAAGATTTACTGTTTAGCATATGAGTCTTCAATGGATTTGGAAATATCTATAAATAAAGTATATAAATAAATATAGTAAATATCTATACATTGATTAAGCGTTCATTAAAAGTTATTTTTTTATCCACAGATATATCTTGAAATTTCTCTCATGCACAAGGATGGTGTGGGTTCTCAAGAAGATCTTCATTTCACCTTCAGTCTGGGTCAGACCATCTGTCATTTGGCAAAAGAAGCAACTCTCTTAGAAACTCTTGCTGCTCTGGTGGAGACTGGTGTTAAAAAGAAAATTTGATGCAGTTATCATTTTGTTGGATTTTTTTCCTCTGATTTGTGCTGTCTTTTTCAATATTCAAAACAACTTCAGGAAGTGGGAAAGAGATACTTTACATTAATTTTCTCCCCAGCTTTGTAATGGCTTCAAATGGGCTCATTATGATATCCTGTCCATAACAAACTGAAAATGGACTGGAGGCATCATTTACAAGACATGCTATGAAGTCTGACACAGTACTACTGACAATTTAGGAAAACAGAGCTCAAAATGAAAGCCAAATATATAGTCTTCTACTATATCTTTTCCCTGGCATCCTAAAGAAAAAAAGATTGTGTGAGGTTGGTAAACACAGAAAATTGAGGTTTTTTTGTACGTTATAGCTGGAGTGTGAAACAGAAAGATCATAGCTGGCACAGAAGCAGTACTGTCGTAGTTGGACAGAGATCTGTATTTTAAAAAAGCTAAGTGGATTACAAATTCCCTTAGTTCTTTATATCGAATGTTTTTTGTCTCTGTATTTGTTGAGTATATGATGTCATATTTCTACTCTTGGCTTCGGTTGTCTTAATAAAAATTGTGTTCATATTTATTTATATACATATGTATTTAAGTTTCAACAGCGTTAATTCTTCAATATATGTCTATTAAGATTCAGGAATCTTAGCCAACAAAATAAATTAGTTTGATAGGGAATATTTACAACTCATGCTTAAATCAGTTCTTCCTCAAAAGTTATGAGAGTAAGAAACTTCAAATATTTCTTCAAAACTAGAACCAACTTACTCTATGTTAACTTGTCCTTACTATCATTACCCAGATTTTTTTTACGAACTTGAAAATTACAATAGCACGTACTAAAAGGCATGCAGGCAGATTGGAAGGATTTGTATTCATGCTATTGCATTTCATAATTTCTAAGATAGATGTACGAATTCACATAAAGTGACTACTTCTAAGGATGATGTAAGGAACAGTTTTAAAAACTGTACTATGTCCCTGAAAACTTTCTGTAAGCAAGGGGTAGGTATTGTAGAAGTAAAAGCTGCTCCAAAGTGCATAAAGATAAACCATTTCAAAGCAATGAGACAGATCACTAAAATTATGATGATTCTGATAGGTTATCATAAAATGACTTCATTTTTCTATGAACAAATATCATATTTTCATGAAACGGGGAAAAATGCATTAAAAGCAGCCATCATTGAGTCATACAGATCATACAGATGATACCAAATCTCAGGCACCAAGAAAGGGTATAAGAAACTCTTCTATAAAGTAGCGGAGAAAGCATTTGAAACATCTAGCTTTGGGACACAGATCTTGTAGCTGGTAGAGCATGAAATTATTTCTGTGGGAAGGAAAAGAGATTATTTACTATTTCCTTATGCAAAGTCCTTACATTTCCATTAATTTGGGTTTTTTTTAAGCTGAGCTCCCAGAAATAATAAAGATTTCATTTAAATTTATGTAATTTACTTCATAGGAATGTATTCCCAGTTGCCATACTTCTGAAGGCTGTATTAGAGATTTTAATATTTAAACAGTTTCTGCATAATTAACATGCATATGCACACCAACACACATATATTTATAAATTCATTCTCCTTATCATGTCCTCAGTTTTTTATATAAGGAAGCATTAACACTTGTGGCATAGTTAATTGATAGGAAAGGTAATATTTTGAATTGTGAAAGGCATCAGTTTACAGAAAGTTTTAGTGGATTAAAAATTATGTTTGTGTTGTACCATTACTGAGAAATCTAAGCGCTTGAAGAATTATGACTAACCTGAAAAATATTATGTTTGTTAATGTTATATGCAGAGCTATACTTTTGTACAATTTTAACATTGAAAAATGAAATGATTCCTTCCTATTCTGTGTTCTTTTTCCTCTCATTCTTCTTTCTTTTGTTGTAGAAGATAAGATAAAGAAGGATACCTTTACCCTCTTAAAACATGAATTCTCAGAGAAATCACAGTGTCAATTGTTAGGTTTAAGCACCCTGGAGAATTTCCTATGGATAGGACAATTTAAAATTTCTTATATTTGGAAAAATATCCACTAGGCATGCCTGCATGGATCACTGTCTGTTTTCTTCCATTCATAATGCCAGTGTTTTCCCCTCACTTTGTTTTCCTTTGTTAAATACTTCCCAACTCTTGATCTGAAAGGCTTCAATGGGAAGATAGACAGAATGTGTGATAACTTACACACTGCATGGGTCACAGAAATTCCTTCCAGTAATCCCTTCAGTGTTACTTACGTTTATGGAACTACATGAATAATAGTAGATCGAATAGAAAAAAATTACTTAGTAAAACTTGTATTAAATCATTTTGCATGAAATGGTCTTGCTCTCTATTCTCGTTTCAATACATATTTTAAATGGAACAAAAATTTTTTATCAAAATGTTCTCCTGTGTTTAATTCTGGGGCTAAGATAAATTGAGCAGCAGAGACTAACTCCAGAGTTTCATGGTGGTCAGCAGCACAGCCACTACCCTTCTCTAGACAGAGAGTGTTCATCTTTCACGAACTATTGTCAGGGCTAGGGTTGTGTCTCAATGCTTTTTCTTTGGATGTCAGTAGATATTAAAGTGATCTGAATGATACTACTGTAGTGCACTAATTAACAAGTCTACGCAGTATCTAAGCATGATTGGCCTGGATAAGTTTATCAGGTAAGTCCCTTTGTTTTTTATAAAATAAACAAAAGAAAAATCTTATAAAACATGCAGATGTATTCATATTTAGTTTTTAGTCCTTCTCTGCTAAGATCAGTCTTTGCAGACTGTAATAAGAGAATCTATTTTTTCCCCATCATCCCATATCATTTTTCTCTAATTCTTTTTCAAATATGATATATTTCTTCTCGTTTCTTTAGTCTCATTAGTACTACTAATTTCTGAGATTTACTGCCCTCTTCATCTGTGCTGCATGAGGCAATTCAGAAGTTTCCACTTATTAACCATTGCTGCTAGCTGTACCTAAGTCACGAGAATCAAAAGATTTTTTGCTACTTTTTTTCACCTTCTTTATCCATTCTGTCTGTCATGGCAAATAGAGAACTTTTTTGTATTTACTCTTCCAACTTGTCACTGCCACTGCTGAAGACTTCTTTACTTTCATTGCATTGCTCTTCTGAAGATGACAAGCTGGCATGTCATTTGCATGAACTGCTTTCAAGATCCTCTAAATATGACAGTCTGCTGAGATGCTGTCACAGGTACAGTATTAATACCTCTTCCCATTAATAACACAAACTGTGGTGGTACTTCATAGAGGAATGATGGATTAGCCTATGATGATGAAGATGCTTCTCTTACACTCCAATAAAGTAGATTGCTTTGGCAAAGCTATTGTCATAACTGGCTTCATGGAAAATAAATGCTTGAAATAACCAAATATGTTTATTTGCAAATGTGTTATCATCTCAAGAGAAAAATCTAATAGAAAACAGTCTTACTAGGAAGGGATAACTTTCTTGATATCAAGATGCATCTGAACTCAAACACTGTTCGTGAGAATAATAAAAGTTTTCTTCTCCAGCTTCCAAAGCCAGTTATTCACCGAGGCTCACTGAAAGACACTTCTATAAAAGAATAAATATCAATTAAGTTGAAATAGACAGTATAGCTAAATATATGGCTTCTCTTTTTTTCTGGATGGTAAAGACTGTAGATAAATCAAGTAAACTGTTGAGTATGGCAGATATATTTTTGGTTTTTTTTCCTAATTGTAAGCTGGCCTAGAGCTTTTGTCACAGTATAATCCTTCAATTAAGAAGGAAGATCTCAATAATATTTTTCATCTGTATTTATAGTCCAATTCCTGCTTGTTTGCTCACAAAATTTTTAAAATCATAGCTGATTACTTTTTTAGAAAATGTATTTAGAAATAAGACTGCAGTATTACTATACCAAAACAGAGACCCAAAAATGACTCAAAAGCTTCATTTGCTAGCATATTCCCATCTCATACACTTTTCCTACCCAAAGTTGTGCAGTAGTATTTAAGAGTTCTTGTTCAGCCTGTAGTCTTATCATAAGCCCTTCTAGGCATGATGCAAAGTAAAGAAATTAACTCTTCTCTCACTGCTATGTAAACTGGACATGTTCTCTTTCTGCACTGAAATTTAAGTTCCTTAGCCTCTGAGTACTATTCTTGCCCCTATTTGTTAACACTGTGACTTCTTTACACCTCATTGTTGTGAGGCTGCCATGAGTAGCTCCAACTGCTCCTTTTAGACATGTTTGTGTGGAAAAAACATAAGGGATGTGTATGGTCTACAGTGCCCAAAGAGCAGTGTAATGCATAAACCTTTTGCACAGGCATTCCAAGATGTCAGCTTGCAAAGCAGGTATGATGGCAATGCATTCCTTTACAGATCATGTCCTGGCAGGACTCCATGCATAGGATGACATACCTACCCAGGCAGATGTTTCTACATGCTTATGGGCTTGACAATGCGCTAGGACAGAGCTAGTGACAATTGCATATTTACAGCAATCTCCTATCAAGTTTAAGAATGGAAGGGGAGTGAAAAAAATGCTGGCAAAAGTTGGAAAAAGCTGGGTTTTGCATTTTGGGAGAGAGATGTGCTACTGGTATTTATCCCGTAGTTTACTCATGCCAGCTTTGAACAGAAGCAATTGGAGACGCAGCTGAAGTTCACACAGAATTCCTTTTGATTATAGCCAGCAGAATATCATTCTCATTTGCACCATATCTAGTGTATGTCATGTTTCTGTAAAATAAGATTAGGGCATGTTATTCATGCTGTTAGTTGATTATGGTCTGCTTCTGCAACTATTTGGACTGCCTGAAACATGAGTTGCTCCTGTAGCAGCAAAATCTCCCTTGGCTTCCATATGGCTGACACTTTTGAGTTATTTGCAAAGGGGGAGTAGGAGGAAAAGTGAAACTTTGGGAATGAGGAAGCGCATAGCAAAGATTGGAGTTTTGTTCCACTGGTAGCTCTTGACTGATATTTTCTCATTAGCGAGTAGGTTCTTCGAAGAACACTTGTGCATCCCATGTATGACTAGTATTCCAGTATTCTGGACTTAATGTACAAGCACAGATCACAGCATGTGTATTCAGCAAAACTCATGCCTGTAGGTTCATTTGCTTCTATAAAGCATTGGGTTTATGAAAGAGATTCCATGAGTTTGAATTAAGTTTCTTTGTTGGCTGAACAGAGGCACCTTATGCAGCTTGTAGACCATACAAGGACTACTTACTTTCTGTTTGATATCAGTACTACCACAGCTACCTTGTAATGCACTCTTCTCATAAATTATGAAATCTATCTTGAACAATTGTAGATTTCTGGTCCTGATACTCTGTTAGAAGATTGTTTTGAAACTTCTCTCCTTGCTGTACATAATAAAAAGTCAGTGCTTCCTCACGCTTTATTTTGTTTTGCTAAGCTGTTCAGAACAGCAGCAACAACGGTAAAAGAAAGAAAGAAAAGAAAAAAGGCTAAGTTCCTCCAGAATACATTCTTTAAGATTTGGAGGCTCATGAGAGTTTTCTCTAACTGCTTTTACAGTGAACAGACATGGTTTGGAGTAATAAACAATTTTATCAATATTGGTGAATGGTTTCTACTCAGATTAGGTTGCAAGGAGTGCTTGCTAACCTATGCATGTGAAAATACACAGACATAAATTCATTCTGTAATAGCTCTTTCATCTTCTCATCATTCTAACATGTCTCTTCTACATCTGCTGCACATCAAATCCTTCTCTTCAGAAGCCTGTGTAATTACAGAGTTCCCATTCTAGAAATTTCCATGAGCATCAATGCTACTTAAACATTTTGTGCATCAGATTATTTATGCGGAATGCATGGCTCAGAGGGAGATTTTGAAGCCTGACCCTCACCAGCATATTGGAGTAGATAAGTATTCAAAAATGTGAATTCTGAGAATTATGTTAGGTAAAGTGGGATTGGATACCAAAATATCAGACCTACTTTCTCCTGTAGACTGGTCTATAAAAATGTTCCACATCTTGCTTTTGCCTGAAAAAATTAAGTTAATATAACAAGACTATTGGAAAGCAGGCTATGTTAATGTTTATTATAATCATCTTTCTTCTTGGTCTGATAAGTCTAAACTTTTGTAAATCTTTTTGCCAACTCTATTTTATTAGTTTTATTAATTTAATGGATAAGAACTCAATTACATGATCAAATTTACTACATCCTTTACACCACAATTGTAAAACAACAACAACAAAAAGGAGAAAAAAGTACGCAATTTGCTACAGCATTCAATGCTTATTTTTCAAGTGTAGCCCAGGAATGTCAGCACTACTGGGACTGCACTGAAAGGTTATTCAAGATAGGTTACCATACTGACCTTTATCTATGACTGGAGAAAATAAGTCAGTGAGAGTATGTGTATTCAGATTTTTATTTCATCTTTGTTTTCACTGCACATTTGTGACCTGTCCATAAGAAGTTTCTTGAGAAAATGATGGTTTTTTAATAAGCAGTAACTAACTGTTGAACTAATTCCAGCATATGGTGCAGCAGAACTTCCCCAAAACTGGCTTGTATGGTGCCATCTGTCTGGATTGAGTTCAGAAAATAATCTGTCTGATTTTGTTGTTTTAACCTCTTCAATAATGAAAGAGAATTTGGCATCATTTGCTAAGGAAATGTAACCTCCCAGATAACTACTGGACCTTCAGTTTTTGTGCAGCCAGGTGTCTTAGGAATTGTAAAAGTTTATTAGGCATAATACTAGTAAAACCAAAATTTAATGATATTTCTGGATCTCTTCCTTGAAACTGGAATTCTGGTAGATATCACAATTATGTTAAAAAAAAGTATATGTAAGTTGCTGTGCTTTTGAACATTGCTTGAAATGTAAATTCTATTTAATTTTGTATTCTTTATTTTAAGTATCTTATCACTGATTTTTGTGGTACTTAATTTTGGAGAGGAATATGATAAGTAAAAAATACAACAAATGTTTGCCTGTCAGCAGAGAAAAACATGTAGAACAGACTTTAATATCTTATTACTTCAGAATGCAAATAATAAGATTACATTTCTGTGAACAACTTTAGATCAAATTCATTGTGCAATACCAAGTATAAAATGTTAAGCTCTACATTATGCACATTAACTGAATGAAAATATGAACATATACAATTTAACATATTAGAGCAACTACAAACGAGAAGGGGACTTTTTTAAACTAGCAGAATAGAGGCAGGGAATTCTTCCACAGGAAATAAAGAAATTAGAATAAAAAACTGCATATGACAATCCATTTGTGCTATTTTTCCTTCACACCTTGATAGGTGCTTGTGTTCTTGAAAAGAATCCATTGAGAGTAAGAGAACAATAATGAAAAATTTTTAAGTAAAGAGTAAACATTTTTCTCCTCCGAAAAAAAGAAAAAGATACCACAAAAGTAACAAATAGGTCTTTGCTACTTTACAGTGTATTCTGCAGTTTTTAGACTAATCTGCATATGTATTCAGAATGTTCAACCACACAATTATTTTAGTCAGTATTATTCAAAACAGAATGAAGAAGCAGTTTTTATAAAACTTGGTTGAAAACTCTTGCAGATGTTAGGCTGGATATGAGCAAATCATTTAAATCTAAAGAAAACTGGTTTTAGTCTTCACTGTTGGAAAACATTCTAATTTCATCCAATGCCCTTAATGCTGGTTCATATTATGCAATATAGAACAAGAGTTCTCATACTTGAATGCCTCTGTGAATGCCCCAGTTTAACAAAGAGCCTGAGAATTAATGGGCAATTTCCATCTGATTTATGAACTTTCAGCATTGCCTCAAGTCCAATTCTGAGATATGAGATTGTTGCATCTATTCATCTATTCAACTATTGACTGAATTCATACTGCTGAAACAGTGCCAAATGCACTTGTCTCAGAAATCTTTTGTGTCTTGCGCTTCATTCATTTCTTGAGTGTCTCGTGTTGATATTTTTTTCTATAGTGCTACTTGTGTAGTAACCATGCTGATAGATATTGCCCTCTATCGACAAGCAATGGTGAGATGCTGAACATGTTTGCATGCCTGCCTAGAAAAACAGAATTTATCTTAACCAGTCAAAATACAGACAATTCAAGATTAAGTGAACAGGGAAGGAATACACAAGAGGGATGTGGGTATGCTTGGAAAGTGCTTGTAATATCTGAAGTACTCTGAAGAATTTTTATCTCAAAACTATTATGAAAGATTTTTCATTCTTGGGATATGCTAAATATTATCAATGCTCTAACCAGCTCCGAATTATAAATCACTTCTCCAAATTATTTATCTGATGAACACTAAACTACTGCTTGATGCAGGACAATTGACAAGTAGAAAAAATTTTGTTGTCATTTTTCCAGTGGGATGGGGGAGGCAATCAAAAAACAAAAACAACAAACAAAAAACAAAACAAACAAAAAAAAACATTTGTGGGTTTAGATAAAACTATTTATGAAGATAGAAATAAGTTATTACTACATATATATATAGTAATATATATACATATATATGAATGTATGCAGATACAATTGCTCACCACCCACTAACCAATGCCCTGTTAGCCCTGCAAGTTGTGAAAGAGGGTGAGATGAACTTCTATTCCCTTTAAAACTCCTTCCACATGATGTCTTATGGTATGAAATATCCCTTTGGCCAGTTTAAGTCAGTTGTCCTAATTCTGTTCCCTCCCACCTTCTTAGTCCTTTCACTGAAAATAGCCTTGACTCTGTACAACACTGCTTAACAGCAACTATAAACATTGGTGTGCTATCAACAGTGTTTTTCTCCTAGAAGAAAAAAAATCATAGCATCATACTAGACACTCAGAAAAAAACAATTCTGTCCTAGCTGAAACTAGTAATTGGTTTCAACTAGTCAACAAATTTTGCTATTCTGTTTGTTACACATAAATTATAAGTTTGTAACTAGCAGTTTTAAATATTTCATCCAAAGCATATTTATGCTTAATTTCTTTAAGGAGTTTAGTTTCTTAGTATGTTCCTATAAACCAAGAAAAGTATGTATAGGGATTAGATAATTAGAACTTCTACAGCTCACATTCAGGCAAATGCTGCTAATGTACTTTGAGTGTTTATTGCTCTCTAGACAAAAGAATATTGCCACTGCTAATGCTGTTTCATCTTCCAGCATCACGATTTGAGTTCAATCTGCTTGCTGTTTCCTTGCACTGAGAATCTCAAACAAAAATCTTTTGTAGTGAAAAAACACACCTTTCTTGGAAACTAAACTAAAATACCTAGGACTAGAGAAGTTCCAGGTGACTGGGCAAGGTGGAATGCAGGCAAAATCAAGTTTATAAACAAATGGAAAGAGAATACCACAAGGGAAATAAATTAAAATGTCTTATAGGAAGCCCGTTTATATTTAGGCCCTATTAAATTCTCACTGAGTTCTGAAAACAAAGTTCTGAGACACACTGAGGATTGTGTTGATTTTGGTAGAGGGTAACTTTCATGAAAAAAGATGGCAAAATTAAGAGTAAAGATTTTCTTTATCACTGAGATAAATCACTACACTACTACACTGATAACACTCCAGAAGAAATCCATTTTATTTTTTGACTAATAGTTTATTCTGATGCAATAGAAAATTCTTAAAATAATAATAATAAAAAGGTGTAAGCTCCCCTTTGTGTACAGAATTAGGTGAATGGCAAGTTACCATTTATAAACCCCTGACTTCTTAGTGGAGCAGTGATATTACAGTTGTGCATGTAACAAATCAGGCAGAATACTGCCTGCTGAAGTTTCCCTTGCAGAGAACTTTAGTCTTTCATGACTTATTCTGAAATTGTGTGGCTGAGGATTAGTTAAGATTTATGTTAATGTAACAGAAGAGTTATCTAGAAAAGAAACAGGTTTTGAATGACAAATCATTTCTGAACATTCAGTTTCCTTGGGTACTTACAGACATCTGGAAAATTCCTTAGAAATAGGATTGAGATGGAATAGGGATGCTGATTCCTAAGGAATCAGAAAGTTTTTTAAAAAGAGGAAAATGGACAGCTTACATTACTGGTAAGACAAAGAGAATCTCTGTGAACAGCAGTGGTTATAAAAAAGAATAATTATTGTGGAAACCACTGTACTACTAGATAATATGTCAGCTCCTTAGGGCAAAATTTATAAGAAAGAAAACATATTTTATCCTTTGCAGTTACATTTGGAGACAAATTTCTACCAAGATCGTCAGAACAAATATATTGAAGAATAATTCCTTAACCTTTTCTTAGTAATAACAAGGGAAAATAACTACTGCTTAGCTTTCATTTTATAAGTGAATAAAAAAAAATGTTTAAAGCAAACTAAGACAAGTTGAATGAAGAAAATCAATTCCATATAGAATTTTTTTTACTTAACTGTTAAATTTTATTTCTCAGTGTTTAAAGACTCAAATGGAAAGATGAACAGATTTTAACAATTATTCTGTTATTTATCAAATATTTGAATAAAAATGAAACATGAGAGGTATTGATTTGCCATGCTTTAAAGCATTATGTTTGTTCAATTGCAATTTTTTTTTATGAGAGAAAAAAAATATTTTAAACAAGAAGCTCTGAAGGGTTCTTTCCCATTTTCATATCAACAAATTTCAATCTAATCTTAATGGCTTCTTATATTTGAAATCCATGGCCTGCATATAGGACACATATGTATATTCTTCAAATGGGGATTGATAGAGAAGTGGTGCCAGTGAGAGTGAGAAGACCTGTGAATTTTATTTAATGATAAATCACAAGTTTTCACATTTCTACTGAACTGTGCAGCTGGAGAAAAGATGTTCACCATTCAAACATTGAATAGGCCCTAAGGTAAAAGTAATTGTCGGGCAATTTTATTCCTGATGAACATGGGAAAACAAATGGAGACTGCTGTCAGTTATGGCTGAAAGTGGGATTCTGATGAAAGACAGAAATCTCAGCTTGATTGCTCTTTTTCTTGAAATTAAGCAAAAGCAGTTTTTGCCTTGGGATATTTGAACAGGAGGAAAATACACCAAATTTTATATTTAAGAGACTCTACTATGTCTACACTGGTCAAAAAGGAAGTCTTCTTAAACTTCCAGTAATTGATTTTAACTATCTAACTAACCCCTTTTTCACACAGTAGTGCATTCCCCCATAATGTGTTTAAGGGAGAGCATCACGAAGAAGAATTTAATCAGAAGTTGTTTACCTTGAACAAAAAGGCATATCTCAGTGCATGCCCATGCATGACATAATGGATAGGAATAGTCTAGAAAATGCTGAATGATTATTTGCTCACTTAATTAAATGGCACATATTAATTAGTATGATATATAACTATTCTATGTTCTCAGCAAAATAAATCTAAATTGCTTTAGTGTATAGTCTAAACAGGAATTTTCCTCCTTCAGCATTCAGCTTATGCTTTTATGGCACAATTTTAAAAATATCTTAAACTTCCTCACTAGGAATTTACTTAAATTTCTTTCAGACCCATTTCCATTTTTTGTGTCTTGCACCATTTTTTATGATCTTTTTCTTTCACTATGCTTAATGTATGCAGTTTCCATTCTATACATTTTTTCCACGTGACTTAATGGAAGCTTCCATTTCCCTCGCTTGTCCTTTATATACTTTGCTTTATCACAGTTTTTTTTTTACATTCTTTACCTCACTACTTCTGATACCTCCACTTCAGAGTAATTCACTAAGGATTTAGACAAAGCAGTATTTAGAAAACAAAGCAAGCTTTGTGTCTGTGGCGGCTTGTAGGAGACTGTTTGGAGAACACATAAGTCACTAAATTAACACAACAATACTAAAATGATTTGGTTATTCTAAATTATTTTAACAAGGAATTAAATTCTATTCCTTATTTAAATAACAGAAATCAAAATACCCTAGAAGATCTATTAAAAACACTTTGTATCTTTTTAAAGATACTGGGATTTTGAAGTAGAAAGGAATTATGTTCATCTGAAGAGAGTTTAAAACTAGAAATCATTGGAGTGTTTATATATATTAACATAGTCACGGTATTGTCATAACCTCATTGCAGAGGTAGAGGAGTTAGTCTTGACAACCATGTAATTGAACTGTGAGTACATTTGCTTGTGAAGGTTAGAAAAAAACTTTAACACATTCTTTTATATAATCATTTTTCTTTACATTTAGATTTCTTTTAAACCATATGATGTGTAACACCAATTTGTAAAGCAAAGATAGTTTTCTTCATGCATTAACTTTATATCTAGTTTTGAGAGGTCTTTAATTTGCCTTTTTCAATTTAGCAGAACACTTTCATTTTTCATCAATGCTTTTGTATCCTTTCTTGTTTTATCTCATTTATTATAGATTAATCAATTTTCAAAAAGAGAGACAGAGATGGTTTTGTACTTAAACAAAACATGAACCTTGTGTTGAATAAGCACAAGCTAATCATCACCACTCCTTCATGAAAACGTTTTGTTCTGACCCTTATTACTGAATGACTTTACCTGCAAATATGAAGGTTAAGGGCCTTCTGGGTGAAAAAATAGTGGTGTACTGTAATGTTCATCTCTTTAATTTCATGTCATTATCAGTATTTCTGTCCTTGACTATGCCCACTCTCTCTACTGTAGTCCTGGAATTTTTGCTTTCTTTTCCTTCCCTAGCAGACAACGTATTTGTATTACAGTGTTGCAAATTCAGCTGGTTTTGAAAACCAAAACCTCGCTATGGTCTTTGCATGTGGTCTCATAGACCTGGGATTCTTAAAAATAATTTTTACTGGTATAGACTGAGATGAAGACAGGCACTTAGTACCCTTTGTTCTCCATGTCCCCAGTCATCAGGGCTCAATCTACTCTTAAATATACATTGCCTGTACATCTCTGGTATATATAAAGAAAAAATTAACTGATGTAACTTATCTTACAAATATATACTATTAGATGTAATGTTTTCTATAAATACATTCAATTCATTCTCCAGTGTTCCCTGTTAAGAAATCAGCCACAAGTGAAATATCACATGATAGACAGAAGGGTGACAAAGAACATCAGGTATGTAAAATGGCTGGGAATGATGAATATAAAGCAGAAAGTTAAAATTGAACAAAATGTAAAAAGAGGAGATAAGCACTTGAAAGGGATGGGGACTGGAAGAGGAAGAGGCTTATTTTTTGTTGTTATTATTGTTTTATTTTGTTTTGTTTTGTTTTTAATCTCAGTACTTTTTATTTTATTTTATTTTACCTATATTACAAATACAATGGAATAGGAAAAGGAAGAACTGAGCATCAGAAAGATCAGTAAAGATATTGAGGATTCTGCTCCCCCCAAAATCTGTCTTTGTAGATTTTGCTGTGACCAGTCTGAGGTTAATAATCCCGCTCTCCAGCTGTTTAGTCATGCTAGTCCAAGAAGACACTGACTGGCACTGTGATTTCTAGTGTGTGCAAGCACATGGTGCTTTCTCAGTCCCATGGTAGACAGACATAGCTATTCCAGTGACAAAAGTTGTTGCAGAGGCAAGGATCATTCTGCCAGTTGCAATTTCCTCCTTCTTCAACTACTGGAACTACCATTCTGCCAGCATTTATCCTTAATGTGGTATATTGATGAGGAGGTGATATGTCTGATCCTAATCAGAAGAGTTATTATTCCGAGTTGCAATATGAATATACAACATACCATTTCTTGTTTTTTTTTATATATATTTTTTTTTCTACCTTTTAATTTATAATTCCTGGATTAAAACAAGTTAGTGTTCCATTTGAGGAAAAAATTGTTTTTCCTTTTCCTTTTTCTTTTATTCTTCATTTGTTACAAAGCAGCTTAGAATATATCTTTAAGAGAATAAGACTATTTTTTCACTGGATCATTTTCTACGCAAAAGTGTGTGGTCTGGAACTTAAGGCCTGGGGCTGAAAACATTTTCAGTCTTTAGGAAACTGTTTGAAATGCTACATTCTCCCATTGAGTGCCCTAATTGGTACACATAGTAGCAATTTTATAGTTATAAAACACTGAGGATTTTCTTTTTAAGGTCTCTGATTATTTGTATAGGCCATTTCACACTTCTAACTCAAAGCCTAGACAATGAAAATGAATAGCCAGATGATTTCAGAAATGGTTGAGGAGACATTCATCCTGTTATGTATGAGAAAAGAAAAGAAAATTATAAAATGAGAGCTACGCAACTACAGCTGTGAGTTAAAATGACAGAACAAAACTGAGCTATCTTTCTGAAGAAACACTGCAATTACAGGTACTGCTTTTCATTATTCAGTTGCTAACCAACTGGCTCATTTATTGTACCATCCAGGAGGTGATCAAGATCACAGAAAGCTACTGCTTTCCATTTCTAGAGAAACACCTAACTTTCCAGCCTCTTAGCAATTATTTTCTTAACTTAATCTTGAATATTTTTTAATTTTTATCATGAAATTTAGGCATGAAATTTGATCAAGTAATGAGAAAGCAGAAAATGAAAATGACAGAGGACCTGTTTAAAGCAGTAATGCACACTGTTGTAGGGAAGGGTGATCTTTCTACAATAAAATTATTTGCACATATATGCATCTCAGTGGCCCTTTCAAAAGATCAATTAAAGAACTCATAATCATGCTATTACATAGAATATAATTTAGTCAAATAAATGTGTTTATAAAAATACCATAAAAGTTAGAAATTAAATGAACTATAACTGTAAAACACATTAAGAATATCTATTTATAGACCTTTAATCAAATGACTAATAAAGCAATTAAAATTCATTTCTCTGGCTGTAAATGCTTAGAGTGGAATCATAGAATCATAGAATCTCCTGTAATGCTGTGGTGTGACCAGAATTCAGGAAAATGCTGATCTCTTCTCCCTGTTCACTGACAACAGAATATTTGAAAACAACACAAGGCTGCAGTAGGGGAGGTTCAGACTGGACATTAGGAAATGTTTATTTACTGTGACAGTTGTCAAACACTGGAACAAGCTTTCTAGAGAGATGGTTGATGCTTCAACACAGTGTTCAAGAGATGTTTGGACAATGAGCTCATTAATAAGCTTTACCTGTTGGTTAGCTCTGAAGAGGTCAGGAAAAGGCACTAGATGATCTCTGAAGATCCCTTCTAACTTAACTATCTCGTTCTATCTTGTTTCTTAGCAGTTATTTCCTTCTGTTTACTTTTTGGTTGCTACAAATCACTGTTCTGAGATTATTTTCATCTAATTCCTGAGAACTAATAATCACCATGAAACACATACATATTTCTCGGCATTACTAGTACTACTGTTATTTACTAATATGCATCATCAGATATTTGTTATTCCAAGTATTATCTACTATTTTATTGAAAACATCATTTCCTTAAGGTCCTTCTAGACTATCACCTTACAAAAATCATCTTTTCTACCCTGAGCAGATTAGTATTATACATTACAGAAATTTAAATACTTGAAAATATTTTTTTTGTTTCAGTTTCTAACTGCTTCTAGGAACATATGCTTGTTCCACACATATACTTATGAACCATTAGTAACAAAGCATATATGAGTATTTACTAGTTAGTTATATGCGCCAGAAACTGACAATGAGTACAGTAAGTTTTCGGATAAGGGGATATGAGCAAATTTAATAATAAAACAAGGTCAACTATATATGGTCAAATTCTTTCAGCAAAGTAGAATTCCTCAGGAAAAAATTATCCTGCTCCTCAATAAAAATGCATAACAGCTTTTTTTTGCCTGTTCTTATAATTTTGCTTTTGGTATATGTAGTGATGAAACAAAGGCTTAAAAACATTTCAGTAATGAAACATTTAATTCTGGTTAATGGTTAAATTTAATAGATACTAACACATTTAGACTACTGGTAGAGTTTGCATTCCTGTGTACCAATATGATGAGTTCGGGTGTATCAGTGAATGCGTAAACAGCTATTATCAGGCAAAATGCAATTTCATAGTACAAATTTGTTTCAAGACTAGAAGAGTACAATTCCTCAAGCACCTTTGCTTGGCATAATAACTGTCTTATTCATAGGCAACTGAATATAAAACTAAGCTATAGATGTGTGTCATGGTTTTACGATTTTTGTTATTGGTATTCCACATCACAACATTATGTAGTGCACTGGCAGTTAAAGATTCAATGCTCCAGTTCCATGGATCATCAATAGTTCCTGTTATATCTGTCTTAGAAGAGAAGAACTATGTACCCCAGATGACTTCATATTGCTTTGCGTTTTTTCCATTTTTTACTCAGAGGGAAGACAAAAGCTGTTCACATGTCACGAGACACGGGCTCTTTCTTTTTCAGATCAGCCCAGAAGTGGGGACTCCCTAGCCATCTCACCTTCATTGTTATCATAAGGCCTTCAGTTTTTGGATACACACTCTCTCTCTCTCATCATATTTAATTTATTAGCTTCAATTCCAATTATATTGTATTATATTGGGTTATTTTGCATTCCAATGTCTTATTTAGTAAATTATCTTTCCTCCTCAGATCATTGCTGCTGTTTTGATTTTAGGCCCATCTCCTTTTTCCTTTTTCCCTTTCCCCCTTCCCTGGGGCGTGGATCCTGGGCACCCCTCCCCCAGTGGTCATGGAACAGGGTAGAACCATAAATCACTGACAATGTGTCAGTTAACTAAGTGTTGTTGATAGCTAGAAAATCTTTAAGAACAGATGCTTAAAAATGCAAAGTACTACTTAGATACATATTTAAACTAGATGCTGTTAGAGCCCGCAGTTTAAACAGGGAAACCTTTTTTTCCTTAATGATACTGTTAAAACCTTTGAAAATAATAATCCCCAAGCTGGTATCATAAAAATGACTAAAACAGTAAGAACTTAAATACAGGAGGAAATTTTTTACTTTATGAGGAAATTATCTACTCAGAGGGTGGTGAGGCTCTGGTACAAGCCCAAAGAAGTTATGGATGCCCTAACATTGGAGGAGGAGTTCAAGATCAGGTTGAGTGGGGCCCTGGGCTTCCTGATTCATGTGGATGGCAAACAACCCAGGGCAGGAAGGTTGGTACTAAATGTCATTTTCCATCTCAAACCATTCTATGATTCTATACTTGTGCTTTTTGAAGCTGTTTGTGCTGTGGAGTTACTAATTCAGTTTACTAATACAGTTTATTTGGAAATTATTATCCATATATATATATATATTTCACATACTTATGTGAAATACAACTTATAATGTATTAAGTTATGTGATGATCTTTTGGTGCCTTAAAATTGAAAACTCTTGATTTCGTACAGTAATGTTCAAGATTAACTTAAGCAGAGTATTTACATTTACTGTTTCATTTCTCTAATATTCAATATTCTGCTGTCATGTTCTGAATTTGAAAAATGAAATATTTCAACAGAGATAGAAACTGGGAAAATTATCCACATTACTCTCTGACTAATAGCTGTGCCACACTCTGAAACAGCTGAATTCCCAGGATGCCAGTTGTCACTCCAGTCAGCAGAAGAGGCATTCATTTCTGTTCTAAGGCTGTAGCATGTTTTAATGATTCTGAAATACTAGAAGACATGCAAAACTGATTTTGCATTCTGTGCCCTTAAGCAAGCCTATTATCCATGTTGTGAAAACAGCAAGTTAGCATTTTTGTTGTAATTATTTGAGCTGATTATGTATTATGTTTCTACTCTAAGGCTTTTTCTTCCAAAGCACTTTATGCAATTACTAGCTGAGAAAAGGCAAAGTAGCACTCAAGAGGGATCTGCCTTAAGATAACCTCATGCAAGTTTTCCCTTGACAGTGTTGATGTGCTTTATCTTTGTGAAAAGTAAAAAAGAAAAATAAAAGAAAAAAGCAACAAACCAAAGCAACAGAAAAGAAAAATAAATATAAAAAACAAACAACAAAACCCACACAATAGGCCTATTGTACAGATTAGATATAAACAGATGCAGTACTGTTTATGAATAATTTTTCTTAATACTACACTGATGACAATAGTAATTCCTAAAACTTCTGTTTATGCTGTGCAAGGTTATGACACTGGTGTTTTCCAAAAATTTAAAAGGTTCTGCTTTCACAAGCCAGTATGTTCCCAAAAGTAAAGGCCAATACTGTAGTAATCCACATTTATACACACCATATGTTTTGATGAATATAAGGAATCTCATGAGTGACGTTTTCTGAAAGAAATGCTTCTACAGCTATTAAGAAGAGGTGAAGCCTTCCATGAAGCTCATCTGTGTATCTTTCCAACTAGGCCAGGTTTTAGGATTTTATTATTTTCATCATCCCAGCCTAAGTGCGAAACAAAACTGAGAGACCTGCAGTGCAGCTGGCCTGCTGAAAAGTGCAGCAACCACACTGCAGAGTGAGAAAGGCTGTGATCTCAATATCTGAGGTCTTCAACATAGATAAAGATCTACTGCTGAAAAAGATCCAATAATATCAGTGAGTAAATTTAAAAATATAATTTTAAAATGTCAGTGATTCCTAACTGATTAGCCCATAAGCAACGGTGCAGCTTGAAGTTCCTGAAGTGGAAGAGATAGCATGTTCTGTGAAGGACTGAGGAGTGTTAGGATTCCAAAACTACTTAAGCCAAGGAAAATAAGTGAGAGACCAACTTGCATACCATATACAAGTTCACTATAGCAGGTGCAACAAGTGAAGGTGGGTTCTGCAAGTGAATATGAATGGGAAAATTGTGAAAGGAGGTAATGCAGATCATGTGGAGCATTTCTCATTAAATAAAAGATTAAAAAAAGAAATAGCCAAAAACAAAAGAGCACTGTTCGTGTTTTCAGAGTTTCTCTATGTAAAGTGGCATCCATATATTAAAATAGGTCTTGATGAGAAACACCATAAGCCAGTTTATATTTGTGCTCCAACGTGAAAGAGAACAAAAACATCGAGAACACTTTTGTACTGTCATGTACTTAATTTTTTAGATGCTTTGCTGTTCTGTTGTTTTTCTGTAATTATTAGTGATTATATATCCTCTTGAGAAAAGAATGTGCTTAGAAGTAAATTGAGCAAAACATTTTTGCCCAAGACCATAGATTCTGTATTTATAATACATTAACCTATATTTAAAAGCTAGCAATGTGTTACTTCTTCAGTCATTACAACATTTCCCCTTCCCTCATCCCTCTCTTCCCTACACCCCAAAAAAGTCACAGGACTAGAAGGAACTGATAAAAAGCAGAAAGTGAAACACTTTATCACAATATCTAGATTGAAAGAATCTTCCTTTAAAGTTTTCTAACCATAATTTTATTCATCTATAGAAGCTATTAAAATGAAAATTATATCTCTATTTTCAAGAAAAAAAAAAAAAGGTAAACTAGTTCAATTTAAAAGGAATCTTTAGTGTAAAAGAAAGCATAGCATAAGGACATCTTCTTGAAGAGTTTTCTAAGCAATGAGAGAAAGGGCTCAGATTTCTATTCTGAACAGTCTGCCATTCTGTACTCTTCTGTTTTTGACAATGGTCTGAGAAGCAACTTGGTTTTTTGCATGCCTTCCCAATCCTCTAATTTCCATAGTAAAAAAATCTCCGAAACGATTAGCTATTTCCCTAGCTTTTATAACTATTCTTTGCTTATAGATGATCTGACGCTGACTTGGATTAACTCCTTATTTTTTTCTTTCTTAAATAATCACAGTAGAGATCTTATTTTACTTTATTGTCAAAAACATTCAGCTCCAAAAGTCTCCCTTTCTATTTGTAGATACTCTGATTGTCATTTTACTCACAGAGAGGTAGAAGTGAAAATTCTCCACTATTTAGTTCAGCTTTACTTTCTTTTATTTCTGCTGAAAATTTTCCTGTAGTATTTATGGAGCTTATTTCCCACACTTCAAAATATGTAGGTATTTTACTTTTTTAAGTTTTTTTTTAAATCGGCTAAGCTAAAAACCCTTCACAACCTCCATACATCAAAACTAAAAGCATCAGCATTTGCTTTCAGTGAAAAAAGTCATTCCATGAAGTATAGAGTATTTAATGAAGCAAGAGTTAATTATAAATTAATAAAAGTTTAGAAAACAAACTAACTAGTACTATCTTCATAAGACTGTAGTCAATCTGTGTCATGCTGAATCCTGTAGCAACTATTTTAGTATCTTAGGAAACATCAAAGTTACATCTAAAAACTTTTTTCCCTAACATACCTTAATGAGATGAGTTACTCACTAATATCTAGTTCAGAATACTATATAAATAAAAATATATTATTCTGCTACTAACGAATGTATTACATATTTTTCACTTAGTTCATAGTGAATAGACTGTTCTCAGAAGAAAAAGAACCAAAAACAAAAATCACTGGAATAAAGTATTCAGAACATGTCTATAAACACACAATTTAGCATCGCTGTATAGTTTTCTCTAGAACGAGCTCAATACTATTTATAAAGCTTTTGAAAATGTTTTAATAATCAAGTCAGCTTTGACTAATATTCATCAAAACAAAAAACTTATAGTAGACAAATAGCCATGGAATTGTAGGCACCTGTTGCACTGATCAAGTGTGATAATCTAGATTTAGTGTCTTGACAGAAAATAAGAAGCACTTCATTCAGGAACTAAAAATTAACAGAATTTTTAACAGAGATATCAGGATTGTGTAGAGTCATATCTGAATAGAAGCAAAAAGGGCTAGAGACATTGAATCATAGAATCACAGAATGGCTTGGGTTGGAAGGGTTCATAAAGCCCATTCAGTTTTAAGCCTTGCCAGTTGCAGGGTTACCCCACACTGCCTCAGGCTGCCCAAGGCTAGATACAACCTGGCCTCAAACCCTCCAGGCAACCTGTGTCGTGCCTCATCACTGTCTGAGTTAAAGAATTTCTGTCAGTGATCTTACCTAAATTTCCCTAGTATGTGGGGGGAAACTAGCAGGACTCATTGGCAGGGCTTTAAACCAGGTTTTAAGGGGAGGGGGGAGCTGAATTAGCATGCCTTCTCATTAAAAGGTGTGAGACAAACAGCTAGGTTAGAGGGTCAGAGCGCTAGATGGAGTCCTTAGTGTGCTGAGATGTGATGTTAACACCGCAGCATACTTGAAATCTTAAAACAATGTCACTATCAGACTGTTTAAAATGTTGGTCTCCCTTCTGCTAACAAGCTCTTTTAATTACTGGAAGGCCACAATGAGGTCTCCCCTGAGCCTTCTCTTCTCCAAACTAAACAAGCATAGCTCCTTTCTTCATGAGAGGTGCTCCAGACCTCTCATCATTACATGACCTTCCTCTGGATCTGCTTCATCAGCTCTCTATAACTTCTTTATCCAGAGTCCACACATACCTGGGATTACCCTGACTCAAGTGCAAGGCTCTGCACTGGTTCTTGTTGAATCTCGATCAGGTTCCCCTGGGCCCATTTTTCAAGACTGTTCAGGTCCCTCTGGATGACATGAAATACATGAAAATATGAAGTGGGGACTGCGAGATGTTTACTCAAATATCTTTTCCTTATCCATAAAAGAATAATGTAACTACTGAAATAGAAGGCTGACTTAATTATTTTGAACACCTACTACTCCCCAACAAGAACACAATATCTAGATACTAGGGCATTTCCGTGTCTTTATTTTATGTGTGTGATGGTTTTTACATTGCCAGATGAAATCAGCATTTTGCTGCATATGTTAAGGTAACTTTAAAATGAAAGCTTGTATTACCACAAGACTCCATTTTTTGAAGTTATTTTATTCTTTCATGAAATAAATGGCTGATATTCACTAGTTTCATTACTTTTGGTAGCATGAAGATTTTAATTAACAATGGCACTACAGCCATCAAAGAAAGCACTAAAACAACACAGACAGATAGAAGTTAATAAGGTTTTATGTCACTTAATCCAAAAGACACACTAACATCTCATTGCTTTGCCAAGCAGTATAAGTGTAGCTTTCTTTAATTTGAAAGTACTCTACTAATTGGGAGGAATAGGAATTGATCTCACATGACATAGACTTAGCTGATTATTTTGCACAACAGTGATTATATACTGACTAGCTTGTATTTTGCAGTTTTGTTTGTACTAAGAGACAAAAGCACAGTACATGAAAACATAAGTATGTTTGAACTGGCTGACAAAAAGAATTCCTGAACTCAGCATTCAGTTTCTGTTATCTGATCCCACTTCTGTCTCACACAGCAGATGTAGCAAACCATAAAGCATGGTAATAATAACAAATAATGAGTTCTGAATCATAGAAGTACAAAGCAGAATCGCTACTAAATAGATGGCATAACCTGTCTTTTTGTCAGATAAATTTAGTCCTCCAGTTATTCAAGATGGTACCAGTTTCACAAAATCGTTTAGAAGTTTATAGTTTTGAAGATATAGGTAATTCTGATGGAGGAAAAAAAAAAAAAAAAACTTTGAAGATATATTACATGAATAATTTCTGCATTGTAAGAAAAAAATAATATAAAAATTACAGGAAAAACTTCTGAGGTTTTTTTTACAAGACACCAAATTTGAGAAAAAAAATATTTAAGACTACTTTAAGTCTGTGAATGATTGGAAGCTATGAGATTGGAAAAAGGACAACAAGAAAAAAAAAGTGACAACGAGCTCAAATTATATTTCTGTTACAGTTTTGTAGTCAATAAACAAAAATATAAAGATTTATTCACTTTCTATTAAGTTGTTCTCTATCTTACAGGATCATGGTACCTAGGATCCTATTATACAAAGAACCTTAACAAAACTTGAAACAAAAGTTAACTGGATTACAGCAGAGATAAATAAAGGCTTGTATTTATTTGTTTGTTTTTGGGTTTTTTGATGTTGTTTTTTTTACACATATCTCTATTTGTATATAAAATATTGTACTATTTTAACGTTTAATAACGTTCATAAAATAGGATCTTAAGGTATAAAAACCTGGTCAGTCTTCCGTAAGAGTTGTCAGTAATCTTGTGCAGTAAAGTTTTCTCTGTTGTTTTTAAACATAGCAGGGGAAAAACTATGCTGTATTTCATGCTCTCATTCCCACATTTTAAGTATGCTTACTTTGGAATTTGAGTAAGAAATATTTTCACTTTAAAATTTTCTCTGCAACTATGAAGGCAAGAAACATTTTCATAGAAGGAAAGCTTTATGTAAATGACACAAAGAATCTTGTAGGAAATTTTTGTATATGAATTCACAAAAGTAAAGCAGTTCAACTGTATATAGGCACTCCAAAAGTTCTGTAAAGAAGAAGCGAGAATGCTGAACTGTGTTTCTTCAGATGCATATAAATTTGTAGAGTGCTAGTTCACAAAATCGTCTTTCAGAACATCTGTGTCAGCTCAACTTTTTCACTTTATCTTTGGTGTTTTAAGGTCTATATTTGAAATATAAATTTTTCTTTGGAAAATAAATAAGATTAAATTTTCTTGTAAAAGTTGAAGACACGAGGAAACAAAACAAATATGTATAGCAAATAGAACAGACATAGAATCTGACAATTTTGAAACTCCATGAAATATGATTACTGTTCTGTGACTGAACAAAACTTTTGTGCAGAAAATTTCCAAGTTGTTATGGTATTTAAACAGTTTGCAAAAGGCAGCCGGTGAAACAGTGCCTGGTTCTGCATTATTATCGTTACATATGATAATGCACATGCTATCTTTAAAGAAGCCATGTGACACAATATTAGAAATACAAATAATAGTAAGCCCCAGTTCCACAGGAAATAAAAAGTTACAGAAATTGAGTTATTGAGTTTGTGTAGGTAGGGGGTGCAGGGAGAACCACTTCTCTCTCTTCTGAAAGCAGCAGGGAGATGTGATCTATTGAAATAAAAACCATGGGACCACCCATCACAACAGTCAGACTAAGGTAGAAACTAGGACAGAGGGACCACAACTTTTCTGCACTGATGTGTGCTCCTAGACAGACCTTCCACGGACCTTTGATCACGGGCAACTCCAGAATCTAGGAGAACCCCATGGGCAGAAGGGTATGTCATAGGTGCAAATGTGCCCAGCTTGATAGACTTTTAGAGCAGGCCTGGTTGCAAGAGAAAAATCACCAGGCAGCATAGTATTCAGGAACTGGAGAGAAAATTTAGGGTAAAAATAGTATTATACAGTACATCATCAGACTGACAGTCCTGCCTTAAGTCTCTGCAAAAGGAAGAAACTAAGCTAACTTCCAACCTTGAAGAGACAGATGGAAAAAAAAAGCAAGATGAGGGAGACTGGACTCTCATCTCTGCTTGGAACAGTATGAAGTCTCTCTCCTTTGCCCTCAAAGTGATTCTAAGAGAGAAATATGAAGCTCTGGGGACAGAAAAGAGAGAGAGTGTGGGTGATAGTTCAGACCTGAGAAAGGACAACCACATAAAGCTGATACAACTAAGGACCCAAGTCAGAACCAGTCCCACAAAAAAAAAGGCAAAGGGTGTCAGTAATTGGTGACTCTTCACCAAAGAGCACTGCGACACTAATTCTCCAGATGGAAAATATCTCTAGAGAGATTTGTGATCTACTAGGGGCCCCCAGTCAGGAGGTCAGGAAGAAGCCACGAGGTATGATAAAGCTGAAGGATTACTTCGCTCAGAGGGTGGTGACGCACTGAAACAGATTGCCCAGAGAGGCTGTGGATGCCCCATTCCTGAAGGCATTCAAGGCAAGGCTGGATGTAGCTCTGGGCTGCTTGGTCTAGTGGTTGGCAACCCTGCACTTGGCAGGGGGGTTGAAACAAAACATCTTTGAGGCCCTTTTACAGCCTATGCCGTTCTACGATTCTATGTAAGGTATTCTGTATTTTTACGGTTCTATGGTTCAGTGTAGTGCTGTAGTACCTTTATAGAGGAAAAGTGAAAAATAGAGAACACCAATGTCAAGACATCATTTGTGTTAAACTTTACACTACATGGGAGTCTTCATTATGCTGAGATATTTACTTAGTGATTTGGAATCCCTTTTAACTTAGCTATATCTTGGAGAAAATGTGAAAGGCTGATTAAAGTAATTTGATATTACTCCAAATGAGAAACTGAATTGACTTGGATCTCAGAAAAACTAGTCATTAACTAATGAGAGATAAATGTATCTATTTATTTTTAGCCACTTTAGTGACATCTAGCCTTTGCCCAGTAACTTATTCTTAAATATGGCTCTTGCTTCAGGATGAAATGCTTTATGTTTCATGTCATAGTTAAATTAAGTTTGTTTATTTTTTAAGGATTTTGATGGCAATTGGAAGAGAAGCAGATTATCAGGAGTAATCAGCATGGATTCATCAGGAGGATGTCATACTTAACTAACCTGGTGGCATTCTATGGTGTCATCACTGGCTGGGGGAATGGGGAAAAAGCAGTGGATTTACTCTGCCTTTATTTCAGAAAGGCATTTGACACTGTCTCCCACAGCATCCTAAGAAAAACGTGGCCAGCAGGTCAAAGGAGGTGATTCTCCCTCTCTACTCTGCCTTGGTGTGGTCTCACATGGATTACTGTGACCAGTTCTGGGCTCCCCAGTACAAAAAAACAGAGTTCTCCTAGAAAGAGTCCACTGGAGGGCCACAAAGATGATAAAGGGCCTGCAGCACCTCCCTTATGAGGAAAGGCTGAGAGACCTGGGTCTATTCATCCTTGAAAAAAGAAGACTCAGAGGGGATCTGATCCACGTCTATAAATACCTAAGTAGCAGGAGGCAGAGGGATGAGTCTGGACTCTTCTGAACAGTGTGTGGTGATAGGACAAGGGGAAATGGCCACAAACTGAAGCATAGGATGTTCCACACAAATGTGCGTGGGAACTTCTTCACAGTGAGGGTGACAGAGCACTGGTACAGGCTGCACAGAGAGGTGGTGGAGTCTCCTTCTCTGGAGACGTTCAAGACACACCTGGACGCCTACCTGTGAAACCTGAGCTAGAGAGCTGCTTTGGCAGGGGGATTGGACTCAATGATCTCTAGAGGTCCCTTCCAACTCCTACAATTCTGTCATTTCATTGGACACTTGCACTCATCCACTATAAAACATGTAGAGCTGATACCATGAACTGATTGTTATATTTTGACCGCTGGTATGTACTGCTTATGAGATATTGGTGCCAAAATATTGTGATCAATCAGCTGAGAGCAGATGGAATCTTTACCTATATTCCTATACATTTTCTTTTATCTCTGATAATATTTGTAAAACAGATCTTAACATTTCATTTTAGTCTTGTCTGCTAAATACTAGGCAAAATTGTATTTCATCGCATTGTTAAAAAGGGTTTGAAGGTTACTTGTTCTGCTTGCTTTTGGAGCAAGGTAAAAAGCATGTATTTTATTTTTTGCAGAGTGACTTAGCAAATTAGTCATCATGGTGATAGACATGGTTACTGAATATTGGTTATGAATTCCTACCTTGGAGAACTAGTGTGGTGGATTTGACACAAAAAGTGTACACCATAAAAGAATGTCTACTCCTAGGCTGATTGCTGTTACATGTCAGCAGCTGGCATAATGATCCAGTTCTCCATCTGTGTATTTTAGTGGTGGGAAGACCGGGGGACAAGATGGTTTTTTATTTATACTATAGACTAGTCTAATAAATAGTAACCGCAGTGTAGAATATGTGACTTACACCATTCTTTAGATACACATGCATATTTGTCTTTGCTGTTCAAGATCTTTCTTATGTACTGGACTGGCACTTGATGCTCTTAGCCACTCTGGAAAACTTAATGCTTCATAATTTTCAGCTTCTTTCCAGTAAGTAGTTCTCAGGAGAATAATGATGCTTCCTTTTTCCTAAGATGTATTTTTGCATAATTATTTTTCATCCCTGATGCAACAACAGATGTTTTGTGATCTTTCAAGCCTACATGCCATTGAAAAATATAACCATAGCTGAAAAATTGTCTCTGGTGAGATTCAAAGCAGAGGTATTGTTTTTCTCATGATACTTGAATTGATGTGGATATTTTTGTCTGCGTTGCAATGAACTGGAAATAGTCATCAAATCAAAACACTGAAAAAGTCCTTCATAGTTCTTTAATCATGGACATTTCTGATTAATAGATAACTTAGCTAGAGAAGACATAATCATCAGTTTGAGAAATTATGAAATAATGCTTCTTAATACTTTTAGTATCTTTGCCATTCAAGAACAGCTCATTTTTTTAATTTCCTTTTTTTTCTTCTAAGTAGGGGATGTTTTGTTAGAACTGTATGCTTGCATTTTCATTTTTTGAGTAGTAAATACAAAGATAGAAGAATGTTTAATGTGATAATAAACTACGCAAAATATTAGACTTCTTAAATTAGAGGATGTTCTGTAAAAATATGTAAGGGATGCATCATTCTCAAGAAAATAAGCTAAAAATATTTTGCTAGGAAAAGAACATAGATCAATACTTATCCATAGATTTGTGTCACAGAAAGTAAGTAGAAAGTGAGAAAAAGTTTTCACACAAAAATGGATACAAGCTAAAATTGAAGACATTAAAAACTTCTGATGCAGTTAGCACTGTTACGGAGAAGTATTCTTACTTTAGAACAAAAGTTTTACAGTGATAGCACTGCTAAACTGTTCATTTCTTCTCTATAAAACACACCTTTTCTTCAGTTTCCAAGACTTTTGCATAGGAGTTTACTTCAATGAATAATAAAACTTCTTCAAATTTATAAAAAAGAAATGTTCCAATTGTATATTCTCCGGATAATAAAAGAAGTCAACTGCACTACCGAGCCCAGACATGAAATGATGGATTTAAATAGTGCAGTGCATTATATCACTACAAATCAAGTCTATGATACATACAATTACACAGGACCCAAAAGAAAAAAAAAATGTGAAAGGTTATTGTCTGCAACTCAAGTCCCATATTGGGAAACTAAAGAATAGGTGAAAAATGGTCCTCTCAAAGAAGTTCAAATATTTTAGGGTTGTTGGAGATCATTTAAAGGGAATATGAAGACTTGATTTGAAGAACACCTCTGATATTCTGAAAAAGATAGACTGCAAGTCAAAAAGAATTTATTCTTATAATTGGAGATTACATCTGGAAAAAAAATACTATCACGCACAGAGAAATTGGTGTCTAATTGATGGGCACTAAATGAATTACTGGTATGATACTGTAAAGATTTCTAATGTTCTTTTTTGTTTCTTTGTTTTCTTATTGGAATTTACTTGGAAATGAGCAACAGTATGGATAAGGTCTTGTAATTAATACTTTGTTGTTTGTTTAGAAATGTTTCAAAAAAATTTTGATGAATTAATGTCTCCATTTCATGAAAACAAATGGAAGATTTTGAGTCAGCTGTCTGAATCTTGCCCTTTGTGATTATTATTTTTGCAATAGTTGGTTCTTTGCCTGTTGCAATAACATTTCCTTGATCAAAAGAGGGTCTTTTATAATTTTAGCCACGGGAAATTGTTTAATTGGTTCTTAATTAGAAGTAGGGCTCTGCTTGTGGTTCTCTTGCCTTCTATACAAACACTGATTTTCACTTGCAGTGTGTTTCAGATATGTTTAACTATTTCATGTAATTCATTCAATCAGCTTCAAAAGATAAACAAAATTTTGTTTTATTACACTTTAATTTACACTTTATTACGTAACAGAAGACAATGAGAATGAAGCACGAAAATACAGCTAGTTTCACTGAGTTTCTTGATGTATCATATTGAAATTTAAATATCATTTATATGTTAACACATTTAGCTATTTCATGCCAGTTTACTTTTGAGTGCCACTAGTTCAGTAACATTAAAGATTCAAAGTAAATGGGATATCTGGTTTATTGATAGGCAAGTATAAGTTTTCTGCTTCTTCAAGTAAAGAGAGATTTAAAACCATTCATCATGCTATTTCTTTCCAAGAGAATTGTTTTAATAAATTAAAATTAAAAGGAGCAGTCATGTAAGTTTTATTTCAATGCATTTGATTTTCTGCACTTAAATGATCGATTCGCTTCCGGTTATATTCTGCTTAAGATATATTGGAAAAACAACCTGCATTTGAAGAACTGTTGGCGCGATAATTTATTCTAATTTTAAATCCAAATTGTAGTTCATTAGGGATCACGTATTCTGGGGGGAATGCCCATCATTGGTTTTGTTAATGATTTTCAAATGCTGTAATTCTGTACGAGTACATGCATTAATTTACATGTAAAAATACCAATATGATTATACGAGATATTCTCTACAGTCACAACCTCTAGAACTAAATTTAGATGGAGACAGAAAAAATCCTGTCTTTAATATGTAAAAAGATGAAAATCTGAAATGACGTCAGCCTTGAACTGAAATGCTTTTACTGAAAATCTGGAAAAGAGACTTCATCTATTATTATTGTTTTGAAAGCTTCCTATGGCTAACATAACATGTAACACATACAAAGTGCTGCGAAACTTATTTTTCAGATACTGATTTGAATAACGATCCCTCAGGTGAGATTATGTTGTTGCTTTGTTTTGCTGGTTTTATGGGTTTTTTTAAGCTTTTATTAGTGATTACTTGGGGCAGATCTGACTTCTTTTAGCTCATTTTTTGACTCAAAATTGATAAAAATCAGGGCAAATTATTTCAGTTAAGGATGCTTCATATGTTAAAATCAACGTAGAATAGCATAAATGACTATATTTTTGAACTGTTGGTGGTATGTGAAAGTGTTAATGAAAAAAGATGATGGATATTTTAAAATATTCATGAGATATGATTCTTGTGACATCTTTTTCTAAAGAGCGAAAATGCAGGATTAAACATTTCCCCATTATCCTTCGATGTCTATTCACTTTTATACAAAGAGGTGAAAAATCCCTAGAAATTCCAACTAGTTTAAATTGAAACCTGGTTAGTTGCTTTCATTTTAGAGTTTTATTTTAGAAATAAGTCATCAGAGAGCTAGAAGTGTTTGATTGATTTTTTTTTGTTTGTTTGTTTATGTCATAGGTAAAAGTGAACTTTTTATATTAAAGTTTGTCTAATATAGCGCATGATTTACAAGCAAAATGAACTCTTTGTCATGATGTTTAATAATACATAACAGTGCATTATTATTTTAAACAAGATTAGTCTTATGTGCTCCTTCCAAACTATCTTTAATAACGTGCAGCTCATAGAATATTCATTCCAAAAATATTATATGGAGCCTCTGATAATGCAGTTTTTAAAGTGCAGAACTTGTGTAGTTTTCAGTAGGGTAGCTGCTCCCCTCTATTGTGCTAAAAGTAAATCTTTTGGTACAAAAGTAGAGGGCAGGATAAACATGCTGGATTCTAACATGGTTTAACTAATTAAGTTGGAGATCTATATAAAGGGCTCAAATGTACAAAAATCAACTTTCAAAGCAATGAACTATGAACTGGTCTGCAAGCCAAGAGCTGAACCGTTTGTTCTTTCCTGCTCTCCAGTAACATTTTGGCAAGATTCTGACCTCTGATCCTTAATTACCCACCCTGATAAGACATAGAGATCATCGATTACTGGAGGTAGTATTTTAAACAGAAACAATGTACCGGGGTCCAGTGGTTATCAAGTAAATTGAGGGAAACTAAAATTAAACTAAAAAATATTTTTAATTGTCCGGGTTATTTATAGTCAGAAATGTATTTCTAGTTACATAGTGATTTTCTCTAAATGAAGAGCAGATACATTTCTAAAATATTTTTTAATTATTAATTTCTATGCTAACTGGAGAATATGCTGCAAGAAATCTCCAGGTTTATGGATTTTTTTTAAGTCTCAGTTTCTTTTAACCATAAAATCACCTTTCCACTGTTACTGAATTTTTCTAATACTACAGAAACAGATAATAGATTTTCCAAAAGGGGAAGCCTTTAACCTTGCGTATGACTTCTTATTCTTAAGTAACCTTTCAGAAGCAAGATTACTATGAACAAATTTAATGACAAAATACAATCAATAGTACAATGAATGCAGGTCTCCTTATGCACGTAATGAAAAGATATATCCAAACATTTGTGCACACACTCAAAACTAAATACTAAGTCTAATGTTTCTGAACACCATTAGGATTTCTAATGATTCTTGTGTTGGATATGTACTCAAATTCTTGGATAAAAGTCAAATTACTGATCGTGAATCACAAAAATCCAACTAGCAAAGGATCTTCGCTAGCAGTCCATTGCTTCTCTTTTGCAATTCTGTTCTACCTCGTACAAGAATAATAATAACTGGACATGCTGTAGTGAATTCTCAAACAAAATCCCTCAGCTTTGAGCTTTACTTTATTGAAAAGGGCTAAGGCAAAGTCTGCCTGTCTTTGGAGCTTAGGACACAAAAATTTTTTAGACTTTTTCAAAGGTGAAAATCTCTGAATTATCTACTTATTTTTAATCCCTTTGAAAGAAAATTCTTTTGAACCTGTTCTTTTTCCCCTGAAAGATAGTCATGTACCTGGCACATGCTGTCTCTGACATATGCACTCACAGCTGTTTTAAAATACTAAATCCTTTAGATGTGTTTCCTTTTATATATAAAGAGGCATAATTTGTGTAAATGTGATTTAATAAGCAGCCCAATTATAATTTACAAATTTAGAAATACACTAAATTTTGTTTCTGTTTCAATTAAGTGGTTGTTTAATTATTCTATAAACAGCATTAGCTAACAGAGAGGGAACTGAAAATGCAAATGGGAATTAAATCATTCACTAAGCTGTTCAATAAAGTCAAAGGCACTGCATGATCTCTTTTACTATTTCAATAAACATGTTCTTATCTGCATCTTGATACAGTAGTGTATTCCTGCACCTAAGCAACTTTCAGGGCCCTGAAGGCCACCCTACCTGTCTCTGTCCACCATAGGGCTCCCCAGCTGTGCCCAGCCCCCAGCCCCCATGCCAGCCCCGCCTGTCAGTCCCAGCCCTAGGGAGGCCACAGCACGGACAGGCCCCACATCCCCAAAGCCATGCCCTGTCTCCTGGCCCCAGAGAGGTGGCTGACTCCCAGGGCTGGTCTGCTCATCTCTTGGTTGGGGTGGTGGTCCTATTCAGCAGAAGGATCTGTAAGTAAAGTTCAGTGTCTTAGTACTCTACATGAATTGTAATGAATTGTTGTAATGAACACACACTGACATTACAATTCTCCCCTATGGAGCAGCAATATAAAGAATAAGCACATCACAAGTTGCAACCAACAGCACAAATTCCATATACGGAACAGCAAAGACAGGAAAAAATGACTAGAAACAAACTGCCGTATCGTCATAGAAGGGTAGAATGGTTGGGATTGGAAGGGAATATTAAGATCATCTTGTTCCAACCCCTGTGCTATAGCCAGCTACATCTCTCTTAGAGAAGGTTGCTCAAAGCTTCGTCCATCTAAGATGCCTCTGGAATGTGTTATTTTTTAATGTTGACATTATTTCAATATGATTATTTCAACTATAAAAAAAAAGAAAATTAAATGCATGGTAATTTTCCTCTGACAAAAAAAACTCATATTTTAGGTGTTTGAAAAATAAGTAAATAAATAAACACAATTCCAAATTTTGAAGTCCTCTAGAATGGATACTTTCATTATTACAAGTCAGTAAATATTATATTCATATTTTAAGAACTCACTGCAGGATGAACTTCTCTCATTTGTTTCACTGTCTCTGATTTTAAGTAATGATGCACAACTAAGTGGTTGTAGCATTATATAGCATCACATACATCCATCTTTACACAACTCTGCTGAGGGTATTATATCTACTGTTTATAGTGAAACACCTAAGACAATAGAAAGCTACTGCTGAATTGAAAATTTTAGAAAGCATGTTCGTTTTTAATGAGTATTTCAGTGAACTGACTGATATAGTTCAGCCATAATAATGTCAGCTTAGCTACTAATTTTAAATAGAGGAAAATAAGCAATCGTAGCTGCCATGGACTGCATTAATGCTACCTCACTTATTCCTTAAATACAAGGAATTAATTCTACCTGTCACTTGCAGGGAAAAACAATATCTCTGGAGTTACAGGTCAGATTTAATGTAAGAAATCTGGATTTAACAGGCAAAAGAAAATCATACACTATGGTGGTAGTCTTTTGAGGTACCAAATTTATCTTGAAGATGTTTGGAGTCAGTATGAATGCTTGTACATACTATTTAATTTCACAATTTTGGAGAGATGCAATTCTGATCTACTGTACTTGATGATTATTTTATAAAAAGTTTACTCTGCATTCATATCTTAATGTGAGTTTATTATAAAATCATAGAATCATAGAATCACTGAAGTTGGAGAAGATTACTAAAACCATCTAGACCAAGCATTAATCCGTCACCATTGTGTCCACTAACCCTGATCCTCAGCACCAGAAGTCTACATTTCTTGAACATCTCTAGGGATGGTGACTCCAGCACTTCCCCTGCAACCTGTTTCACAATTTTTTCTGAGAATTCCTAACATCCACCCTGAACCTCCCCTGGCACAACTTAAGGTCACTGCCTCTCATCCTGACACTAGTTATCTTGGAATAGAGGCTGAGCCTCACCTCTCTACAAACTCCGTTCAGGTCATTGTAGAGAGCAATAAGGTCTTCCCTGAGATTCCTCCAAACTAAACAACACCACATGCACTCAAAATCATCACTTATTCTGTGATGTAAACACTCTCCAAAATGTGGCTGAATTTTCCTATTTTGTGCAGCTAGCTCAGGGACTAGTTTATTGGTCAATGGCTCAGTGTGTGGATGGAGAACAACTGGTGATGAGTGGTGTCCCCCAGGAGTCAGTGCTGGGGCAAACACTCTTTAACATCTTAATCAGTGGGGTTGAGTGCACTCTCAGCAAGCCTGGTGACACCAAGCTGTGGGGTGCGGTCAACACACCAGAAGGATGGGATGCCACTCAGAGGAACCTAGACAGGCTTGACCAATGGGACCAAGTTAACCTCATGAGATTCAACAAATCCAAGTGCAAGGTCTTGCATATGGATTGAGGCAACACCCATTACCAATACAAGCTGGGGGATGAAATAATTGAGAGCAGCTCTGCTGAAATAGACCTGGGGGCAATGGTGGATAGAAAGCTGAACATGAGCCAGCAATGTGCCCTCACAGCCCAGAAAGCCAACTGTATTCTGGGCTGCTTCAAAAGATGTGTGACCAGCAGGTTGAAGGAGATGATCCCGCCTCTCTGCTCTGTGCTAGCGAAGCCTCACCTGGACTACTGCATCCAAGTGTAGAGTCTTCAGTACAGAAGATATATAGATCTGTTGGAGTGTGTCCACAGAAGGGCTTCAAAAGTGTTCTATGGAATGGAACTCCTCTCCTAGGAGGACAGGCTGGGAAAGCTGGAGATCTCCTACAATACCACCTGAGAGTGGCCTTTCTGAATCTAAAGGGGAGCTACAGGAAAGAAGGGGACAGACTCTTTGCCAGGGTCTGTGGTGATAGAAGAAGGGGAAATTACATCAAGATCAGGGAGGGCAGATTTAAGTTAGATATAACGGTGGTCAGGCACTGGCACAGGTTACTTAGTGTTCTGATTAATGTCTTGTTCCTGAAGACTTTCAAGACAAGGCTGGATAAAGTCCTTGGCAACCTGATCTAGATGTAGTGTAACTGTTCATCGCAGACGAGTTTGACTAGATGGCCCTCACAGGTCCCTTACAACTCTAAGGATTCTGATTCTATGAACACAGATTTAATCAAAAACACCTTGTAGCAATATCAAAAAGCTTGTCACTTTCAAACTGAAACAAATACGCCTGTGGCAAGAGATCTAGTGTTTTATGTGATGAAATAAATTTTGAAAGACCTAGGTCATCTTGTGAACCCCATTTCTATGGGTTTGTGTAACTGAAGACATCTTTCTTAATCACATTATCCCCCTAGATTAACAGAGCTTTGTATACATTTTCTGTCATACTCAATACACATAGTTTCTGATGTTTCAATTGTATGCTGGAGATCAGTTAAGAAAAACTGATAACTAAGCAATTAAATGTAATCTGTACATTTGTGCTGTTCATTATATATTGAAGTTTTTAAAAAATACACTTGTTCTTTTTCATGGTTGAATTTCTTTTATTTGAGATATATTCCTTCTATTTGAGATATGACAATAATTGAATAACCATAGTGTAAAATCAAAATTAATCTGACATGAATTAGACTTCTAATGTGTTATTATTCTAACAAGATGCACTAACTGCTTCCATTCTATCTTCAACAAAATGAAGATATCTGATGTAATTAGTGCCAACATGGACAGCATAGACTAATTGAAATTTACATGTAGCTAAGGCATAAGCTAGAATAGATTTTTGCCAATAACTCACACACTACTCTGGACTGTAATCTCAGATATAGGGAAAAACATTACTGTCTGTTTCATCTCAAGCAACTTATTTCTAAATTTATTTTTCTTAGATTGTGTTCTACAGATGAGTAGTAGTTAAAAATGCTTCATTTCAGAAAGCATAATTTTCTCCAATCATATTAAATCTTGATTTCTTTGCAATGATTTTGATAGCTAAATTACATTTAAAGATGCAGGTAAAAAAACTAATTCACATTTCATGAAGATGAATGCCATGGTATCTATGCATATGAGTAATTTATCAATGCATAGATTTTGACTTCTGTAAAATATCATCAGATTAACATGATTTCTCAACAGTGCTTATACTATTTTCAAATAAAAGAACCAATGTAAGTATTATAGTTTAACTAAAATTTATTTAAAAAAAAATGTAAGAGAAGCTAGCACCATAACTAGAAAAGTTATCAGCCAAAATTCATAGATTCATAGATTCATAGATTCATTAGGTTGGAAAGGACCTACAAGATCATCTAGTCTAACCATCCTCACACCACCATCCCTACCCACCAAGCTACTAAATCAAATCCCTTAGCACCTCATCTAAACGCTTCTTGAACAGTGCTAGCGACGATGCCTCAACCACCTCCCTAGGCAGGCCATTCCAGTGGCTGACCACTCTTTCAGGGAAGAAATTTTTCCTCAGGTCTAATCTAAATCATGAATCTAAGTTGATTCATGAGATGAAGTCAGTAAGTTATGTGATTGGTTTCTGTTGTACCCTAAAAAGGATAAGCAGTAGAAAAGTAATTAACATATTACAAAAACAATTATATTTTGCATGACTTTCCTTATGAACATTTTCAGGTATGGTGTCAATAAGTGTGTTCGTAAATGTTTGCAGGAGCTCAAGAGGTCAATGACCCTTAACTTGTGTCAGTATGTATACAAATGCATGCAAACACACTGGAAATCAGCAAACCCTGCCAAATATATGGAATATTTATATTTTTTGCTTTCTTATTGTTATTATTCTATAATCTACTTGAAGTCTGAGCTTAAAATTCATTGTGTAAGATTTTTTTTCTAATAAAATAGATCTTACTTGAAATTTGGATTTAATGGCAATGTCAATTTTAAGCAGCTGGCAGCAGTACTTCTAGAATAATTAAACACAGGGATATCTGGCAGAACTTGAAGGTAAAATGTGTCTTGCATGACCGTATAGTTACTAAAATCATTTGACTATTGATCAAATTTTCCTTCATATAGTTATCTTGGAATTGCATTCCATTCTCTCAATGGGAATTCAAGCAGAAAACATGACAACAATTGAATCAAATATTGATAGACCACTATAATGAAAAATGTATCTGAAGAGCCTTTTTTACGTAAAATATCTTACAAACAACATATTGACATGTAAAATTATTGGATGGCAACTTTCATTTTCACATCAATATCTTCTGGAAATGCAATATGATATTGCTTCTTTGATTTTCAACTAAGTTGCAGTTATATTTTTTCATTCTAATAAAGACCAATAAATGACAGGTCCCATTCTTCTAGGTATAAAAACATAAAAGTGGAGGGTTCCGATTCAGGCATGAAAAACTTCAGCACAGACAGCACGAGGAAGGGAAACTCATAAAAGAAGTATCAGTAGTAATGTAGTCTGAAGCTGAGAGTTAGTAATAAAGAGATCAGATAAAAACACACACACACACAAAGAAAGAAACAGAAAAAAAAAAAAAGAAAGAACTGAAGGAGAAGAGGGCATTCGGGCATTGGAACAATTAGCCATTATCACACTATAGAAAGCAGTGCTAGAGATGGTATTTTGGTGTGAATGAACTTCCTGTCATAATTGCTGGGTTATTTATCCTCCTGCTGGTAGCTACTTCTGAGCTCATCCTTACTGCATTTCTTTTTTCAAACTTCTCACTAAGGTATGATGAAGTGTTCTCCAAACTTTAGTCCCTTCCCAAATTGTTTTGGAGTTATCACCTCTGTATTTATTACTGAAGCTGAACAGTCCAGGGATATGATGGACAATAGACCCAAGAAAGCAAGTAAGAGCTCAAGTTGAAATAGTAATAGGTGGGAAGTAAAAAAAAAAAAAAAAAAGAGAAATTAAACTAGGAAGCTAGCCGCGAACTTAGTGGTTAGGAAACTAACCATTAATAAGTTGTTGTTCACTAATAGTTGTTGCAGTTTGAAGGCTTTTCATTTCTATCAAGAAAAATATCAGCTAGTATTGCTGTATCATAATATAGCCTTTTGCAATTGAATTTAGAGATATCCAAGCAATTTCAGTGGGAGTCACTTAAGAAAATCCTTATAATGCATATGGAGAAATCATTAAACTGAATTTTCTTAACTGTAATATGTATATAATTAAATTTACTTAATTATAATATTTATAAATATGGGTCTGTTTAGCCTTGAGAAAAGAAGACTCAGAGGGGATCTGATCCATGTCTACGAATATCTAATGAGAGGGAGGCAAAGGGATGAGGCTGGCCTCTTTTCTGCTGAGTGTGGTGATAAGACAAGGGGAAATGGCCACAAACTGAAGCATAGGAAGTTACACACAAATGGGCATGGGAACTTCTACACAATAAGGGTGACGGAGCACTGGAACAGGCTATCCAGAGAGGTTATGAAGTCTTCTTCTCTGGAAATGTTCAAGACACACCTGGACGCCTACCTGTGAAACCTGGGCTAGGGAGCCTTCTTTGGCAGGGGGATTGGACTCAATGATCTCTAGAGGTCCCTTCCAACCCCTATAATTCTGTGATTCTGGTTCTGTGATTCTGTGAAATGGGTGTGTATATGCATTCCCAGGTGCCACAGGTGTGCGTAGTTGATTCTTTTCTCGTTTGCTGATGATAAGCTAAAATTCTTGTTTTCAGTTAATGTTGTTCTTTGGCATGGCATATTTTAGAAAATTAATTAAAAGGCTGGAAGGAATGTAAATGAATGTAATTATTAAAAAAAAAAAAAAAAAACAGAATTAAAATGAAACAAGCTATTAGAATCAGGCGTTTATGCTTATTACAACTGCCCATCTATTTTATCATTCTTATTAAATTCCAAGAAGCAATAATACATGGCCTCAAAAGCTTGTGGAAAAGATAAATTCTAGAGGTAGAACCAAGTGAAGCTACAAGAAAATGAAGTTAAGGTTAGGAAGGGTGAGTGGCCTAGAAGGAGACAAACATGAAGAATCATGTTGTTGGAAAAAAACTCTAATACCATTCTAGTCCAACTATCTACCACCTGTATTTCCCCACTAAAACACGTCTCTTAGTACATCTAAACATTTCTTGAACACCTCCAGGGACAGTGACTTAACCACGTCTCTGGGCAGGGAGTTGGGCCTAAAAATAAAACAGTAACAATAATCTGAGGAGGAAAGCTAATTTACTAAATAAGATATCCGAATGTAAAATAACACAATATAATACAATATAATTAGAACTGAAGCTAATAAATCAAATAAAATGAGTGTCCTAAAATTGAAGGCCTTACTCTAATGCTGAAGCTGAGAAGTTTTTATTTCAGGAAAGGATTTTATGTATATTACAATCTTTTCTCTACAGATTATTTACTGTGGGCCCTCTTCCCTCCCACTTCCCCTTTCCAGTCCCATCAACACAATAATATCTGTTAAAAACACAGATATACCAAAAACTACAGCAACAGCTGTTAGGAAAATACACACAAACTAAATATATGTCAAAAAACAAACAAAGAAACAAACAAAACACTAAACCAAACATATGAATGCATTTAGAAGCATGGAATAGGTCACTATTAAGACTTCCATCAGGACTATAAATTTGACTAACATAGTAGTAAACAAGCACTAGAACTATACAATGGAATACATGTATGATAAGTTAAATAAGAAACATGGGGTTACATGTTTTTTTACACTGTGATAGATACTGAGAATTCAGATTCAACTTCCACTGAAAAAAAATTTTTATACACTGAAAATATACAATTCATAGTAAAATCCGTGTTGGATACTTTTGTATTTATGGTTGTGATAGCAACTGAAATATAAATATAGTACTGCTCACATAATGTCTCACACAGCATAATGGACTTACTATATATGTTGTGAAGGTTAATCCTAGGATTGTGGAAAAGGCCATAATATTTTGATGACTTGTTTGGCTATAAATCAAGTGGTAGCATTTATTTGGTAGAATACATTTTTTCAGAGCAAGTCACAAGCTGCATAGATTTTATCTATGATGTACTTGACTTTTGAAAATAGCTCAGCAGCTGCTTCCAGAAAACATTTATTTGCTCTGTAAATACTATTTGTTAATAAATATGTAGGTAGGGCATAGAATGTTGGCTTATTGCCCTACACTTTACTTTTCTGTAATGCCACAGGATCTACACTGTTTAGTTTGTAATCCGATCCTTCCTTGGGAACAAACAAAATTGGTTATTCAGTGGTCTGGGGAAATAAAGATTCAGCCATGAAGGAAACTAAATTTTCTTCAGATATGCCTTACTGAGAGTGATTGGTTTCTTAACATTCTAAAAAATAGGATGTGCAAATTGTCTTCTTTCTTGAATGATTAACAAACTAATCGTACTGGATGTTGATTAAGTTTGTTTTTCTGAAAGGCATGAAGAGACATGGAATAGCCTGGATTCTACTGAAATGTCACCTCTTTTATCCTTCACTACCATGGGAAAGCAAAGTTTGGGACTGACTGACTAACAGCTGAGATGAGAAGAAAAACACAGGAAAAAGATACTAGGATAACAGATATTTTTTCTCTAAAAAGATTTATCTTATTTACCAACCAGACTTTTGAGTCCTTGGGGATGCTGTTTCAAGCATGAATTAGCATACAAGGTTATCAAAGAACAGCAGATTAATTTTTTTTATTGTTATTTATTGTAGATAAAAACCTTATATAAATGAGATTCTGTTTTGACCCTCATTTCCCCCACCATTTTTTTTAAGTACTTCTCTATCTTTGATGTTTAATGAAACCTACAGAAGATAGTTTTGACACACAGCTTAGGTTACATATAGTAGATGTATAGTCTTTTTCACAGTGGGGCAAGGAGATAATTCTCCTGTCTTCATGGAGAAAAGTACTCCCTCAGAGCACTGGATTAAGAATATAAGAAATAAAATAGTTATGTGTACATTTGACAATTAATGATCATGTCCTCTTTAAGAAAATTAAGATGATAATTTCAACTGCCAGGAATTTCAGTTTGCCTAAAATGTACTTTTTTAGATCGAACAAATAAATGTGACAATTGGAGGAAAATAGGATTTCAAACCTCAGGCATTTTTGTAATAACTAATGAGTGATGCAAAGAGAAAATTGAATTTCCAGGTGAATTTAGACTTCAAAGATATGCTTGAGTGCAGTAAGATATCACCACATTCCCCCTCTAGTCTGAATCACTGTCGCTAAAACCCATTGTCATTACTGTGAATTCCCTAAGTGTTTTCATGCAAATATACCAGATGTAAGGATCCTGCTTCTTTGTAAATCCTTTGCACATTTGTTTTTCCTCTTTTTATTCTAATTAATTAATTAATTAATTGATTTTCTGAAGGCCCATTAGGTAATCTGCCATGAATCATGATAAGCAAAACAAAGTTATATCTCAGCTTAAAACCTAACAGGACTTGAAAACAAAACTAGGAAATATTTAAGCTCTAGTCATTGCTAGCCAGTACTAGGAAAAGAAAACAAAATCTAACAGAAGATGCTGGAAGTGCCTATCATCTGGAGATTTCTTAAAAAGATGTAGGCATATATTGCTACACTTTTAAGAAAAGTCTTGCTTCAATAATTTTTTAATCTCTTAGTTTTAAGAAGGACTTTGCACCTGAAGAGAAAATCTCAGTCTAGGTTCTTCTCTGGTGTGCCAGGACTGATATGCATGCTAAGTTTTTTATTTCATGTTTCTCTTTTTCATACACTGGAAGCATAAACAGTTTAAATTTCTGCTTAAAACATTCTTTAAAAACCTACAGGTTATGATTAGCTATTTTTCAAGTTGTTACTAGTATATCTGAAAAGGAGTATAAATTTCTTAGGTAAAAAATTGGAATCTCTGGATATTTCCCATTCATATAATGATCTGCTGCTCCATTTGAGCGAATAGCTACTTTGAGGATGAGAATTATTAAAACAACAGCAAAGCAGTTGAAAAAGTCATTGATGCTGTTAGAAGTACTAGGTCAGGATTAAATGTAATCTTGTAGAAATGTGTCATTCTTTTAAAGAAGTGGCTTGTGTGAAACAACCTCTCTTTAGAAGCCAGGTTTGTGTGTATTCTTTGCACAGAAAGATTTTGTGTTTTTTTTTTTTTTTTTTTTTTTTTTGTTTTGTTTGTTTGTTTTAAAATAAGGACTGCCCTGCTTCTCTTTATTCCTAATAAAGATTTCAATGTTATAGAAATATAGGTTATACATATATACATGTTATAGAAATATGTGGAATTATGTGTAATTAATTCATATTTTTCTGAACTGCGATTCCTTCATGTTGAGGATAAATGGATAAGCTATTGATTTTTATATCTAAATTGATATTTTTATTTTTGTTCATTATATGACTTCAATGATGACCTATATGATATTACTGGGATTAAAAAAACTAAAAGTAATTAAGTGAAATTTAATATATATTAGGAAATTGTATGAAAATGAAGACAGTCCCTTTTAACACTGAGAGTATGAAGAATAAAGGAAAAAATGGATGTGATGTTGTTTTAGAAACAGAATGCACAATTATAAACAGAACTGTTAATCATATAGGAAATGTAAAAGAAGAATTTGGTAGTAGTAAATTAAGCACATCTCCCATACAATCCAATTATATTTTATATGGCTAGTTAATGTGCACCTAGTGAAAATTCTGTGACACAGAAATCAAAAGAACTTGTCGTTTTTCTGGTTATGATTGGTTTTCATGATCCAAAAAGTGATACTGAAGATTCAACTGATAGATTTCCCTGGAAAAGGAGAATATGAATGGTATATCTAATCTTACTGCCCTTTTCTTTTTGACCTAATACAAGCGTATCTTCTGGAGAAGAAGTGACTAAGGTATAGTAAATTTCTATCTTCCACATTTCTCCATGGTTTTCATTTGCAATTTAGTGTGAAATGAAAAATCTCAGAAGGCATATCTAATATTCCCAAAAGGAATGCCAAACCCTGAGTTATAGTAGACATCTGATGCTAAAAATACCAAAATCTTTCTTGTGCTTCACTCCCAAAAAGCCATGATGGAAAAGAAGCAAGAATAACTCCTGTAAATATTGAGAAGTTTTAGGTATTATTTTATGTTACTGTACGTTCTGATCTGAATGGTGCTAAAGCCATGGAGCGTGTTCAGAGAAGGGCAACAAAACTGATGAGGGGTCTGGAGCACAAGTCTTACGAGGAGCGGATGAGGGAGCTGGGATTGTTTAGCATGGAGAAAAGGAGCTCAGAGGAGACCTAATTGCACTCTACCACTTCCTGAAGGGAGGCTGTGGTGAGGAGGGGGTCGGCCTCTTCTCCCAGGTAACTAATGACAGGACAAGAAGGAATGGCCACAAGTTGCTCCAGGGAAGATTTAGATTAGATTTGAGGAAAATTTTTTTCTCTGAAAGAGTGATCAGGCACTGGAATGGCCTGCCTAGGGAGGTGGTTGAGGCACCGTCGCTAGCGCTGTTCAAGAAGCGTTTAGATGAGGTGCTAAGGGATTAGATTTAGTAGCTTGGTGGGTAAGGATGGTGGTATGAGGATGGTTAGACTAGATGATCTTGTAGGTCCTTTCCAACCTAATGAATCTATGGATCTATGAAAGCCATAACAGTCACTATTCTAATACAGGAAAATTTCTATGAAAAATAGGAAGAAAATTTGTACATGAAAGTGTGGGGAAAGTCAAAGAAATTATGCCTCAGCAAGCATGCTAGAGTGAACTTTACCATTCATTTGTCCAAGCTGGTTAAAATTTCAAATTAGGACTTATACAAGATTTATCTTATGTTTAAATATTTGTTCTGGCCCATTATCTGTTGGTGAATTCCATTCTTTCACACATGGTGTAAATCTATCTACTTGTTTTTGTCTGTAAGATGCATATCAAGACTCAATATTCATAATGTAGTACAGCAAGGCACAGATGAACACGTAATTGAAAGCTCTCATTCCTGAAATGCAAAAGAAGTGAAAACACAAGTTCAAATCCTCCACATGTTGTAGTCAAAGTGACTTTAATCTGCTTTAGTCTGATTTTATCAGGATATACAAATAAGATTGCATCATCTTTGCTGTAAGTGTGTTTTGTTGGTAGTTCTGTGATGTAATCAGTATGATGATGTTTGTGCTTTGCGTGACTTTTCTGTGTTAACTCTGTAGTTTCTGCACCTTGAAAGTACACAAACTGTGTTTTGGAAGTTGGATGATAGAATGACTTGTATTTTCATGGGTATTTTCATATACTACAGATTACTGTGGAATCAAATTTATCTGAGTAAGAACTGAATATAATTGATAGCAGCATTATAACAGTTAACTGAGTGCATAAAACTTTGCAGATGCATAGCAAAAGACTTTGGTAGCTTACATTTAGATATAGCATAGATTATATGTCCTCTCTAGTTTCAGTAGCTTATAAGACAAAATCCTTAGTTAGATGTAATAATAAATTTTTTGGGAAGTGAATCTATTCATATAATCTAAGTCTATTTTATGTGCTTGTTTCAGACTGTATGGAATTGGAAGATTTTCCCTGTATGCTGTAGTCTCTACCTGCTCTTCATCAGTGTTTATGCTGTGAAGAATCAGAAAAACCATTTCCATTTCACTACTGCTCAAGCAGCCTGCTGTGTCACTACAGCCTTCTCTGAATGCCCGCTTCAATCTAATGTCACCAGTAAGCTCTACTTTCTCTGACATGTTCCCACTGTTGAGAGATTCTTGGGGTGGTCACATGCCTGCAAAGTCTCACAGCTGCCTGTATCTCGAATATTCTTAAATAAAAGCACAAGTAAGGATTCAGCTTCTCCAAATCCACTCTCAGAGTCTTAATTTGTATGAAATAAATGTGTAGAGATTATGAAAATAATAACTAACAAAACATAAATTAATTTGTGTTGATATCCAGATAAGAAGCAGCAGGTGATCATATGTTTGTGCAACAAACTTGGTCATCAGACTAAATAAAAATACTTGGTGATACCATCAGTGTACTGTGTTTTACTATGTAGTAAAGTAATACGGTACTTTAGATCTCTTTTGCCCACATACCATAGGGACAGCTTGCAGTGGGCAAGTAACAGCACACAGGTACTTGTATGCATTACAGGAAGAAAAAAACAACAAAAATCCCACACTACATCTACTGCAGCTGTTTAAGATAAATGTATCTTTGTCACACATTCAGAAAAGATTCATGAGTGAAAAAACAGGGAGGGAGGTTTGACATATTGGCATCATCTCAGAAACTAAAATTAATTTCATCATAATCTTCAAATTACAGTATCTTCAGCAGAGAACGGAAAAAAAATTGTAACGGATAGATGGTCCTTCATTAGTGAAAAGACAGATCGTAAGGTTCACTTGAAAAGCCTAATGGACTACAATATTAAATAATATATATACAGACATATCTGATGCAAAATTAGAACTACTAATTATGAGGAAACAACTAAAACAGGATCTGTAAGAATCACTTGAGATTCCAGGAAATAAGTGAGGATAACAATATTTACCTTGAAAATAAACTTCCCATTTAAGCTAATTAAATCAAAAAACCAAGCCAGTACACTTCACAAAACACCAAATGGTTTATTTCATTATTATTTTAACATGTATCCTGTTCGCTAAGACTGTTACAGAGGAGTTGTGGGAAACCCAAACTCTTTCTTATTTCTCTGTCTGAGCAGATTTGATCATATACTAACCAGATGGTCATTGTATAATCTGATGATTAGGCTCTTGTTTGATATTTTAATCTAGCCTAGGTGTAATTTGCTCTCAAGAGAGCAGGGAAAGGATCTGAAGGATCCTTCTCAGACAGTAAGCCTTTGCTTTCAGCAACAATACTCTCTTTCAGTAGTTGTTAATTAATGTCTAATTCACAAGTAATCTGGGGCAATTTGAAGCAAAAATTTCTCTCCAGTAATGATTCCCCATCCTATCCTGTTGCCATGGTGCCATAACCAAAGCAAAGGTTGATACTTTCAAGGTTATTTTCTTACCTTCAGTGGCTTTTTTTGCTGATTATAATTTCTTCTATTTGATTGCTGTGCAAAATTGTACTTATTTTTAAAGATGGTCTCATGACAGGTTGCAATTGGCTAGAACCTGGCTACAGTCCTTCTCAGCAGCTCAGTTGCTTTACTCCAATGGAGAATCCCACAAGATATAACTATACTTGAAATGTTATGAAACAGGGATGCTTTTCACTAAAGTAAGTACAAACTTCACAAACCATGCAAGTCTTCATGGTAAGTGGAGGAAAGTGAGAATACCTGTAATAGAAAAAGAGTGGGAGAAAGGGAGAAGGTAGTAGCAGAGCTGTTGAGAGGCTTTAGATTAATTTAAATTGTTAAATTTTACTTTTTTTTTTCTAGAAATATGCTTAATCCCATCATCTGGTGCAGAAATTTGAACTGCTGTTTTCTAGATTCTTCACAAACACATTTTGGTTATGAATTGATAGAGCGTTAAAATGATAGAGTACTCTTGCCATCATGTCACACTCTTTGTTGTGTGAGTTGAAATTCTGTGTGTAAAAAGTGCTTAACTTCTGTTTATGTCAGATATAGCAGTCAAACCTGAACAGGTTGTACAGTTGTTACTTTAATAGAATTGAAATGGAAATGAAATGGAAAGGCCTAAAAAAAGAATAACTAGCCAATTTGGAAATTACTTATTTGTTTCACTGCAAAAGGTCACTTAAGACTTAAGAATTGGATTAAGAGATAAATCAGTCTAATAGTAAAATGATCTCTATTTTAAAAAAGTTTTTACATTACATAAAATTAGCAACAACAAAGTTTTTCGGACTTTGAGGGAAATTGGCAAGTCTGGCTCAGTGCTTGCATTTATCTATAAAAGGCAAATGCTAAAATGCTCTTCTGTAATTCAAAATAATCTCAGGAGCAAATCAGCACTGCTATTGTACATTTTAAAAGAAAATATTAGTGGGTTATCTATATCTCTTGAATAGAAATGTGATTTGGAATCTTAATTTTCTGTTTCCTCAGTAAAATTTTTAGTATACAAAACAGTACCTGAACCTGCTTTTCAATCTAATACACTAACTTGCAGACATTTTACAAATATACTTTCTTTTCCTTATATTAGAAAAAAAAATATTTTCCAGAAATCTTTTCATAAGCTGGGCCTGTTTTCAGTTGTGTTCTTCGGGATGTATAATTTGTTGTTTTGTTTAACAAAATATGTTGTGCAAAATGCTATACAATATTATTGTACATAGAGTCATTTAATCACAGTTTTTAAATCTGATCTCATCTGGCATGGAATTTCTCATGCTCTCCAAGGAAGCATTTTTTAGAAATGAGTACATTAGGAAAGCATTTAATTATGTATCTGAGATCCTTCATTCTCATGGTATAGTATAATAAATCTGATTTACACTTTTCTAGAGTTAGCAAATGCCACATAAGAAATATGGTGACTATATTTCTCCTCTGGGGCTAGACAGTGTTTGAAAAATTCAATATCCTAATTTGTTTCTCTTTAATTTCTCTTTCTAAGTAGCTTATAACTAAGCATAAGAATACATCTTGCTCCATGTTGTTTGTATATCAGATTGAAAATCATGGAGACAACAGAACACACGTCTTCGTTTGAAATGCCATTAATGCCTGCAAAAAACTCCTAATCTGTTTTGTGAACTCTGCACAGGCGTGCAGTTTACCAGTAGACATAAATAATTCATTTTTTGGTGCTATTAGGAGAGTCTGTCTGCAGGAAAAGTTCCTCATCGTGAATCTGTTTGTGAGAAAATAGTGTAATAAATCAATATATATATATATATATTTTTAATAGGAAATATAGTCAAAATCCTACTGTAGGATTTCTTTGTCTGGAAGATCCGCAATTGCCACTGTGGACTGATTTAGATATAACTTGAAGACTAGGAAACTGTGGTTTGTGGCTCATGAAGAGTTAATCACAGATCACCAGAATTATTCTTCTCTCTTATTCAGATAACAATTTGACACCTTTATAAATTCATGAGCTGAAATTGCTCTGCACAAATGCACAATATCCTATTTTTTATTCAGCATTGTTTCTATTTTCCAGTGCCCTGTCTGACTTTGCTCATAGGTTGGAAAGTAGTGTGATGCATCATTTATGTTGTCTTCCACCTCTATTGACTGATGGCCTCTTTTGCTGTCAATCATTTTGTTGCTTTCTGTCAAAAATATTATGAAAAACATTAGTTATTCTATGACTGAAGTGCATTCACCTGTAAATGAGAGCTTGAGACAGAAATAAGGTGGAATGGCTACTTATGGCAAAGATCTGAATAGAAGTCAGATGTTACTGTCTAATTGACAAAGTGATGAGTATTCCTTGTTTGTTTGAAAGAGAAAACAGCATCATCAATAATTAAGAGGTCATTTTTCTTTTGAAAGAGGTTCTATTAATAGTGTGATCCACATTTTTATGGAAAAAGATACTCATGAAAGGTTGTTATTTGATCAGCTCATAGAACTACCTAATTCTCTCTTTCTGAAACCCAAAAATATAGTTCAGTGTCCTCACTAAACAGGCCACCTCATCTAGGTGAACACTGGTAGCAGGTTCCATCAACAGCCTCAGATAAGAGAAGTTATCCGGGGTCCAAGCACAAAACAGCAAGAGAAGCCACTGGAGGAATGTCTACAATGTGAGTTCATTGTTCATCAAGGAAGTAGAGTCAGAAATAGGATTGGAGGAAAGCATACCTATGGCATAGCAGCCTATACCTAAGCTTCACAAAAGGCTATTCAGGGCCTTGGGTCTATTCATATATTCAGGCTTCAGATCTATTCATATGGTCAATGTCCTGAGAATAAAAGTGTGATGTCCAAGTAGAAAAAGCATCACATTTCTTCCTATGGCTGTTGTGGTTTAACCCCAGCAGGCAGCTCAGCAGCACACAGTTGTTCACTCATCCTCCTCATGCAGGGTGCGGGAGAGAATTGGAAAAGTAAAAAGGTGTGAAATCATAGCTTGAGATAAAAACTTCTTACTGGATAAAGCCACGTGTGCAAATAAAGCAAAACAAGGAATTAAATTCCTACTTAGATTCACAAAATCATATAATCACGGAATTGTAGGGGTTGGAAGGGACCTCTAGAGATTGCTGAGTCCAACCCCACTGTCAAAGCAGCTCCCTAGCCCAGGTTGCACAGGTAGGCATCCAGACAGGTCTTGAACACCTCCTAAGAAAGAGACTCCACCACCTCTCTGCTTTTATCTCCAACTTTTATCATTTTTCCTCATAAGTGCTAGTCCTCAGGATTCTATTGTAGAGGGACACAGCACTTAAAAATAATTTCACATAAAATTATAATAGGATAAGTTTTTAAAAAGGAGCATTTGTGGTATCAATAAAAAACCCACTCTGAGAATGAGATTGGAGTGTGCTTACCTTCAAATGATGCCAATGGAAAGGCATGTTGCTGGAAAATTGAAAATTGAATTAAAAATGCTGAAAATAAATTTTGAATCACAGAATTTTATTATTTGATTGGAGAGCAAATGTAAAATCTCCCTATGATTCCAATTGCTATGTTTTTTGCCTGCTTCTGGGAGGGAAAAATGAAGGAATTGTCAAAAGTACTAGATTTATCTTCTGCCACTGATTATTGCAACATACTTTGATTAAAAAATAGCCAAGAACAATCTCTACTCACAGTACATATTAAAAATATGGGATGTTTCAATCATAATATATATTTTTCTTTGATATAGTATTTTATTTTGATTTACAAAATCGTTAACATTTTGTGAGTAGATCTGTGATTTTCATAGAGCCTTCTCCAGGGAGATTTTCAGTAATGTAAAAAATATTTCTGCTTCCATGCTTTAATCCAAATCATAGTAATTTTTTGTTGTGTTTATTTTACATTACTGGTTACAGGGAGGAATGTGGACCTTCTGTCTAATTGCTATTCAGTGAAACAATTTGTGTTTCACAAGGACAAAGCATAAGTATCTGTAACCAAGTATCAAAACTTTGTTCACTTAACTACCTACAATCCATATTTATATAGTAACCACTATATAAATTTTCTCAGTGTTCTTCACAAACAAATAATACAGAAAAACAGGAAGAAATAGTAATATATCTAAAATAAAGCCTTTTTTTTTTTAATTACAAGATGCCATTTTACTTGTAAAAGTGTACCAAAAATCAGTACAGTGAAGCTGTGGATGCAAGCATTTCATCCAGGATGCCAGCAGGGAAATGCTGTTTCAGATCATTATTTTCTTTATTCAGTGACTAAAGTAGTAAATCACATAGCACACCGACTGAGATAAAAATAAATCACAAGTATTACTGGAATCAAAATAATAGTGATAAAAAAATATACAAATATTTTAAGCAAAATTTGGTGTTGTGTGAGAATCACTGTGTTTCCTCTTAACAGCTGTGGAAAATATGTTATTAAGCTTTATATACCTTCACCATCATTTCTGGTAGCAGATGAGTTTTAAAACTCAGTATCTTATCACTGAACTGAAGTACAGGTATGTGAATAATACTTCCAAAAAGATTATGCATTTTGAATATTGAATGTTTAACACAGTGTCGTAAACTGACTATCCTATCTACATTCAAATTTTAATTTTAATTCTGTGTCTTCCATTGCATTGTAGTCCTCAAATTTGAATTTGTGCAAATGTTGAGTTAAATGTGGTTGGTGTTTGGTCACCAACAGGGTTCCCCAAGTCTTCTTAATGGGGCCAAATTCATTTAAACTTTATAACAGTTGTCTGGCTGTGAGGACTGAGTGCACCCTTAACAAGTTTGTAGATTATACAAAGTTAGGCAGGACATCAGTCTTCTTGAGGCTAGAATAATACGGATAGGTTGGATCAATGGGCCAATAGCAATATGTTTGACAAGGCTAAATGACAGGTCCTGCACTTTATTCACAACTACCCTATGCAGTGGTACAGGGTTGGGGTGAGCAGCTGAAAATTGCCAGGCATAAAATGACCTGGGGCTGTTGCCTGATGTATAGGGAAGTTCATAATTTCACTTCAGGTTGGCATAAAGGAACTAAGTTTAAAGAAAAGGCCCAAAAGGTAGGGGACATCAGGTGGGTGAAAGGCGAAGGATTCAGTAATCTTTCTTGCCATAAGCTGCTTATCTGTTGTCCTGTACCAAGGAAAATTCTCTGTATGCAGGGACTCTACTAGAAGCAAGAGAAAGATTTCAGTGTTACAATCATAGATGACCAGGAACAGTGAGTGACTAGTGAAGCCTGCCTGGGGCAACATTGAAGGAGAATGGCAGAGGCAGCCACTCTGCCTCTACAGTCAGGCCTAAGGAGGCTCAGTGCATCACAGTTTCACATTGTCTCAGACACCGCCAAGGGCCACACAGGATGCAGATAAGCAGCTTGAGCATGAATCCCAATCATGTGATTGCACAGAGGCAGAAGACATCTGATCTCACAGTGGCAATGTTGAGCATGCTGACTTGTCTGTAAATTGTGCCTGTAATTAAAAATGCTAAATGGTGCCTGATCCAGATGTTATTTGGGCTGTTCCAAATACTATGGACTATTTTTCATAAGTGTAGTTGATTCCATGGTTTTTTCAGAGAAGAGAAGCATAGGCTTCAACTACACATACTGTACCTGGGAAGCTGCTTAATATAAGCCGTATATTGCCTCCTGAGCAGAAGAAACATTAATTTTAATAGGTTTGGACTCTGTATATAGAAAGAATCATAACTATGAAGAAGTGTTTCACTTCAAAGATGCTATCCATCTTATCTCTTAGTCCACAAGCTGTCACTCATTATTCAAGACTACTAAATCATAATGTTCGAAGGCCAAAATGCCTCTAGTAATTCCACTTTATTTAGGGAAAAACCACTGTTTTACTAGTATTTTGTATAACTCTACTTAATTACTTTTCAATTTTATATAGCTGTTCATCTCAGGAGTTTAAACACTCAGTTTTTGAGAAAACTGAATCATTGAAAAAATAGTCTGGGTTCATGTGATTTAAACTAAATAGTTCTTGTTTGGAAAGCATGTGTCAAATTCTTGCCAAGTCTTTAATGGCAGAACTGTAGTATTTTCTCCTTCTGTTATTTACCCAGTACACCGGGTATTTAAGTACAAACAGTAACCTCTGGCTTCAGCTTCCAGTACTTTTCAGGATTGAGGTTTCTTCTTAGGCAGACATTATTCTTTTTAAACTTGGCAAAATTTTCTTCCATGGAAAGTGCACTATTCCTTAGTCTTTTCTCAACAGATAGCAGAGGTGTTTATAAGGACACTGTTTCTTCTTTAAAAACATCTTACAGTGGGTGCTGTTGCCTATAGAACATCTCCAGAGATGTAGCAGAGAGAGACAGAATTGTTTGTTTGCTTGTTTAATTAAAGATGAAAATGTTATGCAAGATGATCGCAGTTCTGCATTTTAACTACAAAATGAGTTAAATAACTTCACTTACTTTTTCTGATTAATGACTCAATGGAAGATTCATTTAATATTTTGATTAAATTAGATCACTGCTGTAATTAATGACTGCTACATTGAAAATAGTTTTCCTTTAACTTAATTACATTTATGTGACTAAAAAATAGCTTGAATAATACTGTAAAAATACCTTCTAAAAGAAATATATAATTTGCTACTTAGAGCAAGATAAGATAATAATTAACTGACATTATATATTCATGAACCATTATCTGTCTTGCCAATTTTGTCTAAAAAATTCCAAACTGTGGAATAAAGTAAGGGAACAAATACATAAAACCAAAACATTTTTATAAATAATAATTCATTGTATATATAAAATCCATAAATTCATAATTCATTATTCATTTGATAATTAGCATTTTTATACTCATGGAAGCATTTGACATTCCTGTGGGAACAAAATAATAGACAGTCAATAATATAATGTCTTGCATTTCTATGGAAATTCTTCGGTATTTTATAATTAATCAATACATCATAGAAATAATACCAAAAAAAAAAGAATAAAAGGTATGCATTTGAGAAATTAGAGGAACTCAAATAATCATTAGTCTAAAATAGGCTGTCTACACTATTGCTCAGGATTTCAAAGTAATTAATTGCAATTTATCCTTTTTTAATTTAATTTAATTTTATTATTTGTCATAAGTATGGATTTCTGGCTAAGTATGGTCACACATTGCAACTTTTATATTTGAAAAACTTGTATAAGGTTTTATACATTTAAATCCAGTTTCTATTCAGATTATCCATTTAATTTGACTGTAGAACAAAGAATGAAACAAGTAAGGGAGATGTTCAGTGGAAAAGCAGAGCCTTTTGGTCAGAAACACATATTTGGATTGTGTAATCTCTTCTCAAAACTGTGTTACTATAAAATTATCTAAATAGGATCATGGATTCAGTTCAGCATATGAGGATACACCCAAGGCTCTATTAATTCTGTTAAATTTTGTTCACTGAATGCTTAGTAAATGCAGCCTGTTCTTTGTGCAAACAGAATCTGAATCTATATAGCATTTCCATATTTTTATTAAATATGAAAATATGAAAAATATTTCATATTTCAAGATGCACAAGATGTGCTACTTTTCAACTTAGTTCACAATTCTAGCACCTAAGCTAAAAGCCTGGGTATCTCTATAGTCAATAAAGACTGAGAACAGTCCTGAAGTTGAATGGTGTGTTGATAGATTAAATACTCTGTGGGTTTCAATTCTAAATGTATGGCATAACCGGTAACAAAAAAATTACTGATTACTGGGCCAAGTGATGATAAAACATGATTACACCAGTATCATATCCTTCTTCTCACTGGATACAATGTCCAAATAATTAATCAGTTACTATTTTTACCATCTGTCCCTGCAGCAACTCCTGCCTCCCTCTCTGTGGATCTTTTGTTTGTTCATTTTTTGTTTTTCTTTGTTTTCCCATAAGTACCTCAGAGTTGCCTACAAAGCCACCCCTTTTCTTCACCCTCTGATTGGAGAAAGATTCAAGTTTTTAATTTGACCCTTGGGTCTACTGACTAGGAGGTAATTTGGATGTGTGCAGCTGAGTGTGAAAATGATCCTTTAAATAATGCAGAAACAAGGTGAATGCTTGGATCATAACACATATTTGTGGATAAGTATATATCAAAAGCACTACTATCTGTACTTTGTTTTCATCTGCCTAGATAATATTACAGAAAACCTGTCGGACAGGGAAAATGAAGTACATTGCACAATCATATTTCTGTAATTGCTCCTCCTTGGTGGAATTCTTGAAAGAGTCATATATAAATATGTTATAATTTGTTATATACCTCTAGCTGATAATGAAAAGCAAAAAAAACAAACCAACCAAACAAACAAACAAAAAACAACGACATGCCAGATTTGCAACAAAACTCAAATGAAACAGGTAGAGCTTTAATGAAATTCACTGAAGTAGGTGAAGAATTAACCTAGCAATGTATAACGTGTAAAGTAGTATTATTCTTCCACTAACATGAAAACTGAAGAGTCTCCCTACAATACTCTCAAGTCAGTTAATTTTTAATGAGTTCAAATATAATTTACAATGAATGCTGTTTCAAAGATGGCATTGTGTGAGACCACGAAAAATCCACTGACAATAATCTTGGCTATGTTAAAGGATAAAGACATTGTTTACCTTTACTACTCATGAATAATTCATAAGTGAACAAGAGCTTAAAAAATAAGTTTATGGATCATAGATTTCTTTTAAATATTCTTGAAATATTCATTTTCTGTACAGATTGACTCTGTGTTCTGCAAACTGCACTTCCAAACCTTTAAAGGTATTCTGAAGGACTGTGCTTAAAGCATGTGAAATGACAGTAAAACCTTGATATGAAATTATGGCCTTCACTAAACTTTTTATGCTTCAGTTGTGCTCAGAATTCAAAGGATTTACATAGAACAAAATGTCCAGTGCATCAAGTTCATTTCAGTTTTGAAGGTTTACTGCTGCCTGAAATTCATGAGTGTGACTAGTTTCTTCCCTTCTCTCTCAGCACTGAGGTTGAGGTGTCTTAACTTGACTCTTAAATGTCCAAAAAACAAGGTTTGTATTTCACATAAAAGTTGAGGACTTTATCCTTCTCTTGGTTTCATTTTGAAACAATCCTAAAGCCATTTTTTTTCCAAGATTTCCTCTACAGTAGAAAGAATGCTTCAGCTGAAATTAAAACAGTTTTAAAAAGTAAGAACATTAAATAAATTTTAGCAATCTGATAAATAACAACAGCAGCAAATGTGAACTTCCTTGAACAGTCATAGATTTGCATGGAATCTTGGGCTCCAGAGTAACTTTTCAGGATGAAATCATAAAGCAACAAACCTGGAAAGAGAATTTTATTTCAAATTTTGTGTCAATTCATTATGTAAGGCCCTGTAAGTTTTGTGTGAGACTCAAATAATCCCGTCCTTATAAATTCTATGAGAAGAGAGTCTTTCACAGCTGCAGTAGATTACTGCAGCCTAACTCCCATTCTCTTGGTCCTCATGATTGGTGGTAACCACCAAGATTGGCGCCAGAATTGTTGATGGGTAGAAATGAGGTTCAGCCTCAATTTGCATCATATTGAGTTGAAATACATATAAATTTGTGTGAAAGAAAGCACACTGAAAAGCTAGTAAGTTTGGTATCTCAACATCCTATTTTATGTCCAGAATCATCAGATTTTCACTGCTGGAACATTATTTAATACATTATTTGATACAACAGGAAAGAATGTGCTTAAGAGATCAGCAGAAGAAGCCTGGAAAATGAGAAACGTGGCACTGTGAGGTTGAAAGGCACCTGGAGTTGCAGACTTTTCAGCCTCTGGCTACTACACTTAGCATTTGTATCTCAGAAGCATGGACCCTGTAATCCTAGCAACTATCTGGGTTTAAAATGGAAGAACTGTGTACGGTAAAAGCTCTTCCAAAGCCAAAGAACTCCAGAAAAAAGGCTGTCAAAAACATGTCCTTGAACATTCCGATGTAGAAAGCTACTCATCTAAACCTGCTGTGCCTCAGTTTACAGGAAGAAAACATGGGGACGATTTTGCTCTGGAAGATATGATGGAAGAAATTATTTTCACAGACAAGATATAGGACTGATTTGTACAATAACAGGGAGATTTGTGTCCTCTGTCCCCAGAAGTGAAGACCAGCTCTTGTTGTGTTATCCCTCCTATCAGCTTTATTCAGAAAATTTCCTTTCAATTCTACTTCATATTGTAAGAGACTTAATCTTAAGAACCTTGTCTCTGTCTCGTCTATGTGGAGCATGACACATATTCAAGTGTTTTAAATCTGAATGTTGTTTGCAATATATGTGAGAAGGCAACAAATTTTTCTTGGTGTGTAGTTCTTTAATTTAGAAATTAATTACAATTGCACATAATCATGTTCTTTCCCTGTGTAATTGCTACTGCAATGTTAGTTCAGGACAAATTAATGAGAATAACGTGCAATATGTTTTTTTTTAATTATTTTTCAAATTTTTGCCTATTACCAAGGGCTATCACTGTCTTTTCTCATGTTAATTAATTACATAGAAATGGTGTTAGAATGGTATTGAAATTCCTAAGTAGTTCTTCAAAGAGCTTATTTTTTCTTCTTATTATTTATTTGCATTAAGTGAGAAAGAAATTTAATGCACTTTGACATCGTGACAAAAGACCTGTTACTCATGTTTGATCATTACTATAACTGTTAACAGCATAAAACAACCATACTACTTCAGATGATCACTGTGATTGTATATAGCCACCTATTTTTTGAGTACCAGATGTGATCTGCGAGCTAATAACTGCAAGAGAGGTGGTTCGTGGATCTCTTACTCTTCAACAGCTAAGTAGAATATCAAAAATCTTTCTTTTCCTGTAAGGAACAATCTATTACATGACTGGATTTCAAGAGAAAGGCTATAAATTGTAAATCTGTATGCAGAGGAAAAGATAGAGGTTGCTATGACTTGTTACAGGAAATACAAAGTGCTGTCACTGTCACTTCAGGTCATACTGTATGTAGTAGATAAGGAATGAGGAACTAAGAAATGGTGAGGCAAGGAACTAGCTGCATTAGAAGTTTAAATTCTATATATATTTTCAATGTGGTATAAATTATAGCATTTTCGATGCTATTATATGGTCCTTTTCCTCTACTTTTTTTTTTACATTGTTCATGCTCTTTGACTTTTTCAAGTCTATTCTTCAGGGTTTGAAGTTGATGGAATCACAGAATCATAGAACGGTTTGTCTTGGAAACAATCTTTAAGAACATTTAGTTCCAACCCTCCTGCTATAGCCAGCGACACCTCTCACTAGACCAGGTTGACAAAGCTCCACCTGACCTGGCCTCGAACACTGCTAGGGTGGAGGCATCCTCAACCTCATTGGGCAACCTGTTGCAGCATCTTGCCACTCTCACAATAATTTCTTCCTACAATCTCAACTAAAATGGATAATTCATTCATGGACATTTCTGCATTTCCACTCTTCCTGTTTTAATGATGTCTTGCCAAATCTATTCAACAGGCAGAACTGACAGCAGTCTTCAAGGTACTGCAAGGTAAGGGGTTGAAAGAGTACACATGGGGCTGTGATGACTTTCTTATGTAGTAACATCAGAATCATTTACCTCAAAGAGACAGAAAAGATGCAGAAGAAATGACTGATAATCTGGGCTAATTACTAGTAGTAATAAATTCTGATGAATATTTCAATACTGCCTTTCCACACTAAACTGCTCTACCAGCATTGCTAGCCTTAGTACTTGCCTGTGTCTGTCTGCCATCATTTATATGATTTCTAATCATTTAGATTGGAAAAAATTTTCAATATCAGCAGTCAAATAACCAACCTAACCTCCCATATCCCACCACTAAACCACAGCTACATGTTCACACATTTCTTTCTAGGAATGTGGACTCTGCCATTTTCCTGAGAAGACAATTTCTATGGCCTTGAAAATTTGCTTGGACAACACTTTTTTGCCTTTGAGTGTCATCATTTTTTAAAGGCTTCATCTGTCTTAGATGCACCACTTTGTAAATGTAGGGAGGAAGTACCTTCTAAAACCACAAAACACTTTTAGGACAGATTTAGTTTTGTCCTTTTCCAAAATGTGTCCACCTGAATTGGGAGATTAAGCAGTCTGTGTATCTACTTTTCTATCCCAAGATAAAGTAAGGAGGTGTATGAGAAATGGCAGAATATTATCTAGGATAGTAAGAATGCTATTGGGGAATTTTTAGTGTAATTTATTTTTGTCAGTTAATGAGAAGTAATGCTAGTCCTAAAATCAATGCAGGGATTATGTACTGAATTAACCTTAACAGAACATATATTTCATCAGTAAGTATTTAACACAAAATTAAAATAAGCTTCATTCTAAAAGCAACAATTTGTATTTCTCAACCTACTCTATTTAATTAAAAATTGCCTCAAATGTATGGATTTCTTTGAAGAGCAGTGCCCTTTCCTCACTAGTGCACGGTCAAAGTGAATTGCAGCATAAATTCTATAGCAGTAAATGTTTCAATTGGCACTTAATATTTTTAACCAGTTTGTCAATATATCTTATTGTATTTTTTTATCTCTAGTCTCTATTCAGTTGATTTCTATTCCTATTTATTTTAACAAAATCAATTTAATCAAAACTTTAAATGATAGGCTGATTAGATTTCTTCTCTCTTCACCTATAGGAAATGTCCCCTAAGACACGGAGAGGAAGGCATTCAAATATGTAAATATTATGTTGAACTGGAATTAAAGCTTTCTTTCAGAAATTTATTTTATGTTGAATTCTGTGTTTGATGTGAGAGCCATTTTGAGGTTCTTTTAAGGCCACAACATTCCGTTTTTAATTATAAAATATATATATTAATAGAATTTCAAGTGCAGTGTCTTGCATTGAAATTGTGGTAAACCCCTATTCTCAGAGAAAGCTGGGGGATGAAAGGATGGAGCATAGCCATGCCAAAAAGGACCGGGGCTACAGGTGGATGATAAGCCAGCAATGTGCCCTCACAGCCCAGCAAGTCAACCATTTCCTGGGCTGCATCAAAGGATGCGTGGTCAGCAGAAAGAGGTGGTCAGCACGGCATTCAGATATGGAGTCCTCAGTACAGGAGAGACACTGGAATGCATCCAGAGGGGGCCAGAAAAAGGGTCCAAGGGATGGAACACATCTCCTGTGAGGACAGGCAGAGAGACCTGAGGCTCTTCAGTGTGGAGAAGAGAAGGCTCTGGGGAGACTTAAAACCAGCCTTTCAGCTGCCCAAGAGATGGTGGTGGATATCCCATCCTTGGAGATATTCCAGATCAGGCTGGATCAGGCTCTGAGCAACCTGATCTAGCTGTTGATGTCCCTGTTCATGCTAGGGAAGTTAGACTAGATAACTTATAAGGGTCCCTTCCAACTCAGAAGTTTCTATGATTCTGTAAGCTCCAGACACTTTTGTATTACTCCATTATACATGGGTATCCAAACTTCTCGCCTGCCTGGGCCACATAGAGTGAAGAGGAATTGTCTTAGACTGCATTTATAACAAGCAATATGGCTAATGGATTTTTAAGACAAAACTTTTTTAAAATATATTTTTATGAAAATGTAAAAAACAAAAAGAGCAAAAAACCCATAAAACTTATTGGAGATGTTTACCTTGCTTTTGTGAAACTAATGCATCAATATCTGGTTCAATATTGGTAGCTGCAATTCTGAATGAGTTCTCAAGGTGTTCATCAGATTTTTGACCACATTTTACTCTTCCTGTTCTTCATTGTTGAAAATAGTTGTTCACAAACATTTGTCCTGCCAAAAAAGCAATGACTTGAAACAGGCGGGATTATGCCGAGATGTTTTTCTCTGGTAAAATAGGTTTCAAAAAAGTCTAGTAAAGAAATATGATCCATTTTTGCTCTGTAACTACAGTCTTATTGCGTCTATGCATATTCCGTTTGAAAATTATCAGGTAATTTATTTATATCAACCAAAAATAGAATTGCAAATATATCCAAAAATCCATGCAATCTTGAGAACTCATTTTCAAATTCTGCTATAAAAACAGCAACCACGGCTTCATATTTTTCACTATTCACCAGAATGTGTTTAGTCAGTGTAACAAACCTCACAGTTATTCACCATAACTTCAGTCAGCACTGCACTTCATCCCATGCCCTGGTTTCTGCTCCAATCACCCACTGATTATTGGTTGTTGTTGAGGGATTGGTGTGAGGCTGGGAACGGGCTGGGCTGGTCAGTGGGGCAGTTGCTGTCATGATAGTGAAAAGTAGAGGGCAGCTGCATACAGCCTGTGGACTATGGGTTGGACATTTCTCTTCAGTCTACAATTGTGGTAGGCAGCTTTATTCACATAAATGTATGTAATTCACCAGTAAGGTTAACTATGTTACTTTGAATCTATAATTACAATAATTGCTGGATATTAGAACCTAAAAATGACTAAGAATATATTTGCTGTTTCAAATGAATGTAGTAGGTCAGCTTGTTTCTCAGACAGACTGTTAACATTCTGTGATATTTTACACAATTATTTTTGTTTGCTCTTTGTGACAAGGAATATACATATCCACAGAGAAACAGAGAAAATGTAAACAGAAAACAAAAAAATACATAGAAAAGAAATGTATTATTATAGTTTTCAGTCCAAGTCATGTGACGTCTTAAAGGAGCTCTTAAGGAGAAGATAAACAGAACACTTAGAATTGAAGAACACATTTGCAGAGTGATTACCCTTTTTCTCCCACAGCCATAGTTATCTTAATCAGGTAACAGTATGTCCTATCATTATTACCTAGAATCAGAGAGGCTCACAGCTCTGCAAAAGCTGAAGTGACTAATGCTGCCAGTTTAGACTGGGGTTTGGTATTCTCAAAGAACAGCTGACTATCACCAGCAACCTAGTTTCTCTCCTGATTTATACTGATAACTCTGGGATTTTTTTTTTTCTGTGTAAGCTGCTGCTATATCCTCTTCAGCAAATAAGGTAAACTCTCCATCACTAAAATAACTTTGATTTTTTTTTTAAGAAGTGCAAGACCTTATTCCCAAACAACCTTCTACACAGTTATCCCCATGTGGCTGTGTCAACTACCTCAGCATCAGTGCTGTTTGGAGGTCCTCAGGTTTCCACACATTTACTGATTTTATACATGACATTCAACTCCATCCATGAGTCAGTAGTGTGCCCCTAGTGACCTGAAGGCCAATGGTATGCTGGGATGCATTAAAAAGAATGTGTTCAGCAGGTCAAGGAAGCTGTTCCTCCCGCTCTATTCTGCCCTGGTGAGGCTACATTTGGAATATTGTGTCCAGTTTTAAATTGCATAAAGGGAGTAACGTGGTCTGATAACTTCAAAAATGTTGGTCTGATACTTGATACACTGAAACTCAGATAATGTAAAATAATATATGAACAATCAGTATCAACAAGAAACAAAAAGTAAAAAAAAGATAATTGTTTTGTAACCTTCTTATAGACTATAGGATTTTAATATCTTATCCTCTGTTGATTTGATGGTCATTGAAAAGCTCAGTACAGTTTGTATTTGTTCTCTGAAAGAGAATGAGAAATTCAAAAATGTTTGATGTACTTACAATGATTCCTGCTGTTTCATTGACTTTCCCTTTGCCAACATGCTTCTGGATCCTGCTTTAGCACACTGAAACAGGTCTGCTATTTTTTTTTTTCTCATTCTAAAGTAGTTTTCTGCATTATTTATCTGAGGTTCCCTAAAGGGAGCGTGAAGGTTGGAAGAGCAAATGGACATCATGCTGTTATGAGCAGAGTAGCATGCCTGCACCCCACAGTGTATGTTGAAGCAGGAACTACACAGCTGCTGCCTTATCACATTGGTCAGCTGCATCATCCTCTGAGGAGCTCTGCTTTACTGTGTACTCTATGCCAAATAGAAAACTTGAGCTCTATTACCAGAATAGTTAACACAATATGAATTAAGAATAATTCATCGCAGAAGGCAACTGCAGAATTGGTGTTTATATAGATAGCCTTACAACTTATTTTTTGTACACATTTTTTAAAGCCAATTTATCACTACTCCCAAATTTATTTATCTGCAAAATAAGATAAATGACACTTAATTCCCATAAGATGTCTCTATCTTATTTTCAAACTGTTCTCAAAATTACTTTATATAAATGACAGCAGTACCAATTTGTTTTTTAACTAAACAGTGTGAATTATGTAGTTGTTTTTTTCCCTCCATTGTGTGTATATTTTTAGTTTAACTTGATTTCTGATCCATTATGCTAAATAATATCTTCAGGGGAAAAAGAATAGCATTTTACAAACTGGCAAATTATTTACCTGAACTTTAACATTTTATTTTATCAACCACCAATTGTTCCTCTGTTACTTTCCTAGTATATTTAATCTTCTAATCATCATTTTATTCCATCAAGTATTTTAACATAAATAAAAATACTGTATATAATGTATATATGCCTGTTTTAGGAACAGTTGGCATTCAGCATTTCTTATAGTAAAATTTCATATACTAGCAATTAAAACAGTGCATTAGAAAGTAAATAAGAATTTAAGAAGCTAAGGCCAACAAATAAAAATATCATTATTAATCCTTTCCCTGAAGTTTTTATAGATTAGCGTTTTTTATTACTTTTCAAACTAATATCATCAGTAAACAAAGACAGTACACAATGTGTTGGTATGGTTGCAGTTTAGAGCTTAGCATTTTAATAAAACTTGTGTTTGCAAAGGATTTGGGCTCGTTCATGATTTTCTGAATCAGTGTAAGTCAGGCTTATTTTATAAACATTAAAAGTTTGCAAGAATTGTAAAATCAAAATATCAAAAATTGTACATTTATGTATAGTTCTAAGGATTTTTTTCCCTAGTGTCAAACAAATGTTTATTAATCCACAGATATAAAGTCTTTGCATTTAAAATAACTCTTTCTTTGCTTAAGAAATAATAATGTTAATGGACAGGAAAAACTCAGTCATTTAATCTTGCCTCAAACATCATTAGCATCAGAATAATCGCAGCCTCGTTAAGAAGATTTGGTTTCATTGAAATCAAAAGTAATTTCAAATTATATTTGGAGATCCTGGGTCAAGCATGCTTAAAATGAAGGATTTCTTACCTGTGTTTCAGGTTTGATTTACACATGTACATCAGAAATCAGTATATTAAAACTACATATAAAATACATTGATAAAATTTCCTATATAATATACAAAGTCCCTGTGAATTACCAATAATCATCTTTGCACTTTAAAAACATTTTGACTGTTTATGCTTCTTAGTAGTCTTTCATGATTCTCTGAAAAATAATTAGTTTTACTTCTAAAATAGTATGCTGCACTTAATGTCACTATAAATGTGCTCTTTACATTCAGAATTGTCATTGTCTTGTTTTATTTCTTTTGTTAAGAATCACAAATAATGCATTATTATGTTAACAGTAATGTCTGCAGACTGTATTTAATAAATGTAATGTTAATTTAAACATCTAACATGAGGGCTTATGTAGCCACACCTCCTACAGATTTTGACTGTAACAAACTCCTGTTGTATAATTTTTGAGATGAATAATTGGTAAGTTTTACTAAAAATAATGTATGCTTTTAGGGATCTCGTGCCATCAGTTTTGTTACTGACTAATTGATTTTAAAGAAAGATGAGAATAGATTTGTATACAAGTAGAAGTAAGATGCACATCCTAAACTGCACAAAAATGCAGCATCAGAAGTGAATTATTTTATCTTCCCAAGACAAGAAAATCTTTAAATGTTCCCAAGACCTTTTTTAATTAAACATTTTTTTAACACAGCCCCTAAAACAAATCTTACTGCAAAACCCTGTCATTTTACATACACTGATTTCTGTTTGAAGAACATTACTTTTGATTTCCTTTTCTTTCCAGAGGAGGGAGAAAGTAAATTTTCATTTAAATTCATCAGGAAACATTGATACATAAATTTTACTCTCACTGTTAGTTTCAAATGTCAGTGCAACTGAACTTAACACAAATTTACATTTACACTCTACGAATTCTGTATTAGCAAATCCATGTCTAGACTCTAGTATTCCCAAACTGCTGCTTTGTTACGTTTTTACAGTAGTTACTTGCAGCATTATGATTAAGAGACTAATAAACTTTTATGTAATAGACAGCTACAGTTTTATTAATTGGTGATATATAGCACAGAAAATGTTTTTCTACACAGGAAAGAGATACTGCAGAGTGAAAACAGCAGTGATCAAAACATAGTATGACACTTGCTAGAAGACATCCCAGTGGCATCACACCTCTGCCTCATCCAGACAGAGCAGTCACCTCATTGGATGCTGTGACCTGCTCCCTTCTCTCACTCCCCCAGGGAATTCATTGTCCCTGCCACCAAGGCTCCCACTGACTATCACATCTTCAATTAGTTCTTCCTACACAGGTATCATGGAATTATCCATGACATATTTAGTCTTCTTGAGTTCTTATATCCCACTGTATTATCCTTCTAGCAGATATCAGAGCAGTGAAAATACCCCAGAAGAACTGTAGCTTATGAGTTATCCCTGAGAGAACCAGCATCTTAGAGAACAGAATGAAAAGCAGCCAGCCACTAATTGACTTCTAGAAATACAATGACAAAAATTTCTTTAGACTCACTGCCTGATCTGAAGTGTTTTCCATTTCTCACTCCCACAAATCTATGTACCTAGACATTGGTTTCTGAGATTGTTGTGGTAAGATACCTAAATCTTCTGTTCTTTTTAAACCACTTTTCTTCTGATAGCCCATAAAAAAAAATCATATCACTCTCACAGACGCATCAAAAAAATACATTATGCTTTCCCTCCTAAAGTCAGACATATTCTCGTGGTGGCCCAGTGATTACTCAGGAATGACTTGTTGAAGGGAATAGTAAAATTGTGGGTGCCTATTCTTGGTACTCCCATTCATACCAGATTAGTTTGCTCAATAATGATAATAATAATAAATAATAATAATAATAGCTAAATTGAAGCCTAATAGAAAATCTTTAGCACAAGATGAGAGAATGCTCTTGTGGCAGAATAGGAACAGAAGGAACAAGGAGTTGGCCTGAGAAGTGCAAAAATAATTTTGCTATTAAATTATGCTTGTGGCATAACCCTTAATCTTCAATCCCTTTTGCTATCACTGTATTTCCATTAGTGGGAAACCACTCTCCACTGTTACCACTTTCATCACATTTTTTTTAATTATTTTGCTGGCTGACATTTTCACTTTGGAGTTACTTCTCAGTGTGCTACACAGTCCAGGGTGTTGTCTCTTGATAAATTTGAAATAATCTAATAATTCCACTTGGCAAGCGCTATAATGCTTAATTCTTAGAGGAAAAGAAACCAAGACAAACAGAAACACATCCATTACAAGCAAGAATGTAAGAGGACTTGAACTCTAGTTGGAATAAAAAGTGAACATTTGGAGATAAAAGTATTAGCAAACTTCTACAAATGTTCACATCATGTTCTTGAAACCCATAATTTCCAAAAAACTGTCTTTTTCCTCACCATAAGGAAAATAAGGGGGCAGAAACTATATAAGTTATATCCAGATTGCCTACCTTGAATGAAAGTCTCTTTATATTTTCTCTCTTAAAAGAGACATTTTCTGCTGCTGCTGCTGACTCTGATTCTCTGGGCTGTGCATTGACTTTTAAAAAAAAACCTAAGCCTGGAAAGTTAGGGGCTTCCCAACATTGTAGTAAGCATTCAGTTTGATAAGAATAAGAGTCAAGCCTGTATAAAGTCACTGAAATGATTTTCAGACTTCATAGATTTAACCTGGAAATTGATTTTTTCTGTCATGTTTATTGTAATCTTTTTGCAGTAGAAATTGAATTTCTGAGAAGGAAGCACGTGTTATTTAGGGACTTAGATGTCTTTTTCATAATTAATTTGCACTGGTTAGAGCTCTTGAAACAGAAGGATTCTTCATGTTACTCCATCTACTGAGAGAGAAAAAGGATTTTTGAGGCACGGGAAAACAATCTGGAGAAGGTGGAAAATGCAAAGTAGAATGTCAAATAATTCAGAAAAAAAAAGAAATGGAAAATATTTCAAGGAATGTCTTTGACCAAATGGGAAAACTATACGTCTTCCAGAGGTCCCTCCCACCTTTAACCATTCAGTGATAATGTGATTTACCCCAGGAGGAAAGGGACCCTACAGGTTGTTGGAGTACTGCACAGTTGCTGAGATAACTCCTGTTTGTCTTCAGAGTGAATTATTTTCTGTACACTGAAGATGTTATTTGGTTAATTATCTCCCTTCTGACTGTGTATTAAAAGGCAGTACCTCTGAAGTATTCCAGAATTCGCTTGTTTTCTGTAGCATACCACCCATAAACTTTGAGGAACTGAGGAAATTGCAGAGAGTTGTTCTGGTTTGTCAAGGTTTCTCTCAGGAGAGGGAGGAGGCCAGGGCCAGAAATCAAAAGCCTGCCTATGCCTAGTTCTCAGTTAGCAAAAATGAAAGAAGATGCTTAATTAGTGTTTCACAGAGAGCATGTAATAGATGAACTCAAAATGGCTGAAAATAATTCTTAATAACATGAAACTATTTTCATTATATAGGGAGAGATTAAGAATGAGTGATATTCCTCAAATACATCTCTGTTAGTGATTACTTCATTCAATATTCTCACCCACTGGGTGCTATAGTAACACGTTAGTGCAGTTATTAGTCAAGGATATAGATATTTTCAAGATATTCTAAAAAGCTGATTTTTGTTTTTACTGTAAGTTTTAATATTTGCATGTTTAAAGGAGTGTCTAAAATAGGACAGTGCAAGTCTAAATAGCTAATTGCCTATGAATATTAACATTTTCTCACCATAATCTAGTATAACTGCAAGCATTCTTCTGAATCTTCATCTAATTTATGATGTGAAGGATGTTGCTTAAAGTAACAAAAACTTGCCCTTGGAGATGCATATTGATGAATATAATAGCTCTATTTCTTCAAAAGATAAGAAACATGCTACATTTTAATGGTATGAAATATGAAGTGTTCACCCTGGAATTGATTACTGTGGATTGGATTTAGACATCCTGCAGAGAAGGTGATTTGAAAGTTAGATTAGTTAAATGGACACGTGGTTTGCTACCAACGTTTGATTTTTATATTAAGTTGATTTTCTCCTAATCTTCCTTACAATTTTACTGAGGCATTGCTCATGCACATTGAAAAATATAGATATTAAAAAGAGAGCACAGTGGTCTTTTTAATTTCTCCCACCTTGATTCTTCTGCTCTAATTGGTTACAGTGAATGTGGAGATGCCTAACGACAGAAAGACTTACTAAATTGACAGTATTTTCCACACAGTAGAGTACTGATTGTAGATTACTGAATTGTAGACTACTAGCAGTAGAACAATCCTGACAGTTAATTTTTTTTCATTTGTCTGCTCTTCTATTTTTGAGTGGGAATAATGATACCGAAAATCTTGGTAAAGTGTTGTGGAGTTTAATGTTGACAAGAAATGTGGTTCTTAGAGTTTTTAAATGTAATGCCATAAGGACCCAGTCTGCAAAGCTGAAACCTCTCAGATCCATATTCCCTGCTGCAAGACTGGCTGAGGAGGAATCAGAAACATGGCAGTCTTGTTTTTATTACCTTATGTTCACTCAGAGAACAGTCGAAAATCAAAGAATAAGAAAATACATGCTCAGATTTCCTGATAGAAATCTTTAGTTTCCTTTTACGAAGCTTGTAACTAGCTGCATCAAAAGCCACACTAAACTAAAAAGTAAACAATATCCACTTTTCTTCCCTTATCCCTGTGCAAGGTGTATCTTTCCAGCATTCAATCTATCTTGGCCACATAGAATTTGTGTGATGAGGTCTCATCACAGCCTTCCTTTCTCCATGCTGAACAAGCCCAGCTCCCTCAGCCTATCTTCATAGGGGAGTGCTTCAACCCTCTGATCATCTTTGTGTCCCTCCTCTGGACCCTCTCCAACTGCTCCACATCTTTCCTGTATTTAGGAACCCAGGCCTGGATGCAGTACTCCAAATGATGCCTCACAAGGGCAGAGTAGAGAGATACAATCACTTCCCTGTCTCTTCTGGCCGCCCCTCTTCTGATAGAGTTCAGTATACCACTGGCCTTCCAAGCTGCAAGAGCACTCTGCTGACTGATGTTCAGTTTTTAATTCACCAGAACTCCCAGGTCCCTCTCTGCCAGGATACTCTCAAAGAGTTCTTCTCCCAGTCTGTGCATATAATAGTAACAGATTGCGTAATTCCTTTCATACTAGTTGAAGGCAAACCTCAAACAGGTGGACTGAGAACCAGACCTTACCAGAGAACCAAGCAAGCTAAGTAAACTGCGTATTTTCCATTATTTATTTAAAAAAATGTTTTTAAATTATAATAAAATATCTCTTTGAGTGATTATGGTTTGAGAACTCCAGAAGAAAGTAACTTACTTTGTCTGTGAACTCTTAGCAGTTTGTGTATTCTAATTCATCAGACCTTTAAGGCATTAAAGACTGTTATTTGTAAATATAAAAATTCACTGTGTATATTTGATTTCTAAGCTGCAGGTGAAAATAGCGTACTTAAGTGTATTGCTCTGAAAGTAATGCTTCCTATTAATTTCCATGGAAACTACAACAAATACATAGAGTACAACAATGCTATTTCATAGACAAAATTCTCAGATACAAAACACTACTTTACAGTAAAATCACTGTCATTAGCTATGCATTTTCACCAGGAAGGAACAGGAGCCTGCACACTGTGCTTGTAAAAATTTGTACCAGCAGATGTGAACCTCTACCGCTGTCACCGCTGCTGAAATCACTCATCAACCCACCACGCTCACATCCACTGTTTGGTCTCCAGAGATGTTCAGCAAACATCTCTGAATGTCAGTTTTTTGTATGTAGTAATTCCAGGACAAACCTTTGCTTCATACACATTTTCACGTTAGTTATTATTTTGTCACACAGCCCCTCTGCTGCCATCTGTCACATGGCAACAAAATGTTGGTAAGAAGATTCAGCTTCTACAACTATAACATCAGCATCCACCTCTGACACTGTGGATCAACAACATAAAATAGGAGACATTACTTTCAGAGGAGCTCTCATAGATTTTACCTATGTGATTAGCATCTTGAGAAACTAGAGCCAAGGCTTTGAACTAACTGCAAGAACAAAAATGCATTTTAAGCTTACTCTTGGCAACTCTGGATGCTGCTTTGAAAAAACCATAAAACGTAAGAATATGCATATCAATAATCATAATAGTATCCATGCATTTTAATAATTGTGTGCAAGTATAAATTAAAATATGTGCCTTCCAACATTTTTATGGTGCAAAGACAAATAAGAACAGATGCTTGCTTGCAGTAGTTATCACACTTGGCATTAGACGTACACAAATCAGATTACATGGCAAAACTGAACATTATTAATTTTGTGTCTTCTGAGTTTTTTCTCTACCATTATGTTTCATAATTTGTCATGCTTCTGAAACAGAAGAAGGGGTATTTGAGCAGAGCCATGCTATAGAAAGAGAAATGCATTAGCAGCGAGTATAGTACGCAAGACAAGATCTTAGTTAATGCCCATTTATTTTAGTGATAGTCTATAACAAAGTTTTGAAAATCATCCATTATCCTTAGGTTTGGGGGCATCTCTAGGGGACCATGAAACATGGACTATTTATACTACAAAAAGCATATTTCATAGGTGTTTGCCCTACAGGAGATAAAAAAGTAACAAACTAGAAAATGGCAAAGAAGCAAAAATAAAGAGTTAAAAGATATATATGAATGAATTGAATTTATATTCTTATCATCCCTTTTATTTATTGTTATCATATTTCTTTGGACAGACAGTCAAACAGCCTTTTCTCTCTTTTACTGATAATACAGACTGTGGGAAATTTGTCTTTATATCTCCAACTTGAGAATATAAGGACATAGCAACCAAGAGCAGAGTAGTTGACATGGCAACTGCAAATAGCCAGAAGATCTTGTGCAGTCTCTGAAGATGGAAAAAGTTAATTTTCATCACTGAGGAGAAAAATAAAGGGAAATTAAATAAAACAAAAACATAAATAGACGAGAAAAAAAAAAAACCTACAACAAAGAAACAAACAAAAAACTTTCAAAATTTAGATACAGAAATGTACTCTAATAGTTTAATATTTGAATTGCCTCATGGCCTCTTTTAGAATAGGCAGTGAAATTTCATGAAGAGTAGAGTTAGCACTGTAAATGACAAATTGTTTACATAGAAGGCTATATTAATTACTATTGCTTGCTGCTTACCTTGGGAGGTGAGATAGTAGACTTGCCTAAACTTTTTAGGAGATATCGAGAGAATGAAGTTACGGCAAGTGAAGATACCAGTTTTCTGTGCAGCCTCAAAAATGAATTATTGGACCTTTCTGTGCTGTACACTTTTCTTTCAGAAATGTGTTAAGGATTAAAGAAATAACTTGTAAATATAAACAAAGAAAGCTCTATTTACTTCGTTTTCTGTCTGAAAGTAAAATTTTAAAGTGTACTCCTGAATAATGTAAACCAATTTTACAATATTAAAAAATCTTTTCTTCCATAAGCTGCAGAACCATCTGGATACATTTAGAAAGCACTCAATCTGCATCAATTGTATCAGATATTCATAGAGCCTATATATACAGATTATAGTGGAAACATGAATGACATTGAGTTTTTATATCATAAAATGTCACATTGCATGCATATGCGAATTAACATAAAACACGTCATATTTTTAATATCTCCAGTATAATGATTATCTCTTCCAGGTTCTGATACCCACATTGTGAAGTATGTTGCTCAGTTCAAAACCCACTGAAAACTGAGGGATATGGTAGGGAAAGTGTTTATTGAATAGTTCGGTTGATTCTTGATAGGCTGAAACTCATAATTACAATAACTCCTAGAATCGTAGAATGGCTTGGATTGGAAAGGACACTTAAGATCATCTAGTTCCAATCTCCCTGCTATAGGCAGAGACACCTCCCACTAGACCAGGTTGCACAAAGCCCCATCCAGCCTGGCCTTGAAAGCCTTCAGGGAGGGGACAACCACAATTTCACCAGGCAACCGCATTTCACCACACTCACAGTAAAGATTGTCTTCTGAATATCTAGTCTAAATCTACCCTCTTCTCATTTAAAGCTCTTTCCCCTTTTCCTGTCACTACATTCCCTTATAAAATAATTATTTATCTTCACACTTGTTGCATAAAAAAGTGGAAAAAAAAAGCACAAGAGAGTCAAGGTCTTAATATGTATTACATGCACTCTGGAGCACTAGTTGATTCTTACCATGGTCCCTAGTCTGGGAAATTGTAGCTTTGTGAAACATCTTTATTCCAGTATCACCAATTTCAATTTCCCCTCTAAAGAGATACACACAGATCCACCATAACTGTGTGAGAAACACAATACCAATAGAGGTCATTGTGAGGAGTGTGAAATTGTCTTCTTCACTGACAATAGAAACAAATGAACATAGATTGCACATCACTTTATATAAACCCAATTACAACTGGCTGAAAACAAGACTGCAAAGTAATTCTATTCTTATAAGAACTTGATGGGCCACTGTCATGATAAGATACTATCGCCAGTTTAATATAATAGTTTTAAACCTCACCATCTGATTGATCCCTTACAAATCGTAGCTCTGCCATCACCTCTGAAACCTACTTTTTTTCCAGTTTCATCAAGACAACTTCATATATTTTCTCAAAGAACATCCAGTCAAGGCAAAGCTCTTCATGAGTCAAACAAATCAGCTTCTTTACATCATATTTAGCAAAGTTAAATGAGGATTATATGGCTGCTGCAGATGTGTTTTAAATCTGTCAGCCACTAAATGAAGCAGAGATAAGATTGCTGAAAAGTCTGTCTTTTCACAGACTTTTCTTTTTATTCATTTTCTGTTTTATTTAGAATGCTTTGTATCTTGGGCATAGTGTACTTGAAAAAAGTCTTCTTAGGACTCACAGAAGATAAAATCACTCAGTGAAATCTACTGCACAGCATAGTGTAGAAGCTGAATTCACTGTGCCTTGCTTTGCTCTAACATATGGTGAAAGGGAAGGGATTGTATATAAACTCCTGCATGCTCCCCTTTTTATAAGTCCAACAAACAATCAACTTTTATCTTTAACATATTGGTTTGCATCTGATAGAAGCCAGTTCCAGTGATCATCATAACAAAATCCTTCTGGTGCCTTGGGGCTCATGCGTGTATGCGTGGAGCCTTTGGCAAAGTGGAAAGCTTTAGTTCAGTAGCAATGCCTGCTGGGTTGTATGGCATGTTTCCAGATGATTTAGCACACAGCTTCCTATACTGTGATGAGGCATCATCTGTTAGACTTCAAGCAATTGTACTTCCTGCTGATTGCAACTTCCTGCTGTTTTTTTCTTTTTTCCCTACAAAAATATGAAGCTTCCAAAAATCCCCATATGTGTTCTCTGACTTCTATCGTATTATATCAGATTAAATTTTAGAGGTACATGAGTTTTCTAGGCTAAAGCATAACAGTAGATGAGCTACTAGAGAAGCAAATAGAACCAACCTACAAAACAGTTTGACAGTGTTAGAACAGAGGGAAAGAAGAGATGTTTGATCATAATAAATGTAGCATTATTCATAGTGGTTAGAATAAATACAGACCAAGATTTGAATTCTGCAATGCAGAATGAGGTAATTCCTCTAAGGAGTAATCACAAATACAACAAAAAAGTGCCTCATTGACTCCTGTGTATTGACCTAATATTGACATTTCTAAACAATAAGCTTCTACAAATTGTCTGGGGATAGAAATAGAAGCATAAAGGTTTCTCACTGAGTATTCCTGTGTATGCAACTATTCAGCAAAATACTGAGCATTGTTTACTTTTATGTGTAGTTTCTCTAAATCAACATCTCAGCCCCTGATGAACAAGGAGTGATTGTTTCTGAGCAGACAAGTTCATCTGGGTCTTTTTGTGTACACTCAGAAGGGAAATAGAGTGGGAAAAAAATGCAGATTTTGAGATATAATTACAACATCTTAATTTGAACAGCATACTTGGAATTTTGAACATTTCCTTACATTATAAGAATGAATAGCTGTCATGCTCCAATGTAAAGGAGAGAGACGAGTCATAGCAGTTATCCTGCTGACTACACCAATAAAAATGTCACACTCCAATTTAAAGGAGGGAGACGAGGTTCTTTGATTATACGTATACCCAGCATGAGATTAAGACACAATGGGTCAAATGTTAGCCCAACCAGTTTATTACAAATATTAGTTGCTTAGGGATATGTGGAAGGGAAGGTGGACAATAGAAAGAGATAAAAAGCAAGGAGACTTGGCAGAAAGCAAGAGAGAAAGAGTATAACCACCGTGGATCCAGCAAAGTCTGCAGTAGGTCCGTTGGTCTCAGGAACTCCAATCACGGCAGGTGATGGAAGAGAGCTGGGAAGCTTCACAGCAAGCAGGCCCCAGGGAGGTTCTTCCACAGAGCTTTTCCCCTCAGGGAATTCTTCTTTGGCAGTTCTTCTCCAGGAGTTCTTCTCTAGGAGTTCTTCTCTGAGAGTTCTCTGAAGTTCTTCTCTAGGAGTTCTTCTCTGAGAGTTCTTCTCAAAAAACCATGGTTCAGTTCTCATGTTTTGTTTTTTCTTTTCTCTCTGCTTATGTGACATGTCTGGCCCAACAGATAAGCCAGCAGGGGATGTCACCTTCATTGCCATGCAGGAACATTATCGTCATTTTGTAGTGGTCATCTTCTCCAAGCCATAACCCCAAAAAAGACTATTTGCCCCTATTTTTGCTTATCTTTACAACCATAAGCAGAGACACTGAGGCACTATGACACCCATCTAGATAATCGGCAGTTATCAGTCAGAGTCTTGTCACCAGAAAAGGCCTTACGAAGCAAGCTTTGAGAGAAAAGAAAGGAAAACAGTTTCTGTCCTTCACAATAGCATTGAGTGGAAGCCTCAAATAACATACACAATGTGAAATATGCCTAATTTCCTAGGGGAAAGAGAAGGGAAAATGGAAGGGGAAAGGGTAGTGGGACAGCAAAGTGGAAAGGCAGAAGGAAGGAGGATGGGATGAAAGGCTCAATCAGCACAAGAGGTTGGAAATAGACTGCAGAAATAAACAAGCAAACAAAAATGTTCAAATAAAAATTACCCTCATTCATAGCAAGCTTATATGGTTTATTTTTGGGAAAGACACAATTAAGGTATAAAGAGAAAACAATCTGGTTCACGGTGCAAAGACAATTGGAAATAGGTAAAATTATAAGATAGTGCTTCACTATGGTTTTCTGCAGACTTATTCATTAAATAAAGCTACTGTTACAACAAACTATATAATAAAATCTCTACTGTAGACTCTTTGATCAAGTTTGCAATATACAGTTATTTCTCCAAACTTCTGACTCTTATGTTTATCTGCCAGTTTCTCTGATAAGTTTTGATAACATTTCACACATTCCTTCTGTTTTTTTCTAGTATGTGATGCATATTATCACAAATCACAATGGATGATATTTGTTCTAGCATGCCCTCTCTTCCCAAGACAGTTTCAAGGCTCGTTAATTGGCAGTTCTGGTTATTTCTGGAAATCTTTTGGTATCTGGAGTTACATATGATATATAATTCAACATCAGTATCTTTTCTGGGATCTACTTCTCAAAAAAAATTACATCTTTATTCATAAGATAACAAAAAGAAAAGCTATTTGTTCAGTTTGGTCTTCTTATTTTTTTTCATGCTTCATTAATTCATAAAGTGATGACTTTGACTTTACAATATGAATATTATTCAAATACCTGAAACTCTAACAGCTGCTTCCTCTAATTTAAATTCCTCTATCATCTGTCCAGAGGGATGTGCACTAGCACCCAGGTAAAGAGAATAAACAAATACAACGGTATAATGCATTCCTGCTCAATGACATTTTTGTCCAGCAATGCTACATGGTAACTTAGGATACTGGTAACAGGGACTGTAGAACTCTGTTTTTGGGAAGTATTAGAAAACGCAAAGTTGGTCTATTGTAGAGCAAAAATCTAAATTCCCAGTAACAGTATTTCATCAATATTTAATCAATATCATGAGCAATCAAAAATTAATCATATCAAAAGGAAAAAAAAGTACAGCTCTATTCAGCGTATACAGGCCACTAATTCCTCAAATTATTCTGGATTTCCAAAATCCTGAAGTACTTTCTGAGCATATAGGTTACTTAGCTACTAAACAGTAAATATTAATTATGAGAAACAGTCCCATAGGTGATATGATACTGTTATTTTAATCAAGTAAATCATTCTGACAAAACTGTAGATATCCATTCTTGCTTCCAAAAGATTGTTTTGATTTGTGATTGATCTTTCCACAGTTACTGTGTCTCTATTCTGGAGAGCTTTTGTGTAGCATCTGTACACCAACCTGCAGTGTTTGATTATGGTGTCAACAAGTTTATTTCTCTCCTTTTCTGATGTATGTCAGTGAGATGTTCACTGACTAACAGTTCCATTGTGATACACTCTACCAAAATCCTAGAGATGCTTTTAAGGTAAAAGAGCCATATTTTTCAGTGACATGACAACAAATATAAAGGGATCTTGCTACCACAGTATTTTTTTCTTTATATTCTATCTAGTGCTTTTGGAGTTGCAATGCAGCAATCTGTATATGTATATGAAATTCTGGTAACAAATAAGTTTGGGAGGAAAAAAAAAAAAAACTAATTACAAGCATCTTTAAAAAAAAAAAAAAAACAAGAAGAAAAAAATTTTAACATAATTCCAGGATTTATAATATTGTGAATAAAGTGAAAGTACTGGGTAATATAAATGAGAACTAAAGAAAATGACAAAGAGACTTAAAGAGATTTAAAGCAACAAGTAATGAAAAAGTTTTGGAATAGATGACTTATTTTAATAGAAGAATCTGAAATAGGTATCAAAATATGAGTTACTTTACTAAGCATTATAATTATTCATTACTTAGATGACATTGTAAAACAATCCCAGGGTGACGTAGATATTATTTAGAAATGTTCCTTCTATTGTTACACAATGGGACCATTGTTCCATATATGCTAGCAAATCCTTTGGTCCGCAGTTTTATGAGGAATTTGCATTATAATAGAAATGAAACTTTGCGTTTATTTTCATGTTTAGAAAAATATAGCATTATAAGACAGACTGAAATGTCCTCCGAAGTCATGCATCCACTTACCATCTACTTTTAAAACAAAGACTATAAAAGAGTCTGAAAACAAACTAACTCAACTTCTCACTAACTCAACTAACTAAACTTCTCATCCATGGATCAATATTTTTGGATATTCAAAATCCATTAATTTATAAGTATAAATAGTTATATAATTGTCTTAGTTCAGGCATAATCCAATATAGATTTTAACATTTTTGTCTTCAGTTGCTACTGTCTGTGAAACAATAATGGCAATGATAATCATACTGAATAAACATGTGGTAAAAGTTATTTAGTACTTAAAAATCTCTTCTACTGGGGTCCCCAGACCTGGACACATAATTACTAATGGGGCCTCACAAGGGAAGAGTAAAGGGGGACAGTTTCCTCCCTCACCTTGCTGGCCACTCCTCTTTTGATGCAGCCCAAAATACTATTGGCCTTCCAGGCTGCAAGAGCACAATGCTGGCTCATGTTCATCTTTTTGTCCATCAGGACCCCCAAGTCCTTTTTGTCAGGGCTGCTCGCAATGTGTTCTCCTAGCATATACTTATATATTGCCTCGACCGTGTTAAAGCTCATTAAGATCTTGTGTGCCCAAATTTTGAGTGCATCCAGGTCCTTCTGGATGGTGCCCCCTTTTTTCTGCTGTGTAAACTGCACCAGTCACTTTGGTGTCATCAGTAAACTTGCTGAGAGTACACTCCAATCCCAAGTGCAGAATATTGATGCTGACTCATCAACAAGAACATCTTAGTTCTATAAAAAATACAGTTTTGTTACAAGTCTTTTGATCATCTTAATGAGCTTCAAATGTTTATTGACACTCAGAATATAAAACAAAGAAGTCCAAAGTAAAATCTTCTGAAGCATGTTTTTGGCAGATTTCTCTGCATCACTGAAGACATGTTCCTTTGGAGCCAGAAGAGTTAGGCAAGGGCTGCTTTTACTTATTTTTTTCTCAAATATTCTTTTCCATTTCATGTATATATATATATATATATTTTTTTTTTTTTTTTTTCCTCCCCAGTAACATCAAGGCAATCAGTGCATCTGGACTGACCTTGAGCTTCTGACATGGAAATGTCACAGAAAATAGAAAGCCAACATTTCAACTACCTCTACCTAAGAGATTTTGTAAAGGAATATGGAAGAACAGGACAACTGAGATACATACTGGAGTAAAAAGGGTACATAAGTATTACATTTGACAGGAAATTATAGTTTTATCTACAACCATAAGAAATCAAAATGGACTTGAGACTGTAGGATAGTAATTTCTTTTTGTACCTTTACAGGAAATATTTGATAGTGGAAGTTATTTGCTAACTCAATAAATACATTCGGGAGTAGGATTTCTTGTGCCTAAGTATGGTCACTCATTTATAAAAAATTGTTTGAATTGTCCAAACACAGTGAACATCATCTTTTGTGAGAGTTTAAATGACTGCTCAATGAAATGTTTTTGATTTCTAGATAAAGACTAGTCAGATAAATATTCTACACAGCATCTTCCATATGACGCATACGTTTTGCAAACCCACAACTTATTGCTTTGGCAGGAATAAGGTAAGATATCACATTCTTTTTCAGAAAAGCAAACACACAGACAAATGCAAATATGATTTTCTCACCTAAAACGTCTGATTCTCATTTTTTAAAATGAATGATATAGTTTCTGTGTCACGCAGTATATTTCCATCAAGTTAAACAGAACTTTAGCAAACTCAAAAGCTAGTGATAAGTGCTATTGCATCAACACATTTTAAAAGTATCCTGAAATGAACACTTCCCAAACTAAAAAATGTCTTGAAAAGATACAGTGAAATCAGTTCAGTTACCTGCACAAGTTAATTAACCAAATTAGTGTTATGAGATTTATAAACACTTATAACATTAACTGATAACTTGTGTCCCATCCTATACTGCTGTAGGCTGCTACAAGAGCTCCCTTCAATCTCCTCTTCTCTGGGTTGAACCCAGAGGGACCTCAGCCACTCATGTGCCTTGTTCTTCACACCTTCACTGTCTTCCTTTAGACACTCGTTTATGTTTTATACCCTTTTATGTCATTTATGTGGCATGTAAGCTGCACGCAGTGCTGAGCAGAGGGGACAGCCCCTCCCCCCTCTCAGCTTGTAGTGCTGGGCCTGGTGCACACTAACACACGGTTGGCCCTCTGGGCTTCCAGGGCATGCTGCTGCCTCAGAATCATTGCTGTTTTCCAGGTCCCCAGATCCCTTTCTGCGCGGATCAACAGCTCCTCCTCTTATATTAGTGTTATTAAAAAAAAAACTTAGTATACCTACAAGTCCTATATCTAAGTGTTAGCACTAGAGAGAGCCAGCCTTAAAAAGGAGCTCTGCAGAACCCTGCTAGTGACTGGCTGCCAGCCTGATGTAACCTCATTTACTATAACCCTTTGAGCCTGACATGTCATCCAGCAGTTCATCTTGTTATTTATTTGTCTAGCTGCATGCTGGCCATTTTATCCCAAAGGATACTGTAATTTACAAGCATATATAGGGGGAAATCATTCTTGGCAGTGATCTTTGCTTAGCAGTAGTGGAGGGAGATGGATAGCTCTCACTTTTCCTCTGCATAGTGCCCCATAACATCAGCATTGCCTGAGTGCCAGCTGTTTTCTTCTAAGAAAGTGCTTTTCGTCACAGTTACATCTAAGAAATCTCAGCAATTTTGAGGATGAAAAAAGTGATTGATTCTTCCTTTACTCTCTCTGTCAATAGGTATTTTTTGAAATATCTGATTCTCCCAAAACCACATATAAAAATTACTTTAGAAGAATCCATAACAGATTATGAATCAGCAGGTAACCAAAACAATCATATAATAAATGTAGAAGTGTTTGGCAATGGATTTTAACTAGATTTCAGATGTTTTCTGTCATAAAAGCAACAGTTTAAGGCAGCTTTGTTTAAGGAGCTGTAGGAAGCATTTATTTGCATGGTCTTCTGGGAAAAAATATGTTCAAGCTTGACAGGGCTCTGTTATTTAGGGCAATGATATATTCATAAATGAAAAATATTTGTGAGTCTGTTTTTGTAAAACTGCTTAATTTTTTTTTTTTTTATAACATTGGTGAATATATATTTACTATTACACAGAAATCCAAAGACATCAGCAGTCCTGTTTTTTTATTTCAGACATATGTTTTTCATTTCAGATATATCAAAAAGATATGGTCAGGCACATTTTCTGTCTAGGTCACTGGCATGAATGTACTTGGTATTTCATTAAAAGAAAATGTTACTATTTGGTATTTGTCTGAAAGGATATGAAATGGATTTTTAATGTTCAGTCCATAGGAGAGACTATACTTAGAATTAAACTGTATACTAGCATGAAACCTCCTACATACCTAGAAAGAATATTTCCGTAGTGGATAGACTTTGCCCTCAACATTTGAGACAATAACACTTCTCCAGTTTTGTGGAGCTGAGATGAGAGAGATGATTCTGGAAATTCCTTCCCACCTTTTAATGCCACAGCCTTGTGGAGCTTCTCTCCTTGCTCTTAAAAGGTGAACATTGTCACAGACTCACCTCTGTTCTTCCAGCAACTGCAACCAAAGTGATATGTAACACCTGCACCCAGCTCAATGCTTCATTCCTGTTGACATTCCTGCCTCTGGGAAGGGCAACTGGAGTATAGATTCTGAGACCTGTGGGGAAGGCAGAAGAAGGACAAGCTTGATTTTACAGAGATGTGAACCAGGTTTTAGATCTTCTCGAGTTCTTTGGCAACCATTTTGGGTCCCAAAGGTCTGCAGAGGACTATAACTTTCATGTTTCTACATTCAAATGACTGAGGTAAGTCAAGACAACAAGCAAGTGAAGAGCTGCGGCTTGAACTGTGGAATTCTGACATTTTCAATTTCAAATTACATTTCTCAGTGCTGTGGTGAGAACCAGTACTCTAATCTGCCAGAAAACGGGTGCTTCTATGTGCCTGTCAATGATTTACAGGCTGGTTTGGCCCAGTTCCACAACAATTGGTGTGGGGGACCCATGAACCCACATCACAGGAAAGAGGGAAAAGGGAGATGGGACTAGGAACAAAACAGCAGGAAGGATCTGAGGAGGAAAGCTAATTTACTAAATAAGATATCAGAAAGCAAAAGAACACCATGTAATACAATACAATGGGAATTGAGGCTAATGAATCAATAAAATGAGCAAGAGAGAGTGTCTGATAAACCGAAGGCCTTACGCTAATACTGAAGGCAGATGGCTGCAACAAACACCCACTGCCGAGCTCGATCCCAAAGGGAAGAGGGACGGTCCCATGACCACAGTTTTTATCATACCCTCTGAGCAGAAACATGTAAAAATGCAAAGCATCGCACAGTCCTCTGGGGAATGTAGTTCTTCTTCTCATCTGAGACAGGTATACCTAGAACTATCGATGATCCATGGAGCTAGAGTATTAACTCTTTAACTCCCAATACACTACATGATGTTATGATGTGGAATATCAATAATATAACAAAAATCATAAAACCATGACAGTGCCTCAGCAATAAATTCTTACATGATGGATCTTTAGTCCTCTGCTGGGCCTTTCTTTGTACCACCTTAGTGGCAGGTTAAATATACAGGTATATAATGAGATCTGTTTCTAGAAACTCCGACTTTTGCATTTATATCCTGCTAGACCCAGCATGGGCTACATGTGGGAGAGCAGATCCTGCTGGAATTCTGCTTCAGGCAGAGGCACAAATTACGGTGCAGCTCATGTCCATGCTTCCTGGAGGCTGCTGTTCCCAGCAGTCATCCCTTTACCTGCATCTGAACTTCTCTGCTTCAGGGATTTGCTGGCTGCTTTGCCTTAGACAGTGAAATTACCTGTCCATACTGAAGAGTGATGGAGTATTGGAGCAGAACAGCAAAGAAAAGAGTTTACTCAAAAGAGGAAAGCAGAGAGACCAATACACAAGTCTTAATTCAAGGGATCATCTTCACAAGAACAGGTGATATTTCTTATTTAAAGACTAAGAAAGGAGGTAAATAATTTACTTAGATTTTGAGTGTTGCATCTGTTTTGTATTAATGATTAAATATGATGAGGGACTCACACCTAACAGAAAATTAAGGGGCATAGATGGCAATTTTAATCCTATCTACAGGACACAAACATTTAAAATTAAATATTTTGTAGTAAAACATGATTTTTCCTGAAAAGAGTACAAAAGTGTCACCATATGGGAAAATGAGAGGGAAAGAACAGTGAGAGCTGGAGCAGAGAGAAATTGATTACTAATGCTAGTAATATCATCTTCTTTCATCTTTCATCTCCTTTTTGTTACCTGAACTACCTGGCAGCAAGTAAAATTAATGTTTTTAATCTAAATTATGTCAAGAGTTACATTAATTTTCTGTACTTGCTGTCAAATCCTAAGAACAATATTTCTGTGGGATAAGTGACTTCTATATGAATATCTCACACAATCTGTTCACTTGAATGTTTTGAATGAAGAGAAATATTACCAAGGTTTTTAAAATGATATAACATTTTCTTCTCAATATAATGACCATGTAATTACAACATAGTATGTAATTATATTTGTACTTGAGCTTAGATTCCGTTTGCCTGGATGGAGTTATTCAATTCCTACCTCATGATTATGCAGTGTCATAAAAATTGAAATAAATATGCTACAAAGCAAAATGTGAATAACATAAGTTATTACAATGAGAACCTGTTCGGCCCAAAGTTGCTTAATCATCGTATATTTAGTTTATTACTTCATTCTTCCCTTTTATTACTCTAAAGAAATTAGAATAAACTTTATAGGCTCTTAAGCTTCTAATTTATTAAGTAAACTAGGCTACAGATTCATAGTCTGTAGATTTCCATTATGAAGCCATTGATTTCTGGATTTAAGAATATTTTTTTTTTTTTTTGAGAGAGAAAATATTTATCAGTTGATCTCACAATCGTGTTGAACTCTATTTACATACTGTAAAAAGGCTATTTAATAAAGTGAAAAAGGATGACATGAAAGTCACATATACATTACACAACCATAAGAAATTTTGGGGTACTCCTAAATAAGCAAAATAAGTTTTAAAATCAAAAAGATACTCTGCAGACAGCATTCACAGTGAATATTTCTTTTATATAAAGCAAATTCCCCTTCACTTGAGTGAGGTCTTGGGCCATACATAAAATGCATATTAATGTATATAAAACAATAAAACTTCCTTTTTTTTAACATTTTAATAGAAAAAAGTAAAAAAACAGAACTAGTGCAACTTTTGACCTTGTTTTTATGAAACTAATGCAGCAATGTCTGGTTCAGTGGATATGGCTGCAATTATCAGTGAGTTATCAAGGTGTTCATCAGGGATTTTGATGACATTTTACTATTGCCATGCTTTGTATTCTTGAAAATAGTTGTTCACAAATGTACCTACTGCTGAAAATCAAAGATATTAAAAAGACGTTAAGGAAGTGAGGGATATTTCTCTTTGGTAAGATAAGGCTTTAACAAACCTCTTGAAGAGACATGATCAAATTTGTCTTTGAGTTAAATGCAATGTAGCAACTTTATACATTCTATTTGAAAATTCATAGATATGTTTCCAGTCAACATAAATAAATTGCAAATATAACATATGCTATTTTTCAGAAATCTTAAACCATTCTCAAATTTCTTTATTTAATGCATGGCAATCTACCCTAATTTAGGCTTGTCATAATTTAAGTTTTATTTTAAACACTCTTATGGTTTGGAACAGCACACGTAAGTTGATTTTCAAATTTAAGACGTGTTTAATTCATCCACCCCCCCCCCCCAAAAAAAAATAATTAATCAAATCCACCAAAAAAAAAAAATCATCACAAACTATTTTATACTTTTTGTGAGCTTTTTGAGATGTTGATGGGAATTCTGGATATTTCTGATGCAGTGAACACATTATCAAATTATTTTAAGAAAAGACACAAAACCATGTTTAATAATTAAATAAGAAAACATGTCTTCTTAATAACAGAAAACTTATGTCTTCACAGGCACAAACATGTAACTGGGTTGATATATTACTATCAGCAATCACTGCAATTTTCTCACCAACCAGCACAAGCATGTGCAACATGTAATACATGCAGGTTTCAATTCAATTGAATATATGGTGGTTGTGTGAGGCAGAATTAGCACTGCACTGCATGCACCCCTCCACAATTCCTTTGTTGCCTACACGGGTCACACTGAAGCTACACACAACTGACACATGAAATATGTCACTAAAAATCACATAATGTTAGAAGTTTACAATTCCTTGGGATCAAATTACTAGCTCTCCAGGGCCATGTGCAGCCCAGGGGCTGGACACATCTTCTTGAGAGTTTAGACACTTGTCATTGAGCTGAACAGACTTCTGTTAAACGTTTGGTTTTGTTTTTTTCTCACCAAGTACCACAATTTTTAAACAGAATTTTTATTCTATATTATGACAGAAGCACTTAAAATATTAGTTAATACCCATAAGTAGATCAAATTCTTCCCATATGATTGATTTTGGTAAGTAAGTGGTAAAATCATCATCTATACACTAGAAAGTGCTAAAAATAATTGCCTATGTTACTTTTCTGGGTCCTTATTTTTTAATTATTTTTTAATTAAAAATGTAAAATGCATCTTCTTCATATATAAAATTTTGAGTGTTTAATTTTGTCATTTTGATGAACGCTCTTTTTAAGATGCTTCTTGGTATGTTATTTCCTATTTGGGGGAAAAGCTAAGAATTGGCATAAAAACATTTCATAGCAAAGCCATGGGATTTTCTAGTAATACTGGCTCTTGTTACAGTACAAACTAAGTAGTTACCTGACTTATATTGATGTTGAAAACACATGAACTTGTTATCATCAGAAAACTGTTCCTTTCAAGTAGCTTAAAATAAATCAGAAGCAGAGGACTATATTGATTCATTAATTATATGAAATTATACTTCAGTCCTTGAACTTTGCATATAGGTTACACTTTGCAACAGATAAACCATGGTCATAGTGACCTAGAACAAGTTAATAAAGAACTAGAAGTTCCTAAATATCCTTCTGTAAATGTTTGCAAAAATTCTTATAGACAAGGTGATGGCAAGACTTTTTTGCCCTCATACAATTGTTTCCTCACCTCTGGGATTGTTTCACTGCTTTCACAGGGTGGCAGATGTGGACACTTTCATTAATACCAATCTGTGCCACTCTCTGTAACAATGTGCTACATCCTTACATGTTCCAGTCATTTTAGGAACCACCTTCTGTTTTTAATGACTTTAACAGATGTCAGATACGTCAAGAAAAAATAAAAGCCGTGTCTCCACATCAGGGTAAACGGGAATACTGATCTGAGGCAAAGAAGTACCTTCTAGTTTCTCTTTCTAGAGCTGAGATTGGAGGGAAATTTAGTTCTGCTGTAGCCTTGTAGGACATCAGGCTGTTTGGAGGTTTTATCACTGTGAACTGAGAAAAGCTGTCTTGATCAACATAGAAAGAGTTATGTTTCACTTGTTAAGATTCAGGAAGTCATTCAGGACTGCCATCTGTATTCTGTTTGTAATTGAAGATTTCATTAATGATGAGTAGGCTTTAATGAGGCTAGCAAAAGGGTCAAAGGCCAGCTCCTGGCAGTATGTCAGGTTACTCCTTGGACTGCACCTTTATACAAAAAAAAAAAGGCCTCACTTTTCATAGTAGGAGAGCAAATGCCTTTTTTTCTACACTTAATCTTAAACCTCAACCCATTTTCACTATGTTTGAAAGCTTTACACATCTAATTTGCAGACAATGTTATCCACTACCTATAATCATACATACTGTGTCCTTGTTCTGTTCATTTCTTCTGTCATATTAGCACCTCTAATTGGAAAAGCAGATAATGTTCTAGCCTCAACTGTATGAGACAAAGAAAAAAAACACAGGCACTGAGCAATCTGTGACCCTTTACCAATAACTGGAAGTGCTGACACCAATTAAAGGCCAACATTTTTATCATATGAAATCACATGCAGAATTGTTGAAATAAAACTACATGGTTTTTTTACTTTATAGTTGTGTTGCTAAAGGAGAGTGATTTTCCAAGTGCTGTATTCTACAACTCATATTATCACATTCACTTTTATACGTTAGGAAGGTATAAAACATAAATGTTTATATATCAGTGCTTAAAGCACAGACATTTTGTAAATGTAAATGTCTGAGATATTCAATTCCAGATTACATTTATCTATAACCATTTGAAATGATCACCATCTCTAACAAAGATTTTTCCAAATCTGTTTTCTTCAATTCTAACTGGGGATATAATATTGCAACTTACTACAGATAGTATATGAAGATATATTTAAGAAGGACTTGATAATGAAGATGATTTGAAAGGGAATAATATAAGAAGGAAATGTTTCTAACAAACAAGCCAAATGTAAAAATACCTTCCACTTTTTTTTTAATCCAGGGAGTTAAATGAAATTTGTGACAATAAGGAGAATACACTTTTCTCTTGAGTCATTAGTATTCGAATATTAAATTATTTCATATTTATGAAAATTCTTGAGAAATAGAACATGAAACATGGTGTGAAAACTTGATATAATTGCATGATTGCATTCACAAGAAACCAAACAGAATAATGTTGCTGCAGAGTTTTCATGTCTGGGTTCAGAACTTCAAACCCAATTATGTTTATAAGCCCAAATGCTTAACCTCCTTAACTGTTACAATGGATAGTAGATCAAGTATGGATCAACTGATTAGTTCTCATACAGAAAGAAAAGTGCAACAGATGAGTGATCAAGACAAGAATTGTAGGATCAGAAAGGTAGGCTATTGTTAAGAGGAAAATGTGTATATCATGTCTTCGGAGTGTAATAGAATTTTATGTAGCAGACATACAAATGTCTAGCCACGCTATAGGAAACTGCTTTATTGCTACATTTAAAACTTGCAGGAAGAGAAATCCAAGAGATGTTATGTCTTCTATACTACGTAATAAATATGATTTTAGCAAAGTATAAAAGAATGAAATAAAACTGAATTTTTAAAGGAAAACTGATTATCAAGTAGTGAACCTTTGCACTTAAAGTAAATAACTAATAGAAAATAAATAGCAATTAATAACAGAAAGAAAAAATTATAAAGATAAATAAATAAGGAGTATGGTCTCAGAGTTTTCATTTTTGTAATATGACAGTAATGGGACCCTGTTGGTTCCTATCAAATAAAGATTTGATACATAAAGTTAAGTACCAGGTTGCCAAAGGAAAAAAAAAAAAAAAAAAAGCTTGTCTTTTCCTGCAGTTTGCTTTTATGTGGTGCTGATACCAAGCTCTGCCTGAAGTATAACAAAGAATAGGTTTAATCAGCTTCTTTAAAAGAAATGAGAAGATAAAAATTGTTAAACTTCAGGAGTTTTGTGCTTTTTGAAGCACACACTTCTTGAATTCAAGTATTAGCATTGTTTTGAAGAGTAACAAAAAGGGTAAAATACCGTTCAAAAGGAGCCATTCTCACAGATAGAGTAAAATAACCCTTTTTAGAGAGCACATATGTGAGAGTTTAAAAACAAAAATAAATAAAAAAATAATTTATAGTGCTTGGGATTATTTTCTAGATTGCTTCAATACAGCAGAAACTTTTATTAAATCACACAGAAATATTAAGAACAAATGTATGGCCAAGGAAAGGTCCAGTGCGTTTTCTTAAGTAATGGGGATCTACCCACTGCACTGGAACAGTAGCAAAGATAAGCACAAACACGTGTAAAAACAAAAGAGCCACCAATCAAAGCCTTGATCAAAAAAATGAAAGATTGTAATGTGCTGCAGGAAAAGTCCTCCACATTTAACATTCACATTAGGAAAAAAAAAAAAAAAAAAAAAGGAAGAGTTTGTTTTAAATATTTGCATTCCACTCCTTAAATTAGCTTATACTCCTGTCTCCTCTTAGTCATCACCAAATATACTTCAGTATTTTGAATCTTTATAATCAAATTGAAAACATGTGCATCCCTTTATTTATAAACCAAACAACAACAATCTTAAGGTGCACTAAACTGAAGTGGAAAACTAAATAATAATGAGAACAACAGATAAGCAGATTTCTTAAATCTATTTAGATCATTTATGAAAGGCCAGACTTCTCACAAAAGGACCAGTTCAGACAGGAATAGGTATAAAAGTAGCTCTGTATTTAGATATTTAGAGATAACAGATTTGAAGACTGAAGATTAGCCTGTTCCCTAATACAAGGCTCCTAAAAAAAATTATCTGCCTGGTTTATAGTGTCTCTATATAATCCTCTACTAATATGGTTCAGGACTGTCTACTTTCAAGTTCCTGTTTATCTTGAGTCCCATGACCTCCCTAAAATTTAATTTCCTACCTTTCCTCCTCAAAATTAATAAAATGAAAAAAAAAAAAAATTAAGAAATTAACAAGCACTATTCCCTAACTAAAACAGCACTGTCAGGAAACAATCACTTGACAAACAACGTATGCCAATGAATAATGAATGTAGAACTCTGATTTCCCAATTTTTCAGCATTATTTTCTTAAGGAGCTAAACTTTATTTTTGTTATTAAAGCATGGTGTAATACTATAACATGAAGGAAAGTACAGCTATAACAGCAGAGTGGCACCACCCCAGGCTGCAGCAAATAAGATGCCCAAATGCAGAAGCTACAGATAAAGAATGAAAAGAAGAAACTTCTTCATACCTCTAGAAAGACTTCATATAAGCAGAGATCTCCAACCTCACCTCCACTGCCAACACTTAAGTGAGATCAGGGAAGGGGTGGATCCTGGCTCCAACCCTTCTGGCCAATCAGGTGCACTACATGCACCTGAGCTCCCCTGAGTTGACTCTCCCTTCTCACCAGATGCTCTATCTGGTTCAGGCTGTGACTTAGCATTTCCACTATATATGTATCACTTGCTTTCAGTAATTTTATTAATATTTCGGTAAAGGATGACCTCAGTTAATAATTTTTCCAATAGTATTATTTCATTATTACTTTATGATTTAGAAATCTTACACGCAAAAGAAGAAATAAAAAACAATGGTTGAATTACAGAGAACAATCAAAAAAACATTCTTTATCTGTCTTTTTTTCCTAAGATTAACAAAGTGAGGTTTGACAAATAAAAAAAAAGCTCAGATTCACTATTTTTTTAGAATCTTCAGGATCAAATGATGGCTTCTCTGCAAAAAAATTGCTGTGTTACACAATATATGACCTCAGCAAAAAGCTGAGAACAAATGTTTGCTCTCATCTTGCCTTTTTTTTACAGACACAGATTTGAATTCAGAAGACAAAAATTGCAAATGATCTTTTTTTCAGTTTTCAAATCATAAGATAAATGGTATGCTTTTATGCATAGATTATAATTTTACTTCTACTGGTGACAAAAAATTCATCCTGACAGTCAACTCTTCCTTCCAACTGGTGCATTAGCAAATTATTTCACTATTTCTATGATTTTCCTGTGGCATTAGAGGCCCCAGATACGCTATTTTCATCCAAGAGTTCGCTTTTTCAACTGAATAGTTTTTCCTGACAAAATATATTACATCTATTACTGATAAATCTCAGCAAATGCTACTTAATTCTCTATTAAAATAAGCCTGTCTATATGAAAGACTAACATTCCCGTACAAGACTTCTTTCAAATTTCTGTTGCTTTTGTCCTTGGAGTTGTTGAAGAATTTTTTCAACATTTCTGATCAAATGCCTACAGAAGCAGAAAAATATAACCAGGACAACATTTCCTCTTCGTTTAAAATCCTAAAGTAACTTCCTTGCTTTTGTGGATAATCTTATTAAAAAAAATGAATTTGTGAACATCTTTTCACTGCAGGAAAGAAGTGTTTTGGTCAGAATATATTTCATTTTTATATTTATCATGTGTTATCTAGTACAATGTGAGTCCTTAGGAAATCTGTTGTGTTAAAGCTTTGTTCTTAAGGTACGATGTTTTATTTCTTTCTTCTGTTTTATGTGAATAAATGAAAATTATGATCTTACTCAGAATTAGTAGAATTGAAAATGGTGTGTGTTTATCAGACATGAAGTACCTAGAATATTAAGGACTATTTTAAATTCAGTTCTTCATCAAGTATACAAGATACACAAAAATCTAGTCCAACTGAAAATTAATCCTAGATGCATTCCCTAGCCCTGGCATGGTGTGCTGCAGAACTTTGCTCAGTTGAATAGAAATTATATTTGACTGATTGTCACAGATGCATAAAGATTTTAAAATCAGGGAACTTTGGTATAATAATACTAAATCTTAATTACTTTTGTGAAATGACACTGCAACTACTAAAGTAAAAACAATTAGTATGTAATTTCTTGGACCAGTCAGTGTGAGCTAATGAGTTTCTTCTATGACTTTGATTACTCCATCAGAAAAAAAAAAATTCACACAGTCCAGAGAAACAAATTCATTGATCCAAAGTTTCAAGAAAAATACTTGATTAATTCCTTCTCCACTAAGGAGTCTGAACAGAATCCTTTGAACAGGAGTCAGCACTGATGCAAATGAGATCTAGTTGGCTCAGATAAACCAGTTTTGTTGCTTTCTGAACAGGGAATGCCAGCATGAAATTAAGCAGATGGTTAACATGTTTAATACTTCAATAAATCATATAGATTTCTAGGAGGATCTTTCACTGCATTTATCCAATTACTGGTACTTTCAATAAACAGTCAGGAAAGCAACATGATTAGCATGATTATACTAAAAGTACAGTAACATAAGTCCCCCAGGGAGTTAATTAACCTGTTTTATCCAGGAAACTAATAATCTCCTTAACATGAGTTGTTTAACATCGCCACATAGATCCAATAAATGTAAGGAATTATAGTATTTTGAAGAAAACAGTAAGTTATCTTCAGTATGAATGAAAGGAGAAAATTTAGGAAGCAGGGAACAAAAGAGGAAAAAATTTCTCTCCTTTTGAAGAATGAGGCATGAAGGCACCAAGTTTCTTTCCCACATACTATTGAGAGTTCCACACGATTTTATTACCTAACTCCAGTCTTTGTCACCTTCATAAATCACTGATACAAATGAAAAGATAAATGACTTATCCATGATTTAGAAATTCCACAGTGTATCTGAAAAGCTAATCATTTAAAGACATCAATTCTGTGTTCTTCCTAGAATATTTGTCTACGTTGAGGGCATAACTTGAGAAGGAAACCAGACATAAACATCCTTTGCAAAACGTAACTTTGGCGAGTATAGCATACTGTGATATCCCTCTTTTATTCTGGGAAAGTAATCTATGATAAGGTCATAAGATAGGATGATAAGTCTTCTGATAAATGCAGCATGGAAAAGTCCAAATGTGAAACTCTAAACCAGAATCTATATAGCAATATCAGCGTGAAGATGCACTTCTTTTAGTTCCTGTGGCCTCCTGCCCGGGCTGACACGTGCCTCAGCCTCCTGCTCTGCACTAGCTAGATACCATTGCTTTGTGCTCCACTGTGTGATTGGTAGAGATATAAGCAAGCGCAGCAAAACTCTGAACTGCAGCACAAATGGTGAATGTGATGCAGATTGAAAACAAAACATGAAGAAGGCAACGAGCCAGGGGACATTTTTAGCTTGAGAACAAAAGGCTGTAAAGGGGGAAATGCATTTAGAGAAGAAATGGAAATGTCCTTAATATAGGAGCAGCAAGATTCACAGATCGACTCTCAGTTCAGAAAATCAGACTTTAGCCAAGAGCTTGTTACAGCCAAGAGGTCTACTGGGAGCTGTCACCACTTTGACAACTGAAGATGAGAGTAGTGTTATTAAGTCAGTTGGCACACATAAGTCTCCAGAAGCTTTTGCTTGCTTTATTTACACCAGGTTCGTTCCATGGGGAGCTCTTACTGTCTCCTTTACATCAGTTTTATGAAATAATTAATGAAGTCAGTTTCATTCTGATGCTTTCCAAGCAGTTTTTGGTGGTCCATTTCTAACAGCATATAGAGATGCCAAATGGCATAATTTTTCTGTGACTGAATTCAAATAGAAGAGAAAGAACCGAGGTGCTTGGCTCACACTAATGCATCTGTTATAATATTTTGTCAACTTTTTTTTTTTTTTTTTTTTTGAGATGAACTAGTAAAGCATCAAGTGGATATAACTGCAAAACCAAATGTGTGGTACTTTACCTGACAGCCTATAAATATGCAGAGCACAAGTAAAGTTCTGTTTTAAAAATACCATTATTAGGTTGTTTTTTTGTTTCTATTTGTTTGTTTTTTAACTTTTAATCATGTAGTCCAGGTAATTTTTTGAACAAATACCAAAAAGAAAAAATGAAAAAACACTTACACTTCTCCTAACTAGTAAAAGAATATAAATTGATCTTTAAATTCCATTCAGATCTTGTTTGAAATAATGCAGGGAGTCAAACTGGCCTTTACATCAGGAGTTAGTTCATGTAGATGAAATTCATACCTCCTCACTTCTTTGTAAGAGCATAATAGGAATGAATTGTTAGCTAATTCACTTTAAATTCATATCTGAACAGCCTGAGTTAAGAATCTTTATGTCTTTCAATTTAGTATGTAAATATATTGTTTTGTCTTTCATAAATTAAAAAAAAATAAAACTAGCTAATGAATCACCACTGAATAACAGTATTTCACAAGCAAATGCATTCATAATAGGTTTGTGATTCTCAAAAATTAATTAAAATTAACTGAAAGTATTATTGTAGAATATCAGCGAATCTGTATAGTACTCATTTTAGATTAATTCAAATTAGGAATTTAAAGTGTGTTGAAGTCATTTTAATTCTACCTGAAAGAAGTATTATTCAAATGTTTTGTGGCTTAACAATCTACTTCAATTTTTTTTGTTTATTTGTCTGCTTCTGTGTCTATCCTTAAATTCTATAATAAAAATTGAAAAATCTGAAATGTTCTTCTCAATAAAATCAGTATGCTAGTTCAATACTAGGACTCTAAATAACAGTGTAAAGGTTTTCAAATGTTTTTGAGGTCTATTAATCTTTAATTTGGGTATTTTTATAAAAAAATTTTAGCTCTAATTAAATGCAATATTTAAGATAACATCAGGCTCTCAACCATCTATTTTTTTTCACTAAAAAAAGAAAAATTGTTTTCATTACTTCCAAAAATACTTTGAGAAAATTACAGTTCTTACTTTAACACTGTATATAAGTAAAACCCAAGGGACTTTTATAAATGAGTATAAGTATTATTTATAAAATTAGTTTTGTAGTCATCACAATATTTATATTTTTTCACATGGCATGTTCATGCTTGTTCATTTGTGTTCGGGCTTGTACACACATTGCACAGTCACATTTCCCAGCTTGCTGGACATCTGACATTTCACATGTGTTCATATGTTTGATGCAACCTCTCCCTTTGTAGTGCATTTGGATGCAGTTCATCCCTAAAAGTATTTTCAGAACTGCAGATATATGAAAGAAACTATACATTAAGTTCCATCTCTACAGTTTGTTTAATGCTGCAGCCCCAAAGCTGATTCCCAAATTTATCTCTATTGCTGTAAGTGCATTCTCAAAGAACAGGATCCAACAGTTAGTGGCACAGAGGCAGTAACATACAAAAGCAGAAGCATGCTCAAAACAGTGCTAGAAATAAAGGTTCCGTTAGCTGAAACCTTACCACGGCATCTCCATCAAAGAGGTCACAAAAACAGTAAAGAAAACTCTGTAACTCAGAGCTCAACAGCTGTTGGCATTGCATAGCCCGAGGTAGTGTTCACTCAGCCACAGCCTTTTTCTGCAACGAAAAATAAGTGTGACAACTGTCCTAGCAACTAGAAGAGTGGTGACCTATTACAGTGCAGATGCATTTGGTTTTCACGAAGACAGCAAAAACAGCAATGGACAGTTTTGTCCTGTTGCAGGAAGTGAAATGGTCATTTAAGTCAGAGTAAAGAACTGAAGTAGCAATCATAATTCTCACCTAGGGAGCATTATATCCAAGGTGCTTTTTTAAATGAGATATTTAACAAGTAAACAAAGAAGAAGAATACATATAAAATAATTAAAATATCAAACATTGAGGATAATAATGTTCATGATAATTGCAAAGTTTAATTCAGTTTCAATTGCAGTAGAAACCACAGGGCAAATTTGCCTGAATTCAAATTTCACTAATGGGTTTGAAGGTCGCTCAGAAGGAGGAGCCTCGCACATACCTTTCTTAGCAAATTCTCTGCTTCAGTAACTTATTCACACTGCTTTACATTGACATTTTCATCTTTTATAATTCCCAGCTCAGTTGGGAACCTCTTTAGAATGAGTGTGAGGGGTGATATGCAGCACTTTTCCCTTTGGGATTTCTTTCTCATTAAGACTAAGAAAAATCTACTGACTCCTTGGTCAATTTGGGTTAGCATATAAAGGGCAACACTATCATTCAAAAGCAGCTCACTCATATCACATCTTCATCTGCCCTCTGACAGCAGTATCTCTACATTAACGTTTAAGACATGACCTAATATCACAGGCTTCATGTCTGCCATACCAGCAATTTGACAGCTGCTATATTCACTCACATAAAAATGTTTCTCTTGCTTGAAGTTTTGCTCTTCTTTACTGGGTAGAAAGCCTGCTATCAGAGTCTTGTCAGATGTTCTACTATCTGGAATATACACAAAAAGCAGGAACAGACAAGCAGCCCCTCCTTTCTCTCTCTGCTTTCCCTGGCTGCTGCTCAGTGAGAAGAATGAAATGGATGCGATCCAAGCTCATTCTGCATAAACAACGAGCAACATTCTCTGCATACAACACAGCATCTCCAAAAGGAATTCACGTAACTTAAAGCTGTGTTACAGGACAATGTCTGAGTTGCTGCAGCAGCTGCAGAACAGAAAGTGTTGCAGGTGTTGTTTATGATAAGAGTAATTTCAAATGACGCAATTTTGAGTGTAAGTCTGTCAAAGTCAGAAAGGTCTCTCCAAAGATAAATTCAATTAAAATGAGATTAATTTCATTTACTATCCCCAGCAAACATTCAAAACTTCAAGCAGGTCAGTGTGGAGCAGCAGGTAATGCACACATTTAAAAGACTTTTCTACATTCGTACCCGCTGCCAGACATCACTGTAACTTCTTCACAAGATTCCTACATGAGAAAGTTCATAAATATACAGAAGATGAAGCTGATCAAGAGATTCACCTCCACTAAAAATAGCAAATTAATTTTGCCAGAAAAAAAAAAGATACTCCAGTAGAACATAATTATTCAAAGTGACAGAGGTTAAACATAGGAGGGGATGCAAAGAGAGTCTGCAAAATCCTCTACCCAGGAGAATTTTCATGCACAAGATCATAACTGATTTAACTTTGAAGCTAGCCTTAGTTTGTGCTAGTCTTGAAAGATCTTGCTTTTGGGTCATGGCAACTCCCAGTATCAGAATAAGTTAGGGAATGAAAAGATTGAGCACAGTTCTGCCAAAAAGACTTTGAGGTACTGGTGGATGGCAAGCTGAAGATGAGCTAGGAATGTGCCCCTGCAGCCCAGAAAGCAAACTGTATCCTAGGCTATACCAAAAGAAACATGGTCAGCAGGGTGAGGGAAGTGATCTTGCTCCTCTACTCTGGTGAGGCTGGTGAGGCCTCATCTGGAATACTGAATCCAGATGTGGAGTCCTCAGTACAGAAGAAATGTGGACATGCTGGAGCATGTCCAGAGGACGGCCATAGAAATGATCAAAGGGTCTCTTCCATCTCAAACAATTCTATGATTCATTATGTCTAATTGTGAGAATTCCGATAATTAACTAAGTTAGAGGTGAAAACGTAATGTCCTGGTTTCACCTGGGGCAGAGTTGATTTGCTTCATATTCCATACCTTATGATAGCACGTAAGAAGACTATGAAACAAATGGGAGTTAGCAAAGAGGGTCAGCTGCTGCTCCGGGACTGGCTGAACACTGGTTACCAAGCAGTTAGCAATTGTTTTGTGCGTCACTTGTTTTGTGTATACATAAACTTACTGCTGCTTTTATTCTGTTCTTCCTTTTCTGTCTTAGTAAATAGATTTTATCTCAACCTACAAGTTCTACTTTTTATTTTATATTTTATTTATTTTATTTTATTTTATTTTTCCTGATTCCCTGGTTTGTCTCACTAGGAGGGAAGGGGAAGGAGTGAAAGTGCAGTGTTTAGCTACTTCCTGGGTTATACCACAACACTGAAGAATTAAATATAGAAAAAAAAGAGTTGTTTCTGATTTTTCAGTTCACAAAGTCTTCCCATTCATTATTCTGCCTTCTGAAGACCATGTGTACAGACTTATTATTTACATACACGGAAAGAAAGAACAAGTCACAGTAAGACCAAGAATAAATCATAGAAGGTAAGTTTTCTGTTTGTTTCAAAGACAACAGGACTTTTTTCCTATCTTGAACCTTCCATAATTTCCAGAAAAAAACTGAAAATCAATAGAAAAGAAGCAGGGATGGGTAAAAACAGAATGGAGGCAAAATGGCCAGAGTATTCACTGAAAGAAGTATACAAAACCCCTCTTAAATTTGTTCGTAATTCACCTAATTCAGTTGATTGCTTCTGATTTGCAGGTTTGCAAAGCTTATCATTACAAAATTTTCATCTCAGTATTAAACTACTTCATGAGCTTTATAGTTAGGGAAGTAAAGTCTAAATGGTTTAGTATATTAATATATTAAAATAAATATGCATTTATTTTAATTTGCACCCCAGTAGCAATATTACCACCATATTCAGAAATGATTCAATGAAATGTTCACTTGCTTCGCAATATTATTCTCATCTGTAATATGTACTGGACTTTATACAGAATAAAAGTAGGGTGGCATCAGTGATATGTAGCATTCAGTTTCACCAAAGAAAGAAAGCAAAAGTCTTGCACATTTTTCAGGCTCCTATTATTCTCAAAGTTGATCTAATATATCCATTATAGATGAAGCAAAAGACTGACAGAAAAACACAACATGTGACGGTCTAATTATTATAATCTCTTCCTAATAACACGATTATGCAAGTTCAGAGTTTACTTTCATCATCCTTTGTGCAAATAAATTTGATAGATCAAATGTTGACACAAATCCAAAGCAGTGGTGATCTAACCAAAGCCTATTTAACAAGCCATGTATTTCCTGCCTGAAATCTAATCTTGGAGAAAAACCTACATTTTTTTTTGTTTTTCAAGATATTGACCTGGAAGTTGAGGGATGAAAACTTACATAAAATTGCTGGGGGCCCTGGCCTGGACGCAGTACTCCAGATGGGGCCTAACAAGAGCTGAGTAGAGTGAGACAGTCAGCTCCCTCTCTTTGCTGGCCAACCCTTTTTTAACACAGCCCAGGATATAGTTGGCCTTCCTAGTGGATGACAGGCAGGTCATGAACCAGCAGTGTGCCCTGGTGGTAATAAGGCCAATGGGATCCTGGAGTGCATTAAAAAGAGAATGGCCAGCAGGTGAGGGAGGTGATCCCCCTCTCTACTCCAGGTGGTCAGGCCTCACCTGGAGTACTGCGTTGAGTTCTGGGCTCCTCAGTACAAAAAAGACAGGGATGTCCTAGAAAGAGTTCACTGGATGGCCACAAAGATGATAAGGGACCTGGAACACCTTTCTTATGAGGAGAGGCTGAGAGACCTGGGTCTGTTCAGCCTTGAACAAAGAAGACTCAGAGGGGATTTGATACACATCTATAAATATCTAAGGAGCAGGAGGCAGAGGGATGAGTCTGGACTCTTCTGAACAGTGTGTGGTGATAGGGTGAGGGCCACAAACTGATGCATAGGAAGTTCCACACAAATGTGCGTGGGAACTTCTTCACAGTGAAGGTAACAGAGCTGCACAGAGAGGTGGTGGAGTCTCTTTCTCTGGAGACGTTCAAAACCTGCCTGGATGCCTGCCTGTGCAACCTGGGCTATCATCTTCTCATACACCAGGATCCCCAAGTCCTCCTCTGCAGGATTGTTCTCCGGTTCTTCCCCAGACTGTATAAATAGCTGGAATTGCCCTGGCCAAGAGCAACACTTTGTACTTGGTCTTGTTGAACCTTATTAGGTTCACACAGGCCCAGTTCTCCAGCCTGTCCAGGTACCTCTGGATGTCTTCCCTTCCCTCCAATGTATCAACTGCACCGTTCAGCTTGGTATCATTTACAAACTTGCTGAAGGTGCACTTGATACCATCGTCTATGTCATTGATAAAGATATTGAAGAGCACTGGTCCCAGGACTGACCCCTGGGTGGTATCACTCATGACCACCTTCCACCCAGATATAGAGATGCTGATCACAAACCTCTGACTGCAACCAGCCAACCAGTTCTTAATTCATCGAACAGTCCACCTTTCAAATCCATACCTCTCCAATTTAGATACAAGGATGTGGTGAGGGAATACATTAATTTTAAATGGTCTTCACATAAAGAAGTTGTACCAGAAATGTAGTTCCATAAGGTTTAGACAGTCCTTCTGGAGATATACTTTTCTATATTGTGCCCCCATCTGTAGTGTTGTTACCATACGCTAGGTACTGATAGTATGTAAAAATTGATTTGTAGGAAAAATAGACAACAACAACAAAATAACCAACCAGATATTACCTGTTGAGTCTTTGACTACCCAAAGCAGAAGAGGAGAAGCATTATTCTTAACAATTAGTACAAAGCCAGACTAACGGGGAAAAGTATTGTTAAAAAAAATAAAGCAGCATCTTTTAAGGAAAAAGCTGAAGAAATCATAGGATAAAAGTGCAATCAAAGGTTCTGATAGACAACTTGCCCTTTTCTTTTCTTGATTTTGACTACACAAGTTTTCATGGTTATCTTGCACAGAAAACATTTTCAGGGAGACAAGAAAGCAATTACTCTGGTTTGCAAGAGAAGCAAATAATTTTGTTATTTATACATCTGACATTTATGTGAGATGGGTTTCTGTAAGACTGGTGACCAGAAATACAAAAAAACAAACAAAAAAAAACAACAAAAAACAAGCAAACCTAGCTCTAAATATTATTTGTATCGCTTGAATTCTCTTAGCTTATCAACTAAGAAAATGCCAACTTCCAGCTTTTTATGACAGTAAGATTAGTTCTCAAATCTTTCTCATTCACAAAATAAACTGGGGCTTAGACTGAGGTATTTTCTGTGCAGTGCATAATATTTAAAGAAATAAAGAAATAAAGGAAAAACATATTTACTTTGTAAATTTTCTGATTTATAGAAGTAAGTGAAAAAATATTGTTGCATCTGAATCACTGGGCTTTTGGTAAATATAAACAACAGACACAGAGCAGAACTTGAGCTTGCATCAAACCACCATTCATACCCCAGGTTTGCTAACCTAAGATCTGGACATAGTTGAAGAAATGATGTCAGAGTGCCTTACAATTCTGCTTCTCAGTTCCTAGATACAACTTATCAGAAGGGGAAATAACTTTTTCCAATGTCATAATTTGCAGCTGTTTATGATATTTTTAAAAATGTTCTAGGCATAAGCCTAGAATTGGTTGCAAAAGAATACATTGAAAGTGTTCTTCTGTACCTAGGACTGCATGCTTCAGTTTTATACCACCAAAATAGTTAATGAAGGACAAATAATGAAGAAAATTATTACAGAAGGAAAGCTGAAAATTTGTTACTGAGTAAGCAGCATCAGCTGCAGCAAGTAAACTTCTTTACTCAATCAAAAGCTATATTTCAAGCCATAAAATCTACAGTATCCTGTGATTGGATTTAGACAGATCACATACTATAGTAATACTTAATTTATTAGATCACTTAGCAACAGAAAGTTACAGGGCTTCAATAAAGAAAAGAGAGAGAAAATAAAAGAAAGAGAAGAAATACAGAAAAAAAGAGAAAAGTACCTTGATTCTTAGCACAGAAACAGTGCTAAGATACGATGCTTTGTGGACAGAAGGTACTGAGATCCCTGTTAGCTCAGAGGAATTTTGAATCCAGTCAGTTCATCTAGATGTTTTCCTTAACATTTCATTAACAGAATGAAAGCACATTGTTCCAGGAACAAAATCTGCAGCCACAAAATCTGAATATACAGAAAGTGCTCAGGAGAAGAGAGGTAAAGTACTAAACTTGAGCATGCTGATAATTTATGGCATGAGAAACCAGTAGTAAACACAGAATGAAGAAAGTACATGCTAATGGTCTTACTATACTTCGTCAATACAAGCAAGAAAATCAGCAATTTCTGCAAACTTATCACTAAAAGTATAAGAAAATGTGCTAACTATGTGTGGCTTTTTAGAAGGAAAAACATAGCAATAAAACTGAGGGGAAATGACACAATGACTAGAAAACCTCTACTGATTAACATCAAATCTTGACATTTTCTTGAAAATGGCTATGCTAAGGGGGTGAGCAAACATGGGACAGATGTATCACATATTCAAGTCTATTTTATTCTCTCCTGTGAATTGTTACCAGGCATTAGTATTTTTCATTTATTTATATTTTTATGCCTGCGGTTGTGAGGGAGGACACATTCTAATTTCATCACTACTGATCAGAACTACCTGTTGATTACTATGTAATTGCCTATTGTAGCTGCAGTATTAGTGAGCTTGACTGAGGTTTGAAGGCACTTGATACCTCCCTGAAGTATTACCAGTGATAATTCATTCACACAGAATTTTGAAAATATTTTTAATTCAGTATATATATCTCTGGATTTTTAAAGATGCTTCTGGAAGCCAACAGGGCTTCTTCTCTCCTTCATGTATGCTAAAGACAAGCAGAAATTTGGGAAATTGGTAGTGATTGGTCACAGTTGGAAACCACATGAAAAAAAAAAAGAGCTGTGATCTACAGCTGACAAAGTCTTTCACCCAAGTAGCGATTTCTCTAGTATACAAGTTTGTGCTCATTTGAAGTAAAATCAGAAGGGAATTTGTGCCTTGTTATATGAATGGTGACTTTAGATTCAGAGATTCTTGAAGTTAATTTATAGTCTGACTGAGAATATTCCATTTTCACGAGTGTGACTAACCCACTTGGAATTTATGAACAACTGAAGGAGAGCTATTAGCCTCTGAACTTGAGATATCTTCTTCGCACCCTGCCCCATTATCTTCGCCTTTTACTTCCCCAGCTGAGCCCCTCTACCTGAAACAAGTGTGTTCCTTTGTTATACACAGCTTCCAAACTCAGTCTCATCCTAATAGGCGCAATACTTCAGCCTCACCCTAAGAAAAGTTGCTTCAGGATTCAGAAATCTTTCATTCCCAACACATGCAGGGAGAAGCAAAACTATCTTGTGATCATCAGGACCTAAACCCTTAGGATCCTACAGCACCCCAAAATATTACTATGAGCCGTTATACATTGCCACCTTACACATAAGACTGCATGCACTGTGAACCCAGCTTGAAGCCATATGTATCTACCAACAACAAATATAGATTTTGTACCTAAACAGAAAATATGAAAAAAAATAGAACTCACTTTGTCTGATTGTTAATCATAGGGGCATCAGCTCTGGATTTGTCAGTGCTTTATGTGTGAGGGTAGTCTCCAAATAAGCTGCTGGCAAAATGGGCTAATCTGCAGGTGCCTTTAACCTCCTGCGCTCCAATTGTATGTTATGTTATATACAGCTTAATTTTCAGAGTTCGGGATACAAATTCAGTGCTAGCTGTCTCCTGCTTATGCCAGTTTATTCACAATCAGCTGCATATTTTGCTAAGCCTGTTTAAAAGGCAGTCATCAGAACGCATGATTACCTTAATGATTTTGTGGAGTGCTGTAGTCCATTAGGATAACTAGAAGCACATCCATATTCAAGCATGCTTTCCTTGGCTAGACAATTTTCTTCAGAGCGTTAAAGAAAAAGAGAAATGTTGCACCCATCACATACCTTGATTCAGTGACTGGAAGAAGATCAGAGAAGACACTGTATGCTTTGACCTCAAATATCAGGGGATGGAAGAGAGTATCGAAAGCTGCAAATTGCTGAAGGATGATTGTGAATTAGGAATCTTAATGTTAAAACAATCTATGGCCATCAGAACACTGCCAGTGTCACACATCTCACTAGCTCAAGGCCGTAATGATGCCCTATCAAATCTGGACCTGGAACCAGAAAGTCAAAACAGCAAGACATAGAAGGTGTTTACAGCCCCGATGAGTATGGTCAAGGTAGTGCCATTATACCCCAGTTATCCTTCTTAATCCAGGTAAAATTACTAATGGCAGTATTTTAAAAACTATAGTATTTGGTTAAAATGTGTTTCTCACACTCTTCAGCTTTTATAAACTATTTTTGCCATAGGGAGAAAGTGAAGATAGAGCCTTTCTATTATGCTAATATTCCCTCAGAAAACCCACTACCTGTGGAGTAGCACCTGCTGCACAGGCTCAGATTTTGAAGAACTCAGTTCTTCCTTAGTCCAACACTACTAAGAGTTAACATTAGCACACACCTAACATGGAAACTAACAATCTTTATTGCAGTAGAGATCACTCCCTAAGGCTCATATACATCTTGAGTCAGCGAGATGTCAAAGCACTTGCTTTCAGAACTGAATTCTCCTGCCATTGGGGTCGGTGTTAACGCTGACCCTTGACTAGGGATTGAGACAAACTAAGAGACTACTCAAGCAGAAGTTTCCACTGGATTTTATTATCTCAACAACATAAACGGTCCACAGTGATCCAGGCAATCTATTCATTTATATTCCTTCCAGCTCTATGACTTTTTTGTACCAGCTGCTTTGGCTGTTACGCTTAAAGATTTTGACATCACTGGACATACATCCTTAGACTTCCTTCCAACATTTAAATTGGATTTAATGATATTCATACCTTCAGAGCTGAAATCAACCATCAAGGACCTAACTTAATTAATTTAAGACAATCTTTAAAGTTTGATTAAATGACATATATTTCTGTGTTTTGTTAGGTTTTGTCTTTTAATATCACTTAAATTTTATAGTTGCTACCCATGATCATTATAAATGGAAACTAAGCAGTCTATAAATTTATCTCGAATCTAAGCTATCCTACAGAAATAATAAAATTGCCAAGAAATAATTTAGCATAGAGCTTTTCATGCAGCCATCCATCATAGCACTCAGTTACTGGAACAGATGGGATGCAACAACATTTTTTTTTTCCTTTTTTTTTTTAAGAAAATCAATGAATGCATTCAAATTAGGACATAAAACACAGTAACTACATAATAAGAACTGGACTTATAGGATAGGCCACTCTTTTGAGGCTTGTAACTAAAATATGAAATGATATTTTTCTGAATGTCTGATGATTGTACTGGAAGACTAGTAGAATTAAGAAAGTATCAGACAGGGAGTGGGAGAATTGTCATCTAAGCATTTATTGGGAGTGGCTAATGCTGACCATTGCACTTGTGCTTACTGGTATATTTCTAACAGTCTAATTTTTAATATTATACAGGGGTTTTTAAAGTCTGAATGTCAGAGCAACTTTGAATTACCCTTCACTTTAATACTATGAAGAATACACATTACTACACTGCTACTGTGTTTAAAGAACAACAGCATCTCTAAAAGAATGGAGAACAATGGAATGCACTGCTCACCATTGCTCAAGTAGTATGAGGCTTATGGGAGCAATAGACCGCTGAAAGTTCATTATGTTGTCCATGGTGAAATGCTAACATCAGACAGCCATATGTTGCAATAAAAAGTCTCGGAGCCAACAAGTGCTGAACAAAACAGTGGGGACACAGAGCTATATCACAGCATGTGTCAATAGATCAGAGCCATCTTGCACCTGCAATCTTGAAAACCAGTACAGGACAGAATAATTACATCACTGGGTAAATCACACTGTGCCAGACAGCTATAAAGGAACTTCTTTCTGAATCCTCTTCTCCCTTCTATTCCCTTGGGCAAGTTTAGCCTTATTTTTTACATAGAACTCCAACTGTTCTATGTAATATACAGCAACAAAACAAATTTCTCCTCTTATTAGAATATATATGCATCAGACATTAGAAAAAAAATGAAAACACCTTTGTTAAAAAAAGTATCTGCATTTACTGGAATAGAATCAACCAGAGGGTAAAGTTTATGACCTAACCACAAGAAACCTGCGCTTACAGCAAGCTCAGCTGCTCTCTATTAGCCGTATTCCTCCTATATATCCCTAGTTTAATCACAGGGGCTCACAGAGTTTCTCGTAAAAAATCATTAACACTTGACACACACTACAAGGTTTATTTTTTTGAAATATTTCAGATACTGGGCAAGGTCCCATTCACAGTCTCCCCTTTAAATTACAATGCAATATCAGACCATTCACTAAGCAGTTAAGCCTAGCATTTGATCAAAGTAAAAGAAAACACAATCTTGCTTTCTTTAGCTTAACCACTTTTGAGAAATCTTTCAAGAAAATAAACATGCATTTTAAATGCTTACAGAACAAGGACAAAGGAACAAAAGGCTCTGTGAATTATAGTTTTCTTGAAGTGACATTTGAGAACGGTTTTGCTGTTTTTTGGAGTAGTCCTGTCACAAACCGAAACTGCACTTCACTCATAAGCAAGACAGCTATATATTTATTGATATAATATAATGATTCAACAAAGCTTAATCATAGATAAGATGGCCATGTAAGTGTATTCAAGATGGCAAGATAGACTTGGCTGCTTATTGCACAAAGAGTAAACACACAAATCCAGGAGACCATCCCATTTAGTCAGAAGGTTCAGAGTTGACCCCCTTACTTTCTAAACTTCTTTAACCACAGAGGTAAGTAGCCTAGGTGCAGCTGAATCCACTTCTGGTCCCAGACTTGTTCAACAGTTTATGACTGAGGGATTATCTGACAAACACTGAATCTTAAGGCTTAAAGTATTAGTTACTTACTGAAGATTTGTATCAGAAAAGCACCTATTGACATCAAAGTGTAATAGATCTCTCCACAGACATAACTTAAGTGGCATTCCAACTCAAGGGGAGATTCTATCATATATCCAGCTAACATACATGAAAACTCTAGGGACTCCTGGGGTGCTGACTGTTCCCTGGGTAAAATGGTTGACTTACATTTTTTGATGTACACTCAGTTAGACCTCAGCTGTTCAACCAGTCACCTTCTATAGGTTCTTTGAACACATAGTTTGAGACAGATTAGTGGTTGTTATCCATCTTGGGACTTGAGTAAGGCCTTGAACATCTGATTGTCTGCCCGAGCAAGTCCTTGGGCTGAACAGCAAGGCATAAGGAAGGAGTTGGGTGGGTGGATAACACTGTGACAAACAATACGATTTTTGCTTGGGTAATGTACTGCTTGCTAATAAGTAACTAAAATCTTTGCCAAAACAAGGAAGATAGAATAACTGATGAGACTGCTCATTAAAATAAATTTCTAACATTTCATGTCAAGCTTTAGCAAGTCTTAATGTTTAACTATCAAAAAAAAAAGGTGTAGCTACTGAATTTTTGAACAGTTCTTGTCCTAAATGAGAGTAGAAGTCATTGATTTCTGACTTAGGACAAAACCAACATGTTTTCACTTAAGTAATTGGCATAGCCATCAAGTTATGAACAACTGGCTATGGGATAAGACATAATTAAATTCTAAGAACCATCAATGGTAACAGCAGGTCTTTGGGAAGAACTTGAGTACAACTCCATGCCATAAACACTTGGAAGTGAAAATTATTTTTCATCTGTGCTAAGATCTCTTCCACTTAAGTCAGAAGATAACAGAATAAGGGCTTTACAAGTACAGGAGATAATCAGAGAAAAAAGAAATATTAACATAGATGTTATAAAAGGAAAACTGGGACAGAAGCACACCGAATAATACACTGTGATCTAATGTCAGCACCATAATGCATGTGAATTTATATTTGTATACATAGCAGAAAAGTTCATTACAACCTCTAATCTGCTGCATAATGCATTTTCATGTGATCTATTGAGATACTGATTCAAGTTCGAGTCCACAGCAGATTTCAGTGGGTGACTATCAGGTAATTTCATTCTCTGCGAAGCTGAATCTATGATACTTCCTTGAAATAAGTAGGATAAAATGACTTTTTATTAACTTTTACACTCTAAGTATGATTTATTAAAATTATAATTTTTATGTATTCACATTTTTTTCTTTCCAGGTTATTAACCCCATCAGCTTGAATTTCCTATGTTGTAAACTTAGATTTTACGTGAAAAATGATGCAGACAAGATGCAGTAACTATACAATATTTTTCCATTTTGAAAACAAAACTCAAGTGATTTTAATTTAGCCGGGTAAGAAAATCCATCTTTTAGCTCAAATGAAGTGGAATTATTGTCACTATTATTCTTAGTACTCAGATTAATCCTCAGCCAATTTAACTTTTAAAATTTTACTGTTTAGGAAAATTCCACAGGCATCAATGCAGAGCACAACACTGAATGATGAACATTAAATTAACAACTTCTGATGACTGCAAACAAAAAACATGAAAAAATGAGCGTGTAATTTGTGAACTAACCAAAGGTAATTTATGCTGAAAGTGTTCTGCTTGTAGTAGAATCACAGAGCTGTAGGGGTTGGAAGGGATCTCTTGAGATCGTCTAGTCCAACCCCCCTGCCAAAGCAGCTCCCTAGCCCAGGTTGCACAGGTAGGCATCCAGGCAGGTCTTTAATGTCTCCAGAGAAGGAGACTCCACCACCTCTCTGTGCAGCCTGTGCCAGTGCTCTGTCACCCTCACTGTGAAGAAGTTCCCACGCACATTTGTGTGGAACTTCCTATGCATCAGTTTGTGGCCATTAGCCCTCACCCTATCACCACACACTGTTCAGAAGAGTCCAGACTCATCCCTCTGCCTCCTGCTCCTTAGATATTTATAGATGTGTATCAAATCTCCTCTGAGTCTTCTTTGTTCAAGGCTGAACAGACCCAGGTCTCTCAGCCTCTCCTCATAAGAAAGGTGTTCCAGGTCCCTTATCATCTTTGTGGCCATCCAGTGAACTCTTTCTAGGAGATCCCTGTCTTTGTACTGGGGAGCCCAGAACTCAGCACAGTACTCCAGGTGAGGCCTGACCAGGGCAGAGTAGAGAGGAGGATCACCTCCCTCAACCTGCCAGCCATGCTCTTTTTAATGCACCCCAGGATCCCATTGGCCTTTGCCACCAGGGCACACTGCTGGCTGATGGACAGCCTGTTATCTACCAGGACACCCAGGTCCCTCTCCTCAGAGCTCCCACCCAGCAGGTCATCCCCCAGCCTGTACTGGTGCATGCAATTATTTCTCCTTAGGTGCAAGACTCTACACTTGCTCTCGTTAAACATCTGATTCCTTTCTGCCCAACTCTTCAGCCTGTTCAGGTCTCACTGAATGGCAGAACAGCCTTTCGAAGTGTCAGTCACTCCTCACAGCTTTGTATCACCAGAAAATTTGCTGAGGGTGGACTCCATCCCTTTATCATGGTCACTGACGAAGATGTTGAATGGTACCAGACTCTGAACTGACGCCTGAGGAACACTGCTAAGTACAGGCCTCCAACTGGACTCTGCAAAACCAATCAGAACCCTCTGAGCTCTGCCAGTCAGCCAGTTCTCAACCCACGTCACTGTCCACTCATCTATTCCATACTTCTACAACTCTGTTATAAGGTTGCTGTGGAAGACAGTGTCAAATGCCTTGCTGAAATCTCCTCACATCCACCCAGCCAGTGATGACATCATAGAAGGCTACAAGGTCGTTCGAGCACAAACTTCCCCTGGTGAACCCAAGCTGACTACACCTGATAACTCCCTTCTCTTCCAAATGCCTTGAGACAGCATCCAGAACATGCTGTTCCATGATCTTTCCAGAGACAAAGGTGAGATTGACTGGCCTGGATTCTTCTTGCCCTTTTTGAAGATCCAAGTGACAACAGCTATCCTCCAGTCTTCAGGCATCTCTCCCAGTCTCCAAGACCTCTCAAAGATGACAGAGAATCTGCTAGATACTTCGGAAAATTGCTGACATTTGCCAACAAAAGCCAAGAGAAAGGCTCTGCACTGCTGTTTTATAGTACTACCAAACCAGTCAAGCAGGCAGCTGCCATGTGAAGTGGTGCTGCTGCCCCCTTACTCTCCCAGATTCCCACCAGGAACACATCTCCCTTTTATCTTCCTCACATAAGTACCAAGCTGACTGCATGGCAAATCAGTCCTGAAAGCTAAACTGTAGAGACCTAGCCCTTCAAAACATAATTAATTTATTTTTTCCATTTAGCTTCATGGCACCATCTCCCCACAGGATTGGATGAGTCTTGTTGCTGATGTAAGAGGAAGAGCAGAAACACACAGTGAGTAAGCTACAATGGTTGCATTCTGTTAATAGCTTTTGTAGGTACTGGGAAGATTTTTCCAGGTGACTAACCACATATTTTCAGACTGGTGAAAAACTGAAGCTGATACCCATTGCTCTTCTTTGTGCAGAGGTTCAAGATCTAGAGCAAAATATTATTACTTGATTGACAAAATGAACTGCAGGTAAACCACTCTCTTTATGGAATAAACAAACCAGTAATAAATATATATTTTTTTTCCAGGAAATAACTAATTCAATGTCAGAAACCAAGTTTTATACAGCAAATTGTTTTTATTAGGAAAAGATGGAGGAGCTTATCGAAAAAATTGTGGAACTACATTGAAGAATATTGTAGCCCTTAACCTTTTCTTGACATTTTGTTTGCTCTTAATCACCCATAAGTTCACTTAATACAAGAACTATGTTTTCTTAAATATCACCATGTATTATCCTGGGGGTGAAAAAAATGTACCCACTTAAATAAACTGAAATAGGCACTCTGGCATTTGTAGAGAATGTCAGATATTAGGAGAAATCAAACACTACCTTTCATCTCTACCTGACAGCCTTGTAATGTACTGTTGTCCCTGAAAAGATGTTTCTAGGAAGAATAAAATTCAAAAAGACAGAATGAAATTATATTAAAATATGAAATAATTCGATATTTTTTAGGCTTAACAGTGTTGTTTCTGATTTCAGCATGGTATGTAAAAGACATAGGGCATGGACAGCTCTGATGGTCCAGGGTGCTGGACAATGCAGAAATCAGCCTTTGCTCACACTTGTGCACAACAGATGCCTCATGGCAGTTCCTGCTCATCCCCATGTTTGTTGTACTCGAGCATTAGTTCAATCACTAAACTCACTGGCTATGTTTAAACTGAAGCAGTTGGGAAGGTTTACATTCATCCACTGAGACAGAATTGTAAATGAGCAAAAGAAGAGAAACAATGAGCTGGCTTGCACCAATTACCACAGCACAGGTTGCCTGTCAAACACTGGATGATTTGTCATCATTAAATTATGCAGAGGGACTTCATGAAAGAAAAATCAGTTTGACAAAGAAACTGTATACAATAGTTGAAAAAAATGCCACCTTATTCCCACATACAGCAGAGAATTTAACATTTGTCTCTTATGTGCACTTTCCTGTGTCAGTGATCTCCTTACCAGACAGACCTTGGCCATTTATGTTTTTACAGAATAAAAGATGATGTGGCAAGCTCTCCTGCATACCATTAACAATTTTGTATAATATTAAAGCAATAGAAGATAATGAAGCAATTTCAGGGATAACTATTTTTTTCTTTTCCTTTTTAATCATGACAGTATGTATACACGAAATATGTCACCTGCCAGTCAAAATCGTTCTGCGTTTGACTGGTTAAAGAGATGCTTTTATTCTTCCTTCAGTGATTTGAGAGTTTTATATTGAACATCAAAATAAGGCTGCAAAGGAAAGGTTTTAAAGCCAACTTTTATGGATGCATTAGCACAAGTTAGTGGAATTTCTTAACTGCTACTGACACAAATGGCTAAAGGCAAGGAAGGCAACTTCTTACTATTCATCCAATATTGTAATCTGAATATTCAATATTGAACCTTGACTACCTCTTGCAAGGAACAACTGTTCTTCCTTTCAGCCCCCAGTAGTTTTGCCTCAGAGCTCTACCAGACACTCCAGATCTCGCTACCGACTCCTCAGGGAATGCTGACTTAATATAGACAAAAAGTTGAAAAGAACACTTGAGAAATGTAGCACTCTTTCTCTCACAGACCCCTACAGCTATTATTCCATATGGCTGTTGCAGTTTGAAATAAATTTTCTTTTTCTACAGTCAGATATGTATATTCTAAAATAGTTACTGACACTGTTCTTAATTTGTTGCCTAATTTTGCATTGGAATTTGCTGTCTAGTTCTGTAAATAGCTACTCTGAGTAGCTATTTCATGTATGTATACATTCATGAATAAAAAAAAAGGAATCTTTAGCTATCTAAATAAAACTAATATTCAATGTCAATAATTGCCTACAAGACTTCAAATAGTTCCAGAAAGTGATATAATGCTATAAGGATACATAATTGTATCTTCAAAACATCTAAAATGCCATCTGTCCCATACAGAAGGGGTTTAATTGCAGTTTTCTCTATTTTTCCCGACCTCTATAATTGTTGGAATGGATGAGCAGGAGCTGGAATGGGCTTTTTGATTAATTTTGTAGCAGTATGTCTTAGGGCATCCCCTGATGTATTCAGTTTCTTCTTTTTATTATTTTAGCGTTCCTCGTGCAAATCATTCAGACACTTTCCACCATTAGAAGAGTAACCTTTATCTTTTATAGAGTAATGCTGTACAAAATCAAAGTACAAGCAGCAGTCAAACACTGCACTGACATTTAGGAAGCAAATAATGCCATTGGGGAGCAAAGGACCTAGCAGCAGGAATGATGCTGCTGAAGTATTTCTGAGAAGCTACCTTCTAGATTTTTTTTAACTAAATGGCTAATCCCATCCCAGGGCATGGTTGTCTTGATCATGGTTAAATAAATCTAAACTAATTATCACCCTTGATATCACTCCACAACACGCTGGTGTTTGATGCACCATCACATCAGATATACCAGTCACTTGACAGAAGGCCCTGTTTTCTTTGTTTACAATTAGTTCATTTCACAGAAATGAGATTGAGAACAGAAAAATGTTCAAGCCAGAGGAAAAAAAAAAAAAAAGGAAAAGAGTATTATTGTCTACAGCGTAGTGCAGCGAAATGAAGGAAGTTGGAAAGAAATGGGGAACATAAATTATTTTAAACACATCTGTCATAGGCAGAGTCATTCACATAAGCAAGAAACTAACCAAGATTCTCTTCAATTTATGTGTGGTGTCTCCTAAACAATGAATATAAGAGCAGTGCTAAATGAAAAGACATACTTTTAAGTTAAAATCTCCTTGAGATATATATCTCAAGGAATAATGAATAATGAGGAGTCAAAGGATGTGACATGCATGTTCCCATTCCTCATGTAGAAAAGCAGTAAAAGAAGGAGACCTTCCAACTCTATCCCCCAGGCAATTTTATTTAATGTTTCTTACATTTCATTCAATATATGAAAATATAATTTACACAACCTGCTGATATGAGTGCCAATACTTCGACAAATTTTATATTTATGGCAACCTTCCACCTCAGTCTAAGCAGAGACCTCCTTGGGAACTCCTATATAAAGTTCATGGGAAAATTAGCTTTTTATCATTTGGTCCTAGGCAGTTAAAGAACTCACAAATCTGTGATTATTCAAAACTAAGTTGTTATGAAGAAGTCTCGAAAAAATTATAAAAAGATAAAAATCATGGGTCGAGTTAAGGACAGTTTAACAGGACAGAAAATGAATGAAAATAATAATAATAATGGTAACAGAATATACAAAACAAGTGATGTACAACACCATTGTTCACCACCCACCAATCAATGTCCAGCCAGTTGCTGAGCAGTGGTAGCTCCTCTCAGGCAACTTATTCCAGTTTTATTGTTCATCATGATACCATACACAAGAAATCACAGACCACCTTCAACTCCAGAGACAGAAGGACTTCACTTATCAAGTAAAAAAAATCACCCCAAATCACACAAGAATATGGTTGGAATGTTCCTGGAAAGGAACATTACTTAGACAAGCACTAGGTGTGACAGCAAGCCGAGGCTTTTATTCACCGCTTCCCACCAAATCAAATGCTTCTGCTGTCACCAAAGTTAAAACCATATGCATGCATGACTTACAAAGGGCATGATTTCCCAAGGATGATGAGTGCCTAAATCTCTGCATGAAAGCGATTCAACATTTTTTCAAGTTCCCTATTTGAAAAATGTATATCCAAATCTTCTGAGAGGCAAAAGTGTGTTACTGCATAAGATATGACAGCTGCTATGGTGCCTTGTGAAATAAAAAAAAATGGCATTCAGCCCTCCTCAGCTTCTGGTTTCACATCAAAATGGTTAATTTCAGTGACCTTTTTATATTTAGAGAGAAAGGTGAAAAAGCTTGCATGCATTGCTCTTACAAACATCTGCCAAAACCTGGGTGCTCACTCCATGAAAATTTAGTGACTTTTTTATCTCATCAGTGAGGAATTAAACTCAGGACATTTGCTGCAATCTCAATAATGAAATGACAGTAACAGCAGAAAGAATACATGTTTCTATACCTTATTAAAGTCGAAATCCAGAGCTGACATACCACAGCAAACTCCTGACAAGAGATGAAATTGCAAGGGTGCCCCAGCCGAGGAACCATCCATGTTTGGTTCATTATCTCAGAGATGATGGCTGTCATGAGCAGATCACTTTGTTCTCCCATCAAACTTGCTCCATTTCTGGAAGACCTGTGGATGGGAAATACATGCAACTTGAGCTGAGAAAATATTATACATTACAAAGATGGAAAAGACACTTCTATAACTTTCCAAAGATATTTGTACTTTGACAGAAAATAAGCGTAATACGATGCATTACTCTGAGACATCTACTTCAGCAACACGCAGGAAACTGATATAGCAACTGTATCTCTGGTCAACAGGCCCAGGGTCAGGATGGAGGAGTAGGACACTTCTTTCACCATTCAGCAAGACCTGCTTATGCTTCACAGAATTGGAACCATACATCATCTGTGCTCCTCAAACTAAAGAGCTACATAGAAGAAACTTCAAAAGTATATTAAAAATCTTTTACAGTACCACCTCAGTTTATTGGAATGCTGCGTTTAACTTCCTACTATCTAATGGCTAATGTATCCTTCTAGGATTAGATTTAGAAAGCAAAACAACTTTTGTGCGAAATTAATTGCTGCATCTGCATTCCCATGTCAGATGCCATTTTGTCAGACTCTCCTCTGCTGTCATCTGTCCCACGCAACAAAATGTAATGGAATATTGGTGGGGAGGTTCACATAACTGCCATACCACCAACGTCCGCCTCGGACACCATGAGCCAACATGAAAAAATATGAGGCAATCCTCTTGGAGCAGCCTTTGCATTTAAACTTAAGGCCAGTTAAACAGCTGCTACAGTAGTGACCTGCGAGTCATTTCTCATTTCTACATGAAGTAAAACATAAAAACTCAGCATAGCCTTCTGCAAAGAGCTCCCTGTTGAATTTGTTAGGAGAGCAAAAACTGCATGCAGGTAAATCTCACGGAAGTTTTCAGCAGACCGATTTAAGACAAAGCAGATCTGAAGATGGCCAGGCCAAGAAGCTAAGTGCGAGCTGCTTCCACAGATCCTCTGAGCAGCCATTATAAGTTCCCCAGAAGCATAATTTCAAAGTGTTGCTGCTTCTGCTATCTGTTACAGGCAAAATGTCATTTTGCACACCATGTTGCTACTGTGAGTGAAAAAGCCTCAAGGGAATGTCTCACACATAAATCATTAAAAATCCATGAAAGCATTAAATATGGAATCAGACTAGCACCAGCTGAATCCAGAGATGCTTTAATACAGCTTTGCCTATTTCCCTACTTATTGTCATATACATATTCTTTATTCATAAATTTCCATGAAAGTAATGCCTCCTATTTATTACCATGGAAACTACAGCAGACACAAAGAGCACAATATCAGCAAGCGTTAGAGCAAATTCTCAGTTACAAAACACTCTTTTTCAACACAGTCATCACCATGAGCTGTGAATTTTTACCAGCCATGAACAAGAGCCTGCATGCTGCACTAGTTAAAATCTGCATCAATAAATGTGACCCACTGTCACTGTTGCCACTGCAGAAACTGTGCTCATATCCACTGTTTGGTCTCCATAAGCATTCACCAAGTGTCAATGAATGTCAGTGGGTGCCATTTTATGGAGGAATTCAGTGCCTCAGCTTTGTTTCATCTTCACTCCCATGTCAGATGCCAATCTGTCAGACTGCCCTTCTGTTGCTGTCACAAAACAACAAAATGTGGTGAAATACTGATGGGAACATTCACATTCTATTGTCATACCACCAACATGTGCTTATGATGTTGAGGACCAGTGTAATAAAATAGGAAGCACTACTTTCAGAGCAGCCTTCATAGGTTTCTCTATAGAGATTCAATGGGAAAGAAGTCATCTGATAACTTGTTGTCTCAGTATTTTCATCAGTGTGTTATTGTTTGCAATTTTCTTTAGAAAACACACTTGTACCTCATTGTATATATATGATGTCTCATACTGAGCTGCAGATTCATTCAGCCACTGCACCCATGTCATGAAACAGCTACCACAATTTACACACTCCTAATCTTGCATAAACTGTGTAGCTATAGAACACTGCAACGACCTACCTCCCTTGACAAAATGAAAAACTCAAAACTCAGGGAGCTCTGTAGTATGCTCCCCAAGAGAGCTAATATGTTGCTAATGAACATCACATTATAAGATCCTGATCTTAGGTTGAGAGACACAGAAGTAACAATTATAAGATCATATTAATTACCTTCATTTTAACTGCAGTGCCATCACTGCCAGTAGTAATATACAATATAGCAGCTGTAAAACAACTTCCATCTAGCAAGTGCTTTGCTTTTTGCATTCTTTCTAGTAAACCATTTTCTTAACATTGCATTATCCTTGTTGGTACCAAGATTGTATTTCATTCTTGGCAGATACTTAAGCTCACTCATTAGAACATATTTTTTACTTGAATTTTATCCAGTAATATTGCCATCCACCTAAGATTTTTGAATCTGTCATTTATTATTCATGGAGTGTTAACTACTCTCCATTGACTGGAGTCAATGGGAGAAAGTAAACATTAAATATTACAGAAAGCATCCCAAGATAAAACTAAAATTCAAAAAAAAAAAAAAAAGAGAGAGAGAGAGAGAGAAAGATGAAAGATTCATTTCCATTTGTTATGAATCCTTTGAATATATATTACAAAAGAAACCACTTATTCTGTGAGTAGACATCAGATACATGCACCACACAAAAATATTTGCGGTGCTACTCAGTTGATATCACTTTCTGTGTTCCTGTGATCTGAAGCCTCTGGTACTGCCTCCAAGGCTGTAACCTTTAACTTGAAGTATATATGTCTTCCTTGGCATACTACTTAATGTGAATATATGATTTCCAGATTCCATTTGATGAATATAACCAGGATACTGACATATGACTCTCCTGCTAATGTAAGGCCAGCTGATAAAATGCTAGGAACATGTGGACATATTTTGAAGTCTTAAATGCCTGGGTAGCTGGATTCCATTACCCATTGTCTTGCCAGGACACTTTTTCTATAAGGCAGATATGAACAAGCTGGTGAGAAAAAGAGATATTATTCACCTCTGAGTTTATGAGTCTCAGTATATACACTTTTCATGTCATAAAACTCTAGAAGTACTTATACAAACACATACAGTGATATGAAACTCAGCTAATTTCTAGTTTTATAGTGAGGCTAAATATAATGGGATGCAAATGACTTACTATATGGGGTGACTGAATCATGAAAACAGCTGTTCAGGACTCTAACTCATTAAAGACTCATCTCTAAGGGAAATTGAGCAGGCTCAAAAGTAAGCTGCCAAGAAATCAGAAGCTAGGTCCCTGAAAAGTGAGATTTACAAAGAAACAAAGAGCCTTAGCAGAAGCCTCCTGTCCATCTGACAGCACCAGGCAGCAGCGTGCCATCAAAGCTGAGAAGCGAGCAGCCAAGTCAGTTTCTCCCAAGAGCAGAGGCAGAAATCAGTGTGTTCCCATCAAAACACTTCCTCAGATTCAGAACACGTTTTTTCTTATGGAGGTTTTTCAATGATTCTTCCTAAAGTGCCAGGCTATTAGGAAATTTCCCAACTGCACCCTCAGGGATTTCATGACAGCAAAACCAAAAAAATCATTATTGTAGTTATTCCTTTCTCTCCTATTTTCATCCTTCCTTCCTGGATCTTGAAATTGAAAGAACACCGCTCTATGTAAAATGATTCATAAATATTAATCAGAAGACATACATGGTGAAGAAGAGCATAGTTAATGACTGCTTAGAAAAGGTTCTATTTTATGTGAAAATTAAATTATTTTATTTTTATTATAAGTTGTTTAATTTTCATAAATATTGTCAAGATGTGTTGAATTTGCAGTCTTTTATTAGAGAACAAGGAAAAAAGACTGGGAAAATGGTCTATTCAATGTCAAAATGTGTTAGAGTTTTTTTGCTGAGGAAAAAATTTTTGTACATAGTCTCACGATAATGCAGTGATGTCCAGTACTTAGGACAATCCTGAAAATGTTCTTGATTTTTACTGATGGAAAAAGGGACATATAGCTAATTACATGACAAGTAACTTGACCACTTTGTTCCATTATAGTTAAATAGCTACGTCCCCAAGAATGCTCTCTGAATTACAGAAGTACTGCAGCTGAGGTCCTAGAGTCCCATCACAGTCCTAAAATCATAATAATAATCACAATAATATCTTACCCTGGAAATAATTAAGACCCTTTCATACATTACATAAGTAAGCTTCAAATACTGATGATCTAGCAGAATAACCAATTTGAATTGATAAATATCTTCCTTTCCCTCCATTTCCAAACATGGGTATAGAGAGAAATTAAGGCATTGGCCAATAGTATCACACAAACAGTTCAGAGGACAAGGTGAAAGAAGCTTAGTTTGAAGTTATATTTTTTGTTATTGACTGTAGGGAGCATCACATGGTTCCACTGCAACGACAAGTCTTCCTTCTAAAAAGTGAACAAAAAAAAAATCTTCAACATTCTGGAAAAAGTAAAACAGTATCAAAAAGAAACGGAGCAAAGCAGCAGAAAATGTACAGAGTTGTATTTTAAGTTCCCTTTTTTGGAAATCTCAAGTAGTAGATGAAAAGTGCTAAAGATCAGGAAACGCTTGTACCCTATCTACTACAATTCAAAGTCAAATTATGAGTCATCAAGCCAGGTCACAGGTGCACTTAGTGTGAAAATACTCTTCTCATGCAAATTTTGCAGCCTTATGGAGGGCAAGTACTTTTTATTGCTGCACATGGAGAACAACGGTCATTTACACTGTCACATGTAACCATCCTGTTCATTCAGAGAAAGTAACCTGCTGAAAGTAGATACAATGGTGCACAGCTAGAAGGGAAAGAGCATGACACTAGTTAGAAAGAGGCCTAGTTAGAAAGAAACCTCCTCTCAGGAGTGAATAAATTTAAGAAAAAATTCTATTTATAGATGACATGTTAATTATTCCTAGACTAGAAAAATTGGAAATATTTCTGGCAGTAGTTTCCACCAGAATTCATAATTTCATTGTCTACTGACAGAAAATAATGCAAGAAGGAAGGAGAGTTTACAATTTATGACATGGTTAAAGATTTGAAGATTGGCAGAAAGAGGTAAAAAATGCAGAAATAAAGAGAAGGAATGAAATTGCATAGATGAATTTAAGGAAAACATAACAAAAGACAACACTCAGCTTGTTATACTGCTGTAACTCTCAGCCATCCAGGCAGAAAATATAGTTGTGCTGCCACAAAACAAGGAAGCTAGACTTGTATTTTGAAAACTCCATTTTTTTTTATTTCACACAACTCGTTTTAAAAGCCAAAATAGAATTCCTATGCCATATACAATTCTCCCAGAGCAGTGAAGGAATATTAAGGAAAGGCTCACACTTGCATGGGTGTTTTATTGCTTATTAGGTTGTTTTATTTTTTCAATTTAATAGCTGCAGATCATTTTAAAGCATTTCAGAAATTTCAGCATTGGAAAGTCATCGTATAAATTCTTTATTATCTGTTAAAATCTTATAGCGATCCTGCATGTGGTAGGAGCACAAATGCAGGCAGTCCAGATCAGTTTAGCTCAGCTCAAATTGGTAAAATTCAAGTTCACATGGTCACCTGACCTTAGAATAAGATGGCAGAAGATAGGATGACTTCTTAGGGTCACTTTCAAGTACAGAAATAGAATAAAATAGAGCAGTTTAGTTGGAAAGGATCTTCAAAGATATCTAGCACAACTGCCTAATCTCTCGAGGGTTAACCAAAGTTAAATCAATTTACTGAGGACACAGCCCAAACACCTCTTGAGCACTGACAGACATGGAGCATCAACCGCCTCTCTTAGAATACTGTTAGATTATTTGACTACCCCCAAGATAAAAATTAAATAATAATTAAAAAAAAATCTTATTGCCCAATCTGAACCAGTTGCTCTTCATCTACTTGGCTCCCAGTCCATGTCTGTGTCCAGCAATACTCCATCTGATAGTACTGATAGTATGGTGTTTGAAAAGATACCAGATTGGACGTACCATAGTAGGACTGTCTACATTTTACACACAGTCCTTACTGCCCTGAGAAGGAAGCTGGAAGCTAGGTTAAGCAGTCAAATCTGAGAATTTTGTCTGAATTCAGATTAGCTCCCCAAACCATTTGCTCCAGATGTAAATCAATATCCCTCTACTCCCCGCTGGTGTCAAATCTCCCCTTGGCCGTCAAAATATGCTGAGGGAGAAAATACTTATGAGCTTGAAGTGAGTGATATTTATCCATCATATTCCCACAGAATATTGTAGGAAACAAGTGCATCATCAGTTTCTGATGATGGTCCTACTTCTGTCACTAAATGAGGTACTGCACGTAGCACTATGTGAGATTCATCTGATTAATGCAGCAGGTAAAGAAGTAAATAAAAGCATGGAGAGAAATGCCTTCTTGCTTCAGACATTTTTGCACACTTGAGCTAACCAAAACAAATACATTTTCCATTTAGTATTCTGACTGTAAGAACCGTTAGTTTCCTCTCCTAAGAATTGGAAAGAAAAAAAACCCAAAATCTTATAGAAGAATAATTCTATGCATATTTTTCTTTTCAGGAACTGAATTCAGCATGAAACACTAAAAGCATTAAGCTACTTAGATCACCTTAATCTACAAGAAATGAAGGAAACAGCGTCTTGGTTCCAAATTCATTCTGCCAAGACTCACCAGAGGTCAATTCTTCATCCAGGAGCTGATCAGCAGAACTCTTAACTAAACTGGTTCTACTATGTTTCCTTATTTTTGATATTTTACCAGAAGCAGTGAAAATGAATGAAGGGAATTAATTAATCAATCAATCAATTAATTAATTAACAAACAAATAAATAAACTCACATAACCATCTTTGCTTTTTGAAACTTAAAAATCAAGTAATATTAATAACCAGAGTTGGATTTACCCTGTGCCAAAAGAATCACTTGAGAAAACACATTGCAAAATTTCACAGTTCTGGAAGAGCCATTTATTTTTACTAAGGCACCACAAGATATTTATAAAATCACTTCAAGCAAGAAAACTCTATCATTTAGGAGTCAGCTTTAGATATACTCTTAACCAGTGACAATTTCAAGCTCTATGAAAATCTATGTACCAGAAATTTGAGTTCCAGTAGTACAAAACCATTGTTTCAGTGCCTCTGGAGTCATTTTGCATTCAAATACAGCAACACAAGACAGGAAACCAAGCAAGTAGAGACAGCTTTTGCTAGCTTATAGTTCTTATAGACAAATTGTCCAACATGACTTCAGCAGGGATAGATAGGTATCACAATTAACAGTTTTAATGGCACATTAGCATATCTACCTACATGTTCTGCTCAGAGTATGCAGAAGCTGACCTACCATTCAATTAAAAGGCAAATTTTCTTTCAGTTTCTGAATGGTAAACACATTCACAAGGACCATCCTTCACAGTAGCTACACAACAGAGCAGAGTGTAGATACCCTAGCTTGTTACAAATTTTCAATTAAAATTAAGTTCAACAATATTGTGCATTATCTTTTTCATGCACATCTTGCCTAGTAGTAGTCCTTTCCTTCCCTAGATTTATACTCCATGGTTCATTTAAGAATTTTCTTACCCTACATAAGAGTAAACTGTTCTATTTCTTAACTGAAACAACAACGTTATCTCAATTCTTACTAAAATTCTCAGAGAATCATAGACAAATGTAGTTTAGTATATAGCATCCAAGTACATTGAAGGCATTTGCATGCATATTTTTGATTATGTGATTGCTTGCTCATCTGCTCTAATAGTGGTAAAATGCACCTCTATACTCAATTTCTTTCACCTTGATAAAGTAACAAGATGATTCACAATATATTCTTCAGATTTGGGTGATGATACAATTCAAGGAGACAGGAAAATATCAGTGATGCTCAACCAGATTTGAATCTCTACTTTAAACAGTTGTTTTTAGACTTAGAAACTGAGTTCCAGAACCATGTGACCTGACATTATTAAGATGAATTAAGTTTATATGTAGAACATGTAGCAGTAATGCTAAGGAAAGTTTAATTAGTCTCTGAAAGTACATGATAGGAATAGAGTTAGATACAGATAAGCATATAATTATTTCCATTTTTAGAAAATCGATCATTAAACACGCACTGAATGTGAAGCAAATTGTGTATGAGTACTATAACATGTAATACAATGCTTATTGCATCTTATATATTGTTGTTAAATTGAAAAGCTTCTTAAGATAGGAAGGACAAATAACTATTATCCTACAAACTGTTACTATAGCAAAAATTCCAAAAACTGATAAAATATATCCTCTTGAAACTTTTATGAGTAAAGGTTATATCTAAAATGAATGTTTTCCTTCTGATGGTTATGAAGATAATAAATAGCCTCAAAATCCAGATGAGAGATCATTAATATCACAGGGGGAATATCTTGTTCCAGAGTGACAATACTCTTTTCAAGTCATTCTGAGCAGAGCACAATCAATTGTCATTGCCCTGGAGAATAAGGACACAGTCTACAGAGTGATGCTCTCAATGGGAGGTGTGATAGTAGAGGTGCCACTGAATACTCCTCTGAAGAGTTTCATGCTGTATATTAGATAATCCTTTCTTAGAGTTTTTTAATTTTTGTATTTAAAGAAAGACAGAGACATCTAATCTAAAATAAATACTAGAATGGAGATTGCAACCCTACAGTACTACTGTGGCTATTATGCATTAAATACATTTGAAACTTGACAGTATGTGGCAAAACACAGAGTAGGTCGAATTTATAACCTTTGCTCATTGCTAAAAAATTAAAATCATATTTACACAAAAGGTAAATTATACTTTTCAAGAACAGAATAACAGTGATTACCCCATAATGAATTTTGGTGTAAAAACATGGTACAGGTGGCTTATGGAGACAATCTCATCACCACAGCGAAACTTCCCACGCTTCTTCAACTTGTCAAGGTAGCTCAGTTTTATTTTAGAAACAGCTTTTCAAACTTTGGAAAAATGGAAATTCTATTGAAAGACTAGTGGACCACAAATAGTCCCACACTCAGACTAGAAGAACTCAGCATAGGCAAAGAGAAAAGCATGCCTGTGGTAACCAGTTAACATAAGCCTTGCACATATGTAGGGCATTGTTTGAGACCATCAGTGTTCAAAACACTATTGGAGTATTTCATAAGCCAGGTTCCACAGCCACTTCATATCTCCCATAGTGCAGTGTAGAAAAGAGAGAAAATTGCCAAGACAAAAAGATCCAGCTATGACAGCAGGATGCAGAGGTTTCTCCCAGTACAAAACAAGACATAAGAAGAGATTCCCTTTTAGCAGAAAAACAGAGTGACTTGAACAATCCTAGCAACAAATCCCTCATTTTGGTTTGTTTGTTGAAACAAAATCAAGTGCAAAAAACTGTAAAAAGCATAAAGATGTCAGTTTAATGGAAATGACTGAATGATAGCATTTATGCTAAAATTTCCCAGCTACCTCATCTTGTTATTGTGATATTTTAGTTGACCTCAAAGTATTATTAGTGATAGAACTCAGAATGTTTTTAATAAACCCTCACATAGTATGACTAATTAGTGGACTGATTATAAATACATGACTGCTATGCCAATTAATAAAAGCCGTTGGAAATCTAAGTCTCATAGGCTTATTTTAAAAATCTGAAGTAATAACTGGCTTAGTACAATTAATAATAGCTTTCTGCATCCAGTCCACTTATAAAAAAATAATTAAATGAATAAATAAACAGAATTAAAAAACAAACCACCTCTTAGTACTTAAAAGACACTCAGACAGGCCAAAAGAGATGCCAGAACAAGAGATCTACTGGTAAGTGTGGTGTTTTCACTGATATTTGAGGCATACTGCTTATAGGTAAATTGTGAGATTGCTACTTGAAAGATGTGTTTCTATTAAGCCAAAGACAGAGTGCTGAGACAGACTGACAGCCAGTTCGTGCAGTTCCAGTATGAATAGAAAAAGTGAATTTTGACAAGGATTTAGGCGCTCTTCTACGCTGATGAATTTGAAACATTTAGATAGCAAAGTTGTCATTAAACCAGTACTCCCAGAAGGCATTTCCCCTTTTTCCTTTTTTTGCAAGCTTTCACATCTCTGGTCTGTTATATGAAATAAATGAGGCAGTCCAATCATAACTTACATAGTGATTGGTAACAGAATGACAAACAGATACCTACAGATTGAGGAAAGCCATTGCAGAGTTCAAGTTTAGTAACATCAAGCTCTGAACAGAATAAGACTTGATAAAAATGTCCCATTATTAGTGTGTTTTATTTACTTAAAATAAATGCGTCATGACCACTTTGAAAATTATGGGAAAAAAAATAGCAATAAAACAATGGAAAAATATGGTCTGAAAAGATACTACTTTCAACAAATGACAGTAAATTTGGTCACACACCACACATTTGATTTTGAGGAAGACATTACTGAGAAGCTCTGAAAATTTGTTTTCAGAATTGGAAGCATGAATGTAAAATTAGAATTTAGGTTTTTTACTCCAAATAGACCAGAAATTAAGGGGATTAGTCAAGCTGAAGTTTGGAAAATTAAGCCTTTGTACATGGAGGTAGAAGCACAATACACAATTGCAGCATGTGGGAATGTGGCATAGGCTCAGCTACTCAGGCAAAGTACTGGAGTTGTTCAGCACCAAACATTAGGTGCATGAACATTTTCTTGCCCATCATCTGTTTAGATTACAGAAATAAAAATCACGTGTTCTAAAATAAAATGCATTACCTATTTTTGTAAATATTTAAGAAACTAATGATAAAAGTTAGGAGACACATATTACTATTTCTCTTTCTCACTCCATTCCCAAGTGCCACAACATGAAATTTAGACAGCTTTGGAAAAAAGGCGATGGTAAATATACACAGACTGAGAATATAGTTTCCCTAGCAACAAAAAGATCCGAGAACAACTCATTCCTTCAGGTTGCAATTCAGTTTATGAGCTTCCACATCTGCTTGCATAGGAATGAGGCACCTGGGATTACATTTCTAGAATGATGAGTGAGAAATTAGAGAACAATAGACATCACAGAGCTAATTTTGTGCTGTAATGAAAATGAGTCCTCTGATGTTCATTGTCATGGACCACCCAGAACATCTGAGGACACTAGGATTCATGCCCTGATTAAGCATCAAGCCTTTTACCTACTTACCTTGGCAGGAGCCAAGAGCTACAAAAAAAAACAAAGAGGATGCTCTCCTGCTTTGCACTAATAAGAGTTAATAGACTATTTTGTTAAACAAAACATATGCATTCCTTCCTACTAAGGAAGAATACAAACCAGGGGAAGGAGCTAATATGGAAAGTCAGATGGTGATTAGGCACTTCTCTTTGCTATTTCAAAGAACAACAGGTGCGAAAAATCTAATTTGCTAAACAACTTCACTTAACTTCCAACATGTGCAGAGTTACCTCTCCTCTGCAGGCTTGGATTGAGGGAATTTACAGTGATAAGATAATTTTACTTCCTAATGACTTCTCTGTAAATACCTAGTGTTTGCATTTATTCACTACATGCAAATGGTTTGTATGGATGCCATCACTCCATATGGCTTGTTTTATTCAGCCCCATCGTCCACAGGCAAACTATAACATCTAGACTGCAATTGGTACATCTGAGAAGTAAGTGAGCTTTCAAAACTTGCATTCAATGCCTTTTATTCAGCAGCCATATGGTATTATTCCAGTTCAACAGACTGACATTGTTTGCCTCATTGTTACAAAGATTATTATGTAGGTCACTCTGAAAGTAATGCCTCCTATTTACTTCCATGGAAACTACATCTGGTACAAAGAGCACATAACACTGTTTGATATAGCAAATTCTCAGCCACAAGACACCATCTACCTACTTAATCATCACCATGAAAAAAAGTTTGCAGGTCATGCTTATAAAAATCATCACAAACAGAGGTGAGCCCACTGTCGTTGTCACCACTACCCACTACTGCTCTGTGCTCACACCCACTGTTAGGTCTCCATATGTGTTCACCAAGTGTTGAGGATTGTCAGTGGGTGCCATTTTTCCTGCATGGAAGAATTCAGTGACACACTTTTGCTTCATTCACACTTCCATGCCTGAAGTCATACTGTCAGACTGACTCTGTGCTGCCATTTGTCATACAGCAAAAAAATGGAATATTAGTGGGAAGGTTTAACCTCTAATGCTAACCACCAATATCCACCTCTCCTGTTGTGGACTAACATCATAAAATAGGAGATGCTTCTTTTGGAGCAGCAATTATAGTGTGGATTAATTTTGTAGATCAAACGGTGTCTAAAGTTTTGTTCTAGAATTTTTTGTTGTCATTATTGTTTTGTTTCTAAGAGCTTCTAATATTCTCTCATATGTTAAAGTGAATGCATGAATGAATGCAATATTGCTTCTTCACCCACTAAATGTGTTCCATTTCTGTCTAAATACCCTTGTAGATTTTTAATGTGTAAAAGTGTGCTGTAAGCTGTTATACATATAACTGGAATAATCCATAGAATCTGTCTTCTGAACAAAAACACCATTAGTTGCTTGCTATGGTGTGGCTCTTTTCAATCTATCAGATAATATTTTTATAAGAGTTTTTTAAACACAAGTCCCAAGAGTATTCCAGAAAGCATAGGGAATATTTATTTATTTACTATCTCCTATAGATCTTTTGTAGCCATTTTTCTAACATAGACAGCCATCAAGACACTCTATCAAACAAGGAAAAAGAAAAAAAAAGCACCAATTTTACAGTCTGATTTAAGGTTGTTGGGAATTTGATTCAATAGCATTCCATCAGTTAGAGTTTTTCACCTTTTGTACTCAGACATAATGAAAAGTTCAAACTTTTCGAATAGCATTAAATGGATTCAACATTTACGTGTCAATAACCAGATAATATTTAAGTGAAGTTCTTCTCTTAAACCTCTCATGTGAGCACTTCATCTGTGACCCCTCTTACCACTGTACGTGACTGTACTTGTAGGAGCTTGATACTGTGCTTCTTTTCATGCAGCGAATGCAGGTGGAACATTCCCCACAAAGACCCAGAACATATTCACCTGAAGGTGAATACAAAGGGTCTTTCTTTCCATATTTATTAACACAAGCTAAACTTATGTAATCATAAGTGTAGCTTCCTATTACATTGACTGTGCACCAGATTTAGGAGAACGAAACAAAAAGATTTTTCATCTAACACATATTTTGAAAAGTCAAGTACTTCACATTGTACAACAAATTTCTCTGTACCTTTTCAGGTTTTCAGTCTCCAGGATCTGTTTCACAGCACAGTGTAACTCATGACAATGTGTGGGGAAAGCTGTTAAATCCAAAATGCTGCATTTAAAATGATTCCTGAGAAACGTTTCAACAAAAGCAGAATGTAAAGTGGAAATAAACCCTGCATTTTAGTTTGCTTTTTTTGTTGTTTTTTTTTTAAATTTCTTACTTGTCTATGTTCAACTACCAGTCTTTCTGGGGGTTTTATCCTCCCAGCAACTTAGGAGCAGATCCTTGTTTTACTGTATCACCACCTACTGTGAGAAAACCTTCCATCAGATATCCTTTATTATCTTTCTTACTCTATAAATTTCTCTATATTGTGAAAAGTAAGTAACTAAACTGTAACCTTTGTAATTTCTACAGCAGAGTAAAGCTATAAATATTCAGGCATTATTGCTAAAGTACCTTTCAATCCAAAACTGATTTTCCCAAGTTTGCTCCCTGGTAGGACTTCCAGAAAAGCTGACCCCAAAAGTCTGCAGTCTTCCTCGCTGAGCCTTCATACCCACCTGCCACTTAATTACTCCTATATGCACTACAGTTGTGTAAATTTGATCAATAGGAAAAAGTTAACATCCCTGTTCTTTATTTTTCTTCTTTGTAAATCCCGCTTCTGAGCTATATTGTCTAAAAGTGTTGACAAAATTAAAAGGAACAGAGAGCCTGATATACTTTCTTAATATTATGCTCTACAGATGAAGGAAAATGTAATGTAGAAATGTACACATAGCTTGAGTTAAGGGCAAGGCTGTGCTCAAAAATATATCTGTCTGGATACCTGTGTCAAGACACGTGGAAAAAGATAATCTTGTAAGACTAAATGGAAAAAAAAAAAAAAAAAAAGGAAAAGAAAAATTAAAAGAAAAAGTTTGCTACTCAGTGCACTGACTTTTCATCAATCCTGAAACAGAAACTGGAAAACATGGAGTGAGAGAAACTGTTCAGAGCTTAATCTGATTATATGAGTTAATCTGAGAGAAAATATTATTGGCACAAGCAATAAAGAGAAGAAGTATCAATAAAAGTACCAATTATAAGCTTCATAGGACATTAGACATATAGGCACACAATCGCCTGGGGAACACCAAGGGCTGTTAAAGGTGGGAAGAATTACAAGGCATTACAAGATCGATAGCATTAGAATGACATCCTCTCTAGGATTTGCTTTGCTAGTAGGGAAAGCATCCCGTGCCCCTTGACCTTGGAAGTAAGTAATATATGAGTAGACTTAGAACAAAAATAATTTGTAGTCCTACTCCAAAGCTGCATTTATCCAACACTGGGCTGCTGCATGGGGACTCCTAAACAACCCTATCAAAAAGGTTCGTTTAACTCTATAGTGCTTTTCTTCCTGACTCTCCAGTAATTTCCCTCTATTGCCCCATCTCATTCCAAATACAGAGCTAAACTCTGATAAACACTTCCATGCTGTCCCCAGTTCCATTGATTTTCTATCATAATCTGCTATTTATTAAAAGACTGCCCTCTTAATTTCCGTGTTGGCTGTTAATTCTGTTAAATTAGCACCCCACATACAATTTGTTCTCTATGGTATCCTGCTATTTTCATGTCACTACATTGTTAGTGGTACCATAGGTCAAGGTGGGCCATCTGTATATACATCATTCTCCCTTTGTAACACATTGCAGTCTGAAACTTCTCATGTTATCTTGTTAGTGGTGCCACAGGTCAAGGTTAGCCATCTGCATGCAAACCCTAATTCATAAATCCAGTGGGTATCTGAATTTCAGAAGCCAATAAAGGCATGCATTTCAATTTCAAGGCACATCTCTCCATACGCAACCCTTGAAAATTGGGACTTAAAGGTCAACAATGCAGATGTTTGTGAAAAATGTTTACTTATTGACAAGGGGGTGTTTAGAACGTCATTATTAGACTTCTGCATGCGTTGTCGGCAGATTTAACACCTCAGTGTTGCTACTCCAGCTATTTTCTATCTTCCAACAGATTAAGCTTATTTTGTCTTGTCAAAAAAGCATTTCCAGTTTTCTTCCTAAATACAACTTCCTTTAGTTATATTCAGTAGAAAGATTAATCTAATGCTAAGATACATTCACATTCTTTTGAATAGGAAACATGCCAATAATTGCTGGTTTGCAACATTTAGATGTAACGTTGTGGTGGTTGCTAATATGTTGGTACTTATAGCATTATTTAACTGTGAGCTAATATTAAAATTGTCTTCATCCCATTTCATTCAGCTGCAGATAACTATTTTAATCACAAACTAAAAATGCTACTTCTATTATTTAGAAGTCAGAGTTAAAATACAGTTTTGATTTTCATGCACACTTATTTTTCACTAGTTATTTCAATCATTTAACCCCACACTCCACCACCACATGGGCATAAATCTCTTTCTTGAGTTAGAATTACCAACTTTACAACTTGAAAACAAGCAAACAAATAAAAATACAATAAGTGAATATCTTTTCAAATTTCTCAAAGACTCTTTTTGTACTCAGATAACATCAGAATAAAATCTATTTGGCAATCTCACATCTACAACTTCTTAGATCTCTTTTCTCTGCCAGTTCTCATCTTTATGCAAATATTAGAACTCCATAGAGCATAAATATATCATCACTTTAATGTATAAAAGCTATTTTATAAAAGAGCAATTTGGGTGAAAACTATGAGGAAGAAGGTGTTTCACACATGGTCAAGACCATACCTAGCAAATACCAACATCTCTATACATTTATGGGTCCTTCCAGCTAAAAAGTACTGCTCATGATTCAGTGAGACCAAAACACATTACACAGAAAACCAGCCTCCAATACTGCATTCAGCTCAAAAATACTTTGAAATCTAAAGAACAAATAATATTCTTATTATTTTACACTTCCTCTTATTCTGCCATCATAGAAAAGAGTCATATTCATTTACACACAGTGTTCAACATTTCCCAAATCTTATACAATCAAAAAAGTACTGCGTTTTGGGTTGTGAATACAGTTAAAAGTTTTTCAACAGAAACTGTACAGTCCTATACTATAAAGCCCTAAGGAGCATTTTTGAGAACACAGATGGTAAATTTAAAAACTGCTCCATTATTACTAGTTTTAACTATCCAGCCAAATGGTCCCTGTCATGGCTATTAATCAAGGTAGGAACAACTGCACGGTATAATTACATAAGGGTCAGTACAGGTGAAAATTTTTCTTTATTATTATTTTTGCTTCAAATTCTGCAAGCGGTAATCACATAGCATGTATCACTGTCTAATTAAGTGATTTTAGGGGCTTGGGAACATCCCAGCCTCAAGGAAGGGAATTAGAAGACCAAATGATTTATTTTGTGGTTCCTCATTGTGCATACTGCTTTCAGTGCATTTCTATGAAAAAAAAAGCAAAATACAACTTTAATGAAAAGGTATATCTAACATCATTTCTAAAGAGACAAGAATACCATTTAGATCAGCTGGAGCAAAATCTAAAATAAGACCTGAAACCTTAAAATGTAGTCAGGTACTGGCTTGAAACAATCTATTAGTGGCAACCGCTCCAGAAGATAACATCATGCTAAAAGGCAAAAATTCAAATATGTAATAGAAAAATCATATGAGAAAAAATAAAGTTATATTTAACTACTTTTACAATAAGAACTTTGTCTAAAAAAATACTGTTGTAGTAAAGAAAAACTAGAAAATTCACAAAAAAAGGTACTGATAAACCAAAAGCAGGAAGCTAACTGGGTAATTCAAGGAAACTCACTGTTCTCAGATCTCTTTATAAAAACGTTATCTGGTCTCACATTAATACTGCTAGTGATCTTTCTTCTTAAATTTAGAAATACTTTTCCTTCCTTTCTGTGAAACATAAACTATGGCCACCACTGATGAGAATGCATCATTTTTTCCCAGTCTCTTCACATAATGTAGCTTTAAAATGTTTCAGAAATAAAGCATGAACAATATTCCAAAAAAGTTAGGTGATTTATTAGCTTAGCGATCCAAAGCAAATCAATTTAAGTAGACAAAACATGGAGGTTTTTTATTTGTTTGGTTGTTTCTTTTCTTGCTTTGGAAGACATTAATGGCTGTATTTTTTTGTTGTGTACGTAAATGTTTTACCTATAAAAAATCTCCTTTTTACTCAGACATATTTCAGTCATAACGTAGTACAGAAGTTCTTTTCAGGAATGAAACTTCATTTTCACTTGAAGTTGTTAAGCACAGGTATATCACACACACATAATTACATATATATATGTGTGTGTGTGTGTGTGTGTGTGTGTGTATTATTTATATTATATTAAATATATATATTACTATTATTACATGTATAACATACATATAATTGTAATATACAATTTGAGTAAGAATGTACACTATGACACTTCAATCACTTTACCTCAGGATGAATGCGATAGATCTCCTCTCTTTTATATGGATTTGCTTATAACAATATTGCTAGCAATAGAATTTCTAAGAATGTTCATAGAAATTCAAAATTTTACTCTCATTGATATAGCAAGCAAACTTGAAACTTGAATATTAAGTGAAATGAATACTCATGTACTTATTTCTCTGCTACACAGAAAAGCTGTCCCAAAATTCATTTATTGATTTGTCTTATTCAGAGCTTCTCTTCCAGACTATGAACCAAGAGTTTTGCCATCCTCTTATTGAAAAAGTCATTTTACATCTGGATGAAAGTCACACATTTTTACTGTAAATTGTACTTTTCATTATATCATTTTTATAACATTAAGATAAATGTTATATATTTAGCAATATTTTATATATTTTTCAAAAATACTAATTTCTGATTTCTTATGTACTCCACGTTTCCACAAAGATTTTATTAGGTACATCAAGGGCACAGGAAACTCACAGTGCATTTGTTTCATTAGATCAGTGACTTGTTCAGTGGCAGAATTATATATAAATGAGAGAATAGGGTGTATCTAAGTCAAATCATTCAACAGGAAAGATGCCTAGAGAGTATCTACTGCACAACATCTAGATAATTGCTCTGTTCAGGAGAGTTATTTGACAATTCTTTGATAGAATAGTTGCTGAAAACTGCCCAAAGTTATTAAGCAGAGCAAACTCCAGCCAGTCCTCCGTGGGCTTTTTTTGTTTATTGTTTTCCCTACTTTGGGAAAATAGAAAAAGAAGCTATAACCTTCCAGGTGAACTGGATGGCATACAAACAGAAAATATCTACTTGACACCGTTTTCTAGGCATACACATAGTTAATTTTAAATGCAGTAGGAATTTGAGGAAAGTAGCAGAAAGTACTTTTCCTTGTTAACTCTGGCATATTCCTTTCTTTATAGAAAGGCAAATTTAGATTCAGAAAGCATGAAAAACAGAATTAACTTTCTCTGTACAGGCAGTACTTTAACTTTCTGAAAGAAAGATTTCTTTAATTTTGCTTCATTATTTAGAAGGTAAGTTTGAGCTGAAGCAAAGTTGAAATTCTTTCCTTTGTATTAATGATTTTTTTAAAAAGCTTTCAATATACATATTTATATATATAAAGGAGAGAGTGACTCACATAATAGCTTAATAGGAATAGGAACAAAAATATGTATGTGAAATTCAGACAGGTTTTGTCTTCTGCTAAAAATTACTAGGATCTTCATTTTCTACCTCTCAGGAAACTTTCTGACTCATTTTTACTGGTCACATTGTATCAGTAAGTATCTGGATATCCAATTTCCCACTTCCTTCAGAGATCCTGTAACCATTGAAGTAGATCATACCTATTTTATATAAGCATCTTACAAAATGAGGTGAAAATGTAATAGGACAGATTGAAAGAACAGCACTGCACTCTAAAAGCAGCAAAGCACAGACAAAGAGAAGTATCCTTGCAGTGGGGATATTCTTTTAAGATCAGATATATTGCTGCCTACAGAAAGAAAAATAAATTAAATCTCCCATATCCTGGAAGTAATGCTGCAATTTCTTAGAATTAGTGAGAACTGGAACTAGGTGTCTAAAGATGTTTTTCCTCATACTCAAAACCATTTGGCAAATTTAATCCTATTTTACATTTAATTCTAAGATGACAGAAAACTCCTGTCCTAGCAGCACCACCATTTACCACAGTGCAGTTGAACACACCTGGAGCTTGTCGAGAATGATGACTGCTGAGGTGGGAGTCTTTTGCTTACTCTGCAATGCTTATAGCACCCCAAAGAATTCAAATGGAGATTAAAATATCTCAGAATTCACCTTAGAGACTGCACAGCCAATGAAGGATAAAAAGTCCTCAGGTATGTCAGCTGACAATAAGCAATGCAGAAGAGCCCAGAAATGTACCTACACAACCCGCTACATGCAACAAGTTATCTTTAACCAGACCAAAGTGTCGCAAAAAAGGATGGTGGCTATAGCAACTGGGCTCCATTGAATCGGTGAAGAGACAGTATTGGGATAGTTCCCACTAACTGTTTTTAATAAAACATCTTTCGAACTCATGTTTCCAGTTGTTAAGTTCTCCAAGCTCCCTACTTCAATGGCAGCAAAAGCACTTGAGAAAGCTTGTTTTCTCTGCTTCGTGGCATGCACACACTTTCTATGTAAAAGTTACAGCTGAAGTCAGTTAGAACATTGGAGCCATAGACCCAGCTTTCAAGGTCTCTGCAGGTTTGTACAGAAGGCTTGTATGCTGAAGGAGGCTCAACCTCCCTTGTTTCAATGAATTCAACAGATTAAGTCGATCAAAAAATAAATAAATAAAACAAACCTTATTATTCATGAAATAACTGGTTCTATTCCAATTGAATATTTTTCCATATTTTTGTCATAATATTATTTCTAGCCATTTGTAACGCATGTTTATAAGTTCTCCCGTTGGGCATTGCAAAACTGAATGTAATTAGCATCACAAAAAAAGAATAATTAAATAATTAAGTCACACACTCTTCTAAAGAGAAGAATGTTTGGTACCTAGATTTTGAAGAAATGCATTTTATTTATTCCCTCTTCTTGCAGTGAGCATACAGCAGCATTCAAACATGACAAGAACCATGAGAATATTCTCCTGCTACCAAAATAACTAATTCTAGAGATCTATGTTTAGTGATGACAATGTATATAGAAGTGGGAACAATAGCTCCATGTAGATAAAAACTGCATGAGGTTATTAATTCTGTCTTGCAGCATGTACATCACCAACCAGCTGTAAAAGCAGAATGTCTTACACCATGGATAATGGATGCAAAACTAGAACACATTACTTACATTACTATGAATTTTCAAAAATTTGCATTTAGATCATAGCATGGTAATATTTTAACACTGTTGTGACTGGATAGGATTTGACATTCTATCCTAGTTTTAATTCTGTAATATCAAATATACTTTTGTATAACTAATTAAAGTTTATCATCAGTGTAACTCATAAGGGTAAATAACTTTCACAAGTGTAAGATAAAAATACTAAAGAAATAAAATGCTTTCTATTTTCTTTCCTGGCCTCTCTACAGTAGGATATATGGCATCTATATTTTTTTGTAGGATAGTTAACATAAAATTGAAATCAAAATTCAGATCTAAAATGTAATGTAGAAATTTCTACACATTTCTGTGCTCAACAAAATATCGAATTAATTTTGATTTGAAATTTGTTTAGAAAAACTGCTGATTTTTAAAGATTGTAAAGTGAGCAAAACTTTTTAACCTCCCAAAGTTATCATTCCATATTCCCAATAGATTCTTACGGATTCATGAAACACTTCAGAAACATTCTAATCCACTTTGCAGTTTTCAAAGGATTATTCCTTTATTTGTTGGTCTTTGTCCTCATATAACCCATCTTTTTTAATGCATAGCATTATGAACAAAGGCAAAAGTTGTTCAGCCTAAGAAAATAGAGTTCTTAACAGGAAGTTTCGGCACTTTCAGGAGGAAATTGTTGCTTATATATAATACGACATTACACCCAGAAAAGTAAATTTGTCCACATTTCAGTGAAACATCATTGATTATAGTTCTGAAATTTAATTGAGAACCACGCAACATGTAAGTGATTGTTAGGAAATTGTTGTGAAGACCATCTCTCACACACCTGCCCAGAAGATCAGTGAACACTGAATGTATGATGTATTAATGTTAGAGAGGATAAAAGGAGGGAAGAAAAAAGATAATTGACCATAGTGTCACGAGTAGCTTTTTGATTGCTACAAAACAGTAATGGCACCTGTCTAGTAACTAGTATGGAGAAAGCACAAAAGAGTACTACATTCTGAAACTCATATTGCTTTTCCATTGCCACATTAAGAGCGATATTTAGATCTTTTAAAAACATTTTCTATGTTCTTCAGTAGGTGGCCATGTAAAGATGGTGAATATGCTTGAGAAACAGATTCTGAAAACCATCTATAATTTTCATTAAACTGTGACTGTAGACTGCCCTCAATGCATACTAACATTGCACTGATGGAAGTTGGAACGGATTAATGCTGTCTCACTCATAATGACTGACAGAAAGAGTAAAGAACACAGGCTTCCTAATTTGTGTTAGGCCACCAATACCACCTAAATGCACATGTCCTGCACTTCACAGTAAGTAAGTGAATCTCAAGTTCAAAAGATGCCACTCTACTTTTCTAATAGGTGTGACTGACCAGAAGTAGATTCATTGAAAAACTGCCATATCAGGTGAAAAAAAAATAGCACTGTGCAACAAAATTTAGCAGTTTTCTGTTTGGACAAGAAGGAGTTTCATTCTGTTTGACAAATGTCTTAAGAAGTTGTTGGACTTCAGCTACAGTCTTACCTCATTAGAGTAAAAATTACTGTTACAGAGCCAGACAAAATGGGTGCTGCACTCTGAATAAAATCAAAAGAGCTCAATAGAAGAAATGTCATGCTGGCCTAGGATGTAACATCTACAGTCATATAATAGTCCTTTATCTTTCTCTCTGATGTGTTGAAACTTAATCTTAAGGTAGTCTGCAGGGCATATATTTTTCTTTTTGAATTGGGTTTGTGAATAACAAAACACCTGCATCCATATAGAGTGTTTTAATATTTATCAACTACTGCAAAAGATCTGACTTGAGTAACTAATTCAGATTTACTGTGACCTAAAACTTATCAAGGTGGAAAGATGGAGGTCTAGTTGATTTCACCTGCAGAGCTTTGTTCCATCAACTGACTTTTATATTAATCCAAGTATGGAAAAGTCTTTAAAATTATTGCTAACTGAGAGATCAAAATAATGACCAGTGTTTCTATGCCTCATCTGTCAACAAGACAGAAAGAATTAAATTTCTCATTTAATGAAACAACATACTAATGAGCAACAAAAGCCTTGCCGAGAAAGATGGTAGACCAAATTATATATTCATAATGTTAAAAAAAAACTTTGTCATTTGATGAAGTAGTAGTAGTAGTAATTGAAGTAAAATTCACAGAACTATAAAAATGTTTTTTGTCAGGCAATTCTAGAGTCCAGACTCCTAAACAAAGTGGATCTATCCCCAGATGAAGTCAGCTGAGGCCTTGAAATGTTCTAAGAACAAGATACCACAATCTGCTCCATTTCAGTACTAGTCCATAAATGCAAATATTCTTTCCAAGTATCCAACTTTAACATTCCAAGGTGCAATTTGAGGCTATTGCTTCTTCCTTCCATCTATCTCTAAAGAGGAGAATTTGCATTCATCACTTTTGCCACACTTTGAAGTAGCTATAGGATTTTATTTTCTAGACTAAATAGACTTACTTATCTCAGTCTTTTCCCATCAGAATGTGTCTTAGGCCCCAAATCATGGGCTCTTCCCCCCCACAGAAGCCAAAGATCAAAAACTGATGATCTGTGTCTTCACCACTGATGAGCAGAGATGAATGAATCTAGTCATTTCTACTAGTCATCCTCAACCTAAGGAAATATACTCAGTGTTTTTCCCTCTTTCATATGAGAATGCACATGCAGTTTATGCTATCTGTTGGTTCCACTCACAAATTTCCCAACATCCCTCTGGACTGAAGCTCTACACTTTGGTGTGTCAGTCACTTCCTCCTATTTGCTGTCATCCACAGATCTGATATAAGTTCAGTTTGTCTCATGACCCAAGTCAGTGATGAAGATACTAAATAACTTTGGTTTCAGTGCTGAAACCTAGAGCACTCTTCTTCAAGAAACCAAATGGACGCTTATGCATTGATTACTACATTTGAAACACAAATTTTCTGTCAGTGTACAGTCCACTTAATTTGCAGGTCATATTATCTCAGCTTCCAAGAGAAAATGCTGTGGCAGATGCTCTAACTAAAATTAAGGTATCTTGCACGTCTCAGTCTTTCTGCTTTCCCTTCCTCATTTCATTGTAGAAAGCAATTACGTCAAGCATGATTTAGCCTTCATAAATCCATGCTGACTACTCCTGACGATCTGTTTGCTCAACCAGCCAAAATTTAGACAGTTATTAAAAGGATGTGAATCTACTTTATGCAGAAACTTACTAAAAAGCAGGACGAATTTGCCATTCATTGACAAAGCATGGACAATTCCAACAGATTCTAAACACTAAGGACAGATATCTAAACCATGAAATTTGTAATGAACTTGTGGTATGTGGCTATTAATACAGGATTGTTAAAATGTATATCACCTGAGAGAATACTTTAATACTAATTAAGCTTTATAGCACACCATAATTCTAATGACTCATGGCTCAGTTACAAAGAAGAGCATTTGCTAACACAAGCTCTTACTCATGCTGACTCCATGGCTCAGAATCAGAAATCATTTATTACTACTATTAATTATATGTTTGATTCTCTCTTTCTAAGGAGAGTTTGAGAGTTAGTTCTAAAACTCTAATTTAAAACCTAGTTTCATACATGTTGCTGTATGGAAGGAATGTTTTTCAGACAAACATCCTTGCTGAAATTCCTGGATAAAGACATAGTTCATACAATAGCATGCATTCATCTGAAGACAAAGCTATTTCGTTTTAAGCTAGAAGACATTTCCTGTAAGGCTACTGCTTCTCCTGTAACAGCAGTGTTAATGAATGACAATTAGAAAGCAGATGTTCAAGTACAACTTTTAGTAAACTTCCTCACTTTACAATCAAAACTTGCCAGCTTAGGAAACTCCAAGGACTGTTCCAGAGATTTTTGATTTCATTGTGCAAGCCCTCTATCATTTTAATTTTCTGCTCTGATCCATTGAGCAGACTGAATATAGTCAGGATTACATCATTAGACAGATCTCTGTGGTAAATTGAGATAACTATTACCTTGATTATGTTATATACCTCTCTACAGCCCATTGATATATCTCTCTAGCAGCTGATTAAAGAGGAAAGAAATCACAAAATTAAAGCAACTTCCAACACTAACAGAAAGATTTACAAAATGTATTCTGGAAGCCTAGTAAAGCAGGAAATTATATTTCAGAATCATTTGTACACTTGATTTCCAAAATGCATCAAAATTCACCATTAACTAATCTTTTCATTTTTCTAATGAGGAAAATTTTGTGTCTCTAAATTTGATAATTCCTTTCAAAATCCAGAAATAACATTTTTCTAATCGTCTTTAATTACAATTTAAAAACAGTATCACTGAGCATGTCTTTGCCAATCCAGTTACAGTGATGTTACAACATGCCACTCTGAACAGTATATAAGAAAAAAAATTAACATAGGAGCAGAGGGGTGAAGAGTTACAAATAAAATTTAAGAGTTGTGATGAAAAGGTTTGAGATAGGAAATCATCCAGAGCTGGAAAAGGCATTTCAAATATCTGTGCTCTTTCAAAGACATGCAAATGACTAAAACCTAAGTGAAAGAGTGGAGAGGAAATAGTTTCACTGGTTTTAGGTGAATACAGTCTCTAGCAAAGAGCTGAACTTATTCAAGAGAAAATTACCTGCCAAATCGTGTGTATCCTAACATTTTATTAAAGTAATGTGAGTCAAGTGGAAAACATTCTATATCAATTATTAGTCTGACAATTACCATTTAGACAGTTAGGGTTTACATTTCTGTTACCTATAGGAAAGTCCTAATTATACTGGAAAATCAGATAACAGAAATTACCACTAAGAATTCAACTGTGATGGCAACAGAGTTTAGAAATTTAGACAATAATAATGCAAACATTTGACTTATTGATGCTAGCAGATGTATTTAATGTAATTGCTGCCACTTACATGACTCATCAAAGTTAGTTTATTAAATTTTGTATTCAAGGAATAAAAAGACACCGTGCAAATAAGTACTTCCATATTTTCCAATGGAGAAGGACATGCATACCTACTCTGAACCAGATTCTCAAACTGAATACATTTCTGGATATTTTTTTCCCCAGTTAATGGAATGAAGATCCACATCTCCATTTTCCTCTCTTCTCTTGGACCTCTCACCAAAAAATTCAGAAAGCAGATGGAAAACCTAACAAGAAAAATATATTTCTTCCACATCATTCAATACAACAAGTATATCCCACTGTAAGAGACAGTGGAAAAAGGAACTTAATCTGTGCTTTGTAGAAGAGATAAGAACAGTATTTCCTAGATATCACATTGCCAATGTCCATTCCGAACTCAGTATTATTCTGCCTTGCTCTCTCACAGTTTAGAAGTCATGAGGATACATAAGAAGGTTTTCGTATCAACTCCCATTTAATTTCATTTGAAATTTTTCCTACAGTAATACCACTCAGATTCACTACTCAACTGAAATGCACTTTATTGAATTCAAAATAATTAGTCATTTAATATATATTCCTTTAGAAAAACTGCATGTTGTACCTGCATAGGCCTATGAATTTTGTTTCAGAAAAATGTGCTCTAGTCACACTAATCTTTTTCACACCTCACTGCCATACAGAGGACTTGCATTAGCTAGGATTACTTAAACTTTCAAATTCATTGCAAGTATGACTGATGGAAGGATCTGGACTATTTAATTTTCTATTCCACTACTTCACCTTTACAAAAAATTTTCTTCCCCAAAATTGAAAAATTCACGTGCCTACTTTTTTAGAGTACAATGGTTAGATGGACCAGGACAAGATATCCTTACTACTCACCAGAATGTATTTTATTGCACTTCTATCCTGTGAATCCAGGTAAGCACAAGGAGATGCTGAAAGGGGTGAGACTGTTTAGTCTGGAAGAGCAAATGTCCAGCATGGATCTAATTAATGTTTAATAATACCTGAAGAGAGGATATTAGGGAGCTGAAGCCACTCTATTCTCAGTGGTATGTTGTGACAGGACAACATACAATGGGCACAAATGGAAGTACATGAAATTCCCATATGAATATAAGAAAGCACTTTTTTTTTACTATGAGGGTGTTCAAACTGGAACAATTATCTATCTGTTCTTCTTTATGGAATATCTTATAAAACAGCTGGCATTTTGACATGGAAAATATAATTTCAGAAGGAAGTGTGGTCAAAAACAACCTTTATTCTCTTTATTTTGGAATAAATCATGATCTGTTGTCTCAAAATACACACCACTGAATCATTTCGTAAATTTTTCTTATTAGTAGCTTAGTATTTTGAGTCCTTAATTTCTATGCATTTTCTAATGCATTATATTTCATAATGGTTGATTAGAATATGAGGACACTGATCATTTAATAAACTTCCTTCCATCCATGAATCCTTGTCAACTTAAGACAAACAACTTCACAAATACTCCTTAAAATCTACATGAAATATATTCAAATTCCAGCATCTAAGGTAAATTCATGTACTTTCAATTTCTGCTCTCTTACTTCAGCAGGTAGTACAAATTCAAATTACCTAAAAGATACAGATAAATTTTATCTAAACCATATAAGTATGTTTCACCTAATGTATCAAAAGTAAATGAGCATTAAATGCATATGATATTAAGGTCTATTATACTTAAGAGAAGTGCCAGCAGTTACTTATCCTCCAATTTTTAATTCGATATAGAGGTATAGTCAAATATTTACCCGTAATTGAAAAGTGATTGCTACAATACTGTAATAAAAAGCATCATGCAGGGGAGAAGGTATACTTTTTACAGTAGACTAGATGCAAGCACACAAAAGCATTTTGAAGTAGTGACCTAATATTTGACTGTTTTCATATATATAAAACATAGTACAGCTGATGCTCATGCCATGAATCACCTGGATGCATTCTCACTTGAAGGCATCATACCTCATTTGTTAAAAACAAAGCAAATGAAAAGTATAACAAAAATCCAAAGCTACTTACTTGCTAGGTAACTAACAAGTGATCTTTAGTATACTTGCAGTTGGGAGTCTTACTTCATAGATCTGACATTTAATTAACAGCATTTATTATCATTGTTTTATGTTAAAGAAAATAGCTGTAATATTTACTAATATATGTTTGCTTATGTGCACATGCATTCATACTCATATGAAATCAGAAAATTAAGCACAAATATGGTCAGCAATTCTAGAAAATCAGCTAGAGTATACCTCCATATTTCAGAAAAATAGCGAAGTTCTACATTTTCTTACTCTGATATAGCTGGTTAGTGAAAGGGTATTTTGAAGCCTACTGAAAATACCTGTCCAGTTGCCTCACTTCAAAATCAAAATAAATATGATATTAAAACCCATAATGAGAAGAAAAAAAGATAAATAATATACAAATTCATGTATGTTGTCACCAAAAAATGCTGTACAGAATTGAGTGAGACTGACACAGTTAAGTTTTGCTGTGGCATTTTCTTTTCACTATGAAAATTTGGGGTTGGAATTAACAGGAATTTCTTGATAATTATGTTTCTGCAGTTTCTTAATAAGAGAATTTTCCTCTGCCAATTTCATTTAATTAGACCCCTTAAAAGAAAATTTCTGTGTAAAACCTAACACTTTGCTTCTTGAACTTTATACCATGCAACAAGATTTAACACAATCAAATCAAATGAAAGAAGAATTACTTAAGAACAACATATTTAATGTGTGAAAATCATAACATTTATCTGGCTATCATAATGCTTTGTATGTGCACATCTTGTTTCTCTCCACTTGAAAATAGTTAGGTCTGCCATGGTGTCCTAACTGCTTTACAGTGACAGAAGGTAACCCATTAGTTCGTAAGACTCCATTATGTCAAATTATGGTTATCATTTATTCCAGTAAATTTTCTAGTTTTGCTTATGATTCTTTAAAACACATCAGCTCTATATTTAAATGAAAATATAAATACTAAGTACTACAAATCCATTTTTACTGTCTGGAACAATGTTATGGAAGTCCAGCAAAGCAAACTTAAGTAGAGGGTTTCTACAGAGGCATGTATATAAGATTGACACACTATATAATATGGTGCCAGAAAGTCCCTGGTCTTGCTGATATATCTAATTAGCACTCTACAGTAATACACTACAAATAATATAGATAGATAAAAATTTTGTAACATTTGCTTTACATATTTGAACAGAACATTTTGAAAGTAAGGAGAAGAATTTAAATTCTGGGTAACAATGTACCCTGGGCCACAGATTGTTCAGGAGGAGAGAAAGAACTGAGTGCAGTCCAAGAGAACTTTTTCTTCATGTATGAAATAGAGGCATTACTAACTATTTTAATTTTAATACATATATATTTTTTGAATTCAACTTGCCATAGTAGAAAGATCAGATAGGGACAGAAAGTATGCAAGTTTGGGGCTTTATTTCTGAATTCTATAGGAAAAGAAGTAAAACGTATTTCCAGCAATCAAAGCAGAAACTTTTCATGTAATATTAGAACTCAAAAAAATCCTATCTTCAGCTGAGCAAAAATAGATAAAAACATCTGGCAGCTGGTCGTTATGCTTTCCTTGAAATTTGTAACCCTGCAGCAAAATTCATAATCTCTGCAGCAGAAGAATGTTCAAATCACCGCAGTGTATCTATGTTTCCTATATGGAAATATCTAATGGTACTCCAAAGCTATTCACTCCATTGAAGGCAGGGAAGAAGTATGCTTTAATTGATTTCAAACAACGGAGTTCATGAATGAAAAAGACTTAAATCGAAATTTGAACCTAAATATGAACAAGTAAAGCAGTAACTTTTGCCCTAGCCCAACAAAGAACATGAACCCTTCTGAGGCCTAGCTCGGAGAACAGAATACTGAATGAATGGGACACACCGGGGAAATGGAATGGCACTGATTTTTGAAAGTAACACAGGCACCACAGGATTATGAATGAGAACATGGAATGCTAGGAGATCATCAAGACCAAAGAGATGGATCCAACAGTGTCAGATTCAACTGTGAGAAATGAAAACCTGTGCTAACAAATACCTAAACAGAATTAAAATATGTAGAGTAAAAAATCAGTTACAGTTCTGGAAATCTGCTGCATTTGATGGCATCAATGAACTTGCAGATTGTAATACTATTACATAAATTAGCTATATAGGTGGAAAATAAGATTTTTTGAGTACATTATTAATAACTTTGTATTCCAGTTACATATATAGCAGGAAAACAAACAAACAAAAAAAATTCATTAAGAAATCAGTTTTCAACATACAGTTCACTATTTCATTTTCCAACATCCAAAAAAAAAAAAAAAAAAAAAAAAAAAGTGGTAAGAAAGGAAAGCCAATAGCTAATCCTTATAAATGGATATTTTTTCCTGTATTCTTCACAATTTAACTAGGCCCAGAACATGCTGTCTAAACTCAGGGTAACTGACACACGCCCCATCAGAGGACAATACTCTTGGCCAGGAAGAGCCCAGTCTATTCTTCACTAGTTTCAAGATAAAAGAAAGTGTCAATAATTTGAAAGAATCAGTAGAAGCAATAAAGGAAACACCTATCATCAGTTTATGTCAGGCTGCAAAGCTGATGGATCAGATAAAGAGGTTATGCCATGATGTTAAATATGTGAAATCAGCCAAAAATTCTGAGATTCTTATGTGGCAAATGGCAGCAAGCCTTTCTTTTGAATTGTTTACCTATATCTTTTGTTCAAATAACAGTTTTCCTCACTACGAAGAACAGTTCTGCAAATACTGCTTTACAGAATAATGTCTCAAATACAAACTAAATTTCTACTCAATTAAAACCTTTCTACAGCAACTGTATGAACACTATTTCAGGTCATTTTCAGGTCATTTTTAATGGGTTTTAGATACTCCTAACAGTTACCATTCCTTTAAAAAAAAAGAAAAAGAAAAGAAAAAACAAACACAAAAAACCACCACAAAACACTGAACCATCTCTGCTTCTTCTCTGAATAAGGAGATACATAATGGAGTGTAAATACATGGTATTATCATGTGGGTGGTGAGTTTCAGCAGTGGCAACTGTGTCTGTGAGCCACATCTGCTGGTGCAGATTTTTATGCACTCAGCATGGAGGCTCTTGCTCATTGCACTAAAAATGCATAGCAAATGGTGGTAACACCATTAAAAAACACTGTTTTGTAACTGAGAATTTGCTTTATCAAATAGTATTATTGTACTCTTTGTATCTGTTGTAGTTTCCAAGGAAATAAATAGGAGACATTACTTCTGGAATGATCTTGTATATATGGCTATCTGCAGGTCTTGCTGGAGCTTCATATACCTCCTCCTGATAAATGTATATGAGCCTTTGTAGGGAGAATTGCGGTACTATGGTCTACAGAATGGAAGCAGAAATATCAGAAAGGAAGACAATCATGACTTACTAAAATGACAGTAGCAGCAGCTGATGACGGAAAGAAATACTTTACTATAAGCATTTCTGCTTCTGCAGCAGGTACTGGTGTATTAATCACAACTCCGTAAGACACAGATAATCCCACATCATGGGGATGTGAAAGAGAAAAGAGAAAGAGAAGCTTTAGGGATACCATTCAAATCACTGATACATGGACAGCTTGCAGACAGGTTTGCAAACTAAAATACTAGTGCACAGTAATACTCAGTGGGAAATAGGCAGTTAGTCTTCTTTTTTGTTTCAGCTTGGTGAATCAATTCATAAAGAAAATGAAATGTGCAAGCTAGATATACCCAAGAATGCTATAGTTACTGCAAAAATAATGAACAGGCCTGAAAAAATCTGCATTTAAGTCCTGAAAGAGTTAATTTGTGAGCAGGCAGCTTATGTGACACAGTGAGATACATCCATGCTGAGTTACAGTTTCTATTTGAATTCTGCTGAATACTAGCCTGACATTGTCTAAAGAACTTCTAAACTGCATTGCAGTCACTCTGCCTGGAAATTCACTGAAGAAGTAAAACTAAGATGTTTCTGGGATCATCAGGCTCACTACCAGCCCACCTCTGAGAAACAATTTATTCTATCATCTGGACTAATCAGTAGGCAAAATAAAGAAATAAAAATTAGTTATTTCTTAGCCTCAGTATGCTACACCAAGAGGACGACTGACTCCCATTTTTAAGATAGAAGGGAAGACACAGGAAACAAAAGCTGTCAGTCTCACCTCTGTGCCTGGAAAAATCATTGAGTAGATCCCCCTGGAAGAGATGTTAAGGTATATATGAGATGAGGTGATCCAAGACAGCCAGCACAACTTCACCATGGGCAAATTTTTTTAATCAGAGGCTGGTGAGGTACTGGAACAGATTGCCCAGAGAAGCTGTGTATGCCCCACCTTTGGAAGGCCAGGTTGGGTGGGGCTCTGGGCAGTCTAATCCAGTGGATGGCGGCCCTGCACACAGCAGGAGGGTTGGAGTTAAATGATCTCTCAACATAAGCCATTCTATTGTCATTTCATGTCATCACATCTCAAAGCACAAGTCTCTGCACCAGGGGCAGACATTAGTACAAGTAAAAAGGACCTGAAAGAAAGAAGAACAAAGGGGGGCAATGTCAAAGCTCAAACTTGGAAAAGCAAGTCATGCTAGAGAGCAGCTTCCTCCAAGTCAGTTATAGTTCAGTTTAAGTTCATCCAGACATTTCAATGACTAGGAAACTTCTTTGATAAAATGTAAATTTTACCAATACTATGACACTCCAAAACAGATTGTACTAGAAATTCAGCATGTCAGCAGACTGAGTGGAACATCTTTAGACAATGTGAAGACTGAGGAGCTTGCACACCTGTTTCAGGTGAGGTTGGTGTCTTCAACCCAGGTAAAAATATCACAAAAATGCAAAACCTGAAAATGTGCTGCAGAGTCCCAAAGATACCAAATTGAGTGCATTTTTTTGAAAAGATGAGCAAAGCTGACATATTATACATCCAGAAAAATGAAAGATGAAAAATATGCTTGAAGTCAAGCGACAGAAACATCCAAGTATGTATTTTCCAACGCTTCAAAGAAAGAAAAGGAAATACTATTTTTATGGAGACAGACTGAGTTTCTAAAACACTGAATTTGATGAAGTAGTAGGACCAGCAGAGGCAGAACAGTCCTATGGAGGTTTACATGAGCAGTGGTGGAAATGAAGTCTTGGGAGGTCTTGTCACAGAAATTAAGGAACTCAAGGATATTTGCTTGCACTGATTAACAGTCTGGATTTCATCATGCCACACAATTTCTGAAATTCAGAAACCATTATTGACTCACTTTAATCTCCATGTCTAATTTCAATTAACAGTCTCTTCCTGGCTAACAGACCCTCTAACACTTGATTGCAGGGTCAGTTAGGTCCATAATTCTCTATTTTTCCAGCATGCTGTTGTTAGTAAAGCCTATAGGATTTATACAGTTCTGCATGATTAGAATCATGCAAAATAAGTGTCTGATTGACAGCCCAACCACTTCACTGAGAGAAAATGTTCATGCACAATAAGGTTTCTGACTAATAAATGAATAATGTTTACCTCTTTCCTCCATGCATGACATTATCACAAGCTGCTGTAAAACACTGTAGGAATATCACTAAGATTTTATCAGTAAACATAGCAGAAGGGGTGAAAAAAAATCCCAAAGCTTTAGACAGTAATTTATGGAGGGCTGAATGCATAGTGTACATTTTATAAAATATCAAACCTGCCAGAAGGCAACTAATGGCATAAATGAAGTCTGTACTGCAACAGAAATTCCATAAATAGGAAAAAGCAGCAAATGAAGGCATTCTGTTCTTTTTTCCGTTCATAGAAATCTTACAATTACAGACTTACAGCCATTATCCAGAAATACAAAGACTCTTATTCAGAAATAAAGTTCAAAGAAAGTATCCATAACCTAAATAAAATAGTCAGTTTATTAAATTTTTTTTCACCAGATATACAGAAAATAGAAACAAATGAGAATCTCATCAAAATAACTCATTAGGTGGTCAAAGAAACTCTAACTGACTAATAATAATAATTTCCTCTACTGTATCAATCTGCAGTCTGATATATTTCATCTGTCAAGATTCAAGGCTTGAATATTGTAGCTATATACGTTACACGTAAGGGCCTCTCATTTTGTTCTAAAGTAAAATGATTCTTATACTGCATTACAGAATAATGATGTAGATGTCTCTTCCAAAAAAAAAAAAAAAAGCAACAGTAGATGTAAATTTAACATACTCCACATTTATGCTGGACGTAATTTGCTTCGTTCAGTATCTGTTTGTTTGGGTTTTTTTATGCAATCCTACAAGAACTTGTAATTAAGTCTAAGCTTTTACAAAAACTGTTGCCATACCTTCTCATATTTCAGTGCTTGAAAAGTCAATGTAAAGTAAAACAAGTTTTCTTTAAAATAATACTGGTTACGCAAAGAAAATGCTGTAATTTAATTTGAAGGTTAAAGAGATTTTATTATCCATTGTTCTATTTACCATTTGCACAACAATTCAAAGCAGAGGTCTATAGAGATGCTAATTAATTAATATAGAGCATCTCTTTCATGTTGTTCACATTTTTGACGGATGTCTCCACTTTTTGACATAACAAAATTGTATTTCCATATTTCTCTGTTACTAAATGAAAAGATGTGTCCATGTAACAGTTTAGAGAAAGAACTTGTTGGAAAGAAGAGATTATATCCTTGTGTTAGTAGTCCTTTTCTGCTTGAGCAGTTAATTCTGAGTCCTTTTCTGGTTCCACTTTCTACTGTGGAGGGTATAAATAGCCAATTATGCTAGTCTTTATTTCCACAGTTCTCTAGAAATTGCCATGAGAGAGTATTATTTTAATATTGCACTCCTAACTCTTTGTAACATGATAATTTGGAGAGCCATATAAGCAGAAATAGGGTTCATTACAATATCTGCAATCATTTTTGTTCTCCATCTGTCTTAGAAGTCATATAAATTCTGAGTTGATAGTACTCTTTTCCCCTATGTGTTATCAATCAATTCAGACACCAGTACAGTTCGTTTAAGCACATTTTAAATACAATGATTAATTTTGTGGCTTCTGCAGAAGACAAGTCCAACTTCTCTCTCATTTTTCATTATGGACAAAAGACATAAAAGTTTTCTCATTCTGTTTCACTAATAAAACCCAAGATCCTGTCAGTATCATTTGATAAATGTCTGATTTATTACTCTTCATATGTTTGTAATCTCATGTATGTCAAATAATTTGATTTCACATCTTTGTCCTTTATTCGTAAGTAATATATCCAAATTCCAGCATGATAAAAAAAATACAAAGAAAAAAAAAATTTCAAAAAGAAGGAGTTCTCACAAGGAAGATGAAGAGAAAATAAAAATACAAGCAGTTCATGCAGCATCTCAAATACTTCAGTGTTTGATGTTTGTGCAGTATCACAGCTATTCCCATACAGAGTAATGTACAATTTTTCTTGAAGAGGATTGTCAAGACTGACTGCATGAATCTCGAAGCATTATTCCCTTAGGATATAAATTTTTGCAAATCCAAACCATGAAACTCTTCAGAAGAAAAGGGAAAAAACTCAGAACTGTAAGTTGTATTAGTAGTCAAGAAAACTGTTGTCTGACAGTAGCATTGGATAAACAGTCCAGTCAGAAATGCAGCCTACAACTAAACTCTCTATTAGAAACTCAACACTTCTTAAGTTATATACTTTGAACCAATGATCTTCAGGTACTAATATCAATGCCAATTAATACTAGAATCACAGAATCATTAAGACTGGAAAGGACCTCTAAGAGCATCTAGACGAACTGTCTACCCACCACAAATCTGTGATGCAAGACCTTAAATGGAAATAAAACCATGACAAAAATGACAGGTCTCTCCAAAAATCAGAAGTCAGAGAATTGCTTGAAAGTAGATCTGTATTTAAAAAGAGCTTAGCAATCATCCAAGATATGAGGAAAATGAAAGAAGAACAGCCCTTACCAGGCTCTGTTCCAGATTCCCGTAGCATCATGGGGAGTACAAGATACAAGAAGCTAGGAGGGGAAAGAACTAGGACAGCTGACTATGTGAAAAAAGCTTGAAAAACGGTGAGGAGATGGCTGGGGGCAGTGATTGCTTAGGGATTCATTGATGAGGTCAGCAGGTGCTGAGCAGCTGCATACCTGTCACTTGTTTTGTATGCACACACACACACTGCCCCAAAATAATTCCTCCTATTTTATGATGTTGGCCCATGACATCAGGAGCAGATGTGGTTGTATGGCAGTAGAGATGAACATTTCCACCAATATTCTGTTCCATTTTGTTGCCGTGTGACAGATGGCGGCAGAGAGGTAGCCTGACAAAATGTCATCTGACACAAAGGTTTGTTGCTGACTTCCTCCATGCAGAAAAAATTGCGCCCACTGGCATTCATCAGTACTTGTTGACATTTATGTAGACCAAACAGTGGATGTGAGCACAGTGAGGCAGTAGGGGGGTGAATTTTAGCAGTAGCAACATTCCAGTTCCTTGCTGTTGAAATATATACTTCACAGTGGTAACTATGCTGAGAAATAATGTTCAGTATCTGAAAATTTCCTCTACCAAAATAGTGTTATTTTGCTCTTTGCATCTGTTGTAGTTTCCACAGAAATAAATAGGAGGCATTACTTTCAGACTAAGATATGTGAATATGTATTATTATTATTATCATTATCTTTTCTTTTTATTTTTCTCTTCCTTTTCTGTCCTAGCAAGTAGTCTTCATCTCAACTCATATGTTCTACTTTGCTGTGTTTTTTGTTTTTTTTTTCAGTGCTGTCCCCCTTCCCACTGCAGCATGGAAGGGGAGCGAACAGTTATGCTACCTGCCAGGTTAAAACACACTTATAAATTGCTCTTTCTTCACTTATTCCTTCTACACAGTATTATTCTTTTCTGCCTTCATTTTTCTGATCACAAGAGCAAAGTATAAATGTTTGCAACATTATACTCACTTATTTCTTCTTGTTCTCAGGTTAATGAAGATTTGCCAATATCTGCATCGTAACAGTAGAACTGAACTCTTTGGGAAGAACTTCATGTGTTTGTTGTTGAGGTTTCTTCATGATTATTCTTCCTTCTGTGCCAGCTAGTGTTACTGGTAACACCTGTTAACAAAAGTTTTATTCAATAGCATATTTCCATGTAACAGGATGCCACTTTTAAGCATGCCAGAAGTGAAGGTGGCATTTTAAATAACCAAAGCCAAGTTTTACACAGAGAATTATACGCCTAAAAATTGGTATCTGGCAAGGGATCATAACAACAATTGTCATCGAGTGACAGTTTGTCTTCAATCAGCTTCCCATGTGTATTCTCTTACTCTAAATTTGTTCATTACACCTCAAAAATTGATCCACTTCATTAATATAAACGGACACAGCTGAGAGTGAGCAGTACAGCAAGGTAGACAGACAACAATATTGAAAACAAAAAATGGAATAGAATAAAGAACCAGAAGTGGCAGTGGACCAAAAGCAAAGAAAAAGACATCACACCATTTATTTATTTATTTATTTATTACAGAACAGACTAGATACAGATGGAAATAAATAAATTTAAGACCAAGAAGGAACAGTACTGCTTTGGCAAAGAAAATAGTCACTGTGATTCCGTGGAGAAATGACCTGTTCCAGAATGAGGATTCAGAATACAAGCTTCAAGCAAGCAGGCAGCAGAGATCGTGGTTTGACAAGTAGCTAACATTCTTACTTCCAACTACAGCCCTTTTTCCACAGCTGCAAAGGGACTATGCAGTCATCCTGACAGGACATAGGAATAAAGAAACTTCTTTCTATAAATAGCGCAGTCAGGATTTGATTATTTCAGCTTTTTCCACCAAGACTTTAAACAGATTTTCCACAGATGACTGGCAGCAGTTCTGAGTGCTTGCTAGAGAGCTCTAGTATGCAGAAGGGTATCTGATGTATTATCAGTTACAGTAATGTAATGAACAGTTACAGAACACTGAATATTCTGAGATCAGGTACTTGTGTCTTCTATCAAGCATTCCAATAAATTGGAATTTTTTTAAAACAGTGTATTAGTAAATTGGGAAAGACAAAAATTGAGATGTCAATCCCCTCAGAAAATTGTTATCGTTCAAATGTTCGTGTTGATATGTTTAAAATATGGGGTACTACGAGAAAAAGTGCTATAGGAGAGACTATTGAAAACCAGTCTTTAAAGCAGAATCTACAAATATTGAACTATAAACAAACTTAAAAATGAAACCTATAAAATATTCTATGTAGTTTTCTTGATGTACTGTAGCTGTTCTAAAAGAGGAAGGGAGTGGCTAACAGTAGAGAATTAGTGTTCCACAATTTCTTTAGCGTATTTAGACTTCAGGACTGAAACCCAGTTGCACAGATCATAAATTGAAAGACATTTTTCATCTCAACCTAACTATGCAATCTTGAAGATGTTCTAAAGGTGCATTCAGTTATATCATTCCATTTAAAGTTCTACAAGAAAAAAAATCCTCCTTCTAACTTCATCCCTACAGATCCTTTGAAAAATATATCCTTTCTTATTCCTTTCTCCTTTTATTCATTAGAAGTTGCATTTAACTCCCATTTTCTCTTCCTCAGCAATCACAATTGTATATCAGAAGTACAATTATTTCAAAAGATCACATGCTGTAGCACTTCAAAAGAACATAGATGAAATGATTTGCCATTTAAAAGACTGAAACAGCCACCAAATATAAAGGGTAGAATCCAACTGTCATTTCTTTCTCAAGTTGTTATTGTACCCACACATAAATGTCCAGTAATTTGCAGCTGTAGGACAGCCCATTAAAATCACTCAGAGTCCACCTGGTAATAATCAGTACAACCTCAGTTCTCAGAGGTGACAAAGAGTGAGGTACGTCATCCCCAGAGCTCACCTCTGCTGACTTGACATGATCTGCTAGCCTCTATTAATTATTGAATAATGTGATACCTTTTATGTGTCAGTCAGCCACCGCATTTCTGCTCCCTAGTAAAATTCTGGTCTACCCACTAGATTATTTATTAACCTTGAAATGGGATGGAGAGCAAAACAGGGCAATTCAAACAAAATGATCTCTAGAGGTCCCTTTCAACCCCTACAATTCTGCAATTCTTTGAAAAACATTAGTATTTTTAAGGGAACATGCTGAGACACTTCCCCACTATTAATTGCTACAGTTTTGCATGCAACCTTAATGCTGGTTGCATCCACGACCAAGAACTAAACTCTAAAACATAGACTGCTTTCCCTGATATTGTGATCTAAATCGAAAAGAAGAAAGTAATTTCTTTACATTTCTCACCTAACGAGAAGACTACCTTCACTGTCAACAGCTGATTAAATGGCTTTAATTTTTGGCAGATATTACAGAGACATTTGAAATTGATTTAGTGCAATCCCTAACACATTGAATGAAAATGTAATAATGTAAAAACATAATAATACATTTAATGTTCTAAATGTAGTACTCTGATCAGGAAGAGATGAGTAACTGACCACGGAAAAGTTAAACAAGAAATGTGAATGGACGGAGCTTATATTAAGCTTGCTCTTTAGAAAGAAATTATCATCTCAAGAAAGCATACCTTAGATGCCACATTTGCAGTTAAAAATTTCTAAGAAATAATTTCTTAGAAGAGAAGTTCACGGCCAGACAAGCAGGCACAAGCCAACATCTGCTCACCCATAACAGGCACTTCTTTTTCTTCCCCTGGTACATCACTGCTCACCTTGGTCACTACCTATGCAGGCTCTATTTAGCATGATACTAAATGTGTGGGTATGGGGTGTTGCTAATGGGAGTGCTGTTAGGCTGCAATATTAGGCAAGGCTGGGGCTGCCCCAGACACAGACAGAACAAAAATCCCTAACACAGGGCATGGTCAGACCACTTCTTGGTCTTAAATGCAAATGAAATCCCTACTGGACTGTAATGAAAATGTTTAGAAGAATTTTTTTTTCCATTAAAAAAAGCCTATTCCATTGTTAATTTTGGGTTTCCTTTTCTAGTTAGAAATTTGCCTGTCATTAAATCTTAGAGGTAACATGGGAAAAAAAAGTCAAATAAGCAAATTAAAATGCCAGGTTATACAAAAGTATCATATTGTCCTTCGTTGCAAGTAGTTAATGCAACTATGCCCATTTTTCATTAAATAGATAAAAAAAATAATTACAGCCAATCGTATCTTAAGTGGAACAAAGATGATACAATACAAATCTCCTGTACATTATGTACAGGTACATTTTTAATGCTTCAGAATTTATGTGATCAGTAATTTAAGTCTGAAATTTAAGTTTGTTTGGCATGTAATAGGACTATGTTATACAGTTACTGAATATTGAAATACTAGTTTTACAAGGTAGATGTCTATAATTTTTTTTTATATGTACAATAGTAACAATAATCCAAAGTTGGACCTGTTGTTCAGAATATGCTCATTCTTTTTTCAAAAGATCATAAAATGCTATTATTAAGCAAATATAGAGGGTCAAAAAGCTTTTGCCTCAGGGAGCTTTGTTTTCTTTTTTATCAACGAAATTAGTTTCTCCTTGCTTTTTCTTCTCTTTTAATAAAGCTATGAAGCTATGCTGGTAGTTAAAGAGCTATCTGCTGATGTATATACTGCCTCGGCATTTTCCAATTGAATGCCTTGAATACATCCTTCAGCAATGAAAGTGCAAAATTACATTTTTAAGATCTAAAATCAAGTGCAAACATTAGTGTGTAATAAAGGCCTCCTACATTCTTTATCTCTCCAGGCCCAGTCAGTAATAACTACTAATAAATCCTTCTCACTCTAAATGCTTGAAAAAGCCTTCTTCATCATTTCCATTTTGCAAAACAGCTACCTATTTTTCCCCCATGTAGCTCTGAAGACCCATCACTAGGAATCAGATTTACAAAGTACTTAAAGATTTATCTAAGATCAAATACTGCGAGGAATAAAATAAAAGTAGTAGCTGTTTGGCATTCTTCTTTGGTTGAGAAAGCTTTTTGAACATCAGAAAAGTAAGCTTCCCCTATTGTTTCCCTTTCAACCTGAGGCTTAGACATCAGGGGAAAAAAATAGTAATAATATTTAATATAGAAACAAAAAGGAATGAACTCAAATAAACAATGGTCCTGAAGTCTTACAACTCAGCTGGTATCAGCAGCTGCTGAGTCACATGTTATAAAATTACATTAATTTATCATAAGAGGTACTCCTAAAAAAAGAGGCATAATCAAATAAATGCTTTGTAATCATGAGAGAAGTTTCAGTGTAAGCATGTTAACTATTTCTAGGAAATTTTAATTTCAAACCATTTTAATCAATTCCAAAACCATCCACAGTGCATAGCTTTAAATGCACCTTTAACTTTTGCTAAAATTCATCACACATCAAAGTGAATTATTGTAACACTATGTGAAACACAAGCAACAAGGTACAGATTTATGAAATGTTAAAGGTAGAAAATGGTGTTGTGACATTACTTTATAACCAACTGACACACAACAGATAAATAACATAAACTGCCCAAAGAAACCTATAAAAGAACAAAACATAAGAACAATTATTCCTTCATTCCTAACAGAACATCAATTTCAAATTTGCCAAAATAATTCATGTAGGTTGCTCTGAAAGCAATGCCTCCTACTTATTTCCCTGGAAACTACAATGGATACAAAGAGCATAATAACAGTACTGAATAGAGCACGTTCTCAGTTACAAAACACTCTTTTTCGACATAGTGACCCCTCTGAGCTGCTCTTTTCTCCAGCCATAAACAAGAGTCTGCATGTTGCGCTCATCAGAATCTCACAGTCATCACAAGAATGTGGCTTGTGTTTCACACTGCTGTTGCCACTGCTGAAATACACCACCCACCACTTCACTTTGCTCACATTCACTGTTTGGTCTCCATAAACATTCAGCAAGCATCAGTGATTGTCAATGGGTGCCATATTTTCCTCATGGAGGAATCTGAAGACATGGCTTTGCTTCATCTGCACTTCCAAGTCAGATGCAATTCTGTCAGACTGCCCCTCTGCTTCCATCTGTCCCAAAGCAAAAAAATGTAACGGAATATTGATGGGAAACTTCAACCTCTACGTCAAATCACCACAGGCCAGCATCTTAAAATAGGAGGCATTAGTTTTGGATCAGCTCTCATAGAAAAAAATATCAACTCGTGATTTACAGCAGACCATGTTTAAGAACAAAAGCAACTAATACAAAACCGTCTAGGAGTTTCTTGCATCACAGACATTTCCAGAACAAAATTTCTAACTGAATTATTAGCGGTGAGAACACTGTTACAGTGCAGTCTTAAGGCTGACATGCTAATAATTCTCGGTAAAGAACAGCTACTTCTCCTCTAATAAGCTCCAGACTAGTTTTTGTCTAAATATCTCCTCAGTTCTTTCAGAGGCAAAAGTACATATAATTTAAAAAACTATCCATGTTTCATTTCTTAAGAATATCTGTTTAATCACAAGAAGGATCAGCATTTGTATACTCTTCTGCTAAAATTTGTTTACTATTATTTTGATGGAGGGAAAAACTGAAAGGTCAAAATATTTATAAATAAGGAAGCTATTAATTTCAGCTAACTCCTCATAACAGAGTGGGTGACCTTTCATACAAAAATACCAGTAGCTCTATCTCATCTTAGATCATTGGTTTAATAAGTTAGAAGGATGTACTTGGTTACTAACATGTCACCTGAAGAACAGAAGTACTGCAGATGGTGCATCAAAAATCAGTAATGATATCACACCTCCCTAGTAAAATAGAAATCCTCTAACCACAATTACTCTCAGAACTCTAAATTGTCTTCATACTCATCGTTCCCATCTTCAATGAGCAAGATTGATAAATCTATGGAAAATCTCCAGCATCTTTACACAACAAGCTCTGTTTCTCAAGCAAAATAAAGTATCTGTGAATAAACGAGATTTCAGTCAATAATTTTAAGATATATGATTAACAGAATTTTACATAGGCTAAACCTGAGATAGTCTTAACATTTCCAGCATGCAAAATCTCATAATTAATGTTTTGACCAGAATTAGGATACGGTTTTATTAAGACTGGCACCAGTCTGCAGTTGCTTGCAGATTTCTCAAACTTGCACATCCTTTGACCTTTAGAAAACAGTATTTTCCAAAACATATGCCTAAGGTACATTTTAGCAGGTTACCTGTCCTGCTGAGTGATGCATTGCTGAAACCAAAATAACACAGATGGTGCTTCAAAAAGAAAGCACTAAACCTCTACGAAGAGGTTAGTGGAGCTGGCAAGGATGAGTACACAAGAGGAATACCCATCAGTCTAGAGGTGATGGAAAAGAGAAAATGTGTTTCACAGTGTGAGTTAAGCAAGGTGTAAATTAGTAGGACGAGAAAAGAAATGAAAGACAGAACTTACCTTGTGAAGAAATAGAATACAGATAGAAGTGAGGATATAGCAAGAACCCTGATGTCTGGAAACAGATAGACAGAATTTGAACATGTTGGAAGCAATGGAACAGGAAAGATCTGACAAAGGGGGAAATGTCAAAGAACATGTACGAAGCAGACCGGTGCCTCCAGAGTCAGGATCTCCTCTTAAAATAACCTCAGCATTTTGTTAGTGTTGACAGTCATCAATTATAACTATCAGCAGTGTCACTCTATGGAATGTTGACATGGAAGCTTTGATAAATAACTTGTGTTTATTAAAACTTTTTTGAAATGATATTTAGTTGTACAAGTATTTAGAAAAAAATGGAAAAGGAAAAAAGTCCCTCTGATGTGAAAATGAATAATTCTTTGCGAGGAAATTAAAAATGACATATTTGGACTTCGGAGTTTGAGTGACTTCTAGACAAAACATTCTGTATGTCTAACAAAAATACATTCTGCTATTGTATGTTGTGGCAGGTGAGAGAGGAAAATTCACTACCATTTTCTGAATTACGCAGTCATGCCTACAAATCTTTGCACTGTTCAAAAGCAGAGAGTACAATTTTAATTGTAATACAATTAGAATTCCATGATAGAAGCTGACAAGATTAACAAAAATTTCAAGTAGGTTATTGCTATACCATTACTCTCACTCTCACTGCTCAGTGTTTTTGTTGTTTTGTGTGTGTGTTTTACTCTTCTTTCAGCAATAAATCTTCAAAAGATTCACTGTATCTGTTGTCATGGAAAACAATACTGCTTTCAGCACTATATTTACCAACCTACCCCTTTCAGTAATTTAAGCCTAACTAAATTTTCAGCAGTGTTATTTTATTATCCTGAACTCTGAGATGCTTCTGAGACACCTCTAATATTATTAGGATGTGCAAGAATGAGCTGATATCTACCAAAGTCATGTTCATGAAAGAAAAAAGTATAACTATATCTTTAGCTTCTGAAACCTTAAAAAATTTCCTACGCCAGGTCCAAATTTAATGAATTCCATTGCTTGACAGAATGTCAATAATACTTCTGCATTTCACCAGGAAACACCTTTCCCGATGAAACCTAACATCACAGTTACATTTTGCAAAGACAGATCACACAGGCAATTTAGAATTGATAGGTAATTGAATAAAAGCACCCATATTTTTACACCTTTAGTTATTTCTAAATTATACACTTACTGGGTCTAGTAAAATTCTCCTTGACATAGCATGAATGACTCTGGATTTCATACTTCTTGGTTTAATCTAATCTCTAATAACCTATTCCATAAAATTGTCCAGTTTATCGTGTCTAACATTCAGTTGTTTTCATTATACATGAGCTTTCTAACTTTTTAGTCAACAAGTTTGCTTAATCTATTTCTAGTTATCTTCTCCCTCCTATGGTCAACCTGCAGTTCTTAAAGAATTCTGACTAGATGATCTTTGAAATCTCTTCCAACCTTAATGATTTTATGATTCTAAACCATGCTCAAACCTGTCACATGCCGTCTTCAGCAAATGCCATGTCTTTTCACTGGCATCAAGCAAAATAAGTTACATAATAGTCTTAATTTCGACCAGTTTGAACTAATATTTTTGCAAATGAGGTGTCATTGAAATTTCATTGATTCAGATCTTCCAAATTTCTTTCATCCAGGAAATGAGTTACATTTTAACAAACTATAGACGAGCCTGATATAACTTACAGTTATGTAAAGTCAATGTTTGTTACTGTTTTTCCTGGTTCTTTCATCTTAATATTATAGTGAACTGCTCCAATTCCTATCTCTTCACCACTCCCACTCAAATATAGTTATATACAGTTACTATATTTTTTGTTTTACATTTATCCACCACTACATGTGACAGGATCTCAATGTAGTTACTGCAAGAAATATAATTTCATATGCTCATAAATGATACTTTTGCTCAAAATGTAATTCATTAACTAATAACAGAAATTGTAATGCCTAGCAAAAGCATTTAAAAGTTATTTGCTAATGGACACTGGTATTTTCATACTTCAAATGAAATTCTGAGGATTTCACTAGGAATTAATGAAACAATTTTAAATTCTGAAGAATTTTGAAGAGGTAGATTCTCATCCTATATTCCAAATTGATGAAAATAAATTATTCCTTATAAAGTTGGAGCCTTTGTGCACTTAGCATATGCTGAAGACAAAGACTGTAACACACATTTATTCTCATGTCACAAGTGAAACATGAAAAATCTTTTCATGCATATTTACCTCATGGATCAAAATCCACTTATCACATTTCAGGACAAGTTATACCACCCTCCATATCTTACACAAAAACTAGCAAGAACAAACATTTCTAAATCTGTATTACAGAGTCAGAGCATGCAGATGGGTGACCATTTCGTACTCATAGTCATATCATCTATAAGCTTTTCAGTGCTAATAAGGCCTAACCTAAGGCTAACAACTACTTAAAAGGTCAAAACTACTTCTTCATGTAGCATGTCAGCAAGACATGCTTAAAATAAAGTTAACAAAATTATGATGTCGCGATGTAACTCCAAGTTAGAATGAGACCCACACTTATGTGAGGAAGATCTTAATTTCATTTTAGTTAGCTACTTGCAGCTAAGCTGTAGAACAATTATCTACTTACAAGCAAAATCTGTTCTGTGGTTTGACCAAATGAACTTCTTAGAAGACAGATCTGAGTCTACCCTTCCTCCTAGGACCTTTGATAAGTGGAAGCTCTTTATGAAAACTCTGCCAGGACAATCCATGCATCAGGACTGTATAAATCTTTGTTGTGTTCTACAAATTGCATACAAGAAGTTGAGTATGTGATTTACATAGATAAAAACTGAAAAGCTTTCTGTAAAAGAATGCCAAAGCGTTACTGAACTTAGAATTTTGACACTCGGTTGCAAAGATCAATTTGTACCCTTTCTTCTCTTCCCTCTTTCCCTTCTCCATACTTCAAATGTAAGCCAAATCTACCAAATTTCATACACTATTTTTTATTTTTTACTTTTTTTTTTTTTTTTCCACAGAATGCAAATATATTTCACCTTCAGGAACTGAGAAGACTGGAGTTATGGCATTGAGAATTACGTCTCCCCATATACAAAAAGTTGAGTTACATGAGTAACTTTACCTCTTTGACACACAATAAAAAAGTCTTTAGAAGCAGTTCACATAACTCCAGGGTCTATGTTTCAAGTTTTTGTACCTTTACTGCAATACCAAGGTCAGCATTGCATTTTTCATTCCACAAATCCCCTTGCCAGCTTGAATGAACACTGAAAGGTTTTATATCTTACAGTATCATCACAACTTATACTCCAGGGACTTCTTTTCTCTTTAAACTAGGATCAACCTGGCAACATAACTAAGCACTGTCTTCATGAATTTGCATAAAGATGCAATATTTTCTGTTCCTGTGATCTATTCTGAGGGTCAGTGAAGACCCTGGGACTCTTGATAACCAAGTGTGATTCTGATTACCGTCATGGTTTTATGATTTTTGTTATCGGTATTCCACATCATAACAACATGTGAGGCACTGGGCATTAAAGAGTTAATGCTCCAGGTCTGTGAACTGACAAATTTCCTGGCTCTCAGAAGAGGAGAAGAACTACATTCCCCAGAGGACTTTGTGTTCCTTTTTTATACTCAGAAGGAAAGATAAAACTGCATGCAAGTCCCAAGATTTCCTCTTTTGCTGGTCATCTCAGCAATGGAAGTTCCCTAGATGTCTTGCCTTTAATAAGGGCTTCGGTTTTCAGACACTCTTTAATCTCATTTGATTTATTAGCTTCAATTCCAACTACACTGCATTATATCATGTTATTTTGAATTCCCATATCTTATTGAGTAAATTAGTTCTTCCTCCTCAGACAGTTGTTGCTGTTTTGTTTTTAGGCTCATTTCCATACTCTCTCCCTTTTCCCCCTTCCTGTTTCCCAGGGTGTAGGTTCATGGTCCCCCATTAGTCATGGAGCTGGGCTAAAACAGTCCATAAAGCATTGACAATGACTTAGACAAATCTGATATAACCATACCTATCATAGAGAACAATAATGCATGCCAGAACCCTGTGTGAAGCTACTATGTCTGCTGCCATTCCGGCTTTGATGGCCAGTTTGGGGTCTGTGCTGACACAGAATTTACCATTACATTAAAAATCACATTATCACGTATACTCTGAATGACGCAGATTTGTAGAAATTATACCCCTCTAACTTATGGCATGACCAAAGGCAAAAGTAAGATTGATTGTGCCCATTTTTCATAAAAGTTGAAGTTTGAAACTTGAAAATTTTGAATTTACTACAAAACAGCTAAAACCGGTTTGCTGTAACGAGATTCCTTCAGGAAACTTCATCTGTGACTTCTTTTATGCAATAGCTCTAGCACTAATGCTGGACACATACCTTACATTCCCTGAAGAATTTTATCTCCTAGTACAGATTTGTACTTGTCACTCAGCAGCACCACTTACTTACAAGTGAAAATGCAACAACCTTTTTCAATTAAATGAAGGCTCTGCATAGCAAGGTAGGAAGAGAATGAGTAGTGAGAGAAGAAAAAGACTACTGGGATGGAAGGGAGCTACAGTAAATGTTGCATATATATTCCTTTTCTATTTCATACAGATGCCAGAAAAGACACAGTTGCTGGAAACTTCATAGCAAGTAGGATAAAGTCCAAGCATCTTTTTATGTATCAGCTAGCACTTCAATTTATAATGAGTTAGACATTGCATTGTTTGAATAGGCTCTTATGTTACAGATAAATATCCTCTATTTGTAGCATGAGGCAGACTAGGAAGAGAGATTTATTTCCTCTTTCAGTTAAACATGTCTAAAAAAAGCTCATCATTCACCATTTAAATGGCCACCAGCCACTAACTAAAAACTAGCCCATTTGAACAGAGGGTTGTAGCTTACTGATATGCAATCATATTTCATGGCGGATGCAGAGTGAAAAATGGAAAGAAAACACAGGGCTCACAAGAGGGCTTTTGACAGTTGCTGCCATGAAATGCTTTCATCTGTCACTGTGACAGTGAACAAGACACTGACTGAAAGAGAGGACGTGAGAATACAGCTGGCTTCAGCTAACTTCCAGTGAAGCCTGATATGCAAACAAGTGAGCACTGTAGGTTATTTGCATTTTCCTGATTGGTTATCAATAATCATACGGCCTATTCATGTTATTAGGTATAATTTACAGCTATTGATGTATCTCAGATGCTGCAGACATGCATAACAGAAATAGATACTGTTCCAGTTTCATTAATATATGTCTAAATTAAAAATAAAATAAAATAATGAGAACAGTTTTTCTAACTTTTGTCTTCATTCTTTCCCGGGTACAAGGAGCTTCTTATGATCTTTCCCTGCTTTTATCTACTATTCCAAGACATCTTCTGAGCTACTTTATTTTTCTTAAAGAAATTCAGTTTGCATTTCTAAGAAAAATATTTCCCATTCTACTTTAATAACGTTATATTTCTACTCCTAAAATCATTTCTAATATAATTTATTCCCAAGATAATGCTTAAATCAATGAAAGCATTAACCTAAATGAGATACAAGCCTACAATTTAAGCATGAAAAAACAACCTTAATATCTGAAAGTATTGTTAATATCATGCTATCTGTAGTACAATATTTACAAGACTTCACACATGTTCTTTCCATATCACTTTGTGTCAGAAAAAAAACTGTTATTATAGCCTTTACATTTTCAGTAATAAGTGATGGTGAGAAAATAGGTCAAGATGACAATACACAATAGATACATGTTGAGAACAGTGTTTAGTTATTATTCATTATCCTGTTAACGTCATTGCTAATTCTATTGAAAGTTAACAACAGAAAGAACTATACCAAACTATTTGATCTTCCACTTAGATGTGGTGATGGGGATTGATTATCTTACCAGTATCTCACAATTTATTTCAGGTTTCTTGGTAGGACTGCAAAACAGTATTATTAGAGACCCCCAGTATCTGAACCTATTCCTTTCTGCTCACAGTTAAATTTTGGCAGGAAGATAATACAAGGAAACTCCCTGAGATTAATATGTTCATGAAACTGCAGCTCTGACTTTCTTTAAGTACTCCACAGGTTGCAAATCTTTTGCCAAGCCAGAAATACTGAGGATAGAAAAAAATAGTAATAATAAAAAATATTAAAAAGATATTAAAAAGAGAGAGAGAGAGAGAGAGAGAGAGAGGAGAGAGAGAGAAAGAAAGGAGAAAGAGAAAAAGAAGAGTAAATCAGTACAGCATGCTATCAGGTTAAATCTCCACTGGAACTCTGCACATCCTCTAACATGAGCAGTTCCAATATACCTTCCACACCTAGTCATGGCCCTGAACTTCATCTTCAAGCTAAATAGTCACAAAATCTCATACTTGGTTTAAGATTAACCTTTAGTTTTAGTAAAGACAATAACAACTGGAAATACCGTAGTTCATGTTAACAATACGTTGCTGTTTATAAGTTCTCCTGAACTCCCTCAGCTGACTTCAGGTCACACTCCCTGTGGCCAAGCTTCTCATGAAACGAAGGAGCCAGGTGCTTTCTCCAGGGAGCTGATCCATAGAAGGCTAATGCTCAAGTGTTTGATGTCACTGGCCTAAACAACTTTTCAAATTATCATCACTATTCCACCAATAGAAAAATGTCACCGTTTTATCTCTTTGTACATTTGCATCTCATGTTCCCATTTCCTCAAATGATTCCACTTTCCATCTTCTGTACCTGTATCTCCCACACATTCATCAGAAACTATTTTGCTCTGCACTCTCCATTTTCTTGGGTCATTCACTGTATTAGAGTAGTTTTCTATTCTAAACGGGGAGAAAATGGGGAATAATTTCTCCATTTCAATAAACACTTCAGAGAAAGCCATTTTAGAATATCAAATTGTTCCCAGGAGCACAGACCACTTTTCCCTCAAATAAAATCTGATTTAGTAAAGGAACTGGAATTATCTTTAATAATTTTATTTAGAGGCTGTTATAGAGCAAAAAGAAAAAAAAGCTATGTGATCAGTTTCTGAATATTTCTTCCATAAAGAAACTGGGCTTGGTGCCACTTGACTATGTGGAATGACTTTTCTTCACATTTAGCAAAGCTCTCTCGACACAGAATCCCAGAAGAATATAATACAAATTCAGCCTTCCTCAGTCATGTTACTCATAACCTGAGGGCATCTTCTTTTAAATAGTGTCAAAATCCAATAACTCTAATAAAAGGTGTAAATTCCCAGTACAAATTAATGTGAAGTTTAAAACTCCCATACACAAAACGGCTAATAAGACTATACTGCAAGTTATGATCCATTACCCACAGTCTATCATTAGTCAGTATCTCAATGTGACTGTGGTGCATTTCTCAGCTATGGGTTACGTGATGAAAAGCACAGACAATTTGTTGAGATTTCTCATCCTCAAATTAAATGCAGGTAGATCTCGAACAAGAATTGTGGTCTGGCTTATCTGTGCAAATAAAGGGCAAATTCAAAGCAGTTAGGTTTCATATTGCCAAAGCAATTCAACACAGCCAGTTAACTCCACAGAGCAGCCAATGACCTAGCCCTTAACCTGTCTAACGAGTGAGAAGCTTGAATTACAGCCCTTGCCCTGATGGTTGGGGACCTGCCTGTACCAGCACAGGCTAATTCTACATTTTGCAGTTTCAAGGCACTGCTGAGGCCATTGACTCACTGGAATCAGGAACATGGGGTCTCCCCTGGAGGGTCAGGCAGGGCCTGGCAGCCAGGATCCATCCCAGCATCCCAGTCTACCCATAGAAGAGTCTGGGCCCAGTAGGCAAATAAGCCCATCAGGCACAGGCATAGCTGTAAAGCAGCTACAGGAAGCAGCAAGAGTTTGGTCCAAAAAGCAGCACACTGAGGAAGGAAAGGCAAACCTTGCTGAGGCCTCTTCCAGTTTTCTTCATAGCAGTTATTGGCCAACCAGATTTGGACTCAACCAGGGAAGTTCTAGATGGGATAAATAACACGAGGTGCCAAGCAGTAGTGTTCTCCTTTACATCTCTGTCAAACACAAGCAACACTATAGTGCAGGAAGTCACATTGTTACTGGCTTCAGCAGAAGTGTACAGCCCCAAGGCCCTGAGCAAATCAGGAATCCGTTTCAGCAGTTTCCTGTTACTGTTTGCCTCTCTTTTATTCTCGTGGATATTTATCATCTGTAAAGTGTTAAGTTTTCTCAAATTTTACCCTTGGAAAATTAAACAAGTGTCATCACCTTCCTACAGTTACCTAACATCAGTTTATGCCCCTGCTTTGTTTGCAATTTTAATAATTTGGCCCATTCTTGGTGTCACTAGCAGTGTTCAAAAATTTCAAGTACTTCATTCTCAGAAACGAGCTACATTGAACTAAGCAGGGCACGCAGCCAGCAGCAAATTCAAATTGCTTTGCTAGACTTTGCTCGGTACCATAATGTTTATGCAGTTACTATACTCTCCTTGCTGTCAACATATCCTCTGCATATGAATGAAAAGCTAATATAACTTTAAGAAATAGTCCAAGAGCATTATGTTTCTCCATTTTTCGTTAGCTACAGAATAAAAAAATATTAATTACTCTCAATGACTTATTTTATTCTTATAGACATTCTATTAGAGAATTTTTTTTTTTTTTTTTTACTCTACTGTTAGGTTTCTGCTTTAAAATACATATTCCTCATGTCTTCCATTACATGAGAATTGTCAAGTTTCAATATTTTGCTTTTAAAAGATCTAGATAAATACATATTTTGTTCTTTTGGAGATTAAACAGCTTTTCCTTAAGACACACCCAGAGCTACTATTCTGCATTAGTGTGTAGCACAAATCTCCATTACAGCCAAAAGCATGACATTTATTACTAACAGAAATGTTTTTCTGTAGCTTCAACAGCACAACCAAGAAATTCTTAACTACTGATTCAAAGATACAATATTCAGAGCAGCCAGACTGGGTGTTCCAGAGGTGAATGTGCACCTGTTTTATGAGCAGAAATATTAAATCGGGAGCTTAATGATTATAGATATAAATCACTCCTTTTTGTTAGTTTGTTGAACTAAACATACATAAGCCCTGAGGTTAGTAAATCTTGAAACAAAATTCCACATGATTCAGTAAACAATACTGTACCTGTTAAAACTGCATAAGCAATTTCTTCAGTATATAACTAGCTTTTCTATGTTTTATTACAACAGAATGAAAACCAGAAATTTCTTTTCTACTGGTTGCTCTTTTAAACTGCGACAGATTACACCTCTATCCATCTGAAGTGATGGTGCAGCTGTTAGAGATACAAAATCTCCATGTTTTAACTCGAAATCTGCATAGCCAAAAGCATCAGAAATTCCATCAACCCATCTTCTGAAGTAGCAATAGCAACCACTGGTGGAATTCAGACACGCTTCCCCTCGTTTAACTCCTCCTCAGAGCATTAAACCTTTCCAATACTCTTGCTGCTTCTGTCCCTTAGAAACTCTACAATTCAGTTACATCTTTCCTAGGAGATAAGAATTTACCAGCTGCTTTTACCCTAGTGATGCTTGTTCCTTCATATTTTATTGACACAGAGATGAAAAGCTGAAAGCTTGCAAAAGACAAGTAAACATAGGCCAGCTCTGGTGAAATCAAAACATCAGTACATGGGGAATAGAATTAGTCTACTGAAGAGTAAAATTAACTTGTGGAAAATATTTCCTCCCACTCTGCCTCGACTTAAAGTGCACATACTCTCTAAGCCTCTCTCCCACCCTTGGCTTGCTTTTTGCTGCATCAGTGTAATGTAAGCAAGACTAAGCCATTTCTTGGCTGCCACTCTGAAAAAGATTTTCTTCTGATTAGACAAGATGACAGGCTGTATGTTTTCACCAACCTTATACTAAAAAAGTAGAAAACAAAACAAACAAACAAAAAAACAAAAAAACAACACAGCTACTCAGCAAGTTTTTAATATAAGCATTCAGGCAGCCAGTCACACATACAGGACCTAATCAACCACAGCTTTTGATACTCAGTCACAGCACTAATCACCAGCTTTTTAAAATCTCTATCTCACTCCTGATTTCCGAATTACTGATGCTCATGATAGCTTAACACTTATATTGTAAAGAGCTGGTAATATACCTATCACAAACCTTTCCTTGACTCTTGTGTCAATTGAGGCCACCAGGGCAAATGAATGCTCAGCATACGCATCATTGTTCAGTGACACAAACAGCAAGAGGCACATATCAGCAGCACCTGATTTTCATTACTGCACACACCATTACATACTTAGGTTGCACTTGCATCTAAGCTTTCGAAATTGCATACTTGCCTTTCCCCCTGTACACTCATTGCCTTTTGCTATCAGTTCATCTTTATTTGGTAACCCTCAACACCAGCTAATTGCTTATTCTATTCACTAACTTTTTCATACAATGAGTAAGCTAAATCAAAACTGCCACCTCTAAATTATTGTACAGCCTTCACACTTAACATTTAAATGTATTACGAATACTTATCTCCAATCTATTCTATAAAGTTTATTGTTTTAATTAAAATGGTATCTATGTTCTCTAAGGAGACTGTATTTGTTTTCTACTTGCTGCTCACTTAAATAAAAATTTTCTAATCATCTAGTAAGAATTTCCGGAACACATTGACATCACTTGAATTGCTCTGTCTTTTTTTTTAATTTCTCGTATGTACAGTTGGAAATGCATATATACTTCATCAATAAACTAGACTTTTCTCCAGTGAAAACTCAGACATCATTCCAAAGAATGATTAATCTAAAAATGAAAAAACATGAACTATCACAAATAATTTAGCTCTAACTTAAGAAAGTTTTTACCTTACAGACATAAAGAATCTCTCCATAGTATGAAAACAAAAAAAAATGGAACTGATATGTCAGTTGTGCTTGAAAGCAATTATGCAAATAAGTGAAACATAGAAATGGCTACCCACTTTTAAGGCAAGGTAGTGCATATATTAAGAGCAAAGACAGGAAAGAATTTAGTGGCAATGGGATCTTATGTTAAAAAGTTGCATATTATAGCCACGTCAAATGCAGCAACTTTGAAGATAGGACCAGTGCTTACTTCATTCCCGTAAAAATTCATAACAATTAATATTATTGAAATTAATAACAAAAGTGATTTTAATTCCATATTTAGAATCCTGCTCAAACCAAATATTTTAGAATTAATTCTTTCCTTCAAGATTTCTTTCCTCCAGTATTCTGATGTACTAAATCTGTCTTGTGTTTCAGATGCACTTTCATGAAGTGACAGTGCAATAAAATACATTATCATAACTTTAGAAACCATTTGATTGAGATTGCTATACACACTTCCTAATTTCAACTCTTTTCATAGTGTAATGCTCAACTTTCTCTTACTTCCCTGACTCCTGACACTTCACATAGATGGGTGTTAGTGGGTTACAAGACATCAGATGCTGGCATTCTTTTCTGGTATTAATATCACACAGTTGACTTACATGAATGTGATGATTAGAGTTTATTAGAATCCACTTGGACTCATTTCACTGTTTTTTGTTTGTTTTAAGACTGTTGTTGCATCTTATTACTACAGTTACTGTAAAATTATGATTGTACTGTACAAATATAAGGACAGTAAAGTAGCTGAAATAACTGACCATAGTTAGCCATGAAGCAACAATATAAAAGATCGGCTATGTCAAGTAAAAAACTAAACTCCAGGGATATCAAGACAAACTCAGGGCAAGCCCAGCACCTTTGGAGAGAGCAAGCCTCATTTCTGAGACCTGGCACATTCAACAATGAGCCTGTGCCCTGTTGCTGTCAAAGGCATCACTGTATTAATGAACTATGAAATTATGGTATGTATGATCAAAGAAAACTACAGTGATCATTCCATGCAAAGCCATCATCTAATATCTCTGATCAGACTTCATCTCTCGCATCCTTGCCAAGGCGCACAGGCCAAACAGTGTTAGTAAAAACATTAAATTTATATTTCAGTTGATCTCCAAAAATAAGACCAAAAGAGTACAGTCAAGATGGAGAGCACTATAAACAGTATGCATTGTGCATGTGGACAGTAGTAGGACGATGTGGAGACAGTAATGGGTGCCTGTGTAAGAAGCTTTTAAATACAGCCTCTCGTGGTTTTTGGTAATGGTATTCCACATCATAACATCATGGAGTGCAGTGGGAGTTAAAAAGTTAATGCTCCAGATTCATGGATCATCGATAGCTCTGTGTACTCCTGCCTCAGAAGAAAAGAAGAACTACTTACCCCAGAGGACTTTGCGTTGCTTCGTATTTTTCCATTTTCTGCTCAGAAGGAAAGATAAAAGCTGTTTGTGTGTCACAAGACACAGGCTCTTTCCCTTCAGGTCGGCCCAGCAGCAGGCGATCCACAGCTGTCTCACCTTCAGTGTTTAGTGGAAGGCCTTCAGTTCTCAGACACTCTCTTGCTCATTTTATTTGATTTATTAGCTTCAATTCCAATTATACTGTGTTCTCTAGCATTCTGATATTTCATTTAGTAAATTAGTTTTCTCCCTCAGATCACTGTAGCTGTTTTGTTTTTAGGCCCATCTCCCTTTTCCTTTGTCGCTTTCCTCCTTCCCCAGGGCGTGGGTCTGTGGGCCTCAGTCATCATGGAACCAGGCCGAACCAGCCCTTAAACGGTTGATACAGCCCTATCAGAGCAATAATCCTTATTCTTCAGCCTATTATTTTTACTCCTCAAGCTACAGCCGTGAAACCAAGTATCAGCAAAGTTTTGAACTTCCTTTGACCTAGTGAAAGAAATCATCCTGCTGTTTACCAGCTCTGTGAGGAGACACTTCTGCTGTGGGACATGCAACCAAAACTAAATCCTCACAGCACACTAAGACAAAACCATTTCTAGGTACTACCATCGTTGAAGCGCTGATTAAAGTCCTGTGGTTTGAAATTCTCCATAAATAAATAAATAAATAGATCTTTATTCTGTCAGCATTCAGTCTGTAAACCAGAAGTCCTCAAGTTGGGGAAATTACTTATTTACAGAAGCTCTAAATAACACAACACTAGGACTCAAGCTTGATAATATCTAACCATCCTGGACAAAATTAAGTGATAAATTAATACAGTAACGTCGTGTTTTTCAAGGACAAATAGAAATGAAATAAAAAATATGATCAGCATTTGGCATTTATCACTCTAGGGAATTTTTAGTCAAATTGTTTTCACATTCATAAAATGTGAAAATTTATTTTAAATCTTTACTGTTGTTATTGAAATACATCTTTTTCAAGTACAATTAGATTTAGCTGTTGTTTGATCATGGAAATATTTTTAAATAAATGGGGAAAAAAAATTACTTCTACAGAAAAATATTACTACAAATTGATTGATAAAGTTTCCTATCAGTGCTTAATACGTAATAGGACTTCTTTAATCTCAGATGATTAAGCATTTCCTTTCAGTAAATGAAGTAAGTCATATTAAGTCTCCAGAACACAAACTTTCTTAGCTTAAGGCTTAACAGTCTGTTTTATTGCCAGTGAGGATGATGCTCTCTGAATTATTCTTCATCTTCAAATGTAATTAAAAACCAGTTAAAGTTCCTTAAAGTAAAGATGACATTTCCTAAAGCCTTTATTTACTCAGCTCCAATCCTCTGTGCCCTCTCATCAGTCCCTCACTGCAGCTGGACTCATACAGTCCATGGAGGTTCTTCAGCTTGCATAGCATCCAAACTTGCTTTAATCTTTCCTATGTCTTCCACAGATAGCTGTCTTTTGTAATATAAAATACTTTTTACTGGCTATTTAATTAAACAGATCTATCATTTGGCTGCTATTCATATTCCAATAATTGAAACCCTGTCTTTTCCCACCGCATTCCCTTCCAGAGCTTCAAATACATGTGAATGTAAACCTGTGAGGCTGCCTACATTTCATCTTCCCTGCTCACCACAGGTCTTTTTTGGTTATCATTTGGATTCAATTTTTTTTCTGTCTCAGCTTATCTCATAGTGTGCAGCGTTGAATGTTCAATTCTTACATCAAAACTACATCCCCACTACTTATAGCTGTTGTTATTATTGAAGTGTCAATGCATATTAAATAATTAGGTGCTGCTCCTCTGTTTTTCATCATACTTCTGATAGAGCTCATACAGTGGTGAAAAGCTTGTTTTCTTAGTTACTTTTCTGCACAATAAATCAATTAAATGCTCTCTAAATCACCAAGCTTTATTTAATCCATACTGCAGTCCATTTCACACCTTGCTGAACTTTTTTCTGTCTATCATTAGAAAGAGGAGCTTACTCATTAATTTGACTCACACTGCTGAAGTATTTTGCTTACTATGTCACCTAATATTACTCAGAACAAATAAATTAATTTGTTGTAAAATCTCATGACCAGCAATGTATCAGGCATTAAAAGACCAACATGATGTTGTGTTTCACTTTCAAACAAATATCAATTCAACTTGCCTGTACGCTTCTGAATTAGTGATCCTGTAGTGAAGATTAGCCACAATTAACAAGCAAATAATAAGTATTTTACCTATTTCTAATTTCATTTTCCTTCAGATGTCATCAGGTGTTTTTAAGGTTTTGAGACGTCAGGATAGTAACAGTGAAAGAACAGACAATTACAGGCATCCTTTCATGTTAGATACACTAGAAGTTATAGATTTTTAGAAATAAGGAATATTATTATAGTATACCTTGCAAAATTGTAGCCATTAATTTGCTCAAGAGTCTAGATATATTGGACAATAACTCAGAAGATCTGAGCTCACATATCAGCTTAATCATGCTTTTACTGCAAAGACAAAGGTAATTCATCTTTAGCATTCCACACTGTTTTTCTTGCTGTATTTCATACTTATTACTTCATATTAGTTTTGAAAGATAAAGACAATTACCAGCAAGAAAGAAAGAAAGAAACAGCTTTTAATACATAACATAGTTTCTATACATTATACCACAGATACAGAGAAGGAATATGTACTTCCTAAAATTTTGGCCTTTTTTCCTACTTCTAAACTAAGCATGAATATAGTTTAATATTATCTGAAACTCAACGGATAGAAGAAGTGCAATATCCAAGAAAGTTGATGAAGGGCTACATACACTGGCTAAATGCAGTCCTGTGAGCAGTGAAAAATATTCAGCTGGGCTGTTCAGATTGAGGAATTTGAGAAATGTTTCAAAGTTGCTGAAAAAAATCAATTAATATTTGTGACTCCATTTTCACTGGAAATAAACACATTAGCTGCAAATTTTCAAATGGATTTTATGGAACTGCAATCAGATATTCAACTAAAAAATGTGATCATGACTCTTTTCCAGGCTGCTGTAAGATCTCTCTTACCAGAGAAAGATATCTCTCACTTCACAACTGCCCTTGTTCAAGTCATTGCTTTTTGGCAGTACTCACGTTTGTGAACAAATATTGTCAAGGATAAAGTACAGGAAGAGTAAAATTTCATCAAAAACTTTGATAAATATCTTGAGAGCTCAACTGAGAATGGCAACCACTGTCAGCGAAACAGCCTGATGCATTCGTCTCGCAAAAACAGGGTCAAGTATCTCACTGGTTTTATGTTTTGTTGCTCTTTTTTAATATATATTTTAATAATAATAATAACAGTTAACATTAGATTTGTTACTTGATATATATAGCCACACTATATATTTTACATGGGTTGCTCTGAAAGTAGTGCCTCCTATTTCATTATTTTGACCCTCAATGTCAGAGGCACCTGTTGGTGGTATCGCAGTAGAAGTTAAACCTTCCCAATTATGTTCTATTTCTTTTTTTTTTTTTTTCTTATGACAGACGGCAGCTGAGCGGCAGTCTGACAAAGATAGCATCTGACATGGAAATGCATATGAAACAAAGGTGTGGATTTTAATTCCCCCATGCAGAAAAATTTACACCTACTGCCATTCATTGAGGCTTGATGGACATTTACGGAGACCAAACAGTAGATGTGAGCACAGTGATACATGGGCGCTGCATTTCTGCAGCAGTGACAGTGACAGTGCATCATCACTGGTGTAGAATTTGACAAGTATGGCACGCAGGATCTTGCTCATGGCTGGCTAATGCATAGCCAATGGTGGTGAGCCTGCTGAAAAATAGTGTTTTACAGCTGATGAATTGCTCTATCAGATAATATTATTGTACTCATTATATTTGTTGCAGTTTCCATGGAAATAAAGAGGAGGCATTACTTTTGTAGCGGCCTACATATTCGCTTCCCTAGATAGATCCTCTTTATCCACACAGCACAGTTTTTCCAGCAAGCTCTTTAGACATTGTCTCAAGGTTATAACATGTGTTTATCAACAAAGGAACTACTTAAGACTGTTAAATTCATAGTACACTGAAACAAGTGTTCTAAAAATCATATGGGGTCTGGTCCTTCAGTTATTAATCTTTTTTGCACATATTAAATAACTGCAAATAAATATGTTGTAGACATACAAATATATTGAGTACCCAGTGATTCAGTAACAGATTTATCATCTTCACTTTACTGAAAGTCTAGACTACAGGTAATAAACAAAGCTTCTTATTCTGATGAATAACCAGCACATCCCAACTTGACCTGAATTTATGACAGCAGTTTACTTTATAGCAGTTTTCAAGTACTATGAGATATCATCACCAGCAGCACTCATAGAGAAAGAGAAATTTGTCAGATTGTGGACCTTACTCACACGCCCTTTGCCCTCCATAACAAACAATTCTGGCTCAGCACTGAGGCATGTTGGCAGATCACATCAGCCTGGGCAGCACCATTTTGGGCACCGCATTTCTTCCCTGACTAAGCAACAAACATTCACGTACAAGCTTTTGTCAGTCTGGTGCCCGGAAAGTGAATACATTCAGCATTATACATACATTTAACAGTGCTCTTTCCATTCACCAGCGAACATTAAATGCAATAGTCTGGGAAATGTATCACTCTGTAAGAAGTATCACTTGGACACAATAATAGCCCAACTAGAAAGCAGCATACTCATTACTTTTCAGGCAGTGAATTCTACTATATAGATACAAAATTTTAGTATTATGAAGATTCTACTGTGGGAAATTTAAAAGAAAATCTGCACAAATCAGAATGACAAATGTGGTCTTGCTGTAATGTTATCACAATTAATTTATACAGATGATTTGTCTAATAGTGTATCTGATAGACAGTGATCAGCACAAAGCCTAAAATAGTATTGATTGTCCTTCAATTGCACCATTTCAGATCAAGCAAACAGATCTACATTAGTCATAAAATAAAAAAATTGCTAAGAATATCTTCAAAAACAGTCAATATTTACAGAGATATAAGACTACATTTCACTACAAAAATAAATCCCAGTGCATCAATTATCTCAGAAAGACCTAAAGTTCAAGCTTACAATCATAACTTCTGAATGCATAAAGTAAAATGTACTGCAAAATACATCTGAAAAACAACAAAAATTTACCTTAGAGATATATGAATTGCTCTGCATGAGTGCCCTTGGCCAGATTCTGTTTCCTCTTAGAATCACGTGAAACAAAACAGAGCCTGGAAGAAAACAATCTTGTAACTCATATTTCAAGGTATTTATAAATACACTAATGGACAGCATTTAGACTACGTTGTCTGTAAAATAAAAATGAAAAAAAAATCTACTTTTAAACTGGTTAGTAAGTTTACATACATTTAAAATCTGTAGCTTCAGTAAAAAGAACTGGTTCTCTTGCTTTTGTTAAATTAAATGTATTCAAGTGGAATAGGAGGTGACTTTACCTTTCTTCCTTCATCTTCCTCCTTCATTCAATAGGCTGTCCTTAAATCCTAGTTTCATAGTCAATACAGAAACATCTGACAAATAAGCCTCCAATCTGATAGGGGAATTAAAAAGCCCTGGAGCAATGTACAGAATGGTACTCCACCTCCATTAAGAAGCAGACTTTATTGTATTACTTCCCATTATGTCCTTACTCTTAGTAATAGCCCTATCTTTGCAGCAGAATTCTTGTACAAATAAACCTTCACCTTGCCACTGTTGCTAGTGACATCGCAAGAGAATATCATAGAATCATAGAATTATTGAATTGAAAGAGACATTTAAAGGTCTTTTGGTCCAACTCCCCTGCAATGAACAGGGCCATCTACAGCTAGAACAAGTTTCTCAGGGCCTCACCCAGCCTGACCTCGAATGTCTGCAAGGATGGATCCTCTGCTCCCTCTCTAGGCAACCCGTTCCAGTGTCTTACCACCCTCACAGTCAAAAAAAACTTCTTCCTTATATCCAGTCTAAATCTTCTCTCTTGCAGTTTGAAACCATTTCCCCTTGTCCTGTCACAACAGACCCTGCTAAAGAGTATGTCCCTTTCTTTCTTACAGCCCCGCTCTAGATACTGAAAGGCTGCTCTCAGGTCTTCCCTAGAGCCTTCTCTTCTCCTGGCCAAACAGCCCCAGCTCTTCCAGCCTGTAAATTTATTTGGCTTAGTCTCATTCTGAACAGAGAAAAAGATATTGATTCCCTTTTTCTAACAGGAGAGATGGGCTAAAACATTGTACAGTCTTTGTCTTCAGCTGTTCTAATACGAGCTCCATAAAAGACAGGTAAAGGGTACCTCAAAAATATTAATTTTGATAAGAATTTCCTGTCATGCATTGGCCATACCATCGTTCTTTTTTTTTCAACCAGAATTTAAATTAAGTTTCATCAATTTTAGCTGTATCTTCATAGATCTTCCAGCTTTCTAAGAAATATCTGTCACCTCTTTCTTTACAGGAGTTATGTACATTTACTGAGTCCATGAAAGAGCATATTTTTAAACTTGACTCTAGAAATCCTTTTTTTTTTTTCCACATGCATCATAATAAAAGACTTATGCTTGTTATGGTTCCTTCCAAGCTTAGACCTAATTTGAGAAAAACAATTATAATGTAGAAGTCATATACCAAATTATACCCCTCAGAAATCTAAATGTCACACTGTACCATTTTAATGAATTTCTAAGCCTAAAGCAAACAGGAAACAATAAATAGTGGATATCAAATATTCACAGTTTAATAACTATCCTCAGATGACCACAGTCTCCTTCCAATGTGATCACTGTATCATCATGAGTTCGTTATACATTTGGCACAGGACAGCACATTGCATTTGTTTCAATTCCTCTGCTGATACCCTGTTATTTCTAGTTGATCTTACATTGGCATTTCTATTGTAAAATACTGAGATTGTGCAAACAGATGAGTTTTTGCCCTGTTGCATAATTAAAATGGTCTGGGCTAAGAACACTGTCCTCCCTGATATGTTTATGCATTCTGACTCCACTTCCTGTTTTGAGCTCCTACTTTTTATTTCACATCCTCTCTTTATAAACAGGTCTCAAGTAATTCAGATGCAAATAGGTATTTGCAGAAACCTTAAATAAAATGTATGTTGCAAGCATGAATCTTTTCTGCTGATGCGAAGTTCTTGGACTTCAAGAACTTTCTCTGGGCTGAATCCAGTCTCTGTGCAGCAGTCAGAATTCATCCACATCAGCACTTGACAGTGCAAATCAGCATCTCTCGACTCTGAGCTGCTGCATCTCTATACCGCATTCTGTTTTGGCTCCATCTGGAATTTCTTAAGGCAGCTTTTCTGTCAGCAAGATATTCAAGATGACAAAATTTAGTTTTGTGCTCAAGCACACTCGGAGCTGCAAAGGCTGTGGGATCTGACTGACTCAGAAATTCAGCACGCCAGAAGAGAACTTCTGCAAAAAATAAGAAGTGCTATATTTCTTTTTTTTCTCATTTATCAGTTGCATTAGCTATTCCTTGGAATAAGGGGCCGCTCAATCAGAAGTCAGTGGTTGAATACAGCACAAGTGGAAGAGTACTCTACGCTAGCTTCTACCAACAATATGCTCTTCATTTCTTTTCACCCGAGTTCTGTAAGAAACAACACATTAGCTCCTAAAACTTACTTGACTCAAAACAGTTCCCAGAAGCTTGCTGTTGGGCATCTGCATGTCCTTTAGGTGAAAGCATCCATCTGAGGGCACCTGTGGGAACACAACCTGATAGAGGTTCTTTTCAGTTTAGTCTCGTCAGCTGTGGCAGGTTACTACTTTAACCTCCCTGACTGCATAGTATTTATTAAAATGGTTATAAGATCACTGCTTCATTGTTCGAGACGTTTTAGATTGATGTGTGTAAGTTCACACAGCGTAGTTGGAAAGTTCAGGACACTGCAATATTGAAAATTGCTGAGATTTACCTCTTCCCCCTGCTTTCTTCCCAATATACCTCATCACAATTAAATGTGCCTTGTTTGGTTAATTACTCACAATTGCTAGAAAAATTGAAACATTATAGGGATTTTTCCAACACAGAAAACTGTTTCTAAAATACCACTTCTAATCAAGCAGCAATTATGTTATTCCCTGCTACCACTATGAGCATGTTGACCCAGCCAGTCATGTTCTGGCAGATACAAAAAGAAAAAATACATAGCAACAGTGACTACTGCATAGAAACAACAGCTGTAGAACAAAAGGAAAATCCACAGAAAGATTTTGAATGCATATATTTGGCCATTTCAATGCATTGGCTTCTATCATCTCAGCAAAAAGATTCTAGGGGGAAAGAAAGGGGGTAGACTGAAACAAAAACTGCATTATTTGTATCAAAAGCATTTAACATAAAAGAAAGTAAAGGTTAAAACTGTAGAGCCAGATGATAATAAATTGGGAAACCAGCCAGGAGCAGGTTGCCTAAAAGAAACAAAGAGGTGCAGCGCTTATCCCTGGTTCTCAATTGAAACTGCAAAATAGCAGCCAACACTTCTGGGTGGCTAATAACCCAGAAATGAACATTAATCATTTCTTTTTTCATAAATGCCATTATATAGGGGAGTACATTTATATTCTGCTAATTCAGACCTCCACTTTTCAGCCAAGTTAATTCTAACACACAGGAGTTGTTGGCACAAAGTCAAACTTACACAACAGCTATAGGGTTCTATTGTAAAGGTTCTTCTTATTTCTAGGCTCCAATGCTGTTTTTGGTCCTCCCTTTCTACATCTGTTTTTGTATCTGTTAGATATCTTATTCTGTGTCCCCACATCTTATACCTCTTAGTTTTCGATCCCTTCTTCCCTTCTTCCCCTCCTTCTGCCTGGCTCTAACTAAACCCTGGACCTTCCTTATATCGCCCTCTGCCTTTTCCATATACCAATAATTGTGTTACTCTGCAGCCCATTATTTTTCTCCCTCTTAATACTCTCAGCTGATCCTTTGTCCTCCTGCACATAGCCAGGGCAAACTATAAGGACACTGATCCACAGAGATAATTCTCACCATCTGTTCTGAAGTCTGTTTTCACAGAGGCCTCAAGGAGTGAGAAGAAATCATTGTGGCTAAAGTGGCTTCAGCTGGAAAGAAACGTAGCTAATTGCTGAGTTGTATTCTCAAGCAAAGTAGCTCAGAGATTTTCTGTCAGGCTTAAGACTGGCTGTGGAACCAGCATTTCAGCAAATACACGGCTCCCACTCAGGCATTCCCTGTCTTCTCTGATCAACACCATTCAATACGTGTATTTCACTACAGTCTGTTTGCATCGCAGGTGGTGCTTCTTCAGGAATTCCTATGTCTTCTTTTAAGAAAATGCAACTTCTCTGATGTTAATAGTGGGTTTTAGTGCATGGCATTCAATACACCATATAGCTTAAACCAGCATCTCTTAACTTCTACTAAGTGTCTATTCCAGATGCAACCATTTGCAGGAGCGTTGCACTAATTTGGGTTTTACATTCCTTATTGCTGCTTTTAATTTCCACTAGAGATAGTTAAAGAGTAAGTCGGTCTTGCACAGTTTCTTATAGTCAAATTGCTTGAGCCTTCAAAATTTCCTCTCAGATATTTTATTCATTATGCCTCTTCAAATATAAGCTGAAACTCAGCTATGCTATGCTGATTTGGAAATCATATGTTATATTTTTTACTGATGCAAATGGATATCCCTTGGCTGGGTTTCTGTTTATATATTCCCTCAAAACACAAGATGCATGTTTTTGGTCAGCCTTGCTGTATGTATTACCTGTTTCCATGCATGTTATGATCAGTAAAATTCCTTTTTAAAAGACACTACCATATGCCTTACAAGCATACATTCAAGAGATGGTTACATCAAGGGTTTTGCCACCTGTTTTTCCTTTTAGTAGTAGCATGAGGGCATAAAGTCATTCAGAATCCTCTCTTATTTTCAAGTGTTACTTCATTTCTTTTCACACTGCCATATCAGAGTATCAGTAAAGAAAGGGGAATGGCAGAAACACATTCTGACATTCTGTGTTAAAAATGAGATTTCATACTTACCACGCTGTATGGAAAACAACATTACCTAGAGGTTTAGAACAATAATTCCAGGAATATTTTCAGGCTATCTTCAAAAACAGAGGAGTATTTCTGCTTCAATATTTAACTCCAGGAAGTTTTATTCTTGTCTTTGTAGGAATGCATGATATTTAATTTCTTTTTAATTTTGGAGGGTGGTGGCTCTATAAAAACTAAGTTCAACTGAATTACAATAAGGATGCTGCAGTTAAACACAGTTCTTCCCCAGTTAGTTAGCTTCACAAAAATTTTCTACACGTAATTCAAAGAAATGACAGAACTGCCATGTGGCAAATACAAAGCAATGATTGCTGACAATAATATTTCAACACAGCCTTTTTTTTCTTATAAAGCAAACATGTAAGTTTTCTTAGATCACTGTTTAACTTTGGCTTGTGTTATTTTAACAAATAATTTAATAAGTTAACACATTCACCTTGAAAGATGTATCCAGAATATTTAACCAGTGCTGAAATATTCTGTAATTTTCAACATGTTCAAGGTGAAAATCTACTTATCTGGGTGGGTTTCAAACCATCACAGCACTCTAAATGAAACTTAAATTACAGCGAGCTCAAGTCATGACAAATAATTGTATGCATTTGGCTAAATACAGTCCTGTGAACAACAGAAAATATGCAGCTATGCTTTCCACTTTGAATTGGCAAAAATAAAAAAATAAAATAAATCCCAATTTTTGGGTAAATTTTCTATTTCATTTTCATTTGACATAAATAAATTACTTATAGATTTTCAAATGGAATATACAAAGCTGCAATCATACATTGAACTCAAAGAAAAAAAATGATCATGTCACTTCACCAGACTTTTATTAGGCTTCTCTTACCAGGGAAAGATATCACTCGCTTCACAGTCATGCTTTACTCATGACATTGCTTTTGGCAGTACTTGTGAACAACCATTTTCAAGGATGAAGCACAGGAAGGGTAAAATTTCATCAAATATCTCTGATGAACACCTTGAGACCACACTAAGAATTGCAACCTCTTCCATCAAACAAGACACTGACACATTAGTTTCAAAAAGCAAGGTCAAATATTCCACTAGTTTCATGTTTCTCTTGCTGTCTTTTTTTTGTTTCAACTAAAAATAAAAATATAAAAATAAATTTTGTTACTTGTATAAATTAACTATATATTTTAAATGCAGCCCAAGACAATTCCTCTTCACTCAGTGCAATCTAGGGAAGCCAAAATGTTGGACATCCATGACTTACAGCCTAGTGTTGCCATCTATTGGTATGCAAGCGTGATTTTTTATTCTTTTTACCTCTCCCCAAAGCCTTCCTTCTTTAAAATCACACACCAGAGACCAAGCTGGACAACATAAAAACCCTGAGATGATGGAAAGCTGCTCACCTTCAAGAATAAAACACATTTTGTACGGAATATTCCTCTTCAGTATATAATTGAAACTAAAGGCCAGTTCATAGAACATGTGCTGCAACTAACTGAACACATGAGCCCCTTATTGACTCAGCCCTGAGAAACATCACTGGCCAGATGTGCCTGCTCTAAATGAGAGCTATTCTCTTGCTTGAGTATTCTGGCACTCTGTAATTAATGACATTACCTCTGACACCAATGTGTTCATACACAACAGAAGCTGAAGACATCATGTAGCAATCATGCTACACCTGCAGTCTGTCGTTCCTGTTTTCCATTAGGCAGCAAAATTGATTTCAAACTTCTAAAATAATACCTAGGAAATTTCTTACAATATTAAAAACTATGTGGCATTGCAAACATAACTATGGAAAGATAAAGCAACTACATTGTCAGTGCTATTATTCAGGGCATTTTCAACAATGTTAGATTAAAAAAAAATCCCGTGCTGAATTATGAACGGTGCCAACACAACTTGAAATCAACCTCATGCAACAAAGCCCCAACTTAGGCCACAAGAAATGATGTTCTACACAGTATTTGAGAGATATGAAAACACAATACTTAATGATTTTTGTCACTAACACAACTCATTTAAACTTTGTCTAGATTAACCTGAAGGGATCTGAAAATGGGTGCACTTGACTTTTATAGAGTGAAGAAGCCACTCCTCTCAATGCATTATGCTTCGCATAACTATTCGATCTTATTTGTTATGTTTTAAGCAGAAAGTGCCCATACACAAACATCAAGCCTGGGAATTCATCTTTATCAAAAGAAAATATACCTTGAAATGTGCCCCTTGACAACACGTTTCCAAGCAAGCAAGCATGCAGTCAGTTGTGGTGGATTTCAGGGAACTTAAAGTGATTTTGGGAAAATAATACTGATGTTTCATTTGATTCCTTTCTTTCTGTGCATACTTAAAACCAAAAATTTGGAGAAATTCCAATGATTCTTGTGAGCTACAATTATCTACATATTTGCTCACTTACAGGATTCTTCTTCTGTGTTATTGACACTCAATTCTACATTCTCAAATCTTATGTCATCAGCTTTTTAGTATATGGTTTCTTATTTTTAAGCATAGATCTCATTTTGTCAAAAACAAATAATACACAGCTTTTCTCACATAAAAAAAAAAGTTTAAATTGTGATAAGCTTATGAAAGCAGAAACCCCACATGTTTCTTTTATGAATTACCATCAAAGGAATTATGGCATCTTGGGCTTCCCGAAGTCTCTGGAAAAATGTTTCAGATAGGGGAAAAGCAAAAGACAACACTTATACTGTGCTCTGTGTGCGGTAACTCAATAAGAACGACCATGCTCACACAGAATCATAGAATGTTCTGCTTTGAAAAGGACCTCAAAGATCATCTAGTTTCAACTCCCTGCCGTGGGCAGGGTCACCAACCACCAGAGCAGGCTGCCCAGAGTCACATCCAGCCTTGTCCTGAGTGCCTCCATGGATGGGGCATCCACAACCTCTCTGGGCAACCTGTTCCACTGTGTCAGCACCCTCTGAGTGAAAAAATCCCTCTCAATATCTAACCTAAATGTTCCCTGTCTTACTTTAAAGCCATTCCCCCCTTGTCCTATCACTATCAACCCATGTAAACAGTCATTTTACATGACTGATACATTTAAGCAAGGCCGTTCCATCTAACACAACAGAAGTTAAACACTGCAGTCATCGTTTAAAGCACAGTCTTCAAAACTGTACCTTCAAAGATCAATTCAAAGCCTTAAATACCAGGTAGTAGTAATTAAACTTGGTGTTTTACTTCTTTAGAGAATGCATCCACACAAATATTTGCAGTAGCCTAACATTAAACAGCAGTTTCACAGACCATATTTAAGATTGCATCATCTTAGATTTCGCCAACTTGTTTTCATTGGGACTCTTATCTAAAGCCTCAGAGGTCACTACTTCTTGCCTTATAGCATCACAAATCTCTAACTCAACAAATTTCATCAGACACAGAGGATGAACTTCTCAGCCTCCCCAATAAGCCAATATATATTTTTCCTGCTCAGATGGAGGCTGAGTCTGTTCCATAAATATACACAGCAATAAGCTCCATTTTCCATAGACAATTCCCTAAGCTGCTTAGCAATTGCTTCTACACGAATACCGAGAGTCCATTTTAAAAAGTAAGTAAAGAAAAAAGAGCTATTTGAGAGAAGGTCATCTGCCCAGCATTTCAATTGTTTAAAAACATACAATTTGAACACATATATACTGATATTTATGCAGCTGTGCACTCTACAGATGTATAGTATCAGTTCCATGTTACTGCATATCAACTACAAGCATCTTGTTCTCCAGATGCAAGCTGTGGCCGGTGCTATGGTAATGCCATGTAAAGCTATTTTTGTGATAAATACAGAAAGGCTTTTCTGAACTGTCTGTTATTACTGAGTGGCCTCAGTGAGCTGTTGGTAAAGAAAGGAAAGGTTCTGAGGGAGACGCATCTATCAGATGATATTTGTCATGGAATAAAAGAAAAACCGACTGCTGAGCCCCGTGTTTGCAGAATTAAGAGTACTTATGGAAGATGACATCTGAACGGCTGGCTAGCACAGCTGCCTCAAGCGCAGGGGCAGATGTTATCCTCTGTGGCAGAAGCTTGCTGCAAGCCAGAGAAAACACAGAAAGCTTTCATCAATTAGTCAAACCCAACTCTGCACAGTAGAAGAGCAGAACCTGATAGCAGAGAGGGACTGGATGAGAAAGTTGTTCAGGATGGACTGCAAACCTCTGAACTCAGAAGATAGGATATTTGAGAAAGTGATTACTTTTGTAACAATAGTTTTTCGCTCCTCCCTAGGCACTGCTGACAAATACAGAAAGCTGTTGGTCTATGAAATAAAACCAAGCTAACGACACAGAAAGCACTGTAACACCAGTTTTCTGGGTTAGGTTACTCTGATCTTAAAGTAACCACTTAATATGCTTTAAATTTCTGGCTAACTGCTGTAACTGCCACCTCCTTTTTTATTTCTCAGGAAAAAGACTTTTTTTCTGGACTGCTTTGCTGACACCTAGTGAGCCTGCACTCCAACAGCTCCGCATACATGAACCCCTCAAACAGAGGTGGTGACAGAGCAGCTGCTCTTTTCATTCCCCTTGCAGTGAAATGCATTTAAATGGCCCAGACTAAGATTCAGCAATGTGCTGAGTCACACACCAAATCATTGCAGAAGACTACAATGCTGGCGATGTTGATAAGAGATGAAAAAATATGGAAGCACAGTTAAAAGGAGAAAAAGAAGCATGCTGAAAATAAGGGACGGTCAAATTCTTCTCCTTGCAGCCTAAATGCCTTTTTTACAAGGATGACTGACTCAAAGAAACTTCCCACTGGTTGAGACTTGAGTCTTTTTCTGCCTCACATATTTAACTGGGATCTCTCAGTGCCCATAATTTCAGGTTATTAGCTCCTTCGTTGTTTGTTTTTGTGTATGTAAAACATGAACTATAAACAACTGCTTATTAACGTGTCAAAGTTAATTCCAGTCTAATCCTATCATTATAATAGTATAACCATGACATCTGATCCTTAGCTTAGCTTGGAAGAACAGCAACTTTGCATGAGATTCCCCGCTTCATTGAGGCAGCTTAATATTGCCTGGGGATGGCTCCAGTTGGATGTCACAGCATTTCCTGGTGCTGACGAATCCTGCAGCTTACCACAAACACACCAACTAACATTTTTAAATACAGCACTTCTGTTTTTAGTAGAAATTGATAAATTGAATCAAAGCGCTGGTGATCTGGAATTGCATTGACAAATTAAGAGAGTATTTAACTTGGCCCCAGTGAGTGACGACCATATTACAAGATGCACACACATCCGGGTGCTTAAAAACACCTGCCCTAAACTTTCAAGGATAACAAGTCAGGGTAATTGAACATGAACTCTCAGATAGATGAGTAAAATGCATCTCCAAAACAGCATTACATCCTTCATAGTTTCATAAACTGCAAGGATGCTAAGGACTGCATAGGCCAAATATGAGTACAGCACATCAGAGAACACACGTGGGAAGGTGCCCATGGAGGGAGTGGGTGTACTTCTTACGCACAATGATACATTTCACCTTTACTTGTGATAAAGTTCAGACTCATAATCCAATCCACAACTCAACGAAATCACTACAATCAAAAGCCAATTTAAAAACACTCCTTTTACATGCACATAGATATTTTCTTTTAATTAAAAATATTCCTTTATTTAGAAACATGTTATGGAAAATAAATTTTCCTTTACGTATTTCATATTTGAGTGGCTTAAATTAAATAGGATATTTTCTCCTTTGGGCAGCCACACATGACTTTTTGTAATTAAAAAAAAACCTGCAGAGAATCTCTTTGGCTGCTTTCTAACATGCAGAAGACTCAGATAAATTAATTCTCAGTGCTTTTCCCATAGTAATCATCCTCTTCTTTAATAGTTTTTTCCTTCTAACAATAAACATGAAAACAGCGTTTGAAGATGGTTACAAATTTCTTCTAATTGCTGTTTAAGGATACTCATTCATGTTTGTATGAATGTAATATAAATTTTAAATGTAAATATCTTAATGCCATCTAGTAACTACATATATGAAGTAATACTGATTAATCCTGAGATTAAAAACACACAAGTATCAAATCCAATCAACACCTCCATTAGACAAACTGAACCATATTCAGTATTTTCTTTGACATATTTGTTATTTTTCATACATCACTTGCACAGCCCGAGCCACAAAAGGTTATTGAAAAACAGAACCATTTCATACGTCATTCTCTGAACTCTCTATTAACTGTAATCAATCTATCCAAAATTATTAGTCACTTGTGCTTCCAACCTTTACAACAATAATTATAGTTCAAATACTATAATCAAGGAAATAAAATATTCCCACTGGAAAAAAAGAAAAAAAGAAACACAGAAAAAGCAAGTGAAAAGAGAGCAAGCAAGATTATTTTATCAGGGTATCAGGAATAGAGCTGTTTTTATTTCAAAATCTTCCACCTTTGAGCTTCCACCCTTATTTATCTGAATGGCAGCAACTGCTCTGTTCTCAGTACCTATTTTGTTTGTCTTGATCCCTCCTCAGTCCCTCCTATTTCCACTTCACACAAAGAACATTCTCTTCCTGAGAAAAAAAGTAGAGATGTTTTTTTATTGACTAGCCCACTGCCACAGCTTTGCCTTGTAAAACCCACAAGATGTGATAACATGGAACATACCCCTGAACTAATTATAAAGATATTAGTGCTGTTCCTATGTTTTTCACTGTCAGAGCCTTTTGCAAATACTAATACCAAAAATACAAGGAACATATCCTGTTTCCATGCTCCCAATGGACAAGTGCTAGAAGAAGAAATGAAATCAATGCGGTTTAATATAGTGAGAACTGCATTCAAAATCCAGATGCCCCTACCCTAGGACTTAGACTGTGAAATCCTGACGCTTTCTGTACAGCCATCGCCACTGTGACTCTACCATGCAATTAAGTCATCAAGAAAATTTAGAATGGTAATAAAGTTCTTGAATGGTTCTTACAATCATTGGAAACAAAATGTGTCTATTTTTTCCTATACATTTTGTAAGAAAAATAGATGTACTAAATATGTTTAATATCCAGCATCTACATATTTGTTATAACCACAGCTACCACCCACGGTTACAAGTAATAGATCTAGAGATGATATTCCCTAAGATAAAGCTAATTCAGTAAACAGAATGTACAATAAAATATTGTGGTGATTCTGATCCCTTCCATTTCTTCTCAGACTTCTTTTCCTTCTCAGTTACAAGAATTCATTCAGCCTCATAAAAAAGAGCAATGTGCTACCCTGCTCATGAAGTACTATTTTGAGACAGCCTCTGGCTGTACTGGACTGCAAACACCAAACACAAGGGCTGGATGGTATTTCCATGGTCTGACTTTCCATCTGGTCATCTGTGTGCTACAGAGAACAGAAACAACTTTATATCCAGAGCAAACAACTAGCTCTTGAAGCACAATATTTATTTTTTTTCATAAGGATTTCATTTCTACGATGTTTTGTCATAGATCCTTCTCTTCTGAAATTTCTCCTATTATAACTGTATAATGCAACCCTTAACTGGCTTCTCATTTTATCCAAGGAATATCGTTACTGGTCTTTTCAAAGATCATTTTGGAGACCAAAATGGGAAAATATATCGTAAGTTAATTTCTATTCTTTGCAAGAATTGCTATGATGTTGGGTCACTATTTTTCCAGAATTACAGAATATCTTCAAAATATTTAAAATGAAAACTCAACATGTCTCTGTCTACTCTGATGTATATTTTTGAGCTTGATTATTTCTCAATGTTGTGCCAAGAAGAAATGTGAAGCAACTTATTTTATGTGTGAAATGAAGTAAACATTTTTCTTTGAAGGCACAGTCATTTCAATTTTGACTACAATAGTTTCTTATTGTCTACACATTTTCTGCAAAACATCTCAATTGAAACAATATTGATTTATGTAAGTTAATACAGAAGAAATTGATTTTCACATATGATGACTTGGGAAAGGGAGAATTTTTGAATACATTCTATTTCACAAAGCATTTCCAGACATGCTTTGCACACACTCTTTTCACAATCTTATACATGAGCTAACAGGTTTCATCATTTCTCATTATTTGCTTTCCTAGTAAATATTGATCAGATTACCAAGGAAACTGACAGATCTGGTTTGGAAATATTGGTGGTAGGTGGACAGTTGGTCTGGATTAACCTGGAGATCTTTCCAACCTTGGTGATTCTATGATTCTGTAACTTCTTACAGCATCTTTCCCAAACCAATCTAATAAGAGTAGATCTGATGTCATGCTAGAACAATGGGTTTAAAAGGCAGGGCTTGATCTCTTGAAGCCAACCAATATCTGCACAGGTCAGTGACTGCACAGCAAGCTCACTGTAATGAGGCAGATCCAAGGTCAAGTCAGAAAGCCAACAGAGTAAGTGAGGGGCATGGTCTGGACCACAGACATGGACACAGGCACAGCTGCAGTGTAGCTGCAGTTTAGCTCCTTGGTGTGGATCAAGTCCACGAAGTCCTTGGTACAGACTAAGGGCAAGAAGCTCACTTAAAAACAGCTTCCTGTACAAGGAGAGGCAGCCTTCACTAAGACTTCTTTCCAGTTCTGCAGCAGTACCAAACTGTATACCAGCCCAGGCCACACAGCTCCTGAGATCAGGATTATGCATTCAGGGCCCAGGCATTACCCTGCATTTCAAAGGAGCTCCTCACAAAACTTTTCCATGCCTTATCTTCCATTCCTGCTGGTAGTTTTGCAGGCACCTAAAAAGTTAATGCCAAACCTTATAAGAAATGGAGGTAGGAGAATAGATATAACAGTGACTGCTTCACTAATCTAACAGCCTTCAGTATAACTAGTATCACCAATGTGTATTTGTTTGGGGAACTTCCTTATTCCCCGTGTAAGCTTCATGGAAAACACCATTAAAAATTGTGTGTGAAGTTCATTCACTGACAATTACTTTGTGTTTTGACATCTCCACTGAGTCTACAGTAACAAATGGTACAAAAAATCACTGTCTGATAAGTGCCATTTGAAGTAGAATGACTTGAAAATTCTCAGTGTAGATGATCTGCACAAGGACACAGTGCATCCCTGAAGCAGAGGGAGGTCCTGGTGAAAGGCACAAGTTTAGAGTAAGTTAGAATACTGATGAGCACTTAGAGGGATTCCTGGTAACTAAGTAGAGGTAATAACATTTATCTTTGAAGGCAGACTCCCACATGAGCTTACTGAGCTGAAATGCAAGAAGACTGCATCAAATACATAAAAATAGAAAGGAAAAAATATATATATATAAAATTAAAATACTGCACAACAGAAATAAAAGCAGAAAAAAAGCTAAAATTGTTGTCATACAACCAATAATATCAATGAAGGCTGACTAAAATCTGGTGTACTAGCACACAAAAATGAAGAAAATAAGCATTCTTATGGAAAGATTTTCTTCCCCTCCAGTACATATTTATAAGTAAAGAAGCAGATAGTGAGGAATCCTAGCTGTCAAATGCTTGTTTTTATATGTTATACAATGAATTTATTCTCCAGCATTAGAGGAAGAGGTGCAACTTGGTTCCAATCTTACTTTCCTTATTTAGACAGCAAGCAAACTCTAAACAATCAGCCATAAGACTACTGTGGAATGTCATCATGAAGAATATTAACTAATATCAACCATCAGCTCAGCTTAACTTTCCATAGCAGAAAAACAGATAAATGATGCATTTAGGTGCTTGAAGGTAAGCCCTGATAGAACCATAATTAACCACTGAAAGGTAACAATGTTCAAGTCAATCTTTATTCAAGGTAAAATAAAGCATGCAACAGTGAGATAGCAAGTCTAAACATTTGTCATTAAAAGACAGATATCAAAGTGATGCTTCAATCAATTTAACAATCTTTATTACTCTAAGAATTAGTGTATATAAGCCTATTGTGAAAGTTTATTCACAATGATTTACTGAAGTTACCATAATGGAATCCGGGACTTAGTAAATACATTTTAATAAAGTAATCCATTCTTTGTCTAACTATATTGATACCAACACTTAAAATCAGAAAAGAATACTCAAAAACATTTTTAACACTATTTGACATCACATAGAAGCGCTACCCCACGCAATACCCAGTGCTCTGGAGGCTGAAGGGTCCTAAGATTCAGGGCAGCAATGAAGTTCGCATCTGTTCTAACAGCCTTCTTGTAGACTGGACACGAATATAGACGTGGATCTTTTGAAGCTGAGGAGACAGGAAAGATGTAGAAGAAAATCATACTGGGTTACAAAGATAGGACCTTAGTGGACTGGGAACAGAGAAATGTAAAACTGAATCAAAGGTTAATTGCACACATTTCTCCACCATCAAAGGAAAAATATTTTAATTGATTCTCACACTGCTTACCATTGTGCTATTGCTGATGAAGGCCATAGTAGAAATTGTGGGATACTTAGGATTTAATGTCAGCCATCAGAAAAAGCATGCAGTGAGAAATGTAAATGGACACTCTAGCCTGATTAGCACAATTATTAGTTCAACACGTCTACTGAACATTAGGTCTTAATAATATATTATTATTGTGTCAAAATTAAAAAAAAAATGCCATATTTATGGAAAATCAGTGAACAGTATGTCTTGAAATGCATTTAATATTTCAGAGTATAAATCACTGACTTCTTAACTTAGAAATCAGAACAACAGTCTAATCTTGCTTAATATTTCACTGTTCATTATTTCGTATATTGGCTGCTTTCACAGTGATTATGTCTCTTATAAAAGAATAGCTATATAAAACTCTGGCAAAATAGCATGTAAGCTATTTTCTTTTCAACAGAAGTTTCCAATTTTACATTCAATATTGGATATTCCTGTCCTATAGTACGTTCCTATTAAATTACACTTCCTATTTTATACACACGTACCACAAAAACAAACATTAATCTAAATATTATATTTCCACAAAACAATTTTTTTGTGTCCTTTGGCCTCCTAATTTACTTCAGTTCTTACAGCCCTTTTCTGTCTCAATGTCCAAAATATGTATTATTAAATATTATTAAATACATTAAATATATTCTTTATTTTTCATCACATCCCTCCAATTCTTGTTTGCCTTTCTTAACTCAAGCATAGCTCAGTCCAGGAAAAATCAAGTATAATTTTGTATATAAACAGTACACATATAACATATTATCTACAAATACATTAAATGTATGATACACATTGTATATACATATATCTATGTTTTGTATACATTAATCTATGTATATGAAAAACTTGTATGTTATATTGGCTTTTAGCGTTTGGGAAAGGTCCTTTTGTTGAGGTCACAGAAGTTAAAAAGTTTATATACATAAATTTTGATTCAACTATCTTCTCAATCAAAGAGCTGCATCTTGCAAATATCTGAATTTCTGATCTAAAAGCCATCAAATAAAATATTTACATAGCACTTGAAAATATCAATGAGAAAACAGATTAACTCGCTTCAGTACTACACAATACCCATACACTGTGAGAAAAGTAAGCTACAGTATCTCCAAAGCTGTATATCAATAGCATCACTAGAATCTACATTAGCGTTAAAATTATGAATTTTTACTGGTAATTATGACCTCCAGTCACAATGAAAGTTTGAAGGCAAGCATGTATGTCATGCTCACATGAGGGAGAGAACAACAGTTAATCCATAATAAATTTTAAAAGTCCTTAATACAATTAATCTATCTAAATATTAGGGAAAGAAGTAACCATTTTTAATTATCAAGGAAAGCCAATAGCTTGTTTTTTGTGGAAGACTAAGTAGTCTCACTCGTTGAAAACTATTCAGTATGCTTACATGAGTAGGATACAGCTTGATGAAATTCCTAAAGCCCAAGAGTCTTTCATGGTGTTGAAATAAAAGGGTGATGCTGATTTCTATCAAATTAATGCCTTTTAGAATACAACTACTTACTGTTATTCTCTGCGTATATTCTTATAACTGGCATCATCTCAAAGAGCACCTTGGGCTTAGATTCAGTCAGTCTCATGTTTCTTCTGTCCCAGCTAGCTCCTTCCAAATACAGCCCATACACATAGACACCTTCCACAGGAGGGCTTGTGATATCATCCTTCATCCATTTAGTGACCTCGTTGCACAGCACTACACTGTCCAGAGCCCATCCTTTGTTAGCCCTCGTTATTTCCTGCTCAAAACAGAATTATGCTGATCAAAATAGATACTTACTGTTCCCTTTTGAAGCAAAAAGTAGCTCACTTGCTGAATGTAAGAAGTGTGCTAAGCAAACAACACAATCACTAAGTCTACAGAAACACATACATTAATAAATGCTCCAACCTTCATACTTGACAAGTATAAATAAATAAAACTCAGCCACTGAGTTGCAGAAGTGTAAAAAAAAATTAAAGGAAGAAAAGAAATTCATGAGTTATAAGAAATCAATTATTCACTCTAACTTATTAATACTGTAAGGTAGCACCTACACACATAAGGCCAGACTCAAAGCAGGAAAAATAAATTAATATGCTATGCAGTAGAAGAACACTCAGAAAGTCTGTAACAGTGAAGCAGTCCTATGTCTTCCTGGTTGATAAGATAGAGCCATGTGCATAACTCAGCATTCAACACAGCAGTATTATTTAAAAAACAAAAAGTACATCTAATAACACACAGAGTGAGACTTTACCTGTCTCACTGCAGTTAAAAATCCTTGAGGATTAAAAAACCCTGAGATCCAGAAGCAGTTTGGTCGGCTTTCAAAAACCCAACTGTAAAACTGGTGGTTTCTTTCTAGAAGCTCAGTAAACCAGAAACCAAGTGTACTGGAAGCCCAAGATGCCTGAAGAGTAACAAACAGCATGTTCATTTTCTCTAATCTCATTCAGCAGGTTTAAAACATATTCATGTCAATGGAATGCAATTCTTCACAAGGTAGTAAACAACAAAATATTAGTAAAGCATATGTGTAGTTCATTTTTCATATGTTATCTTTCAGTCTGATAGTTGCCTCGTACTGAAACCTGAAGAAAATTCTTGTTCTGTTCAAATTCATTGCTAGTATCCCATTTAGATATGCTTAATGCTCCCTGTGGTAATTGCCTGTTTTATGACATTTTTGCAAAATTAGATAACTGTGTGAACTAGGAAGAATTATTGTCTATGTGTCTTTGCAAAGTCAGAGTCAATGCATCAAGTTAATAGGATTTCTGCTGAACCTATTCAGCTTTTTCTGAAAAAAAAAAAAAAAAAGCAAGGAAAATTGAGCTTATACTACGGAAAGATTAGTGATTATTTTTCTCTTTGAGCAGTCATATTATGCTTGTGCTGTGAAGCATCTGCTACAGTCTACACTTTGTACCATGAAAATACTTCGTTAACAAAAACAAAACAAAACAAACTTCTCTACATTTATTTCCCTCAGTTGCTATTAACAGCTCTCATTCTCCCTGAAAATAATTTATATTTCCGATTTGTAAGTGAGAGAGTGGAATAATCAAATTATATTCTTTAAATCAAAGAGAGCTGTTAGAGTTCAACCCACAGACTGAAGACAAATCTAATACAATGAAATCTTTGAAATTAAAAAACTTAATTGCTTTAAAAAAAATAATAGCTAGATGGCTGGTTAATGTTTTCAAATATAATCAAGCATTCACACTAAAATACACAGGTTGAGCAGTTCTTCAGTTATCCCAGCAGCTAATTCAAAGAAAGCCCAGTTCTATCTGACATTACAGGGGGCACATCTATGTACATTTAACAACTCTAGTTGTGCTATCCAGTAAGTAGGAATCTCTCAATAAGCAAAAAAAAAAAAAATGATAAGCAGCTTAATAAAACCCAACACCACTTCCGTCCATCAAACACTTCTTCCTCTGAGACAGATGGCATTTTATTTTATGCTGTATCTAATTATTATGGAAATATTTAATTTTACTTCAATTTCGAAATAGCACCACCAGGACAGGTAGCCTAGCACAGTGCTAAAATATGAAAACCAGTTTAATTTATATTTAGTTGTAGTAAACATCACTTCAATATCAATCATATCATACTAAGCAAAATGACATGATCAAGACATTGCAAGTCTTCTGAAGGGTCATGACAATGGATAATGGATTGGAGTATCTATTGTATGAGAAAGCTGAGAGAGCTGGGACTGCATAATTTGCAGAATAAAAGGCTCAGGGGAAATAATATCAATGCTTACAGCATTGGTAAGACTGGATGTTTCGAAGTTCAGACTCTTCACAGCAAAAGGGCAATAGGCACAATATAATACATGAAAAATTCCATTTAGATTTAAGAAATCACTTGTTTTTTTCCTAAGTGAGGGTGATTGAACATCTCAACACAGGATGGACAGAAAAGCCGTATACTTCATTCTTGGAGAATCCTATGATACCTGCTCTATTTGACCCTGCTTAAAGAAGTGCAAATGGACTAGACTATCTCCAGAGGTCCCTTCCAACCTCTACGATTCTGTCCTAATCTCAAACAGTAGGAACATTGTACTCTATTAGTGTGGGTGCTATGTTTGAAAATCTATCACATTTAATGTTATTCTCTTCTCTCTAGCCTTCTAACACGCAATTGTTGGTTAAAATGGAAAATGCCTGTATCTCACACACTCATTTGTTTTTATATTTAAAGAGGTCTTGCTTTGACTATGTTTAAATTTGACCAAATTCTACCCCACCAGTTGCACAACATCCTAGTTAACATGCATGCTAATGTTTAAAACAAGTATTTATTTTATGTCCAGAAATCTATAATAATTTCCTCTGACAAAAAAAAAAAAGAAGGTGCACTTACTTTTTTCCAGCTGGCCGGAATCTTCCCATCATACATGCAGTCTAAAGCATCCCTCAGATTTTCACTCATAACAATTGTCCCATCAATGGCAAGTTTTAGATCAGTCAGAGTGCTTCGTACTAATGAAATAACTTTCTGCATTTGTTCAATCTCCTGTCGCAAAAATATGTTCATAGGCTGAAATGGTCCCATGTTCTTCAGTTTCTCTTTTACCTGTAAGTAGTAAACCAAAACCCTTCAACAGGAAGCCAAAGGTGGACATATGTCAAAGTCAGGCAATTTTTAAAATATAATACTTTTACTAAAGAAGTTAAATGACCAGCTTGGTACATTTCTCAAGTGCTCTGCAAGACAGAAATACAGGATTTGTTCTAAGTTAAATCTATGATGCTGAGAGGGGCCATAGTTTTAGTTTAAATTACGATTCAGTCTGTATATAATTCTATAAGCTAAGGTAATTTAAGCAGCATTTAGCCCTTATTTCATTTCAAGTACTTCAGCTTTATTTCCAACAGGTATTTTCACTTTGTACAAATCAGTCAAGAGTGATTACCCCAGCCACTCTGCCTCAGAATACTAGCAATATTTGTCAGCAATGTCTGAGAACTCTAACAATGGTAGGCAATCTTATACCCCAATAAAACTTGCTGAAATCAGAAGTGAAAAGTTAACAATTTAATAACAACTGTATGGAGATAAATAGATATTTTATAATTTATATGGCCTTCTACTCTGCACTTGTGAGGTTCCATTTGGAGTTCAGGCCTGGAGCCCCCAGCACAAGAAAGATGCAGAACTGCTGGAATGGGCCTAGAGCAGGGCCACAAGGATGATCAGAGGTCTGGAGCACCTCTCCTATGAAGGCTGAGGGAGTTGATCTTGTTCCACCTGGAGAAGAAAAAGCTCTGGGGAGACCTGACAGCACCCTTCCAGTACTTGAAGGGAGTTTATAAACACAAAGGAGACTGACTTTACTCAATCTGATAGTGACAGGACAAGGAGGAATGGTTTAAAACTAAACAAGGCAGATTTAGAACAGATATTAGGAAGATTTTTTTTTTTAACTCAGAGGGTAGTAAGGCTCAGGAACAAATTGGCCAGAGAAGCTGTGGATGCTTCATCCCTGGAGGCATTCATAGCCAGGCTGGAAGTGACCCTGGGCTGCCTGATACAGTGGATGGCAGTTGTGCCAGTGGCAAGGGGTTGGAACTAGATGGTCTTTCAGATGTGTTCCCACTGCAGCCATTCTTTGACTCATTCTATTTGTGAGATAGATAAAAAAAATATATATATCAGCTTTTCAGGATCTTGCTACACATTTATTTCAAAACAACAACAAGGAATTTAAATACTTATTGACTAATGAAATATTTCTGTGTTTCATATCCACTTTTATTACTACAAACGATGTATGAATTTGTCATTTTAACCCTAATTTAAGACAGAATCAGGATCAGAGCTGATCCTCCCCAAAAGATCTTCCTAAGGCTAAATCTACTTATAGAGTGACAATATATGACATATGCCCTTACTAATCGACATATCTGGAGAAGCTAAGAAGAAGGTAAAGAGAGATGGAGTAATAGCTACCAGGAAATTTAGCCTATCATTATAGCAAATCAATTCTAAGAAGCTTATAATCTCTTGCAGATCTCAGATTTCTGGTTCAGTAACTATGGCCTTTTGGGAAGTCACAAAATTCAGGCTTCTAGGAAGACTCTAGTTCAGGAACTTCAGCAAGTTCAAGTCTTTGGAAGACTGTTTGATACTTATTCAAAATTCGGATAACTCATCTGTTCAGATAAAGTACATTAACATAATTATATCATTTGAGTGAAAAGAGACTATATAACTAACAGTGGGCTACAGAAAACATACAGCAGAAGGTGTAAGGCATGGGTACCTAAAGAGAGTATTCAGAAAGTCATTACCAAACCAAAAAAAGAAAAAGAAAGAAAGAGAGCTGTCAGATTGTACAGATTGTACTCCTTGCTCCTTCTCATACCTCTGCATCCTGGCAGACAATTTAGGGGTTTATAAGATACCAAGCCCCATATTGAGTCTTCATGCTAACATCCATTAAAAATTAAGTCAAATGCCAGAAAATTAAGGATTGGAAATTTCATCTCCCTCAAGGAAGAGATGGTGAGCAAATTATCTTATTAGTAAAATACCTTACTGCCTGAATGAGCAGGTGAATTCAGCAATCTTTTAAAGCTCACCCTGGCACAAGACACAGGTGTGAGGTGTTTGTTTACTTATTATTTAATTATTTTCTGATGATACATGGCGGTTCTTTACATCCATTTCATAACAAAGAAGTTGTAAATGCTTTTCTGGTGTCAGAACCAAACATTCTTGCTTTCATGCTTTTGCAAATAAACTGAAATTAAAAAGTTCAGCATCCCCTGTTATGGGCAATACAGGAACTTTAGCTATTTTACAAGCATTTTTGTCTCATGTATTTGATGTTCCTAACAAGCTTCATCTGATAAGAAATATAATGTCAGTATCCTAAAATTCTCTAGTACAACTTAGAACAATTAAAGACCCTGAAACAACACAAATTATTCAAACACTCAACTAAACTGCAGTTTGGAGGATAGGGACAGAGTACAACCAATTTTTATATTAGTAAAATTTTTCTATCTTAAGGCAATCTCTCACTTTCAGAGATAACACATCTTCCACATGAACAGTAATAAAGTTATTATTTCAGAAACAAAATTACTGTGAAGGATCAAGTGGCCATTACAAATGTCATTACATGGGCTACGATGTGTAAATATGAGTCCTGAGATACTAACGTTAGGCTTCAGATAATAAAACTATCATGTGTTAAACTTCTTAGCATTCATTTCACTGAAAAATATCAATCCCTTTCACTGAAGAGTAAAACAACTTAAAACTACCAACATGTTGTAAGCAAAATCCCAGAGTAATACATATATTAATGTTGTAACAATTCTAGAAGCAGAAGTACACTTGTAACATCACCTTAGTTCTCCACTACAATGCCAACAAGCTTATTTGTAGCACTAATGACTCACTCTGCCCTCCCTACTGTAAATGACAGCTTGAGTACTGAGTGTTTTAATATTCTGGAAAGTTTTTTGAAAAAGTCTTCAGTCCATACTTAGTGACTTCATCATAGACATTAAGTAACCAGTCAGGCCACTATAAAATATGCTTTTAAATTATTGTCTGTATGAAAGAGTACATACATGTTTTTTATTAGTCTTTTTTTAACAAATTGCACAAAGTAAGATGTAGCAAATGTCTCTGACAGAATTTCAGTAACTCACTTCAAATGGTACATAATCAGCAGGGAGCTTTTCCAGCATATCATCAGCTAGTCTGGCTACAACTGCCTCTCGGGTTTCATCTCCTCCACCAGAGCTGTCCTTTGGCTGAATACTGAGGATGATGTCCAATGCATCTTTGGAAAGTTTACTTTCATAAGTGATATCAGCATTGGGATGCAAACCAAATACTTCTGGTGTGTCATAAGCAGGAAGACTCTACAAAGTGATAAATAAAAAGAGCACAATGAGAAATAGATTTATATACTGATTATATTAAAAAAAGTTCTTATATGGTCAATTAAAAGAATGAATCTCTTAAAAACATACTTACTGCAAACACCTTGCTTTGAGCTATTTGTTATGTCACAGTTCAAGTCACTCTGAAGCTAAACAATAAATTCAGTTTTTACCTCTATTTATTATTTTAATAGTCAGGTTTTTCTGCCATATCTCAACATCATTTCTGTGAGGTTGTACTCTATGTCTGGACTTCATTCTATACTCTCTTTAATAACTGCATCATTTTCAGTACATCCCTCCAGCAAATCACAGAAAAGAATACTGATGTGATGACAGCGAAATCTAATGCTCACACTAACAGACAAGCAGACAGAAGGCAATTAAGAGTCTCTGGAGACAGAATACATAAACTCAGAAGAAAAAACAAAATTCCAAACTCAAGAACTTGTCAGAAACTTAAGGGAAATTTTTAATTCCTGTTAAGCAGCTTTCATTTACCAACCTGTATGTACTGAAGGTATCGATCCACCGTAGTACATTTGGGTATGCCATATCCTTTGTAGAAGCAGAATTCTGGACTGAACATTTTTTCACTGAACCAGACCTTAACAAACGTGTTCATTAGCCTTTTGTCATAGTCATCTGTCACACGACCACCATACTGGATCTCACCTATCATGTAACAAACAGTACTCCAGGAGATCCCCTAGAACCAGACAGAAAGAATTCATTTCAGCTAATCTTCTTCTCGCATATTTGTACCTCCCTTAGTAAGACCATTTGATACACTAAATCCTTTATTTCTCTCCCTTTTGAAATACAGGGGTATTTTTTTTGCTACTTTTGTGTTACTATAACACTGTGCCTCCAGAACACCCTCAAGGATTTCTCAAAATATAATTCCTTGAAGTAATTCAAAATGCTGTTCTGCCACCTGAGCAAGAGGGATACAACTATACTGCAAAGTGATCTGCCACATACCTCTCTCTATACAACAACTGACCATATGAAAGTGAGGAAAGTACGAAGTCTCATGCTGCCAGCAAAGGCTCTTCTTTATACTGTCAAGACAGCTTGGAGAAGTTAAGTCAATGTTTTTACTCAAAACTGATTTGGACAAAAGTATTAAAGAGTTCATTTTTAACTATCTAATATAGTTAGCAATGAAAAGGAGATCTATATTTCTAAGGTTTATATTTCTGAAGTTTTAGATGAAGAAGGCTTGGAGCATTGTTTTTGGTTTCTGTTTTGTTTAAAGATGCAAGTTAATTTGGAAATTTTACATACATGGAATTAAAAGAATAATTTAAACCTCCTGTGCTACAAACATGTATACTAGAAATTCTGGATATTTGTACAAGTCAAATAACAATTTAAAATCGCGTTTGAGTTTCAATCATTGGAAACTACGTAATACATTCTGCTACTGAAAATATTCAAGACATTAATCTACTCCCCCCCCCAGAAATGTTAATTACCTTCTTGGGATCGGTGCCATCCAAGTGGTTTTGAATGAACTGTACAGTGGCATTGAAATCAGCTTGGTTAAACTCATAGGGTATATTCCAACCCAGAGATCCAAATTTGCGCCTTTCTTGAATAGTGGAATGCAGAAAAGCTACAGCATACAGCATCGGTCTCCACTGTACCATGTCACTGACATCTAGCAAATCCTGGTTGACACCTATTAAATGAGTTTTATAAGAAGGAACAGTATTTTCAGCAGTACTTCAAATCAGTACTAAAACATCAGTCCTAGAGATATTTAGTTGGCTATCGGCCTCACAAAGGAGGAAATTACTGTCCTTCACATAGTAGCATAAATTAAAATTGTGCTATAAATCAGCCCAAATAAAAAGAGTCAGAAAACAAACAATGTATTAATGGTCGAATTCATGTTAAGTTGGATACTCCAAACAGTCTTTGAATATAGACCTTTACTGAATGCAATAAGGAACATTTAATTGCCAACAAAGATTACTGTGTTGCTTTTCAGCCAAAATACACAAGGAGTTTAACAAGTTAAACATTTAAAACTGAGTAGAGGTCAATATTTGAGAATAGAAAAAGTATACCCATGTTTTGCTACCTATATAGTTCCGATATCAGAACTTCAGCAGATCCTCTCCGCCTTCTGATTTTCACATTTTCTAGCTCAAAGAATCAAGATGGGCTCTGCATTGTTGTAATCAGTTCCTAATAGTTGTTTCCAGGCACACTCAGTGGCTACCATGTGACCACATACTAACTGCAAAGAGTCCAAAAATAAACAAAACTTAATTTCTCTAGCACTCACCACTGTATGTTCTCTTTAGTCCAGCTCTAAGCCCTTGTGGTGGTTCGTTGGTAAACTTAATACACATTTGGAGAAGGCTGATGGGAAATTGTTTGTGGATTTCAGTTGTCATCCATAGTCGAAAGCCTTCATGGACAGTCTCTGCCTCTATTAAAGTATCCATCAACTCATCCAAAAAGTCAAGTCCAAGGTGGCAGTTCTGCAGAAGTGCCCAACCTCCCTGGTTTAAAATGGCAGAATCAATATATTGTCAACACTGTTTTCACACTAAAAGCACTAAAATTATCTTTGTTTATTATGTAGGTTAAGAACAAAGACAGTGTATCTTAAATCAAAACAGAGTATAAGCAGTACACTTGCTTACAAAAGACATTAGAGGAAGAAATTCTCCACAACCAGTTTTGTACCACAGGCCCAACAAATCAAAACCAAGATTTTAATCATTTATTTTCATGTTCATTTCATGTACAAATGGAGAACAGTATCCAAAGCAATGGGACATGTGCAATTAACAACACATTTTTTCTCCAGCAGAAATCTCACGTGAACTAAGCTGAGTGCTGCTCATTCTGGAGTTCTTAGCTTGTTTGGTTTTATCATTTAAACAAGATGTCCAACTGTGCAAACTGGTCTTCTCAACTAGTCCCTATCATTTTAGTACATTTAAAATAAATCTGGATATGACCAGCACCAATTAACTTCAGAAATGTTGACTTTCTAAATAAACCCCCAATTTCATTGATCATAAGAAGAAGAGCTCAGACACGATTCCATAAGTACAATAAACTGCTCTTTGGCAGCTTGACAAATCTGCTTTCTCAAAAGTATCATACACTTGAAAAAAAATAAACATACTTAGATAATCTCAATAAACTGCTATCAAACAACATATATCAAAATGATCTCATATGAATTACTGTATTTCACATAGATGTCTCCATATCTGCATATTGAAAGGTTATGGGAGACAGTGAGAGAAAGTAATTATATTTCTTTTAACTAAACAAAAGAGCTCTTTATTTTTAGAACATGTTTCTTCCATCTGATTTGCTGACTAGATTTTAATATGAAGTTGTCAAATGAGAATCAGAGGCAAAATACAGAGGAACTAACTGGTTATACAGACAAGGAAGAAGCATGTACGTCCAAAGAGCAAAAAGCTTAAATTGTTCACATTAGCAGTATGAATATATGATGGGCAAAGTTTGTTGAGTATAAACTTGTCAGCATTTGTTTCTCATATTGGAAATTTTATTCTTTAATTCTACCATTTTTCACTTTTAAAATGTCTACACTATTAGATTATCCATCCCAATTCAAGATGTAGGCATTAGCAATACAACCTATTCTACTAAACAGCCTTGCTCTTCCCAAGCTGACCTAACTATCAGTCATATGTCTAGAACTCATCTTCTTCATTTAACACATATGTATTGCTAAAAATACATAACTGAAAGTAATAAAATAAAAAAGAAATGCCTGATGAAGAACATTTAAAATTCAGGCAATGCAAATAATTTATCAATTCAAATAAGCTCATTAGTCAACAAACTATAGCAAAAATTTCATTTTGTATGAAAAACAATCCTATGTGCAAAAAATCAAGAAATTCACTATGTTCAAACAAATGAATATGAACAGAAAGCTCAGTTGCTTTGGACATGTATCTATGCAAATAAATATGGGTTCTTAAATGAGCACTAACTACACAACAAAAATCTTTGTTTTATAGCAAGATTTTTAGTTGATAAGGTTCCAAAAAAAAAACAACCAAAACTATTCAGACATTTGTCATGTTTATTTCTTACATGAGCCATTGTCTGCTGCAGAAGTTTGCGAGCATGGATTTCTTGCCCCTGGCCCATGGAAACATAACGTGTCTCTGTCTTCAGCCTTTTTCCCAAAGCAATGATGGAGTCTGTAGGGTCAGAGCCCATGGAAAGAAAGCATATGAGAGGAATATGTGGATCTGACTCTTCCCATGTCTTCTCCAAGTCCAAGATGACTCCTTCTGCATATTTCTCTCCCATAGAGTCAATGATGTATTTTCTTGCCTATATTAAAAAGGGTAAATCTTACCATACTACATAATCACTTAATATCATTCTCTGCCCAGCATAAATACAACCACTATATGAGCTGAAGAGCAAATGCTGTAAAATTTACATAGGCCTTTCCCTACACAAGAATTTATAAAATATAGAATGTTATATTCTATACATTTTAATAGCAGAAATAAAAACATGCAACCAATTTGTTTCTGTATGTTAACATACCACACTATTTTTGAAAATGTTCTCACAGCTTTATAAAACCACTTAAAAATTACTAAATAATTATTCTGTTACATATAGCTCCACGCATTGTTACGTATAAAAACATATTACACATAATACCTACATATACTGAAGAGTAATAAAAAAAATAACCTTGCTAAATAGAAAGGTTTTAAATATTTGAAGATACTATCTTAGAGAGAAAAGATAAGAAACATAAACAAGATAAGCCTCTAAGTCATTAGGTCTTTCCAACCTTTATGTTTAAACAAATTAGAAATAAATTGTAATAATGATGAAAAATCCAGAGGAAGTAAGTAAAGACCACCTCTGTTATACCTCATTTATTTACTGCAAAAAAAAATAGATTATTATTCCTTTACCAAATGTAAAAGGCTCTTTGAAACAGCTTAAGATAATCCTTGTATTGTTCCACAATATATTGTTCATCTCTTAGAGTGATCTCCCAATTAATACTTAGAATCACAGGATGGTTTGGATTGGAAGGAACCTTTAAGATCATCTAGTTCAAACTCCCCTGCTATAGACAGGGACTCCTCCCTCTAGACCAGGTTGCTCAAAGCCCCATCCAGCCTGGCCCTGAATGATTCCACAGAGGGGGCATGCACAGCCTAACTGGGGAACCTGCTCCAGAGCCTCACCACCTTCACAATAAACAATTTCTTCCTGATAACTAGTCTAACATAACACTTCTGTGTTACTTCTCAGGAAAACATATTTAGCATTTGATAAACTATTCATTTTCACAAAACAATCATAAGATAAAAGGCTATCTTATCTCCATTAACAGAAGTAAGAACTAATTTTGCTTGACTAGTTTCAGATACAACGCACACATCTAAGAAATTCATTCCAGAGGACCATTTAATCTTTTATTGACTACAGTTAGGCCAATAAATGCTGAGACTTTCTTTGAATTCAGTCACAACATCTAAAGGTTTTCATTCATAAAATGAATGCCATGTTATTAGTGATGCATTCTAACTTCAGTAAATTACCAACCATCACTCTGAAATTATCAGCAACTGTGTAACTTTTATTCTTTTGTATTACACCATCACAAATATTAAAAGTAGGCTTCTAGAATCTGACTTTTAAAAGTAGGTTTAATTATTTTATAAAGATTTAACTTAATATTTCTCTTCTTACTATATAGATGATTTGAAATTAAAATTTTTTTAACAGACATTAACATGGACTTTTCTAAGCTTGGTCTTACAATTGTTCCATGCAAGAACTGGTTGCTCAATTATTTTCATGTTTTGATTTCTCTCAGTCCACAAAGTAACGAAAGATTTTACTTCAACCTATCAAGAGGGTACTTCTGCAGTTCCAGTGAGTAATACTAGCAAGGACAGTTAAAAATACAGTCTGAATTGATAAGGCAGAACTGGATAAATACATCAGTTTTCAAACAAAATCCCATATCCATACTAAAGTATATCAGAATCATTTTGAGAACATGTAAAAAATACCCAGGTTATCTGTCTGAGAAGAATTACAGAAAATTCAGTGTAAAGGTCCTTCAGAAAAAAAATCCTTTTAGTATCAAATAAAACTCAACTGAAATCCTTTAACTGTTATCTAACACGTGGATAGACTAATTTGACCATAATAAATGTACCTGAGCTATGGTCCTGTCAGGGCACAAAGATCTGATAAGAAGAAGATGTCTGAAGCAATCCAGGGATTGACCATAGCCACAAGGAACTGGTTCTTCTTCAGGATTCTCTTTATCAAGCCAGATTTTCCACTCTTTCTCTGCTCTCGAAATCTATGGTTATACCAACAAAGGAGAAAATTTCATTATACACATTACAATCATTGCAAACTCACAAGCTTTTAATGAGAGTCAAAGATCCTTAATTCATTCACAGGCATTTGTTTATCACTGTAACTACACAGATTTAGTATGGCTATTAAGAAAATGGAGTATAAGTTTTTAGATTTTCAGTACAAAACTACACAATGCAGCAATGCCTCCAAGTATTCATATTCTCAAAAGAAGGGCTACAGGTAAGCATTTTTCTCTAATGAAATAACTACATAGCAAGGTCAGAAAGCCTGTTAGCTTTCAGAACACTAGGTATATATCTACTCCCCGCTATACAGAAGGTACTATTCACATAGAATAAATGCAATTTACTTATTCCTTTTCACTATACACTCAGTATCCATCAAGGCTCTTCAAGGTGCTGAATTTACTGAGTACTTATTCCCTAATTCTTACTGCCCGTAATCAGTAAAATACCGGAACATCATAAAACACAATTTAAGAAAGCAAGACAGGAATGCACGAAATTCAAACAGTCGAGAAAGAAGAGTCAAATTCCACTATGTGAATTCGATAATGGCAAGCTGTAAGGACGCATCTCTGAGTGAAAAAAGAATAATCGTAGTGTGTGAAAGTTTCTATTTTCTTTTAATTTTTCTGTGTTGGTTTTGTGATTGATCTTTGCCTGCTGTTGTTAAGAGTTTTTTGGGGGGAACTGTTTGGTGATGTCTTTTTTTGGTGCTGCTTTACATTTTCTTATTCCTAAGTCTTTTTATACTGGTTGCTTAGTAGTCAGGGACAAAACCAATTACTTTGGAATCATCATTTTTGCTATTTACAAAATAAACCAGTTTCTCACTTCATGCCTTGATCGTTACCAAATAATCATCCCCAAAAAAGAGATTATTTGAAAAAGAGTTTGCTTACTTGGTTTAGAATATCTGAAAATTGGCTAAGTTTACTAAGCTCTACCAAATTCAGCCAAGTCATATCCAGGATCCATTTAGCTGGCTTGGGAGGACAAGCTTTAAGGTCCAGGGAAGCACCGCCTGGAAGAAAAAGAAAAAGAATAAAAAAAGGAGAGGAAAATTTGGAAAACTTAATGCTATGGTACTATGGTATCTAGCTTATTTCACATGACTTCCAGTTTTCCCAGTCTGGAGATATACATTATAATATAGGATGATCGTAAATAAATTTCTGAGTAAGCTTGTGTTTACAGAGAAAAAAACTCAGTTTCAAATACTTTAACATTTGTTGTTGTGGATAATGTGATAATTAATTCAGTATGTATATTTACCTACCTTGGAATTCCACTTAAACTAAAAGAAAGCAACACAAATAAAAAGTAAATACAAGCTACAAGCAACATGAATTTTAATCATGAGGCTACAAAGATTGGTGAAACTTTGGTCAAATTCAGTTTGCAGTTTGATTAGCTTATATAAAATCTGTTTTTGCTGTATCTTGATCGTTGTTTCGTTTTTGAGGATTTACTTAGCTATTTCCTTATACAAAGAGCCTGAAAATAAATGTATTCTGAGAAATGTACATGTGAGAAATTAAGATTTTCTGAACATTTAACATGAAAAAATTAACAGTTATATTAAATAAATAAATGTTGCCTAGAAAATTAGGAAAATCTTGGAAAACCTTGGTACAAAAATATAAAGCAAAATATACTTTTCACTGCAGGTACCCTGTTTGCATGCCATGAAGATCAGTGTCATGAACTTGTCACTTTCAGCCAGAAGTCAGATATTCTTTTAAACTGTTAGCTTTGTTTCCTTTCCTTTTTGCTTGCTCGTCATCCCACAATTACCAAATAAAATAAAAGCTATTTAGTATAATTATTTTTCAAAGTCAAACCACATACATGGTGGTATTTGAACAGTAAACATAAATATCAACTGAAATTATTGTTATCAATTTTCCTTTTAAAATCTCATGATACTCATAGTTAAACTTAACCAAAATTCAATGTCCTCCTAAAAATGAGAACTACCATATAATATTGTCTGTCACTAGAACACAATGATAAGCATGCATTCCTAGGCTAGGAGATACAACCACTGCTCATAAATTTTCTGCAATAATATACACAATCAACTTAAAAATGGTCTGTAGTTTCAACCTTTAATAAGTGTCAGAAATTCTTCATGCTTCACTTTGTTTCTTTGTACATCAATCTTCAAAGTAAGTAATAATGTGAAAAGAAATTTGTGCTGCTCATAGAGTCCTCGAGCTGCATATTTGAACACTTCGTATGTCATATGTTCAATGATGTTAGTAACCCTCTTGCTAGTTATAGGGTTCTTGGTAGACCTGTTGGAAGAAAGATCTGCATTAGAATGTCAATTTGGATTGGTCTTATTAAAGAGAATGAGGTGTAGAAGCAAAAAAGGCATGGTTCAGAATTCTGAAATATCAGACAGTAGGCTAGCAACAACTAGCAGATGGAAGAAGCAACAAAAAATATATATATCAAACAAAATATACGTATCAGTTCCTCTGAAGTCATTCTACATAACTGAAAATCAACATAGTATAATGTATCGTAACAATTTAATAGCTAATTTTTAAGGACTGAAAGAATATCTGAAGATTTGTTGCATTGGTAACTAACAGACAAATGTCTACAGCTTTTAAATTAACAATTTCTGTCAAGAAGCAGGTGATGCTATTCTTTCTGGGATTCAATCACGAGTCCTTACTGGACTACAGCCACCTCCATAAACGAATAAGTATGAACAGTACTTGTTAGCAAAATTACCTGGCTAGGGAGCTGTCAAAAAGCCACAAAAACTGCCGAAGTGAAGTCTGATACATCACGTTGACCATGCTCATCTCAGTAATAAGGAAGTATAAGATGCTGCCTCGAGTTGCAACTGAAGGATAGGAAACAAATCTGTTTTCAACGTAGTAGAAAATAGAGAACTTTAAACTACAACAAAAACACTGAGTTTAAGGATACACGTTATCTGAAGGTCTTTGAGTTGCATCATTCTTTACTAGCCAGAAAAATACTTAAAAAGTTAATCTTCATTTATGCATGCACAAATGAAAACGTTTTCTGTAATTAATGCATATTATATGAAGCTCAGTTTACAATTATGAGCATATTTGCAGAAAACCTAGATGTTGGGATATTCAGTTAAGCATTAGACTATAAAAAATATGATGGTTTCAAGTACTGTTTGAGTATCCAAACCAATTTCTTTTACAGAATTTTATAATAGTCATAAAAAAGCCAAATGGATTGTATTGATTTAACTTACCCAGCACTGATTTAAATTACTTTCAGAAGCCATTCAGTCTTAAATATAAAGATTTTATAAAAACCACAATGATTTCTGCTACATTAACTGTACCATTTTACACAATTCCTAAAATCCAAATATAACAACATTTCAGAGAGCACCTTGTTTCACATTTTCACCTGTCACTTAAAAGCCAAAAGACTGATGAAATGTGTTGACTATAATTGCTTAAGGGTCCAAGACAGGATAACAACACAACAGATGCAAAGCATTTATCTTTAAACTACTCCCAAAAACAGAGTTGTTTGGAACTCAACTATACAGTTATCCAAATACCCTAAAGACTACTCTCCATAAAAAGTGTCAACATTTTAACAGTTCAGGGAGAACAATCAAGCCATCTTCACTTCTTCCACAGAAGATTAGTTAGACAGGTACCTTCCCATAAGGAGCAGCAGGAAGTCCAGGGAGAGAATAGATGACTGCTTTTTATAAAAATATGACATGATGAATAACATTGATTATTTTGTCCACCATGCCATTTTCTAGATTCATTTTGCTTACAGGGAAACACAAATGCTTCCCACCCATTATGGTCATTCTGATTTCATTCTATCATTTCTCTTACTCTAGGTATTGCTCTTTTAACCATATGCTCCAGTCATTTCTCTTCTATCAGTACCTTCATAGAATGACAGAATCATAGAACACCCTAGATTGAAAAGGACCTCAAAGATCATCTAGCTTCATCCCCTCTGCTGTGGGCAGGGTTGCCAACCACTCAACAAGGCTGCCCAGAGACACATCCAGCCTTGCCTTGAATGCCTCCAGGGATGGAGCATCCACAACACCTTCAGGGAGCCTGTTCCAGTGCACCACCATCCCCTGAGTGAAAATCTTCCTCCTAACATCTAACATAAATCTCCCCTGTCTTACTTTAAAACCATTCCCCCTTGTCCTACCACTATCAATTCATGTAAGCAGTCATGCTCCCTCCTGTTTATACCCTCTCTTCAAGTACTGGAAGGCCACAATGAGGTCTCCCCAGAGCCTTCTGTTCTCCAAGGTAAACAAGCCCAGTTCCCTCGACCTTTCTTCATAGCAGAGATGCTCCATCCCTCTGGTCATCTTAGTGGCCCTCCTCTGAAGCCATTCCAAGAGCTCTGCATCCTTCTTGTGCTGGGGCCCCAGGTCTGGATGCAGTACTCCAGATGGGACTTTACAAGTGCTGAGTAAAGGGGGACAACTGCCTCCCTCTCCATGTTGGCCATCCCTTTTTTGATGCCGTCCAGGTTATAGTTGGCAACCTTGCACTCACCAGGTCTGTATTCTTCACGAGCTGAATTTATCTGTACTTCTGTTTCAGCAGAATTTTGCAGTTTCTGTGTTACCTCCTCAGCTGTCTTTTTAGCGTTACTCAGTACAATTATTAAACTATCATCATCTGCCAGAGAACCCTTAGTGCTTGTAAGTCGGAACAGAAGGTTATCTTCTAGTTCTTTCATCCTCCTTCTGTTTATAGTCACATCTTCCATAAGATCCGTTCTTTCTTTCTCCAGTTCCTGTTGAAATACATGGTAATAATTGGAAAACAGAAAAAAAATCAAAAGCAAAACACAACCAGGTACTAAGCTTTCAAAGTGCTAGTCCTACTCAAATTGTGGAAAAGTAGAAAGAATTCCAGTGGTATTTCTGACAATAGGTCTACTGCCAGCTTTCCAAACATGCTATGTATTTTATAACGTATGCATTAACAGATCATTCCAAAAAATACCACGGAGGATTCTGTTGTCCCAACATACCTACAAGTCCAAGAAATTAACTGATTTTCTTCTTCTTCTATTTCTAATGAAGACAGGTGCAAACATCATCCCAAAAACAGCCTTTGATTTCACTTAATCTAATGCTGCCTTCATTTATGCCCTGTTTTTCGATTACTATATTGAAAATATGGACTGTTTAACAAGGATAATTCTTATCAACTAATCAAGGGTCAAAGCTTACAAGAAGCACATCTGAAATACCTCTCCATCAGACAGGAATAACTTCAGTCTTTCAATAAAATGCTTCACTGTTTAAAAAAAGAAAGAACAGCATCCAAATTCAATTGTTTTGCTTTATTTACTTAGCTTGTTACTTGTAGTAATACAAGCAGTGACATGTACATACTTTGTTTTCCAGTAGTCATATATAAAAGTTGAATATATGTTGATCAACAGCTTTACATAAAGGTAAAAAGAACAGCTGCTTAAAACATTCAGAAAAACTGTTGCTCAGAGACACAATGTCCTTTAGATTACTTTTCTATCTCTCTTAAAATACGATTAAAAAAAAAAGTTAAGTATAAATCCCTCAGAGATAAATACTCAATTGAAACAATAGATGTTTCAATACAACGAGGTAAGAAGGATGACAAAGCGAACGGAAGGGTCTTCGAGAAATAAATATGAATGTTTCCCCAGTTATCAATAATTAATGAGACAGATAATAGAAATACTAGCTATGTGTACAGAAGATGTCTCCTGCACTGTTTACAAAGGTCTGGTGGATATTTTTAAAGTTAAGAGACTGTTCACTCCACCTTTGCCAAATCCATCTATGCACTGCATTTAGGCTACTACTTCTCCCAAACAGGTAAAAAACCAGGATATGACATGCTATCTCATAAAGTGCCAGAGACATGATGGACCTGAGAACTTAGCAAGGCTTACAAACATTTTTTACTCCACCATTCCAATAGCCTTCATTTAAGCTGAAATGCTACATACTTTTTTCTGCATTCTAAACTTAACAATCTTCTCACTCCTACATTCTGCTTAACATTCCTGAATATTTGAAGGATTTTGTTCTTTGAAACAAAGTTCTTTAATCTTAAAAAGAAAATTAAACAAAAACAAAATCTTCATCTTATTACCATATTTAGCTCTTTTTCTTGACACTGTGCAAAATGTACAATGATACATATCACCACCAGGTAGAAAAGATTTATTGGGATTGTTATCATAGAATAATGTAAATGTCAAACAATGTAGAAGATGTGGAAATAAATTAAGTGATTCTGACAAGAGCTGATGAAATAAAAGATAAAAAAAACCCTGCTATTAACTCAGTTTTAATCACCTGATGTCTAATGGAACTGGAGGAAAAAAAAGCAGGTAGCAATTACAAGCAAGAAAGAAATATTTAGGCTTCATGAAGCAGAAACAATTTTTAAAAGTACAGCATTAGAAGAATGTTAGCATTCAATTAAATAATTATGCTGAAAAATCAGACAAATCTCTTTCAAGCTATTTCAAATCTAGAGTCAAAGCAGTTTCAGATGTTGATGTGACTTCACAAGCTACACCAAAGAATGCTAGTTGTTTTTAATATTATGTTAAGAAAAGCTGCTAAATAGCCCTTATGGCTGTCACAAAACTATTCACAAGTGCAAGTTTCATCAAGGGTGTGCCTTTCGCCACTACAAATCTAGAAATATGAATGCAAAAATTTACAAGGCTTCAGATAGTTCTGGCATACTATAACTGCACTACTAATCTGTCATAACAGATTATGCTAAATAATAAATATGCTAACATGCTAAATAAGAAATCTTTTAGTCATGTTAACATGACAATCAATGCATCAAAGCAAATAATCATATAAATAAAATAGTGTAAATTATGTATAATTCAGACATGTTCACTGTGCTAAAGCCGCAGTGAACAAAACGTCCACTGCTTTCCTCTCACCCACAGTGTCAGTTTTCTCATTGGAGAATGCAATCGGGCTGGGTTAGACACAATCTGCCATTGATAACTGGTGGCTCTTTTTCTGCTTGTTGTCCCTGATGAGCTTAGAATAAGCTTCCAGGAGGATTTGTTCCATAACTTTCCCTTGTACTGAATTGAGACTGATCAGCATGTGGTTATCAGGATATTCCGTTTTTCTTTTGGGCAGGCTGGAGTAATTAAGAATTTCTTTTGACTGCCACAGACTTTCAAAAATGATAGAGATCAGAATCCAATAGCATTAGCCCGATTTTACAGCACCCTAAGAAACATCGTATCTGATCCCATAGACTCGTGTGTACCTAATGAACTTAAATGATCCTTAAAGCTATATTCTTCTGTGAATTCTGCTCAACTCTTAGACTGCTAATTGATGTTGGGACCTAAGAGGCCTGCTGGCAAATCTTAGCTATGGAAACTGAGGCAAAAAAGACACTGAGTTCCTCAGCTTTCTCCATAGCCCCTGCCTCCAGGTTCCTGTTCCCTGCCCTATGGAGAAATGGCACAAATTTCTTTAGTCTTTCTTCTGCTGTCAGTGTACTTTCAAAGACTTTTCTTGTTCTTCACCTTCCTCATTACTTTGGCTTTCCTTACTCCATTTCTACATGTACAGGCAATGTCCCTGGTTTCACCTTCACAGTACTTCTGTTTTGAGTATGAGCTAAGTCAAGAGCTCTTATGTTCAACAGTGCTGGCCTTCTGCTGTGCTTGCTTTAATGTGTTGGAGAAGAACAAATAACAGTATATAATGGAATTATTCAGCATTCAGGCTGTGAAATTAAACACTATGAAAATACGATGGGGAAAACAAAACGCCAAGAACTCAGAAACAGCTCTGGCATTACAAGGGGTGAATCTTAACCACTTTACAAAAATGCAGATATTTTCAGTTCAGAGATCTCAGCTTGTAGAACAGACCACTAGAACGGGATGTCTGATCCATTTTCAACTGTTACTTTTATTGGCAGAAAAAGATGTGCATTTGTCTGAGTGATCAAAAAGAAACTGATAACTGTCGGAATTTTCTGATAAAACAACTGCCATTCTGAGGATAATATTGTGTTGCAGGACTCAGAAGTAAAGTTTGGCTTTGCAAGTACACACATCATGGCATGTTTCAGACAGTGATAAGGCCATTGCAGAGCGAGTTAACAATCTGTTACTGGTTGAAGTGAAGGTAATAGAGTAACGAAGCTGTTTGACAAAACACTTGTTTTCACAGAATAAGTATTTTTTCTCTTACAAGCTCTATGGACTGACCAAGGAGGAAATGTAACTACACATTAACATGGTAACTCAAGTCATTAAGTAGGAAAGTCTTATATCAAATAAGAAATAAACATACCAAAACACACATACTAAACATAACCAACCATAAGACAACAATAGCTTCTGAAGTACAGGGATGCATTTCTCTCCAGTTTCTATTCAAGGTCATCTTCCTTTTCACAGATAATGCTCACCATGTTACATACCAGTGAGGCAGGAAAAATAAAGTGAGTAAGGTACTATCACAACAAAAAGACAAAAGGAAACTTCTGTCATCTTTTTTCCAAGCCAACTTTTAAAGCATTCAAAATAGATTATATTAATATCACAACAGGGAGAGACAGAAAGTTACTCTCTAAATTAAGAAGAGGAACAAATTAAAAAGACAGTGAATCCTTCCACAGGTAAAGACAAAGTCATGAGAAAGATATATTTCCTTTACCTGTTTCTCTGTCAGAATGACTCTACCCAAGAGTTGATTTTCAAGACCTTTCATGGTCACAGTAAAGTCAATGATGGAGGTTCGAGCACTAATTTCAGGAGAGTAATCTGGATTTGGCAGTTTTGTGGTAATGTAAAGTCTGAATCCATTCATCACATCTACTTCTTTGTCACCAACCTTCACCTTAAGAAAAGTATGATAAAAAATTCTCAAGACACCAGGAGCCAGTGCACACTCTTTCAGGTACAACATGTAGAAACAAATGCTGCATTTTTCTGTTCAGAAGCACAAACATCCAGCTAAAATTACAAGTGTGATGAATTTTTTGAGTATATTCATTAAACACTTTAACTGCTATGTTCACATATTCTGTCAATTCTGATTAACACATCCCAAATTAAGAGCATAAAAACACGCAAATGAGAATCTTGGTACTTTCTTCACTTAACAGTTACCATAAACAAAGGGATAAGAAACACTGTAGTTTAAATATCATAATTATATGTGATATTAAACTCCACTTTGAGTCAGTGTTAATAAAGTGTAAATGACTTTTAACATTTTAGAAGCATATATTTAACAGGAATTATTTTGTGGAAGATGGGGAGGACACTGTTTCCAATTGTCTGATCTTTAGTTTTGTTTTTACCTTATTGGCAGAACCCAATTTAATGAAATTTCTTTCCAAAATATTATCTAATGCTGGGTCAAGCTCTTCTCCAACATCTTCTATCAAAAGAGGTCTTCCAAGAGAAAGGCTGTCTTCTAAGTGACTTCTAAAATACTTGTGATTCAAAGAAGTGATCTATAAATACAATTGTGGAGTTATATATTAAGTTTTGTCCAGATACCAAACATTTTGCTTGTTTTACATTTAAAGATTTAAAGATTGCTTCATTTTATTCAGATAATTTACTGACAAGAACAGTTCTGTAGCTTAATCAAGGCAAAGCTTCTGACTACAAGAGAAGATTAGTTTTAGAGTATTATATTTTCAGATGTCATTGAAAGTAAACTGCTAATTTTCAACTGCAAGAGTAAAACAACACTCAGCATGAAAAGTTTTGATATCCTACGAGTGCAGTGAGACCAGAAATTCACAGAAACTTCTATTAGCCACAGCTTTATCTTTCCTCAAGCCTCACTGCAGCAAGGCCAATTCCAAGATTAGGGCTTTTTTCTTAAAAATTAATATTTTATATTGAATAAGCCACTAAGGAACCTTTCCTTTAAAAAATAATTCTAAGTAAAATTGCGATTAATTTTCACCATGTACACAAAACATATTCAGCTTTGTTTGTTTATAACTCCAAAGTTAATGTCTAATCATTTGTTTTAACGACTAGCTAGGTAACCATTTCAAGAGTGTCACATAGACACAAGTATCAATAATAATGACAGGAATATCCTATTAATACTCTCAGATGCAATTCATTATCATCCATCAAACTCCTCTGTCTTTTTTAGGGACAGCTTTTTCTAAAAAATGTTTGTTGGTGGAATTATAATTGCAGCAAACAAAGATTTTCTTCCTTGTACTTTCCTACTTGATTTGGTGCATTGTATTGTACATGCTGTGGTAACACTACATTCACTACATTTGCAAAATATTTTGCATGGATTAGACATCATGCTGAAACAACACAAATTATCAGTAGTTTCTGATTACAAGAAGGTAACAATACCATGAACTGCATTCTCATTTTTAAACATTTATTTGAACTTGTACTAATCATTTGGGTTCTTCTCTCATGTTTATAGTATTCTGGAATTGTGCCCAAGCCTTTATCTTATTATCTATGCAGCTTATTTTCCAGTAGTTTATAATAAAAATGAATTCATTACACAAATTGGGCATATGTACTAATAAGTATCAGATATATGTTTTCACATTTAGCCAAATCTCAAATCTACAAAGATATATCTCAGGATGACCTTTCTCACATAAAAAACTGTTTTTTTAAATTATGATTTGAATCACAAATTTGCCATGATTTGTCAGCTGAGAGTTTCTAAAGGCTAAGAAATCATAAACATTCCTATTACCTGAAGTTCATTTTTGCCTTCCTTGTTCTTAAGCCAAATTTTACCCTGTGCCTGTGGATCAATTAATAAGGGACAACGAGATGCTTTAGTGACAATTATTCCATTCTGTATGGATAAGTCATCATTTGGCAATCCTTGCAGTTTCCATTCACTAATAGTAGGAGCATCAGTCAACATTTCTATGAGGTTCAGGTTGTTATCAAAGGGAATTTTCCGGGCTTTCATTTCCTTTTCCCAATCATTTAATAGCAGATTGCGGAACTCTTCATTAAAAGGACCAGAGTAAGATAGAAATGCTGTAGCCAATAGCACATCCCCTGAAAAAGGATAAGGAAGAGAAAATAAAAGGAAGGAAAGGAAAAGAAACAGGAAAATAAATAAATACATACATATATATTTATTTATAATTTTGCAAATTCTATTAATGATGGAGTCTCTTCCTTCTGAAGTTCTTATGGTTTTTGACAGTTAATGGAAGAATGTATTTTGGCCCATGAAGATGACAAGTGAGCCTCTTTCCCCAGGATCATTACATAGTAAAGCAATTATACATTCCATTGGATAACATATTTACATTACCTTTTCAGTGCAACTCTAAGAATCAAGAGAAGAATATGTTAATACAACACATTATATTGGTTTTATGTGGTGAGGTTTTGATAGCAAGGAATTGCAGGGACAGCCTCACACCAGAAACAGTCAGTTAAACTGGCTTCAAGAGCTCCAGTGGTATTGCATTTCCAAGTGTTAATTTATAAAATTAAAAATTACTTCTACAAAATAAAGTTTCATGAACATTAATAACTGCACTAAAAATTACTGATTTTGATAGTTTGAAGACAGTATAACTGAATACTGGTCTTCATTTCCTCCAAATGTTTTCTGTTACACATACTTTACTTATACTTCCTAACATATCACTATGGACTGTTGACTACAGACATCAGTCAAGTTAAAGTATCAGTGTCAGAAGTAACTTCTACGTCTTATGCATGTAACATCTTCTGCACAGCATGGGTCTAGTACTGTAGGGTTTATTTAAATACTAACTTCAGCCTCATTGCATACTTTTCCTAGCAGTGTTTAAACAGGAAAATTAGTAACAATTGCCTCAATTTTAGCAATGACAAACGAACTACGAAGGAAACATGAAATTCCAAATGTTTTTAGTTTCACTGCAAATTACAATTCAACCAACTAATTTACTTCCAATAACAAGGGTATGGACAAATGCTTACCCACTAGTCTCTTTGTTTGCAAGGCAAATTCTTTACTCTGTTTCGTCCATCTCTCTTTTTCACCTGCTAGACCACTTATTAGACTTGAAGCTGTTTGCATTTTATGCCGGCAACGGTCAGCATCTTCAAGCAAAGTCTGTTTAAAACCATAAACCAAGAAATATGGTTTACAGATATGTATCTGATTGGCCAGAAAAATCTCTACATCTAATGAAACCAGTCTAACAACAGTGCAAAAATTAAATATTGTATCCATTTATGGATTAGGAGAGAATATGAGAGGGAAAAGGAATATCAGAACCTACTATGAACACCTGTCATCAATCTGGTTTAACTTTTTCGTATTTCTTTTCATAAATTTCATGTTGGCCCACATGTTAATGCATAGGTTAAAAGCCTGGAACCTATTAATTATGGGAAAATATCCCCAGTATTTCACATTATACATCGATATCATATATTAATGATACTTGATGTTACAGAACTAGACATTAAAACAGAAAAAATAAAATACTTTTTGAAGAGGTGAGAAAGAGGAGAAGCAGGAGAGAGAGGGATCCATAGAGGAAGTATCTGACCACTCTTTTCCACTGTCTACCAATGCTTTTCTCCAAGAAATAATGAAGATTTATAAGGGAATACATTATGTTTTGCACAAAGCAAGGATGGCAGCCATCTGAAACAGTCTCTTTTCTGTAAGGATATGTTCACCTGCTTTTCTTTCATGGCTTTTTCATATTCGGACTTTACAATATCTAATTCTTCTTCCTTTGCACCCAGTTCTTCTTGAGCTTTCTGCAGATCCAACATAGCAGTGGTTAGGCGATTCTCCTGGACTGCTACATTAGCCTGTGAAGCAAATAAATAAAAGAAGCTACAGTTTATGTTGAGTTTCACTGCACTATATTTCAAAATCAATAGAGATTCCATGATTCATTAAAATTCTTTATTTCATTTCTACAATAAACTAACTCCTTGCAGGGAGCTCTAGTTAATTAGTTGCTCTAATATAAATTAGAAAAATCAATAGGAAAATTTCAGGGCAAATCTGTTCTGACCATGTTCTTCCTGACTTTCATTCTTACCTTACAATGACTATTTAGGCCTGCTTTTCCCTAAATAACACTGATGAGTAAAGTTTCTGTACAGTCTCTTTATGAACTGAGTTGCTGAATATTATAAGGAGTAGATCTTGATGTTCTTCTAACTTAAGATAAAGCATTTGCAACCGTGAATTAAACTAGATGGCTATTTCAGCCCTTCAATTTAGAAGGAGCCCAGAGACATAAAACTGGATAATCTATTTAATGATCTTTATAGCCTACAAGTAGTAGTACATTTGACACATATTTCACTGTAGAGTTACTACTTTCAACATAATAAATTCCTATAAAGGCATGCACCAACTGGAATAAGACAGCTGATGTTTCCAGCAGATGAAATCCTCAGTTGCACTCAATTAGGGAGGAGAAGGAGCAAAAGTGTGTATGTCACACTGATTAACACCTACCTTTAAGGGTAATACTTCTTTGTTGATGGAGAAAAATACAGCCATAGCTTTGGTCCATGAGCAAAGCCCAGCAATGTTCCCACATACCCTCTTAGCTGTCTCAATGTTATAGTCCACCATTTCAAAATAAGGGCTCAAAAGCTCTACCACTTCTTCATTAATTGTGTCCTTAGGAAATTGCTAAAAAAAATCCATACATATATACAATATAAGAAAACTATACATGCATGTATTTTAGTGCAAACAAACCACTACCAGAATAAAAAATGTTAATTAAAAACAGCTAATATGAAGTCTGACTCATGCATATCTGTAAGATTGCCAAAGACACTGTACTCTGTTCTGTCTTCTTATAAAATTGAAAAAGTTTGCCTTCATTTCTGATCTTCTTTATCTTATCTGTTAATGTTGAACATTTGGCAGTCAAGTATAAAATATCACTGAGATTCTCTTTGAATTTCCACTTCCCTTAATGCTGAATAAATTTAAACCTTCTTAAAGAGAGGATTAATTGATACACATTCTATGAGATAGTCCTTTCAAAGAGTAGCCAACTACCTTCCCCTTAAATTATGTTATCTCCTTAGTACAGTCTGTTTCAATTTCAATAATTGTTTTGACACCTTCTTGTGTGCCTGATTTTTCTTGCACAATCGTTCTCCTAGGAACACCAAAGAAAATACTTATCCCAATTTTCTTAAATTAAAATAATATTAAACTGAAGGATATACAAATAACCTGAAGGTTCTGCAAAAAGTTCCCTGCTGTCATCATTTTCAAAGATTCTTGCCATGATGGGGTGGTACAGCTCTTTTCCTGATCAATTTTTACACTGTTCAGTTTTCTTTGGAAAAGCAGTAACACACAGTCCATGATCCGCATAATAAGGTGAGGAGGCCGACCAAGTGTTCGAACTGTTGCAATATCTGCAGGCTTTATTGTCTAAGAGATTAAAACAAAAGATGAACCAAATACTGTTATTATTTATTAAATAAGAAAAACGTCACCAACAGCATTAATCCACTTGAGAAGAAACTTATTCTTCTTGATTTAAAATAATTTTATCTCTCAAAAGCATGAAGCTGTACAGCCCTTCAACTATAATTTGACTACTACCTCCTAGCATCTACTATGAAACCACAGTTCAGCCACCTCACGCCATCACCTAAATTCTTAAAATGACTCCATCTTTTCTGACAAACAATAACAGCAATATAGCAACATTTGAAATCTTATCTTTTTTTTTTTTTTTTTTCATTTTAATGCAAACCCATTCACAAGAAACTCAGTCTAGAAAGAAAAATGCATTCTGATGATAATTGGTAAGCAAAGGTGAAAGACAGAAACCAGTGAGAAGGTCTTTGAATCTTCTGCTTCATTGTTTGGAACAAGATCCTGATGTAAAAGTAAGCCTTTGAGAAAATTAAATAAATCATTAATAACATATGAAACTCACATCTTATTAAATGTGACAAAGTCAGTCAAGGGTATAAATTTAACACCATAACTTGTACACTCAGTTATTTTCATATTATCAACCCACAGCACAACATATATCAACCACAGTTTCAACTGAAATTTAAAATTAAGTATTTGCTGAACAACTGATTGCCCATTTTGGGTTTGGCATTTGGATAGAAAAGACAAACAAAACTAAACCTAAATGACCTCAAAATAAATATATCTATTTGTATACATCTTCTTCCAATTGAGGAGTTACACAGTACATCCAAAACCTTAAACGTTTTCAAAGCACCACATTTCTTAGGGGGAAAATGTTATATTCAGTCCAAGGTTTTAGTACTAACCTGTAAGGCTGCTTCTGCCTCTTCCAAAGCTGGCTTAGCAGCTTCCAACTTTTCTTCAGCAATAGCTTTGTCAACTGAGATGCTGTCTACAATAGCTTGGGCTTTGTCTTTTACTTTCTGAACTTCAGCCTTCACCTTCTCAGCAGCCTGTGCTTTTACAGTGACTTCCTTCAATACCTAAAATGAAAATTCACAAACTACATAACAAAAAAAATATCTCCCTGGAAGAATCTATATTTTTGTTGTAACCCTTTTAATCTGTTGATTTCGATTTCCAGAACCAGAATGTTTAAAAAAAAAAAAAAAAAAAAAAGGATGTTATGTTTGTGGGTTTTTTTTTTGTCACTTTAAGCTTTCATTATTGCTTTTTGTCCCATAACCTAAGTTCCTTTTACACAAAAAAACTAAAAAAAATAAAAATCTAAGTGCAATACATTTTAAGGTCTGTACATACCATGTCAGCTTTTTCATTGGCAATCTCAAGTTCCTTTTCTTTTACCTCCAGCTCTTTGCTCAGAGCAGCCACTGACTCAGAGGCTTCTTTCAATTTTTCCAGTCCAGTATTAACTCTAGAGTTATAAAGCAAAAAGAAAAACAGGAAGTACATAATTCCTTCTATAACTTACACTCTCCCTTCCAAATTATTCCATTGGTAGAATGAATCAGATGGATCAAATATCAAACGATGTTTTAACAGAAAAAATAAAATTTGTTCAGAAACTTCCACACACTTCTGCTGTTTTCAGAATCAAGAAAGTATACCGCATTAAATGTTCCACACTTCTAACTCAAAGTTAATGCTTTTATTATTGAATTAAAATCCTATATATTTGTTCCATTTATGTCACTAATCCCTCTGAGCTCCAAACTGGCGCTCATAGGTCTGACTCAGCAGAAACCATTTTGTGATCGCTAGAATCCTGAGAATGTTTGAGAAATCCTGAGATTTCTCAAATTAATATTTCTTGTTTGAAGAAAATATTCAAAAGTTTAATAAAATCAAACATCAAAATCAAGATCAAGCAACAGAGATTAACAAAAAAAATAGCACTGAGATAACACTTCTGTCACTGAGTATTAAAATGCCCCTTCAACAGTGATTTTTTCTGTCAAAATTTAAGTACTCATATACAGACAATTCAAACAAGTTTATCTGTAAGCTAGGAAAATATACATTTGGAACAGCAGAGACAGCAAGAATTACAGATGCAGCAACTTCAAAGACTATGCAGGACAGGAACAGGTTAAAAAAAAAAATACATGCAGAAAAAAAACTAACATAGGCTGAAGCCCTTCAGACTATGCAATTAAGGTGAAGATGCCAACCGAGACACTAAATGCTAATTTTACATCCTAGTTGAATATTTCTAACATAAGGTTACATCCTCAAACAAACTTAAAATAAAGTTTGTTTACATCTGCAATAATAAAGTGTTTATAAGGAGAATTAATACATCAAAAATGCTTAAAAATCCAGAAGCAAAGGTTCTATAATCAAAGTTACACTACGTGATGACATAACCAAAAATGCCAAGACTCTTTTTGCCTGTTCATATCAGAACTGTTCAGTAGGAAAACAGAAGTTGTTCTAATGTAAATTAAATTTTATTGTGAATTTGTTATCAGATAACATGCAGATGTTTTTCTTTATTCATTAAAAATACACGTTAATACTCTATATTCATCTCTTTCCACCACCATATTCTTCAGTGCAACACTACTCTTGAGTCTTTAAGCTATGTGTCAAGAGCATCTCTAATATTTCATCAAGTAACACCTTCACATTATTTTAGCAAACTTCAAAGAAAACTTTTGCTATGCAAAGAGACCAGGCAGGCACTGAAATAAGTACCTCAGAATACATCGGTCTGAGGGAGCAAACAAGAAAAAGACAGTGGTAAAATGAGCAGTATACCTGTTAGCTAATGTCTCCAGTTCTGCACGTTTTTCTTCATATGTAGTTTTATAACCCTGAATAAAAGACAGATAGGATTTGGGAGTCACGTGTGTAGAACGTCTATATCTTTGAAAGTAATCAGAACACTTCTCCGCCACTCCATCCTGGAATGAGCCCATACACTGCACAATTTCTCTCTTTGTCTCAGCAGTGCAGTCCATATCATATGAGGACAGGAAATGTTCAGATACTTACGAAAAAAAGAAAAGAGGAAATGTAAGTTTATGTTCAGGAAGTACTTTTAGTTTATAAACACAGCAATCAGTATACACAATACGTACTGTGAAAAGTGGAAGTATTTCAGCTAACTTAAATTTTCATCTGCTTGATCTGTTCACCACTTCCTCATGAATATTTAGCTCAATATGTGTCTAAACTTTAAACAGCATTACATTTTTAACACTTCCCCATCCAGTATTTTGTCATTTTAATGACAGCATGGATTACATCAGGTAATAGCTCCAGAGAAGAGAATGCCTCTGGAAGTAAAGTCTTTATACTAAAGTTATTGGCAATCTGAGATTCATCTTCCCACTGTCTTCTAGAAATTTAATTTTGAACGTAAAGATGAATTACCAGTCAATTTACTGACAGCTGTGACATGGGAAATGTTTTAACATTGCATCAATGAGATAAAATGTCAAGCTCACAAGCTTCTGAAATGCTGGTCTTCCTCAGTCTGCACCAGCAGATTCTTAAATTATATTCCATACACTTCTGCAAAAAATGTATAGACAAGGATCTGGTGACCTTTCATCTCCAAAACATGCATCTACTTCTTCTCTATGAAACTGTCCAACTAGCTATCATAAACTGGTTAACCACAGCCTCCCTCTGTATGTCTCATGACAGGCATAGTCATCAAGTTACTTTGGTGGTATTTTGCTTTCTTTATTAACACTTCAAGACATTTTTAAGAATTTTTCTTCTTCACAGCTTTTCTTCTGTAAAAAACATTTCAACATTTTCATACAGCAAGAAGAAAACATTTATATCCAATTTTTGAACTAAGTTTATTCTGCCAGTTTGTTGGAAAACAAACTTTTTTTGCATTCAAAGCATTTAAAAAAACCTAATGACCATGAATCTCAGAAGTATATATCTGCAAAGAAAATACCTATACCTACCTGCCACTAGAGCATCCTTAGGCCACAGGCTGAACCAATCTATGGTGCATCCAGAAATGAGAGCAGGGAACTTTAAGGCCCTGCTTCGGAACTTTTCACCTACTGGTGAAAAGCAAAGAACCACATGAAGGTTCTGACGGACTCGAGTCATGAAGTAGTCATGCAGAATCTCACTGGTTGGAGGTCTACGTGGATGTTCCTTTTTGAAGGTGGGTATGAGGTCACTAAGGATTTCATCTATTTCATCACGAGCAAATAAGTTTGACACCTTTGAGAAAATAGAAGGGTTTTTTCATGTTTTAGGAGATGACCCAAAAGAGAATATAAAAACATACAATTGATTTAATACATAGCCTTTCAGGAGGGAACACTCATTTCAGATAATGAAGTTCTTAGATCCTAACCCACTTCTTTAAAACAAAACTTTTTTTCTGAAGTAATTCCATTAAACACACTGAAATCTAACCTACTGTAAAATACGTTCTTCCACGTGAAAAATAAAGCAAAAAAAAAAAAACTAAATAAAATAAAATAAATAAAATGAAATATAAATAAATAAATAAATAGAAATGAAAATTAAAGAGAAAAAATAAAAACAAAATAAAACAAAAAATAAAAATACAAACAAAAAAAGCCATCCTACCCATTCTGAACACAAATTTACCATATAAAAACTAATTGCAAATGAATGAGATTTTTAATCTACTATCTAGTTTTGTTAAATATCTGTAATGTTCCCTGCATCTTAATATTTTTTATAATTTTTATCATGTCCTAGACAGTTTCTCAACACACTTAGGAGAGTCTGATTTACACTATTTCTCTGTATGGAATGATGATGCTCATCCATTAAAAGAGATTCAGTTATTTTGATTCAGAATTATTAAATTAAGAAAAGCCAAGAAAAAGATAATGAGAAAGCATCCTACCTCTCCTGATGATAGAACATTATTCAGGTATTCCAAGAAAGACTCATCTTTGACCTCATTGTCTGTAAAGAGAAAACATATGCCCTTCCCTTCCAATCCTGAAGTTCTGTACAGAAGTTTCAGATCTTCCATCAAGTTTGAAGTGTTGTAAAATCTACAGAAGAAGAGCCATATTAATGTTCTCTCCCTTTAAAAAGGCTTCTGTGTAAAACAAAAAGAACTAGAAAACTTAAATAAGAAAGAATTTCTTGTAACCCAGTGGATAGATACTACCTACAAATACATATAGAACAGTGCAGGAGCCTGTACGAAGACACAGTGTAGAGATAAATTTACACTGTCAGTATTCCTCACTCAGTGAAACATATGGAAAAGTTTACTCCTCCAAAGATGATAAAAGCTTAGGCTCATCATAGAAAATCAATCAAATTTAGTCACTCTGAAAGATTTTCATTACTCCACACTTCAGACCAGGTATGTATAACCTGCAGCCCATGGGCCACATGCAGCCCAGCTCAGCTTGCAGCATGGCCCACATTCCCTTCAGCTGTGTCATCATGGTGATGGTTCTGCCCCACCAAGCAGCCCAGACCAGGCACAGGACACAGGGAAGGTGCAGTGCTGACAAATAACATGGTGTTGTACTCAATTTGCGAGGAAATCATGTCACTTTTCAAAGTCTACAGTTTTAAAAGACATCATATGCAGAAATATGCTGCCAAATTTGACGTGTATCAAGGAATGCTTCATAAAGACAAAATAGCAAAGCTGATAAAAGTATGTCACCTCAACAAAATATTTTTTAACTTAAAACTCAAATTGACTCCGTGATAAAAGCTAGATACATGATAACAAATCTGATTGAAAAAAAATCATAATCATTTCCTGATGGATGAGTTTGTTAGGCAGTGTATGGAAAGCATGATGGATAGAATGTGTCCTGCTAATAAATAAACAAATAAATAAACAAATAAGATTCTTCTAAAATCTGCCTCACTAGACTGTAACCAAGTGGATTGAAGAAATATGAAAATCTATCAAAAAAAAAAAAAAAAAAAGAAAGAAGTAAAGCAGCTTTGGCAATAGATGAAAGCACTGATGTTACAGATGCAGCTCAACTTGCCATTTTCATTAAGGGCACTGATAGCAAATATAATGACACTAAAGAAATGGTTTCCTTAGTGCCACTGACATACATATCTAAATCTCCTGTCTTGTATGAAACAGTGAAAAAACAAGTTAAAACAATTTTCTTTAACCTATGTCAACATGTCTGGTATTTCTACTGATCGCACCATGGTGATGGTCAGTAATAGAGAGGGATCTGTAAAATTAATGGAAGATGATACCATTACCACCAGTACCTCAAATTTCATGAAATATCATTGCATCAGACATGAAGAAAATATACATGCAAAAACTTCAAAAATAGATTATGTTATGTCATGCCAATCATCATCAAAGCTGTGAATTTGGTAAACTCCAAGGGGTAAGTCATCACCAGTTCTAGGAGTTCCTTAGGAGTATGGATGCTGATTATGAGGAACATCATTTACTTTTCTGAAGAAAGGTGGCTAAGTAAAGGTAAAATGCTAAAAAGACTGTGATTTGCAAAATGGAATCAAGACATTTATGGAATCAAAAGGAAAACTTGTACCAGAATGTGAAGATTAAAAATGCCTCACAGATTCAGCATTTTTGGTGGATTTTACCACATATTTAAATGAGTCAAACTTGTCTTCAAGGCAAAAATCACCTTATGTTTCTGATAAAAACAGTGTTTGAAATGAAAGTCATGGCAAGCTCAAGTTATGGCAAACAATTTCATTCATTTTGATACATCGGTTAAACATAGTACTCTGAACAATGAACAATAAGTAGGTGTGCTTTGATGCAGGAATTTAACAGTAGGTTTCAAGATTTACCAAAAAATCTTCCTTTTTTAATATTTGTGACTCCAGCGTCAGTCAACATATTAAACATAACTTGCAAATTTTCACATGGAATGCATAGAGTTACAACCAGACATTCAACTGAAAGAAAAAGTTGGTCATCTATTTCACCAGATTTTCATAAGCCCCATCTTACCAGAGAAAAATATCCCACCACTTCATATTAACACCTTATTCATAACATCCCTTTTTGGCAGCACTCACATTTGTGAACAATTATTGTCAAGGGTGAAGCACAGGAAGAGAAATATTTCATTAAAAAATCTCTGACAAACACCTTAAGAACTAATTAGAAAGGGCAACCACTGCCATCAAACCAGCCTGTTGCATTAGTTTCACAAAAACACGGTCAAACATACCACTAGTTTTATGGGTTTTGTTGCTGCTTTTTTAAAACAAACAAACAAACAAACAAACAAACAAATAAATGACTTTTGTTACTTCTATACATTACGTTTATTATATATTTTACACGTGGCCCAAGGCAATTCCTGCTTGCTCAATCAAAAGGTACGACAAACATGCTCAAGGCAACAGAGGTCACCCTAAGTTGTGCCTATTCTTTCTCCCACTGCAGAAACTGGGAGCCTGTTTTATTTATAGGAGAACTTGAACGAGTAAGTTGATTAAATTTTAGTTTACACTTACCGAGTTAAAGTGATCTGGAATGTATCATAGCCAGCTATGAATGATGCTAGCCTTGTCAAGCTCTGCTTTCCTGAGCCACCAACTCCAACTAAAAGAGCATTTCCACGAGGAGTACGAATCACTCGAGAAATCTGTGTAAGAATACAGTCATTTACTGCTAAAGTGTGTAACAGTTACACTCCTAAAAATCCAGTGCTACTGCAATAATAAGGTTATATTAGAAATGCAGAATAAACCAGAATTTCAAGTAGGCATTCAAGGATTCTTTACTACTATTAATACATCCCATGAGCACTTTCACTTCGAAATATTTTCTGTTCATCTTCCAATAGCAACCACTTAATTCCAACACTGTGAACTTTCAGTTAACAATAGAACTGCACTTCATGCTACCAAAAAGCACAAAGAAACCTCAGAAATGATGGGATACCTCAGTACGAAAAATCATCAAAATTGGGAATTAAATTATAATTTCCCTCATATAGCATCCCTGGACAACTTCAGTCAGACCTTAGCCCTCTTTGTTGTAGACAGAAAGATAAGTTGCACCAAGGCTACTAAATTCAGGATGAACTGCACATTTGTCAATCAGTAAAAATACGGCCTTCATAACCAAGTCTTTTATCAGCATAAATATTTGTTATCTGTGGAAAATTTCACAGATACATCCCCCTCTCTTTCCTACTTTGCTATTTCTCTTTTAAAGCAAAAGGTAGTAGATACACACTACTCCACATTTCTCTTTGTTTCATCACACTGCACTGTAAACAAGGATCCTTTGCAATTCCAAGCAAGTGCGTTTTCAGCACTGTGAACTGCTTACAGAACCTGTTCCTCTGCCCACAGCCAGAAACCACCAGAAAATCTGGAGAAAGGTGGCAGGTACTGTCTTATGCCAAGAAAATACACCCTTAGCACTGGAGAGGACCTTGCTCCTCCCTGCTCTTTCATCCCATCAATTGCAGTGGGCACACATTTGCAGCACAGAGCAGCCTGCACTCATTTCTAAATCAGCACAGAACCCTTTATCCAACCCAGCTGGTTAGCAGCCAGTTTCCTCTACACAAGCAATGATGAACAGCATTGATTCCTGTTCTCTTTATTTTTTTTGATGACTTTCTGATGCCCCTACAATACCATCACACCAATAAGCACCTTGAGATACCTATTTACTTGTATTTCCTGTAACCGACTATTTCTCACATTACTTAAGGTAGGAACATGGACTCCCCACATTTTTCAATCACATATGACATCTATTTAGCACAACATTTTTTTTCCCATAGGTTAACATTTACAAGAAAAGATAGAATCAAATAGAAAGGCTTCTTTTAAGCATAGATAGTATTTAACCCAAGAAAGAAAAATAGATTTGAATATTACCCTTGTAATAGTACTGATCACTTCAATTATGTCTTCTAACTCTCTTCCTGACAGAGGCACGCAAACTGTGAATTCCAAAGCTTTGTTCTCTGTTTATGATATTCTACATTAACTCATTTAAATGATGCTGTATGGGCTCAGATAAGGCACTGCTTTAATTGTGTTTGTCCATCCTTCATTTAGAGGCTGTCTCAGGTCTCAATAAGGTGTAAAGCTCAAAGCTGAAGAGCTGTAAATGCTGCTTTCAAGAATATGGGATCAGAAAAGCACTATCTAATCATCTTATCCAAGAGAACATTAAGATAATACCGCAGGTAGTTATCACCTAGCTAGCCAGAGATTCTTTAAGACAGAAAAGATAGACTAAAAACAACAACAAAAGGATGGGAATAAAGCAGAAATTTGATAGTATGTGTGATGATAATTTAACAATCTACTTAAAGAACTCCTGAACAGAACACCTATTTTCCAGGCAAGATCTTAATACAAAGACTCAATCTTATGAACTGACAGGAATCCAAAATAATATCAGTTCTTAAATTTTTATAAGAAATACCAAAAACCTCACTGTGTTACTGAGAAATTGTAGTTTTTCTCAGTTAAAGAAAAAAAATCTGGTCCTCTTTTCTAAGAAACCTATTCTATGTGAACAATCCTACCAGTCTGAGCTGTGCTAAAAATTATGGTCAAAACCAATCTATACTCAAAGGAATTTTAAAAGAAGTGAGCATACCAGGGATCTACAAAGGACGTCTGGAGTACATTTATTCCTGCTCTGCTGTGAACACTCCTTCATCAGCAGCCAATTAGGTCCTAACTTGATTTTTATTTCACTCATTCCAAAGAGAGGAAAGGCTCTCAGAAGAATTAATAAGAAGAAACGTTGAGAAAGAGTTAGAATACCTCGGAACATGATCTCACTAGTCATAAAAGATAGATATAAAAGAATAGTTCCATCTGAAGAAAAGCTGAGTTTTTAATATTGGCTCAGAAGGTGAAAGACAAAATAGCAAAAAAATTACCTCTTTCAATAATAGAAGTAATTTACCTTGATTTGAGCACACCTTCATTCATTTTTAAACACAATTGAATTCTATGTGCTAAGTACAAGTGAAAAACAGTAACAGCAGTAATAAATTGTAAATCAAGATTGTACCTTCACTAAGTGAACCATAGCATCCTCAAAGAAAACCATGTCCATTCCAGTGCCACGAACATTCTCATTGTATAGTTGTAAAAACATATTTAAACGACTCCGTAGCTGATGAAAGCAGTAAACTGGTTCATAAATTTTGGGAATCCTTAAATCAACTTTTTCTGCTTTTTCTCCTACAACAAAAAGCACGTAACAAAACCTCATCAGTTTAAATGACTGAGGGAGGTACAATGTAGGGACAAGTAAGAGAAGTTAACTAAAAGTCTCTGGACATTCAAAACTAGGTTTATTACACATAATATTTCATATTAGATATAAATATGACAGTGCTGCCTATACTTTCCTATATGGAACAATAAAGTTCAGCTACTTAATCCTTCAAGGCAATAAAAAGGAATTGTCCTTCTTTCTCTGCCTCTGAAACCTGAATAGTGAAAATCTGAAAATAACAGAGATGCTAGAAGCAGCAGTAGAAACGGAGAATAAAGGTAAATAAATATTGTAGTTAAAAATTGCAAATCCTTTTTTTTTTTTTCCAAAAGAAAAACATTCTAAGCCATTTAAATAATTACAGTGGTTAAAAAAAAAACATATAAAATCAATCATATACATACACCAAGAAATTTATATTCACTGTGAGAAAGCATATATTTGCTTCAGCAAGGGATCTTAAAACAACAAAGAGCTTTCAACACTTCCCAGTCCACAGAAAAGGAGGAAATTGTGCTCTTATCTCACATTTCCATTCATAGGCATCAATCACAGCTAAAAGAGACCTGCCTTTCACTAGCCAAAATTGTTACAGGAAATAGGATTACAGAATGGCTTATGTTGGAACCTGGTCAAAAACCTAACTCAGTCAGGACCACATCTAGATGGCTTTTCAGCATCTCAATATTTGAATGATACAGATGTAAATACGTTTCTTAATAATTCAATGAGATATTTAAACAACTTCCTAAGATTTTGGTAAGGAACTAATAAGGAATACAGCAAGGAGTTAAACAATAGCGACACTATTACATTTTTGAACAATTTAAGAGAATTATGCCAGTTTAATCCTGTTCCTGCAGTTTAATTATTAATGACATAGGACAGCATGATCAAGTACCAGATCTAAGAAAGGGCAGACACTTAAATTATTTACTATGCAGCAATGGAAATATATTATTTTAAATTCTTCTCTATCTCCAAGATTCAGAACTACAACTACTAAATTTAAACATCAGAACTTATTGGTAAAAAACATATCTGAACAGTTGAGGGTCTGCAGAACTCTAGCATCCCTAACAATTTTTGTGAAGCTAAGGTCTGAAGATTGATGTTTGGATTGCTTCATCCCAGGTGTCTCAGGGACAAATACATTGCAATAGTACAAACCAAAGAAATATAGGTCATGTATGTCTATTTATTACTACCCTGAGCGCAATATTATTTGAAATTAATGTCAGATTAATATTCTACATATTTAAAAGCTCAGAATCCCTGGTCTTGCTGTTATATTTCATCATAATGGGCAACACTAAGTTCCATTCCAAGGACAATTAAAACAAAATTACAAGTTTTATGCTTATCTTTCAAAGCCAAAACAGGAAGACCTTCCCAAGACTGCAAAACATATTGAAGACAAAACACACCCTTGCTAAACAGAGGCCTCCTACTTCATATTCTCATGAAATTTCATTCCAGAAGGAATAGTACTCAGGCAGGTATAGTTAAACAGTAACAAAAGTTAGCCTGAGAAATGCGTGCTTCTTTTCACATTCATTTTTCAGTTTAAATTTCCACATTAGAAGTCACTCTTCAGACTCTCAGTATGTATTCTGATTTACATTTCAGTCTTCTCTATATTTTCAAAGTTTTCATGTCATTTAAAGATTTAGCTACCTTCTCACAACGGATTAATTTCTATTTGCATTTGATTCATTTAATGAAATATTTCCTATACTTTGCTTTTCTCCTTTTATTCCTTTAAATTTAAATTATCTAATGAAAAATTGTACATCAATACATGAATTTCACCAAATTCCCAAAAAATCTGTTTTCTGTTCTTTTTTATCTACTGAGAAATATTCCTGGGTTATTGAGCTAGCTGGGTCTGCAGCATAATTTTTATTTAAAATAAACGAGAACATTGTTACAACCCAGACAGATAATCCAAGAGGTTTCACTAGTATTCCAGAGATACATTACAAAATAATTCATTACAAAATAATGTACTGTGTGCTTTCTAAAAAAGACCAGGTAACCTCAGAGCCACTAATCATACATAGTCAGATCTCTGTGTTAGTTAGAGTGCTATGTTTTATCTGATACTGCAACCCATCTCAAATCACTCATACATTTCTTTCATCATTTTAGAATAAGCACCTCATATTTGTTATTTGCCAGTTTTTCTCACCTTGATGGAAACGGACAAGAGAGCCATACTCAAAGCATAACCTTATTATGTATTTTTTAATCCTACCCTTTTCCCTATTTCTGTCATCACAATGACTACCAGGGTCCAAACTTACCAGTTCTTTGAGGTACATCCCTTAGGAAGTCAACAAAGAAAGCATCGATTTCAGGATTCAGAGAAGCTGTCTTTCCTTCAAATTCCTCTTCAATGAGTTTTGCCACAGTTTTGTCAAACCACTTTACATCTTCCAAGGTTGTGAAACGATCAGCAATAACACTCTTACATTCATGCTTCCACAATTTTATCAGTACCTTTTTTCAAAAGCAAACCAAAAAATACATCCATGATTTCAATAGGTGAGGCTAGCAATAAAGCTATGTCAATGAAAAAATATGTTTTTAAATATTTTTGAATCATATTAAAATAGAAAAAGAAATAGTGGTATGTTTGGTCTTAATCAGCAGAGAGTTCTTAGACATATCATTCAACCCAATAGCACTTCAATTTCATAGTCAGTTAACTGTACAAAAATCCTTTATCAAGTACTCCAAACCACAGCATATATAACTACCTAAGAATTTATTTCTGTAGCCCTAAGATAAGCTCTATACACGGTTACAAGTGTTTATACATCAATAAACCATTTTTGTAACTGATTACTCTCTGTGTGGAAGCTGCGTGGAAATAATAGCATCATAGCACGAATGAGTTCACATCAAACTCAGAAACATAGATGTCACTCGCAGTAACAAACCCAAAACAAAGAAAAGAAATTACATTGGTGCTTGTGTTACTATTTCACCAAATTTACTATACTTTTTAAATCCTTCTATTTGGTCAGAGGATGGAGAAGAAAACCTAACAGGTTACTAATTCTAGCAGCGCTGGTTTTAAACCTATACAACTACTACTCAGTAGCAGAAAAAAACTCCAAGTACTTCTTAAAGAATTCATTTGCGCCTACAGTACACTGCATACCTGATGGATACTGTGTCAAGACACAGAACTGATAAGAAAATCCATACGATCAGATTTTGAACAATACTTACATGTAGAATCACCTTAGGGCTGTATATTTTTCATTTTGGAAATTAAAACCAATTCTAACAATCAAATTTTAGTAGAAGGCAGGAGCTTGCTTATCCAACAACTGGAAGTTTATAACAAATTTTAAGCAATTATATAGAAAAAACGTTTTGTATCTGGGCTATGATTACCATAACCACTGCTTTTGAAGTATATCATGTTTTACTCCTCAAAAAACTTTTTCTTAAAAAACTTATAGGAGACACTATGCATAAAATATTTAATTTTTCTGGAGGAAAAATGAATTGTGGAAGAAAAAAAAAGAATCGCTATGACTTGTTACTTTCTCTTGTTCTTAAGTTGAAAGCCAGAAGCTCATTATTAGACAAGCATTAGGCAACGACTGCCCTAGGATGCTAGTGGGGAGAGGGTAACTGTTTACTTTTTTAATCAAGATATATGACTTTTCAATGAATTAAAATAGAAGTGAGCTGTTTGCCATAATTTTCTTCGTTCTCTGCTTTAAATAAGCATTAGTCATCTAAAATAACCATTAGTCAGTAACAGTATAAGCAGACAGAAACTAACACTCTTCTGTCAAAAAAGCTCAACTTACAGTCAGGAAATGAAGTTCTCATTTCAGGTGGCACTGTAAAACCTGGACAAAAATGTTCCCTCAAAAAAGCTGAAAAATGTTTTTCAATCAAAAATGAATTTTTCTAATGTAATTTTAATGTCACCTAATTATATGCTACCCAGTTATGCACTATGACAAAACCACTGATGTGCAGCACTTACCTTTGGTTCATTGATCACTTCTGATGTAGCATTCAGCATTCCTTGCCAAATTCTTGAAAGATCTCGAAGGTTGAAGACATAATGGAACTTGGCAGGTGTGGGCAGCATTTTCAGCTTGGTAATCTGCCACAGTCTGCGGGTCAGCGGCACAAGCCTGGCTACAGTTTCTTTTACATCTTCTGAAAATCCTCTCTCACTACAGTAGTGCCCCTCTCCAATTACACCTTTGGAAAAGAAAATTGCCACACGAGAGGTTTTCTGAAGTACATCACTGCAACATCAAGAGCTATGATCTTTGCAAGCATACCTATTCCTTTTTTTTTTTTTCTTTTAACCCCTCAGATCTATTTTAACTTGGTGAAAAGGTTTCCCAGTCCTCCTTCCTCTAACTTGATTCACTAGAATTTCAGCTCTTAATTAACAAGCTTCTAAAAATCTACATTATTCTACCAAACTAGCTTACAAAGCCTTCATATAGTGAATCATTTCTCTTGGACCACTGTGATCCCGTGAAAAACAAGGTCATTATAAGCCTGCTCTTAGCAACAATAGCACCTCTGCAATTCTCCAGAACTGTCACCAAAACAAGAAGCAGCCCTTATGCCATTTCTCCTTAACCTTGACACACTGACAGATTCTGAGGTCTAAAAGATTACAGACATGAAATTGCAGGTGCAGAGAGAATACTGAAAGAAAATGCTCTGGTAAGCAAATTAGAGAGGAATTAAGCTTCAGTGTTAATAGTAATATTTACACATTGAGGAATAAAGGAAAAAAAAAACACTACTTTGGAAAACTGGATGGATACAAAACTAATTTTTCTTTACCAAAAATTTTGTCAATAGAAGAATTAGAAGGCAGTGTACAGTTGAACACAGAAAATTGTCTCTTGAGTCTCTGTGGAATGTCATTGCGACCTCCTCCAGGATGGATCATGGCAGCCAAAAACTGAAGGTCCACAATGTTAGTAAATTCTCCAGGCTTTTCCAGATTATACAGTCCATTCTGTTCCATGAGCTGCCTAACTACCTCATTAGTGACCTGTAAAATAAGCAGGTAGCATGCAACAGAACAGAAGAAAATCGAGTAGAAAACATCCTTCTGTACTTGAATGTCCCAATACAGAATATAAACATTTTTTTTCTCTCTAAAACTCCTACCTTTTGGTTTGTTCGTTTGTTTCTGTAGAAAAATGCACTGCTAGGAATAAGCATACCTAGAATGTCCCATTCACTGATAACCTCTATGTAGAAGAATCCTAGTGGAAGAAGACTAACTTAAAATTAATCCCTCATATCTCAGTTAGTTCTCACTTGAATACTGCATGATTTCCAATACAACAGTATTGGAAACTGTTCTAATACTTCTCCCTTTTAACATAGAATTTCCAGTTTCCTCAAGTCCATGTATCTTTATATGTTGCCTCTGATACCAAGTATTTCGATGAAACTTCCATGTGTAAACTACAAATACGGGTTTTCAATCTGCAAACCCTGAATTACTTCCATTGAAAACTGCAAGATTCCTTTCTTCCGACACAGATTAAGCTCCCTGCTTCATCCTATAGAGATTATATCACAGGAACATATTTCTCCAGAAATTCTAACATTTAGTTTCCAGTGCAGTTTACTTCAGAAATACCTTGCCAATGTAGACAATGATTACTTCAATTTTTTTCAAAAGCAGACAGTTCTTACCTGTCAAATTCACAATATTTTAATTATCACCTATGCAGCCAATTAGCTAGCATGATCAGTGTGCCAAGAGGTTTTTTCTAACAGAAGGTTTTCAATTTTGTGAGCAATAAATGAATATCATTAAAAAACAGTTTTAAAAGTATACAGCCACATTTCTAAAAGTACCCAACTGTCTAATTGAGCCTTCCCCAGGGCTCAGTTCTAGGGACAGTTTTTATCAGCGATCTGGATGCAGGACTGGAGTGCATCCTCAACAAATTTGCTGATCATATTAAACTGGGAGGTGCTGTTAACTCTCTGGAGTAACCAGAGGTATTGCAGAGGGACCTAGACAGATTGGAACACTGGGTGATTAGCAACAGCATGAACTACAGTGATGGAAAATGACAAATTCTACACCTGGGACAGAGCAATGCCAGATTCAGGCACAGATGGGAGATGAGTGGCTGGAGAGCAGCTCAGCAGGAAGAGAGGTGCTGGTGACAGCAGCTCAGCATGCGCCAGCAGCGTGCCCTAGCAGCCAAGGGGCAAGCTGCATTCTGGTGTGCATTAAGCACAGCACAGTCAGTCAGCCAGAAGAGATGATTCTCTCACTGTATTTAGTGTTGGTGTGATCTTGACAATGATATTGAATACTACATGTAGTTGTGGCTACCACAATACAAACACAACGTCAAGATCCTTTAAAATGTCCAGAGGAGGACACCAAAGCTGGTAACAAGGCTAAAGGTATGGTCTGTGAGGAGATGCTGATAGCACTGCACTGTTCAGTCTGGAGACGGAAGATGAGATACAACCTCACTACCCCCTGCAGCAACCTGAGGAGAGGAAGCAGAGGGAGGTACCAGCCTATGCTCCTGATCAATGATAGCAGTATTGGAAGGGCATAGAGCTTCTTGAGTGGTGGTCAAATGCTGAAACAGACTCCATAGAGAGGTGTCTGTCAGTGCTCAAGAGGCAGATGGACAACGCCATCAGTAACATGCTTTAACTTTTGCTGAACCCTGACAATATTAAGCAGTTGGTCTAAGCGATCTTTGAAGGCCCCTTCCAACTAAACTGTTCCATTCTATTTTAACAGCTTATTTAGTCTGTATATTTGTTCTAAATGAAATTTAAAAGCTGCATGTGTTCTTTAAAAACTCTTTTTAAAAATCAAGTTACGTACTCAGTTTATTCCCTAATGCCAGACTGAGAAGCCATTTTACAGTGTAACAAAGAAAGGAATAAAATATCCATTCCCATCTTCTTTTCTCTTTGACAAAACTAACCTGATCTCCCCATTCATTTATTATGGGCATATTCACATCATCAATGAAGACTGTCATCTTTTTGCCTGCTGGAGGACCATACGTTGTGCCCACGCGTTTGTCCACGTAACTTTCTATTGTGCGCTGTCGGAAAACAGTTATCAGAAAAAATTACAAGGAGTCATACTTTTTCATACCAGTCATTCATTTAACCATATAACAGGTAATTATATAGTAAAGTTTTTTGTTACACAGTGTTTTACAAAGGAAAATTTAGACAATGTGTGCTAGAGGTAATTGCTGTAATCTAACTAGGATGTCTGAAATGTCATGTTAGGTTGGTATAAAAGATTACGAATATCTATGTTAGACAACCATGCCTCAGTTTCATTTGAAACCATCTCAAATTATTTTCCAGTTTCAAACCTGTCAGTTTGCTGACCCTCTCAGTTTTCGGATGGTAGTTTAACACAAAATTAACAAGCTTGTTTGAAACTAGTGCAAAAAATGAGAATTCATGAGGCTTAATTTTGTATATACAAACACTGAAATGCACTGAGAGATGTTTCAATTTCTGTGATGCTAATGAGAAACATGAATTGTGTGCATCATCTTCATCTACATTCATATTTGGCTGAACTATTTTGTAGTCCACATTGTAGAGGGGGACCTTAAATAATCACTGCATCCACAAGCAAGGTTTAAGAGAGGGGAAAGCAAAGGAGAATGGAGAGAAGGGTAGAGGAAGGGTAGTCATGCATATCTGTTTGAGACATCATGCCAAAGCTTCCAGATCTGAAGTTCTGTTTTGTTAATTACTAGTTGGGCAGTGTGAGCTCCATTAAATCTGTTAGCACTACTTTTTCACTTGTTCAATTGAATAATGCAAAATATAAAACTTTCAATGAATTTTAAGAATCTTTTATTGTGATACATATTCATTTTGTCTATTCTCTGTCAGTTCAGTCACTTGCTAGCTATCATCTGAAACTCTGAGTATGACAAATTAAATATTTGTTAATATTGCGTGATTAAACTAATAATCTGTCAGACCTGACAGAAGTGATTCTTGATGACCTTTCCAGTAGACTCAATATACTACATAAAATCATAAGGTGATAATTATATTCATACACACAAATGGAATAGACTTAATGAAATAACTATTGTTTTTTTAAAGAAGCATGCTTGCCACCACTATTTTTTCCAGTTTTTCACTATGTAGCAAGCTTACGGATGACAATTCAGACTTAGTGACATCGCTTCTGCTTACAGCACAGACAGTGTTTAGGCTAGGCAAACAGAACCATATTGAAAATATTTACTAAAGATATAAGGATAGTAGGTTAAAACAATCTTGAAATAATCCTGAGTAGCTCAGCAGAAATTTCGACAGGCAGTACAATTCAGAATTTAAGCATTCATAGTTATGTTTAGAGCAGCTGTGCTGCATGAGTTACTTTTTAATGAGTAACATAATTTACTTTAAATTGCAGACAGCACAGACTTTATGACAGATTGTTGTGGGTAGCACTTATTTACATGTGGGTTTTAGTGAAATCTAAGAAAGGTTGCTGACAGCTCTACCCAATTAGTGCGAACCGATACATTTGACGTAAAATAATTAAGCATGGTGAAGCAAATAATAAGCATGTAATAGTCTAAGAATAGCTCATTAACTAGTGAGACATCATTTACAGAAATCTTTTAAATCAAGTGCTTTGTCCCTTTGAGTAGGTGATTTTTTGTTTCTGCACTCATTCACCATTAAATAGATCACTTTTAGAAGTATCTTACCAACAAATTCTCAATACAACAATTAACCTCTGAATCCAGTAACATGTTATAGGAAAGTGAATGACTACTATACCTGGAAAATTAATGGAGTAGTTGCAGAAGAAAAATTCAAACTCTTAGCCATGTGGCTTTCAGGGTTATATTTCGACATAAAACATTTAATGATAACAGTTTTTGCAGTTCCTTGCTCACCAATTAGTAGAACAGCCTAGACAAAGACAACAGAGAAGTAAGATGACACACAAGAGCAGTGAATTTTGGCAATACCTCACCAATCTCACATATCTTTTAAACAGAAATGAAATTATAAAAGGAATGTACAGCTAAGTCTCAACAAGCAACATGTAGAAACAAAATAGTTAACTTCTCATAGGCCTCACTTGTTAAATTTTTGTTGCAAATGGTCTTGTCACTCAGTACAATTCAATGAACAAAGGAGGAGAATAAAAACAAAAAGGATGTACTGTCTAGAGCCTCATCTGAAAGCTTTCAATCACTGCTGTTATTTATCATATCCCTCCTTATCTGACACAGTCTTGGCAATGAAAGAGTTTTATTCTTTAAAAAAGGTCTACAAATTCTGTCATTGACCCATCTGGGCAGAGTTCCTACCAACAGAGCCTGGCCTTCTGCTATTCTGAGTTCTCCCCTAAACCACTTCTGCTCCAACATATATACACCATATTTCCATTATTTATGCAATAAGAGGGATGGTTGTTGGGAGGGACAAGTAGTGGGAAGCCAGACAAGGCTGAAAGCAGTGAGTATTTACAATCAAGTTTATTCATATGAATACAGCCCCTGGAATCACTATTATGGTTTTATATTAAAAAAAAAAAAAAGGTTTTCTTCCTTTTCAATATTTTTCTACTTCACTTCTGATTCAAAAACTTTACAATGGATACTACAGTATACAGTAAACAGTAAATAGATGTGAAAGGCAGAAAAAGTACCTTCCCCTGTTTAGCAATGGTTTCAATAAGGAAATCCATTCTCACGTTGTCAACATTTGGCACAAGAATGGAGCTATACTCCGGCGTGCTGCTACTAGGATATACATACTCTTCAACACGTGTATTCCAGTGCATCCAATTACCTAATAGGAAAGAAATCAAGTTAATGTTTTATAAATACTAGATATTTTCACTTATTTTCTATCAATTTGACTTATCCATCAGTTCCTCTTACATACCATATTCTCACTCTGTAAACATAGACAAATTATCTAAGTCTTACTATTCTTAAACCTCTGAGAGAAGCAACATGATCCACAGTTCCAGCTGTTCCCTAAAATTATGACAAAAACATTATCTTCCAGCCTATTTATTCACCTGATAATTCATTTACAGTCCACGTAATTTTAGGGAATAGAATAAAACTTTATACAACATCACCAATGTAAAGTACAATTGTAAAATAAAAAAAAAAGGGAAGCTAAGCTATGACGTATATATATATTAATTATCAAAAAAAACAATTAAAAAAAAAAAATCTAAGTTCTATCCCGAAGTACCCAAGTGGGTAACTAACCGTCAGATGCTACGTAATAATCAAACATGGTATCTTCACTGCCTTCTGGTATGCAGGGAAGATCAAGCTTTATTGCTGCACAGTTTCGAAGCCAGTGCTCCATTTTGCATCTGTCTTCCTGTTCTAGTAATGCTCCTATGCTCCACATAAGAGAGAAGACATACAGTCTTTCCAAGTATTTTGCAGTCAGTTCCCCTCCTTGCTCCTGAAGAATTAAGTGAATTTTTATTTTCAGTAGCCTGAAAATTCTGCTTGATAATCACTAGAAACAGCAGGATAGAAGCCTTCAATCACATTTAAATTTAATGATTTCTTCATCAACAAATAGACTGAATCAATATCTAGTGGACTATAAAATAGAGAAAGCCATCCAGCAAATACCACTTTTAATGATTCATTACAGTGTTTGATCTGTTTAAATTCTGGTTTATAATCTGGTAACAATTCACTGGAAAAAAAATACCCAAAGGAAAGCTGTTGATGTATGCCTTGTGTGAAACACCAAATCCAAATGTGAAAAGAGGGCACAGTCTTACTACTACTTTCAAATGAAAGAGAAAATTCCTCATTAACCTGTATCTTCATTGATACTACAAGATGTCAAAAAGTCTCTTCTCTACTTAACTTCACAACTTAACATTTTCTCAAATTACTTTTCTTAAGTAAATATAAAAAATATGCACCACTTTACCTTAGGTGGGAGAAGGCCCTGCATCATATTAATGCTCTGCATAATCACAAAGGCTTCCAGCATCTCAGTCTTGCTTTGCAGAGACTGAGTGCTGAAACGGTATAAGTCTGGGAACGATGAAGAGTACAGTCCACGCAGAATTTCAGCTTCTTGGAAAGAATGTCTTTTCAAAAATCCCTGTTATAAAGCATGGTGAGAAAATAAATTTAAATCCCAACCCAAAGAGAATAAATTCAACTCTACTAATTCAAAAAGTCCTACAAATGTGGAAAGTTCATTTCTCTTGGTGGAGGACTCAGATCACCTGCCTTTCGGGCACAGTTACGCAAGCAGAAGATGGACATGGAGATGGATATCTCCTACTGGATGTCAGCATGGGATACAGAAGAACAAAAGTTTTTAGCAGCAAAAAAGTCTTTCAAATATGTATTTTTTAACCACAATAGCTGTGATTAAACTCTGCACAGAAAGGACAGGTATTAACAGAAGTTCCACTCGATCTGCACATTGTTACCTTTTAGCTGTGATAGACAGTGCCTCAGAAACATCTGCAGGTTGCAGAGAAAAAGGTTGCATTTCAGTGAGGATGTGTGCTGAGTGTCCATAAACTTATGCTGTCTGTTTGGCTATTAATAGTATTTTTATTGTGCATCTCTGTATACATTGCAGATTCTTCCCCAAAATTAACAGTAAAGTTTGGAACAAATTGAAATACAATAAATACTATTTGAATGGAGCTTTTTTGATATGTGTGTGGTGTTATACTGGAATTGGCTTATAAGAGCACTTCTGGAGTCTCAATGTATTGAGATACTCAAAACTTGGCTGGATACAATCCTTTGCAACATGCTTTTGTTGACCTGTTTTGAAGCAGGCTCAACTACAGTGGTCTCCAGTGTCCCCTTCCGACCCCACTGCCCAAAGTAAATAAATTACTACAAATAGGTAGATGCATGAAAAAGCTTTCTAGAAACAAGTACACTGAAAAAAAAAATTTAAATGGCAGAACTTTTTAAAATAGGTAACTGGAACTTCATCAGCTGTTCAGAAGATATTAGGGTTAATCACAGAAGTTGGTAAAATATTGCAATTTGAAGAGGTTGATGACTTTGACCACCGTGTAAAATCTGCTTTAAAGTACGTTAGAAAACAGCACAAATATAAAATGTTTTAGATCTCTTTCATCAGATTTGGAATTTGCTTATGTATTTTTATTTGGGATCCCAATAAGCTGTTATATTTAGGTATTTATAAATTATGATGGAAAATCTAAATATACACAATGCTTTCTTGAGCTCCCCATATTTTTTTAGATCATCTTTCAAAGTTCTTCTGTTCTTCGACCAATACCGTTGTTTCCTTCAGCATCTGAGAAATAGGAACTAAAGGAAGAAAATTCCACTTACTTCTGTAAAGACTGCAAGATTAGCATTTACCCTGATCTGGTGGAATATATAGCAAATTGCAAAACAAAATAGCTTCAAAGGGATATGTACTGGAAGAGACATCAAGATTTTGTTTATAAAGTAAAGTGAAAGCAAAACCAAAAATATGTGGTTGACTCAAACGATAATCAATTATAGATTGCAGTTTTACAGTTGGTGGGGTAGAGAAAGAGAGGTTGGTAGGGTTGTTTCATGGCTGCAGTGAACTTAATTTGTTTTGTGTTATCTAGAAGCAAAAAAGAAAGAAAAAAAGAAATCAGCTTCATTTTTCCCTTTGTCTGTTGCTGCCACTGAAATAAAAGAACATTATGAAATAAATGAATCTTCCTTCATTCAACACTTACTCCAACACAACTTCATTTAGTTTCTGCAACACTTTGAAATGATTATATAAACCAGGTCTGATAAAGCTGAATATAATGCCCATCTTTTTTTGTTTTTTTTCTGTCTATTCAGCTGAATCTGCACTCAATTTAAATTGAAACATTCTAATAGTGTTGTGTGCAAATAAACAGGGAGGGAATACCAATGCAAGGAGGCAGAGCTGTGAAATCCTAACATCAATAGGCCTCAGGCAGTGTTGTAAGTACAGAAACTGGAATCTCATGAGAACCACTGTCCTAGATGCATAATTTTCACTTACGCTTTTCCAAGTATCCATATTAATTTTAAAAAATTAAACAAAATTAAAAATCAAAGTGTTGCAGTAATATACATAAGGTACCTGTGTTCACAGCATTTGTTTGCCTTGGTAGAAACTCAGGAGCAGTCAAATTATTAGAAAACTTACAAAAAAATATATTTTTTTTCAAATAATGCAAATATTTTTGTCTTGGAATATTAAAAAAAAAAAGAAAGAATTAAATAAATAATCAATGATTCTCAAATGTTGCTATAATTAAACAGTCAACTTCATATGATTTCATAAGAAGGGAAAGGAGAACAAGTCATACGCACTACCAGAGAGAATGGTGGAGATATTAAAAAGGCTGGAAAGCAGAAAAAAATGAGTATTTCCTTTTGTTCCCAGTCTTTGAGCACAGTAAAGCAAATATATTTCTGAAATCATGGTGAAATTTTCTGGAAATATTTGTTCTTGCCTTAATTTTACCAGTAAAGGAACACCTTCTTCTGTCTTTTTGTTTTGTTGCAATGAAAAAAATGAATATCCTAAAATTTTAGGTCAGCATCCTAGAAGTGCTCTACTCAGCACTGAGCAACAGACCTGTTAAAGATAGCTAATAAGATTTACATGCATAAGATTTATGGGTTAAAAAGTCAAGAAATCTGAGAATAATGTAGAGTATTCATAGCAGGACCTATGAAATCTGAAATATCTGAAAATTAATATGAAGCCAACTGTATTTGCTCCTGACTAGTTAAGCAATGCTGTCTACATGAGCCTTCATTAAATTTTCCACAGGTATTCTCTACTTCAATTGGTAAATAAAAGAGTGAACTTGACTGTGAAACTCATTTTAAAAGTGATATATACCTTCTTAAAAATGAGAACAGAAAAATTCAGTCCCTGAACTCATAGTAACATATGAAGGTTTGTTATTTTGACTCTGCAAACAGGGAGTAGATTATGTTCTATTTTCTTAACCAGAAAGACTACATTATTTCTAGCTTAAAATTAAAGTACAGGATAAAGAAATGTTAATTTAGGATTATACAGAAGAAAAGTGTACTAATTTGGTTTTCAAAAGAAGCCAATTAAGTAGCTCTATGACAACAGGAATTAGTCTAAGAAACTAGAAAGTTTCAATTTCTGATATTCATGAAACATGTTGTGTTCTATCAAAGTAAAATAATATCAACAAAATACCATCTATAAGACTGCCGCCTAAAATGGCAAAAAAATAAAGATAAATCAATATTTATTTTAATTAAAGAAATAAAGTGTTAATCATGAGAAGCCTAGTTCATGGGTAAATTTCAAAGGCAACATATGGCTTTATAATTAAAAAAAAGTAACCAGAAAACTTTTTTTTTTCTTTACCGCTATTGCCTCCACCATTTCAAAAAACTGGAGTTTAATGTTGGAAGTTTAGTTGAGAGATATTATTAGGCAACATTAGGTAGATTCTTGTCAACTTTTATATTTCACCTAAACCAAATATTTACTACATGGAGAAAAACGCTCAACTCTCTAAATATGTCATTCACTACAAAATATCATTTCTAGCGGTCAATTGTGTATTTATTTTTTGATGGACTTCAGCCGTGTGGAAGACAACATCTACAAGAAAGAATCTTTATAAATCAGATCCAAATTTGAAAATGTTTTGTGCTGTTCTTCCCTCTAAGACTCATCTGTAACACGTTCTGTTTTCCTAATAGTACCATTTGACACAAAACTGCAGAAAGAGAGAACATAACCACTGCTTGGTTTTTTAGACATTTTGTTTCTAGGAATGTTAGAAGGAAAACTTGTCAGGTAAGAATATTCACTTAAAAATCAAAATTTGTTAATCCTGCCCTGACGTTATTTATGGTTCTAAATTCCAACTGCAGTCACGTTTATGGAAGAGAACATACATTTTCTTGAGGACCGTTAGATTCTTTAACCGGCCCATTTCTGCCCATTGGCTCTTTATTTTTCTTTGCTTTGAAATTACAAGAAGAGCTGCTAAGTAGTTGGAATTTTGACACTGGAGTTGCTCTTCAACTACATAAAATACCTTGAATAACAAATTCGTTGAAATATGAAATATTCAAATTTTTAAAGGTGCAGTATGTTGACTATGCTCTGAAAAACATATCTTTTGTACAAACTACCATAAATTTGCTATTTTAAATACTCAGATACAAATTTACACAGCATAAAAGCTGTTTCATATCTAGTCATAAAATTAGGTCCTAACAGCAGGTCCCTAACAATAGGGAACTGCTGAATGCACCAAACACAACTTAACATACATAAGCAAATATAATCACTTTGCTACCGTACCTCAAGGATAGGACTCCAGTTGAGAACTGATGAGCTCATGAATACCATCCCATTCCTTGAGACTGTTGCTGGAGAAGCATTATCAATATTATGAGGTTCAAAGACTATTTTACAATTTGGTGCCATAGGTATACGATCTCCATTTGCAAGTGTTAGAGTTCTGTTATCATCCAGGACAGAATTAAGGTTCTCAATCCAAATAGCATCAACTGGACCATCAAGAACTATCCAGATGTGTTCACCTGCAGTCCAAAATAAATGACAAAAATGCCTATGAAAGAAGTTTCAGTTTCTTTCAGGGACCAGTTTCTTCTGTCTTTAAATATATTTTGAACTAATTCTGAATTCATGAACACAGCTACAATCTCACCTTTAAAGACAATTTCCATTCCCATTACTCACTTTCAATTAAGTGCTTCATTTTTGTCACCTTACTATAATAATTATCCTTTGCTCAGTACATAAAGTGTCATAACTATAATTCATCAGTCTATAATAGTCTGAAACACAGTTTTATGGATTCATTCTTCAATTCACTAATAAATTGGGTTTGCTTCAACTTACAGAAAGCAACATAAAGAAGACAGGAACAACAGACCTATCTTAAACCATTACTCATCTGTTTCCAAAATGCTAGTGAGATTAAATGAAAGAAACACCTGAAAAGCCACTCTCTCAAGTAGCACTTTCAAATCTAAAAGAGGTCAATTAGGAGAAAGATTTTTGTTTTTTATTCCTGTGCTTACAAACTTGATCCAGCTCCATTTGAAGTTTTTCAAACTCTTTCCACTTAGTACTGGAAATGTATCTCAGCACCTGCTTGTGTTTCCTAGGAGGGTCTGGGTCTTGCTCACATGACTGAAGTACTGGGCAACATACCCCTGGCAATACCTTTGCCCTGGCCGCTCCCTTGGCTTTCAGCTCCCCACTTCTTAGGTTGCCAGCCCTGACAGGCATTGCCAGATGGCTCCATAGTCAGAGATCATCCTGCTCTCATCTGCCTTCAGAGTCCTTACCTATGCCTAGTTGCTGTATTGCTAGGCACAAACCAAAAAGGTTCAGGCTAAGAAAGCTCCTCATCTTTGAGACAAATAATTTTATATTTATAGGTTTTTCATAGTAACCATGCAGGTTTCTCAGGCATAAGATGTTTTGGAGCCCACTTCATAAAGGGGCATAAGAAAAGTATTGCACATAGTGAATCTTACATGAAAGTTACATGAGTGTGCTAACTTAATATTTCACGCTGAGGAAAAATACAGAATCAACAGTTAATGCCATTCTCACAGGTATCACATTTCCAAATTTGAAACAAAACTATTAAAATTAATTAATTAATTAATTAATTTTTACTATAGTAAGGAATCTGTACACTTAATGATTATGAACTTTGTAGGAAAATTGAATAAACAGTGTTAGATTTTCTCTTTCTTTGTTCCTTTTCATTTCCACGTTTGGTCATACAGCCTTAATGATAAGGTCACATACTAATAATCAGACAAAAGAAAGAATCCATATAGCACCAAGTTATCAATGCCTTTTCCTTAATTAATATAGCAGTCTAAGAATATGACAAGATCATTTTATATATGCCAGACAGAAATTGATTGCCTAAATGGAATTACCAGTGCCATTTGAGATGAACTATGATATATGCACGACTACCAAAGGAGATTCACACCCTTCTGTTATGGCAACATGAGACCAGGTGAAAGTGCTGACAGCACCAAAATTTTGATCTTCCACTTTTCTTCTGTGCAAGAACCTACCACTTCAAAGTAAGGGATCAGCAAATGCTGCAAAACAGCATTTGTTCTCCACATAAGTTTGAACATAAAGCATTTAGAATGGAGAATTTTTAAACACAGTGACAGATCTTACAAATTTTTATTGTACCTTTCTTGGCTCTTAAAGTTTTTCTCCAGAGAGTAGAAAATATTCCATCTGTCCAATCATTTGTTGCCACATCAAGATGACCAAACATCTGTGGTGCAGTTATAGCTTTAGGATTCATTCTCATTTCACGATGTGGCTGTCCACAGTCTGTGCAGACAGATCACCAGTTAGTTTTGGTACTCATATTCACTAGGAAGAGAACTTATAAGAATTCATAATCTTTACATCCAAATGGAAAGTTTAATAAGTATTCAACAATGAATAAACTGTGTGCTTATTTGAAAAAGTCTGTAGCTGGAAAAAAACTGACAGATGTAGCAGCTATTTTATACTGCAGATGAAGTCATTATCTCACTATCTTATTAAATGTGTTCAAAAAGGAAAAGGGCTAAGTACTTATGATGAGGACAAGCTTTCTGTATTACCCCAGCTGAATCTGTCAGACACTTCAACCACATGTCCAAGCAGTCTACCAGACAATACTGCTCATTCTCAGCGTTTCTAGAAGAAAAACTTCTGATGCACACAAAAAAGGATCTGCATCTTACATGACTTTGAATGTCAGTGAGGTATTTTTAAAAGATATTACCACAATAATATTTAATTTCTATGTATTGTGATACTAATTTTTCCATTAATTTATCCTCACAGTGATATAATTGAGGCTTTCTATAAAGAAAGAAAGGAAAATGTTATAACATTTTAGAGTATAAATGCTCACCTGTCATGGCTTTCATCAAAGTGTGGATACAAGCAGTTTTTCCTGAACCACTAGGCCCTAATGTCATCAAACCATGTCTTACTCGCTGAGTTTCAAAAAGTTGGATAACTTTCAGTTTCCAAGGAGGATGACAAATAAGACCAGCATCCTCCACCTATAGTGTCAGAAATACAAAACACCACTATTTTAGAGCACAGAATATCTTGGTATTTTATAAATATTTCATCAATAGATGACTCTTTGTGAACTATTTCCATATATAACAGATATTTGGAAAAAGGAAGAGCTATTTAGTATTCAAATTTGTACTCAGAACAGTAAGCTCTGATAAAGTATTGTATTTTTCTAGCTCTTTTTAGAGGTAGTCTATCATTTTAAGAAAAGACAGGAACTTTACAAATGCTCATGCTAGCAATGTCTTTCGTAGCCAAGAAGTCACTTTCACTTACCTCTCACAAAGGTTTATTTATTATTGTTGACATTTATAATTATAAACTTCCTTAAATGCCTACAATATCCAAAAGCTCTTCCACAAAAAATTTTATTAGATATTTATCAGTGTACAGAGAGACCTTTGAGAAACTTCTTCACATGATATTTTCCCATTTTTTACTAGTTACAAAGTTAGAGAAGTTATCTCCTTACGAAGGTATTACTATTACTGTGACTGTCATTTGTATTCCACATCATAACATCACGTAGTGCATTGGGAGTTAAAAGTGTTGATGCTCCAGCTCCGTGGATCACTGATAGTTATGGGTATAGCTGTCTCAGAAGAGGAGAACTAGGTTCCCCAGAGGACTGTGCGGTGCTTTGTATTTTTACATTTTTCCTCACAGAGGGAAAGATAAAAACTGTTTGCATGTCACAAGACACACTCTCGTTCCTTTGGGGATTGACCCAGCAGCAGGTGCTCACTGCTGTCTCACCTTCAGCGTTTAGCGTAAGGCCTTTAGTTTCTCAGACACTCTCCCCTGCTCATTTTATTTAACTTATTGGCCTCAATTCCAATCATATTGTATTATATTGCGTTATTTTGCTTTCCGATATCTTATTTAGTAAATTAGCTTTCCTCCTCAGATCGTTGCCGCTGTTTTGCTCCTAGGCCCATCTCCCTTTTCCCTTTCCCCCTTCTCTGGGACATGGGTCCTTGTGTCTCCCACTCCAATTGTCACGAAACTGGGCCGAACCAGCCCATAAACTGTTGACAGTGACTTAGCTAGAAATGACTAAGAGAAAAATTGGAACAGTTTCTTAAGGATTCAGACCACAGCATACATTTCTGATGGATTCAAAAAAATTCTTAAAACTCAGGATCATATAATACAACTGAAATTCCAAAAATAACAATTATAATTCATTTAAAAATAATTCATGTTTAAAACAGATTCCAAATATGCTCCAATTTCAGAAAATGTTATTAGTAAAAAAAGGATAAACATGTTATTGAGGTGGGGTTTTTTTTGTTTTTTTTTTATTTCTCTGCTTAACTGTTACATAATTATCTGAGGAATGCTTCAAATTCTGGAGGAATGTTTAATAAAGCTGGTCATGTAAGTCCTCATATTTCATTAACCTTCTCTATTCCACTGATGCTCTTAAGCTAATCCTAACAGTGTTCCAAAAGATCTAATGAAAATCGAAATAGAAGAAAAGCAATTTTAGGAAAATCTTTCTTTAAGCTCATATGCTGTCTGTTAGACTTCAAACAACCATTAAATCCTGGTTCACATAAGCAAATATACTCAGACGTTTTCTAAACTGATCACCACAAATGATTCAAACACAAAAAAACCCACAAGATGTCAATCACAATTCTGTGACATCCTTTAGAATAAGACTAACAATTACACACTATGGAATATTTACTAGAGGTGGATTACTAAAATGTCCACCTCTTGAGAGAAGGCAAACCCCCGTGGTGGAATGGAATAGGCAATCCATTCCACGATGGATTGGAAAAGCTTGACCTGTGACCTTAGCTGTTGGCAAATACCAGAGGAACCTGGTATGCTGACTTTAAGATAAAAATAACATGGACTGTGGAGCAGGGTGGAGGTCCCATGACCAAACCTTGTGATCATCCTTCAGGGATGGGGACTTGACAATATTAATGGAATTGATCAATTATCATGTTTTCCCCAGCCAGCCCTGAGCCAGCAGTTTTCCACTCCTCTGTCAAGAACAGGTTCTCTGAATAAATTTTTCAAAACAAAGGTATGTTTGACAACAGTCAGTCAAGCTCCACCTCTAAGTAAGAAAATAGTATAAAAATGGTCTAAGAGAGAAGGATTTGGGGGGGAAGATACCATCACTGATCAGTAGGGAGCACCTGGTCGAGTTCTGGGACCAGCTGACAGGCTGAGCTTTTCTTCCCCCCCATAGTGATTTCTACTCTGTAAGATCTTCACACTCAGCTATACTAAGTGCTTTCCTGGGAAACTTAGAAGTCTCTATAGTTATTTGATAATTTAACACAATTGCAGTCAGCTGCATTATTCCTGTTCTCACATGTAATCTCACATGTTTTGCAGACAACATATTTGCCATTGCCAACCCAAAAGAATCTATTATCTGGTGATGTAACAACTGCACTATTCACTAATCTAGCCATAGGAGTTCTCATTGGGTGGCCAAATGCCTTAAGGGTAGTTGTGAGAGCCCATTGAGACTAATTGGGTAGTGCATTATTTGTGAATCCTTAATAGCAATAGCTCATATATTGAATACGAGCAGATTTATAGCACTGAATTGGGCACCACTCAGAATCTAAGTGCAGCTGCCCTCATTTACTCTGATATCTGAGGACAAGCTGGAACGCAAAGGGGTTTATTTTCTGCCAAACTTCTTTGCCCTTTTCACACGACACATGTCAATGGGAAAGATCTACAAAGAAGCTTACTACTACCAGCTGGATAGACTGAACATCAGTAATATTCTCAGACAAGTCATCATGCTAGTAATACCACAAAAGTATAAATCAAGAGAAACATTACCTGTTTGTCAATGGCAGCTTCCAGTTCAGGGTAGTTTTCTTTATCAAGATGAATATCTGGAAATAGATCTGCAATTAAACTCAGGAATAAGGGTTCATCTTCATCAATCTAATGGAAGTCAAAAGAAAAAACAGATATTAAAAATCTATTTTACATTTCCTAGCATCTTAAAAGACAACTCTTGACTCTTGTGCGCTGAAGAAATATTTCAAAACTTAGGCAACTACCTATGGTAATCCTTCAAGTGCTAAAGATAATAGCAGAACACAATAGAAGGAGATTGTGATGTTTCCAATCATCAAAAGTTATTGAAAAGAGGCTTTATTAACTATTCAAGTCAGATTAAATGGTTCACATTAGCACAAATAACATTATGTAAAAAGAGGACTAAATACAAGAAGTAGAAAATATTAGGTCAAAACTTCCACAGTGAATCTTGTATTTCATAATACATTTCTGTAGGCAGCAGTAGAAACACGTTAAATACAAAAAATCTGAACTCGTCAAGTCATACAGGGAATGCAACATTTCCAAGTTAACATGAGAGTAGAAGACCACATGCAATCTTTCAGCAGACATCTAAAATAATTTAAACTGCATTTTTCAAAAAATAAATGGCTCCAAAGTACAGGTTAGTTAATTCACCAGGTCCTCAGAGCTTACCAGTTTAGACAGGTTCATGTCTCTCAGCACACGCATAACTATGGTAGACTCAGTATCTGTAGGATTTGCTCTTTTTGCTGCTCCTAAAGTGCGCAGCACTGACAATATATTCCGCAAGCCAAAATCGTAATGCACCTAGAACACATGCAAAGTTAGGGAAAATTTTCCCCTCCTTTCTGGGGATGAAACAATTTCTGTTTATCACCTAGGTATGAGAAGTGATACATGCAGCACTAATGTCTCTTAACATCTCTTATGGGTAACCCCCAACACATCCTGAGCACCACCCAGTCACTCCTTTATGGGGATGTCAAAAAGAAATGGAATGGTAGAAGTAAGAAAATGTTCAGGTTGAGATAAAGGCAGATTAATAGGTAAATACACAAATTAATACTAATAATTCATGTCACCATTTACAATTTTTCCTACAGATAATTCTTTTCTCAAATGAAAATGACCTGCTTTGATAGCTGTTCTTCACAGAGCTTGTACAGTGTAAAGAATTTCCTTGCCAGTACAACATTAGCAATAAAACCACAACTAGCCAACTTGACACGAATTATAATTTGACGATCAGGAACCATCATGGCCACCGAACGGAAGTTGATCTTCAGGTTTTCAGGAAGTTCTTGCCGTCCAGCATATCCTGGATTCTGGAGAAAATAACAAGTTCTGAAGTTATCTGCACCTTGCACAAGTTTAAGAAACAACAAAGGAGCATATTATCTGATTAGACAATGAGTGTCCAACATTCTGGCTTACCTGGACCGCGCTGAGAGAAAAGGAATTATTATACTTATAATAATTCAATTCAAATTATAAAGGAATTCTTATACTTATAAGGAACACCTGAAATAGGCAATGTCTCAAACCCTTGGACTTTATGAAATTCACAGATTGCATGACGATTTACAGAAACACTAATCCAATATATACTACGAAATTATTTAAAAACATACTGCAAATTATTTAATTACAAGAAGTATATCTTGTGAGTTTTTGAAGATGTTGTACTTTAGCACTGTATGAGTACTCTGGATATTTTTTCTGCAGTGAATGCGTTAATTTATTAAATTATATTAAGAAATAACAGAAGCCCAAGTTTAATAATTAAATAAGAAAACTTTCATGTCTGCTTAATAATAAAAAATACGTCTTCACAGGCACACATGTGTAGGTGTTACTGAAATATTACTGTTGGTAACCACTGTGATTTACTTGTCAAAGGGCACAAGTACATGTAACAAGCAGTACATGTGTGTTTCAGTTTGGCTGAGGTTGTGTGGCAGATATGATAGGTGGATTCAGCACTGCACTGCAACCTCTTCTCCACAGTGTTCTGTTCTTGCCTACACAGTTCATACTTGAGTTATGTGCAATCAACTCGTGAAAAATATCACGTAAAAATCGCATAATAAAGTCAAAAGTTTACAATCTTGTGGGGTCACATTACTGGTTGTCCAGGGCCACACGCAGCCAGTGGGCTATGGGTTGGACACACATGGATTACATAAAAGTAACTTTTGAGCTTTAAATTGCATGTAAAAAATGAATTATCAAGCAGATTTACCGCCACATCCCTACAGCATTTTAGCCACCTTAACATTCGCAAGGTATGAAAGACATTCTGAAAGATCTGAACACTTCAAATATAGATTTCATATCTAACATCCTGTTTTGACTGGTTATTTCCAAATCTCAATGGTCATTTTTCTGCACTTGTAATAAAATGTAAATTTTTGGGAACATGTATCATCTGGAAATTATGGGACAGTTTATTTCTTAATTGCAGATGTTTGATGTCAATGAAAAAGGACAGAGTAAACTGCCTTTGTTGTAATGCTTACTCCTCATATTGTCACTGAATACAAAGAGATGAGTGACACCAGAGTTTGCAAGTGCATGTAACATATCAGATTATAAACATTTATTATACAATTATCACTGGCATATCACAAACCTACTGAATACGTACCATAGTAAGAAAGATGCCAAATTCAGGGTTCATTTCCACATTGTCTCCATCAGTAAAAACAAAACTTTTCTTATGTTCTTTCTTACACGTCAACACAATCGCAATTTGCTGTGCAGCTACCGATAGTACTGGTAAATTAATACGATTGAATTCATCAAAGCAACCCCAGGAGCCAGACTGAGCAAGACCTTTAAAGAGAAGAGTAACTGAGTATTTGTCCAGTATGTTGGTAATCCTTCTTTTGGTGTGATTTAGACACCAAAATTCAGGCTACTCTGCCTCAGGAAAAAGATATACTTTTGTGAGGCTGGCAAAGGGAAAAGGAGAAGAGTTTAACTTTTTTTAAAGCTAGAATGTACAAATTTTCAAAAAATCTATAAGCCTTTCTGGGATACCACAAGATCTGTGCTTCTTATATCAGTATCTTCAATGTTTTCCTGTTCCTCTCTACCCAAAGAATCCTTACAATAAATCTTTGAAAATATGACAAAATATCAATACCTTATATTTCAGATTAAAATAAACATCAAAGTCAGTTTCATTCAGAAAAAAAAAGCTGGGGGTCATTCTATGCCAGTATTCCATTCTTCTTCAGGTATTTTTGGGAGGTAGGAATCATTATCACCACCAAAGTTGCAAGAAGAAAACAGTCAAGGACCTCCACCTGATGTCTAATTTGGCATCTGCGGTCACTGACTGGTATCAGCTTCTGGCACCTAAAATATTCTCATTTGTATCTACCATCAGTGAGCTATGCCAAGAGTTGTTTTAAAAATATATACTGCTACTTATCCATTTCTTTCTACTGATAAGAACTTTGACATTTGTAAGGAAAAAAAAAATTGAAATCAGAAACCAACACTTTCTAGTAGTAACATAATAAATATAACAGCTTTTTCTTTTTGTACTGGAAGTCCTCCTATATTATTTTACAGACATTTAGATATTCTTTCATAAACTGTCTAATCTTCTCAGACACTTCTATTTCTTGGAGTGTTGCAATAGTATTTTACATTCTTAACAAGGTATTCATTACTTGTAATTGCTAAAAGGCAAATAATCAACTGCTGATTACTTGGATCTTGATTCACAAAGCTATTCTCCAAGCACCTGTAACTCATATAGTCCTCATCTTACCTTTGAAGATCCTCCCAAGTCCTCGGAAATCCATTTGATCTGAACAGTTGAAGACGACTACATATTTACCGAGGCACCGTCCCATATCTTTGATGGTTTCAGTTTTTCCAGTTCCTGCAGGCCCCACAGGTGCTCCACCCATATTCATGCCTAAAGCTTGAGCCAGAGTGATGTAACACCTAAAGGGCAACAAGCAATTATAACCTAAGGGGCTGAGCAATATGGTTTTCTGTGCAGTGCCAGAGGCTCTTACTCAAATGTACCACATGAGGAAGGCCTTGTTAAACGAAATGAGGAAGTTATGAAATGTATCTGAATACAATTTAAATCAATCAGAAGAAAAAACCTGATGTGAGCAATATTGCAGTTAGTCTTCATAAATGTAAAGTGGAGTAATATCAGGCATCAATCTGCAATCACCCGCCACCTGACAGATCACAAGAAGGGAAGAAAAAAATACAGAGAACCTGCCTAATCCACTTCAAATAGCTTAGTTCCTAGATTGCTGTAGCTGAAGCAGCTGAGAACTATGTTATACTGTGGAGTACAATGATGAAAGACAGCTATTTTTGCTCTCCTATCCAGCTTTCAAAATTGATCATACAATGCATCCCATTTTCAAAAATAAAACATGATGTAGTAAAACAGCTTCTATCAATTATATAAAAAAAAAATCTAGAATTTGCTACATGTACTTTAAAAATATTTTTTCAAATCTCTTATTTTGTCACTGTTCATTTATAAATCACTTTTTGTGTCATTACAGTTAGGTAAGTAGACTTTTCTCTTTTTAGTCTTGCAATTACTGCCACATCCTTCTACATAAAAAACCTGTAATCTACTGCAGCTGAATACAATCGATTTTCCTGTTTATTCTTCTTTATCTGTTACTTTTAGCTTGCTTGTAAACTCATACTTTTGTCCTCTATCTGCATATTGTATTTGTTGGATGTACCAGATCCTCAGGCACAACAGTGTCATAGACATGAGGAGCATAGTCCCATGCAGAAACACATAAGCTTGTGATAGAAATGAAGTTGTTATTTACAGAATAATTTACAGAAACAAAAACATTAATATATTCTATTTAAATTTATTGGCTTCAATAAGACTGCAATGGATAAACTCTGCAGAGATATACTTTGCATCCAATAAAAAAGACTGAATTGCTCATCTAAAGCCCAGGTTTGGGGTCAAAGAATAAAGAAATAAAATCAATCTTTGTCACCTGTCCGTAAGAGGTGTGATGACAAGCCTGTCAGTACAGCCCAAGAATTCATTCTGGTATGTGAAACCCACGTCAGTGATATTAATCAACATTTTATCAGAATCTTCATTAAAATAAAATCTACACTGTTTCAGCCACTCGAAGTCTGTAGGACTCTTTATATGCATGCAAACCTAAAGAAAAGAGGAAAAAGACAAAACTGTGGTATAACATTTATTTTTGCATTTATATAATTTAAGTGGTATTGTAAAGGCAGCGCTAGAAGCATAATGAAAGGTATACTGTATGCAAGTAACACAAGAATTGTGGAGATCTTACTTTGATTTTTATTACAAAAATTCTTGAAGTGTTACTGCTGTCTCTGAAACTATGCTAAAGCAAAGGAAATATCCAGTGCAAACATGGAGTTCATAGCCTTACAAAAAAGCCATTACGTTGGGTTAGCTTTAGCATTCCTATTTCTATCATTCAACTTATTCAATGCTATCATTTTACTTTTACACCTGAGGAGAAATAATATGACATGATGCTTTGTTTAAAAACAAAAAAGAATTTCTGTATGCAAATTGGAAAAGAATGGTGTTTCAAGACAATGTGATGCTGTGAAGATGTTAGTGAAGAAATTCAACAGAGCTGGGAGGTATTCAAAGTTGACCAACTGTAAAGCATTTGAAAATGATACTTTCCATAAGATTGCTGGTAAAATGATTTAAAATCAAAACCACTGGTTCTACTCTGGTGTCTGCCTATCAGCAGTGGGTTAAAAAAATCAATAATCCCTTCCTCAGACCTCTTAATTTCAGTCAAGTCCAGAGCTTCCTATAGGGAAAAGGCAAGCTAGCCTAGATTTAAAATGTTAAAGTAGTAAATGCTTTCATTTTCTTAATTTTAGTATCCTATGGCAGCATGAAAAGGTGTAAAGTGAATAAATAAATCCTTAAATAATTATATATTCTATTGAAATTAGAACAGAGATGACAGAGCTTCAACTAACTTCAAGCTTTCTTCTGTAATTATACTAGTACTTATTCAATTTATTCCTTCAGGATCACAAAGCATCATGAAATTATTTTATTGCAGGGGAAGACAACAATACTGAACTGCCTAAAGAGAAGCTATGACTTGGATTGAATGGACACCAACATTTCTGTAATACTCCAGTCACACTATCATTACAGTCCTTAAAGAAATTGTTTGGCTTAAGAAGCAGGTATTCATATGTCATAGCTACACTGTCTACTTCGCCTTTCACATTGTTCTACATAGCCATTTCCTCATAATCAAGTACATTTTTCAATACTTACCAGACCATCAAAGATGTCCCTCTGATGCACATGAATAGTGATTAATGTCTCATATTTAATTCGCTCAACTGGATTAAGGTCCTTTGTTGTCATATCTATCAATGTATTTAGAAGATCCAGGAAAAACTGGTTTGTCTTTCGCATGATTTTTTTATCATACTTGGCATTAGTCAAAGCTTCTTCTGAGTCTCTTGTCCAAATCATTTGGATCCCCAACAACCCAACCTTAAGGAACATGAAATGGTATGCTTCATCATCTTTTCACTTTCCTCTTAAATGTCCATTCACAGACACAGATAATCTAATAAAAATAATTCTATTTGTGCAAAATTATTTTTCCACATTTCATTAAAGAGGTCACAGAATCCATGCATTTATTTTCTGTCACAATTCTGTTTATAAACACCTACACAAGTCCACATGTCGGTCTCACAGACACGGCCCATCGGGCAATGCTAATACACCTATTCAATACAATTTACATCATAATTTGTAATTAAAAATCAAGAGGTTATCAGAATAATTAATGCTTCAATTTAAAAGTATTTCTTTAGTAATTCGTTAACTTTTCATTCCTTCTCCAATCACATTTCTGAGCACAAGTGAAGAAGCTTTTCCTGAGTATATAAACACACATACAACTTTACCACTTTTGCTTCATTAGTAAGACATTAATTGTGAAAAGAAATGGTTAGCTCTATCGCATTAATTTACTGTATTCAGCTTTTTTTTTCTAAGACCTTCAGACTAAGTTTCAATCTTTTGTTTTAAGATACCTAAATTGCAGTTTAAGTGATTGCACTGACTAATATGCATGTCAGATTTGCATCTGGCTGCAATCTTAATTACAAAGATAATAAAATCCCAACGACGTATGAATCTATCTGTGAGCAATTTTTCATTGATTTAACAATGATTTTACCTGGGCTGGGTACGTAGAAAGAAATTCAGTCAGTTGGAAACTAGTTTCCTGGATATGCATAGCTGCCTGGCGAATAATGTGATGCAGAGATAGCTGGGACTCCTTCAACAGAGAATTGAGCCAAACTTCCACATTACCTTCAGCCATTACAGGTCTATTCAGCTCAATAGTTTCACCCTCTCGTGAACTAACTGACAATATACGATCATATATCTAATAAAAAGCAAGAAAAAAACAATTTGTGATTAATAGATAATTTTTATTACATTAGGTTTTCATGTGACTCTTTCAGTAAATCTATTTAGATATGTGCAAAATTATACCAATCTACTAAGCAAAACGTGAAAGCAATAAAACTGTTGCTTTAAGTATGAATAAAGGCTTTAAACAAAACATTGCCATCTGTACAAGGAGACAAACCCCAGTACACTGCTAATACTCAAATTTCACCTCAATTGCAATGAAGGCACCCATTTTCCAGTAACAAATAAAGGAAATGTTTCCCCATTAGTAGTGGATATCCTAACAAAATTTTCAGACTTCAAATAAAAAATAATGGAAATATGGTAGATAAGGAAATATGTACAACCAAAAGAATTCCATGCATGAGGAGGTAGCAAATGCCTAAGGAAATGCATACATACATACGTAAAAGAAAATCTTGTGTTGCAATCTATTCTTTTCATAAACAGTACAAGAAAATTGTTCCTCAAACAGCATTTTTTTCAGGCAAAAAAACCCCACAAATACGCTCAAAAACACCGTCTCAGGTGAGCTTCTGATTCTAGTTTACACTGAGCCACAGAAGACAATTCAGTACTGGATGCTTTCTACTGAAACCTAGCAGTGGTGCGAAATTTTTGTTGGTTTTGCTATACTTTATAAAGTTTTCCTACTAAACACATAAGGATATGTAACCAAATACTGTATGAGGAGACCTTACACAGCATCAAAAATAACTGATGAGCTTGGTAAAACTGTCAAATGTTTAATATTTTCTGCATTGTTTAACAATTTGAAAGAATGCAACTTTGAGGTTTGGGGAGCACATACCCTTTCATGGAACTTGACAGTTTTAATGTTGTCAAAGACATTCAGCAGATGTGCTTGTATAGTGTGACAATCTGATGCCTGGCCAAGAATTTCTAATAGGGCAGGATCTGACACAAAGAAGAATCGTGGAAATAGGAGGCGTTTTTTCTCCAGGTATCTGTATTTAAAAATGTTTGTTAGGAGGAGAAGTAGTAGACAGAAAATGAATTAGGTTACTTTATACAACCTTTCCTTTTTAAATGTGGTATTTCTCGCAATGTAATATTGTGAGATCATTATTATGTAATATGTATTATTCCATAATAATAATAATAATATTGCATAATAATATTTAATATAGAAATAACAGTTCTTATCCATCATACCTTCATGTTAAGCACCTGTTTTAAGGTTACTCTTTTAGTACCAGGAATAATTTCACTGAAACCTTTCTTGTCTCCTATGATGCAAACACTACTAAAGTGAAAATAAATTATTATGAAGCTCTTGTTTTTAATTTAGGTCAGTTACTTGCTGTCTCATTCTGAACTTCTCCTAGATGTGTGAAGGATCTCAAAGGATATACATAGGCTGCCAGCTGGATTGAAACCAGACAGAAGCAGCTTTGATATCAGTAACAGTGCAGTCACTAATCAAATACTTACCAATGAGGTACTAGCAATATCTTTGTAAGTCTTGCATCAGCCTGCTACCCTGTTTACTCAATACAACTTAATTCACAGTGAAATAAAAACAGGATCTTTACAAAGTCCTTGCAGTACTTGCTCTTTAGCTACTTACACAATTTACAACCATTTCCTTGAGACTGGTAATGTAATAATCTTACCCTGTGAGTGATTTCTGACAGATTTCAAGCTGTTCTAGTAAATGTGGTAGTAACTGTCCCATGATTTCATCACCAATGCAGCACTGAACAACATTAGGTATTTCATGAGCTCGGGTCATGATCCTTACCCAGGATTTATCAATGTTGGAGAAACGCTTTGCTTCCTGTTTAAATATGAGGAGGGAAAGCAATGGAGGAAGGAAAAAAATAAAAGGAAAAAGGAACTTGCTGGAAAAATTGGTACCAGTAATCTTCTCACAAGTAATCACCAAAGTCCAACCCCAAAGATTTTTAGCTTATTTTATACTTCACAAGCCTGCTATCCACTTTTTCTTCCAAACATTCTTAGATAAAAATGCAGAAAATGTCTTATTCTTGAAAGACGTGCTCCAGATTTGAAGACTTTTTCTATAAACTATATTTATTTTAATTCAAAAAGCAATGTAGAAAAGATAAATATTCCTAGCAAAACTGCAAGTACCACTGGGCTAGTAATAAACATTATTAGGTTAGCCTAAGTATACTAATAGTAGGCACAACACTTACACAAATATTGGCTGATAATTTAACAATCTAGAAATAAAAAGATCAAGCAGAGGACATTTATACGATTCTTTCTAATACAATACTGCTGTTGGATTTGGTAAGCTAATGTCTTAGTAAGTATAATTTTTTTAACAACCATGACAGTGAAGCTTAAGTTACTTCCACTAGGACATCACAGTTATATTTTATTCTTAAAATATAGAAAATCAAACTGGAAAAAGGCAAGTCTGAAAACCTTTGGAAGCTGCTTTGCTATGTCACCGCCAACGAAAACAGCTTCTAAATAAATCCACAAGTTCTGCACAGTTATCCAGTTCTCAATTATATCTGTTGTGTTGGAAAGATAGTGCACCCATTTTTGAATCTGTGTCTTGAAGGGCGTGTTGTATCTAAAATAAAGAAAAACATTTTTTTTTCCAATTTAAGAAGGAATTCTATCGAAAGCCAGCACAGTCCTCAAACATGAGGAGGAGGAGGATTCTTGCCATTTTTATCATTGTCAGGTTAAAGTACATAAACCCACACTTGACTCAGCACTGATAGTTTGAAGCCATAAACCACACCAACTCCAGTTTGCTGCTTTGTCCATGTGGTGTGTAGAACAGCTATGAAGCGATTGGATCTGAAAACGAGCAAGACTTAAATTTCATTCTAAGTTAAAATATTTTCAAAAAGGGACTATGCAACATTTTCAAAGCTTCAAGCTCACAGGGGGTCCTTATCACCCAAACACTTGCTTTTGAACATCTTCCTGATGATCAGTTTTTGCGTTCCTTGATTTATCAAGGGGCTTTGACATTCTAAACCAGAAAATCTGTATCTCGTTTTACTAGGAATTTTCTGTGCTTTCAATAGAAGTCATTGTAAATGAGGTGGTGGCCTACAACTGCGGAAGAATAGCAATGCCTGTAATCCCAGCAGGAGCCCTACCACAACAGACAGTGCTCCCTTTTATGTTAGTCACCAGTCTTATATCCATGGAAACTGTCTACTACTTAGTTAGGAAGTCTGAACACATAACTTCAAAACATTTTAATACAGGAATACAGAAGATGAGAAGTAGCTTGTGAAGAGATTAAGGACAAGCAAGCTTTTAGTTTTTATCTAGATGTTTACTTTCCTTTGTGAAAGAAAGACTCTTGCTTGTATTTATAACTCACACATACACATAGACACTGCTTTTCTTGTTACCTGTTACTCATGAGAGAACCAAGAATCATCAAGCTGTCCTCCATGGTAGCAATGATTTCTGATATGCTGTCTCCTCTTAAAAGAAGTTCCCCACGGGTTTTAAAGTTTGCGAAGATAAATGTTTTGTTGTCCCACTCAGCTATCACTTGTTTTAACTTATGTTCAATGTCTCTTTCCTTTACTGCACTTATGCAGATATCCTTTTAAATAAACAGATGTCAAAAAAAGTTATAAACCACTCAGGTCTTCGGTATCCAAATCTAACTGGTATTTTCTTTAACCCTAGATAGGCTGAAGAGCAACTATTTATCAAGGAGAGGTCCCTTGCAACCTAACCCATTCTATGATTCTAAGTGCAAAGATCAAAAGACATGAAAACACCATAGCTAATAATCCACGTATCAATTCACAAAATGGTAAAGTTAGTGTGATTAAAAGAATAACAGAGTGATTATTTTTCATACCTTTAACATTGTAATACACTCTCACTAAATTGTAAGCCAGATTCCATGTTTTAAACAGAGTTTACACTACAATATCTCATTATTTTACACAGAAAACTTTACTGGTATCATATTTCTCTGCTTTCTTTGCAGATAGTTTTCTCTCTTACTACTGCTACTCAGATATTTGAGCAGATCGTTTAATTTCATGCACCCATTTCTGTTCCTTCATAATACCTCTATTTCCTCTTTATATCTGAGTAGTGGAGCCTCCATAATATTCCTCAGTCTCAATGTTTCACCTTCTACATCAAAGCTGTGTTGAGTGAGATCTGTTATCTGCTTCCAGTGACGAGGCATCATCGCTACATTTGCCATACGTTCAAGCAAAGGGCAACATTCACAGAAGTCTTCAATAGTCCTCTTTAGGTCAAAAAAGGCCTGCCACTCCTTTACACCACGAGGAAGCTTCTGGCACCTACACAAAAATAACCAAGCTTCTTCACACATATTCAGATATCCTACCTCCCATTTGTCCATTGTATACGGTTTCAACAGTAGACCATATGTCCTCCAAATTCAGGTTCCCTGTATTTTGAGTATTTTGTATGTGACTAAATCTGTTACCAATCTATTACACTGTCCAATAACGAGATATTTACAGGCTCAATCTAAGTATATCTGCATAATTCTAATATATTTTGTCCAGGTGGCCTTCAAAGGCAACTGAATCACTTTATATCTTGATTTCATCTTTTGGTGAAGCTCATGATATGGACTGCCCTATTGTCTTGCAAAAATTCTGTTCCTCCAATTTTGTAGCAATAATATTCAGTCATTCACTAAACTATTTTAGATATCTCAATTAAATCCCTCTGTCTCATGAATAATAATGTTAAAAGAAACAAGTTATATGTCCTTCATGAACAAAATAGAGACAAATTTTAATGTATGCTCAAAGAAAAAGAAAATATATATCCAAAGCTCTCTAAGGAGAAATAATCAAATAATTCTCAACATTTGGAGCATATGCTGGTTTCTGTAACAAATTAGTATAATAGTAAAGGGTATATTTTTTCAATTAAAATTAATTATTGGTGTTATTATATTTAAGAAGTTGAAAAATACGTATTTTAGCCATCTTTCCACAGAAGCAGTTTCTCACCTGTTCTGAAATTCTAGAAGTTCACTGTTAATTTTTTCAATGTCCAGTTCTGACCAGAGAATATCATAGTACCCACTGACTGTGTCAAGAACATTGTTATACAGATTATACAGTTTCTGTAACAGATTCAGTTGCTTCTTTATTTCAAGTAGCTGAGGATGCTGTGTAACAGGCAAACCAAAAAGATTCTCCCCATCAGTGAAAGTAATGTATTTCCGAAAGAGATTATCAAATCGATTCTAAAGAGAAAGAGATTAAATGAAACAAATTTAAGTAACTAAGTATTCAAGATGTGGCATTATGCTTAGAGCTGCATTGTGGAAAAAGGAAAACAACTACAAGCCATCATTACAGGAACATAAATTAGTCACAGTACAAATAAATATTTGAACAGGAGAACCAGTCAGTTTCTTGAACAGAAATGGGCAAAAATGCAATTGTGAAAAAGACACAATAATGAACACAAGAACAGCTTACAGCCAAATACATTAAATTTGAGAGTAGACTCTGCTCCAGACACCTGTATCTAGTTATTATTACTCAGGTCATAAAAACATAGTTTTAATCAGCATTCCTTGCAAACGTATAGAAAAATGCCACCTTAGCTTTCTTTATGTTAAAACAGTTGTGCCCAATCAGTAACCCTATGAACCAACGAAAATTAGTTCAACTATCCCAATTTATTCTCAGAGCCTTCAGTTGTTAGTTTATTTGCACTAAGCAATAAGAAAACTCTTAGAATTAATAGTACCTGAAACATGGTAAGCCTGTCACTGGCTTCCTGAGGTTCTAAACCAACCACCATTGGCCCACTCTGAAAAAAAAAAAGATATATATGGGATTAGAGTGAGTGAGTTTAGGGGGGGGGGACACCAAATTAAACACAATGCTGATTTGAAATGCAAACATTTTTGGTGCTGCAAGACTTCATGTTTACATCAGATAACAACTGAACTGAGAGATTACAAAATTACTAAAACAACCATTTTATTTTCAAAAAAAAAAAAAAAAGAAGAAGAATGGCAATTAATTTTATTTTAACATAGAAGTTTTGTTAATACTGGAAAAGGTAGGCAATAGTAGCTCTTTTTTCAACAACAAATAAGTATTACTTAAAAGACTAGTTCAGCCTGACTCATATTCTACTGAGAAGGAATGTAAGAGTTAAAGTCATTTGTATTAGCATTCAGTGCCAGAAATCTCTACTTACATTCTAATTTAATTTCTCTTAAAACTCAACCTTTAAATTTGCACATCGTAACAAGCTATATGTTAGGAACTTAATGTGCCTCCAGCCTTTAAGAGTTGATCACCAGCATAAATTTCAGTCACATACATAAAATAACCTAATCTTGTCTTGCATTGAAACTCAGCTACCACGTTAACAAGAATAAACATTGTTTTCAGACAGTAGAGAAACATTCCACTATTTAGTCAACTCCATAATCTTTGCATGCTTTCAAAGTTCTTCCAAAGCTCCTCTAACCCAGTACCTCAAACTCTTACCTGTTCGTAATCTGAATAGAACTGTGCACAGTCTTCAGTAAAAGTCTTCAGAGAGCTAATAAGCTCTCCTCTGAACTTTGGCTGCAAAGCAACGAGCTCATTCTGCACTTCATTTGCTCGGAGTAGCAGTTTTTTCCAAGTGTAATGCAAAGTATCCACCTTCTCTGTCTCTTCCTTGGTCACAAGTAGATCATATTTGTTTAAGATAGCATAGGATTCCTGTCAAAAGGTTGGATTAAGATAAGCAAAGCAGTAAGATTTGCTAATTTTACACATAAGTGCTAACATTTCAAATACTTTCATAAGCACAGAAATTATTTGCTAGAAAGAAAATCTGCTCCTTTTATATAGCAATTGGCACAATCTGACAAGCCAACACCCAAATGGAAAAATCATAAAAGGAAAAATACCTGCCTCTCCTTCACTTCTAACCTTCCCTTAGCATATGTGAAGGTTGGCATCTTCTCCCAGGTAACAAGCAATAGGATGAGAGCGAATGGCCTCAAGTTGTGCCAGTGGAGGTTCAGGTTGGATATTAGGAAAAGTTTCTTCTCAGACAAAGTGGTCAGGCAAAGGAACAGGCTGACCAGGGAGGTGGTGGAGTCACTGTACCTGGAGGTGTTCAAGAAATGTGTGTATGTGCTACTAAGGAACGTGGTTTAGTGGGCAATACTGGTGGTAGGTGGACAGTTGGACTAGATGATCTTAGAGGTCCTTTCCAGCTTTTTTTGTGAATTTTCTGATTCTACAGTTCTGTTTATTATTTGCTCTAAAGCCATCCATCACCCCTAAAACAATTTCCAGTTAAAGTATTCCTAAATTCTGCAGGTTTTAGTTTCATTTTCATAAAAACATTTTTCAGATTCATGTCTTCCATTTTCTAGCACGACCCAATCTGGATATTCGTTACAGGAGGTAAGTCATGAGAATACAACTAACCAGAGGCCTGCAAGTTAGCAAAACAACAAAAAAAACCCATAAATTCCATATGGATATTGAAGCCCCACTTCATGTTTTCAACAAGAAAGCATTAATAAATTATTTCAAAAGTTACAAAAGCTATGTAGCAACAGCTTCAAATGCTAAAACTGTTCTTCACAGAAATACAGAATGATTTGGGTTGGACTGGATCCTTAAAAATCATCTGGTTCCACTACCCCTGCCATAGGCACAGACATATTTTACTAGATCAGGATGATCAACTTTCAACACTTCAATTGACGGAGCATCCACAAATTCTCTGGGCAACCTGTTCCAGTGTGTCACCACCAATATCACTGAAAATTTCTTCCAGATACCCAATCCAAATGTATCGCTCAGTTCAAAACCATTGTCCCTTGTCCTGGCACTACTAGACCTGGTAAAATTAATTCTCATCACTGTAAATTTATTTAATATTCCCTTCACTTATTATGAATCAGTATATCAATTGAATTTTGTGGGCTAGGAGTTTCATCAGATTTTTTTTTTCTAAAAAGTAGAATTACTGTTCACATTTTCCAGTTTGATCAGCTTGCAAACAAATTATCAAAATGGAAATAGAACTATATGCCTGCCACTCAAGGTGGAAAAGAGATTAACCTGATCCAAAAATCCGATCCATGACTATTTTTGCCTACAGAATCCAGGAATTTGTTTGCAGAATTGGAAGCTTAGGAATGTTTGACTACCAGGGCTCATGTCTAGGCTCATGGCAAGAGCAATCCTTTGAAAGTTCTCAGCATGAATTTCTAAAATGTCAGCTCACAAGAGGCCCCATTAACAACTCCACAGATAGCCCTAACTGTGGATGTGCTTCACTTTTCACTAGTCCTACTTTGTTCCTTCATGGAACTAGGGACACCTTCACTAGGCTGAATGATTAATTCCCTCTTTGCCATCTTCTATGAAATACAGAAGGGCTCTGTGCTGATTTTCTAAATAGAAAATCTGATATTTTGATTTTGATAAATTTTGTGCTAAGCTACTTTAATTAAAAAAAAAATAATAATAAAAACACAACCTTGACAATATAAGTATATTAGTAAGAGTAATCAGGAACCATCATTGTGCCTTGGCAAAAAACTTCCTCTGAACATCTAATCACGCATTTTGCCAAACCAGAGTATTCTTAAATCTATACTCTGAAGTCAGGAATACAGAGAAACAGCTACTGCTTGTTTTTAATTCTGCTATTTGAGCAGAAGCTCCTACCCTTACAGATGTTCAGTGAATATATTCTAGTAAGCAAACTTCCTGAAAGATGTATGCGTATTTTAACCCATGATACAGCTTTCTTGTAATCTCATATGATTTGTTAGACAATGCTTTTCATACACAGTATTGTTCTACAGAGTACCAAAAGATTTCTTGAGTTCATTACCTATATTCTCATTTCCTTCTTACCTGAAACAGTTTCTACACTATTCGCTAAACCCCCATCTTGTAAAAGGTAACAAAAGGTTTAAAGAAACACAACAGGTCTGCAATCCAACATATAACCCACCTGAAATCATATATTTTCAATGTGCATTGCTAAGTAACAACCCAGAAAATAATTGCTGTGCAGAAACACTACCCATATATGCAATATTCTTGCTAACTACCTCAATGGGCCCAACTTGAGAGTCTATGGACATCTGCAGTTCTCTGATCTCTTTTAATGCAGACATAGCTGTTCTTATGTCATCAAGATCCTCAATGCGACGGTTTAACTTCTTGTCAGTTTCCTCTATAAAAGTGAAAATTGCTTCCATCTCTGTTCTGTACTTCTTATTACAATGGTAACCCAACACAATCATCCAGTCTTTGATTTCTGCTCCCAGTGCTAGCTTCAGATCAGCTGAAAAAAGCGAATATTTAGAGTTATTTCAATATTTCAGATACTTTTAAGATGCATTTTTAATCTTATTTTGGTATGTATTCTTTTCACTCCTGGCTCTGTTTTTTTTTCAGTGTAACTATCCATGCCCACAGAAGATGAAATCATTTTGACATCTCTGAGTAATTTATAGGATTACTTGCAATTCAGGATTGTTCTCCTCAAAATACACCTTTCCAATAGGAAGCTGTACTCCACATTTCTCTCATTTTGTTTATAGAGCATTAGACTTATACCTTAAAAACGACTAATACGTTCATTAATATTCTTATTTATGTCTACAACTCTTCAAAAATGAACTTTAAAAAAATCAGGGGAGAACATGGGGAGGAATTTAAAAGCCTGACTATGGAAAATGAAGGAAAATGAAGCTGATATTTAATGAAACCATTAAATCTGCCATTTATTTTTTTAAGGTTCTTATCTATAGCATCAGCAGAACCAAGTGCCAAAAATACAGAGAATCTTGAAATTTCGCTGAGTTCCTACCCAATTGTCCAGCAATCCGGTCCATTTCCCTAAAGCTCTGCCATTCAGTTCAGAGTTCTTCCTCATTGTTCTCAAAGGAGAAGTCAAAAATCCACACTGGTACAAGCGCTACATAGAATTTTAGCTGGATATAATTTCAACCCTGTTACAACTACATGTTCATTTGCTGTGCGTATTTCAATTGTGTTTCCTCCTTTTTACATAGTATCTCTTTCTATTCTTAGCTCTTATACCTGATGGCATTTTCAATTTATTAAGTATCAGACTTATACTACCTCCATCAAGTTTTAACAGACAAGCTTTACAATATAATAAAACATATTTGTTTAATGTTTCTTCCTGAAGAAGAAGCCGTCTTGCTTTCTCAGATTTGTCATTTACTGTAAAATCAGCTGCATATGTTTCTTACAGTCCATCACAGTTCCTGACTGTTATTTCTGTTATAGCAGCAAAAAATGCTTATTTGATATGGAAACTGAGATACAGATAAGTGAAGATGCTAGGCTTCCACAGAAAAAAAAAAAAAAAAAAAAGCAAATCAGCAAAAACACATATGCCTCACTTAATTAACTGTGTTTAATAAATGACTTTTCATTTGAAATCGATAGCTCTGTTGTCTCATCACATGCAGCCAGGCAAGGAGAAAAGCAACATAAGCGCAGTGTACTTCTCTCAAAATACATTTACTTAAAGGAATCAATGATGTAAGAAGGAATAAACTCTACTATACACCCATAAATGAGCAGAAATGTCCTGGCAGGGTAAGAATCACAACACCCTGGTTAGTGTATTTTTGCATGCATGCATTTACATCCAAAATAGCAACAGACACTCTGCATTTCTGCTTTATATCTTTAACCTAGCTCACTCATCCACAACTAAACACCGTTTCTCCTCCCTATAGGAATCCAAAAGTGTAATCCTCTAGAAAGAAGTGGAAAGTTGAACTATACCAGTGTACAGTGCAATAGCTCCCACACAGATATATTCAGGCTCAGAATTGACTTTCATTTCCAAGTCCTTGACAAGCAGAATTTGAGATTCCAATTCAGAGAGTAATGGGTTTCCCATCATGAATTTTTCAATGGTTTCCTCCTTGTCCTTCTGCCATATATGGTGGTAACAACCAAACCTCTCCAAAGCTGTAAGAACTTCCTGAAAGACATTAGAAGTTCACAGAAAGACCATCATCAAACCACATATAACAGATAATTTCTCAGTGTATTGAGCATTACTAAATGGAGCAGGTTTGCCTCGTGTTAGTGAAACAGAAGGCTGCTGGTAAACTTACGCTAAAGCTGGTTCATTAGCAATCATAATCCTTGCTAAGCACTATATACTAGTCACATTCAATCTGCCTAATCAGATTGAATAATAAAGTGATTCTTCAGTCACTAGGAAGTTCTATCGGAACAAAATTGTATTTAACACATTCGTACAATAAATACTATTTCTATATTAAATAGTTAAGATTTGTTTCATGGTGTTTCACTAATTGTAGATATGTTTTCAATCATACTTATATTTTACATGATATGCAAAATCTCATACATCTTTGAGAACACTCCACCAAATATTACTTTCAAAGCAGAACTGTAAATTTGCAGCTACACATTCTCCATCCGTCATGCTACACTTCCTCATTCATATGCTTAACCAGTGCTTGCAGTGCCTATCCTTTTTCTCCAAAGATATTAAAATTAGTACATTAATATATCTTGGATAGTAAACTTAGATTAACAACCCTATTGTCTTACCTTTTTTGTAGAATTAATTACAGTGGTGAGTAAAGATACCAATTTAATAATTTCTTTGTTCTTTGAAACACTCTGGAAGTAGTTCTTGCTCTGCACTGATTCAGACAAACTGAGAGATGCTGTATCTGACGCCCTATCTTCAAAGGCAGAGTCGAATACAAAAGCAGCTTTAGTACAATATACTACCAACAAAATCTAAAGACCACTTTTTCAACAGGCAAGCACTTTAAAATTATTTGTGCTTACTAATCAAAAATACAACTTGAAATCTAGGTGGCCAATGTAGTTACCACATATACACAAACTCCTCCACAGGAAAAAAAAAAAATAGGAACCAAAGACAGCGACTATAATTGTTATCCAAATTCACACAAAATTTCTGCTCTGCTACCTAAACAGGCAAACTAACAGCTTCTCACACATTCCAAGCAGAACCCAAAGCAGTACAACTCTCTGAATCTTGCAGCAAAATCTCACTCAAATTCCCACAAGGTAGTATCTCCATACAAGCTATACACAGGAAAAGCTCAGGCATTGTTGCATTCCTCTTTTCCAAGGTGGATTAAATTCTGTGCAGTGCTTATTCTCCTGCTTTTGATGTATTCTCTGTCTAAAATCCTTTTACATATACTGCATAAATCACATTTACCTAAAATTCAAATTGAGTGATGTCAGAGTTTATCATTACCATGCATGTTTTTCATTCCAACCTCTTTCATTCCATCTTCAGAATCACTGTCTCCGCTCTCACGCTGCAACATTGCCAATTTTCTCTCTAATAGCTCTTTCTGTGTAAGAAATGAAAGTTCATTTTCTATTTGCAGTAGATTTTAAAATTCAGTTTTGTGTTAAGCAGAATTATTAAACACAAACCTTGGATATTCTCTCCTTACTCCACTGTCCAACTCGTTCTGTTACTTTCACAATACTGTCTACAGCTTTATTAAGCGCTTGCTGTACCTCATCCAAAGAAGGTTTCATGACAATATTAGGAATAGATAGGTTAATGCTGGTCTTAATGATAGGATGAGCACTTGCTTTCTTCTTAAAAGCATTATGATTTTCTAAATGAAAGACAAAAACAACAACAAAAACAGTTCACATTTATTACAAGATGTCCATCTAGGATTTACAATTGTAAAAACCAATTTCTACAACAGTATTGAGTACTGAGTATAACTTCTTAAGGAAAAGATTCCTGAGTAGTTTACAAGATGTACTGGTTAAGTCCATAGCAGCACAAGCAAAAACTAAGTGCCATCTTATTTCTGTCCATAAAGATTCTTTCAACTTGTGCTATGCAGCTAAGCTCAGTTCAATAGAAAATACTGTTACCTGGCTTGTACTCACAGTCAGCATATTAAATTGAGCACAAAAACTCCACTCTTCATATTGTTTGGTTTATAAGCCATAGAGACCAAAATCAAATGCCTTATTTTTATTTCTTATAAGTAACAAGAACATACCTCAAAAGAATGCTTCATTGTAATCTACAGAAAGATCTAAAGGCAATTAGCAAGAGAAAGCAAACCTTTCTCTTGTCTTTTTTTTTCCATACAGTTTTATGTAAAATTCATGGTTAAACATATGAACTTCAATTATCAAATCCATGTCCAAATACACTAACCAGTTTCAGAACACAAGAGTCAGACATAAAAGAAACATTATCAAAATGATACTTCTCTATTTTTACAGAGGAAAAAAATATCCTCTGGAAAAATACTATGTTATCAACTGTGATTTAACAAGACATCTCAAACAGACTCCTGTGTTTTTCCTTCTCTCACAGATCTGCTCTTTTTATGATATAGTTCTGTAATATTGCATCTACATATTTCTTTCCATAGGCTAAATAAGCAGGCAAAACACTGCAGTATGGCCACCTGGAAGGTTGATCATGGAAGACGCATGGATGCGCTTGCGTATGTTCTCCAGAGTACTTCGAGTGAGTTTCAAAAGGGCATCAATATTACAATCATTGAAGTAAGAAAGTACTTCATTGGCTTCTTCCTCTAATAATTCTAAATCTTTTCTCTTCTTTTTTGCTGTAGGAGAGAGTCCAGTCTGTATCTCAATGGAATTGTTGGAGGAAGTTAGGCTTTTTGATCTTCTTTCCTCCTCTGTTGCTAAAATGTCATAAATCAAGTTAGTTAAATTGATGTAGGAACCTTGAAAACACAATAACTGGTCCTTATACTCCTAACCACCTTCTCTACTCAATTCTAACTGGAGTAACAATCTTACTTAAGTCCAGCACTTAATCAAGACCCGTAAGTAGCTCTTACCAATTCATCAATATTTGAACATGCAAGTTAGACTGATAACATCGACCTATTTTGCAGATGAAAGATGACTGTTAGATGATCCACTGTTAGATGATCCATCAAGCAGACATCTTTAGACATCAGATATTGACTGATACTTCAGCCAGCTGAGCTACGGCATCTCTCCCCGACACTGCCAACAATATCAACCATGCAAAAGAACAAGCACAAAGGGACAGTACAATCTTACCTGCATTTTCTCCCCTTATTTCACCAGAAGGAACAACTGACTTATCTTCTTTTTTGACTTGTACTTCTGTGTCTAGCAACATGTTAATCAGCTCATTAGCCGCTTCTTCCACCAGTGAGCTTTTAAAATGTAAAGTCTGGGAACCTTTCTCACAGAGTTCCTATTTATCAAATCAAAACAAACATATGTTCTTACGGGTCCTACTTCTGTTGTCTTTTTCACAATCATGGCATTCTTTATTAGCACAAATTTCAAGGCTTAACATTTGTGAAAAACATAACTGATGCACAACATTATTTTCAAATCTGTTTCTTCTGACTTTTAGCTTCTATTTCTAATTAAGTTTAGATTATTTGTTGTGCCAAATAAAACATCACAGAAGTATTTCAAAATTGCCGTGACTTGTTCCCTAAATCACACAACTAATCTAGAGTTAATGTTATGAATTAATGTTTAAAATACATGTGTTAAAGGGCTTTCAAAAGCAAGTACTTCTTAATTCTGTTTCCAATGTAGACATGGCAAACATTAACCTTTCATTTGATCATTTCTATTTTACATTACTTGGCTGTGCCACAGGGAGTATTAGCCAATTGTATTTTCCTTTTACAGTCAGAAAGAAGATAAAATCCATGGAATAAACACAAAAAGTATTAACCATGTGAAGGAAAAAAGTGACATAACAAAATTGAGAAATATTCTAAAGCATTATGCCAGTTTTCTTTCTTTAATACTTAAGGTAAAATTGATCAAGTAATTTTTAGCCACGCACAATGTCTTAACTATAATAGTCTTTTTTTTTTCCTCTTTACCACTTCTTTGTTTAAGCTTAGTCTAACCTGGCTACCTCTGTTTAATTAAAATTAGTAACCGGAAAATTCAGATATTAAAGAGACTCAATCATTTCCAAATTTTAAGACACAATCTTTGATCTTTCTAAAGATTCATTCTAGTCGAGAAATAAGCTCTATCGTCTTTGTAGTATCAGAGTAATGATTAAACAAAGTACTTTTGTGCCTTGTTTTTTCCCCCCATGGTATAGTTATTATTTTTGCAGTAGTTACTTTGAAAACTTAAAGCCACCTGACACAGGATAGACTTCATTTTTAGTCCTTCCTAGTAAGAAACTGAAATAAGCTTACAAATGTTGTTATTTTCATTGTGGTTACCACTTCCTTTTTTAACTCAAAGTATTCAACTGTTGTGGTACTGTAATTGCAACAGAGAAGTTCAAGCTTTCTTCTGTGTTAACTCTCACACATTTTTACTTCAGTGACTGCGCATTTTAGTCATAGTCCTACCAGTAAGACAGTAGCAAAACTGACCAAAAAGGTACACAAAATACCATCCATTCCATAAAAATATTCTACATTTTACTTCATAATTAAGAACTAGCAGAGCTCTCCTAAGGGACAAAGTAGGAAAGGCCAAAAATGCAGACCTAGAGAAACAGAATTTGTTTGTAGTGTTTATTGCTACAGGAGACCAGGCATTGCAATTTATCTGCATGGTCTTCTATATTTCAGCAGAAAACAAAAGTTAGATACTATACCATAATAACTCACTATTGTCTGATAAAAAATAATTCAATTTTATTACTAGTTTAATCAGCTTTAATGACTAGCTACTTATATGCTTATGGTTAATGCTTCTGAGCATAGATGTATTTTGATGGGATAATTGAAGTGATTTTTCCCATAATACCTTTACCCTGGTAATTCTGAACATATTTTGCACATACAAACTCAAGACAGCTTGAGATTGTGAAAGATATTCAGCACATAATCATTTCCATAGTATCTACTCTCCCAGGAAACCAAATGCACTTATTATGAAGCTATTCTCAAGCATCAGACAGGCAACTCCATTATGTAAAGGCACTAACAAGCAACAATGAGAAAAAAAAATACTACCACAGAGGAAAAACACTTGAGTGATATGAACGCATAAAAGAAGTATCACGCAGAAGTTGGTCTGACATTAATAAACTGAGGCTCAGACATCTTTACATCTTGTATTTTTGTTCCTACTTAATGTTGCAGTGGAAAAAAACACCAGCTCATTTAAAAATAAAAATACATTAACTTAAAATATTAAATACTTCTTTATGAAAATTTGATCTAATAACCTTAGTCTTTTGAAGAAATTCCTCACAGCAAAGTGGTTCATCTTCTGGCAACTTACAGAGTGGCACACTACTCATTTCTTGAAGCACAGCATCAATACGAAATTCAATCAAGTCATTCACTCTATCAAGCAATAATTCCAGTTCAGCTTTTGAGGCAAAGAGAAGATTCAAAACAAGCTTAGAAGTTTGAAATAACATTTTTTGCAGAGCCTTGATTAAATTCATGCTCAAACTAGCTAATATATTCAATTTTATATGAATTTTACACCTTAATCAGTTTACTTAAGACACCTAAGCTTACATGGCAAGGCTCACCAGTGATCTCCTAACTGCAGTTTTGCACAACATATGCTCATCCATTATATTCTGTACATATCCTAAAAGACAATAGGCAAAATGGCATACAAATATTCAAGATAAACTTAAAATATATGCATTTCAAACACAAATTAAAAAAACCCCAAAACATTAAAATTTGACAGAGGTGTTCCAGGAATACTTCACATAATCACAGAATTGTAGGGGCTGGAAGGGACATCTAGAGATCATCTAGTCCAACCCCCTGCCAAAGCAGCTCCCTAGCCCAGGTTGCACAGGTAGGCATCCAGGCAGGTCTTGAACTTCTCCAGAGAAGGAAACTCCACCACTTCTCTGTGCAGCTGTGCCAGTGCTCCGTCACTGCACAGTGAAGAAGTTTCCATGCACATTTGTGTGGAACTTCCTATGCATCAGTTTGTGGCCATTTCCCCTTGTCCTATTGCCACATACTGCTGAAAAGTCTGGCCTTGTCCCTTTGCCTCCCACTCCTTAGATATTTATAGACAAGGATCAGATCCCCTCTGAGTCATCTTTTCTCAAGGCTGAACAGGTTGCTCAGCTGTTCCTCATAAGAGAGGTGCTCCAGGCCCTTTATCATCTTTGTCGCCCTTTGCTGGACACTCTCCAGGAGATCCCGGTCCATTTTGTACCAGGGAGCTCAGAACTGAACACAATGCTCCCCTACAGTGTGAATGAGTTACCACTTGGGAGGACCCACTAGCAGTAGAAATTTTTGACAAATACAATGACTATCCTTCAAAAAATGTTTTAAACCAAATAATAGTTAAGAGACAGCAATAACTAGAATTTTCAGTTTTATAGCAATTTACTTTCAATGCTGAAATTGAAATAGCAGCAAGGTGCCTCTTCCTGACTCAAACGATTTGTGTTATTCAAAATTAAATTGAGTATAATGTCAGGCTAGCATCCAAAATGCATTTTAATTTGCCATTTCAACTAAAGATAATTTCCACTATGACTTCCATCATTTTAAAAAACAGAATCTATGTTTGATGTAATAATAGAGATTAAGCAAAAGGAATTCAGCAGCTTCAGAAACAATACATATCAGTGAAATCTTTTGGATAGAATAAAAGCTCATCTGTTTTCTTATGCTACGGCCCAAAAAGATGTGCATCAGCGTTAAAGAAACTGACTTGAAAAAAAAAAAGCAAGTGTAATAGGAAAAGTTATGTTTGGTTAAAAACATCTCATTTACATTAGTAAAAACTTCAGAAAGATGTCAGAAAACAAAATAGAAAAATAAAAACTTTTTCAGAAGCAGAGGTTACATAAAGTAATGAACACAGGTGAATGTTCTAATTTAATGTGGACATTAAAGAAAACAGAAATTCTAATTTCTTCAATTAAGGACAAAGTGTACAAAGGACAGAAGGCTTAACAATGAAATTTACATTTGTAAAGAAGCAAGCAAGCAGAAGTTACTGAAAGAGACAAGTGACTCACCTAGCTTCCTAAAAATTGTATTAATATATTTTTTAATGTTCAACGATGTCCAAGTCAGTAACATCAGACCTGGCTGGATAGCATCATCTATCTTTGCTAACCAAGGGATCATCAATCGTTCAACCGGGTGTTGTATTTTTAGCTTAATTCTTTTATACTCTGCCAGCATAGTCTGAAACAGAATTAAAGCATTTTAACACAGATGTTCTAAACCTTTTCATATACATGTATTCATCGCAAATTAAATTATGACAATTACTCCACATTACTGAAATCAGAGAGAAATAATGATTCTTTGGATTTTTTTCATTATTTTTGGCAAAAAATTCAAGGTTTGCTGCTTTCCACAATAGTGTAATTATTAATACACAGGGAAATTCACCTTTTCTGGTATAAAAAGGATTTTTTTTTTTAATTTTTTTTTTTTCTTGCAAATTTCAGTTCCTAAATGGATGTTCCAGAAGAAAAAATCCCCCCCCCCCCAAAAAATATCATCCAAGTTAACTTTTTAGCAGTTTTATCAGAGAAGTCTTAACAGAGCTTCAATATGGTGTTAAGTCATAAATGCATCTTTAACCCACTGATCTATTTTCACATTTTGCAAGAAAATGCCCCTATAATAGTTTTACGATGTAACATGACATTTTAATCTCATTTCAGAATCAAGTAGCCCTTTGAAGCTATATTTTTCCAGACATGCTTTATCTTTGAATCTTTGTCTTCACTCATCTAGAAATCTGTATGTTCACAGGGAGAATATATGACCCAAAGGAATTATAAAATGAGAGACGAGGAAGCTTTAGCTTCTCTATTTTTATCTCTTCTACAGCCATGTATTTCTAACATTGATTCAGGAACAATGTTTTTATATGATGTCTGCTGGATCTTTTGCAATTTTTAAAAGCATACCATCCATTAACTATCCTCTTAAAACAAAGTGTGTTGTTGGATGAGAGATAAACTAACTGCCATTTAGAAAGCTAGCAATGGAGTAAGGCATCTTGTAAGTTTTCTTTCCCTCCCCATCTTCACCTCTTTCCCAAATTCTGCAGTACTTTTCTAAACCCGTGCAACTTTCAAGCAACTTCACAGAAGACGCAAAGCCTGCAAATTCATTTTAAAAGTGTCTTAAGATAACAATGAAAAGAGAAAAGAAAAAAAAAAACAATTTGCCAATATTGTCTTAACATTGATCTTCATTTTTATCTCTCCCACATGTGGCCAAGCCATTTTAACATATGCCATAAATACAAAGAACAACTAAAATGAACCCACCTGCAAATTGCGGACAATATTCTTATACCAGACTTTCTTCTGTTGAACAGCGCTTGCAAACGGTGGGATATCAAGGCACATGTGAACCATACAATCTGTTTCTCTGATTAAAGTTAATATTTGAGGGTCAAAATTCACAAATAATTCTCCTGTTTCTGGAGATTTTACCAAGAGAGTTGCCTGAAGCCTTGCTTTAGTTAATTCAACCTGCAGGAAACAAAGTAATCACTCCTGATGAGACAAGCCAATACAACAAAATAATTATTCTGATTTAGAGGTAGATATAATTTCAGTACAAACAGACAATAAAAATCAGGTATTGCTGACAAAAAAGACTGATACGGTGAATCAAAAATAAAACTTTACTGATACAATCTGTATGCATTCTAAAACCTAACAATGAAATTAACTGTTCTTCATCAGACCTTTTTCTGTTGGGATATTGGATATCTTAACCCTCATTCCACAAGTAAACATTAAATGCAAAACCACAGAAATTTTGACTTCAGTTTGCTGAAGTCTCATTCTCTTAAAACTTAATGAACATTCTGAAAGCTGCACACCTCCTTGACTAACTGATTTTAGACTTGGATGATTTCCTTAGACTTCTTTTGTTACTGATTCCTGGTTTCTCCTTTAACTTGTTTTCCACTATCTAACAGTTACATCATACTGCAATCGTAACAGCTTTATAATCCCTAATTTTATCAAATTTTCCTGGCAATTTGTGACAAAAAAAAAAAAGATTAAAATTCGCATTTATTATAATTATTTTATTCTTAAAATGGAAGCCTAGTCACACTATTGTTTCAACTCCCTCATTGAATATAACAATATCACTCGTTCTCCAAGTGACCAGAAGGGAGAAGATTCTTATAAAGGTCACTCATGGAAAATTTGTCTGACATCAGCCATGTCTTCTTGCCATGCCTGTTTTTCAGTTGTCCTTTTGCTGACATCACTTCAGTTCATCATTCACTTCTCAATTTTTAGATATTGTTTTTAAGTAACGGTTTCAGAATCCATTTATTTTTTCCATGTACTTCTCCCTTCCCTATGTAATTCCCCGAAACTTTGCATCCATTTCCAATGACTAAAGTATGGTGGACAATACTGCTTGCTTCAACAGTTTCACATATTATAATGAAATTTTACAGAACAATTTTCAGGTTAAGACCAAGCGTTGTAAACAAAGTTGTCACGCTCTGTCCACTAGCAGTCAGTCACTCTGTACAGCTACCTTAAATAGCAACTGACTTTTTCTCAAAATGATCACCACTTACTCTGATTTAGGCTTCAGAAACTCATTAATCTGACTTTCACTTTCTCTGTTTCCCATTTATGGTTTGTGGGTTGTTTTTTTTTTCAGGCAGTTCTCTTTACTAAGATGTTACACAAGATTGTTAACAGAAATCAGGGGTATGTTAAATGTAAGAATCTTACACTGTCGTAGTGCTGTAGTAAATTTCACACTTTCTATTATTTTAATATGTCCAAGTTGAATTATATATAGTATGAAAAATATGGCTTTAAAACTTACATAGTTAAAAGAAGAGGAAAAACCAAGTGGTTGGTATTCAGGAAAAAAAAAAGACAAAAAGGAAGAAAAAAAAAAAGAAAAATCCACTAAACTTAACTATTTCCACTGAATGGAATAATAAAAATTAGAAACCACAGCCCTATTTCTGTTGCATTTGTAATCTGTGCAGGACACTCTCCCACTTCCTTTTGTTCAGGAGTGGAGCATGAGCTCCACCTTGTGTTCTCTGATATTTACGTCTACAACAGTCTGCCCCTTGATGCCTCAACAAGAGACTACTTCAGGAGAAAGTCTCATTCACTGGTTTTAGATTGGACAAAGGACAGCAGAAGACTCTGGTCTCAGATCTGGTCTAAGACTAGTTTTGAGAATACTGTTATTTATCAGCCTCAGAGTTTTTATATTTTACAAAAATGGAGCTGAGCTCAAAGAACAAGAAGTAGCTGCACTGACAACTGAGCCAAAACCTTCAAAAGAGTTATCTTAAGATTTTGATTCCTTTCTTTTGAGATTTGAGAGTCTGAGGCCAATTATTCTACAAATGTGACCTTTTCCAGGGCAATGGAGAAACTGGAAGTGGAAAATGTTCCTATAGGATAGTAGAAACCTGGAGAAATTTCAAACCTAGAAAGTGGTGCCTGAAGAAGCTACCTGGTAATATGAAGGCAGTCAGAGGTTCTACATACAAAAAACAAAAAAATCAAAATTGGTCAAATGAGATTTAGATGTTAACGTAAACCATGTTTTCTTAAGTATATTACACTACAATGTTCTGCTTTATCAGATGGTCAATAGGAGGCAATCTGGAACAAAATACAATTGTGCACTTACTATCTTAACAAATTCTAGGAGATGCTCTATTAGTTGAGACTGAATGCTTCTTATGTGCATGCCTACAATGAGGGCACATGTGGATTTAAGAATTATAGTAGCCAGACCAGCTAAGAATACTTGACTATTAACCAGAGATTCCCTCACACTGCTGCAACCCAGTGTTTCAATGATGCCTAGCACAATAAGAACCCAGTCTGGTCTGCAAAGCTAGATTGTATTGATCAACCACCAACAAAAACCTATCATATTTTTTAACAGAAACATTATAATCAAGATCATCTGTTTTACCTGCTGAAGCCATCCCCTGTGATAGATCACCTCAAACTCCATAAGAACTCTTGCTACTTTGTTGTAGTTGCGGATTATCCGCTTGCCATCCGGTGTTTGCAGAACAGCTGGGTGTCGCTGGAAAGAATCCATGGGCTGCTGGATCATATGGAACAGGTGGCGTGCCCACAAGATCTTACCAGCTATTGGAGGTAGATTACGAGCCAAGGGAGGATCCTGCTTCTGCTTAGTGTAGAGTTTACAGACTGCTTCTAAATCATACCCATAGTTTTGAAGGATTTTCTGATACTTTTCATCAATACCAAGATTGGGGATTTGCAATCTGATTAGAAAAGAAATAATTAGAAAAAAATGTTGAAAAATTCTGAAGTTCTTCCTATGTATTGCTGGAACTTTTCCTCAGACACCCTTGCATTCCTTCAAAAATAACTACTTTCAGAGCAGATTTTCCACTAAAGCTTGAACAAATACTGTCACAACCTGATTCCAAGCAACCAAGATTTAGGCCAGACGATAGAAGTTCCCAAGTAAGCCTACACATTTTCTGTTTTGCCACTGTTTTCAAACACTGAACTAAAATTATGTACAAACTGTAACCAATCTGCCACTAGCTGTCTACTCTACTAAGCAGAATATTGTAAAAAAAAAAAAAAAAAAAAAAAAAAAAAAAAAGTGCAAGAAAAACGAAAGCTGCTTTGAAACAATCTGAATTTATCAAGATCAACTTCATTTCCTAATATAAGCATTCTAACAACAAATTCATTTCACTGTTCAAGAAGAAAACTAAGGCAAATGTGCTAACAGACAGAACAGTTTTCCCATACATACGTTAGTCCATTCACATTTTACATTTTCTGTTACATAAAAAATGGGTTTTTTTATTTATCCACATAGCTGAGAAGACATCCCTTACCAGAGCTAAGCAGTTGATGGAGAGGAGATTAAATCTATTTTTCTTTGTATTTAAGGAGATACCTGTTCAATTTCCTGCTTTCTCACCATTCTCAAAGCACCATTTCAATTTTCTGGGAAAACTACAACAAGCTAAATAGGACACAGTACCTTTCAAATTTCTTCAGCATAGACAGTGCTCTTTCAGTGTTCCGAATATTTTCAAAGACACTGTCCATAAAAATCTTTAACTGATCCTGAAGGAAAGCAAAAAATTCTACAGTAGACATAAGGTACATAGCATTTAGAATGTATCATATTTGAACAAAGTTTATGTGAGAATTACCTCAGTAAGTATCAATTTTCCCTCTTTTCCATCCATTTCAAACAAAATACAGTCAACTTTCAGGGCACTTACACTGTTCCCTCTGTAGCTATGCAACCAGAGAAAGCTTTCGAACTGTCAAAAGTTCCACCATACTGCGACCCTAAAAGAATGCTGACTAACCTTCCACAACCAAAACCAGTTATGTGTTAAAATTGCACTTATAGCCCTGCACATTCCTTCAATCATTTTGTGATATCCAAACAAAGGGAAAGTTAATTATCTAAGCCTTTTATGCTGTATGCCTCCCATTCAACCAACAATATCAAGCATTTCTATTTGAGTCTTCCCACTGCTACTTTCAAATAGAATAATAAGAAATCTTTGCCTTTTCCATAGTTTAAATGGCAGATTACAAATGTACATTTTTATGTGAAGCCACATTAGATTAATTTCTCAGTTATAGAATAGAAATTTTGAGATTTCTATCATCTTTTTGGTGGTAACTCAGAGGTACTTTTGTTGTCACGAATTATCAGTACATTCAATTCTTATTTGACTGATAAAACTTACATGTAGATCATTTATCTCTTTGCAAAACTCTTCATAGTCTTGGTCAAAATCAGTCTTCCGTTGGTCCAAAAAATTGTAATCCTTTTTCTTCATAATGTCAACAATTCTCTAAATAGTTTTACAGAAAAACAAAATTATCACCATGAAATTGTCCTAGCAAAAACTTAACACATCAAAATGTTTAGCACAATGAGTTGTGCACACTCAACATTTTAACTTTGTCATTAGTTATCACTATTTGCTGAGCAGTATAAGCAAAATTCACAAATGACATATTTGCAGGAAACAAATTAATGCAATAGCCATACGAATTTCAGGTTTTTTTATTATTTATTTACTTTTGCTTTATGTCAACTGAATTAGCAGAATATTCAAACTTGCATTTTGTAAAAGGCATTTGTTACTCACTGCTACCCATTAATCATTTTCCCATGCATTCGCTTTATTTAAAAATTATCTTAGTTCATTTTCCTAGTAGTACTTTCCATATCTTTATATGATTTAACAGGAAAGCAGACTAATCAAAAATCACAAAAAGATGCAGCATGCTACCAGCCCAGGCCTTATTATATCTTCCTTCTTATAGCTGTCCACTCTATTGAAAGTACATCTTAATCAGCATCTCCTGTGAGCTGTACACACATTTAAAGATTTCTGATGATGAATCACTGTTTAAGTTGCTAGTAGTTTACTACAGTACAATTATGAAGCTCAACACATGTTTAGGAAAGCAGACTTCCACCACTTTACCATAAGCCAACTGAGCTTCAATTTTACTACACTGCTGTGAAGAAATATCCCAGGAAAGAAGTAAAGAAAAAAAAATTAGTAATAAGATGAGTAGCTATTAAGAAAAAGCCTAAACTTGGAAAACTTTCCAGAGCAATCACACTACATCATTTCTTCCCGTCCCTCACCCTAAAGATCTGTGACTTAACACTTTGTTTCTTCCACGAAACACAAAGCTTTCTGTATTGATCTAAATGAGTACAGATTTTATGTAAATGTAATAATTTGCTTTGGTGGAATACAGTTATTTCTTTAATGAAATTGAGTAAATCTAAGAATCCATGTTGCTATTTTTTCTCTTTGCTAAGAATGACTTATTTTAAGAAATTGGAATTTGTTTGCAGTTATGCATCACTGAACCTGCACTTTAAGCTGCGAACAAAATCTGACTGCAACAACAGCTATCAGAATAACGGAACTACTCTCTGTGGCATGCACTAACCAGGTGCCCCATGAGCAATGGACTAGAAATGGAGTGGTCACAGTACACTTTCATAGCTTGCAAAACACTGTTAAAGAGAAAAATGTTGCACATCTCACTTTTTTGCCTGACCATAACACAAAATTATGGCACTCATTCATCACTCTTTCTATAAATTACTCCTACTTCATTGATTTTTCAATCACCTTCGATTTTAACACAGCTTCTACACATGGCCACCTCCCTTTTTCATACCCCAGTGATAACAAATTACAATACTAACTATTTCCCAGTGATTTTGCTTCCATTCAATGAAACTGCTCAATTTCACGTCAAACTGACAGGATATCCAAAAGTTACTGTGTACCTCATATTTTGTGATCATTTCTTCCAAACCTTCTATCTTAGACTCTTGCAGAGCTGAGTAGGTTTTCATAGTATTGAAAACATCTATTATCTTTAACACACGTCGATTAAAGGTTTCAAACTTTCCAAAGATATACACCTCACTAAAATCAAACTGTCTTTCAGCTGGATTTTGCTCCAGTTTCTTTTTCATGCCGTGAAAGCAATTTTGATACTCCTAAAAAAGAAGATCAAAGAAAAATGTCAAGCATGCAACAAACATTCCTATCAGGTAGAATAAAATTTATGCAGACAGATACGATCCCCTCTTATTCAATAATAAGTAGAATTTTGATGAATAAAAAATCACGCAAGAGTACCATTTTGCGGTCACACGTTTCATCAAATGAATAAACTGCACATAGATAAAGTTGTACATTCCATCCTTAGTCAGCATGATATTTTTTTCCCTTCCTTTTAAAATGGCATGAAAAATGGGTCTACTGATCACCTAACATGACAACACAGATTTCAGTTTTTAGACTGAAAATAATGATTGTGTATTGAGCAGCTTTGTTAAGTAATTGTGTTTCTAACATCACTTTTCAGAATAAGTCCCTTCTGAAGCCAAAACACTGCTACAGTACAACTTAAATTTTCCATTCTGCTTTGCTAGCAGGGCACAAACTTAACTCTGAACTTCTTTAAATTAAATTATTTTCAAAGTCAAATCAAATAAGCAACAAACTTGCTGGAAATGCTCCTTTCAAGAGTAGTTCATAAAATACAAGCTTCATTATTTTCTATCACATATATGTATCAATAATCATAACTGGCAGTTATTAATACAAAAGGCTCAGAGTTTCTTATATTGATTTTATGAACGCTTTAGAACTTGGTAATTATCAAAATCTAATCCTTCAACATATTTTAATGCTGCAGATGACTAACCCATCTTTATAGAAATATATAAGTTTATAATTTGTTCTGATGGTAAATAATAAATTTACATTAATTTGTTCAATAACTATGAAAGATTGTTGCTTCAGAAGGCGTACTTGTACTTGTAAATGCATGTTATTATTAAGAAATGAAAAAGTAATAACAGGGAAAACATATTGTGAGCCTTCTGATACCTATAGGGAGGTTATAGAAAACAAAGCTAGTCTCTACAGCAGAGCACAGTGAGTGGCCAAGAGACAGTACACAAACAAACAGAAAAGGTGTTCTGACTGGTTGGTTAGGAGAATATTCTTCACTCTAAGGAGAGTCAAGCAATGGAAGACATTGCCCAGAAAAGCTATGCAGCCTTGGAGAATTTCTAAGGCAAGGCTGGAGAAAGCCCCAGACAACCACATTTGAACTCACACTTGCTTCTACCTTAGTTTTCAGTAAGAGATCAGATTAGAAAATGGCTAAGGACTCTTGCAACCTGAATTATATAAATTCTAAAGGGTAAAAAAAAATCCCCAAATGACAATGGAATTTCATTTAAAAAAAATGTAGCCTATATTCCCAACCAGTCCCAATTCCCAATGTGAACAGTCAAATTCTTCTCAGTTCGTTACACTGTCTTTTCTAAAGATAATAGCCTGTACATTTGTCTTCGGAATATACTCAGCTCAGTGAAGCTATTTTCATTTCTATCACACATACATGAGAATAAGCTTTCTAGAGAAACTCAAACATAATGAAACAAGTAGATATCATTTAAGAAGCATAGCTGAGTTAGCTTAGGTATGGAAATCCTGTTTCCAAAAGATCATCAGACACTGGACTAAGTTTTACATTAGCTCTAACAAGAAAGGATACTTTTCAGTTGCTTCTTTTTCCTTCACAATAACATTCCTCCCTTGTGTAAAATTAACTGTTTCGGTAATCATGCTCACTTAAATCTCATTTTATATTCCGTTCTTCTCATGCCTCTTCAACCTACCTGTTTAAGCTGAATGGCTGCATGAAGTTTTTCCATAACTATGTCCTGAGGTTGATTCCAGATGGTGGCAGTATCATTATTTGTGATATAAGATTTACATGCTGTGATCATCTGAGCGGTGACCTAAAAGAAGTTTTAACCTTGTGAAAAATCACTTCACCACAAAGCACTTCTTACCCTTCTTTCACTCTTATTCCATATCTCTGACTCCATTTGGTCTAAGACCTGCAAATTAGCAATAGCAAACACCAGCATCACAGACCAGCTGCCTTCCTTGCAGTCTGTAGATGACTGCACTATGACACTACCACAGTTTAGTTGACGAGCTACACTTGTCATAAACCTGAATAACTTGTATCAACATTAAAATCACACTGAAGACTAAAATTCCTAAGAGTTTATCACTTCTGAAAGAAAAAGTAAACCAACACTCTATGAGACCATGATAATAAAAGAACAAGATGTCCTTCAACTCTAGTTCTTTCTTCAAGCAGTCTAAAGGTGGGGGTCTAAAGATAATGTTGTAGTAAGCATTCTGCAAAGCATAGTTTGTTGTAGAAAAAATCATTCTAATAAAAAAGTTCTTCAGATCTACTCGTGTCAATGTTCAGATTAGCCTGGATTTTCAAGAAGCACAAGATAATTCTTACAATTTCAAATTATTCCTAGTAAAATAAGTTCCAACTTCAAAGAAGGTTTATCACTATTTCCATTTCTCTTTGCATTCAAAAAATAGCATTATACTAACCAACAGGCTACCTCTTTAATTGATCTTTCCCTTTGTATTCTCTCTCTCACTCAACCAAGAACAAAAACTTGTATGATGCTGTCCACACATACCTTCACAAACAATGAGGAGATCTTTTCAGAAGTATTGTAATACAATGAGACACTCTGAATCATTTTAATTGCATTTATAAGCCCTGGAATAGCATCCACCATGGACACCTACAAAGAAACACATAGGATGTGAACTTCGCAAAATATTTCTGTTACCATACATTAGCTCAACATCTGTTTAGAGAATTCAGAAGAATTATAAGCACAGCATTTCTAATGTCTCTGATTCTTTCCTTGGGACTCTCCTGCAGTGAATCCTGTCCTACCTTCACCACCTCTCCAAGTCCACTTTTGGGAAAATGGAAGAACTCCAGTCAGTGAGATAAATATGAATAGTGACATGAGCCTCTTTCAATTTAATGAATACTGTATTAAAGCTCATGGCATCTCAGTGACTGAACCATTTTCTTGCAGTACTGGTATTTATAACAAAATCCGCAGTGTGTAGCATGGAGCAGGTAAAGTTCAACAGGCCCTGCTCTGTCCCAGTAGCGAGCATGTTCACTTCAGCTTTGTTCTGTATCTTCAACACATCAATATTTCATTAGTGAACCTCAGATACTGGACTCAGAATCACCGGTGCAAAACAGTTTTATCACTGTGCCACAGTGGGAAATAAACAGACTGCACTGCGAGTCACACCAGGTTTAGAGGCAATTTCACTTCAGGAAAAAGTACGGAGAGAGAGGTAGATGGGCAGCCAAAGGTTTGAATCTTCAGGGCTTTTCATCATAGTTCTCTGACTATCAAGATATCCAGTCAGTTACATAAATAATTTTAATAAAAACAACCACTTGCCACTTACTATAGCAGTTAAAACAATCACAGCAATCCTTTCTCCTATTGTGTACTCTGTATTTATTACGTTATGCTTGCATCATCCCGTTTCTATGTCATGGGAAGGTTATTTATATTTGTACTTCAATATTTATCTAACCATATTTATATTTCCTAAACCAACAAGCTGCAAAACGCCCTATAAATTTTAGCCTAAGCATGACCCATCCACCAACACAAAGAGAAAAGCACCACCTTCATCTTCTACTAAGTGTTTTGTTGTTTTTTTTTTAATTTTCAAATATTTTACTTCCACTCATAGCACAGAATTCGGTTTCATTATTAGACTGAAACCTCATTAGGCAACTTACAGCATATCTGAACAATCTCAAACTGAATACGCATAACTAAACTGCTATCTAACTATGCAATTTCCAGACTGATTCTCTAAATGACACACTACAATCATTTCAGTTGTCTCCGGAGATTAATGTTAAGATTTTTAATGTTTTGCTTACAGGGTCAGTGTTGTATAATGGGTCACAAAATTTTTCCAGAGAATAGAGATATCTCACATTATCTTTAGCTTCATTTACTGCATCTGTGATACGAATGTCCAACACTCTCCAATTCTAAGAAAAGAAAGTATGATGAACAATAATTTTACATAACACATTGCAGAAATACTATTTTGACCACGCAATTTTGAGATCATCCTTTTTTTTCATTAACCTTTAAATTAATTTGAAAGCAAAGACCTTGTACTTTAGACAAAGAGGGTTCCCTGCCATTTCCAAGAAATTAAACTGGACTTAAACTTTAAATATACAAAGTGGGGTATATGGAAGGCCGAAGAAAACAAAAGTCAAAGATTGTTCAGTGTTCTGTTTGCCAGCAATACTACATACGTTAACAAAATGAAGTAGGTTATTCAGAAAATTTCTAGTCTTTACATCTGTCATAATTCAAAATAGAAACCTTCAGCAGCTTGGATTTAGCAGCAGTGAGTACTCCAAGCACTGCTTTCACATCTGGGCTCTTCAGCTGGTCCATAAGGTAGCTGAATTTAGACAGTCTTTTCTTCCAGTAATCAAGCTCTGCTCGCGGTCCAAGGTTGTCAGCTTCCTTTCTCAATTGGTCATTTTCTGCAAGAATCTTTCATCATACAATAATATTAGTGATTGATACTTTTACCTGTATGGATAGCGTGGTTTAATTCATAATTTAATTTCCAGTACTAACTCCTGTGATAAATTACATAGCCTAGCCACCATCAATGGCTAAAATACTCAGTCCTTTAATTTTGTCTGGCCTTCTTCTGGTTTGAGTTTTGAGTTTTACTTTGAAGTATCCCAAGAATGCCGTTACAAAATTCTCTGCAAATAATCTACAAATCTGGTTTCATAATATAGTTTTGTCCATTAAATGCACTAAGAATCAAAAATTGTTTTCTACTTCAATTTCTTGGCTAAGCTGAATCTTTCTAGTAGTCCCTATGTTCCAAGGGTATATTACAAAGTAGAGAGATACCTCAGTAAACATAATATAATCACAGACAGAATATTTTTTCTAATGCAATATGGACAAATAGAAATTACAGTAAATGTTGAAGGATGAATAGGAAGGAACATAATTATTGTGATCATTATCTAGCAGGTACTGCTATCATGTTCTGGTTTTCTACTTTTCTCTAGCATCAAGCATTTAGAAATGAAAGCACACAAAACACAACAATAACTTAAAATACAGGGATCAATCACATTTATCTTTATAGAAAGGTGGCAAGCTATATGCCAACAGGATTAACTTCAACATCTGCTAATATGCAAATGTTGTCATATTCCACTTCTCTCCAGCATATTACCTGCTGAATTTCTTTGGTCCACCCTTTCATGCAGACTTCTATTCTCTCCAGACCTTCTGTGCTGTTAGCAACCATCAGATAATCTGCAGGTCCTTTTAGATTTTTCAGATCATAAGTTTCACATTTCTTCAGATTGATCTACAACACAAGTTAAAGAACTCCAAAATCCTGAAGTACTTCTGAAAACCCAGGACCTTTACATAGAGGCAGGTTTTCTTACTTGGGGTATCTCACTTCATATTCCCTCTTCAATTTAAAGCAAACAAAACTGTTTTGAGCCTAGAACTGGACTCCAGAATCTGAACAACTCACCAACCCAGCAGCTGTGCTTCCTTGTCATTTCCTTCACAGAGACTTAACAGTTGAAGTAACTGTTTTATGTTAATTGTTCTTGGTATAAGAAACACCACTAAAGAAGTGAACAGCTCGAAAGAACTGGCATCAGAATGAAAAAAAAAAACAAAACAAAACAAAACAGAAGCAGCTGTGGAACTGTTAACGCCATAAACTTCCACAGATGCTAAAGCCATAGATCCATGTATATCAAGTTACTGATGACAACAAACAATATTTAGGAACATTTTTTTTCTTTTCTTCAGCTTAACAAGAGCAGTTTTTATAACTAGTCTACAAAAACAGTAAATTCAAGAACTCCAGACCAAGACATTTCACAGCTAGCTTGTTTCCTAGTTGCTGCTTGAATGTATTACCTTCTCCAGCAGACTTTGCTGTGTTCCTGAGAGCACACGAACAAATGATTCAAGGGAAGTGAGAAACTCTTTCTTAATATTGTCATTTTGTTGATGTTCACCAAGTCCAACCCAGCCATAGTCTGTAATTCGTAAGGCTGGAATGAAGATTTCTGATACCAGCTGCTCAACACTTTCTAGTAAGCCATCTCGACCTACATCCATCATATTAAAATTTACTTCCTGTAGAAGTCATAAAATAAATATTAGAATGGAAAATAACATTTTGTCAGAATGGTTATTTTTCCAGTCCTATTACTTAAGCATCTAAAAATAACATGCATAAGCAATTTACTGTTTCACACAGTAACAAGAATTCTTCCTAGTGTGGCCTGTGAGATTTGCAGAGGGACACAGTTGGTCATAAAAACTGAAGAAACTACTGAAATAAAATTTTATAAGAGACCTCTGTTTGTTTAAAAAGCTCAGTTTATATGAAGAAGCAAAAAGATTCCAGTTTGCTTTATCTAAAGCTTCCTAAGTTATAGTTTTGAGCAATATATTCATACATATACATCTGCATATATTTAGAAATATATAACAGATATATTACAGATCCAGATATCAAAAGAACTATGACTACAATTGCTACGATTTCCAGTTGCCCAAAGGTTTTGGTCAAGGAAGGATACCTCTATCCAGCTGGAGAAAGATCAATTCACAAAGTATTTGCTTTTTAGACATTCTGAAGAAGACGGAAAATTTCTAAGATAAACTACATTAATCTGCCAACAATTTTATCTTTATTAGAAGGTATAACGGGAATTTCTCAGCAACGTAATTTAACACCAAAGTGTATTAAAGTGTCACACATTAGATGTTTCTTCAGACATCATTTTTACTCTTCAACTTGTCTTTCCTAATTTAAAGGCATTATTTATTAACATTAAGGACTATATAACTAATAGTGAAAAACTGCTGAAGAAATCATTCAGACACAAATATCAGCTTGGAAACATTATTAAAGTCTTTAAATGTTAGAAAGAATATGACTCAAGTCAGATCCTTTAAAATCACCAAAAAAAACCAAACATTAAGTCGAGTATAAAAATTTAAACACATATATATAGAGACATCAAATAAAAATCTGGTGATGATAGCGAAATCATCCACCCTTTGCTCGTATAGTACTTGCCTACTTGGGTAAAAATAACATAAAAAAGATTTTCCTAAGTGAGATGGAGGAAGTTCAAATTTGCTGGCTCAGTAGCTGCACTTGAAAGTTTCCATTTTGAAGCATATATAAAGTTCTGCACAACATTAAATTTTCATTTAGCACATCATTCTTATTTTAGCATTCCAATTAGCTCTTCTACAAGTATAGGATTCTCTACATTTTATACTGTACTCCCTACTGCTTGAATAACTCGCACTGCACTTGATTCAGCTTTACTCACATTGGACTGACACAGATTAATGAGCATTTCACCAGAATAAAGTTGTTTGTGTATTACTTGTATATACAAACATAAAAATAAAAGCATTTTTGTTTCTTTCATGTAGAAACCATCACTGTTTAAAAACTTGATACTTAGGTGTTGACCAGTTACTTTTTATCATCTTGGTTGATCATAAATTTTTGTACCTCCATTTCTACAAAATGATATACTTCAAGTTGCTGCCACTGGACAGTGTCAGTTTTTCCATTCACCTCAATTTTGCCCTGCATTTCATCTAGCCAAACTGTTCTTTTGCTTATTTCACCATGTAAAAGGCAGTCAAGTTATGCGCGGATAATAATACCCCAAGATGAAAAATAATTTTCAACAAGATTACACACAAAGAACAGTAGACACTAACTCCCACCTGATAGATATTCTCAGCTGTGATGGCTTTCAGAAGACTAGATCTAATGAAGAAAACACATACACCAGTTAAAGCAACTTCCTTCCCCTCTGTGACAAATACTTTAGGTCTCTTCTTCGTCAAGTGAGAGTTAATTCCTGGAAAGCTAAAATGCTCTGTAGGTTGAAATAAAATAAATATTTTATAAACACTTAATATTTATTAAAAAGAAAACCTCCTAAACTGTGTATCTATGAGTCCCTGCCCCTTGGCACTTTATCACATATGACTTCCCAAGGAAGGTACACAGCACCTAGAGTCCTCAGAGCACCATTATTTCATCTCATTTTGCCATTTTCATATCAAAAGCCTTTTCTATCTATTCATTTATTTGTTTTCTGCTCATTCTAAAAAAAGGTTCAGGGTCAATGTGCTCTTGTATGGCAGTCTCTCTCAATTGTGTAGTTGCAGATAATGCTCTACTGATTTAAAAAAAAAATCAGCAAATGTAGTTTACCTCAATAGAGCTGTTATCAATAGTCTTTCCTTAAGAAAATGCAGACCTAAGTATAATACAGAAAAGGAGAAGTGGAGTGTTTCTGGAAACAAGGAATGCTGTGCCACAGAAGATTCTTGGGAGAAAAATAAAAATGAGGGAGTTACAAAAGGCTTTCCTGCCCTTTCTTTTCCCCCAAAATGAATATGTTGCTCACAGGTTTATCTTATTGGTAACATTTGTAAAGAGCCACCATGAAGCAGCAGTGTCTTATCTTAAATTGTTTGGGTTTTGACCACGTTATTTTTCTGCTATTGGTTTCCAGCTTTGCCTCAGAGAAATATTCACATGTGCATGCACACATTTATTTTTCAGAGAACCACTGTAATAATGAGAAGATTTTAAAAAAATAGTTGTTGGTATCTATAATTAAAAGACAACATCTGACCAAGGCAGAATGTAACAGTGCCACTTCCCCTTTCTTGTTCAGTCATATGATCTGATCCCAGAGATTCCCATTTTGGATCATGTACACGTAGATATGTCCCCTCCCTTTTGTTCACATAATCTTCCACTTTCTCCTCTGAAGCTTTTTCTTTACCCCACAAATACACCACCTAAACAGTTTTGACTCAGAGATTTTTATTAAATTTGTTAGTTCACACAAGCTTTCACAATCCTCACACTTCAGTATTTTCAGAGGCCAGACCATCAACAGTCACCCACTTTCAGGATACTTCCATGATGCATAGAGATACAGCAGATATTCTGATATCTTCAGAAGAGATAATGCTGTTACAGAAAAGTGTTTCAGAAGCTGTTGAGCTGCAAATAAACAGTCACACTCAAAACATTGCAAAAATGTGATCAGATATGTCTCTCAGGCCATCACAGACATACTGGGAACACCAGCCATCAGAATGCTTCCATATATTCAGAGACATCTCTAAAATAAAAAATAGATACTTCACATCCTGGAAGAGACAACTTTCTCAATTCCTCAGAAGTACAGCTGGCTTTCCCAGAGATGGCTTTCATTCATAGCTGTCTCCAAAGATGTGTCAAATTGAAGCAGCATAGACCAGCACCGAGAGAAGTCTGTTCAACCAGATTACTCTGCTTTTGGTAATTGTGGAGCCAGAACTACCCTTCTTCCCCATAACAAGGAATGGGAAGAGTTACATATCTGAACTCTTTTCCTGCAGCAATGTAAATGTAAATGGGTCACCACCAGTGCTGGAGAAGTGGAGGGACTATCCATTTGCCATTAAGTCCTTATTCAGCAAGCTGGATGTAATGCTGATGACTGATACACATAAAAGCAGGGCAGGAACTGTGACCTTTACTGTGTCCTTATTGAGTCATTTTTCATTTACACCTACAACAGGCTGTCTTCAAATTGTTCCACAGATCTTTCTGCAAAGATACAGCCGAGTAGTCTAGATGGTGACATTAATAAAGGGCTGAAGCTCTGATGGCAGAGACTAGCAGAACTGCACTGTTGGGACCATTCCCTGAAAACACATTTGTTCAGAATGTTGCTGTTTAGAAAAGTAAGCTGATGAAACAAAATACTTCCATCTGATGAGCTCCCCAGCAACATGGACCTGTAAACTGGGTATTATCTATGTGTCAGTGTTTCTGAAGGAAATTTAGGTAGCAACTGGAGCACATTTCAGATATATCAAAGACTAGCAATAAACTGACACTGGAACAGTTGAATGGGTGGGCCAGAAGGCGTTAAGCATGCACACTGACGGCAATGTCTTCTCTTGTACATTCAGGGTAAATAAGTGGGGCTCTAAAGTCCCATGGGGCCCTAGAGCTCCCAGCTCATTCCAATGAGAACAGGACTGGAGGCTCTGTGACAGAAGCCATGAGCAAAGGGTGGATGCCCTCCTCACAGGAATCTCAGAGTAAGTGGTAAGGAGGCCTCCTCAAGAACTGTGGTAAAATAGTGAATCCTGGGGAGGGGGATGAGAACAGAAATGAAAGAGGCCTTGTGACCCTGAAGAGGGGCCTCTTGAAGCAGTTTGTCTTGTGACATGACTATTTTAGTAGACAACCACGTGCTAATGGGGAGAGATTGCAGGACAAATTGATAGTGTCACTGGAAGGGAGGAGGAATACCTGTCAGTGTTCAACTTCCGTGAAAGTTGCCTTTTAAATCAAAAAATACCTCACTGTTGCACACTAGAAATATTTAGAAGTGCACTAATAAGCTTCAGTAATTCATCAGCCCTTATTTTATGAGCAAGGACATGCATTCCTGCATGACCAAACTTGACTTGCTTTAAGCCCCAGTTAATAAAAACAATTACCAATTTTCTTTCTTTGCACACCTACTCAGAAGAAACACAACATGTTGCAGTAAACCCAATGTAGCTTTACCCGTATCAGCTGCCTCCACATCTTGACAGTAGAACATCAGATGGCGCAGACCTCCTGGGTCCAAGAATTTGTCAATGCGCTCTATCTGTTCAAGATGCAAAAGTATTTATGCCTGGAACATCCACTTCGATTTTTAACAAAAAGCACTGACAGACATGCATCATATTATCACTGTCTAGTACTAACATTTACACCAGGATCAGTTGCTACCTTCTATAAAAACACAACAACACTACTTAGTGAATCTTTTTACTTTTTCTCCATGCTGAACACAGTTGAATATAGTCAGGCCATGTTCCAATTTACTGAAATCCCTTATGCACGTGCTGTGCATCATCTCTCAAACAGAGGGCATTTCTTATTTGCTGAAATGCAACAGTATCTTACTGAAGTCCCTTTCCCATATTATTCTTGCTGTCACTCAGTCAACTAGCTGAAAACAGAAAACATACACTCCATATCATAGCAACATGGAAAGCCTTTATTTATATTTTAAGCATCATGCCAATTTTGCAGTTCTCCATCAATTTCAGGCTGTCATCAGTCTTCCCTGAACTATGCATTCATAGTGCAGTCCAGGAATCTCATGTATAGGCTACAGAGGACTTGGAAGAAAGTTAATTGCTATATGTCAAGGAAATTTTTTCTGAGCCCTCCAGGAAGGTCAAAACAACTAATAAAATTGTTAAATAACGTGTAATAACACTTTACTCAAGCATGTTTTCCAAGTATAAAAGCTGGAAATATTTTCTTCATCTGACAATTATTTTCAGGCAATGTAATTCACCAAGAAACCCACCTAGAGATAAAATGCCAAAAGGTTAAAACAAGTTCTGTTTTGACTTATGTGACAGTACTTAGCACAGCTCATTTTCCTGTTTCGTAAAGAATAACAGAACTGTAGGAAAGAGCCTTGAGAGATTGTTAGGCTAATATCGTTTTTTGTCAATTATACCTCAGCTCATCCAAAGCCTTGCCCAAGCTGAGTCTCAAAAGTCTCCAAGAACAGAAATTCCATAGTCTACCTGGGTAACTTATTCCCACACCACTTTACATTCCTGGTAAAGAAGAGTCTCATAATGCCCAATCTGCTGCTTGTGGCTATTGCCACTTGTTACATGATCTGCCACTGCTGAAAACCATTTAGCTCTGTCATTAACTCTTCAAGCAATTACAAGCAACTACTCGACAGCCCTTCAATCCCTTGTTCTCCTTCTTCTCATATTTCACATGCCTTATGTCCCTGACCATTTTTTCAGACTTCCACTGAATCTTCTCCAGCTTCTCAATATATCTGCACTGAAATGAGAATATCTACATTTTAAAACTTAAATTAAAAAAAAAAGTGATTTATTTTCAAATCACAAAATATATCTCCAATGCATATAGTAGTTAACTTAGTACCAACACAAACAGTTATATATTTGGTGGGATCACTAGCCAGTCTATTTTGTCAAGTAGTTTTCAGCTGGTTTAACTTCCTGAACTAGCTCACCATGTAGTCTCTCAAATGCTGGTAGAAGCCGAGTGGAAACAATATTAATACGTAGTCTAGCATGGACAGCACTCTTCTGCGTCTGTGAAACCAGTCTGGCAACTATCTCACTAAGTATTTTATGGTAGCATCAGTTTTGAAAGAACCCTCTGAGCTTCATGTAGCAGATAGACCACATTACCTGATTACCATCAAGAACAGCTTCTTCTACTTCTGCTTTGTCAAGATTCACACAAGTGGCAACAATATCCAGTAAGTAATCATGCCTGTCATCAAGCCGAGCCCGTTTAGCCTCCCTTTCCTCCTTCAGCTTTTGCTGTTATAAAACACAAAGTGGACAATGAGTTACTCAATCACAATTTTGAAGGCAAACATAAGGAAAATCTTAGAATTTATTTTAAAAATGAACACTACTGAAGTGTTCTATATTTGTGGTTGAAATTTTTAAGGCACTTCGATTTTCAGAAGCAGCCTGTTACAATTTTGCAGAAGATTTCTTGTGTTCTATTATAGTATTTAACATAAAATTTCTATCACTAGCCTTTTATACAGTGTTACTTATTTGTTGAAAGTCTCTCTAGGGAAAAAAAAAAGAGAACACAAAAAAGGCATTTTATAGGTACAGCTCCATTATCTTGCCAGTCATCTTCAACATACGTCAAGCAATTAGTTTTGGCTTTTCAGTCTATTCATTCAGCACCACCAAATCAACACGGGATTGTGACCTGTATTTGTTACTTGTGGAAGATAGTATGTTTACCAACAAAGACAAAAGCTGCTGGAGAAAGCTAAGATTTCATGCGTTATCTCTTTGATATAATGTGATGTAGAATGAGAAACAAGCCTCAAGGTACTCAAGTGTTTATAAATGTGCTTAACTATTGCTATTATACCACACTTCAAGCAGTATCCCTATTCTTCTAATTAAATGGAATTCCCGTATGTAAGACGCCTCATTATATTGTAGACAAAATAGCCTGCTGGAGTAGTTACTGCTACTATCGTGCTTGTGGATTACAAGACTTAATATAATTTCAGTTTCAAAAGAAATTTAGAATTATGTTTCATTGCTATGAAATTCAATCTTTATTTCCTTAGTGACTGCAAAAAATCTAGTAACTATATGAAGTATGCACAAGTGATTTACCCACAAGCTCCTGGAGAGCTAATAGGACTTGCATAACACACCATAATATACCATTATGTAAATTTCCTTGCTACTTCCTGAAGGAATTTCCAGACATTTGGTAAACTCATAATTGCTAGGATATCTGCGTAAGTGCTGAATGTGCTGGAAATGCTTTTCCAGGTTAAAGACAAGTATACCAATAGCATTTCTCACACAGATATGCCTGAAGAATGCATAATAGATTAATTTGTATACGTATTTTATGCTTTTTTAGCTGTGTTTTAGATGTAGGCCTTGCCTATATCTCAGAGAAGGGATGAAATTTTTCTGCTAATTGAATACAAAAAGTAACCATTTTTTGGCTGAATCTGCTCACACAAAAGCCTTGCTATTTCAACAATTTTAGCACAACTGGCAGTGCATCTTAGCATGGAAAAATAGGAGCACTAAACCAACTAGACAGTTTCTATTTAATTCACCAAAAACTTCTTTTTATTTTGCTCAAACTACAGTCAGATAAATTTTTGTACTCTGTTACGTTTCCAGCACAGAGTTCCAGAAACACAGCAGCAAAACGTGTTCATCTTGCACAGCTTAACAGTCCTTTCATATGTTCCACCCATACACATAACCTTACATATGCTCACAGCCTCCACTCTTACTGCATGCTGCTGTTTATGTAGGCTGACATCATGAACTTCTTCTCAAAACAGGCAATCATGTATTGATGCTAATTTCAGTTCTTTTCATGTTTTCTAATACAACTCTATGCCTGCTGTCTCTCAAATCCTATAGCATATCTTTCAACTGTTATGCATAGCAGTTCACATAGAACTAAGCAATATTTGATGTCTAAGCATTTGTTAATATATCATGAATCTCTAAAGGACCAATTAACCATCCCTAGAGAACACAGGCAATTATTAACAAGATATTAAAGCTACAGTCCTCAACAGACTAACACATTCACTTGCATTCATCATGTGTCACATTTGTAAGGCATTTGCATTGTTCTGGTGGATATCTCTCTAATTAATGTGTTACATGCATTTTTTTTTTTCCCTGATGATTTTTTTCCCTGGTATTTCTCTACAATACAGTTCAAGAACACACACAGTCTGCCTATGCTAGCAGATCATCAAGATATGGAATTTCTAAAAGCATTTTCCTCGGCTGAAGTGTTTTCTAACAAATAAGCAAGTTTACATTGTTCAAATAAGCATCATCCACGAGAATACTGAAAGAGCAAGGTTTGAAGGTGCTCAGTGCTCACACACATAAGTTACTGTTTGTATATTTAATTAAGGAACTGTTGGTATGCACAGTAACCCTGAGAAGCAAACCCTGAAGAGTATCAGCTAGCCATTCTGATGAAGGTTATTCAGCAAAGCCTACTTGTAATGTTTAGTGGCCTAGAGGAACTCAGATTTCCATTACCAAGAGATTAATCCTTTATCACTGACATTGAGGATTGTCCGTGTTTTTATATAGTACAGCCTAACCTCAGTTTTTCATTTGAAGAGCAGCAACACTGCCACTTTCCATTTATGGGGTCTTCTCTCTCCTCCATCTCCTTCCCCTTAACTAAGAAGGTAAGAAAATCCATATTACACAGACTGTGTTCAGCATATCTGTAGTTAAAATAATTAACTGAAAAGCCCCTTGGATCATTAGCCTAGCTATAATTAGTAACCTGCTTTAACCTGGAGATTTTCCAGAATGATGGGACAGTGATGGGATGACAGTTTGACTAGATGATCTTAGTAGTCTTTCCAACCTTAATGATTCAGGGATTCTGCTTTACCCAAACTCTTAAATTTCTAATACCAAATATTCAGCACTGAAATCTGTCTTCTGAAGGCATCTGCTCCTCAAGCAGAATAAAGAAGAGATTCTTAAGTCCATCTTTACACTTGTCTAAACCTGTAAACCAGTCATCACCAGGCTGAAGCAACAAGGAGGAACAAGTTAACATTTTTAAAAACACCGTTTTATAATTACCATGAGAAACATAAATGCATATATATTTAAGCAGAAGATAAAACAATTGAAAGTCAGAGATGCCTTGAATACTTCCTTTGAAGCAACAGACTCAGAAACAAAATATTCTACGAATCTAAGATGTTAACTCTAGTCAAACTCTCCTTACAGAGTGTAGTTAAAGATATGTGTGCAGACACACTAAATAGTTAGCATGAATGCTATTTAGTATGCCAGCCATAACTGCACAAGTTAAAACTTGCTCCTGAACATGGTATAAAAAGCAAGTGATGTATTTGGTTGTCAGAATATTGTGCATTACTGAACTTAGACCTACTCTGATGAAAGTCTTACAGGTGAGAAATACATGAACCACAGCAGAAAGTTCAACAGTAAGAGTCAAAACATAAGAGTTCTGCAGTCAGTCAACTATTTTATCTGAAATGTGTTTAACCCATGTTATAGCCCTCTGTATCTCCTTTAAAACGTTAAGCTGGTTTATATTGCTCATGGATTTCAGTGTAAAGAAGTCAATGGCAAACAATTTTCTTACAGTTTGAGTACCCTGAGTTTTCAGCAAGAATACAATTTCTAAATTTCTCCTCTCCAAAAAAAGCATGCACCCTACAGAATCAAAGCAGACACCTCAACTGGCTTTTAAATGGCAAGTATCAGGCAGAGCATTTAACGTGTGTTAAAACATTATAATAACACAAGAAGAAATGTTGAAATAACCAGCTTATAAGATTAAGCATAGGGGCCTTAATTACTTCTATACTTTACTATTATTGTTCCTAAGCACTATGCATGAGCATTCAAATTTCCATTCCCTTTTTACAAGGTCAAAGAAGTATTAAGCTAAACTTCAGATTTTCTCAGTTGCAGAGCCCAGTCTTCTTTTGTTGTCAAATGCAGCATGAAACTGTTTATGGTACTATATTGTAATAAAACATAGGTGAAATTTTACCACTACCAAACTAGTGAAACGATCAGGACAAGATTTAGCAGCCAATACTAAATGTGCAAGGGCTGTTTTGAAGGTAATGCCTACTATTTTATGATGTTGGCCCGCAGTGTCAGAGGCAGATATTGGTGGTACGGCAGCGGAGATCAAACCTTCACACCGATATTCCATTACATTTTGTTTCCATGTGACAGATGACAGCAGATGGGCAGTCTGACAGAATGGCATGTGACATGGAAGTGCAGATGGAGCAAAGGCATGTCACTGAATGCCTCCATGCAGAGAAAGTCGCATCACTGGACATTTATAGAGACCAAACAGTGAATGTGAGCACACTGGTGGGTTTCAGCAGTGGCAACAGCAACAACGGATCACTTCTGCTACTGTAGATTTTTATAAGCGTGGCAGGCAGATCCCTTTTCATAGCTGATGAAAATGCACAGCTAATGGTGGTGACTGTGTTGGAAAAAATTGTGTTTTGCAGCTAAGAATCTGGTCTATCAAATAGTGTCATTGTGTTCTTTGTATCTGTTGTAGTTTCCCAGGAAACAAATGGAAGGCATTACTTTCAGAGCAATCCACATATAAATACCTTTCAGCACAAATTTGCCCTTCATAATTGTGCAACTAAGCCTTGGTTGATATCTTACCAATTAACATATCAGACTGGTTGATCCATTTACAAGACTAGGTAAACAACACCTCTGACATAAACCTACCCCAAATGCTATACTTTGCTCTCAAAAACAAAGTATAATCAGAGTGTATTATGAAATGAATACCATCCACTTATATTATTTTTAAAACACACCCTCCACCCCCAGTTCAAGCATTTATTCAAGCTGCATGGTTACTAGTTTGGACCTAACCCACGGCTCCATTTTCCTTACCTTTATAACTCTGACAATGCTCTGCTTCCAAAGTTGCTTTCTTCCAGCTCTAAACATTGTACTATTTGATATAAACATCTATTTTCAACATAACCTTTAAACTATGATATAAGATTCCTCATTCATCACTTCGCGCTCTCCCCCCAGCTTTTTGTTCACATTTGTTTCATTCCTGGTGTGAAGGAACACCAAAAAAGACTTAGAAAAAACAGTAAAGACCTAAAAAGTTAACAGTTAATAAGCTTAGCTCTTCATCTTTTTTCTATTCTTAATTCAGTTCTGATATGCATTTAAGTTACTTGAAGACTGAATTGAGAAACTAGAGAATTTACTGCCTACGGATCTGCAGTTGAAAATCACTGCTACCAACCTCAGCGTTGTTAAGGTGATATTGTTTATATATAAACACCACTCAATACAATTCATCATGCTCAAGGGCAACATAACCATTTGCAAAAGTCAATATCTGAATTGTGTTTAGCCTTCTAAAATAATCCTCATGTCAACAGACATCTTTGTTTCCTTGTCGCAGGTGATAGTTTAAATATATAGCAACACATTCAAGCAGCTTTCAAACAGCTATTACCTACAGACCACTAAACTACCAAGTTTTTATTTGTATCTTTTACACAAGCACACTCAGTCTCAGTTATTTTTCAGATGTACAGTGGTTGCTTAATGAAACTATTTTTCTTCAGCAATGAATGTTGTTTTTTTTCTTCGCAAAATAACTTCATTTTTTTCCACTTCACCGTCAGAATCCAAACCTGATGTCGTGAAAATCCTCCCTAAAAATAATCATCTAATAATATGAACAACAAGGCTTTATTTTTTTAACAGCTATTTCAGGCTTAGAATGCTCCTAAATATTTTTACCTCTACTGATATCAATGTGAATCACATTTACAGTCATTTGACAGACTCCTTATTGATAACATTCTCATGAATAAAAGCATTTTCCTTGCATTACCTGATTTTCCACACAATCTTCCTCATCTACGGTTAAATCAGATTTTATATACTGATACATACATACACATATTTGAAAGAGAAAGACCTAAAAGAATTGCATTTAGTGTGAAAGTAAGCATTCATTATCTAAACTCTTTAATATTACACAATGAGTTAATTCCTGAACACTGAATAGCTATTTTACTTTGTATGTGATTTCTAATGCAAAAACGCAGCCCAACAGTCTAAACTTGCATCAAGTGAAGTTATCTCAAGAAAAACAGAAGGAAGAATCTAAGAAAGCAGAGCTTTTTCATAAAATGATGTACGGTCATAGCAACTAACTCAAAGAAATACAAAAACATTAGGATAACTGTAAGTCATCTAATCCAGTCTCCTACTCAAAGAAAGTACAATTAGAGGGGGGTAACTGAGAGATGTACGCAGTTGAGTTTTGAATACATTCATGGATGGATATCTTACAATTGCTCTTGCTGTATTTGACCATCCAACATAAAGACCACCCTCTGATATCTACCTGGAATCTCCTGTACACCAATTTGTTGACTCCTATTACCCTGCATCTTCATTAAAGGTCCAACTGTATCTGTACCCTGCCTTTAAAGGGCTGCAGGCTGCAATTCAATCTTCCTCACTCGCTTCTTCCTAGTGCAAAACAAACCCAGTTCTCTCAACATCTTCTCATATATCATGTACTCCAGTCTCCTCATCACAACACGCTGCTGAACTTGCTCTGTCAACCTGCTGGCTGTTTCACCCTAGCCTGTGGCACCTTTGCTGCAAGGCACATCACTGGCTCATGTTCCAGGCAAGTCCTTCTCTGTAAACGTGATACATAGCAAGTTGGCCACTGGCATGTATACATACAAGACCATTCCATTCTAACTGCAGGACTCAGCATTTGCTTATGCTGAATTTCTTGAAGCTTCTGCATGCCATGCTCTTTGGTACATCAGTCTCCCCTCCAGTTTGGTATCACCAACAGACTCACAGCGTGCTCTGTCCCATCATTAAATTAACTTTTAATGGCACTAAACAGTATTAGCTTCAGTATCATTCCCGAGACTCCACTAGTAACTGGCCATCAGCTTGGCTTGGTACCACCTGGAGCCTACATGCCAGCCAATTTTCCACCTAAATTATCAGGTAATTAGTGCTTATACCATCAGCTTGACTCTAAGGACACTATAGGATACCACATCAGACACCCTGCTAGAGTCAAGGCAAAGAATGACTACTGCCTTCCCTTTGTCTATACAGCCAGTAGCGTTGTCACAGAAAACAGGAGTGGTGCAGGGCATGACACTAGGAAATCTTTTTTGACTGTTGGCAGTCATTGTTTTGCTCCTCCATGTGTCATTATGTGTCTTCCAGAGCATTACGTTCTCATATTATCTGATAAATTATGAAAGTTCATTTCACTGTGCCAAGATTTTTTTATGATGTTATAATGTGGAGCTCCAGCAGCGAGCTTTCTTTCATTATGGGTAATTAGCTGCCATCTCGTGGTCGAAAGCATAAAGTGCACATTACTTTTATGCTGTTTTTCGGAGACCACAAACAGAGCCATGGTAGAGTGTGAAGACTGAAATACAGAGATGCCCTTTAAGAAGATGATCACTTATAGATCATAGGTGATTATCTACACTGAATAAAAATGGAGGAACTTAAAGAAGAGCATATAATTCTCTGCTGAACTATTTTAGTATAACTAAAAAAAGGTAGACTTTCTTAACGTACTTGAGCTTCTTTAAAAATCAAACAAATTGAGGTTTCAATACCTTTAATTGAGACAAAGATTTTAAACTGCTTTGTTGATCAAAACTAAAGCTTCAACATATTCAATCTATCACTACTGAAAAATGCAATTTCACCCAAGTTAGAATATCCCTTCAACCTACTTGTTTGATGAGATAAAAGATATGACTAAGGTAAATAATGTCATCTTGCTGCAGTACAGGCATGTTATGGTGACTGATGGTACTACTTAAAGAACTTAACTATCATGAAGGAAGCCCAAATGTAATTCCCTGTTTTGCTTTATAATAAGGCATTAGTTCTCCAGGCACTGTTTGTCTATTTCCTGCACTGCTAAGAAAATAAAACTCGATCTAAAATGCAACAAAAAATACTGAACATGTAAATAGATGTATTTCAATACTCAAAATAAATTAGTTAAACTTTTGTTTACAGAAATAGATAGGATGTTTGGGTCTTACCAAATAATTTCTAATTCAAACTCAATATCAGATTCGCAACCATTACAGTGGAGACATTTCATAGAATAACAGTATTCTGAGGGACAGATGAATTTCAGTTCAAGTAACCATGCAAGTAATACATTTTCCATTTTGAGGACCTACAGAATCTCGCACCCTCTCTGCCCTTTTCCATTATCAGTTATTTGGACACTGTGCGCGTCACGTTCTTCACCTTCTAACACTGCTCAAATGTTCTTGCTACCTCAGGTAGCACTGTCTAATGAGAAGGACAAATCCTCAACATGTAATTTAAGAATGAGAGAGAAACAAAGTCTTTCAGATTCATTGGAAGCTGGAGACGTGGCTGAAATTGAGTGGTTGTGAAAGAAACAAGTTTAAAAATCTCTGACCCTTGAAAAAGAAGAGCAGAGGGCAGTTTTGAAAACCAGCATGAGGAAAAGTTAGTAGCCTAGTTAGTCAAGAGCATGTGGTTTCAATCAATATACTCAGCTGGATACAACAACAGGAGCCCTGCATCCTCTATGTACGTGACAGAGAAGAAGCTGCCACCTGTCAAAGTGGAAGCCATAGCAAAAGGTAGGAAGAGGTACTGCCCTTTTGACAGGTGGAAAGAAACAGAAAATTGAATAGAAATCCAAAGCAAGTGCACACCAACTTCTACCTAAGCATAAGTTCTATAAAACAAAGTTAGAGGAACTGGAATCCAATCCTTTAGTTGAGAAGTTCTCTAAGAGTAACAGAAGTTTAATATAAAGAAGCTATTATTGGAACACTGCACCATATAAATCAAGGTATTTACAATACGGGAAGGATAATAAAGCCTACATCAGTGCAAAAGAGCTCGTGTTCAAACAGAAGCAAGGCCGATGTAATGAAGTTTCAATAGTCATAAATAAACAGACACTGTACAGGATACTGCTAGTAACGATCAGAGGCACCCCTGTGGCAGAAAGCAATATCAGCAGGGAACTTCAGAGGTCTCCATGTACACTAGGAAAATATCATCACACTATTTCAAAAGAAGGCAACACTGAAAATAAAACAGTAAAAAGGAAAAAATAAAGCAGTCAAAAGAATAAAATGCTTCTAGACAACATGCAAACACCATACTAGAAATGCAGAGCAAGCGCATAGCTTCAACCAGAAACACCTGAAGAAGTTCAAGTAAGCCAGCACAGTTAAATGACAGTAAAACAAAAAAAGACAACTGCCCACAATGAAGTGATGTAAAGAAAAATCCCTTTCTGTAAAAGGGAGAAACATCTATAACAATCCAATGAGTTTAACTGAAGGGGTTAATAAGCATTCATGTAAAGAAGCTTGATGTAAATGACCTGGATTCGCAAAAAGCTTTTACAAAGATTTATTGTCAAATGATTTTAAAGGGAAATGATCCCTTAGAGAAGGAACCTGATTAATTGGTAGGAAGGAGAGGATAGGAATAAAATGAAGAGCAAGTCCTTGCACCAACAAGAGATCACCAGTGGAGCTTTCCAGGCAACCATGCTGTTCAAAGCACTTGGGTGGAAAAGGGAAAAGCTGTAAGAACAACAAAGACTTCAATGAAACTTATTTATTCAAGGAACTACCACAAAGAATTATACAGTCTTTCAAGACTGAACAACTCCGTCTTAAAGTAGCTGATGAAAATGCAGCGCAGATAAACATCAACAGAACCACCTTGGATCCTGATTTCACATATTAATTATCATCTCTGGTCATTACTATCATAAAAAGTCTACTTCTACCTTTGTAAACAACAGAGAAGTAAATTATTATCCTAGATAAGGACTTAGTTACAGGTACTTAAGAGCACATAAATGGAAAACCAGGCCTCAAACTGTCCAGTTAAGATTAAAATTGTATTTTCCTCTTTGTTTTCTTTCCAGTTCTATCTTTGTTAAGCTGCTCTGAAAAGAAAGCCATGAGTACTCAACACTTACTAGATAGAAAATAAAATAACCTTGAGTTCTGAATGTGAGAGTTGGTTTGGGTTTTGACAGGTTCTTTTTTAAAGGCCAGGTTGGATGGGGCCCTGAGCAGCCTGTTATGGTGGATGGCAGCCCAGCCCACGGCTGGGAATTGGAGCTGGGTGAACTTTAAGGTCCCTTCCAACTTATTATTTTTACCATATTAGACTTTACTTTCTGTTTAAAGCCTGGGTAAGCAACTGGAGCAGCACCTTGTACACATAAGATGCAGAAGCTTACATTGACAGCAAACAAACACCACAAACCCAAGTGCTACTGCCAAGATCATAATTAAATGAGAGCCTAGTTCAAAACAGCTGAAATTGAAAGGTTACCAACAACTGTAACTACCAGATTTTGTAATTACACAAATTAACAAATTCGAGTTGTAGTTTTCTAAAACAAATTCCTGATCTATATGCTCACAATCAGAATACTAAGGAAATGACAGCAGTCAAGGCTGTATTGTCAAATGTCATAGTCCTTGAGTCATACTATCAACTTGCAAGTACTCAGTTCCTTTAAAAGCTTTTACTTCAGGTTTTCTTTGCTGTATGCCACGGTTCTCTAGATTTATGCGGATTAGAACTGTTCTCCATCAAGCTCTCTATTTCACATGTATTTGTTCATGCTAGCTTCTTCACTCCTCTATCTCACAGTAAGGTACTGCTACACTGCAGAGCAGTGAAAATTCCTGATCCAATCTAAGCATACTTTCTTTCTGCAGGAATCTCCTTGAGATGTGCTGTTTACCACCGTTTCTCTATGAGAACTGATCATCTCACTCTACGATATGCAGACAAGTCAGTACAGTACCAGAAACACAGTGAGTATATCCTTATCCTTCCTAGAGCTAAAATTTCAACTTCTTAATCAGTGTAACAGAAGCTGTAGTTCTGTATTCCCAAAGACTGTTTTGTCTTTATGCCACATGAGGTCAACAGTTCCATGCTAAGAGGTGCTGTTGGTGTATGTTTTCTAGGAAGCCATGAAACATTTCATCCCCACAATCTGCAGAATTTCAGTATTTAGCTTCAAGAAAAAATACTATTTTTATTGTAAAGAACTGCTACTTTTCTATGTAGCATGCAGTGTTAAGCCAAGTGGCATTTCTGTTCTATCTGCTTAATGTTTGGAGATAACATCCTCTCCAATGGGCTTTAATCAGATCACACCAACCTGAACAATTGTGTATTACAGAAATGTTGCTTTCACTTTTCCAGTTTCATGGGTATCGGAGAGACAGCACTTCATCTGTACAGCCAAGAGCTGAAGAACTAGCATGAATGTGTTTTGGATCATGACTCTGCTCCACAACTATATAAGCATCTCACAGTCTACAAGAGTTAGCTACACTTCGTGGGTCTCAGATGGGCCTCCAAGACTTAACTTTGTTAACATTTCTCTATTAAGTCTAGGAGTGCACAAACACAGATGATTCCTATAGACACATTTCTAAAAGTTAAAACTTGTCTGATTTTTTTGCTACTATGCAAATCATGTAAGATAATTCAAAAATTGACATATAACAGGTTGCAAGTAGCTTGTTATTAATAACAAAATGCCCATTTGAATAGCTTTTGTTTTCATGGAACTGACAACAAAAAAAGCAGACATTTTTGTCTGGTTATCAGTAGCAACCAGACAAGACCACTTGATTCTGGCCAGGTAGCTCAGATTTAGTTGCCAGCAGTAGAAGCTCAGACAAGTGCACATATAAGCAAAAGAACTTAATCAAATGAATTTTTACATCCCTTTCATATACAATACCGACATCTTGGTGCTGTTAATTACTTGTGCTGAATTCGGGCTTTTCCACTGCACACATTCAGCAGCATTTCTGCACTGCAATCAAAGCTCGTTCAGACACAGCTGAACTACATTGCTCTAAGTTTATTTTACAACTCCACTCACAGCTGCACTGAGCTCACAAGACTAACTCCCATGACCTACAGGTCACAAGACAATTGCGCCTCATGCTGGAGATCTGGATGCTATCTAAGCACCTAACACATGCTGACTCACATTAGGTAAGGCAGACCATGTAACAATCACAGAATCATAGAATGGTTTGGGTTGGAAGAGACTATTAAGATCACCTAGTTCCAACCTTCCTCCTATAGGCAGGGACACCTCTCGCTAAACCAGGTTCTCAATGCCCCATTCAGCCTGGCCTTGAGTGCTTCCAGGGAGGGGGCATTCACAACCTCTCTAGAAACCTGTTCCAGTGTCTCACCTTCACAATAAATAATTTCTTCCTAATATCTAGTCTAAATCTACCCTCTTCCATTTCAAAGCCTTTTCCCCTCATCCTGTTGATGCATGCTCTTATAGAAAGTCCCTCCCCTGCTGCCCTGTAGGTCCCCTTCAGGTACTGAAAGGGCACAAGGTCCCCCTGAAGCCTTCTGTCTTCCAGGCTGATGAGCCCCAGCTCTCTCAGCCTGTCCTCATAGAAGAGGTGTTCCAGCCCTCTGATCATCCTCATAGCCCTCCTCTGGACCCACTCCAACAGCTTGATGTCATTGTGTGTGGGCCCTCAGAACCAGATGCAGTACTCCAGGTGGGGTGCCATAAGAGCAGAGGGGCTACTGAAAAATGAAGTTAGTAGACATTGATGACATTCTTTTAGCCTGATTCTGACAAACAAAACTCCTTCTTTTCTATTCTCAGGAAACATCTTTTACATGTTCTTGCATGCTTTGATATTCAGTAATTGCATCCAATGTTTAACTGCCACCAATAAGCAAGTAGATATTTTGTCATCAAAATCATCCATGCATTGCTGGAAACATACACACAAACACACACACACACAAGTAAAAAATAAAAATAAAATTATTAGTTTTCATTGCATATATAAATATAGGGCCTGTCTTTCCATAGATTTTTAATTTCCACTTTCCATTGCTGAACCATCTCTCATTTCAAAAAAAGTTACTGACAAACACTTGTCATAGTCTTTGATATTTACCCGTATTTCTTTTCCTTATTTTCACTTCATTTTATTTCATCAAATCCTTCTTCCCTGTATTCTGTATTTTTCATCTGTATTTAGCAATTCTAAGTATCCTTATTTTCTTTTCCAGGGAAGGTGGTGATACTACAATTACATATTCGCAATTTTCATTTAACACATACAGGAATCATTCTGTGGAAGCAGTGGGAAAAACCCATAGGGAAAGAAAGATACTGAATATCCAAAAATTTAGGCTGGACATTAAAAGATTAATAGTAACTTTGATGGTCTATCTAATAAAACTGCCACTAAGGGAGGTCATCCTGCACAAAACAATAACCCCATTGTTTTCTGGTTTTCAGTTGCCAAACTGCATTCCTCAGTCGTGGAGGGAACCCTCCTTTATTGTAGATTTCTACACCTCATTCACCAAAAAGCATATAATGCTAAAGCGTAGTATATTTGGGTAACTGGGAAATTATACCACCAAGTCACAGTGTCAAATAAATAAGTAAATAGAAAGAAAACAAATGCACTTGCTAATATAGAATTAATCCTAAAGATACACAAGTCTCCAGCCCATTAAGGTATTAAATGATTAAACGTTAAATATAATCAGACTGTACGCTCAAGTAAAACATAAAAATGACTATACAATCCCATAGCTAGATATCCATGAAAGCATAAAGCAAATGAAGCAGTCAGATTTTCAACTGAATACCGCTATGATAAAAACGTAACTTTTTAATAGCTTGTCTTGTGATATTTGCAGTTGTACAGAAACATTAGCTTGGATGCATTCTGGAGTTGCTGTAAAAATAAGAGATGTTATCTGCAGTGTTGTAATACTATGGGAATCTAAGTGAATACAACAGTCTGTCAACACTGTGAGCTATGTGCATGGCCAAGAAGGGTGATCAAGTTTAGCTTTATCAATAATGAAAGATTGCAAGCTTTCTTGCTTCTGTATGGATTTAGTACCTAATCAAAACAAAAGGCTTAAAAAAGAAAAGGTTTTGTTCAACATCAACTCTTGAAAAAACTGCTTTGTACAGGTAATCATTTGTTTTGATCCTAACCATAGTGCAGATGAAAATAACAGAGCTACGGTTGTGAGTACACAGAATGGCTTAGGTTGGAAGCAGCCTCAAGGCTCACCCAGCCCCAGCCTGTGCTGTGGGCAGGGCTGCCACCTGCCGGGTCAGGCTGCCCAGGGCCCCATCCAACCTGGCCTTCAGTGCCTCCAGGGATGGGGCACACACAGCTTCTCTGGGCAGCTGTGCCAGCACCTCATGCTATCTGAGTTAAGAAGTCTTTCCTGCTGTCCAACCTAAGTCCCCCCTCTTTTAGCTTAAATTCAGTCCCCTTTGTCCTATCACCATCAGGCCCTATGTAAAAAGCCAGTCCCCTTGCTGATGATAAGCTCCCTTCAAGTACTGGAAGGCATCAAATGAGGTCTCCCCAGGGCCTTCTCTTCTCCAAGCTAAACAAGCCCAACTCTCTCAAGCTTTCTCCACAGGAGAGGTGCTCCACATCATAACCTGTTTTCTCCCTAAACCGTCCCCATCCACTTCTCCTTTCCTGTGAGAGCTAATGCATAGCTAAGCTATATGGAACGAGTACAGAGGAGCAGCACACACGCGATGCGTCGCATAGCGGGACACAAACTTCACTTCCCACTTCACTTCCCAAGTCCGCCCCATCAGCACTACACAACGCAGCCCGGGGCTGCCCACGGGATCCCGTTTGTTTCCCCCCTTTCTCTTCGCCCCTCCGCGCCATCACGCGGCGGGATCCTGCCCGCGGCGCAGCCCCGCACCTGCACCTCCTTGCAGCTCTCCAGCGGCGCCCCGGCCGAGCCGGGAGCCTCGCGGCGGCAGCCCGACCCCGCGGGGGTCTGCGCCCCGAGAAGGCGCCGGGCCGAGGGGATGGCAGCCCGGCCCAGCCGCTGCCCCGCCGCCGCCATCGCCCGGCCAGCGTTGCCATGGCGAGAGGCTTTGCCGCCGACCCCGCAGCTCCGCGGTGTGGCGGGCTTGGGGCGGCCGTCGCCATGTGGCGCTGTGGCGGTAGAGCCGCGGTGCCAGGCGCCAGGGAGCCTCGCGGCGCCTGCGCTGAGTGTCCTGTGGGGGGAGAGAGACCTGGTTTAGTCGCAGTAATAAATCCTGCTGAAAGCCTGCGTCAGGTGCAGCCCTAGTAGCATCCAAGACGTTGCAAAAGGATCCCCTTCTTTTAACATCTCATCTTTAGCGACTACCAAAAATCTGTGTTTCTGCGGTCCTCGCAGCTGCCATTACTGAGGCTGAGGAAAGTGAGGAGTACTGGGGAGCTAACAGCTTCAAACACTGCCCTTCTAACTGCAGAACAAAACAGTAATGAAATGGAGCATGCTTGGGTGCTACAGGTGTACTAACAGCCTTCTCCTAACCGGGTAACGTGGTGAGGGCTGCCCTCCAAAATGGCTGGAGGCTCTCTCGTTAACGATTTTCTCTCCCAAAACCTGGAAGTGAAAATAAAGGTCTCTGACACCCAGTTACACAGAGGAATCTCTTACTCACTTACCTACAAACCAAGTGTGTTCATAAACAAAGGGGTGGCCAAGGAGATCTCCATCCCCACAGCCTCTTGACAGGAGGAAGAAGTTACAGTGGTACACAACAGTACAGAAGGCTATCTAAGATTAAATATACATGAACAGCAGAATAAATATGTGCAACCTGACACTGAGGCATTAGCAGCTTTTGCTCACCTGGAATCCGTGCCCACACAACAGCTGAAAACTAAGAGTGAAGAGTAGATTCAGGAGCAGCAAAAACTGAAGTTCTTTTATAAATTGGTAAGAAACCCAAGCCCAGGCCTGAGGCTGATATTTCACCATCTCTTCTGCCCCTATTGATGTAATTGGAACTGTGGAATTGGGAGCTCATCTTTCAGTGGAAGTGTGCATACACAGGGCTGCAGCAGATCTGCAGAAACTCAGTGTCTTGGCCTGGCCATTCCTAAACATTCAAACATTTCAAGCTTGCTCTTAAAATTTTGAGGAAGTTAGGGACTATACAAACCACCCAGAGAGCCTGAACCAGTTTTCATTTTGTCCATTTCATTAGTTTGTTGCTAATATCAATTATTCCTTCAGAGTAAACGTTTTGTCATATGTTCTTCAGTGACTAGGCCGATAGATAGATAGATAGATAGATAGATAGATAGATAGATAGATAGATAGATAGATAGATAGATAGATAGATAGATAAAGACCTTCCTAATCATAATTTCTAACATGTTGTGAGTTAGCCCTAAGAGGACAGCTAAACCCCACACACCTGTCCTTTCACTTCCCTCCCATGGAAAATGTTTTCTCCCTCCATTTTTTTTCCTCCTGGAAAGAAGTTGATTGGTTTCACCACGCGATTATGATTTCAGCATTTCTTTGGAATTCCTAGATTCTGTTCTATATGATTTTCCAGTTTGCCAAGTCCTGTTGCTGAAACATGACATGTGAAGAGTGTTCTTAGAAGCCATAGAGAAAAATGGGCAGCTTCCTTCTATTGGTTCAAATATAATGTTTTAAATCATTGGCAGACAGTATCTAGTTTCTACTCTTTTTAGTTTGGATTGTTTTCATACTCTTTTTGACACCCAAAGGATTTCACGTGCAATTTTCTGACATGTATTTGGAAATCCATATTTTTTCTACTCTATTCTTACAGATTTGATTTTTCCTTTCTAGAATACTTTAGATTACTTTACAAATTCTTTCATGCTCTGCATCTTTAATGGAAAGTATTTTGAGTTGCATTCCTTGATTCTCTGATGAACATCTGGATCAGCTCTCCCAGCTTGATACTGTATGTGAATACAAATTCTCAGTTCCTTTTTGAACAACATCCTAGAAAGCCAGCTCCTGTAAGACCTTGCGCAGTATCTTTCCAGAGTTTCTTTGAAAATAATTTATAGCTTGTCCTTTAACATGTTCTTTTTAGCAGCTGCCGACATTCATCATAGTAATATTATCTAGATTGCATCTATCTCGTTCCTAAAAAATATGTTACATATATATAATGAGAGTCGTGTTAGAAAACTTGCTGTAAATCAGTTTCCATTAGGTGAATACATGCCTGTTAAGCAGCGGAACTGTCAGGGAAGATAACTGGCTTGATTTGTTGTAAATATTTCACAGTATTTCTTGAATGTGATGCTTTTCTATTATGGCTGTATTCCTAAATACATCTTTTTATTCCAAACTTGTCATATGTAGTAATTTATAAGACCAAAGAAAAAAATACTAAATATTGTGGTGTTCCCTAAGCCACTCACTAGTTGTTTGCTATATCCTTTGTTCATTCTGTATCATTCCCTGTTGATTTTCTCTCTTCGTTTGCTTGTTATAAGCATCTTTATGTTTCACACTCCTCCTTAGCACTAAGATTTTCTCTATAATTGTTTGTAACTCTTGGGACAAATATATCTCATCTTATCAGAGTCTCCTCATTGAGATTCTGTTATCAGTAAGGGTAATGAAGGAATCACAGGTGAGCTGAAGCTGGAGGGGACGACTGGTGTCTGTCTATTCCAAACCCCTTCTCAAAGCTGGTCCAGAAGAATAGATTGCCCAGGACCATGTCCACTTGAGGTTTTAATACCTCCATTGGTGGAGACTTAAAACATCTTGGCAACCTGTTACATTGCTCTTCCACCCTCATAGTAATTTTTTTCCTATATTTGAGCAGAATTTTCTGTATTTGTATTTGTGCCCACTGCTTCTGGTGCTGTTCCTGGGCACCACTGAAAAAAGCCTGGTCATGTCTTCTTTGTACACTTCCTTCAGGTGTTTAGACACATATATAGGATCCTTCTGATACTGCATTTTGTTCAAAGCAACCCCAAGCAACCCTACAGGATTACAGAGGAGTGGCTGAAAAGCTTGCCTGACAGAAAGGGACCTTGGTGTGCTGATGGAAAGTCGGCTGAATAAGAGCCAGTAGTGTGCCCAGGTGTCCAAGAAGGTCAGTGGCATCTTGGCCTGTATCAGGAATGGTGAGGTGAGCAGGACTAGGGAAGTAATCCTTCCTCTGTACTCAGCACTGGTGAGGTCCCACCTCAAGTACTGTTCATTTTCCTTTTTTTTTCTTTTTTTTTTTTTGGTTTATTTTTGGCTCCTCAATACAGAAAGGATATTGAGGTTCTGGAACAGGTCCAAAGAAGGGCAGCAAGGCTTGTGAAGGGCCTGGAGAACATGCCCTATGAGAAGCGACTGAAGGAGCTGGGGCTGTTTAATGTGGGGAAAAGAAGATTGAGGGGAGACCTTATTGCTCCTTTAAAATACCTGAGAGGTGATTGCAGTGTGAGCAGGGTTGGTCTCTTCTCACTGGTGATAGGACAAGGGAAAATGGCCTCGAGTTGCGCCAGGGGACATTTAGCTTGGATATAAGGAAAAACTTATTTACAGAAAGGGTTGAACACAGAAAGTGCTGGAATAGGCTCCCTAGGGAGGGGGCTGAGTCACCATCCATGAATGATAACCATCTGGATGTGGTGCTCGGGGATATAGCAGTGGGTTTTTAGAGTTAGGATGAGATCTTGAAAGATTTTTCCAACCTGAGCAATTCTGTGGTTCTGTGATTCTATGAACCTTCTCTTCACCAGGCTGAGCTCTTCCAGCTTTCCAAGCCTCTCCTCATATGCTTCAGTTCATTAATCGTCTCTGTGGCTATTGCTTCGCTTATTCCACTATGTTCATATGTCTCTTGCACTAAGGAACCAAGAAATGGACACAGTACTCCAGATGTAGCCCACTGTGTGTGAGTCAAATGGAAGGACCATGTCCCTTGACTTGCTGGCAGTGTTCTTCCTAATGCAGATCATGATGCATTACTGCAAGAGTGTACTTCTGGCTTATACTCCACAAGGAACGACAAGTCCTTATCTTCAAAGTTGCTTTACAGTTGATCAGTCCTTGGATTGTACATGGCGTTATTTCTCTCCAGGTGTAGAATGTGGTATATAGTTTTGTCGAACTTTTAGGAAATTCCTGTTGGGCCCTATCTCCTGCCTGCTGAGGTCCCGCAGAAGGATGGCATAGCCACCTTGTGTACTGCCCAGGTGCTCAGTCAGTGGTTCAGGCTGTGACTCAGCAGTTCCTGTACACCTGTCCATCTCAGTTCGAATTTATCTAGTCCACACTGTGTCAGTCTGTCTGTGAGGATCTTACAGGAGAAAGTCCTATATCTAAAGTGTCACAGTAGAATCAACATAAGTAACAACCACTGCTGTCGCCTCATCCAGTGAGCTATTCATGTCATTCTAAATGGATTCCAGGCTGTTTTTATAAGCACAGTGTTGGTGCTTACAAAAACAGAAATCTATTTTGTTGAGATAACTATTAGCATGCATTTCCATAACTGAAGATTATTGTGCATGCTTTACACGTGTTACCTACATAAAAGCTTTAAGCATACAAGTATTTTCTGTTCCAAATTTAATTTGTAGGAAAAACAGCATTCCAGATGTTGCTTTACAATTCTGGGTTGAATGAAAGGATTGTTCAGATGTCGGAATGAAAGGATTGTTCAGACGTCATACTCTTGCTTGTGTCTAAGCATATTCAAGACAGCCTTTCACATATTTAAATCTGTCAAGTTTTTAAGATACTGAAGACTTTCAAATCTTATCCTATTTTCCATTATCCTTTTACTTGAATCCAGCAAAATAAAAAAGAACGGACCAATCTGGTTGCTTCTACCTGAAGCCCTGAAAAAATGAATTAAATCAGATTAATCTGTTTTCCTATTTATATAAACCGACCACTAGAGGGAGAGACGATCCCAAACACTTGAATACATGTAATCCTAGCTGGAAGAGGATCTAAATCCAAGTCTGCTTTCTGTCACCATGACCACAAGTTCAAAATCTACTTTTGCCTTTAAAATACAAACGTTCAGTTACTATGGCTGCTTTTCTTTCCGTGCACTGTGACCATGAAAGAAAATCTAATGATATCTTATTGATAATGGCGATGCTACCTGCCTTTTCATCTCTGCCTATGTCAGCCAGATTAGAGTGGTTCTATAGCAGTTGCTAGAACACAGTATTCAAGGTAAGGCAGTCTTGTATTGTATTGTATCCCAAAGCAGTCAAAACTAATGGTTCTCCATAGAAGAAATCGTAATTTTCCATATTTCTGATGTCAGTAAACTCAATCAAACAGAATATAACTACAATAAGATCTTCAACTCACACATCCATGCTCACATTTGACTATGTGAGGAATTACTTTAGATTTTATTATAATCTATTAGGCAAATTTATAAGACTGATATGAAATTGTACTTTCTTACAATTCCTGAAAGGCAATCTGTCAAACAAAATGAAGGAAGATGCACTCTAGCAGAGTCCTGTGCATCCGCATGCCATTTGGGCATTCCAGGAGTTCCCGAGTCTCATTTGTTTCCCCATCAATCAAGGCAGGGGAATGGCAGGCCTGCGGAGACTTAATGTCCACCACAATTATGATCATAATCTTAGTAAAGAAAAGAAAGAACGTTTTGTCCTTTAGCGTCCAACAAGTGACCAGGAGGAACAACAAGATGAATTTTTTTATTATTTATTCGTGATTTTTTGACTGGATGATGTAAGCATCTGGAACTTTTCTCTGTTCTCTCTGAAGATAAACCAGTAATTTATGTGCCTCTTGGACATGACTATCAGATAGCAAAAATTAGTTTACATGCATTTATCAGAGAAGGAAAAATAGATATAGACGGGCATATCAATTACATCAAGACAGGAGGTCTAAGCAATAAACATAATGAGAAATTGTAATTGTGGTTTGAAAGGTCAAGAAGTAGCAACTGGAAATTGTCACTGGTGTTATAGTCAATCTCAGAAGCAGACCAGATGTTTGGGCTTATAACTTGTGAAACATACCTTAAGAAGAAAAGAAGAAACTACCCCATTGTTGGAGTTATAAATCTGATACATGATGGAAGGACATTGATAACATCATAAAGTAGCAGCTGTGCTGTGAAGGTGTGCTCTCCTGTCCCTCCTTAGGGATTCTCTAAAAAGGAAGCCCCAACAGCCAGAGCAAGGAAATATGGTAGAGCAATGAGAGCAACAGAGCAGTGTTTGTAGAACTCACTCAAAAGTATTCATGTTGAGAAAGATGAGAGGAAGCCCTAAATTAATTAGTGTTGTTCCTGAGGGGTTGAGAGCCTTTTCATTAGGAAAACTGTCTGGTAGCAGGAATGGTTGTTGTTACAGTAGCTATAATTGATGTGATGGGAGGATATGAGAGTCTGTATGTGATTGCTTTCCAGCTGCTAAAGTAAGCCTCTAAAAAAACGTTAAATATATTACATTTAAACAAAGGAGAAAATATATAAATATCTACATGACTGTGACCATCAGATAAATCCCATTACTAACATTCAGCACTTCACTGCCAAGGAACATCATGCTAGACAAGAATACAAAGTCAACAAAGAGAAGAGGACGAAGTATTGGTTAGTGTGAAAGTCAAGAAACTCAGAGAAAGTTAGAATTTAACTGGAAATAGTTCATGTAAAATAACAGAAGGGAGCTTATCTTTGACAAATCAGACTGTTTTTGAAGAACAAAACTGAGGAACTGTGATCCTAATTTACCTGGTCTTTTAGAGCATTCTTCCCATGTGACCTCTTTAAAGAGCCTGTCATGGCCTCATTACGGAGTAGTAATAGATAATTATTATATTGTAAGGGTCAATAACCACAGAAAAAGAGTTAGTTTGGATAGCAAAGGCAGAGAGCAATAGTGTAAAATAAGAATTTGAGCAGGAGAAGTATGAAGAGCTGTGTGCCACAGAGAGCAGTAATAACTGGGAGTGACTTCATTCCTCACATACACATCTTTGGCCAGAGTGAAGGAATATGGACATAAGGGAGTGAAATCTGCTCATGACACATAACTGGGCAGAGATTCAACGCAGGGGAAAAGAGTAATAAACATGAGAATGTCTTGGACAGACCTGAAGCAACAGGATATGTGTTACTTCTGTACTTTAACTGGGAGAAATGGCGACATTGAAGACTGAAGAGTAAAAATGTCATAGCGCTGCCTCTAAACTGTGCTTCTCACAGACTTTTTACTGACCAAATACAATGAGGCAGAACAGCTGCTGGTACTAAGGTTGGAAATTCTCAGGAGTTTAGTGCTGGGCACAAGTCTAGACATACCATCAACTTCAGAAGTGTTTTAAATCTGTTTTGAAAAATATTATGGATATAATCCTGATTTTTTTTTTTTATAACAGAAGTCAGACCAAAAGAGAACATCATGTAGGAGTCCAAGCAAGCTCTCTTCAGACGCTTTGTAATTCTATCTGTTTTAAGTAGATGAGGCTCTACAAGAACTGAGCAAGAAGTTAAACAGAAAATTAAATGTTAAGGATGCTACCTTCATGCTGAATAGTCTATAGCTTTGATTGCTTCAAACTACTTAGCAATTGCATTTTGCTATTTAACAAGAGTATGTAGAACATCTGCCAGAAAGTTCATTGTTGTGTCACGGAGGCCTCTTTGTTCATATTTTTAGATCTTCCAAATATTTGTTTACACACTTCCTGTGGTGAACATACCTTCTGTAATACTGCTTCTGCATCAGCCCACTCCCGATTTATTTTAGTATCCCCCAGCTGATGGTAGACAGATGGGTGCAGGTTGTGAGCAGAGGAATGCTGCCCTGCCTCTGATGGCAGTGAAAGGCATGCAGCTCGCCTCCTCCAGATGGCTCTTGGGTGAGGGGCCAAAGTGACTCCCTTGGTTGCCAAAAAAGTTACAGACCGCCAGAAGAGTTGAGGAAAGGCTGATAGTCTTGGATAGGAAGGTGCAAGTCACTGAGAAGCTGTTTCTGAAGATTCCTGTCCCAAAGAGATTGTTAAACATAAAGGGAACAGAGACATTTCTGTACAGTTACGCAATACTAATTTGAAAATCAGTGTATAATTTGTTCTGTCTGTAAACTTTTCCTACTATTCCCATCTCTACATTTGACTGTGAAGTTTAAATTCAATTCTTGCCTTCACAGACTGGGAGTTACATTTTGGATGAACACGTTTTCGATCAGCACTTTGCAAAATGAATAGAGTCTAATCTGCACCAATATCTGTCATATTTTTTGTTCACAACACAAGCTGATTTGGACTCTGATCCCTTCTCATTTCTGACTATGATGGTAGAAGATCACTCTGTGCTAAGAAACGCTTGTCTGTCTCTCCTGATTCAGGTGTCCTCCTCAGCCTCCCAGGAGGTCAGAGCAGCTGCAGGAGTGCTTCTGCAGCCAAGCTGTGCTGTCCATATCCAGCACATACAATTGGTGGGGCAGGAAGCGGAAGAGAGCCCTCTGAGAGCTTCACTCAGTGCCGCCAATTTAGATGTGGATGACTGAATTCCCTTGGTGTAGCAGAAGTCAAATCAAAGAGAAAGACAGCTCACAGCTTTCTTTGGAAAACATGGGCAATCTCACAGATAAATGGTTTGAAAAACTGAGACGTTAGAAAACAGTGAATTTTAAGGTAGGAATTCTTCTAATGCTTCTAATGCTGTTTGTAAATTCAGTTTCTATTCACTGAGTCCTGTAATGTACTGAAAATACTAATTAGCTTTTCCCCTGTAAAAAGTACAGTGTACTACTGCCTTTCCAAATAGAATGGGCTGACTCTCAGGAAATAAATGCTAGTATGAATACAAACAAATTTTAGTGTTTGTACGTGAATGCATCCTTCATGACTACCTATGTTCAAAATCATGGCACACACTAGTGATGGCAGTCAGTACAAACCCAGGATACAATTTGGCCAGGTCCACAGGGAGGGCCTCATAAAACTGGATATTTAGACTGATCAGTGTTCAGACTTACGGTTGGCTCCTCCCGTATTTCTCCTGCATCCTCTGGAAAGTCACACAAACACAGCTGTTTCCCATATTATAGTGTCTTTGTACCTCAACAAACAGTACAGGCTTCCTGTTGTCTTCTCCTCTGGTACACAGGATTTCAGGGCTCAGACAGAAAGCACTGCTGCCTGGCCATGCACTCAGTCCCACGTGGCTTTCTGGCTCCTCCAGAACTACAGGGATTGAAAAAAATCCCAAGCTTCCTCTCACAGCTTTGTGAGCACGTGGAGACAACAGTGGAAGGGCCAGGAGAGAGGGAGCCAGAAAGAGAGCTAGTAGTCTGCTGATAGCATATCCTCTTGTATGAGTCTACCAGGTTTTGGTATTCATAATTGCTGATACAAAGTAGATAACCATAAGCAAACTAATCTTATATGAATAATTGTCAGTTCTTTCTTTTATCTGTTATTTTGTTCCTTGCCTAACAGTTGTTCGTATTATCATTTTCTAATTTTCTACTTGAATGTTATTCCTTAGACTAAGATCACTTTCCAAATCAGAATCATAGAATCAAAGAAATTGGGTTGGAAGGGACCTTAGGCACCATTCAGTTCCATTTCCCTGCTTTGGGCAGGGTTGCTACCCTCTAGATCAGGATGCCCAGGGCCCCATTTTGAACACTAGGAATGGGGCACCCACAGTTCTCTGGGTAACCTGTGCCAATGCCTCACCACCCTCTGAGTAAATAAAAATATTTTATGTGGGGTCTCACTAGAGTGGATTTGAGGACATTCATGTCCTCTGTCAACTGGCTCATGTTGAGTCAGTTAAGTTTCCAACAGCCAACACTCCCACTTGTCCTTCTCAGGGCTATTTTCAGTTCATCCTCTGCCCAGCCCTTGTTTTGGCGTGGGGTTGTCCCAGCCTTAGTGTAGGACAGTACACTTGGTCTTGATGAATTTCAAGTCAAACTGAGTCTTGGTAAGTATAATTGTTCCTTATTTTTAACCAACTAAGATCATGTTGTTTGTCTGGAAGACATGTGCACATTCATAATATCAATATGTATTTAGCAAATGACTTTCATTACAATAAAACACTCCACTCAATTAAACCCTGTGCTCAATGTTCACAGGACGGAACCCGAGGATAAACTGTAGATATTTGATTATGAAGTAATATAGACATTTTATATGAAGTGTTTACTGGTCATAGTTTGTCACCTAAAGTTCTTGAATGTTACTGAAGTGTTGAAGGCTGCAGAACTGACAAGCATCTCACATGAAACGCTGATGCAGAACTGGAATTCCGTGGGCAATTACATTTCCTAATTCTCTTTGATTTTCCACGTATAGATCTGCCCTCTCAGTACACACATCGAGGCTTAGAGATATTGCTGTATTTCCATACAGAAAATCATTTCTAACATTATATTCCATTGTATAAAATACTATGAAAATATTTCTATTCTCATAACATTAGAGAGTACATTTATTAAGCTGGCAATACTGACTTTGACAATGCATTTAAAAGCTTAGTTTGTAACATGCAGAAAAATACAACATAACAGCGTTGATTTGAAGACTGTAATGTAGCTGTGTGTGCATTCTGAGCTTCCACTCAAAGCATGAAAATCTGCAGCGTGATAGATTAAGTAGCTCAGTACAGAATAATGTTATTTTGATGCTATTAATATGATTTATGTTTTAGCATACCGATTATTTCTGTTTCATAGCAGCAGGATAAAGTGGCCCAAAATTTGCTAGGCTTCTGTCGAGCTTTCCTTATTTTTCTTTGGCTGAGACAGGAAACAAAAGTACTAAGCTATTGTCTCAAATTGCGCAAGTGATTGCATTCTTTGAAAACCATTATCTGCATGAAATCTTTCATGGCAGGAAAATGCAAACAGAAAGAAATTCCTCCACAATGAAAGAAGAAAGACTATTTTCAGTGCTTGTTTTAAAGAGTACAGGGTGCCACAAAAACAGTCAGTGGCCACTTTGATTCCAGATTCATGCCCTGGCAGTAGGCTAATTTCTTTGGAAGAAGACTAAGGGTATGACAAAGTAAGGAAAAGAACGTTGTCTGAAATATATGTAGTTAAATTTTCTTTCAGTCAATTCATAACTTCTGAACAGAAAAATGCATGCATTTCAAGTTCAGAGAGAAAAACAGTGCAATGAAATACTGAGAAAACCACACCTGCCATTCACATCAGCATTTACCACCGCTTTGGAAACATTTGCCTAACAAGAATATTGGACCATGAACTTTCTCTCACACTGATGTACAAGACATTTAAAGCTGCCAGTGGATATTATGTTGTGTCTCGCTGCAAAAGATGTCTAGTAGCAAAAATAAAACAGAAAACACAGTGGCCTAGATGCGAGAAGTTACAATTTTTCCACTGGACTTTTTTAAATGATTCATCTAAAGGCAAATGATTCAAGCTGAGAGAATGACTTTCGTCAGCTTATGTTGCTTCAGACGTTCTGTCAGTATGTGACCTTCCTGAACTCAAGTGGGATGTCCCAAAAACTCCACATCTCTGACAAAAAGGAACAGTGATATCTCCAGAGCTGGGTCACATCCTTATCTGCAGTGTCGCAGTGGTAGTTTTAGCTACTTGCATGATATATTTTAAAAAACAACAAATAAGGGGAATCCCACCTATATAAAATATTTCATCTTTCATTTTCATAACGTTGCAGCATTTTTCAAAAGACCATAAAATGCGAAAGTCACCTCAGTTTTCACTTTTCTTTGTCAAGCTGCTTTTATTTAAGACTTCTGGGCAACCACACCTCCTTTCTCATTTGCAGCCATCTTACTTTTCTGCCCCTTCTGATGCTGTCTGCCTGCCAGTACCTGCTGTTACCTATTTAACAGCACTGCAGAATTCCGAGTAGTCAAAAATTACAATCTTTACACTTGATGATGACTTCTTTAATTCATTTATGTCAGTGACATAATTGATCACCCTCTTTTACCACCAAGTGGGCTGTCCCACTGTTCAAAATAATAGACATTTTATAGGACTTATTTCTCACTCAATTACCAAGGTAGGATAAAAATGAGAAAACTGTGATTTTATGTGCCATGTTTTCTTTCTTCTGCTGTCTTCAAGTATCTTTCATGCCTGTATGACAATATTGCAATCCTTAATAATTTATTCTGTTAAAATTCAACGTATCATCAAATGAAGGTGAATAAGCTAATTCTGAAGGAATTCATACCATCTGCTTGGTCACACTCTGCCTCCAAGAAATGCTGCCTTTGCAGCTGTATTATTCATGATTTAAATGTACGTGTTCTGCCCTCATATATCAGGAGTGCTACACCTTCCCATAAATGTAATTAACTCAGTCTGGCCCGTGGCAAATCATGAAGTGGGTATGTCAGTCTGTGAGTGGCTGAGTAGTCACACTCTCATCCTCCTGTGATACTTCATGGGCTCGGAAGCAGGCATTCAGAAAATGCTGCATTTTCACGTTACACTACTGACCATCTTGCAGATAGTGATCTCTCAGATTGACTCTAAGACCAAAATATTATTTCGGAGCAGATAACAACAGCATTGTAATGCTAGGAGGATTTCATTACTGAATGTATGAACTATCAGCTTTTGTTTTATTGAATTAGGATTTTATGCTCATTCTATGTTTGGAACCTAGTTTTATATAAGCACAAAATTACCACAGTTGTTGAGAGATAGGACAGTAAATGAGTGAGGCATTCACTTGATGAGGTGCTGGTACAACTGACCAGAGGAGCTGTGGGTGCCCCATCCCTGGAGGCACTCAAGGAGAGGTTGGATGGGCGCCTGGGCAGCTCTGTCTGGTGTGTGGCAGCCCTGCTCATGGCAGGGGGTTGGAGCTCAGTGATCTTTAAAATCCCTTCCAACCTAAGCCTTTATATGATTCTATATGATTCAGTAAAATAAAGTCCCGAACTTCTCATAACGACATGATCTGATACACTAATATTTATGCAATAACATATGCTATGCTATGATTAGTCAAAAATTTTAGGAAAAAGAATATAAATAATGGGTGACAATGCAGTTCTACTGAGACGGGTGTTGTTTTCTAGAACTGGTTTCCAAAGTCTATGTCTCTACTGTTCTCTCTGTTTGCTCCTGAGGACCACATAAGTGTGGACAAGGCTGCTTGTTGCATCAAGAAATGCATTCATCCAGGGCACTGCATGGCTCCACAGGAGGCTGGCACATCCCAGGAGCTGAATGGGGAGCAGAGGTTGTGGCTGTGGGCTGGAAGCTAGCACTGGTGCCAGGGGAAAAAAAACCACCCAGAATAAATGCCCTCACTACATGTCTTAGATATGTTAGTCAGCTCAACAGTAAGGGAACAAAAATATCTGTTGTGAATACCCATGAAAAAATATTTAAAACAAATGTTTTACTCAAAAAAGTTTGAATTAAGTAATTAAACCCTTGTAGTTTATTCACATCCTCTAAACTCCAGGAGATGTTTCTGATAAAGAGTGGCTTTCAGAATGCCATAGCTCATTCATTTGGCTTTGCTGACTTCCAGGATGAGAAGAAACGCAGCAGATTTTTTAATAGTATTAATATATGGAGATTCTGTCACATCAGGGAGGACACACATGTACAAAGGCACTTTGTGTCCCACCTTCTCTGTACAGTAGTTGAGGCTAAAGTGGTTATTTAATTTGCATGTTTATGAAATGATTATGTCCTTATCCAACAACAGATATTTCATACATGTACAAGAGGCTTTTATTTTAACACCCAGAGAAAAATTCCTGTGGGACAGTGATTCCACAGACAGCAGAATATCGTTAGCATGATTAAGTGTGACTAAGAAGACTCTAATTTCTTTAAACTGTTAAATTACACAAACACATATCACATCGTATCTGTCATGTAAAATAGTTGGGGAAAAAAAGGAAAACTGGGGAAGTGGCTATACATAGATACAAAAATTTCTGAAAAGCTTTCTAGGCTGAAGGATGACAGGGAAATGAAATAAAAATGAAATTGCAACAACGTGCATTTACTTAAACAGGTATCCCTTTTTTGTAATTATACTTCAGTTCTTAACTACTGGTTTTAACAGGTTATCTTACATCATTATTGAGAGAATTATGTATCAAATATGATGACCGCAAACTTGTATGTCAGACAGCAAATATCACTCATTTTCTCTATTCACAAGAAGGGATCAAAACAAAACTAGAAAAAAAAAGAAAACAACAACAACAAAAAAACAGTTACACAGATAGGTGGAGAGATACAGGTAGATAAAACTTGAAATCTATTATACAACTTAAAAAGCCACACTCTTAAATCCCTTTAGTAAGTTGTCAATATTTTGTAGATCAAAATTTTAGGGAAAAAAAAGAGGGAGAAAAACTATGTAATAATGGTGGTTAATCCATGTACTTACGCAACTACACGTGCAGCTGGGGCAGTTTGTGATCCTTTCTGTGGCCAGAAGGAGCCCACTGAACACCTGTCATGTAGAGCTTAGCTACCTCGTTATGCCCTGGGCATTGCAGGAATTAACTCAACTGAGGATGAGCAATTTTGCCCCAGAGCTGCAGGAAGTGGCCACATAGCAAAGCCTTGGCTTGAGAGCCAAGCTGGAGCTGAGAAGTTCTGTATGGCAGCTACAGCACCTTGAGCCTCACAGAGACAACACCCAATGCATCCCCCAGACCATTGGGACCTTTCAGTGGAGAGGACTGGTGCTATCCTAGACCTATGAGCTGGACTCTGGTGTTTATCTGGGTTTTGTTTATGCATCGTGTTTATGCGTCAAGTTTTGCCTTGCTGTATCATGGAAGTATTTCCTTCATCTCTGCTTACTGGTGTCATTAGGTGCATTAACTACTGAAGCTTTGTGCTGAATGTTTGATCTCACCTGTTTTCTTACCCCTCTTGTTTGTTTCTTTGGTTTACCCATTCTCTCATGGCACAAACCAACACTAAATTTAAGCACCAACCCTGTACGAGTTCAGTGAGGTTTAGTACGTGCTTAGTGATGGGCCCATTGTGACAGTTTAGCTCAACTGCAAGCTCTAAGCAGAGCTGCAAGTGTGAAAGAGGAGCCAGTGCTTCAGTGGCGTGAGCTACAGGACTTTCTATTTCCAATTTCTGCCATACCGAGTCCCACAAAGAACTTAATTCTGTGTTGTTCATTGCTTCGTTTTTTGCTGGAGTCAAAACTTACATTCGTGGTTACAGAACTAAATGTCTATTTTCAAATGTCCTTGTTCAAAGAGTGTGTTCATGAATAAAAAACTTCTGGCTGTTTGCTGCTGCATTCCAACACAGAGTGTAAGCAAGCAGACAAATTAAAGTGAATTGGAGCTTTCAGTCCCTTCTCCAGCACAGCCATCCCCGGTGAATTTAACTGAATAAATGAATAAATCTCTTCTTTTAAACAACCGCTGAAAAAGAGAAAAAAAAATGAAAATAGTACCAGTGGCTGTTTAGCACTCTCTATTCAGAAGTGGTCTGTGAAGAGCTCTGAGCCTCTAAATGAACCTCTCTGTGATTCAAAAAGGACTCCTTAAACAATAGGGAGTGTACACAGTTCTCCACAATGCTAACCATAAACACGCTGGATATGTTGGATTGGTTTTTGTTTATTCTGTTGCTCTTTCAGATCCTTCCAGCATTTAATAATATCTAGGAAGCTTTGTATGTCTGTTATATGTAGTGATGTGTACAGAACCTCATAATTAGTTGCAAAGGACACTCTGTGTAGTAATGAATTGATGAGAATGAGCTACATGGCAGAAGCATGCTGCATTTTGGGACTGTAGGTGTTGTGGCAGATCCTTGGTTACGACACCTGGATAATTGCTAATGACGGGCTGTGTATTCCTGAGCTGCTGTACGCCCACGGCTGTGGGCCCTACAAAGAGACCTTTGTGGATGCAAGCATGGCCTCCTGCTGCTCTGCTGCCAGCACACCGTGATCACTGAGCCCACATTTCAGAGAGCGTTAACCCACTCTCACATTGAGCAAGAAGCCAGGAGACCTCACACTGAGCATGCAGAGAGCAGCCTTGCACACAAGGCTCTGAAGTCTAAGTTTGCTGCAAGCTCACGGTCCATCGTTGGAAACAGATGAAGTGGATCTGTCTGCTCACAGGTGAAGTGATAAACTAGAGGCAGCGCTGCCCACAGCTGCAAGTAAATGTCAGCTTTTCCGTACCACCTCTGTGCCTTGCCCAAGTTGTGTGTACAAGAGACTGAGCTTGTTTCTTCTGTGCTTCACTTCCAGGTGGCACAGTCTCATCCTGGGTGGGATGAGAAGTAACCAAGGCTTACAGAAAGGTGAGTTTAAATGAGAGCTGCGTGCAAAACGATTGCCGTGCCTGGTCTTTTCAGTCCATGTTTTCAACAAGTGGTTTGATTTTCAGATGTTCCGAGTGAATATCTTGTGTCTACACAGGGAACTGCAGTGTATTCTGCTGCTGAAAAACAAGATATAGACATCTGCGTGTGTGTATATATATACACACACACTGACTTCACGGTCTAATTTCCTGCTTCCAGGTACAAATATTTTGACTCGTGTCTCCTGTATCCACATATCCCGTGACATGTATCCATGTAGCATATGTACTCGAAATAAACACATGGTGCTACTCATAGCCCCAGGTGTTGTTTCCTACACACTAGGCACTATTAGCCGTGCTGTAGGTAGTGCCAGTCCAAAGCCCACAGCATCTTTGCACCTGTGCTGCAGTGACCACTCGTAGCTAGGCTGAGGATGGCCACCACACCACCTGACAGCCAGAAGACCACAGATATGCAGCCAGTGTTGGTAAGACCAACCTGGTCCTTTACCAGGGAGACAGAAGCAGCTGTCTGTTGTGCCTCACCTACCCCAGGAACAAGGCTTACAACGCACTAGGCTTCTGCAGCAACAGAGATTGGAGGGGGAGCATCAATGAGTGCAAAATGAAATCCATTAAGTAGCTATAAATCAACAACATTCACCGAGAAAAGTGAAGCAGCGTCATGACACTCCACACCCCTCTGCCTCCCCTCAGTCAGACAGAGCAAAACTGGTCAGAACAAGTTAATTTGTCTGAACAAGTCAGCCAGGGCACAGAAACCTGTTGCACAGGCTTTCTTCTCATCCCAGAGGCACATCAGATTCTGTGAAACAAAGGCCTTACTCTCCAATGCTGTGCAGCCCCTGTTTTTCTGGATGGTATGAAAATCTGCCAAATAAAGGAACCAGACCTTTGTGTACAAAGAGCACGAATTTAGCTCACGTATTTTAAAATACAATCCAAAATGTCCTGCAAACAATAAGGTATTTGCATAACTAGCAGTTAAAATAGCACTTTCAAGAATTATCTCCGTGTAGAATGTACATCCTTAGGTCAGGCCCGTGTGTATTCACACCAAGTTGTACAGAAACATTGGACAAGCTGTAATAATTCTCTGCTCTGAAAGGTTCAAGCCAGTCGGTGCCATTTTCTTCATTATCACCTATTTCATTCCTACTCAAACTCAGAAAAATCTGTATGAAAATGAAGCAAGCCATCTAAAAATGGCTTCAACCGTTATCTCAAATTCTTTTTTATTTAAATGCAAGCCGTAATCCAAGAGTTACCACCATACATGGATTAGGTTATGGAAAAACATATTTCAATCGAACATACAGTTTTAAAGCACTTAGCTGTTCAGCAAATTGACTGAACAATACAAAGCATGTTAAAAAAAAAAAAAACAGAGAGGGAAAGCATAGCAATATGGAGGTAAGGGAAGTGATGTAAGTCCTTCCCTTACACAAGCTCAAGTTGCAGGTTAGAGCAAGAAAGCCGAGAATTTAAGAAGTTGATATAAGACAGTGTTAGCAGTTCTTAAAATATCCATCAGGTTTTGTTGTAAATTAAAAAGTCAGATTCCCGTTTGTGTGGACATTAAAGGAAATTTTGTAACCAGGTTTTCAAGAATGAGCTTCACACTATATTTTGTGATTACTCAAGATGGATGATGGTTTCACAGGAGTATCTCCCCACCAGCAGTGAAACGATTTAGTCCCTTTCTCCTCCAATGATAAGGTCTCATGCTTTTAGGACTGATTCTCAATTGTACTTAGGAGAAAAGAAAGTGAAATTCTAGGTCAGCTGTAAGCACCTTGTTGAAAATGGTGATTTATAACAGTGGCAGCATGGGAAACTAAGGAGCAGCAAGTCAGCTTCCTTCCCGCTCCAGACTTTTCAGTAGCTTCTATTGTGTTTTGTTTATGGAATTAACCCTTGAGAACAGTGAAAACAGGGAGGGTTTTGGAACATAACTCGCATTAAATAACTGAGCAACAGTGTGGCTGACTTGTGCTTGGCCTGTGAGCCGTTGCCTCCTGCATTGTTGGATATGGAGCTGCTGCGTAAGCCCTTCATGCCCCGTCATTCTGTGTGGAGTACATTTTCTCAGTTGGAGGGACAGTCTCCGTGTATTTACTCTGCAGCTTCACCTGGACAATGCAGTAATAACCACATGCATGCACATATCCCCTATTTTTAAATATACCTTTTAAACCATGAAGTGCACTTTGTAACTTCTTGATACCTGAATAAATGCAGTCATTTTAGGTCTCGAAGTTTCTTATAAAACCCAAGCTCAGGAACATACTGTATTATTACCCTGATCATATCAATACATTAATATCCTGCCTTCTGCCATCTCAAATATTTTTTATTTGGTCTTTGGAGGCATTTTATTATAAACCTGACTCATCAAATAAAAAGTGATCCTCCCCATGTACCCTTCAAAACTCCTCACATTCTTTTAAAAGAAGTTCAAGCACGATCTAAAGGGCTTTGCTTTTTGAAATATATAGCAGAATTATGTATGGTGCCTTATTTTAATTAGAGAACCTACTGTCTATTATAGATCTTAAAGATATGCAAAATGATTTGAAATAGTAATGCTTTACCACATATTATCACTCAAATTGTAAATTACTAGTTACATCGCAAGAGATAAATGAGGAAATATTCCCAGTCAAAATAAATCACATGGGACAAATGATTGTACCTTTTAGAGAGTTGAATAGAATTATTTCTTTTTTAAAATTTTATTTTATTCTTGTACATGGACATATTCTACATATTACAAAGCAGACATGTTAGGGACAAGTAAGTGATGTAATTCTTTGATGTCTGATTTAAGCAGGCATACCTAATTCCTCAAATAGCTTGCATTATGCAGTAAATCTACTTTAAGGGACTGCTATTTAAAACAGGAAAAAAACAACAGATTCTTTAAATTTCACATTGAACCCAGTATACAATTTCCAGCAAGACGAACCTCACTGCTAATAGGCACCTTCAGACATTCACAGGCATCAGGACTGAGTTAGAGGATGGGCAAGTTGGCAAGCTGTGAAATAAAAAGTTACCAAAGTTAACTGGTTCTTTGCCAGCTAGAGAGCGGTCCACAACTTTGTCCTTGCTAAGATAAGAGTGTGTATATATATATATATATATATATATATATGTATGTATGATATGAAAGCTTGCAGCTATTTGATGCAGTTGTCCAGAATCTTTATTTTAAAGCTTGTGTATGTCTAAAGCTGAATAAAGACTTTCTCCTGGGCATGTATTTTGAATGGACTACCGACTGCACAAGTAAAGTTCTCATAGTTCCTTGAAGAGCCCAAAATTTAGCAAATATTAGACCTTAGTCCTAGGTGCAGACATATCCTCCCTCTCTCCAGTTCCAAAGATAAACCTAGGAGACCAGAACAGAATAGCTCCAAGGAATTTTCATTTCTTTGGGGCAATAAGGAAGACTCCATCTCCTGAAGTAATTAAGGAATAAATCCTGATGGAAATCTTTTATTTTTGCAATTTTTTTTTCCCTCTTTCTTCACCATGCCGCCAAAAACAAAGAAGAAAAGAATACTAGAGGATAAGAGGAAAATATCCCACAGAAGCTGGAAAGCAAGTGATGCCACATGATGATTTCAAGAAAAACGCTTAATATTATAATCACATCAATCCATGAAAATAAGAATGGTAAATGTTTATTTCATGAAGTTTAATGAAATGTCAAAAATATCGATCTACAAGGGATGCTCCAAAAGTAGTGCCTCCTATTTTATGATTTTGTCCCACCACATTGGAGGCAGATGTTGGTGATGCTGGCAGTAAAGGTTGAACCTTCCCACCAATTTTCCTTTACATTTTGTTGCCATGTGTTCTGTTGCCATGTGACAGATGGCAGCAGTGAGAGACTCTGACAAAGTGGTGTCTGACATGGAGCACGTATGAAGCAAATGTGAGTCATTGGATTCCTCCATGTGGAAATAATGGTGCTGCTGGCATTCACTGATGCTTGGTGAACGTTGTTGAGGACCACATAGTGGACGTGAACACAGTGAGACAGCGAGTGGTGTGTTTCAGCAGTGGTGACAGTGACATGAAAGCCAAGCCATGTTCCAGAAAGCCATTCACACCTGTCACATCCCACAATGATCAAGTGTCTTGACCAGTTATAATAATGGTCACTACGCTGAAAAATTGTGTTTTGCAGCTGTGAATTTGCTCCGACAAATAGTGTTATTGTATTCTGCGTGTATTGTAGTTTCCATGGAAATAAATAGGAAGCATTACTTTTAGAACCACATATATACTTCCTGGGCAAAATTGTAGCTTCCTTATATATTCAAGGGATCTGTGAATACAGATCTTTACTCTTGTGCTCAGCAGTAAAACTTGTTTTCAGAAGACATTCTGCTGTAGAAAATTAAGTGAGAAGGAAGCTGAAGTCAGAGTAAGAGTGAACACTGTATCGTAGAAGAGAATTTGTGAAACAACAAAGTATTTATTTTCATGCTTTTATTTTGGAAATATTCATATTAACAGAGGGCAAAACCAACAACTGAACTGGTTCTTAACTGTCCTACTACTTGTTTTATCATCTACACTTGTCATTTCTCTGACATCGCATGTCAATTAAGAATGATAGTCATTTCTGATGGAGAGGAATAATTTGTAACAGCAGCAAAGTCTTAAATACCATATTAAAAGAATCAAAACTCATAAGGTACCAGATGTTCATCAGTAGGCTCCCTGTGTAGTGAAACAGGATCTCATTATAAAATCAGGAAGTATGTAAATAATCCCAAAATGGTGGAAAATGTAATAAAGATAGCTCATCAACAGACCGAAAGGAGTAGGAGTAATATTATGAAAATTAGGCTCACAGTTCTACATCAAAGAATCTTGCAAAGCCAAATCGGAGGAAGGATTCATTACTATCTGCAATTCATATCATTACTTACATCCCCACCATTACCCTTAAGAAACATTGCAGCATCCTACTGTTAATTCTTGACAATTCATACTTGTGGGGCTGAGCCCTCCTGTTTTGATATTCATGTATTAGAGAGCAAAGTCTCAATAATGTCAATAATAATAATAATTATTATTATAAAACAGCTACAAGTGCAAGACTCATCTCTGGGATCTTTTATTAAAGGCAGAGATTGTCTCTGCCTGGAACATTTACTGCATTTGATCTATTATCAAATGTCATCTAGCTCAACTATAATTCAGAATCATTTGTTAAAAACTCACTAAGGAGTAGATTCAAACAACTCCTAACAGCTATGAGAAACTTGTTCCAATATTAACTGTAAAGGGTGGGCAAGAACACCTCTTTCCACGGTGTCGCAAAGGGAGGAAATCTTCACACATACATTCTTACATCAAGACAGATTGTTTCTGTATCTTGGCAGCCATCTTCTTTGGTTCTTTGGTTCTGTTCTCAGCTCACCAGCAAAAGATGAGGGTGACCATGAAGCCACTGTGATGGCTCCCAAAGCAAGATATTGGGAAATCATCTGAAAAATTTGTAAAATTCTAAAACAAACTCAACAGATAAAACATATATATTCAAAGGCAGGCAGGCAAGAAAATGGGGCAAATGAAAAATAATAAAATGACATCTAATTAAAACAGTTTGTACATGACATCCAGTATAGTATCTTTAGTTAACTTGAAAGTGGACTTCTTACAAAAAGAAAAGATGAACCTTCACTTCATAAAGGTTGAGGAGTAGAGGATATAGATACACGATTTGAACAGACTGATTTTTGGCTCAGAAGCATGCATCCAGCTTAGAAGGCTTCTTGAATCATAGGATTTAGGCAGAGGATTTAGCACGTATCTACAATTGGTAGAAAGCAGCCCCTCCCCAGACATTCAGCCATTAAAACAGGAAATCAAGCTGCACGGCTCACTGTGAAAGAGATCAAGAAGAACATCAAAATTAGTAATTAACACTGAAAGCACCTAGGTGTATGCAGACTGGGTTTGCCTACAGACAAAGCCTGACTTTTCAGAGATTCGAATTAACCTCTTCTAAAGGTCTTAATATTCATCAGAAAGAATAGAGACTCTTTTTTATTATTATTTTTAACAAAGAAATGCAGCCACAATTGTCTACTGAAATATCTATTTGCTGAAAGATAATCAAAACACATACAGCCATATACCAGAAGATTAGAATTACGCCTTTTAGCTCACAGGTATGTCCAACTTGCTGAAGGTCGCTAGCCCAAATTATCACAGAGAAAGGTTCTATCTACACTGGAATATTTGACTGTTTCTATAGGAACAGTTATACCACTATACATTTTATAGTGATATTGTTAAATCAATATGCAGGCGTTAAAAGGATATCAATCTTTGCGTAGCTGTGATTGCTCTAGATTAAAAGAAGCCTTTTTACTTCAGTTAACGCTTCTTCCAAAGGAACATTCTACGAACCAAAGAAAATATTCCAGCTTTACAAAACACATCGTGTTGGTATAAAAATCACTGTATAAATTGACATGTTAGCACATGCAGTTTTTTTTTCCATGTGAAAAGGTCCTACATAAATTCCCTTGAAGGAGAAATGAAACAAGTCATGCAGTAAAGGGCAAAGAGAAACAGGTAAATTGAGGAAGAGGAAAGAAGAAAATAAGGAGAAGTCACTGTTGAACGTTTTTGTGCTGATGTTTGGTATGAACAAGACTATTTGAGAGCCACCCTTATCTGCTTGATTTATTAGTGATGTGAAAGAGAGTGACTAGGAAAATGTAAATGTCCATAAATGACTTAGATTAATGCATGTGTAGGGAGCCCTAAACATTTTAATTATGCATCTCATTCTGCACAATTAAAGGTCTAAAAGTACCTTTGGAGGTTGTCCAATTTAGAGCGCTACCCCAAGGCAGGCAGACAGAAATCTTTTTCACTTCTCATATTTATTCATCTAAACCTTTTCCTAAAGGTATATTACAGATTTATGTCCATATTCCTAAATGCATTAGATCTCACCTTTTTTTTTATTTAATTCTAAACTTTTTAAATCTGTTATTATTATACCAGAACAAAATCAAAATCAAAATCAAAATAAATATAAATAATATGAGAAGTAAAACCTTTATTCCTCCATCAAGCTTAATGTGATAAATCCCCTTTTTCTGCAAGTATATGGTAAGGATATTATTAAAAGTGAAATGAGTGTACTTGCTAGTTGACTTTTTTAGATAGGTTGACCACAACTCACAATTCAGACCAAAGATTATGCTACCAGAGTATTTACTGTTAATACTAGAACTTACTGAACACAGGAAACCATCAGCCCAAAAGAAACTTTGAAATCTATTTGATACAAAAGGCAGAGAAGCAATGGAGTCCAGAAAACACTAGTAAAATTGTTTAGAAGCACAGAAGATATACATATGGGAATGTATACTGATAATTAAGTCCATATAATATGCAGAGAATTATAACTGGAAATGTGATCAAAGTTTAATTTGGTAAATGGAACAGAGAGACTAAGGACTCATATCTCTCCTGTTTTCTTTAATGTGAAAGGGGAAGGAAATAATGAATGTATGGATCTCAGATCATTATTAACTAGTATTTTTGTAGCCAAGATATTCTATGGATGTAGGAGAAACAAAATTTACAGCAGGAAGGAAGTCTTTTTAAGCCAGCGAATGTTGCTACCTAACTAATTAACTAACAAACTAACTAACTAAATAATGTTAAGGCACATAAGACTATTCCAGTTGGTTTTAAACATGTGTCTAAAAGCTTGTCTGGCTTTTCCGGTTATACCAGTTCATCTAATCAAAGATCCCACCTTTCTTACTGTGCTTTCCAATCAGCTTCCTATCACCTACAGGTACAATAGTCTCAATTTGAATATTTCTTACAGGACAGTGATACCGGTGCTTTAGGATTTATGATCACAACATAGTGCTATTGGTAAAACTATTTATTTCTGTGCAGCATTTGGTATGGCTCTCTGAAACAAGATAGGAGATGACATTACAGATCAGTCTTCTTACTTTTTACAGCACATTGTGTTTAGTGACTAGAGAAGCAACCTTTCCTTCTAATCATACTTCTAACAATTCCAAAGTCGGTAGTCACTGAAAAAAAAAAAAATACCCAGACAATTCTGTCATTTATAACAGCTCACTTTATGGAAAATGAAAATACCAGTTTGTTTCATGCTTATCCCAGTACAGCACTCTTTTTCTCCTCACCTCCTTTCCCATACACTTCAACTCATTCAGTAAGTCCATTAAGAAAAGATTGATGACAGCCATCTGAAGCTGCATCTCCGTGACTAGTATCCAGCTTCAGCTGTCACTTTACTCCTCCGTGGGTATCACTCTGGTGAGTGGCTGTGTATTGTTTATTTATGGTGTTGTGACTGGCCTTGTTCACAAAACCTCGGTATTAATTAAAGCAACATATCACTCTTTGGAATGTTTTCAATATTCAGTTTATTACCTAATTTAAAATAATCTAAAAATCTCAGACATATGAAACTGTTAATACTCTAAAATACGTGCAAATATCAATGGGATATAAGTGTTTTCTGAATATCAGTAAGAAATAAAAATTATGTTGATGATTTGATGGAAAACAATAATGCTTCTAAATTTACTGCAAGGAATAAATGTGCCTCATGAATGAATGATGAAGGAGTTAATTCATTTCATTATGTACGAAAAAGAAGAAAACCAGATTTGAATCCTGCCAAAGCAATTACAGTTGGAGAGAACTGATGGCTTAAAGCTAGTGCAGAAAAAGTGGCATAAAAGGAAAAAATGCTACATTACGTCTTCTGTAGTAAAAAAAAATAAGAAATGTTTTCCTGATAAATTCCTTGCATAAAAGTCTTTGTTAGCAAATACAGAAAATCATTTTGAATACTTAATTCTTGATAACAGTCTTTTGAAAAACTTCCTAAGAAGTCCACCAGATGTCTTGAGAAGTCAGTATAAGTATTTCCATCTTTTGATGTTACGTATTACAAATTTTAAGCAGAATTGTGTTTAATAGTAGTTAACATTAATCAAATCCAGGACAAGATACAAAAGTGGGAAATGAAATCCATGATGATGCACAGACTTTGAGGGCTTATGAGTGGCTGTAATCTTTGTAATAAATGCTAGTATGGGGTGAAATGATCAGCAATACCACTTTTTTCACATCAAAGGGAGAAAGTGCTCGTTTACTCCCTTGCATGCTGTGAAATATGACAAAGGTAAACCAGTGAATTACAAAAAAAAAATAAATTAAAAGTACTTAAAGAATAATGTAAATAAACTATTTAATATTGCAGTTTTATCTAGAGATAAAATCCAGTTCTATGGAATATGGAGAGGTCACGATCAACTAGAAGCTGGCAAATATTGTCCCAGTATTCAAGGACAAAAAAGAAGACCTTGGTAATTAGAGGCCTGCCAGTCTCACTTCAGTGCCTGGAAAAATTATGGACAAGATTAGTCCAAGAGTTTCAAGAAAAACATTTGGAAGACAATATAGTCATTGGTGATAGAATACATAAGGGAAAAGTGCCATTTTACTAATTCAATTTCCTTTTATTGTTAAGGTTCCCTATCTAGTTGATGAAGAGAAGTCATGTTTTTCATGGAGTCCTTCTGGACAAGATTCCCAGCATACAGCTAGACAAAAACATAATGCAATGGATGAAAAATCTGCCAATGGATCAGGCTCAAAGAGTTACGGCAAACACAGGTAAATCAGCCTGGTGACCAGCCATCAGTGGGGCTCCACAGGGCTCTAATTTAGGGCCGCTTCTCTTGAACATTTTCATAAATTACTTCCGTGGAAAACTTGAAAGGATGCTGAGTAGGTTTGCAGACAACACTAAACTGGGAAGAACTGTCAACACCTCAAAGGTAGAGAAACCTTGCAGAGAGGTCTTGACCAATTACAGAGGGCTAAGCAATCACCAGCCACTCTAGGTGGGATGGGGCAATCCTGATGATATGTACAGACTGGGGGATGTGAGGCTAGAGGTTGGCCCTGTTGAAAGGGATCTGTGGATTCTGGCTGATGGCAAGCTGAATGTGAGACAGCAGTGCGACCTGGCAGCCCAAAGGGCCATACGTGGGGTGCACCAGGCCCAGCACAGCCAGCCAGACAGGGGGAGAGGCTGTCCCCTCTGCTCTGCCCTGCGCAGCCTCACCTCCAGCACTGTGTGTGTTGGGTGCCACAGTATAGGAAGGACATAAAACTGTGAGTGTGTGCCCAAAGGAGGGCTACAAAGATGCTAACGGGTCTGAGGGCACAATGAATGAGGAGTGGCTGAGTTTGCTCAGCCCAGAGCAGAGACATGTTATTTTACAAAATTTAGGGGCAGGTTGTTATAGCAGTGGTATTGATTCATGGCTCAACCCAGCAATCATAGTCTATGAAGAATGTTTAAAATGAACACATGAAACTTGAATCAACTTGTTATCTGAAATACCCAAGTATGGAAAGGTTGCTTTTATAAAGAAATTATTGCTTGTCTCACAATCTCCATAGTCTGATGAAGATGCTCAAATTTCATATATGGCTAGAGGACATACATTGGTCTCACTCTTCACTGCACGCTACAGTGGCAAGTATTCACATGAGCTGCTGTATCTCCTGTGCAAGGCGGCTTTGTTAAGCCCTTGAAGACGTGACAAATCAAAACTTCCTTAAACTGTGCACATTTGCAAACCTATTGAACTAGTGTCTAAGTTTAGGGGAAAGTGGGCTCATGCAGTTGGTAGGTTTCACACAGGAAATACCTGTGTTAGCTGAGGTAGTAAATAGGAAAGAAATTCAAGCACATAATTTGAGTAGCAAAATTTCAAGCAATTGCTTCCTGAGATTCAACATTCATTAAGAAGTACTGATCATTTAAATTTTAGTGTTTAGATGAGAAGAAATTCTTAGTAAATGAGTTGAAATGGGTATCTGTACGGCGTGTTACTTGATCTGGATCCAGCTGCTATCCTGTTAGAAATTTACTGTCCAAAATATTTTACAACTCTCATCAGTATGAAGGAAGCTTCTGGTGAAATCTTAGGGCTGTACACGAATAACAGTGATGGCAGGAATGATTAGATGTAGCCTTTTTACCTGCCTAAGGATTATTTTGGGTTATTAATCTGCACCAATAATTTTAGCAGAATGTAAAGATAGTCTGTGTTTTACAAGTATGCCAAGGCCCAGAAGTTTGTGGGCATTTCCTGGGAGTGCTGCCAACTCAATACAGCTCTTGTCCCCATTATCTGCTCCTCATCTCTGAGAACTGGGAGGCAGCAATACACTGTAAGCCATACCGAGCATCTGATCTGTAAACCTGCCTCATGTACAAATCAAGAAGCCCTTTATCTATTCCAGAATGAGAGCATACACAGATAACATCTTCGGTCTTATGTACTGACAAAGGGGCTAAGAACTGGAAAGACATGGGAGCTGAAGCCCATCTGCATTTCTATCTTCAGAAACAGCAGCTGAGCCTCCGGAGGGAATGTGGAGCACCAAACAACTTTTCAGGTTCTGAATGGTCTGCCAGTTGCTGAACATCTTTAGAAGCAACTGGCTGTAACTGGAGTTAGCATGCCAATTGCAGTATGTGCTGGATACCTTTCAGGGAGAATATCAAAAACTTGTCACTGTTGTGCCCAAGGGTTCCATTCTTATTAGCCAGTTCAATTGAAAATAAGAAACGGCGACTACCAGTGAAATTAGCTGCTAAATAGAAAAGAGAAGAAAAGCGAGCACGTGAGGAGTAAAATGCTGGCAAGCAGTTGCATTTTGCTCAATTAGCTTACTGTGATATACTGGAGAAAAAGAGATACACCAAGCAGGAAGGAAAATAAGAGGGGGTTTGTCTTCTGATTGAAAAATTGGAGAGGACATACAAAAATAAAAACAATTTATTTACTGTTCTCTGCCCAGTGAACATTGCTGCAGCTGCTGCTTTTCTGCTGCTGAAAGCCAAGTGCCTGCCCAGGCATGGCAAGGAATTCGACCTTCTCAGTATGAATAAAGGAAACACTAGGAAACTTTGTTCCACATTGGTCAGTTCCTTCCCACTGCAGCAGCTCCTGGAAGAAGCCAAACTTCTGGAAGATAGCAATTCATGACCATACACCCTCACAAAATTCACTGAGATAAATCAATGTCAGAATAACATCTGTTATTCTGTTGCTACTGCCTGGTGAACAGTATAACCAACTAGGATGACAGTTTTGACTGGTTGTTACAAAGGCATAATGAATTCTCACCTAGAAACTGACCTCCCTAAATAAAGCCATTCGCTTACTGGTCTGAGCATGTCCCATTTTATGCATAGAGACCATAAGCAATAGTGAAATAACTATAGCAGGAAGCGAAGAATGTGCTAAAATAACCAACCTGAGACAAAACCTTGATAAAAACAAGGCAAGGGAGAAATCATTATACGTGTATACTGGCAGTGGTGAGGAACCAGCTATGGGTCTCAAGAGGCCTCCTCGGGAGTTTGAAAGCCTTTTCTGAGCAAATCCATTATCTCCAAATGAAACAAATCCTAGGGATCTGTTTGTATGCTCATTAGTCTAGTTAAAAACGCTTGCCTCACTGCGGCAGAACAACCTTCACTCGTACCTCAGCTGAAAATCCTGTGTTTTGAAAATGGCTCTATTGAACTCTAAAGTGAACCTGGAAAATCTTGAGGTCCAATTGTAAATCTCACCTAACTTACACTCTTGGCCATTCAAAGCAGTGAAGTCAGCAGGCACTGGATGTGTTTGGGGGACTAGCAATCTACGAAGAATTCAGTCCTATAAAACCAACAAATTTAGTAGGTTCACTGGTCCCTATGAAAACTAATTCCCTAGGACCATGTGCAAAAGTATTATAAATATATATGCATATTTTTTGAATTGTCAGTTTTTAAATGGCTCAAACTGCAGCTTGGTTCTGTGCACAGAAAAGGATTTGGTTTGTTTGTTGCATAAGCGGTTACTCAGATTTCTTCAGTCCCTGTTAGAAGATACTGATTGACAGAAGTGATACAGACACAGGCATCCAACACGCTTTCCAATCTGGGCTACTCTAAACCAGCATGCTGATGAAGCTACATGAATACAAGTACACAAGCAGAGAACTGATTAAAATGCTCTCTTCTGGAAGATACTTGGTCAAAATTGCTCACTGTTACAGTTTATCCAAATTGGTGGAGCTTGATTTCTTAACTTAAGACTTATGAAGACTTGCGACGGGATGGTTTTCCTTCAGAGGATTAACATGTGAGTTGGTAGAAGATGGAATTCAGCAAGAAGAGGACAGTGTTGAATTTTAATTGGAGCTTCTTTTCATGAAATGCTGTTAAAGCTGAAGAAACACTGAGTAGACATATTTAACTCCTCATCAATTAAGATGAACACATGTACTGTTGCCAGTCTCTTTATTCAGGAAAACAAACAAACAAACAAACAACAAACCAAACCTCAGCCAGATCTCTCTTATTTAATTACCTGGTGGCATACCCTAATCAAAACTTAAGACTTTGAAAATTCAGGGATAAACACACTGGTATACAAATGTTATGTGATCAAGAATATACAAATTTACATGTTGCTCCATTGTGAAGTGTACTGCAGGTTGTTCAAATGAAAACTGCTTTACATCAGAACAAGGACCCATGCCACCTTGAGTATAACTGATGAAAAAGGGGGAGCAAAACACCTGTAGAGTCTTTAGCATGCGCTGTCCTACTGACAGGATTTCCAAACGTGACCCAGACAGGCAGTGATCTTACAATGAAAGCACGTGTTGTTTTCAGCCAGTACATTCAATTCTTTTAGCAAGACTCTGAAGCAGTACACACATTTCTACCTAGGAAATCTTGGACATGTATGAAAGTACACTTTGGAAGAGCAGGGTAGCCTAAATGTTAATGATAGTGATTGAAAATCTGAAATTAGACGTGTGTGTCCATTTACATATATGCATACTTCCTTAGGGTAAGAACAAGCATTTTTCCAAGAGGTAGACAGCAAAGGCAATGGAATGACTTGTCTGAGATGCAGCCAAGAGGTTCAGCTGCCTCTAATTGTACAATAATGTAGAATCACGAGTGCTTAAGTGTAAAAAGAAAAAGCAACACTTCATTAGGCTGAGGTTAGTCAACAGATGGCAAGTAGACCACCAATAGTCATTAAAACATCAGACGGGTAGTATAATTTCTACACATAACAGAAGTGTCCTTGACACTGACAAGTCAGTACATGCCATGTAACAGTACAGGGAGCTGGATTTTTATAGAGATACCACATAACTGAAATGGTGAGAATTAAAAAAAAAAAAAACAACAACCAAACTGTGGCTTGGCTATAAATAAAATCGGGATGGTTCACTTTTTTGGTAAATGACATGCAAAAATGCACAAATTGGTCTGTAGGTTACTAAAAACTTGCTTCATTCCCTGCTGAAGATTTGACAGTCACAACCACGTGAGCAGGCAAATCTCTGGCCAGATAAAATTTTCAGCTTAAGTGCACTGAACCTATCCTTTCAGGCATTAAGAGCACTTATGAAATGCTATGCTCTGCTGGGTGCTGGCAGTGCTGCTCTAAGTTGATAAGAAATGGAAGGATGTTAAAGTGTTACCAGCTGAAATAAATGAAAAATATTCTCAAGCACGCTGACGACATATTACACAGATGATAGATAGTTCATCCATTATCAGATACTAAAAAAAAATGGCTCTTCTTCAGAAAAGTAGAAAAACTGATGGAGAGTCAAAAGCAGAAGTTTCAAAAACTCACAACATTGATATAATGAAGTGAGAATTTGGCTCGGTACCTTAGGGAAGGGGTCCACGCAGACTAAACAGTGCTCAAGATGACTGCAGTGCACTTTCAAAAAGGCGCAGAAGCCACTGCAGAAAAGGTGGAGATAACAATCGTAACTGTTAGAAAATGGCTCAGTGCAACTCTGCAGATAACAGAGACGGATCTTGCGCTTGGAGAAAACTTCGGAGTTGACAAATGTTCCTATAACAGAAGCGCAATGTAGATAAGGATGCAGATAGCAACTTGGGGGTGCTACACATTAATAACTTTGGTTGCTTTCCTTAACTGCTGCAAACTTGAAAGAAGCCTTGTCATCCCAAAAACGCAATAGCAACTGGTACTGCGTTCTCTACTACTTTTCACAAGCACTTCTGCATTACAGATTCTTTTGGAACCTGCCAAAAGCCTGCTACAGGAAAATAATATTGACAAGAAACAGTTCTTACACGCTGCCTAGGTTGAAGGGGAAGTTCACATATATTTTCCTTTAAAACGCCCATGCGGAACGCTTGTCCTCACACTGTTACAGTCTATATTTTAGTTTGTAAAATAAAAGTGGGTAGTAAAACTTGTGAACAACCATGAGAAGCGAACTGCACTGTGAAAAAAGTGGCTGTTGGCTTTTTTTCCTTCCCATAATTGAAGGCTTTTTTGATTCTGAGCGATGAGACAACTGTGCCTGACCACCCAGACAGATTAGTGTTATCTCCTGTCTGATGCCCATCCAAATGAAGGAGCTCCTAGTGTACTTCTCCTGAAAGCTTGTAAATATCAGCAATTTAAAATCAAGCTGTTGCTCTTCTTTTTTTTTATTGCCTTACAAGGCAACCTTTTCCATTAAGTGGACAGCAAACGGTGAAGGAAAATAATGTGAGCAATATCCAGCTTGCATATTCCTTTAAGGATAAAACGTGAGGTGACATGTGGCAGTTCTCAGCCTGGATACTGTGCATGCTTCTTTCTTCACAAGAGAGCTCTTTGCCTGGAATAAAGCTCTTTGTGCATTGACACAGTGGTTTTAGAATGACTGTTCAACCCAAGTAAGACACCACACATGAAAAATAAAGGACATACAAAAGAAGCAATACTTTTTGTACAGTTTTTATCTTTCACAGGTGTAAATCTTTATGAACAATTTACTTTCATAAAATCAAATGCCTTTATGTATGTATGCATACATTCACAAAATAGAGACTATTTCAACTTATTTAGATTTTAGAAAACCTGGTAAGCGATTAAATAAAAACGTTTCTCAGCCTTAGCAATGTTGATACTTAGCAGGTCACAGTGCCCTTAAAATATTTTATTCAATAAGAGCATTTTTCCTCTAATTGGTGCAAAAACGCTTGTAGACTGACAAAAACTGAGAGAAGCCAGTAGGAGCTGAGGGTGGAGAATGAGGCCATTTGCTAATGCCAGACTTCCAGTGTATGCCAACTCGCACATCTTCTCCACATGCCATGTTCTCCACATAGACAATTCATAATCTCCCTCAGGTTCCTGGGAAGTTTTAAGCCTAAAATTATCAAGAAAAACTGGACTAAGAAAGTTGATTCCCTAAAGTCACAATATTAATATCTGTGCATGAAATCCTTATTTAATTACAACTGTTTAGTAACTCAATCAGAATACTATTTTCTTATCTTAATTGCTTTATCCACCAGTAAATGTTGTACCATGGACATGGTGCAGGTGAAGTATGTAAATTTCAGCCACTTGATCTCAATCGATGCGTGAAACAAAATCCTTGGACCTGGGAACCGTGGCGCATAATAGCAGTCTTAATTTAAATTCTGAAAACAAATAACTGTGAGCACCACCTTGCTCTCAAGCCACTAAGAGCTTGAATTATAGAATTTCCAGGAGATGTGTTTTCTATTTACTCTTTTCATTCACCGTTCCCATTTCCTCCCATTCTCTTGTTCTGTGCTGGTGTAAAATATTTAATTCTGGCTCCCAGGTCTGCTTGCTTAGGAGCAGGAGCACTTATTCCTGTTGGTTTCTGCTCGGTGGTTGCTGCTAGGCCAGCTAGAAAGGAATTCACGTTGCAACAGCTTCTGCCAGCGGGATGCTAATTTGAAACATTTTCCTGCGCCCATTGACTGAAAAAAAAGAACATAAAAAAATTCTTTTCACTCAAACTAATCTCATCTCTGTAGGAGAAATTAGGGGAAGGGTGGTTGCACGAAAGCTTTTTCAGCAAGACGTACAACCTCAACACGAACCTTGGGAAAACAACTTCCACATCACCTGACTGCGATAAACTAACACAGCCGCATTTTCTCTTGAAGTTACCTTTGATTTTAACACCGATCAAAGGCTGGGGCCACTAATTCTTGAAGCCACATGACTTTCAACCGGGCTCTGCGATGTTTCTTACGATTTACTACAAGCATTTGAGAACGGTTCTTCAGCTTTACGGGCTCCTGAAGGCGCTCAGCAGCTTTCTTCAGCGCTCTTCCTCCAACCTCTCCTTTAGATAACTTTATTCCGGCAGTTCAACGCGAGAACCACGGCAGCGCCAGGACGCATCTGGTAGCTCTACAGCAGAGGCGCTGTGTGAGGAGGGGGAAGCTGGAAGCGGTTAAAAATAAGAGAGTGACATCATGCAGCCCCCAGACCCCGCCTGGCTCTCGGCGGCCGCCGGGACGCACCGCAGCCCCCGCTCGGCCGCAGCCAATAGGGAGCGGTGTCGGCGGGAGCACAACCGCGGTGCCGCCCCCTCCCGAGCAGCGCCGGACGCAGCCGGAGATTCCCGAGCCTTCCCCCCCCTCCAACGCTCGCCGCCCTTGTTCCTCGGGCGGGGTCGCGCTTCCTCTCCCGGTTCCCCTCCCAGGCAAGATGGAGGACGGCAGCTGCTGCCACCACCGGCACCGCCGTGGCTAGCGCAGCCGCTGCGAGGAGGGGGAAAAAAAAAGAGGCTGGGAGCATCCCTTTCTCCTCCCCCCAGCACCGCGCTGCGCTGACTGCTGGCCCTCCCCACGCCGTCCTCCTCCTCCTCCTCCTCCTCCTCCTCCCGCAATTGTCTGCGCCCCGGCTCGCTGCATGCACACGCCGCCTCCTAGGTGGCTGCGGGGGGTGGGCGCTCCCGGCGCTGCCATTCCGCGCATACCTTCATGTCCGTGCGGCCGGCGGCAGCCGCCCCCGCCGCGCATCGCTCGCCCGCTCCGCTCCGGCTGCCGCCCTGAGAGCCGCGCCCGCGCCGAGGTGAAGGCGGCGGCGGCCGCGCAGGGCAGCGGGGCGGCGCGGGTGGCGGCGGCGGCTCTGAGCCGGAGGAAGCTCCGCCGCACGCCGCAGCCATGAGCGGCGCCGCCACCGCCGCCTCCACCGCCGGCACGGCCGGCAGCGGCGCGGGGGAAGGGGCCGACGAGGCGGCCAAGGACTCGGCGGACATCGCGGCGTTCTTCCGATCCGGTGAGCGAGCGGGGCGGCGGCGAGGGAGGGAGGGAAGCGGCTTTGTCAGGTGCCCAGGTGGCAGCCGCGTGCTGCCCCGAGGCGGTGCCGCCGGTGACAGGTGCGGCTCGGTGCTGGTGCGCGGGGGCCGAGGCGGCGGCGTGCCGCAGGGCTGCGGGCTCGAGGGAGGCGACGCGGCTTTCAGAGGCGGCGGGAGGTGGTGGTGGAGGTGGAGGGGGGGGGACCGAGCGAGGCGCTCCGGGGCTCCCTGCCCGAGCCCTGGGGAGGCCCTCCCGCCGCTGATAGACCGCCGGCATCAAACATGGAGGCCGCCGCCTCGCCCGGTGCTCGGCACGGCACGCAGCCGTCCTGAGAGAGGGAGGAGGGAAGGAGGAGGGGGCTGCCCGCACGGCGTGCCCGGTAATGGCGGCTCCGGGCACCCCCCGGGCGGGGCGGGAGGGCCGGGCCGGGCCGGGAGCTCGCTGCCTTCGGCTGCCTAAAAAGGAACGGCGTGCGGGGAAAATGCAGACTCACCGCCGGGAGATGGGGGGGGGGGGGGGGGGGAGGGAGATGGGGAATCGCCGCCTCGGCGTGCGAGAATAAAAGATGACGGCTGTAATAGTAACGAGAATAATAAAAGCCGCGTTCGTGTGGTTTTTAAGGGAAGTCCGTGACGGAAGTGGGATGCGCAATCAGCGGGCTCGCTTTGAAGGAGGAGGAGGCGCGATGGCAGCAGGGATCCCCGCACTGGGCTCGGGCAGGCGGGCGGAGCAGGGGGACTGAGCCCCCTCGGAAGGCTCTGCGCTTCCACCGGGCCCCGTTTGTTTGGCTGCATCGAGCGTGCACAGAGCTCATTGTTGGCGCTTCGGTCGCGGGGGGGAGGACTGAGCCTTGTCGTTCTGGGGGGAATGACGTTGAGAGCGAAATGATGGGTCCCCGTAGTAGACGTGTGTGTGGTTACGGATGGGTGCGTGACTGTGTAGTAATCCTGCAGTTCTGGGCGACCCTGCCGGCTGCATTAATAGGCGTCCGTGTGTGGGCAGGGGGATGACACAGGCTTGGTGTGCGGGGATGGCTTCTGATGCTGATAGTTTCTGATCGTAGGGAAGTTGCGCCGAGCTTGATCTCGCAGCAACAGAAACTCTTAAAGCGGTAGAAAAAGACCTGTCAGATGCTTACTTAGGAACTCTTAAGGCACGTTTAACAACTGGGATTCTTGGTTTTGTATGGCTGCATGAAACTGATCTGGTTGAGCTGGGCTGTGGCGTACACTGGGAAGTGTTCTGGCGTTTCTGTGGGTGCTTGGGATCGGGAAGAGCTTGCTAAACTCTGCATCCCTCTGTGATCCCCCTCTTCCGCAGGAAAAGGGCCCGTTTTGAGATCTGGGTGCTCCCTTTTGTTCGGGCAGGAGGTACAATTTTTTATTCAGCGCAACACAATGGACGTGGCAATCAATGAACAAGCATAAGGCTTAGTTTGCTGTAGGTGGGAGCATACAAAATATTTTTCTCTTGACAGTACTTACAATGACAAATGCTTCCTTTTTCCTGTCACTTGTAAGAGAATGTCAGCAAAGCTGTAGCAGTTACTTAAAAGAGAAAATGAGTAAGGATGTTACAGTGTTCTCCAGAATCGGGGGGGAGGGAGAAAACCCCACAATATCTGAACAATCAGTTGTAACCTCAGGTTAGTACCTTGCTCAGTTGTACTGCAAGGGGATGTCTGGCTTTCCTCCTTTCCTTTTGTAAGTCTGAGTGTGAAGTAGAAGTAAAGGAGCTTAAGGAATGAAGTTTCAGTGTGTGAAAGGTGTTTAATTAGGATATTGAACGGTGTCTGTGTTCACTTGGAATGTACACGTTTCCAGTTTTTGCTTTGGTTCTGTAAACGCAAACTTGCTCTGAGCTGTAGAAATTGGTTGCAATTGAAACACAAAGGAAGATTACTGAAGAAAGAAGCTGAGTGAGGCAGTAGTATAAAAACAATGTCTTGAATTTTAAATTTAAATCAAATATATTGGAGCTGGAAAAGCTAGAGGCAGCTTGCTTTCTGTTAACTATTATCTAAATCTTATTAATTGAAGCTGAATAGACAAGAACAACCTCGTTAGGTCTGTCACCTTCTTTGTAGCAGGACTGAGAGTAAAACTGCTAAGAAACAGAGTTGGTGCCAAGTGAAGTAATTATGTATTGTCTGGGAAAACACTTTAGGAAGTGCCTTTCTGTCCTATGGGTAAGCTAGAGATTAGAGATAGCAGAGTAAACTGGCAGGATAGTTTTGAGCTGAAGATGCATAGGCAAGCATATGTTTTGGTCTTATTAAAAAGTGCAGTGTTGTGACTAGATTAATAAGATCTCTTACAGTAATTTTTTTTTTTTACAATTCTGTGTAAAATGGGTTGTGGGGACTAAGGGTCTGTAGTGGGTTATTGATTCACATGTTAGGTGTACAAGATTATTCTGCATCAAAGTATAAAGATAAATCCTTTCAAAATGTATCCTAGTGTTCAACTGAAAGTCACGTATGTTCTGAAGAGCTGAAAACAGCGAATGCATGAGCATGCTTTCAGAAAATACGTGGGCAAAATGGAATTAAAAGGCTATCATAAAGGCATGGCTTACAAGGCGGTGAGCATACAGAAAGTTTGGGTTGTTTTTCATTGCTGTTTATAAATCTTTGCATCTTTACAGCTTCAAGTCCTTAATGCTTTGGGAAGGTGATGCTCCGGTCAACCAGCACCTTTGGAATGCATGAATTAGGGCTGCCTGTTAATCATGCTATTGTAACATCATGCTCCAAACTGTTTCTACTAGTTGATGTTAATGAATTCTGCATTTAAGTGTAAAGAATGAAGGTATTTTTCCTACTGTCTTGGCTAGGTAAATGAGATATTGATTGTACATTTGCTTTTAGGTTTTTCTTTGTGGAATGGTGGAGAGAGATCTGAATACCAAAGGATGCAGAGAAGGCAGCTTACTAACATCTCAGTCAACTCTTGGCTAGGTGATATAGAAAATACCTTTATAAGCGACTGTGCTGAGTCTCAGTGGAAACACAAGCAAGTAACTGACTGATAACTCATTGCTGTTTTGCAAAGAAAGTAGATGTAATTATTTCCTGTGCAATAAATTGAGTGCCTTCAGCAACCTGTGTGGTAACTGCAGTCATGTATGAATGGATGGTGCAGTTTTTGAAGCAATTGAGAAGGTTCTGATTGTTACCACCATTTATTTACAACACTTACCACATTTCCAGAAGCAGCAAAGTTTAGATTTTGAGTAAGGGTTGGGGAGCTTTGGGCAAAGACAGAGAAGTCTGAAAAACAAAGGAAAAATAAGATCCTCTGGAAGTCTTGGCAGGAGGATGAATGAATGAGTACTCAAACTTAGCCAGGTAACATCCAAATGTAACTGTCAATCATAATTCAAAACCTGATCAGAGAAAACACGAAGTGTAGAAATGAATCTCCGCTGGTGGCAGCAGTCCTTTATGAGGAGGGGCAGTATGAAGAAGAGGAGGAGGTCTGGGGGAGAATAGCATCCCTGTGTGTCTGTGTTTCACCTCTCCCTGAAGGGAAGTCAAGGATGAAGGTAGTTGCCACCATTGTTTAGAAAAACACTTGCTCTGACTTTGTACACTTCACATTTCCTTCATGTGCTTTTTAATGCAAGCTTCACCTTTGAACTTAGTGTTGAGGTATATGTAGACACTAAAATGCCTCTGTGAATATTTTAGGAAAATGGGGTGCAGAAACCTAGGGTGATTATGGACATGTAGCTGAAGACTTCTGTGAGTACTAGTGACCTGGGAGACTTTTAATCTGCTTAAGGTTTGAGTTCAACCAAGTCTTCCTACTGCAGTCTAGGCAGATAGTTGCTTGATCAGGTGAAACAATATAGGAAGTATGTTTTTTATTATTTATTTATTTATTAAAAATATATAATTGATATTTTTTTCCTCCTGAATAATGCATGTGTGGCTTGCTTAATTTTCACAAAGTGTTTGAATGGTAATGTGAAGATAAAACTCAAACCCAGAAATGTAGGATTGAAGACAGGAACTGTTTTGTTCCTCGTCACCTTGTTTTTTATGCACTCTTGTCTTCTTTGCTTTACCCTGCTTGTGGCAGTGGTTGGGAAAGTTGACAATCTATAGTAGATACTATTAAAAATGCTGCCAAAACAGAGAAAGTCTTCTAGGAAGACAGAGAAAAGAGATTTTGTGATGAAGTATGTGTGCTACTGAAAGGCAACAAACTTCTTCGTGAGTGCTACTAATCAAAAGTATGCTACCTTTTAGATCATGGGCAAAATGGTTCTTATGCTAGGCATCAGATGGAAAAAAAAAAACAAACAATCCATAGAGCAGAACATGGAATGTATGAAGTTGAGGTAGTGCCTTTCTAAGAAGGTTCATCCATCTGCTGATACGTAGTAGCTTACTTACCATGAGTGTAGTCATAGCTGCAGTTGTGTGGGTTACTTGGCATGGCGCATGCACTAGCTACAGAGTAGCAACAAACATCTAATAAAAAGAATAGCAAAACTATAAGCCAAGAGTTGGCGAGCAGCCCTGGTGGTACCCTACACAGAATCTCCACGTTGTGCTTTGCAAGTATTCATTCATGGCCTTACGGCTTTCGGGTGCTGGTGGTACATTTAGGGGTTTTATGAAGTAGTGAGGAGTGTAGATGGTGTAAACTTTGAAGCAGTCAGCAGTTGCTTTTCAATAATGTGCTATTTTGTCCTCCGAGTTTCCTTGGCCATTGAGAAGGTTTAAGCAAAGCAGTTTTCCTGGCATTAGTCCTGAATGATCCAAGCTGAAAAAGAAGTGGGCCCTCTTGTGAAGTTTTGAGTCCAATTCCAGCAACATCCATTTTAATAAGATGTTTGGAGGGCTCTTTTGAAAAAGAGAAATGGAAATGTCACAATTTGATAGCTGCTGATACGTGGTATGCAGTACTGAATAACTACAGAAACAATACAGTGGAGACGTTAGCCTGGGAACGGTGGTTTTGGGTTGACGTTTCTTGGAAAGGAGGACAGAGCATTTCTGTGTGAAATGCAGCAGCTGCTGTGCAACTTTGTTTGGTGTGGAATGGTCAGACTTCTTGGGATACTGAGGGTTAGTAGATGGTGTGTGAGAAAGAAGTCATGAACATTTCTAAGTGGGAATGGAATTACTTGTAACATCTGTGATAGCTGGCAGTTGATGAACTAAATACATATTTGAAGTGGAAGGTAAATGGGAGCTAGGGAAAAGCCAGGCCCGTTCTTGAGAGGTGTGCTTTTGAGCAGTCATAAAGCAGTGAAGTGTGCTTAGAAAGGAGCCGAAAGAAAGACGTTTGGTGCAGCTGAGACTTTCTCTAATTGCAGAGGATGATCACTCTGTATACAAGGAGGCTGGTAAACTTTTAATAAAGAAGTGCCTTCTCCCCACCTAAATGTTCTACAGAAACTGTGAAGCTTCCAACTGAAATTTCAAATGGTTTCTGAAAGTTTTTCAATGTAAAATGATCACGTAAGTAAATAAAATCTAAATGAGGGTAAGAAAAAATTTCTGTACCCCAATGCAAAGATAAAGTATTAAAATAAAAAAAGATAAAGTATTACTATTGCTATACTATTTTTCAATTAAGAAAAGAATTCTAATCTCAACAGATAGGCCTATTTAGATGCAGACTGTTCAGTCAGGATGAAAGTGCACTGGTTTAGCTCTGCAGCTTGAGGAAGGAGATGAGATCACTGTGAAATAGCTGTGAGTGGTCAGCAGAAGTGTTAAAATAGGAAAGACAAACGTTGGAAATGCTTTGGGGGGGATGAGGTGATATTCTTTTGAAAGTGAGTGATGATTTTAATGAGAGCAAAGCAAACCTATTTTCCTTCCTGATGTGAGAAACAAGTGTAATATTAATTATTTAACAAAAGGCTACTGGTCAAAATAAAAATGAAGGTCACATTAAGCTATTTTAAGACTGTTCACTAAAATGATCACATCTAATTGCTTCTCCTCATAAAGAATTATGTTTGATTTGGAGAAGGAACTTCACCTTTTTTTTTTTTTTTTTTTTTCCCTTGGTGCAGTGAAATAAAAAAGTAGATTACTGGTGAAGTAATAGGCACGATCTGCAAAACTGAGTCATGTTCCTTCAGGAAGGATACTGCTGTTTTGAGAAAACAGATCACTTACCCAGTAGTGAGGAGGAGGAATTGAAATGACAAGGAACAACTCAAGTGCTTTTAGCAGTAGACACTACAGTAGATGAGAGCGTCAGTTTGAGTCTCTAGAATAGGCTGGTATATTGTTACACAAAGAAGAGGGTCATTAAAGAGTTTTATCCACAAGGTTTCACCGAAAAGCCTGTGTGGCAAGGGCCTGTAGACTCAACTGTAAGGATACAAAGCACATTCCGTTGGCTCTTCTCCTTCATCTGAAGCTGGAGCAGAGGATCCCAGCTGCTTGTGGTTGCACAGAGGAGGAGGAGATGACTTAATTGTCCTTGGGCATTTGTTTAAAAAATAGGACTGGTTTCCGTGGTTGTTGAATGGAGTCTTCTCAAAGCATTTAGTCAAATTTGTTTCATCGACTTACGTCATTACTAATGCCACGCAGAAGTGGCAGTAACCCTGGTTGTGTTTTAAAAAAGGCACTGCAAATATCAAACAGGTTTTCCTAGTGAACAGTGCTGACTTGTGCATCCTGCTGTTACTTCAAATGTGATGTTTGTAACCTGGATCCTACTGAAGAACTGAAATCAGTATTACGGCTTTGTGCTGCTTGTTCTTTTGTTTTGTTTTGTTTTGTTTTTTTCTTTCCTAAATGGGGAAAAAAGGTCCTTTGCAGGGAGGTAAGAACATTCCTGGAAAAGCATTGTGTCTTTCAAGAGCAAAGATGCTCAGAAAGCAAGATGATATTGATAGAAAGCAAGCTGTAGGTTTCCGGCACTGGAAATATGCAAGTGGATTGCTTTGTCTGGCATGGTTTCTGTGGAAGTATTTCGACAGAGAACACAGATAATTCCTAGAATTCTGTGTAGGAGTCCGGTTAGTGTTTACCAGTTAATGCAATGGTCAGAATGTGAAGTTCGCATTTAGGAAGGTTTGTTTTCCCAGCTTTCACAGGGATAGGTGTATGACTGTGTGTATGCAGGCAGACAGTGTTCTTTGTGGCTTAAAAACTGAGTTTGTGTGGTGAATCTTTTAACAAAAAGTTCTGGGAAGTATTCTGGGCAGTAAGTGCGTAACAGTGCTGTTGTGACTAATGGTCTGCTTGTTCTGTTCTGCCATGAAAACATCCAGAGCTTCATTACTCTCGCTTCTTTGCTGTCCTAGTATGTATGTGAGCAATAATCGTTAATATTGAAGTGCCTGTGGACTATTTGAACAACCAACTATGTGTTTTATAGTTAGATTCATACATAACTGTGTAGCAATTGAAAGCTGAGGGTCTGGGATTGTAGTGAGATTTCATGAGTACTGAAAATGATCAGGGAAGTACACTATATCCACTGTGGCTCTTAAGAACCTGTTAAATACCTTCTGTGTAGTTCATACCTCACTTCGTGTTTAAAAGACCAAATTAAAATTAAGACCTTTTCTTCTTCTTTTTTTTTTTTTTTTACTAAGAAATTCCCACACTTCTGTGCACCAGTAAAACCTGCAGCCCTATGCAATGCTTTGTCAAGACATTCAGTCAAAGATTTTCCCCGAGCTTTGTGATTGTCATATAACTGGTAAATTACTTTGGGGCCATCAAACAACGAGAATTGTTATTCTAGCGATTTCCTGAAAAAATAAAACTATTTAATGTTGTAATCTTAGATACTGTTTGTTTCCAAAGCCAAAACAGATGTTAAATGTTTGGATGAAATAAAGTGACATGTCTTAGAATTTGGCCAAGACGATAAAGGAAAGATGCATCAAGAATGATACGAGAAGACATCAGGAACATCACAGGAGTTGAGTTAGAATAAACGGACTGTTTAAACACCAAACATTACTTAGTTAACCTCTTAAATTATACAGTGAGCTGTGCTGTAGCCATTCTGTAGACTTTGTTCTATGATACTGATTACTATTTTCAAGTTAAAATAATAAGGTCTTTGCTCTCATGCTACCAACTCCTGAACGTGTTGAAGATTACAATGATACCATTTTCTGAGAATATAAGAATGCTCCGCCCTCCTCTTAAAAATTTAGGCTAAGGTTTAAAATGTCATGGCCTTTGGTAATTATTCTGGAATTAGAGAAATGAAAACAGTTGAAAACAGGAAAGAATGTAGAAAGCTGCCAGTACAGCAGGATGAATCAAAATATGTGTTGACTGTGGATGATCCTATTCTATGTGAAAGCTGATGGTTTACAGTGCAGTGAAGGTCAAAGTTAAGATAATGTCAACCCCTACCTTTATGAAACCTCCTGCTGTTACCAATACAGAAATAAAATAGAGTATGATTTCTCTGCTAAAAAAAAAACCCTTGAACATCCATTTTTGTTTTTGAAAAATAAAGCTTTAATAAGACAGAATTGTGGGGATTGGAAGAGACCTTTGGAGATCATCTAGTCCAACCTCCCTGCTAAAGCAAGATGCCCTAAGGTAGGTTACACTGGGAAGCATCTAGGCAAGTTTTAAATGTTTCCAGAGAAGGAGACTCCTCAGTCTCTCTGGTCACCAATTTTTTTTTTTTTTTTTTTTTTTTGTCTCAGTAGCTGAGCAAAAAGTTACAAACCTGAACTTCATTTCTATTTCCATTATGGGAAAATTCTACTGCTTGTCTGTTGAATTACCGAGTCAGCAGAGCTAAGTTAAGCCTGCTTATAAGAAAGTGATAAAAATATATAACATACAGTTTGTGTAGTGGTGACGATAGTCATTACATACTGTTACCTGTTGGTGCAGAAAGAACAGTATATTTTGTTGGATGCTGCAAGGTTTGCAGGGATTACACTCTAATTTGCCTGTCCTTAACTCAGAATAAAGGTACAACTCAGATAACAATAACCACTCAGTGTGTGTGTTAACTTTTTTTTTTTAAGCTTGGAATCATATGCATCCTTCCTTAGCCAAAGGGAAACATTTGAGAAGCTGTGACGCATTTACACAGATGAAGGAAGGAAACGTCCAAAAGAGTCAAAAGATAAAAATAGATCAGTTTACTGAGCTGAACTCTGGATGGGAATTGAAGAACTAAATATAAATCTAAATTTGTACCTTTGTGACTTACATAACTGAGTAGTGTAACCCTTTCCTGTTTTTTTTTTTTTTTTCTTATGCTAAGCAATATAGTGGACAACCTCAGGTAGAAACTTGTGTCAAGCCTTCTGAGGTGGTTTTTAAGTGGCTTAAATGAAAGACTGCTGAGAATTTGATCACCTCTTGGTTATTTCTGTAGCTCGTCTAACTTTCTGGAAAAGTGAATTAAGCGCTTTTTTAATGAGCTCTGCACTGGAGATGATATCTCTGCACTTCACTGGACAAAAGGTTTAAGTTAATAGAAGAGTATCAGTGAGGTTAAAAAAGAGAGTAATGTTTTTGCACCAGTTTCTACAAAGGTAGTAAATTTCCTTCTGACTCTGACACTAAAAAACAATAAATAAAAATAATAAAAAAGGATGGTACTAACTCGAGCATTTAAGAAATGATTTTCAGTTGTCAAAGAGTTGATTTCTGCCCTGCCACAGACCTCAGTTTGGAGGCTATCAAGTCTCCATTGTGGTTAAGGAAAAATAGACTAGTTTAGGGTGTTCAAAATTTCTGTAGTGGAAAAGGATATTGTAAAAGCTCCTAATATGCAAAGAACCATCTAGATTACTTTCCTTAGTTGATCACGGTAGTGTCGTCAAAATCAAGATAAACTGACTTTCTCTCTGGAGAAATGCTACTTTTTTGGGAGTACTGATACTTCGCTGGGAACAGAAGTGGTATGATTAGAATAGTTACTAATACTGTAAAAGCAATGGGAATTCATGCGTAAAAATGATAGCATTATGATGTGTAACTTCAAGCAGCAACTGTCTCCACTCCTCCCTTCCCCCTCTAGAGATGGTGAGTTGATTTTATTTAGTATCTTCCCTTTTCTTAAGATATTGCCTTGGGAAGAATGTTTACTTGACAGATATATTAATAGTTGCAATCTTGTTTGTTTTTGTTTTGGTTTTGTTTGGTGTTCCGGAAGAGCTTAAGAGTGTTTTCTCAGGGTTGTTTTGGATGAATTTTCTGTCTTTGATAACTAAAACAGTATCTGTTCCAAGCAGCAATTTATCTGTTAAAGAAGTAAACAGTTTGTAGAAAAATGACCTGACTAGTTACAGTAGAGCTACAGTATGTCAATTTAAACTTTGTATTTATGAAATACATTGTGATATAGCAAAGTCTTGCAACTACTATTATTAAAGTCTCTTTTTTGTAACGTGTGGTTTTGAAATGGATATGTCCATGTTGCTGTTCTTGTTGTGCTAACCCACTGTTCTGAAATTAAAGCTGTAAAAACTTGTTTGAAAGATGAGTTGGTTAGCTAAGCTGCAAACTTAATGAGCAATGTTTCTGCTTGTAGGCAAATTTATGACTTGGAATCTGAGCCAGGGCTTACTTGCAGTTCATGTCCACTGAAGCAACAAGAAGGAAGTCAAAGAACAAGAAGATACTGCTTGATATCATTGTAGGTGGTATTTAGGAAGAGAAAAGGAAGTTGTAGAGTCTTACGTTTGATTCTGGGAAGGTTAAGGATGAATGTACCTCAGTATTAAGGCAGGATGCTTAATGGACAGCATTTAGTTGTCTGGGCAGCTTGAGCTCAGTTACTTTTTATGCACACGGTGTAGCTTGTGTAGATATAACAGAGAAGAATATCTGTGATTTTTTGGGTTCACGAGCAAGCAGCATAGTATCCTCCTTAGGATTTGTGTACTCATGCATTGTTTTCCAGTACTTGGCATAGGAATTTCACTCCCACTTACTTCCTTCACTAATACTTTGCGTTTTGGCTTGTGTTCTAGCTACAGACCTTCAGAGGTGGGGACAGAACTGACTGGTTTTAGTTCTCCTGTTTTAATAAGACTTGTCTAACTGCAGGATAAATTTGACAAAGGAAAGCCTTCTTTTTTTTTGGAGTGGGTTTTACTGTCTTAATTGTTGCATATGATCACTTCTTTTTACTCTTCTGCTTGATAATTAATCCAGAGGTCTGGCAGATAATAAGCTCAATCTGTAGGCATCAGTGTTCATGTCCATAGGAGGTCCATTACGTATACAGAGATAAGTAGGAGATCATATGGAAAAGTGTTGCATACTTTGAGTGTTAAACCATGTGTGCTACATTGACTAATGAAGATCGCACAGGCAGCCTTTGTTCTAAATAGCCTAGTTTTTGAGTGCTTTTTGTGACGGCTTCTGTGAAGCCTGGTCTTAGCTCAATTAAGACATTGTTTAGAGTTTATGTAAAGTTTTCATTATATGCCTTAGTGGATGACAGTAGATGACACTGATTCTAGCAGAATACACTGTATTATCGTATTACATCAGAGTTATTTTAGGAATTGAAATGAATGCATTCATTGACTATATGATACTAAGCAGAGTGGATGTGTAATCTGGTTTATTAAACAGAGATGTTGATTACAGGAAAGCAAATTATGGATGTTAGTACTTCACTAGGAGGTGTTTTTTGTTTGCTTTTTGATTCTTGTTTTTAAATAACAACCCAAATAGGCTAAACTGCTAAGTTTGCTAGCTTATTGAAAAAAAAAATCTCGTTCTGATTTGTCTTCCTTGAGCATTAGATTCTGCCATGCTTGTAAAAATGTAAGTGAAGGAAGATCTAAGTTGTCAAATGTCAAGAAAAAAGGAACCAAATGTTGAATTATGCTTTCATAAACTTGCATGTAATTAGACCTAAAAGACATAAACTGCATTTGATTTTCCACAGCATGATAAAATAAGCTTTGTGTGCAAAACCCTCTCTGGAGGAGTAGATGATGCTGAAGGGCGTAAGTGTATATACATACTGATAAGTGACCTAAGTTACTACACTTATGGGTTTTTGTTTGTTTTCCATATACAAGCAGCAAAATTGCTGCTTTAATAAGAAACTTTCTGAACTGTCGTGTAACCTCTGAAGAAGGAACCACTGCCTTCCCTTTGGACAGAAAAGAGTTATGTTGCTATGTAAAAGTGGTGTTCCTGTATGATGAAACAAAAATTGTCTGTATGTGCATATATATGTGTATATATACATATATATATATATATAAAACTGCTCCTTCATAGTAAGTTAAATTTAATAATGCACTGATCATGGTTGATGGTTGGCCTTAGTAGTACCGAAGGTCTTTTCCAACCTAAATATCATTTGTCTAGTATGTTTCTCATCTAAATTTTCACTCCTTTTGAAGCATTATGCCAGAGTCCAAGACAAAGTTCAGGTTTCTTTTATACAGTTAATACTGTAGAGAACAAGAGGGAGAAATCAGCAAAACAATTACTTATACTGGGAATTAATTGATCAGTTTCTAACCATTGAGCAGGCCTTTGGTACAGATTGTTGAGCATCTAGTAGTTGAAATAGAACTAGAACTAGAATGAGCACTGGTATCATCTTGATTCTGCCAGAATATACTATGACTGGCTCTGATGCGAGAATTGACCTTTGAGAAGGCAGCAGTACTTGACCTAGTGATCTCAGATGATGAGAGATGGGTGAGATATCTAGGAAAGTAAAGAGAAAAGCAATGGAATTCTGAGTGAGGATCAGTTGGCTTATAGAAAAACTGGAAGTCACCACACTACCTACCTGCAGCTGGAGCCTCTGTCTCTTGTCGTTAAGATCTTATAGGATTGCTAGAACAGAGCTAAATGGTCTACTGATGTACACAGACAGAGTAATAGATTCAAGGCATCCTGAATTTTTCCAGGCCATTTGACAAAAAGTGTGTTGTTTCTCTGAAGCAAATACTAATTTCTAGGCCAGAAGGAAGGGTTTTTGTTTGTTTGTTTTAAAAATGACTGTGAGAAGTACAAGCCTAGGCAGAAGAATGGCAGGGTAATGGGTATCTTGAGTAGAAAACTTGTGATTTTTAGTGCTGTGTGGTCACTGAGAGGACTGATGCTTGAAAGGAATAAGGCAGTGTTTTGTCTTGTGTCTACTGTACTGCTCACATGTTTTTATTACAGTGATAATGTACTAAAATAAGAAAGAAAAGCTGTTAATAGGCCATGGCCTAGTTAGGTCTAACATTTCTTCATACTCTGAAGAAAAAGACAAGAAACAGGAAAGAAAATTTTTGATAGAAGGCCTTTTTATACTGTATAGTGCAATCTTGATAATTTAATTCAAGAATAAGTTATGGTTAACCTGTGTTAACATCTGAAAAAAAACCTCTGCCTTTTTCTGTATCATTCTTCCTTGAATTTCTGTTGTTGAACAGTAGAAATGTGCTATTGGGCCTTTGGAAAGATCAGCCCAGTTGTTCCAGAAATCCATTGGTAGAACCGTCTGAGATCCAGAAAGAACCTAGGCATATAAACAACTCTGTAGGCAGTTCCCTCACCACAGACTCAGATTTGCCAAGAGCATGGCAGTGGATGTATGTTAAGAGGATATACTTATCTCAAAAGCTATGTTGAACCTTATCTCTAAGTAATCATCTTGCTGTGTTCAGGTGAGATTATTAATCACAACTTTAATTAGAGAAATGCTTTAAAGTGTGGGCAGTAAGTAAATGTTTTGCTGACAGTGTGCTCAGTCACTCTGCTTAAGCAAGCTAGTCAAAACCCTGCATCAAAAAAAAGTATGGTCTCTAATAAAACATGGACTGTGGTCAAAAACTTTTGGTGAAAGAGTGTGACATAGGAGGAGTAAACTACCTTGAAATGAACCTATAAAGAGACAGCTAATTCTCCTTGATTTTGACTATTGCTTTCTAGTACAAAACATAAAGGTAAAGCTGGCTTTGTTAATATTAAGATAGGTTTCCAAAAACAGCAACTCAAATAACTGAAGGACTGAAGCTGAGGGGAAAGGAAAAAAAAGAAAGAGTTAACTTGAGTTTACTCCCTGGACTAACAGTAATTCAAAGTTAACATTCTGAGAAGTTGCTTTGACAGCAATCTTGGATCTAATCCTGCAGTATGCAATTAGAATTGTCATTCCACGTGATATTTAAAATGCTTATAACTGGCTTCAGGTTAGCACAGCAGCTGAATGTGGCTGAGCTATTTTTTATTTTTAATTTTTTTTTCAGATAGCAACTACTGAAGTAGATGTTATCTGTGAAGATTATTTCACGTAAACAGCATTTACGTTTCTAAAATGGGAACTATGTCACCATAAAGAAACAATCAAATTTCAGTCTGTGTGTTTTGTTCACTGTCTTTAATTTAAGCAGGCATGCATGATGTTACTATTCGGGTGTCCTGCTTTTGGGACTTATTTAATCATACTTCTGAATCCATTAAAGATATTTTGGTTCATGTCTTAAAGATGCAGTGTTGCAGTACATACATATATATATATGTGTGTGTGTGTATACATACATACATACATACATACATATCTATATATACATTTTTTTTTCCAAGCTGATAGCTTGAAAATGGCTCTTAATTAACAACATAGGTTTTATTGAGTTAGCTATGTATTAATGAGCTAATTTTATGTTTATGTTTAAAATCAGCCTTGTCAAAGGGATACTTTTTGATGGTATCCTGTAATGGTAGGAGTGGAAAAAATGGTTTATTAAGGGATAATAGAAACAGTTGTGTTCATACCTGGGAAAAAAAAAAAAAAAGACTGGAAAATGCTGTACCTGAAGAGCCATACTGATAAAAAGGGTAAGAGCAGTAATTTACAGCAAACAGTGCACAGTTCTACACAGCATCATAGAGGCCCTTCTCAAGCCTACCTTAACTGTAAAACTTCAAATAAATACTGTTGTTTCCTTTGTGCTAGTTGTGGTTCTCCCTATGAATGTGCTGTGATCTTGTTAAGTTGTAGTTGCTTCTAAAGCTAGAAATGGTTAATTAAGTTTTGCTGAGGCATACTGGCTGATGTTGCTGTACTTATTCCTTTTTTGTCTCTTCAGATATATGATGATGTTTACCTGTTGGCTACTTCTTAAAGCTGGTGTGAAAGTGTTTTTTTTTGTTGTTGTGGTTTGTTCTTTTGTTTTTTTCTGAAGAGGTGGTATGCTGGACTTCATGGTGTGTAATACAAGGAACTTGTGGTTTAATGGCTCCTGTGTGTTGAGGAAGGAGTTGAATATAGGCTACTCAACTTGAATTCTGAGGAGAAAGAGGTCACACGTGTGTTCTTAAAACCTTTTTAGGCAGCGTATCTTTGTCTTTCCCTTAAGCTTTCCGAGTCTTGTCTGATTATAGCCTCAATTAAATTCATGTCCTTTGATGAAGGAAGTCCTTTGCTTAATGTGTAGTTGTTATAGTTAGAACATGAGGGCGTCAGGATCCAAAATTAATTGCCACTTGGGACTGGTAGTGACGCTGAGGCATTGAAAAGAACGTTGTCTCTTTCAAAAGCTTTCTGAAATAATTGACTTAGAAAATGAGGCATATCCTTATTATGCTAAAGAAAGAATTGCTAGTATTGTTTGCTTCTTATTTTCACTTTGTAACAACAAATGTGAGGAAATAATTTGTTGAAGATAACCCAAGTTGAGTGAAGAGAGCCATACACTTCTTGCTGCCATCTTCTGCTCTGTCCTCCACTGGCTCCCAAGGGCAGAAGGGAAAATCTGAAGCTGACACCAAGGTAAGAGGGCATCTCAATCCACAACCACTAGCAAATGTGTCAGTGGTAGAACAACCTGGCTTCATCATCCTGTTCTCTGCTTTGTACTGAATTCCTTCCAGTTTAAGAACATGGTCTTCAAATTGTGCTTATTACCTTAGCTTCTATACTGAATGATTGGTGCAGCTGTTTCAGTTAACAAAAAAAGAGGAGCTAAGTAGGCTCTGGCTGTGGGGTAGCAGAGCTGTTAAAGCATATCAGGTGCATGAGAGTTAAAAGAAGGCAGAACTTGGGAGGGACTAAAGTTCAGTTTGCCTGTGGGATCTCAAGGGTGGAGGAAGAACCAATAATCAGGCCAGACTGTGTTAGGTGACTTGGATACAAGCACGTTGCTGTCAGTTAATCAAGGTGAATCTCAGCCAAGTAACCAAGAGCTGCTAAGAAACTTGGTGTCAGCTTTCACAGCCTCTTGCATAAAATCAGTCAATATAGAAGGTTAGGCTTTACTTGCGCAATTTAAGGAAACACCTAATTTTCAGTAGTTCTTGAGCTAATATCCATGTGCTTGCGTGACATGAACTTCAAAAGTAAAATCTGAGGTATTTAGTATACACTTTCTTTCTGACTAATTTCTGTGACTTGTACTGGGCTCATTGTGGGCAAGCAAGGAAGGGAGAGCACTATGTTTTTTCAGTAATTGTATAATTAAATTCATTGATGGTGGGCCAAGAATAGTGATCACAAGGGCTGGTGCTGAATCAGAAGGAATACTTTAAATGGTGCTCTGTTAAACAGAGACATAATTGCTCTCTCTTTCCCCTTCTTGGCTTATTGGTTGACTGAATTGCTCATTTCATACTTGACTATGAGTGTGACTGGAGCTGTGAATCAGTGTTTGTGAGAATTCTCTGTCTGGCTTGTGTTCTGACTTTCCTTTTATGAGCTGGAGAGGCTTGCTGTGTTATTCCTATGTAGTGAAAGTCCTCTTAAACTCTCCTTGTTATGAGTGGGTGAAAATGTTTGGCAAACATGAATCAATAATGGCTTATTTTCTTCACTGCTGCTATTTAAAAGCTGCACTGTCCTTTTCATATTTGTGCAGATAATCAATGTTCACATCCAAATGATGAATAACAGGGATAGAAAACTTTGGAGCCTTCCTTTGCAAAGTCATCCTCAACAAGATGTATTTTTAAAATTGCTCTTGTTTTCATTCCTGACGTTTTGTTAGCAGCAGCAAGAATTGCATCAAAATTGCAAGGGCTTATATGCAATCAGAAAAACTTGATAATTATTTTAGTTAAAGGTAGTCACTGATGTACATGCTGCTAAAATGTCTGGAGCTCTATGCATCACGAAAAGAATGAACAAATGGACTGAAGGCTATTAAAGGGGGAATAAACACTTGTCTCAGTCTGTGAGGGAAACAGTGTATGTAACTTGACCTGTTAAGGTTTCATAAAGAAGCGACTGACTTTTTAATGGCCTTGTCTAACATGTCCATTTTGTTTCCTGACTGAAACTGAAAATTAAAATGAGGGGAAGAATACTTTCATGATTATAGTTTTCCCTTGGGAACAATTTCAATTGTGGATTTCTCATAAGAGAGATGGTGGCTTCCTTTCTATTTTTGTGGCATGAAAATTCACATCTGTTTAGCCTGTTTCTAAAGTTAAGAAAATTCTAGATGTCAGCCATGGAAAATATAAACACCTTCCAGGTGTCTGCAATTTGAGGAAGTCCTCGAATCAGGTTGCCATCTTGATGTGACCTTTGCCAAAAATAATTGTAGTAGTACATGCACGAAGTGCTTATGCGGTGTAGTGAAAAGATGATAAAACAAGCTATTTTAATATACAAGATCTGTTTGCTTATTTGGATCTGCATTTCTGTAATGGAAAGACAAGCTTTTGAGTTTGTCTTGGTTTAATATTCAAATCAGTATCGTCTTACCCCACAGAAGGACTGCAAGGTAGACTGCAGCTGGTCATGCTGTTCCAAATCAGTAAGACTTACTGTTATTGTGTAGCTTGCTTTACTCCATTATTTGGCTTCTCTGTCTGAGTTAGTAAACAGAAATTTGGGAAGAGGGATTACTTTTCCCTGCATTCTGTAGGACTGGTGTTGCATACAGTCTGACTGAATGTCTAGAGCCTTCAGTGGCTATTTCCCATTGGCGTTTTAATTCAGCTCAGAGTGTGCTTTTGAAGTGCATCTGTTGATTGACCCATTTTATAGCTCTTTGCTCTGCATTATGGAGAATCAGAGGTGCAAAAATAGGATTAATTTCACATACTATTAAAGTAGAAGACATGCTCTCTTTACAAATAGATACATAGTTCAGGCATCCAGGAAACAGCTGGTTCAGAGTAAAATCTCCTGCAAAACATGAATCCTTAGCACCAAGGTTTTGCTGACTGATGTTCTGTTGCGCTGTGCAGCACTTTTATTATTATTATTATTATCCTAGGATTAGGTGTGTGAAGGGATATCTGTGAAGAGAGGGAGGGAGTCTTGTCTTTGAAAAGAATTCAATCTGCCCTTGTTTTCTGTAGTTGCTTTTACAAATGGCTGTTGGTTTCATAAACTTGTTTGTAGAACTTCACTTGAACTGTGTGTTATCTAAGGGCACAGTTACAATATGGAATGACAGGGAACTTCAGGCATGTCTTAGCCCTTTCATTCTCAAGGAAAAGAAAACAGTGTGACTGGAAGTCAGCCTGTAACCTCTCAGTGAAAAGGGCTTGTATGGATAAACATCCTTATATCTCTTCCAGAAGAGAATAGAGACTCCCCTTTTCTTATTGTAACTCCTTGTTCAAAGACAGTGCAACACATTTCTAGGTTTACTTCATATCACAGAAATCTGTGGACTGAAACAAATACCTCAAGCTGCAATATATTCTAACTTTCTTGTGTGGTTCCCAGTATTCTAAATTTCAGTGCATTTTCTGGTGGATAAGCTTTTTGTAGTCATTTGCGTGGCTTTGTTAATAGATAATTTGTAAAATCGAAATTGTCAGACATGATTGAAAACACTCCCTACAGAGTCAGAATTACCATGTTTGGAGTTGTCTAGAAAGAAGAGAGAAAAAGGGTCATTTATGGGATGATTTTCTTGCGTGCTAATACAGCCTCTTTCTCACTGCCATTCCATTTTGCAGCCAGCCCTACAGAGGCAGAAGTGCCTTGGTGACAGAGCTACTGAATTCTGCACATGAGTGTTGATACCAAGTAAGAGATCTTAGCAGAGATTTTATTTAAGTATGCAGGGCTCTAGTGGGAATGTCACCTTCTGTTAGGATGAATTCTGCTTGTTCCCCAATGGATTTTCTACTGCAGATTGCTAAGAAACGAGCGCCTGCCCTTATCCCCAGTCACTTATCTAGTGAATTCAAATGAAGAGAAGACCTGCTTTCATATTAAAGATGAATACTTGATTGAGAGGAACAGTTGTTTCACTAATTTGAGTACTGTTATGCATATGTGTTTTCCAAGTAATAGTAAAACGACTAAAGCAGTCTTTTGATCACCTTTATTTCTGTGTAATGTCTTAGGCTACAGAAACTTGAGGAACTGTTGTCCCTCTGGTTCGAATCAAATGTGCGTGTGTCCCATTAACCACTGATGGCCAAAGCAAATGCCCAGGGAAGTCTCCAAAATGTTGGTATAAACCTCTGTAGTGCTATGGTCAGCATTTACCTGGGTCTTCCAAAACCAAATGGTATTTCTGTATTTTCAGTGACCTGCAGAGTTTATTGTCCATTAAATTTTCAGTGTCCTCTTAGATTGTATACACTTTTATGTCTTGGAAATCCAGTGGTAGTGAGTTTCATAGCTTTTACTGTATGTTGTGAGAGAGACCACCTCCTTATGTTGCTTTAAGCCTGCCACCTCCCAGTTTTCTTTGTCTGTTCAATCTCTTGTATTGATGGAGTTAGCCAACAATTAATTTTCCTTCTCTGGGTCACTCATGGTTTTAGAAGCCTATCTCATGTTGCCCAGCTTTTCCATGACAAGGTGTCCTACCCATATATTTTTTCCTGTAGGACTCACTCTGATTTTCTTGTTTCTTTGCCAAATTTTAACAAATGTTTGTATCTTGTTAGAGAAGGTTTAACTAGATTGTGCTGAAGATGTGAGCACACAGCAACTTTACACAGCTTCTTAGTGTTATTAATTTTCTCTTTGTTGCTAATATTAATAATTTATTCAGGTTTGTTGCTTTTGAATCTTTTTAGTTTTTTCCTTCGTGACTGCTATATTTTTCTACACTGAGCATATCCTTGAAGATAAAGTGATTAAAATATTTAGCTAACTTGTAAATTAGACTGAGACAGTTTCCAAATCAGAGTCTGTATAGTTTGGGCATTCGGTCTGAGTTAAACAATATCCCAGTGTGAGAAAAATTCAGTACTTAAAAGTCAGTTGTCAGGAATGTAAGTGAAAGTGGTAGTGACCTTGTGTTGTGTGACTGCTGGGAAATAAGCCTTGAGTCTAAGAAAATCTTGAAATTAGTTTTTAATCTTTCAAAGTAAGGTGGCTTATTTCTAGTCTGTTCAAATCCTGTGTCTGATAGTTATCAATAATTCCAGTTCCAAGTAACTGACCTTGGAAAATTTTTGAACTCAGGTATATTTTTTTTCTCATTCCCTTTGCACATTAACTGTAGTACAGATTGCTTTATTTAATGCATCTTTGAAGTTTCTGCACATTGTTGCATCTGGTGGTGGGGTTAGTGATCATGACAGTGACGTGCTGTTAGAGAATATAGAAACAAAAGGCTGTCCATACTCTTGTATGGTGCTATTTGCTTGTAGAATAATTGCAAGGAAAAAAGTGATAAAATCTTGAATATATGAAGACAGCTTTTATGGTTTGAATTCATTTGGACCAGTGCCATCACAGTCTTCTATTTGGACACAAGCTGAGGTGAAATGCTCATGCCTGATGGTTTATAAATGTGTTGGTGCCATTAATAATGACATTTAAATGATTCTTGGAACTGGACTTGATATTTAAGCCCTGATACTAGTATTCACTTCCAAAGATCTTGCAAATGGCTTCAGCTTTCAGAAGGACATACTGTAAAATCTTACTGTATATTTTCATGATTCCACATGAGGTAAGTTGATTGCTGGGAGTGAATGAAGTTTTCTCGTGAGTACTGGCACATGTATTTGTGAATATGAGATTATTTTTGAGAAATGGAAGAAAGTAGGAATAACTGACCTGATAAAGGACACACTGTGAACTTGCAAGATTTTTTCCACCTTATCTTATTTTTCTTCATTTGAGTTTGGAGGGTTGTTTTCTGCTGAAGCACATCAAATGAAATGGTTGGGAGTGCTTTGTACAATTCAATTGGTGCTGAGGAAGGCAGCACTAGCAAAGAGAGCGAGTCTTGGAGAGCAACTCTGGCCATTCTCTGAAGCTACATCTGCTTCTGAAAGAGTTCCAAGGAGTTGATGATGCACACAAAGCATTCTGAGCAAGAGGAACTTGGATGGTATAATTGTAGAAAGCAATTTTTTCCACAGGATTTGTAGGAGAATATCTTGTAATAATATTAGGCCTTACACTGTGTGTATTATTTACCATAGAGAGTATTTCTACAACATCTGAATTAATTCATTATTGTTTGTTTTAAATGCCAAGTTCCTTACATAATAAGTACAGTTTATCATTATTTTGTAATCTTAATGATTATAATCATATCATTTGTGAAGATAAGCAGAAAATGTAATAAACTTGTAATGATAAACTTTAGTCTGAATGCCCTTAAAGTACAAGAAGGGATAACAGAGGCAAAGGCAACTGTAATCTTTCAGTCTGGTCAAGTTACCAATCTTCCAGGTAGTCTAACCTATATTCATTCTAGTCCTGCCAAATTAATTGTAGAGCGTAGTGATGAATGAGAATAGCAATAAATTGAACTTTAATAATCCATAGGCTGTTTTTATTATATAGAGTAGAAGCCAAGAAATCTCATACAAGTTCTCGTATAAATCCTTTTTTTAATGTATTTTTTTTTTTTAACTCTGCACCGCCTGTATTTGGTGATAAAATAACATTGCTTGATTAGCTGCTGATACTTAAAATTCAAGTTTGCTATTTATTTTTAGTCAAGCATGCCACTAAATTTGGAAAACGCCATCCTTAACTGTACAATGCAAAGCAAATAAATGAGGAAGAAGAATTTGCAAAGTAGGAATAATTTATTTTTAACATTATTTTTGTGGGGGGATTCCTTTTCACAGGATATTCAGTTGTCAGTATATGTTATGTTTCTGAATTATAAAGGTAAAAGAGCTTTGAATGGATGCATAAATTATTACCCCTGGTTCCTACTTAGATATTTCCTGGATGAAGAACAAAATTAGTTGTGCTTCATGTACAAATAATTAGTTTTTCTACTTCTAAATACTCATACACAAAGAAGTTTGAAAAGTCCATTATTATCCTTAATCGTACTGTGTTTCTCATAAAAATAATACCAGAGCTACTGTTCTGGCTGCTAAGGAATATTTTAGGATTAAGCTTGACTGTGAATGCATGTAATTATAGAAATAAATGCCATCTCTTTGGTCTGTGGAAACTGGGAAAGCGGCTGATCGCGTAAATGAGATATTAAGTCATAATCTAGGTTAGCTCTTACTGAGGTTATGGTTTAATTCTCTTGGTGCAGCTTTTCTGAGGAACTGCTTGTTGATACCAACTGAGCCTCCTAGCATTCTTGAAAAAACTTGTTTATGTCCCCTGCTGAAATGTGTATGTACCTGAACAGTTAGAAGACTTATATCTTAGTGAGAAGTGTTTAGATCCTGAATGTCAGGAAGATAAATGTTAAGTGTTTAGTTATCACAGTTATAAAGGGGTCTGTTTTATTTATTTATTTGTTTTAAACATTTACCTCAAACTTGTAATAATATTTATAGCTAGCTTGGAATTAGCAAGGCTAAAGTCTGTATTGTTTTGCTTCACATAACTGTTTCTCATAAGTTTTTTTTTATCAGAAGGGATGCTTTTAAAGGGAGAGAGTTGTTTCCAGCCCTTCCACTCTGAAAGTGCTTTCGAGCAGTATTGTGATTGCTCACATAAGTCATAGTGGTACGTAAATTATCTAATTTTGTTTCTTTGTTTTTCCTTCCAATTGGCCATGTTGCTTGGGATGAGGAGTTGATAATTTTCTTCTTTTTATTTACAATAAGTGGTAGAGGGAAGAATGTTCCTCCTGTTGTCCCTACTACAACATCCTCCTCAGACTAAGAATGTGTTATCAAGGACTCAAGGAGCATAAGTGGTGAATAAAAACTTTATTTGTGTGTAGTTCAACTGAAACTGTTATTTTGGATAGTTCTGTAACAGTACTGCTGATTAAGTCCATTTTTACAGCATATGGAAGTAATCTCAAGCTTTAATTAAGCTGGTTATTTGCCCCTGACTGTATTTCATAAAAATGTAAGCAGCTTTGTTTAAATTTTAAATAACAAATGAAATCAGTGATTTGTAATCCTGGTTAGGTACTCCAGCGGCAATGGGCAATCCTTTAATTATATATTTGTTTGTTGCAGTTGTTGAAGGCAAGTTGCTATTGACCAAATGCAATATATGTAGACCAATTTGAATGCTATTCAATCAGAGTAACATCTGTACTGTCTTTAAAGCACTGTCTGTTCAAGGGAAGCGTCTTAAATGAGTGTGTGCTGTTTGTCATGGCAAATGCTTTTCAAGGGACAGGAGAAATGGGAACTTACCTTTTATGTTGCATGTGCCTAGGAAAGCAGGAATGTAACGGAACTCTCAGGGGAAGTTAAGTGTTTAGCAGTTCGGTGAAGCTTCCATTTTTAAATGCCTAGTCATGATTCTGATGTTGTCAGACTTAAAATTGAGATCTAAAGGGAATAAAAGCTACATCTTTACCACCAGAATTTAGGGTTTCATAATCATAGAAGAGTCATTGAGATGCAAGTTCAGATGAGAATTACCTGTCTTGACAGGGGAAACATTTTTTGCCATAACCTGATGAGACTGATTGAGAGAGTTTTAAGCTAGGATCCACTGGGGAGTGGGATAGTATCAGGAGTACCTAGGTTTACAGTAAATAAAATAGCTACTTCAAATATTCATAGTTGCAACATATGCTGATCTTACTGACAGTGTGCTCAAAAATCAAGTGTGCGGTAATAACATCTTTAAAGCATTTAATAACTTAAATGTTTTTAAACGTTACAGGTAGTTCCTGATACTAGTAATATGTTTATATATATATAAGGTAATAAAATTATTATCCCGAACACGAAGAGTCAAAATAGAAAAGATTTTTGAAGCAGGTAAGAGAAATTGTATTTAATTCTGAAAACCAATTTTTTTTCTTTTTTAATCAGTTCTTCTAGTTCAGTAAATTCTGTGATGGCCTGGCTAAACTGTGTATTCTGCTAAGAAGCTTACATATACTTAACACACATAAAAACAAAGTGTCTTTAACTTAGAATCCTAGTAAACTGAATGTAAATAAGTATGTGTTTTTAATTACTTATCCAAAGATTCAGTTTTAAGGCACTGTAGAAAAAATGAAAATTATGTAAAAACACCCACCTAGATATTTTGGATTGCAGGCTAGATTAATCCTTAATGATTTCATACATAAGAGGGGAAGCAAATAATGTATAGTGCCTGTGTAATTTTGCTGCCAAGCAGTATTAAGGGTTCACTTTAAGTACCTGCTGTTTCATTGTGTGGTTTGAAATGCATCTGAAGTAAGAAAGAAAAGGAGGAAATATCACAGGGTAAGCACAGGTAGCAATGGACTGGGGCTTTGAATGCCCTTTAGCCAAGGGAGTGTTATAACTGAGTGAAGTAGCAATTCCTTCCAGTTGAAAGTGGGGAAAAAACTAATACTGACATGAACAGAGAGATACAAAAGTAAACCATTTCCTGGTTCAGTGTTAAAATGTAGGGGGCAAATTTTAAAAGGAATTGTATTTCCATTGTTTCAGATTCAGTCTGTTCCCCAGCTGCCTTTGGGATTAAATAAAAACAAGTATTATTATTCATTATTGTTAGAGTTTACTGCTGGTTTGGGGCACTTGAAAGTTGGCTCAAAAACTAGAAGATACCACAGTGTGCTTTACTCTTGAAATGGTGAATAATTTTGAAACAGAATTAGGATTAAATACTGCACCAGGGATACCAGTTTGTGTTGTTTTCTAGAAAATGTCAAAGTCAGAATCTTGTAAGTTGTAATTAAGGCTCAAAACTCAGGTAATTAAAGCATGAAAGGAGGGCTTATTTGCATCACTGAAAAATGTATGGGTTTTCCATTGGCAAGATTAATGATCATGACTGAAATACTGCCAAGTGAAGTGTTAAAACATTTGTTTTTGTTTTTTAATATTTTCCAGATGCAAGACTATTGGTAAGCTTAAAGAAGTCACTTTCACTTAGGTTAGGTTCAGTTACTGGGAGGTTACTGAAGTTATCCCTTCTTTCTTCCTTATCTTGTGCAGTTATTCCCTATTTAGAGATAGGTTTAGCAATGAACATAGAACAATGAACTTAGAGCCGCTGAATGAGGAACAGTGCTTTGAAAACCATCTAGAAGTGGAGGATGTACTTCTATAATGTGACTTGTGACAACTGAATGGTGCATTTATTTATTTATTTATTTTTCTGTTGTTGGTGGATGGTGGAGCAGGGGGTTGTAGGGTACTCAGGGATCTCATTTCAAGTAGAATCCTTTCAAAGCCCAGTGTTGAAGAATGTAAACTGGAAGATGGTGAGAGGTGGGATAAATATGACAAGGTTGTGGAGGGTGATGCCAAGTTGCAGGGCACCCTGTTATCCAGAAAGCAGATTGTGAAGAAGTGATTAGCCTTGAAACTTGATTCGCTTAATTATTTAAATGTTTGAAAGCATATAGAAAGGTTTTAATTTGTTAAGTTCAACAACCAAATGAAGTGAGAGTGTCATGTTATGTTTGAGGCATGACTTAATTAAAAAGGAGCAAAACTAAAAATGAAGATGTGCCAAAGAATTTAGGAATATCTGAATCATCTAAGACAAAAATTATTGGTTTGATTTTAAGCAGCAGATGTTAAAAGAAGTACTTACCTATGTGCTGGTGTGTATTCTGTTTTTGTTAGTCTAATAAATGCATCAGGTAATGAGTTATGAGCTCAAGAATTTTCAGACGTGATGAGCTTTTGATTATAACTTAAATTTTGAGAAATGGAGAGAAATAGTTAATGCTTTATGTTTCACCTTTAATGATGGGGTGTCTTAAATTGATTCTTGTGAGCAGCTGGAAAGCAGTGATGTGAAAATAGAACATTTAAATGAGAAGCGTTGGGCTTAAAGTTTAGTAAAGTAACCTGGAGATTTACTGAACATTGTCCTTGAAAAACCTACTGTAATGTGGTAAGCTGGTGTTTGCATGGCTTGGACTAATTAAACCTGGAAGGATAATTTGTTATTAGAGTTCAATTGATATAAAGCAAGAGTTGTTGGAATGGATGATGTGTAGAGGTGGGGTTCATATATAATAGGACTGAAGAAATGTCTTAAGTTTTTTTAGGAGCTGCTATAAGTATGTGATTCATTCACAGGTGAAGAAAGCATAGTGGATTCATTTAACGTGGATCTGGCAATGTAAATTATGTGCTCAAATGTTGATTAACACAGGTTTCTTACATTTCCAAAATCTATTTTAAAATCTTTATTTATTTTTCTTTATAATTGTGAAAAAAAACCTGCTTCTAGAGCAAGGAGAGAAAAGTTTATTGAAAAGAGATTTGGGAGAAAATGCAAAGCTTTGCCACTAATGGAATCTAGATAGAATAGGTGATAATCAACTAACAGTTTTTACTTTTAAAATAGATAAATGAAAATTTCAAGTGAGTGAACTTGATTGGGAAATAGCCTTTATTCAGTTGTAACTAGTTGTTAGAATTCATGTTGGCAGCATGGTGGACATTCCGTAACATGGGAATTGGAGCAGATCAGATCATAACCACTAATGGTTCACAGAAAGCTTCAACTTTCTTGTCTTTCTTCATACTTGCATCCATTGTATAGTGTTAAGAGTTACTCATCTCAGGAGTGGCAGTGCAAAGCTCTAGATGTGGTTAACTGTAAAAGAGTAGACTAGCTGTGTGCAATAAGAGAAAAATAACTGGAGATGCTCTGGAAAAGCTAAGGAATAATTTGGATCAGAAAAATGATTCAATTCATAGCAGAGTTGCTGCTTAACTGAGTTGAAGAATTAATGCTTCTGTGAAAACACAGTGGTTTAAAAATAATTAGATAATTTGCTTTGATTGTATGCACATGTAAGAGTAAGTAAAGTGGTTCTGATGGAAATAGGAGAGTATGAATAGAGCAGTTCTTGAATATTAAGTCCTTTCTGATTAAAAGTGAAAGGTAGAGAAAAGCAGAGGTGAGCAATTGCGATTTCATAACCAAAATTGGTCAAAATAACTAGAGGGGTATTTTGATTACTAAGTTAGGATTTGTGAGTTGTTCTGTATAGTATGTATTTGTGCCCCAGGAAAAGACTCTTTCAGTTGTAGTGTTTTTGTTGATGATGATGTGTATGTGCAAACATGTATTAGTGTCAGGACTGTCAGTATGTTGAAGCAACATTAAGCTGAAAACAAGGCTGATTATTACTGCTTAGGGATTATGGTCTAAGTGTCAGTTTGAGAAGCTCCCAGTGATGCTGAGAAGGAAGAGTCAGGAAATCAAGTGCAAGAGCTTTGCCCAGTGTACGACCAAAGAATAAGAAACACATCAAAGAGATTTTTGCTGCTGTTAGAAATGATTGAGTTTCTTTAAGTAAAATGGGGACGTTCTGATGAGTACTTCAGCCTTGGCAAACTGATCCACCTGGGCTTTATGGTGCTAGAATGTTTAATGTATGTTTCTTATTCATCAAATATTGACAACTATTTAGTAAGAAAATACATAGTAGTCTTTGGTAGTTCATAATCAGGGAAGAATGAAGACGTGTTAATAAATAAAGCAGTGTTACTGCAATTCAGTAATAATCTGTCTGCATTTCTCAGTCACAGGCTGCTACCACAGCATTACCAATGAACTGAAAATGCTGGCTGTGTCCAAATTGTGGACTGCTGAAGCTGAGCTTCAGTTTTCTAGAATTTATGGACTATAGAAAGCGAAGAGACGAGATGCTTCAAACAGTATAGTTATTAGTGCTTTTAGGAAGGTTTTGCTAACTTCAGTTTCTTCTCAGTAATTCCATGGCTCAGTGGAAATGAAATTTTGAAGCAAGTGCATCCTCAGTGATGCACTGTTTTCAAGTCATACAAGCTCCTCTTTTCTGTCAGATATCATTTGGAAAGATTGCAGCCGTGGGTTGCCACACATACACGTGGTGCTGTTCATTTTGTGACCTTACAGCATGGGAGTGATGCTTGATGATGGTTTGTTACACTCTGGAGTACAATAATTTCTAAGAAACACCTGAACTGCTGGACAGCTCAGCGTGATACAAGTTGAATATATTAAGATAAAAAGAGCAGGGGAAGGGAAAAAAAGAGGGTTAAATTTTGAAAAAGAAATTTGGAAGTATATAATATCAGTCATATGTATGCTTTATGAGTTACAAGAAATGTTTTATGTCCAGTATCTGTAGTGGCTATTTTGCTTGAATTTTCAATGTTGTGGCTTAAACAAGCATAACAGTGGCAGACTGAACATGGAAGGTTGTGCCTATTCAAATCACCTGTCCCATTCCTTCAGTGTTGAAAACACACTAGCATTCAAACTGAGCAATACTTTCTGCACACACAGGTAACCTTCTGGTAGATCCGTCACATCTGGAAGTGCTTCGTGTTAATGTTCAGGCATACTCTTCACATGCAGGCACTGCCTATGCTATGGAAAAGGGAGAGGTTATCTGCTCAGGTAGGGGGAGATGGCTTCAGACTCTCAAGAGCTGAAGAAGAAATGGAGCCTTGCAGGCTTTTATGTGTTTCTGATAACTTGATTAAAATTTTGACTTCAACTGATGATGATTTCTTACTGCTTAATAAGCTCTTCCTTGTTTCTGAGGTTTAATATAAAGTAAGGGAAGATTATTTATGCATAGGTAACTGTTTGGTTGGCATGTGGAGGAACAGAAGTACAGATCTCACAGGAGGATGTTAGAATAATGTCTTAAACAATTCGTCTCAACCAGAAAGCAAAGGCAAGAATTAGTTTGGGTACAATGTGATTTAAGCCATGCTTTTTTCTTCACCTTATGTAGAAATGTGAGGCACTCAATTCAGGAGACTGCATGAGTTGGCCTCGTGTAAGCGAAGTGAGTCTTGCAAAGGTTGTTATTTGGAGCCATTTTGCATATTGGTAACAAAGTCTCTAGGATGAGTTAATGTTTTTCTCAAATTGGAGTTCATGGTGTAGCAGAAGCCCTGTGGGTTAAGGATAGAAACGATACAAATTATCCTTGGAAAGATTGCTCTTATATGAATACCAATAATAGGGTGTTAAGTAGTGGAAAAGAAGTATATAGCTTCCTAGAAAAAAAAGTAGAAGACTTGGAGTGGAGTTTATTTTTAGTTGTAGCTGTACCAGATAATTAGCATGCAGGGTACAGTCTTCCTTTTTCTTGTCACAAGGAAGTCTCTTACCTACCCCTCATTTCTATTGCTTTTGGTTTTGTTAACAGAAGCTTGAAGTTTGTTACTAGAATGCTCCAGTAAACTTGATCATGTTTCAAATCTGGCTGGTCAAATAGTATAAGTTACTGGTATTTGGGATAAGTCGTACTTGAAGTAGTTGCAAGTATTACTGAGGCACTTACAAGCCCTTTCAAAAGGGATTTTGTGTGACTAGAGCTGTTACTATCTTGCGGATTGTTGTTACACATGTGCTAGCTACACCATAGCATGGATAGGCCGCTGAGAGCAGCAATGGTGCGCCCAAATTCTGTCAGCAAGAAGATGCATCAGAGCTGAAGATGCTGAGTAGCGGAATCACAGCTAGTGGTTTCAGAGGAAGAGAACACTACATGAGTTGTGTAATGAAATACATAAACAACTCAAGGTACTCTCAGTTGCTCAATTGCTTTAGATAGTTGAGTGACTATAGACTCAAATATCATTAGGTAGTCAGTGTTGATCAGTGACATTCAGTAAATGTTATACTTGATTCTTTCACCTGCATGATGCATGCATTTAGTTCATTTTGGGCCTGAGTGTGACCATGCTGGCTCAGACAGAGGTGGTTCTGTTATCTTTGACACAGTTCACCTGCAGTCCCCAGAAACTCATGCTGTTATGTGAATTGCTATTATTTGGAAAATGCTGGTTTGCACAAAAACTCTTTAAGTGTGAGAGTGAATAAGGGAAATATAGCTGTCTTCCTTTGTCTTTAGGATTATTTGCTGTTATCAAAGCCTGTGAAGGTCTCCTAGAGGGTAAAGAAGACACTGAAATGATAATCTAGAAAACATCCTGTAGGTAGAAATTGCATATAGTTTGGGAGACAAATGCCATAAGATATTTGATAGTTCAGTTCTTGGAAGGAAATTCAAATCCTGGGCCTTATGTCTTAAAATTACTGTAATTTGGGACATGAAGATTCAGTGCAAATCAAAAGTTACTTGGAGAAAATCACTGGATTATACTGACTGAATAGAGCTGAGGCATATGGCCTGTCATGCAAGTGTTGTCACATCAAACTTTGGAATGCGTGCTGGATGAATGCACATCACATCAGGCCTGGGTTACTGGCAAGCTGTATGTTAGAAGTGCACAGAATGCTTTCCTAAATCCAAAGTGAAGACAGCAACAAACCTACTGAATTTCATTAGTCAATGAAAATGTAAGTTAGGAACTGGATAGAGAGGGAGGCTGCTAATTTGTTAGCTAAAACAGAGATCTCCATTTGAGACCTAAATGTCAGCAATAAGCACAGCTCTTTTCTACACAGCAGCTATTGGCTGCTGATAGCATCTCTTGTGTCCTAGTCCATTGTGTAGTTAAACCTGGAAACCAGCTGAGAGCTGCAATAGCAGGAAGGGCTGTATTTGGAGGTGTGGAAATGTCTGATCTTTTAGCAGTTCACGAACTCCAGAGCAGAGCTAGCATGTGGGATATCACTTGCAGTGGCTCAGTGACAATTAGTAAATCAGCTTTTCTAATCCTGCAGTTGAAATTGCAAGAGGTCAGGAAAAACTGCTAGCAGTTTCCCATTGCTAAGTTAACTTTTTAACATACTTTTGGGTAGTGGGAGCATAATGCTTAGGCTTATTTGCTTATTACCTTTAGAAATGTCTTGACCTGAAGGCATGCTCTCTTGAGTGAGTTGCCTTAATTTCAATGCGCAGTTGTTTATATTGCTATTCTAGTTGGGTATCTTTCTGCTTTTTTTGGCTGAAAATGTTTAATATGGGGGTGAGTTCCCCCTTTATCCCTTGTCATTTGGATTGGTGTTAAGCTTTCTGTGTTTAGCCTTATAAATGAGTAACTGGGACAGATTAGCCTTTTCTTGGCTAGTGTAGGCAGGGGTACTGAATGAGAAAAAACTTGATAAGTTTCAGCATGGTGTCATCTTATTCTCTGTGGTATGAGGGGTAAGCAAACATGATAGCTTTTCTCGTTTCTGTCCCTGCTTGACAGGCCAATGATTTGTAGACTCATTGCAGTACGTGTGTAAGTAAAAGAACCTTCTAGTATTCTCCTTATTGTGAAACGGTTTGAGGGCCATGAGTGAAGCCAAGGGAGCTGCAAGAGATGTGCAGAGTTGATTATGTTCTATAAAGAAATCATGTGCCCCAAGGTGTAATACTTTTCTACACTACCTGTAGATCTTGAAAGAATCATATTTCAGTTTTGTGGTTTTAAGTTTTTTTTACGGGGAATTTAGGAATCATGTCCAAAATGCGAGTGTGCTGTGAACTTCTTTTTGGGGTATTGTTTAGTTGCTTATTTATGCTAGCTGAAGACACCTTCAGGGAAAAGTATTCCAAAAGCCTCCTTTTGCAGCAGGGGCAGGAAAGCTGTTAGCACAATTTGATTAGCATCAGGGGCAAGAATATAGGGCCTCAACTAAACTAGCTCTCAGAATTTAGGGTAGTAAGAAGTCGTCAAGCTGATTTGGCACTCAGCAGAAAGAGCCCGTTGAAAAGAGGATAAAAAGAACTCTCACCTTCGGCTGTAATTCAGTTCACAATTTCAAAACAGTGCCAGATTGAGCTTCCTGGCTGCTCATGCTGGTTCCTATGCACGCTGGATTTGAACAAAACTGAGTCAGTTTCAGACCTTCCTCCTTCAAGTCTTCTCAGCAGATTACTCTTTGGCTGAATCTGTTCCCTGCTGCTTTTCATCATGCAGCTGCACAAATACTTCTGTTGGCACAACAGTGGGAGCTGTGTAGGGGGCAGAAGTTTGCAGCTGGGGACATGGGTTCTTTGGATTAGTTTAGGGATCCACCAGCCATGGTCTGCATCATCACTCAGTTTAAGTGAAGAAAAAAAAAAAAAGACATTATGATGGGACTGGTGTGATTGCACATACCGTGTCAGTGTCTTTATTGTGCCTTGATACAGGGGTTGAGATGCCTCCCGTAAGTGTTGCTGCAGCATTCATACTATTTATGGCATGAAGGTGATAATTTTAATTCAGTCTTGATTATCTGCTGCAAAATGTCCACAAATGCTCCTTGTTCCTCTGCCAGTGGTCACCTTTCTCATCTTCCTTTGGGTGCTTTCCTTTTGGGTATCAAAGCAAAACTGAATTGTTTTGTTGTGTGAACAGTTTTGTTTGAACACAGGGGAATTAAAACAGTGTAGGACTGGAGCACTGCTGAGGGGAGCAGACAGCAGACATGCCATTCTTTCTTCTTTTAAATTTCTTGTAAGCCATGTCTGTAAGGCTGAAGTCCTTCTGACTGAGATCAGCTAAATAAGTTATTTCTATGATGTCATGATTCAGGAAAGATTTTTTGTTTGTAGACTTTCTCTCAGTGTGCTTTTGCTTTTTGCAGTAGCTGAGAAGTTGAGGCCAATCAAGGGAAAAAAGCTCAAGTTGAAACAGCTTGGTTTGTCAGTGGACTGATAGGGAGAAAACAGCACAAGAGATGAACACTGAGATATTAAAAGCAACATTAGATAACCAATAGCTTGGCATCACCAGGTCAAGTGGAAGTAATACGTAATATGTAATTAAATATGTAATTGGCAGGAAAATGGCCAGTTCAGATATCCAGTGAGGATATCTCAGAGAGAAAAGAACTCTGATCTTCAGGACATGAATGGCTCATTGAATTGCCCATTGATGGCTGAATTGGTGCATCACTTCAGTTGGTGCTTAGGAACTCCTTGAGAACCAGTAGTGGAAACAGTTCTACTTGCCTCGCTCTCAATGTGCATTAACTTTCTGGAAATAGATTTTAGAAAGAATGTTCCATGTAAATTTTAAGTGGCCTCTTGAATTATATCCCTGAAGTGATGTGATACATATTTTAAGAGACTGACTCACTTTTGAAACACTGCCAACATTTTACAGAAACGAAGATCTGAATATTATCAGTTTGAAAATATGTCTACCGGGACAGTTAATGGCATAGATTTGTTTTTTCCCCTACTAGATATCTCAAATAAATTGGGGTTTTTCTCAGGATGAAGCTCCATCTATCAATGTATTTAGTAACCGTGAAAGAAGTTGAGCAGATTTTTCGAGTGTATGACTGGTTTATTTTTATTATTATTATTTTTATTTTTTCAATTTTTTCAAATGTCTTTCGAAAGGAATTTGTAAATGAAAAAAATAAGGAAAACGTGTTTGAGAAATCCTTTCTGTAAATGCAGTCTAAGCAGACTGAAGAGTTACAGATGAAAACTAATACAAAAACTCTTCCAGCAGCTACAGGAAGCTGTCAGGGAAGGTAAGTGACGAGACCCAACTGCAACACCAAATGCAGATGAGCAGATAGGACTCCTTAGTGTTTCTGAAAAGTCAGTACACGAAAGAAAGAGTAGCTATCACAGTGAAGTTGAATTGTGAAATCTAGATCAGGTTTTAATCTTTTCATTTCTGCCAAACTGAAATGGAAATGAAGGACAATTTTATTTTTCATTCAGTATTAAAGTAGGAAGCATAACTAATAGTTTTGCTGCTTTGATCTGAGAATACTGTCCTCGAGCTCTGAGTTGAAGCAGCTTGTAGCTCCCACATCCACAGAGATGTGTTTGTGAGGACTCTGTGTAAGGAGTTGGTAGCTTTTACTTAGTTTCATATCCAATGTCTGGACCATTTTTTCAGCTAGGAAGCTTCATCAGAGTGGAGAATGGTAAGGGCATTTGTGGTTTACGTACTAACTCAGAACTGTGCCCTCTTTGCTAATGAAAAGGCAAACTGTGACAGCTTTATTCTCCCTGATCAGATATTTTAATGTCTTAGCCATTTCATTTTTGTGCTTAATACAGTTTAAAAATCAGTCTTAATGAGTAAGCTGTTTTGGATTGAACAAAATTAGATAATAGCTGCTCAAAATGATCACACTTGTTATAGAGATGATGATGCATACTGGTAGTTGATCTATATTGTTCAAAACAATTTACATTTTTACTGGGTTTGGGGACACAAAAAGCTACTTTCCCTCTGTTTATCATACTTGCAGTTTTTGTCTTCAGTTCATTTCTTGGAATGAAAATGGACTTCCATTTGATTGCCCAGTGTATTTGGCATTGAACTTCTTAAAATGCTGCAGGATAACTCCTTTGCTATCCCAAAAGAGAGCGCACATCACTTTCCCTGCTGAAGGTTATGTCTTGAACATCTTCTTCCATGGATAATTCAAATGCTGCACCTCCATGGATTGCTGTTTTGACTCCGGCATGTAGCAGTGAGACCACCTCTTGTATTGATGCAATCTAGGACACTGTTACCCTCAGCCTCATGCTGGTTCAATAGATTCTAACAAACTTGCAGATAGTGTTCTTTCAGTTGGTGTGTGAGCTGTCATGAGATCTCCTCTGGGCTGTTCCTCATGTCTTGCTCTCTAGACCCTCCACTGTCTTTGTGCCCATCATGTGGATGCTCTCTAAGCTAAGAGGATTTTCCCAATACTGAACTGCACTAATCAGAAGACTGCAGTCTCTCCCTTGTGCAATTTGGGAAGAGGAATATAAAGCACTGGGAATGTAGTGCAACTAAACTCATCATAATTGTATTGGGTTTAAGTGCTGTGTTAAAGAGAAGCATCAGTAGAATTATACTTTCTATGGTACTTGTGCTGATTAGTGGCAATGTAATTAGGAGTGGCAATAACAGATTTGATCCAGCTTGGACTACGACTGCTTTAACTTACAGGACTAGCATAACCAACTCTGCTCAAAACAAATGCAATTGCTCAGTTTAGCTCCTAACTTCATTTGTCTGTATTTAAAGAAGGAGTTTTTCCTGTTTGTCAAAATCTTCTGAAGAAGCTGTTAAGCTTTAGAATCATATAATGGCTTAGGCTAGAGAAGACCTTTAAAATCTAGTTCCAGCCCTTCTACCATGGGCAGGGTTGCCAGCCAGGATCCCATCTAACCTGGTTTTGAAAGGCCTTCAGAGATGGGGCATCCACAACTTCTCTGGGAAACATGTTCCAGTGCATTGCCACCTTCTAAGTAAAAAAAAAAAAAAATTCTTCCTAACATCTAAGCTATTTTTTCCTCTTACAGTTTAAAGCCATTCCGCCTTGTCCTATTACTATCAGGTTGTGTAAAAAACAAACAAACAACAGTTCTCTCCTTCTTGTGACTTCCCTTCTCTGCAGCCTTCCAGCACTTGATGTCTCCATGGAGCCTTCTCTTCTCCAGTCTAAACAAGCCCAACTCCCTCAGCCTTTCTTCACAGGAGAGGTGTTCCACCTCTTCAGTCATCTTTGTGGCCCTCCTCTGGACTTCCTCCAACAGCTCCAGATCCTTCTGTTCTGAGGGCCCCAGGCTTGGACACAGTACTCCAGATGGGGCCTCAGAAGGGCAGAGAAGAGGGGGACAATCACCTTTCTCTCCCTGCTGGCCAACCATCTTTTGATGCATCCTTCCATGGTGCAAGAGTGCACTGCTGGCTCATGTCCAGCTTTTCATCCATCGAGACCCATAAGTTCTCCCATTCTGTACTCATATCTGGGTCTGCCTTGACCCAAGTGCAATACCTTGCACTTGGCCTTGTTAAACCTCATTAGAGTCTTCTGTGCTCACTTTCTCAGCATGTCCATGTCTCTCTCTCTCTCTCTCTCCCTTCCTTCTGCCTTATCGACCACACTGCTCAGCTTGGTGTCATCAGCAAACTTGCTGAGGGTACACTCATTTCCAGTGTCTTAGGTCACTGGTAAAGATGTTGAAGAGCACTGGAGACAAAACAGACCCCTGGGGAACACGTGATTGAACTCCGTCTGGACCTAGAGCCATTGACAACAGTCTTCTAGCTATAACTATCCAACCAATTCTTGTATCCACCTAATAGTCCAGTCTTCACATTCTTATCTCTCTGATTTAGAGATAAGGGTACAATGTGGGACCACACTGAAGGTTTTCCGCAAGTCCAGGAGGATATCAGTTGCAGTTTGTCCACCATTACCATTGCTCCATCATATCAGGCCACCAGACTGGTCCGGTGCAAAACTGCTCTTCGTAAAGTCATGCTGGTTGTCTCAGATCACCTCTGCATCTCACATGTATTTTTAGCTTTTCTTCCAATCTGGGAAGGTAGATTATTCGTACAAAGATAATTTATTGTGGATCATCATGTACAAGTGTAGCATTTCTGACCAAACTATCCACTATGTTATTGTGTTCTTTGCCTTCTCAAGAAGAATGCCTAATTTGTATAAAAATTCCCTGCAGTTACTCAAACAGACTATGACTATATCTATTGGATTTTTGGCTTGTCAGACTTGAGTATACTGGAGAGGGAAAAAACAACAACATTTAACTCACCGCTGTTTCCAGCTTTCTTGTCAGAATGTTTGAAATTACAGAGAGCTGCTGTTTGCTCATTTAACCTTTGCCAGAAGATTACTGATGGGAGGTGGATGCAAATGGCTAAATTGTTGGGTTTGCTTCAGCAGAAGTGAATAATCTTATGGTAATTTATAATGTTTCATTACAACCTTATGCATGATAGGTTGATCAGTCCTGATGACTATTTGGTTAGCTCAAGATCACTTGTTAAAAATGTTGCTATGATTTTAATGGTCAACAAAACACTATTTTTGAATCTTTTCTTTATATTTCAATCTTAGTGTTTCCTCTCTCTTATTCTTCAGTGATCAAATTACAGGCCTATGATTTTGTTGACATATTTCCCTTCTTAACTTGCTGCATTATTCTGGATTTGTAATGGGAAGGTTAATAGCATGATTTTAGGAGTGATTACTTGAAGAGGAAAATAACAGAACTTTGGATGCTAGTATGCTATTCCAATAGTGACTTTGTTAATATGATCATTTAATTTTATTAATGTGTAAGAGCTCAAAAATTGATTTAAAATGGTCCAATCAAAGGTTATTCAAGCAGAATTGGGAGGTTTTGTTTGTTTGTTTGTTTGTTTGTTGTTTTGTTTTGTCATGCTGAAAATACACTGATACTGGTTATTCCATCATTTCCTGTAGTTGTTGACCATTTTAAGGACAAACTGCATTACAGTTGTACCTTGTTGACCAAATAAGAAAATGAGATGATTGTGGGATATGTATTTTTCTGATACTCAGCTGTAACTGCAGAAAGTTGATCTGCAGAGTGTGATTTTTGCAATGGGTTGTGAAATGTAAATGGCAACAAGAAATTTCTCAGTGCATTATTAGGATAGTTGTCCTGTATGCACCTTCCTCGCCAGGTCCAGTGATAAATTAGACTTTGGGAGCAGTCAGTTCAAGGGGAAAGCTCTTGTGGCAGTGAATTTGGTGAAGTCCAAGAGAGTTCATGTTATCAGTGTGTCTGCAGGAAACAATGCCAAGCAGTAATTGAAAGGGAAGCGAAAGTTCAGCCAGAGTTGAAACATGAGATGGACATTGAAAGTGACAAGAAGAGTTACTCCTGATACGTTAGCAGTATAAACAAAAAATTGTGTGCCTGATTGTGAATGAGGCAGATAATTTGTTGAGCGCTGATATAGATGAGGCTGAGGTACTCAATGACTTCCAGTCCATCAGGAGATGTGCAAGATCTTTTTACTTTTGGGGAGAAGAACAACCAGTAGTGGAAGAGGTTCAAGTCAAGACACTCTTGAAATCTTTACCCAGGATCCATGGAACGAGATGGGATGCATGTTACAGTGCTGAAATTTGCATGACTTTAGAATAGGCAGCTTATACTCTTCGGAGGATCATGGAGATGGTATGAGTTTCTCAGTGACTGGTGAAAGACAAATTCTCTACCTATCTTAAAGAAGGCTATCAATCATGATTTAGGGAACTACAAGCTGGTCAGCTTCACTTTGGTCCATAGGAAAGTCGTGAACTAAATGCAGTTATAGGTAGGTGAAGGTGCTGTTGCTCTTTGGATACAGACAGCATCAATTTAACAGAAATAAATTGTATCTGACAAGTCTTTGGATAAGGTGGAGAGCAGTGGATATCCTCTGTTCAGAGTTTTAGCAAACTTGTTGACATGGTCTTCTCACAGTAGCAGTCTTATATTCAAGTAGGGACATTTTGATCTAGATGACTGGACTGTGTGTTGAGAGAAAGACTGCCTGTATTGTTAAGCTTGGAGGGTGGTGGTTAATGATTAACTCAGTATCTTTCTCCTGAGCCCTATACTACCTAATATCTTTATGGTGTCCTGGAAAAGGATAGAGTGTACCTTCATTAAGTTTGTGGGTGCCCCCAGACTGGGATCATAGAATGGTTTGGGTTGGAAGGGACCTTTAAGACCATCTAGTTCCAACCTCCCTGCTGTAGTAATGGACATCTTCCCCTAGAGCAGGTTGCTCAAAGACCCATCCAGCCTAGCCTTGAATGCTTCCAGGGAGGGAGCCTCCACAACCTCACTGGGCAACCTGTGTTTAAAACCATTTTTCCTCCACCTGTCACTACATGCCCTTCTAAAAAGTGGGGACTATAATCTACGCCTGAAGGCAGGCTGCCATTGAGAGGGACCTAGATAGGGCAGAGGAATGTGCTGACCTCAAGCAATCCAACAAGGACAAAAATGAGGTCTAGCATGTGGAATTAATCAACTTCTGTGGATTGATTGAGTCTGGGGACTGAGTAGTTGATGGCAGCTCTACTTAGAAGGCCATGATTGTTCTAGTGGATGGTGGGCTGAGCATGAGCTAGCTGTGAGTTCTGGTAGCAATGAAGAGTAACAGCATCCTGAAGCAGACTGAAATGATGGCTTTTTTTACCTTGTACTCAGCATCTGGAATACTGGGTCCAGTTTGGGGGCAGTTCAAGACAAATGTTGGTAGACTTGATCAGATCCAGCTGGAGAGTCATCCGTGTTGGAATTGGAGCACTGCCCTGTGAGGAGATGCCAAGGTAATGTGCATTTGGGGGTAAGAAGGATTCAGAGTACCTAACAGTAGCTTTCTGATACCTAGAGGAAGGAAACTGATATGATGCAGTCAGGTTCTTCCTGTGTATGGGGGGAGGAACAACAGACAGCAGTTATAAACCAAAACTTGAGAGGCTTTCGCTGTGAAGTTAATTAAGCATGGGAAAAAGGTCTTAAAATATTTCAGGTGCCCTTATAGTACTTCCCTGGGAATTTGTGTACTACTCATCTCAAGTTATAGGCTTTCTATCACTTACAGGGTCCTGAGACAACCTGAATATCCGCTACTATCTTATCACCTTAACAACTGGTTATAGTTGTTTCTTTTCAGTTGTGTCCAGTGGCAGTATAAACAGCAGTGGACACGAGGTGAAACACAGGATGCTCTCTCTATCTGAACATCAGGAAACAGTTCCTGACTGTGCAGGTGACTGAATTACTGGCACAGGTTGACCAGAGTGGTTGTGGAATCTCCAGAAGTACTAATCTTGTCATGTTAAAAGCAAATGTCTTAAGCAGTTAAAGTGGGTGTTCTTACAAGTCTGTGTTATCCTTTACACCTTTCTGTGCTACTAAAGCTTTGGTGTGTAAACATGAGCACTAAAGGTAGAGTGCTAAAGCTGTCATTAACCTCTGTGATAGGGGAGTCCTGGGTATCTAAATGCAGGCAGCGGCACACTTCTGTTGAACTTCAGCTGTGTTATCACATGTAGGCCTCTGCAAAGAAGGCTCAATCAACAGCCTGAATGTTAAGTGCAAGGAATGAAGTGTGAGATGCATGATACTGTGTGTTATAACTGATTTTCAGATTAAGTAGCAATGAACTAATACAATTTTTTTTTTGAGCAAGGATATACTGAGAGTAAAAATCAAGTAAGATTTAATATTACAAATGTCTTGAAGAAGGAGAATTGCATCTGACTGGTGACTACCTCTCATCCCCACATCCACATTCTCAAGTGCTCATGTGAGCTAAAAAAGAATTACTTAGAAATTTAATTAGGAGAGAATGGAGCTGTACTTTGAGCTCCATGAGTTTAATCCTGCCAAGGTACTTCAAGAAAAGATAAAAAAAAAAATGAGTGTGGGGATGAGATTATATAAAAGGATACGGAAAATGAGGGCAGTTTATAGTGTGGCTTTTTTCAGCAGCTTGGTTGTTGAAGAGCTGTTGGAATCCTGTGTAGGCAGTGTGGACAGAGAGGAGGGCAGCTGGCAGCCTGGCCTGGCAGTGCAGGGAGCTTTCAGGGCAGCTGCTGGTGGCAGTCAGCTGACGTGGGGCCCGAAGTCATGGCTTACCTAGCCTTACTTAGCTGAAAGTTCAGTTACATGTTTGAACCTTCCTTGTTTAATCCTTTTTGGGGATAATTTTTGCTAAGCTTACCCACATTATGTTTGCAAAGCTGGTATTTAGCGATACATAGATACTGGTCTGTCACAGCTGCATTCATGTTCTGTAGTGAGCCCTGACATCCTGTTGTAAGTTGCATTGCGTACATAGTTGGCACACTCCTGCTGAAACAATTGCCAATGTATGGAATAGTATTTCATGGTAAAACACTCTTTCATGTGCCTGAGTCATGCTACAGGCATGTTGTCTGGAAATGGCCAGAAGAACATTCTTGTGATTTCTTTTTGTACTCTCGTTTCCTGAAGAAGAACAGGGGATTTTAGTCATTCTATTTTTGTGTAGCAGGCTGATGTGAAGTCATGCTCTCCCTCAGCTGGGATGGGACTGTACTTTGTGCCTCAGGAAAGCTGTCCTTACTGCAGATTGATGCTCTTGTTTTGGCACAGATTAAGTGTTTTCCCACTCTCATAGTTCATTAGATGGTAGTGTGCTTTATGATACACGTGTCAAGGATGCACTGTGTGGTATCCTGTTCATGATTAACTTAAAAACAAACCCAAAACCCCCAACTTAGTCATATCACTTTTTTAATGAGCTAATCTGCTCTTAGCTTTTTTTAAGAAAATCATGCTGCTTTGTTAGGAAATCCCAGAAAGAATAGGTGAGATTCTTGAAATACTAGCAAATGCCTGGAAAATATGTGGGTTACTGGGTGTGCCTAGCTGTGCTATGCAAGTTGTTAACCCTGTGGAAGACTTGTGCTGACAGGGAAGCTGGAAGTATCATCTTCCCAAATGCTTCTGCCTTGCAGAGCACCAGCAACTAATATTACAGGTTGAAATGAGTTAGGGCTGTCTTACTGCTGGGTCCTTTTCTTAAGTATCTCTGAGTTCTTTAAGCGTGGTTTAAGAAGTAGCCATGTTGAATTTAAAACAGAAAAACACATTCCTTTATCTTTGGTGTAAAGTGGGTAATTTAGGTAATGAGGAGGTCAAGTTTGAGCTCAGCTTTTCCTAAAGTATTACCACCACAGGCTGTGAATAATGCTTAAGCTGCTGTCTGATAAGATGTGGTATTTCAGCAGAACTCTTGCAGAACAGAGTTGCTGAGTACCTTTGTCTGGAAGTGCTCCAGTTATGGCCTGGATTCCTTTGAATAGCACGTATTGTGCCCTGTGTTATTGAGACATGCCGTCTCAAACAGTGACAATTAAACCGAAATTCTTATTGTTTTTAATATCTTGCCTTTGTCAACTCAAATGAGCTTCATGTTTTTCTTCTTTTTCTTTTGAATGATGATATAATGGACCATTCAGAATTATTTATATCCAACTCTATTTTGTTCTCCACTCTGATTTATCTTAAGGTTTATCAGCTGGTGCTGTAGGCAGGAGTCATTACTCACTCTATAAATTCTTAATGTTTGTTCATAATTTAATTGTTGATGTAGATTATTATCTAAAACATAGGTATGTGTAATGTTGAAATTAACTGTCTGATAAATGTATAATAACTGCTCAGGTTACTTGTCTGTATCTGTGTAATGCTAACTTGACAGTGTTGAGACATCGAGGGGGTGTTAAGGTTTTTTGGTTTTGTTTTGGAAAGGAATTTCTGGTGTTACAGTGATTGAAACAAACTTTAAATGTATTGCTTCAGCTTTTAATTTTCTAAGGCATTCTGTATGTGGACTTCTGTGTAGACTGTAGAAATATCTTCTTAAGGAAGATAAGCATTCCAGAAACTGGGATGTAGATGTTCAGGGATAATTGAAGGATTCTGTTTCAGGGTAACATAAGCAGAGATTAAACAGTTAAGGGAAATAACTCTAGATTTCATTACATATTTCTATGACATCTCCTTGCTAGTTAATTCTCATGTATGCTGAATCTTTTTATGTAATAACTTCTATAGCTGAAATGGTAGGCATTTGGTGGATGGGTGGGCAGAGAGAAGGTTAACTCTGGAGTTCAAAGTACTGAGGGTATTTCAGGTTTTGCCATTTGTGGGATGCTGTAGGAACTATGGTTTAAGTCCAGGCACTTGGGTGGTAACTTTGTTATTTGGCTTTATTGAAATGCCATTGCCTAGTATAAACACGATCCATTTCAGGTTACCAAACTGAAATTCTAAGTAAGGAATTATAAGTCTCATTTACAGTCACTTGTTTTTCATAGATCATAGATACAAAAGAGGTGAATGCTTCTCTTTGCGGTGGAGTGGTTCATTTTATTGTTGAATTTTGCAGCCACAAGATTTCTGGTGCATGACGCCAGACTTGTATGCAGCCAGGGAGACTGTGTTTTTAAACTGTCCTCCGATCTGGGAACAGTTGCATCTGGGTATTACATAGGATTAAACAGCAATCATTGTCAAAGCCTATTTGGTAGTAAATCCAGGCAGAGCAACTGTTAAACAAACTGACAGTCAGGCAAACTGTAAAAGCAGAAGATACACACAGACAAAGATGGCTTGGGTTTTGGACGTGCATTTCTTCACCTGACTGCTCAAACATGACTGGGTGAAAAATGTTTTGACTTGGAAATACTGCTTCTTGGATGAGATAGAAACCTATCCATTATGGAAATGACATGGAATTCACTCTGGTCTTGAAGTCAAATTTGAATTTTTGAAATCAGTTGTTTTTTTTTTTGTTTTGTTTTGTTTTTTTGTTTCTTTGTTTTTGTTTTATTCTGATAAAGAAGTAAGGATTTAATTTACTGCTGTTTATAAACATCTAGTTTACCTATTCTGTTGGCCACAGGCATATTAACCCTGTAGATTATGAACTATGTACTCCTATAAATGGGATGCAAACCAAAAAAGTGCTGTACTGATACTTCTGAATGGTAAGTTGATCGAACGTTCCTTGTACTTTGTCTTGTAATGGTATGTTACTGCATACTATTCAAAGTTAAAATGAATGTGTAGCATTGATATGGTAGAGTCTTCTCTACTTCTCTGTTAGTTAATGACCTTGTAAGATGGAGAAACAGAAAACACAGCTATGGTGGGTGAAGCTTGACAGCGCTCCTTGACAATGTGTCAAAGCAATTCTGTATTCTTTTACTCTCCAAATAGATGTGGGTAACACTTCATGTTTTAGCATGATGTAAGTGACAATGGCAGCTATGGTATTAGGTGTCAATCAAAATAGCACGCTTGTAATATTAGTCATCTGCTGAAGGGAGCATAAATGCAGATACTGAGCTCATTGTGAAGAATGGATGTCTGTGGTGTATTCAGGGTAAATAGCACTTACAAGTAAATGAAGAAGATTCTGGAGATAAGGATGTACTGTACAGCACTGTTCATCTGACAACAATTCATTAAGGAACAATCATTGAGCCAGTAACAACACAGTTATTTCTTTGCTCTGAAATTACTATTCTGGAAAGTGAAAATTCAGAGGATGGCATTGTAACTGACTACTATAATACAGTAATATCATCTTTTATGATTTGATCCTTAAACTGCCATCTGTTTCAGGTAAATTTTTATTGTAATGTAGGTTTTCGGTGGTCCTCTTCAAAAATTTCTATATTTCTGTTTGGAACTGAGAAGGACCTGTAAAGTGCTTTCCTAATTTAAGTTCAACATGTGATGAATGGTTAACTCTCCTTGGAGTTGCCATAGTATGTTAAAATTTAAACTCACAGTTGAGCTTCTGATGTTCAGTATCCTTGAAATGAAATGTGTAGGTATGGTTGGTTTGTTTAACTAAGTTGAGCTTCTGCTTCTCTGGTAGGCTGCAGTTCTGGAATCAGTCTGCTCCCTAGTCTGGCTTGTACTCTTCAATGATATCTTTCAGCTCTGCAATAGTTGTTAAGTGTGCAGGAATACAAGGCATATATAGAATGAAGTGGTTATTTTAATCAGGGTTATACATTTATTTTACTGTATGGTATGCTGATTTCTGTTAACTACAGTCAATAGCTTTAAGTAATTCAGCAAGATAAATATGTGGGTTGTTTTTTTTTTTTTGGGGGGGGGAAGGGATGACAACTAACAATAGTCTTTGCTTTCAAGACTATTCCACAACTCATTCTTGAACTTGTTTCCCTGTAGTTTACAATTTTGAGGTTTTTTGTTTGGTCAGTTTTGATTATTTATTGATTTACTTATTTTTAAGAAGAACTGGGAGGGGTTGCACTTAAAGGCAAAGTCTAAGTGTAAACACAAACTTGCATTCATTTCATTAAACATAGATCTGGTTTAAGATAGCTCCATCAGTCATGGAAGACCTTGAAGTTCCAGAAATCTGTAAACACTCTAAACAATTTTTTGTTTGTTTTTAATTTGGTTGTGCCTATAAATTCAGTGTGTGTCAGAGGTTTTCATGGCTGAGTCTTTGTTTTGCTTTTTTTTTTTTTTTTTTTTTAAAGTATCTCTCCTAGTAGTTCATTCTGTTTTACGTTTCATGCCCTTTTGCTCTTTGGTGAAATGATGCGATAGTAAGAAATGCTCATTAATGTCCCTCTATCTTCATATTCAATATATGAATACCTATGTGGATTCAGTACCTTGGTGCTGACCAATAAGCAATAAGCCTTCTCTTAATGAAGACAGAGATTTTAATATTTCAAATAATTACAGTTCCTTGTTTTTTTAAATAGCCAAAAGGTGCAAAATTGGTTAGAGACATTTGTGACAATACAGATAAATTGGTTTACATTTGACTTGAACAGAAGTTTGTTTTCTTTCACCTTGTATTTGTTAGCTCATCCACGTGTCCTACCTTAAATATGTGTTTGGAAGTCTGTTAGATGGTTAATCAGAGCAAGAATCCCAGGCCTACTTCTGGTAAATGTCATGCAATTCTGTCTTAAGCTGGCACTGCCACCAACAGGAACTATTTACCAAATTACATCTTTGATAGTGTGGCTGCATGGAACTTGTCAGAAACCATTCCTTCACTTTAGCTGTGTGTCAGTACTTGTGTGCACACACGCACATATAACCCCGACAATCATTTCATGAGCTGTCACTAACTGTTTGCACAGAGCTCTACACCAGAAAATTAAAATAGCTTAGCTTTGTAGTGGACTTTTGAGCTAGCACTTTGATTAAGACTTAATGTCTTAGTGAAGCGTTTCAGTTTTGGAAAGCTGCAAGTAACTTTCTGCTACATCTCTGTGGTTAGTCCACTAGCTGCCAGTAGTTACTTTCTACCTACCCTACCTATGTCATCTTACATTAATATGTTTGATAGAAGGATTTAAATGGTGTGATATAATTTTTTCATTTCTTTGAATCAGCTATTAGACACTGGGCCAACCTGGTTGCAGGTGAAGAGCTATTGTTGAGAACAATACTGTTGTACTGTTATTTCAGTACAAAAAATAACCACAATAAATTTGACTTTCTCATTTAATTGGAAGTCATTTTGAGAATCAAATTTGCTAATACTGACATAATGTCAGTATTAGTTTACATTAAAAAAAACTGAACAATTGATTAGGTTAGGGAACTGATATCAATATTAAGTCTTTGAACCAAGAGCTTGAAGAATGACAGTTTAACAAATCTGGGTATAAGGACATTCATTTGGAAAGAGATTTTAATGTCAATCAGTTACCCAAAGATGTCAAAAGCAGGCCTTGTGTAAGGATGGGATTATCTCACATCTGCCAACAACAGGCTGCTTTGGTAGGCAGTTTAAGCTCCTAATATTGGCCTTGTCTGAGATGCATGTTGGGCTTGTTCAAGACTTATTCTTTTACATCCAAATAGACTATATTGTTCTGTTGATTTTGATTCTTAAATCACTGTTCTGTGTAACATGATAATATAACCAAAACCATCAAGACAAGTTGAAATACTGCATTACGATGCTTAACTTGGATCCTTAGCATCATCAAGGATATAGTTATTTTAAGGATAAGTGAAAGAACATGTCCTCTTATTTCAAAATTTTGCTTTTAATGAGTCTCAGCTATTTTGTATTTCTTTAACCCTTGTGTTGAAATGGAAGTAGAATTTTTAGTCTGCTTTGAAATCAGGACAGTTTTGCTGCTGCTAACAACATTAGTGTTCTGAGTGGTATGTATCCTGCTGCTCACTTGGTTGGCAACTCCTCCTTTGAGCATTTACAAGCTGTGGAGTTGGTCTGGGGTTAGTGCTCTCAGTTACCAAATTCAGAACTAGTGTTAAAGTGTACTGATAGGAGCTAACCGGAATACATCTGTATGCGGTTGAGTTGTCATGGTCAGGCAGGCAGGTCCAACCCGTGGGCTGTATGGGGCCCATCCCCTGCCTGGCACTTATGAAGGCGGCTGCTCTTCCTGGCAGAATGGCCCCAGGCGTGCAACCATTGCTCAGCAACAACCAAACCATCAATGCACTATTAACTCTGTGTCAACTGAAAGCAGGACACGAGCAGTACTGACTGAAGTGATGGCAAATAATTGTATGCATTTTGATGCACTGACTGAATATGGTGAAGATGTACAGTGAAGAGTACGCAGCTGTGCTTTCACTTCTAATAAAGGAATTTGAAAATAAGTTTCAAGATTGAAAAATAAATCGTTAATTTATGTTTACAATACCATTTTCAGTTGATACAAATACTTTACCTGCAAATTTTCAAATGGAATGTATGGAGTTGCAATCAGATATTCAATTTAAAAATCTGATTCTGTCTTTTTACCAGATTAGACAGAGTCATAAAATGGTTTGAATTGGAAGGAACATTTAAGATCACCTAACTCCAGTGCCTATGATATAGACAAGGACATGACCTCCCTCTAGACACGTTGCTCAAATCCCCATCCAGCCTGGCCTTGAACGTCTCCATAGATGGGGCCTCTACAGACTCTCTGGGAAACCTGTTCCAGTGTCTCACCGCCTTCAGTAAAAAATGTTCTTATTTATATCTAGTCTAAATGTACCCTCTTCCAGTTTAAAGCCATTTCGCCTTATTCTGTCATTACATGGCCTTCTAAGAAGTCCCTCCCAAGCTTTCCTGTAGGCCCACTTCAGGAACTGGAAGTCTGCTGTAAGGTTTACTCTGAATCTTCTCTGCAGGCTGAAGAACCCCAGCTCTCTCCACCTGTCCCCATAAGGAAGGCTCTCCAGCCCTCTGATCATCTTCATGGCCCTCCTGTGCACATCTCCAACAGCCTGATGTCCTTGTGTTTGGGGTCCCAGAACTGCATGCAGTACTCCAGGTGGGGTCTCATGAGAGCAGAGTAGAGGGGCAAAATCACTCCCTGGACCTGCTGGTTATGCTTCTTTGGATGCAATCCAGGATATGGTTGGCCTTCTGGGCTGCATGTGCACTCTAGGGAGTCAGCTGCCTCACTCAGCTTGGTGACATCTGCAAACTTGCTGAGGGTGTACTCAATCCCACTGTCCATGTCACTGACAAAGATTTCAAATAGAGCTTGTCCCAGCACCAGTCTCTGAGGATCACCACTCGTTTACTTGGACATTAAGCCATTGGCTGCAACTTTGAGTGTGGCCATCCAGCCAATTGCTTATCTAAAAATTGGTCCATCCATCAAATCCATTTTTCTCTAATTTGACAACCAATATGTCATGTGGGATGGTGTCTATTGCTTTGCACAAGTCCAGTTGTTCTTCCTTTATCCACTGTGGCTGTAATTCCATTATAAAAGGCCACCAAATTTGTCAGGCATGACTTGCCCTCGGTGAAGCCATGTTTGTTACTATTTTCCATGAGCCTTAGTAGGGCCTCCAGGTGGATATGCTCCATTATCTTGCCAGGCACAGATGTGAGACTGACTGGCTATAGTTCCCTGGGTCTTCTTTTATTTTTCCTTCTTGAAAATGGGGGTTATTTTTCCCTTTTTCCAGTTAGTGGGATCTTCACCAGACTGCCATGACCTTTCAGATACAATGGATAGCAACTTGGTAACTTCATGAGCCTGTTCCCTCAGAATCCGTGGAGGGATCTCATGATGTCCCATGGACTTGTGTGCCTTCATGTTCTTTAGATGGTCTTGAACCTGATATTTACTTACAGTGGGCTGATCTTCTTTCTCCCAGTTATTAGCTTTGCTTTCTGCAGCTTGGGTGGTGCAACTTGAGCTCTTGCTGGTGAAGACTTTCATAATCCCTGTCTTATCACAGTGAAATATCTCACACTTCACACTCATTCCTTACTCACGTCATTGCTTTTTGGCAGTATATCTGTTTGTGAACAACTGTTTTCAAGGATGAAGTACAGGAAGAGTAACATTTCATCAAAAAGTCTCTGAATGCCTTGAAACCTCACTAAGAACTGGAACCATTGCTACTGATGCCTTTGTTTCACAAAACAAACAAACAAAAAGTGAAATATCTCACTAGTTTTGTTTTTGTTCCTCTCTTTAACATTTAAAGAAAAATATTAAAAATTTAAATGTTTTGCTACTTAAATATTAACAATGTTGTACATTTTACAAGGGCTGCTTTGAACGTACTGCCTTCTGTTTTATTGTTTTGGCCCATGATGTCTGAGGTGGATGCGGGTGCTATAGGTGAACCTTTCCACCAGTACTCTGTTACATTTTGTTGTTGTGTGACAGATGGCAGCAGAGGGGGCAGTCTGGCAAAATGGCATCTGACATGGAAGTGCGCCTGAAGCAGAAATGTATCACTAAAATCCACCATGTGGAAAAAATTGCACCCATTCACCAATGCTTCCTGAATGTCTATGAAGATAAAACAGTGGATGCGAACTAAGTGAAGCAGTGGGTGGTGTGGTTCAGCAGTGGCAGTGATCACTTCTGCTGGTGCAGATTGTTTTGAGCGCAGCATGAAGGCTCTTGTTCTTCACTGGAGGAAATGCATAGCTAATGGTGGTGACTATGTTGAAAAATAGCATTTTGCAACTGAGATTTTGCTACATCAAATGATGTTACTGTGCTCTTTGTATTCATTCTAGCTTTTATGGAAATAAATAGGAGGCATTACTTTCAGAGCAACGGTATGTGTGGCTCAAGACAATTACAGTTGCAGTCCAAGTCTTGCAGTCTTTTAGCTGAATGCTCAGTAACACAACATTGGACTCAATGCCATTTTCCATGTTCCACCCGCTGTCTGTTCAAACGCTTTGAAAAAGCCAAGTGACTTTGGCTGGATGTAGTCCAGTGTTCAAGTAGTCAATGACTAGAAAGGCTCAAAAGGTGAGGTAAGCCTGTGTGTGACTTGTTTTCTCAGATTTTGTTTGTTTGGTCTTTAATGGTAGAATATTCCATGCAAGTTTCCAAACTCTCCTGCCAGGTTACCAGAGCTCAGAAGCAAGAAGAATGCAGCTGCATGACTTGCCTGCAACAAAAGTGGCTCTATACCAAAAGCACTTCAGAACAGAGTGCTTCTCATTTAATAAATATATAACATATATTTGCAGCTGGAGAAGCCTGATTTCCTATTGTGCTGCTGATGTGTTTTACAAAGGTTAGCTTTTCTAACTGTGCGTTCTAGGTGACATAGAATTGCTAATTGGTTTTAGAGTTTCCGAGACAATTTGTGTGTCTTTGAAACTGAACACACGAGGAAAGAGGCATTGTTAAAACGTTACCTTCTGCTTTCAAAACGCATTGTTGGCTGCTGAAGTCGTGCAGGCTTCTGAAGTCACGCGTTCCTTATGTGTGCCAAAGTGCAGCGCTGCTTGCTAGTGCAGTCAGAATGCTAGCTCCTTCTGTTGGCTCACAGAACTCATCCAGAAAACCACGTTTATAGAGTTTTGTGCAGAGGGAACCAGCATTGCAGAAGGGAGCTCTCCTGAGGAGCGGGCAGGGGGTGCGGGATGAGCGGCCTTTGTTACCTGCGGGCGGATGGAGAGGCACTGCGGCTGCGCGGTGATGCAGGAGGGGACGAACACAAACAGCAAGCCCAGCAAGCCATCGCTTGAGTGCTAACGTCTGCAGATACAAGCATAAACTATCCCAGTTTTCACGACTAAGCCTCTGTAAAAAGATATTCCGAAGAACACGCAGCCTGGCTCTGGTATTTTGGCTGATTTCAGGGTTGATGGAAGCAGTTCCTCCTGTCGGTGCTCAGGGCGATTCTTAGCGTGCAGATTTGTACTGCCCTTGCCCTAGCCTCCATCAGTTGCAGCGGGGAAAGAAGTTTCTCCAGATGGTGGTTTGGAACAAGAGCCAAGAACTAACGTGCTGGGCTCCAGCTGTTGCTCAGCACGGTGTAGGAGCTACCGCTTTTCACTTGAGCTGTGTTTCAGGCTGAAACCTAAGTAATGTTGCTGTTAAAGTGGGGAGTTGGACCGGGACACTGGGTGCTGAGAAGGTGCGGGCCTCTGGAGCTGCGTGTCAGTAGCAGCTGTCAGTAGAAGCAGTGCTGGTGGGACAGCAGGAGCAGGATGAATGCCCACAGGGAACAGAAGCACTGAAATGCACAAGTCCCTTTGCTTTAAAGGAAGAAAACAGGTCAGCTTTTGAGTCTTGTTTTAGTTCTAATTGAAAAATGGGTATTTGTAGAATCATAGGCTGAAAAAGACCTCTGTGATCATCTAGTCCAACTGCCAACCCACCCCAACCATGCCTACTAAATCATGTCCCTCTGTGTCACATTTCCATGCTTCTTGAACGCCTCCAGGGATGGTGACTCCACCACTTCCATGTAGGGTCATAGAATCATTTGAGTTGGAGGGGACCTTTAAAGGCTAGCTAGTCCAACTCCCCTGCAGTGAACAGGAACACCCACAGCTAGGTCAGATAGCTCAGAGCCCCTCCAGTCTAACCTTGGGTGTCTTCACACGTGTGGTGTCTAACACTTCTCTGTTTAAATACATCAATTTCATAACCATTTCTCTCTCAGTGACAATTCACATACGGGAGAGAGATCTTGGTGTCATGACAAAGCGCTAAACAGCTACAAACAGTAAGAGAGACGAGTTTTAGCAAAAAAAACTGTCCATGGTGTATAATCAGTATTATACATTACAGGCTAATAAGTCCAATTGCCTTCCTTGAAGGCAGTTTCTAAGCTGTTCGCTTCTGTGAGGCCCCAGCTGGCAGCGTGTGTCTCTGCATACCAATGCTGTACCAACATGGTGTGCTTCTGTGCAGCATGTATGGAGAGTGCAGAGCAACGCAGGAAGAGAAGAAACTTTTCTGTGAGCTACTGGGATGATACCAAGAATTTGAAGGTCTTCTGATAGGCTCAGTCTTCAGCCTGATCAGAGCTGTAAGGGACCAAAGGATGCTCATGTCATGCAGTTGGAGCTGTGTCAAATTAAGGATAGGTTTCTTGGTATCCTTGTTGTAAATGCCTGTAGGCTTTACAGTCTGGCCCAAGAGAAAGTCTGAATGAGCAAAAGGTAAATGCCAAGGTTAGTAATGTTGACTGAAGTACTGTATGTTTTTAAAACAAACAAAAAAAGGAAAAAAAAAGACAAAAAAACCCCACCTGATTGAGTTCCTCTGTTTTTTTCTTTTTTTTTTTTTTCCCATAAGGAAATATATCTGTTCTAAAGATGCAGTAACAGCCATTCCTAAAAGTTAGTGCTGGGTTACCATAATACCTGTTGTAACCAGTCATCTGGGAGCTCATGAAGAGTGGAGAGCAGAGCTGCATTCTTTGCTGTCATTTCACTGAATTTTGTTGTTTTCTTGCAATGTGAAAGATGGTGTGAGATTGCTGAGCAGAAATGAACACAGGCGATATCTATATCAGGAAGCGATAGCAGTGCAGTTGGTGAATTGACAGCTCTGATTGCTCTATGAATGCTGTACTTGAGTACAAAAGTATGAATTTATAGTTAAGCCTATCATAAAATTGAATTTGGCACTTAAAATTCCAAGTTAAAATCAAAAAAAGCTGTCAGTAATGCCGTACATGCATTAGCATTAGTTACCTTTTGTATCCCTTTCGCTAGCACTGTTTTTGCCATTTTCTGCTTTCTGAAAGTTCTTTCTCACGCGTTCCTCAGCAGTCTGGGTCCATCTGTATTCCCAGGAACCTGGTGGAGCTCAGCAAGCGTTTTTCCAGATCTTACTGAAGAAATGGTTCTACTGCCTTAATCTGTGCTGTTTCATAACTTCAGCATAAAGATGTGAAGGGTTTCACTGTGCTGCCTGCAAATCTATTCAGATTTTGTATTTTCCATAGGCTATAGCAATGTGTAGAAACTGGCCCATTGCCCTCTTCTGAAAACCTCTATGGAGCAAAATAAGAACCTGCTGCGTGCTCTTTCTGGACACTTTGAAGATGTGGGAAGTAATGCATAAACAAACTTGTAGCTGACATTTATCATATACAGTTGTTAACTGATATGCAGAGCTAAAGAGAACCAAAGGTTTCAAGGAGTTAAGATTCATGTCATCAGCTTGAGGTATAAGGGAAGAAAAAAGGCAAACAATGAAGCCTGAACACATCAGTCTAACAGTGATTTAAGTTTAGTACATTTGCAGATTCCTTACTCTGATTTATTTGTCTTTTTAATAAACTTGAAAAGTATTTCTTACGAGATGTAGCTATGATGACTTTACAATTGCAGGGAGGAATAGTTCAGATTTCAGAATCTTGTAGTTAATATTCATCATGCCATGAAACAGAAGAAATGCAGCAACATCTTGGAGCTGCCTTCTTAAATATCAACTAGCAACAGTTGTGAGCCTCTCTAGTCCAAAAAGAAAGTTCATTAACACAAAGGGCATGGATGCAAGTTGTGCAGAACAACTTAGTATCTCTGTGCCTTATGTAGATGTAGGAAAATGCTTTTTGGTTAGGAAATGGTCTCTTTTTCTGTGGAAGTTTTATTTTTCTTTGTCGCAAATTCTTCACTTAGAACTAACGTAGGTTAGTCTGATTACCACGAGCTCCCCCAGTCACTGGAGTTGTGGTGTCACTGTAGGAGCTCTGCATCCCCACCATCTCTGTCCCTAAGGCTATGGTGTTTCCTTCCCATGGAAGCTGGCATAGCTCATGGATTTTGAAGAGATTCTTATTGGAACAGGGCCCTGAGTTGGAATGAAGGGAATGCTGTGCTGTAGGTAACTCCTGAATGAGGTTTCTCTGTTTTAGGATTTGATTTCTGCCACAAAGAGGCAGGGGTGAGAAGGGTGGTGCTGTAGGGCACAGCCCGGTGGGGGGGGACATTTTTGCTGTTGGTGTATTCTGTGATGAATCAAATGACATGGAGTCGTTCCCCTGGAATCAGAAGAGAGATGAAAGCACTGGTGTGCGTTCTGTGATGAATCTCTTGGCTTTTTTTTTGTTTGTGGTTGTAAAAAAGATTTTACATTTCAAGGTGAAAAGTAGTTGTGTTTGTAAACGCGCAAGTTCAGGATGAGTGTTCTTTTTAGCCTGTTTGTCTTTTCAGAAAGCTTTTTATGCCATGTTTCAAGCAAGTTTTGAGTCAGCTTTGTGAGGCAGCAATGGATGAGCATTTGTTCAGTCTTTTCACAAAGAGGTGCTGCTCTTAGCCTCAATTTCCAATTCTTTTTGCTGTCTTAGCAAGATAATTCTTACAAAACTGAGTTATGCCCTTGCATGGTGAGTTTGTGTGATTTCAGTTTGCCTCAACAGAGTATTGGTGAAGGCACCTAGATGTGCAAAAGAGACTTCCATGTTCCAGCAGCATTAATGCATCTTTGGGGAAACTGTAATTAATTATGTTCTGTAGTTGATCTGTTAGCTTAAAAGATGCACGTGCAACTGTTTTGTCTGTAGCCTTAACTTGTGTGGATATCCTGCAGTGCAAGATGGTTAACAGAGGTACTGTACCTGAAGGGCCGCTCCACCTTACACTGGGGCAGCGTTTCTCTCACATGTGTGAACTACTGTGCAGGGCATCGAGCTGTAGTTACTGCGGATCTGAGTTCCTTGCCATACCTCAGTGCTTGGGGACTATGTGATGCTGTGTGATGCAATGCTTCAGTAAGCGCTGGGTGGTGGCACTGCTCCGGTGGGAGGCTGTGCTCATGGAGCTCTGGGAATCTGTGATCGTGAACACTTCTTGGGGGAGAAGCATCTCCTAAATGGAAGCGGGCTGCTTGACCACGTACTCCTTCATCTACTCGTATTGCATATTAATCAGCATGATTTAAGCTCCTTCCTCCCAGCAGGCAGTTAGAGGAGGGTCTTGTGTGATATGTGTGGCAGCTGCTGTTCAGAGTGTGGAGCCATAACCGAGCGTTCCTTCGGTGGGTGCTGAAAGGGTGGCGTTCCTGTTCAGTGAATGGTCTTTGAAAGATACGCAGATAGGATTTATTATTAAAATCCACATTCAGAGGGAAAAAACGCATTGGATTTACCGCATGATGAAGCGAACAATAAATGCGTGCACACTGTGCCTGTGAGGAGAGCAGCATGCCCACTGCTGCAGCCTTTGTCTGCCGCGGGGAAGGGGAGGATGATGTCATCTCCCAGGTTGGATGACGTCACCTCCCGTAGCCTACCATAGCGTGCGGTAGTGGTGAGTCCCAGGCACTCAAAATACGGTACTTTATTGCCTCATTCATCCTCCTTGCCCCTTGTGTTCCTCCATCGATTGTAATCCCTGCAGCTTTTTCTTTTAAGCTTTAATGCTGCTGAACTGGAATGAAAATAATCTATTTGGAGCAGCAGGAGTGGTAATGCAAAGCAGCGAGCTGCAGGGACACACAGACCTGAAGCTAGGCACTGGCACAGTGACCAGGCTGCTCTTCTGGAGGTTCCCCTTCGTGCCCACAGAAATGGATGTGCCCCAGGCAGAGCAAGCTGAGCACAATCTGAGGTGCTGCAAGCAGGGTGGGGGCTGGAAGGAGCAGGCAGGGTAATTCTGAGCTACGATGGACAGCAAGCACAGCACTAGTTGCTGCATGCTTTGTAGGTGAGGAGAAAGTGTTTTCTACCTCAAAATTTGCTGTGAAGAAAAGGAATTGCCACAGTTCATAGGAAAGCTGGGCAGGCTAAATCAGCATTAAGCTTACAGAGGGCAGCTGAAAGCACAGCACAGCAAGCATTCAGCTCTGGAAGTGTGCCTGAATGCCCTAGCAGTCAACCGAGGCACAAGTATTTCATGATGGAAAAAGATATTTGCTGTCTTTTTAGATTGAGTTGTTTAAGTCCAAGGCTTTCTTAAACACTTGGTTATTTCTTTAGTTCCTACTAAACGTAGACATAGTAGGAATAAAATGGTAGGCAGTTTCAGTAAATAATTGCTAACCCATAACAAGTGCTCTGTAAGGACCTGCAGCCCTAAGGAGCTTTTGGGGCTGGCAGGAGACAGATCCCCATCTGCCTCAGCCGTGGTGGGCCTGGTGCTGCTGCCGGCACTGTGCTACCTGAGGGAGTGTTGTGCTGCTGGTCAGCCACTCTGAGCTCCTGCCCAGTGTGGGTTTGGTTGTGCTGTGTTCACAGGGAATCAAACAGGGAACCAACCAGTGAGATTTGTTCAGTGTTGATTTGTGTGCTATTGGTGGGTGGTTATATCCCAGTATCTCAACTGAACAGTTGCAGTGAAATGGGGGGACACTGCTGTGGCCTACGTGCTTGGTATTTCTGACTGATGTTTCTCTAATGTGTTTTTAAAAAATGCCTGGTGGTTGGCAGTCTGCAGTCTTCCACAGGAAACCTATCCTGCTGCTTTACTCACATTTCAAAAGAGGTGGTTGCTCCTGAGTGTCACTGACAGGTTCTGCTGCCCTCTCTAAAAAGAACAGCAGTACAATTTAGAAAAGACTGACATATGCGTACCTGATCTCGCTCTTGTAGAACTGCCGGAAAGTATCAATAATTAAGAAGCTTATTGTATCCTAAAGTAGATAGCATCTTCAGAGATGATTTGTTGTCGTTGTTTAAAGGAAAAGTTTAGAATCTGGCCACAGAAATGTAATGGAAGAGGAGTGCTAGTTGGTAATCTATGGCGCTGCAAAATTGTAATCACTCACCCTAGGGACCATTTAAAACTTTGTGCATGTAGAATTAACAAGGCATAGTGTGCCTTCTGTTACAAGACACTGCTTCTGTAAGGAGTAGTGATGTTGTATTAGGCTTTTTGTTTGTTTTTTAAGAGGATGGAAAACTTGCTGTAAAGGTGCCTACTTTTATTAGCTTGATATTGCTCCTGTGCTCAATCAGAAAGCCAAAGTTGGAGTTGAAATGTCTAAAGTAACAGGAACCAGGTGATACTTTCACTAATGAAAATGGCTGATGGCAGTGTTTTGTCTTTTACTGAGCCTTGCTAATGTACCATGGTTTGCGTTAAGCTAGTAAAAGCTACGACTTGTTTATTGTTAAATGTTAAAAGTCTACAGTTTTGGTGTTTTGGTTTTTTTTTTTGCCTCTTAATTATAAGATTATCTTAATTCTTACCATTTTAACATTGAGATTGTTTTCTAAAGGTAAATGTTATACAATACTTTCATTAAATGTAGTAGCTAGTCTGTGAATTTCTGACTAATTACCTCGTATTAATGTTTTTCAGGGTTTCGCAAAAATGATGAGATGAAGGCTATGGAAGTTTTGCCAATTTTAAAGGAAAAAGTTGCATACCTTTCAGGTACAGTTATTTTCTTTTGTTGTACAATTTATAACTGTCACATCAGTGGTATTTTAACTACTATAACTATCATTGTAAAAATCAGAGAAAAGTAGGAGAGGAACAAATACCATTGGGTATCTCAACTGTAACATTAACATTGGTGTGAAAGGATCCACAGTAACGAAAGTATGTGTTTTGTTAAATGGAGAATGAGCTGCTTGTCCTGCAACACTCTGTGTATCCAATAGTGTTACTTAAAACAACTTCCTCTGCTGTAATCTTATTACTTGTATTATTTCCAATTCTTCTGCTGGATAGTTTTACAGAGTTGGCGTTGTTACAGGTCAGTCTGAGGCATGGCTGAAATATCCTTGTTGCAGAGGTGAAATTTCAGTGTGTGTATCCCGTGAAATACTCATCTCTTCATGATGAAATGAGTTAGCATCAAATTTAATCTATGCCTTGCATGCATTTTGAAAGTTAGTAGTTTATCTGACAAGAAGTAGCAGAGAATTTAACAGTGCGTAACATGCTCTATAATTCAATAATTTTACTTAATGGAATGATGACTATCCAAGGTGCTTTTTCTTGTGAACTGCATTTTGGGGCTGACTTTCTGAAATAAGTACTTCCAAACCTGTTGGGATGAGTCAGCATCGTTCTCTTTGCCATAATCTTTGTGTCAGATGATACGCAGCTGCGTATTTGAAAGTTGGTTGGTTCTTTTGTTGTTTATTTTTGTGTGTTGGAGTTAAATACAGAATTTTGACCCCTCATTGCTCTTTTGTTTTGACCTTGCTTTATGGCACTTCATGAAAAATGTACTCAGTTTCCATTCCCAGACCTCTACATTTCCAGATTATCCAGAGCTTAGTTTAGACCCCATAGGAGGGGGCTGAAAGATGATAGGCTTTCTCTAATGTGTGCTTTTAACCATTTGGCCTTCTCAAAAGGCACTTTACAGGGATCTAAATGTAAGCTGAAGATGAGTTTAAGTGGAGATGATGGATTATGAGCCAGGGGAGATGAGGTGCAGGCAGGCAGAAATGCCTGTGTGAAGGTAGTTAACTTCTGACAGAAGAGCTGACCAAACAGCTGTGGGCAGTGAGCTTGGCTGGAGGTGATCTGCCAAAATCCATACTACTTCACATTTCCATTGCAAATGGTTCTGAAATGAAATGAGATACATTAGTATTACAAACAGTTTAAACAAATAACCCTCCCCCAAAACCAAACCAAACACCGCCACTAGGACTGAAGCATTTTGGAACAAGATGTGTCAAGCCTTATATCTGAGGAATATACAGATATGTGAGACCATTGGACAACTGGCTTACAGAGGCTTTCAGTGTGTGCTTTGTTTCATTCAGAAGCACTTCTGCTTTAGTACTTGATATTAATATTTATAGGTACAGTGAGTAGTTAAAGTTTGTAGAGTAGGAAAGAACTTCTTGCAGATATCTTTACTATAACTATCTAAAGATAACCGTAAATTATCTTACTAAAACCTATAATATTTCTATTAAAGCTGAGGTCACAAGCATCACTATCATTTTCTCTCTATTTTTTTCTCCAGTTTTATATTGGAGCTGTAGTAGAGCTGTTGCAGTGTGTTCAGAGTAGATTCTGTGTGTTCTTAACTGGAAATAAAATATGACAATCAATAGTGCATAGAAATGTCTCTATCTTTTAGAGCAGAATAGTCACACAGTGAGCATTGTTTGAAAAAAATATATATAAATTGATGGAATATTTGAGATCTTTGGTTCATGTCTCCTGTCTTAGCTGAGTCGTTCCTTCTGTAAGTTAAATGACTAAGTGTGAACTGTAGAGAATTATATTCATCTTTGTGTCCTGGAATACTGAGGACACTGATTTTTACGCAGTTCTGAATTTCTTGAGCACCAGCTTATCTTGAAATAAGACATCGAATCTGAAGTCATTTCTGAAGGGGTTGCTGGAAGTTCCAAATTCACCAGGCTTTTTGGATTCCGCTGCAGTGTTTACACCTAAACGTTACTCCTCATTCGAGCACCGGACTGTTTCAGTGATTGCTGTTTACTAAATCATTCTTGAAATAGTGGTCTGCTCAACGTGATTTCTTTTTCTTTGCAGTCTGATCACTTTAGAAAAGCATTTCAGTCACTGCTTTTGCTCTGCCACAAACCACAGTAGGTCTGATGTGATTCCTTCTTGGGTTTCTCCTCCATTGTCACAATCCAGTCTAGTCTCTTTTACCAAACTGTCAGTGATGTATTTTTGTAAATGAAAAAAATGAGTGGGTTTTTCATAGTCCATGACTTCTACATATCTGAATATGTTTTTAAATAGAAGAGAATTCAGCCACCTTGTGTCTGTTATCTGTGGCACAGAGCAGTGTAGTGTTGTTTTTTTTTTTGTTCTAGAGAAATACAAACCAAATGCTGTACAATGGAGGTGCACTTACTCATCTATACTTTTTAAAATCTGTGGGCTCTGTGTTCACTGAAAATAAATCTTCCATCAAATCCAGTCGTGAGCCTCCCCACTGCAGCTTTGTGCTAGTCCCATTCTGCCATCGGTGACCAGGGCAATGAGGTGGGCACCTCTCTCTCCATAAAAACTTGATGCTTAGCTTTGCTTAAGTATTTTCAGACTAGGTGAAAAGGCATTTTGAGAAAAAACAAAACAAAACAAAAAAAACTACATTGCTCAGCCTGATTGATTGTGGTGCCATTTGGAGACCACTGACAAGACTGCTGTTAGTGGTGTAAACTGGACAGAAGTGATTCATGTTAGCTGACTCATGTGAGTTGATCAGCTACTCATATGACATATCTTGGCACAAACAAAGAGAATATCTCAGTACCATGGAGGTTTTGTATAAAAGAAAAGGGGTAAAAATGGAAGTCTGACTGATGAAAGCAGTAGCTTAATGTGTTTTTGTAAAACCAAGACTAAAAGAGAGTTAACTTGAACAAAGGCTATTGTGAGACAGGAAATTCCCACCTGGTGCCTAATACATTGTTACTTCTAATATTCCAGTTTGTGTATGACACAGGAGCATCAGGAAGAAAGGAAATTAGAGTAATTTATTGGAAAAGGCCTAAGTTTGGCTCTGCAGGCATGAAGCTGATAAAAAAGCTTTAGCAGAAGAAAAAAAAAAAAGTTATAAAGCTCTAGGAAATTTTTTCTTTTTTTTTTTTTTTTTGCTTAAAACTTAAGAACCTTAGTATCTGGTTTACTACAAAATAGTGAAACTAATTTTGCAAAAAATCAAGTCTGTATTCATTTCTTCATTAGCCGTCTAGACCTGAAAGCTGTGTGACTAATTTTGTCTCCTACATATGAAAATTTCAGCATGTGATTTATCAGGAGTTTAGGCACCATTATTTAAAAATGATTTTCCTTTGTGAGACATCTGTATATAACTAGGAATTAGTTTAAAATACTTGGAGAATGTTAAGACGATTCACTGTATGTTGGCTTCTGCTTCTGAAAGAATTTCCAACTTGAGCAATCAAGTACTTGAAATTCAGATTAGTAATAGTTTCTAGTTGAAACCTAAGTTTTGTAGATAAGTAGTTGAGATATGTAGCTGTAGCAGTCTTTTGGCTAAGATCAGCAGCTTTGAGGCCCATTGGCCATTCTGGAGCTGAGCAGAGGCTTGGGCTGTTGGACTGCTGGTCTGATCCTTTGTACCTCCTTTCTCTTATGGCTTCTGGCTTATCTTCATCCTGTCTCTTGCTCTGCAGAAATCCTCAGAATTCTCTGAGACAAAATCCCATTAAGGCCAAACTTACCTCTCTCCAGTAGAAGAGTTCAGTTGTTTTTGCTCTCTTATCCCATTTAAGAGGGTCATAGAAAACAAGATGATGAATTTCCTTTTATGTTTAGGTTTCTGGCACTGCAGCTTGGCAGAAATCTGAAGCGACTTTTCTGAGTTTCAGTTAGTGACTCATGGAGAATGTGCCCAGGGCAGGCACTATGGAGGCCTGGACTGCAGGTCTGCAGCAGTCATGCACAAAGCTGCACTGGAATAGCAGTGGATGTCTGAGTGACTGGTTCTATTCATTTGCTCTCGGCCTGCCTTTTTAAGGAGTTCTTTAAGACTCTGTTAACAACCTGTTTTTACAACGAGGAGCTGATTAAATGAGAAATCACTTGGGACACAGGATGGCATTTCTCTGTGTTTGTGTGGGGCAGAAGATAGCCCATACACATCTGTGGTTGAGACCATATACGTGAAATTCAGCTTGTAGGAATGGTTTTAATGCTGTTGTGCGAGTGTGGTGGAGAGGGGCTACTGGAGTCATAGTAGCATTGTGTTTTCACAGGCAAGGTATTTGATATAAAATTGCATTTTCATTCTGACTGCAGTAAATGCGTACATATAACAAGTAAGATGGATACATTTCTTAAGGTCAGATTTTTTATTGGGCAGATTCTGAATTTCCTTGTTTTCATTGCTAACAAAATGAAAAACTATAAAATAACAATTCAAAATCTACACATCAGAATGTTAAAAATACAAACAAGATACTTTAATAGTACTCATATACTCATCTAGTGTATTTGACATCTGAACTTAATACTAGTTAATGAAATTAATATTATTTTCTAAATGCTTGCTGATAAAGTAGTGTAACTCTACAATTAAATTTAATCTGCATAACTGCTGATTGAAAATTTAAATATATAATAAAGAACCATTGCTGGAGATATTAGACTGCCCATCATTTCAAACCTGAGTACTCCTGTAATATGTACATGTAATGCCATAGTTATTCTTTGTTTCAGTTTTTGTTGGTTTTTTTAATCATATTTTTTTGACAGATACTTCCTCACTGTAGGAACTGGGACAGTGTGCTCACTGATATTCCCAACATGGAATCTAAAGCCAGACTTTAAATGATGACGTTGGCATTTAACTTGAAATCTTTTTGAAGTGGATATACATTTGGTAGTGTAGGAGTTAGGTTTTCTAAAAGTATTTTGAAGATTACTTTTGCAAACCAGAATGCTGTTATGCTGTGTTGTTTTTGCTTTTTTTTAACATGTTTTATTTTTCAGGTGGCAGAGATAAGCGTGGAGGCCCCATTCTAACATTTCCAGCACGTAGTAACCATGACAGAATACGGCAAGAAGACCTTAGGAGACTCATTTCATACCTAGCCTGTATTCCAAGGTAAGTGCCGGTCTCTTGATAAACTCTGAGGCTCTGCAGCAAAACAAATGTATTGTACTTCAGTACACTCACAAGCAGGCATATCTTGTGTGGACTGAAGTTAACACAACCCTCCTATCTGTTACTTGTGTCAGGTAAGTTATAGCATCCTGATACAACACAGGAATAACCAGGAGAAATTTATGTAACATTTATTATAGAGGTCTCAGATAAAACTGCAGACATCTGTGAAAGTATTGGTATTAGTGTATTATCAAAAAAATAAGCTGTTGATTACAGTGCATTATTCAAACAGATTACCAAATCTAGGGCTTGTGCACGTGTGTGTATGTATATATATGTATACACACTCGCTGTACAGTGTATATATATTCTTCATTATATATACATTGTTCAGATAGAGCTTTGTTCTGGGTGGTAAAACTAGGGAGAAAAGTGAGCCTAAGATACTGATTTTAGGTGTATCTCAGGTTCTGCCAGCAGTTGATACAGACTGGAGCAACTCTGAATATTCTTGAAATATGTTTTCCTGGGGCCTAGCTGTTGTCATTATAGTTAGAAAAAATCCCAGTGCAGCATACCTCGGTATGATTTCTTATACAATAATAACATTTCTTATATAACAATACAATAGTATTTCTATGAGTTGCTAATTTGTAGTCATTTTTCTTTGCATCTGATGTTCTGATATTTTTACCTCTGAAATCACTGGACTTTACATTTGAATGTTTGATGTGTATTCTGACACTCTAAAGCTTTGAGTTACTAGAGAAGTTAATAGATAAATATGCATCAAAATAGGCTGTGGAGAGTTTTCTAGAGATAATCTAGCAAAGTACAGCTGCGTTGTGGCAAAAGGTGTGTGTTAATTTAGCAAGAAAATAGATTTAAAATAGAAGCTTGTTTCAGGATTTTGTATCTCTGAAAGCATGGCAAAGGTTTGATTAAGAAAACAGCTTTATTAAAAGCTTGATTCATTCTCATGCAAGTCATGTGTTAGGGACTGGTCTTACAACTCCATAACTGAGAAGTCCTAATTGGTGCAAATACCCCACACAGTTCATCTGACACTTAATTACTGCAGGACAGTTACTGTTCATAGCTGAAAGATTTTGGCAACAGATCAAAACACCTAAGGTAGTATTCTATCTTAAATTTACATTAATTTTACAATTTCTCTGATTTTAAAACGTTGCTAAATTTAGGTCATCTCCACTGAGTGGACAAAGTATTAATGTAGCTCAGGTTTACCAAACAGATAATCTTGTCTGACCAAAACCTCCAGAAACAAGTTTTCTGATCCCTAGCCAAAATAAATTCATCCTTTGTCAGATGACAAGGGCTGTGTGATTGAGACTGGGGGGCACATCTGCATCATGTGATGAGGGGCTGCTTTGTGCAGCCTTATGGATGACCAGGTGCATGCCTCGTGAATCAGTGGCAAGTACTTTTCCTCATGAATGGTTTGTGTGGTAGGGAAGGGATGGGCTCAGCCGCTCTCATCAAATCATTTGAAGCCTTTCAGTAGTAGGTGTGTCTTAGCTTCAAAACAGTATTTGTTTTTGTCCTTTTAATTTTGTGATGCTTTTAAAAAAATATATTCACTGTGATCAGAAAAAATTGAGGTTGTAATCTACATATACTCTTCTGTTACCATTGCTGTTTTTGGGTAGCTGGGAGAACCAACAATTATACTGATAAACTTCTTTTTAAGCTGTTTGTTTTTTCTTTAAGCCATCATTAAAACAACTCCTCTTGTAAGGAAATTGGATTGCTACTCCTTTGGGAAGCACTTCAGCTCTCCAGAGTCAGTCATAACTCATCTATCTCACAGTATGACCAGTGAAACTGTGTAAAGCATGCCAGTGAAGTGTTCTTACTTCCTGAACACTCTTAGAAGTCTCACCACACGAATTCCAGAATTGCCCTTATGTTAGTCACATCCCTGCAAGTGACTCATGTGCTCACACAGTGGACACTTGGTCCCTTTTGATAGTCTGTTGGTTATGACTCGATTTTGAAATACCTTCTCTTTTCACGTTAGCCTATTCCGGTAGTATGTTCTCCTGGAATAAAATCAAAATTTCTGGTATTGGTGGTGACTGCTGCTGTTGATCAGCAGTACAAAATGTACTAAGTGCAGAAAAGAAGAAAAGAACTGAAATCTGCTATTCCCAGAAGAGTTGGCAGACCTCATACTCAAATTTCCGGGCAACTTTTGGACAGCAAAAGTTGAACTCATTTGCTCAAATTTGATAGAAACGGGTTGATATGGTTTTCTTCATAACCATAAAATACTTTTTTATCCATTATCTGTCCAGAAATTGATCTTGTTACAGAAGTGATTGTCAGTAAGGGCTTTTGTCCGCAGACTTAACGCTTTTTAACTCTCAGATAATATGGGATATCTGAAACAGTTCACCAAACATTGCAGAAGTGGTAGGAGGTAAGAACAGCTTACCAACTTCTGTCTTTTAGAAGTTCCCTTCAGTGATTAGAAAAACATGAATGTTATTATCAGTGAAGTGTGTGCTCTACAAAGTCATTTGTAAATGAATTCCATATTGGCGCTTCTGTAAATGGTGACTTCAGTGTATGTGCTGGCTGAAAGAGATGCAAGACCAGAAGAATCATGTGTATACAGACAAGGAAAATGAAAGAGGAGATAAAGGCAGATTATCAAGTAAGCAGTAAGTTTAAAATCTTTCCCAGCAGGAGTTTGGCGGTGGAGTGGAAACAGGCTTCCAGAGAAGTTTTGCACTGCCTTGCTGAGAGTTGCTATATGCATGAGATAGTCAACAGCGAGGCCCTAGGGGATTGTTCATTAGGTTAGCACACTCTAATTAGGGAGTGTGTTGCTGTAGAAGTGCTCTTTGTGTTTGAATTCGTAACACTTGCTTGATAACCTTTTCTCCTTTCTTCTGCAGTGAGGAAGTATGTAAAAGAGGATTCACCGTCATTGTAGATATGCGTGGGTCAAAATGGGACTCTATAAAGCCTCTGCTGAAGATTTTACAGGAATCCTTCCCATGTTGTATTCATGTTGCACTGATAATCAAGCCAGACAATTTCTGGCAGAAACAGAGGACTAACTTTGGCAGCTCTAAGTTTGAGTTTGAGGTAATTTCCCCTATGGTATATGAATTCATAATTATTTCATGGTTTAAGTGTACTCACTACTGATTGATGTCTTGAGCATTCTCAGGTAAATAACGTTTGGATAAGAGGAAAGGTAGATGAGGCCAGTTGTTCTAGAGGGAATGTAGTTTCTTTTACGTATTTAAACTAGATGTGCACATCATCATATATACTTTCTCTGAACATGAGGAAGATGGAGTTTGGGTTTTATCCCCAAAGGTGAAGCATTAGATTTCATCTATATTTTCTGCATTATGGTAATTGTTCTGTCTTGAACATTTGTTATAGAGGAAAGCAGGCAAGAGCATAAATCTTGCCATTATCCTGCTGCTGCTTTACAATATGCAAGTCAAAGATTAATCAGAATAGTAGCCAGACATGTAGTTTCTTCAGTGTGGTGAGTTAAGGAAACAACATTTCTCTCACTGGGGGGAAATACCAGCAAGTCAGGAGGGTGATCAGAATTGACATTGGAGAAGAAATCTATAAAAAGGACACAGACTTCATAAGCAAAATGATCAACTTGTAAACAGAGAGAACTAAAAGATTGGGAGAGAAGTTCAAATTTGTTTCAGTAACAGCATTTTTAAGTTTTTGTCTTTTATTTCCTTTTAGACAAATATGGTGTCTCTGGAAGGCCTTACCAAAGTAGTTGATCCTTCTCAGCTAACCCCAGAATTTGATGGCTGTTTGGAGTACAACCATGAGGAGTGGATAGAAATCAGAGTTGCCTTTGAGGACTATATTAGCAATGCAACCCATATGCTGTCCAGACTGGAGGAACTGCAAGATATATTGTCAAAAAAGGAAATGCCTCAGGACCTGGAAGGTGCTCGCAATATGATAGAGGAACATTCGCAATTAAAAAAGAAAGTCATTAAGGCTCCTATTGAGGACCTTGATGTGGAAGGACAAAAGTTGCTCCAGCGAATACAGAGCAGCGATAGCTTTCCCAAAAAGAACTCTGGGTCAGGGAATGCAGACTTACAGAACCTTTTACCCAAAGTATCCACCATGCTGGACAGGCTGCACTCAACACGGCAGCATCTGCATCAGATGTGGCATGTGCGGAAATTGAAATTGGACCAATGTTTTCAGCTCAGGCTGTTTGAGCAGGATGCTGAAAAGGTGAGAGGTTGGGGAGGGGAAGGTAAGCGGGCACTGTCATAAAAAGGAGCAGTGATTGACTCAAAAGGAGCAACAGGGACAATTACAAACAGTTTTTGTATTTAGAGTTATTCACTAGTCCTTTATTGAGAAATAAGGTGTTTGGTTTTTTTATTGATAATCATTCTTAGTCTCTTAAGGTAGAGGGGATGGAGTAGGAGTTCTAAGCTGTGAAGAACACAGGTAACTTTCACTGAAGAAAAATTTAAGTGGTGGTTACTTTAAAACTTTTGCTTTGGTACATTTTTGCTTCAACCAGATGCTTTTGCAGGTATCAAATAAAGATGAATGCTTCATACTTTATAAATGCAGATGATTAAGGATTACGCCAGTCTCTCTTTGAGTGACCCTTGGGATCTGAGTGACAGGTAGTCAACAAAGTCTGAAGAGGCTGACGTGGGAATCTGCTTCATTGATTCCAGATTTAAGGTGCCAGGCTAAAAAATGATTTATCTTCTTTGACGATGTGTATGTAATTAACAGAGGACTGACTGATTTCAAAGTGTTTTGAGTCAGCCAGTCCTATTGAATAGTGAAGCTCTCAATTGTCATGGTATTTGATGAGCCACTATAGCAGGCAGTACACCATTAGATGAGCTCAAATAAGATCTATCTTCATATGGAATGGTTTTGTGATCTCTTGTTAACTTGCTACTGTGGAACAAATAGCTTTGAGGAAAGAAGGGGAGGTTTTCTCTGGGAGAAGAAATAACAGACTATGTAGTCAAGTGGTGAGTACGGTCTTTGTCAGATTCCTTAAAATACTTGACAGTAGAATGTCTGAGCTGGGTGAGAGCAAAGGTCTGTTAAGCTAGTATTCTCTCCATTTGTGGTCATTAGCAGATGCCTGGGGAAGAGTAAACACAGAGCAAGCAGATAGAATACTTCTCCTGCCTTGCTCTTCCTCTGTTTTCTTCCCCTGCGCTTTCCTGTTCCCTGATTAGGGAGTTTCTGCTCAGGAACTTTCATAACAGGACTTCAAATGTTTTTTATTGTGTTTAAAACAGAAACTTCTGTATTGTGTAAAGCAAGCGTTTACTGAATGGATGTAGCTGAAAATAGTAGGGGCATGTGTAAGGAGTTGAGAAAAATCCCACCAAGTGAATTTAGAGGCACAGAGTTAGAAAAAAATAAGCCAATGCTGTTCTTTTAGGCCCAAATGCTTTTTAGCAACTGTTCAGTGATTTATTTATGGCACGAACAAAATATGTTTTGATGATGCTCACGTGGTTTTGGAAAAAACGTTCTTCATTTACTCATCTAGAAGTTGCATACCTAACTTGGGCTTTAAGAAACCACTTGTCATTATCCTCGAGCCTGGGGAATTGATCTCTGTCCTGCCATGTGATTGCAAAAGCTAATATCTGTGTTTTCTAGGTTCCAAGAATATTCTATATTAGATTCATGCATCCATCTTTTGAAATAGAGGGGAATGTTAGGCACCTCAGTAGGAAGTTGAGGACAGCTGAAGTACTTGAGACTTCACCATTAGGGTAAAATTCAAAAGTTGGTTTCTGTGGTATCCTAGCCCACTTCTTGGTTCAGACTCATGTCTCAATATACTTGTAGACTTTGGTAACTGATAACATTACTCTTCACACTGTTCTGAATACTTTAACAGGTGTTTATGTGAGTACTTAACTACTCATTGCCACCATTTCTTTCAGAACAATCATATTCAGCTAAGCCAGTGAGACGTAGAGAGGTCTTATGAGCTGAAATATATCAAGGATTTCAAGACCTGTGTGTGTTAAACCTCACCTTTTGCTATGTTTCTTCATCTGTGAAAACTTTTAGTGCCACTGCTAGTGTAACTATGAACTTCTAGTGATGGCCGTTGCTAGATAAGATCTTTCCAATTTTGTTTGAATATTAAAATGCTTTTAAAACGACGTATTTCAAGTTTGTCAGTAGTTTTTTCTGGAAGAAAGGTAATCTGTAACATAGCTCTTTTATTTATTTTTTTTTATTTGCTATGCAGTACATATTTTATTCTCCAATCTGTCATAAAGTTACAAGCTAAAAATATCAGTCTTGCTAAAGGACCTGATCAGCAAGAACAAATTTATAATCAAATTCCATGAGATGCCATTTTCATTCTAAATTACTGAACTGCTGACGTAATGAAATGCTGACACTGAAGACCTGTATAAGCTTAGTAACACAGGGCTGTGTTCCAAGTGTGTTTGTTTACAGTGACTTCCTGGTAATGAAATTGATTTTACTGTTGTTTGAGATAAGCACCAAAATGAAAGGTTCAACAGCCTCTGCTGTTGGTCCAAGAAGTCAGATTTCAGAACTCATTTGGATAGAATATACATCAACTTACAGGAGAAATAGTATCAGTATTAATTTTAATGGCCTTAGATTCTCTCTGTTGTCTTTTTTCACAGATTTCTCACGTTATTTGCATATAATTTATTTTGTTCCATAACAAATGAGTGACTTTTTTTTTTTTTCTGTAATATTTTCTTGTAGATGTTTGACTGGATCACACACAACAAAGGTCTGTTTCTAAACAGCTACACGGAAATAGGAACCAGTCATCCCCATGCTATGGAACTTCAGACACAGCACAATCACTTTGCCATGAACTGTATGGTAAGAACAGTCCTCACTTCACAGCACTGACACATATATTTCCTCTTTGAGGCAGAACTCAGAAACCACACAAACAAATCATCCCTTCTGTTAGAACTAGTACAAAGCTTAATTTGAGTGGTGAAGTCATATGATACAAGAAGAAGATAAAGGATAGCTAAGTGCAGAAGTACTGTGATCAAGCAATTAAATCGTTTGGACTATTGGCAATATTCAGTGCTAACCTGGATATGTGAATCCAAACTTCGAGAACCTGGGGTATGTGCTTGAGCATGGTGTTGCATCTCTGGGAATTGTATGCAATATGATTTATAAACAAACAAAAACCACCACCACTAACAAAAGAAAAACATCTCAGTATCTTCTGAAAAGATTGCATCTTAGATACAGCAAGCTCTGAGAAGTGATCAATAGTTGACTCCAGTGTAATAGTTTTCCTTTTTGTTTTCTTTTTTTTTGAACGTAACACTTCTCATTTCTGATGTAGTGGAAAGGAGCTAAAACAAACTTTTTTCTTGTCAAATATTGTCTTGAGAAGAGTCACCAGTAGAATTAAGAATTAAATTTGTAATTGGCAGTGTGTGAAGGCTGTTTAATGTCAGTTTCATGAATGCCCTATTTGGAAATGGGGACTAAGTTCTCAAGCATACTTTGGTTCTTTTTCACAAGGAGGGATGGAGGTGTATAACTAACTTGGGGACTCTGGGCCTAAATCCAGTTCCTTGCTTTCAGAGACTGGAAGAAGAACATTACCATGCTTGTTAGAAATTAACATCTTTGGCAGTTCAAGGATGGGAATTGAATTAAAATAGGGCTGAAATAATCAACTCTTCTAAGAGGGTGTTCTGCAGGACGGGACTAGTAAGTGTGGAAAGAAAGCATGGCAAAGTACACTACACCAATTTGTCTTGCTAAAATTATAGAAGGGATAGTAAGGCAACTGTTGTGTCTGGTATAGCCAGATGGGAGTGGAGGAGTACATTTTCTTCTGCAGCTCAAGTATGTTTGTGAAAGATGAAAAAAAATAAAATCAATGAAATTTTGAAAAGAATAAAGCAAATGTTGTAATGAAGTTATATAGTGTAACATCGTAGTTGAAGTAACTTTGACCTTCAGGTCTGGAAGGCACAGGTCCCCTCAGTGGGCACAGAGAATCAGTCCTGCATGAGGTAACAAATGCTTGTTGCTCTGCACATGAAGTGCAGAAACTCAGAGAAGGACCATAGGTGTAATTGACGTGAGATAACATTTGGAACTTTTTAATTTTGGTTAGCTTTCCATGCTGTTCTTGGTCTTGTACTCTAAAGGTTAAAGTTATTCAGTCTGTCTGACTATTATTTACTGTTGACCCTTCAAACTCGGAAGCTTTTTTCTTCTCCTTTGCCTTTTTGTTTTATTTTCAACCTCCCTGCCAGGAAACACTTGAACAGTGGATGTAGCGTAGTCCCTTCCAGTCTCAGACTTTTTATGCTGTACTCTGTTTGCCTATTTTGTTAGTCACACAAGAGGTTTTCTCACTTTGCCCAATGATTTCTTGAAGTATGTGAGGAACAGCTTAAATCTAGGGCAAATAAAACAACTCAAAAACTAGGAGGTGAAAAACAAACAAACAAAGAGCTGTGCTTTTTCAGAGCATTTCTGTAGTGTAGCTTCTATGAAATGGTCCTTTACCATAGAATGGGAAAATTAGGAGTCTCTGGTTTTGATTTGATCAGCATTGCATTTTTGGAATTCTAGTTGGTTAAATGACAAAAACTGTACTTGTATTGTAGGGGGATAAATTATACTGAATGTACCGTGAAAAAATGAGGAAAACTTGATTGAAATTCAGCGGGTCTTATTTTTCATTTGTTTAAAACTGCCTGATATTTTTCCAGTAATAACTCGTTCAAGTATGTTGAGCTTCTCCCTGACCAAGTGCTTACCAAGTTGCTGTTTTTTTCAGAGTTGATTTAAGATTTCTTACACAATCTACCACTAGAGATGGTATTTAACTTCTAACCCATCTACAGCAATGCAAATTTATTCAGTTGTGTGGTGTAGAGGAAGGAGCTATGACAATTACCTATTATGATATTCTGGAGATTTTGAATGCTTTTCCTTGCTACCCTAATTGGACCCAAATAGGTGTTACTTTCCAGGCAGTTTCTTTAGGCTCACTTCAGGCAGGGGAGGTCTGTTCAAAGGGTAAATGCTGCCCCAGCAGCTAAATACAACCTCTTGCACTTACTCACAGCTTAACCCTGATAATTGATGTTGCAGCTGCTTTTCTTAACACACTGTGATTGCCACAGGGCACAAGGTCCCTTCGCAGCAGGTGCTACCCTCCATCAATAGCTGGCCCTCCTATCTTCCCTTCCTCCCTGAGCAGTAGCTTGGCTTTCCAAAGGGCACAGGAGGGCAGGTTCTGCAGCTGCTTCTACTGAGCTTGGGTGAGATGCCAAAAATTTAATCTGATCTTCCAGTTTGAAATGAACCACCTGGTTGTAAGCTATCGTGAAAACTACTTAGTTCCTGTCATCAATAAGAGTTTGTTACATCAAGGGCAAAGAGGATTTACTGAATATTTCCTTTTTCCTTTTAATGGCTTTCTGCCATTTTTAGAATCGTTTTTTCAGTACTGCAGCACAAAGTGGTTGAAAGTTTAAGCCAAATATGGTAAAACAAAAAGGTGAAGAATACACTGGGGGAGGAAATAGAATTGCATTTTCAGCAGCATCTTGTGTATTAAGTATGTGATAGTCTGATGTGGTTGCCCTTCAAGATACTAAAAGTAAGTGTATGGAAGTCTTAAGCTTAATACGTAGTCTGATTCTCATTGGAGTGAAACTGTCCCAGAGAAAATCTGGATAGACGCAGTGATGTGCATCAAAGGTGAAAATGCTCTTTGTTACCATTTGTTGACACACATGTGTTGATGTGGCTAGGAATGCTCTGTGAAATATAGTTCACATGTTTAATGTAGCCTGCCATTACTGAAATCAAGCACTGATAAGTGGCAAGGCCATTTCTTTACAGAGCAAGTAACTTCTGTCCTCCCTGACTGTGGGGAAGAACAGTATCTCGGTGATATTTTCCTCTAAAGATGAGAGTGGTTTTTCACTGTCACTTAAAAGGCCTGCTTTCAGCAACAAAAAACTACTGTTGTCATGTCCTGAGATTTATGTGAACTAAGCAATACTCTGTTTTAGCTTCACGTTCCTCTTTGGATGACTAAACCAGTGCTTCACTTCTCAAAACAAGTTTTTAGTACCTTTTAAGGTAAAAACTTGCAAATAAGGTATCATAGAAGTTGCAAATACAAAAAATATCCCTCTAGTTTTAAACTGCAAAAATAAAATAGCCATGATCGTACTATTACTCTTGCATGGAAGAGTCAGAGGAGCTGATACTGTGTCTGTCCGCTTTTTTTTTTTTTTCTTCTATTTTCTTCAAGTCCTCCGGGATGTAAGGGACACTAAAGCAGTCAAGAAGTATGTGTGAGGAGTAGGATATAGTATCTATTTCAATATTTTCTTCTACTTTTCTTGTAAGATGAAATGGCTTTGCTTTCATTAAAGCTCAACTGTGCCCCTTACTTAGTATATGTAGGTGAGAGTCAAAATGATTGGAAAACAGGTTAGTCAAAAAAAGTGCTTTCCATAGAGGAAGTTGACTGTCTACTGTTAAAGGGTGTATTGTGATTACTTCTTGTTTCAGGATGCTGATAGGGACCATCAGTAGAATCTGTGTTTATTAGTTGTAATCCATAAAATCCTGTTACTATGTCAATTGTAAGCATGTTTCTAAGTTGATTCATACTGTTCACAGAGCAAGCTGTTGGCATATACTAGACCATTTTTATCAAGATAGCAATCAGTTTATTTCACTGAAAAAGAAATTGCCAGAGATGAACATTGGTGGGAGTTTAGGGAGCCTAAAATAGAAGTATGAACACAGTACTTGAATCTCACTGGGATTACAGAGTTAAAAGTTGCAAGGATGACGTGATTGGCTTGGCTTGCTCAAATCCAGCCACAGGGACTGGTACAAAGGAAAACATTAAGAAGGTCAGGTGAGGTAAAACTGGCTTAGCTGACAGTTAGTGTGACTCTTTCTTCTACTTTGTACTATGGACATTTTTCACTCTGGATGCTTTTAGTATTTCGAATACATTTTATAAATACACAGAGTTGTCATTTGGGATAGACTCAAGCTCAGTATTCCATATTCACCTGAGTTCTCTGAGACCTCAGGAAATGAGACCAAATCCATAGGCTGTGAATTGTGTGTTCTGTCTCAGATCACCATGGAATGCAGATTTTCACAAAGGTCTTTGTTCAGAATGGTATTGTAAGCTAACTCTTCTGTCCTGTTTGTTCTCTTTTAAGTAACAGATATAACCCTGCTCTGGCAGGGCTTTCAGTAAAAATACATAGGTAAAACTTTAACAATAAAATCTACCACTTGTCCAACCAGTCTGGCATCCTTAATAGAAAAGGCAAAACTTTCAAAATGGGAACGGGGCAGTAGAATAGAAATTATGTATTCAGTGACCTTTTTAGTAGATCTGAATCATTTTAAATTTAAGCAAACCACGTTCTTCTACTTCTCCATTCAAGGAATGTGCAGTTGTGGATACTGATCAGACTAGAAGGATGTTTTGAGTTCACATCCATAACATATTTTTTCTGGTGCTTGGACAAAAGCTTGCAGGCCATGGACTTGAGAAGGGACTGAAAAGGCAAGCTGAGTTCAGACTATTTCTAGCTTCTGAGGAACACTCTGAAATATAAAACAAACAAACAAACAAAACCATGGAATAAGCTATATGTGCAACATATAAGAAGGAAGAAGTGAATAAAAAATTGTTAAAAGCAGTCAAGTGGAAAGAAGTTGATACAGTAACAACTATGTTCATGTCAGTAGATCATTAACTGAAAAAACAGCGGTGTTACTGCACAGGAACAGACCTTATTTGGCTCTTGATAACTATTGTGGATGTTGAATGTAAGATTTGTAAAGAAATTCCCTTTTTATTTTTAAGTTGGTCCTCCTAGAGAAGTAGGTTTGTTTTAGGTCACCATACCCAATGTCATGATGAGGAACATTAAGTGACAATGTCACAACTGTAACGGCACGATGAACACATGGGTGCTTACAATGAGAAAGTGAAAGTAAATGAAAAGCAAGAGAGGAAGACCTGGTGGTGAGGATGCTGGACTAAAGAGTCTTGCACTAAGTTTTTCCAGGTCTATTATGAAAATTATAGGAGAGTGAGCGGAAAAAAAAAAAAATTGAACTAAGTTGAGTAGAGTGAAATTATATTTAACTCATTACAGTACTGATAGCAGTAGTTAAACAGATAACTGAGAATATTCTGAGAATTTGTGTACCTGAAGGATAGGTTAACTCTTTCCTTAACTGTGTTTTGTACAATGCTGATGTTATTTTTGTTCAGGGGAAGAGACCAGGTGACACCTTTGGTTGTTCTGAAGCCCCCTTTACTACTGCTGTAAGAGAAACAATATGAGAGGGGTTTTAAATCATTCAGATCATTAAAGCAGCTGTTACTTCATACATTAATACTATACCTTACTTTAGTTGTTCCTTCTTTGGTGACGTGGCAGACAAGTTGGAAAGTCTATTGCTTGAATACTGCTAAAGTATTTTCATCACAGACAATTAGTTTATGACTCACTACGGTATATTTTGAAGGTGTCATTCAGTATGCTCATGCATTCTAAACACTGAGTGCTATATCATCTGTGTGTCAGAAAACTCCTGTTTGGAATTTTAGAGCTAAACAAACATTTTGTAAATGGGTCTGGGAAAATCAGAAAATAGAATAGAGCCTTCAGGGCATCTGCTGGCTGTATTTTGTATTAAATATGATAAAAGTTCAGTCAAGCTGACAGGTTGCTACCTCTGTTTTCCCATGTGTACTGCCATTTCAGGGACACACCAAAGAATGACACAGTACACTGCTGCTTGTGTTAAGCCACTAATCATGTTGCCGTGCTAAGCTGAGCAATCTGTTTTGTTGTTGTTTTTATATGTGCACTCTTTGCATGGAATAATTCTGCCATGAGGAATTTCTGGGTATTGTAAAGCATCTTTTCATCTTCTGGCTAAAGGGTATTGTGTGAGAAAATAATTGTACAATATACAGTAATGTATTTTCTGTACATACTGCAGTGCAGTAAGTTGAGTTGTTCTCTTAGTTTTGTTAAAACAGTAACACAGTGCAAGTGTGTTATCACTTCAGCATTTCAGCTTTTAAACAGCTGGTGCATATTTAGAAGCTGCAGTTGCCTCATGCAGATTCACATGATATAAAAGAGATGACCAAGAAAATATTTATTATTACCTAATCACTGTTTTTTTTTTTAACTGAAATCAGGATGTAAATCCATGCAATGAATAAGAAGTCCATTCCTGAAACCAAGGGAGTGAGCCCTGCTTGCTTAGAACAGTGCTTCTGAAGCATTGCACAAAATAGGCATTTGTCATTACTGTCATGACAGTGGAGCTGCCTGTCCCTTCAGAATGTGAAACAAAACTTGTTAATCAGTTAAACGTGGTTTAATTGTACTTGGTGTTTGATATTCTTTACCTCTTTAACTAAATCTGTCTTTTTTGGGTCATTGCATTCTAAAATACTGAAATTTAAACCTTTAGTAGATATGTCAAGAAATAAGGGATAGGATAGTGGGAAAAAAATAGTTGAGACTAGACTAGTTAGGACTAGAGGGAATGGCTTCAAGTTACACCAGGGGGAATTCAGTCTGCATGTTAGGGAATACTTCTCCAAAAGAGTGGTCAGGCACAATGGGCTGCCCAGGGAGGTGGTGGAGTCACTGACCCTGGAGGTGTTCAAGGAACATTTAGACACTGTGTTGAGGAACAGGGTTTAGTGAGAACTGTTGGTGATAGGTGGACTGTTGGACTGGATAATCTTGTAGGTCTTTTCAAACTCTGGTAATTCTGTGAGATTATTGTAGTTCTTTTTGAGGAGAGAATTGTGGTATGCATGGCTTAGAAAATGTTCAGCTGTCAGTACGTTTATTCATATTCATGCTACTGCAGTGGGCATTCCATGTTTGTGAAGTCAGACTGTCACGGGAAGCTGAATGCATTTTAACCCCAGCTCAGTTTTGATTTGCTTGGCTACTAGTGCTCTATCCTTCATATCTAACCAACATTTCAGAATTTCCAAAATTCTTGTATTGTGATATGTAGGTGGCTCAAGTGGCACTCTTATATAGCCTGTTTTTGTATTTATTTTTTATTTTTATTTCAACACATGTATTTTCTTGCCACTGGCTACATACTTGTTTTCTGGATTCATTTGGCATTCTGGCATTTATACTTTGTATGCTTGAGCGTAAGCAGTCTCTGTTGTTTTAAAAATTTGTTTGAAATAAGAGTTCTGTTCTCTTACAGTTGTTTAGATCTGCTTACGGGGAAAGAGAAATAGGCAACATAGCACCATTGTGCTCAGTTTAAGTGATACGACTGAGGTATGAATTTTCAGGAAAGTTTTATGCCATCCTTTGCATTCATGTACACGCAACTAATAGAGACCTGTGCCAGTTGCCACTCAGACAAGTCAGTGCTGTGAGGCCTGGGGGAACAGCAGCACTTCCTCCAGCTGGCTTGTAAAAGGCCCTTGGCAGCAGCTCGATGCTGGCAAGTAGCAGTTTTACCTGAGGGGACAGCTTCTATGTGGTGTTGGGGGCCCCCAACCTCTCTCGCTGGTAGGAGTATAGACAGGCTTTGGCACAACCTCCTCATCAGATCTATGTGCAGTAATATAACAGTACAGATTTCTAGCAATTTCAGGTTTTTTTCTTCTGTCACTTGTTTATTCGTGGCCTTTACTGGGGGCTGTTGCAAGTGGTTCTTGCATGCATTGTTCTGTTTTCCTTGGCTCATTATGCTGTGTTTCTCAGCCCTTGACCAGGGTCAAGGCTGTGTTGCTACTGCTGCTGCTGCTGACAGGTGCTTGGGGGCTCTGCAGCACTTCTTGGGTACTGGAATTTCAGGAAGCACTGTTCAAATAGTGAAGGAGAAGACAGAAGGAGAGTGTAGCTCTGTGGGCCTGAGGTTTCAGGGAGTGCCAGGGGCCTCTTCCCAGAACTGGAGCAGCCAGAGGTAGTTTCCTTGTCCACAGGAAGCTTGCAGTTATTAAGGAGCTGTGTTGCCAAGTAGAGGAGCTGCAGGAGGGGGTCAGCAGACTTGCAAAGCATCAGAGATAATGAGAAAGAGATTGACCGGATCTTTTCTAGCTTGAAGATATGAAGCTACTAATTGTACCGAAGGGAGGGTCAGGCAGAGTCTGCTCCTGCCTGTTTGGGAAGTGAGGGTTTCCATGATGTTAAAGGTTGGATAATAATGGCTTCTGGCAAGGGGAGTAAGGTTCCTGCTCCACCTCAAGATTCACAGCTGTAGAATAGGTTCACTGACCTCGTAACTGTTGAGAAGCCAGGAGCTGTGTCAAATGAAGCATCTGTGTAGAGTGAGTATAAGCCATACAGGAGCTGCAAAAGGAAGCAGCAGGTGGTAACAGTGGAAGACTCCCTTCTGAGAGGAAAAGTTTTGCAGATGAGGCCATCTGATTCCTTTTCTGTTGATGTTTGCTGCTTGTTGGGGGCCTTGGATTTGGGATGTTGGAGGAACACTGCCAAGGTTTGTCCAGCCCTCAGACAATTATCCTGCCTTTCTTCCATGTGAGCATGCCAGTGATACTGCCAACATGACCAGGAAAGTATCAAACATCATTACTTTGTTCTAGGAGCATTGGCCAAAGTCTTGGGGGAGCCCAGGTGGTGTTCTCCTCAGTCCTACTGGTGAGAAGGTAGGACACGAGAAGAAGCAGACAGATCCTGCAGGTCAACAGATGATTGCACAACTAGTATTTGCACCAGGGTATTTGCTTCTACACCCATTGGAGCACTTACTGAGTCTTCAGAATGCTTGAAGATGCTTCCTTTTTTCATCCTCATGGGGGACCTGGTCCACCTCAAGACCTCCTGGAGGGAGAGCACTGCAGTGCGCAAGTAATCCAGGAGGTTTCTGATACAGTTGATTGAGGAGTTAATGGAGCAAGTTTGTCTGCTGGACACAATTCCTACATCAAGGAAGAACTGTCTGTGGATATAAAGGTCAGCATCTGCTCTCACTGCAATAACTGTGATGCGATGGAGCTCATGATCTTCAGGAAGATATTAAGCAGGATCAGAACCCTGACCTGAGGAGGAGTGGATTTGTTCATTTCAGCAGCATGCTTGGAGGAAGCCTTTAGGATGCAATCCTGGAGAGAAGAGAGTTCCAGGAGATCTGATTAATGTTCAAGTATCACTTCTGTAACTGAGTTATATCCATCACACTGAGCATAAAGTCAAGGAACTGCAGCAGGGGGAGCACACAGGAGCTTCTGACAAGGATGGAAGTGCACACCAGAAATATATATTAAAAATATCTGATGGGAGGGAGTAGAAGAAACAGAACCAGAGTTTTTTTGCATGGTAGCAAGTAACACAAGTAATAAAAACAAGCTGAAATACAATAAATTTCCTTTAAACATTAAAAAATCAAAAATCAAAAATAAATATTTACTCTGGGAATTATTAAACAGTGGAACATGTTTCCCAGAGAGATGGCGTTGTTTCCATCCTTGGAGAATTTCAAAACTCCACTGAATGTGGTCCAAAGCAACCTACTCTGATTTAACTCTACTTTGAGCAGGGAGTTCAACTAGATGTTCTCTAGAGCAGATCTCCAACTTCAGAAATCCTGTGATTATGAGAACTTTATTCCAGAAACCTGAACGTCATCCTAGTTAGAAGAAGTCTCAACCCAGAACTGTGTACATACAGCCCTGGAAGAGCTACTCAGAAATGTTTTGGTAGTTAAGTTATTCTTGTTTCTGGCTTTGAAGAAATTGGAAACTCTTGTTTGCTTCTTTTGAAAAATAGTTTGTTCATACAAGATGAGGAGCAGCTTTTTGATGCTTTAGGCCAAAATGCACATGTGAGTTAAATGGAAAGAAAATTGCAGTGACTTGAGAGCCGTCATTATGTAGTTCAAATATGTTAGAGAAATCTACTGGTCTTTGACCTTCTTTTTTGTCTAGCTTTTAGTGTTGAGTTCTGAAGCAAAACAGCAGCAGGAAAATTAAATCTAGACTACTGAACTCCTTAGAACAGAGTTCTGTATTTTGTTACTTAAAAAGTAGAAATGTTTTCAGAATTTGATGTAAAGATTTGTAGAGTGGTATTTCACTTATTCATATAATGGGGAGACCAAGTGCCTACTGATTATACTTTTTATTTCCTGTATTGTCTGTGCTATGTGTGTTTTTGACCCAAACATCTATGGTCAACTCTTCTTTCCTGTAATAATGGGTCCATAGCATGACTTTGTTTAAACTGATCATTGAGTATCTCTTGTTTCAAGTTGTCCTTGTCCATTGCCAATAATACAAACAGGCTGCTTATATTGTACACCTAGATTTCTTTCGAAGTCAAGCATACAAAAATTAACTATGCCAAACCAGTCTACTAAGTATCACTGTAATAACGAATGGTTTTATAGAAGTATAGCTTTAAACTTAAGTGGTCTACAAACTTGTGCTAATCTTTTCCTTCTTCTTCTCCACAGAATGTGTATGTAAACATAAACCGCATCATGTCAGTAGCAAATCGCCTGGTTGAGTCTGGCCATTATGCTTCACAGCAAATAAAACAGATTGCCAGTCAGTTGGAGCAAGAATGGAAAGCATTTGCTGCAGCCTTGGATGAACGTAGCACATTACTGGATATGTCCTCCATCTTCCATCAGAAAGCTGAACAGGTTAGTGAATGTGTAGGGAGTCAAAAGGAGTTTCCATGTTGGAAACTTAATCCAAATTGAGAGTAAATTGAGTGATTAAAAAGCAAGAATGCCAGAGCATTTCTTTCTGCCGATTTCAGCTGATGTTCAAATGAAAATTTGTTCTCTATAGGACAGCTTATTGCCTTCATATTCTCCCCATACTGTCTTGCCTGTACCAATGCAAGATCAATCTTAGCCAAATTACATATATGAATCAAAACAAAAGAGACATAAAAGCTAAGCTAGATGAAGCTTTTAAGTTGAAAGAAGGAAAGTTAAGCATTTAGCTTTAAATAGAATTAATATGATGCCTTTTCTACTTGCAGAAATCATTCACTGGTACTATTGGCCTTACCCCTTCACCTCATCAAGAGAAATATTCAAAATCAGTCCCTGAGTTGTTAGAATTTAACTCATAGTAATTGCTTATAGAACACTAGCTGAACTGGCCTGAAAATTTAGAAGGTAATTAACTGTCTTCTGAATCTGAAATAGTGGTGGGAAATGTTTACTTAGTATCCTGTAAGAGATTGCTCCTAAGTTAAATAAAAAATTTAGCTGTAGGCCCGTACCAATTATTTTAATTAAGTCATTATCCGTGTGCAACTGCAAGAGAGGAGGCATATGTAGGAGAAATAGGAATAAATATCCCCAAGTTAATAGTCTTGATGGTGAAAGCGTGTTTTTCCCCTCAAGGGAATTCAGTTCTGAAGGATTTGCAATGCATGTGCTGTTGAGTCACCCAGTGATATTATAGAGTGTCTGCTGTGTACATCTCTGGTGGATTTGGAGAGCAGAGGTTCTTGGGTGGATATGGCTGGCTGATCTGATACACTACACAGCTGCCATAAATAATTTTCTTTCCATTTGCCATGCTAAATTGGCTCTAAGAAAAAGTCTCATGTCTGATATAACTGTAGGATAACTGAACGGACCAGTGAGGAGCTGATAACTACAGAAGTCTAGAGGCCGCAAACCTTGTTACTTAAACATATTTTTCCCCCCACTTTCAACTAACTGTACAGAAATTGTGTAGTTTTCCAGAGATTAGATAAATGAGCATAATAAGATGCAAGTACACAGTGTCTCTCATTAGTGTTGGCATTTGTTTAATCTTAGAAAGCTTAAGGTAAAGTACGTGAACTAGTGTCACTATAATAAATATTTTTAGGAGACCTTAAAGAGAAGTCACCTTAAAAAAATAAAAGGGAGGAAATGGTTTTCTGTTGTAAAAGACAGCAACTTGCTTGAAGCATTTAATAGATACAGGTTGGAAGTTTAGCAGCTTAGATTCTTTTCTAATTCATGGGTTATTTAGCTTAATGTTTATTCACTGTTGGCTTTACGGGTGGGAGAAAGATGGGTAACTGGGAGAAAGATGAAGAGGTGGATATACTCTGACTGAAGCGTTATCCTTGTCTGTGAAAAATAATTGTTTTCTATTAGAAGTCTAGAGAGTAGATTTTTTGTGTGCATGCTGGCCAACTGTAGTAGGAATTCATGTTACCTTCTTCATTGCTAAATGCATACATACAAGAGGAAACAGAAATATTGCAGCATCTGCTGGGATTAATTTATGTAGTCTCCCTAGTTGTTCCCTCTGAAGTTTTCACTTGATAATTAACTATGATGGATTGATACAGTTGCTTTGTAAGCTACCTGGACATGATATATTAGCAGTTGCCTTAACAGTGGAGAGTGAGTCTGGAATGAGAGAGATAACCCCTTAAGAGACATAAAAATGACTGAAAAATAAGTAATGAAAAAAGTAATGCATCCTTTTAAAATGCATATTTACCCTTGCAAGTGACAGATAAGTGTTGTTACCTCCACAGACACAAGTGAAGACTGCCCAGCTGTCAACGCATGCCTTCTGAAACAAAAGACTCAGCTCCATGGTCCCACACACAAAGCTTCTTTTGATGTTTAGTGCTTAATGTTAGAGATTTTTAGAACTGTCCCTTAAAGAAATGAGAATTATCAAAGAAATAAGCATTTTATCATCCTGTCTTCCAGCTGTCAAACAGTAACGTAGTACCAGATTACTTTTTCATCAAAAGACTACATGTGATCCAGGAATTAAGTAATATATAATGAGAGAAATGGCTTGGCTTCTTAAAACTTTTGGGATTATTGAACTTCTCACAAAGAGAAGATAAATTTATTTTTTCAGATACCATGTGTGCTTGGCTATACTAAGTTTAACAGCTGTGAAAAAATCTGTAAAAACAGATTATTTTTTTCCTCTTTCCTTTCCTAGCATAACAAGGGTATAAAATTCATGCCCCCTAGCTGTCAAAAATAAGTTGACAGAACTTCAGATGTTCATACAGCTATGACAGTTTCTCTTCTGTCAAGATAACTTAAGCTTCAGAGATAAATTGTCTGCAGAAGAGATTCTGTCGCAGTATCCTCAATTTCCCCTGAAAAACTTGACTTGAACAGCTATGCTGACATAGCTGTGTGCTCAAGTACAGTGTTAGTCCTAAGAGACCCCTGCTTGAGTTGTAAATCCCTTACAAGCTTGCTACTGTAGTAGCTTGCCAAATGAATTTAGTGCTTATGTGTGGAGAACTTACTACTTTGGGGATGAAGGTGTGAATTTCTTGTGTTCTACCACTGCTTTGCCTATTTGACAGTCTCTTTCCAACAAGACAGCTACAAAGTGTTTCAGTGAACAGTTCACTATTAATTCTACATATGTGAGTGTACATGCAAAATAATCTGGTTTTCTACAAAGGTTTTAAACGGGTGAGGTGATGGCTTAATTAATATACCATGAACATCTATCTACACAGGAAGCTGATAGGAAAGAACTGAGGGTCTGGACTTGAAAGCTTTACCTCTTTGTGTAGACAAGATTTTTGTTGCCTTTCATGCATCTGAAATAGTAGATGTGTAGTGAAATAAACTCTTTTTTAGCTGCAAATTTGAGAAAAGGAGCAAGAGTAAACTTGAAGTGTCAGCGTTGCCAGCAGTTTAATTGGTTCTGAAGGCTGCCAACATCTAATTAAGCCTGCCAGTCTGTGAAGGGCTGAAAGAAAGTTTCGTGTAGCTAAAAGCATGAGTATCATTAGACTTGAATATTTGTTTGTGCTCTAATATGTTCATTTTGGCCAGTTCAGAAAAAAATACATTTAACAATTCTCACTGTTAAATCCTCATCCTTTTATGTATTTCCAAAGTATATTTACCTGTTGAAGGAACTCCAAATTAAGTACAGTGTCTTTTCTCTGTTGCAGTACATGAGCAATGTGGATTCTTGGTGTAAAGCTTGTGGTGAGGTGGAACTTCCCTCAGAACTGCAAGATTTAGAAGATGCTATCCATCATCATCAGGGGATATATGAGCATATTACCTTGGCTTACTCTGAGGTATATATCTTGTTTGTTTTCTCACATTGCTGCCTAGATAGTATGCTGTTATTTGAAGATGGGCTTGTAAACTGCCATCACTTGTTGCATAGTGTTTTAGTTGAAAACTCAACTGCCAGGATTTTTTTCCCCTCAGTTTATTGTACTGGATGTTGCTGCTATTACTCATATTTAAACTTGAGTTTTACGTCTTCTTAATCTTCTCAAAGAAATTTAAAGATGTACATGGTATGAAAGTGGCGCGAACAATCCATGTAGGGTATTAAGAATGTTTAGTTTACATTTGTGTGTTAACTACATTTTAATAGCAGTATAATACTGTTGTTAAAATACTTATAAACTGTCTGGGTGTTCTTTGGGAAAGTACTCGGCTGGTATGGATGCTCAGAAGGTGGAGATATTGAGATCATGGCCAGCAGGTCGAGGGAGGTGATCCTCCCCCTGTACTCTGCCCTGGTGTGTCCTCACCTGGAGTACTGTGCCCAGTTCTGTGCTCCCTGGTATAAAAAAGACAGGGATCTCCTCAAAAAAGTCCAGCGTAGGGTTACAAAGATGATAAAGGGCATGGAACACCTCTCTTATGAGGGAAGGCTGAGAGACCTGGGTCTGTTCAGCCTTGAAAAAAGAAGACTCAGAGGGGATGTGATCCACATCTATAAATATCTAAGGAGCGGGACATGAGGGGACGAGGCTGGACTCTTCTCAGCAGTGTGTGGTGATAGGACAAGGGGAAATGGCCACAAACTGAAGCATAGGAAGTTCCATACAAATATGCATGGAAACTTCTTCACAGTGCAGTGACGGAGCACTGGCACAGGCTGCACAGGGAGGTGGTGGAGTCTCCTTCTCTGGAGATGTTCAGGACCCGCCTGGACGCCTACCTGTGCAACCTGGGCTAGGGAGCTGCTTTGGCAGGGCGTTGGACTCGATGATCTCTGGAGGTCCCTTCCAACCCCTACAGTTCTGCGATTCTGTGATTTAAATGTGTTTTGAATATCAGTCTCTGAAACTGTCTAACAAAAAAGACTTAACCAGCAGATCTCATTTGACAACCCAGAAGTTATATGCTTAGTCCTGCCAGCTTTGAAGGCACTTCTATGAACCAGCAAGCCTGTGTAGTCAGCATTCATAAGGTTAGCACATCCTGTGCTGCTGCTCTAATCTTGGATTCTCAGCACAATAAAATAGTTTTGAGAATGCTTCTTAGTATTTCTAATATTTGTAAATAGAGCTTAAGATAAAATGCTTATTCTGAAGGTGGCTTAAAAATGGTAACTTAAGTATCCGTCCTTCAAATTTTGAATTCTCTCATGTACTTCAGTTAGCTGAACTGAGAAATTGCATGGATGCTGACTGCACTAATAGCTTACAGCAATTTTTTAAAAATCTTTTTTTAATTTTTTTTTCCCAAGGTTGTTAGCGTCACAGAATTATATTATTTTGGTGTTAAATAGAATTAATATTACTCTGAATTAAATAAAGCAGTTTCTGGTCCCGTGAAAATTTATATGAAAATATGCGTTTGATTAAATATTGATATAAAGTGATCAATGGTCACAGGACAGTTTAGGCTACAGCCTGCATATTTTAAAAGGTAGTGATGTGGCAATGAAGCAGTGTTTGTGATTTATACACTACATAAAAGACTAAACTACTTTCTGGTGAACCAACTCTGTGGTGGTCAGATGAATCATAAGGGCAGTATAGGAATGTAAGGTTAGTGCTAATGATCAGATTGTATTGCTAGCATATCAAAACTGGATTTTTTTGGATACCTGCCATCTTAGGGCATGCATAAATATTATTACTGTTAGTCAGATGTCCAGAGTTCATGAGTTGCTGTACAAAGCACATGCTGATATCTCTATTCCTCATACCATCTTTGCTGATAAAACTTGTCATCTTGTTTGTATGTCTTAATTCATTCTTAAGACCCTGTTTCATGGGAAGATTTGTTTTCCTCATTGTAAACTTTCTTCGCTGAAAGAATCCTTTCTTCTAAACAATACAGAGATATAGCATGTTTGTAGTAGATGAATGTGAAAGAGACTGTCTGGGGTGTATGCTCCATGAGAATGCACCAAGGAATAAAGGTTAGGGCTGCCTGGAATAATGATTACACAGCTTGGAAGTTAAAACACTGGAGTTCTTTGTGGATTTTTTTCTATTTGTTTTTCTTTCTTTCTTTTTTTTTTTTTTTTCCTTTTCTTTGATGTGCTTTTTAACAGGGACATGAATGAACTGGTGTCTGCCATTAACTGTAAATAACTACTATGAATTACCATGGTATATACTGTTTGCTTCCTGATGATGCATGATCAAAATAAATTAGATAGGTAGATTATAGGTTTGCTCTCACAAACACCCTGAAAATTTATGTAAGGTTTCAGAGCTGTGGCTTAAACACTTTTCTTCTGCTTTTCTCCACTTAGTAAAGGAGCAGCTTATTCTTTAGAAACCAGACTTTCTGGAGAAATAGTAGTCATAGATGTATGTAGAAGTCATGTTCCTCCTCTGGACATAGTTTTATTTCCCCTCAATTAAATGTGCATTCCCTTTCAAAGACTGATGGGAGTTTTCTTTCTATGTACAAATATTGTAGAAGTTTTACTTTTTATTATGTGTAGGACTTCATTTCTGTTGCAGCACAGAGCTCCTTTCATATTGTGATAAATGGACAGTGGTGAGAGAGGAGCAGTGTCAATTACCACGTTTCATCATTCATTTTAGATTGCTGTGTCTTGACAACTTGATTTCACTGCATAGTGGTAGATTAATTTTAGTAGATACATTTAAGGCTAGACTGGAACCTTATTTTACTGAAAATAATTACTGTGTATTACTAAAAAGGAACTTACCTGTGCTTACAAGCATAGATGACTGGTGTGCCACAAGTTCTTTACTGGTGGCTGAGTGATACCAACTTGTGATAGTTCTCTGTGCTTCATGCTGAAAGTGACAGAATAGCTAACATTAATGAAAAGTGCTTTTGACAGCCTTGGCAAATGCTAAATATCAGTAGTGAGTGGGTAAGGTAGGATTATGGCTTTTTAATTAGCATGCAAAAAAAAAATTTTTGCTGTGGTTTGAGATAGAGAAGACAATTATAAATGACTGCTCTTTCTTATCAGCATCTGTAGTTGAAACACATTTTGGAAAATAATACATTTGTGCTTCTTGAAATGGTTTAAAGCAAATCAGGTGTAAGTCTGTCATGAAACTGGTTTGTCTTTGGCTTGCCAGTACCACTAATAATCTAAAAATCATAAATCAGATCTGATCATAGTGTGTACTGTGTCCACATCTGTTGGTCTAAATGCATTTATCAGATTAATATCTGTAAAAAGTAACTTCCTTGTTCCTTCTCACAGCAAACGAAGAGGGAGAGATGATACTGGAAACACAGTTCTGCACCACTGTATAATTTTAGGAGCTTTACTAACAAAAGGGAAGTGAAACTTGGAAGAGCTTCTAAGTTAGATTTGAATTAAAAAAGAATTACTGTTAAGGAGAAGCACACTCAGGGAGACAGGCTGTTATTTAAAAGAGTGGTGCTTCTTTAAATTATCTAGCATAGAGTAAGCATGTAAAAATGTAGTTATGTGGGTTTTTTGGTTATTGTCTTTTTTTTTTTAATAACAGCTGCACATAATCACGCCTGAAATAATAGAAATCTTCAGTATTACTCGCCTCCTTCTTAAAGAATATCTAAAATAGGAAGCAGAGGGATTGAAAAAGCAGACTTAATGAAATTTTGGCAAGACAAGTAATTCTTTGTGCTTTCTGGTGGCCAGGTGAGCCAAGATGGAAAGTCACTGCTTGACAAACTTCAGAGACCTTTGACTCCTGGAAGTTCCGATTCCCTCACTGCTTCTGCCAACTACTCAAAAGCAGTTCATCACGTTCTGGATGTCATCCATGAAGTACTCCACCACCAGCGCCAACTGGAAAATATTTGGCAGCATCGAAAGGTTCGCTTGCACCAGCGGCTTCAGCTGTGTGTTTTTCAACAGGATGTTCAACAGGTAGGTTGTATTCCATGTTGTCTAAATGCCTGTCTGTTCTGCTAAATCTTGTTTTGATGCTGGTTGCAGTACCAGGTAGATTTTGATTGCTGGACCCCATGTTATCTCATTCAACAATTGAATAGTCCCATGGAATCAGCAGGTCAAGGGAGTGGATCCTGTTCCTATACTCTGTGCTAGTGAGACCTCACCTGAACTACTGCATCCAGAGTCCTCAGTAGAGGAGAGATGCAGACATGTTGGAGCACATCTAAAGAAGGACCAAAGAAAGGATCCAAGGGATGAAACAGCTTCTCTATGAGGGCAGACTGAGGGAGCTGGGGGATGTTCAACATGAAGAAGGCTCTGGGGAGACCTGATAGCAACTCTTAAATGTCTGATGGGAATTTAATCAGAAAGAAGGGGACAGAATCTGTTGTGATACAACAAGGGGAAATGGTTTCATACTAAAAGAGGGGTGATTCACATTGAATATAAGGAATATTTTTTTACAGTAGGGTAGTGAAGCACTGGAACAGATCACCTGGAGGGTGTCTCATCCCTGGAGACACTCAAGGTCAGGCTGGACAGGGCTCTGAGCAGCCTGATCTAGCTGTAGATGTCCCTGTTCATTGCAGGGGAGTCAGACTAGATGGCTTTTAAAGGTCCCTTCCAACTCATACAAGTCTGTGGTTCTACGATTGTCCGACTGATTTCAAGTTAAGTATGTTATGAGAAGTGTCATGGGAAGAAACTGTATTTAGAAGTTAGCTCCACTTTAGCTCTTTCTTTAATGATCTTCTCTTGTTACTTGAATTCATGTAGGAATTTGTTCTAGAGAGAAGCTGTTCTCAGCTTGCACTAGAAGCTGATACTCACTGATATTCACATTCTAGTTAAAATTCTGAACTTGGTGTCAGAAAAGAGGATCATAGTATTAACATACAGAAAATGAACAGCTTTATTCTGTAACAAAGTTTTAGTTTCATATCCTCATTGGTACTTGTGTTGTTTTCTTTTTTTAAATCTGAGCATACTATACTGAAGAGGTATAAAAAAATACAGATAAGACCACTTTCTGACAGCGTCACTGTCCTGCTTTCAACCAAAACAGTTTTGACAACACACCGACGTTTGGTTGTTGCTGGATGATGGGTGTGTGCCTGGGATTGGGCTGGGACTAGTGCCACATTCATAGTGCAGCTGCAGTTAACGGGGTGGAGCCAGGACAGGTGCCTGAATCAGGGCAAGTGTTATTCCATAGCACGTGACACAGTGCGGAAGGACATAACGCTGTGGAGAGTCCGCTGGGGGTGGCTGCAGCTCAAGGGTTAGGGGTGTCAGTTGATGGAGGTGAGAGCTTGTGGTGCTGATGGGCATTGGCTGGTTGTGTTGGTGCTGCGTATTGGAGGGTAGGTGGAGAGTGATTGCGTTGTGGCTGTACATATATTGTTATCGTCACACTTTTCTTTCTGTTTTCCTTTTCTGTCTTAGTAAAATATTTTTATCTCAGTCCACGCATTCTTTTGTTTCCAGTTCTCTCCCTCATTCCACTTGGGGAGGGAGGGAGCAAATGGCTGTGTGGTGCTTAACCTACCTGCTGGGTTAAACGTCAACGGTCATTGTTGAATTAGCTGTTATCAGCTGACATGTTTTTATTACGATGACAACGTTTATAGAAACTTAAGTACAGACATTACTAACTCTTTTGGACTTTGTTTTAGCTTAGAAACTTAAAGCTGTAGAAAACTCCTTTGTAAATGGATATTCAACTTATAATGCTCGCTTTAGTCTACAGCTGATAGAGATACTAGTTAACTTATTTTGTATATCTATATCATAAAAAGTAAGAAAGACCAATACTTTCTGGTGATATTCTTTCATTTCAGTGTACAGGTGTTTACAGCTCAGGAATTTCTGAATGTGGATTTCAGATAACCAGAAATACATTCTGTTAAAATAATGTCTCTTGCACATTTGTTGCACTTCATGTCAAATTTCGTGTACTTACCTGTTGCAAGATGATGCTAGGTGTGGGCAGTTGGGAGTGAAGTAACCTGGTTCCCATTGTTTGCAGTAATTGACAAAATGGTTTAAGTCTGGCAGGGGTAAGGGCAAGCAATCTTGTTAGCTCAATTTTCCGTACAAAATCCTATCTTTTCCTGCAAGTTAAAAAAAAAAAGAAAGAACTAAGTTTAAAATTAGTAAAAATGTTAATTACTTTTAAAAAGAAAAAGGAAAAAAATGGGCAATATTCAAAAGGCAAACTGTTCTCCAAACTGTCGGTAGTCAGCTGTGACAAAGGGTGTGGAGTGAAAAATGTCAGCTGACAGGAAAAAAAAAAAAAAAAAAAAGCCAAATGACTGTTAAAAATAATCAGGAAAGGCACAGAAAGCCACACCAAGAACAGTATTATGCCAGTATATAAATCCTACAGGTTCCTCGCCAATGTTGTAACATCAGTAGTAGCTGGTCAGGAGGGTCTGGTGTTTGCTACTTGCATGTATAGTCAATGAGGAGCACCTGTCAAAACTGTCAAGGCAGAATCCACAAATGAATCACTTACACTTAGTCTTCATATGAAATTTTCAGCAAATGAAATGATATTTTGTTTCTCATACAATTAAATAGTTCCTTTCAGCTGTAGCCTTGTCCCAAAAGTGAGAATTGGGTTCTGAAACTTGTTCCTCTAGTTTGAATTCAGTCTGGGGAGGACCTACTTAGGAAACGTAGGGCCAAATGATCTCCTGATGTTGTTTGCCAGATGCATAATTCAGGTCTGAAGCCCATAGGCCAGGCTGCAGGCAGTTTATTTCCCAGGGGAAGGTGTTCATTAAATGTTACAGTGAGTCTTACTGTGCTGATTCTACTCTTTGATTTGTTATCCCGGGAGTCATAAAATGTTAAATCCTCATTTTCTTTTACTTCCCAATTCATGGCTCTGAGTGGAGTTAGCTAAGAAACTGCTTCTTTCTTTCTGCAGTGGCTTCTTTAAAGTCATTGTAGAATCATGACCTGCTTCTTCAGCAGGGAGCTGGATGTTCCTTCTCTGTCTGAGACCAGTCAGCTGAGAGATTGGGCTGTCCTTTGTTTTATTTGTCTAATATCCATTAGCCACCCACTTTGGAAGAGTTGCATGTCGTGGTTTAACTTTTTGTTATGTTACTTTAAATTAGCTTTAGATGTTGATGCAATTTAGACACCGCCTCTTAGTTGATCACAGTGCAAATTGTGGTTAATGTTCCCTTTGGAAATACAACTTCTCATTTCATGCTGTAAGACAATGACAGTTCAACATCCAGGCCAGATAAATTTATCAGACAGTGGCAGAAGCATTAAAGAAAATGGCAAGTAGGTCATGCTTTTTCCTTACTTTGGTAATTTGTAGATTTCTCAGCTTTGAAAATCCTCAGGAAAAAAAAAAAAAAAAAAGTGATTTTAAACAAGAAAGGTTCTTTTTTTCTAGCAGTAGAATAAGAAAACAAACCTAAACCAGACAATCTGATTTGTCTGAGAAATGTTAGCTCTTCTACTGAATATTTGTTGGCACTATTCAGTGCATGAAATTACTTGTTTTTGAGGCACTGCTAATATTTATATCCAAGATAGTTATGGTATGGTTTGTATAGAGCTTCAGAGGAACTTTCTCAAATATCTTGTTTCTCGTTTGCACCGTTTCAAGCTTGTTAACTTTTTTTCAAACCTTAATAAATTCATTTAAGATTGTCTAGCAATTAGAGTGAAAATCTTTTTTTTATATTGCCAGTGAAGTTAAATGTAATTTTTTTCCATATTAGAATGAACTAAGTGCAGTTCTCTTCAACTGTCCATAGTTAAAAGGCACATAGTGACAAGCAAACAAGTTACATTTTAAGTGAGTTTATAACTGCCCTTCAACATGAGTTTGTGATTTCTTCCTCTTCCCATTCCTGGCTTAATTATATTAATGAAATAAGTCAGTTCGTGAAAATATTGAGTCACAAAGCTGACTGGAGGAGGGAATTGGCTGTTAACACATCTTTTGCTATTCCACCTGTCTACCTTAGGAAACAGTTGTGTTGTTGTTGTTTTTTTTTCTTCCCTGTTTTGTTTAGTATTGGAATGGGTTTCTAGTGAAGCTTTCAAAATCAATAAAAACATTACAGTTCTAGTTAACTACGTACACCAAGAATCATCTCCTAAATTACTGGAGCAGACAGTTTAACAGTATGGAAAGTAGCTCATGGAAATCATAAAAGTAGTAGGTAAAAATATAAAAGTAGTCATTGATTTATATTAATTTCAAAAAAGGATACATATATATTTTTTTTTAATACAGAAGAATTTAAAAATATCAGGTCACTGACTGTTGCATTCAATTTTTGTAAATAGCTGTTGAGTACAGAGCATGCTAATAAGAAGTGTAATGTTATGCTTAAGAATTGACATAAGCTTACCAAGAGCAAAATACACTTTAGCTTTTCAACTCAGAAAAGGAAAGGAATTGGCTCTGACAATTACAGTAGGAAAAAAAAAAAGCAATATTGTTATAACAATATGGAGTTTTATACTGCTAGGCCACAAAAAGTCAAAACTGAACATTAACAGTTCTGGAACAATATTGCTGACACTCAAACAATGAAAACTTTTAGGGCTTGAAGAATGATATTAATTGTTTGCAGATCAGCAATTAGTAAAACATACTTGTAGAATTTGATTTAAAACGTATTTATTCAGTCTCCACTAACCTTGGATGGCTTCTTTATCTGTTCTGGATAAGTTTGCTGTTTCTCCTTCCTTGATCTGCCTTCCTCAAGGACTCTGTCCGAGTTTTTGTAGAAAAAGTCATTTGTTTCAGTTTTGACTAATGGAGGGTGGGTCAAGAATGCTTTCTAGTTGCTCAGCATCAAAATACCACTGATTTCACTGCCTGATTCTACTGTGCTGTTTTGAGGCAGTGCCAGTGTGAATTGCTTCTTTAGGACAGAGAGTATTTCTACGTTTAACTGCTTGAAGATCAGAAATTCAAAGATTTCCACCCTCCCCTTCTGAGCTTAATGTCTGGAAAGTAGCACCAAGTAAATCAGAAAAATGTAAGTGTACATAGTAGCTGAAGGGAGTGGGGGGAATGGACTGGATAATGATGTGGGGGAAAATTGTGAAAATGAGCATGTTGAATCTGCAGAATATTAGCTGTCTATAGTTTATTTCTATAAACAGCATACACAAAACATATTTTGCAGCCATGGATGATGATTCTGTGAAAATGAAACCATCTTTCCATAGTAATTATGTCTACAATATATTCTGTATCAGTGTTTTAAAAACAAGCACTTTTTTAGATCCTATATTGGCCATAAGGATGGTTCTGCTGAGGCCGCAGTTACAGCTTAATTGCATCTTATTAAAGGAACTTGCTGTAATGGAGAAAAATATTATTCACCCTTTTGATGAAAAGAATTGTCTCTCTGAAGTTACTGTGTATTACTGCACTATCAGAGTGAATTCCATGTACCTTCAGTGTTAGAGAAGTCCTTAGTGGGTTGATAAAATCTGTGTGATAACTCTTCAATAACTCTTCAGGAGGAGGGGCAAAAATGCATTAAGATACAAATGGCTAATACCAATGTAAATTAGTGATGTTGTCCTTTGGTTGAAGTGATACGTTAAAGTTCTTAGTGATGTCTAAGTGAAAATTCTAACTTTGACTCTGATTTTACGTGCTGTGAAATTTTCAAATAAAGGGTTACCTCAGCTTTGTTGAGTGCTGGGGTAAGAAGGCTAAGCTGTAATATGTGGTTTGGCTTAGAGGCAGCAGTGCTTCTCGAGTTCAAGTCATGCTCTGTGTACTGGATTTCTGTAGTGATTTCTTGAGAAGTTACTGAGCATTATATGGCACAAAACTCCTTCTTCCTGTGCTGCTTTTACCTTCTTAATCTGTTTTCTGGGACAGATCTTGCTGTTGATTTTGTTAGCTTATAATCGCCAGTATTCTCCAGAGTCCAGTCTAATTCTCTCATCCAAATGTCTCTCTTCAGCTCTTTTAATAGTGAGAAAAGCAGAGTGGGCTACTGAAACTGGTTAAAAGCATTGATAGTACAAAATTTGCATGTAACTGAATCCAGATTTATCTCCTCATTCTGCCTTCTCCCATTAATTGTTACCCTTGAAAGAAGCAAATGAAAATGTATATTGACGTAATAAGTAATAACCATTCATTTGGCAATACTTAACAGGAAAAACAAGTGTGTACATACTATAGAGATTTATTGAAGTGCTGGCAATTGGAGATGGGGACATTATCTAGCATTATAAGGTTGTTTATTGTTTAAAAGATGTCATATATAAGTGGATTTGCAAACCAAAAAAAGATTCTAACAGTCAAGATAAATGAGAAAATCACACTGCATTATTTCATTTTATGTACTAAGGAAAGCCTGGATATCTTGTATGGGAATAGTGTTTGGGATTAGGGTCCCTTCCAACTCAGGATATTCTGTGATTATGTTTCTATCAAATGCAGCCAGGATGTTACAGGAATAGTTCTTAAGTCTGATTATATGGAGGCAAGAAAAATCATCATTGCACTAAATGTCAAATGCTTTCAGTACTGAGCAAGTACAGTGGGAGGAAGAAGGAAGAAGAGAACCCCACCCAATTTATTATATTAGAGTCAAGGACACCAATAGATATGGAGAGAGAGAAGGTATGGCGTTCTAGCCAGGTCAAAATGAAGCAAAATACTACATTTTGTAATTTCTCTGCCTTCCTATTGGGCTGAAAGGAAAATCCTGAGTTCAACAGAAACTGCAGAGTCCTGTACGTGGGGAGGAACAGGCCCAGACAACAGTATATGCTATATATGCTGGAGCCACCCAGCTCAGAATCGTGTTGGGTGGAAAGGACTTGAGTGTTCTAGTGGACATCAAGATGACCATGAACCAACAATGTGCCATTGCCACAACGGAAACTAATGATATCTAGAGCTGATTTAGGCAAACTATTGCGCACAGGTGGAGGGATAGGATTTCTACTCAGCACTGATGAGATCTCACCATGAGTGCTGTTCCAGATCTGTGTTCTCCACTACAAGAGAGACATGGACATAATGAAGAGTCCAACAGAGATTCATGGAAATAGTGAAGGGACTGAAGCATCTCTTCTATGAGGGGAGGCTAAGGCCTGGTACTATAAGGCATGGAGAAAAGCAAGTGTGGGGAGGATCTGGTCTCTATGTACAAATACCTAAAGGGAGAGTGTAAAGAATATGTATGCAGACTCTTTTCAGTGATGCCTAGTGGCACAAGAGACTGTGGCACAAACTGGAACACAGGAGGTATTCAAAAGCTGCCTGGACTTGGTCCCTGGCAAGTGGTTCTGGGTGTCCCTGCTTGAGCATGGTTGGAGCAGATGGCCTTCAGAGGTCTTTGCCAACCTCAACTATTCTGAGATTCTGTGAGTTATTAAAAAGAATGCTGGAGATAAATATTAAGTAAGCCGTTCTGCACCTCTTTATAAGTACTGTGTAAAAATGATTATCTGGCTTAAAAAAAAAAATACTCATGTGGAGTTGTTTTTAATTTGGAGTAGCGTTCTTGAATCTCAAAGTATTGAACAAAAAATTAAATACCATATGCATGCTTGTTAATGAAGAAATTAAAGTACTGCTAAGATGTATTAGTTTGGAGAGAGACCAGATGGTTTTGTTTGTTCACTCATCAGAAAATTGGTATATGTGCAGTAATTCTTTGTGTTAACTGGCAGGAACTAATTGCATGTACAACTTACTATTTATAAATCTATCAAGCCAGCAATTGTGATAGAAGCTTTAACATCCTTAAAATGTCTTTAGTTCCTCATATTTTCAGCTGTAAAATTTACAATACACAGTGAAATCTATTTAATGTTTTAGGCAGATACTTCCATGGAACTGGGGAGGCTTCTTCATATGCTCAATGTAGATATCCTTCTTCTCATAAGGATTCCAATTATATTGTGTTTTAGATAAAATATTTTTCTAACAAATCTTTCTTTTTGGCTTCACAATATGAAGGGAAAATTCTCTTCCTCTAATATAAAACTTGTCTGTTATTCACAAGCATTATTTGGAAATGTGCAAACATTCATTAGTGTTTGTGACAGAAGAATGTGAGCTGAAGGCACAAATCACAGAGACCATCTCCAGGGGTTTAGCTACTTTAATCAAATTTGCTGCCAGATTGATAAATGCATAAAAATTATGCTGTCTTTGGTAGGCTTCAAAATAAATGTATTTTAAATCATTGAATTTATCTTGCTTGAACTAGTTATTGCCTTGATCTAAGTTCATGTTGTTGTTAATAAGAGGATGTAACTAAAAGCCTTCAGTGGCAATAATGCATTTTAATCCATTAATACAGTACCTTATGTGCTTAGTTTCTTAGATAGTTGTCTTTTTGTCACAACAGTTGAATTTATTTTGCAGCAAAATATTATTTGGTGTACCCATTGTCTCTTGCGTTTTTCTTTTGCACCACAGGTGTTGGATTGGATTGAAAACCATGGAGAAGCCTTTCTTAGCAAACATACTGGAGTGGGAAAATCCCTGCATCGGGCTAGAGCATTACAGAAACGCCATGAAGACTTTGAAGAAGTTGCACAGGTGAAAATGTCACACGCAGGACTGAGCACTTGTTGAGGAAATATATGAAAAGTTTATGCTTGAGAAGGGAAGGGCTAGGCATAGAGAGCTCCACTAACAAAAATAAATAAATAAATAAGAGATCAGTTCTGATAATGGCCTATTTTATGTCTGTCATAAGCTTTTACTTATTTCTCTTCTGTGTTCCCGTTTCAAGTAAGAAAAAGGCAAACTTTCACAGTCTTAAAAAATGGGAGCATTGAAGACCAATAGAGCTGCCTTTATTTATTTCTCTATTTATTTGTTCTTTTGGAAAAAAAAAATACTTTCAAAATAATTAAAGAATTAAAGGCTCCTAAGAAACCAGGTGAGCCAGCAAACTTGCTTTATGTTTTTTCTTTAAATGCGGTTGAGTTTGCAAATGCCCTCTTGTTTTGAATTGCTGATACCGTTGCTTTTTTCCAAAGGAAGACTCTTAAGTTTTTTGCCTTAAATAGAACTGATGGTAGAACTTCTAAACACGCTTTTCTGTAACACTTTTAAAACGTCAAACTTAATGAAATAGAGAGAATAAAGAATTCAGGGAGCAGAATAAGGGAAAATTGGTTTGGATAATAGCCTTGAAAAGAGATGTGAACAAAACCCATGAGATTTTGAAGACTCGAATCCTTCCCATTAGTAGCATTCACTGTCTGTTCAAAATTATCAATTAATAAACATGTCTAATGTTCATCAAGAAAAATTTATTTAAGGGAGGATTACTAACCCTTCACTCAAAACAGAAGGTGGATTACTAAAAAATACAAAGTGACTTGCAGGAGCTTCGTGATGACTTCTAGTATAGTAGAAGCTTCGGAGTTTTCCTGTTTAACACTAATTAAGGTCTGAATAAAATCATACTGTAAACACAGTCTTACAACACTCCAATGTCTGAGGAACTGAAATAACTTCAGAAAATTTCCTCAATATTAATTTCCTATGAAATTTTACAAAATAAAACTTTGCTAGTTTTAGATACTCATGCTACATTTTCCATATACATATCTAATACTTCATTTCAAATAAAATCTGTAATGTTTTCCATGTGGATGTACTTACTTTTCTGAGTCAGAGAAGCAAGAATTTATTTGTGTAAGACACTTAAGAAAACGTGAATGATCTCATACTTAATACTGTGCTATTTGAGCAAAGAGGAAAATGTTTGAGTTGACCAAAGGATGTGAAGTATGTAAAACTATTAGTGAGATATAAACTGTTTTTTTTTAAAAATAGTGTTGTTAATTTTCATTATATTTAAGCTAGAAAGTTTTACAACAAATACTTTGCAAAAGTTTTCTAAAGCTGAATGCTACTAGAGTTTAAAATGTTCTCTTGAGGGGGTGAGTGGATTTTCTATTTTTGGCAATACTGAAAGCTAGACTAGTCAAAGACCTTAAGTATGCTATGGGGAACCATCCTCTACTGACAGAATAATGGACAAAATGATCTAATAAGTAATCATTTTTAATATTTTTCATCTTTAACTTTTTGAATTTATAGTGTCTGCCAAGAGAGGCACACCCTCTAAATTGTTTCTCTTCTTTGCTTTAAAACTGGATATAAGCAAGCTGCAAAAGCCATTCCTGTTGCTGGTATTTTAAGGAAGGTTATGTTTAAAAAAGCAAGCAATTTTAAATTTCTTTATATAACTTTCAGATAGTATAATTTATTCTTTGCCTACATTTCTAATTGGCCCAAGTTTTGTGATTTTGGGGCTTTTTTGTGTATGTTTTTGTTGTTGTTTCTTTTTTCTTTTAGCTTGTTCATTTTGTTTTAAATAGGACTTTTGATGTCAGGAGTTTTCAGTCGTCTCTATTCAGAAGTTGAGGGGAAGCAGCATAGTGAAGTTTTACAAAATACGGAGAGCCAATAGAAGTGTTAAAATGTTACTGATTGAAGGCTAACTCCAAAAGCTTCTATACTCAAAGTAATTCTTACTTTCCTGTACCCAAGAATGGCTGTAATGCATCAAACTAAAGGACTGTGTCTCATGGCCATCACAGTATGCAGAAAAAAAGTGTAAAGATGTCACCTTTATCCTCCCAATTGTTTGGGTTTGTTTGATGTCTGAAACTGAAGGACACATCAGAACCATTGTTTAGTCATTGATGGACTTCTTTTGATTAGGCTAACTAGTTGCTGAACTCATTTATACTTTTGGAATGTACACCAGTTCCTGTGCCAATGAGTTCAGCAGTTTAATTGCTCCTTGGATGAAAAATACTTTTGGTTTGTTTTTTTTTCTCATTTCAGATATGTTTTCTGATGCTTAAACATGATATTATCAGCTGAATTTAATGAGTAAACTGTTTTAATTGTCTCTACCTTAGATGTTTTGTATACTTCTATTAATCTTCCTCTGTCTGTATATGCATTCATCTCTCTCCCTCCCCTCCACAGTGTGCTAAACTGTACTCACTCCTGTTGTATTTATTGTTGATACCAATCAGGTAACAGGTTTGAGGGAAAACTCCTGTGCCTTTTGTCCAGCCTTCTAACTGGTGACTGCCCCTCACTACCAACACTTTCAAACTTTTCTCATTGCAGTTTTTTCCTCCAAGCATTGGTTAGGAGTAAGCATAGGATTGTGATCAACAAGAATTAGTAGAGTTCTCTTACTTGCTCTGATTTCTATTCTGAAGGGCAGTTGTTATCTGCCAAGATAAGTGTTTGTGTTGTATTCCAGCTCTACTTGGAAGACAAATTTTAGTGATAAGGCATGTGTCTGCTGCTGGGGTTTGAGAATTGCAGCCTGCTTTGAAGCAGAATCTAGGTTGTCTTGAATTTGAAGCTGGGTAGATCAGCATCTAGTTCACAGAAAAAGAAACTTGCTGTGCCTGGGCCTGTTATGCGGAAGGTACTTTTGGAATTCATAAACAATGCTTCATATACAAGATAAAGTTTTCATTAAAATGGGAAGCTTTTGCTTCAGCCATCTGTGGCTGGGTGTGGTTCTTGGGGCTGATGAAGTATTTGTTGTTCGAGGAGTGCCTGGAGGATCTTCGGCTTTGCTCCTCAACACGTGTGATCAGTGACTGGGAAACACAAAACATGAAGCACAGATCAGAGTGTATTTTGGGCCAGCGGGCCTGAGCTGGAGATGTTCAGCACTGAGTAATGCTCTCCCCGCTGAAAAGGGCGGGTTTGTGTTTGTCTCTGCTGGCTTTCTCAGGGAAACTGGGAGGACTTCTCTGCCTCTGAATGCAATTAAAAAGCAGAAGGTTGTGAAAAGCCTAAGATGCACTTAGTCAGAATCAAGAAGCAGCATGGACTAAATTCCTTACATAAATATAATAAATGGAGAACTCCCCTCCAGTATATGAAAGCTGCACTGAGTCGTGCCCTGGGCTTCCTTGCATAAGTTCTCCCCAGAGGAAAACTTTGATTTCTTACCCATTTGGTTGAGTTTAAGGTCCAGGTTTGGATTTACCTTTTCTGGAGTCTGTGATACTAACAAGAAGTGTGACAGTGCATTTATGTCAAAGAAAAACATTTTTTCATAGGCTTAATTTATTCTGGCATACAGTGTTTTTATCTGACATAACTGATATGGGGAGGAGATGGGGAGGGAGGGCAAAAGGGAAAAGAGAGAGATGCAGTTTACATTGTCAAGGATTTTTTTTCGTAGTCTGTGGTACAACTTTATCAGAAGACTTAACACAGTGGCATCAGTAAAGCTTCTGTACTGTAATTTTGAACTTGTTTTCACCAGAGTTCAAATCCTTCTTTCTCATTGTGCTTTCACAATGAGTTCATGTTGTGAGCCATTCTAGTGCATGAAATCCCAAAGTTAGGCTCGAAAAAGGGGACACTCAAATTATAGCACATGTTCAGAATCAGTCCTGCTTTGATTTAATGAGAACTGTAAACATGCAGAGTGTAAGTTCTAAGCATTAAAGTTGTTAAAATACCCCTATCTTTTCTGGACTGTAGCATGCTCAGCACATCAGAGAGCAGATGTCTTGCATTCTGTTTTCTGCTGCAATCAGCTCTTTTTTATTCCTGTGGCATACTGGGACAGTATTCCACTCCAATCCTCAGCCATAGCTTATTTCTAAATCTTGGTTGCTGCTTTCTTGAACAGTGATCCAATTGACACATGAATTTTGGATACCTCCTTTCTGAAAGGGAATGCATGCTAATAGGGAGATTTTCTGTGTCTGGTCAGTTTCTGTCTTCTGCTAGGTGTATCAGTTTGATGCTGGGCATCTCTGTCAACAGCTTGGACTTTCTCAACACTGATGATGCACATTTTGAAAGTCTTCTGGCCATAAACTGAGCCAGCTTGTAAGCTGTTGGCACTGCTGTGACTTTTTTTTAAGTGCTGAGACAGGCCAGTTCACAAGTTGGTATACACTTACTCTAGCTGTGAATGTAAAGTAATATAATTCTAAGATTCTGGATGAAGGAGATATTTAAATAGACATCAAAAAAATGATCTAAGAAATGAGTTTGTTAACAGTTAAATGAGAAAGTACCTAGAAATACAATAATATGTTCAGTAAGATTATATTCTGATACTTTAAACAAAAAATAAGAAAGAAAAATGCATTCTGAGGGCCTTTTTCTCCTTATTATTTTCACTCTTGAGATGGATTTTAAAACAATAACTGAGTTTTCTTTGATTTAATCCTGTGAAACGAATCTGTTTACCTGCAGAACACATACACCAACGCAGATAAACTTCTAGAAGCAGCCGAACAGCTTGCTCAGACCGGAGAGTGTGATCCAGAGGAAATATATCAAGCTGCCCATCAGCTCGAAGACAGGATACAGGATTTTGTCAGACGTGTGGAGCAACGCAAGATCCTGCTGGACATGTCTGTTTCCTTTCACACACATGTCAAAGAGGTAAAGCCACTGATAAGTCGTGTCATAACTTTAAGCCTTAAAACCGTTACTATGCAATGTTATCTTCATTGTTAAAACTTTGGCATGCAAAGTAATGACCCTCTGCTGTGCAGTGAATTTTATAACTTGTTGTAGACTGGGGACTAGGAGTAGGGTTGTTGGGAGGTTTCGTAGAAGTATTTCTATATTATTTTTCTTACTACTATTTTTTAAATATTTTATATATATATATTATTTACTTTTTTTATTTATATATATATTTTTATATATATATTATTTACTTTTTAAATATTTTTTTTTTCCACAAGCAGTTTCTACCTTCTTGTGCAAATACTTGTTCCATCACGGGGAAGGGGAAATGGTCAGAATAGGGAACTGATATAACCGAAGGATAACACTGCAGAGTCAGAGGTGTTGTGCACTTTTGTTTTTCATGCAGCAACTGCATTGTCAGACACTTGGTTAGACCGACAGTTCAGGAGACTGCTGTGTGTGGATAAAGCATCAGACTACTAAGGCAACCCTGCTGTTTAGCAAGACTTTTTCTGTTTTAAACATTGCATTTTACTCTTGTGTACTGACAGTTCTTCATAAGCTAAAGAGTATATCTGAGAATGGTTTCCCTCATGTTTTAGACTCCTTTAGAAGTTGTATTTCTTTTTATGCTAGATAGTACATAATAAGTTGGTATGTTAGCTTGCAGCATGTGATGCAACTCATTACTTTTCCTAATAATTGGTGTAAATGTTATTGTAGTTTGACAGTGAGCTGGGCTGGGGGTCTTATACATGAGGGGGGAAAAAATTAGGCTGACGCTTCATTTTCAGCCAAATCTGTTTTTCTCATCTGATTCAGGATGCAGATCATACATATTTACAATCTCATGGGAGAATTCAGGATAAGCTTGAGCAAAAATAAAGACACGAGTAGGAGTTTTTTTATTATAGGCTGTGACAAATCTTGACAATTGTAGATTATTTTTTTTCTGGTTTAGGCTTGTGTTAAATCTTTTTACTGCTTAGATTAGTGAAAATTTGAAAGGCTTGTGGAGCATGGCATGTCAGAGTATATGTCTTTACCCCTTTCACCCTACATAGAGAAATAGTCTGTTTAGTGAGGAAATGTAGTGTTCTAAAGCAGTTTCTTCAGCAAAACCTCATGGAGGATCAGGGTAGGAATTTTTTAGATGTGAATCATCTACTTTGCACTTGAAACAAATGCACAAAGCAGTTGGTCTTTGAAGCTGGTCAGGATTGAATTCCTTGTTAGCTCCAGACATGAGGACATAGCTCCCCCATCAGTTTTCTGTTAGGTGCTTCCTTGCCAGAGCTATCACAGCACTCCTCAAATATAAAGAAAGTATAAATACTGTATGTAAAACTATTCTTAGAGAGAAACTTTTTTCCTTTATTTTTCTCAAGCACAGTGGTGCTGCTCCATTTCCTGTTGGTAAGCACAGTAGCAGTCAGCTGGTGAGACATGCTCACTGTTTCTGTAGATGCTTTTGTTACCTGTTTTTCTAAGCATTAAGAAGAACAGCTGGAACACTATTCAAAGGGACACCACTGATTGTAGCGATGAAAGATGAAGACTGAAGAAGGAGTTGCAGGGAAAGGCTGTTTTAAAATAAATAATTAAATAAAATCAGATTGGTTTGTGAGTCATGTTGAGTAACTCTGGGTGGCTATCCAGATGTGCTGGAATATTGCCACTACTCCCTAAGATAATAATGTTTTATTGGAAAAAGATCATCTGTATCTTGATTTATTTCTTTTGTAGAATGGATATTACTGTGACCCTCTAAGTGCACGCAGCTGTTGCTATGGCAGCCTCTTTGCAGCCTGGAAAGGAAAGGCATTATAGCTGATGTCTAAACGTTCGGGTTGTTTTGGTGGTTTTTTTTGGTCGTGTGGCTGACTACTCTAGTTAACAAAGCTGGAAAAATTAAAAATAGTATTTAGTTGTCCTGTTTATTTATTTACATTCTACTTAAAAATGCAGATGAAAGAATGAGGCAGGTGGTTTGTATTTAGTAGGCTAGTCATTTGCTTAAGGTGCACATAAACAAAGCTCAGAGATGCCCTGTGCCTTCTGTATTCTTTTTTGTTTTCAAGAGCATGTTGTTTGTTAGCAGACATGTGCGTAGAGGGCTGAGAAGGCATCACAAAGCAGATGGAGGATAAAAATGTCCTAAACCTGAAAGTCATCCATGTTTTGTTGGCAGGAGAATTGCATTTATCTTGCAGGTTATTGGAAACTGCGGCGTAAATTAGTGCATACCTTCAGGAATGCAACTTTTCTGCTGTATGATTGAGTTAAGAAATTAATGTGTGTATTTAACTGGCAAAGAGAAGTATTCGAGTAGTCGGATGGTATGGTATTTGTTGAACTGAACAGAGATGATTCAGTCACTTAAAAAAAAAAAAGTGTTTTGCTTGTCAGGTATTCAAGATGAATTTTGTGTCTTGTGAGTGTTGTACATGTGTTTTCCTCAACTGAGAAATGGACACGAAAAACAAAAATCCTTTCTGTATGCAAATGCTTGGAAAGAGATGCAAAACCAAAGAAAGCTGGTCATCGGGGTCTAGGGCTGTTTTGAGGCTTTGAAGTCTGGCACTGAAAGACATCCAGTCTCTTGACTGTTGAAGTGGGATGTTTTGTTGTATTTTATTCTTTTCACTGGTGGTGGAGTCTCCTTCTTTGGAGATGTTCCAGACCCACCTGGACGCCTACCTGTGAACCTGGGCTAGGGAGCTGCTTTGGCAGCAGGTTGGACTGCATGATCTCTAGAGGTCCCTTCCAACCCCTGCAGTTCTGTGACTGTATATTTCTAATGATGCCAGTTGCTTTACCAAGAGTATAGTTTGGATTGTGACTGTGTAATGTTCCTCATCTGGATTAGAGAATTTCAGTATTCCTTCCCCCCTGTAGCTTTGTGTAACCTTGATACTGTACATAGAATTTGCCTGCAACTTATCACTGCTACTGTGTCTACTCAGTTTTTTTGCTCTGTTCACATTCATTAAATCAGCTACTTCAGTTTCTGCTTACCACAGCAGTGGCAAGATTCATTTGACACATTCTAGAAATAGCAGAATTTTGCTCTACCTTTGTCCAGAACAGCTGTTTAGTGTGTATGCAGCAGCCTGTTGTGATGCACCTTGGAAATGCTTGCTTTCTGTGGCCAGATTATTACAAGCTGTTAGAGCTTTCTGTGTCTTAAAAACATCATTAAGCATCGTACAAGTTTTTGGATTCCTTATGAACCAACCTCATTAGATGATATTTCTCACTGAGATCAAAAAACGATGGATTCAGGGAAGCCTGAAGAACTGTGTTAGGTAATGTTATTGCTTTTACTCATTTTGCTTGTCGATGATCCAAGCAAATCTGTTGTTTCCTGTACATAAATCCTGATTCTAGTTTTGTATATTTGTGAATGTTGATATTTTAGATCCCACTCAAATAGTGTGAAATGTCAGTCTTTGCCAAACTTTTCAGCATTTGAAGTGATGTGGTTAAGGTATACTTAAGGTGTGGGGGTCATAAATATTCCTATGAGAATCATGGTATTTAACATCCTGTGTTCAGGCTGATTCCTAGCCCGGGGATGGATAAATTGTGATTGATCGCCCAAAGCTGTTGACAAGGTCAAATGAGATGTTGTGCAAGATAAATCACATAGGTGAAAAATGCATTTCCTAAGTAAATGGTTGTCATAAAAGCTTGTCTGCAAATACAGGAGCAAAAGCCACAGTAGTCTTTGTTTTGAAATCTGCCATCGAGTAGAGTTCAGCAGAATTTTGGTGTGAATTCAAATTCTTACATTCTTTCTCACTCTTTGTCAGCTCCCACAGCATTTATGAGTGAGAAGACTGAAATGATGGCCAAACCAGGTGTTTGTAGTAGTGCCAAAGTAGAGCAACAGATATTTTCCTAACTGGAGTGAAGTGTGGGAATACAGACCAGCGCTGAAAGTTCATGGAAGAGAATGGTCTCTTAAGAGCCTGTTGGCTTTTTGTGTATATTCTGTCTAGCTGATTGTAAAATAGCTCAGAGCACTTTCTATGTATACACAATATGTTTAAGGGTGTTACTAGAATGCATATCTTTCATCTTACTCAAACTGAATTTTACAGCCGAGTATACTGAGGCTGAAACAAAGACAAGGGAAGTGGAATTGGCAGAGATTTCAAATACAGAAACCCACAGTTCCTGAACAAAACTAATGGCACAGAAGCCTGTGCAAGCTGCTGAAGAAAGGTGCCAGTGCATGGGGGCCTTGCTCTGGCCGTAACATGGCTGATTCACTCACATCTAATTGTGGAGTGCGTTTGATTGAGAAAAGCTTGTTGATATGGTCTTGCTTTGTCTCATGACTCGGTGCCAGAAATATGCCCTCACTGCATTACCCAGTATAGATAAGCACAGCTTTTCATTAATTTCATCCCAGGGTGAACCTTGAGGTGACAGATCTGCTGTTCTGGTTGCCAGCTGCTCCTGAGTATTTGATTCTGCTGAGCTGGTGATCTGTGGCTTAAATTTGGATGTCATAATAAAGCTGCTGTCTTCTGTGCGGAGAACTGGAGCATGCCCTTTCCAGGCAGCAGACCAGCATTTAAGCTGATATGGCAGTTGTATGAAGTGAAGTCTCTGCTCACTACATTGATATGTTAGTATTTCTGAATCTAAGAGTTGAGGAAGGAAAGCTTCTCTCTTTTAGGAGAAGCATTCAGCAGCAGTACATTGAAGTGTGTTGTTTTTCTGACTTAGTAGGACTATATTCCAGTTAGCCAGCACAGATTCCTTCTCCTGAGTTTTTCAGTGCTGGTAGCTACTTTGGCTTTAAAATTGACCAAGCTGATGGTTTGCAGTCCAGGTGTTCCTGAAATAGCACTAAATGCTTTGGAAGTGTGAAGCAGAAACAGACTTCTAAAGCTATGATGTGAACATTTTTTTTCTTGTTCAGCTAAGGAATGGGGCAAGTGGTGACAGGATACTGATAGTTAATGTAATTTTTCAAAGATGCAAGAAACTTGATGCTGCTTCAAGGATGAACTTAATCAGAATGAGAAATTGATTATAATTGTAGAATAGATGGATGCTTCAAAATATAATTTAATTTTCAAAAAATATGCACGCATTTAATGTCTTAAATGTCTCTGAGAGGTCATGGAAGACCAACTTCTGAGGCTTTAACATCTTGACTTATTTGTTCTTAAGAAGATGCAGTTTTTGTCCACTGCATGTACTGAAAGCCAAAGCATGCAGATCTCAACCCCCTACTGTGCCCAAATATGCATATTAGGGAATACTACAGCAACCTTTGGCCCTGTGTGGGTAACAGCTCTTTAAAGAAGTCTTTCTGTGGTGATGCACAGACTGCAACGCTGTACTAAGGGGGCATAGGCAAAATGAGGAGTTGGCAGTTTTGAAATGCAGAAACTGTGGCCTATACTTTGTCTTAGCCTACTACAATAGCTAATATCTATTATAAAAGGAAATATAAAGCATAACTATAAACTATGATTATATTCAATGAAATATTGTATGGTCTTATTTAGCTCCAGTCCTTCAGGAGGTTGCAGGGATGGGATTTAAAGAGATGGAGGCCCATGATGGAAATGCTGAAACTTCCAGGATGTTGCAGACAATTAAAGTAATACCATCTCAGTGACTAATGGCATGCTCCCAAGAACTTAGGAAAGAGGTAGCACAGGATGCAGTCTCATTCAAGCAGATGTTTCTTAGCCTGTGTGCTATGTTTAGATCAAGAAAAAAAGTGCTGGGTGAAACATTTGCTTGTTAGGGATTCAGAATTCGATTTCCCTCGCTAATTTTAATTCTGATAAGATGTGAAGAGTAGGTAAAGAGAATAGAAGAACCTCATTCCGTGGCTGGATTTAGTTATTTACCTAGTTTTCTCCCTGTATGCTAAAGCTGTTTTGCCACTGGATAAAGTTATCATAAGGGTCACAGGACTTAGTGGTTTGGGGATCTTTCTGCCTTATTTATTTATTTTATTTCATCAAAGGGTGTGACCAGAGGTTGCTCAAAAATTCTCACTGAGAGAAAGTAAGTGGTTTTTTTAATGATGAGGGTTTTTTGTTTTTTATTTTCTGTCAGACTCTTGTTGCTTTCAGTATTGGATGGAATATTTCATTACCATAGAAAATCATTGCAGGATAAAATCTGTAGCTCTGCACTGGTAAACATGCATGGGTAAGCCCCAGTCTCTGTTCTTCTCCCAGTAAACCGTTTGGATTCTTTTGATTTACTGTGCAAACTCATTTCATCTTCACATTTATGTTTGTATCTGAAAACAAGGCAGTTAATGTAATTTGCAGTATACTCAGTGCTCATTTTGGTTTTAAACCTGTATACAAGCTAACTCACATGCACCCCGTTGTGAGCTAAACTCATCTTAAATGGCAGGCGGTTATATCCAGCTTTGATAACCTGACAGTTCTGTTCATCTGTGGTGGCTTTATTCTAACTTTTGTAGAATAACTGCAGCAGATCAAGAGTATTTTCAAGGGAAACGATTTGTCAGAAACTTGCTTAGTGAAAAAGTGTTAAAAGCTTACCTGGTAACGTATTAGAAAGAATAACTTGCTGGAGAAGTGTCACAAAACTGTTCAGTTCAGAACTGTTCACTTTAGAAATGGCTTAAATTGTTCCACTTTCAACAGCGTATGAATCACAGCTAGACAAGTAATGAATGCTAATTACTATCACTCTCTTTCTGCACATTTGTAAAATGCCTTTTCTGCACAAGCAGTGGGTGATTTGGCTAATTAAATAGGCAAATGCAGTATATTTCTGAGCTCCTTGGCTCCACAGGGCCTGGATATCGTGTTTACAGTTGTGCTGTGCTGCTTCTGGACTGAGAAATTGGTTCCCTGTTCCTGGCAACCAGGCACCAAGCCAGCCGGTATGACATTCATCGTTACAGTACCCATGTCTTTCTGCTCCAGGTAGCTGGTCATGCTTTGGATTGGCTGTGTAGAAAGAAAAGTCTGCTGCTTCTGTGCTGACCTGGTCTCCAGTACCCAGAGTAAGCTTTAAGGAAAATATTCCCATGCACAGTAATCACCAGTGTAACTCTGACCCTGCCAAGTCTCCTCCCCCCTCGTCACAGAGGTGGCTGAAGCATACATATGTAAAGAATAAGAGTCACAGACTTCAGTTTTCCCCTGTACAGATGAGACCCAATGCTAATATGAAAGGATACGGTGGGAAAATTCAAAGTGATTCTTGCACCTTCCTTGAGCTGCAGCATGGATACCTGTAAGGGTACCAAGGGGCAAACTAGGTGTAGTTCAGGAGACCCAAAGTGACTTCAGTTCTGATCTATCTCTGATAAACATCTCTGTAAATTGGGCCATTTTAGGGCAGTGCAGTAAGTGTGGGGTAAGCTCTTCCACCAAGCACCAAATGCTTTAGATCCGTAGTTAGCAACAAGTGTTACTCGCTCTCAAGTGTATATTTACACAGTTGCAAGTTGCAAAAACTATGCAGGCTGCAGTTCCCTTGGAAGATCTCTAACACAGCACCCTGTTTCCATGGTTCAGACATACTTTAAAAACTAAGAGAGGAATAAAACCATGTCTTCTGGGCATAGAAATCTGAGTACAGTTGGCAAGTTGTTCTGTCAGGCTTCTCAATCTTAAGTTTCATTTGTATTGAAGTGAAATTTGCATTTCTAAGTATGCATTTGAAAACGTTTTTTTTTGATGTTGCAGTGAGTTGTGCTGGAGTGAGTGTTGACTGGCGCTTTTGACACACTTTTTAAGTCCCATTGATTTGTGCTCTTTTCAGTAAGAGGAACTGCTGTGGCTTGAGCTTGTGGTGTTTGTGACTACAGAATTGCATTCAAATGTGTGACTGGCATTGTCTGTGAAGCATAGAAGTAGTCAGAAGATCAGAATGTGTACAAACAGCTGGTTCCAGGTTTTGGAGGCTTTGGGGTGTTTCTTTTTAGTAAATTTGTGGAGAAGAGTTTGGTTAAAAATCATTAACTTTTCCTGATGTCTGAAAATGTAGCCAGAGCTACACTGAAAGCCTAACAGAAGAGGCATGTAAGGCTTTAAGATATTAAAAACAAGCAAACAAAACAAATAAACAAAGCACCAAAACCACTAGTGATAAAAACCTAGCATTTGTTTTTAATATAAAGCTGTAACTGAACTTATTAATCAAAACTTAGAGTTCTTCACTGAATTCTCTGTTTTATTGTAACACTATTGGTAGTTACCTTTATGATCTGAACATTATACAGACAAAAGCATGAAATTTGTATTTCCTAGAGGATGTTAAGCAAAGAAATAAAGCATTTGTCGTATTCTCTTTGAAGTTAAGCCTTGTTGATTGCTTATTGACTGCATTTTAACTGTTAACTTTTAATTAGTTTCAAGGTTGGCAAAGCCTATTTATATCTCTAAATTGTTTAAAGACGCATTCAAATGAAGACAAAAGATCTTAATACTGTCAATCAGAAGAGAGTTCTTTCAGGATAAAATGGAGATTTCAATCCTTGTTCTTGGAAGTCAGAGCTGGAGATGTGGTGGTAAAGCAGAGAGGAGGGACCTATTTGGCTGCTTCCTGTGAGAGTAGCTGTTCCATTGTGCTGTAAGCACACACAGGAGTGTTGCAGGGGACAGGCATGTGCCCTTTTCAAACAGTGTGTTGTTTTTTTTCACTTGCACAATAGGTGTCTGATGGTTTGTTAGTGAATAATTTCCACACAGAGCTTGGGATGCAGAGGTTTATTTTGTAAAACTGTGAAAAGAACACAGTGGAATTCAGTTGCCTGGTAATGATACATTGCTCGCCTAATCCTAGAGATTTTCCCATAAGCTGCAATGTGTAGGCATTTCTGAAAGGGGATATGTGGGTGTGTTAAGTGGGGGGGAAAAAAAAGAACAGAAAAGTTGGTGTAATTACTTGTAATTTTTTTTTTTTTTTTTGTAGTAGCATGAAATTGAAAACAACAGGGTAAGCTTTGTGGCTGTAGGAATCATGGTAGAAAAATAACTTATAACGTCAGATTTCTCTCTGTATATTGTTTTCTGAAATGCTTTTTCCTTTTTCCGAAGGCCACTGAAAAGTGTCATGTTATCTGTGTGCGTGTGTCAGCCTGGCAGTGTAAATTTGATGGTGGCTACAATACATCTCCCTTCCTTCCTTCCTTCCTTCCTTCTCTCAGGGAGTGTTACCATAGCATTTCCCTCCCGGTGACTTTCTCGCAGAGCTGCAGATGGGATTCTTGCTATGAGCTCTCTGCTGCTCAGTCGGATACACTCAGTACTGTAGAGGGAAAATGAGAAAGAAAGGGTGACTTAGCAACACGGATAAAGCTTTCCTGGTATTTCCAGGACATGAAAACCTTATTTGAAGCAGAGGCTCATTTTTATTAAATTGAAGATGGAATTTTTCTATGAAGAGAAACAAATCCTGTTTCTTCCCCTCCATTTTCTCCTGTCCAAGCAAATTGATTTGCAGCAGTAACTGCCTGATCCTGGTGCTTATTTTTCTTTTTTTTTTTTCCTTCTTTAGCTGTGGACATGGCTTGAAGAGTTGCAGAAAGAACTGCTTGATGATGTCTATGCAGAATCTGTGGAGGCTGTCCAAGACCTGATTAAACGTTTTGGTCAGCAACAGCAGACCACTCTGCAGGTTACAGTCAATGTCATTAAAGAAGGTGAAGATCTCATACAGCAACTAAGGTAAAACAAGTTTTTATTTAAATCTCTTCTGGCATACATGTGGTATTCTGCAAGGCTTAGCTTCTATTTTGAGAGCAGAGATAATGACTACATGCTCTGACCTATAAATAAAATTTGTAAATATTAAGACTGCTATTATGTTTCACTCTGTACTGATGGTCGTAACTCTGTTTGCAGGAAGCTTAGCTTATAAACACTACCTTCATAAGAAGGAGACTTTGTTTACGTAAGCTACCTTTGTAATAGGAGCAGTTGCATGCCTTTGTATTCTGGCATGCAGAGCTCCACAGTGTTTTGAGTTCTGAGCAGCGAACTTCTCATAAAGGGAACCTTGAAATTGTTTTGCAATCTAATATGTCACATTTTTGTAGTGGCCACCATCAGTTTGCAGTCCATTTGTTCAGCAGTAATCTAAATAAACTTGGGGCACATCTGCACTGGTACATCTCCCATTTGCTATCGGATTTGGTGTTAGTATACCTGAATTTGTTGAGGTTTTTTTTTTTGGTACTACAGTAAAATAAATGCTAATTTTTTTTTTAAATATCTTATATTGATTTTTCACTGCCAGGAAAATCCAGTGAAGTAAATAGTTATCATATGCCACTTACTTTTCACAGAGAATGGGCTTCTCTCTGATTTTAAACTTTTCCTATAAGCAGAATATCCTTAAATGTTGAAATGGTTAAAAAAAAAAAAAGTAATCATATTTTCTAATGCTTTTTCAGCTGTTAAAACATAATTTGGACTTCTGTTAACAAAATAAGACATACCTTGCATGTAATATGATTAGTACTAACTTTTCCTTTAAAAAGGCCTATATTACATGGTCATGTGTATCATGCAAACTGTGTGGTTTTCCTTTTTTAATAACTGTCTTCCTTTCCCTCTCCCATCTCTGCTTTGAATAGGGATTCGGCCATTTCTAGTAACAAGACCCCCCATAACAGTTCAATCAACCACATAGAGACAGTGCTGCAGCAGCTGGATGAGGCCCAGTCTCAGATGGAGGAGCTGTTTCAAGAACGCAAGATCAAGCTTGAGCTGTTTCTGCAGCTCCGCATATTTGAAAGAGATGCAATAGATGTAAGTGTCTGCTCTTGAAGCTGCACAGCAATTCTTCTCCTGCTGTTGAGGAACACTTAATGCTGAGATGGTAGTTGCACTGGCACGTGACACGAGTGACTGATAAACCTTTCTTCTTACCTGAACTAAGACTTTTGTCTTGTATGTGAAAGTTGCAGAAGAGAGTAGAGCTGGGCTCTTTAATTCCAGTTCTGATTGCTTCCCAGTGTACATTTAAGCAACTGTCATGTTTCTTGTGTAAAACAGTAACGTACCATTTGCTTCATCTGGCAAATGTGATTTGAATACCAAGGTGCCTTGATATAACTAAGATGACTATACTTCATATGACTTATAAGACATGCAAGATGGTTTAGTACAAAGGCTGTGAATTTTGCTTTGTAGCAATATTACTCTTCTTTCTTTTCCAAATCAGAAGCATGTTTTTCAGTTGACAACTCTAAGTGGTGTTTGGAATTCTTTGGACATGTTGTATGGAATCTCCCTTTCTCTTGCCTTCTCTCCATCTCTCAAATAAGAATCTTTTCAGTCTCTGAAAAGAGCAAAAAACTTGTGTCACACCCCTCCAAAAAACTTCAGACAGTTTTTGGATTTTACAGATTTTGGAGGAGGGTTGCAGTTATATCAGTTGGAAAGGTTCTGTTTGTGTGCAGGGATTGTGCATGCAAACAAACGTCGAACTCCATGTGGAGTTTTTGTTATATAATTACTTTATAAAATTTCAACTAAGTTGACTAGGAATGTTGTACACAGTGACTGAAACTGAGCTGGTGCTTCAAAAGGTTAATGATTATTCATTGGAATGTGATCTTGTTTGGCTATACGATGGCTTACCTTGACATTCTGAAAACCAGGAATTATAGTGTTATAGGAACTACTAAATTTACCCCTTCCCTTGTACATAAGTAAAAGCCACAACTGTTGATTAGATACAGATGGTGTAAGGGAAAAGTGACAATTATCAGAAGTGATGGCTTTTAAGGCTTTTTTCCCTTAAAATCGAGATTAAATACCTTTGCTGGATTATAGTTTAGTTAAGCAAATTGACAGGTGCAGGCCAGGCACAGGCAGACACAGTTCCTTGATTTGTGCCTTTGGAGGAAGTGAGACTGTACGCTCCACAGTAATAATAACTTCAGTGTAAAGGAAGACTAAGAAACTTCTCTATTTTGGTATTCTCATTGCGGAGGTGAAACTAGTCTGCAGGGACTTTGCTACTTAGATTATGTGGGAGTAGCTGTCTTGAGTATGGAAGGGGAAAGGCTTGGCAGAATTGTGACTGTAATAATTAGCTGGTTGACTGATCTCTGAAAAGGTACATGAAAGGCATCCCCTTTTGTAAGATTATCAGCATTTTTACAATCAATGCAAAAGTGATCTCCAGTGGGTGGTGAGGTGCTGGCACAGCTGCCCAGAGAAGCTGTGGGTGCCCCATCCCTGGAGGTGTTCAGGGCCAGGCTTGATGGGCCCTGGGCTGCCTGATCCAATGAGTGGCAGCCCTGCTTACAACATGGGGTGGGAGATTTATCGTCTTTAAAGTCCCTTACAACCTATTCTATTCTGTGATTCTATTATGTGATTCTTTGATTTGGTGTTTGATGGGATTGGTATGATATTCTTGGAATACTTGTTTTGAGGAAATGACAGCTGCAGGGTGCAAGGCATACTAAGAAAATTAAAGAAAGAGCTATGTTCAAAGTTTCAGTGAAGTTGACGATTAAGGTGATTGTAGCTTGCCTAAACCAGAATTGCATAATACCAGAAAGCTAGTTGCAGAAGCCTTGCTTTGCAGATGTGTTCTAGTCCTTCAGTTCAGGATAGCATCATGTAGATAGTAGTACTTTTGTCTCTATTGTTTGGTGATGCCTATTACATTTTACAGTGGTAAGCTGTTTATCTTAACTTCACAGGTCTTGCTTTTTCTAAACCTGACACTTGGCGTGTATCGTATTTTGGCCTATACAACATAGAGCTAAGCACCAGTTACTGCATTAAAAGAGTCAGCGTGTTTTGTTTATATGGCTTGGAAACAAAAAATGTCACTTAGGATTGCCAAGGAGCCGTCCCAGGAAGAAATTGGGTTGTGATAATCCTGGCTGCCGAGCATCTTCAGCAAAATGTTGTTTGCTTTGCTGTCTCTGCTTCCTCAGCAAAGCATGCTTCTCTTTTCCATCTTCCTGAAGGCAAACATCTGTTTGGAAACTTCCGGGAAGAAATGCAAGGAGTAGTTCCAGGTCAGTTGTGTGACAACAGAAGCTCAGCTGTAAGGCAGTAGTGAAAAGGAGCCAGATACCACCTACAAATTTGCAGACCTTGTTTTGACCTCCTCTGTCCAGTCAATTAAGGCTTGGCTGTAGTGTCAATTCACTCAGGGGTGCATCCCAAGAGGACAGTTTTTCTGGAAGGCGAGTGATGTTTCTAGCTTGTCTTACTGTTTGCAGAATGATGCGAGCTAAAATGGAGCAGAGGGCTCCCTTAGGCACTGCAGGTTCATACTGTGCCGCTGTGCTCCTGGGGACAGTAGTGAGATTTGCTGCCAGAGGTACTCCATCCTCCTTTTGTCCTTTTTGTTTCCTTCAGTTGTGCAGTATTCTTTCTTATAGTTATTGTCTTCTATCCTGTAACTTCCCAGGTTCTCCTGCTCTTCTGCTGTAACTGCAGCAACGTCTCCATTTTGCCCGTGCTCTTAGCATATGGGCTTAACCTTCTCTGTCCTTGCTGTTGGTCATGAGGTCCTTGAAGGACTCTGTTTTGAATGTATTAACCGAAGGCAGAAAGAAGCAAAATAAAGTACACGAAGAGTCTAGTGTTAGAGTGAAGAAGCATTTGTAGCATAAGGAGGCTGTGTATGGACCTACTCATCAACAAGGTAGCTCTGGTGGGGATGAATGCAGCCTAAAAAATGTTTGTTTCTCTTCTGCATGCATTTTTCACTTGTCCATTTCTTAAATACCTTGATACATATGTCAGGACTCCACACAAAGCATATTGCATGCTTTCCAACTTGCAGCTTTATCTCTACTCTATTTTTGAATGGTATTTACGAGACGTTTGTGAAGTCATCCAGCTGAAAAGGCAAGGATGCAGAGTGCTGGATCACAGTGACCTAACTCTTCTTCCTTTTCTTTCTCCCCAGCACATAGTATTTTCCAGGTCCTGATGAGCATTTAGTTCCTACAAGGAATGCAGTTAGACTTTTGAGATGAGATCTGTGTTTGTTTGGTTTTTGTTCCCCATTCAGTACAAAAGAGCCTGCATCTCTTCTGTATTATACTCTGCCTTATTTCCTGCCAGCACTCCCTAGATTTTAATAAATAAAAATGTATGTCAGGCAGCTCAGACTCTTCACTAGGAACATACTGAGCAAATTCTATGGTAAGTAGTTGCCCTGTGTTTTTGTGGGTTGTCCATTTCCTGAAAGCAGTATTAATTTATGATCCTTACTCTAGTTGTGTACTAGTCATTCACTTTGGTTCTGTTTAATTAGTGCTAACTATCATGATAAAACTCTCAGAGCAGGCTCCTACTGAAAAACAGTGTCACTTGTAAAGCAGAACTTGCAGGAGAAGCCTCGAAGAATGCAGGCAGGGTTTAACATGTTATTTTTGTCCTTAACTTGGCACTCTATAAGTTTCAGATTTGCACAGTGTGTTCCTAATGTCTGAAATAGATCATCTTGAGCCACCTAATTACTGCTGAAAGAATGTAAGGGCTTCTGCCATTGTTAGGAACCCCAGCTGTGATGTGCCCTATGTTGTCTTATCTTTTCAATGGATGTGGGACCATGCTGGCATTATTTATTTGAATCATAGGTTTCCTCATCTTTTAAAGGGGACAGGGGATGTCATATTGTTGCACAGAGTCTTTCAAACTACTTTAAACAAAGCATAGGCCATGATCTTAACCCCATAAAATAATATGGGAACAAGTTCCCATTCTTGCTATTGTTCTTTGTTGTTTTTGTTCTTTAGATATTGTATCAGTGAAACCTCTTAGCTGAAGTTGCACGCATTGTTGACCTCTTACAACTACCTGTCGTTTTTATCAGGTGAATCCTAGGATAGTGTAAGAGGATCAGATGGCTCTAATCTACTTTAAATAAAACATTTCATTAATATAAAGAACTGAAGCTTAACCACAGCAGTCTCCTGTGGTATGTCAGTTTGCAATGTTGACTGCTTTATTTTCACTCAAATTGGTAATAAGATAGGCAAGTTGTTGGGCTCTGTCCTGAGCAGCGGTGGATTGGTTTTATTTTTAAAACAGTGACACAAACGAAGCCCATTAGGTCAATTCCATTTTTTAGTTATGTTTAGGAAGTCAGCAAAAGATTGTGTTCTGAAAAATACTGCAGTTTTGCGATCTTCCTTAACAGATAGTTTGTCTGTTTCACCAAGTCTAGCTATATTTTTTGAATTTCAACTGACCAGGATGGAAATGAGATGGTAAATCTGATTTTTGAGGTCTTTCATAATGCAAATGTTAGTTTGAGGAAGCAACTTTTAGATTTTTAGTGAAAAATGAACATAGTGTTATCCCAAACAGAGAGCTACTATAGTGTGCTCTTGATGATCTTCATGGTGACTATGAGGCTCCCAGTGAAGAGCATCACCACTATCACTAGGAACCTTGTCATGAAGTCTGAGGTATTCTTCTCTGTAACAGAGCTTAGAAACTCTGTCACAGTCATTGTGCTTGATCAGCGTTAGAAAATAAATAAATAAATAAATGAAATTAATCAATTTTATTATACAAGGAAACTATGGCAACACATTTTTAAAAGAAAAATAAGAAAACATCTCGCCACTCGTTATACTCTCTTGTAATTCAAAGGGATTGAAAATAGCATTTTCTGGTATGGATGTGCTAGAAGGAGGATTTTGGAGCTCCCGAAGATTAGCTGGAAGGAGCAGGCCTAGGTGTATGAGAGCAGAAAAGGGGGTTACCTGGAAGTAAGCAGTTTATCAGGCTGGACTGTCAGCAAGATTGGAAGTTTGTGAGCTATGTCAAGTCAAAAGGCAATGAAGATCAGAGAGAGGTGATGAGACAAGCTGGATGTGGATCAAATAAAAGGGAAACAAATGGGGGAGTGTGTAGGACTTTGTGAGAGGGGAAACCTCCTGTATGTGTTCTTGGAGGGGAAGCCGCTCTTAACTCCAAGTAGATTGTGTGTGATGTTTTAAATACACAAAGGAGAGATGAAAGAACCTGTAAGCAGCAGCTAAAGACTTTGTTCTGTATGTCTTCTTTCATCCATTGTACAACAACTTTTGTTTTCACTGTTACCCTGAAATTTGGGCCTGTTTCTGCTTTGGTAGAGCTGTCTGACTGAGGTTACAGTTTGTAAATAACTATCCTAATTGTTGGGTGCATTTTTTTATGGTGCCATTTAAGTGGAATGGAAACAGGACGTCAAGAAAGATTGTAGCTGGATACAGAAAGTTTGTACAGTTTATTTGACTTTGTTTTCTTCTAAATTATGTATTTTTCTACTAGTTTTATTTTCGTAGAGTTTCTGTTGAAGTTACTTAGTTGAACTACACAAATGTGATGAACTTTCCACTTGGAAAGTGTAGTGACAGACTCCTGCTCACAACAGATATTTATGCAGATAGTGATTTTGCCACTAGTGCCGATTTGGCACCACTCTTTTTTGCTGTGCCTTGCTATAGGAGTGGGTGTTTCCCCATCATTTAACTCTGTTCATGATGAATTGTCCTACTCCTGAAACTTTAGAATTCAAGAACTAAGATTGTCTTGGTTCTTGATATCTACAATTTTGCTTTCCCAGTGATGTGCAGTAATTTGTGACAAAATACTGTTGAAAACATTGAAAAAATATATTTGATCAAAGGCTTAATGGTAACTAGACAAGCTTGTCTGAAGTAAGTAATGGGTGCATCAAACCTGTGCCAGAAGAACTCATTCAACCCATTTTCCGATCAACAGCAGTTATATCTGTTATTCTTGAAAGCTGTTTTGTATCCCAATTAAAAGGATTATTTTACATTTTCAGCTAGGCTTTGGAAAACGTGCTTTTGAGGATGAGCAAGGAAGGCTTACTTGTTGTGATACATATGTAAAAAAAATTCAAAACGTAACAACAACAAACTTTAATCCTCTTCTTTGGACATTTTACGGCAGAGAGGCAAGAGTAAATTACAGAATTCATGTAGCTGAATGATTTTTTTTCTTGCAAATTTGACTCTGATATATTACCTTTTGTTTTTGCACCATTCAGTAAGTACCCTGTCTCTCGTGACAGACCGTGCTTCTCAATTGTTTGTTAGAAGCTGACAGTGCTTAGAGTTTAATGCTTTTTTTCTCATAGAGGAGTAAATCTGACTTTTTTTTTCTTGTAAAGAGAATGGCATAGTTGAAAGTTAAGCTGGAACATGATGTATTACTTGAGTTATTACTTGGTATAGTTTGAAGAATAGAAAAGATGTTTAAAGTCAACAGTTTCCTTTAGAAGTAGAGATAACAGTTTAAATCTCTTTCACAAGTGACGTGTTGATGAGCAGATACTTCAAGTAGTGCCAAGGTACCCATGGTGTTGGGGACTTTGAGCAGGCACACACTGGTTGAAGGAGAGGTGTTGTGGTTATCAAATACATTCCTTTGGATTGTTTGCCAAAATTGAAAACTTGCGTGGAAATGAGCCATGTCTGAACCATATCAAACCTGGTCAAGGAATTGAATCAACAAGTGACTCCCAACCTCCATCTTAAATGCAACATTGGGAATAAACATACATTGTATAATGGTTAGTGAAAATTGTCTTCCCCCTTTTCTCTCAGATAATTTCAGATCTCGAGTCTTGGAATGATGAGCTCTCTCAGCAGATGAATGACTTTGACACAGAAGATCTTACAATAGCAGAACAAAGGCTCCAGCATCATGCAGACAAAGCTCTGACCATGAATAATTTGACCTTTGATGTCATCCACCAAGGACAGGATCTGCTTCAGTATGTCAATGAAGTGCAGGCATCTGGTAAGATGGCTCCTTCGTAACATTTTATAAGAATTACTCAGCTGATTTTCCATGGAATATCTAAAAATGGCAGATATGCTGGTTAAATGTAAACTGGAGAATTGCAAATTATTTGGTGGCATTAGTGAATTCATGTTGTCATTATGCTATGTAATTGTTATGTACAAGTTGGCAAAATCTGGTAATGTTTACTTTTCCAAGAAAGAGATTCCACTCAGGAAGTCATTAGAATTAGAGTAAATGGTAAGGAGTTAATTTTATAGTTAAGCAGAGGAATTTCACCAAGGTACAATTTTCAGCTTCTATTAGCAAATCTTCCTTTCTGATTTCTTATGGTCCTTCAGCTGATGTAACCTGTATGCAGTTACCTTGGCTAAATCTCAGGCTTTTAAAACTAAATAAAAAAAATAAGTAGTTATAATAGTTTTCTATTTTTAAAAGAGTGCAAAAAACTATGCTTGTTTAAGCAAATGCTCAGTTACATTTTGAGACAGAACTGGAAAAGTAAGTTTAAAACAGTGGAAATGGCCTTGTATGTCTTGGAAAGCCTTAACTCTATTATAAACGACTGTCTGCATACAGGTGTTGAGCTGCTCTGTGACAGGGACGTAGACATGGCGACTCGTGTCCAGGATCTGCTGGAGTTTCTCCATGAGAAGCAGCAGGAGCTGGATGTGGCGGCCGAGCAGCACCGCAAGCACTTGGAGCAGTGCGTGCAGCTGCGCCATCTGCAGGCGGAGGTCAAGCAGGTACGAAGTAATTGTGCTCTGAGCTGGGGAAAGGGTGTTTTCACACCTCCTGGAAGTAGAAATGAAAAATAACTTGCACATACAGTCTTGCATTTGGAGAAAGAAAGGAATGACTTTGCTTTGAGAACCTAAAGAAATTTCATCCGCTGTTAATATTGATATTTTTCAATTTGCAGTAACAATCCCTGTTTGTATGTGGACACAAGTCACATATTTGAAGTTAATTTCAGCTAAGATTAAATCCACACTTTTTTCTTACATTTGTTGATTAATCAGAATGTACAGTGATAGCATTGCCCTAATAGTTCTATGTATATTGTCTGATGCATGTATTAATAGTAAATAATAGTAAGTCTTCCTTTCCCGGAGAAGAAAAAATGTATTTTTATTTTCCTCATAATAAAGTGGTACATTTTGAGGTTCTTATCTGATAAACGCCTATCCTTTTGCTGTGGGCAAAGATACTGAAGCAGGTGAATTTTTTGTTTGCTTGTTTATTTAGCTTCTGTAATAATAAAATGGCACTAGAAGGTAGAATTATTTATCTTATGAAATTTGACAACCTCACAGAAGTGTGCTGGAATCTGTTGCATTAGTATGTCCCATAATGTCCCAGCTTTTTCTATTTGTTGTGATCTGTTACAAAAATTCATCTTCCTCGTGAGACTGTGAATGAGAAACCTCCCAGATGGCAAAGTAATGTCCCAGTAGCACAGGAGAGGTAAACAAAAAACTCTCATGGTATTTTCCTGAAGAAACTGATGACTGTAGCAGAACACTCAAAGTTACTGTATGGTCTTGAATTAGAGGGCTGAAAGGAATGTGTACAGTCTGCTGTGTCTGTGATCTAGAGAATTAGTTACACATACGATTACCTATTTCAAGCCTTCGCATACTCAACTGAATTATCCTGTATCTTCCTACTTTTTCATTTTTGTAAACGCAAACTACAGATGAATTTTCACATTAATAGTGGTTGAGGTTAACGTTGTTGTTGGAGGTCAGGATAGTTTCTCTACTCAACTGCATGCTATTTTAAGGATAAAGCAGAAGCAGAGAAAAAATGAAGACAAAGAAAACGAATGCCAGCTGAGATAGTCTTATTCCTGTATGGTATACCGGCAGTTAAGGATGGGATGGCTTAGTAAGAAAGACGAATCATTAATTCCCACAACACTGAAATAATATTCAGTCATGTAACAAAAAATTGCACTGTAAATTAGTTATTTCTATCATACACTCCCACAAGAAAGTGAGTGCCTTTCTTTTTTTGCTTTGTTGGCACGCAAGTTAGATGCAACAATAAGGAGACACCTGTTTAAAATATGCTTGCAGAACAAATGTTTCATATTTTGGCAGATGCAAGCAGAAGATGAATATCAAGATTTGCAGAGGAGAATCTAAGTTACAGTTAATGCATGACTTGTACATTGATTCTGTAAGATCTTTGGAACGATGACTAGCCCTAACTGAAAGTGACACTTACATTTAGATTTTTTAAAAAGCACCAGAAAAAAAAATAGTGTTCATCTTAGAATAAATATATAGGTAGTATACTATTATAGCCAACTGCTATTTCTTAATACAGTTGGCTTTAGGAAAATGAATTGATTCTATTTGATACTGTAGAACAGATCTCACTCAACTGTGAATTTGGATTTTATTTTGAATTAAATGCTGTAATAGATGTGAATTTTCAGGCAAACCTACATGAACGCCTGCCTGTCAGGTTCATACGTTACCAGCTTCTTTTCCAGTTTTTTGTAGTACAAATGAAGCTTCAGTACTTCACCGTCTTGAAGGCCTAAAAATTAATAGAACAATGTTATTTTGTCTTAAAGGATTTCTTCTGATCTCTTTTAGAATGCTTTGGACCTCGTAACTTCTAGGTTTGTGATTTCAATGGCCCTTTCAGAAAACCACTTCTGATTTTCTTGAATTTTTATTAAATATCAGGAAGTATAATCTTTGTTTTTCTTCTTAACTGGGAGAAGCTTCACCACTCAGCAGGTCGCAGCAGGTGTGCTTTATCTGTGTAAAATGACACAGTAAAACTCCTCTTCAGTTTGTTCTGTTATTTGTATTTTATTACCTGAAACAGTGAGCACATGGTTTTCCAGTTCCATTACTGTGATTTCCTACCAGGTTTATAGCTGATGAATGGAGTCTAAGCATGCTTATTATGTAGATGGGATTCTGTCTTTTAATCAAAGATAAGGTTTCCATTTGTTTTTTGTTTATTTGTTGTTTGTTTGTTTGGGTTTGGTTTGGTTTGTTTTTTTTTGTCTGCTGAAACTGATGCTACTGCTATTGTATTTTCACATTTTACACAAATTTAGCTTTGTAGTCATGCCAGATTATTGAATTGGAACACAATCAGAATTTTTCTACAGAGTTCATCACTCAGGTTATTGTAGTAAAACCAGAAAACTATTTTCTGGCTTCATTTTTTGGTCAAATACTTGCAAGGAGCCTTTTCAGTACTAGGCAGAGGAACTTTAAGTGTGACTATGTCACAGTTCAGTTTGGCTTCTGTGACAAGTTAATTCTTGTTTAATATGCATAAGTTTACTCTGAGCACAAAAAAGCTGATAAAAAAAGTCCAGTGGTACTTCTCCTTCAACTACAGAACCTGTTTTGCTTTCTGGCACTGAAATTTTGTGGATCAAGCCTCAAGAACTAGGAGGAAGCAAAAATAGGTCCAGAAGACAGACAAGTTTAAAGAAATCCTACAAAGAATTTTCTTGTCAACCTGATGCGTAGTAGGTGCAGAAATGGCAAAATCATACAGAGAACTGCAGTGTAGGAAAACCTCAGAAGACAGGAGGAAAAGGATGCTCACCAAAGTAACTAAGGACATCAGTACGTAGAAAAAACAGTGTGGAAAGGAAGATGTAATCACTTTATACAGGATAGGGACATAAAAGTAGAAACAGAGAAATAGTTGAGAGCATCTGTCTCATCCTGAACTCCACTTACATTTACCAGCCAAATCTTTGATCACCTGAGTTATATAGCTGCTGTATTATTTATTACTGCAATTACTCCCATATACTCACTTTGTAGAATGAATGCTTTGATTGCCTTAATATGCAACATCTACATGGTTCAGATTCTTTACCAAGCTCCAAAGTGTGTTTATTTTACTATGCTCATTAAGCTTTAGAAGTTGTCTGCTGTTCTGATTGTAGGGTATGTTCTTGGATACACCTGTGTGTATATGCTTAGAGCAGTGTAGTCCAAGCTTGAATCCTCAGGAATAGCTTAAGATACCTTGGATTCACACGTTAAGATCTTACATTTTGGTGCATACACAGTCCACAGTATTTGAAAGTCCAAGAATACTGTTCAGAATGAGTATCCTGGCACTCCATGTAGTGCCATATGGATATGGAAACTTCAGTTGGACTGCATGCTGAAACAGGTGTGTCTTGCTATCATGTTCAGTTAGAGTAAAAATCACTTTAAGAAGCTAAATCAAGTATTTATTAATACAGCAACTCTTCCAAGTGTTCCAAATTATCTGTTTCTTTTCCACAATTTTGCTGTTGTTCTATTGATGCTTCCCTAGGCTGCTGAAGACTAAAAGAGAAAAAGATGTGTGGAATATGTGGTCCACACCAACAGTGAGGTGATGGGATTATGCCAATAAACAGTAGAAGGTAGCAGCCTTGGAAAGAAAACAGGCTTGCTGCTTGCTAGTGTTTATGTTGGCCCTTTAAGTCAGAGCAGAGGGGAAGAGGAAGGGAAAGGAGAAAGTACTGGTGGTAACTTCCCTCATGCAAATCTCACCTGCATTTCCATCCTAATCTGCAGCAAACAGAAGTGTAAATCAGTGTATTTGAAATGGCAGGTTCTGTGCTAGCTATCTGCTGTGTGTGATAGCATGCCAAGTCAAGAAGATCTTTGAATTAGTGCTCTTTAAACATTCTACTTCTCTATAAATTCTCTAGAGAAGGCTAAATGCATTTTAACACAAAGGCTTTGTGTTTTATTATACTATACCTGGAAGAAATAATTTGTAATTGTAGAAATTCAGCTTAGAAATGCTTTTGGAAGAAAAAGCACGAATTAAGAAGTAACTTTAAAAATCTGCAGTGTGTTCTAAACAAATCTGTTCCCCTGAGCTTAGTTTCTGGCTACAATCTGTTGGACCCATATAGTTCTTAGGAAGTTTCTCTTTTTCTTGTTCCTGATACCTGCCTTGGCTTGTTCCCTTGAGCGCTCCCAACTTCTGGGTGTCTTAACTACAGACTCCCAGCATTTTTCACAACCCTGGAAAAGGTACTTGAATTTATGAGAAGACACCAAATTGCAGTTCAGGATGATCTTGATGCTTTGGAGAATTGTATTGCACAAAGGATATGCATCTTATTAGAGATAAATACAGAACATGGTCTACTGGCAGAAATAATCAGCTGAACAAACACAGCATAGTGCACCAGTTCTGCCGAGGAGGTTCACAGACAACAGTGAATAACCTGAATTATCTCCAGCTTTACTCAGTAATTGAAAGTTTTTGACGGAAATTATGGTTATCAACTGGAGAGAGCTCATAAAAGATTAATGAGAAAAATTAGTTAGCTAAGCTTATGTGGGAGTGGTTGAAGACTCTTGGGTCAGTGAGGAGTGGTGCCTAGAGGAAAGGCTAGGGTAACTTTCTTGAGGGAGAAGGGAGAGAGGGAAAAAAAAGATGCTGAAGGCAGTAAAATGTAATTTTATTACTATTTTTTTGTGGACATTATAAACCAGGTGAGCCAAAATTAAAGCAAGGGAGATTTGAAAGTTAGGCAATAAGAAGAAGACTTGCTGTGATAAAAATGTTTGGTGAAAGTGTGGGATGCCCATTACTGGAATTCTGAGTAACAAAAAGGCACAGATCTTTTGAGAGGGGACCTTAAGGTTACACATCCCTACTGGCAATGAATGCACTGGATGATCTTCTAAGGCTTCTCTTTACCATGGAATTCTTCAGGATTTAGTGGATAAGTCAAGAAGGTGCATCCTGAGAAGCAAAAAACTTTAAGCAATTAGAAAACAGTCAACAGTCCCATTTTTCACAACAATATTCTGAATTAATTTCTTTCTTTTCTATAAACTGCATGCCCTCAATTTTTGTTACTAATACTGACTCTTCAGCAAATATTGTTTGTAATTAGATCCTGTTTTCCAGGTGATGTTCAGAAACACAGCTTTGCTTCAGTAAAAACTAAAATCACAAACATGTAATAGTTGACTGAAAGACACAAGTTGCCAGCTTGGTGAAACAGACGCTTAATTATAGTGAATATCATTGACTGTGTTATATTGAATGTATAATTGACGGTAAGAATGTAATTAATAAAGGATTTAGTCAACAATTTCAGAACTATGTTTGTCCATAATTGTTTTTGTCAATGATGCTTTTCTCGCTAACTGGCAGCAGAGCTACATATTTCAAGGTCTTTTCCTTTGTTACAGGTCTTGGGCTGGATCCGCAATGGGGAGTCAATGTTAAATGCTGGCCTTATCACTGCTAGCTCTTTGCAAGAGGCAGAACAGTTACAGAGGGAACATGAGCAGTTTCAACATGCAATAGAGGTAAAAGCAATGTTTCAGTGACCGTCACCAAGCATTCCTGTATTACATTTCATGAGTCTCAGTGAACAACATTGCATGAAGGAGATGTAAAGGATGTTTCCCCTGTTTATTGCAATAACGTAATGCTAATTATTAATTCTGAGAATAAACAAACCTGCACACATTATGTTATGTATTCTGATTTAAAAAAAAAACAAAACCTGGAGTGTATTCGGAAAGCTCTTAAGTATAAAAGTCATGTGACCTCTAGGTCTTTGCCAGTTGATGGATAGGTGATGAGAAAGATTAAATTCTGTTTCTTGGGTCACTCTGAATTCAGATATAATCATATGTAACATAGTTTAGTGCTGAGGAATTTTGGCAAGTATATGTTTATACAGAGAATAATAAAGCTCTACATGCTTGCACGTTTGTTTAATTCTAATGTGCAATAGACTGTCTTGACACTTTGAGGACAGAAATAACTATCAAGTCAAAATAAGATAAATCCTTTCCATCTTTTTTTTTTTCTCAACCTCATACTGAAGGAAAAGAAAATCAACTTCGAATTCATGATTATAAAGAAATTTACTGTAATGTAAATATGAGGTGTATGCCTGAGCACTACACAGTGGCATTCATTGTAGGCTGTTGATTTGCTGATTTATCTCCATAGGATTTATTTCTGTTTGAGTAGTGAAGTTGTGCAATGACTAATATTAAACAGTTCTTTTTAGTTTATGAGTGTGTGTGTGTGTATAGAAGTGTCACTGACACATTGGAAATGTGAACCTTTGTGGTCTTCAAGAAGATGAACTCACATGCTCACTGAACTCCTGAAATTTCACCTCTTTTCAGAAAACACATCAAAGTGCCCTTCAGGTTCAGCAGAAAGCAGAGGCAATGCTGCAGGCTAATCACTATGACATGGATATGATTAGGGAGTGTGCAGAGAAGGTTGCTTCCCATTGGCAACAACTGATGCTCAAGATGGAGGACCGTCTCAAGCTTGTGAATGCCTCTGTTGCCTTTTATAAAACTTCTGAACAGGTACAGAAATGCTATTTGATCTGTCAACTTTGGTTAATACTTCACTGTGGCATAAAGCAGCACTATCTAGAAGACTGGGTCACCTGGATTTGGTTTTATTTACTTATATTTACTTATTTATGACAAAAAATGCAAAAAGCAACTTATTTTCCCAACTGCCTTAGGAACACAAATCATGAGTTTATAAATGACCAACCAATACACAGATTTTGCTAACTACAAAGGGACTACTACAGCATATTTGGTCAGGTCATGTTTGGTCAGTTAGCAAAATTCAGAGAGGGTACATTACCAAAGTGCAAAGTGCAGTGGTTATTAGTGAAGATTCAAATCTTTATCAACCTCTCCTGTCTCTCTCTCCTTTAATATTCTTCAGATTTGTACTTTAATTGAAAAAAAAAAAAAAAAAAAAAAGGCTTGTAAAATATTTTTCAAATGAAATGCACCATGTGAGTGTTTCATATGAGTTCATATGAGTTTCTGTTTCTATCAAGATGTTTTGCTTAAACCATAAGCAAGTTGCACAGAGATTTAATGGAAGTACTTCAGATGGTTAATGCAATGTTTTGTATGCAAGTTAGAGAAGAATCAACTTAGTTTTATTAGTCAACAGTCAAGTTTGTGGGGAGCTTGGTAAGACTGCTTCCTCTGTAATCGTGTCTAATGCTCACCCTGATCTGGACAGTTACAGGGAGAAGAGAAGATGAGCTTCGTTAGAGAGAGCCTCTTCAGCAAATCCACTTAAGAAGGACAGTGCTTGCAAAACTGAAGCCTAAGTTTGTTGCCTTCCCTTAAGTCCCAGTCAAAACACGTTAGAAGTGTAGGGAGTAGATTGGTTTTCAGATTCTGTTTTCTCAAATTAGGAATGAATTAGCAATTTTTGTTGTGCTAAATTACATGTGAGCTGAACTCATTCTCCCTGATAGGTGTGCAGTGTGTTGGAAAGCCTGGAGCAAGAGTATAAGCGGGAAGAAGACTGGTGTGGGGGAGCAGACAAGCTGGGTCCCAACTCTGAAACAGATCATGTTACCCCCATGATAAGTAAACACTTGGAACAGAAGGAAGCATTCCTAAAGGTATGTTTTTTCACTTTGTGTCTTCTGTCTTAGAAATCTCACTGTTATGGTGCTGAAACGTGTGTGTTAAGCAACCGTGTAGTGCCCAGTTAAAAGCTATGTGTACGTGTCCAGAACTGCAGAGATGTTGGACATGGTGTGCTCACTGTTTCTGATGGCGATTAAGAGAACGCAGCTAAGTTCATAAAATTGTATCCAGTTTTATAGAAGTATTTCATGCTGAACTTCAGTAGATGTCAGATCTCCCACTGTGACTGAAGTGGAATTGGGAATCACTGCTTTGAGCAACTGTCACTCTAAAAAAATACTTAAAGGCTGCAGCATTAGAAAAGAAGTGACAGTTTCATAGCGTTACTGCTGCCTGTGCAACTCTTAGATGTACTTGGACTACAAGTACAAAAGGAAGAAATTGCTGGACAAGGATCTGGGAATAGTTGGCTTTTGTAATAGTCTTCAGATAAGTGGAAGGTTTTCCATCTATCTGATGTCCTCGTGAAGGGGTTACTAACCATGCTGAGTAAAAGTGCAATGGATGCTTGCAAAGCAGCATAACTAAGCTTATAACCAAAGTCTTTTTGCCAGTATCATCTTGGAAGATTTCACAGTATATAACTTAGTTTTATCAAAAGTCTTTTTGTTCTCAGAGCATGGATGATGACATTCAAAAATATCTTTTAGCTCCAAGTATGCTGTCAAATATATCTTTCAGCAGCTGCCATGTGATTTTTCCAGTATTGTGTTAAAATAATTTGAGAAATGTCATTACTAGATCTAACCACACAACCTTTATCTAACATTTTTCAATTGAATTTTGTGTTCTGCTTATTAGAAATGAGACAGTCGAGCCACATATAGTACTTGTTGTGCATTAAGATGAAGAAGGCATCTGAGCTGAGTGAGGACTGAAAGTTCTCAGGGCATGTCTTCATGTCTGAGCACTTTTGGTTTTACTTCAGAAGAGCCATTACTTTCTGTGTAAAGCATTGGTGGATGTTAAGCATATCCAGGTGATGTCAGAAGCATGTGCACTCTGTTTATACAATAAATCATTTCAAGAGGCAGATACACAAAGCAAACTTATCTGTGATATCTGAGTCATGCTGAAAGCTCTAGAGGTAATTGCTTTTAGGATCTTTAGATAAAAATTGTTTATTTTGTTTGTAAGTAAGGATTAACTGCTGTTTGTTGATGAAAACATTTTACTGGTTAGCATTACTTACTTGTAGGAGAATTTTATAAGCAACACTTACAGAAAGTGTAGGGAGTGGGATATGCACAAAAAGGGAAAGAGGGAGGTCCTTCATCTCTTTCTGGTTTTCTACATGTGCATCTTCAAAGAAAGTAATACTGCTGACTCTCTAGGCTTGCACGCTGGCCCGGAGGAATGCTGATGTCTTCCTGAAATACCTGCACAGGAACAGCGTAAACATGCCAGGGATGGTGACACACATCAAAGCACCTGAACAGCAAGTCAAAAGTAAGGGGTTTCTAATTCTTTTTCTCTCCAAAGAATCTGACTGCCATATGCTGTGGTGTGTTTGATGGGGGGGACTGAAGCCTGCAGAAGTGGAGATGGTTCTGTCAGGCTTCACATGAAGTAATTAAAATTGTTTTCACACTTGCAAAGAGCTGCCAGTCATCAAGTTCTCTTAAGCTCACATTAATTTCCTCTGAATTTATCCCTTCTTATATGCAGTCTTCTTGCAATTTGTCCTATTAGCATTATGTTCAGATTTCTTGTGCAGGTGAGTAATAGCTAAGGTGAGGCAGGAAAGAACCATTGCATGGCGCCTGGATTTTATTAGGTGTAATTCAGCGTACTGCAACATTGAAGTGTAACTTGTGCTGTGGGGAGTGGAATCGAGAAATCTTCAGGGGTGAAAGTGGCAAAGGACAGAAAATAATAGGATATGCATAAATGATAGATGAGGTAGGGAGAACAGAGATTAGAGAGAGACATTCAGAAATAAATAACTATGTTTTAATCACTTATTTGCTATTCAGGTTCTGCTTGATGCATTTTGAAGCTATGGCTGAGCACTCAGGCCATGCTACAGACTCAGAAACAGAGAAATCTAATAATCTAATTAATTGCTGTTCACAGCTACCCGAAGGGGAGTTAGGCAGAAGGTGAGCCAAACTCAGAAGAAACAGTTGCAGAAAGGAAATATCTGAATGCATGTATGGAAAAAATGTTACAAGAGTGAAAAAGCACTGAGTAGAACAGGTAGACTAGAGAGGTAGTGGAATCTCTGTCTTTTTTTTTTTTAATTGCTTTGAGGACAAGACTGGAGTAGATGACCTCCAGAGGTCACTTCCATACTAAATTATTTTGTTATTCTACAAGAAAATGACATATGCTCACTTTTTCATTTTCCTGAAACAGGAAAACAGTTTGTGTTAAGTTATCCATGTATCTGATGGCACTCAAATTAAGTCTCCCACTGTTGAATTTTTCCTTTTGGAGAGGTAATAGTATATTGGATATTTCTAGGGAAGTAATTGGATTCTGAGAGTTGAAGCTTTGACCATGTGCAGATAAAACAAAGGATTACCCCATCCCCAAGATACCACCATTTAGAGAACTCCCTGAGACAAAACCTCTAGAGAAATTAATAAATAGAAAATTGTTGCAGACACGTCACTTAACTTTTCTAGTAGCAGTAAACAAAACCAAAGCAAAAAGGAAGCAGGAAATTGTAGCTGCAGTGGTTATTGAGGGTAAGAAAAACATCTCAGGACTGGTAGACAAACTTTTATATGATTCAGTTCCAAAAGCAGTTTGTGCAGAAATAGTCATTCCGTGAAAGATAAATGTGCTTAAATGAGAAAAAATTAGGAAAGTCTGCACTAATGTCCTTAAAAATAATTATATTTCAGAATGATAATGTTCTGTGTATTCTGTGTACATTTAAAGTCCTAGATGATTGATTCATGTTTAAAGTGCATGTGATGAATTTTTAGAAAAATAAAAAAGCAACAGAAATCCCCAAGTAGGAAAACAATAAACTGTGCGATCTAACAGTCTATTTCCACCATAAACCGTAAGAACTAAAGCTTCTGGGAGTCAAAATGAAACTAGCAAGGCTTTTTGGATAAAAAAGTTTATAATAAAGTGGAGTTACCTTTGAGTTTTTGCAAAACTGCTGAACAGAAAAAGAAAAAAAAATTAAAAACCATCATGTGCCTTATTCAGTGGCACAATTGATCCTTATTCCCAGATGCAGACTGAGATATCTAGAAAAAAAAATCTTTTAATCTAAACAAAGTTTATCTAAACGCATTCTTCATGGGAAACTAATCACAATGGATACTGAACTCTGAAAGATGTCATTCTGTCCCTTCACACCAGTGTAAAGAATTTTCTTGACATGTAGTTATAGCTATTCAAATTCTGTATCAGACACCATGCCAAAGCCAAGTTCTAGGAAGCAGTTGTAGCCTGAAACTTTGCTGTGGCATGTGAATTCAGTGACAACTGCAGGAAGCTCAGAATGGAGCATCATCTTCTTTACTGCTGCTGCTAATTTTAAGTGCTTCTTTCTTACCTCTGCTTCACAGGCTGCAGCTGAATATTCATGGTTGATGAAGGAACTTTTGTCTAGTGGTGATCATATTTTTAAGTAGGCTGATAGAGAGTGCAGGATGTGTAGAGACAGACTCTCAGAGATTTCAGCCAGTAAAAGCCCGAAGAATAAGCTGAAAACTTAAGAACTAATTTAGTTTTTTAACAAATATTGGAATTGTAGAAAATAACAACAGTACTTCAGAAGCCTTGAAATAGAGCTGCTTGTCTAAATTTCATATGCCTATGTTCTGTAACTTCCTATGTGTATTTTATTGAATATTTTTTCTGTTCCTTGTCAGTCCAAGAAATTAATGGTAGTAACACTAATGGGACTGAGCCAAATGTCTCTCACTGACATGCCATCTGTATCATGTCCTGACAGAACGAATACTGTTCCAGTTAGTTAAATTCACCTTGCTTGCTGAGTGTTAAAACTATTTCACTTGCGTCACTATCAAGATGTCTCTTTTTTATATGGTGTCTAGTTGGGGGTATTATATTATATAATGATAGCCACTCAGAAATCTGGTGTATATTCTATGCAAGCATTTCAGAAGTGACCTAAGGCAGGAGTAAAACTGAGAAAGCAGGTGAGGCATTGTTGCTCATAGCAGATCAGCACATGATTTGGCAAAGGGATAGATCAGTTGAGGCATGTTTGAGGGTAGTCTGCCCAGCAAGAAGAAAGCATTGGCTGCAGTTACCAGATTCCAACCAAAGAAAAACCCTGGGTGATTTCAGTGCTCTTTGTCAAAGGGGATGATGGTATTTCCAAGAGGGATGATACAGTCAGTGCAGTCAGGTTTCATCATCCTCAGGGAGGCTGCGGGAGGTAATTGTAACTGGTCCCAGGTTACTCATAGGCAGAGATGCCTCTCCCTTCAGGCTCCCTTTCTCTGAGCATAACTGTCAAATGGTTGGTCTCTGAGTTGTTTGAAAGTGAGGCATGGTGGTCTAGAACCACGAGGCAGGGAGATACAGAGATATTGTGATACCTGGCAACTGAGACTCTTCATTCATAGTTGTGGAAAATGTCCAGTTGTGGGTGTCAGTAGAAAAATAAAAAGCATGGTCATGAAGAAATACCCTATTTTTTTCCTTTTTTCTCTTTTCTGTCTTTTCTTCCTTTTCTTTCATTCCTTTTTTTTTCCTTTTTTTTCTTTTTTTCCTCTTTTTTTTTTTTTTTTTTTTTTTTTTTTTGAAGTCTTTTCTATTTCTTTCAAATGCTAGAGACTTTCCATTGGGTCTTTATGCACTTCTGACAGAGTCACCTGGCAGAGATCTTAGGTTTACTCGTTCCCTGTATTCCACCTTGCTATCTGGGTTTGCAGTAGCTACAAAATCCTCTAGGGCTGCTGTTCTGAAAGAAACAGTGAGTTAAGTGAGCTTCACAGGAGACTGCTAGTATTCCTTTGTTCAAAATGAAAAACAATAATCATGAAAGAAGAAGAGTGCAGATAAATCTTAAGCATATTGTAAACAAAAACACTTCGCCTTCAAAGGACTTCTAAGTCAGATAAAGAGAATTGCAGGATATCAGTAGAATTGACTGCTCAAAGCTGGACAGCTTCTGATACTCAGAAATGGAATAGCAAAGAGTGGATATAATTATTTGATTACATGGAAATTCTATCAAGGCGCAGTGAGCACTAATATTTGAGCAAGTCAGTGTACTCAGTTACACTGTTGTTGGTTTTGTTTTGTTTTGTTTTGTTTTGTTTGTTTGTTTTCAAGATGAACTACAAATTTAGTGATTTTGTGTATTTCTGTCACTTATGTTTCTGTACATCTAATGCCCTGATTATGTAGTGTTTGTTGTTGTAATGTCTTATGGTTACATATTTACCCATAGGTATTAAATACTTTGTAAGAAACTAGTATATTATGAAAAATCTGTTCTTTTCTATGGTTAGTTTGGAACTTTGGGTAGGTCATCATTATTTGTGTATGTTCACTCTTTCTGAGAAAATCCTTCAAGAACTATCTTTGTCATAATACATTTTCAGGTCATATATAAGTACCAGTCCCTGTATGAAAAGCACCTGACAGAAGAAAAGACATTATAGATAGGTTTTAATTACATCTCTCGTTTCTTTAACCAACATTTCTGTAAGTAGTAATGACAAAGGAAAACATTGTGACAAAGAGCAAAGTGTAATAACAGAATCAGTGCATTACACATTCTACAGTGTAAACTACTTTCTACCACTGCATTTAATAAGTTATTTCAAAATTGGTTGTTATAACCTCTGATGAAACTGTGCTTATTCCTTCAGATATCTTGAATGAACTCTTCCAGCGGGAGAACCGTGTGCTGCATTACTGGACCATGCGTAAAAGACGTCTTGATCAATGCCAGCAGTATGTGGTGTTTGAAAGAAGTGCCAAGCAGGTGAGAGTTTTCTATAAAAATTCTCTTTAGTATAATCAAGGTTTGACATAGACTGGCTTGTCCCATTGTTAGAAACTTGTTGCTGACTTCAGGACTTCAAACATCAGAAAGATCAAAAATTAAGTAAAAAGTAAATTATTTTAATACAGAATATCTAAATGCTTCTGCTGGCTTGGTCTGGTACTGGCTAGCCTCATTTCTGCAAGTTTGTGTTTGAAATGTGGTTACACTTGTTAAATTTCATACACACACTTAATGGGACCAGAGAAATAACCACAACATTTTTCTCACATGCTGGGGTGGAAGAGGATCTCATGAAACTGATTGGCAGTTTAAGACAGCAGAGATGTTGGATAATTCAGTGAACAATGTAACCGAATGGCTGAGAAGGGTTTTGCAGATTCTGTGTACTTGTTTTCGTTGTTTCTTAGGTTGTAGGTTATTATTGTAGGTTGGGTGGGTTTTTTTTTTTGTTTGTTTGTTTGTTTTAAGTTTAACAGTCTGGAAATAACCATTAGGTAATTAAATAACTACCACTAAAATAATTTCCTTCACTAATCATAATACAAATCCTAAAATTAAGCATGGAGTTCCAAGATGGAATTAGTAATTAGAATGATCTGCAAATACTATTTTTGTTTGTTTGTTTGTTCGTTTGTTTGTTTGTTTAACTGGATGCAGGACAAGGAAAGGAAGCTATCTGTTCCTGTTCTGCAGTACCCATAGTGTGAAATACAGTTAGATGTACTTTAATGGACTCAAAAAGCTAATCTTTTATTTCTTTCTGACAACCAGTGTAGACAGAAACTTAATGACTAGGGGTCTGTTTTGATCCCTTGAAATATTTCTGAAATCTGTCTTTAGTGATTTCATGAAGAAAGTAATGCAAGTTAAATCCTGGAATTGAGTGAAATATGGGTATGTCTCTAAAAAAAAAACAGCGACATCCACCCTCCAGCCCCATTCACCACTTTCGAATAACCTTAAATTCAACCTCTGCCAAGCATGTGACCTACTTCCTTTTGTATAGAGATTATTGACTAATGGTCAAACACTAGAGATAAAGATCTGTCAGCATTTTCATTGTAAATCCTGTTATAAAGCCTCCCATTTAGTCACTGCCACCTTTATCGGGTCACTACACTGATTAACCTGAAAATGAAATTACTGTTATCTGCGTATAAATTTTTGTTGGGAAGTTGGAAGAACTCATTCTTTGTACTTTGAGAACATTCTGCCCTGATACAGAAACAGATAACATAGCAGTTTGCAAGAAAAATGATAAAATGAGAAACCGTTCCAAAATTAAAGACTCACGTGGCCTCTAAATTTTTCCAGTTCCTTCATGGTGATGTGTGTCTCCAGCAGACAAATCTGATCTTTGCATGAAATGAGCTGGCCTAAACTGTATGAATTAACATCAAGATCAATTTTGGTCATGTTGTGACTCTTAAGAACTGCCAAGTAGTGGAAAGGTGACATTTGCTGAAGGGAAGTTTTGTTTGTCACTCATTCCAGCACTGCATAATAGAGACACCAAAAAAAGGGGGGGACTAAAAAGTTGAAAAGAAGTATCAAAATAGTTGTTATTTATGATATCAACAGTAGTCAAACTTCTTGTCTATATCACTTTTTACTGTCGAAGTTTGATATAAGAATGACAAACATCATACGAGAAACCATTTGATGTGCCTCTCTTCTTTAGTCCAAGAGTTCTTGGTTTGTTTCCATCAGTGGCACATGAAAAGTGTAGAATTATCTCATCAGGCTTGCATCCATGCTATTGTGCAAGTACATAAATGGCATCCTGATATGCCTTTACAGTCTTTAACATTTAGATATTCACATTCAATATTTTAACCAAACTGGGTTGAATTCCTTGAATGTTTGATACTGGCCTTGTCAGAACCAAGAAGCTTCTAAGTTCGTGTGCCTCTGCATACTGCCGTAGCAGCCTATATTAAGGGTTGTAAACAACATGGCAGGGTGTGTCTTGAGTCACTGTTTTGATTTCTAGTGTTAAGCAGAAGTTTGAGGGGACTCTATTTAATTTCTAGTAGAAGGACAGTAGGGTTCATCATAACCATTATAAGGACAGTGCACATTAATGTGGGCAGAACATGGACCATAACTTGGGACAGTGTGATTTGTAGCAGTAAGAAAGAAAAATGCTAGGATGTGGAAGGAAATAAATTTTAGTATGCAGTTATTTAGTAATTCAGTTTCAATAACAAAATATTATTGACTTTTACCAATGTACATACATTAATTTCTCTAATAAATTTCACCATTCGTCCTTTGTGTAATGTAATAATTTTTAGGTTGGAAAATGCAGATTTATAAAGTAGTTTTTGCTCACTTCTGGAGTATATTAATGAAACCACAAATGCCACAGCAGAGTAGAGTAAAATTTAACCATGACCCACCTGTGTTCACAAAATGCTTACTACAGTTGATATCTATTGCCAAAAGTATGTTGCCTTCTCTCTTACTCACCTTTGTTTTTTGTATTTATTTTAGGCTCTGGAATGGATTCACGACAATGGGGAGTTTTATTTATCCACACATACTTCCACTGGTTCCAGTATCCAGCATACTCAAGAGCTGTTGAAAGAACATGAAGAATTTCAGATCACGGCAAAGGTAAGATAAATAAAATTACATATTATTTAAAAAAAAAAAACAAACAGCAAACAAGACAATAAAGATGTCTGTCAAGTTTTGTTTTCTTGTGTTGGCTTAATCTCTGTATTTCTACTTAGAAAATAATAGAACAAAAGATAATCATAAGATAATCAGCATGTTGCTTGAGCTTTACCAGCCTGATGTGCAGTTGATTTCTCATGAGAGAATTGATTTTAAAAAATGGTTTAAAAACAACAAACAACCAGAAGCCTTGAAGGTCCTTTGATTTCCATTTTTGCATCCTTATGTCTGTGGATTACTCCATGATCATTTAGGATATAAAATACAAGACGACAAATTATTCATCTGACATTTAATTAAAAAATAATAGAAAAATAGTAGAAAAATTGTTACTCCTTAGATTATTCATTTTATTAAACTCTGCAATTCTGCTGTATATTTTTGAGCTATGGCAGAATTATGTTCTTCTGTGACTCTGGAGGCTCGTACAAAGGTGCATCTGCTACTTGTGAGGCTTACTAGCTTTCACATGTGAAAAAGCAGCAACTAGTGCATGACCAAAGTACCTGAGCTGAAGTAACCTTCTGTCTTTGTGTTTCATTTTATAACCGTCACCTTTTTCCACCTCTTGGCTCTCCAATCTTCACAGAGAACAAGGAAGTAAACAAGTGTTCATTTATGTAAGGACTACCTCAAACAAGAAGAGATCTTGGGATGGAGTTGGTCATGGGACATGTGGAAAGGGAGAAAAGAGAATCCAGAGAGAACAGAGATTGTATTTGCTTTTCAAACTTGGATTTTCTTCAGAGTTTTGCTCCAGCCTTGGTTCTCTTGGATTCCTTCCAGCATGCAGAGTACCACTTCCCCCATTACTTCCTCTGTCGGGCAAAGGATGATGCTGGTGCCCCTTTTGAAAAGATGCTGTTAGTGCTACTCCCTTTGCAGTTCACTGCTTGCTGGGAGAAGATATTAGCCCTTGCTTCCTTGGAATGCCATTGTGAAATGCTCAGAATGACCATTAGAAAAAGGAAAAAAATAGAAAAACTTGGAAGGACAAACAACAGAAAAGAAAAAAAAGTTCTTATTAACTGCTTTGCTCAAATCCCTGTTAGTCAGGCCCCTGACAGTATCTTTTACTCTGACATGGTATCAGAGAAAAATAGGTGGAAGAATAAAGTCATCCTTTGTGGGTAATTTATGATTTGTACAAAGGAAAGTGTGTGATCTGAGAAAGCAAGGTAATTGGAAAAAGCACTTGTAACCACCACCAAATTCATTACTTTGTTCTCTTAGTTTCTAAGAACTGCAACAAAAGAAACAACATAAAAAAAATTCTTAATCCATTTAAGTGTAAAGTACATAACAAAAATCATATCCATCACAGCATTCAATTAATTCCCTGTATAAAGGGAGGAAGGCTCCTGAGATTTTGTGGGTCAGTCTCAGTGTTAATGCTTTGGTGAACTGAATGAAATATACTTGATGGGATCAAAATCTGTTAGTATTAGTGCAAGGAAAATATCCATACTCTGAAAAGCTTGCCTAGCAGAATTTAGTCTCTGGATTAGATACAGAGCATGTTTTTTGAAAGAAAAAGTGTCACTTCTAGTCATATAATAGTAAAACTCAAGGAAACCTATATTACAGAACCATAGCAGAGAAGGGACCTGTGGAGATCACCAAACCCCTGGTAAAGCAGGATTCTCCTTAGGTACATTAAACAGAAAAGCATCCAAGGGTTTTGAGTATCTGCAGAGGAGACTTCCACAACCTCTCTCTGGGCAGCCTGTTACAGTGCTCTGCCACCCTCACAGTGAATAAGTTTTCCATTGTGTTTGTATGGAACATCCTGTATTCCAGTCTGTGCCCATTGCCCGTTGTCCTTTCACTGGGCACCAGCAAAGAGAGTCTGTGATGTTTCTTTTAAGAAAAAAGTATCCGTTTAAAGGAGTTCTGGAACAAGAGGAGGAAGCTTGCTCCTTTCATGACTTCTCCACCTGTACTGAGTAGCAGGTTAAGCAAAACGATCCCCTTCATGACAGGTAGAATTAGTAACTGATATTTTCCTGTTTTCATAGCAAACCAAAGAGAGGGTGAAGTTGTTGATACAGCTGGCTGATGGCTTTTGTGAAAAAGGGCATGCTCATGCAACAGAGATTAAAAAATGTGTCACGGCAGTGGATAAAAGGTACAGAGACTTTTCTCTGCGCATGGAGAAATACAGGACCTCTTTAGAGAAAGCTCTGGGTATTTCCTCCGATCCTAATAAATCGGTAAGTGAAATTGGAGCGTGATGATAGACACAAAAAAATATATCTTTGCTTCTCTTTGATTTATCTATAATTTTCTCCTGTCTGCTTCCTTAATCAATTCTTCCTTTCTTTCTTAAAGAGCAAAAGCTTGCAGCTGGATATAATCCCAGCCAGTGTCCCTGGGTCAGAAGTGAAACTGCGTGATGCTGCTCATGAGCTTAATGAAGAAAAACGAAAATCTGCCCGCAGGAAAGAGTAATGAATTCATTTATTTTTAATAACTGAGAGTGCATAAATCAATTGTGATAATGAAGCAACTGTCATGGCTTGTCTAAGAGCTTAGAAATTGGATAAACAGTAAAAGAGTGATATCATTCAGTAGCTCCTACTGCCTTTCATTCACATGCTTATTCTTATACGAAATTCTAGCATGTCAGCATCTTAGATTTTCAAAGCCGTCTTAGACCTGTGTTAACTTGCTTTTTTTCCTTTTTAGAAATAATGTGAAATAAATGTGTAAGGGGGACGGGAGAGAGGATAAGTTAAATCAAAGGAAAAGCATTTGAGAAAATTTCCATCTCTTTCCTCATTTCTTTTGCGCTGGTTACTAATGCAAGAGTGCTATCTCTTCATGTCTTTTCTCTCATAGCATTTCAGTTTTCAGATTTTCTTAGAGGAGTGGAATAAGCAAAAGCTGATGAGAAATGTGTATTCTGGTTATTATGTATTCAAAACGATTATACAGATTGAGATTTGATTAGTCTTTCTGTTGTCACCTAAGGTTTATTATGGCTGAGCTAATTCAGACAGAAAAGGCTTACGTAAGAGACCTCCGAGAATGCATGGATGTAAGTTTTGAAGACAAGATTCAATCTGTTGCTTTCTACTTCTTTCTGATATTAAAAACCAAATATCTTTATAGTTTTTTGTCATAAGACCAAATTAACTGTTTTTTTCTGCTATTATGAAGAAACTTAGAATTATCAGCCCCTTAAGAATTCATTCTATATGTTTTGCTTTTGTCAGTGCTGAATTTGTTTTTGTTTTTTTTTTTTGGAGAGGGAGGGGAAAAAGGAGTGGTTTAATTTATGTGCTTTGCTTGCAAGAGAGGAGAGCTTGTGTTAATTCTCTTATTATGTGTATCACATGTTCTGCTACTCACTGACTTTTTGAATAGAAATTCAGGGAGATTCCATGGAAAGGTGCCCAGTAATTGTTATGCTTAAGCTAGTAATGCTCATTGTTAGCTGTTACACACAACACAAACTTCTAGGCTGCAGACATGACCTTGATAAGCAATATCCTGAAGCACTAGAGGTTGTCAAGAGCACTATGCATTTTAAATGATGGAGTTTCAAGGACTGTGTTTAATTGTCAGGTTTAGAACTTAGGTTTTCCTGTCAAAATGACAAGGTATATGTGACACAACAGAGTGTCACAACTGGTGTTGATGGTTCTGCATGATCTTCACCGATTTCTCTCTGTGAGTGCATGCTTGTGGATACCTGAGTGCTTCTGTTCAGCGTTCTAATGACCTTTCATGGCATCTTTTTTGTTCTGGGCAGACATATCTATGGGAAATGACAAGTGGAGTTGAGGAGATCCCACCTGGTATTGTAAACAAAGAGCATATTATCTTTGGAAACATGCAGGAAATTTATGAGTTCCACAATAAGTGAGTGACTTATCTCTCATTTCCATTTTACTGGTAAATCCACATGATGACCTAAGGGATTTCCTAATGAAAATATTGTGCATATGAATAATGGACTCTTTGCCATCAAAAATCTAAAAGATTTTTTCTCACATTGCTATATTGTTTGAATTGTTCCTTTTTTGCAGCTTAGCATACACCGTTAGAAACTGCCTTTTTCAATCTCAGTCATCTTTGAGCTTTTAAGAAATTATGTGGATGCACTAAAATACTTCTGTAGGTTTTTCAATTTTCATGAAGAGATGGAAATCACTAAACTCAATAGAATACAAGTATGGCACAAATATCAATATCTTTAGTTACTTTGAGGACCCAAAGATAATTAAACTTATTATTTCTCTTGACATGAAGGCTAAACTTTTCCTGAAACTCAAATGGTAGGAAACCTTCTATATTGGGAACTGCTTTCAATTTTGTGTATTGCAAGTATGTGCTGAATCTTTGCATCAGAACTTGCATTGAATTGTCTTACATTAGTTCTTATCAAAGAAACACAGAATGACCTGGGTTAAAGAAGACCTCAGAGATCATCTAGTTTCAATGCCCCTGCTGTGGGCAGGGTTGCCAACTACTAGACCAGGCTGCCCAGAGCCACATCCAGCCTGGCCTTGATTGCCTCCAGGGATGTGGCATCCACAACCTCTCTGGGCAACCTGTTCCAGTGCATCACCACCCTCCGAGTGAAAAACTTCCTCCTAATATTTAACCTAAATCTCCTTTATCTTAGTTTAAAACCATTTCCCCTTGTCCTATCACTAGTAACCCCTGTAAACAGTCATTCCCCATCCTGTTTATACACTCCCTTCAAGTTCTGGAAGGCCATAATGAGGTCTCCCTGGAGCCTTCTCTTCTTCAAGCTAAACAAGCCAGTTCCCTCAACCTTTCCTCATAGGAGGAGTGCTCCAGCCCTCTGATCATCTTAGTGGCCCTCCTCTGGACCTGATCCAAGAGCTTTACGTTGTGGTGGCAGCCCCAGGCCTGGGCACAGTACTCCATATGGGGCCTATATTACTTATTGTCACCCATTCTGTTTTTCCTAAATTAGCTCATTCTGTTAGTATGAATTACAGTAAGTTTTCTAACTGTCTTCATTCACATGACATAGATCAGTATCAGTTGCTGTAATGAAAATATTTCATGTGCCTTACACTGTATTTTTTTTTCTCTACCTATAGTATATTCCTCAAGGAGCTAGAAAAATATGAACAGCTACCAGAAGATGTTGGACACTGCTTCGTGACATGGGTAATGTATTCAGACTTGTGCTTAGAAATAATAAGGGAGGTAGGAAAAAGGGAGGGGTGGATGCTTGCTCTCAAATTCCCTTGTAGTTTTGAGTCTCTCTAAAAGTAACTATTCCTTGAAATTTGAGTAAAAATTTGTATATCTTTAACTGGAAAATAATTAAGGTATTACTCTCCAGTGCTGGTGCCTGGCTATTCTGGAAGTTTACGTGGATTGCCTAAACCTGCATGTGGGTTTTTGTTCAGTATTTTTTCATTAGCTATGAATTATCTACTTTCACATACATTACCATTGTTTTCAGTCTCATTTTTCTGATGCATCTTATTATGTGCTGCCAGACTTGAAAAATAATCCTTTGTCACTTAGTTTCTTGAGACAGAAGATGAGTTCTCTGGCAACTGTAGCAAGTCATCTTGAGTCAGAAATTAAGCTCTCTGATAATGTGTATAAATTTTCATTTTGGTCTGCAGGCAGACAAGTTCCAAATGTATGTTACTTACTGTAAAAATAAGCCAGATTCTACCCAGCTAATACTAGAACACGCAGGAGCATACTTTGATGTAAGTACTTTATGTCCATCTGAAAAATAGGTCTTGCTATTTTGAATAATGTACTTATATTTATTTATGTCAAGTGCCTTATTTCTTAAGAATATGCGTGTTTTCTGTTACTAATACCGCAATTTACTGTCAACTTAAGAAAATCAATCACGTCTTTTACTCCATTAATTTATATTCCTCAGTTGGTCTCTTAAATCTGTCAAATCAGTGTTAGAAGTCACTGTCATATCGCAGCAGTTCGGAAGTGCAAGCAGGTTCGGGCAGCAGCAGCCAAAACGTAAATCTCCAGTTCTCTCAGCACGATCAGTAAATCTTAGCATTTTAATTTGCTTAGGTTGCATTGTACAAAATAAAAATGACAATCTTTGTTAAATTTCTTGGAGCAGCTTTAACTTGTAATTGATTGCAGTGGTAATTCAGTTGACTTAACACTGTTCATAGCTGCTAAACCAACCACACTGCTCATTCAATCCCAAAAATTATTTGATCTACATGTAGCGTTCTGCTTTGGAGAAGACCAAAGTGTAGCAGCTATTCAAGTTTTTTGACAATTCTGGACACCTTGAAGGACATGTTGTTATGGTTGAACACATTATTATTAGATGATTCAGTTATTTTGCTCTCTACTTCTTTTTGTTTCCACTTCTCCTGTGCTGAGCTACTAGTTCTGTGGTGCCATTAACATTTTTTTTAGGATTGTTTGTAGAAGTAGAGAGAGGGGCATTAGAATAGTAGTATCACTGAAGCTCTTTCTGTTAATTTCAATAGTCTATCACTAAGGTGATAGAGATTCTAAAGGTAGAGTCTTTCTGTGAAGCCTCTGCTTATGTTTCAGTGGTTGTACAAGAGCAGATGGGCACACGAAAACAGGCAGATGCGAACAAAAAATTTCAAAGAAAAATCTTGGTAAATACTGCGTTAAGAAACAACAAGGGGTTCTGAACAATTTGTATTCAAAATTTGTTCTTGACACCATTTCTGATGCAGTGTCCTTTGATCCTTCTATTTTACTACTGCATCCAGGGCTCTCAATTTCCTAATCCACTTTAGCTAGAGTAGAAAAGTGAAGGCCTGACTATAAATAAGTAAATTCAAGAGGTTGCATTGATTCCTACCTTGGGAATTTCTGATACTGTAATTATGATTTAAAAGTATATAGCTGCAGTGCATTGATCTGCTGTTAGAAATTGTGTGGCTAAAATACATACAGTACTGCAATAAATGGCAGATGCTGGCCTTGAAATTCAACCATCATTGGTATTTGAAATCTGTAATTCTTCCATGTAATTATCATGTAATTATATTTTCTTCCTTTGGCTTACTGAAGGCCTTTTTTGTTTGTTTACAAGTGGCTCAGATTTCTTTTCAATCTCTTGTGTAACCTTTCCTTAGGTTAGAAAGTGTTACTTCTTGCTCCCCCTTGTGGCTCTAGAAGAGCTCTTGGGGAAAAATGCTTTGTAACTATCAGTTGAACTAGCAGATGATGCCAAGAAACTTATTCCTCAGCCTGTATGCAATAGTACTTGCTTTTTTCCTGGAACACTGAGATTATTTTTTTTTTCTTTTCTCTCCTGAAGGGAAGGTAACAAGAATTACAGATCTTGCTTTAAAAAAATAAATCAAAATTGTTGCCACTTATTCTATATCCCTTGTCACTGCTGTTTGAATTTAGGTTTGTTGAAACATTTTACAGGTGTACCCTTGGATGTGTTTATACAAAGTGAGCAGGCAACAAATGCATCGTCAAATCACTTGCTCGGGCTGTATTGTCATTTTGTCATTTATTTACTTCTCCTTGCTAAAATAGAAATGTTGGCTGATGTGTACCACACAGCCATCAGAACAGGCTTTAATCTGCATGTTGGTGCTCACAAGATGTTTTGCTTTTTGCGTAGGAGATACAACAACGACATGGACTGGCCAACTCTATCTCTTCTTACCTTATCAAACCTGTCCAGAGGATAACAAAATATCAACTTCTTTTAAAGGTCAGTACTAATTCAAACTTCTTTGTGTGATTCTGCTCCTCATAAGCAATCAAAGCTCTTTCTGCAATCAGGAAGGCTTTTTTACTCTTCGCTCTGAGACTGCAGCATCCTGAGCAGACATACTTTTAATATTGCTAAAAATGATAGAAAGCAAAAATAAGAAACTTCTTGTCCAGACTTCTGTAAATCAAAAAGACATGTCTACTAATGTATATAGAAAATAACATTAGCATTTCTGGTGCAAACAAGTAATTAATGGCTGCATGAACAGGTGTATTTTTAAATGGTTTCTGCAACAGATTTTCACAAACCATTATCTGTGTTTATGGTACTAACTACTATAAAATACTGGTATGTATCTGTATCAAATACTTGCACAACTATTGGTACTTGTAATGTTCCTAATAATGCCGTTATATAGCATCTGTTAAAATAACTAAAACCTTTGAAAACCTGTAGTACAGCTTTCACTTAGTGAACAGATCTCTTGGATGCGCAGCAGTGTTCTTGGCTGTATCTCTGCTGGGTGACATTGCTTATTTTGTAGTAGTTGCCTACAAAAGTAACCATAACTGATATATGCATCCCCTTTTCTGATTAACAGTGTCCATGGATAATTGTTTTTAAAACTTCTGAAAATCATTCTGTATTATTTCAGGTAGTGTTGGATGGAAATGGATCTACTGTTTCAGTTAAAACTATTGTCTGCTCTCCCCTTGCAAAAAAATGATGCAGCTTGATTAAGTTAGAACTTTAAGAGACAGGCTGTCATGTTTTAGAAGTTTTGGGGACCTATTTCACCAATTGTTGAATCTAAAAATGTCATAGGTGATGTGGTATTGAAAGAGTATGACAGATAGATTTCACCAGTCTTTTCAGAGTCAAATGGTTTTGCTGCATAATATGGATGTAGAATTAGATGGATGTTGGATTTTCTTTTCTTCTATGAGAGGCATGAAACATGAAAGGATGAAGAGCTTGAATCCTGAATGATGGCAGGACACTTCCAGTTTCAGAAGTTTTGTCTATTTGTCCACATAATATTGAAGCTACTCATCTTCTACCTCTTCTTTTTTTTTTTTTTTTCTCTTTAGTTGCACTTTTCTGCAATTTTGTCATTCAAAATTTAAGTGCAATGTTCTGTTTTGCTGCAGTGATGGATGGTACTGGCAGTTAAATGGAAATAGTGATAGTAGGAATCACTTGGCTTTTTTTATTAAAAAGGAATATAAACTTGAGTGAACTGACAATAGCAGAAGAAACATAGTACATTATTTTGGTCATGTAAGCTACATTTTATCTTGATACCATTCAAACACTCAAAGAATGTGAGGAAATTTGAATATCACCTCTTGTATCTTGAATGGGCACTGTACTGCATCGCCTTTCATTCCATTGTAACGTTTCAGCACATTCCCTTCTCTAACTTCTGATTATTTCAATTAGAGATGGTTAGGCAAAAGTTTGGGCTGCTGTATGAGGAACAGATATTGATAAGTACAAAAAATGCTATCGTGTCCTTGGAGGAGTAAGTTTAAAATAGATTTTACATGCCAAAAATGTTTTTTTGCATGTTAGAAGTAGCATTTAATTGCCTGTTGTGTTAATGTAGAAAGACAGGAAGCTCATGTCTGCTTATCTTTTGCAGGAGTTGCTCACGTGCTGTGAAGAAGGTAAAGGTGAGATTAAGGATGGCCTGGAGGTGATGCTTAGTGTGCCAAAACGAGCCAATGATGCCATGCACCTCAGCATGTTGGAAGGTAGGATTCAAATCTAACTCAGTCATATTTAGCAATTTCTTATATTACTTTACACTGAGGAGACCTGAAAAACATGAGGACTCTCATCTCTGTGTTTGTATTTCATATACTTTTTATTTGGAGCTAAATAAAATGTGGACTTATTGAATAAAATAGTGTCGGACAACAGAGTTTGTTAGTTTTTTTAAAAATGTTTCTTTCATCCTACTTGACATCTCTGCCACTACAGATCTGAAAAATATGTAGGCCAACAAAAGTTTTCTACTGGTCTACAAAGTTAATGGTCAGATACAATAACTTCAGCTGTGTTTTCCAAGCAGCGTCCTTAACTTCTTTAAAAAAGGAATGTATGTATATTAGAGTTGATTTTTCTGATTTATGTATCAAATAATGGTCTCCAAGAAATTTGTACTTTTCACATATGTTTGCTGCCTGTTCCTTAACAGACTTCTGGTTCAAGTGAAATCTGTTTTCTGGCAGTAAAAAGTCAGCGTAAGCCAGTTTAGTGTGAGTCTTAGCCAGAACAGCATAATCATGTTTGTGGCAGACAGTTGATATTGGAAGAAATCGTTTCTATGTGCTGAGAACAACTTTCTGCCAAAATCCATTTTGCTATTGGCATGTTATCATGTATGATGGTGCCATCATACATTTAATAATAAGACTGGGTATTTTTTTGCAAAGTATATTTATTTAAGGTAAAAGCAGAGCCACTTTAGCTTGCAGTTGCAGAGTAAAAACTTACTGTAAGATTTTTTTAGTCAACATTGCTTTTCCTCTCTATGCTTTCTTTGAGCTTTCTGTAAAATTTGCAGTACCGTGCAAGTTAGTATAAAATGCACCTTGATTTGACATATGATTCTTGGTCATGTGAATGCCCTAGGTCATCTCTCTTACCTGATTTTAAACAACAGAAATGTTGATCAGTCTGAAGGATCCATTCCAAATGCTTTGTTCAGGTTATGTTAGCATAAATGCTGACCAGCATTGGTAATGATCTTCTAACACAGAGAATGTGACTCTGGAGAATATCCTAATCTTTTACATAAGTTGGTTTTATAACAAAGCACGCATGTACAGTTGAGTCATTCCATGTTAAACAAATATAGTGAGTGAGCACATTTCCTCTTTGTGTCTCTGGAGGTTTTTGATTGAACGTCCTGAAGCAACTTACATCTGATGCTCTCCATACTTTTCCCTCTTCAGAACACTAATTACTGTTGTTGTCTTGAGAAGGATGGTGTTTTTCTGTTGAAATTATTGGCAAGCAGTATCTCTTCAAAATGCAGTTTTATACTGCTCAGAAGAGTATGGAAGACTAACTTCTGTTATCGTGCACCTCTAAAACTCTGTGTTAACCTGGGAGAATGCTTTTGCTACAATGGAACAAAACTCACTGGTATTCTCAACCTTCATGTTTGTTATAAATCAAGTCAAGTAATGGAGCTCCTATTTCTTTATTGCAGAGTGACTCAGTAGCAGGCAGATCCACATGGCAGCAGCTCCAGGCTGCCATCTTTTTTCATTCTCTATTGGAATATGTTTGTATGCTTGCTGCATGCACACAGGGAAGCTGTATTAGAGATGGTCTTCGGGAGCCATTGTTATCAGAACATTATCTGCTATGTCTTTGCAAGCTGCCCACTTTTTACAGTAGCAAAAACCTCTTAAGAAAAATAATTTTCTTCACAGAAGTTGTTACAGGAAGCCAACAGAGCTTCCATTTGTTCATGAAATGCTGCCAAAAGAGTTGATAAACTTCTTCACAGTTGGATTTCTAAATTTAGGCATAGGCTTGAGCTACACGTTCATTTACTTCATTACAGTGTTGAGGCTTTTTTTTTTTTTTTTTTTAGCTTTGTTTCTTGGAATTCTATCTTTTGTAAGCTGTATTTGGAAAAAACAGACTAATTGCTTAATTAACAGAAGCTGGGCTTTTTTAATGTCCTCATTATCAACTTTTCATGCTGTTATTTTCTTCTCCCTGGGTTTTTAGGTTTTGATGAAAATATAGAATCTCAGGGAGAGCTCATCCTTCAAGAATCCTTCCAAGTATGGGACCCCAAAACTCTAATTCGAAAGGGAAGAGAGAGGCACCTTTTCCTTTTTGAGATGTCCTTGGTTTTTAGTAAAGAAGTAAAGGACTCAAGTGGAAGGAGCAAGTACATTTACAAGAGTAAACTGTTTGTAAGTATGGGAGAGCAAGTAACCATATTTAGAAAACTGTCAGAATGATTATGACTATGTTCAGATCCTTTAAACTTTCCTGACAAACTGGAACAACTATTGTAGTATACTGTGTAGACTGAATATTCAAACTTTTCTGTTTTCTCATGCTTTTGAGGAGAAAAAAAGTAGGCCAAAAGCAACTGCTGAAGGCACTTTGTTAATACTGGTGTGCTGTAGAAAGCAGGAGGATGGAAGGAATTTACAGAAAGCCTTTACCTTACTAATTTACTAGTCACATTACACTAATAACACTAGTAAAGATTTATTCCAGTGAGTATTCTACAAATGCTGGTCCCTAAAGGCAAGAACTCTTGAAAAGCAGTATTTACACTGTAAATTTAGCAAAAGTCAAGCAAATGTATCAAGCAACAGTCTCCATCGGTTTGCTCTGCATCAGTTGGCAACAAGACTAGTTTTTGTGATAGATTATTTAGAAAAATTACCTAACCGCTCACACTAAAGTACTTTATTCTTCTATTGATTCTGTTGAGTTATGTGACCAAGTTTAGGTGATTTAAATACTGAACCTTTTCTCTCTTCATCAGCTCCTTTTCACTCCTTTTCCCTTTCCCACCTCTGTGTCCACACTGATAAAGCACGTTGGTTCAAAAGCCTCTTTTTTCTCTATCATACTTTGCCCATTCTATTTCATTTCAAAAACCTGTTGTCCTTGATTCAAGGTAGTTAGTGGGTAACAAAACTGCAACAGCTTTGTTATCATGTCTTTCTTTGATTCCCTGAAGGACCTGAAATACAAAAAAAACAAGACTTCTGGTGTACTGGTAAGGCAGCATCAGCTGCCAAGGCATTACAAGGGAGAAGAGGCAGAGTGCAATTTGTTACAGTGTCTCACCATCCTTACTGTGAAACACATGACCACAAATCTTCTTCCTTATACCCAGTGTAAATCTCCCCTCTTTAGTTTGAAACCATTTCCTCTAATCCTATCACAGCAGGTCCTGCTATAGAGTCTGTCCCCTTTTTTTATGCCCCCCCCCCCCCCTTTACATACTGAAAAGCCACCCTCGGGTCTCCCTGGAGCCTTTTCTTCTCCAGGCTGAATAGCCCCAGCTCTCTCAGCCTGACCTCATAGGAGAGCTGTTCTGTACCTTGGATAATTTTTGTGGCCCTCCTCTGGCTACGCTCCAACAGGTCCATGTCTCTGATAAGTACTAAAATCATACTATCCTATCCTCCCCATGTAGACTTTTTTGAGCAGTGCGGCAAGGCAAATTTTCTTTGAGCTACTTAATATAATATTATCTATTTCAGTGATGAGTTGTCCATTTTACCAAATGAGATGACAGAAGAAAGGGTGGGTGCTTTTTCTTAAAAACAAGTAAACACCAAAGCAAACAAAACCAGAAACCAAAAATAAGTAGACATCCAAATTAGACAATAACTATCCTTCCTCAGTTACTGTGTGTATCTCTTGTAATGTATCTCTGTACTTTCTAGTGATGATGCACATGAGGGAAAAATGCAGAGTGCAATGATGTGAGAATGTTTAGCAGCTATCTTTTGGAGTGAGGATTCTTGTAGTTTGAGCTGCATTTCTCACTTGTAATTTTTTTTTTTTTTTTTTCTGGAGTAGAGCCTATATGACTTGTTTAACTAGAAACAAATTCACATAAATGTTATTCCAGTTGGAAAGCAAAAACATTTTGAATGATAATTGATTATAAAGGTCTGACATCCAAACATTCCCAGAGACTGGTTGTTAATGTAGTTGTCCCCAGGGAAATTACATTTTTTATTTTTGTCATTTATTTCAGAGAGAATGAAACACTATGAAGGACTTGTTTGGCAGTAAAGAGTTTTAGAAGATATCAAGAGAATTCTTAAGCATATCTTATCTGAAGAAAAACATAAAAATCAATAACTAATGAATGTCCCTGATAAAAATTAGCAAAGAGAAACACCACCATTTAACTTTCACCAAGCATTTATATCTATTTTATTTAGAGTTATAAGACTTTTTTTTTTTTTTTTTTGTCATTAGAAATGTAATATAAGCAATTCAGTATTTAAGATTATAAATATTATACTATATAGTACTATATGAGTATATAGTATTACTTTACTGGAAAAAGTGCTTAGCTTGCAGTCAATGCTTTTGAAGAGGTCTCATCACCTCCACCAGAGTAAAACAATTCTCTCTGAAGTTAGACTGAAGCTTCTAACATTCTCTTTAAATAGCAGAGCTGAACTATTGAGAATATTAGCATCCCTTTGCACCTCCTGACAAGAAAATTACCATGGAGTCCTCACAATTTTTTCTTAATTCCAGACTTCTGAATTGGGTGTCACAGAACATGTTGAAGGAGATCCCTGCAAGTTTGCTCTGTGGGTTGGAAGAACACCAACTTCAGACAACAAAATTGTTCTCAAGGTAATTCTGGTGTATATGCTTAGTGAATACATATGGATATACTCAGTCTTGTAGTTACCCTTGCTTGTTAGGAAGGCAACAAGTGATGATTTCTGCTGCTTTGAAAGGGACAGCTAATAATCTTTCTTTGTACAGAATCAGATGTGGTGTACATCTAACTAGAGTGACTTGACAGCAGAGGGGAATCTGTGTTGGCCTAATAAAGGATTAAACAAATTTGCTTTTGTAAATAGGAATAAATGTAGTGATCCACGGACTTAATTTTGGAGGCCAAATCAAATAGAAGACAGGTCAGGTGACCTCTTGTACTCTTGTATCACTGCTGCTTGTTGGTGATGATTTGTTTCACGCCCCATGTTTTTATGGAGAATTAAAAGTAGTATGAAAGATTTAACTGTGTTTCTGTGATCTACAGGTTTTTATGAAGGTTTTTGCCTTTGGATGGGAAGTTACAGATGTCAGTAGAATTTCTTGCCTAGTTAGGATAACCCCATTTTTCATTTGTCTTTTCTATAACTTGGAGCCTACTGTTTCATGTTTAATGCATAATCTGACATACTTTGAGGACTGTGTCAACTGAAACTTTCCTGTTTTCTTTTAGTTGTGCTGTGATGAGTAAAAAGTTCATCCTTCCATTTACCAATTAATACACCTGCTAATAAACTTGATTGTTTTCAAATATGTTTTGGTGATTACTCAATAATGTCACTCAAATTTATAGATTTTCCTAGTTAATTCCAGACTAAGGAGAAGCTAACATTAGTTTTGATATACAAGTGCTCAGTGAGTGCATGAGAATGAAATTTAACATCACTGAATAATATGATTTTTTCAGTCTTTATACTTGCATAATTTCACTGACTCTGCTTTGCAGTCTAAAGTGATCTTCCCTCAACAGAATGGTAAAAAAAAAAATTTTGTTTTCAAGGACACTCTACCTTAGATCACTTTAAAGTGTTCCTGTTCTCTTCTCTCTTCCCTACTTCAAGTGTAGGGTATTTAGATACAGTATGTCAAACTTTTCAACAGTTTTGCTGATTTTTTTTGTTTGGTTGTTTTTGAAAGTGGAGAGTAGCACATGAATAATATAAGAAAATTTCATGAAAACACTAGATGGAAGATTTAACAATCCATATTTTGCTTCCTTTCCTAAATACTTTTGTAAAAGAAAAAGATCTTTTTCCTAGCTATTCATTGTTTCTTTTTTTTTTTTTTTTTTACACCTTTAAAATCATATTTTCATTTCCCTATTTATTAAATATTTACAGTATATTAGAAGCCAATTCTTTTAGGAAATGACAATTAAAAGAAGTAGGAGTATACTTATAATAATTTATTCAGATCTGCACCAATGCTTATATTTAATATTTCAGTTGTATTAAATTGGGTTCAGTAATCATTACATATTGGGCAACTGAACATCAAATCTTTTGTAGGGTTATCTCCAAAATACAGACAGTATATCACAGGAAGTTATTGAAATGCAATCCCTATATTAGCTTTCTGCTTCCTTGTACATTTCAAAAGTGGGAAGAATAATGCATAAATAGTGTTGTGGAAGTGTGTATCTCACAATGTAAGTTCATTCAGTGATAGCAGGTTATTAGATTAAGTTAGCCCTAGTACATGAAGTGAATTAAAAAAAAACAAAAACAAAAACACAACGCAGTATTCATGATATCATTACTGGAATTCCTGAAGTAAGTCAATTGAGCTTGTCTATCGTGGTGAACACAAGGCTTCAGCCTTCTTGGGCCTCGAAGTTACAGAAGAATCCAAAGCTTAAATAAAATTGTTTTAACAATATTAGCAGTATTGACAAGCAAAAAGTAGTGCTGTTGTTTCAAAATAAGGACAACTATTTGAGTTTCTGTCTTTCTGTTAAAGTTTTCAAAAATGATTCACATAGTCTTTCTTTAAGCCTTTCATTTGGTAGTCATTAGTTAAAGCTATTTGTGGATTTCTCTCATCCATTATGGTGTTTTTGTTTCTTTTACATATCAAAGGCATCCAGTATAGAGAATAAACAGGACTGGATCAAACATATCCGGGAAGTGATACAAGAAAGGACCATTCATCTGAAAGGAGCACTGAAAGAGCCAATCCACATCCCGAAAACAGCACCAACAACAAAACAGAAAGGAAGAAGGTAATTAATATTTTAAGTAGTCAGAGATCTCTGAGTATGCCATTTCAACAGCACTATTGCCTCTGTAGTTTTGAATTTCTAATGTCTTTCAGTGAACTGGACAAACCAAGAGTCACCGTGGCCTGTTTTGTCATATAATTAATTTCCAGTTTCCTGCAATGCTGCATGTATTAAGATTTCTGTTCTAAACAATTCCTGACTAGTGTAGATTTACCTAGTACAGGAGACATTTGAAACAGCAGTACACGATAGCTGTACATTTTAGATTTTCACAGTTCTGTGTGTGTTTCTCATATTCAGGTCCTAGGTATCCTTTGACAGAGCTTAAAATGTGTGACTGAGTAGTCTACTTGCTAGCTTTGATTATGTTTCTTATAACTGTGTGCCACAGTCCTGACTGGTTGGTTGTATTAAATTACATGTGATGTAGTCATTGAACAGAAGAATTTGTGTAGAACAAACAGTTAAGTGTTGAATGCTTCATCTTTGCATCAGTTACTTTGTCTAGCTAGTATCTGTTGCTGTTATACATAAGTGCTCCTTGTATAGAGCTGTAAGTAAAAATTTAACACATTAAAAACTCAATGTTAATATTGTAATGAAAACTGAATTATTTGCAGAGATGGAGAGGACCTGGACAGTCAGGGAGATGGTAGCAGCCAACCTGATACTATTTCAATTGCCTCACGAACTTCACAGAATACACTAGACAGCGATAAGGTAAGTTTCTCAGGTGCTGCCCTGGTATGATAGTTAATGATTCATTCCTTAGTGTGAGTTAGCATCTGAAATTAGTACACTAAGAGTGGCAGTATGGAAGCATTTTATCTTTTACAAATAGCTGTATGCAACAGAGAAAATGTGTTAAGTGTAGTGAGGGAGCAGGGGTGATTGTCTGCATCTAATATGTCACTGAAGAAATTCAGTTTATTCCAAACCGAAACTCTTTTTTTTCTCCCCTTCTTCTGCCAGTTGTCCAAAGCACTGACGTAAAGTTATGTTTTGCATAAAATTTAATGCTGTGCATAGAACTTTCATGATGTCTGTCTTAACCTTTCTGGAGCAATAGAACCAGGGGGAATGGCCTTAAGTTACACCAGGAGAGGTTCAGAATGGATATTAGGAAAAATTTTTCATCCAAATGAGTGGTCAGGAACTGGAACAGGCTGCCCAGGGAGGTGATTGAGGGTGTTTCCTGAACACCTCCACATGTTTAGATGTGGTGTTCAGGGACATGGTTTGGTGCAGAAATATTGGTGGTAGGTGGACAATTGGACTAGATGATCTTAGACCAACCTTTATGATTTTCTAAAAGCCTACCACATGTTTATTGATGAACTTGAGGTTGGTGATTTTCATGTGGTTACTTTTGTGAAGCAGAAATACTATTCAGTGTTCACGCATTAGAGAATTTTCACTTCCTGCGTGAAAGCTAATGAAAATCACCATATTAAAGAGGAGTAACCCACCAGTCCAAGAGTCATATGATATAAGTACTAGTGTTTCCTTTCTTCCACCCTTGCCTTTAGGTTCTGGCTGGGTTGTCTCATAATCATACCACAAGCAAGAGCTTCTCATGGGTAGAAGAAAGATAGGCATCAGAAGGGTAAAAATTCATATATGAAATGCACGCTTATTACTTTGGAGTTGAAGATTTCTGGCAAATGAGAAGTGTTAGGACTTTGTGTGGAGGTAGAGATAGCTAATTGAATAGGAGAGGGAACAAAACATAGAAACTGCTTAGTAAATGACTTGAAAACACATTTACAGATTTTTGGCCTATGACTTCATCAGTAAAATTGTTCTAATAAGCCATTTATACTACCTAGGTAAGTAATCAGTATGTTACAAGGCAACTAGATGACTAGGCTCTCAGAGAAATGTGTTCACAATTCTCACAGTCATCTGAAAGAGCTTGTTTTCCATATTTTTGCATGTCACTTAAATTCTTTGTTTTAATATTTGCTTGTAAAGAAGAAGACAGAAAAAAAGAGGTAATAAGCGCATCGGGTTGCTCTGTATTTGTCAAAAATATCTTCTATATTGATCTGGTACATTTGTACTGAAGTCAGTCTGTGGTTTTGGTGTGTTTTTCTTCTATGGACATCTGTTGAAAAAAATAGCTCCTTTGAGCAAGAATAGTCTTTCAGTGACTCTTTCTATTTTAATCCTTGGGTTTTTGCTTACCTATTTAGTGCCTTACAATAATATACTATCTATAGTACATTATTGTATATTGTATATAAATGGTTGAATGCGTTTTTAGATATAATATTAAAATCCATGTTTAGTTTTCTCCTCTGAACAGTCCCTGACTAATGTAGGTTTGGGGTGAGCTATCACACTCAAAGCCAAGACATGCTGTCTTTTATCTCCCCAGTATTGACTGAGAGGTCAAGCTGTGTGAAAGATTTGGCTGGATTGTGCTTCAGTTCCAACTGAGGCGATAGAATCCATCCCTACTGTGCACAACCATTGCCACTCCTTAATTGTTCTTTGTGTACTATTTGGAGGGAAATAGCATGCATTGCCTCCTATGGCCCTTCACACCTGTATCTCAGGCATCATACAAGAATAACTAAGAAAGTTGGCAAAGTGAAACGCCTTCAGAATTCTCTTCCTCATGCCAGACAGGAAGATACTTAACCAACAACCTGTTCAACAGGGTTTATAAGTTTAAAGGAGGAGGAATGGAAGAAGAAATGGAGAAAGTTTTTAAATATTTTCCTGACAAATTAAGTTTTAAAGTTGGCTACTGTGATTGGTTTTGTTTTTAAAGTGTGTTTGAGTTTTCATGGTAGCATGTAAAATTATTCTTAGACTTTCCTTTGACAAGAAGAACAAACCAAGTCATAATGGAACTGGACTACCTTACAGAAGTTACTTGTGCTATATCTTATATTGGGTCCAAAGAAGAAATTTACTGTCTGTGTATTCTTTTCAAGTGAGTGAATTCAAATAGCTCTGATTAGTTTATTTGTTTTGTTTTGTTAAACACACGAAGAGGAGAATTTTTAAAAATGTTAAGAAACATCAAGAAGCAGAAGACCAAGAAATAAGTAAGATATGTTGAATGTTGCTGGACATGAAGTAGTCTCTCACTTCATATGTTGAGAATTCATTATCTGTAGCCTGTTTGGTAGATAAGATTGGCTGTAGTTTTTTTCAGTCCAGAAGCTTGAAGTATGCAGAGATTAAAGAAAAGAGTTTTAGTGATTTTAGGTACTGTTGATGTGGTTTGTTAGTTGGAGCAGTAGATCTCGACAGTCAAATTTGGAGCAGATCTCAAGTTGAGCTGTTTTTCCACATTCAGAAAGCATGAGAAATAACAGCTAATGTAAAGTAGCTTTAAGCAAGTGATAAAAAAATGTTTAGTTTGAATCATTTATTATGCTGCTGGTGAACATTCTTCTGTTCAGGTGTCCACTACTGTGAATTAGAAAACAGTTTCTATCACCTAATACTAATCACTAACCAGGTAAAACCTTTCTGTTTTAACCAATCATATGTACAAACTCGTGACTTAAAAAAAAAAAATGTTTTAAGAACTAATAGTTATATAGGGAGAAGAATATAAAGAGTGAAATTAGCCAAAACAAAATATCTTTTCTTTCCTCTTCAGACATGTGGTTAGAAAGGAGTAAAATTCCTTAGCCTTGGAAATGGTTGAGTATCGTGCAGATCTTTCTTTACATCTCATTTTGTGATTTAATTGGAAATGCTTTCACAACAGAAAATAACTTCTAATTAGCTTTTTTCTTCTCCATGCTGTTTTTTTGTTGTTGTTGTTGTTGTTGTTTTTGTTATGTTTTGTTTTGCTTTTGTTTGTTTTTGGAATAGAATTGCGAGTTTTGGTTGTTGACTCCACGTTGCTTTTCAGTAATGGACAGGATGATCCAATAGACCACATATAAAGTTAACATCCATCCCAGCTTCACGTTCTATGAAAACTATATTGAAAGATGAAATTAGCATTCATCTTTGTAAAGGGAGAAATGGCAAATGCATAGCATACGGTTTAATAGGGACTCATTTGCGCTACAGTGAACAGGTGAAACTGATTAACTGCTAATGTAAATGCTGAGATTATTGAACAGATTTTGAGAAGTTTAGAGGTTTTCAAACTGTGTATAATTTTTAGTCTGATACAAATATGAAGAGAGGGGAAGCAGCCCTATAGTTATGGACGGAAAGTCCTCATTTGTTACTGTGCACCTGTAAGGCTTCTATTAGGCATTGCATTCTGCTTTGAATACAGAATTTTAGTAAATTACTGAGCTGTTGGAAAAGTTCTAGGAAAGCTGGAAGTCTAGAGGTCTACCAAACATAACTCACAAGGCAAGATAAAGAGCTGGGGATGTTAAGTATAGAGTAAAAAGATGGAAGGAAGAACTTAAGGCCCCCACTTCTGTGAAAAGTGGAATTAAAGACCAGTCTTTTAGACATATTTCAGTGGATTGGGTGGGATTAAAGGACTCCTTTTTAATTGAAGATTACACACTGCAGTGACTTTTTGTGTCTATTGAAGTGTGGAGCTCTAGAACAGCCTAGTTTCGAAGGCTAGAGGATGTCCATAATTGGAAATAATGCAAAAAATTTTGATGAATATTAATAATAATTCATGTAGCTGCAACTGGTCATGGAAGAAAAAGGAGTGGACTAGATGTCCTAAGATCCCTTTCCATCTTCTTTTTAATATTGTGGTGTATCACCATATTGCAAGACAAGAGCACCGACCTATCCTGAAGTATTTGAAGGTATAACACAGTCCAAGATGAAATGTAAACTTCTTGAGGGAGTTTCCTACTCCATCAAAGTATCTCAGCTTTCCAAATGAGTGCTCATGCTGTACCCTTCTCAGTAAATAATCTGCCCTTCACCTTTCACAGCATTCCTTCCACTCATGTTGTGCAGCTGTGTAGGCACCATGTTAGGTGGCTAATAAATAAAAGAGAAGACACTTAGCCTTTTGTTCCACCTTTCAGCTGTTTCCTAGCCTTGGATCTTGATCTGGTTTTAGCATCTTCTTTTGAACTCGATCCAATGCATAGGAAATGAAATGGGGAAGCTGAAGGAAGCAGTGTGGGCCTGATAGATCTCTTTGTGCTTGTGTTAACCGAGCTGGCAGAAGTGTTAAATAATCCAAACTATTTTGATAGCTGAGAAGATGATAGGCTTTTATAAGTGGAGCCATCGTACGGTTTTATCTTAAGTGGCAGGAATCATGCTAGCTGCTCTGTGTGGTGAGTGGAGAAGTATTTTATTTTTAATGCTTTGGCCTTCGTGCACAATTGGTAACACTTTCTACTGCTTTCTGTGTGAATTTGTATTTCATTCACATGCTTTTTAAAGTTAAGGCATTGCACTTTGGAAAACAGAAAAACCACTGAAGCAGCACGAGACAACCAAGTTCAACCAGCTGAAAATGCAAAAAGATGTCATGATGCAAGAAAAATAAAAACAAACTAGTTTTTTACTTTGGTAAAAAATATAAATAAAATAAAAGCAAGATATGTTTCTGAGCGTACACCTCACAGTGTCAGAAACCAAGTTTTGGTCTGGTCGAAGAGAAGTACTCTGAGAAAGAAGTGAACTGAGGGAGAAAAGATACCCAGGTTCTATTTTACAAAGGATTTATAGATTTTTTGCACCTGAAATAATTAAGAAAGGTTATTAGCTGCTCTCTTTCCTCCCATTTCTCCTTACTGTAAAATTACTATGGGACAGTAAACTTAATAAGCAGTCCTTAAGTGAGGTAATATGTAAAGGCCATTGTATTTGATGGAAGTCAGTCAGTAGTGATCTGATGTGGTACCTCTGAATTCTGCAGGCCTGCACTAAGAGTCTATATATATGTTGTGTGTTATGTCTGTGTTTTTTTCCTCTCTACAATCAGCAGTGATTAAAAAGCCCCAGTGAGATGAACATAGATGGTTAACATTAATTTCAGCAACAGCAAGACACTGTGTCCCATGATAAGCTGTTTAATTAAACCTTACGCCTTTTTTAATCTGCTATTCTATTTCTGTCTGGCTTTTGTTTCTCATCTAGTCTCTGTCTCTCCAGTTTCCATGTTTCAGACATAGCCTCATTTATTTTATCATGCATGATTAATTCAGTTTACATAAAGAGTTTCTTAAGAATGTCGGATAAAGTCCTTGTTCAGCCTAAATTTTTATTTAGGTGGTTTGCAACTCCTTTTTCTTCAGTGCAAATCAGTCTCCTGGTTCTGCTGTGCCTCTTTCTCTTCCCCCCAGCTGCCTAGAGAGCCTTGCCAAAGCTGTCCAACAACAGCTGTTGAGCAATGTACATAATCCCAGACACTCCTTGCTGTCCAACTGCATTTAATCAGTGCAGAGGAGGAAACTGCTTTCAGAAAGCATGTTATGGAAAGAGAATGAGCAAAGAAACAAAGGGAAAAGCACTGTTTCCTAGCCATTACAGTTGTGGAGATGAAGAATGGTCACTATCCCAAAAGAATGGAAAGTTGATACATGTTTTTTCTTAGGTTTGTTCTGCGTGGTGTTAACTTAAAGGTAGTCTGAGTAGAACATACCCTTGTATAGGTGTTCTAGCCAGCTGTGGAGAAGTCCTGTGCTTAAGCTGCATCTACAACGTTAGAGTTGTTGAAAATAGAGAAGAACCAACACTTGCACTTCGGAAGTGTCTTGCATACTGCTTGCTCAGTTGTGATGGAATGGGGTGTTTAAATGGAGTACCGATCAGCCAAGGTGTCTAATCCCCACACAGTCTTAAAGACGTTTTTTTGGGTAACTTATTACTTTCTGATATCGCTACTGTCGATCTTTGTTTGCTTTTTTCCTTTAGCTTAATACTGTAAAAAGAAAAAAAGTAGCTAATGAACAGATCATTGTGGTTTTGTGGGGTTTTTTTTGTTTTGTTTTTTGTTTTTTCTTTTTCCCTCACAATTAAGGAAAGGAGAAGAAATAAAATCTCTATTAATGCCAAAAGCACATGGCCTTTGCACTGTTGGCAATTTATATTTCTATTTGCAGGGAAATGAAGGGTCAAACAAGGAAGTAGAAAACTAAAGCTATGCTCTTGTAGATGTTTAGGAGAAAATACAATGACTAGATGGAATTTCTGGAAAGTGCCTACTTGTTTCTGTCTTCACTGCACTGGTAGGGGGATGCATATGAACTTCCCTGGGAAAAATTTGGTCTCTGAAATCATATTCTGTCAGCTTTTTCTTAGTCCCCATCAGCCATCCAGATGGTTTCAATTGTTCCTTAGTTTGTATGAAGAAGGCTGTAACGTAAATCAATACCAGAAAACAACAGAAAGCTTTTACTTTTTCCCCTTTGGCATAGTTCTGCATGGACTAAAAAACTAATACAATACGGAGAAAGGGGGGAAAGGGAAAAAGGAAGTTTTTAATGAGGGAGAAGATAGCATGCTTTGAAAATGTAGCTGTCATAATTTGGGTGTTGGGACTATCTGAAGAGATGTAGTAGTAACAATGTGATTAATTTTTAGCCTGGATCAAAATGGGTAGAACTTGATTTACCACCTCTAAACAGTAGTTGTATAAGGATTTTTTTTGTCCTTGTTAACCTCTGCATTCCCCTAAAGAAAACTTTTTTCTGGGTCTGTAGATGTGAGTAAGGACAGCCATTGAGATTAGCAAGCATAGACCATGGGAAAGCTCTGGAGTTAGACTGTCTACTAGGAGTTATATCCTGTTGCTGAAGGCTTGAGTAAGGAGAGGGTTGGAATTAGCCTGTCAGTCTTACTGGAATTTTTCTGTTTTTATCATCTGCTTTAAAATTCTTTCTTGATAAGAAACAGTGTTATCCTAGCAAAGATTCTATCTGATGTTTCGGTACAAGGCTTTTAATGAAAACTAATAAATAACAATGTAGACTGTTATCTTCTCCTAAAGCAGGTGGGATGTAGCCAGCATTTAAGAACCTAAATGTGATAGGCAACAATAAAATGTCAGGAATCGTTCAATTTGTGGGTACAGCACATGCTTCTGTATTATCTGTGACTGTAACTCTCAGAGAGTGTTTGTCCTCCCTTGTCCAAGTTGAGCATTGCAGGATTACCTCCCTGAGCTGGAGGGAGTTGACTGGCTTGGTCCAAACTACTGACTCCATAGAAGGGCATACCAGCTGGGTTCTAATGGGAATGTGGCACTGAAGCACCCTGGTCTATTGAAGTTTTCAGGCGCTAAAATGTGAAGTAGCCTGGAACATTGTTGCTACGTGGAAGGAGAAGGCATTCCCAGGCTGTTTAGTTAAGTTGGATGAGTGTTCTGACACTGAGCAATCTTGGGAACTTTGCAGAGTTTATATAATAATTTTCATTTCAGATCAAAGCAGACGAAACAAAGAGGGAACATAACCTAAGGGAAAAAGAAAAACTTCTAATGAAGTGTTCTGGAAGTGGGGGGGGAAACCTTGAGCTTGCATGCTTCTAATTCAAGTTTGTGTGGTTTTATGTGGGGGAACCGGCAAGAAGGCGGAAGTTATAAGCTAATGTGGATTTTGTATCACATAGTTAAGTATTTGGGCATATTATGTGAAGGGGTTTATGCTGATTTTTGTATTCATGTATGGAGTATACTGTGTTATTTTGTGACATGAGAAAGAACTGCAGATGGCGTGGAAATGGGTTAGTAAGCTCATCTGAAAAAGACCTCACTTTCTGCCTTGGTTTTGCAAGATGATAAATGTCAGTGATTGTATTTACTAATATCTGGCTTTTTGCTGTGAGTTATCAGCCATAAGACATATTCTTAAGTGGCTGCTACTTCAACTTCCAGGGCAAGGAGCAGTCTAGCAAGAAAAACTGCTTAAATCCTCCACCCAACTCTGTCACAGCCAGTGTATTTTGAACATAGGCAGAGACAAGCTGGGTTAAAAATCTGTACTAAAAGCGTCGTAACTGCTTGATTTTGAAACGATCCATTCTTGACGTGGAAAGCCCCAGAAGCTTGCTATCTCATCCAAAATACGAACCCTGCCAGGAATCCTAAATAGGTAATGGTGCGTGACGGATGGTTTGATAACGAGCGTTCATCTGGCTTCTTGTTCTTGTTTTCCCTCACAGTTGTCTGGTGGGTGCGAGCTGACAGTGGTAATCCATGATTTCACCGCCTGCAACAGTAATGAGCTGACAATCCGCCGTGGGCAGACTGTGGAGGTCCTGGAACGACCCCATGACAAACCCGACTGGTGTCTGGTTCGAACTACAGATCGGTCCCCAGCTGCAGAAGGCCTGGTACCCTGTGGGTCCCTCTGCATTGCTCACTCTCGCAGTAGTATGGAGATGGAGGGGATCTTTAACCACAAAGGTAAGAAACGATGGAAACAAAACTCTAGCTGCCAGAAGTGTGAGTTTTGGGTAATGTGGAATACTTTATAAATGGACACTTCAGTGTTTTTACTCTGTTTTGGTTTCTAATATTCAGTTTGCTAAAACATAGTGCTTTTAGGATCCTACAGCTATGCTATCTATTGTGTAATAAACAGAAGTTATCTTTGTTAAGTGAAAATGTGGCTGAAGACAGGGAAGAGATTTAGGCAAATTATGTTTTGGTAAACAAAGTTGCATATCATATTGGATCAAACTTTGACGATAAGAAAATCTATACCTGTCATGTGTTGAAGGTGTGATGAAAACCTCCTGCATGTAATATCAGTATTTCCTGAGAAATCCTGCAGTAAGGCGTGATAAAATCAGGCTCAGTGATGGAAAACCTAAATACACACATCCATGTGCCTTGGCATTCAAATGAGCTGTTACAACTTCTGTAATTTACTTAACTGAATTTTCCAGACTAGCAGAGACAGAATTAACTTATTGTTTCAGTACAGCTGGATTCTGAAATCTTACTTTGCTTTTGTTTTGAATGAGCCCCTGAACGGTGCAATAAAAATCTGATAATTTTTTTTAATAATTTTTAAGGTTTTGCTGTACTGTAGTTCCTCCTTTGGCTCAGTAAATTTTCTAGGCTCACAGAGTAGTTAGTTATTAGAAAAGATGTTTGCTTGCGTTATTTGAAGCTGTTCAAAGTCTTTTAACAGAAAGCAATATGAATTAAAATAAACAATCACTAGTTCATTAGGTATTTCAGCACATGCTGGAGGAAAAAGATACATTTCAAAAAGCTTGTTATTGCTAGTAACAAAAGTAATAAGAAAATGGTGTTAGGGAAGACTTGTTTTCCAAAACAAAATTCTGTCTTTGGAGAGTTTTTTATAAATATGCCCTTTTTCCCTTTTGTTTTGTTTAGTTCTTACATTTTTCAATCCATTCCAGCTTAGAACATCACAAATTTTCTCATTCAATACCAGCCCTGTATTAACACGTTTGCTTAAAATAGGGAGAATTTCTTATATCAGGACCATGCACAGGAGGAACTTTCTGAGTGCAGCATAATTAAAAACATCTGAAGGATATAACTGGAAATCCTTTTTGACTTCTTGTATCCTCTGACCCTTAGGGATAATAAATTTTGCAGGGTTTTTTATGACAAAAATGCAGTTAGAGTTCACTGAAGTATTTCTTCCTTGGTTGAGGGGCTGAAATCATGGAAATGATAACAGACGTATTTTTTTCTAAACACTGAATTGATAAATTCAATTTCCTTTGAAACTTGGGGACTTTACCTTTGAAAGCAGAGAATTTTATTAAGAAGTAGACTGTATGTTATATGTAGAACACTGGGCCTGTCAGACTCCTGAGGGAGAGTGAGATCTGTTTTTATCTTTGAGAGGTTACATTTATTAATCAGACCGGTGGACATAATCTCTAATGCTGTTTTTCCTTCAGCATTTGGGGAGAAGAAAGGGCAGAGCACTGCAACATTAATATAGTTTGTTTGACATAGTGCTTTAAAGAAAAAAGAAAAAAAAAGCATTAATTATATTGATAATGGAAACTGAAGAAAAAAGAAGGCAAGTGCCAGAATCAACATGATTTGCAGGATTGTATGCATGTTCAGCAGTCTCTTCTGTTCTTGCCTCTTCCATAGGCTTCCCGTGTGATGTTATTGTGTATCATCAGAACCCCAGCTGATAAAAACCAGCTGCTACTTGTTTATTTCCACATTTGTGATTGTCAGGCTTTAGGACTTGGGTGTCTAATTCCAAAAGTTTCTTCTGCATGTGACTGAAGTCAGTGCAAACTGTATTGAACATGGAACCTATTATATAATGCTAAGTAATCTGGAAGCTAAAAAAAAAGAAAAAATAAACTTCGGATTGTGCACTTGAAACCATAGGATGCTTATGACTTCAGTCTGTAACTCAGCTTTCTATTGCTTGAAAGAAGCTGATAGTGTTCACTACACAGAGGGGTTACAAAAAATTAGGGAAAGTTGGTGGGGTGCTTTGGTTTTCTTTTTGACCCCTGCATAGTAAAAATGTTCCTCAGACAATCCCAACCAGAGGTTCTTCTTTCTCAAGTGCTGGATTTGATTAAAGATCTGTAAACAAGGCACTGGGGGATATGCTAATCAGAAGAGTGGGGGGAAAAAGTAGATGATGATCTCAGTTTTTAAGTGTTGTTCATTGTGGGTATTGATTGAGGTATGAATTCCTAAAAACCACATCAACAAAAGAACCCTAAAACAACAGTACCAAAAAAAACAAAATACTCTCATAAGAAAGAGCAAGTGAATGACTTAGATAAATTAAGGTAGGCCTTCATGCACTTGGGTTAACCGCTGTTAAATTTCCAAGGTTTCTCATGATTTTTGCAGCTTGGGCTTTTTAATGCAAATCCATTTATTTATGTGTTTTTACCTGCAATGCAACAAAACTTCCAGATTATTTGAATGATTTGACAAATGACAATATTGCCCTTGGGAGTTTTAAGGTCTGCAAATATATGCAGTATGTCACGCTAACTGTGTGGGCATCAGGTATGATTAATTCTGTACACTTCATGGGTTAGAACGCATGCAGCAGACACAAGACTGTCATTTGTGCATGCCTGACATCACAAGCTGCTGTACAAGGCCTAGAGGGAGAGAGGTTTTACACAGTCCTAAAGAAGAAGAGATGACCCACCATCAGAGAAGTGACAGGGTAGCTGCTTGATTGTTGAGTGCTTAGCCTATAGAAATTGATTAATTGAAGAGTTTTTGCGCTCTTTTCAATATCACTTGGACTCTGTAGATCTTTAGTAGTGTTTGCTCATTTTAGTTGTTCCTGTGAAACAACTTTCAGAGTTTTTCCAGCACTTCATACTTCAGATTCTATAGATCCTACAGTTTTGATCTTTTCAACATCATTTAACAATCCTGTCTGTTTGATAGCTAGAGCTGGAGAGCCATTTCAGAGATGAAGTGAGCTTCAAAGTCTCAGAACAGCAAGCCTTTTCTAATTTACAGCTGATTAATTTGTACTAACTCATATTTCATTGCTAAGTACAAATGTATTGGGTGATATTTATTAACTGTCTGAAATGGTGATCATCCAGAGTAGGGTAATAAGAAAGACTGTGAAAGCAGAAAAAATGTTCCATGAAGCAACTCATTCTGACAACTGATCTTGGTCACTGTGTCTGTCCAAAGTTCATCAGTCACAAAAGGCAATGTTATGTTCTGGTGCTGAAAGACAAGAGATGACAGTCTAGAAAGCAGATCACTTGCCTACGTAATTCTGTAGTTGTTACTTGTTCTCTAAGAAGATGTATTATTTAAAATATCTCATTGATATCAAGGGGTGAAAAAAAAAAGGCATTTATTGTATCTTTGAGATCTTCTGTCTTCAGAATTGTATAATAATTAAGCAAACAAATGTTTTGTTAAGAGTATAGGAAAAGATTACATAGAAGAAAAGACATTCATTAGATAGTGTTGATTGCAGATTTAGACCTCTCGCTCACTCTGCTGGATATCAGATCTATTTTTGTAAGTTTTTTTGGTCACTTAATCAGTTTAATATGCATTTTTGCAGATAAGTACATTTTAAAATAATCAAAATCCCTTTTTTAATGGGAAAAAGGCAAACAAGTGGGTAGTGAAGAGGCTGAATAACAGTTGGTGCACTCTACAAAAAATAAATTACTTGCTTTGGAAGAACATGTTTTTCACAAGTAATGCATACAGGAACATTTTTTTTTTCCCAATGATTCCCAATATGTTATTGGGTATGAGTGAGAAAGAATGTTCCTATTGCTTTATTTGGACCTTTCTTCTTTACCAAGGTTTCTTTTCACTGTTGAACATTCATTTTTTTATATATGCAGTTCTCTTTCCTTTGTTTGCAGGACATTTAAACAGACACAAAGCTTTGGGTAAAAGACAAGGATTCAGTATAGCAAAATAAAGCTTGTAAGTTCAGAATAAAACTGGCACATGTTTAAAATTGTTTGTAATTTTTTTTTAAACCTGTAATACTGCAATACTGAATCCTGGCTTTTGATTTCATACTGAGGATGCAGTAGTTACCAGTGCTATAAACAGAAAAATGTCTTTTCAGCATTTCTTTTGTTCTGTTTTGTTTTTGTTTTCCCCACAACTTTAGTATCTCTCAAATAATCTATGGTACAGTAAGGAGCACCAGACAACTGACACTATCCAAGACAAAGGTTGACAAATTTGATTAAAGAGCTGTGTTTGAGGTGACAAAGTTCTTGAGTGGGTATGGGGACCTTCTTTTCAGCAGAAGGAAATATTGCACAGGTGATCTAGAGATACTTCCCCATAAGAGAGAGATTTAATAGCTGAGGCCACAAAAGGAGATAAAACAGTCTTGAATTTGAGCATTATGTAAATTTGCTCTCACAAAAGTGGAGACTCTCTACTCAGTTTATTAATTTCAGGTCAACAGAGAGGGAGAAGAGAATAAAGGTAAAATATATTTCACATATGATGGCGGTATTTGAAAACTATGAGAGAAGTGGGGTGTTTTCATACTGAATCCAGGTGTAGGAAGAAGCTCTGACAGCAACAGCAGAATTTGAATCCAGTTTGTGCAATTCAAGATGGACTGTGTGTTTGCAGTGAAAGTAAAGAAGGAAAAAAATATAAACAGCAATTGATTGCTTAAAAGCAGAGGAAGGCTGCACAAGGGGAAGATTTGCTGTTTTAAGACTGCAAGTGAAGTGTGGGCTATGAGTAAGGACAGAGATCTCCCCACCCATGGCTCAGGGCCAAAGCACTGCCTGTGAGACTGTCTGACAATCTCTGCAGCTGCAGGAAATGAAAAAGTTACAACCCAGGCCCACAGGGAAAGCAGCTCATAACAATGACTAGGTATGTTGCTTGCTTTGCTTTGTTGCATTGGGGCCACAGGGCAAAAGGTGCTGGCTGTAGTTTCCAGGACACAAAACAGCAAGGGATCAGCTTCTGCTGCATAACCAGATGTGATCACATGCAGAAAGCGATACTGAGGAATGTGGTGTGTGGTATACCAGACACTGCATGTTAATTTAAAAATTCTGTTTCTTGATGGATCAGTTACCTCCTAATAATATTTCCAAATTGCAGGCTGCCCATCCGGATAATCAGTTGATGGAAAGCCTTATGAGCAGCTCAGAGGATACAGAGCTGAGCAGTCAGTTGGATTTCACACTCTACTGATGTAAATTAGCAAAAGATTGTAAATGCCATGCAGCAGTGTCAGTTCAACTTAGTTACCAGGCAAATCTGAGCTTGAACAGAAGTCCAGGCATTTTATTAGCTACAGTTCAACTTCACAATTATCAGTTGTTTGGAAAGCTTAATAAATCATACATTTCCATTTAATCACAAATATTTTTCCAAGAAGCATTACTAGTCTAAGTGCTGTAAAGATGATTTGAATAGTGTGTCCGTGTGTGTTTCTGTGGATGTATGGGTTGTTTTTTTAAATATATGTTCTCATGCTCTGGTCCAGATAAATAAAAGAGCTACAGTATGAAAGTAAAACAAGAATTCTCTATCCTGACTTTCCCACCTAACAGTTTCCAGTTTAAAACATGTTTTGAGCATAAGTAAACTGGAGTAGAATGTCAGCAATTGGCTGTGGTCTGTTAGATTGTAATCATTGCTTTATAGCCTTACGGTATCAGACGGTCAGAGTTTGGTGACGGCCAAATTCTAACTCAGCTTTGAATAAACATAAAGTTCATATGAATTATTTCCCTGGGGTTGTTCAGTCCTAAACTAGATAGCGTGAGTTTTGAAGGTTCACTGAATCTCATGCTTTGAATTTCTTTGAGTTCTCTGTACATCGAGTTTATATGAGCTCTGATTTCTGCTTCTAACTTGTGCACTGTTCTTTTAGCATGACCAAGTCCAGAAAGATGTGACAGATACCTTTGTATTTTCCATGCTGACCCTAATTATAGGCATAAATACGTGGTTAATTTTTGTCTGGCATTTTTGTACATAGTGAAAGCTCTTTGCACTGTTGAGTTCACTGCGTCTGAGAAAAAGAAGAAACATTATAATACTGGCTTGAATGTGCAGTTGGTCCCACGGAGAGCTGCCAAATCTCTTATAAATTGCAGTTGGAAAGGAAATCTGTGTGTAAAAAGTATTTGCTTCAGAACAGCTGGATTTGTACAGCTGATCTTTGGGAGGTAGAAGGTGGATATAAACCAGCAATTCTGATGGCTGTAGGTTTCCCAAGGGGGTTATTTTGCTTGCAAATTAGCCTTTCTCTGACAGCAGTTTCTTCTCTGGAGCTTGATTTTGAGGCAGACCATACTAAGATTGTGTGCTATGAATGTTGATGGAATGTTGCGATTTAAGTAGAGCATCCTGGAGCATTTATTTACTGTAAGTGTCCTAGAGGCAACAAATCCTTAAAGTTGCTTTGGTGTGAGAAGTTACTTGTTGAACTGTCCTTGTAACAGCTGGTGCTGGCCTATGGAGGGGAACCACAGATTCCCCCTCCTGGGGTGAGTAGCCAGGTGGAACCATGGGGCTGGGGACAGCTCTTAGACAAGAGGATGGGGAGCATCACGGCTGTGTGCTGCCTGCCTTGCTCCCAACAGGCCGCCGTCAGTGTATGTTTTTATTCACCTGGGGTGGTTTTTCATTTCCAAGGACCATCTGAGTAATTTCACACAGTTACTTTTTCTTCTGCTACAGAACTCTGAGCTCTTCAGCCTGGAGAAGAGAAGTCTCTGGGGGGGCCATATAGTGGCCTTCAGTACCTGAAGGGAGCCTGCAGGAAAGCTGGGGAGGGACTTTTTATAAAAAAAAAAAGGCATGTAGCGATGGAATGAGAGGAAATTGCTTTAAACTGGAAGAGGGTAGATTTAGATTAGATAATAAGAAGAAATCCTTTACTGTGACAGTGGTGAGACACTGGAACAGGTTGTTGATGTCCCCTCCCTCAAGGTCAGGCTGGATGGGGCTTTGAGCAACCTGGTCTAGAGGGAGGTGTTCCTGCCTATAGCAAGGGGGCTGGAACTAGATGTTCTTAAAGGCCCCTTCCAACCCAAACATTTCTGTGATTTTATGAGCTATGTATTATGGCTACCCATGAGGTCTCCTGCTCCTTCCCTGACTCTAGTTTTATGCTACTGTGACAGACATACTTAACCTTGGTACTGGGAGAAGTCTTTGTGTTTAGCAGAGAGGAGGAAATGGTTGAGGAACAGGTTAAAGCAGATGTTCTTGCATACCTCTCTCATAACCACCTTTTGTCATCACCGCATGCAGGTGAAAGCAGTAGAATTTAGCAGGCCAGTGACTTCCTCCATTTCTGGTTTTGTGGAGACACTTCTGAAAGTATATATTCTGTTGACTTCATTTTGCTTCTTCTGCAATCAAGTAGTAAATTACTGGTCTCTGTAATGTGTGCTAAACCAGAATTTCTGCATCACTTTTAATGCAGCTGTGTTTTAATTTTTTAGTGATTTAACAGAAATAAAGTCTCAGTTACAAGAAGGTTTTAAAAAAACATCAAGTTCTTAAGACCAGGCTGGACGGAGTCATGATTATTCTGGTCTGGTCTCATAGTTGATGCATTCTTTTAATTATAAGGTTGGACTAGATGAATTTGTGAGGTCCCTTTCAACCTAGGTCATCCCATGATCCTATGTTAAAAGTCATAAGTACAAGTATGGACTTGTTATGTTCAAATTGTATCCTCAAGTCTTGTGCTCTCCTTATTGTCTGTGGATATATAAGAAATGGTTCAGGTTTTGCCCCAGAATATATATATTGAATCTACGTAAGAAATTGAAATTAATCTTGAAAAGTATTTCTCTCCATGAAATGCTCTAGTTATTCTTGTTGAGTGTAATCATAACCTTGTTGGGCATATGTTCATTCCTTAATATTAGCTTTAAGGAATCAGTGATGTGGATATTGTCCAACTACTGATTGAGAGGTCTGGATGCTGGTACAGATCCAGAATAACATCAAAAGAATAGGTTGTGCCCTGCTGTGCTCTTTTTGTATCCTGGATGTTTTCATTAAGTGAAAGCCCAAGCTGTGGTATTTTATTGATTTTTACAGTTTTGTCTTTTAGGAAGAAGCATTTTATTATTTTTATTAAACAAAATTACAGAAGGAAATAATACAGTTTTGTCTTGTGAGCTTTTAAAGGACAATAAAATCTTTTAAAAAGTGTTTAAGTCGTTAAGAATACTAAGCTCATATTTTTGTCATTAGTATGGATATGTATAAGGATATAGAGACTGTTTTGATCTCTTTTTATAACTCAATTGAAATATAAAACCAGCATAAAACTTTTAACATGCAGGCATGCATTGTTCAGAAGCTAACTCAGAAAGGAAAACATATAGAAACTCTGGCAATTAACATTTTCGTACACCTGAATTATAATTGCCATGGTGAAGGAGCGTTATTGTCTCAGTTGGCTGTAATTGCCTTCTGAAATATCTGAAATATGAAATCAAAATAGCCATTTCATAACTGCATTTCACAATTCCAGTGAATGGTGATAGTGTAAGTTGAACAAATTTTTATTTTTGTGAGCTACGTGGCCCATGTTCATATTTTGACTCAAACCTAAATTTTTTTAGTGGATGTAAAACATGCCCTTTGTATCCCAAAGTCCCGTTTCCAGGACTGAATTGTTCTACATCTAAAATTCAGAGTGTATAGAAAAAGTGTTAATTACAATATAGCAACAATCACATATTTGGGGAATTGTTTGGCAGTGTATGTCCTACAGCGTTTCTGTTTTTAACATCTGTTAGGCATTGTAGAATAATGAACCCTTGTGCTATGGACTTTTATCTCCCCAATTCTCATTGTGATAAATGTAGCCTCTAAGTATACTTGAATATGTTTAGTACCAAATCTCTGGTTATAGTTTTTAAGAATTCAGCATGGGTATTCTTGACAGAGAGAGAGGAAAAAAAAAAATTCCCATTTGTGATGTTGTTCTTCTGTTAGATGTCCTAACAGGAAGCGCTAGGGAAGTTTCTTCATTTTACTCGAGTATTTTTTAAAATCTAATAAAAGAGTTTGTGCAGGTACACACATTTTCTGTGTTAAAGGCTAGTGCTTAAAAACCTTTTGGGCATTCAGTGCCCATGTACCTTCCCTGCTTCCAGAAACAGCAAGGTATTGGGCTGTGGCTGGGCTCCATCTGCTGTAACTACCGGTGCTCCGTGGCTTAACCAGAGCTACTACGGGGACATAACTTCTTATATGCAGCTTGTGGCAGAGATAAAAAGCAGAGGAGTCTTGATGAAAACTTAGGGTGAATAATAAAAAACTGTATGTGTATAATTTGAACTTAGCAGAAGTAGAATAAGAAATGTATTTTGATCAGTAACATTGACCAGCAGGTAGCCTAGATACATAGCAGAAGCAGTTCCTCCAGATGACTATGTATGGAACTTCAGCAGAAGTACTACTTATTTTTTCAATGAACTAGTCTGGTTACTAGAAGTGTTCATTTTCCTTTGAAGTGACTTAAAAGAAATGAATTTTAAATCAGGAATGTTTCAATATTTTGAAGACTTTGGATAAATATATTCTAATCCTTTCCTTTTGTCCTTATGTATTTCCAGTTAAGATAATCAGCAGAGATTTATGTTAAGAAGCATCCAGTTCCTGTATGTGCAGTTACAACTGGTTTGGAAAAATGAACCTTGTTTTGACTGGATTTTTTTTTTTTTCTTGCCAACCAGCTGATTCCTTTTATTTTTAGGAGTGGGAAGGAAAGAGAAAGGGTATTTAAAGTGTGGCTGAGGATACTTCAGAAAAACCAAATAAACAAAACAGTGAAAAGGATGATTAAGTGTAACTTAGATAATGACATTAATGTCAAAAGCACAGCTTTTCTCCCATATTTCTCATTAGGACAGCAAGTATTTCTCACTTAGAACACTTACTCTGTTTTCTGCAGAAAACTGTTCTCTGCAAGGCATGGCATATTTCTTCTCTCCTCCCACCCACTGCTAAGTAGTGCATGTATGTGGAGCTGCATTCCTTGGACTCATCCAGAAGATTTTGTTTGAATTATCTGAATCTGGTTTGTTGTGGTTTTGCTGACAGTGGCTGGGATCCTTCAAGCTGATTTGGCGTTCTGCAGTAGTGACTGTGTTGAGGAGTCAGAATTTTCCCAAAGCCTTTCCAGATAAACAGAAGGCTGGGGACACTGAATGTCTCACCATTTCTTTGAAAAGTGAGTGGTATATGTACTCCAGCTCCTTGGCTACAGTGCAGAACAGACTTAAACTCAAGAAAATAACAGCCTAATGAGTAAGGAGAGGTGGAGATTTCTAATGTCATATGCTTTTTTATATTCTTTCTTACTTTCAGGCATGAGCAACAGCTAGGGCATGTTCTGCAGAGCTGGAGACAGGAAGGTCTTGTTTAGATCCTGGCTTAGAGAACTGAATAGTTGGGTAAATGGTTCATTTCCCAGTAGTTTTAATTAAAACCTGAGTACTTCAGTGTCTTGATAACAGTTGCTCTTGACAGATACCTTACCCAAGATGTAGAAAGGAGGAATATTCACAACTCAGCTGAGAATCTTTCTTTACCATCAATCAGAAAATACTTTCCCGAGGTTTACCAACTAAGCAAGTAGCTCTAACTCAAAAGCAGGCTGCCTTTTTATTATTTTTTTTTATTATTATTATATATTTGTGTTTTTTTTTTTAATTGAAACACCTCATTAGGTTGAAAGGAGTTCTTGGAAATCTCACATTAGGGATGTTCACATAATTCATTGTAGAGTACAATTTCTGATTCAATTTAGAGTGTTTTTGGCAGCTAGTAGCTCTGGTAGGAAAGAACAGGAAACAACGTGCTGAATGCAAGCGCAGGGAGCCACTGTGAGATGATTCCGCTCTGTGCAGACCAGCAGTGTTATCTGTGAGACTGAGAAGGAGCAAAACTGGGTTTTGGAACAGGATGATCTTTGTATGTGGAGCTGAAGAAACAAGATCCTGGTGGCACAGCTGTGCTCCAAGCATTTAAACTGTGGGCACATTGTATGCTGAGGGAAAGGCAAAGTTAGCAGCCTTTCAGAATTTTAATCACGGTGTGGGAACGCATCTCTTGAAGGCCTGACCTCAGATTTGTTTATTGATACATTTCTGGTTCTGTTGGAGCATTCTGGTGTGAGGTAGAGGTACTAATTCACCGAAGATAGGATTTGTGTGTGTAGTCTGCCTGGTTATTTTTCAAATGGGAAATTCATATTGCAAATAGAATTCCTATTGAGTTATGCAGTGTTAATTTAATGTGAGACTTTTAGTAGTCATGCATTCATGCCTAACTTTGGCTTCTGGCTCTGGGTGTTCCTTCACACTTCTGGAGATGTCTGAGTCTTTTCCCTCTCATATGCTGAAGCATGACTCAAAATTTTACAAACAGTGCTCTTTTAAATGATGAAATGATATGTTTTATAGATCACTTTGAGAAATGGTTTTGAAACTGTGGTGTTTAGATGTTGGCAGAACTAAAAAAGAATTCATGTTTTTCTTAATTTCAAATATCATGAGTACTTCTAATGTGAACAAGATTTTTTTCGAATAACATTATTGTTCAGATTTCAAAGTATAGGAATTGTTTTTGTAAATGGAATGTCTTGATTATGGTGGAGATTCCAGGCAATGACAGATGTTAGTTTTGCTTGAGAACGATACTGATTTTTGAAGCTGTTGACTCTTTTTTTTGGAAAAAGAAAAAGAAAAAAAAAAACTTTTCTTTTTTTTCCCCCAAGCTCTGAAGCAACTCACATAGGTTTTTAAAAATGAAAATTCTGCAGGTTACTAGCTTCCCTTTCTTGTTCTGCTTCCTTTCCTCAGCATGGAGCAAAATTTAGTATGAACTTAAGAGGATTAGATTGGAATCCTGTTTATCCTTGTTTTAGTATATTGCTTCTATTACCATGCAGATGTTTGAGAGAAATGCAGTCAATTCAACTCCAGTTGTCACCTTAAACATAAAAGATGAATGTTGCCATTCTTACGTGCAAGGCTCTTAGCACCCACAGATGGCGTGGCACTTCCATGGGGAGGTTCACACCATGGCAAATGGTGGTTTTCAGACACTGATGATTGCAGCTGGTACCTGTGGGAATCTGATGTTGTAGCAGGCAGATTTGTTGACTGTCAGTGGCAGAAACTGATAAGCTGTTTCTTCTCTTCTGGGGTGAGCAGACAAAACATCAATGCCTTAAATTGTTTTTGCTGGTCTCATGTTGTCTACCAGTGAGTCCCAAGAGTAGCTGCAGGAAGTTGATCCTATTCCGTCACTGTCATAGTAAATAGGGGTGTGATGCTCCACATACATGCATAGTACGTACTACATAATCTACTGAGAATATTGAGTGCTCTTCTAGAAACTGTTGGGCATTTTACTTTCTTTGTTTATTCTTTGGTGGGTAGTCTCTAACAAAATGCTGTCTTGAAAGTGAGAGGACTATTTTAACTGAAACTTATACAAATCTTCCTGAAATATATGTTGAGATTTAAGTAACTGAGTCTTAAACTGCTGGGGTGGGGATCTGACAGGGCTTCATCAGTTATAGTTGATATTTCCCTTTAAAATGTATGATTTTTGATGCTATCAGATGGCATCAGTCAGTATTTAGTGTTTTTCTTACTAAATCTAATCAAAGTTTGTCATTCCATCAAGAAAAATTCTAGAAACATGAAAGCAGAGGATGGAGGTGGGGACAACTCGGTGCCCCTGTGAGAAGTGTGCCTTGCAATCAGAGCTGTTCTGTGCCCAGGCCTTGTTTTTGCTTAAGGGTATTTTCCACGTAAATATTCTGCCTGCTGAATTAAATTTACCTGACTGGTTCATTATTGCTGGAGATGGGTTCCTACAAAAAATGCCTTATGTGAGAAATCTCAGAACAGGCTCTTTATGTAAACCAGTAGAGCTAAAGGAGATTAAGGCACTGGAATACAGAAAAGCTGATGGAGCTAAAGGACAAAGAAAGCTTTGTAGAGGAGCCTGAAGTAAGCCATAGAAAGTTATTGATAGTCTTCTTGTTTGGGCTCAATATTAACTATGTTGATGCAGGTCACTACCTTAGCTGGAAATTGATACTTATAGTACATTTTAGGGTATTTTAGGCTAATCTAAGACAAATGCTAAATAATGATCCCTGTGAGTGCAGGTTTTGTGATGCAGAAGTTGTATCTCTTCTGCTTGTTCTTTAGGAAATTAGAGGTCCAAGGTTTGTCTTGGACCACAGGAAAGCTGCAGCTATTGTTTCAGTATGTACATTGAGATGTTTTATAATCTACTCTTTACAAATGTCTCCACTCCAGAGTTTCTCTACAATTGTATATATTGGTGACAGCTGTGTACCCTTGATCCAAGCTGCTTAACCAAGTAACCTATGAAATATGAATTTGATAGAAGTTCATGTTCATTCTCCCCGCACAACCACCATAATATACGTTTAAAATTTGTGTTCTGAGAGAGAAGGCCAAAGGAAAACTTGAAAATAATGATGTTTGAGGTGAATACAAAGGAAGAACTTTTTGCAATAGCAAACTGCAAGTGCTGTGGTTCCCACAGCATTTCAAATATCTTACTGCATTTTATTGCTGTTATAAGGTCATCTTATGTGGAGTTAAAAAAAAAAATAAAAAATTTGTTTATAGAAATTTTGCTGAGTTTTCATCAGGAGCTTTCTTACAAATGGAAAGCACTGTTTAAAGCTATATGGATAGCTTTGTTATTTTTTTCTAAAAGTTAGTTAAAATTTGTGGATTTAACTAAAGTAAGAATGGCTCGACGTTCTTCAGCCTGTTTGATGTGTGTGGGAACTGTTGGGGAGCAGAGGAAAAGGATTGTTTCATTTATTATTTTTCTTACTCAACAACTAGAAACCAGAATCCCTTTCAGATGTTCTACACTTTCATGAAGAATAAACTAGCCTTAGTGGAAGTCTCACTGTAGGTGGCAAACTATAAAAATAACTCAAACACTTTTCTTGGGAAAAAAAGATTTTTCTTTTTCCCCTCCACCCCCTCAGGAATTCAGTGTAATTTGAAATACATCTTGGGTCAGAAGAAAAACGTTAGGGTGTCAGAATTGATGGCTTCAGTGCAGGAAGCCATGAAGGAGGTATTAATTCAAAGTTTAAGATGGTTTTCCTTTAGAAATGCAAACAAAGTAAAATTTCAGTCTTAATTGGAGACTGCCCACAGCTCCTTAATATTGCAATCAGGTTAACATATGTGTATCCAGCTTGTGTAAAGTGCTGATGGCAAGCCTTCTTTGGCTTTGTATCCCTAGATGCTCTCAGCCCCACATAAAATTCCTACCTATTCTGGCATTACGTGCAGTTGTCTGTGTGATTATAATAAGCCTTGCTGCTTTATTTTCTTCTTTCCCTAAACACGCTTCTGCATTTTGCAGTACTGTTTATTGAGTCTCTTTTTAAGGCTCTTATTTTTCCTGTCAGTACGATGAAAGCATTTCATTACTGTTTTTACAGAAATTTAATCCTCGCTTTGGCCTCATAGCTGTTCATCTATCTGGCGGTTTTAGGTTTTTGCATGCCCCCAAAAATTAGATGATGAGCTGTTCTGGAGAAGATACCAAACATCTTTGTTACATTTGTAAAGTGCTTCATTAAAAGAATAAGAAAAGAATATTAATGGGCAAATGCTTGTGTGATATGCTAAGTGAGGAATTAGGTTAGGGGGGGAAAAAACAACCAAACCAAAAACCTGCAGTTTCAGTTTACTGAATAGGATGACAAGATGATGAACTAGAAATGTCTTGCAAAAGAAGAGCTTAGTACTGAACAGATCTGAAATGTGCTTTAATCCATGACAAGATTTTAAATAAACTGACCAAAAAGTGTGTCATTTTCTGGTATATGAATTTATGTGGAGGGTTTTCTTTCCACACAAACTAGGCTGAAAAAAAGATGAAGGTAGTGGTAATTTGTTGTTTGGTACAGGCTTTGTCAAGGAAAATGGAAATTACATAGCAAGTACCCCATGCTTTATTTGACCAGAAAATGTCTGTCTTTTTGGGGCTTCTCGTTGCTTTAGCTAAAGAATTAAAATCCTAACAATGCCCTGTAAAATAAAAAGAGGTGTTAAAGGTGGTTTTTGTTTGTTCCCATTGCTTTAAAGCTTTACCGAGGTGCCAGACTATAGCTTTTTTGAAGGCTGGGGGGGAAATATCTGCTTTGCTGTGTTTTAAGATTATCTTGAGCCTCAGTTAGGGTAGTTACGGTAGAGTGTAATCTGCTGCATCTGGCTATTCCCACATGTGAATTTAAAGACTGGAACTGAGCTCAGTGAGTCAGAGGAGAGCATCCTAGAAGAGAGGAGCTGTTCTGAAGGCAGGGCAGTGGGCTACAGCAGGCTGCAAAGACAATAGCAGCCTCCTCAGCCTGCTGGCATCACCTGCAACGTTATCTATGTGATCGCCTCCTTCAGAAGCTGCAGCACATCCCTGGGGTGCGAGCAAGTAGGTGTTTGTAAGCTGGGCTATCGGAGCAGCTGACTTCTCGCCATGCCAAACAGGATTCAACAGACTGACACTTTGGGATCACTTCATTCACTAAATCCTACCTGCTGCAGCAACGGGCAGCCGAGTGGCTGTAAATACTGGATCCTGGATTTAGGTATAAACTTGTACAACAGGGATAAAGGGCTGGGGGGTGAGGGTTTGCTGCTTCTCCGGGGGATGTTTTCTTTTCTCCTTCTCTCTCTGCCTCTGTTCTCCCCTCCCTCTTGACCCCATACAATAAGTGCTGAGCCTAACAGAAAGAACCTGGATGGGAAAGGCAGCAGCTATGGAGTGGGTCTGCTGTGTGAACTGCCGCAATGCTGTACAGTAAGCTCTTTCAGCAAAAGAATGCATGTACTACTTTATTATTTATAGTTGAACTGTGGAAATGAGAAATGGTTAACTCTTGCTCTGAGAGGTATTACTACTGGTAGTAATTTGTTTTAAAAGCTTAAAAATTTCCTTAGAATTTCACTACTAAATTGAAAATTCATGATGTTTAATATCTGCCAGTTATTTCTACTACATTATTGTTGAGAATGAATGTTTTGGGGAATAGAGCTTGAAAGGAAAGGGTGGTTGGGAAATTCAGTGGTCTGCATGCAAATTCTTTAGCGGCATCATTGCTACTAAAATGAATATTGTATAGAAAAGCAATGTTGTTTCTGTCTTCTCTGCAGAAGCTCAGGTGAGATTAGGGATGCACATGTTAAACTCATTTGTTGCTAGGTCTGCTTCTTCTCCTTCATTGTGTTGTTAGCAAGAAATGGTATTTGTCCTTGTCACTTTGACTATCACTGTGGAACAAGTTTGATTCTCATGCATAACAGCTGAAACGTCTGCAGGACGACATCAGTGTTGAAGCTGTGCACTTGCTGGAATGCATTCTTTCACGTGCAGGTTGTTTGCAGCTACGTTCAAGTCTTTTACGTATCTTGTTGTGTGCTGCGAGCATGTAAGTAAAACAAGCAGCAAAAGACCAGCTACAATATATGTCATTTATTAGTAGTGAAACTACTTTTACAGATGGAGCTAGAGAAGAGGGAAAATGGTGATAAGGTTGCAAACATGAAATTAAGGGTGTAATGGAAAGTAGTGGAAAGTAATCTCATTTATCTGAAAGGACAGGGCTGTGTGTAAGTCTCAGTAGTTCTTCAAAAGACAACCGGGCTTCAGGGTACAAGCTGAAGGGACTTAAGGTTAGCAGACAATAGAGATAACTGCTCTGCAGTCTCCAGAGCTGTATAATCACTTTCTAAAACAGCGATTATTCTGATTTTCAAATGTAAACATGTACAAAGCATCTTGGAAGTGGGGAATGAAAGGAGTCAATTACAAATAATAACTGATACACAGAGTGCTTTGCAGCAAAATACAGCAGTAGCTTACACAGAGCTGTGTGTGCCTCAGCTGGAAGTCTGTTAATGGCATGGCAAGGGTCTTTTCCCCTTTCCTGTTGTTTTTCATGTTCCTGTCTTCATTTGTTTGCTTCATTTTTGAACTCTAGTTGCTGCAGTAAGCAGTCAGGCTCAGATCTATCTATCTTTTAATTCCAAAGAAATTTTATAAAACATGTGTTGTAAAGTATTGGGTGTAGTCAATCACTGTTGTGCTTTCCATTAAGAACATAGATATGTACAGACTTCTTGGACAAGCACATATGATTTCACAAACATTTTTCATTGTCCTGTTTCCTAAAAACAGATGTCCATGTATACAAGCCATGTTGTAAGCAGTCTCAATAGCCTTTCATAATAGGGGAACAAACTTAATTGCGTGCCACAGTATAACTGTGGTTATGTTACTGCTTGAACTGGAAAGAGTAAAATTAAATCTTCAGTTATTTCTGACCACTGCAAACTTAAAACTGGCCACCTGATTTTAGACTGAATATTCACAGTGTACTCTTGCATGATTTTATTAATAGAAAATTTCACTTTTGCTTAAAGAATCTTTAAGGAATGCAATAATTTGGTTTATTTTTCATCAACATTTTAGAATATTTGTCATCCAACTGATAACTGTGTACTCCTGTGTAATTGAACGATTGAAGTTGTTTTTTTTTTTTCCCTGCTTTTTCCTGAAGTCCAGGGAGGAAATAATGCAATCAGATTGAAGGAGGAAGAAAATAAGGCCTTAAGTAATGAACTGGCAAGAAACTAGTGACATGAAATAAATAAGTATTGTATCTTTGCTTTATCTGACATCAGTTGGAGAAAGCACAATTCTCATGGTAATTCCACCCATTCCTGTAACTCAAAAATGCTCTGCATTTGAGACAACTGTGGATAAGTATCAAAGTTGTTTATGGTTATTTGGCTGAAAACAGAGGGTTTGTCTGGAACTGACTATTAGAAATCATGACATCTTTTTTCAGTTACCTTATGAACTAGGGGAAACAATAGGATGTATGTGTTTCAGTCCCTAAGTGGGTCATGCGAGTCTATATTTCACTTGGGAAATTTGAGAAGCCAATCTCATGGATGAAATCCAGGGAATAAATCTACAGAACCAGAATTTATCCTGAAGTTATTAACCATGTGGGGGCTGGTTTGGAGGACAGAAGGTGGTTACAGGAATAGAGTTCTCACTGGGCTTTGAAGAAGCATATTTGTTAAGTTCACAATAGATGGCTTGAAAGAATCTGTATGAATCAAACTAGTTTTCCTCTTTCATAACATTTTATGGTATATCGAACTTCAGAAATCATTCATCCATAAAACAGGATGCTTTTACTATAGAGTAATTGTTAGCAAACAGTGTCCAAGAGAGGATAAGAGGTCTCTGAGGACTGGACTCTGAGGATGCGGTGGGAGAGTCCAGCATTACTAATAGGTTGGTGTAATTCTTGGCATAGATCCACCTCTGCACTTTGAAAATCTATTCTTTTAAAATACAGATGGAAGCTGTTAAGTATGTGCTGCGTGTGCTTTTCCATCTCCGCCAAGAGAGCGTGCAACAGAAATCCTCCTGAAGCTGAGCTCATGTATCAGCTGTATGGTTCAGTGTGCAGAGGTGCTACTTTTCTGACCTGTATGTCTTTCCTTGGTGTTCTGGAAAATAGTGCTTTTTTTTTGAACTCAGGCTACAGGACTTGCAGGAGGGTTATCTGAAGATGCTGTTTCTTGGTTAGTAAAAACTGAAGTACTTGTCTGATACTGCCAGTGTATATACCTTGTGTTTGTACCTGTGACCCAGTTGCTTTCTTGTCAAAATTAGCAAGCATCCAGGCAGCCAGGACAGAGAGTTGATGTAGCAGAAAGCACTGTACCATTCCCTCACTATCCTCAACACCCACTGCTCCTAAAAGCAACACCTCCTAAAAGTAAATTGAGATGTAGGTGCTTATGCAAGAGGACTGATGTCCTTCCACAAGAACTGAGGTTTGTTGGCCTGAAGTGACTTCCATATTTTCATCTGAACATCACATTCTGATCTGAACTGCTACAGATTTTTGTCCCCTATGGCTTAGATGTATCTCTTTAGTCAAATCTGCCATATTTTGACTCATGTAACTGTCAGGTGGGCTACTTGCTTTGTGAAATGAGCTAAGACTGAGCAGCATTGTGGATCAGATGTGTATATGGAGTTAGCCCCAGGCAGCCTTCTGCCTCTGTTCTGCCTCTGAAATCTGTCCCCTTTACTTAAATATATATTTTCTTTTTGCTCTGGTATCTTGTAACTATTGCATGAAGTTGTAATAATTTAAAATGGGTATGTTATCCCCATCTCATTTTCAAACCAGATACTCAGCTTGTAGTTTTAAAGATGTGAAAGGAAAATGTTTGCAATTCTGAAGGAGATGCTGTTAGGCTTGCCATGAAAACTTGGTATAAAACAAACTGTAACTCCAATTCTGTAATACGAAAAATATGTTGTTTATATCTAAGCATTTTTTGATTTTACGAAGATGACTATATTCCAGCATATCAGTAATGAAGAATATTCAAAATTTTAAGTAGTAAAAAACTTAAAGTTTTAACTATGAAAAGGTGATGGGAAAGCAGAGAAGTCAATGCCAAGAAGACATTGCAAATACAGAAAAAGACAAACCCTGGAAAGTATATAAATACATTTTTGAAAGAAAGGTGGAAGTTAATGCCATACTAGAAAAAATTGCAGCTGTCTCTTCACATCCTTGTCAAATCTGTTCTTTCTGTGAGCATCTGTAAAGAAACATCTGGTATGTATAGTTTCTGTATCATAGTCAGAAGTTGTACTGAGTGTGTAGGCTTACTCTGAGCAAAGTAGAAATGCCTCAGGTCACATTCCAACTTAATTTGTCTCTATTTTAAACAAATTACTTCAGCGTGGCAGCAGTATGAGAATGAGCTATCACCTTGCATAGTCAAAGTTTCCTCTAGGTGCTCATTGCTGGACTAGTAATGAGCAATGTGTTCATAATATCCTTTTGGGTGTGATCATAAGAAGCTGTAACAGTCCACTGAATTTGCCCATCATGGCTTGATCCTACTCTGTCCTTTATTGTAATGAAGATGAGAACAGAGTTTAGGTGGTATACGTATACTCCATCCTACTTTGAAAAGACCGTATCAATAATGTAACAGTCCTTTCCCCGTGAGGATTTGCTTTCTTCACAGAGGACAGGAAAGGATGTTTTTAGACTGCTTCTTTTTTTCTTCTTTCTGTTGCTTTTGAGGATGAGATTGTGCACCTCCGGTCCATTTTCTTGAATAAATGGTTTAAAAAAATACAATTTGTCAGTATGTGATGTGGTAGTTAGAAGAGACCTTCTTAGAGGTTAGCTGTTGCGATGCGTTGTATTAAATGCTGGGGATCTCATTCAAAGAAAATGGGTTTTTTTTTTTCAGTGGAGCAAATAAGGAAAACTAAATTCTTTATCTTGTTTTCGTCAAACAGTGTACATTTCTTCTTAAAATTACACTTGCAGCTGAATCTATAACTGAAAAAGGTGATTTTCATTTAACAGTAAGTATTGTTGTGTAGAGGCTACTGTTGTCACTGATCTCCTCATGTGTCATCATTATCTCCCCCCCCAAAAAAAAAAAAAAAAAAAAAAAAGACTGTGGTTGATTAAAGAAAAGAGTAAAAATTCTGCTTAATTGGGTTTCCAAAGAAGTGGATTTGTTTCTTTTATTTTTCTCTCTTTTTGGTTTCTACACGCAAACCAGTTCTGGATAGTTCTACCATGACCATATTGCATCATTCTCCTCTGTGGCCAGTTAGGTAATATTGGATGGGTGGAGCTGAGGAATGATTCTAGGAATTGAGATTCAGATAGCTCAGAGTTCAAAACATCAGCTTTCTTCTGAGCCATTATTGGAAGTAATTGTGAAGGAAATAAACACAACAGAAAACTTGCGTGGCAAAATGTAACTTTTTTTTCATGCACAGCGTGGGCTTGATCGTGCCAAAGAAAACTCAGCAGTGCATATGTTATTCCTGAAGAGGCTGTAATCAAATTAATGAAAGTGGCAATGATGGATTCTGTTTTTAGTACTCAGTGTACTGCATGGTTCCATATATTTTAATTGCACTTTAAGATAAAATGTCACATCTTCTGTTAATTTATAATTCACTTGCTTAAAAAAAAAAAAAAAAAACATTTATACCAAGGAATTATCTTTTCCCTTTTAACTCGTTCAGCTTCTTTTTAAATCAAGTTTAATAAAGTTGTGGATCAAAATCTTCCCCTTTCCTAATCTCTTAAGATACTTCACCGTGAAAAGGCATCTGTGTAGCAGTTTCCAGATACGACTTCAATAGCTATAAGCTACTCAACCTCGACTGAGAGTCCATTAAAAAAAAATAATAATTTATACATTTCCAGTGTGACAAATCTTTATTAAAATCATGTGTTCTCTTGCTGCTTTACTCAGGTTACATTTCCATCTGTAGATAAAAAGTCTGAAAACAGTTCAGTTTCCAATCACTGTCATCTAAGTCTGTTCTTGATAATGGTGGTATTGAGCAGGGACCGAGCCCGGAGGAAACTGTCTGTCAGCACCTACAGCCATCTCGTTGTGCAGGGCGATAGCAGCAGCCTGGCTGTAGGGACCTGAAATGGCTCATGAATATTCCAAGCAGTCTGTGCATTAAAAAGGTCAAGGTTTTACAATACATAGCAGTGTTAATAAAATTAGTTTATGTCGCTGTTCTAAATGAGTTGGATGAGAAGGGGACATCTTTTATGTATAGTAGTTCTGAGGACAAGTTTTGTCACATTCTCAGCTATTACATTTTCCCTCCCAATTTATTTAATTACCTTCTTAATTTATTATTTGAAGGCCACAGCAGCAAAGCATTTAGAAAGAAAATGACCACAGTTATTGTAATGGCCCCAAAGCTAAATGATATGAGTATATTATTATTATGCTTATGGCAGAGTTCCTAACTTGAGATTGATGTGTTTGCACAGCTGTTGCTAAAGCTGTGGCTCCAAACAATCAGTAGTTGTTCTAATGAACTCTTCTGTTTTGAATCAAGAGGACGGAGGGAAAAAAAAAAAAAAAAAAAGACTATTAAAGTTGGTGTTGGATTAGTATGTGTATTTGGATTAACATGGGACTGCAATAGGTGAAGGGCAAAGGAAACAAGTTGTTTTTTTTTTTAGTACAGTTGTCTCATCACTTGCTTTTTTAAACAAAATTTGATTTAAAAAAATCATTTCTTCTGTATTGCTCTTCTACTTTAATACTGTCACTGTGTATTCCCTCTTAATATTTATGAGCTTCATTGATGACCTTGAAAATATCATTGGCAGTTATGATCGATATCTACATTTTCTCTGTCCATTAACTCTTACCACATATTTTCTCAGTTTTAATAGAGAATAGTTAGAAGTTTTCTCACATTCTTTTTAAAAGACATTTTGAAGAGGAGGGGAATTACATACACCTGCTTTCATTTTTTCCTAGAGGCCATTCATTTGTAAGTATCCGTCAGAGGTTATTCTTGCTCAGTTTTCTTTCAATCTTCAGAACAAAAGAAAAAAAATAAAGATGCTCGCTCTGCAGCTTATTATGCTGCTTTTATATGTAGTTTTTTGTCTTCTGAATTGTGAAGCTCGTTTTTTATTGCCTATGCTAGGCTGGTGGAACTTAATTTCCTCCCTGCATACATATTCAGTTTCAAAATGACATTTGTAGAACTGTTCATCCCTTACTTTCCTGCTTGAGCTTGCTTGCAGTGACATTGTTTTGCTGGAGTAGTGGAGAATGATTTAAAATCTGCATAAAATAAATTCCTTCCATTTGGATGCTTTGCATTGTTGAGCTCTCTACAGGGAAGTGTGGCATGTGTTGCTTTAAGTAATGTCTGAGACTCTGGTTCTTCTTAATGCAATTTCTGCAGTCTTGCTTCTCTCCCACTCCTCCCCCATATCTTTCTCCACTTTTCAGCAGAGCTAAGGACTTCATAATGATTTTTTTTCATTATAGTTGGCTGTTCTGTTATTTATATTGCTATGACCTTTTTCATATCTGTTCATATCTTCCTCTTCAAAACTCTTGTACACAGCATATTAGATAGGAAGTAGCAAAGAAACTTAACTGTATGTCTTGGACTGGCAATTATCTTTATCCATTTCGGGTAACACTACTTTGCAGCAAAAACTGAAGAAGCAGATTGTACTGCAACTCAGTAACAAATGAGTAAAGAGGGATAGCACAGTTGCCCTGATTAAAAAATGGAAACTGCTCATCACAGATCTTGTGTAAACAGTGGCTTCCATTTGTAGTGACATAAAACTCTCCAGTAGGAGCAGAGCCACATCTTTGCCACTAATGTCAGACAGCATGTCTCTTCACAAGAAGGTTGCACGCAGCTCGCATGAGACAAATGGCTTGTCAACAGCCAGAAAAACTTTCTGCCTAGTGTCTTAGGCGCCAGTGCTGCCTACAAGGCCCAAGACCAGAGCGTCTGACATCACTTTTTTCCTTTTGTTGGCTCGGAGATCGCTTCTCTCCACCAGTTAGCTGTTTGATTTTGTCAGAGTTTAGGAGCAGTAGGAAGGAAGCCAGTGCTGCCAGTTCCCACTGCTTCGGGAGCTGTGCTGTGCCCTTGGCCAGCTTCTCATGGTGGTGTCTGAAACTAATAAGCAATGGCAGGAGTAGGGGGCAGGCTGGAGGTGAGGGCTTCGTGCAGCTTCTCCGGGCCAGGCTAAGTTGTAGGCTGTGGCCCTAGCAGTCACCACTCCTGTGGCATCTGTTCTGCTGGACGAGGGAGTGAATGGGCTGTGCCTTCATCTCATCTTCCAATTCAGTCATCTCACAGTTAGCTGGAGATTGCTCCTGAGACCTTTCACAGCTATTTAATGAAAGAAGGGTGGCTACCTTAGTATTTTTGATTACTTGGTTTATGTCAGCCCCCGTGAAGGAGTTAAGTGTCTGTGTGTAACTATTAAATGTACCAGTGAAAATCTTATCCATTCTGGCTCTGCAGAGGAAGTGTGTTAAGTGTTCCTGCATGGTGATGTAAAATGATGTCATCTTCAGGAGGCACAAATGAGGTGCAAGAACCAGAGAACCAACTGATGATGGCCCAAAATGGCCCAGAGAAACTCACTGAAGATTATGCTTAAAAAAAAAAAAACACAAAAAAACATAACTTTGGAAATTAGAGCATGGGCTTCTGTTCATCAGCTCTTACATAAAAGTGCGCAAGCCCTGTGCAATTTTAATGAGTAGAAATATATGCCAGGGAGTTAATTATACTGAAATGATCAGGTCACTTTGACCTGTAGAGATACAATAGGGAGTGACTTGCTTTTTGCATATAACAGACTTTATTGGACTGGCAAAGAATTGAGAACTTGACCAACAAACACAGATGTACTGACCAACATGTACTACCAGCCACATGGATGTAGCTGTCTTTAAATTTGAGCAAACAGGTGGCCGAAAGAATAGAGTTTAGATCAAGACATTGTATGTAGCTTTTATTAACAGGGCAGCTTTGATGAATCTGTTAAATGCTTATGGGTTTCACAAACGGTGAAAATGAAGTCCAGTAGTGTAATTTCTAATGCTTGCTACTTGTAACAAAAAAGGTAGTTATTTCCCAAAATACAAGAGGATAACAGCTTATTGCAAAGTTTCAAATGCTTCACAAAGTCTACTCTCCCCTTCTGTAGTGCTGCCTTGCAGGAATATATAAGATAGAGGTTCAGAGGTGGTTGGTTTTTTTTTTTTGTTTGTTTGTTTTTTGGGTTTTTTTTTTTATCCCTGAGGTCTGAATTCCAGGGAGCACAAACAGAACTACTACTGTTCACTTGAGAAAATTTTTTTCTGGCACAATATAGTGCCTTCTTCCTGCTTAAAAAAAAAAAAAAAAAGTGTGGATGCAAAACAATCCAGCAGTTGTAAGAGAAGGAGGAGGATTTTGTACAGCACAAATTTTGTTGGTGTTTAGCTCACAGCCAGCAGTGATGCATTTTCAGTTCTCTCTATGTGCAATCTCTAATGAATGTGATATTGTTAACAAGTTTAAAAATTTAAAACCTTGATTTTCTGAGTGGAGTAGGAAGGTAGGAGAGGATATTTTGGAAAAAAAAAAAAGAAAAAGAATATCAAATGTATAATAATATAAAATCATATTAAACCTTTCAGGCATATGCCACCAATTTTCTAGCTCAAATGCGCAATATATTCCTTTTGCACTTACTCAGAGATTTTCTTCATTCTTTCCTCAAGTGATATTGCACTTGGATGTCTTGGATGTCTCTTGAAAGACTTTTCTTGATTTCAGGTTTGGAAGTTATTAAGATGTAACAAAGACTGTCTCAGGGGAGGTTGTTTTGTTTTTTTGGTTTTTGTGTGTGTGTGTGTGTGTGCGTGTGTGTTTAATTGCAGATATGCTTTGTGGACAGCTGAGGATCTTATTTAAAAAGAATCTGGCTTATGGTTGCAATCTATGTGATATTAGCACAGCTAGCCTTTGATAACTTTGAAGATTTATTTACTGAATACATTTAAATTCAACTGGTCAGGGCAGATATACCAAGGTATTGAGCTATCTTCATCTAACCACACATGGTAAAAATTTTACAAAGTAAATTATGCACTATGCTGAGACATGTTGAGACATGAAATAATGGCAGAAAGGGTTAAGTAAATGGGGTTAAAGTAAATGCAGAGCAGGGTTGAATAATGGGCATGTTTGTACTATTCCAAATACAAATGGTACTGAAGAATTTCCTTTTATGTATTTAAATAGTGGTTTTCTGCTTTTTATTCACAATTTTTAAATAAACTAGTTTCATTTTTAAAAACATTGAAAATTATTGAAAATTATCTCTGTTCTCTAAGTCAAGTTAGTGCTTCCCAAAGAGCATGGGGGAAATTCTGTGTTTGCAAGCCTAATTAAGTTAAAGCTATGTCGTCTTCAAATGGTAACTGCTTTTATGGTGACTTGTTAAAGCTGAAATGTATCTAATGTCTTTTGATGTATATGGCAGCACTCATTTTCAAAAAGGAAAAAAAAAAAAAAAAACAACAACAAAAAAAAAAAACAAGCTTTAAGGGGTAGTGTGAAGAGGATATGCATTAGGAGAGAATGAAAATTCCTGACAAGTAGAGGAATGGTCTTGTACATGGCTGACCTGACTGCCTCTTAGTTTAGTGGTTCCCAGGCAGAAACTGTGTGTGTGTGTCCATGAGTAAAATAAGTCTTTTTTGTTTTCCTAAGCTCATCTCATCTAATAACAAAAGGTAATCGTTTACCAGGCTGCAGTTTTATGAAGCAAAAGCTGACTGAGACGGGACATTATTGCTTGTCAGTAGATATGGGCTTGGGATATCACTGAACCATAGCTGCTTTCAATTGGTATCTAAAACTGCCCTTTTGAACTGATGAGCAGCTCCCATTTCCATGTATTTGTAATGTACACGCTTCAAACCTTACAGTGGAGCTGGCTAGTTACCATATGTGATAGCCTTGTTTTGTGGGCTCCCTGGTCCGTAAGGCCACGGGGGCAGGCAGGTTTGGAGTGGCGATGTGACACTCCACTCAGGGCCACTAAGATTGCTCTGCTTCATTGTTTTATTTATTTATTTATTTATTTATTACTCCTTGACCCATTCCAATAGTTCAGAGAAGGTGAATTGTTTGCACTTAGATTGTTTCAGCATTTTGGTTTTTGATGGTGCAGAGCAAGCCATCAGGGAGACTCAGTTTGATTCCCTAGATGAGGAAGTCAGGATTTTGTAGCCCCTTGCTCTCATAGTAAAAACTTAAGCTCTAAAAATGGCAATATGGAAATAGTTAATATGAAGCAGAGTCTTTCAAGTCATCAACTAGCTCAATATAGCTGATTTATTTAAAAAAAAAAAAACAACACTTTATTAATCGCAGATGTGCCTGTTTCTTGTGTTAAGAAAGCCGGGACTAGAATGAGAATTCCCATTTCCCTTAAAGTTTCAATAATTTGTCTGTTCTATGGAGGTAACTTTATCACTGATTTGAAGGGGGTAAGAACTCACACTCCCTGCCCTTTTACTTAAAAATAAATTTATGGACTCTCAGTGAACTCTCTGACCTTACCAACAGGGCAACATATGTGATTTCACTTTGAGAGAAACTGAAGTTAAATGCCCTCTTTTCAAAGTTTGGCTAAACTTTATAAAACAAAGCCCATCCCTTAGGTTTTTTTAGGCTGTAGTTTGTTTTTGGTTTTGTTTTTAAATAATTATCAAGCTGTCTTTACCTGAGCAAACGGCCTTAAGTTTGATAGTCTATTGCTGGATTGGTGTTGCTATGTGTGATTGTTTTCTGTGTCTTGTGGTGGTTTTTTTCTCTCTCAAGATGGCCATCTGTTTCATTTATCTGTTTCTAGAAGGGAATTTGACACTAACTAGAAAATTTACTGTACTTGAAACACAGTTGGGGTTAGCATACCCCAAATTTATTCCATCTGTTTTGTTTTTAAAAGTCCATGTTGTTCTTGGTTTAATTTTGAATACTCCTTTTTCCTCTTAGCATGTTTTAGTGATAAAATATTCTTGAGCAACCCTAGAAAAACAATTTGTTATGTAGTCATAAAGGAAGCAAAGCCAATTTTAGTGTAAACATTCCCAAGCATAGTTATCAATCAAAGAGTGTATCCCTGATTATATAGATTGATAGTGATGGACCAGGGAGAAATAAGACACACCCGAGTAGCTGTTCTCATAGTGAAGGCTGAAGATTTTCTTTCAGGGATCTTGAAAACCTCATGTAGAGTATACTGATACTTCCTAACATTTGGATCTAAAAACATATCTTCCTAAATGGATGAACTTGAACAAGTATTTCTTTGTGTCGTTTTTGTGTTTTCTTTTTTTTAATTAATGACTGTGTCCTAGTAGCCCTCAGCTAGAAATACCATTCAACTGAGGAAACACATAGGAGTCAGAGTCCAGACTCCTGTGAGCTGGGTTGAGATGAGAAAATGGATGTCAAGAGGTCTCCCAGGAAAAATTCTGCTGTGTTTTATTTTTATTGAGTATTAACGTTTATCTGTGGGACTGCAGGGATGATTTTTGCAGATTTAAGGTGTGGGGAAAATCGGATCTGGTCTCTGAAGAGACTGATGAGTTGACATTCCATTTGGGTTAACACAGGTGATGCTAAGGTTTTTTGTTGTTTTTTTTTCCCCAACACTTTTTAGATATAATTTGATATTTAAGCTGATGCTTTTATGGCAAAGCAGTATTTTTATTCATATTAAGCCTTTTCTTTTCCCTCAGCGCTTTCCTGTTTTAAAGAGTAAAGTGGAACAATGCTATCATTTTGGTGTACAACTTATACTTTGTCCACTTTTATGATTCCCTGAAGCCCTAATAATGCTTTAGTAAGTACTCCATATAAAACTTTGCAGAAGAGAAGATGAGAAACAGTTACATGCTGCACGCCAAACGAAAACTAATGCTGTGTGGGAGGATATGGCTAAAGTATGTGCTGTGAAACATGTCTGGCTAGCATTGTTTTGTCTCTTAGATCCTCTCCACTTGAGTGGGGTGTATGCATTTCTTCCCACTCCTCCTGCCCACTAACTGTTGGCTGACTTAAGAGCAGGAGTGGTACAGCAAAAGTGCAAACAGACAAATATACCACTTTCCCTCAGTTTTAGGGGCTCTGTATTGTACTGTTTGGTTTTGCAAGAAACTGAGTAGTTGGTAAGTGTTGACTGTCAAAAGGATGTGGAAAAATTTGAGGAGGAAACACAGCTTTTTAGAAGAAGGTTTAATTAACTGCAGGCATGTTAGATGCTTAGAGATAGACATGTTTATGTAAAAAATAAATCTTCCACTATTAGTTACTGCACTGTCATGTTGCCTTTTTCTTAGCAGGGAGTAATTGTAAAGGAAGGAAATGCAAACTGATTCAAAAACACAGAACAGTTGGTGCATGATTAACTTCCATGTTAAGGCCTAATTCACCTTTTTTTGTTTCGATACATAAATGAATGAGCTCTTTTTGAGGATAGAACTTGTATGGACCATTTGACAGCCTTGAAAACTCTCTACAAGTGAAAGAAAAAAAGAACTGGTTGTAACATCTTCAAGTTTGAATCTTAAAAGAAACATTTAGTTTATGCTTTCAGAAACTTGTTTACAAGAACACTGCTGTTCTCTGCTATTCTGCTTTCCATTAGCAGAGTGGCAAAAGGTTACTGAAATACTGATCAGCTGCAATTTGCTATGATTCCTGAAATGAGGAGTCTGATAAAAGTTAAAAGACACATGATACAGTGATGGTAAAGTTACATTTGGTGAAAGAGCAGTCAAACTAACTTCTTACAGAGGTTTACTAGGGGATTGTTTGGATTCCTGTGGAGAGCTTGCAGATGGTTGGGAGTTTTGTTTGGAATTTTTTTAATAAGCAGACCACTTTATTTAAAAAAGGAAAAATCTGTCATGCTGATGGCCAGTCGGCCTGCTTTTCAAACATATGTGCTGAGGACCCTTAAGCAGTAATTCACAGACCTTCAGGGATCTTCAGACTGCAAGTCAAAAACTGTTATAGGTAATTAATTTCTTCCTTATGTTTCCTGCTTCACTAAAAAAAAAAAAAAAAAAAAAAAAAAAAAAACCAACAAGCGTGTGGTCATTCTGTAGTGCTGATATCTCAAGATTTAGGGACAAAACTGACTAGCAGAACTCTGCATCTGCTTTTTGGTAGTAGCGTTACTTGAGACCTTGAAACCAAACTGATGGTTTTGTTATCCTTGTGCAGCACACTTACAGCTGTGGCTAGAAGGTAATTCTGCAGATGCATGCTGATTCTGGGTTGGAAGTGTTAGTAGCTAGTTTGATGGACTGAAATTATGCTTTATTTTCTACTTTATGGAAAAACAAAAGTGGTGGCTAATATCAGTCATTGTTCTGGATGTGTTATACAGAATAGCTTAGAGCAGATCTTGGCATCAGAGTTGATATATTTTAGCAGTCACGTGCCTACTGATGGAGGGAGATTTGGTTTTATTGGAACAAAGAAAATGTTTAAATCAGCCTGATAAAAATTTTGAATTCCAGGGAAAGGATTATAATGTTTCTCACTTATTTTTTTTTTCCTCAGCATTTTGCAGTTGTTGAGATAATCTCTGAGACACCATGAACAATAACAGGAAAAGATCTTATTATATTCACATTCTGTGTCTCTTTCAGCATGTCAGTTGTGGCTTTGTAAGCAAGAATTTGCTCTTAAAATTCAGTGGAAACAGAGCAGGCTCACATACTAATGTGTAGGTCCAAGGCATTTGTATTTCCAGTAAAGTGTATTGCTGACACAGTGGCCATATTATCCTACAAAATTCAAATTTCTTCTGGTAAGACTGACAGTATGCTACTTAAGGAAAAGCTGCCAGAAGGGGTGACCTGAACATCAGTGTCAAACTTCAAGAAGGAATGCAAACACTGCATTTAATTCCTAGCAGTAGAAACATTCAACAAAACGTTATTTATGTCATCCTTATATAAACTATCTATCTACAAAAGTGCACACATAGGAAAAAAAACATACTTGACAGCCTAGCTGAGTCTTGTTAATGTGTTGGTGGTAGATAGTAGCCACAGGGCTGATGTTACAAGATGGCGTCTTTAAAAAAGAAAGTATGTTTTTAGGAAAAAGAGAACTGCTGGGGGAAGAAACAGTATGCTGCATGGGAAAAATAAACGTAGCCTTGCAATGACTAACCCAATGGATGCTTATCATAAGTATACTCTACAGTTCAAGTGAGGGGAGCCTTGGTAGGAAAGTAATACTGACCTCATGTGCATCTAGCTATGGATAAGAAATGTATATCCTTTGACTATAGAACTTCAGGTATCGTCATGCTAAGAAAAACTGGTGATCCTGAGATTTGAGTAAGTAGGCTTTTCAACATAGCTATTCTCTACCTTTAAAAAAGCAACCAAAAAAAACTCTGATTACTTACACAAAGTAAACATATGATATTTAAAAGAAAAAACATGATACTTACGATACAGCATAGATATATATAATATAACGTAGGTATTTAATTGTTATCTTGATTTCTTAACTCTTCCCACAGTTTGCAGTGTAGGAGGATAGGAGAAAGTAATTAAACAAATAGTGAATCTACAGCATTTGTAATAAAATTTGGAATTTGTAAAATTTTGCTTTTTTTATGGAGGTCACATTTTTTTGCCTTTCATGTCCTTACTCAAAGCAGTGTGCTTCTGTCCAAACATGCGTCAGCAATGGTATAACAGTTGAGCCAGTCACGGCTACTTAATGAAAGTTTGACTATTGTAGAGAAACTATTTGTGTTTGGGTGGTCTTTTACATATGAAAACAGATAGCTATGGTGTCTTTGAAGGCCAAGTAATTTGTTCAGTTCTTGTATACATGCAATCTGAGTATTTCATGTAGTCCTCAGTTTCTGTAAAACTGCCCCAGTAGAGTGTCTTACGTTGAGCATAGTAAGTTGCAGGTAAGCTTTGGGAGGTTGATGCGGGTTTCCAATAGAGTTTATGTTTCCAGTGGAGTTTCAAGTGACATTAACAGCTGTCTGCTAGTTTTCATACATATAATTTTATGGTAACTGCTATGTTACAATCAGTCTTTGACTGGCAGAAGATAGTAACAGCATTTAGATTTTTCCCAACTCAGACTGGTGGAGGGCTTCCACAAATAGGCCGTTACTAATGATTGCTTGCCTTGTTTCTCACTTACCGGTGTCTAACTTTTAACATGTTCTCCTCACTCTTTTTCAGACTCACTTTCAGTCTCCAGCAATGATGCGAGTCCTCCTGCTTCAGTAACATCACTTCAACCCCATATGATTGGGGCACAGAGCTCCCCAGGTCCCAAGCGCCCTGGCAACACTTTGAGAAAATGGCTTACCAGTCCTGTGAGGCGTCTCAGCAGTGGGAAGGCAGATGGGCACGTCAAAAAACTGGCCCACAAGCACAAGAAGAGTAGAGAGGTTCGCAAAAGCGCTGATGCAGGTTCTCAGAAGGACTCTGATGACAGTGCAGCAACCCCACAAGATGAAACTATTGAAGAGGTACGTGTTCCAGGCAGCTGTCCGCATCTTGCTTCTGTGTATCCGCTGGATCTGCGGAGTGAGACCTGCTTAAAGCTATACATGTGCCTTAGAGTAGTGAATGGCCCTTCAAATCAGTGTAGTTACTGTCACCAAACTAATAAACATGGCAATTTTCATTAAAGGAAAGGAAATAGTGAACCACTGCATATCTTGCCACCATGGACATCTACTGAATGTTTGCCATCCTCTCACATACATGTGCACATCCATCTAAACCAGGAACTCACTTAATAGCAAAACCTGTATCTGGTTGGGCACAGACAGACAAATTCTTTTCTGTAACAAACTTATAGTTCATATGGAAATGAATGACATCTTATTTCTGCCACAGGTGCATTTACTTGCATACTATACAATTATTTCTTTTTACCTGACTCTAATCTGACGAGCAGTTTTTGTATCTATGTTATAGAAAGCAGGCCTCAGATATGCTTGATTAATTATTTTTCTTGCTTCTGGTGTATTTGGCTTCAGACTTGGAACACTGTGAGTTACAGTGAGGGGAAAAACAAAAAACAGAGACCTGGTAGCATGGTGAAGTGGGAATTGTAGCGTGGGAAAGAATAATGGCATCTGTCCTTGAAGATCAGGCTATAGAAAGAGGCTGTTTGATGCAGCTGTAGCATTATTTTGTGAGTATCTACTATTCTGCAGTTCTGTGAATGAGAGATAACCTACAGCTAGGTTTCCTCCTTAAAGTGAGGAAAGGACAATTGTAATCTATGTTTCTTCCTTTAATCAAGCTTAATTTACCCTTTGAACTTAGCTGCACTAAACTTTGGCTAGTTCATGGCTTTTTCTGTAGTTTGAAGACCGTTTTTCATCACAACTATAAAAATCATACAAGCAGGCTGCTTTCACTACTTTAAGGTGGAGCTGTATAAATGAAAAGATGATTGACAAAATATGTTGTAAGGGATTTTTATAGCCTTCAACATCTTGATAGAAAGGTAAGTGCTTCCAGAACAAAGTCCTTGAATTAGTAAGTTAGAAGAATGGGACTTGAACTTTGCAGAACTGAACTTGGAAGGCGTTACTTTGGCGACAACTTCCTGTTGTAAATTTCAAGATGACTATCTGCTTCTCAGTATCTTAATCTGCCTGCTTTTTCCAGACACTGAAAACATAAATCTACGGCATCTGATTTTTTTTCTCCTGTGCGTGTAAGATCATCATTTTCTTCTTAACTGTGTGTGTAGCATCATCTTGACTTGTTGGGAGACAGGTGACTCAATGGAGCAGTCTTAAGACTAGCTTGTGTTTAACAAGCTTCATGCTGCTGAGGAGGTAACAGAGCTTGAATGTCTTAATTTTATTTACAGAGGGGTCGGAACGAGGGGCTGAGCAGTGGCACTCTCTCAAAGTCATCCTCTTCAGGCATGCAGAGCTGTGGAGAGGAAGAAGGTGAAGAGGGAGCGGATGCTGTACCACTTCCTCCTCCCATGGCAATTCAGCAACACAGTCTTCTCCAGCCCGATTCGCAGGATGACAAGGTAGGAAGAGGAAACAGGGAAGGCTTTGCATGTTGACACAACCTCTGCTCGCCCATGTTTTAATTCAGTTTCCTGAAGTCTCTGTATGTAATATGCCTTTATGATAGACAGAAATAATCACTGTGCCATCATTAGAAAGGTTTCCTGGGGAAACCGTGTAAATAAAATTCATTTGTTTTCAACACATAAGAGCAGAATTTTTTCTACTAGACCTTTGTATACAGAAAAGGGAAACTTGGTGTTTTTGTAGGCATACTTAGATCCATTTAATGGATGTCGTGTTTGTGATTAAAAAGCAATTGCTTTATAATCATACCTTTTGAGTACTCAGATTCAATAATTATATGCATATAGTGTTTATCTGGAAAAGTACTAGTTGTACATTAAAAATACTTTTAGATCACAGACTGTTTACCAAGCCCTATTACTTTGAATAGCCTCATATCAGGGGGGAAGAAGGAAAAGTCAACATACATACCTTAGCAGAAAGAGCCGTTGATGTTGACTTTAATGTGCTGTTTGTTGTTTTTTTTTTTATAGCTGTATAGTTTTTTATTACTGATGGTTTTTTTAATGCCTTTACAGGTGTGCAAAAAAGTTAATAGGCAAGTAAGGGTAATAGTACAGGTCAGGGTTATTTTGCTTTTGTTTGTTTGTTAAAAAAAAATGACAAAAAGGATGGGTCATAATTTTCCAACAATAGTTGAAATTTCTGGGTATTGTTAGTAATTGCATTCAGGAGATCTTATGTACATACATTCTCCTTTTCTTAAATGTTGTGATATTCATACATTGGGAGGGTTTATTCTAGTTTTCAACATTGATCAAATGTTTAGAGGACAACTGTCAAACCAGGGCACAAGGTTTTAGAACGCAAACTATTTGAACTTATGCAGCAAATATTGGTATTAGAATTGTCTCACCAATTTGATGCTTAAAATTTTTATCTGTTTTACTGACTCTTGGTGAATATTGTGGGTGAATTGTCACTGTTTGGAGTGGTGCAACTTTGGCTGATCTTGTTAATCTTTTATTTCCTTTTATCCCACTGTCTTTCAGTGGGGATCTCAACGATCCCTGAAGCTGTCATTTGTAGGATAAAACTGGCTGGCTTCTGTGTTCTATTTGTATTTATTTTCTACCTTCTGAGATTGTAAAGTGTAATACATGAGATGGGACAGGGGGATGTTAATATTCTGGGATGCAGTCCTGGAACAAAACAGCCAAAACCACATGTTTTAAAATCTTGCTGATCTTCAATCCTGAGATAATATTTTAGGGCTAGAAAATAATCTCACTTTGCAGTTTACAAATAAAATAACAGCAATGTTGGTGAAAATATGTTGAAGTTCCTGCTAATAAGCTGCAAAAAAAGAAAGCTGATAAGAAAGCCTTATAAAATGCTGTCCAGATAAAAGTTGCTTTTGCTTATTATTCGTTCTTTTTTACAGTGCAAGAACAGTTTTGTGAAGGGCTATTCTTGGAAGTTAGTGTCCTGTCACTTTTCCAGTTCTCTTGCAAAGTCAAGTAGCTTTAAGTAGTTTTTAGTCACTGGTAAACTTTAGAAGTTACATGCACCCGCTGCCATAAAGACATGTTGGGAAAGTTGTTGAAATATCTTAAACTGCATTCTAAAGAAACCTTCTGACAAGTTAGTTAGAATTTGATACAGGTAATGCTGTACCATAACTCTTCAGAATAAATCTGTTTCTTTTGAGGGGCATTGTTTCAGTGCGGTACCTGTCCTGCTGCATGGCAGGAGGCAAAGAAGTCCCATTGTGTGGTAGTCTTGGAGCTTGTGTGCCACCCTGAATTCCACACATCAAAACACACCACCAATTTCCAGTACCTAAAGTGAATGCTTTCTAGTACGCAGAATTGAGAAGCCAGAGCAAAGTTTTATCCAGCAGAACTCAGAGGACAGAGCTTCTGCTTGATTAAAGGCTTGCAACAAGTCCCCTGTTCTCTTGCCTTCCGTGTAGAGTCTTTCACATTCCTCCCACATTAGGTGGTTTCCTTTGGATCCCAAGGAATGTCTTCTTATTTTCATGACCTCAGAGGCTTGGCTTGTCTGTACCTCAGTTAAAGCATTTCTTCCTCTCTGTGGCTACTGGTCTTTCCTCATGCTGGAAAATCCCTGCTCTGATGGGTTTCTCCTTCTCTACTCAGCCTACTGTGGCCTCCAGCAATATCTCACACCTGCATGGGCTCCTTTGCTCCCTCTACCTTTCTTTCTGCTCCAGAGTACATCATCAAGAAGAAGGTCAGCGGACAGACTTCATCTGTGCAGCCCAGCAGTTCCATTTTTTTAGACAATGGAACTGGGAAACAACCAGTTCTGAATTTTTACTGACAGTCTCATCATATATTCTCACAGAGCAACAGATATAAGGGACCTTGACCAGAGCTTGATGACTATGCCTACAGCATTTTGTGAGGCTGAGCTGAGCTCCATATCCAAAAGCTGCACACCTGCACAGCTTTGGAAAAAAACTGATTGATTGATAGTTAGATGTCAGGAACATACAATTGCCTGAATGACATGCTAGCTGTGGGCTTGCTCAGTTTTGTATATGCATGCAAATATTGTGTGCTAGGCCAAGATGATATGTCTAATATCACTAAATAACAAAGCCATTTTCTTCCCCTAAGAGCCCATCTGCACAGTATGTATTCTGTCTGATGGAATCATTGCACACTTCATGGATTTGCATTTGATGGCAGTTTACAAGTTGTTTGCATTTAATTTTTGGATAAGCAGTATTAAGTTTCAAGATCAGTTATGCTAATATGAAACTAATTATTTTTGCTTTTTGTTTTCTCTTTTCGTAAATTGACGCAGCATTATGTTGACTTGTGTTCTGTCTCTGCTTTGGCTCAGTTCCCATATCTTTCCATTTAAAGTTGTCTGTATTTCCTTTGCTTACCCAGCCCCTGTTTTCCTTCCAAATAAGGCAAATACAAGGCAAACTACCTAATATATATATATTGCTTTTTATACTGACCTATGGAAGCCTTGTCACACCCATGGTTGATTTGAGCAGAACCTCCTGTGTAAAGCTGTTATACGTGCCAGTTCTTTGTCTAATTCATTGGAAACATTTGCAGAACAGCTTACCCTGTGCCACATGATGTTCACTGTGCTGTTCGTAATATGAAGTAAGGTTCATATTACACTGTTTCCACTTTTCAGTTATTTAATGATAAATGTAATGTGCAAACAACTGTTTGCAAATTACTGAGACTGAATTTTATGGCCCTCCCCAAAATCCTTTACTGTGAACACCTTTTGCCTTCAGTTGTATCTATAAACTGGCATTTTATAGCTTGTGAGGCCAGAGATCTTCTGTACTCTACACATACGATTGGGGAAAATGGATGGCACAAGGAATGGTGAGCTCAATTTCCCCTCTGAATCTGAGCAATGTACTCCAGCTCCTTTAGAAAAGTAGATGTCCCTGAGTTACTGGTGTATTTTTTCTTAGTTTAATTGGTGTTTCACCTTGTATTTCAAGCCCTCTTGGTTCTTGTTAATTTTCTGCAGTTTAAACAGCAATAAAATATGTTAACAAACTGTTGTTCACTGGGTCAGCTCAGCTGATTTTTATAACTGTTTGTCAAGCATTATTATACTCAGAAAGGTGAAGGATAATTCCTTAACTTCTATTGCATGTAGGAACAGGAATTTTTATTTCAGTAATTATAATGGAAGGCACAACATTCTTTCAACATTTAGCTTTTGTGGGGTTTACTTAAAATTTCCAGTTCCAGTTGCTTAACTTGGGAGGATTTTATTGTTAACACTGACAATTATTGAGAACCTTTGTTCTTGAGCAAGTGCTGAGCTGACACTAGGATTCTTCTTGCTTTATGTCATTGCACAGACCTCTTCTCGATTATTGGTGCGGCCTACCAGCTCCGAAACACCCAGTGCTGCAGAGCTAGTCAGTGCAATTGAAGAGCTCGTCAAAAGCAAAATGGTAAGACTGACTGGCAGATAGCAAGTCCTAACCTGCTTTTCAGAGAAAAGCTCCATGTTCATCCTCAGTATACAACTTCGATGTGTGAAATGTGATGTCTGTTTCAAAAGTCACTTTTGGGGTTGGTGTGTGGGTCACTTTGTACACACTCTTCTGTGAAATCACTTAAAACATAGAGAGACAAAATGCAATAAATGCGAGGGAGAGGTCAACAAAGAAAACGCATATCCTGCTAGCAAAAAAGAAAATGTCCTAGTAGAAAAATGAATGCTGAGACCCAAAATTACACTGATTTGCCTCATTAGCTGCATTAGTAAAAGTAAATCTTGCTAAGTAAAACAGACACCTGTCAAACAGATGTTTATGTTATCTAGCCGTTCATTAGGCAACATGATAATACTTATACATGAAATACCTATAAAGTGCAAGAGAGGATTGGTTTGAATGTTACTGATTCCATGCTAACAAATTATGTAGGCACAGTTTTGTCAGATTCTTAAAGTTTTTGTTTCCAAGTTTCTGTGTTGCTGAAGATGCTCACTGGCAGAGAGTAGATTGTATAGGTAATTCCACAAGCCTTTGTATTCAGAACCCAACGGGATATGGTTGGGCTAGATGATCTCAGGTCCTTTCCAACCTAGTGTTTCTGTGTTTCTGTATAGTCCTGGAAAACGTGTTCTAGCTGACCCAGTTCGAGCTGGGGCATTGGACTAGATGGTCTTCTTCAACCTCACCTGTTCTGTGGTTCCCTTAATAATTTTCAGTCTTGCTTTTGCAACATACAGAAGATTTTCTCAGACTTTGTAGAAGTGCCACTATGAAAACTGCAGAGAACCGCATCTTGGCAAAACCATGTTTCCAGAAGTTGATATTTCCCAGATTCTTCCTAAATTTAAGCACCTTTGAATTTCAGAATGAAAAATTGCAGTTTCCATTTTCCATTATCTCATTCAAAAAGACTTAAACATAAATATTAAGCATAAATATTTTCTGTACTCTTAGAGTATTAACTATTTAAAGTATTAACTATTTTTTCTTCTGTTGCACTGAAAGGGTGAGTCATCCAAGGGAAAATTCAAAGCAGCCTTTTGTAAATGGAAAATTTAATAGTTCACATCTCTTCCATACAGCCTAGCAGTGGATGTAGATGAATGATCCCTGCATGCAGTCTCTGTTGGAGACATTCTCATTTCACAGGGGTCAGTTTTTCCAACTTTTTGGACCAGTCGTATCATTATTGGGTTTTTAATTTTTGTACAAAGGAAAAAAAAAGATTACAGCTGAATCCTACCCTGGTGAAGTAAATACGTCTTGTATTAAAGACTGTGTAGTATGCGAGGAAATGTGATGTAGAACGATAGCTTGAGTCAAGATTATGGGTTTAAATAAAAGAAGACCAGAAAATATTTTATAGAAATTTGTTCATAGTTATTTCTCCTATGGCTTCTCCATCTTCTAAACAAACAATAAGACTGAGCAGTTCTTGCTTTGGAGACAGAGTATCTGGCAGAAGAGGGAGGTCCTTTCCTAGGATTTGAGCTGTCAAGCTCAAAAGTGAGTCAGTATGTTGGCCAGTTAATGGGATAAAATGTCAAAAAATGCCTTCTGTTGTGATTAAAAATACAACTTCCAAAAAATTCTCTTTAAAGTTGTTCTATTTATTTTTGAAAACAGCTTACATATGAGAAAACTAAATTATGATAAATATGATTTAACGTCTGGCAGTAAGTACACGTGCATGTAGTTTCTACTATAGAAGTACTTACATCTTCAGCAGGATATTCTGACTTTTAGCTCGTCCTGCTCAAACCAATTGAACTGCATGCTTCTCCTGTGAAGAACAGACTGATACTTCAAAATGTGCTTTATGAAATTAGATTATTCTGTCCTGGAAAACAAAGTTTATGATAGGTTTCCTCAAAGCTTGAGACCTCTTTTGCTAAGATATGCTGCAGTAATTGATCTTCTATAGGTTCCATATACAGCTGTATGTAAACACAACTTATGAATAAAATGGAAATAAATAATAATTACTGTCTTTCTCGAACACCTTCTTAGGCCTTGGAAGACCGTCCAAGTTCCTTGTTAGTAGATCAAGGTGACAGCAGCAGTCCATCTTTCAACCCTTCAGATAACTCTCTTCTCTCCTCCTCATCACCCATAGATGAGATGGAAGAAAGGAAGTCCAGTTCCTTAAAAAGACGACAGTAAGACCTCGTTTTTCCTCTGTTCTTAGTAATGTTTTGAAGAGAGAAATGGTTTGTTTAAACAATGACCATTCTGAACCGACAACAGAAGCTGTTAATCTGGAAAAGCCCAGACTTATGTTAGGTGTCAAGCATGCAGACACATTATGTAAAGGAGAAAAAACTTTCCTCAAAGTTAGTATAAGCTATATAAAGCTATATAAATTTCATATGATTAAATTTCACTCACACTTCTACTTTTGTAATGTGTCAGTCCAATCTTTATATATTTAGAGGTCTATTAAGCTTCAAAAAATAATCATTCCCTTTCTTCTGTACCCCCACACCATTCCTCCAGGGATTCTTAATTTCTTCTGTAGTAGCAGTGTTTCCATGGTAGCACAAAAACATTCCTGTTATTATACTTAAGTGTGTCCAGGACAGAGTCATGTTAGCATTTTATTTTAAACAGTAGTTAAACATTTAATTTTAATGACACATGTAGGAAAACATCTGACTTTGATAAACAGAAGCTAGCCTGTCCCAGTTCCAAAATCAAGAAAGCATTTAGCTTAGTAAGAATATGCATTAATTCTCCCTTTTCGGCTATGCTTATCAAGTATATGTGACTCCAAATGTCTAAAAGGCTGTATGTCATTAATCCTTTTTTAGAAACACATTTAATGAAACGTGTGCTCACCATATTCTTTCTCCTGTAGCTATGTCTTGCAGGAATTAGTGGAGACAGAGCGAGATTACGTACGAGATCTGGGCTATGTAGTTGAGGTATGTTGTTTCTCATTATTTTTAGGGTTTTTTTAATGTACCAACCAATTGTGTAACTCAACTTATTTATTTCTTTTCAAACAAAAACACATGAAAAAACAGAATGGGTATATGTTTCTGTTAAGAAATTTCCCTCCTGCAGTCCTTTAATATATTAGTAATACTGTATCAGATCTCATTCCTTCTTTCTTCCCGTTATTTTTCACTGTTGTGTTCTTCTGAGGACTGTGATTGTCATTTTTGAAGATCACTACCTCTCACATAATAGTATAGTATGGAATGTAGCATAGCTAAATTCAAAGAAGCATTGCAGGCTAAGCAGGTAGAGGAGCTATCCTGCCTTTGGAAGATTTGCTCCTTTTCTACTGCAAAGCTTCTCTTAGGCTTCCTAATTTCCTCTTCTGTAAAAGAGATGAGACTTAAGGGAGATTTATAATGTTGAGCTGCCAATAAAAGTCATATGGAAAACCAGAGAGAATGCACACTACAGTGAATTTCAGCCCATCAGTGTTCAATTATTAACAGAAGGAAGAGAAGAAAGGCACTAAATTTTCTTGTGTGGTCAAAATTTGGTTTTAGCCCTAAATCTTCGACCAAAGAAACATCTATCTTTTCCACTCTAAGGGGGAACCTACAAATATTAACTTCTGAGGCAAAGGGTAGCCTTTTGATAATATTCCTATGAAATATCATTCTTGAATAGAAGTTTCATCTCTGGCTTATCACATTGTTGTCCAAGTGCCTCAGGATATTATTATCTGATTAACAAGTTTTGTAAGACTGATATTTAAACATCATCCACACCATTGTGTTATCCAGCACAGTTCTCATGAACTACGTAACTAGCAAAAGTACTCATAGAACCTTCACTATCAAGTGGTTATTTTGATAATTAAATTGAAAATGTTGTTTGATTTCCCATCATTCTTGTGTCTTTGCTCCTGTGCGTATGTATATAAGGAGGAGGAGACTTTACTATAGCCAGCATATTTAACCTTAAGTGCATGTCAGAGGACTTAAAAAGATATGAATCCACAAGCATTTTCCATTTTCCTTCTGCCGCTGTCTGCTACATCCATTTGTTGCATTATGAATTAACGTGAGCCCTGTTTCCCTTTATGGTTCAGTAGGTATGTCACTTCTCTCAGGCAGCCTTAGTGACACAGCTCAAGCGAGTGACGCTGTGTGTACCTGGCAGTAGGTATTACACTGAGAGTGATTTCAGGGAAAACATTATTTTAATGCAGTTAAATGGCACCTTAGGTAATGATGCTTATGACTGAAAAAGAGAAAAATGTTCTCAGCAAATGAAGGATAAAGCAAACTTCATTGCAGAACACTGTATGATACTGCTGCCAGTTTTTAAATAGTTTAACAGCATGGTTTTATTTAGGTGCCACATTTGATCAGCATAAATTATTTTGCAGAAAAAAAGTAAAATAAAACTGTTATTTAACTGTATTGGTTTCCTGCAGTTTTTGTCCCTGAATCTACACATTTCTCAATCTGAAATTCATTTTCTCTCCTCAAAAATTGTTTTATATTTCATATATTTTGTTGAGAAAGGGTATGAAGGGATTTCAGATACTAGCTTTACATTATTTTGATAGTTGATTCTCTATCAAATGAAAACTAAAATTCTGTCAGTGTGTAGATGAAGATCAGTTCATGTATATTCACTTTACTCACACAAGCAATTAAACTGATTGGTGGTTATATTTTTTTTTAACAAGCAAGTGTAAAATATGGATGTTTTTCCCAATATTATGGTAGTCATTATATAGTATTTAAAAGGAGCATACTACAGAAAGATTGTGTTTTCATAACTAACAAAATAATTCCTAATGAAAACATGAGACATCGAAGCATAAAATTTGCAAACAGAAAACATGTCTGGCTAATTAGGAATAGAAGTACTTAAAAAAAAAATAGGAGTATAGTTGCATGAGTATTAAGAATTTTTAAAAAGCCAATGGGATTGAAGAATGAGACACATCTATATGGATTAAAAAAAAAAAAAAAAAAAAAGGAGACGGCAGGGGTATTAGAAAAAGTAAATGGAACTCTCCTGCTGCCAGAATGCTTGCTAATAGCACTGACGTTCAACTATTTGGTGTTCCAGTTACTCATACCATAAATTTTTGTACATGCAATACAATCTTGTGCAGTGTAGCTGTTTCTCGCAGCAAATCTTAGTGTAGGGTTAGTTTGGATGACTTAAATAAGAAATAGTGAGAAACTGAGCCAGCAGGTAGACTTGTACTTGGTAGCATTCCTACCTGGCAAAGCATTGCAATTGATTCAGACAATAAGGATAGGGCTGTTGGAGTGTCCAATATGCTTTGATCATGTTCACACAGTCTAAGTTATGTGGAGTTAATTTAACTTTCCAGCACTCTGAGCACTGTTGTGCTGACAGCCTCAAACCAGTTGACAATATTTCATAACCATAGTTAAGGTGAAGTTATGTATCAAGCAGTTTTATGTTTTGTTTGTCTTTCTGTCCCAAGTTGTTACCCTGGGCAGCTTGAAAGGCTTCTGAGGAAGGAGAGATTACCAGGTTACCCTCAGTTCTTTCACACTGGGATATTCACAGTGAATTTCTTCGGATTGTTGCAGGGATACATGGCACTTATGAAGGAAGATGGTGTTCCCGATGATATGAAAGGCAAAGACAAGATTGTATTTGGAAATATCCACCAGATTTACGACTGGCACAGAGAGTACGTATATCTAACTTGAAAGCCAGCTAGTGAGCAGTTCTTAAAAACACTAGTTAGACTTAAAGAAAATATTTTTATTCCCTCAAATATTTAGAAACAAAGTAAATATGCTTAGTTTTGTACTTCAAGTTATAGGTATTTGTGTGGTAGATTCACCTCAAAAATGTTGATATGAAGATCTGTTTATATATCACAGCTGCTTCAGATAAGAATCTCTAATATGGATAGTATTGTGCAGTTTGTTTGAGATTTAGACTTCTCTTTTTAAAAATACCATCTTTAATGAATTTGTTAGAGATAAGCATGGCAGTATGAACACCTCAAGCACTCAAACTAGGTAAGAGAAAAGTTCCAATCAGTATATGAATGAAAATTTATTAATGAATGTATTTTTCCATGTTGACATGTGTCCATTTGGAATACATATTAAAAATTAGACTGTTAGTGTTGTCATTTTGGAAATACATTACTATCTAACGCTGCTGACGGGATGTAAATTGCCTCTTGTAATAAGATTGCCTTGTAATCAATCACCTGTTGCCATAATATACGCTATCAGAAGAAAGTAGTTAACTCTGTTTATGTTCAGCTTCTTTTTAGGAGAGTTGGAGAAGTGCCTTGAAGATCCAGAAAAGCTGGGATCCCTGTTTGTTAAGCATGTAAGTGCATATTGTCTTCTTTGGCCAAGCTCTAGTATTGCCATCAACTAAGAAGTTTATTAAGAATTTAATTGTGTTATAACATAGACTACTTACAAGCTCGTACAATCTTTCCTCGTCTTACACTGAGGAATATTTTATAGCACTTTCTTAACTAAGTAAGTAACCTTGTAGTTTTTGTTGGCAGTGTCCTTCCATGAAAAAATATGAATATGGGCTCCATTTGTCAATTCAGTTCCAGCTCTGTGGAGGGACTTATCATTTCATATGACAGTATGCACCTATCTTCTAATCCTAGATATCAGATCCTAGATATCAAATCCTAGATATCAGTGCAGTACCTTGGAATACAGCAACCAGAAATTGGAAAGCAGTTCATTTTCCATGCATTCTAGTTGGATTTTCTTTCCCTTTTTGAGTATCACAGCAGTGGTTGGGATTCCTCCCTCTTCACCTGGGGAAGAAATTGTGAGTGCCAAACATTCACAATGTTTAATTTTAGTCCAACACTGTACCCTTTATAATTTTATGCAGTTTCCCCCCTTTTTATCTATTTACTAAAAGGAATGCCTGTTGCTGCATCTGAGTATGATAACACTCCAGAAGTTATGTAGAAACTAGACGTCACAAATTATGTACCAACAATCAGTCATTCTCCTGTCATCTTTTTTGGGGGAGTCAAAGAACAGTTGAGTATCTATTTGAAATGAGGTCTCAGGGTACACCCAATCACATAAGATAGCAGAAGGGAGACGTGCCTGCTAAACATGATTGTCTGCACAAATGTACAAAGATAGAGGAAAGATTAGATTTAAGCATATTTAGTGGGTTTCAGATGTTGCCTGTGGTGCTGTGATTGAAGTCAGTAGTGGGATAGCAAAAACTTGAGAGCCAAGGATTAACTGAACAGTAAGACTGGAAGTCAGGACTAATTCCTGGACTGACAATGAGGAGTGAGCTGTTTCATTTACAAGGGATTATTAGAAAATGTAAAGAGAAGGGAGAGGGGAGAATCTTGACACTGGTATAATGTGATGAAAAGTCAAGGGAGCAACACCTCTCATTGCTGTTTTATTTTCTCCTGGTGTATTTACTGAATCGTCTTCAAAAGGCACCCTTATCACTGCAGATGGAAAGGCAAGTTGTGGTGCTGTTATAGCATCCTCTAGCAAAACCCTGACTACCAGCTGGAATGTGAAAATTCTATTCCTTATTTTTATCTGTGCCCAGTGTCAATTTCAGATTTTCTTTTTTTTTCTTTTTTGTCTTCACTGGTCAGTGCTCTTAAATTCTCTGACTAGCAAGGCAGTCCTGGCACAATGTTTAGGAAGGATTTGAAACCAATCATAGACACGTATGGTACGTCTGTGTTCCTTAACCATTAAGGTGGTAGTCAAGAATGAATCTTAGAATTGAAACTGTGCTCCCTTTTTTTCTTTATTGCCTCAGTTTTAAAAACGCATGCACACAAAATGCAGAATCAGAGTTCAGAAGTAATTGCACCACTGTTCCCAGTCTACATCACCTACTCAAACTTGAATAGGATAGCTAATGCTACACGGAAGATAGACAGGTTTCCTCTAGCTACTCTCTGTACAGCTAAATAGGAGGAGGACATTATTATATTATAGTAATCACTAGATAATTCAAATAGAAAAATATTCAAATAAAATTGTGATATTTCAGAGGCTTTCTTCATTTTTCTTGCTGAAAGAAAAAACTATTTTTGTAGTTCTTTTTTATTAGGGGACCTTCTAAGCTATTATCTCTGTGCATCTGATGTTCAGGAATGTATATATACCTGTGATGTTTTTTCTACTTGTGTTTTATTTCTGAAATCATCATGGTATCCCCAGATAAATAGTTTACAGGTGTGTAATTCTAGCAAGCATAGCTGCTGTTCCTGCTTGAGGACCTTTTAATCCTTATTCTTTTGAACAGCTGTACTTATTAAAATTATATTCCATTTCAACCCAGCATGCTTTTTTCCTGATGATAACGTATCCTTCTTTGTCCTTGTTCTTCTAGGAGAGAAGGTTGCACATGTACATAGTTTACTGCCAGAACAAACCAAAGTCTGAGCACATTGTCTCGGAATACATTGACACATTTTTTGAGGTAAGTTCCCAAAAGAGGATGTATGCAAATTGGAAGGTATGCACAAATCTTAAGTATTATCAGATCTGTTGGTTAAAAAAGGGCAGCACATGTGGCTATTGCTGTTGTTGTTCTGAATTATAATTTCTTCTATTCTGATTTCTCAAATTTGAGACAGGTTTTTAAACTGAACTTTAGTTATTAATTAATCAATAATATCATCCTTACTTGCCCTAACCTGGATGATTAACAGTGTATATAAATGAAATTCTAATGTTAGATGACCAGGATCATTGTAGACAATGTACCGTATACAACCTGTGACTTAAAAATTCCATTTAGTGTACATTCTTTTCCAAAAACACATGGAAGATGCAAGAAGGAGAAAATAGTCCTGAAGCAAAGCTGATACAGGGAAAGGACTCCATCTATTCCTAATTGAAGATAATTCTGCTTCATCTTTGCCAGTTTCTACTCTGATAGCCATTAATAATAATGTATGTTGCTGTGTTTCTAACTGAACTAAGCAATATCTGAAGACAAAAAAATCTTTGTTTTACAACCCTCAGGATCTGAAGCAACGCCTGGGCCACAGACTTCAGCTCACAGACTTGTTAATAAAACCTGTGCAGAGAATTATGAAATACCAGCTATTACTAAAGGTAAAGCAGCACTGAGTTGAATAATGTAATACACGTTAAATTATGTTGTTTTTTTTTTTTAATATTGCTTATGCTCTTCCTCTCTCCTATATAACAGAACCCAGATCTGTAAGCAATGTCATGTGATTATTTTCTGAACTCATCTGGGTAGCTATAAAAGTTTAATTAAATAGATTGGGCAGTTGAATGTTGTGTTGCTTTTTTTTGTTTGTTTGTTTGTTTTTAAACAGTTAAGGTTTAACTGAACTCAAGTCAGTGACATGGAAAATGTTCAGAATTAGTACCAATGTTTTATGAAGAGGGGGAGGGGGGATATCCCAACTGTTTTCATCTCTGAACGTGACTCATCCAAACTTCTTCATCTATATGTGCAACCATTTTAATAACAATTACATATTTACTGGATAGCAAACCTGCGTACCAAGGGAGCTGTTACCTTAATATTTGTTCTTGTATAATCTAAATCAGAAGAGTTAATACATCTTTAAAAATATGTAGAGAAAAGCACCACAGCAAGAAGCTTTAAAAAGAAACAAAAATTGCATGTATGTTCTGCAGCCTCTCCTCTAACAGGGGAAAGCAAATATAGATTTTCTGAGATTTCTCTGTGTGGTTTTAGTGAGCATAAAACTTACAGTTTTGTTTTTTTCCTTTCTCAGGATTTCCTCAAATATTCTAAAAAAGCTAACCTTGATACAACAGAACTAGAGGTACTCGAAACATTTTCTCTTGGTGATTTCAGTGCTCTCGATTCTGAACTTGTTTTGACAATATGTTATTTTCCTTTTCTGATCATCTTGAGGAAGTGCTTAATAATAAGTGTTTACTTTTCACATTACTTTCTGTTTTAAATTACTCATAGCAAATGAAACAAAATTTGATTCTGATAACATATGTTGGGAAAATTAAGCTCTTCCTTTTTATCTGCCTTGAACAGAGAGCTGTAGAGGTCATGTGTATAGTACCAAAACGGTGTAACGACATGATGAATGTTGGCCGCCTGCAAGGATTTGATGTAAGTTGGCTGAGATTTTTCAGTGAGTTTTGTTTATGATTTTTGTCAGTTGCTCTAGAAATTAATTAGAAATTGTGGGGAGCATTGATGGGGAGAAGGAGAATAAGCTGTACAGTCTCTAAGCTAGGATAGAAGAGATGAAAATTGACCGTTGATGCAGTATGCATTAGCCAGATCATTGCCACATATTCTACTTGTGAAGCCCTTTCTGCTTTGTGATGTAGGTATGAACTTGAATTCTTTCCCTTTTCAGCACTCTAGAAAATATTAGAAGAATAAATGAGAGATGGGAGGGAAGGAGTTTTTGAGAACAGAGAGATGAAAGTTTTCTAATTTTACCATTGTTATTAATAAGCCTCCAACTGCAATATGAAAATAAAAGCCAGGATGGGTGTGTATTTTCATTGTGTTCTGAGAAAGGACACAGAAATGTCTTGTGTATTAGTGAATGCTCTGAGAGACTGGGAAATGTTCAAAGCAATTTTGGCGTGGGCGTCTGCTCAGAAAGATGATTCAGGAAAAAATGAAGGATTGCACTAAATGTGTTTCCACTTGCTTCTGTTTTTAGGGTAAAATTGTAGCCCAGGGTAAGCTGCTACTCCAGGACACATTCTTGGTTACAGACCAGGACGCAGGTCTTCTGCCACGCTGCAAGGAGAGACGAGTCTTCCTGTTTGAGCAGATTGTCATTTTCAGTGAGCCGCTAGATAAAAAGAAAGGTTTCTCCATGCCCGGATTCTTGTTTAAAAACAGTATCAAGGTAACTGTTGTGTGTGAGTTTTAGCAGAGTTTGTGCAGGGGGACATGAAGGTAATAGTTTCTCATTTAGTGTGGAATTCCCAGTGGCATCTAGATGTGCAGTCTTAAAGCACAGCAAGGTGTCAGTTTGTAACTGAAATTGCTTCCTGCTGGATTTGTGATAACTGATGATAAATGGAAATCTTTGGATTCCAGCTCCTTGATGCTTCCCATGTGAAGCATCTCAAAGCAGTTGTTCAAAGCTGGACAGACATTCACAGTTCAGTCTTCGACTTCTGTGCTGTGTGTAACCATAAAGCAAAGTCATTGCAAATAAGGAAAACTTGGTAAGTATCTCTTCTGATGAATTTTAGCTGCAGTCAGTACCAATGGGTAGGTAACTTCTGCAGGTAGTAATTTGGTCTTCTGGGTTGTGTTGGCTCTCCTACAAGACAATCTTACACCCCCAGCCCCAGAAAAAACAACATTTACCCTAGCTTCAACTCTTCTCAGAGACAAAAGCTGTTGCTAGCAGTGCTCACCAGCCCTCCTCATGAAACATTTTGGTTGGATCTTGCTTCATCTTACTTGCCTTGCTGTTCTGCATACCAGCTGCATTATCACATTCTGCACTGGCCAGGCAGTCTGTTTTACAATAGTGCTGTTTCTGTAGAAGAAGCCTTTGGTATGGGCCACTGGTAGAGCTCTGCATTGGGCTCAGCATTTTAAATAACAATGGGAGAGCAAGGGTTGATGAAGAGCATTAAGCTATACTTACTGCAAATCAGAGCAGTACATTAGGCAGTGAACAGATATTGCACTCTCTGGAGTAAAGGCTGCTATAGGATGAGGCTGTTCATTGCTGACATGTTGGTTGTACCAAAAATGGCCTTTGTTAATCCTTAGTTTATTGTAATTAGACACAGTATTAGTTTACTGAGCAGATGGATGGTTATCTTAATCACATTTGGAGACTTGACTGGGCTACCACAGAAGAGATTTGGGCAGTGTGTTTCTCAGAAAATACATAAAGAAAATTCTCTTTTGTGTAAAGGTGAGTTGCCTTTCCCTGGAGGAAAATGTGGACAGCGATCCATGTAAATTTGCACTAACATCAAGAACGGGTGATGTCACGGAGACCTTTGTTTTGCATTCTGCCAGTCCAGGAGTCCGCCAGCTATGGATCCATGAAATTAACCAAATTTTGGAAAACCAGCGCAACTTTTTAAATGGTAAATGATCAGCTCTCATCAAAAGCTCATAATTGAGTGAATTCTCTCTCATCTCTTGGTTTTTGGCTTTGAAATGCTTTGCAGGTTTCCTTTTACCTGCACTAATACAGAGCAGCTGCAGGTTGTGCCACTTTTTAGTTTAGAACAGATGCTAGCATTTCTTATAAGAGTGACAGTCTGAATTTTTATGTTGTTTTCTTGGTGAAATTTTCCAAATGTTTTGCAGAATTGAATTGAGAGAGACATCCATTGATGCAAAGAATTTGTGTACCCTTTTAACCAAATGCAAGCCTTTAAAGGCCAAATACCAGTGGAGTTTTAAGCATCTGTTCAGAATCTGTTTTCCATTTGTTGTTTTGCTGGCCACTGTTGTCCTGTCTTGCTGTGGCAACAACATTCAGATTCTGCAGGAGAAAAGTAGACCATGGTGCTGTCCTCTGTGATACTAGAAGGGTCTTGCTGGATTTCTGTATCTGTAGCTTGCTGCCCTGATCTAGAATTTTAATGGACAGAACTGTGAATTTGGAGTTGCATCTCTTTTTGCCCGTCTTGGCTACTGACCAACAGTGCGATCTGCAAGTCATGGAGGTGTAATATACAAAAATGACTTGAGGTCTATAGCATGACTGGCATTGCTAAGGGAATTTCTTATTTGAGACACATTCCCCTTTTGTCACAAAATGTCTGTTTAAACTGTTTCCGTTCCCTTTCCTGCTCTCTTACCTTGCTCACCTCCCATCCCTACCCCTACCCTGTTGCAGCCTTGACGTCCCCAATTGAGTACCAGAGGAACCACAGCAGCGGTGGAGGCGGCAGCGGCAGCAGCAGTGGTAACAGCAGCGGCCCCAGCAGCTGCAGTGGAATCCCCAGCTCCAGCCGTAGCCGGCCATCCCGGATCCCCCAGCCTGTCAGACACCATTCCCCAGTCCTGGTCTCCTCTGCAGCCTCGGCCCAAGCAGAGGCAGACAAGATGTCAGGTATGTCCATTCACAATCTCTCCCTGCCACACTACAACACCTCCTTAGAAACTGGCCTGAGCCAGCCAGACAGGCACCCTCCCAGTGCAGAACCGGATGGTCCTCAGAGAGAAGCTGAGCAGATTCCCAAGATGAAAGTTATTGAGAGTCCCAGGAAGACAGCGGGAAACATTTCTGGCTCGGCTGACGGAGCCCAGAAAGACTCACGTGGAAGCTCAGAGGAAAGTCGCTCAAGAAACAGCATAGGATCATTGACGCTGGGGAAGCCGAGGCCAGGAGCAATCTCACCAATGAACTCTCCTCTCTCCACGACTTTCCCTTCTCCTTTTGGCAAAGAAACCTTTCCACCCAGCAGCCCCCTGCAGAAGGGCTCCTTTTGGAGCTCCATCCCAGCATCCCCTGCCAGCCGCCCTGGCTCCTTCACTTTCCCTGGGGACAGTGACTCCCTCCAGCGGCAGGTCCACCGCCACTCTTCACACAGCAAGGACACAGACCGCATGAGCACATGCTCCTCGACCAGCGAGCAGTCAGTTCACTCCACCCAGAGTAATGGGGTAAGAGCGGAGCACCTCTGTCCTGCGAGCTCTTCTAAAACCTTCCCATGCTCCTTTTCTGTGCGTTGCCATCACTCTCCGTACTAACTTCTGGCTCTCCAGCGCTCTACTGCTCTGAAATAATCAACTGCTCCGGTGTCTTCTGCACATTAAAAAATGAGATTATTTACCTCTTTGTGTATGTATACATAAAAACATGGCGATATGTATACAGACACACAAACAACTGCTAACATTAGATACGGTTTCTGCCTCTGCTGAAAACATAGATCACTAGGCTGATCCTTACTAACTTGCTGTCCTTGCTTTTTTTCTCTAATTTGAAGGCACATAATTAACTTGCTGAAGCGTGGCAACCAGAGCACCTTGGGGTATGCACTGCAGCCAGCATTTAAATCTGACTTTTGAGATTTTGGCAGAATGTCTTGGGGCTTTTTTCCCTGTCACGCACAAATCTACCAACAGCTGTCCATTGAGTTTTAGCTTCATTGAGACGTCCACCAAACAGTCCTTGGGCTGCTTAATTTCATTTTGTATTTATTTCCCCCCACACTCTTCCCTTCAGCATTAGTCAATATTCAGTATTCTCATTTTAAATCTTATGCCTGGTCAAGGAAGCTTCCTACGGTCCGCTCAAAACAGGCAAACAAAGCCTAGCTAAAATAATCCACTGTTCTTCTACTACAGTCGAAACAAGTAGCGGCTCCGCTTTTCCCTTCTGCTTTGTAAGAAGAACTGTTTGAGTGCATCTGGAGATTCGACCTTTTAGTATGTACGTGGTGTGTTTGTGCAGAAAGCTGGGGTATATCGACAGAATCCGCAGACTTTGTAATAACGTCCACCAGGAAATGTGACAATGTGACACGGCAATCACAGGGCATGTGCAAATATAAGCAGAAATGTCAAGGCACTTGCCATGGATATGGTAGGCCAGGCTATGGTGCCTTTTGTTCAAAGTCACATTTGATTCTTTTCTCACTAAGAATAGTGTTCAGTGTTTGTTTTTCTACTCTCTCACAAATCGTATGCAGCAGCAACTTTGCAAATCACCTAACTCGGCATTCTTTTTTTTTCCAATGCATGCATTTCTTTATAGAACTGTTTTAACACAGAGAGCTTTCTCCTTAGTTCTTACACTTACCTTTATAATAGCTTCAGAAGAAAAAAAAATTATGCTTTGCATGTATCATATTTTGATCCAAATATTTCTTTTTTTTCATTTGGTATAGCTTTGTCTTGTGTTAATCTTCAGTCCAGCAAATATGATGGTAATCTATCTGCTACAGTTATCAAAATCTTTCAGTTATTGCAAATCGCATAGCACTGATGTAGTTACATTAAAAAAAAAAGAGGGAAAGGTTGGCACTGAGTTATTCAAAACATTTGAATTCTTTTTACTACTGGCAAAGGTGCCTTAGTTTTTTTCTCACTGCAAAACAGTGTCTGAATGCATGTCTTCTGCTTCACAGCTGCATTGCTTTTAGCTGGGACATAATTTTGTTGATAACTCCATCGGTAGACAGTTATTTCAGCAGGATTTCACACTGAATTCAACAGGCTAGAGAAGATGGGTTGTGAAGGTTTATTTCAATGTACTTATTTGTGTCTACTTACATGCACGTATGGTTAAGGTTACTTCATAGAGTTACTTAGATATACAAAGGTTACCCCTAAGACAGGAAAACAGTTCTTGCTATTGCTAGTTATTTCAGGAATATGGAAGCAATTTTTTAGAGTTTGACTGTCTAACCCCTGTAGTCCAGTAATTGAAGTCAGTGATGGCCATAAGCTGCAATAGAAAAACATTTTATGTGCAAGAATAATTGCAAGGCAAAGGAAAAGCTACCTTTCTGTGGTGAGAATAAATTCTGATACAAACAAATTCTCCAGTAAGGAGGTTTGTCACTTTGTAGTCAGCAGGTATTTACTTAACAGATTTACCTGTCCTTGGAACAATAAGAAATATTCAGACTTTAAAATCGCCCTTCAAGACCTAATTATTAAAAAGAGGTGTTATGTTACACGAAGGTCAGTCCTGCACTTAAACAAGCAGTGCATGCTGAGGAACGGTATTTTCAGGAGTCATGTATAGGACAAGATTTGGACTTGGGCTGATTTTGCTATTTCAGCCTTCCCTTCCTCTCCTTCTAGGTCTAACAGAAGCAATTAATAAAAGCAGCTTTCTCTCAGTGGAGTTGTTTTTCATTTAGCTAGAAGAATTTATGAAAATTAAGTTAAACAGCAGCTGGGAATAAGACTTCTGGGTTTCTTACATTCTGTTGTTCCTGTCTGCCAGAAGTATGGAAGAGTCTTGGTTATTAAAAGACCATGTAGACATATCTAAAAAAGGCAAACTGGGTTCCTCACACTGGAAATATAGCATCTGGAATTAGATAGAAATACCCTCTAGTAGAGGTGCAATCCAGGATGAGACTTTGCTCTCAGGTAGCATTTGCTTCATAATCCTAACGGGGGAAACAAGACAGAAACTACAAACCCAAGCGTGAATGTGCTGAACATGCTAGGAATGAGTAATCTGAGTTCCTTTCCAGACTTCTTGGTCTCTCGGTACACTAGTCAGCCAACTTGTGAGGAAGCACAGTGCCAAGAGATGGGGTTACTTGTTCAAGGCCATTAACAGTTAGGATGAGAATGGGGCATAAGGGGCTCTCAGTGCACTGTGCTGTCAACTGACCCTTGCTGCTTCTCCTCAGCACAAAGGAGACAAATACTTGACGGTTCAAAGAAAAAAGGTGGCACTGTTTTAATCCTGAGTGCCAAGCTTTCCACTCACTACTTTCTTCAGCCCAGCTAGCAGTAGGCAATATTGAGCCCGCACTGACAGACACTGAGACAGTTTGAAGTGAGAACACAAAGGACAGGTGCATGCACTTACGCACCTCATGCCATGTCATTAATGGGCAATTTGTTTTCAAGTGTGCTTCAGGACAGAAATAGTTTTCCTTCAGGGAATAGTTTGCATAGTCTGGTAACAGATTTCACACTTATGTTTATTAAGCCTCATATAAGAAATGCATATATATGGGCGTAAAGATATTTACTTTGAAACATCATAATTTATAGTGGATTCATGGCCAGGAGAAGGCTTTTTGGTTTGCAAAGTAGTATGTCTTTAACGTGCACTTTGTCAGCAATAAGTAGCTTTCTGCAGGAGCTCAGTGTGGAAACAAACAGTGTTAGTGAACACCAGTGGAAAGTGCATGAGAAGCAGCTAATAACACATAGCTGTCATAGTACTCATTTACAAGTGAGATTTCCAGCTTTATTCTTAGAGATGGATGGGCCTGTTTTTCCCCAAGAAATAAATTACTTAGTATTTCAGTAATTTACCTCCTTCAGTGCATTCAAAAGGAACAACTGTGATCATTCCGATTCAAACTAGGGAGTAGCCTTGAATTTTTAAGATAAACAGTGTTGAGAAGCCTGTTTTGTTCTTTTGTACTTTGTCATGTTTTGTGTGCAGACAGCTGGTGTCTGACGTCTGACAGATGGCACTAGGAAAGATTGTATGCATTCCTTATTGTTGGAGTTTCCACTGGTTATGAGATGAAGTCTTGATCTGCTCTGATTTTAAAAGTGCTTCTATAAGACTTGGTGGGAAATTGTTATATGCGTTGGTATCCGATAAGCTCCAGTGTTAGAGCTTGAAAGAAGGGCTAGTTGAAATCTTTTGTTCAAACGAACTAATCTTCAATAAAAGGAAAAGGAGTAAGTTTCTGCAGCAGTTATATATAAGGGTATTCAAACTATTTTGCACAAAACGCATATATGCAAGCATCTCTAAAAGAAATCTTAGCTCTTCAATTTGACTGCATCTTAAACTATGTGAATTATGTAGGTCATGGTTGAAATGTAACAGGCCAAGAATAGACCACCTTCCTCATGAACTTTAAACTTGATTTTCTTTTCTTTTCTTTTTTTTTTTTTTTTGCCTCCTCTTTGTGCTTCTGGTTGATACTTGCAGAGTGAAAGTAGCAGCAGTAGCAATATCTCCACCATGCTGGTGACACACGATTATACGGCAGTGAAGGAGGATGAGATAAATGTCTACCAAGGAGAGGTTGTGCAGATTCTAGCCAGCAACCAACAGAACATGTTTTTGGTGTTCAGAGCCGCCACTGATCAGTGCCCCGCAGCTGAGGGCTGGATTCCCGGCTATGTCTTGGGGCATACCAGTGCAGTCATCATGGACAACCCTGATGGAACCATCAAGTGAGTGCCTGTGTTTGTTTAGACGAGGGGAGGGGAATAAAAACTTCAATTAAGCCAAGGTTCTAAACCTTTCAAACCAAAAGTTGATGTGATCTTGGATAAACCAATGAACATCAAGTAGTTTGAGTAGGTCTCTCTTTATTTATTTATTTATTTCCCTGGAAAGAAGATAAAATATCTTATTTCAGAGAAACATTAGTTACTGGCTTATTCAGTAGGATGGGTTGCTGCGTTAGGTGTCTTCATTTGGGAAACTGTCATGTTTGTGCCAAGTGAGGAAATCATAGGTCTCAACTTTCATCTGCAAATCTTATCTACCATCATTGATTGTGCTAAGACCTCCCTCAGCTCTTCAGTGGGAGAACTAATATCCACATCCTTAACGAGTTTATATAAAGTCTTTACAGGCTGTATGTGAGGTAGATTTTATGCTGTTAGTTCAGTTTGATTGACGGTTTGTATTTTCATATTGAATGTTTTCCATTGCAGCAAAGGTTTCACAAAATACTGAACTACAGACCAGTCTTACAACCTTACAGTTTTAAAAAGAGTTGGTATTTCTTACGGAATACTTAATGTATTTCACTGTAGTATTTTTTTAATACAATGAAATAATGCTTTGACCTACTTTCCAATGCCATTTCAAACTAGAGATTATAACGCATTGTTGAGAGTTTAAAAAAAATAGTAATTTTCAAATCACACTGTTCTACGTTCAGGAAGTCAACGTCTTGGCACACAGCACTCCGTTTAAGGAAGAAATCTGAGAAAAAAGATAAAGACGGCAAAAGGGAAGGCAAGCTAGAAAATGGTTACCGCAAATCCCGAGAAGGACTTGCCAACAAGGTTTCTGTAAAGGTAAATGTTAACAAAGATGTAGTAGGTTTCAAGAAGAGTTGTGTTGGAATTTCTTTAAAACTTGCTTTTAGTTCTAGCTTCTGTTAGAATTTCACGTGAAGGAGTTAGAAGCAACAGTGGTTTTAATGGATGTTGTTTATCAGCATTACAAGACTGTAAGATAACCTGAATCTACAGATATGGATACTGCAGAAAAAGTAGAGTGGTACAGGAACTCTGGTATTCTGCTTTTTTGTGGGTACAGATAACTTCTGCCCATCACTGTGCTTTATTTTCTGCAATTTTTTATTACACATTTGCAAGGAAATTAATTGTTCAATTTCTCCTTTCCAGCTTCTCAACCCCAATTACATTTATGATGGTAAGTTGTTTTAATCTTTAAAAGTCACAGTAAATGTAATGTGATTAAAGCATGATTGACTTTGTTTAAATTTACTTGACATTAATTACATCAGAAACTGTGTGTTTTCTGTGAAAATGTATGCAAGCTCATTCCGGAGGTGGTTAATGAAATATGTCATATCTTATTATTTTGAGATGAAATAAGACATTTTTGTTTACATATCCATAACAACACAAAATACAAGAATCGTATCACATTGTTCTAAAAGATTGATGCTCTCTAATGCATCTGCACTGAGACCGTATGGAAGTTAAGCACTGCTGAATTTGCAAAATAAGGAGGTCAAGAGATGGAGACCTATCACTTCATTTTGCACTCTGTTCCCCAGCAAATGCTCAGAGTCTCTCCAGGGCAGAGGCTGATCAGGAGAAAGACAGTAACACTGGGATAAGAGTCAGCTTCTTGAGTTTCACCTGTAAGCAAAAGGGAAAAACAGTAGAGTACCTCAGTGGGTTAAATGTTTTGTGTTCCCTAGCTCAGCACATCCTTAAATACTTTTCACTGCTGGTTTTACATAGTGTACTTGGTCCACTGTTGTCACCATTGTAGATTTCAAGGTTTTCTGGCCTTGTGGAAGCATCATGTTAAAGTTAATGAAGAGGAAAAATTATTAATTCTGCAGAGTCCCAGCAAATGATGTAGCCATAGACATTTCCAAAGATGGATAGATAAGCTCTGGAAATTTTAATTATAGCATTAGTTTTTCCAATAGAAAAGAGAAGGTGAAAGGAGTAGGAATGCAAATTGATGAATTTAAGTTGACCTAATGCTATTAATATTCTTTTTTTTCCAGTTCCCCCAGAGTTTATAATACCATTGAGTGAGGTAACATGTGAGACAGGAGAGACCATCGTGCTTAGGTGTAAAGTCTGTGGTCGTCCCAAGGCTTCAGTTACTTGGAAAGGTCCTGATCATAACACACTGAGCAATGACGGCCATCACAGCATTTCCTACAGGTACAGTAATTTGTATAGTACATTTCCTTGTCTTAAAAGGCAAAATCGTTGTCAGTGACCTCAGTGGCTTATTTGTTTTGACAGGTTTGGAGTGGGGTTCTTAATTATATCCTCCACTTTTTCTCTCAACATCGAGCATCTCAAAAATAAAGGAAAGTTAAAAATCCATGATGATACTCTGATTCCATGTAGAAAAATTTCATTGATGACTGTTCGCTACTCAACTTGCTGCTGTTGCGCAGTAATTCTGATGTGACCTCATCAGGACAGAGTAGAGGGGGAAGATAACTTCCTTCAGCCTCCTGGCTGTGCTATTTTTAATGTACTCTAGGATACCATTCTCCTTCTTAGTCGCAGTGGCACACTGCTGGCTCACGGCCAACCTGTAGTCCTCCAGGACAGATGAACTCCCCTCCAGCAGGTCATCCCACAGCCTATACTGATGCATACTGTTATTCCCTCCCCAGGTGTCAGGCTCTACACTTGTCTTTGTTGAACCTCATGACTTTTCTCTCTGCCTGTCCAAGTCACGCAGGATGTGTAACTTCATCTAAATACGGCTAGGAATACCCTAATGTCATATTCATTTGATTTTAAAAGCAAGAAAATTCAGTTGTTAATTCTGTTTACCCATAGCAGAAGCCACTGTGGTCTTGTCACACTGACCTAGCACTTGAACTGGAATAGTGTGCTGTGACATTCCAGTACTGTGACATGCCACATTGCCAGTCCTTTATTTCTGTTAGTAACTTGCATCATTCTGGGGCCAAATGAATGCTTTCAGAATGATCGCACTGTAATCTTTTGCAAAGAAAATCTTCTGTTTCCTATCAAGATGACAGTGCTACAGTCTTCATAAGTGAAGAATGGAAACAAACATTTTTTCTGTTTTTCGCTTTGCTGTGATGTATCTGAACAGACTAACTGGTAATTCAAAAAACTGAATAAGAGCAGATATTGCTACATTTTTGAATCCTAAACTGCCTGTTAAAAAAAGTTGGGTTTTTTTTTTTTTGGTTTTTTGATTTTCTGATAAAGCATTTATTATTTACAGAAAATGTTCTTTACTGAGTAACCTCAGTGTGAAGAAATGTCTTATATTTGCTATGGGGAGACAAGGGCATTATGATAGCTGTACTACTGCAACCAGAACCATTGTGAGAGATGAGTAGAGCTAAAGTCACTAGGATTAACTTATTGAGATCCATTTAGGGTGGTGTAGCACTGGCACAGGTCCCCAGAGGAGCTGTGGATGTCCTATCCTTGGAGGCTTTCAAGGCTAGGTCGAATGAGGGCCCTGGGCAACCTGGTCTAGTGGGTGGCAGCTCTGCCCAGGGATGAAAACACAGAATAATAATGGATAGTTCCCTCAGTGTGGCTTCTCTTAATTTGCAAGAAATAAAAGGAACTGGAAGAAACAGGAAGAATTTTATTTTTCAAACACAAAGGAGCCTGGGACACCCTGAGACAGAGTGTCAGTGAAGATATTCTTTAAGGGCATGCAAGCAAATTCCAATATATTTTGTACAAACAAAATACTTGGTTTCTGGCAGACACTTCTGAAATGGCAGTGACGGAATTAACATTTGTCAAGAGAGAGTGAAGGGTCCGAACAATAAGAAGTTTAACGTCATCACTTTGCCTAATTTCCGTAGTTCAAGGTCTGTAAACTGAATACAAAGTTTATGGATGCCATTGTATTTCCCAGTGACTTAGGAGAGGCTTCACTGAAAATCATTGGCGTCACCGCAGAAGACGATGGTATCTATACCTGTATAGCTGCAAACGATATGGGTTCGGTTTCATCTTCCGCCAGTCTACGAGTTTTAGGTAGGCCCATCTCTGCTTTTTTTTTCAAATCTGATTATATTCAAACACCTGTTACTCAATTCAGAAATGACAAAAATTTAGTTCTGAGGGAAATCTTTCTGTAGTAAATGTTGTCTGTATTGCCCCTTCTCTCTTTAACTTCTCTGCAGGTCCTGGAAGTGATGGAATCATGGTAATCTGGAAAGACAACTTTGATTCCCTTTACAGTGAAGTGGCTGAGCTTGGCAGGTGTGTTCTGTATGCTGGTGTTCAAAGATGTCAGAATATCAACTTCATTAAAAACGTGGAATTTTCTTGGAAAAATACCTATCATATGAGCCTAAAAGACAAGAATTATGTCGGATTAAATAGAGATGGGGAGACCAAAATACTACCAACACTAGATGGCACTGCATAGATAGAATATACTTAGGCTGATGTGGTATCATAGATTAAAAGGATGAGTGTTCTTCAGGTGTTTTGGAAGGCTATAAAGTCTTCTACAATATATTATTCCAAAATTTTTAACTCGTGTAATTAAATTTAAAGCCAGGTAAGGTCTGAAAACAAGCAAAATATGGAATAGCTCATGCAGAATGTACATTTTTCTGTCTTAATGGATGGATCTTTGCAAGTTTGATACCACTCTGGTTTGAGTTCTCAGCAAATGCAATAAAACAGATCTGTATCTACAGCTAATCATTCCTACAGGCATGTTTTGTAGAAGATGCATCCACTTTCAACTCTTACTTATAGTCAGAAACTGTGCTGCAGGGAAATCTTAGTAGATATGAAACTGTTATCTCAGAATCTCTCTTAAGGTATAAGTACTTATTTCCTTGGGGCAACTTTTGGTTAATTCTTTCCTTTTGACATTGTATTCCAGGGGCAGATTTTCTGTCGTTAAGAAATGTGACCAGAAGGGAACCAAGCGAGCAGTAGCCACTAAGTTTGTGAATAAGAAGTTGATGAAGCGAGACCAGGTTACCCATGAACTTGGAGTCATGCAGAATCTCCAGCATCCCCAGCTCATTGGCCTTATTGATACCTTTGAGACCGCCACCAACTACATACTAGTATTAGAAATGTGTGTAAAATGCACTCTATACAGCTGACATTTAAGGGCATTTACTGTGGCTTATGAATAACAAACTTGAAGATTTCTGGGAAGTTTGACAACGCCTAAGCAAAATAATCTAATTCTCTAACGCTGTTACTAAAATGTCAGGTTTATTATTAAACTTGGGAGGAAACATTTGGCCTATTAAACTGATCTATAGGTGATTGTCTTAGTCTGGAGTTCCATGCATGATTTTATGTCAAGCAGTTACAGAACTGAATTAGGAATGCTGTGATCTGGTTGCTTGGTAACAACTCTCCTCTTCATATCCTCCCATGTCTTCTAAATTCTGAAGGTTGTAGTAATTCCCGTAGTCTGTGGTAGAACGTACCTTATCTTTCTGTATAACATAACGTCTTTCTTTCTTTTCTTCTTTGCTTTCACCTTCTGCTCCCATTCCAAAATTACTCCCACTTATTTTAGGTGGAAGTCAGCTGTAAATGACATAGAACCACTTACAGGCAGAAAAACAGATGATTGAGCAACACTAGCCAACCAGTGGAAACACTGATGATTACATCGTGCAATTGTGATTGTTAAGAAACACTTCCCATTAAATTTTTTTTATGTAGCTTTCAAAACTGATTGCATGGTGGGGTTTGATCAATTCTTGTATTCAGTATTAAAATGTAACCCTTGTAATTCCAATAGGGCTGACCAGGGTCGCCTTCTAGACTACGTTGTGCGATGGGGAAACCTCACTGAAGGGAAGATCAGACTCTACCTGGGAGAGATTCTGGAAGCTGTGCAGTATCTTCACAACTGCAGAATAGCACATTTGGACCTAAAGGTGAGGAGTCAGTGGAATTCCCAACAGTGTGTGCCATTCCACACATAAAAATCTTCTTCTAGAAAACTGGCAGCTGAGAGCACAGAACAGTGAATCCCTTTGAGACTACATGAAGGGATATGTGGTGGGGGATCCATCCCTAAATGCTTCAGTTCACTCATAGCCATCAAAGTGGAAGGTTTGAATTCCCTCTACCTTCCCCTTGAAGCTCGCTGGTCATGTATAGTCCTTTGTACTGGAAATAATTCCTGTCAGGCACAGTTCTGTTTGGGTTTGGGGTTGTTTTCTTCCTCAATAAACTCATAGCAGAAGTGTAAATCCAAAGATTTTGTTTTCTGTGACATAAAGCAAATAGAGTAGTTGCTTTATTCACTCTGTTTATAATTGCTTTTCTTTAAGATTAAATTCCCAAACACAGGTTCCTGTGAAATCTTGCAGAGCTGTTATTGTCAGCATATGCAGTCTTATCTGTGTGAGTTATACTTCCTGCAAAAATCATACTGCCAGCAGCTAAAACACATAAATTACACACTGTAGTTGGCACGGGAGTGCCTGCCAGTTGGATTGCCCAGGAGCTTTGCAGAGCTGGCCTTCAGCAGTAATCATCATCTATAGCTGTTTATTACGTCCGTGAGCAGGCAGCACAGGTTGGGAAACAGTAATTTTTGGAGCATCAAATGTGTGCTAGAATGACTTGAAAAAATACATATCTTTTCTTTTGCTTTTATGTTGTCTAGCCTGAAAATATTTTGGTGGACCAGAGTTCCTCTAAGCCAACAATAAAACTGGCTGACTTTGGAGATGCAGTCCAGCTCAATACAACATATTACATCCACCAGTTACTTGGAAACCCAGAGTTTGCAGCTCCTGAAATTATTCTTGGAAATCCTGTTTCCCTCACTTCAGATGTTTGGAGCATTGGAGTGCTCACATATGTCCTTCTTAGTGGCGTCTCTCCTTTCCTGGATGAAAGCGTAGAGGAAACTTGCCTGAATATTTGCCGCTTAGACTTCAGTTTCCCAGATGACTACTTCAAAGGAGTTAGCCAGAAGGCCAAAGATTTTGTATGTTTCCTGCTTCAGGACGACCCAGCTAAGCGTCCTTCGGCTGCACTGACCCTCCAGGAGCAATGGCTGCAGCTGGGGAATAGCAAAGGCGCTGACAGCATTGACATATCCAGACTGACTTCATTCATTGAGCGGCGAAAACACCAGAATGATGTTCGACCTATCCGTAGCATTAAAAACTTCTTACAGAGCAGGCTCTTGCCAAGAGTTTGATCTTGCTTGAAGTTCTCTCTCATTCTCTTTCACCTGCCAATCAGACTGGAGATAAGACTCCTCCTGCCAATCAATCAGACTGGAGATAAGACTCCTCCTGCCGATCAGCTGTTGACTTGAATTTTGAGGAAAGCAAACCCCGAGCCAACCAGCTGCTAGCGAATGTTCGTGTGCAAGCGCATTCCACGGGGACCACGCGAGGTCACGCGTGGGCCCGGCAATGCAGACTTCACTGGGGTGGAGGACGATAGCACTGTACTCTGCAAAAAGCAGTCGCGAGTGATACAGTAACAGTATTTTATTCAGGTTTCTGCAAAAAAAAAAAAATAGTTTTTTTAATAAACAAGAGTTGAATTTTGCAAGTGAACTTAACTACCGTTTTCAAGATTTATTCAAGGAAGAAATGCCTATGTTCAAAGCACTGGTGTTAAACAAAAATGAAATCATGCCTGGAGAAGACTCGCCAAAATGGCTGCCCGTTGATAAGGCTTCCATTTCTAACATCTGGTTTTCACTTGGTCCTAGAGCTTTCCAGTTGCCTCGCCTGTATGTATCTCACGTAGCAGTGCACTGAGATCAGACTCTGCTTTTAAGTGCATCCAACCTCAAAGTTTTTGCATACAAATAGAATGAATCGTTTTGCTCTGATAAAATGTAGGCCTTACTTGTATATAGACTGTTACCTGCCTTCGGTCTGTAATTTTTTTCCCTTCTTATCCTTTTTCCCTTCCCTCCTAAATGGTGGTATACCACTGTGCGGGTCTTCAGTTTGGGTCAGTACTCGCTGGCCCGGTAGAAACAGACGTCCGGTTGGTGCCCAGCTTGCCGACCTGATTGTCAAGCAGTATACAGCAGGATGAAATACTGTAAATGCACTCATTTGGGATTTTGTTTTATTTCATATCATGTGCAATGTTGTGGCTTTAACATTTTATGCAACTATTTATGAGGACCTCTGTTGTAACTGTAATAAATATATAGAAAAAGCACATACTTAGTACGGTGAGCTTTATGGTTTTGTTTGTGTGTTTGTGGTTTCTGGGCGGGCAGGGGAGGGTGTGTTGTACCACACCAGCATTGTTAGTTTAAGATGAGGGTTAGCGTAGAATTTAGTCAAAGCCTGTCAATTTTGAGGGTTGTTTAAAAGAGAGAGAGAGAGAGAGAGAGAGATTCGTATCCCAAATCTCAAACTGGTTAAGAAACAAGGTGACACTTTTTAAAATTTATTATTCTATTCAAAATGCCAAAGTCTTGACTTTCCCAAAAGCAATCTCAATACTTAACTGCTTTCTAGAGTTTTCAGAACTGTGCTTAACTTCTTTCTGTGAAATGAACAAATGAATTTTGTGCTCTTTGGTGAAGAATGCATTCAGAAAGTAGCGGTCAGATGATGAGGATCTGACACGTCGTGTAATTGTCTTATGAACTGTTTTTAAGGTTGAAGTGATATTGGCGTGAACTATTTAAAAAGGCAGAGACGGTTTTCTGTGCATCACTGAGTTCATATGGGTGTGCTGTCATCTGTGTTTGCGTGAGATGCCACGTTTAAAGAAACCAAGCTGACATCCCACCATAGTTAGATATATGGGTCTTAAGCCATAACCTAGCTTGGGTTAGTTTTGAGCTCTGCGGCTTCCACTGTATACTATTTATTCTTTTGTTTTGTTTTGTTTTTTGTAAAGTTGTACAGAAACTTTTTAAAAGAAACAGACTGACTTCAAAACTGGATGTGTATTCGTACCAACCTCATATCATAATGTTTGTATTATTTTCCTTTATTGTTTTAGTTAAATTTTTTGCTTTATTTTGCATGTATATTTCTTTGTACAGTGACGTTACATGTTTACACAGTACGACGTGATGTAAATATTTTATTTTGCCATCAGTTATTTTGGAAAAAATTAAACATATTTGACATATTTGTCTGATCTCTTGCTTTAAGGAGTTTGAAACTTTAGGTTTGGTCATATTTTAATTCGGCTCTGTATTTAAAAAAAAAAAGAACCATTGTTTTATTGTCATAAAATCATTTTAATTTGCAATGATCTATCTTTATTTCATGCCTCACATAATAATATTTGTCTCTGCTCCAAGTGTTGAGTGCTCTGTAGTGTCCTGATTGCTTTTATATAAAACATGCCTAATTCTCTAACTGTGGAAATTCATTACAGTCTTTATTAGGTAGTAAATTTTGATCACCAGAGTTTTCTTCCAGATGTTCCCAGTTAAAGACCAAAGGATTATGTTTTGATTTAATGTTAAACTGGGGAATAGATTTCTCACATCTCCGTACTGAGTCTAGAATGCCTCAGAGGAAAGACTGCTTTCAGCCATAAAGACTTGGATTCTCTGTGTCCTATAAGGGATGAAGCAGAGATGCTTCTCATTTTGTGTATTGAGTACTCTCTGTTTTCTGTTACTGAGCACATCTGCAATTTGAAGTTACACTGAAGGTGAAGTAACAGTGCAGACTGTTTTTTTTTCTTGTCACTGCATTGTGTGCATGACTTTCTTGCACTATTTTTTCTGCTACTATCTGTCAGTGATGAAACTATCCCTTTATGCCTCACAATTTACTTTTGAGACAGAAAATTAAGTGAGATGGTTTACATAGAGATGGAGAGCATTGAGGAAAGATGTACTGGAGCAGGTGAGCCACTGAGAGCTTTTTCCACACTGGGAAAAGAGATGACAACGCATTCTATTCAAGAATTTGTATCCCTCAGTTCTCTAATAGACTTCTTTCTTGTCTGAAAATACACTAATTGGGAGAGGTTTCCCAGCTGATATAAACAGAAATGATGCACTTATAGGTGTTTCTGGTAGCAGAGAGAGGTTCCCTTCAGGATTTTGGAACTTCTACTCATCTGTTAATGAGACTGCACTGTTTCTGGCATCGATTTATGATCCATTACTTAGGAAAGCTAACATTTTTTAACAAAGTGGGGTTTTGCACTAAAGCTTGCTTCAAGCTGGATTTTTCCAGATGCTCTGAAGAGATGATGTCTGTCGTTTCTATTATTGAATTGTTTAGTTGAGGCTGACAATGCCACTTGGGCACAGTTCTCATTGACTGTCCTGTGTGAAACAAGAAGTGATGAAGGGTGGCAGAAAAGACTGGAATTCAAAAGCTTTGGTGAGAGCAGCTGCTGTGACTTTTCTGGTGAAGGAACATTGTAGAGCAAAGGGAACACCAGTCAATGCGATACCTGGATGGGGAAAAGTAGGAAGGTTCAAGAGAAGGATAAGTCAAAATGGTTTGTTTTGTTTTCTTTTCTAATAACTTGCCAATCACTTCTCATCAATAGTTGAGACAGAAAACAAGATGCCAGACTTTGAAGTCAGTCCATCTGTCAGTACTTTTCTAATGGGAAATGGGAGTGTGGGAATCCAGTGCACGTGTGAGGAGTCTTGAAAGCCATTCTGCAAATGGTAAGCAGTAAAAAACATCTAGACATTATTTCCAGTCAGGGAAGCAGCCAGCCTTGCCTTACTAATGGACAGAGGCCTATCACATATCTGCCTGTGCTCATGAGGGGAAGGGCTAGAGAGCCTGGTTTTCTTTCATGTGACTACAGATGTCACTTAGTAAAAGCTGTCCCCTTTCTCAAGTAGGGAAATTGATGAGTTAATGAACAGGAGAGAGGTTAACTGTCTGTTTCTTTTTCCAGATCGGAAGGTATATTCCAGGCAGGACAGGACACAGCATCTTCCAGAATGAAGCAAATGCAAAGGCATTTGGCTTCCTGCTAAAATTTCAGTGACCTGTGCAAACCTGATTGGTAGATGCCTAAAAATATAATGGGATGTTTCTTTGCATGTAATGTGCTGTATGATATTGTCAGGGAGCATTGGAATCTTGCTGCTGAGGCGGTCAGTGGATCAGTCCTCATCTGAAGGGGACTGATGAGTGAGAAATGAATGTTACCAAGGGGAAAAACAATGGCTGACCCAAGTTTCAATGATAGAGTTCCCAAAATCCTGAGAGAAACAAAGGAATATATTTAACAAGTGGATGTGGGTGGTGAAATCTATGAGGAGCTGCTATTTTGCAGAATATTTGGATAGCCAATCTGCTACAAGCAGTGGTATATTTGTGTTAGGCATTAGCGCAAGGAGTGGTGTCATCTCTCATCCAGAACAGAGGATGTTGTTCCTGTGCTGTGCAAGGCTCAATCTGAGTGTGTTATTTCCTTGTTATAGGGTTTCCTTTGCATAGGAAAGGAAAGGTAGTTAGAACCAATTAAATGTATGTTTCTGTATTTTTTTTCCAGGAACACTGATGTTTTTGCTAGAACCACAGCTCTATCTCTAAGGCAAACAACTTCAGAAATGTTTGCTGAAACTGGATCATGATAGAGGTTACATTAGAGTGTGACAGATGGGTCACGCGTGTGTAGAGGCAGCAGCTGTACTTTCAGTACTATTTGTACATTCACACCTACCCAAGAAGTTGAGACAGAGGATTTTTTTCTGTGTTCACCATAATGCAACAGCGTGATCTCTCGATGCTGCAAAGGAGCCAGTGCCCTGTGTTCTCTCTCCCTGGCAAGCAAGGTCACCTGCCCAGCATTCAGGATTCACAAGCCTGGCAGCCATCTCAGCATTTGTTAGAGTAATACACCCACTGTTCTCTGTGTGCCATGCTGTGAAACTGAGTATCAGTTACAAGGATGAGATCACTCATGCTTGTTCTATGGGCCATGACCAGTCAGAGGAATTAAGAGCCTGATATGTAGGAACAGGAGAATGTGTTCCGTATTTTGTCTGTATCTTAGAAATAAGAGAACTTTTCCCTGGTTCATTTCCCTTGCCCTTTCCCAAAAAGCTTCAGAATGGGTGGTAGGGGGAAAGTAGGACTTAGTGAGGAGAGCGGTCCAATTTCCTTCTGTTCTAACATCAGGAGAGCCAGCAACAAACCTTCAAATAATAAACCCCCATCAACCTGTCTGTGTCATCCAATAAAAAAATCCATTGTGAATTTTAATATTAGGAGCACAGGGTTTCCATCATTCTCCACGGGATATGGTTAAAAATGATGAAATATGTTAGAGATGTCTCTGAGGTTAAAAGAAACAGAAAAAAAGACCTATCAGCTATCTTTAGAAAGGGGAAAGACAGATGTCATGTTTGCACTCCCTGACAACATCAGTAATCTGAAAGCCACTTTTTTAATGAATTGTCATCTTAGCACATGCAGTCTCCTCTTGACCACTGGAGGTATTTTTCTTTCTCATTGTCTGAGGAAATGTGTAGTACATGAGGTATTTGAGACTTCACCAATCGTGGTGGATGAAGCTTTAGATTTCACTGGTGAACTCCATTTTACATCTTGTGCATTGAATGGTTATCAAGACTAAAGTAAGTCTAGTCTTCCTTTATGGTAGAAAGTTTTTGGATTAAATTCTATATTTTTTTAGGTAGATCTCATTTTTCACTTAATGTTTAGCCGTTCATTTTCTTTTCAATGACTCCATCTGATTAATGACCTATTACTGGAAGGGTGATATTCTGTATTTGAGGAAAAACATCTGAGTTACTCCTAAACTCAGAATGCTTGTAAATTGTGGTTCACTTGTGTCCAAAAGAGCCTGGGTTTACCTGCCGTTTCTTATGCAGAAAAAAAACTGGTACAGCATCTGCCCTCCCTCAGTCACCTAACTGCACTGCTTTGTTCTTTAGGCTGATATCTGTGCTGAAGCCAATGGGATGAAGTTCAGCCAGACCAAGTGTCAAGTCCTGCGTTCTGGCCACAGCAGTACCATGCAACGCTACAGGTTTGGGGCAGAATGGCTGTAAAGCAGTGAGGGGGAAAAGGATCTGGGGGTTCTTAGTCAACAGCTGGCTGAACGTGAGCCAGCAGTACGCCCAGGTGGCCAGTAAGGCCAATGGCATCCTGACCTGTATCAAAAATAGTGCAGTCATCAGGAGCAGGGAGGTGGTTGTGCCCCTGTACTCAGCTCTGGTGTGGCCTCACCTCGAGTGCTGTATGTAGTGCTGCGCCCCTCACTGCAAGATGTGGAAGCCCTGGAGGGTGTCCAGAGAAGGACAATGAAACTGCTGAGGGGGCTGGAGAACTTATCTTATGGGGAGCAGCTGAGGGAGCTGCGATTGTTCAGTCTGGAGAAAAGGAGGCTCAGGGGTGACCTTATCGCTCTCTACAACTGTCTGAAAGGAGGCTGTGGTGAGGTGGGAGTTGGCCTCTTCTCCCATGTAACAGGAAAAGGATGAGAGGGAAAGGTCTCAAGATTCATCAGAGGAAGATCAGGTTGGATATTAGGAAAAATTTCTTCTCAGGAAGAGTGGTGAGGCCCTGTAGCAGGCTGCCCAGAGAGGTGCTAGAGTCACCATCCCTGGAGGTGTTCAAGAAATGTGGAGATGTGGCACTGAGACACAGGTTAGTGGGCATGGTTGCTGTGGTGGAAGGTCAGTGGTTGGACTGAGTAGTTCTGCTTATTCACATGGAACAAGTGGGGGCAAGATACTGGAAACTTAGGATAGGTAACATCCCTTCGAAGTAATTCACTGTCCAAGTTAAAAGCATTCCCCCAGAAGTCTTTGTCATTTGTCTTGCAAGCTACTATCCCAATGAGACTGCAGAGACAAAGTTCAGGGAGGGAAAAACATCTTTATTTAGTATTTATCAAAGATACAATAAGTACATTTAAGTAAGAACACTCTGGGATAGGTGGTACGTGGCTGTCCGTGAATCTTCTTTGCTTTCCAAGGGATTTATGAGTGGGTAGAGATAGCCTTTGTCTGTGAAAGAGAACTTCAGTTTCTATGTTCGCAGCGTGACTTTTCTAGCTGTGGTGTGGTCAGATGAGTACTTCAAGTACTTGATTAAAGCTGAATCTTCCTCTTGAGTTTGCAATGTTTGCTTGGACAAACAATCAAGAAACGTATTGTTTTTAATCAGCTACAAGAGCTGAGAGGGGTAACCTTTCGTATGGCTTAGACACCATCTGACAGTCAGAAAAAATAAATGGGAGGAAACTGTAATGCTCTCTACCATTAATAAGTTTGGATGTGAACTGTTTCTGTACCAAAATTGTTTGCCCACTCTGCCAATCTTTTCCCAGATAACTGATGTTTGGTTTTTTTTTTCTATAAATCTTGTTTCTCTAGATCTAGTGTCATTTCTATTGCACAGGAAACCTTGTGTTAGGAAGCAACCGTTGCAATAAATCTGGCAAAGAAATATTATGAGAAGAAATATTAAACCCACATGTGAATGATGTAGAATCTAATGCCATGAAAGGTGAATACTAAGTTACAAAGGTTGTTTTGGCTTTTCTTTATTTCTGTCTCAAATCGTGCATGGTTTTATGCTCCTTAACTAGCTTTGCTTGATGTCAAATGCTTGACTTTTTGCCCTGGATACATAGAGAAGTACCAGTTTCTACTATGCAATTTGAGTTTTTCTCCTCCGTTGCCTTTTATGCGTGCTAGGAAACAGCTCTCCAATTTGACAGAGAATAATCAGATGAGGAATATAGCCTGTGTGAATGTTGGATGGCTATCCAACAGAACAGGGGTGAGTGGTCTTAGTCACAAATGCCTGTTGTAATTCTCTTCTGTGGTGTGGTGTCCTCATAAGCATCTTCCATCCTGCCACACTGCAACTCATTCTCATAGTCACTGAGACATTTCCTTATTAACACCTAAGCCAGGCATATCCAACCCACTGCCTGCAGGCCACATGGAGCCAAGTCTGGCCCATCCTGCAGCTGCCCTCTGCCCTGCACCAGAGCCACCGAGTGGCCCAGCCTGGCCTCAAGCATGCACCCATCGCACTGTAACAACCAAACATCAGCGTGTGATCAGCAGTGTCTGTGCAGAAACCAGAGAATGGGAAGGACACACTGAGGTGCTAACTAAACTTGTGGCAGATACTTGTGTGCAGTCTGATCCATTGATTAAATACATTTCTGTGGACAGCAAAAACTACGTAGTCTTGTTTTCCATCTTGATACAGGAATTTGAGACTAGCTTTTGAGATTGCTGATAAAATCATCCATTTTTTGTTGGTACAGCTGTGACTGCATTTTCAGTCAACGTAAATAGATTATTTGCCAGTTTTCAAATGGGACAGACAAGGTCGCGATCAGATCGCAATCTGATCTTCAACTCAAATAACTGATAGGTACAGAACCAGACTGCTGTGAGATCTCTCTGCCAGTGAAAAAATATCCCTCGCTTTTACAACCACAGCTTATTCTCATCATTGCTTTCGGGCAGCACATACACTTGAGGAGAACCATTTTTGTGGAGAAGTCAATTTTAATTTATTTTTTTAACTTTATGACAAACAAGTGTAAGCCCTGCTAGTGGCGCCGGGGAGGTGGTCTCTTGCAGGGCTGGGGAGCACGGTGGGCACTGCTAGCCCTCCTCTTCTTAGGGTCATCATGGTCGTCATGACCATCCTGCAGAGTGGGCAGGTGGCTTTCAGCGCTGCCCATCGCTGCATGCAGCCAAAACAGAACTGATGGCCACATGCGATCACAGATGCGATGTGCCGCCGCTTCTTGTAGCAGATGGGACACTTCCATGCCTCTGTTGTGGCCATGGTTGTCCTGCTGCTACGGGTGGGGAGCGTGGAGGGTGACAGCGGCTCTCCTCCACCAGTGCCGCGGTGGTGGTTTCACGCACTGCAAGAGGAAGACAGGTCTCAGTCACTCACCGTCCCTGGGCATGCCCAAGTCATGCCCCAGTCCCTCAGCAGGAAGCCCTCCTGGCTTTGCAGCCAGGCCATCTCCTGCTCCCAGCCCATACATCACTAGGCTCCCCAGGGCCACCCTGGGATGTGCTCACCTCCACTGATGGGGATGCGTCTCACTGGGTCCTGTCTGCCTGCACAGGGCAGAGCCAGGGAAACACAAGCAGTGCTGTTAGGAATGGGCTCTGCGAGCTGCTGTAAGCAGTCACAGGCACAGCCCAGCCCAGCACAGCCAAAGCCTCGCTTGACCTCCAAGCCTCGCAAAGTCGCTCAGCAGGATTCAGGAACAAGCTAGACTGAGCCAGGCTCTGTCAGTGCATCACTGTAAGCAGTGAGGGCCATGCAGTTGCAATCCATCACCCGGTGATGTCAGAGTCTGTTGCTTTATTGACAGCTTTGGGATCGGAAAGACCTCTAAGGTCATCAAGTCCAAATGCTAACCCAGTACTCCATGTCTGCCACTAAACCAGACCTGTTCCATCCATGGGCCACACGTGGCTCCGGACAGTCAGTAACACGGCTCTGCAAGATGGGAAACTTCTAACATTATTACGTGATTGTTAGCAACGTATTTCACAAGTTGACTGCCCATCGCTCAAGTATGGACTGCATATGCAACAATGGGACAAATATTCCACTACTTGTTCGTTTCTGTTCTTGCTCTCTTCTTTGGTTTGTTTTAATAAATAAATAGGTATAAAATTCTGTTGTGCATTATTAGCATTGTTTTGTTTATATTCAGCCCAAGATAACTCCTCTTCACTCAGTGTGATGCAGGCAAGCCAAAAGGTTGGACACCCTTGATTTAAGTGTTTCTCCAGCCACTGGGATTGAAAAGCATATTATTTTATTGTGGAGAAACGTGTCACTGGAAGGCACTGTCTCACAGTCTTGGGTAGCAACTGCTGTCCTAGACTTTCCGCAAGAGGACACGATCTCAGAGCTCCCTTTGTATTGCTCTGGGAGGCTCTGCTTGATCTGGTCATCCAAAATGAGCAGAGCAGAGAGGGACAATCCCTTCCTTCTTGAAAAGTTTCAGTTAATTCAAAAAGAAGACCAACAAGACGATAGTTTTACAGGGAAGGAAAAAAAACTTTCAAAATCTACAGCTATATGTAGAGGCTGTTCAGTTTGCTGACTCTACACTCCCGTGAAGCCTTAACACTTGCATTCTAGGCCTCCTTCTAGTTCAACTATGCAAATGTTTAATTTTCTGATGAGTTCTCATATGCAGCTGACATGCTGCCACTTAGAAGCAGTGGCTTATTTCTGACTGAGCTGCATGCTGGTCTCTGTAACTGTTCTCTGTATTTGCTTGTGGAGCATAAACTATTTTACTACTGGGTGGAGCTCTTTCTGAAAACAATCTCCTAGAAATATGCCCAATGAAAGGATGTATAAATATATTATATTTACCTTACCATGATGCTGTTTTAGTCATGCTGTTTTACTCATATCAGTACACTGCGTCAGAATAACGCATTAAAGTCAGTGGAGTAGGGACTGCCGCTACGTTCACCTGGAAAAAAATAAATGTAGGGGAGTGCAAATAATGCTTTGCACTTATTTTTTCCACTTGTAATACACAATTGATGGCAGACAAAATTTCTGTGGGGAAGATGGGTCCAGGGAAATGTGTCCATGTGTATTGAGAGGAAGCCACACAGACATAGCCAGAAAATTTCATATTGCAAAAAAAATAACGATAAATTCATATTCCATATTCTCAATGTTGGCTATTTTTTTAATACAAAATGGATGGTGCTTAGTTGCCAGAAAATGAGAAATCCTGGTACTTGCAGTCCAAATACCAGACGTACTGGTCAAAAAGGGAGAGATCCATGAAAAATTATGGAAAAAGAAACCATTTAATGCTTTCAGAGGTTTGTAAGGAAGATGCTGCACATCCCTTGCAAGTAGGAGGATTCTGTTTTTATTTCCCATTTGCAAAGGGAGATGAGAGCTTTGTTCGTCATCACAGCAGGTGCTGTATGCTCAGATTAAGGGCCTTCATCACCATGACATTTTCAGTATTTCTCAGTGTTAACCCTCAAGCCCCACTTTACAGATGGAAAAAGCTTTTTATTTCATTTCCCCTGTTTTTAACAGGCAGTGAAAGGATTTGCTGAAGATGCATACAGTGTTGGCAAGTGCAAAAACAGAATGTCATCCACTGAACTCCTGTCCCATGTCCCACCGTGGGTGGTGACTCTGTTAGGAGATGGGGGAAAGAAAATGGCAAACAGAACCAGGATGTTTACCGTTCAGAATAAGCAAAATCTCAGCTACATAAAGAGCCTTTCAGAAAGGAACACCTTCGATTACTGCTTCTACTAGAAGTTACTTGGGTCAAGAAGCTCCTTACTGAAAGGAGGCATCGACATGCTCAGGCCTTTCTCTCTCCATGACTTTTCCATCAGCACTGTTGCTCCTTTGTGTACAGGCTGCTGCCTTCTCTCTTTGGCCAAGGTTTTTACAACTGTTTCATTTTCCTCTTGGTTGCTAGCTCTCCCTCTGAAAGAATTTTATTCTTTTTCACTGATGGCATTTTATGTTTTCAGTTGGAGTGACTCCTTTCACCGACAAAAAAAATGGACTCTTTTCTTTCCCTTAATGATCCTTTTTTTGTTGCTTCAGTACAAAACAAACCATTACTGATGGCAGTTTCTAGCAGAGGTGACAGAAAGTGGCTTACTCTTTCTATTCAGAGAGGAAATCCATGTGCTCTGAGCTTTGGTTCTGCAGTTCTCATGAATCACTTACAGCAACCAGGTCTCAAAACACTTTGATTTGCTATCAGGCACTTACCACAGTGAAACATAAATCTTTAATCACTGTTGCAAAAGCAGGCACTGACTCTAGGGAAAAAATATCTGTGCCTTGTTTCTTCTGGCAGATAGATGTGTGTTGCAGACCAATGGAAAAACAGAAATCTGGGCCTTTGTGGGTTGACTTCCAAAGAACAAGAAGCCATTCTATGGGCTCATATTACCTTGTTTACAAATAGCTGTCGCAAAGCAAGGCCTGTCAGAGAGCTTGAAATGGGGATTCCTTTTCCCAAATACCTGGATTTCTGGCACTCAAGCCCAGGCTGCAGGAAGCAGCTCTGCTCCAACAGCCTGTTTGATACTCACAGAATCCTCAAGTGGCCAAAATGCAGGTTGTGCTGATGCTAGTCTCACTGCCAGTCTTCAGAAGGAAAAGGAAAACCTGTTGCCCACCAAGTCAGCTCTTGTGTACCCACACAGGACAGCCGTCTCCTGCTCCCATCCTCTCCGACCTGGGGAGACGTATAGCTCTCCAATCGTTTGCAAGCAGGGGAAGGAGCATGGTGAGCTGCAGCAAAGTGAGACACAGGCCTCATTTTGTGCATCTCACAGAACCACAAGGGAATGTCACAGGTAGGAGGGGCACGCTGATAACACCAGCCACAGAAGTGCGGGGGTGGACAAAGGAAATTTCCTCGTCAGCTTGTGAGCGTGATAAAGAGTGTAAACGCGCAGGCATGCAAACACTGGCTGCTGAGCAAAGCACAGCTAACTCTCAGTTTGTGGCCTGAATCACCCAGGTGTTCGCTGCCTCCAACATGCTTGAGGATGCCACTTCCACTTTAGCCTTGTCTTCCCCTTCTCCCTGTGACCCTGCATAAATCTCATAGCACAAAAGCATAAAGCACAGAGAGTTGATAACAGTTCTCCAGATGGTTGGGAAATATAGTATACGGAATAAAGAATGTGGAAACTAAAGAAAAGAGGATGAGTAAGCCATGCTACTCATCCACACTTGTTTCTGGCAGGGCCAAGCCAACCACGCAAAAAGAATGAGGAGATGCAACAGAGGAATTTAAGGAGATAAAAGTGAATTTAATGAAGCAAATGTTTTTGACACGTCATCTAAAATAAACAACTTTTCTTTTTTTGCTTTATTTATGAAACACAAAACACACGCGCAACAAAAATAACAAAAGAACAACAAACACGACAATGCTGATGAAGTAAATCAAGAAAAGGGCATCTGTGCTTCTTCCTTCTCTCCCACCAGCTTTCTTTCCAAACCACCCCTTAGGGATGCACTGTTCCTGCAGCCAGCCCACTGTGTTTCCCTTCTCAGAATTATCTTATCCTGCTAAGGAAAGCTGAACACAGCCACAAAGAAACAAACATGCATATGTACATACAAACATCTGCATATATCTATAAATACTCTGCCTTTAGGTGTTCCCCTGCTGCCTTTGGATGCTCTCATGCATGTGATCATGAGAAGCACAAGTACATCCAAAGGCAGCAAGTGAACACCACCTAAAGAGAGAAAATCTTTGTTGTTCCTCATCTTCCTCCACAGCAAACGGTGAAAAAGAAGACTTTGCAGGCTCACTGTCCAGAGGCCCAATCTTTGGCTGGAGACAAGAGCAGCTTTCACATTCAGCTCCTGAGGTGCCAATAAATAGATTAATGTGGTATAAGTAGAGGTTATTTTCCTACCCTACTGTTCCAGATTTCCATTATTATTTTAAGCAAACACGCTAGGTCCAATTATGATTATAGAGAAGTATAATTTTAAAACTTAATTTAACTGAAGTAATGTAACAAAACAATGTAGACAGGGAAATCACCATTCACATGAAAGGGAAAATATGAGTCAGTAATCATACGCGTTCCAGGAATATTTTTAATCCATCTGTAATACGGAGAAACAATCAAGAGGCAGAGCAAATGGTTGCCTGCATCTCTGAAATAGGAACTTGTTGCTATTATCAGAGCACGAGACTGGACTTAGTGAACTTGTAAGCTATGGCACCATGATATATCTTCCTGTGGTGTAATTAAGATGGAATTAGTAGTTAGACTGTTGAGAAACCACTGGCCTCAATTAACCTGAAGCATGTGTGGAGAGAATAGTAAAGATTCTCTCAAAGGATTCTTGTAAAAAAAATTAAAGTAAAATAAAAAGAACAGTTTTAGCTAGGAAGTGATTAATTGTATCTGTGTAAATTTTTCTTTTATCCATTGTCCGTATTTTAACAGAGAAAGGAGGCTCATGAACCACACCTTCACAGCCACTGTGTTTCTACAGAAGTACACTGACTACATGTGAAGTCCTTAGTAATCAAATATGATACAGGAGTTATAAAGAAAGAGGTAGCTCCAAGACAGGCTCTGAGGACTACTAAGATACAGATCACTCAGGTACATCACAGCCTGAAAATGTCCCTGTTGTGTCCAGCACTGGAACAACTTGGAAGGCATGCAGGGAGGTAACAACATGACATTTATAAATAGCTGAGTTATGCACGATGATTCTTCTTGTGGCTTGGATATAGAGAAGCAGACACTGCCTGTGTGACTTTGAAAACTTGAACGGAAATGAAACGGGAAGTAAGATACTTTCACAGTTTGTTGATCTGCAAAGACAAACTCAGTCTGTGAGGACTCGTTTTCTGTCCCCAGAACAAGAAGCCAGGGGAGAGAGATCCAGCTGGGAGGACCCTGGAGAGGAGATGCAGAGGCGACATGACAGGATTTCAAGTAAAAGTAGAGACCAGTTCACTGAGCAAGAAAAGAGAAGCAGAATTAACCACTCAAAGGGAAGCACTGGTAAGTTCCTGGAGCTGTGCTCTAAATTACAGCATCCTCCAGGCTGGTGTTCAGCCACAGCATGCTGGAGATCACAGCGGCATGGGCACTGCTTTTACCTTTGTGCCAGACTATACCTGACCAGAGCAGTAGTAGCAAGTTAAGTTATAATAAATGAGGAAATTGGTCCTGATTGTTAATAATGGACTTGAAAACCTGAAGGCTGAAACTCTCATCAGCTCCCTCCTTGAGTTTCCCACTTTTACTGAGCTGGATACGGTTGCCTTTTTTCTCAGCAAATATTCTTAGCACTCCTTTGAATTGTTTAGGTTCTTTGAGCTCCTGTCACTCACCTGCAGATGAGTGAAAGAATGTGCAGTTTATTCTGCTAATGATTTGCTAGTTTAAGCAGGGACAGTCAAAATATCCTCATGTTTGCTTAGTGTAGTTATCAGTGCAAGCTTCTGTTGCGACTGCTCTGCAGTCTCATGTGGGTACAAGCAGAGGGAAGTCATCCCATGTCATTCCTGCAGCTTGGAGAGGCCATCACCTGGAAAACAGAGGAAGGTGAGATTTGTGCGATGTGCAAGTTCGGAGTGCTCCAGAACAGCAGGAAGTATCTTAAATATCCTGAAGTAGTGGAGATTTGCCATTGGCACGCAGCCTTGTCTGAAAAGTGCCACAAGCAGAAAGTCTGAAGGAAGAGAATCAGACTTACGCTGCTCTGAGCCTAAGCTCCTGGAGCTTTCCCTTCTCCCCACTGAGCTGGGCCTGCTCTGAGGGGTGGCATTGCTTCTGCAAGGAACACTTTCAGCATCCACTCAAACTTGGACCTTCTCTATCTCCTAGCATAGTTTTCCAGGGCATTCTGGGGGAGTTCTCACCCAGACAAACTTTCTGAACCTTTGTAGCAGCAGAGAGGGGCATGTTCTCTGGGATGCACTGATGTGGTGATTGAATGCCTTGATAGGAGAGCAAAGAGCTAGGAGCTGAGAAGGACTCATTGCACAGGGCTTGATTTGCAGCTTTTGTACAGTGTGTTTCACCTCTCTTCCCCAGTGAGTCAGCACCCAGATAAACATTAACTTTCACGCCGGGCTGCACACGGAACCATCTATTAAATCCCAAGATACTAACACAATTTAGAGTGCACAGAAAGAGGCAAGTGTGGGCTTGGCTGGAGCATGAAGCAGCAGTGACAGTGTTCTGTATGAACTGAGGAGGAAGTGTCTGGAGCTGCCAGAGAAGGGAAGCGTGTGGCTGCTGCAGACGGGACAGACCCAGGAGCACAGCCCCAATGCTCTGAGCCCAGCGCAGTGCAGGCAACACTGCTTCCCACTGCGTGTCCTGTTCCAGCAGCACGTTACACCTCAGCCTGGAGGCAAACTGAAGCACGGGCTATCTGAGCTCAGTGCAAAGGTACCCAGTGGTGGCATCCTGTTTTTTCTTTTCATTTTGTTTTGTTTTCTCAAGATAAATTTTCCTGAGGAGCAGCACAGAGTGCTGCACAAGTGACAGCCTCAGGCCTTTACAGAATCATAGAATCACTTGAGTTGGAAGGAACATCTAGTCCAGCTCCCCTGCAATGAACAGACACACAGAGCTAGATCAAGCCAAGCTTTTAACCTTGCTGACCCTAGCTGTTTTTTAAACCTGTACTTCCTTTTATTTAGGTAAATCTGCTCATAGCTTTCTGTGGCCTCCCGAGTTAGCGCTGGGGCACGCCACTATTTAACAGGTTTCTCTCCAACCATTTGAAGATCTTCCACTCTTCTAGAAAAAAAAAAAGAACCCTGCAAGTTTGTCCTAGCCCTGTGCTGCTGCAAACTGCTTATAACTCTGCCTAAGTGCCTGCATCACTTGCTGAGGCCATCACAATTCCCTTCTGTTTGTGGGGACACGAAGGAAAACTGTTTCTTAATGCATAACCAGAATATAAATTATATCGTTCTATTCAAAAAGGGACAGCTAAAGGATTGCTGCAAGGGACAGTATCTGGCAAGGGAGGATTTCTTTCTGGACAAACACACTTCATCTCGTTAAGGAATAAATTAGCGAGGAAATGAAATTAAAAAAAAAAAAAAAAAAAAAGCACTAAAACCGACTCTGAAGTCACTAAGCCGCGTTTACGTTCCACGGCTCGGCTTCACATAGGCTCGGCTCCACACAGACGCTGCTGACGCGGGCCACCATGGACGCGACTACACGACGCAGCGCCGGCGGGGCTGCCGGGTAACAGCCGCCGCCCACCTGCACCGCGCCTCTCGGCGGAGGTGGCCCCGCGCCGCTGCCCGCCCCTCGGCCGCGCGGGGCGGCGCCGGAGGGCTTGGGCGCTTCCCGCCCAACTCCGGCGGGCGCGGTGAGGCGGCGGTGGAGGGAGTTAAGGGGGCGGGGGGTGGGGGGGGGGGGAGCGCGGTGGGTGTTTAGTTTTTATTCCTTGTTTTTCCTTTTGTTTTCTTTCTTTACTGATTTATTTTCACTTGAATTCGCTGAAGCTGTTTTTCAAAAACAGGAGTGGACGAAAAGCTGCTCCGCAGGTACCCCGAGGAAGCGACCCCGTGAACCGAGGAACGCTGAGGCTGGTTCGGTGTAAGGCGGAGAGCACCTGCCTGGGGCTGGGCTGCAGGGCTGCGCTCCGCCGTCGGGCTTTGTTGGAGGAGAGGCTGTGCGACAGCTCTTCCTGATAGGATTCTGTATGCTGGAGTTCCGATTCTTGGTTTTGTTTCTTTGAGAACTTGTGCATTCTGAATGCCGTGTGGTGATTGCCTTAACGTATGTGGTTTGTCTTGGTTTTAAGGCATCATGTTGGGTGTGTGCTTGGGCTTTTGCTGTTGGCTTGGTTTTCTCCACGTTGAATCTGAATGTAAATGTTGCAGGCTGGCTTGTGTTCCATCGGAAGGGTGAGGGTCTTGGGAAAAGGAGATGAGAAATGAGTGTGTGGTTTGGGAAGATGCAGGAGGATGACCACGCATCCTTCCCAATTGCCTGATGTACTTAGTACCGGGCATCTCTTAAGTCACCACCAGATGGTTCTTGTTGTGTGAGGATGCCGTGCCCTGCCAATTTGCCTTCCAGCCGAGCATTTTAGGCTCCATTTCTGCTTTGGGTCTTACTGGTCCTGCTCTCTTGTTTTGGAATGCCCACAATTGCATTGGACCGACTTTGTGTGCTCTTTGGAGGAGCTGCACCAATTCAGCTTATGCTGCCCTTGGCTGAAGTGGAGAAAGAATCTGATTCCTGTGCTGTTTAGGAAGTGTATTTTAAGCTTATGTAGTGCTCTGTTGCTACTGCGTGAAACTGCAGTTACTCCCACTTGTTTGACCCATCAAAATGTGGAGGACATGGGGAAAAAAATAAACGTTCCATTTGAGTTTTTAATCTCAGAAAACTTTTATAATCACTGAAGCCTGTTCCTTTAAGAATTGTATGTTGTTACTGCTGGGCAAACAAATTAATTAGGAATTGAAAGAGACACCATGAGGAAAAGCTGCAGTTGTGCCTATTTATACAGTATTTTTTAAGGATCATGTAAAAGGTGAAGGATGGTTGATTTGATTTCAAGGGCAAAAGCAGCAGTAAAATGCTGGTGATTTCAGATTTGAGCTGCTGAAAAAAAAAGTTAAATTTTTGTAGTTACAAATTTCTTTTTGCTACTGGGACAGATATATATTAGGACCCTACTGGTCCTATTATAATCTTGTTTTTATTCAAACGTTGTGTACGAGTCATGTTCCTCATCTGAGCTGCTGTCCAAAATCTAATCCTGAGTCATTTATGGATCTATTTTCTGGTTTGAGGGCATTTCTGAGAGCGCATTCAGCTTCTGGGTGTAGCACCAGTCCCAAGGTGTGAGGCAGTTTAGTTAGTTATTACACAATTTGGTATGATGGAGAGGTTGTTTGGTGTTTGTTCTTTTCTTTTCCAATGAACAGTGTAATGTGGCTGGGTTATCTGTCATCTGAAGCTATATGAAGTCGAAGTTTTACTTCAGAGGGCCAAGAAGTGGAAGATAGAGGTGTTCCTGTCTGCTTCTTGAGAAGGCTCCACTGAAGGCAGACATGCTGTCAGATACTCCAGAACTGCAGCAGTTCACTTAATGAGTTTCCTGAAAAGATTTTATAGGTAAATTCTAGATTCTTTGTAGCCTTACTCAGAAACTTTGTAGTTTCTTCTCCATTTTCATTGCTGAGGATTAATACCATCCACTTTTGACAGCCTTAGGAACAAAAACACAGCACTTGGTATTTCTGCATTGCTTGTGCTGGAAGCTCCTGACCAAGACAGGTGCATCCCTAGCACCTGTCTCTGTGTCACCAACAAGGACAGGTGCTGCTTGTACCATGTGTCCGTGCAAATGGATGTGGTTGACAAGGCAACTTGTGATGCCCAAAGATTGCTCTCAGTGGGTATTTGTCAGGATAGAAGGCTATGGTCTGACCAGGACAGTTGTGTTGTCTTCATTTCAACTGTGCTGCATTAGTTAAGGACTAAAAATCCAGGATGATGTGCCTATGTGTGCTCAGTCTCTGCTTCTTTCACTAGCTCTGTGTGATCTTGGATGAGACCCTGTCTCAGATCCCTTGTCTGTAACAACATGTTGCCAAGGCTGCCTGGAGTGTAAGTGTTCAGTGCTTGTGTTTCCAGGGCAGGGGGCTCATACTGGTTCTGAGAAAGCACGAAATGTGTATCTTATCACCCAGGTATTGTCTTGACAATGCCATGTATGTGGGGCTTTGACCATCACCCAGTGCTGTAGTACTGGGGCAAGGTGCGGCGTCACCTGTTGCAGGGGAGATAGCAGCGTGGCTTTTGTCACTGATGTGAGTGAGCCTCTGCAGCCTCAGCAGAGTCTGTCACAATCTGTCACCCCAGTGGCTTTGGTACCTGCTTCAGGTCTGTGTGACACAGCTGTCCTGCCTGTTTCTCCCAGCTTTGTTCTGAGCATAGCACTGAGCAGTGTGTGTGCCTGTTGAGCTCCTGCGTGCTCTTCAGTTCTGGTTTCGCTTTGTGTCACTTCCTGTGCATGAATTTTAGCTGTGCCATGCTTGCCACAGGCAGAGGATTTTAAAAATAGCAAATTTCATGCCATCATGGATCTTCTAAAAAGCTTAGTGAGACCCTGGTGCAAGATGTATGCAGTGCCTGTAAGACTGAACAGCTGTCATTGATAATGCTCGGACAGTAGGTGTGCTCTGACTAATTGATTTTTTTTGTTTGTATGTCATGAGTTATTGATGCTACTGTTTTCCCTGGCTGTCACTGGGATAGTTGCTTATTGGCAAGTGGAAGTTTAAAGGCTGTTCTGCAGTGAGTGCCTGCCAGGTGGACAAACATTTCTGTCTGCCATCTCCCCTGAGCTGCAACCCTTCAGCAAAGGAACCCACAGGGACTTCCATTGCTGTCCTGGAATGAGCTACAGAAAGCCGCTGGAGGTGTCCAGGCACTGTTTTGTCCACATCCAGCTCTACAGCCTGCTATGCCCCTGTCTGGAGGCACCAGGAGAGATGGTAGCAGTCTGTAGGGAAGGGCAGATGGCTGGCCTGGCTGGGCCCTGGTGACTGTAAGGAGGGGCTTTAAATACAGCTCGCTGGAGCACCTTTTCTGTGAAGAAAGGCTGAAGGATTTGAGCTTGTTCAACTTGGAAAAGAGGAGGCTCTGGGGGAAGACCTTACTGTGGCCTTCCGTTACTCAAAGGGAGCTTACAAGCAGGAAAGGGGCTGACTTCATAGGACAAGGAGGATGTAGTTAATTGAAAACTTGGAAATAAGCTGTGGAATGGCTTTAAACTTAAAGAGGGGAGATATAGGTTAGATTTTTATAAGTTTACTAGAGGGTGGTGAGGCCCTGGCACAAGGCTGTGCAGAGAAGCTGTGTGTGCCCCATCCCTGGAGGCCCTCAAGGCCAGGTTGGATGGAGCCCTGGGAGGTCTGACCCGGTGAGTGGCAGCCCTTCCCATGACAGAGATTTGGAGCTGGGTAGGCCATTCTGTGATTCTGTGTTCTGCCTCATGAACAGGATTTTAACAGGGAAAAGAATAAAAGACCTAACTGCAAACAAGAAACTTGAACGTATTTCCTTGCCCAAAGCTTCAGTTATCTAAACAAGCCAAGAGAAAAACCCAAGGTATTAATATCACTCTGGCCTCTTAGTGAAACATAAGCAAAAGAAGTTGTTCAGGAGGAAAGTATTTACTCTGTCAGTTTGGATTGAGCACCAAAAAAAAATTATAGAAGGCATTTTGAAGAGTTGTGTCTGCAAATAAAAGAAACAAACCCAAATGGTTTTAGGAATGACTCACATGCAGCATGGCAGAAGGCAGAAGAAGAACAGTTGAAGTGGGCTTCCTCCAAGTAATAGACTTAGTGCATTTGTGTAAGATGTCTTTGAAGTGTACAGGTGTTAAGTAGCATTTCTGAACAAATACGGATGTTTTTCTGCATGCAGGGGGACAAGAGAAATCATCACAGCAGAAAATTCAGAGTTGCCTTTGAAAGGAAGTTGAGCTTATTTACTTTTAAATAATTGTTAGAAAGAGGAGCTTCAAAGAAATGTAATTTTTTAGGATGTGAAACCCTTTTCACAGACTCCAAAGTATCTCATATTCTGTCTTACATGAGTGGAAATGTAGCTAAGCTTGATTTGTCTGAATGTCCTGGATGGAACTGACATTTCATTTTGTTCTTGTATGAATTTGTAGAAAGGAAAAGGGTACGTGCAAGCTAAGATGTGCATTAATATCTTGACTGTATAGATGAAATTGGTTTTGTAAAGGCAATCCTAATGTAGTGTGTCTTTGATATAATCATGTGGCTTGTAAGAGCTCGTGCTTGTTGCTAGAATGGTAGTGAGTGTCAAAGTTGGATAGAAATATTATCTGCTGCAGTTTGAAGACCAGAATTCCAGGTGAGGCTGCCTGTCTTTTAACTGTGTTTTTCTTGAATGCTTTTTGCAGAACAGAGATGGGGCTGAGATAATACTTGAGTCTCCTGTACAGACTAGCTGTGTACATAAAGGCTCTCTAACTAGTGATGGACCTCTGTGCTACATGAAAAAATCCATTTTCTAGGTAACTCCATGATTCTAGTAGCTCATCTATTTATTTATTATTTTTCTCTCCAGTCTGAACAGCCCCAGCTCTCTCCACGGGTCGCGTTTGTAGCCCTTCTCTGGACGTGTTCCAACAGGTCTGTGTCTCTTCTGCACAGAGAACTCCACATCTGGGTGCAATACTCCAGGTGAGGTCCCACCAGTGCAGAGAAGAGAGGCAGGATCACCTCCCTTGCCATGCTGGCCACGCATCTTTTGCTGCAGCCCGAGATACAGTTGGCTTTCTGGGCTGTGAGGGAATGCTGCTGGCTGACATCCAGCTTGCCATCCACCAGTGCCTCAAGTCCTTTTTGCCAGGGTTGTGCTGCATCCTTACATCCCCCAGCCTGTAATGAGAGTGGGGGTTGTCATGACCCAGGTGCAAGACCTTGCACTTGGATTTGCTGAACCTCACAACGTTCACCTGGGCCCACTGCAGGAGCCTAACTAGGCCTCTCTGAGTGGCATCCCATCCTGACAGGACGTTGACCGCATCACACAGCTTGTTGTCCTCTGGATACTTGCTGAGGGTACACTTGATTTCCCTGCTGATGAAGATGTGAAAGAGCATCGGTCCCAGTACTCACTGATCTTTATCTGGACATAGAGACCACCTCTCTCTGTATATGAGGCCTTCAAATTCTTCCAGACCATTATCCCCGCAGGCAAGGATGGTGATTTGATATTGAACTTATTCTGCATCATTTGGAAAAATGTTACATGTGGTAAGATAGATCTAGATAGATCTATCTAGGTAGATGGGTAGGCAGCAGAAGGGGCAGAAGAAGGGAACCTAGATTCTGTTTCCCTCTTCAGAGAAGGGTGTTCCTGCTTTTTAGGAACTAGGCACAGAGCATTGTGTGATAGTTCTTGGTACCAAGGAGCCAAGTTTCATACTATGTCCTTTCAACACCAGAATTAATGCAAGACTGTGAAGGGGAACATCCTTTAGAGAAGTCACAGTCAGCTTTTAATTCTTGGAGTTGCTCCATTATCTTTCTGATGGCCTTGTTACAGGAGGAGGAGTAAAAAGCTGACAGGTGCCGAAAGACACAGGCAGACTGGAACGTGCTCCAGCACTGCATGTGGTTCCCAAGCTGATCCCACGCACCTCATGTTTCATCAGTCACGTGTTTGGAAGATGGCAGCCTTCAAAAAAGAACTTGAGAGGGGTCTTTTTAGTGACTTTTCTCGAGCTAGGAGAGTTACTCGTGAACGCAGATGTTGCAGGCTCCTGTTATTCGTCATTTTTTCTGGCATTCTTTTTCTTCAGTCTCCCTCCTGCTGGCTTTGGCAGGGTAGAACCTCAAGGTTTGGCACTAGCAGGAGGTTGATGATGTGGCAGTCACTCATCAGAGAGACATCAGATTGCAGGGCAGCAGCTCTGTATCTGTTTCTGGAGGGAAGATGAGGAATTGTCTGTATCCTAGGGAATGAATTGAGTTGAAAAATCTGTGGGATTATTTTACTTTTTCCCCCACCAGTGTGTTATTACTTAATTGCCATTCGTTTTCTGAAGAATTTTGGAGGGGGCAGATAGGGGGAGGAAAGATCTATTTTAAACTGCTCTCTTCTTTGATTCATATTTTGTTCATGATGTATTTTTATCAGCAGCACTTTGTGATCCAGCTGCCACTTCTAAATGTCACTTACATGAATAAAAAATGTAATTACATTTTTAAGTGTGACATAAGCACTGAAAGTAGCATCTGAATCACAGAGTGCTGTTTGTACAGCAGCTTTCCCATGACAGGAGGGAAAGTTTATGAAGTCTGGAATATGCTGTAACAGAAGTGTAGTGAAGTACTCAAAATCACGTTTATAGGGTTTCCTACCTCTTATTAGGCTTTTTGTTAGGGAAATTTCTACTTATAAATCCCCAAATAACATAAAAATGCATGAACTATATTTAATTAATGCACGTTCTCTGACATGAATTCATAGTTTTTTTGTTGTTGAAATGGGTAAGCCAGCGTGTTCCAGCAGTGCTTGGAGAATAGCTGCTCATGTTCCTCAGCAATCAAATTGATTCTGTTGGACTCCAGTAGGTTCTCTTTGCAGGATTAGTGCCATCAAAAGCTTTTACAACATGGTTTGACTTAGAAGGGCTCATGCTAATACAATTCTCTCAGCTTTCTGCCTGTAAAAGAGGTTAAGGAAGAAACGTTGAATACTGTCCGGCTGTCCGGTATGTTCACATACATCTCTGGTACCTAATAAAACAAAGTATGTCAGTAGAACAGGCTGACCAGTTCTCACTTTTCATGGTACCAGTTTGTTCAAAAAAAGGAGCTGTGCAATCATTTAAGTAATGGAATTCCTTGTTTATACCTTATGTCTAAGCTGCTGTTAATAGATTCTGTTTGAATTATAGGATGGCTTTGGTTGGAAAGGACCTTGAGGTTCATCAATTTCCAACTCCCCTGCCACAGGCAGGGTTGCCAGCCAAACCAGTCACTGTTTTTTTGTACAACAGTGTGACAGCATAAGTCCAAAACACCCACTGATGGAGTGGACTGAGTGACATTTGTAAGCCTCTGCGTTCTGTTCTTAGATAGCAAGTGGTTCAGGTGAATGTTTCTATTGATTTTCATTGCAGTGTGTGCTGTAGGTGGGATTGTCCCAGTGTTTCTGTGATCTGTGACATTTTTGAACTGTACAGGTGATGTTCTACTGTGTGTTATGTGGGACCAGTAATAAACTCTTCCTTCAGCTTCAGATTTCGGTCTCTTTGTTGTGTCTTTTCCTACTCAGCATGTGCTGGAATAACCCTGGGCCGTGTCAGCTAAGTACTTGTTAATGCAGCATATGAGTGGAAGATAACTGCTCTGTCTTGCATGAAAGGCGTTCACAGCAGTACAGATTTTGTGTAATAGGAGCTAGTACTCCCAAACTTCTCCTATTACCTCTTTGAAGTTTATTAACTCTCTTACATTTGCAGCTGTTAACCTGCCTCTCGTTCGTGGGAGAGACCACTTATGGGTCTTGGTTCCAGACAGCTGACGTAGGACATCCTGTAATAAAACTTCTTCAAACAACAAAATATCAGGGAAGGCTAAATATCAGCAGTGCTCTGTGTATATGCAACAATGCTCATAAAAATGCATGCGTAGCTGTTTATCTTGTTACCAAGGTTTGAATCCACGTGCAATTCTGCCTGCATAACTGCTGACAGGGCATGGAAAACTGTTAGAGCCAGGCGGGGCAGAAGTTCAGCTGGCATAGAACTATGCTGAATGAATTATTCCCTTCAGGGATTCTCTAGAGAGGGATCTTTTTGTCCTTCTCTGGAGATGCCTGTAAAAAATATTGTAGTAAGTCAATTAAGAAGTTAATAGGGCAGCTGTTGGTTGTAAGGATATGAAATTCCCAGAGTTTAAATTTCATCATGGGATACATTTCTTGCTTAGGGAGCAAACAGTGCAGTCATCAGCTCTTCAGCCTCTGTGCCTTTCTCAATTCTAGATTTTCTGGTTAGTGTGAGACTACCAAACCCTTCTCTAACTTTCCCAGTAATACTGAGAGAACAGCAGCTTGTCCTGGCTTATGTCCGTGAAGAACTGTGAGAGCACCGTCCCTTTGTCGATCATCCCCAGAGCCTTCTACCAAATCTCTGAGGATTAGATTTCTCCTGAGTTTCAGATTGACCCTAAACTTGTCCAAATGGAGCCAGGAACATTCTTTTATTTCCTGTAGCATTCACACTGTGTATAGTCAGCTATCATCTATTGCCTTATATGGTGTGTTTGCAGACTACAGCTCCACACCACTTCTGGTCTTTAAAACCTTGATTTAATGGCAAAGTAACGACTGTCTGCATCTCTGGATTGGCACATCCTGGAGTAATTCTTGTTGTCACTGAACAGTTGCTTTGGTATTACTCTTATTATGAAGAGCTCCACTGTGTTCTGACTGTATTTAGCCATCGCTGTGTGGACAAAAGCTTGGGAACATGAATGACGTACACCCAAAAGCTCAGACACTTGAAAAATCAAGTGAGTCCCTAAGTACAGAGCTCCGTTTGCATTTCGTGTTGTGTGTTTTATTTGCAGTGGTATTGTACTTGGATGACCCTTCTTTAAGAAACAAAAAATAAATAAATCACAAGTATTGCAGAAGAGCAAAAAGATGTTTCTTTTTATTGCTGTTTCAGGAAGTCATGCGGTGCAGTCCTGGACAAGAGCTGCCAAGCAATCCTTGCGTCTCATGTGGCAAAAAGTGAAGCTACAGCTAACGCTAAGCATGTCTTTCCTCGTTGCTGTCTTTTGGTATTGCAGAAGGCTGTACAGCCTTCTAGCACAGCTATTGCACCGGTAGGTTTCAATTCAAATGCTAGTTTGCAGACTTAGTTTTCAGTGCTGTTGCTTATTTTGGTAAATATTTTCCTTTGGTAACTCCTCTTTGACACCTGTTTTATCATTTGGATTTCAGGTGGAGCATCTACCTTCAAAGAAAACTCATAAGTAATCTTCTGTTGTCATTCTGTGTTCGTTAATCCCCACCCTGCCCTTTAAATGCAGAACAGCTGAAGGTAACTAATCTGCAAATTGATCTTGATTTAGAGAATCACAGCGTGTCAGAAGAAGTCGATCTTCTGGGTTATAGCACAAGAGAATGGAGAGAAGGAACAAAGCAGGCCAAACACATGAGGGAGGTAAGAGTTAACTTTTAATCTCTAGGTGAGGATGGGGGAGAGCTACCTGAGAAGAGCAGTTCCAGTGCAAGCTTGCTGCACCAGCTGCTTAAATGAAAAGCAGACCATGCATAAAGACAGCAGTAGAGTAGGTTGCAGTCTAGATCAGGTTTTAGTCTTGCATCTTCTCTAAATTATTCCCCATAGTGCAAGCCACCCAGGCAGTACTTCTTTGTGCCCTGGATGACTTTCATTACAACAATGGGAAGATACCACCCTGAGTGCTGCAGCCCAAATAGCTTGGTCTTAGGCAGTGTCTCTTGTATCTTTAAGCTGCCAGCTGCAGCAATCATCTTAATAATCATCAGTCTGTCAGGCTTTCAGTCCTGCGTGGCTGAACTCCTGAGCAGGGGATCTGTTTAGTTGATGGTTCATTAATGTTAGATAGCCGCCTTCTGTCTGCTCACGTGTTCTTCTTGCGTATGCATGTGCTTATACCCCGAACAGGCAGAAAGGGCAGCTGCAGTTCTCACAAATACCTAAGTTATTGCAGCTGTGCCTTGGTGGCTGCTGAGAGAGGCAGTGCAGCAGAGGGCTTGGTGGATATGGTCTAGTGCTCTGAAGGTCCTGACAGGTGCTGGCCATTATTCTAACTTGTGATGGAGTTGGGCCTTCAGGGCCAAAGAAGAGCTAAATACCTCTTCTACAGCTCTCTGTTTTGACTATGTGAAGTGTTAGTCACTAATGGAGGCTTGGAAACCTAGGCTAGATCTGTACTTTTCCCATACAATTTCTAGCTGAAGTAGCTATAGTGGTGGTACAGTAGTAGTATCTGTTAGAGGAAGTTTAGCGTCAAATCCAGTTAATCAACTGTGACTTTATATCCTGGTATCCTGCTGTGAAATTTAAGACGAGCACGGGACAAATACCACACCAGTCTGTATTTCTGATTGTCTAAGAATGGTAGGACCACTGAAAATGTAATACTGTGTGAGAGAGAGAGGGCAGGGAGTGTGGTAGTAATGAGGGAGACTGACTAGCTATCTGCACTGGGCAACAGTTATAGAGATGAAATTCAGGATGCTGCCATCACCTGTTCTGTGCAGTTTTTTCAGGAAACCTTTAAGGAAGGAAGCAGCCTTTGCCTTGGTCCCCAGTAGTGCACAGGATCTGCCTCAAAATACTGTTTTCTAATATAATTTCTCTGGAACAGGAGACTGTGTATACTTCTGTTCAACATCCTTACAAGACCAACAAATCAAAAGAATCGTTACAATTCCCTTCAGAAAGGGAAACTACCTAAAAAACGAGGAAGCCTATGTTAAAAGGAACCTAAAATGATGGTTAGGTGGTTATAATGGGTTGATGTCATCACAGTAAGGAAGACATTTTAGAGTGAGGTCTCATGAGAACCTAAACCAGCCTCATCTGCTTGCTGTCACCAAAAGGGAAGTCCTTTCCTTGATTCATTGCTCCACTTTCCTCCTTTTGTTGGCTCTTACATGCTCTGTTGGATGTGGTTTGCTGATCCTGAAGAAGTGGCCTGACTCCCTGCTCTCACCTGCTCCTGGCACACGTCCCCAGTACACATCTTATGTTGGCCCTGGCATTCATCTGATGCTTCTTTGAGCCTCCTGAACTTCTCAAAACAGCAGAAATAATTCAGTAGGCTTACAGTTATCGCACCAGATGCAAAAGAAGAGTCAGAGAGATCACGCAGCGAAGAAGTTGGCTGCAATTGATGCCACTCTTCTTCAGACTTGTCATTGTTGCATGGCAGCTTCAGTTGTAAGATGATGTTTTTGCTAAAAGGAGTTTTCTCTGGATGCATTTTTCCTGCCCTCTTGCTGCTCCATCCCACACATCAGTGTAACTTGTGGAGGGATCAGGGTTAAAGTTGTTGTGGCAGTTTTTACTGATCTTTCCTGATTTGGTTGACCATGTAAATGTTTGTGATAGCAGCAGTGCAAAGATTGGAGCAAGTAGCCAAGTTTAGAGAGAGAGCAGAATCCTTCTTAAGGAGCAGTACCAGTTTAAGATGTTTACAAGAACTATGATGTGAGATCATTTCTGTGTATATAAAGCTTATAAATATACTCCCTCATTTCCCTAGTTCCCACTTATGAGTAGTTGGAATTAGACTCCAGTTTAATGCTGGCCTGATCCAAGTTTCTAAATTCCTACTGCTAATTTTCTGTTTGCTCTTTTTTAGGCATACAATGAATTGTTTCGGAACTATCATATCAAATATCTGCGGCAGGTCAGGAAGGACAACTACTGCGTCCTGAGAGCAGTGCTTTTTCAGATATTCAGCCAAGGCATTCCTTTTCCATCGTGGATGAGGGAAAGAGATATATTAAAGGTAAAATTCAGTTCCTGAGTGGATGTGATCCAGGTGCCCTTGCACTGCAAGAAGGAGTTCACAGAACAGCCAGCTGTCTTTGTTAAACAAGAAAAGTGATATGTATGTGTGGGAGTAGAGGAAAATTATTATCAGAATTTAAAGAGAACATAAAAAAAAAAAAAAAACTATTGGAACTGTGCTTCACTGAAAAAGTATTCGTGATCCAAACATAATGAAATGGCAGTAGGATAAACGTTGCTGCCACTCTGCTGTATGTTGGTCCCTTAGCCCAAAAGGATGTCTGACTCCCCCTCATTCACATCCATGCAAAATCTAGTGGCTTGTTCGGGAGCACAGCTGAAGAAAGCATCAAGCAGATGTCCTCAGCATGTTGCTGGAGCAGAGTTCTGCCCTTAGTCCCTGGAGCTCTGTCAGGAGACACCAGCAAGGAGGTGGAGATCTGTAGCTGCTGCCTGTGGGGTGCCAACTGGAAGGTGTCTGGAATCCTAGAATCCTTACTGAGTTTGAATGCATCCAGCTTTTCCAGAGCATGGGTTGTGTATTTTGCTGAGAACATATTTTCTTCTTCTTTGGCTGGCACTGTTTAAAAAGTTTCTTAAGGACTTGGCAGCCAAATTAAGTTTCCTTTTAACATTTGATTTGTTCTGAAGCCTATTTTTATTTCTTGTTTGAACTGTACAAGCAGAAGATAGAATCACATCATAAATTAAAATGTGTTACAATCTCGCTAGGCAGGTTTATATAACTTTATAGTCAACTTCTTGTTATGGTTATGATTTCTACTTAATTAACTTTCTTTCCTTCCAGCTTCCTGAAAAGCTTCTGTATTCTCAAGGTTGCAACTGGATTCAGCAATACAGTTTTGGCCCAGAAAGATACACGGGTCCTAATGCCTTCGGAAAATTACGCAAATGTATGGAAACATTAAAGACAAATGTGAGTATTGAGAATGTGGCTTGGGACATAAGAATGCCTCGGAGTGGGTTGAGACTTAATTAGGGACATATTTGTTACATATTTGCATGGCATGTTGCATATTTGTATGGCAGCCTGACTGCCTCCTGAATTCAGAGAGCTCAGCTGCTGGGCAGGCCGAGCAGGCTGACACTTCTGCAGAGTAGTTCAGGATTTGGGGTTCTGCAAGGTTAAGTATTCAATCTCCCTGGAAGTTAGGGAGGCCACCCTCCCCACAGCTGTTAGCACATGGTTATGTGCCCTCCCCGTCAGGGATCTCCCACAGTACCTCATCATTTCAATGAAAATAACTACATGCTTTATGAGATCCTCCTGTATGCCCTCGGGGTATTGGAGGGAACAAACAAATGGTGCGTTTTCTTCTCTGTCTGTTGTCTTTCCAGTGTTCTCTTCTCCATTAAATGTTTTTTCTTAATAATTTCTGTCTGTAACCTGAAGTGCTTGACTACGAAGATCTGACAGCCTCACTGCCCTGTCTGTTCAACATAACCAGCTTGCTTGCATTCCCAGCCAGGAGTTTTCTTATTTATGTATTTAAAACTCTGGTAGTTTAGTAGCCTTAAAGTCTCATGAAAAAGAGATGAAAATTGAGTCTGACAGGAACTTTCATGTTGCTTGAGTGCTTCTGGGATTTTTGCTGGTCTGCTATTGTATGAGCTGGGGACTGCTTCTATTCAGTTTGCCCCAAGCAGTCCTCAGCATCCCAACTACTTCTGTTGTGCAATTATCATTTTATCCTACTTGCTTTGTATTTGTCAGTGTTGGGTTGTTTGGCTTTTGGTTTTTATCTTGTGGTTCTTTGTAAGTTGATACTAGTCACTTAGCACGGAGCTTTTAAACTGGATGTTTGTACAGAAGAAGTTTTGAGTCAGCATGGTAAGCAAATAGGTTCAGCTGACAAATTGTTGCAGAGCAGCTTCTGTAAGCATTTTGCTGTTACTGAACGTGAGTTAGGGTATGGACTTGATGGTCTAGAAGGTCTTTTCCAACCTGAGCAGTTCCGTGTTTCTGTGAGGTCTAATTTCCGTGTTTCTGTGAGGTCTAATTCCCTGCTTTATTCTCATTAAAAAGATGCTGTTAAGCCAGTGAGGTGATGGATTTGTGCCTATTTTCATGAACACTTTTTTTAAGGTGCATTTAGTAGTGTGAAAAGAGTCAACTGTAGGAATTAGGTTTCTGTTGTATTTAACTGCCTTCTTGCCTCATTGCTCTGCAGGTACCCTGAGGAACCTTAAGTTCTTTCTTGAAACTTGAATAGCCAAATTCAGTAAATGTTTTTTTGTGTCTAAAGCTTATAGATGCAATTGTTCTGTAACTGTGACTTGAAGATGAAGGGAAAGTGGGCACTAGTATTTGGAGCCTTTTGAAGAATGTTGGCTATACACCAGCACACTGTTGCAGGTGGCTTTCTACACACCTCAGACTCTCAAGACTGAGCCTCCTCACCACGTGACTTGCCAGAGTGTTTCATGCACTTGGTTTTGTTTTTCATCTGTAAGAATGGTTTTCAGGATGCCTGAGGAGATGGTGGGATCTGTTTTTCAGTCTAGTATTCACAAGTCAATTAGACTTTTTGAGGTACAGTTTATAAATACAGTCACAGAATTAGTGGCAACTGATTTGAATCCTGGTCATTGAGCATCATCTCCTCTTGTGGTCCCAAAAAACCTCTTGCTTTCAGATGACTGTTTATATCTGCCATGTTCAGGACTGAGTGTCTTAATACTTCATCTTTCTCATTTGATATCTAGTCCAGTGTTGTTCATCTCCTGGCTGACTCATTTGCTTAGTATGAGCACCAGCTTTCAACCCCTCTAGAACAACGCAGGGCTGTGGAGCTCTAATTGTAAACTGAGCTGAACAAGAAATTTCTATTCATTGCTGTCCTGTGTGTGTTTCTGTCTTGTCCATTCTTGGCTAGCAAACTTAGCTTGACCTCATAAACCAGAACGCACCGAAGACATATAAATGCATACATTTCATAATACCACGTCCAATTTATGTAGGTTGCCTTTAAATGATCTACTTCTGAGTTAGGCTTAGCATCTAAGGAATTTAAGCAAGCCTGACTTCTAACATAAAGGGTTCTATAGAGGAAAATTACTGAATTTTGGATGTTGTAAGTGAAAAGCAAGTCAGGAGTAGTCATTTAATCTAACCTTTGCTTATAGTGTAGTGTGTATTGCTGCACCTACGTAGATGTCCTACAACTTTGAGGTGCTTTTGGTGGTTTGCAGTTATATTTGACCACGGTAACAGTGCAGTATGGAGTGACAATTGCTTCTGTTTTGATATCTTTTGTATTAAGCATAATTCTTAATGTGTTGGTTGTCTGAATTCTTAATAAGTTGATCAGTAGTATTCTATGTGCTTTCCTAGTGGGCTGAAATAAGTGGCACTAAAGATCACGAAGAAAGAGGAAACATGTGTAATGCACTCTTTTCTGATGAGAGCAAGGAATACAAGCTGTATGAGGCTATAAAATTCATCATGCTCTACGAAGTTGTTGAAGCCTACGAGCAAATGAAGAACAGGGATGAACCTGTACCCCACCTCTTCAGCCTCTTCTTTGCTCGGGATTCTTCATCTGACCCTTTGAGTTTCATGATGAACCATCTGAATGCCATAGGTGACTCCGGTTGCCTAGACCAGGTAATGACAGAAATTAAAAAAATAAATCAAAATAGTAATTCCATCCGTGATGTGATGGGGGGAATGCATTGTACATCGTCTGTGATAATTGATCCTTTTTTTTTCTTTGAGATGTAAGGAAGTAAACTGAGGACTTCCAGGGGAAAAAAAAAAAGTAGAATAAAATAGTGTGGATAGTTTTCTTGCTGGGACAGAAATAAATGCTGTGAGGTATCAACAGACATAGTGTAGAGCTTTACAATGGGTGAAGTCATTTTTCATAATCTATTTGAGTTACGAAGTCAATCGTTAGATGTTGCGTTCACCTATTTCATCTAACAAGTTGCATTTTCCTGCGTCTGGCTATGCCCAAGGATATGAGTTACTTTTCCAAAGCGTTTTTCCAGTTTAAACAGTCCTTTGCAAGACATGTTAATGAAGAACCAGTTCTCAAGCTTAAAATGCTTGAAGTACAAAGAAGTATTTCCTTTTACCATTGTATCTCTCATGCAGCAAGTGATCACAAGGTGGCAGGCTTCCCATTTTCCAAGGTATCAGTCTACTAAACATTAGTTCCTTCTTGCTCTCCAGTAAGCTGTGTGAGCTGAGTTAGGGAGCAGATTATGTATGGTGTCAAGAGGAAGAGGGATGCAAATATTACCTAGAACATCCTCAATATGAGAAAGAGCAGTAAAAGATGGTTGAGACAGAGAATGTCCTGAAACTTAGAATTTTCTTAGTTTGCTTACAAAAGGGCCCTTGTAATTCCTTGTCTGCTGTTTTGAAGTAAGGTAGGTGACTTGTCTTAACCCAGGTTATCTTCATTTTAGATTTCTAAGACTATAAATAAACACCTTATGACCTCTTTCATTTTCAGGTTGAACTGTCCCTTCTTGGATACTTGCTTGAAGTAAAGATCAGAGTTTACAGACTGCATAGATTTAATACTGAAGAATTTCAAGTAAATTGTCCAGATGAATACCGAAGGGAATGGAATGAGGTTTCTCTCCTGACTGAGGATGATCACTACTATCACATCCCAGTTATCAGAACGTGAAGCACAAGTGACTTTTTTTTTTTTTTTTTAAACCTTTGTATTATATAGTGAGTAACCAGTTCCAGTGAATTAGGTTTCTAATTGGCAGCAGAAATGCATGTTGATTACAAAATGATTTACGGGTTTGTGCTTTGCTTTCCTATTACACCTCAATTTGTTGCCAGTCAGCCATAAAAGCAAAATACGTTGCTATACTGTTTGGGGGGAAAATGTCATATTTGAGGGTTGTTGAAAATAAAATATGAGACTGCATGACAAAGAAGGGAAAAGTAATGCTAGGTTTCCCAGTGCTAGGATAATGGTTTACTTTGACATAGATGGATGGGATAAACTTAAGTTCCTAAAGCAATTCCTGCCTGTCTCTTCTCTGTCCTTGGTTAGGGTGGATGAACCATGCAGGAAGCAACTCCTGGGATCCCACAGCTCATACTCTGGGACACTAAAGTTGCAAGGATTTCAGGCTATCTGGCATGCAAGGGTGTAAACTGAGGCCACTACACAACTCCTTCAGATCCCATCCAGTGTCCGTGTCATTGCAGTGTGTCCCTCCAGAAACAGAGGAAACAGCTGCAGACTTCAGTTACTTCAGACACTTGAAATGAAGCTGATCAGTGCCAGATCTGCTTCATAACTGAGGGAAGTTTAGATCCAGATGTCTGAAGAAGTCTGTCAGGGACAACTAAATGAGATTTGCTTTATCACAGGGAATGCTTTGCCTGGCTCTGTTTCCTAGAAGACTTGATTGCATTTATTTCTAAAATGAGGGACTGTAGCTTAAACAAATGCTAAAATAATACAGCATATCTTGCAAGGTGTGTGTGAAAAGCATACAGTCCCATAAGCATAGGGTATGTTTTAAAAAGCAGGGTTTATTAAGAAACAAAGCCTTTCCTTGTTTTATCCTAGAGGTACAGAAGTAGGCAGGTTTAGCTCTACCTCCTTCAGGAGGAGGAACAGAAGCATGAGCTGGGCCTGCAGGAGCTAAAGCAGTTGCATGTAGTAGCTAAGTGATAATGCTGGAGAGCTTAAAGACTGCTCTCTTCCTTTTGCATAAAGGAAAAGGACTTTATCCCTTCAGACCTTTTATTTTTATGTATATATAATTTATAAATACAAGCACCTGAATGCTGTATTATATGGCAGTTTCTCTGAGTTCAGTTTTATTTCAGAAGGCTTGATGCCTATAGTAGTTTAATCTTATCAAAGCCTACATGTTAAATATTTATTAAAAAAAAAAAAAAACCAAACAACAAATCACAAACTTTATTCACTAAATGAAGTGATTTGCTCTCTTTAGGTTCAGATCTGTTCCAGGTAGGGAAATGTTATAATTCCTCAGTGCTGGGTATTGTCTACTTTACATCAGTGGTATATGTAACACTTATGCTTGTCAATAAAGTTGTCTATAGTCTTGTTTTGGTACAAGCAGACATACCAAAAAAAAAAAAAAAGCATATTTTTATAGAGAGCTTTTTGTGTATTATTTATGAATTACAGTGCAAAAGCATTACACCTGGAAGTGTTACATTGCTAAAATGTATGGTTTTTTGTGATCTTGAACATACTGATAGAAGGGAATTAATAAAGATTAATGAATAAAGGTATAACACAGTGGCATTTCTCCCTAAAATCAGATGTTTACATCTGATTTAGGTCACTTTGTCTCCCTGCCTGCTCAGCGAAGGGCAGTGGCATAGGAGTCGATGGTAGTTAATCACAGTTTCTACAAGGGTGTGGTTCTTCTTGCTGTAAAGGAGAAACTTCAGGTGAGGAGAATTGCAAGTGCTACAGATTGAATTCAGAGTGCTCTACACAGGATCTTAAGCAACACTGAGACAGGTTTGGATCTGTACTAATTTTAATAGCTGTGTACAAAACATTTCTGTAAAGGAAAATGTGTATGCATGTGTGTAAAATACCCATCCCCACACAGGAGGAAAAAAAAAAAAAAAAAGGTAAACAGCCTGAATAAGCTGCAATGTGGAACTATCTGGAACTGGGGAAAGGACAGGTGCTGCAGCATCTTTTCAGAATGGTGGTTACAGACAAAAGTTTGCTGCAGGAATCCAGAAGCCTGAATGTTCACTGGAGAACTGAGCTCTGCTGATATCAGGTCATTGCTCTTATCTTTTTAACCTTTGAACTTATGACTAGTGCCTGTCTGCTCTTGAACTGTGGAAGATTGGCTTTTTAAGATCATGACTGTCTAATAACTTTGTAAATTGTAGAAATTAGTATTGTTTGTGTATGAAATCCACTGAACACAGCACACAGGTGTTCCAGCTCTTCTATATATAATGTTGTATGTAGCTTTTGTCTTATCTAGTTACAGTAGGAATAAATGGATTTGTATTACAGGTCCAAACCCTGGAGTTGTGAAACATTTACCAGATATTTAAACAATAAGCTCAGGTCCATGTAAAGTTTATGAAACAATTAGATTAGCAGGGTCAACCAAAACAAGCTTTGTGTTAAATAAAAAAGTTTCAAAATATTTCCCTAACAATTTTTTCCTTAATGCTGTTCTTAGGACTGTGGTAGCATAGAGAAGGAAGAGTGATTTCTAGTGAACTCTGGAGATAATGATTGTAGAAAAAAGGTGGAGTGCTTCTGGACCTACTGCAGGAGATATGCAGGAAGTCAGTTGACATCTTAATGGCAGTAAAGAAACAGGTTGGCAGCAGCATGAGGAGGGAAGCATGGAAGAGATGCAGCTGGGAGAAGTTCAACAAATCAGTAGGTACCTTCTGTGTGTGGACTGCCTGCCTGTTACTGGAGACAGCAAATACAGTGTAATAACCACATCAAGTACATGACCAGATTCACGTATGTGTGCCTATCACCTGCTGTGGGGTAGCTCATACAGGCTGATTTCACTGCTTTCCCTGCTGTTTCACACTCAAGAATTAGTGGGCTGAACCACACTACCACAGGCAATTACCTTGACCCATATCAGGGTGATGGGGAACAGAATCCACAGCTTCATATTACATTGATTCTGGGTCAAAACAATGGAAGCAGTTGAAAGACTATTCAGAAGCAAAAGCAGAAGAGAAACAAGTAAAAGAAACCTTTTCTACCTCTAATGTGAGAATTACATACTTCCTATTTGAATGCGATGTGAAACTATTTAACTGGCTTGATTAGGAAATGTGAAAGTAGATATCAATTCAGGTGGAAGAGAAGTGCAAATAGTTTACATCTTTTAAAAAGAAACTGTTCTAATAATAAGAAATTTACTGTATATATTTGAGTTTCCTTATAATAGTAACATCTGCTTCGATACATGTCCTAATAAAGGAAGGTCTGAGAGAGATTAAATGCAGGTAAATGCCTTCTTACAATGATGCCACTCATAATCTAAATGCACATGGCTCTCCACACAGCATCTCTGGTAAAGAGAACAATTTCTGAGCATATTGACAAAGAATAAATAATCTGTCAGAACTTCGGAGAAATGATTAGCTATGAAGAGGTAGATAAAGGCACACGAGGCAAAACATGCAACTTCTTTCTTCATCAGGTTCCCCATCGGGCCTCTTGTCTCTTTCAAGAATGCTAAAGAGCAAACATGTCTTATTTTCCCTTCTCTTTCTAACACTGTGGAGATCGTTTGGAAGGAATTCAGCAACAGAAGTTCCTATTCTAACTTATTTTTCTTCTTCTGCTACTGCAGTGCCTGTTCTGTTTTATAAGCTGAGTCGTGACAATGACGATCATATTGCTTAAGGTAAAATGTCCTTCCCTGTGTTCAGGCTGAACCTCTTTCTACGCTATTCCTCATCTGTCCTTTATGTATAAGGAAGGGGGCTGCTTAATCCTAAAAAGATTCTGAAAAGTTATTTATTCTAGGCATCCTCATTTTAGTCCATTCCTATTATAATAGATTAATTTTTAAATTGAATTTTTTACACGAGAAAGTTTTAAGAACTACTACAGTAACAATTTTATTCTGTAGCTGAGACTTAGAGCCTGTTTCCTAGTGGAAGCCAAGTGTATGCTGCCAGCTGCATCCTGATAAGAAATAGCCTTGTGCCATCCATGGAGGCAGTTCTAAGAGAGGGGGAAGGAACATGGGTTTCAATAGTTCTGGTTCTGTTTGTTGAGGAAGGATGGTGTAAGCTCTAGTCAGAAAGGGGCAGCTACATCTTGTCAGGGAGCAAGAACCACACGCTCAGGACAGGTGCTAGCATCATCAAATGCGAGTCTGGGGAGATGATCAGCTGGAGAGCAGCTGCAGAACAGGCATAAATATATCCACTGCTTCCATTGGGTATTTGCAAGGGCAGCCACATCTGTGCAACTCCAAATGCTTATTCATTAGGTAGAATGAGAACATCAGCTGAAACAGATTTGCTTCAAATGAATGCATATAGTTAATTTGATTTGTGAACTAGAAGAAAACCCATTTGAGTAAAACACAATTTCTGTTTGTTTTTAGAAAGAATAAAGGGGACCCATGTATTTGAGTACTATAATAGGAACTACATCATCTCTTGATTTTTGGTACTAATCAAGTTTTCTGGTTAAGGTTATGTACTAGAGTTCTTTGTGATGTTTTACTTGAGTAACTCAACTTGAGGCTACCTAAAGGCACACTGTATCACTAAGCAGATATGACTACAAGAAGGCATCTAGTTCATTTAAGTCAGGTTTACTATTGGTTCAGCTGATGAGAGTCCTTCTCTGCTCCTTTGTGGGGGCACAGATGAGCCTTTCTCACATTACCAAATAAATATAACAAATACAGACACATCAAACTCTAGGCAGAACATTACAACTCACCCCTTGATTTCATCCCAATCACAATTCCAGTTGGTGGCTTTGCTTCTTACTGTTGGATTTCCATCTACCTCATCACATCCAGGTGCTCAGGTGGATCTGTGGGCTGCTTTTCTGAGAAGAAGGTCACATCAGCTCAAAAGAGAAGTTGGTAGCCCTGCTTTAGAAGGCTCCAGGTAGGCAGGGATCTCCAACAAAGTACCCTCACCTCCACTGCCAACCCTTAAATGGGGTCTGGGAAGGGGTGGATCCTGGCTCCACCCCTTCCAGTCATTCAGGTGCACTGCATGCACCTGAGCTCCCTTGGGTTGGCCCTGCCTTCCCACCAGGTGTTCAATCACTGGTTCAAGTCACGATTTAGCATTTCCTCTACATGGGCACAAAGAAAATTCAAGCAAATCATAAAGGAAAAATGTATCTGATACCAGGGGTGGAGAAGATGGAGTAAGCCACATGTTTTGTGTTTCTTAAACTGCTCTCTCATGGAACTGCTAGAGTTTCACATTTAGTATAATTGTTTGGTTTCTTTGTGCCTCTATTTTCCTTTATTTATTTATTTATTTATTTAATGTAAAGCTCTGTTATAGTTGAGGAAGCCAGAGTTTCAAATTCACTGTGTGCTTTTAACCGCTTTACAATCTGAGCCTGGGGAAAAAAAATGAAATAATAAACACTTTGGAAAAAAAGTGCGTTAAACTAGTATGTTTTCTTCAACTTAGTATCTAAGTCATTTTTTGCTGTTTGTGTGAGGACTTTAAATATATGTTGGGATAGACATTCTTAGTAATGACAAATTTTTATTGGAGACATATTCTTGCCAGAATCCTGTGGAGATTCTTCTTAGCATCTGCTATTTCAGTATTTTTGTAATTTGTATATGTATTTGTTTCAGTTGTTGTTAACAAAAAGCAAGGTGTTACCACTGTGTGAAGACTTGACAGAAGATAACTAACTCTACTGCTGGAAAACATAGCTTTAATTGAGGCACGTAAGTCAGCGTGTGTGACTCAAGCTCTAAATTAAGGTAATTATGACTAACATTCTTTTCAAATGTCAGTGCAGAATGGAAAACACTGGAGGAAGCCGCGTGCTTAGAAGAGGAGTAGTTCTAAAATGGCCCATCTGAAATACCGCATTTTGAGACGAGCAGTTGTTGAATGAAAACCTAAGCCGTTCTGTTGACTCTCCGACTAGGGCTTCTCTCATCCCCTTGGTCGCAGGCTCTATGCATCCACGCTAGCACGCGTGCTCCCTGCTGGTGCGCCGGGGTATTGCCATTCTGGTTCGGCGCGACGCCCGGCGCCCTGCCCGGCCGTTGGTGCCGGCCGCGCGGATGGGGGGGATGGAGCGGGGCCGGGAGCGCGGAACCCTTCCGGGGGAGCTGCGGAACCGGGAGTGCGGGGCAGGTGCGGGGCTGCAGCGCGGATGCGGCGAGCTCGGTTAGTGAGCAGAAAGAGCAGCCTACAGAGGAAATCAGAGGCATACGTCATGCAGAAGTGCTGGGAGACCTGAAGGGAGAAGTAGGAGTAAATCGCTTGCGACACGTGGTGATGGTCCTAGAGATTGGGAAATACATCTGCTCGTGCCTGATAATCCTTCAGCAATGGAGGCATCCGTGGACAGGTGAGGATTTACTTTTTTCATAGAGAAACTTTTTCTGCTGCTTTCACTATGTTTAAACTCCAGATCAGTCTTTGTTGTTGGCTACCAACTTATGTTATCGTAGCGTTTTCAAGGTATATATTCTTCAGGGTAGATATTCTTAAAATCGTTCACAAATCCTGATGGACCTTAATTTCTGGTGCAAAATAAGATTAGTTATGGAAATTGAGATTTGTAGAAGTGCACCGCAGCAGTTAAGGTATGGACCTGGGATGTTCAGTGCTGAGAATATCAGCAGGTGATATTCTCTTACAGAGAACTGTGCTTAATGTCTGCTTCATTGTTTTTTTCTGTTTTTAATTCATTCTTTGCTATTGTTAGGAGTCAAATCTCAAGCACCTGCTCAAAACTTGAGTAATGACTGAACTGTGGTTTGGTATGACTGCACTGTAAGACGATAGTTTCCCAGTATTAGCCTGTATTTGACTATGTTAGGCTTTTTTCTTGTTCTCAAGGGAAATATATGCAAATGGGTTAGGACTGTTACTTATTATTTCTTCCTAATAAAGTGGATTTGGATGTAGATGAGAGTAATTCAGTTTCCACCCGGTGACACTAAGCCCTTCCTTGCAGTTTCCCTAACTGCTTGTACTCTTTCAGTCATATGAGATGAGGCAGGATCACTGGTTGTTGCTCAACCTCAGCGGAATATAGACATAAAGCCCTGGTCAGTAATGCATTTTCACTTGTGTGCACGGATGTAGTATTTATGTGTGTATGACAAGGCATTGTGGCTTTTATCTTTTACAAATCTGTCCTTTCCAAATTATGAAGACGCTTTAGCGTTCTGTATTCCCCATGCAGCTGACAGAAGAGAAGTCCAGGTAGTTTCACTACTAACACTGGTGTTGTAGGGAAGCGTTTAATGAAGACTTGTAAGATGGAAATCAAATCAAACAGCTTAAAAGATTAATGACAGTTATTTGTACTGTGCCATACTGTGTGATGCAGTGAGGAGGACATTTGTCGTGATGCAGAAGAGAGAGACAAATTGCTACCCACTTGCAAGGCAAGCTCTTCAGGTATGTTTGACCTCTGTTTTATTTCAAATACAGTATCGCAGTTAATTGTGGCGCTAACTTGCAGTGATTTCACACCTTCATTTCCAGGAATGTGCAGATATCTGTACAATATAATGACAGTTAACATTGTGTACTTTTAACTCACAAATAAGTCACTTTTATGTGAAACTAGTTGCTCTTAGCGTATTTTTTCTTGTGCTGTGGTGAATACTTTATGAGATAATGTGAGGTATAGCCTACATTCCGGCTCTTGTGCTTGAGAATTACTGATTTATAGTCCTTATGCAAACATCTGTTGTTGAGCTCCCTTGATGATCTTAAGTTCTGTTTGTTTTGGAATGAAGGCTGTTGGAATTCTGAGAGAGAAGTGTATTTTATTTTTTCTTTTTGGCTTGTTTATTAGGATGTACTGTCTTCTTTTTATGCAGTTTGGCTGCAGAATGCAGAGAAATTTTCACTGACCATTTTTCTTAGCAGAAAAATTAGAGTACCTTACTAATTTTTGCTCTTTGCCAGTTAATATTTTTTGGAAGATAGAAGAGTGTTCTCTATTTTATTGAACTAAATAGTTATTTTTGTTCATTTCTCATTTTCAGGGCGTATAGTTCCTCCTCTACCATTGCTAATTGCTCTGTAGTAGCTATGTGTTGTGGTGCCAGGCTCTTAAGTGATTTTGATGTGATAATGTGTATTTAGAAGTGCAAGTTATAATGTTTTTCTGTTCTGTTCTATGTTCTGCTTTACAGTTCATCTTAGCATAATGTTGCAAATTCTGTATTGACAGAATGTAAATTAAGCGTTGCACCTGAAGTGGACATCCTGGAGTACTGCAAAAGGGAATGGAGAGGAAATACCCCAGCAGCAAAAAGGATGAGAAAGGTGAACATTTTATTTTCTGACTTCACTGGGCTTTTTGTTTTCATTTCTGTATTTGTATTTTCTGTAAGTTACTGATGAGTTTTCTTATATTAATCTTGAGCTGCAGCAGTAGAAAGTAAAGTAGGAGATTGGTTTGGGTGTTCTTTATTTGAATTGTGTTGGGCAAAAGATAGTGGTATGCATCAACAAACCTATAACGTGTTGTGTAAATCAAGAGATTGGTGAGAATGCAGATGTGGAGATTTGGATCTTGTTAGATGAGCTGAAAATACATACTAAGCTTCAGAAGCTGCATTTCAGCATTGCTTCTTCTGTTACAAGAGTGCGTATGGAACAGCAGGGAGGGGACAAATGTGATGAAACATGTCAGAAATTTTTTGTGTAAATGCAGGTTTTCCCCTGAGGCGAAAACAGGCTGCATGTGATGAGCATTGGGTAAATGGCATAAACTGTTGCTGAAACTTCTTGTTGTAACCGTGCTGGATTATTAGGTTTGTATTCCTGTGTGTCTGGGTTTTGTTTGAAACCTAAGTGGACTAGCTAGCCATGTTTCAAAGATATTTCTGCTGCATAGTCAAATAAATGGCTCAGACAGTTACCTACTTTAGTTTCATTGGTTTCTTGTTTGTTATTTTGCAGAACTGTGGAAGTATGTTTTTTAAAGCAAACTTAGTGACATAAAGTCATACGTAATTCCAAAACATTTAGTTGATCAAATCTTTTTTTTTTTTTTTTTAATAGCATTACCATTTGCTAATGTTTTGATTCCTTTATGATAACAATGCCTTGAAATATCTTACTCCAGTACAAAAAAAGACAGAGATCTCCTGGAAAGATTCCAGCAGGGGGATACAAAGGTGATAAAGGACCCAGACCACCTCTCTTATGAGGAAAGACTGAGGGACCTGGTCTGTTCAGCCTTGAACAAAGAAGACTCAGAGGGGATCTGATCCACATCTATAAATATCTAAGGAGCAGGAGGCAAAGGGACAAGGCTGAACTCTTCTCAGCATTGTTGATGGAAAGAGGGGAAATGACCACAAACTCAATTGGTTGGACTCAGTGATTTCTGGAGGTCCCTTCCAGTCCCTACAGTTCTGTGATTTTCTTGAAACATTTTATCAATGCTTTTGTGTTTGGATTTTTTATTTTCCTAGGGATATGAAGCTGTTGCACAGAAGTTTGCATCAATAAGGCAAGTACGAGGTGATAACTACTGTGCACTCAGAGCAACTCTGTTCCAGGCACTAAGTCAAGCTACTCAGTTACCACACTGGATGCAGAGTGAGGATTTTACTATGGTATGTGTCAAGTAGGTCTTCTGACAGTAGATGTTGTTTCTAACCTAATGGGTGACTTTGTGGTCTCACTTCTCTGTTACATGCTCATACATCAGTATTCCTTAAATTGAGAAATAGTGGTGTTCTGTTGCAATGTAGATCTATAGTAATGGCTCAAACTTGGAGTTGAGTCTGCATCTCTTTAGTTCCCAGTTTGTTATGTATAAATGTTATTATATTGACTGTAGCATGGCTTGCTTCAGTGAGCAGACATAGCAGTAGCATATGAACAGTAGAAAAGACAGGTCTTATGCTAAATTGTTATCCATTGCATCAACTAATCTTCAAGTTGTATTATTCCCTATGAGGAATGTCCCATAGTTCAGGGAGTTGTGTTCCCTGAAAAGAAAACACAGGTTTTTCATTCTGGGCTAGGTAGTTAGTGCTTCACCAAGAGTCATGGTTCATCTGGTGGATATTGCATTTTTCATTGCTGCTTCTGATGGTTCAGAGAAACTTTCAGTCACAGTCACTGCTGTCTACTGCTGGACATCAAAAACAAATCTTGAGCAACTTAAGCTTCTTTTTCTCTCACATTATATCAGGGGATAATAATAGAGCAGTACTCTGACTGTGAGCCAGCAAATATTACCCAGCCACTTGTGTTCAGTTATGTTCATAGTATGACGTTCAGAAAAACACAAGGAATCGTTTTCAAATGAACCATACAAATTGAAATGTAATAGTGTGCAGTTCTTCCTTTCAAGATTTGTTACTTCATCTGCCTTTTCTTCTTCTGCTAACTTCCAGCTTCCTGAGAACTTGGTAAGCAGATATGACTGGATCAAGCAGTGGCAGCTAAAACAGAAACCGAGCAGGAGGATGGGAGAAATAAGTGATGAAATAAAAGAATATTTAATGCTACTAAGGAAGAAGGTTGGAAAAGTATTTGTTTGTTCTTGGTCCTTGTTGCATGAGAAAAATGACCAATAGTTTTGCGTAAGGATGCTGTCACTAGTGAAGCAAAACTCTGCATACTGCAAAAAATCAAAGAAAAACTGGTCTTCTACTGCTTGCTTTGGCCCACTGCTGGAACTGGTATGCATGCACCTGTGCAGAAAACTGTTAAAGTTTCAATTAAGAAATTTGTGTAGTAGAGTAACGTTTTCCCTTATGTTATTTTTTGTATTCATATGAAGAAGGGATATATATTACCAATAAGTCTTGTTGCTGCTTTGAATAACTCATGGAAAGACAAACCACAGGATAATGTTCAAGTAATTTTAAAGGAGTAGTTCTTGTTTGTATTTATGTGTTAACCTGGAACGAAAACAGGGTGTCAGTTTTCGTAAGTAATACTCATCTACTTGGCTGTATTTTCCTCTTCACTTGCTCCCCAGAAACTGGAATCAGAGGCTACCTGTTGTTTGGAACAACTAAAGCAAAATCAGACTAACCCAGCTTGACCTTGGCAGTGCAACAGCTGAGGGTAGACTGTAGTTAGCATTTCTAAGAATGTGCAGAGCCTTTCACAAGTTAAATTCTGAGTGCTTGCGCTGAACATCTGACAGTTCACAAGTGGCTTTCTGCAGCTCCTGCACAGTGACTGCTGTTGATATGTGTTGTATGTTGTTTTTGTTCAACAGTGGAAGTGTATAAGTGACATCAAAGGTCCTGTTGAGAAACAAGAGGCTTGTGACAAATTGTTTAAAAATGAAGAAGAGGAGTACAGTCTGTATGAAGCTCTGAAATTCCTGATGCTTAACACAGCCATTGAGTTATACAACAATGAGAAAAATGGAAGGAGAGTTCCTGTCTTCTCGTGGCTACTGTTTGCTCGTGATACTTCTAGCAACCCTTGTCAGTTAATGCATAATCACCTGAATCCAATAGGTCACAGTGGAGGCCTTGAGCAGGTAAGGAGAGATTGTTCTTAAAGCGTGTGGGTTTTTTGTCTCAAGTTCTCAGTTTCAAGTGGCTTAAGAAATCATCCAGTTTTAGTTAGCCTGTCAGAACTTAATGCAACCTGGTCTTTGGTTGGGGAAGATTGTAATAGAACTGCTTCTTTGTACTAAAAGTATGCAAAAAAAGATCTTCCTTACAAACACTAATTTTGTGTGGCTGACAAGATTTGGGTACCGTTCTTTGGAAGCATGGTATTCTTTGGATAGTAGCAATTGTCCTAATATTAACAATTAAGACACTATAATACTGTGACAAAATCTACCACTCAAATTATGAAGAGATTGTGTATAGTACACATACTTGCTGAATTGTGACAATTGCCTTGTATATTGTAGAAAGTTGCATATTGCATAACAGTCCCCCAACAAAACCTAGCAGGTAATGGAGATGAACAGCTCTGAAGACTGTAGGTAACATCCATCTAATAAAAACCTACTGGTTTGAATTCGGTACTTTAAAGACACTGAAGGCACAGAAGTGTTATGTTTAGTTCATGTTTATTGGCTGGTAACTAGCATAGATGAGACAGGCTACTGTTAAATTAGCTCATCTGTTGCAAAGAAAACTGCTATGTTTTCTCTTAGCAGTGACTTTTTTTCTGTCCAGTTTGGTCAGTAAGTAAGTGATGTTATATATTCTCATGCTAACTAAACTTATTTATTTTGGTGGCAGTTGCTGTACCTTGCTATTCAGAACAGGGTAAGCTTGTCACTGTAGTAGACAAGATGAAGAAGATGGAAAATCTTCTCAACTCAACTCTACTTGATATCAATAGGTTTTGTGATGGCTTTCTGTCTACTGTTGATTGGTTAGGAAATCAGAGTACCCACAGAAATAGGAAGGGTCATTGCCTGAAACCAATCCTTGTCTGGGTTGGTGACTTAATGGGATGAACACTAATATCAAAGAACATCTTTTCTACCTGCCTGTGAGAGTAGGGAAGTGAGATTGTCTGAACAGATGGCCATTTCCTAAGGAGCAGTATCTTACCGTCCCCTTTCTGTAACCGAAGAGCATGGTAAGGGCATGGCATCTTCAGGCTATTTATGTGGCAAGTCATGGATGGCTTTAAACATCAAGGTACTGAGCATATATACATGATTGGTTTTTTAGTACAAGTAACATCCAATTGATGTTGGTGTTTCTGTAAAAATATCTCGTAAAGGACACTTTTAATTCTACATATTCTCTTTCTGCTTTGTTCCAACGTAGGTGGAAATGTTTCTCCTTGCCTATACTCTGCAGTACACCATCCAGGTGTATCGACTGTATAAGTATAGTACTGATGAATTCATCACACTTTATCCCACTGATCCTGAGGAAGACTGGCCTGTGGTGACTCTCATAACTGAAGATGACAGACATTATAACATTCCAGTCAGAATGTACCAAGAAACAATGCTATAAAGGGGATTTCTGACACACCTGTGCTTGAGGAGGTTTCCAGTGCTATTTTGAAACAGGATGATGATGAAATGTGTTATTAAACCCACAACAACTTGAAAGCCTTGTTTTAGAAGGTTCTGTCTTAAGCATAGCTCAATAGAAGTTCTGCAACTGTGGCTTGCATTACTGATTTAAGTGGAAATGAACACTTCCACTCTTTTAAGAGCTTGCTGTCTGTAGAAGTGCACAAACAATAGATCTCCCTCTTTTAAGAAGATGGGTGACGGGCTCTAGGGAGTTACCAATGAATGTAAATTTCTATAAAAGCCAGCTGAGAGTATCCTAACACATCTTTGTATAAATCTTAGACCCGAAGCATCTACCATGGTATTATGTTGGAAGTGAGGTACATATTTAAAAGTTTTCTAATGCTTTGCTGTTTGTTCATTTGTTTTCTAGACACGAGTATCTAAGAGCCAGGAAGCTGTTACACTGAAAATTAAGAGCTCTTCCCCTTTCAGCCCCTGGAAAAGATTATAACAAAGAGCATTGACAATAAGCCCTGTTTGTTTGCAGGTCACAAATTCAAAACCTATACAAAACTGACTTTGGTTGTTGTAGCTGATGTGAGATAACCCCATGCACACTAACTCTGAATCTGTTAACGTTACTGTTTCTGTAATGTTAATCTTTGCCAGTAACTGCTGTGCAGAGCACAGAACAAGTACACAGCAGTACATTTACAGTGGGACTTCTCTGCTCTTTGGTGGAGTATGTAGGCAGCACTGTGTTTCTGCTTAGGAGCATTCAAAGTTCTTTGAAAGAAAAACTAAAGGGGGCAGTGCTGGCACACCTAAGCACATCTGAAAAAAAGCCTTCACCTTAAACTGGAAGTATGCCCTGCAGATGATTCTCTGAACAAGAGTGAAGGTGGTGAAAATTTCTATACATCTGGAGGCTTTTTGAAAGCTGGGTTTAAGGTGTTAATGAATACCCATCTTCCACTTGTCTTGGACAAAGCGTACAGCAGAGCTTCTTCATATAAAAGGAAACAGTGGCCCAGATTGCTGAGTCCACACCAACAAATCCTGTCTGAGTTTATTTTTGTGGGACAGTAACAGCCCTAGCACAAGGTAAGGGAAGGGTAACTCCTTTTAAACTGAGATGGCAACATGGTAAAACATCCCCATGAAAACATTGAGGAAATTAAGGAGAGGGAGCTCTTGCATTGCATGATCAGGTGCATATCTCTCACATCCCTAATATTTGGGTCAGTTGTGCACCTCGTCATCTGACCTTGACTGGAATTAACTCCTCAGTATTCTAGTTGGCAAGAAGGCACTGAAAATGTTTTAAGACAGCCAAATGTTCTTTAAGAACACTCCCTTTTTTGGTAATGGTGGAAGCTCACAGGGAACACTAGATGAATCATTGTGCCACCACAACAACTAACATGATTTAAAACAGACTCAAAGGCTACTTTCATTTACACATTTGTTGAGGAGAATCAGAATTATTATTAATTCCAGTGAACTAAAAGTGGAGCAGGGGATGTTTAGCATGGCTTCTTGGAGGAACACACTCATTTCTGAATCAGAGCTGATGAGTTGCCCTTATTCTGACTTTCCTTCAAGCTGATGGGATGCCGAATAAAATAGAAACCAACAATTAAAGCAAAGACCTAACCATGAAAATGGAGTCACAACTCCAGCAATCTTGAGCCCTATTCTCAAATTCCTGTATCCAGATGGAAAACGCAGCTGCATATTTTTCCTCCATTTACAGGACTATATTTAGCCAATGCCTCACAGTGAAGACAATTATTTGTCACAGATTTAAGTCAGCTGAAGGCCAGGTTGGCTGGAGCCCTGAGCAGCCTGATCAGAGGGTGGCAGTCTTGCACATGGCAGGGGTTGGGGCTAGGTGAGTGAAATACAATATGAGGTAGAAAGTACAGTGACAGTAGCAGGGTAGCAAAGTCCTTAGCTGCAGCAAATGAGGACAAGACCAAACACAACAGCCAGGGATATAAGAAACAAAGGAAAAAAAGCTGCTTACCTTTAGAATGCCTCAGGTACACAGGGATCACCAGCAAAACACTCCTGCCTCCAGTGCCAACCCTTAAATGAGGTCCAGGAAGGGGCAGATCCTGGCTTCACCCACTTCTGGGCACTCAGGTGCATTGTATGCACCTGAACTTCCCTGGGTTGGCCCTGCCTTCCAACCAGGTGCTCAATCACTGCTTCAGGCCGTGACTTGCATTTCTCCTACACTCCACCTCTTCACAGCATGAACCAATGATTAAGCAAGTTCAAGGTATGCCCTTTTCATTACAGTGATCCAGTATACCACAACACTTAATACATTTTGCCCATCATGACATACATTGACAAAATATAAGACAATTGATGACCGGTTTGTGGTTGAGGCTCATGTTCCTTTGTGGGCCGGTACTCAATAGTTGTCCTGGAGGCACATAGTTGGTTGTACCAGGAATGTCTTGGCTCACATCCCATCAGACCCATATAGTCCACCACTGGGTGCCACACTGATCTTACAGTGACACTGGAACATCTTGGTGTCATATTGCTCCTCCCAGTGATACTGTGGACTCAAAGAGACTCTTGGAGAGTAGCACTGATGTTTCAGAGATACCAGAAGGGGTAGGTCTACCCTCCACAGCAAGATACAGGCCATGTTCCTGTCCTGAGTCAACACTTTGGCTTGCACTGAGGCATGTTCTGGCTGTCTATACCATACCCTTTAATCCAGTATCTGAGGCTGCATAACTAGATCAGGTACCAAAGGGGGAAAGGGGGATCCTGATTTGCCTTAGGGATATGATTAAAGTTCCCTGAGCAACGAAAACCAGAGTGTTGACCATGACATCTGCAGGCCATGTACCTATTACCAAGGGGATTACCAATCCACCTACCTCCAATAACCTCCTCCCAGGTGCCAGTAAGCCACATCACTTCAGCCCTACTTGCACCTTCCAAGGTTATTCTATTTTCTGGGTTTTCAAAGACAGAGAGCATAAGATTACTTTTCCATTGACAACTTGAGTCTTACCTGATTATCAGTGCCCATAATCTGGATCCTAGGTGGGGAGGCCCATGCTTGTAGCATCTTGAAAGCACTGAGCCTGCTGTCTCTACGCCTTTCATTCAGGTACCACAGGGCTTCTGAGAGTCTCCTTGTCCACCGTTGCAGGGACTGAGAGGTTGTCTTCACAGCAGCCTAAAGAATACCATCATATGAGCATTCAATAAGGCCCACCCCTGTCAAATTACATGGCAGATGGAATTGCCACTTGTTGCCCCTTTTCTGCCCAGAATTGTACCAGTGAAATGAGTCCCTCCGTCCCTCTTGATGACTTGAGGCGTCCTGTAGGCAGCCATAAACTTGGTGAGCACCATGATGGTATATGCCTGGTTTGTTCTTGGCACAGAATAGGCCTGCATTAGCACACTGCTGTGTTGACACAGGTCAGGATATATCTTTCCCCCTCAGCCTAAGGGTCCAGTGTAATCAATCTGCCATCAATGGAGAGGATCGTGTCCCCCAGTAAGATTAGCTGTTGTTTCAGGCAATGATCTCAATCTCATTTTGGAGTAGGCATCACAGCCTCAGCATGCCTGGAGAATATCAGACAAGTTGTATGGGCAGCTCCCATGCTTTAACAGTGGCCCACATTGTCTTTTGTCTGGCATGCTGCATTTTTGGATGTAACCAGAGGGTGATGTTCTCAGACAGTGAATCCTCAATTCAAACTCAAGTCAGTGTGTTGGCTTCACCATTTCCTGGTGACTGCAGGGGTTGGTGGCCAAAACTATGGTAGTCACATATAGTCCTGTGTTTAACCACATTCCATATGCCTAACCAATTTGGGGCAGATGTATGTGGTTAGGTGTGAATAACCCATTCATGGGTCACCTGATGTGCAATCCAAAGAGCGAGCTTCCTGGTACACAGCCCAACTATTTGTGCAAACATTCAGTATATCATCACCAGGTTCCTTGGTTATAACCATCCACACAGTTCACAGTTCCCATCAGATACTCTGACTACCCCATTCCTCAAACCAGGGGGTTTCAATGGAGGGATGGTATGCCACTGCTCCCCACTTGATCACATTACCCTTGCTGGACCCATCCATATATCAGGCATCTTCTGGAATGGGATATTTCCCCTCCTGAATGGAATTCTTCTCTGGAAGAGCAGGTATTTTCTCTTCTGGCACATCATTGTGATAGGTCACCCACCCTAGGGTCTTCTGGAGTTCTTCTTTTAATAGTGACAAAGACAGACCACACCTCTGAGAAAGGCAACCTACTGTGCCACTGTCTGTGCTTCGGCCACCCTGTCTCAGGAAGGTGGGTCAGATCTTGACTGGGTAATACTTTGTTCTTTCCTGACCAGCCTATGCCCAGGAACTTCACTGACGAGCAAGGCCCATGCACCTTTGTAGCCCACCTTTTCTCCTGTAAATGAGTAATTAATGAACCTACTATCTTTCCTAGTGCCTCCAGTAAGATAGACACCAACATGAGATCATCAGTGTAGTGGTACAGTTCAATGTTATTCAGATTATTCCAGTCTGCTGGGTCATGTGCCAATAAGTTACGACAATACACTGTTGAATACATGTACCCTATGGCAGAACCTGAGAGGTCCACTGCCTGCCTCCCCATGTAAATGCAAACTGGTATCGCCATTATCATAAACGGGGCTACTGAAGAATGCATTTGACAAATCTAGGGCACAGTGGTAGGCTTCTGTCTTCCTACTCAAGGCATACATTGGGAAGGCAACATTGGATATAGCTGCACAAATAGGGGGGGGGGGGGGGGGGGGGAACGTGACTTTATTTAATTCCCCATAGTCTGACTCCCAGTATGACACCTATCTCCCTGGAACTTTGCCAGAGCACCGTAAATAAGTGACATTCCTGAACCCATGTCAACTAGTGCCATAACTTGCTGTATATTCTTAGGGGACCAAAAAAATGGTTTGACATAAGGCCTCTGGTCCCATCTTGGTGCCCCAGGTGCGGAGGGCTGGCATCCCCCACCATACAAGTAGCTGAGCAATTGCCAAGTCTTCATCCCCAGGTGGCTTTGGCATAGCAGCCTAGATTTCTCCCCCCCCCCCCCCAATAACCCATTCTAAATAAATATCTGTCTGGCTCACCAAGTGTAGTGCTATAATGTGATGGAAAGTGCAGCAACAGTAGTAGGGAGGCAAAGCCTTTAGCTGCAGAAAACAAGGACAAACCCAAACGCAGCAGCCAAAGAAGCAGGAAGTGAGGGAAAATGAGGGAAAAAGGGAAAAAAAAACCCAAAAAAAAACCAGAAAAACCCAACAAGCTGCTTACCTTTAGAAGGCCCCAAGTAGGCAGGGATCACCAACAAGATGTCTTTACCTCCACTGCCAACCCTTAAATGAGGTCTGTGAAGGGGTGGATCCTGGCTCCACCCCTTCCCATCACTCAGGTACATTGCATGCACCTGAGCTCCCCTGGGTTGTTCCTGCCTTCCCACCAGGTGCTCAAGCACTGCTTCAGTACTTGAATTAGCATTTCCACTACAGTGGGCTTTATGGTCCCTTCCAACCCAAGCCATTCTGAGATTGTTTCTGAGGTAGTTTACTCTCCTAACACAAAGATGAGGCTAGAAAAGCTTCAAGAATAACATAGGTGGAGAAATAACGATTATCCAAGAGCAGATCAAATCACTTTTAGAATGCATAAATCTAATATTTTCTACCTATATTTGTGTCTGTGCAGATCATCTTTTATTCCTGCTCACCTTATTGCAGGGTACAAAAATGGTTCTAGCCATAGATATGTTATAAAGATTGAGGTGTGCTTAGAAAAAGAAAGGTAAAATGAAAATGGTCAATTACTGCCTACACTGTAGTTCCTAAATGGTTCTGAATGTTTGCTTTTTACATCCTAAGATACATATATATTTTTTTCCTGGTATGAAAGGTTGCAAGAAATTATGAATTATAGCAGCAGGGAGGGTATACAGCCTGTGGGCTTAGCAGTATTTGGAGACTGGTGTTTGTTTCATAGAATTGTAGAATATCCCAGGTTGGAAGGGACTCTTAAAGAACATCGAGTCCAATTCCTGGCTCCGCATAGGACCATCAAAAAAAAACCAAAACAAACCCAGACCTTTCACTCAAACTCTTCCTAGAGCCCCTTTCTTTGCAAGGATATATATATATATATATTTAAAGTATAGCATAACACTCTAGGTTTTGCTTTTCTTCAACAGATCTGGGTGTTTGTTTCAGTATCCAGTTGGGTGAGAGCCCGCACCTCAACACTTCAGCGGCATTGCAACCTTTTCTGCCTGCTGTTGACAGACAGTTTTCTGCACTGGACTGTAATGAACCACATCAAGAGAAGATTGTGTTTTGGAGTGGTCCTCTCAACATGTTGGTAGGCAGGAGTTAATAGTAGCTTCTGCTCTCCCACCTGAGCCTGTCTTCTGAATTTACAGTTAGAGAGGAGAGGGGGGCAGAACCAACAATAAAGATTGCTCCTCAGGGATGACTGCTGATTTGCTTAGGTAATACTGCTGGAAAGAAAGGGGAAAGGGAATCATTAAAACAGATAGGAAAAAAAACCAAAAACACTTTAGGTGCCCGACAGTTAATTTCCCTTGTATTGGGTAGCACTTGCACAGTGGCAGGCTGTACTCACACTGCCTCTTGCTATGTTTCTCAGATTCTGGTCTTCTTGCCTGCCCAGAGAACACCCAGATGGAGCAGCAACACTTGGCCTCCTGCATACCCTCGGGTACGGCCACAGGAGGTGCTGACTTGCTGCTTTTAGACTGTGCTTTAGTGCTTCCATCATGTTTGCTTGATTTACTCCCCACACTAAGGCTTCTGTCTCATCAAATAATGCAGAAATAAATAAGTAAATACGTAAGTAAACACCTGTTTAAATTAACCAAAACAGCTGAGTGCTTTTCCAAAAGTAGTAGGTAATGGGAGACATTATTTTATAAAGAAAGGGCTGATGAACTTGGAGCAGTGCTTAGGGCTGTTGAAGGCAAAGCTGTAACAGCTTCTGAAATCATCACATGGTCAGACAGCCAAAGGAAGTGTTGGGGTATTCCCAAATCCCTCTGTTCCCACCATCCCGTACATGCTTCATCCCAACCAACCTGTCTGCCTTCGCAGGGAGAAGATGGGAAATGACAACAGAAGTCTATGCTTGTGGGAAGTTCAAAGGGAAGAATGGTGCGAGGTTTCTTGTGAGGAAGCAGGATATGACAGCTCAGAGTGCTGTTGTGAAGGCAGCTCTCTTGTATGGAACAGACTACCTTGCCATCAGTGCCTTGCCACAGAAACACCAGGCTCTCCAAAAAAACACCGCATGGATGATGTGTGAATGATGGTGGTAGGTAGGCTTGGCATAGTGTCATCTGTTTTGGTTGTAAAAGGATGCAACAAACAAATTGAGAATATTCTGTGTTTGTATTGTGCCTGCCTGCAATGGTGAACCTGTGGCTGAGGACCCTGATCTGTGGTCTCTTTGTGCCCTCTGGGGAAATAACTCGGATTAAACCTGGATTCAGTTCACTGAGGGAATGGCAAGTTGTCCTTGTTACCAGTGAAGGAGCAGTCAGGGAGCAATGAAGGGAGAACCCCTCTGCAGGAGGTGGGGAGGATCTGCTGGTAAGATAGGAGATTTCCAAGACTGCAAGAAGAGAAGGTCAGTCAGTAGTGCTATTTGCCCTCTATTCTATTTTTCACTTCTCACATGCTAACAGCCTGACTTCTTCTTGCTTAGGGAGAGAGAAATAAAGCCTGTATTGTCTCAAAAACAGAAGTCAGGCTTGCTGCATGTGACTGCCTGTTGCTTCACTTTCTGCCCAAACCCCCAGCGCAGCAGTGATCCCAGGACATGTTTTGCAGCTGGGCTCCGGTCCTCCAGCAGTGGGTGCTGCTGCCCACCACACTGCGTTGCTAGGCTCCCTGCTAAGGCCTCTGCAGGGCCTGGGGCTGTGCCTGTGTGCCTGGGGCTGCTGAGTCCTTGCCTGAGGAAACTGAGTGCTCCAACCTTCCTTCTCCTCCCTGCTGAGGGAAGAAACATCAACACAAGTTACACCAGAAACCCCAAACCTGGAGAGATGAGATTCTGCTGGTGCACAGAGTGCAAAAGCAACCATTCTGTGCCCTGCCCCAGCCCACATGTTTAATGGTGTAGATATTTTCTAGCATGGCCTCCTGCCCAGCCAGTGATCTCCACAGGGATAGCTGGGCAAGGTCAGGCCGTGCTCTCTGCAAGTGGCCAGGGGAAAGCAGTTCTGGGTGCCAGCTGCTAATGAGTGCCTCAGGGAGTTATCTCTTGCTGCTTTAAAGGCCCTAATTATATTTCTGGCCATGCTCAGCATTCTTGGCCTTGAGCAGGAACCAGCTATGAGGTGACCAGGTTTGAGCAGATCCTGCTTCAGTGATGGGGACAGCAGTCAGTGGGTGAAGAGCAGGAAGGGGCAGCTATAGTGTCTTTAAACAGTACAGGCATCTCTGAGGGCTCCAACGACACTGTAGATTAGACAGCACACACCGTACTGAGAGCTGCTGCCCAGCCTAAAGCTGAACATAGAAAATGGCATCTAACCTGGACATTTTGTGCTTCAGCGAGAAGACAGCTGTGGCAGCAGTCCTTGAAGCTGGCCACAGGTGTGAGCAACACCCTATGGACCTTTGCAAAGCCTTAAATACAGCAGCTGCCTGAGTGTCACATCAGGAAAGCTACTTGGGACTGTGATCCCACCCTCAGCCTCCTCACTGCACTGGGTGGTACAGATATGGTTGCTCTGGAGTGCCCAAGGGACAGAAATATTGTTCAAACTCTAAAAACTTTTGGTGAAGGAATGCTTTCACAGCTTTGGGAGAGTGCCTTTGGGGGCTTGACAGATGGGTGGATGAAGGATCTTCTCATGACTTTTGAGTTTATTCTGACACAATGAGAAGAACACTTTAATAAGTATCTTCTTAAAAGGAATAATGAAAATTTTAGGGTTGGTGTGGAAAAGGTACTCTGAACATAATAATTCCATACCAGCAACTTTACGAACACTGTGTAGAAATAAAGTGCCTGTCCTGTGCCATTTTAGGGATACCTTTGGATTTCATTAGCTTCAAGCTGTATTGGTTTCAGCTGGGAGAGACTTTATTTTCCTTACAGTGTCTGGTATGATGTTGTGTTTTGGCTTTAGGAGAAAAACAATGTTGATAACACACCGATGATTTAAGCTGTTGCTGAGCAGTGCTGTACAGAGCCAAGGACATTTCAGTTTTTCAGCTCCTCATGCCGTCCTGCCAGTGAGAGGGCCCTGGGGGGGCACAAGGAACTGTAAGGGGACAGAACCAGGACAGCTGACCCAAACTGGCCAAAGAGATGTCCCATACAGTATGACATGATGTGAAAAAGCTCAAAAAATAGTGGGGAGTTGGTCAGGGGAGCAGCTGCTGTGTGGGGTCTGTCTGGGCAGTGACTGGCAGGTGCAAACATTGTTTTGTGTGTGTATGTGTGTGTATATATATATATATATATATATATATACATACATATAATTATCATTACTATTATCTTTTTTCTTCGTTTTCAGTCTTAGTGAATAGTTTTTATCTCATCCCATGAGTTCTACTTGGTTGTTTTTTTCCCCCAGTTTTCTCCCCTATCCCACTGGGAGGGACAGTGAGCAAGTGGCTGTGTGGTGCTGAGCTGCTGCCACGTTAAGCTACAACACAAGTTAAGACCTTACAGTTGGCAGCATCGTGCTCATAATTCAAAAGCTATTCAAGTGTTGGATTGATTTCGCACCAGGAGGCATATTTTGGTTATTCCACATGAGGAGAGTGCTTTAGACCATGTCAGATTGCAAGAATTAATAACACGGAAGCATTCAGGATCATATGCAAACTGTTAGAACTTTACTTAAAGTAATTAGAATATGAAAGCTGTTGGACAATATTGGAGCACAGATCTCCCCCCCCCCCCTTCCAAAAAGAAAGCATAGATCATTCTTTTTAACAATGCAAAAACATACATCTCTGTTAAATACATAAACAACACTCGATTTTAATGCAACACGTACTTTTATACTTTTGACCTCAGCAGTCACTGAAAAATTTACGAAGTTTTTACTTTCATTGGTTTCTTTAGAGGTTACAGAAAACCCACGTGTTTAAAGCAAAGCAAAACGTTCATTAAAAAACAAACTGGTAGCTTTAGGTGTACAACTTCAAGAAAACAACGCTTCTTTTGAGAGAAATCAATTGGAATTCTACAAAAGTATGGCAGAAAATGATGCGTGAGGTAACATTTCTTTTAAAATCTAGGATCCCTGTACTGTAGTTCCAAATAGGGCTCTGACTCGACACCTACAGTCCTTGGAAAATTGACTTGTTTAAATAGTCAAGGATTGCTATTAGGCATACTGCTTTGCATATAAAGATAGCTTTATCCTGAAAGACACTGGAAGAATCTGAATCTGATTGTGAAAGACAGTCTGAAAGAAATGAAAAGCAAGCAATACCTCTGAGGTGAAATATCCATTTGCCTAGTTCTCAGATTTACCTTAAAGTAACAGAAATGAACTGAATGAAAAAACGAGCTTTTTCTTTAAAGAAAGGTGACCTTAACCCCAGTGCAAACACAGCAATCCCTGAAGGGTGCCCAGCTCCTACTCTTGCCTTTCCCAGTGTTGCAAGCCTGCTGAGAACAGAACAAGACCTCATCTGGCAGAGTGCTTGGTGGTCAGAGGCCCCCAAACATCTTCCCGCTCCTTCCCAAGCAAGCCTTCAGATGCTGTGCTGCCCTTTCTTAGGATGCTGCTTCAAGACACCATTCCTCACTCTCATTTTTTTTAAGTATTTCCATTAAACTAAAAACAAGTCAATTTTAGAGAACCCAAAGGCACAATTAGGACATGCAAATATGAGTTCAGTATTTATAGGCATTTCTGTGGCGCTGTTCCCTGCAGTATCCGAGCATTTTTCACCAGCATCAGTAAATTCTATCCTTAGAACACCTTTTGGAGATTGGAGAACCTGCTATCCTTGTTGTTACTGCTTTACAAATGATGCACAATGTGGTCAAAGCCACCCTGAACCTCTGTTCTGAAACCGATACTTTCTGGGGGGCATTTCTATGCAATGTGGCCCTCCTCCAAGATGATCCCCTGCTGAGGTGACAAAACAGCTCTCATCTGCTGCTTTGCCCTCTGGGTTTTGCTCAGCTTTAGAGTTCCTTCTAGAGCAACCTTGCGGCTGGCTGTGCTCAACCATGTGAAGATGGAGAGGGCAGGACATGCGAAGCTTCCTTCTTTCTCCACTGCAAAAAGTGTGTCAAAGTTTGGTGTCTTTTGTATTCCTAGCACTGTAAAGTTCAGCTTTATCTGATGTCAGCAGTGCTGCTTGGTAACCTTCAGAGGTGAGTGAACCTCTCGTTAAAGATGACAAATGAGGGAGTCACACCATTAAACACATTTCATCTATCCCACCAAGCAGAACGGACTCCATGGTCTCCAGTTGGGATTTCTGCAGCCTGTGGTACTAAGATGCTCTGCCAACAGCACGAAAAGCAAAAGCAGCATCCCAATGGAAAACACAGGCTGAATTCCGCATCTTGTGCGTTTGCTTTGTAATAATATACGGTGTTTGTGGGCAGATTAAAAACAAAGTGAAGTGCACTCTGAACGACGTTATTTAAAGAGTGATAATTTTAAAAAGCTTCTTGATGTCCTCTATAAAAATGCATACACATCTTCATTTCTTTTTTTTTTTTTGCAGGTTTTGCTTTTGCAACGTTGCAGCATCTGCAAGGTTTGCAGATAAAATCAGTCGATGTAAGTAATGCTATGTCCTGCAGCCTCCTAATTGTTACATTACAGCTTAGGAAGGGCATTGTGTTTACTGTAATAGGATGCAAAACCAGAGTTGCATTGGTGCTATCTTAGCAAAGCTACAAGGCTGAACGTGCTAGTTCAGGCTCTGAAAGCAGCTCTGCTGCTTTGTGTGTGTGTACTCACACTCTGCTTTCCATCCAGGCAGGATACTCCTTCAAAGCTAATGCTTTTTTTCCCCCCCTCCTTTTTTTTTCCCCTTTTTTTTTGTTGTTTGTGTTTTGGTGGAATTATAATATATAGATGTCACTTCAATTTTATGTTTTATGACATAAGTCTAAGTGTTACATTGCATTACCTTGATTACAGTTATCAAAAAGGTAGCTTTTTGTTTTATAGAGCTGGATGATGCCCATGAAAAGAGGGTGATGCATGCAGCTGCTTGCTGGTTTCAGGCTTCTGTACTGAGAGAGTTAACTGTAAAAGTGCAGTACAGTTCTCAAATATTTTGTCTGCATATACAATAGCTGATTTTTGCTTTGCCCTCATTGTGGGGCTCCCACAGGGTGGGAGGGTGCTTACAGCTGGCCCTGGAATATGGAAGTTTTGTCATCTGTGAAAGAATCTGTGAAGCTCAGATTTTGGCTTACATATCTGCATTGTTGAGCCCTAGTGGGCACCATCTCTCAGCCCTGAACTGAAACCTTAAAAGAAAATACCACAGTCTCGAGTGCCTTAGGATGACAGGAGCATCCTAGGTTCCTAAGTGAAGCAGAGAACAATTCAGGTCAGACAGGGATGGCAGGTAGTTATCTGTGCAGCCCCACAGCAGGGCCACAAGGTTGCACAAGTCCAACTGAATTTTAAACTTTAACAGATTCTTCCTATGTATCAGCCTCTCCAGCTCTTCAGGCTGTATTTTAGTTTTCAGCTACACAGAGCCTGGTCCTTCCCAGTGCTTCAGACAGCGTGCTGCTGCAGGGCTGCAGGGCTAGCTCTGCTGGAAGAGCTGGGGCTCAGTGCTCGGAAATTACCAGAAAGTCAAAAAAATGGCTCAAATTAAGTAGTGAACTTGGATGAATCCTTTGAATTCTTGATTTTTAAATAAAGAACATTCCCCAGTTCCTTCTGTTTCCTGATTCCTTTCCAGTTTAGCAAATGAAAAGCAAAAAAACAGTTAATCAAAAGAAAAAACAGTTTTGTTTTAAGCTACTTTTTAAAGGCTACGTTACTTGACATTCAGCACGAAGACTACATTTTCCTTCTCAAAATGCCAACAGACAAAATAAACCTTAGCGGGAGCCTTCACAAGAAAATAAGGAAATGTCTGACAATGCAGAACTGGGAATGAGAGAAAAAAACACGAGGTGAAACTCACGCGTTGACGTGAGGAGTGACAATGTCTAGTAATCATGGAATGCCAAGGAGAAGTCTGGCAATGACTCTGTTGATGGGTGGATCTGTGTGCTGATCTCCAAAGCAAAACCACACAAGCTGCTCCAAGATCACTCGTGTGCCACGGCTCCCTAAGCACTCCATCCCCCTGCTCTGCTGCTCTCTTGCAGGTCTGGCCCACGCTGCACCTGAGCTCATGGCTGATCTAATGTGGATGCCTCACTTCATGCTGTGCAGCAGCATGCAGTATAACAAGGCATGCTGCGTGCTGCAGAGAAGCCAAGAAGTGCCCATGGTGCTGGTGCTGCCTGGGGGACATGTGGTCCTTCCACCAGCCCTTGCCATGGTCTGCAAACACGGCAGTCCACACATGCATATGGCTAACTTGGTATGTGGGAAATGCCAGTTTGATATCAAAGTTGTGTAATTCACTCTTTGTTACTCTCTGTTTAACTTGGTTTAACTCATTACATTTAGCTCATTACATCTGCCCAGTTACTGCCAGTTACTTGGGATCAGCAGGCAATATAAAATCTCCTCTTTGCATGCCATAAAACCCACGTGTTGGTTCATTTCTGCTTGAATACTTTTCTGAGATGTTTTCACGCTCCTTTCTCTGACGACTCCTCCACTCTCAGAAACCAAAATACTCAAAGCTCTGCCTCATTTACACATCTCACCCTTCAGTTCCTCTCCGGTACAGTTAGCAGGAGAATGATGGAGCCACTTCTGCTCTCTGTTAATTGGCTTCCACCCCGTGATGCCATCTTTAGGCTGCGGATGCCACATCCATACACTTTTCCATCTTCCCCACTTCTCTCCCGTTTCAGCTTACTGATCGAAATCCTGCTTTATCGTAATGGTATCCTGTCTGATGAAAGGTTGCTTTATTTATGCTTTAAACTGCAGTTTTTACACAGCATATTCCCTCTTTAAGATCTTATTTATACTAGAATCTTTGTTCCAACAAACTATATACAGCCAGTAGTAAAAACGCTCATATGTACATACCCTTGTTATATATATATATTCATCTGTCTATGCATGGCTTTCTGATACACTAATGGCTACTGGACCCATGCTCAGGTATCCCCAGCCACACTCTGTCCAACTGGTCACACCATGCCCACCCCTCATGAGAGGCTGAAGTGCACTGCTGCCCTGCTCCCACACCATCCCGCTCTGCCCGTGCCTCGTGGCTGCTCCGAGCACCCCAGGGTGTCCTTTCACCCTTCCCTTTAACACACAAGGCGCCAGCCCACAAAAAAGGAACTCTGTCCTTCAAAAGGCTCCTGTCTGCGCGCTGTGGCCTGCCCTGAATACACTGCATTCAGCAGCTCGCCCTCCGTCTCCAGCCACTGTCTGTCCGTCTGCAGCATTTTGGCACAACCTGACCGAGAGCCAGATACAAATCTCTCCCGTTCAAAGGAAATATTTAGCAGCAAAGTGAGTAGGAAACAAAAGACTTCTCTGTTACTCACCCATCCTCTCGCCCAGCACAGCTCTCGCTCTCGGCCCGCGTGGCTGTGTAAGAGGGATGGGACACACAGAGCCCGCCTCAGCAGGCCATTGCCTGGTAAGTGTGCGGGGCAGATAAAAAACAAGTGCTTTCCATCTGCTGTTAGGTCTGTGAAAGGAAAACTCAGACAGTTAACACAGCCTTAGGTACGTATTAAAAGCCTAGAAACATCAACCCACAATCTACTAGTGTCCCTTTTACTTCCTGCTGTGTGGTATGTTCTTTCATGGTCTATAGCCTAAGATGTAATATGCTGATCAACTTCTTTCCTCCTTTTATTGTAATTTCATTTATATAATGCAGTAATTCTCATTAAAGTATTGAAAGGCTGAAACTTCACATGAACTCTGTGAGATGATGGTGCTCTGTCTCTCCCTCTCAAAACAGACCACTTACAGATTTCTGTTACTTCAAAATGTTATCACACAGACAGCAATTTCATGAGCAACACCACAAAGGAGACAGCATTTCATCAGAATTCAAGAGTCCCTTTGAGTGGGAAGGAGCAAACATGTTCATGAGGGCCTGCTCCAGAGACCCTCAGAAGGGTGATAACTTGACCCATCCAGTGGGGTTCAGCCAAGCTGGACGTGGCAGCACGCGCCCTTGGTCCAAAGGCAGCCCAGTTGGACACACCGTCAAATGGGGCTCAGATTGCCACTGAACCCCTTGAAGATGTCACCAGATGGAGCGCTGGGTGCTGCTGTGGCACGTGGAGCTCCTTGTGGACCTGCCATCAGGTTGAGCAGGCCAATGAGAGACAGCCAAGCTCCCATATGGAGTTACGTTTTGCACACATCATCAGAGCTGGTCAGCCCGGCAGTGCAAATAATACACAATGCACAGGAAATGGGAATCTGTGTTATTGTATGTGTCCTTACAAAACTTCATGACTACCTGCCTGAATTTTACCACTCCTGCGCTCGTTCATTATGTTGTGAAATAAAGGAATAGTAACTACCCACAGAACTGAAATGCTGACTTTTACAACGCCATTATTTTCGCTCTATATGACCGATGACTCAATTTTTGATGATTGCTCAGTTTTCTATCTAAAACAAAAGACTCAGTGCTTCATCTAATTAGTTTTCAAATTCCTACTTTTTGGTGCAGTTATCACGTTGAACCCTATATCCGTAATGCTCAAAATTCTCCAAAAATACTGTATTTCAGTCAAGTATCAAAGAAATACTACACACAAATAATTTAGCATCTTATCCCCACGGTTCCTGAAAAACTGCGTATCGTGGACTTAGATACAAACGCACAGGAGGAATCAAAACTACAGGAACAGAGAAGTCCTTGACTGGCCGCTGTGATCCGTAACAGTCTATATACACGTTATATACATGTGACTGTTTAGAGAGTATTCATGAATGCATACCAGTGTACAGACTCCATGTTGCACAAAATTCATTTGTCTAAGGACATTTTTTTTGTGTGTCTTTTTATAAGATCTCCTATAAGAAACGATGAGAACAACCTTGTGTGGTGGCACAGAAAATGGGTGGCTGTTAGGTTTAGTCTTGCCCCTTACTGCCACCGCTAATTAACCACAAACTGATTTTTCAAGTCTGTCGTTCAATGAAACCACTTCTAAGTCTCTTCTTACTGCATCTGCACATCTAACAAATTGGTACAGATGTCTAAAATAAAGTTCATTGATACAATGCCTTTCATTATAGCTACACCTGGTTACTAGTCAACTCGGTAATGTTTTGGAGACATTTTTAGCTGAACTTGGAAAAATAGGAAATGTACTGTAGCTTAAAATAAATGTACATAATATACAATATATATATTTATACACATGTGTATGTATATACACACATATATTGATATGACATTTAAATGGCTAATTCTGATCGATTTTCTGAGTGCAGGGACTACCTGGCAAATAATCTAGAAACCGAAGTTGTCCACAATTAAATAATCATTTCCACAACTTATAAAAATATATTTTTACTAAACAAAGTTTAAATTAACTGGTTTGCAGATATACCATGTAAGATAACTGTATCCAGAACCTGGCACAGCTACAACTGAAAGAACCCAAGCTACTACAAACTGGACACAGGAACGCTGCCCCGCAGCCAAACAAAGAACAGCACAGCAATAGAAGCTGCTCCCGCAGCCATCAGCAGTGGCACCCAAACCACCTCTGGTTCAGTAACCCCTTACATAGGCTTCATTTCCATTTGACACGGACGGACCATCCAACCCCATGCTTACTGTTTAAGGCTCAATTAAACTGCACAGTGCCTGCCTTGTTTGCAAAGTGCAACTTGCTGGTTTGAGCAGCTTTCCGCTTCCATGACACCGTTGAGAGCTAACAAGTGATCATGGTCCCTTAATTGAGGACTTGGAGGATTACCAGTACTTGAGCTTCACCATACTGATTCTGATCTACTGCATAGGTAAATATCTCATAGCAAAACATACATATATGTGTATATATATATATATATATATGTACTTATATATATATACATGTGTGTGTGTGAGCACACCAAATTAACAATTTCATGGAACTGTGTGTAGTAATGTGACATAGCATGGTATCCTGCACAAGTTACCTATATTTTTTCTTTCAACATATAGACACCAAAAATAAAAGTAGAGTAAATCAACCTCTAAAAATCAAAGTTAAATCAGTGGACAAGAACTTTGGTAAAGCTCATCAATTTTTATTTTTTTTTCTATTCAAATACAGTCAAATTATATCAGTTGCTATCACCCTCTTCACAAGAGGAAAGTGCATTTTTTTTTTTTTTTTTTCCTAAAGAAAACTATGTGAGGTGGTGCTCAACTATTTAAGAAGATTCTGAATTAAATGCTTATTTTTCAAAAAATTTCTCTTTCAGATGGAATGAAAACTAATCAGAGTTCTTGTCCTGTGTGTATTTTATTGAACATATGCATACATATATATAAATATATATATATATACATGTATGTCTCTGTGTGTGCTTATACACATCCACACACTTTTAACAGGAGAGAGGAACACGGAGACTTACATGTTCCTCCCTGTCTTGTACCCTGTGCAGTATAAGCTCTAGTGATGAGGCCAAACAAAAAGATATAGTTCACCATAGTATATTAGTTTATGTAGCAAAGTCATTTTCAAGCAAGTAAAATAAAGCTCTGTATTCCAAACTTCTTTTCCTTAACATTTCTCATAAAGAAAAGGAAGGAAAAGGAAAGAGGGGAGGGAGTAGGATTATGGCAGTAGCACTGAGCCAGTGGCACTCGTGCGTGTGCCCACAGGCACACGCACACAGCAGGGCTTTGGTTGACAAATGCAGATTGTCCAGAGAAGATGGATGCATAAGTAAGGAAGACTCTACAGTGATGCAATTGTATCTTTTATGTTTGCATGGAGTGAGAAAACAAATTCAATTGAAAAAGAAAAAGCAAAGACCTCTTTTTAGGTCCCTCATCAGTGTGAGCATACTCAGTATGCTAGAGAATTTATTTGAAACCTTTTAAATCAAGGCCTCTTTATTACAAAAATAAAAACAAACAAACAAAAAAGTATGAGAGACGACAAGATGCTGAAGTGTCACTCCAATCGTCCCTGTAGAGAACAATTGCATCCCATTTCTTATTCATTATCTTCTCTCATTTCTACGATGTCTGTCATCTCCTCCGTGTGAGGCATGTCGGTCATTGCAGAGTCTTCACCTTCTGCAGATGTTTCATTCTCGTTCCGCTTCTTTTTCTAGATTGAAACAACCACCCGTGAACATACAGATATGTTGTTTGTGAACACAGTCCTACAAACTTTGGGCACTGGGAGAAGCAAGGTAGAAATAATATGTTTGTTAGGGTACGTTATAAAGGGCTACAATATTCAGGGCTTGCCACTAGCATGCTGCCATAATTTAGAAGGTTTCCACAAACTTTTGGGACTCAGCTTTCTCCTTTCTAACATAAATGCAATAATAGATGCATCTCTAATGCTAACGGATACCCAAGATGGGCGTCACTGTGACTGGAAAGAAGAAAGCATCTGGAATCTTTTACACCATGGACTTTTTACTATGAAAAAAACGAAAGCAAACAAAATATCTGAGGAGATAGGTTGCTCTAGGGAGAAAGCTGAATTTCTCAAATGTCAAAATTCAGTAATTTTTAAGATGTACGCATTCTGGCTTTTCTTGGTATTGCTGATCCAATGTGAACCCCCACCCCCACCAAAGCCTTGTAATATTCAAGTATTTTTGGATAGCAGGAGCGGGAGGGCATTCAAGAGTCCTATGATTCATCCAGGATGTCCTGGATTAGTAAAGCTAAGAAATATTCAGCCCCACTAAAAACAAATTGAAGCATCTGTTCCTTATTATCCATTTCTCAGCAGGCTGACTAGTCTTACTGAAAACACTTGTAATACTGACAAAAATATCCCCACAGGTATTATTGATTCAGCCGAGTTTAGGCATATCAGAATTTCAGTATTTTAGAGGTGTCCACGCAACTCTTGATTTACAGCTCTCAAGTACTGAGCACTTATTACCTCTTTAGGTGAAAACAAGTTGATCAATACAGCTACTAGTTGGCTCTGCCACTGTCACAGTGGCTGTGGAGATGATGGTGTCACTTACATGCTAATTCTGGTAAGGGAATAAATTAGCTTGGCACATTAATTACTATTACTACCTGTAAAAAAATGAAGTACTATGTCCCTGGCTAGAAACACTACTGTACCAACAAACAATCAGAAGGTCAGTCTAAAACAGACAGATACACATTGTGAAACCTCAGGCCAAGAATAGGCATCTCAAAGTCTATAGGTTGGTGGTCAGGAAAAAATAACAGATTAATCATGACAGAGATCAAGGTCTTCAGTTTTCTTATGCACCTAGTACAGGTTGGTCTGCTGGGAAGTTACATTTCAAGAATACATTCCAAGTCTGACTTAAAATCTGCTTTCACCAGATCCTACAGAGCGTACTCTTACCTGTTTTCGATAGACGTAACAGGCTGCTATTGCAACCATAGTGGATTCTCCCACAAACCCTGCTAGAAGGGATCCTACTCCCAGGGTGGCTCCATGAACTCTGCGGGTAGCACACAAAAAAATCAGTCATGGTTGTGTGACAATGCATAATGCATAATTATATTTCCACTGGCATGTAGAACTAGTCTGTTTTGCCTTCAAAGAAAGGCACTAGCAAAGAGAATAACTGGTATTTTAAAGGACTTTTCTGTTTCTTAACTTACCTCAGTATTCAGTTAAAAAACAAAACAAAACAAAAACAAACAAACAAAAAAAAACACATCCCGAACCAAATTCACAACTAAGAAAAGCTGAATACAGAATTTAAATTCATGCGCAGTGTGCTTTAGGATACATTGACTTTATAAAGAGGATATTCTTCTGATAATTTTCTTAACAGTGCATTTAACATAGTGGAAATAATTCCATATTGGACACATTTTTGCCTCTCTAGCATTTTTTCTTTCTTTTTTTTTCAAAATGCACATCAGTATCTTGACTGCTGGCAGCAAAGTTACACTTGTAAATTTGTAAATGTTTCTTTTCTAAATATCAGAACCATTTAGGGTCTATATTACAGTTAGAATTTGGGGAAAATGTTCTGGGTTAAGCACACTCAGGGAACAAGATTGGAGATAAATCAATTACATTATCTCTGTGGAGAGCAGAGAAACTTACCCCAAGTAAGGCAGAACAATGAGACTTGTGATGAGGACAATAATACGCAGCACGGAGCTGGGTGCCAGCACAAATGTCTTCTTTAGAGTCATCAGCCAACCAGTCAGGTGTGCTCTGACTGTCACTGTTTATGAACAGAGGAAGGGAAGGGGAAAAGGAAGGAAAAGCACTGAACATCAGTCATCTCATATGAAGATCTTGCAATGTTGAGAGCACTGTTCAGAAAAACACGTGGCGAAACTTGTTTCTGGTAGCTCTGCACACTGGGAAACCCTACTAGAAATGAATTCAATGCTCAAATTGCTTAAACAACATGAGTTAAATATATATATATATATATATATATGTGTGTGTGTGTGTGTGTGTGTGTGTGTGTGTATAAATATTTGGGATAGGGTAGGATATATATTTAGAATAGTCAGCATTCTTCATGGGAACTGTTTTCTTACAATCATTTTATTAGATGCTCCATTCTGATATGTGCTACACTACATCACACAGCATTTGTTTACAGACATTAGAAAATTTCAAGGGGAAACATTCTGAACAGTGCTGTCAAGCTTCTCTCCTGAATAGGGACATTAACTAATATCCTGTTTTTTATGATGTGATGATATCTGAAAGTGCCATTCAGACTGGCTGCTGAAAGGGAGACTATTGGAGGCAGTGTCACTGTCCCAGAAGCTATACCAAAAGTTAATTCCAGCCTTGGCAGAAGAACAATACATGCACATATGTATCACTAATGGTATTTGTGTGTGTTCTCGTTCAACTATGATAGACAGATTTCAGGTTTTGATCAGGACAGCCAGAAGTCTGCCTAATGACAGACTTACTGCAACCCTTGTATCTTGACTACTGATGTTAAATAGTCTTGATCTACACTGACTTTGATAAAATAGTGTTATTGTGCTAGGCATGCACTTAACCATTCTTACATATACAGCCAAGTCTGACTCTGTGGCCACAGCTGAAAGCTGGATTAGCTTTGAGGTTACAGAGTTTTTATTTTCTTGTTCTTACCTGGAACTGGGAAAAAGGAGAAGATGCGCAAAGGAACAACACACAGCTCTGCAAAAGCGAAGTCTACTCCAATTATGTCAACTAAAATCTTCTCTGACACATTTGGTGTCCAAAACATCACAAAACAGAGCTGGAAGGAAAGCCAAAAGAACAAAATTAAGAAATGTTTCTGAAGCAGGCACAATAAAAGGTAGGACCTCCTGATCAAAAACACTTACTCTCCCGACGGGCGTTTTTGGTATTAAATGAGGGAAGAAGATGCATTCAAAGCAAAAAAAAATAAGCTTGCCTTTCTATAGCATTAACAGATCTGTAGCACGCAAGGATGAAAGTTTCATCACCACTAAGACAAACATATTTTATGATAACTCTATTCACCTCCTTCAAACATTCTCCAAGGTTTCTGCCTCTTTGGAAGTAGGCCAATGAAAGAATACAACAAAATGTACGTGTTAAGCAACAGTCCTGACTCAACAGGTTATGAAGCAGTCATAGAAAAAATAACACATGTGCAAGCTTAACAATACATGTTTCCTGTGCTTGGCTTCCAAATATCTGAATGTTGTGGTTCAATCTGACCGTAACCAGGAAGAAATGCAGGTAGGGTTTTTAAAAGGCTCTTCTGAGAGCCACTTGAATCATTACCAATTCATGTCTTCAACAACAACTCAAGATGCCAAACCCTACAAAAGTTATGAGCAACTTTATTGTTCTCAATAAAGTGGAAGACAGATTCTCATCTCTCTTTAGTCAGTCAGGAACAATGGAAAAGAGCTTTGCAAGCAAATCTCAGATAATGTTTTGCTTTAAGAAGTTTATTCAAAGCAATATTTTCACAACAATTTAAAGATGTTTTCAATAATTCAAATGCAGAAAGACTCTAAAGTACAGTGTATTTATACACAGCTTGAATTCAAACACTCAGACTATGCACGTGTACATGACAAGCATGAAGCATTGCTTCAGAAGCAATTCATGCTCTTCTGGTTCCTCACGTAGCAAGGCTGACGCACATATAAGGACTTTTTTTTTTATGCTGCCTGCAAATGGGTGTACTTGAATAGATGAATTCTTACAAAAACAGTAAGAAGCTTGATATTTACAGTGCTTGCTCTGTTTAAGACATCCATTTCCCTAAAACAGATTATCAAATGTTTAAGTAAATAAAGATTTTAACTACTCCAAGACCCAGAGACTTGATCAAGATCTGAGATTAGAGGACTAAACACATTACTGTTATTAGAGCTGTTAGTATGTAATACATGTGACAGCAAGGCAAAAGTGTTCAGCAGCCATAGCCCTGCAGTCATGGTGCCTTCAGGCCACAAATCCACTGGGTCTTGTCATTTAAGGAACGTGCTGCTTAGACCATACATGAAAGGAAATCTTCCATAAAAAGCCCACGATAAATGGCACAGCAACAGTACATGCTATTTAACCTTCTAGTCAGTAATGGTACAGTGCTTTAGTCTGAACTGAGGGGCCTCTTCACAGCTGGTAGGTTCCAGCTCTGGTTCAAGGCACTCCCCAGAGAGTGGTACTAACAGCTCCTGCAGCACTTCATTCTGTAAGAAGGTGCTCCAGAGCTCCCTTCAGGTATAACTGTTTTAATGATTAAAGAGGTGATTTCTTCCTGCTATTCTCCCAGTAGAGCAGACATTAAGGAAGCAAGCTGACTGAAGAGGGCAGAACTTGGAAGCATAAAATGCCAGTGTACCATGTAAAATATACACATTCACTGTTAAATATGATGGCTCCCTATGACTCTCAAAGCATTCTTCTATTTTTTTTAACCTACAAGTTAATATCATAGTATCTGTCGCTCTTCTTATTATCCAGGTGTCACATCCATACATGTTCAAACAGCTTCAAAGCCAGACTTTGAACTCCTACCACCTCAAGGACAGCTGAGATTTCACTCCTGCTCTTTGCTTGTGTGCCAGAGACTGTCATTTCTGTTGAGCCTACATGTATCCAGCACATAGAAGTTTCTGAAGGACCGTCACCACGCGAACTGTGGCAGATCTTGCATTCTGACAGCGTATGCAGCAGCAAAACCTTTTATGTTTCTGCCAGAAGAATAGTAACTAGTTTTCTTCCCTATTTCTGAGTGCAGGAAACAGGTTTCTTTCCCCACAATTGAACTTTCTACTCAATTACTTTGAAGCCCTCTTGCAGTGTATTTCATAGAATCACGAACACTGGAAAAGACCACTAAGATCAACTAGTCCAATCGTCAACCCATCACCCATGCCACTAAACCACATCCCTCAGTGACAGAATAATACATGGAAGAAGGTAAGGATGGAAGGCAAATCTGCTGATAGTACTTTTTTTGTCCACTTCAGCCAGCATTTTTCTGCCCCTGCTAAGCTACTTATGTAGGACACAACTGAAGTAGAGGGGACAACCCAGAGCAGAGGTTGTGTGGCTGAGAATCCAGTTATTAAAAAGTTACTAGAAAGTGGCAGAGCAAATTCTTTCAGTGTCACAGTCAAGGCAGACTGCAGTGATTTATACAAGCTAACTGCAAAGCAACTGTATCGAGAATATTTTGTCAAATCTATCTTCAAAGTCCAGTGAACAGAACAAGATGCAAACACGTCCACTCTTCAATTATAGCTTACTGCTTTCTGAAAACAACTACGTTTATGCTGCTGATACTGCTCAGTACAATTAGCATCCTACTGAGCAGTATACTTAATAGCACTGAAAGACTTTGTATAAAAAAGCAACTAAGAGAATTATTTTCAGACATGTTCTCTTTGAAGCTGAAGTTTAATTCCAGCCTTGATAGGAACAGACTCAATCTCCAGCCAACTCAGACAAGAGAAAGGCCAGCTTGCAAATCAGGGGTAAGGACCACCACCTGGATGACATACAGGTATCCCTCCTCTCCAATTGGCAGTCAGTGCTGATAAATGGCTTCAAAGAGCACTCCTTACACAGTAACTGATGGATAAAGATCACAGTGATTGCTAAGCTTAAGGATAAGCAGTTTCAGGCAGTGAGGTAGTGGAAGGGCCTCCTATTTCTGTCTTGGAGTGCTTTTGTCTTTTGGTTGTAACACTGATGTTTAGTTTTGTTTTGCTAAGAGATTCCTCTGTGTCATCTTATGTACAGATGACTTTCTCTTTGCCAGCGGGATACAAAGCTGCACAAAAATAAATGAATGCTTTTCATCATGTAAGCTCTCTGTAGTTTTATTTCTAGAATGCTTTCAGTTTAAGAAGTTTCTTGATTATATCAAAGACAAACTGAAAATATAGTGCAAAAAATCCCTGCTCCAGGAAAACAGTAATGTTAAACACATGAAACAGGAAAGCTATCTTGGCTATGGGTAAGGTATACAAAAAATACACGAGTCTCAGCTTTTTCTAATGCTGAGAGTTGTGATTATATTGGTAACAAGTGAATAGTAATGGCAAAGGAGAGCAGAGAAGATAGGTACAAAGCAGATGATGCACACAGTTCAGTGAAAAAGTGTGGCACACCCACTTGGAGATGGGACCTACTGGAAGAAAAAGGGGTAACACCTTGGGGCTCAGGCCAGAAAAGACTTCAGAGAACAGATTTACACCCTGCATGTCTCCTCTCTTTCTTGGAGGTAAAAGACTCTGTTTACCTTCCTCTGACCCTCCTCTCCCCTATGTGTCTCTGTCTATGTCTGCAATGTTAAAAATAGAGTAAATCGGCTTGGGTAGGGTTACAGTTATAGCTTCATTTAATCTAATCAAGAGCTGAAGATGGTACAGTAAAAGCTTCAGCACTGACTAGCAGCATGTGCGTATGCTTACACTCTGCAGCTTCGGGCTGAGATTGCAGTTGATTACAATGCCTGCAAACAGTAAAGAATATAATACTCATGAATTCCACAGTTGAGCATTTTAATGCTTTGAAAGTAAGGATTTTTCTTGCAAAATTCTAGCAACTCAGCTAACTTGATTTTTCTCTTGTATGTTATGAGTGCAGGATGATACTGAAGCCTTTTGTTGCTTAAATAGTGCTTCAGCTGTTAAGTGATCAGCACTTCAAAAACAAGGAAAAGAAGATAAGAGGCAGAAGAGTGGAATACTACAGAGAATACAGAGGTCTGAATAAATAAGGTAGCATTTATTACGGTGTTATCTCTGTATGAACACTAGCCTGAGTACTTTTGAAGATGTTTTAATCACTTGAAGTTAGGTGAAGGGTTGTGCAATTAGGTAATGTGTCTTTAACTGATCTGGTGTAGTGAAATTTGAAAGGCATTATTAAATACGCCAACTTACAGCTGTGTGAGAATGGCTGTACTGGATCAGATCAAAGCTCCAACTAGATTAGTGCTGTCTCCCTGATCAATGTTGCTCGGATATGCCTAAGGACAGGGCACAAAGAGAACAAAAAGGGCAGAATAAGAGATGCCCTTTCCCCAGTGCACAGTCTGAGACGCTGGCAGCTACAGATCTGGGCATTCCGCACTTAGACAAGGCATTTATAGGAGCACTGTCAGTAATGGTGTTGCACCATTATCCTGTGCAGCACTATTTTGTGCATTAAAAATATCTAATATTAGTGCTTTCCTTTTGCAATCCAGTTGTGCATTAAAAATACCCCACCCCAAACCCTTCACTTGTGACTGAGATGCTCTCAGCCAAGTACCTGCACTTATTTGTATGTTTTTCTCAGCTAGCAAATTCAGTGTCCAGGCATGCTGAAAGAAGATGCATTGAAAACTGTTGCTGTCAACAAGCCTGACAGAACCCACCAAACTGTTATCGCAGCCAGGAAAGTATCCAAATGGTAGTGCTCAAACTTCTTCTTAATCTCATATTAAGTATACTGCATGCATTTGACTCACAAATGCTTGTCAAAAACTGTTCATGAAACTTTGTGCACACATGAGTTGTGTGGCTTTCCAGAACTATCACCATTTGGCCTCTTCAAAGGCTCTAAATCTCCTGGAAGCTCTTCCCATTTATTCTGGTTGTTGACAGGGATTGCTAGACCTCAGAGACCTGCTACATAATGCATGATAACACATTATGCAAACAAAGTCTATTGTCTCGTGTAGAGTAATCTGCAGGGTGCCACACTGATTTGCTTTTAAGCACTTATGGAAAACCCTGCTTCTCTTGGGACATTCACGGTTAAATATAAGGATTAAAGAGTACGCTGGTGAGCTATGAACAATGGTATAGCACTCTTCAACTTCAGAGCAACCTCCAGTTAGAAAAACACTGATGACAAAGACATGACTGTTCCTGAGACAGAGGCTATGAAATCTAAAATGAATGTTTTTAAAAATGGGTTAGACATAAGCCGGTCTCATTCCAGACTGGTGTAACAGATTTAACCATGGGGATTTAACCAAGTGGGTGGAACAGTGAACCTGCAAAAGGGCCTTCTGTGTTGAAACGCAGTTCATAATTTTCCACTGCAAAACAACTGAGCAGATGTTTCCTATCACTTTTTGAACTTGATATGTTTTCAAAAGTGTGGCTGTCCAAGAAAGGTCTTTAACCCTCAAACTATTGTTCTGTGTGTGTACTGAAGGCTGCATCTTAACCAACTTAACCAATGCCTTGTTCGTCACCTCCCTAAGACCCTTCAGGGCCTTATTACATGTATCAGCTTTGATTTACCCTCGGATATTTGAGAAGGTACCAGTAAAGTTAATAATTTCTAGTAATATGAAGGAATATTGCATCATTTTTGCCTTCTGAAATGTGTAATAAAAGAATTATATGAAATAAATGTATCCTGAATTCTACACTGTCTGATCTCCTGAACTGTCAGATATCACTCTGTCATTCCCATACAAGCAGATCTTCCATAGTTCTGCCTCCTTTCGAGGCTTATAACACAGGATGACCTGTTTCTGTAGACACCTGTCTTCTTGCAGCTTGCACTGATATGACAGTGTTGAAAAGATGAGTAAACCTCGTATTCTGCAAGATGTTGGGGATGGAGGGAAACCACACCTGATTTTCACTGAGTTTCTATGACCATTATATGTATACCTTCATTGAAGGACCTTGAAAATTGAGTCCTCTAAATTTCTGTGCATTGGGATTTTTCTTAAACTTACTCTAGCATCCTAATGTTAAAGAAAATAGCGCTTACTTTTATCTATTATCTATTACAAAGTTGTGTATTGTTAATTACTAGTACTGAAACTATGGAAATAGTTACTATTAATTAGTCACGCCTCTTTTCAGACTACCATTGGAATGTGTATTCTGTTGCATAGCTTTATTCAATGTAAAAACAATTTCCTAATACCTCCTGAAGCATTCATTCCACTGCGCAATCTCTCAGGTAGTCAAACAACATGAAAAATGTTCAACAGGGCTCTTGCAGAGGAAGGAGACCCAACCATCCATCAGTTTACACAAACACAGGTTTTACTGTGGACCAAACAGCAAAAAAATGCCTTATCACGGAGGTATTATTCCTTGTTGATGGGAAACCAAATGCAAGTATAGGATGAAATTAATCAAGGGAAATGACTTTTTGCCTTTTGAGATTAAGATTTTTTGTATTCTTTTTTATTTAAAAGCACACTACTATTAACTGTGTGGGAATCTGTGTTGTATGGTGTGAGAGCAAAGGTCAGAATTGCTGTCATGTTCTGCATGCCAAATCCTGGCCCATACCAGAAGAGGCTTGCAGAATCCTCTCCTATCTTTTTTGTATAGCAGTTTCTAACCAGCTACCCCAGTTTTATCAGTTTTGAGGAATTTCTGAAAAGTCTTTTAAGATGAAGGAAGCTTGATCAGCCCAAAGAAACGTATTTAAGTTTTCCACTGTGTGCTGCTGAGGTTCAGCACAGTGTGCTAAGGACAAAGGACAAAACTCCTGTGTCCTGTAACTTTGAAATGGACTAAAAGTCAGTCCTTTTCTTGTGTAAAGTTTTAGAGACCAGACCTGGTAAAGCTCCAAGAAAAACCTGTCCTCACCTCACATCTGACTCTGCTCCGAGCCAGACGCTGGACCAGTGATGAACTCTAGAGGCCCTTCCAACCTGACTAAACCTGTGATCCTGTGAAGCAAAAAGCCCCAGATCTATGTGCAGTAAAAATGTCAGGACACACTTGCATTTGAAAGCTGTTTATCATAATAGTACTGACTTGAATTACCAGGACGTTCTCTTACAGAAATTATCCCTCAGGCGCACTCAAGTCAGTACAGATTTCTGTGAACTTTCTTTCCTGTGTAGGGTGGTTTAAGGATGAAAATAGTTGTCATAAAATTTGTCAAGCAGCAGGGGGAGTAAAAGAATCTAGAGCCTGCCTGCAGGAAAACTGTGACTTCACATCTTCTGACATAATTGGTTTGTACAGATTTAAGTCTCTCCCTGCCTTCCCCAGCTTCCCTTACAATTCACAGTGATGGTGCACACCGTCCTTCAGAAACAAAGCTCAGTTCAGCAGCTGCATGACAGATCGACTCTCTGATAGCATTAGCATGATGCCACAGATACTTCTCCCCCAGCTGCTGCTGAAAGTACTTGGGTAGTATTTTCAGTTTCACAATTTAGCCATTTTCTTATGTCTTAAGTTTTCTGCAGCACTTGCTGTTTCCTATCACGACTGCAGTTCCTGAGCAGAAACATGCTGCAGGGATGATTTCTGACCCTTCCTTTTCTGCTTGCTCCAGTCATTTGTGAGAATAGACTTTTTGTGTGAAACCTGAACAATCATGAAGGAGACATCAGTCTCCACCTCACTGCGCCAAACAGAAATCCTTTGTTCTGGAACAAAGGCTCAGTGCGGTTCCACAGATGGGAGAAGGCCCTGGGCTCACTCATGAGGATTTTATAAAGTCAGCCTCTGGTGGTCCAACATCTTCCTGAACAGGGAGGAATACTTCCATCCATGTCTGAAATGATCTTTAGTGAAGCAGGAAGTAAGCCTGACCTTGAAGAGGTAAAAATCTTCAGCCAGTATTTCTGCCAGTACTTCATTTCCAAATGGTTATTTTTGTGCCAGCAGCCTGAAGATAGAAAAAACTCTGGGAGTTCCAAGATGGGCAAAAAAAAAATCAAAGAAGTGAAGACAAAGTCATTCACTAGATGTATTATTTTAAAAGCTGTCCTTGGCATCCATATAATAGCTGATAGTAAAGTAAAAAGAATGTAGATTTAGTCTTCAAATTTAATGCTTTTTTTTTTTAATGTAAAATTCCTAGATCGGATATGTGATAGCTCCTCAGTATAATGAGGCTGTAATGAAGCCATTGATAAAATAAGACAGGGGAGTGTGGAGGAAATCTATTCCTCTTTTTTTATTGCTCTTCGTTGTATACTCATTAGAGATAATGACAATGAACCCAGTCACCCAGAGAAATTCAGACACTGGCACTGTCAGCAGCCGGGCCTGTGTCCTCTGAGAGGGAACTGCTTCTCACTGTCACATTTCTTCCTGTGGTTTATACCGCCCTGGTTCTATTATCCTGTGACTTCAATAAGGCCTCGTTGCAGCCTTTGGTAATAAAGCAATGCAGAGACATAAGACGAAGACAGCCAATAAAAGACAGGGCAAAACAAATGAACCTTGAACACAGTGGTTCCCTCACTGGCTTAAACTTTTGGCTGCTTTTTATCCTACTGGAAGTTGCAGGTATATATTAGTGGCAGTAAAACAAAAACTATATGGAAAGTTAAATAATACTTTGCAGCACTTCAGTTCAGAAGAAAATAAAGTTTGAAGCCTTTCTTAAAGCCAGTCACTAACCATGGCTAAGCCTTGCTTTGTTACAAGAAGATACTCTTGAAAGCAGGCAATAAAATACAGGAAAACAGCTACATGGAATGGAGGGAAACACTGTAGTGGCTATTCAGCACTATAAGGGGAAATTAATAACTCTCATAAGCAGAAAAAAAGATATTTAGGGAAAATCTCCTGCTGAGGAGAGTTATAAGCATGACAGGAGAGGATGAAGTACTGTTAATAGACAGGAGAGGATGAACTACTGTTTTAATCTGGACAAACAGGATGATGTGCTACGAAGTACCGTTGCTATAGATTTTGTGCAAGGGGAATGAGAATAGGCAATGTGAGAGCATGATTTGACATTGTGTGATGCATTCAGAAGTTTCTATTATCCTTCAAACTATCTGTAGTTGAACTCAAATTCTTTAAAAAACAGAAAAAAACCTCTTGCTCACATACTCTTGCTCAGCTTTAGAAAGCACTGAACGCTTGTCCCTGTTAACACAGTGAAGCAACCCACTTTAAGAAAGTTGGCTTTTAAGTATTTTTCCATTTGTAAATTATAGTACAATTATAATACTGCAAAACTCTCGCTCATGTCCCAGGCCATGTTTATTACAACACAAACACCTCAGAAACATCCTTTACTAGAATTCATGTCATTTTGTTCCGAAAATGCTTTCTTTAGCTTGTCAACTGGAAAACCAGCATTAGTAGCCTGGAATCTACATTACTATGAAAACAACAGATGTTGTAATAACTGGGCAATTTTCTCAGGTAGCAACGCTCTGTCAATTACAGAAGGAAACTATGGCACAAGTCACAAGGAAACAGAAACAGAAGCCTTTGTTTTTTCTTGTACACCTTTACAGCACCTGAAACACCTGAAACCATGGGGATAAGGCAGTTATTGTTGAAAGGACTTTTGTGTCAGAAAGACAAAGAAAGAACGGAGTAAGAGCTCTGACAGTCTCTTGAATTGATCAGAATTTACAAATCACTTTGCTTAGCTCGAAGTTGATCTTTACCAAACCTCATCACTTGTGAACTTTGTCATTCTGTCTGCTAAAATGGGTGAAGCTGAGGGCAGAAATTCTGGCATTTCCATTTCATCTTGGTACCTGACAGTCTAACAGTGATTATATATTTTTATATATATATATTATATATATATATAAATCGTGGTAACTGACCCCATTTTCCCTGGAAATGGAATCTATCTATCTATCTATCTATCTATCTATTTGTTTTGTGGAAAGTATGTTCACATATATACTGCTTGTGGAAAATTCTACTTTCAAATACTTCTTTGCACACCCTCTGAGTTCAACGAGGCTGCTTTGAGGCAGCTAAAAATTAAACTAATCTCATCAGGTCCTGAATGCAATTTACTGTCTCTCAGTCTTCAAATAAGATCTTTCAGGTGTTTTGTCTCCAAAGATGGCAAGAAAGGGAAGCATGTATTGCTTCTGTAGGTATCATGACTCATTCAATGCATTCACAGTAGCTAAATGTCAGTCTGTGTTGGATTCCAGACATCAAACTGCAAGAGATTTGTACTGCAGGGAACTGCAGTGCAGCTGTACTGCACTGTGGACATTCCTCTTCTTCCTTTAGAAGGTTTCAGGAGTGAAACATTAACACACTCCTTGGCGTTCCTCAATATGCAAACATAATTCACACTATTACTAACACAAGCTAAGGGTACCTCATAAGAGAGCAATCAGTTTTGCTGCAGTGATGCACATATCCTTAACTCCTGTCTTTCATCAGCAATTGCTTTATGTTTCACAGTTTAGCAGGAAAGTGTAGCTGGAAACTAGTGTTGTACATATATGAGAGTCTACTCCATCATGTGGAAAAATAGCTAATAAGTCAATGCATAAAGTGATATGAAATGGTTTATTTTTTAATGACAGATTGAAGGTTTGACATAAAAAAAGGTCTTGAGTAGTTCTTGGTGTACCTGAAAGGATAAGTTTAGCTGTGGGGCTAATGGATGGGAATTCATTTGGAAATTAAACAGCTAATGAGTAAAGAATATCAGGTAGCTGCATGGCATCAGGGTGGGAATACGTCAATAAAGCAATACTAATGCAGTGATATACTGGGTTGGTATGAACGTTCTGTCTTCACTCATAGCAGTTCCAACTTTATCTGCCAGTGCCTGCATTTTACTGGCTGGTGAAGTCCTGCTGATAAAAAGACTGTGGAGTCAGCACATGGCATCCATTTGCCACTTCACAGTTCCTGAGCTGGCATAATAAATCCAAAGTAGAGTGCAAAGGGTTAGGCATCTGCAGTTACCTTTTAAACAGACAAGAATTCTCAGCCTGAATGAAACATTGCTATTTCCACAGCAATTGGCTCTAAATCTTACTGAATTAAGAGACAGACAGAAGGCAGCACCTGCTAAGTCCTGTATTCCACATTTTATTCTTCTTGTGGCTTCCTTGTTCTTTATTAGGCTTTTCTTCTTGTCTCCTGAGTGCTTGCTGCTTAATTATAGGAGATAATCAAGCAGATAATGACTGGAAGTTGATGGGCCAACCCATAGTAAACAGGCATCAAATGGGATAAAGACTTTCCTCTTTCCCTCGACACAGCTGAAACTGAGTTATCCCATCACAGGGCCCTAGCAAAAGAAATCCTGCATCCGTTTTAAGACTCTGATAGGGTCCCTTCAACACCAGTTAAAAACCCTGTGGTCCCTGGAGGTCTGTCCCTCTTTTCTGTTCATGGGTAGAGGGGATACTGGAGGTGCACGTGCAAAAATGTTCCATGTTGCACTTTAAGACTTCTGATGGCTATGGTGTAATGTAAAAACACACATACTTGAATATAATTACATTAAATACAATTATATTGATATATATTCATAATTACATGCCCTTTATGATATAAGATGAACAGCAGTTTATGCTGCTGTGCTACCAATTGTGGGCACTAGAGAGCTGCCTGTTTGTTTTTCTTCCTAAGGGGCTCCTAACTTTAATCAACCCAATTATTTCTGAAAACTGCTACTTTTCCTGTTTGACTGTAACTGTTTGTCCATTAAAAAAGAGGCAAAGCAGTACTGACATCACTTACAATAGCACTGGCGCTATCATGCCTAAGCTGTAAAGAGCTTTGAGCTGTTTCTAATAAAACAAACATTAAAACTGCTCAGCAGTCCTCCTATGAATTAAGTTGGTGACAGACACTGATCATGGCATGGTGCATTCAGCCCGCCACGCTTGGCCCTGGTAAAGGAAAAACTGGTGATACACAGAGTGCTCAAAAATCTGAAGATGTAACTGGCAATATGTTCTTGCACACACTTCATTTAATAGAAATCACACAGCTAATAAAATATGTTGTTTGAAAATGTATCCTTAAAGCACATGGTCTATCCCACTTGAGGCTGCTTGAAGAGTAAGCTGAACCGAACAGTGTAGTTCACTAACAAACACTCTAAGAAATGATCACCTCTTTTCTGGTGTTAAAAAAGCGAAACAACAAACACAACTGGCAGCCTATACTGTTCAGAAAACTGAATGCAACCTACTTTGACAGAGTTCAACTGTGAAACAGGGACAGATTTAAAGGAAAAACATAAAGAGGAAGTTATGTGGCTCAGGCCTCAGGCGACCCTGGAAAACCCCTGAATTATGCACTGTCATGACCGAGTTCAGAGATGCTGCTTCTATTCTGAGAAAAACCCTTGCTGAAGACGAGTCCATTTGCTGTTACTACTGCTGTGTAAGCCAGAGTTGCCTTAAATAGCTCACTCGTCACATAGCCTGCTCCTCTAGGCACATGTCACAAAGGAATGCTCTCCTCCACAGAACAAAGTTTTTCTGCAATGGAAAAGTGCAGTAATTCAGCACTTGGAAAAATGATTAGGAGATTTCTGCACTGTTCTTAGACTGACACATCTCACAACTGCAGATTGTGTAGTACAAATGCATTAGTTTTCATCCTCAGGGGCCCATGTCTTCACATAGATTACAACTGTACAGTGGCTGACTTCTAAGGTCATCTAAACAGGCCTAGCATTGAACCAAAATGCTCAGTTCTTCATCAGCCTTATCTGGCAACGGCAACAAGACTGGCATTTGGAACAATATCTCATTTATAGACAAAAGCATTTTTGCCAAAGTGTCTTATAATGACAAAATAATAAATAAATACAAGCAGCATTATCCACACTCCTCAAGTCAAGAGTAAATTATCAAGTATGTCTTGTTTTCTAAAGTCAGGACTACTCTGTTTTATGGGCAAGATGCTTCAGCTGAGTCCCTCCCTCTGCTATATGGATTGTACATTCAATTACACAGCTGCACAAATTCTGACTGTTGCTTGCTTACAACTAAAACCACATCAGTATAACTAATTGTATCAGCTCTTTTACATATGGTTAATCTAATGACTTCTATTCCCAGCCTTTAAATAAAATGGCATATCTAGACATTTTTTCCATTTTTTGAAAAGGCAGCTTTAACACCAGCCAAGAATCACAAGACAATTCTTACGCAGACACTTTCACATGCTGCCCAGGCTCAAGTGCAGCCTTTCAAATCCTCTGAATATTTTTAAAACAAAACCAAAGTTCTGTTTCTTAATAGAACTATGAATTTTATTATACTCTGGACCAACAGTGTCACTGTCAAGGATTAAATATTTCATTTGCTTTGTTTGTACTATGTCTTGTGCAGGCATGACTGGTCTGTGAAAGGAGATGGGATATTTTTCGAAGTAAGTCTTCAACGACTGGGAGGCTTCACAGGGTTTTACACTGGGCAAACACCTTTGTACATGATTGCTGCTCATATTAAAAGTTTGCCTACTGCGATGGTTAATGGATTTTTTATCTCTCCATCTTCTGGAAACCTTCTATAGGCCATCCATTGAAGAATCGATTCATATAATGTCTAAATGTTTGTCTTGTTTTTGACCTCTTGAACAACCTAGAAGCCTGTTTCCCATTTTCCCTTTAATCCAAAGCACAGGATGTTACCAGCAGTCATGCCAGTAGTTTACTGCTCTCCATTACAATAATCTTGCCAGGAATACAAAATTACTGACGGACATGGGAGCTCAGCTACAGTGGCCACCTGATCTAGCTGCAACAGAAGGAAATTTGAAGTCCAGTTCCTTACAGCCTAAGGTAACTTAACTCACAGCTCCACTGAGCTTGACGTGCTGAAGCATTTGTGACTTCTGGCCCTCGAATCAAACACAGTCTTTAGAGCTCATGTGTCTATTTTTCCTCTCTGTCTACAGACAAGCAATCCTAAGAATTTATCACTAGTAGCCAAAAATAGAGACAGGACAGAAAAAGCTGTGGACCTCAAAAGTGTTTCTGGAATGCCAATGAGGACAAATCTCTCAGGATGAGCTTATGAAAGGACTGCCCTTGAGACCTACTGGAGTGCTTCCAGAGTGGGGCCACAATAACGATCCAAGGGATAGAACACCTACCCTACAAGGACAGGCTGAGAAAGCCTGGGCTTTTCAGCCTGGAGAAGGCTCCAGAAAGGCCTTTTGGTATCTAAAAGAGGGCTGAAGGAAAGAAAGGGACAAACTGTTTAGCACAATCTGCTGTGAGAGAACAAGGGGAAATGGTTTCAAACTGCAAGATGGGATATTTACATTGGATATAAGGGACTGGAAGAGGCTGCCTAGAGAGGCAGTGGATGCCTCGTTCTGGGATACACTCAAGGTCAAGGCTGGACAGGGCTCTGAGCAACCTGATCTAGCTGTAGGTGTCCCTGTTCATTGAAGGGGAGTTAGACTAGGTGACCTTTAAAGGTCCCTTTCAACTCAAACAATTATGTGATTCTATGATTATTATGGAGAACTTTTGAAAAGGTATCCTGTAATGTTATACAATAAAAACAGTGATTAAAGGTTACTTTGCATCAAGTGGTACTGGTGATATGAGAAGCTACCAAAATTCAAGTAGGTTAAGTGCCCAGAAGATTCAAGAAAATAATCAGTTCAGAGGAGGCATTCAATTTGAAATAGTATTCTCAAAAAAATGTATAAAGAAGAAAGCTTTTCCTTTGTGATCTTTTCCTTTGTGATCTCTGGAAACACCAACAGATCTCAGGAGAGGTTCCAGCTATAGAGAACATGCAATAACCTCAAATGACTGTCACGGAAAGTTCACAAGTCCAAGCAAACTGGAAAGGTGGTGGCTTGACTGGGTCCCAGTACCATGGCTATCATCTATTCTATTATTTTCATTATACTCACCCATTTATTCTGTGTGATTTTTGTTCCATTATTATCATTTTGTTGCTAAAAAGACTTGTGCAGAAATATTTATCCTAAAGATGCAATGTGTGAATGTGTACAAGCTGGTCATCTGAAAATACTGCATGCAGAACAAAACTTCATCCTTAAGCCTAAACACAACCCAAACTTATGATCTGCAGATACTTGTATTTGTGCTCCTTCTCATTTAAGATGAAAAAGCGTCCCCCCACCGGTCACCGTTCAGAGGAAAGCTGATATCTCATGTGATTTTCCTCTCTTAAATTCCACAACAATCTCCAACACACTGGCAGCAGGCAAGGACTTCCTCTGGCACTCTCACAGCATCTGCAGTAATTTAGCAGTCTGCTGTACCTGTGCCCAACTGCAGGCTTCGTGGATGAATTACAAAAAAATCCCAACCAGCCTCTGATTTCCCAAGTCTAATATTGCAAATATGTGGCAATATAGTGCATTACAGGTTGAATTAATAGAATACCACAGTTCAACCTACCTGATAAGGTAATATTTTTAAGAGCATGAGCAAAATTGAGTAGATTAAAAAAATATATCTGTGATAGTAACTTTCAGATGTTTAGTTATTTTTGTTACAAAGCAATGAAAATCTAATGGGAGGTTTGAAGAGGACTTAAATGAAAAATCTGATAAATATTCCCCATAGTATTCAGGTCTTGAGTTATTGCTATGGATTTCATCTCCCTTTATGCTTTTTTAATGAGAGGGTAGATACTTCTGACTGTAATATCAGAATTAATCTCTCTAGATGGAGTATTATCACTCACAAACCTAGCAAACTACAAAATTCAGCTGCCAGTCCTTGAAATTCTCCCCAGCATAGGCATGACTTCTGATCCTTTCATTAGTGTCAGCACCCTCGTTACCCTTGTTAGCTCATTTGCTAAGTCAACTTATATGCAAGTAGCCCTAGCATGGAAGACTAGTGCCCTGCAAGGCAGCAGGGAATAGCTATGGCAGTCTAAACATATGCTGCCTTTCCCATTATTCACAGTCAGTTTTGAAAGCCAGAGGACAGCTGTCAATCTATACCGCATGAGACAAATGTATTTTTTCATTTTGCTGATGAGATAGTTATCAGACATTTTGTTCATTAAAAAAAAAAAAAAGAGGAAAAAAGAAAAGCAAATCTCTGGTATCTCCTTGAATGTGGCAGCTGACTTGTAATGAAAAGTTGTGAGAAGAATTAAACAAAATAACTCTAGGCCTTAAAATATCTACTCTGTGTTAATCAATGCTGATTTTCTTAGTAACCCAGTACTATGATCACTTCCAGAGAAAAATCACACTTAATAAGAAAAGTCACATTGTTATTGTAAATCACTAGTGCTTTTAACACAAGGTATAGGAGATAAGTTCCTCATTTAGATGAAAGCCAGACAATTGAACAAAGGGTTCTTACCGTTAACGACAAAGCCATGCAAACAAAAGTGAACTTCTTGATATGTGTCGCTGTGACGGTGCTATTGGTGTTCACCAGTTTATTGCTGGGGTTATTCTAGGGTGAGAGAAAGAGATAATAAGCATTAGCCTGGCTCCAGACTACTGAGAAGCTGGCAGGACCCAGGGTCATTGTGTTGCATCTGTCTGTGTGCATGTATGTCTTTTTTTTTTTTTTGCTTGCTTTTCAGTCTAGAGCTTTCTGAGTATTGAGCAGCACCACAGAATATTTTCTGCTTAAACTGACAATAACTGTTCCTATGGTCACCGAGGGCTGAGTAATAGCCCTGGTTTTCTAAAGAGTAAGTCCCATTTAACGCATTCAGCTTTAAAAAAAGAATGGTAAATCTTTCTATGAAAACTCCATGTGATTTATTTATCTTTTACTTAGTTTAAAATCTGTAGCAGGTTTTCACAGGAAAAATGGGATTCTATTCCCTTTCACTCCAGAGCGATACCAAATCCATATATCTGCTTGTAAGCACCCTTACTGATCCAATTAACCAAGGAGGTAATATAAATAAAGCTCCTGGAACAGCTGGCTCTGCTAATGCAGGTTAACGAACAGACCATCATTAGGACTATTAGATGTTCCACCTTGAACGTGGGCTCCGTACTCAAGAACACACGGCAGCAAAGTTTTGCTTAAAACAACAAAAACCCACCCCCAAATGTCTAATGCACCAAATGGAGCTGAAGATTTGAAATGGCCCTCAGGGAGCACATTAAAGCAAAGTAAATGATCTGTGAAAGAACAGGAAGAGATATCAAAAGCAGGGCACCAGTAGGAGCACTATAGCAATAGGGTGTTGGACCATGTACTGCATTTACCCTGGGGCTGTTTGAGATACACTCCTGTTACCAAACTGCTAAGGATGGTGCAGTGAGATGTAGTACCGCACTTATTCATCCTTGTGTATCTCAAGTAGAGCGTCAGTATCTGCCACATGGTCATCTTGCCTTACTGAAGTTACTTGTAAGAGAAATAGGGACTGGTACAGGCACATTATGGGAATGAACATGAGCTCTGTGAAGGGGACACCGTTATACACACATTTGAGTAGTTGATGGAATTTTGCCATTAACAGATTTTGTAGCAATCAGTACAGGGATGGCACGCTCACAGCCTTACTGTCTCAACTAAATACCTACTTGGAAACTTGAGCACGATCTCCAAAGCAGGAAGCTACCCTCAAGCCTGCCCTTTTGGGGTACAGGTCATGAAACCCTTCTGTAAAACTGTTGTGAGTATATCCTTATTATTTTTGTTTTTGAAGAATATTTTGTTATTGTTGGTTTCCACATATGTGAGGATGGGCCTTGTTTACATCACTCATCACAGTTTAAACAAAATGCTGCATGGCTCAACTTTCTCACAGGGCTAAAATGACAGACAGTGAAAAAGGCACATGCAAATCCAACCGTGATAAAGGGCTGTGACGAAGGAGAAAGAGCTCTCATTTTTTCCTATCTCGCTGCTGCTAACACTGCCCTTATTTTATTGTGCCCTTTACTGTAACTCCTGCCCACACACTCTTTATTCCCATCTCTTGCACACTGCTTAGCTCTTGAACCGAAGCACATACAAATTATAGAGTAAAAAGTGTTCATTCCCATCTACTTATCAGTTAAATAGCATTCACAAATCATGTCACAGTCACTGTCATTGCTCTGGATCAGGTGGCACAGTCCTTTATGAATAATGACATTATCACCATATATTTTCAGGCTGGATGGAGCTCTGAGCAACCTGATCTAGCTGTGAATGTCCCTGTTCATTGTGAGGGATTTAGACCAGATGACCTTTAAGGGTCCCTTCCAACTCATACAATTCTATAATTCTGTAATTGTAATTTGTTTTAGCACATCAGTAGCAATCCTTAACTCAAGGGTAACTGCTAGGCCATGAGGATGTTCTGCAAACAGAAGCATGACTGCAACTCTTACATATATGAACAGAAGTAACCCATTTCTTTTGAGGATAAAAGTCTGACTTCTCCAGTATAGGCACTGAAGAGAGGCATGCTTTCTGGATCCCAAACCATATCAGTCAGTTAAGATAATTCAGCGTGCTTCTGGTATCACAAGCTTGTTGAGTAACTGACAAAAGAAAATGCAGTCTACATGGATGCAAACTATTTCAACAACTAGGCATCACAACTGGAGTTTTATAAAGAACTAAAAACAGGTTCTATTTGGACTATTCTGAGAAAGCTGTACAATAAGGAAACCAGGCTTTTGAAATGCCTGGTGACACATGAACAATGTGTGACCAAGGTTAAAACAATTCTCACAGTGATTTAAAAATAAAATAACACTGTTGGTTTCTGGTTTGTTGTTGTCCAAAGGGCACAGTGGAGGCATTTGCAAACACGGTTCACAGGATGAGATATCCTTTATATTGTTGCTACTGCACTAAGCATCTTTTATGCCAAAGTGTTCTTAAAACATGCAACTAAAATCCCTATTCCCTACCTTTTTTGGCAACTAACTCATTTGTACCTATCTGTGCTTTATCTGAACTTTTTCTTCCTCACATTTACTCCTCAAAAGCTCTAAGCGGAGACTGAAATAAACTGACAAATCATAGTCTAATCTTGCCACCATCTATAGCCAGGAATGCATCTTCTAGCAGGCGTGTAAGACCTGGATTTAAGCCTCTTAATAACTGTTAATTTTGCAAGGCAAATTCAAAAGATATGCGCATTAGGTTGTAGCTCGTAAGACATGAGGTTAGCAGACCCTGTGTTTCCTGGTCCAAACCATTTTTATTTTGCAGTCCACTGGTTTTGCATTCTGCAGGTTCTTTTCGGCAGCATGACCTCTGATAAAGTCTGCACATTGTATTTCATCTGACATGTTGATTTAGCTGCATACAGGCAAGTTAGGAAGTTAGGACCTATTTGACTTTTCTCTTTTTATTTTTAAATTCTTTTTGGAAATACTGGGGATCAAATCAAATGGGGCTTGCTTCAGTTAAGTACCATCCTAAGCCAGCAAGCATGTTTATCACTAGTATTTGGAATCAGAAAGTTAACTTGATAAATACAGTAAATAAAGAAATGGACAGGAGCTACCATTTGAAATAAAGTATCAGAGAACATAACTGTTCTTCACACCAATTATGGGTTAGTGAGTACCAATTCTAAAACAGAGCGAAAAAATAATCCGAACAGAATCAACTTTGGTTATATTTTCACTCTGTATTTTGTTCCAGGAGCAATCCTTGCATTCTTATGTAGTCACATGATGTGCCAGAACATTCTTCATAGACTTGGTCAGTGAAGTCAATGCTACTACAATAATGGTTTATCTGTGTTGTTGCCAATTAAGAGACAATCTAATATATACAAAAGAACCCAAGCCCATGTCAGATATACTTCATAATATAAAGAAAAAGTTGCCTGAATTCTTTCACTGTTGCATACTTTGTGAGACCTCATTTCACTAGTTATGCATCTATCTCATAGTATGTAACGATTACTTTAACCCTTAAACAAACAGCATCTATCTATTCAGAAGGTAGCTTAATACCTTGTAACAGAGAGTTAAAAATCATAAATTAGACAACAGCTTGAAGCCATTGAAAAATAATTGATTTTAACTAGGATTATAAGAAATACTTATCAGTGAGACAAAGAACAGTAGGTGCCAAAAGCAAAAAATAAAGAGAAACAAAACAAGAGATGGCCATTAATATGACCCTACTTAACCTCTGATTGCTCCGTTTTTTAAATAACCTATTACTCTTGTTTAGGGAGGTCCCTGCCTACTCTAAGGGTTCTGTGATTCTACAGAAACGTGAACTAACTTTCTTTGAATGTGTTTGGCAGAAATTTCTCAGATATCAATAAAGCTACCCTCAAATCAAAATGCTGCAATGGAGGAAAAGAGGAGGATCATGGATGTGAAACTACACTAGATGTATTTACTGCATTCCTAAATGGACACTCACCTTGTCAAAAGCTGGGTATACTGCTCTAATTTCTGTCAGCCAGCCATACGGCATGTGTCCCACAGGATAGGTAGCTGTCAGAATTGCTACTGCCTATGAAATGAGACAAGGAAACACAGACGTCAAATCTTTGAGCTCAATAGTTACACTAACATAGCATGCCAACTTCCACAAATACTGCCACATTGACCTTGATGCAATGAGAAAATCAGGCATGCAACTGGAAGGTCTTTGCTTCAGGGGGATGGCTATCACTCAGCCAGGCATTTGGAGCTTAGCAAATCTATCATGCAATGAAGTTACATTACTCAGCTTTGCCATTTCACTGTCATGATGATACTCAGGGATGACAGACACCTTGAGCTGATGATATGTGCCCCCTGCTCAGCCACCCTCCCACATCTCTCCCAGGTTATTTTATCTAAAGATACTTGAGTAGCAGAATGCATTAAGACCTTGTATCATATTTCATAATCCATTAAGACCCTGTATCGTATTTCATAACCTTAATTTAGATAGATTTTCCTTTATTATTCATATGTACAACAGTTTTAAGTAAGAGTGCTTCTAAAGCAGTAGGCCTCCATGGCTGACTGAAGTTGAGTATCAAACTGCTGTGGGGCACCAGGCACTCAGGAGACAAAAGAAATGTGCTCTCCCAACTTTGGTGCTACCCAACTAGTAGACTGCACATTGTTTGCAGGTTGAGAACTGTTACGATTCACATAAATTCTGATTCATTTCTTATCTTACTGTAGAGTTAAGAAAGACTTCTAACTACTGCTGTGTTTCACTTCTAAGCTTTCAATGTACACTTTCTTGGATCCCTGACCACATTTTCCTGTTATAAATATAACTGCTGTCCTTTTCTGGTGAAAGATCTATCCAAACACAGGAAACTGACTATGCAACAATTTGTTCTCTGTGCTGTTCTGAAAAAAAGGCAAAAACCCCTGTTTATCAAACAGTGTTATTGTGCTCTTTGTATTTGTATCTGCCACGGAAATGAACAGGAGGCATTGCTTTTGGAAGAACCTATGTATATGACTCAGAACTGTGGCACATGGGGCTACCAGTAATTGCACTAAAACCTCTGCGATCAGAATGATCCAGAGCATAGCCATATGCTGAGCTTGAAAACCTGGGATGCGGAAACTGCTCAGTGAAAAAGATATTATGGTCTTGATGAGGGTGAGAAGCCGGTAGGCCTGGCAGGAATGCCCATGTATTTAGGACTTTTCTTTTTCTTGACCGTATGGCTGAGAAACACAGAGGCAAGTACATGTAAATGATCATTTGAAGTAATAGGGCACGTTGACTTTCTCACCTCTGTGGCTGAAGAACTGCCACCTAGGTCCCGGGAAACAAAAAGGTTGACAATGGGCCTACTTATTCGCTGAGTTGCCAGAATTAACGCCAAAGGCCACCAGAAGCTCAGCATCTTCCTGATTGTAGCCTCTCCCTGGAGAATGCAAACAAAAAATAAACGTCTTTGGAAAGAAGCACGCTGAACTGAGTCAAAAGCACAGAGAAAGCTTTTCTGCTTCTCTCACCTAGTGTCAGTTTGGTGCACACATTTCAGTAAGTTTAAATAGCAGGACTCTAGAATATATTCCTTCATGCTAATAATACCAGTTCAAAAGAAGTTGTGTTGGGGATGTCAAAACATAATGCATAAGGTACCTGAAGAATTGTTCTGATATTAATTAGGAAAATATATGTGATCTCCAATATAATATTAAAAAAAGAAAAAGAGGAATTTTGAGACATTCTTCCCATGAAATAAAGCATATTCTTCATTCAGTGCTGTCTTACAGCATTAGAAAGAGAGAGCTCAGCACTTGAGATGTTAAGCAGACTGCACATCAATACCACCTAAAGCACTGTGTTATGAGGGTTAATATAGATTCCATCATCCCTTCTTAAGCAAATAGTTTTCCTTGCAGGATGGAGCAAGCAAGCCCTTCACACATAGTAGTTTATCAGAGCCTTGTAACACAAAAAACAAGTTTAAAGTCACTTAACCACACCACCACCAGGTATTAAGACATACCCCCATTTCGGGCCCACTTCTGTCAGGAATGACATCATGTATGTTCCTGTAGTATCCCAGGCATAACGTGGTACATCGGACAAGTGCTCCCATGTATAGGGACAAGATTGGGATCAGGAGAGGCTCCCTGCATTCCAAGTGACTGTGAAGCAAAATGGCTACAAAAACAACCTGCAGAGCAAACAAATAAAAGATGTGCAGTTTGCCTGTTTCTTCAGGGATAACGTATGTCCTGTCTGATTCCAAGTCAGTCCATCTGAGCAAACAACAATACGTGATTATGCTATCTGATCTGCAGCATGCAGAAACTTCTGCCAGGATTCTTCCCTGCATTTGGTCATGCAAATGAGAATAACAAGAGTTAACATCATAAAGAAGCTGTATAAAAAGTACTTAAAGGTATGGGCAGATGTCAGACTCGAGGCTATAAAAAGGAGGCTGGCATTCAAGTCTGGTAGAGTCTGGCTGGCATCAAACATGTATATGAGTGTCACCTCTCCCACGAGAATTAGGCATCCTGATATCAACTGAGGCTGAAGACTCTAGAAGCTTCTAGTGTCAGCTTCTAAGCCTTGCCTTCTATATTTTTGAGGGGAGGAAGTGAGAATTAAAAAATTCAGATATCTTAAAGTATTCAGTTCAGAATTTGGAAGCAGGAAGTCTCGTGTTATTCCAATTTTGTACTTTTCTGAATGCAGTTTCAGTATTTCTACATTGGCCCTTGAGCTGTGTGTCTCACTAATGTAACCAAAATGGAAACTACTGGGCTAATGAACAGCAAATAATTAAAACATGCAAAATTAAATGCTCAATCCAGAAAATGAAAGGAATTAATACAATATTATTCTCTTCCATTAAGTAAGAGCTGATGGCATGCCTGTTAAATTCCGGGTATGTGGTGGTGGGCACAACTGGGATACCAACCATGTTTGGTTTTGTGTACAGCAGCATCAGGAATAACAAAAAATACAAAATACATTGTTCAGGGACAAGCTCTGTCTTTCATTGCTTAAATTACACTGTGCACATGCTCATGAGGCAGGCCACGATGTTTAAAGGATTTGTAAAACAGCTCTTTTGAACCCCACAAAAGAATTCTTCAGCAAACTGAAGCAGTCAGTCACAAAATGTGCACACAAAGCTACCTAAGGAGAATTACATCCTGCTGTGCACCTCTTGCTTGTGTACAGAGTAGACGTAGGTGTAGAGAAAGTTAGGGTGTGGAGAATCACATTTTGCCTTCAAGATTTGCTCTTGCTCTGTGCAATAATTTTTTTATATACTGGAGACAAGATGACAGGTGTCTTGTTCTTCACAAGCCTGGCACCCCACTCACTTGTGAAAAGGCCATGCGTACCATGGCCAAATTAGGAATTCTAGTTTCTGTATTTAGGTGTAAATGACCTGACATGTATCTAGGGTCAGTCATGTCAGAACAAAAGCAGAGGCTGGGCGTTAAGGCCATTAAGAATAATTGGCATTATCTTTGGGGACTTAATGTAGTATTGTAGAGGAGCAGACATGCCGAACACAGAATAACAGCTGACTGACTGGTTTAACCTGATTTATAGTTTTCTCCTATTTTGTATGAAGAAAATGCTACGGAAAATAGAACTAAGTGCTACTAACCTCATATTTCCTTTGATGCTGTACTATTATTAGACTCTTCCTTACCCAGTCACTACCTCAGCTATTAATGGGACAGTACTGTAACTGGTTCATAGGCTCCAGGATCCTCCATTTAATAATATGTTCATAAAAACTTTAAAAAGTGGGCTCTGCATTGGCTCTCAAATGGTACAACACTGGACATCAGCAGTGAATATGAGTATTGTTTTGTAAGCATGTCTCGAACAAAGCAACACTATATTTAATACCTCCCTCAGAAATGGAAGTTCAAACATTTGGCCTTCCCTGCACCACCCAGGGGGTATAAGCACAGAAAGCTTCTGCTGCAGTTCCAGGCTTTCATCTTTTGGTACATTAGCAAGAGCATGCTATAGAGGCACTCAGAAGATAGTTTACACCACTGTGTTTCACTAGATTAACCAGCATGTGCACGACTGATGTGTGGACTGGATAATCAAGCCTGTGCTTCCCTGCCTACACACCCCACTCAGGATCACAGTGCAACTGTGCAAAGTGTGGGGGAGAAGGTACACAGGTCAAAATGACCCATCAGTCCCAGATCCCATAGCAGTCATCAGTCTCTCTGTCTGACCTATTTCCCAGGTGTACAAGCATATAAATAGCTTGATTCTCAACCCCAGCACAGCGTTTGGAGGTGCCAGGAGGTATGCCCTAACCCAAACTGCCCTGGTTTTCTTCTTCTGACACTGCTTCAAGACTAACTTCATCCAGCCAAGTGAGACCAGCATAAACCACAGCTGTCTGCAAAGAGTTTCCACACAGTGGGAAAACCACTGGAGAGCAGCACAGAAAAGGTGACCTCCTCTGGTGTGCTGCCCATGGTAGAGATAGAAGCCCAACTCCTTACAAAAGCATCAGTGCTTAAGAAAGCATCTAGTTCAGAGCACAATGAAAATAGTGACTGACAAGAGGAGCCATTACCTGAGCTATGACATCTGAGATGGAGGCACATCCCACCAGGAAACTGTACTTGTGTTTCAGAAGAATTCCAGCATGGGTCCATGCCTGGAAAAAAGAAGGGGGTGTGGGGCAGAACAGAATTTGGGGACTGATAATGATATTTGTTACAGATTTCAGGTTCCAGAATGCTGTTTTCAGTATATTATACACAAAAAAAAACAAAACCAAAAACAAAATAGTAGCATCTGGTGTGAACCTGGGTAAATGTTAAGCCAGCAGTGCAGAGAAAGCACTGCAATACTTGGTTCTCCATGGCCAGGGCTAGCAGGAGGAACAGGAATACACTTTCTAGTTGCATAGAAATTTCTGAGCAGGAGTGCCAGGAAGAAACTGTCCATTCTTAATAAAACAGATGCCGCACAAGATAGATTATCACAGTAAATAATCTAACAGAAAAGTAGTTCTTGTCATTCTCACATTGGAAGCAGCTCAGAAATATAAAATTGACTGGCTAAACTGAGCCGCATCTGGAAAAGAAAACTTAATTAATCAACGTCCTTTTATTGTCAGCTGCTGTTCTAAGTGGAGAAAGGAGTGGAGGCATGCCACAAAAAGGTTATAATTTTCTACTTCTATAGAAGTACAGAAATGAAATACTGCTGCCATATTTTTGTTTATGTCATGCCAGCCACACACAGTAAGCCTGGTGATCCAAAGAACAGCAACCCACGCACTTGAGATACACTGGATTTAAATGTGCCTGCAAAAATTGATGGTAACAAATATCTTTTTCAGTAAATTTGCTTAGAGAAAGTATTGAGCTTATTCTTTGTGAGCTCTGCAAGTAATCTGAGAGTGCTCAGTAAATCCAACTCTTACACTGCTAATTGCATTGAAGGAAGACATATGAACAGTCTGTGTGGACTATCACAAGATGATTAGTTAGTGCTTTTCAGCATGCATATACACTAACTCTGACAAGGAAGCTAAGGACTTTTACATTTGTCATGATCTCTGGATTTTCAAATTCTACCCAGATGCTTTTTCCAGGTAGCTAAAGATGACATGTTCATGTATATCCAGAGCTACTGCTTGCAAAGGACATGCCTTCCTCCTGCTGACCTTCAGTTTCTCATCAATCAACACTTTGCAAACTAAGGTCATCAAAGGAAAAAAAAAAAAAAGCATTCTTATTAAAATTCAGCTATGAATCACAACTCACCATGGCATCCATAAAAGGGAAGGCAGCAAGATAAAGGAAGGCCCTCCGAGTTTTACTTCCCACCGATTCATCCACATGGTGTAGCTTATTAATTATGTAATACCCCAAATCGCTATACGCTGTAGAGATATAAGAATAGGAATGAATAATAAAGGTTATATGTGGATTCTGGGTAAGATGTCCCAAAGTACCTGAAAGAGAAGGATGCCTAGGAGCTCAGAGAGCATCCACTCAGTAAACAGCTGCAGGGGCTTCAGGATGTTACAGCCTCACCAGCTGCTGTTTATCACTAAGGAGTGCTTTCACAATCCTTTTCCAAGTAACCTTTGGCAGAGGAGTGATAACAAATGGCAGGGTAGGGAGATGGGTTTAATAAATGCCACATCTGTTTGGTAAATGAACACACTGGCATTCCAGAAAATCTACCACTCTTTCATTAACTCAGAGCTCTTTGTTAGAAAAGCCATTATCACCAGACACTGTGTATTTCATGGCTTATAGTGCCTTATAAATCCTGAAACCCCCTATCGCCACTGCATTCTGATGACATTACCTGTAAACCTGCCCAGGGCTATAAAAGGAGTACTATGAATTGCAGAGGCACACAATAAATCACACCTATTATGCCCTGTGAGTGTCTCTCCCTCACTGCCTAATGACCGTCTCTACTGGGACATCAGGGTGCTACACAGCCCCTAACAGCCGTTACTCTCCTTCCTTGATTACAGCTGGCATCTCAGGAGCCTCAAGTCAGAAAAGGATGGTCTGGCACTGCTGGAAAACACTATATTTGCTGTCCATATTCAATCTGAAGCGAGTTTTTAGTGCTGGGTAAAACACTTCTCTCCAGATCTCAGTTCCCAAGGTGCTGTGTGGATGACGGAACTATGATGTGGAATAAGGAAGAACTACCTATGGCTGGCATGCCTGAACTTCAGGACTTGCGTAATATGCACAGTTCAGTAATCCAAATAGCTTTCAACTTTTTATAAATCATATTACAGATCTGCTTATTATCACATAGCTTCATCTACACCCTTCTAATGGTTATTAAAAGAACAACTGAGTCGTTAGTCAAACTCCCAACACAAGTAACTGCAAAATTACCTATATACCTGGGTAGTCCTACCTCAGTAGGAAACTCATCACTGTTTCATGAAGGCTTAGGCATATGGCAGCTAAATGTTTTACAGGTCTGACAAAGGAGCAAAAAACCAATAGCACTGGGAACAAGTGTGAGACTTAACCAGACAGGACTGAGGCTCACAAATACGTTAAAATAGTAAAACCTCCCAATTTCCCTATGCTGGTCCCTATGTATTAATGCTGGGCTCACAGTATCTCACTTTAGCCAGTAATCCTTAAGTTGGTGAGCTTTCCTTTCGAGCCTCATCCCAACAGTAGGACTTGTTTCCTCTCAAAAGTTATAGGGAGAGAACTTCAGAGCTTTTCTGAGTTCAGAGAGTCCAGTTTAGTTCCTTAAGCACTCATTTATTTGCGGCTCAGTCTAGACACAAACAAAACAAATAATTTTCACTCAGTATTTTGAAAACTGTCAGTTATGTATGGATTTTTGCATGCTAACTTCCTGTAAAAAGCTGCTTTTATGGCAGGGCATTACATCAATATTTCTAAATTGACTTTTCTGAATGAATGAGAACAAGTTTGGAAAGCATGTGAGGTGAGCTACCTATGAGGTGGCTCACTGAGTCCTGCTGAAGTTGCCTTAAACTTCTCCCGCACAAAAGCTTAAAAACACCAGTCTTATTCCCTATGCAGAAACAATCAGAATCTGAGTCCACGTGCTGCAAAGCCTGCTTTTGTAGGCGGGTCTCCATCAGTGCAGTGATGGAAAGACATCATGACACAGGAATCAATTTTTGTGTTCTCTACAAACTCACCCTCTGGTCTTCTTTCCTACTTTAAAGGAGATTTTTTAAGTGTTTAGAAAATTAGTAATAAAAAACTTTTTTCTGGCTCTGAAAGCCAGTGTGTTTATTTATTTACTTATTTTTAGTTTAAGTAAACATATTTCACAGAATTAGCAGGGTCAAAGGCTGGATTACTCTTATATCTAGGAACACCCAGTTCACCAAATGGATGTAGTTAATTGGTAGAGCACTTTCAAAGGTCTCATACAACCATAGCCCACAGCACCAATTTTTTACGATTTCTAAGATTATCAGAACCATGCTTTGTAAGATTTAAGATTCCTCCTCCTCTCCTCCATCCAAAAGAAATCAATTTTATTGTGACTTTGATTTTAAAATAATAGTGGCTAAGCTTAAAATATACTTTTAAAATACTTAACTGTTTTCTTCTACCTACCACTGAAAGCACACAATCACTTTTGCTGATGTCAGTTAATGTTTCCAATCTCAGAAAGAAGGACTCAAAAAGTTGAGAGGCACTGACAAATATACAGGCAATGTGTTGCTGAGCTGTGACTAAAGCAACTGCTGATGCAATTAGAATTTAACCTTGGGCAACCTTTCATACTTTTTATTGAGCATGGTACAAAACTAGTAACAGAGAACAGGGCTGAAGAATATTACATGAATCTAAAGGAGATGGCTCTTCCCATTCCTTGCATCTTTTCAGACAAAACAGAGAAGTCCAACTCCAAGACAAACAGCCTGTTTGCTCTTGTAATAACTCATTTACTTTTGATGTCTATGGATTGGTTTTGCTTTTGATACAACAGCATTTTAAGCAGAAATTTCTGTTTTTGTCTTTCCTAGTTGAGTCATAAGATCCAGAAGCTTACAAAATGACATGGAAATAGTGTGCACCTAACTGGATCACCTCTTCTCTACACTGATTTCTGTAATGGAGTCAGTTATCACCGCCAGTAGTCTCAAACAAATAGCTGCACTGTAGTCATTTTGGGGCTGTCTACAATCCAGCATGTCACACTTGCGTCATAAGGAAAACAAAAAGAAACCCTCACAGGAAGTGATACTGCTTATTTCCAGACACTGAGCCCCAAGTGTCAGTATTTGCTTTTCTCAGAGAAAAAAAAATCCTGAATGTTTTGGAGTTAAAGTGTTTTTTTGTTTGTTTGGTTGGTTGTTTTTTTTCTTTTTTTTCTTTTTGTCTTTTTGTCTTTTTTTTTTCGTGACAGATGTATTCCATATTCACACTTTGGTGCCAGTTTTAAAAATGAATTTAGACAGACACTTGAGAAATAAAAACTGACTCTGCCACTATTCAGAACGATGTCTCACAGGGCCAAAACTTGCTAAGTGATTTGGGCAGATAGCCAAATACCAATTTGCTAAAAATAAGAAATATTAATGGAAAGTCTTCATTTGCAGATGACACAGGTTACATATATTTCTTTGTCTTTGATTAGCTTGACTTATAGCAGAAACAGAAGCTTGGGTCCCCCATGCAGAAGGCCAGATGATCAGGGTGTCTTGAGCTTCACGTTTCTCTTTTGCTCATTGCAATGAAAGAATAAGAAAACCAGATTAGGAAAAAGTCAGTACACGCTGATGATTGCAATTGTTCTCTGTGATCAGCTGTGGTTACAAAATTGAATTAGTTATTTTTTCCTAATCTGCCAATGCCATCAGGTCCCTGATTACCTTTGGGTAGGCCAATGTCTTGCAAATCTCAAAATTAGCTGGCTTCAACTAAAAAATAATTACTTTTTTAAAATCAACAAATGCTGTGATCACAGGTTTTCTTCATTCTTTCTTTGCCCTTGAATACTTTTCTGACAAGAAAATACCCCTGTGTTGGAAGAAAGGTGTGGGTCAGCTGGGGAAGCAAGTCATTGCTTTAGTGACAGCTACCTGAAGACACTGAAGCAGAAAACTTTTTTAATAAATAACATTTTATCATCTCTTTGTATACAAAAATAAAAAGCAAGCCTGGTTTATATTCCACTCTGTGGTCCTGTGCTATCATCTTTCTCATGGGCAAAAGGTTTAGTACAAACCAGTACAGTGGCCATGTTAGAACAGGACTGACTGGAATAAATAGCTCATTATGCTATGAGCCCTACTATGAGACCTAACTGTGGAAAGATCTTCCATGTATATGAAGTTACCACGCATGTGGGTTCACAAAAACTACTAACAACTGATAAAAGTTTACACCTGTACGATCTGTGCATGAGTGGCCGATGCCTGTTAGCACATCAGTAATAAACTGGAACAGAACAACAGGATCACTTACTTATTCTTTCTTTTTTGTGGATGCCAAATGACCCATCATAGAATTTTGGTCAGCTGCAGTAGGCACCAGTCAAAGGTGCCTACTTAAGCAAAAAGGATGTTTTCCCAAAGCAATTTCTTGCCATTTCTAGAGCCTCAGAGAGCTGTAGAAAGTAATATTAACAAGCAAAAGGAGATTCGCTTCTGCAGCACACCTTTTCTCAGTAAATTAGTGAAGTACTGAACAATGCTGTTTTCTTGTCAAAGAAAATGTACAGATCCTATATGACACAAGAGCTAAAAGGCCTCATTTAGTATGGAGGAACAACACCTATGACGTGCATTATGGAACATAACGTTCTATAAATGAAAGCTCCATTCTCTCTCTCTCAAGTTGGTAATTTATTAAGATGCCAAAAATATGCACACACAGGCTTATCATCTTGAATCGTTTCTCTTATAGCCCAATATTCCCACTCAAAAGCCAATCTCTGAAATAAAAAGATGCTTTACATTCCTTCCCACAAGGAAATCTAACTGCTGGCAGTAGCTGCTCCTAAAATAGCACAAGGAAAGGAAGGCAGCATACTATCTTCTATTTCTAGATAACAACTGAAACAGCAAAGGCAAAATAATGTACTGACCAAGGTTTACAGCAGCACTTCAAGTGGGAAGAGAATATCATTTCAGTTCTTTCTGGTCAAGTCAATGACTTTCTTGGTTCTTACTGCTACCCACACAGGAACTACTGGGAAGGCTGTTACAGATTAGAATGTGGTGCAGAGATGACTTAGGGACCCAACACTTCAAACTGTGAGTTTAGGTGGTTTGACTCAGCCAGTCACTCCCACAGAGGACTGTGTTAGCCTCTGTGAGGGAGCAGTAGTGGACAGCTGGTGCTGAAGCAATGAAGTTAGTCAGGTGAAGTGGTCTGTTTTGACATTTTAAGTAAGTAGAGGCTGCTGTTTGTGAGTAGCTGCGTGTACAAACTGCGAATAGTTTCTATCACAGTTAGAAATGTGGTGATTCATTGTGGTCACTGTGTTTCTACTTGTTTTCTTCCCTATGACTTTCTGTACTTCTTGCTTCACTGGGATTTTTCTTTCCTTTTCCATCTCTTGGGTTTCACAGTCCACAGCAGGCAGTCATGCCAACTTCTTTACTCCCATACATATGGCATGTAAAAGAAATTAAGTCCCCTGAGTGGTCTTTGTTTCAGTTTTTCATCTGCTGAACATCAGCAACCTGAATTTTTGTCTCCTGTAGAGTCTGTAACAGGCTTGCAGCTGTTGGGGAGTAGTTGAAAGTCCTAGGAGGTTGCCTGTTTGCCACTGGACTTCTTCTCTTCCTTCTGCTAGGAAAGCTGTGCATCTGAGGTTCAGAAAAGAATAATTAGGATTTGAAATGTGTTCAAAGGAAACTTGAAACACAAAACTTGGCAACATTGCACTCAGGCAATTGGTGCTAGAATCTGACTAACTCCATTCTCTTAGGCGCTCTGCCAGTCCCTGCTGTGGCCTTTGCATATTTTCAGGCATAGACAAGTTAAAATACTAAAAAATATTTTGCAGTCTGCCACCATAAGCAGCTGAAAGACGGTGGAAAGCCCTTTAACTAACAGCTTTAAGGCATGGAAAGTACAGCCGCTGTGTTTTATTTATTTTTTAGTATCTACACAGAGGGCATTTCAGAGGTTCTGAACTCAGCAGGGCTCTTTTTCCAGGCAAAACCAAATGACTTAGCTGGCATATTTTCAAGTGGCTGCCTAAACGGCTCCCTTCAATTAAGAGCCCCACGTGGAAAATCCAGCTGTCTTTCACCTGGAAACCTGATAGTTGCACTTCAAATATTCTTCAAACCTAAGATAGTTTAAAATGAAATTCTGAATGACCAGAAAATATTTCATTATTCCAGCTGGCTAAGCCAAAAACTTTGAGCAGGAATGGCGGGAAAACAAGTGTGCAACTAGAATAGAAGCCCTGGGGGCTGAAGAAACGTTTCAAAGAAATGGCTTTCTTTGGAAACAGAAAGCCAAACTTACAAATGACCCAAGTTTTTAACAGTGACTCACTGAAACAGCCTCAGCTGTAAACATACTGAGGAAGTGACCAATAGATACGGGTGAAATAAACTGACTTGAATGCATGTGCTCAAGTTAGAAAATTAACAACAGCTTAACTCTGCCATGGACTTGCCTTGGCTAGTAAGCCATTATTGCAAGCATTTACTATGACTGTAACATAGAGTAAAAATAAACTGTATAGGACTGCCCTATCTGTGGTGAGGTAAGAGAGAAAAATGGAGTGCTTGGAAGGCACACAGAGCCACTAGTAATAGCTGGCAACCCGTTACAGGATAAGAGCATGGGGCCTTCAGGTTTACCTGCTCTATTTATGCAGAAACTATATGCTGAGCAAGTGCTGCTCTTCAGATACTTCAGTGTCTGACAGTGACTGGTGCCCCATTTCCAAACCACTTCATAATTTCACAGCAATTTTCAAAACTGTCATCAAACTAGCTTCTCCCATTCACAAGAGATAGAATGATCTTCTATTGTTGGCTAATCAGCTCAAAGTTACTAATGGTCAGCAAACAAGTGCCTCCACAGGCTAGTGCATTAACTCCCTCTTCCCTCTCCACAGAGCTCCCAGCTTTGAGGTTTGTACCTGCTGAACGCAGTGCACTGTCTGCTTCTTCCTTCAGTGTCTTCCCTTCCTCACTGTTGAGCTACAGAGGTTTCAACTCCATGGAATCAACCACAAGGTGCAGACAATCCAGTGCAGTTCTTGGAGACGATGAATTTTAAGTCTTCCAGATCACGTGGTTTCTTATTGTTATGGTCCCATGTCATCATGTTGGCCAAATTGTGACATCCTGGTTGATGCCTGGGTTGATAACAATATTCCTCCAGGCTCTTGAGAACTGGCAAATCCTGTGGTTGCCTTACTTTTTATGTTCAGGGTTCCTTATGTATTTTCCTTGCTTCACAGTGCACTCAGTGTTGACCTCAGTTTGGCATGAAGTACTTTTAGCAACCACTTCATCTCTCACAAATTAATTGCTCAACAGCAGTGGATGATGACTAGCACTAGTAATACCTGATATTTTAATGAGGTTGCTGGCACCTGCTAGCTTAGAGTTTTGTACTGTATTGTAAGTAGAAAAGGGACCAGTGCAGAGAGAACACACCAACAGTGCCGCCAAGCTTTGACAAACAGCTCTGCCTAAAACATCTTGCAGCCCTGCCTCAATGTGATGTGCCAAACTCACTTGGGCAGATACTGCTAAGTTGACCATTGCTACCTTACATTTAGACTGAGCTATCTACTTCACGCACCCTGTCAACCTTCCCAGAGCTCTGCTCACACATTTGGCTGAAAAAGATCAGCAAATTGAACACCCACACAGGGGAGCCCTGGAGGTGAAATCCAACAACGACCTGCTTAAAAGTTACTGAAAAATTGCATGCCTTGGGCAGGATACCGGTCAAAGCGTTCATCTATCTTACACTTCCCCTTGCACTTACCATAAAATCATAAAACATCAAATTAATCAGTTTGAAGACTAGCCAAGGGAAGTAAATTAAAAGACGTGTTAATTAGATGTGAAGTGACCTTACCTATTAAGGTATGGAATACAGCAGCTACAGCGCCAGCCACAACCATGCACAAAACTGCTTTGGTCCTGTCTCTCTTGCTGTTCACAAACACCAGACCTACATTTTTGAAGTCACTCATCGGACCAGTGAAGAACTTCATCAGGGAGTACGCCAGCCCGTAGCTGGCCAGCATTTCCACAGCATCTTCCTTAACGGCAGCGATGCCCCTGTTCAAGGCCTGTTGCAATAGAGAAAGACAGAGAAAATAATGCAGCACACGTGGAAGCATACCAAAAAAATCTTCTGCAGCTGGTGTCTGAAAGAACAAGTTCAGCTCTTGCTGTTTCCCCTGAGCTGACTCTTCTTTCTCTGGGTTCAGAAGCATAAGAGATGTGTAACATGGGTAGCTCCATAATTTCATATGGACTGTAAGTTCAAATCATACAGATTTGAAGATAAATTGTCATTTAGTAACTAAGGTAGATATCTACTTCTTAAGTGTTTAATTCCTGCTGTCCCAGAAGTCAGGTTTTTTTTCATTTTTTTTAAGTAACTTCATGATTATGCAAATAATCATAGGTGATACAATATCATTTAAACGCCAATTTGAGGCCTAAGGCCTGTACTGATCAAAGCACAACCCTTGCAGGCATCTGGTAAAAAAAAATCTCTGACATTATGCTGAAATTTAAGAGTTAACAGTTTTTTTCAGTGCAATGAGCTTTCTACTATATCTCTTTTAACAGAATATTCTGAGTAACTGGGACTATCCCATGGTGTTTATTATGAAACTAGACCAAATACACACATAACTAAACATATCTGTTCTCCCTTCGTGCATTTAGATTTAGACTGAGGATGGATATTAGGAAGAATTTCTTTACAGAGAGGGTGGAATAGGCTGCTCAGGGCACTGGTGGGTTTCCTCATTCCTGGAGGTATTTAAGAGAGGTGTGGAGGTGGTGTTAAAGGGCATGGCTTAGTGATGGATTTGCAAGGTGAAGTCAATGGCCTTGAAGGTTTTTTCCAGTCTAGATGTTCCTATGATTCTATGATTTCACAAGGTTCTGGTCCTATATTAATTTACAGCACTTTGTAGCATATTTAAAAATAAATACAACACTTGTATATGTGCATATTCACGTTCAACTAACCTACCAATTCATTCTAGGTCTACATTTAGGAAACGTCACCGAGAATTAGGTGGATTATTCTTATAGAAAAGGTGAACCACCGAAAAAAAAAAAAAAGTGTAGCGTTTCAGCTTGCAACACAATGATTGTAAAATACTGAATACAAATGACAGAATGATAAATTTTATATGCAGTGTGACAACATCAATCATCTGATATATTCAGAAACCTGTTAAAGTAGGATTAGATTTGAAAAGCATGAAGGATGAAATATGACTTGTTTTCACAAGTACTTAGTTCCTATGGGTTACAACTGATTTGTCCTGACAGGGCTGTGACAGTTTGTCTAGCCAGGAATATCTCTTCAATCCATGCTGCAAATCTCAGTCTATCCACTCCCAGAGCACTTCTAATACTGCTTTATCCGAATGAACAAACCACAGGCATAGTATCATCAGCTAATCAGGATGAAGTTTTTCCATTTCTAATGCAAGCACGGTTTTTCTGTTGCAATCTTTCACTATTTTTTTGTTGTTTTTTTTTTGCAAAGACCCTATAAACAAACCCATACAGTAGAAATTAGTATTTCCCCTACAGCCCTTATCCACTCTTTCAAAAAAATATATACTTAATTTCTGAAGCAAAAGTTACACCATTATCATACCAAAATCTGTAGAAAACACTGATTTCTCCATCCATTATATCTGCCAAATCTCTCTTGCAATGTACTCTGCTCTGAACACATATGATTCCAGTGTTCTCATCTGCTCTACTCAAATGTATCCCCCCTTGAAAATATCCTCTGGTAGGCACTGAATATCTGCAGCTGCTATACAGAACCTTTTCTGCAGTATAGATAACTCCATTCGTTGGACTGATCAGAGTTCAAATTATATGAAATCTGCTGACGTCAAATGCGTTAGTGGGTGAATAAACTCCAGTCAAACAATTTGTGTAAAACACTATGGCCTGTAAAATGAATAGCTCAGTTTAGCTGCCATTTGTGATGGTGGTTGCAATGATACTGCATTTGGTATCAAGGTATATAATCTGTTCATTTGAACTTAACCTTAAGATGCTGTACCTCCCTGTTGCTGTTGACAGCAATAGGTACTTAATAGCCTTAAATCATTCCCTATATAGGATTCCTTCCTCATAGCTTTTTAATCTTTTTTTTTTTTCTTTTTTATTTTCTGTCCACATTGAAACATTTTCTAGCAGCTTAAACTGGTAGATAGATGCAAATCTTTGCAGTGCACAGTGCTCAAGACAGTGAAAGTAACTGTGTGTGACCTTGGCCCTAGTACCCCAGAGTTCCACCTAAGTAGGATGAACAGAAAGACTTGAGTGCTGCTCCTTCTCCTCCTCTCTGGTTTTGCATGACCTCTTTTGTACCAGCAAATGACATCCAAGTAGATACTTCTGAGTAATTTTCCCCAGGCACAGACTGTGTACCAGGTAACGTAAGCTGGCAAAATCCAAAAGGGACTTTGTAAAGGGTTTGCTGCCATTGATTTACACTCCTGTGGAACAGTTGGCTAACATGATGAAATACTCCGGAGGCTGCCTCTGAAAAAGCAATGCTTCTAAATGTTTCTTTGGAAAGATTCTTAAGAAATGAACAGTCAATGGAGCTGTGTACAAGCAGTTTAGCTTCCCTAAGTTTCTTTTTCTAGTTTTTCTTTGAGATAATAGTACAAAATGTTTTTTATTCTCTGCTTCCAAGCACTCTTCAAGAACTAGCCTTTTTTTCATTTTATTTTAATGCAACTGAAGCTCAGATATTATATTTGTTATCCTTAAATCCACAAGAAATCCCAGACAGTTTAAAAAGCCAGTTTGGGGTGTTATAGGAAAGATACAGGCAGTTGATAAAACTTCCAATCTAATTTCCTGTTAGATTTTCAGTAAGACTCTCACAAAAGAAAACAACAACAAAAACAAAACATAAACGCAGGCAAGGTTTCCACTTTTTTTTTCATCTGATTCCATTTTGTATACTTTTTGTATGCACAAAAATCAGTAATAAAAATTGATCAGTAGCATCTGAATTCCATATTTATTTCAGACTCAAAAGAATGCACCTCTGCAAAGATTTATGTGGCTTGCCAAAAGAATCATAGAACTAGATGGTGATAACAATCATGACAACACTTATACAAGAAGTTACTGCAATTACACATATTTCAGATGCGGTTCTACTTTCAGCTGGCTCATTCACATCAGTTTTGAAGGGAGAGCTAAGGAATCCACATGCTGGAAGAAAGACTGTTGGTGATGGCACAATCTCCTGAGTTTTTAATGAACAGCTAACCTAATCTGTCAGCTGGTGAAAATGCCACAGTAAATTGCTTTCCTCCAAACAATGAAAACTGCCACTGCCACTGCTCACTCCTCTTTTAGAAATATAATACACAGAATTCTTCCAGGCTGATCACTATCTGGTAGGTATGCGAACCAGCTGGTCAAAGTAAATCATATTGCTCCTCAAAAGATAAGGCAGCCAGATTTATAGCTACTTCTATTCAATGTCTTGTATAACACATAATATTATTACTAGAAAGATGAGATCTTTGCTAGAGGACACAGAAACAACACCTTGAGCCCTTTTTAATGAAAAAAGTGTGTGCTGCCTTTTACGTTCACTAAAATAAGAGAGGACTAGGTCACTTCTTCAAAACTTGGTACTGCTGCTGTTCTCTTCTTAGAAGGAACATCAAATTTCTAGGAAATGCACAATGGATGAATAAAACAATCAATTGCATGGGAAGGCAATGATTTAAAAAAGAATTGTTAAGAAGAATGGCAAAGGTCTGGCTTGTCCTATTTTACATGAGCTTTCAGCACTATTCACTGATGTTGGCAGAAAAAGTTTGGTTCCAGTCAATGGCTCCAAATCCTGTTGCTAAAAATTCTGTTTCTGAGGCTGGATCTATAGAGTTCAATCACTTCTCACACAATGCTTCCACAAAATGGTTCAGAAAACATCTATGGGATGTTCTCCCTCTCCCTGTCTTTCTTCCAACCTGACCTATCCTCAGAAAGTGGAAAAGAGCCAAAGTCAGTTGAGTCCTTCTCCACTGTCTGGTAATCCCCCTCTTTATAATTGTTGGCAGTATTTTCATTTAGTAAATCCTGACGGTGAAGTCTTCAGTATCAAATATACCAGTTGTCTTCAGCAGTCCAGCACTGCCTAGTCACAACTGCATGAACTACATTGCTAAAATAGCATGTGGCACATCCAATAGTCCATCAGCATGGAATAATCAGACCACTGTATCAGTGCTGTCTGATCACTGACATACTGTAACCCTGTGCCTCAAGTAAGGCAGGAGTCAATGTGAAGTAACTAGAAGAAAACAGAGTGCTAGGTCTACAACTTCCAGAAAGGTAGGAATAGAGGTAAAGAGGAGAAAAGCAGGAGGAACTGGTGTAAAAATGTCTCTCAGACATTTATTCCAACTCAAGAAGGTTTTCGAAAGTGTATGAAGAGATAGCCCCAAGGAGGTAGAAGTGTCTGACCTTGCTGGAAAACCATGACTAATAAGTGTTCATTGTTAATGCGCCTTTGTTGTTGATCATGTCAGATGACTGAAGGGCCATTCAAGGTCAGCTCCTACTGGCCCCCTACAGAACACCCCCTCCATGCTCCTGTGCTGAGGCCTGTCCTGGGGACCAGCCATGCCATCCACTTGGCTGTCTCTGCCCACAGGCACCCAGATCATCTCAGCTCACAGAACTGCCAGCAGCAAGCCAGAACCAGTGGTGTGATGCCTGTTTTTGGAAGTCCATCTGGGCTGCCCTGAAAATGTAAGCTGAAGGGTATTTTTAACCCTTGCTGCTTCCTAACACCCCTTCTCAGAAAACAAACAAACGAGCAAAACAAAACGCCAAACCTGAAAATGTAGGGCACGTACCACGGCTTTATCTTAAAAAAGAAGTTAGTGCACTCAAATTTCAAACAAATTAACTCTGCATGTTTAGGTAAGAAGGACAGGGCCTAGAAATGAAAAGCAAGAACAAGTATTTTTGCAAGGCTCCTATCTGAATGCCTGCCACTCTGTGACCATCAGCAGGCTCATGATTTTACTTGCTGACACTATCCACTCACTTCCCAGTGTCAACGCTGTAAGAAAGTTGTCCTGGGAGAAGTTTAAATAAAGAATCTAAACACAAAATAACATAATTTTCGAGCACTGACTGCTTTCACTTGACCAGAGATACCTGAGGGAACAGTGCTTTCTAACAGGCATTCGGGAGGCATGCACATAACTAGGGCAGCTGTGGCACAGTGCACTTGGTGAAAAAGGGAACCCTTCCCACTGCAAAAGCTAATAGTAGGACATTAGGTAAGGCACACTACCTAAGAGCACTTAGTTTCTGCATGTAGATACAACAATTAGCATAATATGCCAGAGAATAATCAATCAAATAAACAATAGATCAGAAGACAATCATGGGAAATAAACAAAAATGGTGAAACCAAAATGTGCCTCTCTATAAACAGCTGACCAAGTGCCAGAACATTCACAACACTGGAGGGATGAATGGGTTGCTGTTGATGGTCATTATCCCAGGAAGGTTGAGAATACCGATCCTGAAGCCAGGAGAGCCATGAACCATGACAGTGGGAAGCCCTTCAAGATACATTCCCCAGCCAAATGTCCACTGAACAGGCATCACTAGCATCTGCAGGAAGCAGACCTAAACAACTGTTGTTCCTACTGACAGCAGTGAAGGATGTAGTTCCTTGATGGGGACCACAGGCACTGACTTTCCTGGCCTTTTTTAGGCAAGCAGTTGCTCATAGAAGGCACAGGACAGAAACTGAAGCAACATGTCCGAGCTGCTTCCCTGCACTGTGACCTCCCTGGTATTCCCTGGCTGATGTTAATTAATCAGCTGAACAAAATCTATTTGAAGTAAAACTCTCAAGGGAGATCCTTTGCTCTCAAAACAACACGCAAGCTTTTCATTCAGGTTTCCCTGAGAGCAAAATGCTGTTTTACCATAAAGGCAACTGTGATTGTTACAGAAGTGTGGCCAGCTCCAGCTTCAGTTTGTCTCCAGATATTCTTCATGTGGTGTCCAGGGACTCACTTTCTCTCAAAAGCTATTTCTATTTCTAAATCTATGAGCAAAGACAAATAAAACTGAGACATAAACTGAGACATATAAAACTGGGAGGTCTGCTTCCTCTTGCTTCAAAATGCCCTGAGGAACAGCTATCATTTTTTTTCACCAAATTCCAATTTGATTACTTCTAAGTGGTAGAAAACACCAGGGATGACACAAAATAATATCACACATGCATAGACACAAAGAATATTTGCCTTAATCACAAGTGATACAGCATCTACAGCAGTGCTCCTTCTGTTCTTCATTTCCCACAGACAGAGTTGTGTCTACTGGTTCTTTCTTTTCCTGCATTATATCCCCAAAGTGAAAAACAAGCTGATTTACTATGAGCTGCTTATTTCATAAAATCACATTTTCTCATGTTTATAAATTAAATCTCTACAAAGGCCGTTATAACGCTTGTTTGTATGCGCAGAGCAAATTTAATTTACACAGGTCCTGTGCCTGTCAGTCTGGCAACTCCAGCATATTGCCTTTTTATTAGTATTCACTCTGTCTCAGCTGATGAATTCCTCACAGCTCTGTTCTTCAGAAGTGGATATTATCACTGTTTCTATGATCATAACCTATTATCAGCTCCATAACATATAGACAGGCCCAGGTGGAAAGGGCTTTTAGGGGCCAACCTAGGGCAGGCTACCTGAGGCTGCAATGAGAGATGTTGTGGAAGGCACTTGCACCTGAATCTAATTTGGATGTGAATCTAATTTGCACCTGAATCTAAATTGGAAGTGAATCCGAAGATCCATGGCCACTTCTCCTGCACCTAGGACTCATACTCTTAGTTTCAATCAATTTATGTTCTCCCACATTTCCCCCTTCTTTTCAGCAGGCTTTATAGTATCACTGCTTATTACCACTTTGCAGCTGTCTTTTGCCAAAGATCTTGTCTGTAATTCACCTATATCTGACCACACTACAAGAAATAATTTTGCTTCGCTTGCCTTCCAATTTTTGCTCCTCCTTTTCTGCTGTTTTTAGCTTTAGCGAAGATACAGTTTACAATACAGAAAAACTGTACTTTTCAATAATTTGTATCTTTTGTGTTTCTAAGTTCACACTCTGCATACAAAGGCTGGCCACTGCTCTTTCATTTTGCATTTATTATATGTAGCTTTCTTTTAACACTTTTTCACATAAGGTTACCCAATACTCTAGTTACAAGGTCCTATATTTAGTGTAAGTCTACTTTTTCCCTAAACAAATGTAATCAGACAAAAGACTCAAACTGGAAAAAAAAATCCAAACTATTTTAAACCTATCTGCAAAAAAAACTTTTGCCAATTGCAAGAATAAGGAAAATTAATGAGCCTTGTAGATTTTAAAACCGTTTTCCTCTAACTTCTCATTCTAAAAAAAAAGTTATGAAGAACTTAGTGAAAACTTCAGGTATTTGGCAAAGTCCATCCATCAAAGGTATAAATAAGAAAGAACAAAATTTGGCCAACCATGTTCCAAGTATCAACAGTACTGGTTTAGCAGTACCTGTTAGACTGTCTGAACTGTACAAAAATCTTGTCAATTTTCCAGCTGTGCTGATGTGCTCCTGGGCATTATGCTTGGAGCACTGAAGGCCAAGCACCAGATAGCAAAGACTGTGTAGACTCATGTCCTTAAGGTGCCAGGAGAACAAGGAAACTCTACCTTTATCATCAGCTCAAAGCAAAGCAGAAAGCATGGAAAGCGTGGATTGAAAAAGCAGTAGTCTATGGGATTTCTTTCTCTCTGCAATTGTGAGGTGATTTATTCTCCTATCTTGGCTCTTGTGGCAAGTATGTGGGACACCAGATCCGTAACATTTGCTTTCATCACTTTGGCTCCCCTATTTCTGTACGCTCCCCATGCTTTATTCGTGATCAAGATGCCACAACCTCCTACTTGGAAGGCAAGTAATTGACATTTCCTCTCATTTTTTCAAAGGGATGAAATAATTAAACACAGCAAATTGCGACAGCCAGCAACTCAATTCTAGGCTGTCAAAAAAAAAGCAAGATATTATAGTATCACCACAAGTAATATTCTACCACTTCCTAGCAGCTCTGGAGATTAACCTACTGCTGCTTTTGTTTAGATTTACTGATTTTACCACTGCCAGAACTGGCAATTAGCTGGAAAGGGTGGGTTACTTGATGGGTTATTTTGCTGGAGTATGGCTCTGCAAAAAGATGTTTTAGTGTTTGGTGCAACTAAGTGGAACCCTCCTAAAATGGATCTCCTGCTAGAGGAACCTTCTCTCCAGTCTCTTTCAGAAATAATTCTTTGAGAAACCTAGCTCATCTGATACATGTCCAGGATGTTCTGATTGCAGAAGAGAGTGAAGTTCAGGCCCAGTGACAACGTGCAGGATGGGTTTAGGATTATGGGACTTTAAAGGAAGACACTCATTGTGCCAAAATAATTTTTTACCTTAATCCACTTTTAGCTGTACTGAGTGCAAGTTAGTTAAAAGTTGATAATGTTGGAATTATGAAGAGGCCACCTTCAGGTGTCTACCTGTCTCTCCCTCCCTCCTTCCCTCCCTCCCTCCCTCTTTCCCATAAGGCAGCTGAAACTCAGCAGCAGCTAGCTGCAGACTGAAGTAAATGTAGCTTGCAAACTCCAATCCTTCCTTTGTCAATGAAGTTTCCCGAGTCATTCAGAGCTCCTTGTAAGCTTCATCATGTATGTGTAATTAAACCTTTGCTATTTAATGAGCATTACTTGTACACACTGAAGGGCTAAAGCAAATTGAAGCAAAGTGTCTCCAGACTTTGTTCATTCAGCTTTGGTAAATGTTCGCTCCCTCTCTGGAGACAGAAGAGGTAAGGAGCCTGCTGAGCAAGCACACAAAATTCTTGGCTCGGCAATATGGCAGAATTTACAATGAAAAGCAAATAACTGCAGCTGGATCGTTGGGTCTTCCATTGTCCTAAGCACTACATTATGTCAACAAAAACAAAAACAAAAAGAAAAGAAGGAAAGAACAATCTATAAAGTACACGTCAAAGCTACTATGATTACAAAAATATATATAAATATCAAATAAGACCGCTGTGCCTGACTTGAGAGGTGGGACCTTGTCCAGCTGTCCCTAAGTACACAGTACCGTTAGGTGTACTTAGTGCAATCATCTGCTCTCTCTAAATGCACCCCTAAAGCACTTATCTCCCCACGTGGCCCAGCACCAAGCTGTTGTGCTAGGGCTCTTCCCAACTTTAGCTGAGGAGAGCATATCTGAGGTCTGTGATTCCCATCAGCTGCTGTCAGGAGCACGGTACGGGGCTGGTGAAAGTCCATCTAGTCCATGGGAAGCAGCTGTTCCCTCCAGCATGCTGCCAGCTGCACAAAGCACAGTTTGTTAGGTGTGAATGTCAGCAATGGTGGGAGTAGAGCTGCTAGATTAGCTCATGTCCTAATTGTTCTGGAGAAAGAAATAGAGGGCACCCAGATTACCAGCCTAAGTGCAAATTGGTGTTTCTGCTGTTGGAAACATCTGTTGTAAATGAACTCCGTAATACCAGTAAAAAAACCCTTTCATTTGTATCTGCTTTTCTTTCCCTACCATTCATATTTTTTATACCAGTTATTTGCTTAGGATGAGATTAAAGCTATTCAGTTGAATTGGAAACAAACTTTGAATAGTGACAATGATTTCCTTTCTCTAGGACTGGTGAATGTATTGCAAAACACTCTTTGAAGCACTTTCAGTTATTACAGCACTTTCCGATACCTGCAGAAGGCAGAAGTCTCACTATGCCAGTGATTCTGCCACTAGACTCTGACCCAAAGTACCTGTTCAAAATAAATGGGAAGTGAGTGAAAAAGATGTGGGAGTGCAGGAAGACAGAAAGGTAAACTGGCAGGGTTTCTGAGAAGCAAATTTCTTCTCTTAGAAAATCTAATCATCTGTGCCCACCACCTAAGTTCTGAGAACCTTGAACTTCTCTGCTGGTTCTTGCAGGTGATGTTTACAGGATTGGCTAACATTTCCTTTTAAAAATAGCTTGACTATTTCTCTCAGGATCCGATGACACCAAGTCAACAAGTCAACTCACAATGAAATTATTGCACATGGTTATTTCCAGACTGCGCTTATGTGGAGCACAAACAACTGCAAGGTTTTTCTAGAAACTAGGAGCAATTTTTGAAAATGGTTATCTTTCATAAGGGGAAGCAAGCAGTATTTGTATGTGAGCAAGGAAGAAAATACCCTCTTGGAGAAAGGTCAGCAGGAGGCCAGGGGAGAATGTGACTGCTGTTGCTCATGGGATCTTATGGCAGCTGTGAGCCCAATTGCTGCTGTTATTATAAATGGCCCTCCATAATAACGGAAATAAAAGTAAAATACTAATTAAACTGAAATGTAATCAGGCTACATATGCTCTGTACTTACTGGATTCAATAGTAAAGGAAGAAATGGAAAATATATCAGTGTGTCAGTCTTTTCTTCTGTGCCTCTCGAGAACACGTATGTTACACAGAGATCCAAAAAACATTTCTTTCTTAATATACTGGGATGGAACAACACTAGAGATGGGTTTTCTGGTGTAACCTCTAAATCCTTGGCAATACTTAACACTGTTACGGCTTCACAAAAGCCTTGGCTAATGCTTTGACTAAGAATTCCTAACCTAGTAACCAGTCAGTCTTTTCCTCAGGGAAGAAGAGACGTAGAAATGCCTTGGGAGGTGTAGCAAACCTTGCAACTTTTATTTCTCTGTATCTGGCAGAGGTGAATTTTAACAGTAAGTGCAATCAAGAGCATTCTTGATTATGCTAAGTATGTCGTGCGATTTGATGCTTAATCTAATCTCAGAGATGTCTACCCAGGGTTCATAAAATCCAAATTTAGAAATACGTGCCTTTAAATCACTTCCAGCCCAGGGGGCAATCAGACATGTAGTGGATGGGTTCCTCTGCTGAAGAACTGTCAATGTTGCCATAGTAATTCTTAAATGGGTTCTGTTATCTTATAGCATCTCTTCAGACACCTCCAGAGAGGACCAACTTGTCATGAGGTATTTTATGCATAAGCTCACTGCTCATTTAGCCCCGCGCTTACCCCAAACTTAACTATAAGCATAAAACCACCTGTCTTTACTGAACCCGTTTCTTGTTCTTGCATTTCTTTTGAACTTGTGCAATCATCCCTTCTTATTAAAAGCCACTAATTCAACAGTAAAGGTTTTTCTAACAAACCCTCTCCCTTACACTTCACTATTTGAACTGAATAGTTAAACTTTACAGCTCATTTTCATTTACCTCACGCAAGAACAAGACCTTGACTTGCTAAGTTCAGTAAAACAGACATTTCCAGAAGTTTAAGTGACGGTGATGCTGAAATATTGTAGTACAGCAGATAATTTTTCCTAGTAAGTTTTCTCTGAGTCACTGCTTCTTATCAGTCGGTCTCATCATGCTAAAAAATGCATGTATTCAGTGAGGATATTATTCTAGGTAGATAAACATTGCTCATAAATAAGCAGATGAACTAGGATAGAATATGTGTGCAAGTTATGCAGACAGAAGGGAACTTCTAGACTAAAAACCCTACTGTCAAACCCCAAGTCTGAAGCCATTGGTTTCTTCTGATGCACTTTTCTGGAGACCTGCAAACACAATGTAAGCTGTTTACATGCAGTTTCAGAAAGCAAAGATACAATGAAACATGCTATCTGTCTTCTGCTTTATTGCCCTAAGTTGTCAGTACAGCGAGGTAGAACAATTTGGGTAGACTTTCACAGACACAAGCCACAGTTGGATCTTAGCACACCATTCCACCCACCTCCCTCAGTTTTCATGGCTTTTTTAGGCAAAATACAGCTAGGTATATGTTATCAACTTGAATGGAGTAACACTGCCTCCTTAATTATCTGTGCATCCAAAGCTTTGTGAATATTTTTGTTTCAGCCTTGTACCTTACTCTGTGTTTTATCCTCTGCCTTTGGAGATTTCAGCAAAGGATAAGTTGTAATTCACTGTTCTCGTAGACAGCAGTGTTTTAAAGAATTCTCTGATTAAAAGTTGCTGATAGTCCACACTATACTATCAAAGCAAGTCAGCTTAATTATTCAACCCCTGCAACTGCAGTAGCGTGATGCTTGACTACTCCTCAGTCAGAATCGTGGTGGTATGCCCATCCAAAGCCAATTTTATATTTCATATTAAAGCAGCTCAGAGATAAGTTTTAGCTGTGCAGATTTAATGTTTTAGATCCTGTGTACTTTGTTGCACGTAAGTGAGAGGACAAAAAAAAATCAGATATGGAAAAAAAACAGAAAAGAGATTGCATCTCCTCCAACTTTATGGAAACAGGTTGTTATGTGACTCAGAAAGCAAAACAAGAATGGCCTTGGAGTTGGGGAGCTGCAGCAGATGACTGCTCTTCGGATCAGGCCTCTGCATAATGTATGAAAGAGTGGTAGGTAGTCTATCTTCATTACATTTGGTACCAATTTTCAAATTCAGAAGTAAGGAAATGGATGACTTAAAATCGTTGAGTGTCTACCTAGAATAATATCCTCCCTGGATACTACCTTCTCAAAATAAGATGAGACAGACTGATAAGAAGGTAGTTCCTCTGCTCCTTGCAATGCTTCCATGGACTCCAGCTTGGTGAAATCCGAGTCTGTTTTGCTAGGCTGCTGGGCTTTGTTCAGCCTCACAGGGCAGTTGGGACAAAGTGTGAATGCTTCCGAAACAACTTGTGAAGTTTCATAATGATAGCAGAAATAGCTTGAACTACAGTGGGCATTAGCAACTTGGGGTAAATATAATGAAGGTCTTGTAGGGGTGAGGCACTAGAATATAAACACTGCAGAAGCAAGCTTGAAGCCAACAGAACACGGTGATCCTGGCAAGACTCTCCTTTCTGACTTATGTGGTAGAAAAACTGAAATGAGGATAACCACAGTGACTGTGGAACACTTCTGGGAAGTAAGTGCCAGGAATGCACAGAGACCATTGAGTCGCAAGGTGGAGGTCAGGAACAAAATAGTCTGGGCTGGTTTTGACTAACAAATGCTTTTGGACTTCAGGAAAATGAGGTTCTGGAACAAAGCTTGTAGAGTGAGAGAGTGAGAAAACATCTGAAATATGCTGAAGTTAGTGCTGCTTGATGTCTTATAATGGAAGTGAGAAAGAACGCTTGCAAAGAAAATTGAAATTTGAGATAATGTCTCTTGTTGCTTTTAATCACTATTCTCTCTGGTCATATTCCTGCAGATACACTGTTTGCTTTGAGAAAGCCAGAACAAGAGACCTATTTGCACTAGTCACAGGTCTCAAAGGACAATTTTTAATTGGAGTTAAAACCAGCTTATATTCTGCTGGAGTCAAAGTACTCAAGTCTAAAAACTAGAGCTCCTTAAGAGCAGTAGGAATTTTGTGGGATGGTCCTACAGTGCCTCCAAAAGCACTGTGATTTGGAAGTAGTGATCCTAAGAAGAGAATTCAAAACCAGCTTATCAGAAGTGTAAAATCACAGTTTTCTATTCCAAGACTTAAGAACCTTCAGCGATGCTTCATAGCACATATGTTTTCAAATCTATTTGAAACCCTCTGCCCCAAAGAGACAAAAAAAAAAAGGCTATAGTAAGAGCAGAATGAAAGGAGGCGTCATGACACTCCTCTTGCTTACAGTGAACATTGTACAAACATGGTCTTTACAATTTCCTGAATCTAGACTCCCGTAAATTTTAGGTTAATGAGGCTGCAAAGTGGCTGGATATGAAGAAACAGCATGCTTATGAGCTTGGTACACCAAGCAAGTTGTTTAAAGTTGTTTCATCTCGGATCTCCTGTTTTCAGAATGGTTTTATGATTTTTGCAGTCTCTGGTATTGATCCTCACTGACCCTGCAAAAGCAGGTAAGTACTGCTACTGTACTGAATCAGAGCCCAGGGAAAGGAGGGCTCCTGAGTTTCTTCAGTGCAACTGAAAATCACCAGCATCTAAATGCAGTCCAGGCTCTCCTGCAACCTGGTTCCTGAGGACAGGGAGCTCTGCACTGTGAAGCCATTCATTATAGGCTTTTGAAACTGAGAGAAAGGTTCTCAAGTGAAAATAGAAGAAAATAATGTGTTCTTCAGAAAGGTTAATTTGAAACAATCTCAACAAAGCTTACTGGCTTCTCTTGAACTTTAGAGGAATGACAGCTCTTTTGATGGGACTCTGGATTTGGATTTTTGCTTCAGGTTAGATGACTAAAAAAGAGTTCTCTCCCTCGGGTCATTCTAAATTTACCGTAGGCAGTGAATTTCCTGAATTGGGTTACTCTGCCTTGACAGTGTACAGTAGAGTTCTTAACCCCTACTGAGCCCCAGAGTCCAAACACAGGAAAATATAGCTCTGAAGCTCCTGTTAGCAGGTAGCACAGAAATCCTAACAGGTTTCTCTCTTGTGAATTGATCTAAAAGCAATAGATTCAGCTTTCTTTATGTGATCATGCACTCTACCACAAAGCAGTTGATGGTGTCATAGAGAAGATCTGTTCACCGCTGTTTCTTCTCTGATGCTTTGGACCTTCATGCTTTCCTCCTCTTGCCCTTTCCATCCTACACTGTCTTCCCCTGCAGCCCTCACTCAGGAGCAGAGCAGTTGCACACACATTGTCCTGCTGCTATGCCCAGTCAGCTCCTTCTGGATTCCAGCCACCCTAAAGTCTTGGACCTTGCATCAGACAGATTAATTAGCTTTAAGAGCACTGCAAATTACCCCCTGCCTTGCCATTGGATAAGATCAAAGTGCTTCAAATACAACAAAAGGACTATATTTTCATAAACTCAGAGGTACAGGAAATTATTTCAATAGAACTTCTTTGTGCTTTTATCTACTCATATATACCTCCTCATCTACAAGGCAACTCTTTTAATACTTGTGTTCTCTTTTTGGAAGAGACTATTCTTGGGAGGACACTTTTTGTTTCTATCTAATTTTAGTGTATGATCTTGTGGGAAATACATAGGTGATGTAAAATTAGAAGAGAACTGTTGTCACCTCAAATTTAAACTGCCAACATGACTTACTTGTCAGCTTCACAACAGACTGCCAAAATCTCATTTTATAAAAGGAACTGAGCTGAAATAATTCTGTGAGTCAATAAACAGTCTCTTAAACAAATCCAGACAAAATCTGGGTGAATAATTTTTTACCTGCATGACTTATTTCATTCCAAACAAAGGAATGCTGAAGCCAGAAACAAAGCCACTCGTGATGGTCAAAAGGGTTTAAAGAAAAAAAGGTATTTCTTTTTATTACAGAGCTTTTGTGATGTCTCTCTCTCAGGAGGCTTTCTTGATTCCTTTAATAAAGACGCCTTTGAGGAAGCAGATGTCTGTCACAGTGCTATCTAGTGGATTAAGCCTTTTCTCCCTGAAAGATGGGGGCTTTGTAACTGAAGAGCCTTGATTTATAGGCATTGTAAAATTAAAAGGCAATTCTGCTCCGTAGCTCAGCTGTGTGCTTATCTTGTAACCCTGAACAGCTTATGATAAAGAACAATTGTTTTAAATTTTTCAAACAAGGTATTTATTTGGGAATCAAATTCTGAGCCTCAGTTAGGACTAGCACAATTGTGTTTCCTCTCTGCTCTCATGCTTTTGGAAGAAGATCTATCAATGTACTATCAGTGATGGTAAAAGCCAAAGTTTTCTTCTAAACCTCAGACAGCTGTGGTGGGATGAACTAGCACTGTCTTCACGCTTCATGCTTTTGTAACATGACTCTCAATGCAAACTTTCAGCTTAGGCCAGTTCCCAAACCTTGCTGCCTATGAGGAAAACAATCACCCCTGCAGTGAGCATAAGGGCAGGTGCTAACTGACAAGACAGAAAGCAATACTAAATATCAAGCCATGTTGTCAGAAGCATCTCAGAAGTGCAGAAGCATCAGGAGTGCTATGAAAGCAAATGGAATAAAGATTAAAGGCCTTTGAAAGGCTCATCATATGTTTTTAATTAAAATTTTATGATAGCAACATGGACTTATAGAATCAGGAAATCATAGAATAGTGTGGGTTGGAAGGGACCTCAGGGATCACTCAGACCCACCTGAGCAGGGGAATCTTCCACTAGATCAGACTGCCCAAGGCCACATCCAACCTGGCCTTGAACACCTCCGGGGATGGGGTATCCACAGCTCCTCTGGGCAGCCTGATCCAGTGCCTCACCACCTTCCAAGTAAAGAATTTCCCTTTAACATCTATCCTAATTCTCCCCTCTTTTAAAAGTCTAAAACCATTCTCCCTTGTCCTATCGCTGCAAACCCTAGGAAAAAAAAATCTCACAGTCTTTCTTATAAGCTTCTTTTAATGCTGAAAGGCATAAGGTCTCCACAGACTTCTTGAGATGAAGCTCAAACTGGCAGTACCCTTTTTTTCCAGCTCACATTTCACGAATGGAACATAAATGTACATGAATTGCTATTTTATGCATGTTGTAAGACCTGATCCTCTTGCTCCTGAATTCATAGCAGCTCAAAAAGCATGTTTTCCTTGAGGAAGAATTTTTCTTGAGTGCTTTTGCTTTCTCAGGCACTTTCCTGACAGAAGACATGGAAGGATGTACTGAGCTTTGAGACCTCCCTCTCTGATCTTGTCCAGCCTACAAACTCAAGTGCATAAAATGGTATAAGGAACAGAAAGCAGGGAACAGCACAGTTCTGCATAAAGTGGTGATGATAAGCTTGGCTTTGTTGAATATCAGTGTATTAAGAACATGTTTATCTTACAGCTGTCTAGCTAAACATTCCTGAAGTTTCAATTGAATAACAGTCTCTGTTTTCTGTCTCAAATTCTCACATTCATAAAGGTGATGTAATCTTCCAGGCAAGTTTATATTTCAAAGCAGTGTTTATCTATCTGGAGCATTTCAGTTAGGTAGTTCTATAATGAAAGAATGGTGTAAGTGGCATTTATTTATTTACTTCATCTGAAACACTGGCTCAGCTTAGGATTACAGATCTTCTCCAGAGAACCAAAGTGGCTTAGAGCACCCATGAACATAACAGGCTTTGTACTGAATCACTGCATGCTGGGTACCAGCTGAGGTGCTGCAGCTTCACAGGCGAATGCTTGGGAACTTGGGTTCAGAGAGCCTTTGCCAAGCAGCTTTCAAACTTTCTCATTCCAAACTGTGAACTCCCCCAGCCTGTTGTTTGCCCAGAGCAAAAGAATAAAGTGAAAAACAGACAGTAGAACTGTACAAAATACCAGTCCAAGAGAATGTTAGAATAATTTGCCTTTAACCAGAAACCTTTTCTTCTTCTTGCTCCAAGAGAACCTAATATTACTATTTTAAACCACTGCTATTTATTTTTGTGGCAGTATTATGCCACATTCCAGAAGATTATGATTTCTTTTAAGGACAAGTTAGTTTGAAAGAAATAGATTTTCAAGGAGAAAAGAGAAATACAGTTCATGCAAAACTAGTTATTCCATTTTGAATCTAAGATTCTATTTTGAGTCTTAGTCTCTATGCTTCATGACATTAAAAATATTTTTTTTTTGTTGAGAGATTTGCCAGCGAGTGAGCTCTTCTGACTACCTAGCACTATGAATTCAGCATGCTTACTGAGCTTACCAGCTCACCAGTATGCCTACAACAGGAGAGCAAAGAGTCACAATTTGTTGCCAGTTAGAAGGTAGCAAAACATAGAGAAATATATGTCTGGTCTTGCTTAGGGAGTATATGTGGAACGGGGGGAGTTTATAGGTTTGGAAGATTCTTTGAGAAAAGGCTTTAGAAGAGACTTTAGGACTTCCCACTGAACACTGGTTACAGGGCATGGCTTTGACAGAGCCAAAGATTCATCATTTTCCCCTTACCTCTGCAGAAGTGATGTCTCTGTATCTCTGTTGAGCAGTAATCACGGGATCATGAAGGCAACTGGGGCAACAAAGCTACACGCATACTGCAAGTATCCTTTGTAGAACCCTATTTGGTTGGACAGGCACATTTTATTTTCTAGGCGACTGGATCTCATGGTGGAATGCCACTAAGTCAGTGGGAAGCAGGGCTGAGGGTTTCAGCTCATAAAAACCCCCAGTTTACTGCAGATGCCTTTGGATGGCTCTGTGGGAGTATTCCTAGAACTGATACTCCCATGCACTCTGACCATCTTACATACTTTGCCCACATGAAATAAACAACCAAGCTTGCCTTCACAACAGTGACAACAAAGAAAAAAAGGGAGAAAATCTTCAAGCAGTGACAGCACAAGAGGAAACGTCATGACAAATGCTTCAGAAAATAGTCTCCAAAGCAGAATATTCTCCCCCTTATTATTACTTCAAATGTTCCAAACAATAACAAACATCACCCCAAAATTAAAAGAATCCTTCACTACATTTTCAGCAAATACAGCCATGTAGAACAAAGCAACTGAGAGCAGAAGCTATACTCAGCAAGCCTAATGCAGAGTCCAGACAACAACAACTGCTACACAGTCTACATTTCAGACCTTTGAAAGAACCAGTGCATGAAATTGCAGGGGGTTTAATTAATTTGTCATGCTGGTGTTTGTACAAACTGATTAGGTAACAGCATCTGATATGGTATCACATACAAGAGGATTCATCAGACTGAATAATTACACGGAATAGAAGCAGACCTCTGAATTGCTTATGGGACTGGCTCAAAGAGAAATGCAATCAACAATGTTGGATGGGGATGCACTGGTCTCAAAGGAATTTACTGGTGGGGCTCCTTAAGATCAAGCTGATATTCTTCAGTATTTCATTAATTTTTATTCACCACATCACAAAGAGTATGAATATGCATTTACAAATGTTAAGGATGCAAATCTATTACGCACTGTCACTACAGATGACTTTGAAACTTGTGTAATAAAAATGGGATGAAAACAAAGTATGAAATGCCAAATCAAATAGTGGGGACTAATAACAAGAATTTCTGCCACAAGCCAGGAGTTCATCAGTTAGAGTGGGTGTATTAATGCATTGCCAAATGACTGACTGGCAATGTGAGGCAGCCATGGAAAAAAAAGCAAACGTAATTGGAGGATGGATCTGGTGAGGCATTTCTGGTAGGAACTGAGAAACGTTGCCATTGTAAGGCTTTCCTAAGACTGCAGCAGGAGGAACCCTGCACCACATCAAGGACAGTGCCAGAGCATCTCCAGTGCAGTGGAAGGTTACTGAGCTGATCCAGGGGTGCTGGGAAACCTGATCAAGTGAGAGGAAACTCGAAGAGCTTGTTTTCCATAGCAGACAGAAGGCTGAGAGGCTGCTCTGTTTTAATACAACCATAATGGAAAAAACATGAAATAAGGGCCGTTTAATTTAGAAGATGGTGCTGGCATTAGAACAAATGGGTATAAACAGGACTTGGATACATTTTGACTGCAGTTTAGTAGAAGACTCTCTCACCACTGAAACAGAAAACTGCTCTTCCTCCATAGGTAACAAGGGCAAAAAGATTATGTGGCACAATCTCTCTCAGCGATATATAATTTGATCACCTGAAGGTAGGGAAACATGAACTGGAAAACCAGCAGGGTGCCTCAATCTTATTTTTCACTTACTTTCGCTGGTACAAGTGTCCTATGAATCTCTTATTCCTTTCATCCTTTCTCTGTACAACACATATGTCTAGGGTCAGAAAACGCTCCCAGGAGCCAGCTTTCAACCAAGGGGACCTACCCCCTTTACAGAGGATGCTCCCAGGCATCCTCAACAGTGGGCTCTGGCTTAGGTGTTCCAGTACCAGTATCAGACACATTTTCTCTCATTCTCCAGCTGTTTTCTAACACAGAAAAGAAAGGCCAGCCTCCCAGTCAGCATGTTTCAGGGCTACTGAGAGTCATGCACATGTGTGCGACAACTCTTTTATGTTGGGGGGTTGTTTGTTTTGTTTTAATCAAGGCGTAGCTATAGCTTCCTCTTTCTTCCTTCTCTTCATCACGTAACAGGGCAAATCTATAATGTTTCAAAAGAAGCTTGTGAGGGAGGGATGAGTGACACCTGCATTGCCTCTCTTTCCAGTGCCCTCACCTCCCACAGCACCTGCCTCTCCCTTTTCTACGTACTCTGCTAACATTGCAGGAGAATACTAGTAGGATTCACTACTGTACACTTAGAGGTATTACTTTCTTATTTTTTTAATCATGCTGACATTACTTTTTTATTAGCCTTACCCAAAGCTATCTCCTTCAGTATCAGTAAAGCCAATATTTTATCAGCACTGCTGTTTTTACTTGAGTGCATGTACAAACAAAATATATGAATATATACTGAAAGATATAAAGGAGATTACTATATGTGTATTGCAAGCCAAGACAACGAGAAACCTGATTAAGGACTTAATGTTATATTTTCTAGGAGTGAAATATTATATTACTATATGAGGGTTCTGCATTCACTATGTTGCTCAGGCTTGAAAGCGTGCAGCTTGTGAAGCATATTTTAGTAGGAGAATGACACAGTGACCTTCCCATTTAAATCTTAGAGAGACTGTGAGTACAAAATAGGGGAAGGCATAAGATATCCACTGTTAAGCTGTGCCTATTATCCAAACCTACACAAGGCCAGGTGTTTTATTTAGTTTGTGATATGCCTGCCTTTTGTAAGACCTAACGGTCAGGAATCTGTCTGGCACCCTCAGTAGAAGGATTATCATCAAAACGTTTAGATATAGAAGACTGACAATTAAACATCAAGAACAGTGCAAGTTTAGAGAACTGAATGATAGAAGCCTTGAGGCAACATGCTGTAGTTTATAGTCTCTCTGTCTGTTGTGTTATCCTTACACAGAAATGGCTTTGGAGTCAGCTCAGAAAGCATGCAAGGGGAAGAGAGGCATGTAGCAGGGGGCTGAGGTCTCCTGTGAAATTCACCACTGTGCTTCTAGGCAAGGAGTTTGAAAGGCTGCAGTTAGTGTGATATCTCAGTCCATTTGAAAGAAGTACTTCCTTTCCTACAAGCTTCTTTCCTTTTGTTTTCTGTTTTCGTTTTTTTTGTTGTTGTTGATTTGTTTTTGTTTTTGTTTGTTTGTTTTTTGTCTTACATTTGGTTTTGCTTGACTTTCTTTTGTTTACATTATGCTTTTTGGTCTTCAAGGGCTACAGAGCCTGACCACCTGAAAACAGTCCTTTTCAACCCCTCTGGATGTAACATATATGCTGGGGCAAACGTAGCCAGAATGCCTGATTATAAAGATGGCTGTGTTTGTTTCCTAAAGCACCTGCACAGGCTTCAGTGGTGAATCCCAAATGTTCTCAGGGACTTCAAAAATCCCTTCAAATGAAGTTCTGCATGAAGAACACAGCAGTATGAAATTTCAAGGACAATTCTTCACTGCCTTCTATTTTCTACAGATAATTGCACCTACATAAAATGAAAAAAAGGAAGTTTACCTCATGAGGTATAAGATGGAAAAGAACTGAAATGGAAAATGAAATAAATCATTATGTTTTGAGTTGTGAGTAATAACTGCTGAAGCCAACCTTTCCACACAAAATGCTCCATGGGTTTATGTGGCCAGGATGTTTTGCCACCAAAATCTAGGTGGAGTCAATTGAAATCTGTCCTGTGGGTTTTGTGGTAAGTTAATATGTTTTCTAAATTTAATTTACTCCTGGGCAGAAGTCTTGAATTCCTGAAGATAGCAACTCCTGTATTTTTTTCCTTTTCCCTCTTTTTTCTTTTTTTTTTTTTTTTTGCAAATAGACCCACATGGAAAGGTTTCTTACAGCTTTCACTTCTTCCTACCACAGGCTAGTCAATGAACCTAAATTTATTCACTCTGTCATTTTGTGAGTGGTGTTAATCTATCTGTATGTCTGAAAGAGTGAACGGCTGCTAAGGTGAGGATAAAAATTCTGTAAATACATGTAGGAAGGAGGAGCAACCTTGGACATCTTTTGATGTAAATAAAAACTGTTATCTTCTTTGTGACAATCCTTTGAAGAAAAATGATGATTAATTGGGAATCGTGAACTTCATTACACTGCATGTGTTGCTGAAAAACTCATCAGCACACAAACAGTTCAAAGAATTGTACCAAAAAGTGACAACAGGAAAGGCAGAACCATGATTTGCCTGGCAGCGTTCTTCCTGATGACTAAGCATTCACAGCACACGAGTGGAAAAATCTGATAAGACCAGAGGCCATAGTCCAAAAAAAAAAATCTCCTGTAACAAGTAAAAAGGTCACTAAGACTAAGATTTCATTCAGCCTATGAAAGCACCTTCAGTTTTTCACAAACACGAGGACAGGCATGACTTCAAATGCCAGACTTAAAACTCTGATACAGGAAATTTGGCTGAGAATGAATGAAAACTTACTATGTAAATGTAAAGCCTAAATAGCTTTAAAAGATATCTGATTTAGAGAAGAGAGTATTCCCTTCTTCTAAGTGAAGCTGATACAAAGATCTAAGTAGTCACATGGGTTCCACAGAACAAAATTTCTTTTCTCTGGTTAGACAAGTTCAGCATTATATTTCATCCATGCTGAGGCAATGTAACATGCTAACAGCCAAGGGTGAAAAAGACAAAAGGATGACGCTAATTTTAAAAATGTCATATATAAGCAAAAATTCACAGACAATTATCTTCTAGACACTAAGAGAAGTTTAGAAGTGCTTATCTGCAAGTTAAACCAAACCGTGGAGATTAAACCACTGTTCCCAAGTTTTGTTTATTTAAGGCTGAAATTTATTTGAACAATTTGAGCCACTGCTGAACTTCAAGTTGATCTGAAATGGAAAACAAGCTTGTTTGCCTCCATCCCTGGCAAACACTCATGCTTCTACGGACCTTTCTGTTAGAGGTTAACCTCTCAACCCTCTCAGGTTTTTGCCAAAGAGCAGTGAGGACAGGAGCAGTTCTCTAGAAAGCTAGTAAGTCTTTTGAGGATGATGAAAAGAAAATAATGCACACGTACCATTTAACTCCAAGACACTGGATGCCAGAACTCAGCCTCATTTAAAAATACTGCAGTGCTTTCTTTTAACCTGCTTGTGCACTTAAGGACCTCACCTGCAATGATGGAGTACCTCCTCTACGTTATGATAACTGAATACACTATTCCCTGCCTTTTTTGATGAAGGAAAGAGGAGAAAATAAACGATGGGCTGACTTTCACTGACTGAAACAGTAATGATTCTATAAGCAGAAATGTAGGTGAATCATTTCACATGCATCAGAAGACTTTCTCAATTGCTTTGCTTAAAGTATTTGTAGTTCAACGTCTATCCTATCTTTTTCAGCATGTATTATTTCCCTCACCTTGAAACAGGAACAAAAAGCACTCAGATTAAAAAAAAAAAAAGCTAAAAAAAAAAAAAACGGGACAATATAGCTTTCAAAGGTAACTCCATGTGCTCTTTCAAACATGCTTATCTGTCACTTACTTGTTATCCTATTCTATAGTGAATTGTAACAGATAACCTAGCACTTTCTTAATGCAGCAATGCACAATTGAGCTCATTTTATTTCCTCACTACTGCATGGTTAAAGTAAGGCACAAATTGTCCCTATGCTTAAAGTGTAACACACTGCAATGAAGTAGATATATAGTCCTTCAATGCAAAGTAGCTCTTAAGCACTTACTGAATTACAGAGCATTCTGTACCCAATGAAAAAGAGCAGGTATTCGCCAATGAAAGCACCTTTACAATTCACCCATCACCTGTGCAGCTCTAGGAAGAGCAAAACTGTAGCCAGAGAAGGGGGAAATTAGTTTATTTTATTTATTTATAAGCTCATCTATGCATGCAGGAAATGTTTTTTCCAAGTTTTCTTTCACTTTCTCTTTCAAATCTAGTAACAGCTTCCTACCAGTATTCTCTAAAAACAACTCAAACCTGAGGCAAAGGTACATACCAGGCCTCCAGGCCTATTTTGTTAGAAGCACTGAAGGAATAAGAAAATAGATCTGTATCCACTATGAAAATATCTATCAGTCAGCTTAAAAAATTAAAGCTGGTATTGTTTTAACCCTCTGAAGTGATTTTTTTCACTCCTTGAAACTGTACTACTGTCAACTTTAAAAAACTGAGTTGTTGGTAAAATCAGAGAACTCAAGAAAAAAACAAATACAATAAAATTTTATTACAGTGAACGCCCGAATAATTTTTATATTGCTGACACTGTTTTCAACAGAGCATATGTACAACATATCTCTACATCAATTTAATCTAACTACTTCACCGAATTACTTCCCTGAAAGGCTGAATTCTAGTGCTAGAATTACTTTATTCCCCCCCCCCCCCCCCCCACCCCGACAATGCAAAGACTTATCACTTCTATATTTGTATTTGAGTAAATTGTTGGGTTTTTTTTTTTTCTGTCCTAAGCCAAGTTCTCTCTTTCACATCAAATGAAAAAGAAAGCATGTGCTGTGATGCTGTTACAGTGCAACTTCATCAACTGGACATTGGGTCTGGAAAGGCACTTTCCTTCTGCTTCACATGCCTTCTTACATTAGATCACAGCCACTTAATTGATTTCAAAGGTGTCTAATAGTGTCTAGGAAATCTGATATAGTGTGTTTTAAGATGATTCTTTTCATGTGCTTCTTAGTAATGTGTTCAGCTGGCATTTCCTAGGAAGAAATTAATTAATCTTTTTTTTTTTTTCCCTGATTATAGCTTAGATTCTCATTAGAGTCAGTTAATTAATAAATCACTTGTCAGTATCATTACTTTCTGCCAGTGGTGCATTAGGTAATTTGCCTTACCAGAAGAAGACAAACCAACGGATACAATTTCTTGACACTAATTCCCTTTGTTGAAACAGGCAAAACACAGAGGTTGAAGGGAAGCGGCTTTGAGAAGTGGCAGCCATCCAAGCGGCTACCAGTGCTTAGAGATTTCTTTAAAACTACTGCCTTGGTAAAAGGCAGTGCCCGAGCAATCCCTCCAAAGCCATTGTACACACTCTGTTAGGTACTGTGTATCAGATGTCTGCCTGGTGGATATAAATTTTCCTCCTGAAAGGAATAAATCTTCCACAAGTAAAGGCAAGAGGAGATATGGTTTCTAAATGAATGATTCATTGTTGGAGGGCGCCGCTGTGATTTGCTGGAGTTGCTATGATACTTCAGCAGCAATGCCAACTTGTAATAGTCCTCAACGCCTTCTGGAAGCTCAACAAACTGAAAAGGCACTGCTGAGGGCAATGATTTCTTTATTTTTAAGCAGGACGTGTATATTTACAGTGAAACTCCTTTCCATCTCCTACCTTTCTCCATCAGCTAGCCGGAAATTGTAGCCTTGTTTTCCCCCATAGGCTCTGGAGGACTAAAGGGTATAAACAGGAAGGCAGCATATGCTGAGAAAGATGGCAGGATGCCCCAAAACAGTAATTGAAAAAACTCGTCTCATTGTGCCTGCCAGAACTTGGGTTTAGGCCTTTTTTTGATAAAAAAGAAAAATGTTGTCAACAACTTTCCACTGCAGTGAAAGCACATGTGGCTTTGCTGACTCATGTTTAGCTAGAAAAAGAATGAGGCCGAATGGTGCATATTCTTTGTGAAAAAGCACAGCAAAGCTCTAAGAAAATGAAGCTGGAATTTCTTTTGGGAATTCTCACCTTCAGTATTATAGCTGTAGTAAAATCTGTCTTCTAGCAGCATAAAAACTGCACCTTGCAGAAACTGCCACCTAAATAGGGCTGGCACTAACTAAATACAGGAGCAGCTTAATAACTAACAAAAATGGGAAGTAGAGATGGGAATGAAGGAGAGAAAGAATTTAACTACCAACATGCAGATTTGTGACACACCAAACTGCAAAGAGAAACTGAACTTAAATGTTAATGTTGCTGAAAGAAACTTGGCTTCTATTCTAAGTCTGTGACTGGCCTAAGAAGAGGAAGACAAATGTCACAACCTTGACATCCTGTAAAAAATGTCATGGGTTTCAGACTTGCAGAAAAAGCAAAATATTAAAATTAATTTAGCAAAGTAACAATGCCAGAGAATTGTTTCATAAGGATAAAAAGATAACAGCCTCTAGCTAAAGATTACCTAAGTATATGTTTCCTGTGTTGCAGAACCAACTAGATTTTCTGCAGAGCTGTACTGCATGCCACCACCTTCTTTCGTTAGAAGTTCTCATTAGTACTTTTAAATCCAGAAGACAGATAGTACTACGAAAGTGGGAAGTCAGAGGGGACTACTATTAAATGTTTTTTGCTCCTGCCAAGTCACAAAGTGCAAATAAAGAAAGTGGGATGGAAACTCTGCTTGCAGAGAATAGCTTAGATAATGGAATGGACACCTAGCCTCTGCTACTGAAAGAAAAATAAGTGATTTTTAGTTACTTTTAGGGATTTTTGTTTGTATGTTTGCTTTAGTTAAAAGAGTTAAGTTTTGTGGATTTTGTTTTGTTTTGTTTTGTTTGTTGTTAATTATCAAGAAGACATATTCCTTTCTGAATTGGTGACTTACCTGGAACAGGAACCACCTTCATGCGGTTCTTCAAAAAACTAAGTAGCTTCTTGTTCAAACCCATGCTTATTAAGTAGTTTGTTTTTAAATAGGTTGCGCTTTTTGACTGACAGCTCAGTCACATTTCACTTTATTACCTCCACAGAATTGATCAAGTCTTATGAGATACCACCAAGCATGGTTTTGTAAAGGTAGAGCTTCATTTTTGTAATTCTTTTTTTTTGCTTCAATAATTTTTTTTTTTAAGTTGCCAACAATTCTCTGTATCACAACTAAAAAGCCTGCCTAAGTTAGAGTAGTGGGCTCAGAAGTACATTCATTACTTTATACATAAAAATGACTTATTGAGAAGTACTTCACAGAGCTGTCTCTCTTCTAGGTGTTTTGTCAAACATCTAAATGGACTATTATTAAGAGTACTGGCTTCTTACACAGAAATATCTATAAAGTTTATACTATTATTACAAAAATCCATGCAGTATTCTTCACTTCCATTTAATTCCATTCCTAAACCCTAACATTACTACATTTTGTTCAGTTGGAGACTTTCCTCCCTTTATTGCTATCTCCTGTCAATGAATGATTGTTCAGAAATGTCTCAGTGAAGCAATACAAAATGACCCAACTAAAAGGCACAACCTCGAAAGATATAGTTTGAATCTAAACATACTGAAACTGTTAATGAGTTGTTTTTTCATTTCAGAGCTTGCTTCTAGAGCTGGACAAGCAGATGTTTCACCCTTGAACTACTGGGTATGTATGTTTTTCAGTCCTGTTTTTCTCTCTTTCCTCTTGGTATTGCACTTTGTGAGGAAACCATGCTTATGTAATCTGATTCCTTTGGTGCTTGGCAGTAGCAACCCAGGAAAACAGGGATGTTAAAATAGCAAATAATACTTATGGTAACTTGAAGGGAGGATCAGCATTGTCAGGAGGAAAGTATGCTTTATGAATTCATGCAATACTTCCCTGCATCATCTTTGGCCTTTCACTATGCCCAGCTCCATAGACAGAGACACCTGAAAGAATCATAATGGATACACAGAAAAATGGCATGAATTGATGAGAGTCGTTCCACATGGTCTTTACCATTTGCTTTCATTAGGAAGTTTAAAAAGAATAAAAAGAAGAAATGTTGTACACAATAACAGAGATGGAACTAGATTTACCATGGTGGCAATTATGCCTGTTTGCCATCACAAGGACTGCATTGAATAGAAGGAGATATTAAAGAGTAGTTGTCTCTCAGAAGTCACACCTTGAGTGTCCATGAAATGGTACAGGAAGACAGCAGCTCTCAAGCAAAACTATACTGTTTCTACACCTTTTCTAATACAGCTGGGGGGAAAAACTGCATGAATAATTAGACTAAACGATCTGATAGACCAAAGAGGGAGAAAAAGTCTCTTCCTTCCTTTGCTGTCAGTACTCAGAAAGTGTACCTTGCATTTTTCTCCCTTGTTGGTAATTCTTACCGCTTTTTTCTGGCACTGGATTAATTATGAGTTTGGCACAATGTCTGAAAAACAGAGTACAGTGACACTGCAAAGTAAAATTAAAAGGAGAAAAAATTGATCCGCCTGCACCAGCAGCTGAAGTACAAATTATAGTGGAAAAAAACAACACCTTCAATGTAAGCTGCTCAGACTGTAGAGTTTGTATCTTAAGGTAGCTTAGTCTACAAATAGCTACTACTGGAATTTATTACATTATATCCAGCTTAACAAGAACATTCTCTGACAACAGCAGAGATAAGAATCATTTTTTTTTACTTGGGATGACAAAGGAGAGAAATAAATGCCAACAACCATGATACAGCTGTCTTAGAGGAAGGAGCTATTGCAGCAGCAGCCACCCCTGAGCTGTGGATGACACAAGCTTAAGCTTTAACATGATGTGTCCCTGGGTTCCTGACCCAAACACCAAGAACTGCAACTACATGTTTATATAAACTGAGCTAGGAACCATGTTCAAAAGGAAGAGCCCTGCCTCTACGGGCTGTTCTCCATCTGAAAGTGACATCTGCTTCTCTTAAAGCTAATTAAAATACTATTTTAAAAGGTAAAGGACTTTGTAACTCTCTCACTGCTGAGAGGAACAAAGTTCCAAATACAGGCCATAAGTTAATATAGGCGCAGAAACACAGAGTAGGGCATGCCAGCCCATTCAATCAGCAGTGGGATGAAGCAGAGATAGTGCTAAAAAGAAAGATGAGCAAGTGACAGCGTCTTGCCAAAGGATGAGCTGTTTAACTGAGAGAAATACAGCCTGGAAATTTTAAAGTGATCTGAAGAAATTGGGTCTTTGGTCTTGCCCAGTTAGAGACTTAGACAACCTTGATTATAATAGTGTCTTTGCAACATGTGTTGGGAATTTAAGTATAAAGAAATGATATAGAAAGAAAAAGAAATACTACAGAAAACAACAACAATGTTGTTTTAATCTTTTTGGCAGAATAAAAGTAAACCCATGCTTAGCAGTATCACTAAAGCCAGAGTTCTTATATCAGTATGATGATTTGGCTTGCGTTTAGAGAATAGTTGTATGTTCCAAGCATACATTTACATTTATAGGGTGTCATCTGTCTTATCTCCAGTTAAGGTATTTAAAAGACAACAGGCATATGGAATGTGGTTTACGTAAAAACAGCAGCAACTAAAACTATGACAAGCTCAGGCCATTTGGCATTTGCAGGGTTAAAAACTTTTGTAAAAATGACATTGACACATCATTCCATCTGTAAACCTTCAGCTGTTTTCAGATGCTTGCTTTTGAGGTGACCAACCAAATAATTTCTGACATTCATATAGGAATTAACAAACTGACATTAAGCAAATCGCACTAATTGATCTTTTTTTTAATGTACACTCGAGCTGACATTCCAGGCAGTGTTTTTCCCCAGTGCAATTAGGAGAGAGAGGATTTTTTTCCACAACCTCTCCAGACAATTAGGCACCCAGCTGCTACAGAGTCTCAGCAGCCAGAAGCAGCCTAAATCCCTTGGCTGATGCTGGGCTGGGTATTCATTACCTTCCCAAGCTCTGTGTTATCAGCCCTCAATTAAATTGGGAAATTTCATATTGAAATAAACACAGTATGTCATGAGGAATACTTTTTTTGGCAAATTACAATACCATGTGTGAACAATTACTGCTCTTCGCTTTAAAATGCAGATCAAGAAGATCAGTGTTCATTGAGAAGGCGCAGGGAGGTTCTCACCAGTGCAGTGATTCCTCTGGCTGTGCCTGGGGACAGCAGGCCTTGCTCAGAAGGCCACTGCCACATTGATCCCACTAACACTTCTCCCTTCACAACCCAAGCTCCATTTAATTAATAAAAAGACTTATTTTCCTTAAAATGGTACCAGACCACATTCTCTGCTGCTAAGTAAACTTGTTTGCTTTCTTTTGCAGCAAGCAGCTTCTGTAGTTGCTCATACCTGAAAACATGATTACAATAAACCTAAGTTCAGGTGGAAACTAAATTGAGGCCCACTCAGCATTCCCATTCCGTCAGGGCACACAGCAACAACAGCACCAAGCGGGAGAGGGACTCGAGCCCTCAGTAACTCTCTGGTCCAAGAATGAGCCAAGCACAACAAGTGCAGCCAATATAGTGGAGAGAAGGAAGAGGTCTGAGAGGGAGCATCACCATGCATGTGTCATACTTGGTTTTGGTCCAAACTGAGCCATGCACACAGAGGTAAAACAACGAGAATGGAAAAATATGTTGCAGAATTATGCTGTGAAGGATTTTCATGAAATCAATCCCAATTCACTCTTTAAACTGTAACCCCAAGAGGACCAAATTTGTCTTGGGTCAGAAATACATACATGTCTGAACGAAGAAATGTAAAATAACTCTCAAAGGTGTCCTAACAGACCCTCTTTACTCTAAATTTGCTAATCTTTTTCTAAACTGATGTGCAGTTAACCTATGAATATGGTTGCATGTTCCTACAATGTTTCATTAAAACTTTTCCTTTATCTTTTTAAAGTACTTCATTTAACAGACACGCAAGAATATTTTAGGTCCTCTAGGGGGAATGTCTTACTTGTTCTCATGCAGTTTTAATAATTTAAATGCCAATGTAACAATCCAGGAATGGACACAGCATGTACCAGGAATGTCGTGGTAAATTAGTAATTGTGATCTGCTTGTAATTGCCGATTATCCCAATGAGTTCTACCCAGACTAGTGAGGTGAAAGGCTCTCACTGAAGAAAAGAGACTTAATAAAATTCAAATGAACAGTGGCCTGCAATTTCCAAATTGATTTTCCATCTCTTTAGCAGTTGTACGAGAGCTGCTCTGAAAGTAATGTCTCTGATTATATTATGTTGACCCATGACATCAGTGGCGGATGTTGGTGGTATGGCAGTAAGAACTTTAACCTTCCCACCGATATCCTGTTACATTTTGTTGCCACGTGACAGATGGCAGCAGAGGGGCAGTCTGACAAAATGACATCTTACACAAAAGTGTGTACGAAGCAAATGTGCCACTGAAATAATGGCATCCACTGACATTCATCAATACTTGCTGAATGTCTATGGAGACCAAACAGTGGATGTGAGCACAGTGAGGTGGTGGGTGGTGAGTTCAAGCAGTGGCAATAGCGATGAGAAAGACAATCCACATTCCAGATTTTATGAGTGTGGCATGCAGACCAGTGTTCACTGCTGGCAAAAAATGCATAGCCAGTGGTGGTGACTATGTTGAAGAATAATGTTTTGAAGCAGAAAGTAGGCTCTATCAAACAATACTGTTGTGCTCTTTGTATCTTTGCAGTTTCCATAGAAATAAATGAGAGGCATCAATTTTGGAGCAATACATGTATAAATAATTGCAGCGGTTGAGCATATGGAGCAAGAAACCTTAAGTTTAGAGCAGGGAAGGGGCAAGAGCCATGTATTGCTCTATATGTAAATAAAGGATACTGTTACCAGGCTCTTAAAGTTCAGTGTCAACACAAATACTGTAGCTAGGGGAAGGAGAAAAGCAAGGAGGACTGCAAAGGAAATCAGCTGGATAGAATGCAAGGTAGCAGAGTAATGTATTCTGGGCAGTTTTTGTATAAGCCAAAATAGTTTTGAATAACACGTGGGACATAACACAAAACAATATGTTAATTTGCTTGTGTTTTTCCCACTGACTGTCCCACTCCATCTCTTTTCTCCCTTTATAATCATTTCAAGGAAAGAATTAATATCTTGGAGGAGGTAATAAATACAGAATCGGTAAAGATCTGAATGAGCAGATGCTGGGTTTATTGCATAGCAGGCTGAGATCAGATGCTGTCATCAAAAAGTACCAATAAGAATGCCTGTGCATTCTGAGGTATAGTTACACAGAAAAATGTTGAAAGAGTAGACAAAGATAACAGACAATTAAACAGAAGATGAACAAATAAAACTGGAGAAGAAACCTAACAAAGGAAAATACTGATGAACTCTAATGCAGATTAAGGGAAAAATAAAAGATAAGAAAAGCAAAGAAGAAAGCAAAGGGACCAGTCACTGAAGATGATGAAATCAATTTCACTAAAATGAAATGGATGTCCGTAGTGAATTCAAGAGATGACTCATGAGCTAAAGACATTAGGTAGGTCAGCTCTTGCAGATGAGCAGGTCAGAGCACTGGCAAGCCAGCAGCTTGTAAAATAGTCTTTTACTCAAGGAAATTAGGAAAATAGGCGAGAAGTAGATGGATGTGCTGAAGGAAGGCAAATGGAAGCACAGATGCATAGGAAATATTGAGGGAAAAGCTATGTAGAAAAAGATAAAATCACCTTTGTAAAACTCACTACAGATCATGCTGGACAAAACATGCATTTTGTCAGCCCAAGATTTGAGTCGGGAATGCTCACATTCAAATATGAATCCACAAACCACACCTGGTGCCTTCTTCTATTCTACCTCTGAGCCACACTGAACCACTCTTAACTGGTGCTGGATGTCTTCCAGCCTGACCGTGAAATAATCTCTTGAGGCATGCAAAAAGCTGCTTGGAAGTCAGTGGAGCACTGCTCATATGCATTAAAATATGGAGGACCACATGTGCAGAGAATGCTCATTCTTATTGTGAAATTATGAACCTTGCTTTCCTCTTTTCCTCTACACACACACACACACACACACACACACACAAAACAAAAAGAAGAGAATGCTATTGGAGCAAGAGCGAAGTTATTCACATGTTTTTCTAAGCTGTTACAGAAGTGAAAAGGATAGCTTTAAAATATCCATGCTTAGAAATAACCTACGTTTGTATGTCTAAATCACTACACTGTTGCTCAGAATCAGTTTGGCAATCACACAAGCAAAAGTTCTTTGCCTTTCCCTTGCTCTGTTACTCAATGTATTTGCCTAATCCACCACTGAAATCACTGTAAAGACAGGACTCAGAGTGCACTCTTTCAAGTGTGCTAGTTGCAAAACCATCTCTACACATTTTTCCTAAAATATAAAAAATCATAATTTGGTGTCCTCTAAAAATTGAGCTTCTATCTGAATACTGTTATGCTGCTGCTATTGTTTTTCCTCACTTGAATGGATATGACCAAAGGTATCAAACCTATTGGTGGCTTTTAGGCAGGAATTAAAGAGTTTTACAGAATGCTTCCATATTCGTGGAGCTAAAACTTCTGAGTTTATGCTGAATGGTTGAGTTTTCAGAGCTTTAAGATGATGAGGAAAATTGCAGATCCTCCCCTTTCAGACTCCAATTCAGTCCAAAGAAACAATGACAATGGAATGGAAATCAAGGTAAGATGGAAGAAATAGCGTGGATAATGTCTCTGTCTCCTGAAACAAAATTTCACAAGAGGCAGGAGAGGAGGACATCTTCAAGCAATGGTTATCACCACATAAGTCATGCCATGCTAATCATTGGTTCATTAATTGTTGAGGATTGTTTGTTATTTGAACATCAGCTTACATATTAACAAACACTAAGATAAAATTTGACTCTGAAGTATCAGCAACCACTGGCACCAGCAGTGTGTAAAAGAAAAAATAAATATAAAAACAGGTCTTCACATCTGGATTCACTTGTCACCACAGAGGTCCTTTGTGTTCAGTGTGTCAACTTTAATGTTTTTTGTTTTTTTTTTAATTGCATGATGACATAGAACATTTATAGCTTTATGCTTGCCAGAAAACTGCTTGGATGGGGACAAGGAACATTTTCCCTTGGTCTAGGATACCTCCAGAAGTGAACCTTTCTCACTCTTCAGGGTAACCTCGAGACATGTTTCTACCGCACAAATTCAGTCTGTTAACATACAACAAAGTAGAACTTCATGGACCAAGATTCTAGTCAGAGCATTTCTCACCCCATCCAACCCCACATGCTTGCTTTTACAGACACACACGAGCAAAACCATTCACCTTTGTTTAAGTACTTGGCTTTCCATCTTTGTGTTTGCTGGTTCCTGATTTGTAAACACAGAGCTGATAATGCCTGAGATAGATACAGCACAGAGATTTTGCAAGTTTCAGTTATGATTACACAAGAAGAGACTGAATTAGGTAAAAGAAAAATTGCTGTTTGCATTTTCCAGATTTGGAAATTTTCCTTTTCATCACTGTTTGCTAGGGTATTTGGGGCCTTTGGAGTACTTAGGAACCTTCACTGACATAGCTTTGCCTCCTGAATCTTTTCTTTGAAAAGAGCTAGCAAGATAAGTTCTCCCTGATAACCACGGGCCATCAAAGTTTAGTGACCTTCCATGGACATCCTTGCAACATCACTGCTTGGAACTTCATCTAAATGTGGACTGTGGATGTAGTTAAAGTAGCAGAAGGAGGGATGAGTCCTACAAATAAAATGCAGCTTACTGTATGATAAAGGTGTTTACACAGAGTTCATAACTGCCAAAATGGAGCTCACAATTTGCATTTGCCCTTAACAGCCAGAAGTGAGAAGTCCTTTCTCCAATCTGCAATAGTCAGCATTTATGCTCATAAAGAGGAAGGAACAGAAGCAGAAATAGTCTTTCACCATATCAGTCTTCCATAATCAGACTACAACACTGCAAACATATCTTTATTTTTTTTATCTCACATATTAATTGTTGAGCTTTCCCTTTAGTCTGGAAGACCCCTTAACTGCAACACAAGCACACCTTCTGAGGGTCATCAGAGCAATACCTTGCCCATGACTCTGTGCCACAGTGGCAGCACATTGCTGCCTCTATCCGCCGCAGCTCAGGACACAGCCCCTATTCTTCAACGGGAGTATCCATAGAAGGGTTTCTTCTTTCAAAGTGGCACATTTCCTTAACTCATTTTGCTTCTTTGTTGCAAAGGCAATGAATTGAATTTTGGCTAAGGACAGTTCTCACTGTGTCAGTGAAAAGCAGGAGTCTGGCTGTCACAAATCATGAAGAGAAATAAAGGAGAAAAAAGAGGGAATGACATTCTTATCTCACAGTGCATGTTAGAAATATCTTATTTATATTCTGACTTGTAAAGATCCCTTCTGTTGTCAGGTACATCCTCATTCTGCTAGCAGCAGCCAGAAACATAAAATGGCCTAGAGTTCAAAGTGGGAAAAATCATTACACATTTCATTTTGCTACATAAACACAATTGGCTAGATTTACTTCTACATAATAGTGTGCAACTCAACTTAAGTATTTACATACTAATTGTCATTCATTTTTAAATACTCATTGACTAGCAAGGAAGAAATTGAGCATAGTGATAAGTGACTGGCATCACACAGTACAATTTCAGGTACTAGACATAGCAGATGAAGTGATTAGTGAAAGACAACAATAAATATTTCTATAAATACTTCAGCTGTAAGAGGAAGGCTAGGAAGAATCTCCATCCCTTTTTGGATGCAGCAGGGAACACGGTGACCAAGGATCAGGACAAGGCTGAGTACTTAATGCCTTCTTTGCCTCAGTCTTCAATAGTGAAGACTAGTTGCTCCCTGCGCACATAGCCCCTTGTACTTGAAGATAGGGACGGGAAACAGAATAGGCCCTGCATAATCTATGATGAGATGGTTTTGGACCTGCTCCAAAAGCTGGACACTCACAAGACCATGGGGCCAGATGGACTTCACCCTAGAGTGCTGAGGGAGTTGGTGGACGTGGTTGCCAAGACATTTTCCATCATCTTTTGACAGTTCTGGCTAACTGGGGACATCCCAGTGGACTGGAGATTGGCAAATGCAACACTCATCTTCAAAAAGGGCTGGAAAGATGATCCTGGCAGCTACAGATCTATCAGTCTCACTTCAGTGCCAGGGAAGTTTATGGAGTGATTAATCTCAGGAGCCATCATGGATCAATCAAAGGTCCAATCAGCATGAGTTCATGAATGGTAAGATACTGTTGGACAAATCTGATTTTATTCTATGACACGGTGACCCACTTAGTGAAGGTAAGGCTGTCGATGTGTTCTACCTGGTCTTCAGTAAAGCCTTTGACACTCTCCCCCACAACATCCCCATAGAGAAGCTGGCTGCTCATGGTTTGGATGGGTGTACACTTTGCTGTGTGAAACACTGGCTGCATGGCCGGGCCCAAAGAGTTGTAGTCAATGGAGACAAATCCAGCTGGCGGGCAGTCACAAGTGGTGTCCCCCAGGGCCAGTACTGGGGTCACTCCTACTCAACATTTTTATCAGTGATCTTGATGAGGGGATCACGTGTACACTCAGTTAAGTTTGAAGATGACACCAAGCTGGGAGGGAGTGTTGACCTGCTGGAGGGTAGAAGGGCACTACAGAGGGACCTAGATAGACTGGATCGATGGGCCAAGGTAAACTGTATGAGTTTCAATAGGGCCAAGTCATTTTGGTCCCCAGGCGACCCTATAGGCTTTGGGAGAAGTGGCTGGAAAGCTGCCTGATGGAAAGCAGGTGTGCTGATGGACAGTCAGCTTGAATATGAGCCAGCAGTGTACCCAGGTGGCCAAAAAAGCCAATGGCCTGCTGTGGTGAGCAGGACTAGGGAAGTAATCCTACCCCTGTACTCAGCACTGGTGAGGCCCCATCTCGAGTACTGTGTTCAGTTTGGGGCACCTCAACACAGAAAGGACACTGAGGTGCTAGAGCAGGTCCAAAGAAGGGCAATAAGGCTGGTGAAGGGCCCTATGAGGAATGACCGAAGAAGTTAGGGCTGTTCAGTCTGGGGAAGAGGAGGATGAGGGGAGATCTTATTGCTCTCTTCAAATACCTGAAAGGTGATTGCAGCAAGTCTTCTCACTTGTAACAGATGACAGAACAAGGGGAAATGGCCTCACGTTGCACCAGGGGAGGTTTAGATTGGATATAAAGAAAAACTTCTTTACAGAAAGGGAGCCACTGGAAGAGTGGCTACAGCAACACCCTAACTCACTGAGTGCTACCCAACTGAAGGAAGCAGTGAATAGGTAACAGTTCAGTGGAATACCAAGTCAGAATGATATTTAGAGAAAACATTACATACGTTTCTAAAAGCATGACTCAGATACATGTGATCAAGAGTATTTGCATAGGAATTGGAGGCAGGTGTTTGCTAGTAGGCAAAGCACAAACTATCGAAGCAAATGAACTGAATTGAAAAGGTGGCTCTTTGGGTTACTGCAGAAAAAAATCATTTTGACTATGGCTGTAACAGTAAATAAGGGATTAAAGTTTTAAAGTTCCAGTGCCTAACTATCTTAAAAATAAATAAATAAATAAATTTACAAATTCTGTGATATTTTTGGTAATTTTTAAATAGAAGATGCTAGATTTTCGCTTACTGAGAAACAGAAGCCTATATGACCTACAATAAAACATGGCACTGACATAAAGAATACTGTTACTGAACTACAGCAGTTTTCCTTTAAATACAAAAATTGCACTGTTTTCAAAGTCTACATTCTCTGGATACAAGATGCAGTAATTCAACCAAGATATCGTAATGAAATAAACCTCTTTTATGCATAAGAACACTTAACAATTTTTATGTTATGCTTTGCTTTAGTATCTATAAATCTGTGCACTCACTACTTAACAGATACTGAACTTTACAGAAATAGAAAAGATTGAATTACAGATTTGTTAAATGTGGTTAACTGAGTAAATCACTTTAATTGTACAGTAGAGGCATTTTTCTTTTTTTGAATAGGACTATATATTTGTTCAGGGCTGTATCTTCTCATCAGCAGCAACTTTTTCTGTTAATCTTTTTTATTATGAAACACAGTACTGCAACTGATCCTGCTTGTTCACTGCAGGTCTTGTATAGCCTTTCTGATTTTGAGCTGTCTGAGGTTTGTTCACAACTTCTTAATAAATCTGGCTGGACTAATCCTGCTTTCTGTTCCCAATATTAGTTTTATAAATATAACTGAGGCAATAGAATTTGAAGCATTGTTTCTTTATCTATCATAAAGAAAAAAAGAAGCGCAAAATATTCTTCTTCTATAGCTTCATAGCAACTTCTGTCATGGCCCTAATTAGTCCTTCTCCTTACTTAAATATTGTTAAGAATGAGTATAGTCAGCTGTGTGCTTTCCTGTTCTTCCCTAACAAGCATTTATCATTATGGAAAATTGTGGAAAACAGAACTATTCACAGAGTACATCTCAAAATACAGTTTCAAATAGAAACTACACACTTGTCTAAATCACTGGCTTAAATTCTATTTTCACAGAACTAGCATTGTGAGGCTTTATCATACAATTCTGTAACTTTTTTGTTGTTTAGCTGGTCTGAGCCTCCTCTTCCTAGCTGCCACCACCTAGTTCCACTGGTAGACAAAGCCAGCTTCTTTGGAAGGAGACCCAGTGACAGCAGATGTGACTGTTTCCTGAGAGCTCTGCATCTTACTATAATGATAACAATTTCTCCTCAGAGGTAAACTTCTATTATGAAGATTAGCATACTAGAGCAGTGAAAAATACTTCCTTTGCCTTATCTTGTTACTTTCATTAAAATTTGTGTGATTTTGCTACTGTTTTCTATGATTGATATCTTACAGCCTCATTAGGATAATCTGGTAACAGTTAATTAGTAAAGATGCCTTTTTGCACATTGCTGCTGTCTCCTTTAATGGTGAATGTTGGCTACCTTCCTTTTCACTACTGAGTTCTTGGTCTATGGTAAAAAAAGTCTTGGTGACAGTACAAGACAATGTTATTTTTGAGGTAGTAATATAAAGGTGGGTATTTCAACTACCAGTTTCTTTATTCTTTCATCTCCCTTACTTCTGAAAAACTATTAATATGCAATAAGCACTTGGTAATGATTTCAAGTCTACACTATTGGAAGTAAATGAAGCTGAACCATGTTATATGAAGAACTATAACTCCCTAGCTCTTACCACAACACAAACTTCCACAAGAAACAGAACTGTTAGAGCCAATGGCTTTGATTATACAAGTGAAAATGTAAGGGAAACAGATGGCCTAATTCCCTGTAGGTGAAAAAGGGTGGACCTTCATCCTAAATCTACATTGGTCTGACTGGCTAACAGACTGCTATTTGAAGACTTGCAATTTGTTCCTCTCGTCTGATCTTTTTTCTTGTCTGAGTAAAGAAAGATTTGCTTATTGGCATATCCCGAGCTCTTGAGTTTTATTCTGCTTTTTACATAATAAGTTCTTTGTCCTGAAAGTGAAGAAATGTGATGACTATAGCTTTTGTTCCAAGATCTGGGCTGAGTTTTGGGCCATTAAGGCTCTTTCCAATTGTAAGATGTCACTCCCTCAGGCTTTCTATGTAATGGGTGATAAAGGAGTTGGAAAGCAAATTTATTGCCTCTCTTTCTTAAAGGCCGCCTTTTTCATCCTTGACAGTGGTAACGAGACCTTTACAGCTGATGCTATTGGGTTTCTCCCGAGTGTCTTATTCTTCGGTGTCATTAACAAGATAAGTTATCCTTTCTAAAATCTCCTCCTCCTGTTCACTTTCAAGGTCATGTTTTTGCATGGCTTCAATGTTAATGTGCAAGAAGTTCCCACCAAGTGCATGGAAACTCTACAGATCATTCCGGATTAGGACTGCATTTATTTGTCATGGATCTTGAGGTTTTTTTTCTGGGGGTATCAGACATTACAGATAGCCACAATTTTCCAGTGAGCCTGTAGGAACTGGAGCTTCTTTTTTTTCCCTTTTTTTTTTTTAAGCCATGTGATAGTCCACTTCATCCTTTTTCCCAGACCTCTGCTTCTCTGCAGTCTGGAAGTGCATCATTGTGCACAATATTCACGTTCCTAGAGCAGATTATTTCTGATGATTTCATAGTTCTAGTGGCTGAAACCTCTTTGCACAGGCGGCAGCAGTTTCTATTTGCAGACAGTCTTTATTCTGCTTAGTTAACAATAATACAGCAAATTTCTAATTCCCTATCAACAATGAATTAAAAAGATCACAGTCTTCAAAGACTGAAAAACTACCCACAGTTTTCTCCAAATTCTAAGTAGTTTTCTTCTACCTATGGCTTTTGGGAGCGCAGTATCCCTCTCACTGAAGGGCAGGTATTCAGGAAAGTACCCAAACTTCACCTTTTTTCCCATGCATGCAGTCTAGCAATGAAGAATGATCATTAGAGATGAAAAGGGCACAGCTACACTGCAGAAAGATTTAAACTTTGTTGTGCCCAGAATGTAAACAGTACAGTAAACAGATCTGCCACTCTATTTGTGGAAGAATAAACTCTGCTCTGATTAACAAAAATACAAAGGTCAACAGCCTTCATGTCTCATGTGGACAAGCTGAATGTAGCTGGATCAGGTACTGTCCCCCAAGGGACAGAATCTGCACAACTGAGTGCACTGTGAGGATTCCAGCCTCATTCTGAGACATCCAGAACTGGGGATGGCTGGAGACAAAGACTACTGCTTTGTAAAAACCTGTTAAGTGCCAACACTAATTAATCCCAGTGTATTCTGGGGACAGGAATCCTCTTTTCGCTGTATACATCCAGTCCCCTTGCACATAGGCCAGGGCCTACTGCCAGTCCTGCGATACAGACGTTTCTTCACAATCATAAAAGCATGGGATTCGAAAAAAAAGTTCTTGAGAAAAAGAGTGGCAGGAGGATTCACATCCCTACTCATACCACAGACGGCAGATTCAGACAAAACTGTTGCCTTGCCCTCTCCGTGGCTGTTCCTCCTGGCAGTGTTGAACATGGAGCAGGGGCAGAGTGGCCAGCAGGCCGAAGCACATACTACACTCCTGATGCTCTATTTGCTTTTCTTCACTGTAAGCAGGGTGCTCAGTCAGCACTGTGACACTCAGAAATACATGATACAGCTAAAAAGAATACAGAAACACCCTAACCAAACACATTTCCCTTTTCCTTCAATCTTCATTCAGCCAGATGAGAATGCTAAACATCTGAGACACAGAAATAAGCCTCTAGGGTCTCATCACTTGCTCTTCTTACAGGACACCTTGTCCTACTTGCATCATAAAATCATTTTAAGAGCTCGTTTCTCATTAACTAGAACGACATAACTAGTGCTTCCTGGTCACTGCATTTATGCAGACAGCAGCATATTTAATATCCTTGCTTCTAAAGTGCCACATTTCCAAAGCTACTGCATCGTACAGAGCTTGTGATAGATATTTTTCCTGTAATGTGTCATTACTGTAATTGCGGTTGCTTTGCTTTCAGAAGGACTAAAGCAGCATAATTCAAATGGATGGAAATACACAGACTGTGATTTTCAAAGTGGCCTAAGGGAGTTAAGCAATTCTCTCTCAGTGCAGACTGCATGCTTTCCCCTTCAATGTTCTTTAGGCACTTCTGAGTATTACTATGAATATGCTATAGCAGCAATGTTTAAAAGGATTTTTAAACCAGAAAGCTCGCCTGCTATCTGGAACACTGTGAGAAAATGGGAAGGTATTTCATGTTTTGAGGTTATCCTAAATCAGGCTCAATGGCAATGACAAAGCAAACACTGAAGCTCAGCTCTGATTTATCATTAGCATGCAAAATAGAAGAAATGAACAGATAAGCTACCCTGTGAGCAGTGATAAAAGGGCATTGCTAAACCCTTGCAAATTTTGTTTAACATGTTATCTTTGAAAATCCTTCTTTATGAACTTGAATCTGCATTGTCTTCTCTCATTATATTTTTCCTCATGTGATTGAGCAGCCTCCATCCTCAAGCTCATCTCTCTCCTGTCACCCCCCACCCCCACGCTCATTCTGCTGGAGCATAAAATGAACAGAGCTTCATTTGTTCACCCGCGCCAGCACCAGCAGTAATGTCAGTGCAGCAGAAGCAGCAGCCCTGCCTCCACAGCTCTGGGTGAGGGGACATCTTGTGTTTCCGGAACCATGCCTCCTAATTAACCGCTGTTCCTCCAGGAGAACAGCTAGTGGTTTTCTGTGGGTCTCTTATAAGCAATGATTTCTTTTGAGAAAAAATAAAAAAAAGAGGCATTAAAAAACAGTATTTTGGATCTGCTGCATATTCAGTTAGATTTTAAAAATACAGCATAAGGAAAGAAAATAAAAAGCCTTCCAAATTAGGGCTTAAGCTGAACTGGCATGCTCTCCTAGGTAATCACAACAGCATAAGCTGAAGTCAGAGCATCTTATTTCTTGAAAGTCCACTACAGGATTCTCTTCTTTTATATATATATATGGATCATATACTGGAAATATGTATAAGATAGTTGTCTATACCAAGTTCTTCTTCCTCTCTTCCAGGAGAGGAAGGCTTCAGTTTTTTGCTGTGCAACTGGGACATGTGCGACAGAATGCCTCTCATTAACTCAGTCTTAAAACCATGTAGTTCAGTTTGCCTGTCCCTGATCTGTTTAGAGCCCTCATTCTTTTGGTAGCTGAAAGCCTTCTTCATTTCAAGCATAGAAGTACTCCCTGTCTGTTTACACTGAAATATTGCAACTCAGCTTGCTCTTGCTCGTGGATAGGCAAACACCTTACCTTATCTACCTATAGAGAACAGCCTTATTCATGCTTTGATCATCTTTGCTGGGATACAGAAATCAAGTTCTTTCAGCTCCTCCTTTCCAGATAAGATAATAAGAAATAGAGAAACTAATTGTTGGAGGGCTTTGTTTTGCTGTTTTTTGGTTTTTTTTCTCCTAATCTTTTGAACAAGCTTCAATTGACCTGCTTTACATATGTCTAGCCAGAACTGTGCAAAGCACCCCACATGAAATCTCAGTTGAGGCATATATTAATATTCTTTTGTCTCTGTTGGGAGGCAGGCCACCAGATAAATCCACCAAGCTTTCCAATTTTCTCGCCTATATATCATCCTTGTGTATTTCATATACTCCTTTATTTTTCCAGAGAACAGAAGCCCTTTGCAGTGATATTTCAAACAGTTTGCAGTGCCTTGGTAAAGAAACATCCATTCATTTTCATTAGGAGATGAAGCTACTTCGGTAAATGTAGAATTCTACAATCTGAACTCTTGGGAGTGCTAGGCAAGCCAAAAATCTATCCCCTGAAGCTGTAAAGTCAGTAACTTTTTTATGCAGAGTATTTACTCCTAAGAGAATGTTTGGATTCTTTCCTGCACACTAGTTGGCTTGTTGCTTCTTTACTGTCCTCAGCTCTTCTGCTTTACTTTTTCTTCACTATAAAACTAGAAATGTCATCAGTTTCTATAAAGTGGGGAGATTTTCACAGTCTTAAGATCAGTGTTGGCTCAGGACAAGTTTAATTTAGAACAGGTAATGGATCTGACTCACACTGCGCCGTTCGTGTCATTCATCTCTGATTTGGAACAAGCTTACTAATTTACTCATGACCTGAAAATGTCTGAAATCAAATTATATATAGCTTTTTTAAAAAAATGTATAAAGTTAAAGATGGTTATAAACACCACCAAAGTCCCTCAAGATGAAATTCTGTTGTACAAGTTCACAATGTGAACATCTCTTTCTGAAACCTACCCTGAACACCTACTTCACAACATCTGGAATGCTTCACACAATGTATTCATGACATTTACAAATGACGGAGTTCGACATGCTTCTCCCAGGCTTCCAAAAAAGATTGCTTTTAAAAGAATACACCAAAGAGCAGAATGATTCTGAGATCCAAAAGAGGCTTTGGTGAGATTAGATTCCCTCAGCACTTCAACATCTTTATCTCTGACCTTGCAGGTAAGAAAACATCATTGGTCAGCTACAGCAGGATGAGCAATCATGTAAGGAATGCAGGCAATGATATTCTCGTCTCTGATCCAGAAATTGGCTTTAAGACTTAGTGAGAGAATAATCACTCTGACCTTTGCATGCAACATCTTAAAAAAACAGTGAGAAGAGCAGGCATTCACCATGTGCCATCAGATGCCAGTGTGCAGGGAGAAAAATTTCACTGCTTCCCCTACACAGCATCGTGCTGAGCAGGAATCTAAAACAAGCAACTGGGGTGAGGACAAGAGGGAACCACAGGTCGCTGGCAGTGGCAGAGCAGTCACATCCACATCTTGCCAGCACTACAATATGCAAGCTAGGAGAGAAAGCCTCTAAACAACACTGACCTAGAGCTGACTCTGGCACAGTGGGATGGGGAAGGAGGAATACAGTTAGCCAGACAGCAGGTTTCCTGGCACCATGACTGCACGTCTGCAGGAGCAAGAAGAGGCAAGCATGGACTGTTTGCTACACAAAGTACTGTAGCTTTGCAAAGTACACATTCTTAACTTGAAGTCTTGCTGCCTTCTATGACATAAATACCAGTGCATGTGCTTAACTTGGGCCTAAAATCAAAGTGCACAAGTATCAAAAAGATATCAAGTTAAGCATTCCTCTTGTGGAGCTGAGCCTCTCATTTAAAAGGGGCTTTGGAATGGGAACCTTGCTGTCATTACCATGGTGGCAATTTTCTTGCAAATGCTAAGGGAACATACTCTGAGGGAAGCTATTGGAAAAGGCACATCAAAGGAAAATCAGATTTGAGATGACTGCAGGTTAGCTGAAGATTACTGACAGTTCTGGAGACTAGTGCATGAGTCACAGAATCACAGAATTGTAGGGGTTGGAAGGGACCTCTGGAGATCATCGAGTCCAACCCCTCTGCCAAAGCAGATCCCTAGCCCAGGTTGCACAGGTAGGTGTCCAGGTGGATCTCGATCATCTCCAGAGAAGGAGACTCCACCACCTCTCTGTGCAGCCTGTGCCAGTGCTCCATCACTGCACTGTGAAGAAGTTCCCATGCACATTTGTGTGGAACTTCCTATGCCTCAGTTAAAGTCAGTGACACTATGGAAAGGAGCGGTGAAAGAGGAGTGACCATGCTGAGGAGCTCAGGAGCTGTCCAGTGTCAGATCCAGTGCAGTACAGGACATGTCAGTGGGCTCAGCCCACAGCTGAAGGCAGACGACATGACACACAGCCACTTCTACGTAAACTCGTGTAAGAAAATAAAGGGGAGAAAACGTCTGGTAAAGGCTTAAACTGATGGTGGTAGGACCTCTTGGGTTCAACTTGGCAGGCTGCAGATGGCTGCTTGTGCTTCGCTGGTGTAATACCATGCAGTGGAAGGGAAAAAAGCATGGAGTGATATGCTCCTTATTTTTATATCCCGTTTCTCAATGGGATGTTTTCTTGCTTTCACAAAGGAATCATGAAGCAATGGGACAGACACAGAAGAACTGAGGCTTACAGAATCTTATCTAGTCAAAACAGAAAGACACATATTGTTATTTGATGCTAAACATCATGAGCTAGAGGTATTACCCCTTATGGAGAGCAAATGAGCGATGCTCAAGCTTGGAGCTGTCTGTGAAACCAATTCCTAGAAGTAGCACTAATAACCTCTTGCAAAATGACTACTAATCTTTCTTTGTAATCATTCCAAGCTGTTTGCGTATCACTCCCCCTATCCTGTGTCAAAAGAAAAGTGAAAGAGTGTTTAGAGTCCCTAATGCCATAAGCCTGTTAAGAGTAAAAAAACCTTAAAACACTCTTTATTCTTCCAGCTGTAGACATGCATGGGCAATTTACTCCTTGCCACAGAGCTGAAACTCAGGGCTCTCAATAGATAAGGCAAACTCTTCTAGATATCACTCAATCGATACGTAATGGTTTCTTTTGGGGTGCAGCTACTATCATTATCTGCACTTGAAAAAAGGTCAGGGATATTAGTGAGCCATGATTTTCCCTCCATGTATTTCTACAATTAAGAGCAGATTACCCTTTATCACCAATTGGATTTGTATTACTTAACATTCTTCTCTGTAGTGGTTATAGAGAAGCCAGCTGCCTTCTTGCTAAGCTAAGTTTATACTGGCAAGCCTGCTTTGTCCACTTCAGGCTTACAGTGGAATGAAGAAGGAAAAAATGTCTGTTATTCAGCAAATATCAGTCACGAAAGTATGGCCCCACAGCCACCTGGTATGTAAATATCTTAGCTCTTCTTCTGGGGTGAAAAGCTCTCATGACTTGAGACAGGCATTTGCTGGATGCTTCTGGGTTGTGCTGGTACTGCTGAAGCAAAAGTTGCCAGGCTTTTTCCTTTCCTGCAGATTCCTCCTTAACCTAGATCTTTCTTTTATCACTGGCCCCATTTCCACTTTTAAATCGGTGGATATACTCCATACAGAAGAACCCACATTTGCAGATTACCGCAAGCCTGAACGAACCCTTGGAGCTCAAGTCACAAATATGCAGTTTAACATACATTCTCTCCACTAAGTCCTGAGGCAATGATGGTGCCTTTGCTAGCTACGCCGATACAACTGCTCGCCAATAGGCCAACCCTAGAATAAAAAAAGTGTCAAGCAGGCTACCCGCTGTGTTTTCTCATAAATTTATTAAGGAGAGAAATTCTGGCCTCTGAAAAGTACCAGCAAAAACAACCCACATGGCTCATATCAAATCCAGAAGGCACTGCTGAAGAACGATCTTCCAAAGATGATTACAATGCTGGAGCACGTCCTAACCGGTAGACCGTTGACTGTATCTCAGAAAGCTCATATAAGAACAAGCCGGCGAATGCTGAAAGGTCGTCATGCTTTCATGCTTTGAAATAAGAAAGCTCTGATGCAAAATGACTGCCCACAAGTATATAAAGAACAGCGGCGCAGTGAGCAGGAGTGCCTCAAGGTGTTGTTTCAAGAAGATGAGATCCATGTAGAAAACCAATTATTCAAAAATGAAGCCACAGTTGCACAAGCAACCACCACAGTAGCATGCAGTCAGAGGTGTCTCAAACTACAGGAGGCAGTCACACGCACATGAAAACATGCAGATAGTTCCACACACAGCTTTTGTCCTTCCTGTAACCACCCTGCCTCACATGGAAGGTAGTGAGTAATCAGCACAGTACTTAGCACCATTCAGTGAACAATTTTTCTGTAAATGCATTCTCTTCTCATGCTCACAGATGAGACGCTATGCACATGTTTATATGCATTTATCTTTTGTATTAGAGAAGCAATTGAGAAATATATTTACCTGGGGCAAACAGAAAGCTTTTTATGGATCTTAAAAATGTTTTATGGTTTGAACCTCCTTTCTCTTCTAAAGCAAATGCTTCACACTGTGAAATTGTCATGACTCAACATAAACATGGGGGAAGCTGATGATGCTGCCACAGCAGATTTGTGGCTACATGTTATCAGTCATTTCGTAATATTGTGGAGCACAGTGAAATGGCCAGATGTCTCTATGACTGTTAAAAACTGAGGTTATTTTAATGGGCTTCAAAAACAGTACGAGCAAGAGATGGCAAAAATTAAAATTTGATGGAGAAGATGATCCATACAAAAAGACTGAAAGATTTATTCCCCACCAACTGCAGGGCAGCCTACAGACAGTGAGTTGGTGCTAGTAAATGAGGGAAACCAGCTATCCTCTCAAGCACATCCCATGCGTATTTGGTTCTGCCTGCTATCATTGGCAGCTGGTTTGAACTCCTCTCCTCAAGCAGTCTCTTGAACTACAGTCAGTGGATTGCAAATCACCCAAGTGTTCCAAGTCATTTCCAGAATGCCAGAGTGGGTGAGGAAGTGGGGTGGGCTGATGGAGTAAGTTACAAAAGCTAATAATAGGGCAAGGGCCAAATGGACTGTCTGAGACAATTGTGATATGATCCCTCAAGGAAGCCAAAAGTTTGAAGGGGAGGAAAACAAGGAGAGGTGTGCTTGCCCCCACGTCCCTTCCAGAGGCTGAAACTGGAAAGAGGGCTCTGATCCCTCCCTTCTTTCTGCTTGTCAGCAAATTAACTGGGAAATCCACATACACAGGGCTTTTGTATGACGCCCCTGCCTACCCAAGTCACGCAGAGATTGGTAGCTAGCTGTGAGAAGAAAGGATGCCCATGTAAGTAAACTCTTTCAATACCTAAGAGACAACAAGGCAAAGCAAATGAATGACAGTACTGAACTAAAAAGACTACTGTATTTCAAGGTACAAGGCTGGAAAGCAACACACCTGCTTTATGTCATCACAGTAACTGAAATACTCTTTGTGTCTGCTGTGCATCTTCTCAAGGCAGTTTGTCTTTAAGTCCTTTAAAACAGTCTTCAAGCCTCCATTGTAAAATGAGAGGTATGATTTCTCTTACTTCCACACTGAGGAAATTCCCACACTCAATTTCCTTCATATTGGAAGGCTCCTTGGATTCTGAGAAGCTCAAATTGTTTGCATTTTTCTCCCCTGCTCTGCCACCAAGGCTCCAGAGTTGCATATTGCTTACTCAGGTAGCAAAGAGTACACTGTTTCATTACACGCTCCTAAAATGAACACGACAGGGACCTCACAGTCAATACTTAATTAAGTACACAACTGATTTCTCTTCTTTGCAAGTCATCTCTGCCCAATGAACTTGAGGAGTGTTGTGTGAAAAACAGAATGTTATCATGCAAGAAAACTGTATCATAATCACAACAGCCAAAGTGATTGAAATAAATACCAGAAATTCCAAACCTCTGAGTTGTACAAGATATTAGGAAGAGGCCATGTCAACTATCCTTAACTACAATGCCCTTCTAGATTGCACTGACCATCTTTGAGAAGTACATAGTCGCCCAGCTGTCTGACTCTCTCACCAGCAGACGTGGTCTTTAGGCTTGATTTATTGTGTGCAGTATTGTGCATTGATCACAATATTTGCTTTCAGCAATCCACTGAAGTTGAGCCTACACAAAATGTCATCAACATCTAATGCCATCTGAAGCCCAGCACTCTTCATGCCAATATATTTTAGAACTAAGTAATGTATGAGCTGGAACAACTACTGCCTTTTACTTGGAAAAATTATCTGGAAACCTTTTCAGTCTAAATTACATTTAATTGCCTCAATCTCTCTTATTGCTCTGGGACATGTTCTCCTCTGCAGCACTGACCTAGCCAACACTGTTTGCTCTCCTCCATGATTACATTGTAGTTCATAGATCTGCAGACAGCTATCAAGTTCCATTTTTCTTTTTTTCTTTTGGTCCAAGCTAGAAATGTTTCATTTCAAGAATATTTTTCCTTATGTAACTGACATTTTATTCCCTGTTAACAGAACTGAAAATGTGAAGTGTCTTCCTGCCCTGTAATATTGTTAACTACTCATTTTCTCTTCAAATGCACTGAACACTTTCTAATTGGTGACAGAGGGAGTGGTAACAATGGACCCGTGCAAGTCTGTCTTTCCTCTGCAGAACTACAGGATACAGAACAAAGGCTCCCAACTTCGTGGTGCATACCGGTATGGCACAGCAGTGAAAATCTTCCTAACAGGCAGGGAGCTGCCTGAGGCCTGTCTCAGCTCAACTCACCTCACTTGGCCATGGATACAGAAGCAGCAGCTGTCACTGACTGACAGAGAGGTTATAAAATTAAGACACTGATCCCTGATTTGCAACAGAATGAAAGAAGGGTGAATGCAGTGAGACTGCTATGCAACGTGGGAAAATAGTCTATTAAATATGAACATAAATCCTATAATTTCAGGGAAGTGAATGTCAAATACTGTCACTAAAAACAACAGTGCGCACAGTGAAATTTTACCCCTTGTACCTACACACTCTTCTTATCTGACTTTATTTAGGAGAAAAAGAATAGTTGCAGTTAGGGTGTTGTGTTTAACATACGGCCCACAGAAACCTGTACTAATAAAACTACATACAAGAAGTCAGAGACAGGTAACTAAGAAAAATGTAAACACAGATAGGCTATCCAACTTGTACAGATGTTCTTTCTGCATCTCCACTGGAAGATTTTCAGAGCAGTAAAACTGGAAAAGGTTGGAAAAAATTGCTGTAGCAACCCAATCACAAAGCAAAAGCGCTATCTCAAGCACGTCATTTGAAATTAAGTTATGCGTTACATTTTTTATTCTGTTTATTCTTGCCAGTTCTAACAATCTAATCGAAACACTTCCCACACTAAAAGCTGGACTCTTGTTGAGCCACCAACAAGAAATGGTGCCATATCAGCAAAGCAAACCCTTTCTCGAGCAAAAACACTCCTGCCAAACAAGAAACAGCATAATATTGGAGAAAATAATTAAATATGGTTTCATTCCATTGTAACACTGTTTTCCTTTTAGCAAACTGTTGTTTACTTTCCAGTGTTTTTCCTTTGTCCTCTCCCAGTACGCTCTTGAAATGGGTACAGAAATCAACTGCGTTCACAAACAGCAATGCCGTGCTTCAGCATTCCTTGAAACCAAAGGCTTGTTTGCACCTCGAATTAATTTGTAGTTAACATTTTATGCAGGCACTTTCATTCTACAGTGTATCAGAAAGGAACTAATCAAGAAAAACTGCATAAGCAAACAAATTCTAATGTAGGGTAACAAGACACTTCCACGGGAGTGATACCACAGAGCAGACAGAAGGTGGAGAACTGCAGAGTTTTTCTGTTTCAGAAGCAGAAGTTTATGGGTCATTCAGGTCTCTTGTTCTTGTGGCCACTCTTTTCAATTCTCAAGCTAGTAAGCTAATTATTGGGAGAGTTATTGGATTTTTTATATATTTATTTATTGGATATATTATTTATTAATATTAATTCCAATAAAAAGTTATTGGAAGAGGCAGTAGTAGTCTATACCATAGTTACAGGAACATGCAGAAAATAAGCAGAAGGAAGTATAATCTGATAATCCAGTTGCATATTAACACCCCTGCTTCCACCCCCCATCCTCCATCCCCCCAAAAATCCACAGGTTTCTATGTACAGAAAGGATGAGGTATCAATGCCTAGTTAGATTAATTCATTAAAATCTAAGGTCAGTATAAATCTTCCTTTTCTCTTTTGCACAAATGTATGTTCTGACATGCCACTTAAACTGGAATTGAGCTTAGCAGTAATACACGTTATTTAAGAACATCACAGATTTCTGAAAGGAGCTACAAAGCAAAATCTGTTTGGAATTGCTCAGTTTTATGCACGGAGGTTTCTGCATGAGTTGGCAGCTATATTTACATTTTCTATTTATACAGCAACTTACATCCATGTTTTACAAACATGAAGGAATAAACTTTGTAGCTGCCTTGTGAAACACATCTCTATTTTGCAACTGGCAAGACTCACACAAAGAAACGGAAACATGCCTTGTCTAGGATCAAGTCAATTAATAGCTAGAATCTATGCATTCAGAGCTGGAGCCTAGCATCTGTGCCTTCTCTGCATGCAGAAGCAGTCACTTATCTTCAAATAGTCATAAGATTGGTCATGTCATTCAAGGTTTTATACACAACCAAGTTATCCATGCAGCAGCAAAGTGAGCAGAGATTAAAAAAAAAAATCAATTCAGATCAAATCAAATGCAAACAAAAGTTGGCTTGCATGCTTTCATAAAAATGCAGCCAAAAGAAATGAACAAAAGACCTGAAACAAATTGAATAGTCAGTTCGACTCAGACAGAGAAGTTTTGCTTTCCCTTCTATGTTGCAGAGCATGGTGGTTCAAACTCTTCAAAATTTCAGTTTTGAATCTATGCTTTAAAATTAGATTTGGGGTATATCTTTTCTTACTGATGCTGTTTTCGTCTACTGGACTTCACTGAAGCAAGGAGAAGACCTCAATTGCCCTGTGCCTCAACATGTGGCTGGAGCACTTTGGAGCCACAACATGACTCTTTCTCAGTGAGGGACTGTGATAACTCTAGAAAGAGCCCTCTGCCCCAGGGGGATTGCTAGGCAATGCGGTAAATACCCTTGCTCTCCCACCACACCATTTAATCTTCTGGCAGGGAGAATAACTTCCACTCCACAGACCAAGAAGTTTTATTTTATAACAACCTACTGGGCAAATGCCATCTGAACTCACACTGCTGAGATGAACAAAGCTGCTGCAGAAACAAATAAACGCCTGGTTGGTGTTGTGCAAGCTTGTTTCTCCCTTCTTCCTTCCATCCCTTCCTGGAAATAGGTTAGCTCTGAAGCTACACAGGTAGGCAACAACTTCAAACATGCTTAACAGCCGTCACCAAGCACAAAACATGCATAACAGCAAAGTGTGAGGAAACTCAAAGAAGTCATTATGGCCATGCTGACTGGGGGGTGGGAGAAAGCGGGGGTGAAAAGCAGGGAGCTGGCTGATTTTGTGAAGGAAGGAGAGGGCTGGATGAAAAAAAGGTCCTGATGAAGCATGCTACAGATGTATGTCTAGGTTAGATATTGTACAGTGGAGCAGCATGGAGCACTGCTCCTGGGGAACATTCTCGCAATTTCTAGTAATGTCCAAAGAGACCCACAACTCTTCATTACCTGTTTATTTTGTATCATACGTGCTATAAAATCCAAATACATGTCAGTTCAGCTGCTGGGAGAATGTGTCTTTGTTACAGTTAAGAACAATCATGCATTGCTGAGATCTGGCTTTTATCTGCTAATGCTTTATTAGATGTTTGACTTCTCCCCAGATCCCACTGCGTACCACTTGCTGTGAAACTCTAGCAAATGCTCTGTATGGCTGACATGACTGGCATCTAATGCCCACTGCAACTAATGTAGCCATGTAAGCATAATTAACCACTCGTGCTCTCAAGAACTGTCCACAGGGTCTGCAGAACCCTTGGCAGTGGCCTGAAACCTCCAAGTGCCTGGCAGACAGCTGCTTAGGAGCCAGGGCTGTGGGACTCAGGCTGGTGTGGAAGACTCACTTTGCCTAGAAACAGAAAGTCCCTGGAGCGTAAGCAGAGATGTACCACCTCTGCTTCCCTCTGTGTGGATTCAGTTTGGTTTCTGATTTTATATATGATGCCTTCAGATAAGACTTAATTTAATTTAATTTAAAATTTCATGTAGTTTGTATTAATTTAAAACAAACGGAGTATTTCCATCATACATGTACTCTGCTAGTGGTAATAAAATACGGTTGTCGTCGACACTAATTACAAAACCTCGTTGTGTTCCTTGTTTGTGTGATACTAAAGTCCTGCAAGATTTCAGTGAGTCACTGACCTCTGGCAGCAGCAGTAACAGCAATACTTGGCACTTGCACGGCACCTTTCATCTCAGAGCACTCCTGAAACATGCATACTCCCTATGCCTCTGTGACACATAGGCAGGCATCTGAATACACTTCAAACTAAGCCAGATGAACTGTGGCACAATGAGGTTACGAAACCTGGCCCAAATCCCTTGAAATGCTTGTTCTGAGCGTCCAGACAATCACACTTACCCCAAAAATGAGCTTCATAAAGTATTAATCAAAATGTTTAACCCCCTACCAGTTGGCAAATGGCACAGACAGAAGATAAGCTCACTAATTCTTTTTGATACATTATTCATGACTTGTTCTGGTTTTCTGGCAACGTTCTTTTTCTTAAGGAGAAACAAAGAGAAATGAATTTAAATACAAGAAAAAAAAAAAAAAAAGTGTGTTTTTGAGCAGTTATTGAAAACAAAAAGAATTAAAACCCAGAATCTGTATCACTTCCTTCATAGCTCACCTGTCTGATCCCAGCTACTGAGCTGTGCTCAGTTACCTGCAGGACATGAACACTCCTGTGATCACAGGAGAAAGTGGCATTCGGGACTCTTCTTGCCTGGGACCAGTTTGCAAGCAGCTGCATGCCACTGAACACTATGTCTGCTTGCCTTATAGTAACGTTTGTAAATAAATTTACCCAGCCAGCATCTGTAGAACCTAATGATTCGGGGCCCGGCTGCATTATAGTGAGAAAGGACAAAACTCCTTTCGTCCAGTGTAGAGTTCCAGTGCATAACTAAAACAACTAAGGGACAACTGCAGATAGGTCACTGAGGGTCCAGATATTGCAAAATATTGCCATCTGTCTGACCTCTCCCGTGAGCAGCAGACAGTCACCAGTCACACTTACAAACTATATTTCATCCTGCTGAAGGCTGACTGTGCGCTTCTGAGGAAGTCGTTTAAATAAACTGCACCTCATCTCACCCACTCGGTAATAATGCTCATACAGTACATGAACTAAAATTAGAACATCACATCACACGTGAGCAGCCCGGTTAAAAAGAAAACTGATGAGGAAAGTAACAGATTTCTGAATGCATGGGGTTACAGCAATGCTATTTGCCGGGTGAGTTGTTTGAGGTTGTGCTCCACTCCACCACATGGGAGCAGTTTATTTATTTCCTTCCAAGCAAATACACTTAACATTTTTCACAGAAGCCAGGATTTTTAGTGCAAACCCTGATCTACAGTGCTCAGTTATAGTAAATCTGAGGATAAGGTTCTCAGAGAGGAATGCTCTTGCCAGCAGAACGAAGGGGCTAACCTCTCTTTTGGTGGTGTCAGGCTCTTTGGATAAATGCTCTGTGTATTTGTGCTTGTACATAGAGATAAGTAAATAACCACATACCTCCATCTGTATGCACATGCACAAACACACTGTTTCTGCAGAAAAGGAAAAATGTATCGATACATTTGGGATTATTTTCCTGAAGGCCTTACTTTCAGGAGAAAACTTCCCAAAAGCTATGCAGTAGTCTAAATAAATGGTAAGAGAAATGGGTTGCAGAGCGAATAATGGAAATGGATCAGAAACAGTTTACTTCACCAGTCTGCTGGCAACTCACCCTGTCATACATCAGGATTACTTTTTTTAGTAGAAAAAGATATCAGGTATTTGTCTAAGGAGGTTTCACGAGGTGAACAGATGAGGTCAGATGACTGAACTGGAATAGCTCTGTAATACAGCCCTGGCATGAAGCACTGCTGGATGAGGGTCCCAGCGTCACCGGGAGACTCTTCTCTGGCTACAGTGGTGCTGAGCAAACTGCAGGAGATGAGCCTGCCAGCTACTGTGAGCACTGCTCCAGCATTTTTCACTTCCTACCAACTAAACAAAATTGTCAGAGAAAACACATGGTATAGGACAAGGATGACAGTCACAAAATACATTCTGCAAGTACTCTGTATCCCTTAAAGTTACAAGCAGCCCAGAAACTGCAACATTAACAACAAGCTGGCAGCTTCCTACTGATGTTGGCTGTTGAACAGAACTAATCAACACCTACAAAAATTCCTCTGGTAAAAAAAAAACAGAAAAAAAAACAGAAACAAAAACCTACGATTCTCCTTGTTTTGCACTCTTCGGTCCCACACTAATACTGTTAAGCTTTGTTACAAAGGCTCTGCTTTGAACACTTCTTCCAAATACCCTTCCCACTCGAGAGAACAATGTATGAATACAACAAGTCAAAAGCATCTCTGACTTAGGGTATTTTTAAACACCTTTTCCTCTCTGCTCAGGCAACGTGCATTCTCTGCCTCATTTGTGCAGTCATCTCTTCCTTCTGACCTCTAGTCCTCCTGTCTCTTCTGCAGTACTGTCCAGAGGGGGAAACTTTACTTCGTGATAATTTGACTGCCATTATCATTCCTAGAAATCTTTTTTATCCGAAGCGTACATTCACAGAGGGATGTACCGGAGCCCCTTCAGTTGTCACGCCTATTCTTTTATGTGGCTCCCGTTCAGGCCTGTTATTAAGATTATTACAGTTGTGGAGAGCAGAAAGGTGACTGGCTCAGGAAGCCAATGTATTTTCAGCAACACAAATCTAAGACTAATGTCCTATGGGTGTTAGAAATAATGCATGTAAAACTTCAAGTACGTATGCAAGTACTGTCCTTTTGTCACTAAGAGGATTTCTTCAGACCTGGAGTGACTTTGTCCCTGCCTCAGTTTCCTGATTTCCACGCAGGTAAGCTCGCACTGGGCTGGTAGAAAATGCCTCTTACCAGCTCCCACTACTGACCAAAGGTTTTCTCCAGCAGCCTTGCTACTCACTAGAATTTTCCCTCTTTAATTAAACACAAACCCGGTCGCCCATCTCAAAAATAGGTACCCTAACACCCCCAGAAGGCCAGTCTCATCCTATGCCACGGCTATCAAACAAAATCCACTTTCTGAGATGTTTTGTGCATGCCGCTGTAAAAGAAAGATAAGCACCATCCACATATTAACATCCCCGCTGTGTAAACTCACTCTAGATCAGATAGAAGAGCCCTCACATACACAATTGCACCCTTTTGTTTGCTAATTTTTCATATTCTAGTGCAGAGCATACTGAAGATGGGATGCTTCTAACAGACTGAAGTGGGTTTTGAATCAAGCTGACCTAAACTGTGTACGCGCACCTGTCACATGGCATTTGCTGAACAAACTGCTTTCAGTTTAACTTCTGTTGCATGCTATTAATGTGGCACAGTTATTAGCATTTAAGTCACAGTTTCCCTTGTTGTTTCTATCTTTTTTTTTTTTTTTCCCCTAAGCATGATTTACAAAAGACTGACTCAGTAGGAAAGTACTCAGCTGTCAGACAAGGATGGAACTGCATATTTTTCATATCACAGCTTATTTAAATTTAAAGGACTAAGTAGCAAAATGAGATTAAGATAAACACGACAAACATGTGATAGGTGTTTTTTCCTACTGTAATACTTTTTTTTTTTTTTAATTATTTTCCTCTTCATAAACAGGTGAAAGTACATATTAGTTTTCTGGTATTTTTACTTATGGAGCATGGGAGCAGGTGCCTATTCTGGTTAGAAACAAAGAGCTTCTGAGCAAAGCTGAATGATCTGGGACAAGGAGAAGAGCTGTATGGGATGGAATACTTATTGTGGCACATCAATTTCACATTGTGAAACATCATGAGCGTACAGTGTCCTAATAAAGAGGTGGTGCGAGCCCCTGTATCCCAGCTGGACAAACAGCTGTGGCCTTACCTGTCATAAACACCAAACAGAGAGACCACAGCGCTCTGAAGCATCCTTCATGAAGAGCGCGGGCAAAAGAGCAGAGTACACCAAGTACGAAAGGTAGCAAGCAGGGATCAGGACAGCCTGGGATGCCCCATTTCGCTCGGGTATCTCAGCGGGGCTGAGATGCACGCAGCCGCTAGCTGCCCAAGCAGGGCCGCGGCCAGCCGGAGCGCAGCAGCGCGGGGTCAGCCGCCCTCAGCCCCGCGCCCACCCCAGGCCCGGCCGCCGCCCGCCCGCCCTCCCCTCCCCTCCCCTCCCCTCGGGACGGCCCCGCGGGGGGACCGCGCCGCTGCGGCAGCGTCGGGCGGGGAGCGGGGGAAGAAGCGCAGAACCCCTTTCGAATGCATTATGTAATGTCGCGTTATATAATCCCGAAATGCACGGGGGAATTAAAAAGTCCTTCCCCGTCAGCCTGAGGTCGGGGCGGCCCCCGGTGCTCCCGGGCGGGCAGCGGAGCGCCGGGAGAGGACGGCGGGGCCCGGCCCGGCTGCGCTGAGCTTCGCGTCCCTTCCCGCTGCGGCCCCGGGGGAGGGCGGGCGGCGGCTCCTTACCTGCTCCCCGAAGTCGATGGCGATGTTGGTGATGCCCAGAGGGACCAGGAAGCGGATGAGGGGCCAGTAGTTAGTGAGCGCTGGAAATTTCACCATAGTCCCAGCTGCGTGGTTGCCCCAAGCACATCTGCCGCCGCGGGAGACCGCGAGGGAGGACGCCGGGGGGAAGGATGAAAGGGCACGGGAGGAGGAGGAGGAGGAGTGCGCTGCGCGTCCGTGTGCGGGAGGACGGGAGCGGCGAGGGGGACGCGGACCCCCGGTGCCCGGGGCTCGCTGCCCGGCGCGGCCCTGCCGGGTGCTGGCTGGCGGCGGGCGCTGTGCTGCCGCCTCAGCAGGAGACCCGGCAGATCAAGTCCATCACCGCTGCCCTCCTCCCACACAACAATGATCCTCCGCCGCCGCTGCCGCCGCCGGAAAAAAAAAGAGGAGGGACGCGGCCGCCGGCCTCTCCTGCGGGCAGCGCTGCCATCCTCGGGGCGCGGGGGCAAGGGGAAGGGCGCGGAGCGGGCCCCCCCTCGCCCCGCCTGACGCTCGCCGGCGGCAGGGCGACGGCCGCAGCGCCGCGGAGGGAAAAAAAAAACACACCGCCCTCCCTTCCCTTCCCTTCCCCTCCCCGCCGCCGCGGGGCCGAACGCGGCCGGAGGCCCGGGCCGGGGCGGCGGGGCGAGGCGGGCGGCAGCGCGGCGGGGCCCGGCCGCTCGGCGCCGCTCTCCGCGCCGGGCGCCCGAAACACGTGGCTTTGACACACGCACCGCGCACGGTCTGCTCGGCGGAGGGGGAAAGAGCGGCACCGAGCGGCTCCTCCTGAACGCCGGAGCGCCGGCGCGGCACCCCCGGCCGGCCGGGATGCCTCAGCCGGGGCTGCTGGGGAGCGGCCTGCGGAGCGCCGGCACCTGTCAGCCGGCGGGGCGGGGGGGGACCCGCGGGCGCCGTGTCCCTGCTCTACGCCGGCCCGGGGCCATTTTAGGGCGGTGGGCGTCGGCTGCGGGCTGGTTTCCGTTGTCTTTCGGTTCTCACTAGCAGCAGGCCCCGGCGAGAGCACCGCGGTGCTGAGTGAGAGCCTGGCTTCACTCGGCGTTTCCTCAGTGCTCTAGCTGCGAGTGCCGGGCAGCCCCGGCTCCCTGCAGGGCCTGCTGCACAGACTCACGGTGCCTTGTGTGTTTGATGCCAGCCCTCCTACTGCAGCTGGGTGCAAACAGAGCTGGGGCTGTACAGGGCTGTTGGATGCTTCATGCCCTATGCAGAAGTGGAATGGTGGAATCATTAAGGTTGGAAAAGACCTCTCAGACCATCTAGTCCAACCATTAACCCACCACCACCATGCCTGCTAAACCATGTCCACCCATGGCACATTTCTTGAACGCCTCCAGGGATGGTGGCTCCACCACCCCCTGGGCAGCCTATTCCAGTGGCTCATCACTCTTTATGAGAAAAAATGTTCTTAATATCCGACGTGAATCTCCCCTGACACAACTTGAGGCCATTCCCTCTCATCCTATTGATGTTACCCGGGAGAAGAGGCCAACCCCTACCTCGCCACAATAGAGACTTGTAGGGAGAAATAAGATTCTCTTCCAGACTGAATAATCCCAGCTCCTTCAGCTGTTCCCCATAAGAGCTGTGCTTCAGATCCTTCACCATTTTAGTTGCCCTTCTCTGACCTTGCTCCAGGGCCTCAGTGTCTTTTTTGTAGTGAGGATCCCAAAGCTGAACACAGTACTTGAGTTCTTTGCCACCTAGACACACCACTGCTGGCTGATATTCACCTGGCTGTCAACTAACACTCCCAGATTCTTGTACTCTGGTACTCGTGCAGTGAGAGAAAAGCTGGGTGGGGATCCATAGCTAGTCCTCAACCAAGGAGCTGTCTAGCCCATGGCTTTTCACCTGAGAAAACACACAAATAAAGGAAGAATGTCTGCCGATATCCTCTGCTCATTTTTTGAAGTCTCTGCCCGAGTTCTGGACAAAAGGTATGTGTTTGAGGCCCAGCCCTGGTCCTTGCAGGCTGAGCACACACTTGGCTTTCTGACCTACAGCCTTGAAAAACTGAGAGGCTCTTTCAGTTCAGCAGGTTGGAGGAGGGACACAAAGCCCTTCTAAGTATTTTGCGGAAGTTTCTCAACATTTTAAAACTCACAGGGGGATTCTGTGGTCTCATTACAACTGAGTTTCCTGGTAGCATTTAGCTTAATGATATCACCTTTCACATCTCAACAAGGCAATGGTTAAAAAAAGAAAGGCTGGCAAGAATTTCAGGAAGGCCAAGGTCTTGTGATGACTCTACATCTGATCCTCAGAGGAGCAAACGCCAGTGGAGGAGTGGTAGGCAGATGTCCTAGCCAAAGGCTTATGTGAGTGGTAGGCAGATGTCCTAGCCAAAGGCTTATGTGAGTGGTAGGCAGATGTCCTAGCCAAAGGCTTATGTGAAGGCTTATTTCTCATTAGCAAGAGCCCTTCCATGTGTTTTGGAGAGTTGATGGGAGGATCTGAACAGGCAGATGTGAGGCCTTGCAGCAGAGTGACAGCTGACATGGCAAAGCCAGCCACAGCTGCTGCTGGAGGTTTTGTCCCTCCCATGGCTGGAATTGTCTCACCTCATAGGCCTCATGCCAGCATAGGGCATGGCCTTCCTTGTGGGCACGCAGAATCCAACTCAAAATAACTGATGATCTTTGTAAGGATGCAAACATGCCTGTGGATCAATTAACATGCCACAGTCATGGTATCATAGGAATGAGGCTATGTAGTAGTGTGAAACAGGAGAGGACAATAAACTGAGAGTTGTGTTTGTGTGTCTTTGTACTAACAGAATCATTATCTTCTATAGGAAGGTCCCCCCCTTCATCCTTTGGTGAATGTATAGCATGCCCCTGAAGCATAAATGAGTGCACATCCTAAGTTCAGTGCCCCTGCGTGACCTGTGGCTGCACCCATGTGAATGTTGCATGATTATTTTTCAAGGCGGTGGTGAGAAGTACAAACTCGTTTGTTTCCCAGAGAAAATAAACTGTAAGCTCTGATCTACGTAGGTACCTATCTAAGCATCTCCAGTTCTTGCTGGGTATCATGAGGCTTTGAATCAGTGGCTGGTCCAGAGGATTGCTTTGAATCAAAGCCAAGATGGGGAACGTTGAGCCCACCAACCTGACTGAAGTTAGGCTGAAGTAGAAACTCCAGGGTAAAGGTAAGGGTTCTAGTGCTAGCTGCCTTTCTTCACTTGCTCATGTGTGATGAGCTGAACTGCCTACCAGGTTAGACACAGCTTGTGTCTATGCTTATGTGCCGGGCTGTAGAAGATCCGTGTAGAAGGGCCCTGTCTTTGAAGGAAGTCTCAAGGCTTTCGAAAACAAGATTGGATATACCTCAAAACATTGAATCAATATTTGATTCTTTGTACTGAGATTGCATTTGGTTTTAGATAAGTGTATCACGAGTAAAATATTTATTCCTGATAGGACTAAGTTTTACTGTGAGTGAGGTCATTTCTCATTGTCAAAGGTCTGAGAACAATTTTTAACTGAAATTGTGGAATAACATTGTTCAGAGCTCTCTGCTTTTACATATTTTCTGGTTAAAGTTACTGTTTTGTGTCCAATCAGAGGGATTTTTTTTTAGGGGAAATAAACTTTTAGTGGTTTCCCTAAATCAGAAAAAAAAAAACAAAAAAAACAAGAAAAGCGGCAGAGGAGATTCCTAGCTGCTTCTAAATACATGATTTTAACTTGCCATCTGGAATTTTCAGGTGAGCTGATGTTTGAGGACTGCCTCTTCTCATGCCTGGCAAAAACAAACCACCACAAAATTAAAGCTTCCTAAATCAAAACATTTCAGCACTGTGCATGTGTCTCACAGTACTAATTATAAAGCAACCATAGTGATTAATTGTCACAAAATTATGCTCAGGCCTGGAAATTCTGAGACACCTGAGCAGTTTAATGGAGTGTGACTGAAGTATGTCCATTTGGGGATTTATTATGTATTCATAAAGTGGATGATACTTTTTAACACCAGTAGACAGTGGATGAGATCCCTTAGATCTGCAATTAATTTCCATCTGATCAGGTCACTTGGGGGCTATGATTAACTTTTTATCTTCCTACTGCCTGAAGAAATAGAATAGTTTCACTTTAAGAATGCTTTCCATTTACCTCATAACCTGTACTGAGATGTCCTGGGAAAATGTTCACATAACTGGTACTCTCTGAGTCCTAGATATTAAATTATTAAACTTATTTAATAAACTTTTGGGCTATTTTTTAGGTTTGTCTGTCTGCCTTCTCATTCATCTGTTCTGTTTATGGAATGAATGTGGTTCTTGTGTGCTTCTCTTCCAGTCTAGGTCATATTTACGGTCATAAAACATAGTCTCTCAGATTCATTACAGAAACAAAATTGTATTTGAAACCTAAGAACAAAAACAGTTTCTTACATCTTGAAGTCAGTAGTTTGCTCAGCTGATGTGCTGAGGAAATAGGTCATTTTAGCTGTCTTGGGCAAAAGCAGTGATTACTAATCATTTCCTTTCTAGCATATTTTCTGTTACACTACATTTCTTACTCATGTACCAAACACTGTCTGTTTGTTTAATGGAATAATAAGACACAGAGAGGACAGCAGGAAATAATTAGACATAATATCTCTACTTTTGATGGAAGAATAATCTAGCCCAGGAAGATCTCGAAGCAGGCCAGTCAATGGAGATGGAAGTCCATATGGTTCATATATGATCCTGTAATGTATGTTATGTTTTGTACTATAATCCTCTGCAGAGGATTGTAATATAAATGATGAAACATATCATCAGAAAATTTCCTTGTGCCTGGTAGTAATATGTGCCTTGTAGCAATATGTGCCGTTAAATTCTGTTTACATAATGGGGTCAAAGTCTGGAGTTGTCTCCATAGCAGACTGTGTGAGGACAGTGCACTTTAGCTTTATTTATGCTGTCAGAAATGCAATGTGCAGGTTAGTGCACAAGCTTTAACATGCCTTAAATATTCAGAGTCCTTTCCTGATTTTAAGGCAGGTTCATCACCTCAGACTACAAGATGGGAATCCTGTGAGGATCCTGCTATGGTCTTGCTTCAGAAAAAAAAGTCCCTATTTCCTCACTGAGACTATTGCTGACCAGCCGTAAGAAAAAACAAGGCTTGCGTTTTTTATTTACTGGTCTTCATCTTCCTATCTCCAGTTGGCTATTTAGCTGTCACCTGTGCTTTGTGGAGGTACTGGCTCTCTTCCAAACTTTTTATTCTATCTAGATTTTTTTTTCCCTTACAGTCCAGTGATTGAGAGGCACTCAACATAGAAGAAATTAAAACTAGTGGTTAACAAATTTTGTGAGCCCACTGTTCCATGGAGGACAGACAAAGTAGGTATCCGAGCATACAGAATGGCCAATGATTCTGATCTCCAGTTGGCCTTAGGCTGGAAGAGAACGGGTGGCAACTGTTCTTTTACGGCTCATTATTTGAGAAATTGGAAGGACATCCCTGTCCTCATGTTCTTCTTCTATCCTTGGTTATTATTCACCCTGAAATGGCTGCTTCTTGCAGACAGAACTTTGAAGTAAGAAACAGAATCCAGTGCGTACTTCCAGCTCTTTCTACAGCAGTAATTAAAACACTAAGATTGTAATTTCAAAATGTTGCCAAACTATGACTGAACATCACCGTGGGAATTCTCAGAATTCATTCACAGAATCTTTAAGGATATATTCTGGTTCATATTTAGGATTGAGTAATAAAAGTGAAAATAATCTACTCACTTTTTAAGGGGACTGACCAGGCCCAAAGTTTGGTTTTAAATAATCTTCATGACCCGTCTGATGAATGATGCAGCCCTTCTTCCCTCAGGCCCCAGTTCTGCAGAATGGAAATAAATGTGTTCAACCTCTTCTTTTTCTGCAGGACCAAGCAAAGTCATATACACAACACTTTTTATTCTTAGGTGCGAACTAGGTCTGTATAACTGCAGTTACTGTGAGCTCATTCTTCTTTTGAAAAGGCTTCATCTCATAGCATTGGTAGACCCTAACATTTTATTTCACAAAGAGATAGAGCTGAAAGAAAAATATTAGAAAACAGCCAACGGAATCAGGGTTGCCAGTCAGACAAATGTCTAAATAATCAAATTCTAATTTAGTTGCAAGCTCAGTGTGAAGAATAAAAATTATCTTTCCAGTTGTCTGATGTCCCCTCCCTAAGGCCAGACTGCTCCAGCCTCAGCTGGCATGTCAAGTTAGATGATAAAGACGTTGGCCCTGCAGGAAGCCCAGTCTTTCTTTTTGGCTGACATAAATGCAGAGGGAGCTCCAGGCAGATGTTTCCCAGCTCATGATGCAGAAGAATCATTCTGTTAGTACTTAACAGGTCAAGGCAAAAAGAACGGCAGTTTTCAGTGGTCTGACCAGGAGATGTCAGAATGCCTAACTCCTTTTGCAGGTAAGTATCACTATGCTGTCCTGTGTCACCCGCAGCAGGGGACCAGCTCAGAAAGTGCCTTCTACCACAGGACATCAAGGAATGTTTGTTCTGCACACCTTTTCTTCACACTGGTGTCTGCTCCACAGCTCACTGAGACTAACAGCTGTATGTATGATTTGTGATCCTGGAGTTAAAAACCTTAAGTCTTGGGGACTGTGTTCTGAGTCCAGAATTGTAACTTATACCGAGATGACACCAAGCACGTGACTCTGCAGCATCTCCAAACTGAGGGAAATGGTAGGAGCAGCTGGTGATAAGCTGGAGGCTGTCACCAGGGATGTGCAGCGATGCCCAGCTGCAACATCACTAGGACAGTATTGTGCCATGTCTTAGAAAATTAATCCCAGTGTTTCCTTTCTCAGCGCTGGAGTTGCGTAAGTGCTAATATAGCATTGCATGAAGCTGTCTGGACCAGGTTCTGCCTGAATTAAAGATTTATTCTCTCTTTTAAGTGCATGCAGCATGACATCTGCATTCCTTAGGGACTTCAGTGCATATGAACCTTGTTCACTACAGAGGGGACTGCATTGTCCTTACATCATGCCTGAGGCTCTGGCATTATTTTACGATCAGAGCAAGGGAAGAAGGAGAGACATCTCCTCTTTAGCTTTCTCATAATCAAAGCAAGCATACACAAATATTGCTTTTTCTCATCGCAGGGGAATCTAAGCCTTTAAACAGAGGGCTTTCGTTGTTGTTGTGTGCAGTTTCACTCCAGTAATTGCTATAGTTACTTAGGAGTGTGGATGTGCTACAGAGAGGTGAATAGGGTTTTATGCTAATTTGAAATTGTGGAATTTGAATTTTATTTTTAATAGTTCAAGGCATTCAGATTTTACATCATACCATTTATTTAATGATTGTGATTGATGCATTCAAATGACTTGGAAGAAATGTGAATAATGATCTAAAATATGTTTTCTGAAACTAATTTCTAGTTAATAAATAAAACATATTCATGCATTTGATTATCTTTGTTTCACCAGGAATTCAGAATAGTTTTTATGTATATTTGGGATCTTTGGTCCAAGCATTAGGTCTTTTTCAGACTATTTACTTCTCACTAAAACATCTACATGAAATATCGGTCATTTTGCTATATAAGAAGCACAGAACCTTGCCTCTATAGTAAGAGTTGCAGAGGTCAATCTTAATGACTGTGTGTATCTTTAAAGTGATAATCAATATTAGACTTTAGCTGTCTATGGAAATTACAGGCGTAATTGGACACCTTTAGCTAACACTTGTAGGAGAAGGTATTGAATTCGTGTTCTAAGCCCTTGTGTTCCACATCCTTTTATGCTGTCGAGCTCAGTAATGAGATTAATTGTTGAGAATGCATTTAAATGTTTCATAAATATGAATTTATGAGCTTGTGATAAATCATGCTCCCCAGCTTTCTGTAGGAGGAGGTCATTCTATCCTAAATAGGCATCGTGCCAAGTACGGATTCTGTATTATTGCAGCAATCATAAAAATAGCCTCTGTGCAGCAGTAGTAAAGCAATGAATAATCTAACATACTGTGAACAGATAGCAGTGTGCAAACGCATAAGCATTATCTATTAGTGTTTCTGGACTTAAAACGCAATAGTTTGTGCTTCCTTAATGACAGTATTCCCAGAGTCCTCTAGGAGTTAAAAATAATAGTAAGTTTTATCTTTCAAATACACAGTGCTGCTCTTCGACATCTTAGACATTGCTACTCTCTGGCCATCTGATGTTTGATAAAATACGTTTTTTCTGGTGAAATATTATTTTGTTCCTTCCTTTTACCCTCTATGAGTTTTAAGTAAAGATTTGCTTTTCCTTCTTGGAATGAGCATTTTGTGCTTTTAAGATATGGATGTTGTTAAAGAGGATGTAGGAAAACGGTAAAATACCAAAGTAGCTGATTTATGAAACTATCCAAAAACACTTACCAGCTCTTTCATTGCCTTTCTGCCAGACCTGAAGTGTTCTACAAACCTGGAGTTGTCCTCAAGTGATATATGCTGCAATAGCAGAAATAGCAATGTCAATAGAGCCCTTTTTTACAGACAAGCACAATATAGTGTAACTAATGGCTTGTGCAGATTTAATAGGAGAACTTATGTGTAATTGATGCTGTTCTGAAGTATTCAGATATTTTTGCTGAATCTAAATGGAAAAACAAAAAAGCAAAAAAGAATTTGCTCACAGACAGAGTGTCCGCTCCACCCAATTAGTTTATAAGTATTTAGAAAAAAGATCTTTGAAACCAAGTGTAGTCAGTTATTTGTGTGTGGATAATGTTCTTATCCAAGGTCTCAGAAGTTTATTTTTCATTTATAGGTTTTTTTTTTCTATTCACCTCATTTTCTTCTCCTACAAAGAAATAAAGGAAAATAAACAAACAAACATCAACAAAACCACAATAAAAAAACAGCTTAATCTGAAAGCTGGAAGTATTTCCTCCAAGGCCTGGCTATTTTTGATTCTTGGAGAAAAGGAAATAAAAGCACGTGTAATTGATAGAAGAATGCAAGCTGCTCTCACAGTCTGGTTAATATCTTATGTTACTTTTCTAAATGCTTACTACTGAAAAATTGATAGACCCTTGGCCAGCTCTCTTCTGTCCTTGCAGGGTGTTCACTTCCTCCTCAAAAAAAGGGAGGGTAGATACTGGGTAGTGAAAGGTTGTCTGTTCATTTTTTATTCTCTGATCAGAGAGACAAATCAGTATATCCTGTTCAAACAAATATAGTTGGTAGATAAAGGTGAGTGAGCAAATGGTAAAAGTCTAAAAGCAATTCAACTTCAGCTAATACAAAAAATTCCTCTTTAATCTGCTATTTATAGATTCCCAAAAGAGTCAGGATGTGTTGACTGATGAAAGAGAATTCAGTTTGCGTGACCCTTCATTACTGAAGTTGTCTAGTGGTTGACAGATTTCACCAGGAGATCTCTCAGTGATAAATTCAGTAATTTTGATCAAAGGCATTTCAACAAATAAAAATGAATTTGCTATTCAAAAGGCAATCCCAGATATGAGTGCAAACTGGGGGAAGAACTCACTGAGAACAGCCCTGCAAAGAACATGGGGGGTCTTGATGGACAAGAAGTTGGACATGAGTCCATGAGCCTATGAATCTATGAACCTATGATTCTCTTCTGGAGATTCACATCCTTAGCGTACGCACTGCTCAGCAAAGAATAAAGCATTGTTGTGTTATCAACATTATTCTCAATCGAAATCCAAAAAACATAGCCATACCAGATACTAGTAAGAAAATTAACTCTATCCTAGCCAAAAGCAGGACACTGTCCAAAACCATAGGAAAAAATCCGCAGTGGGGAAAGCTCATTTTGGTGGTGGGTAATGACTTTGTTGATTAAGATCAGCCCTGCAGAGGAGAAAAGATGTGAATGTCTTGAACAGTTAGAATTCTGTCTTGAGTGGTCATGGAAAGGTTTAAATCCTTGTTTGTTAAAGGGCAGAAAAAGACTCTGTATTTTAAATGTGGATCATGTGAGGCTGATATCTTCTGTCAGTCTCTCCACAAAACAGCGGTGTGGCACTATGGCTGTAAGGAACAGCCAGCAGTGATGTAGTTAGCAAGAATGGCTAACTAACCAGTAGTAGCAGACAACTTGGCCACCAAGAACAGCACTTTAGTGACTGAATTGTACTGAACTGTACCACTCTGGTTGAGCAGATACTGGAGTTGTCAAAACTAAACATTCATCAAAGGTAACAAGGTTATCTCCCTTCTAGCTGAAATCTCCAGGGTCTAAATCTTCATCAGCGTGGTCCACCAAGATGGGAAATATCTTTCTAGCTATACACTGTGGACAAAGGCAGACTAGGTCAGGTCTTTTGCCAGTCAGCTCTGAAGTATGGCAGTCTCATCTGTTATTATTTTTTTTTCATTTTTTTCTAAGTTAATGTTTTACCAGTAAAGTTTGGTTTTCTTGCAAACAGAACATTCTTGAATGCCTAAAAGATACAATTTGGTTTATCAGATACTCTTAAGATCTCCAAATGCCTAGAGAATCCCAAGAGAACTTGAAAGATTTTCTGAGATTTTTACTCCACTGCCAAAAATTAGTTGAAGATGATCAGATGACTTGAAGGGTGTCAGGCAAGGACAAGTGGATGGACTGGCAGAGTGGCAGCCTGCCTTATATGTTTAGGAAACACTTATTCATGCTCAGTGTGGCCTCTAACAACTATGCCTTCAGTCTGCAAGTCTTTTTGGTCTATAAAATGGAATAACAAATGAAGTCTTTATTTTTATCAGATATTTTATATCAAGTTATTAACTTTTGAGTTATATTTCTATAAAAGTGGAATGGAGGTAGACGGAAGATGTTTCAGTAAGACCTAACATGATATACAAAAGCCATATAAGGAATGAAACCATGGTCATTGATTGGCTCAGATGAATCACTGGGAATGCAGTGTTAGAATCAATACCATTTGCCTGAAGATTAATCTTCCTGTTAAGTTTAAGTATTGTTTGATTCACAGCATGCCAACTCTCTAAGCAAATTCTTTTAACTTCGAGCTTTGGTAGTGAGAGATGTTATAAATGCAGTGAGTTAATTTGCCATCCCCAATCCTTGTCATGTGATCTCACAGCTCTGGGGTTCACATATCCTTTGGGTAAAGTGACAAGCCTCTGTTATGTGCAATGAACTGAAACTGTGTGAATAAAGCACAGCCTTTAATGTTTTAGAGTACTGTATTTATGTATTTTGACAAATTTAGTTGAATCTTAATTATTTATACAGCTCCTGAATGTAAAGTGATTCATTTTTGCAAAAAGTAATTGCTTTTGCTGCATGAGAGCAAGTGCTGTTAGTAAGCCTCTATGACAAATTAAGACCTGTCACCAACAAGCTGGTAATGGCTGCTTATTTCCACTGGGGGGTATCTTTGTTTCTGTACTGACTTCATATATTTTAACATAGAAAAATACTCTTTTATCTGTATGCGATGTTTTAATTATTTACTTAATAGTTATCATGCTACAGTCACTTCTTTGTGTGTGTTAATTGAGTGGATGAAGGAAATGCATTTCTTTGAGATTGCTCTGTGCTGTTAGGGCCCTGCTGCTGATCAGTTCAATGGCAACAACAATGGGAGTCAGGGCAAACATAGTGAGTGTTCCTTCTGTATCTATTTTACTTAGATTTTCCAGACTTTCAGCATTTCTCCCGAGCATGAAAACTGGAACTAAACTGGCCAAGCACATGTTCCACACTGTGAAACACCAGTTCCTTAATGTGTTTGATAGCCCTAACGTGACAGAAATATCCCTCTGGTAGCTTTGTGCTAACCTTCTAGATTGATGAGAAGCAGTTATTTGCAACGTTAAGTTTTTCTTTTCAAGTGTGAATCAGTTGAAGCTGATACCCTGTCCTCCTTTAGCTGACTGTAAGTCCTTGTTCCTGTTTTAAGTACAAAGATACTTACTAACAGGTACTAAACAGATACATCTAATGGGATTTCCCCTCCTGCCCAATGTCAACGCAGAAATGGATAGGTCAGCCAGGGACACCAGATTTCATGACTGAATCGTTGTTAAAGCTCCATGAGAAACTTGACTAATTTTTTTTTGTACATTTTATAATAGGTCTGACAGTTCTAGTGCTAGCACAGATAACTGAATGAATCCTGATATTTCTTCCTAACATTTCTTTATCCTTCATGCATATCTAGACCTGTTTGGAGAATAGGATTGAGAACACACAAACAAACAAACAAAAAACCAGATATTTTGTTTTTTTTATGATGCACGTCTTTTTTTTTTTTTTTTTTTTTTTTTTTTTTTTTTTTTTGCAAAACATATTTTTGCATTGCATTTTTGTCCACCCATTGTGGAAAAGCAGGCAATACCTTTTGTTTAAATGCAGTGGTGTCCAGTGAATAGGACACTGAGGTGCTCCCCAAGGGAGAGTCCTCTCCAGTTTCTGAAAATTAAGATCCTTCTTTGTGATCACAAAAGTTGCCCCCAAAGTTGATAGGTTGATAGAAACTTGGTACAACTGAGGTTTGCAACTATTTTTTGCCGTTGATTTCTAATACGTCACTAAGGGGTTTCCCACTTACGAACAGGTACTCGAGGAATCTGAAAAGATGAGTTTGTTTGTTATGTGCAACCAATCAGGCTTCTGACTGAAGAGTGGTTAAGCACTGTTACACATAATGATAATTTGGAGACTCTTGCTCCTTGCATGCACCTTGTTCTCACTCTGGAAAAAAAGCTGCCGCAACTAAGCTTCCATAGAATCATTTATTTGCTTCACATTGAAGAATAAGTGAAAATATTTATGTGCAGTTGCAGAGTAAAATGTATTGTGTTAATTAGCATTAGAAAATCATGAACGTTGATTTCTTTCCATGGGGTATCAGGGCACCAAAGGGCTCCCCTGGTGGGGCAGGTAGCAATGGGCCCTGCCTGCCTGGCCTCACCATGAGCAGGGCACTGGGGGCACCAGGGCAGCCCCAGCCTCAGGCACTGGGCACCTTCCTGCCACTGCAGCTGGGCTGAGGCCAGGCCACGACATGGGCATGTGGCTGAGCCCATCTGACAGGGGCTATGGCCAAGCACAGGTGGGTCATGGCCTACAGCACAGCAGAAGCTGTAACTCAGGTGGGAGCCTCAAAGCAGAGGTTAAGTTCAAATGCGTCTCCCATGGGCAGAGGTCAGCCTCACTGTGGTTCCATCTCTGTCCCCAGACACAGAATGAAGGGAAGAGATGGCCCACAGCTGCTCTGGCCCTGAGCCCGGGGAACCAACCCCCAGAAAAGCCCTGACAAAGGACTATCCCCTTGACACAGATTTATTGAAGTTAAATCATCCAAGATTTGTTAGTTACTGGACATGTTTTGTGAGTATAATTGATAGCGATTTATATGCAATGCTTTTTTTTTTTTTTTTAATCTTTTACAGCTCCCAGTTAATCTATTCTGTTTACATTTCCACACTCTTAGCAGAAGCTGTTTTTACAAATTTGTACACTGGTTTCCTGTTTTATCTAGGAAGGAAACAGAGATTTCTTGTCTGCCTGCTTTGTTCGCAGGGATAACGCTGCTGGAATCCCATGAGCCTGCATCAGAAGGCATCTGGGAGTTAGACAAGCCTTGCAGTTAAGCAGATTAATGATGATTCCTTTTCTTCAGTCTGGCAGCAGGTGTCTGTAACTGATTCTGAGCTTTGCAAGATGATACTTTATCAAATAAATGTGCTGTCAAAGTTAATTAGTTACTTTTTGTTTTACTATTCACCCCCATGATGACAACCTGCCAACAGTGAAAAGTGCTCTGAAAAAAAACATCACTTACTGGATTTCATGGACACGTGAAAACAGACTTCTGGAAAACAAATATGAAAGCTATATTGGATTTTGCTTCCCTGGTTGCTGCTGACAATATAAATGATTAAAAGCTTTTGGAAATTTTGACCATGCTGGCACATTTCAGGAGTCTGTCATCTGTCTTCATTTGAAGATGCCTCTCACCCTCTCAGTGATGCCATGCATGCGCAGAAACCCATGAACTGTGATTGAACTGTAATTACCACAATACTAACCATTGCTGCCATATATCATTTGTGATGGTATGGAGAAAAACTGTTCTTCAAAACAGTTGGTGAAGCATGCCTTAGTGCTTATCTTGCGTTTGTGAATAGGGGTTCATCTACCTTCTAGGTACCATCTCTAACAAAAACAACACACTGACCATTTATTTCATAACTACCAAACTGCTTGACAAGTGGTTCAAGACAAACGCCTGCATATTCACAACACTTTGAGCTATCCAAACTAGAGACAGAAACCCTGCCAGCACAAGGCATGAAGCAGATAATGTGCGTATGATAATTCTCACAATTGAAGCAGGGCGTTTTTTTCACTTTCTACCCCAGATTCTGACTACAGACAGGATTGACTGAAAAAATCAACATCAGCGTGAAGGATGGCAAACACATGACAGCAATTGCAAAAACAATTGTAGCATTGTAAGGATTACAATGTAAGTTATATCTCAGCAAAAAGTAGAAGTGCCATCTTTTTCTATGCAAGTTATGATACTTGAACAATATAATCAGTTCATTTTCTTTAGAAATCTGAAAAGTAGTTTATGCTAATTATCATCAGCAGCTGAATTGTTGATGAATTGTGTTATGCTCTTATCGGCAGGTAAAATCAGTTGTGCCATTTTGCAGTTGTAAAATCTGGATATTATGTAGACTGCCAACAAAGACTGTAATACTGCAAACCCAAGAGGCTATTCCTTGACAAAATAACATCACATGTTTTGTATGTTTTAACTTCATTCTATTTCTTTCAGTGTCATGTAGTCTTTCAGTGTCATCTAGTCAACTAAATGCCTTGACAATATAGTAGTAGGATTAGCTGAAAGTTGAGCCCTTTGATCTTTCAGCATCCTTCAGATAATCTGTTCAGAAAACTTCAACATTATTTAAGGTGTTTTTTGAAATAATACTGTTCCAAGAGGCATGCATATCAAAATTTATTATGTATCAGTGGCACACAAACTGAAAAGTGATTGGGAAAAGAATCTGGAGAGTGCCTGGCTGTTCTGTCAGTATGGTACATCAGCTTCCTTCCTCTGAACTGAGAGGCCTCTCTGAAGAGGGAGTTGTTCCTCCATTCTCCATACACTGTGGAAATGGACAGGTGTTTCCAAGATATGGCTGAGAAGGACTGAATCATCTTTTTGATTGATACTCATGCTACTTTATGATGATTATCTAGGGAGTCTATCCATGCTAAGAGGATTAATCGAGGAAGTAGTCATACTTTCCCACTTCCAGTTGGACATTACACCTACAGTCTAAATCTGGACTTGCTTTTTATTTCTGTTTTTAAACAACAAGTTGTCAGGATGTCACAGAGGTAAAATTTTTGGGGGGAAGAAGGGGAAGGTATGGTATACCTGCCAATTCTATGAGGGAAATAAACTGCTTTCTACAGTGGAACTCAGTAGTTGGTCACGGCTTCTGGGAAGCAGTCTCAGTCAAGTGGACAACTTCCCACTGCTTTCTTTTTTAATGGGGTAGCCACATCCTCCCCATTTACCCCCCACCTCCTTCCTCCCTTGCAAAACTGCTGTGATAGCATAACCCACAATTACCAGAAGCAAAAACCCATCATTACATTTCCATCATACTGTGTAAATACTAATTTTAAAACACAGGAAGTCCTTATGTTGTTGCTTACCTACATTCTTTAGGAAGAAAACAGACAGGGATTAAAATATAGGTGACTGTTGCTACTGTCATGAGAAGCTTAGATTCTGTACCAGTAGCTTTCAAAATGCAATACAGCTATATTCTCCTGCCTTTCCCTAAACAGTGAGGTAACTGTCATGATGTGGTCATAATTGGGCTCCTCCAAAACAAACTGCAAATTTTGTTCTGTAGATTCAGTAAAAAAAACCAAAAAACAAACAAACAAAAAAGACATTTAGAGATCCTAGCAGGACAATTTCTTCAGTTATAATAGTTATCTTCATGTCCCATTAATGTTCAGTACTGAAATACTGAGTCAACATCTTGCAGGTAAAGTAAATGCTTTCTCTCTGGGGTACTTCTTTCTCCCCTAGTTTTTTTTAACAAAAAACTTCCTTTGTCTATCTGTCAGTCAACAAGATAGGCCTGTAATTAGTTGTAAATTTAGTCAGAATCGATGGGTGGATTTCACTAGTTTTACCCCTGTAACCAGGGACAAAATCTGGATTAATATGTCTAAGACAAGATATATATATATATATATACATATATATTTAATTGTAGGAATCTTGTGACACATTACATTTCTGAATATGGTGCTTTACTTTCTGCCCCACACTGGCTATAATCAGCAGTTCCCAGAGAAACTGACTTTCCAGTGTTTTGGAGTATTTAAGCTGAAAAAACAAAGATTGATTATTTTCAAACTAAGGAAATGTGCTTTTTCTTTTTGGTATATATTCAACTTTTTTTTTTTCTTCAATTAAAAACACTTAGTAATGCTATCTATCCTGTCAAATCTGGGAGATTATCATAAATTTGTTTCCAGTGGATGCATGACACATAACCAACAGCTCCATAACTTGCAATAGTAATGGAAAAATAATTGTCTAAAGTGCATAACCAGAAGGCTAGGTAGGACAGAGTAGTCCTGCCTGAGCTTGGCATCTAATAAGGGTTATCTTTCTGCTTTTTGAAATACAATCATGGCCTAATTTTACTGTTACTCTAAACATGCATGTTCTCTGAAAATCGGTGAAAGATTTTTTTGTGTTTTTTTTCATGAAGAATTTTCTCCAAGAGAAGAAAAACAAACAAACAAACAAACAAACAAAAAAACAAAAAACAAGCAAGATCAAGGAAACCTAACCAGGCCTGAATAATAAAGTATCAGGAACAGCTGGTAGAGCCTTGTGATCAGAAGATAGAATATTATTTTCCTTTGTGTAGGCATGGAAAAAGGGTAAACTACCATGTTTTTCCGTTGTGATAAATTTTCGGGAAGACCTGGGCTTCTGGAACTTCTTTTTCAGTCAGTTTTTGAGATTTACAGTAAATTTTGCAATCAGGAAGTGGAGTCATCCTTACTGACTTACAATGAAGTGCAAATATCATCTCTTTATTCTCTTGAAAGTCTTATGACTTGAACAGTTGTTAAAAATATTAGTATTTTACCCCCAAAATAGTAGGCTATTAGATTCACAAGACACTTAACCTCAGTACAGAGCAAAAAAGCATAGAATCAGAGAACTCTTTGAGCTGGAGTAGACCTTTGAAGATAGTCTAATCCAACTATCCTGAAATGAACAGGAACATCCACACCTAGACCTGGTTGCTCAGGGACCCATTCAGCCTGACCTTGAAAGTCTCCAGGGACAGGGCATCCACTGCCTCTCTGGACAATCTGTTCCAGTGCCTTGCCACACTTGTTGTAAAAGACTTCTTCCTTATATCCAGCCTAAATCTCCTCTCCTTTCGTTGGAAACCATTTCCCTTTGTCCTGTCACAACAGGCCTTCTTAAAGAGTTTGTTCTTTTCCTTCCGCCCTTTCTATATTGGAAGTCTGCTATAAGGTCTCTTCTCCAGCCCAGCTCTCAGTCTGTCCTCATAAGGGATGTTCCATCTGTTGGGTCTGTTTTGTGCCCCTCCTACGTATACACTCCAACCAGTTCACATCTTTCCTGCACTGAGGACTCCACATCTGGATGCAGTTCTCCAAGTGAGGTCTCACCAGTGCAGAGTCAAGGGGCAGAATTACCTCCCTTGACCTGCTGACCATGCTTCCTTTGATGCAGCCCATGTTACACTTGGAGCTCTTGGCACAACTGTATACCTCAAAACTTCTCAATGTTTTGTACACAAACAGCTTTTATCAGTTGCAGGGTACCATGAAGATACTTGCTTTTCTCTTATTATTACTCTTATTATTATAGTCATTATAATTATTTAGTCTCTTTAGTTATGTTCTAGTTGGTTTTTTTTTGTTTGTTTGTTTGTTTTTGTATTCAAAAGGACTGTCTATATTAAACACAATGGAGAAAGCCTGATGTGACAAGCATATAGAGTATCTGCACAGAGTACCTGAGAGTCATAGTCAAACCTGATATACACAGGAAATGGATGTCAAGAAGAATTTTTATATGCCATGACTTTCGTAGCTCCCTGTGTTTAGAATAAGAAACAAGGGAAGCATATATCTGATAGGATCTGCTAGATAATTGTCGAATTCTTAATGGTTCTTCTTGTACATTCATATACCTAATTTCAAAAACTGTAGCCTCTTTGCAAGTAAACCTATCCAAGAGGATCAGTTTAGTAGGCACATCTCCATTTAGCAGAGGCAGCAAAATGCAGTGGTAACTAGATCACTGCATAAGTTACTGACATTTCCTTCTATTCAAGGAAAATTGTATGGTACACATTTATTCTCAAGGCAATCCATCAAGATGCCTGCGTAGACCAAGGAGTCTTTCTTCATGTCAAATAATTTACCCGTAATTCTTATTTTAAATCCTGACACTTTCTTAAGTGTAACACAAAGTGGATATGTGTGGGCATGTAGGGCAAGGAAAGACCCACATGTCTGGAATTCTCTCTCCATAGTAATCAACTGTCCGAGTAAATATCCTGTGTGGGATGCTTCATAGAAAAGTTCAAGATCTCTTCATTTTCTTTTTATCATGGTTTCCCTATAATCGTTGTTTTATGTGGTTTTGATGTAAAAGTGAAAGGAGACAGTGATGTGCCTTGTGTTCAGAGCTACTTTGAATTGCCCCTCTGAGCTTTCCTCACAATCATCTTCATGTTGTGCAGTATGTTTAGCTTCCTGATAAGATTATAACCAGTAACTACTGAGCAAAGAGGAATTTTCCAAGAAAGGTTGCTGATAACTGTTTGAAAGGAACTGCAACAATATGAACTTTCACTAAATTTGAACTGCCAGCTCAGTATTCTGATCCCCTGAGGACATTTATAGAATGTCAGCTGGACACGACTTCCTGTATTAAGGCAAATATAAATCAGTTATTGAAGTCAGTATATTTGTACAGCCCAGATTTTATTCCCAAATCCTGTCTTCTGTGTATATTTACTTTGAAGAGGAATACAATGGGATGAAAACCTTATTATTTTAAAGTTTTCTGTCTACTGCACGAATGATATTGAGACTGGGGGTTCAACTGCTGACCTAGGGCTGTCTTGTATTTTTTCTCCCTTGTGATTAAGAACCAAGAGAAGTTTGTACTGTCAGAAGCATAGCTGCAGCATAGGGAATGGTCTGAGACAGCTCAAGATCTTTGTTTTGCAAACAGGCTAGACTTATTTTTGGTGGCTTTGGTTTGGTCACTTTTCAGAGACCTCTTTCCATAAGGGCTTTTCCTGCCTTTAAAACCTCAGTTGTTTTAACAATAACAAATTATAAATGCCTCTGCAAGAAAACTGACTTGAACAAATTGAAAGGTTTATGTTATACCAGATGTGAGAAGCAACGTGCTGAGTGCCCTGCAGACACTGTCCAGAAACACTGCTGTAATTTCTGGGCAGCAGAGCACCTGTGCACACAGAATTTCACAAAATAACTGTCCTCACAAGTAATTTTGCAGTAGAGTTGGTTCTAGGCTAATTTATTAAGAGAAATTATGTTGGGAAATGCACATCAAATGAGCTGCTGCTATTGGTTTCCTTGCAAATGGACAGATAGTTCACATTTAAACTATCTGTTCATATATATGTATATATTCACCTGGCATACCACAAAGTCTGTGGAGTGGACTGTACCATAATTTATGGTTTGCTCTCAAAAGCAGCTCTCAATTATTTATGTAGTTCAGCAGTTTCTTTCTGTTGTATTGTTCGCTGATCAGTCCCCATCAGAGTATTAGTTCTATGCTACAGTGCAGCTTAAAACCTCAACAGCATGTTTTCTGTATAGCATCCTGCAGTGCCACTGTGTTTGTTTGCAGGGCAGGAAGGGCAGATAATATAGACTGTTTACTGCTGACTTGAGGCACTCAGATAATATACATTAAGAAGCAGAATAATTTCTGTGGTTTATAAGCAAATGACTTCAGGCTTAAAATTTGTCAGCCTTATAGTTCTGTGTAGTACAAATTAACAAAGATTGAATTTGGTTTTGTCTATATTCACTATAGAAATGACTACTATAACAAAGTGATTGGTAGAGGATGAAGGGGTGAGGTATATTCCATATAATCATAATAATAAAAATAAATAAAGCAAATGCTACTTACTTCTGGAGCTATTTTTTTTTTAATTTTATTTTACTGTCTAATTAATCCGGAAGAACACACGTCATCGCATAATATATGTAAAGTCCAGATGTTTATTTGTAGTAGTCTTACTAGAGTCTACAAAAGAGCATGTTATCCATGTTAGATTTATTCGTCTGAACGCATCTGAACAGCTCATGCTGAGTAAGACTGGGGCTTCCATTCAAACAGTGGTGGTAAAGCTGTGGGACTGGAATCTCCTGTATGAAGGGAAAATTTTAAGGCTTCTGCTCACAGTGTCGGTGGAAGTGTAATACACGTGGCTCTTTGTGCTTTAGAAATATGCAATTTTTTATTTATTCATTTTTTACTGTGAGAATTTTATTGTGTCACATTAGTAACTGTCTGAAAGAATCAACTCTTACCTAAACAATGTGCTACAAATCATAGGCAGTAGAAAGTTGTTTACTATCTGGGAACAGGTTTTTTTTCTTATAGTTCCACCTAGGTGAGGGAGTGAGTGGCTTTTAACCAGATGATCAGCTTTTATCAGCAACCTGAGAGTCCTTAAAGCTGGAGACACCGGCCAGGAGAAAACTGATTCCTTACATGAAAATGGGACTCGGATGATTGAGTCTGGAGCTGCATTAGATAAAATTCCCACCTGTTACCTTTTCTGACCCAGACTTTTACTCTTTATGGAAGATATTTACTGCATTGTAGCAGTGAATGGCTTCCCTCTGTGATACTGAGGAGTGGCTCTGTGATAAGCCAGTTATGAACAGAAGTGACAGGGTCCTGCTCCTTTGAGAGTCCCAGCGTGGGGTAGGCACTGACAGAAAAATTTAAAGCGGCCTAAGATGATAGTTTAAAGCTGTCTGAAAATGTGTCTTAAATCAAATTGAGCCCCATGGATTAACAGAAGCATTTATCAGTAAAAGAATTCAGTCTTGACCTTTTGTGGTGGTACAGTAAAAACATCCTGGAGAATCTCTTATTTGTAAACTTACTATTAGTTGTATCTCTGTGTTTGGTTTTTTTGTTCATTATTATTTTTTATTTTTGTATGTGAGAGTGCATAACTGTTAAAGACTTTGAAATGTTACAGTTAATGAAATCAGTGGGGTAGGAACAGAGGTGTGGGGACTGTTCAGACAGCTTTTTCCATTCTTGTCTGCATTTCTAATTTGGTTCCTTGATTATGTGCACCGATGCAGTCTTTAATTAGATCACCACATCCTATTTTTCATTCTGAGGCAAGATTGAGGATCAAGTTCCCAAGACTGCTAGGATACCAAAATGACTAAAAACCATTGTGTCTGAGTCAGTGATGAGAACTCCATGATGCATTATTTATCCTATTTTATAGACTGAGAACAGATTTTGTTCATATACGTAATATCCATTGTAAAACACTTTTCACATAGAAGCATGACAGCAATTGCCTCCTGAAAAACACCACCCACCGAAAAAAAAAAAAAAAAGCCCTCTTATCGAGGCAGGGTGTTCTTCAGTGACCAGAGATCATCTTGAAAGATATCTTGGAGTACTGATAGACTTTGCGGCCTTCTTTCCCCACCCTTCTATGTGGCCTGAGTGAGAAGCTGGCAAAGCGGAGTGACGTCTCCCAGTGACTACTAGCTGACAGCAGACCATGGGCACACAGCAAGATTCTGAGGTGCACGTGGGCAATTCAGGGCTTGAAGGAAGCTGTCACACAGCTGTCTGAGGTTCTCCTATTCCCACTCTGTTTATAATGCTACACCTCATTTACAGTTCTGTACCACACCTGCTGGCAGGATCTTTCTGTTTCTGTTGCACACTTTAATAGTCTGCCCTCTGTGAATATTAATTCTCATACATCCCTGTATGGAGTGCTCTAGCTTTAATGGTGATGATCAAAACATAGACTAAATTGAAGAGTGTAGGTAATTTGGAGTACTTTGAGATGCCTATAAGCTGAATGTTAAAGAGTTCTAGTGTTTGATATATTCAAAGTATAGATCCACCACTGCAACTTCATTTGTAGCTATGTGTGCTATGAACATTTTTAAGCAAAGGCTAAGGAATCCCCTGTGAATACGTGGAATTTATACTTTTGACATTTCAAGCTTGAATGAATGTCCTGAATCCTATGGGGATTGTGCCAGAGATGGGCACATCATTGACTTTTCCAGCACAGTATTCAGTTGCCTGAAGCAAAACCACTCAATCTCAGTGTGATTTTGCCTGCAACAGCATCTTCTGACTGCTCATCAGTCTTATTTCTAGGGAACAAGTAGAATCATTAGTTATGTCTCTGAAAGGTTCATTGAACACAGCACAGATAAAATTTTGGGGAAAATAGGAGTTTTATAGTTAAGTAGGGTACTCTGCATAGATTGTGACTACTACAAAGTCTTGTATTATGAAGGATGCATTCCTTTCACCCCTGTGACTGCAGTCCTATTCCAGCAGACTGCAAATCTTGACAAAAAATGCTGTGTAAGATTCTCAAAAAGGAAAGTTTTCTAATTAAATCAGGAAGACTCTTTCTGCTTCTCAGAAATTATAGAATTGTTTTATCTTAAGTGCTAATGCCTGTAGGTTGATGAAAGACCCAATATGGAAGAGGTAGCTTAATTTATTATTATTATTATTATTACTATTAATTTTGCAACCAGGGAAAGAGTGTTAAACAAGGGAGAAGCTGGCTAACTTACTAGCTGAATAGCACTACCAGTTGCTTTATAGTACTAGACAGTACTTGTCTCTATTTCAAATCTAAAAAATGATAGAATCAAACCCAGAACATCAAAGGATGTTTCTTATACTGCCCCAGCAGTGCAATGAAAACAACAACAACAAAACAATTAATTGGTAAAAGACCAGAAAGAGGAAGAAAACTATCGAAGATCAAAACACTGTGTGAATAAGAGCTCCAGGTAAATAGCAAGGATAAATAGAATTTAAAAGTGTGCCCTAAAGATAAGCCTCTTGAAATTGACTTCTTTATTTAAGTTCCTCTTGCATTGTGATGAACAAAACATTGGTGGTTTGATGTTAAGGGATATATGTTCCTTTGTTTGCAGATATTTTTGTGCAAGTAGTATTACTCAAAGTTTACTCTAGGTCTAAAAGGCAATTTGATACTGATCAGTGGTGTTATGTTTTCTACTACTGCTGGTTCTTGCCCAAATCAAACATTTCCTACTTGACAGAGTACACAATAAATAGAAGATGACTCTCTCCTTCATTGGTAAACAGAGCCTTGTTTCTGTCACTCTGCATGCCCTTCACTACCCCTGTTTTTCTTGCAGTATTTAACTAATTGGCTGTTATGTTGCCCTTGTCTCCCTATATCCCACGATTCTTTCTGCTGTGGTCAGTGCCATTGCATAAGCCAGTCATCATAGTCTGCTTTTGGAAAATAGGTCTGTGACTTCATCATATTGTGAAATAAGGTCTAAATTAGTGCATGAAAATATTGTACAAAATAACAATTAAATAAGTAATTAATTTCACAATCTGAGTGTAAATATACAGGTTGTTGGTTTAAAAAGAAGTCTCTGTGTAAGATAATCTACCACTTTAAAATCCTGAAGTAGCTTTACCTTAACATCAATAATTTGCTATGTAGATTAGCTGCACATAGCTGTGTTTTTACTGCTAATTAATGTTCAGTCTCTTGCAGAGCAGTTCAAATATGTTGTGAATAGATGTTCACACACTTTATCCAGAAAAAGACTTGTTTCTTCAGAAAGGAAGGCCTTTGTTTTGAAATTGCATTTGACAAAAACTCATGCAAGAGTGGAGAAACACTTGTCTTCAGTTGTCTAACAGGGCCCACTATAAATTAGCCAAACAAGTAGGCACTACAGACTGTCTTAGGAATGGGTAAATCAATTCCAAACATTTGAGTTACTCATGTGACTGCACAGCAATTCAGTCACATTATTGAATGCAACCTGAAATGCACTAAATTATATTCTCTTTTTATTTTTTATTTTTTTAGGAATTCTTATGGCTCTAAATTTAAATGTTCTTTCTCTTATTTTGGGATTAAACTAGTTTTCAGATTTTTGTCCCTCACTTAAATTTCCCATACTAACATGCTATACATGTCAGGGTCTTTTAACATTTTTATGAGTAAGACAGTCACTGATAGCCTGTTATATTATGAAAATCTTAGCTTGGTGATGTGGAAGTAATTCTTCCACCAGAATTTTGTTATCTTTAGAATAAACTGCTTTGCTAATTTTGCTTTACAGTGAGAAAAATTGTTATTTACATGGCAGTTCTATTCATTTCCATGTCCACGATGTTTCATCTTCACTTGTGAGGGGAATATCTGTTGCTAAGTTTTGTGCATTTTTCCCACATCAGAAGTACAAAGCAAGCCACGTGCCTATTATTTCTCTAGACTGCTTAAGTTGAATTTAATTTCAAGTAAGGGGAATTTCCATCCATTGACTATTTTTTGAGGGAATGTTTCATAAAAGAATTTGTTTTAATATCTATGCAGGACAGACAGACCTAGCTCCAGGACTGGATCAGACAAAAATCTGCTAGGTCATCTACAGCAATTTACCTTAATTTCACCAGGAAATGGTCTTTGACTGAAATGATGTTGGGGCATTGTCCAGGTTTCAGCCAAAACAGTGTTAACAGCACACTGACATTTGGTTGTTGCAGTGTGATTGTGCTGGAAGCTGAAGGGTGAACCAGATCTGGCAGGACGGAATCTAGACCTACCCTCCAGCACCCACATCAGCTGAGGTGAGCAGATGTGGTGGTGATGTCCATGTTCTACCAGGAGTTCAGATCATTAGGTAATCCCTAGGCCATGAGGCAGGTCGAAGGTCAAGCCAGGAAATCAGTCCATAGGTCAGTGTTAGGATCGAGTCCAGTGATTGCCCGGCAGGTTCATAGCAAGAAATCTAGGCTGAGGTCAAGACAGGAAATCAATCTGCTGCCCAAAGCCTTAACTAAAAGTCTCTGTTGCTAGGTATGGCTTAATGCTTTGACAGGATATGGACAAAGAGACTAGCACTCCTCTAACATAGCCCAGGCCTTCTAACATGGTGACGGCCCAGAACTGAGCTTGAATAGAGCTCCTAGGCCCAAGGATGTGAAAGCAGCCTCAACCTAGGCTGGTCACAGTTATTAGGCCACATTAGTGCACTTAGGGACCTGCCAGACTACTCTGTAGTGAGCTCCATAATATTTTGAAGGTAATTCCTTGTATGCAGGAAGGTATGTATGATTCCTTATATGATTCAGTGTATGATTCTAGGTATGTATGTATGATTCCTTGTATGATTCTGTGATTTTATGATGCATGTTTTGCATTATTCTTTTGTTATCCTGGGTGCCCTTGGAAACAACACTACATGAAAATAGTGCAGCTAAGATATTCTTCTTATTTTAAGGTATTAAATTTTTAATAGAGAGCTTTAGGATGTGTTTTCATTAGAGCTTCATTTTGCTGTACTGCTATCTTATTCTTTAAATGTAGAGATTAAAAAATAAGGTATAGATAAAGAACTTCATTATGAGTTGAAAATAGCTTATGAAAGCCAAATTCCACAGTTTGCAGAGCATCAGAAGAGCAAACACTAAACTTTTTATTCAGTTTGGATACTTCATGTTTCCTAAAGACCTCTTAAAATTCATGAGGACCTCTTAGAATTCATGACGGAGGGATGTGTGGAGGAATAAAAGCAGAATTGCTATTATTTTACAGTGAACTGGAGGTAGAGAGGAGAGGAAATATCTGGACTCCCATATCTATGGATATACTGGGAAGAGTGAACAGGAGACTCTTCTATTGAATTAAGATAGGACAAGATGGGCTTGCGTTGCTGCTGAAATATGTCACAGAGGGAATGGGTGAAGCCCCTGTTTCTTTTGATAAGAAGCATCAATTTGAGTTATGAGCAGCTGAAGTAGAACAACCTGGGCTTATGATGGTGCAGAAATGCTTTCCATGAATCAGATCAGAGATTTTCTCAAACAGATCCTCTTTGGTAAATGTAGGCCAAGCAGTTTTATGGATTTTCTGTACTTCAGCTTGAAGCTCGATGTGAAATGCCATGTGATATTTTCTTATCTTGCACTTGCTGACCTCTTTATCTTTGTGTTTTAATAACTGTACATTAAGTTTAAAATTACATTAGTGTTTGACTGATACACATATACTCCAGTTTTCACATTACCTTTGGTATGTTGTACAGTCATGAGCAGTTTTCAATAAAGAAACTGTGAAACTGATTAAAAACTGCAAACATGCAGTTGGCGGAGAACTAAGATAAAAGTGCAATGCAGAATTCAAAGGAGGAATTCTGAGGAGTTCTGAGTAGCTCCTGGGGAAGAGAAACATATCCTAGCAATTTGTTAGGGTTAGGTTTCTGATTCAAATAGATGCTTCACAGCATCTCTTTTGTGAATTTCCATGCTAGAGGTTAATGAAGAACTTACACAAGTACCTGAATTTTTTTAACACAACAGGAGTCAAATTATCTCTATTTCCATGATAGGAATTAAATGAATTAAATGATAGGAATTAAATTTTCCATGTTAAAATTAAATGATTCAACTTTTAAGCTGTAAAATTTTGCTGGTTTATTACTTTTTGCAAACTCACTCTACAGCTGGGTTAGTATCTGACTTGGTGATGAGTTGCAAATCATATCATGTTTTTCCAACCTTTCAGTTTTTTTCTCCCCTATATTGTGAAATTCTCAGAAGCATAATTCTCCAAAGCAGGCATACATGTTGAGAACATAGATTTCCTGTCATTAAAAAATACTGTAAGTTTGCCCTTTACCCTCTGAAAACAAATTCACTCTATTCTGTTCTTAAGTGGAGTTTCCAAGGCTCCTGTGCTATCATATAGCTGTGCTTGTGGGGACAGAACAGACAGCTTCTGTCACTTTGGTTAACCTTAGAAATGATGCCAACTGTCTCATTATAGCATCCTATGAGGAGCTGGAAAGTTGCTGTGCGGAAATAGTGCTGTAATTTGCCTATTATCCCGCACCATCACCCATGATTAACTGTCTGAAACTTCTTTCCTGGAAAATATGGTTCCATTGACATCAGAAGACCAGCATTAGAAGGATAGTACTCATTCATGGTGATTTCTGTCCTCCTGACTTGAACTGAGTAGTGTCCAGAATTCCCTCAACTTATTGGAAAAAATAAGGGAAAACCCTGCAATGTAAAGCACTTCATGTGCAGGGCCACCTCCTGATCATCTGAATGCCATTCAGTGCTGCGCAGTTTGCACTGGCATTGACAGTGCATAGTTTGATGGTAGCTTGTGTCTTACTATCTGTTATTTTGAGTTAATCTGACTGATTTCTTCTTCTCTAGACCCCAGCTCCATTCCTAGTGATGTCCTATCCCTCATGATACCCTCCTTCTTTGATTTGTGCTTTAACCTGTGCCATGTTCCTTTTTTCCTGTCTCTGGGGTCCGGGTCCTGCATCCAACAAGGCTTAGCACAAAGAGCAGGTAACTTCTTTAGAGTTTGGAGCAGTCTATTTAAGAGAGGTTTTGGTTTGGTGAGTAGTAGGAGAAAGGAGAGTAGTCAAGTACTCAAAGATTACCCCATTGGTAATCTGTGTATTGAGCTACTTTAATATCTATTTCTTGTTTTGAAAATGCTGCCTAAGATCATTCTGATTATGATTCTAAAGGCATAGCTGCATTTTCTGACTCTCCTATCTTATTAAGTACCACAGACTTTTTCACTTCATTGCAAATGTTATGACCAGAGTGGGAAATGGCAGCAATAATCTTCAAATGGCCCTTGATTTTTCATCTTTATTCAACAGTCTGAGGTGAGTGAACCTCCTAGTTTGCTCTTATTTTATTAAGCCTCTTGAACAACTTTTCACGGTTAGAAAGTTCCTTATAGATAACGGTGCTTTCTGCTCAATAAACTCTTTCTTCACTCCTCCTAACTATTTTTAAAAATTGATTTTAAAGTAAGTAAAATTTTCCATATTCTAGTCACGCTGCTGGACTGTGAAGTACACGTAGAAGTATTCTAGCCAGAAGCCACAGAACACACAAGTATTTCTGTTTTACACACATTAGGTGTACATTGTTTACATCTGAGTGAAAGAACTTTACCTTAGTTTAAAACCTGTCTCTTGACTCCGTATCGATGTCCTGGAAGTACTGATCAACATCTACTGGCTATTTCAAAGTTAAATTAGTCACTTTTAGATTTTCTGTTTGTAGAAGCTCTTTCTATCTATCAGAGCAATATATTTTGGAGAACTCTAGTTATGTCATCATGTTTTACCATGTGACTGCAACATTTTAAGTTGTCATTCACTAAAGGTGAATAAAAAGAAGCATAGTTAACACCAGATGTACACACTGTTGACTATTTTGTGGTGAAACGTTGCCCTCCCGATTAAAATGAGTTGTTTTATTTGTAAGAATAAAAATTCTGAATACCCAGTCTTTGTTGCACATGATAGGCAGTGTGGAGTTAGGCAGCACGTAAACCCTAAGCATAAGACTGTAAGTGTTCTTACATGAGCTTACTGGGAAGTAATGAATTGAAGTTTTGGTGAAAAATTATTATTTTTTTTAGTTGAGACAACTTAACTGACATTGGGAATTAACAATGCTTTTTTTTTTTTTTTTTTTACTCTTGTGGGGCTTCTGCGTAAAAGTATAAAACAAAATGTAACAGACATCATGTCTCTGCTTCTTATGAAAGGAGATTATCTGTAAATAGCATATTTTTAAAAGCATTTATTTTCCTTGGAATACTAAAGAATGACTTATTTGTGTAGCATTTATTTGACTATGTGATGGTTCCTTCAGTTCCTGTAGTTATATGGGAAGAAATTTTGAATCTATAGAAGCAGTAATTAGCACACTCACAAATTACATCTATCAGCACTGAAGCCTAAAGGAAAGTCAATTTAATTGCAGTAGATTTCTAGCTCAGAATGATAAATTGCAGAAGGCTGGTGCAGTGTAATAGCTTCTTGTAGAGTGTCTTTCTGATTCATTTGAGATATTTTATATTTTTATTTTTGACCATAGAGAAACAGGTTTTTGTTTTGCCTCACAGATAATAATGTATTGGACTGGGATTTGAAGTGTTGTAATCTGTGTTTTTCTTCACTTGGTATTGGAATACAGTTGATAATCACATAAACAAGAGCACAGGAGCATCTGCTTATCACTGTGTACTTGATAGTATTGGTTTATTTTGCCTTCTGCTTATCGGCCTCTACACCAGAAAAGGTAACTTCAATACTGAAATTCCTTTAGCCACATAGGCTGATACCACTGGTTAAACTGGAAAAAAAACAGCATTCATTTTGAAATGAAAAGCAAATCTTTAATAAATTGAATAAATAGTGGTGTAGGAATCTTGAGATCTGTTCTGCAACCACAGCACAGAGTGAAGAGCACTTAATTACTGAATAACTGCTTTGTAATCTGCAGCTGTTCAAATCTATGTAGCCTTTACCTTAACTATGCATCAATACTTCTCCTACATACCTGTGCTCTGCATTTGTGTACAAATGGTGGAAGGTGCGACATGCACAGATGAGTACTGCAGGAGCCTGTTGTCAAGTTCTGATCTGAAATTTTTCTAATTGAGAGTTAATGGGGCAAGTCAATTGGACCCAAATCCCCATTCTACCTGTTGACTCTGTTCCTCTGTCCTGGTGTGTGTTTGTGCTCTGATCAGGTGAGTGGCAAGTGAGCTGGAAAAGCAGTGGTTTATCCTTGCTGATATGAGACTTGTTAAAATCATGGTGAACTCCACTAACAGAAGAATGTAGCAGGAAATTACAGTTCCTTGTGCTACACGTTTCTGTCTAGAATCATCTGAATACTGACCCCTTGTGTAAAAAGAAAGTATACTGTACCTGTAGGTTGTACCTCAAATTACTTTTACTGTTAGAGTGCTTTTAAGCATTGTTAAGGATAATGATGATGATTGAAGTTTCCCACTATTCCAGGGGATTGCAAACTACTTGCACAAGAACATTTCTACTTTTGTGAAGGCATTATGTGCCAGGTTTCTGGGGGCACAAATAGGAACTACTGGCCCTGACTAGCCTCACCTGCAGCCTCCACCACAGCTCCTACCTATGGCCTCTTTGAAACCCAGAGTGTGAGCTTTGTGCCCCTTTTGTTCTGGAAAATCTAGGTAGAGTCAGCAAGTTCTGGTAGTGCTTTTGGGACCCTGAGTGCATGAACATGTCTTAATCTTGCTTTTGATGTAAGTCAAATGTTATGGGTTTGATGTCAGTGTTTATGAAGTTGGTTTCTCTCAGGCACCAGCTGAGAGTGTTGTTGGCTTGAGACAATTTACTAATAAGTATAACTCAGGGGCCCAGGGTCCTTCATTTATTTATTCATTCGTTCATTCTGAAAGCAGTATTTAACTACTTGGGTTTATTTTATTTGGATTTAATTTCCAAGAAATAATATATTAAAAATATATTAAAAATATATAAAAATAATAATTTCCAAGAAATTCTAATAATAATGTAATTTTTTTCCTGTAGGAAGGTAACAGTAATATTGAAAGCCACATGTGATGCCATTACTTTCAGTTTATGATTGCAACATAAATGTTGTCAATTTGGAATCATATTAGAAGGCTAGTGTAGGAATTAACATTGGAAAGATTAAAAAAACAATGTCAGTATTACTTGTGACAAAGACAGAAGCTTCTGAGTTTCCTTCTGTATACAACTTTTCCACAGTTATTTTCCGCCTAAACACTGAATGATGAGAGCTAATGAAATCTTTGCAAGGAAGTTATAATCTAAACCTGACCGTATTAAACTATTACCTCTGTTTGCCTTGTAACACCAGTCAAGGCATTGACTATGACTTTAAATGCAGTTAAAAATGTGAAACGTGAATCTTGTGGCCCATATTCTTCCTTCCCTGCCATGCTAGCTCCAGCAATTGTGTTCAGCAAGAGTGGGCTTGTTGGCTGAGGTGAATTTTCAGGCAAGCTGAGAGCAGGACATTTTCAAGGAGTATTCAATCTCCCCAAAAGAAAACAAGAAAGGATCAAAATATTCAAAGTAGTTTGAATCTGCATGCTTTTCAGAGCTTGTTTTGATAGCTGGAATGAAGCAGTCATATTTAATGTAGTTTTCTATGGTTGGATTCCGGTTTGGGAGGATATAGATGAAATGAGGAGGCAAATGCAAATATGACTACAGTTCTTGAAGCGAAATATGCAGGAGGCAAGTTTCTTTTCATATAGTATGGAATCAACCCACATTCACTGAGCCTTTTAATTAGAATGTTCATGGCATCTGTGCTGGATCTTCTCTAGGGCTTTCACACTGATCAGCTCATGAAGACAGAAGAGCAATTTTGTCAGCTAAGAGAGTGTGGGTAGTGTCATTCAGATAGGATTTTCCCACATGCTTAGCAGGTTTGAGGATGTATTGTGAGAAAGTAAATTTCTGGTGCTTTAAACTTACTTTTGTAGATGCTGCTACAGAGATGTACTTGGAAATGCTACCCATCGTGTCCTTACTTTTCAGTTCTGCAATAGCCAGTCATGAAAGGGAGTTAAAAACAAAACAAAAAACACCTTGAAAAAATCCAGTAAAAATAGCTCTGTGAATCTCCATTTCTGAAAAGAGAAGGAGGAAAAACAGACAGATGCACTTCGTTGACCCTTCATTCTCTTCCCCCACGTTCTCCTCCTACAACGGCTTAGATCATTAAGCTCCCGTATAATTAAAACTTGGTCCAAGTCACGCTAATTCTGTTTACTGGCCACAGTGAAGGATATAAATACCTAATCACTTCCTTACGCAGAGGCTGCTTCCTGCTGGTGGTTTGCAGTTGCAGGCGCTCTGTCCCTCAGTGAGCTGTGCAGCTGCTCACCCTGAATGAGCGAGCCCTGCTATAAAGTGTTCCCCTGCCACGGTGCATTTATTTCCACAGATTTCTTCCTCCTGTGTTTTCTGAAGGGAATTATGTCACTTCCTATAAACACAAGACTGAAAGGCTATTGTTAATGCACGTAATACCTGGAATTTATCAAATGAAATTAAAAGTGGAGGAAGAGAATGTCTTTTGAGAGTTTCCCAAGGGACTGCTGTTCTAATGGGTGGCTGAAGTCACAGCACTAAAAGACCTCACAGGTCCTGAGCATAAGCCCACTGAAGTTATAGCAGTGGTTCATTGATGGCATTTAATACATAATGCTTTCTGCTCCCTGTGGATTGCCAAAGGCCCATTGATAATCTGTGAAGCATTCAGGAGTTAGAATGTTGCCTGCAAAAAGACTTCACAGGCAAGTTAGTTCCATGAGGCACAACTTTCTCTATTAGGAAAGGATACATGGGATAGGGAAAGTGGAGGAGAAGAATCTCCTAATTTGAATCATAATGGAGTTGAGAAGTTGTCATAAGTAGCAAGCTTGAAATAATTACTTGCTCTCTTGACCTCTAAAGGTCATCTAGACCAATTCCCTGCTAAAGCAGGTTTCCTACAGTAGTTTGCAAAGGAAAGCAACCAGATGGGTTTTGAATATCTTTAGAAAAGGAAGGAGACTCCACAGCCAATCTGGGCAGCCTGTTCCAAGGCTCCAATACGCTCCCAGTAAATAAGTTTTTCCTCATGTTTGTGTTCCAGTTTGTGCCTGTTGTCCCTTCTTCAATTGCTGGGCACCACTGAAGATACTTTTAAGTGTTGATTAAGATCACCTCTCAGGATTCTCCAGCTTAAAGAGTCCCAGGTCCAGTTGTACAACACTCTTTGAACTGTTTGTGGAGGAGGCCTCAAAATTAAATGGCTGGTTTTCTAAAGACATCAAGCACACAGAGCTGTTATTGTTGCCTGACTTGGGCTCAATGACTCCCAAGTAATCAGTCCATGACCTCTGGCTTGTTCTGTGAAAGCAAGAGGGGCAGAATCACAAATGAAGACATACAGAAGCACTTCATTCAGTTCCAGTACTTCACCATTGCTGCCTTTTCCCTCTCATAATTTTTGGCATGTAACGAAATAAGATTTGATTGTATTTTACTGAAGGCTTACATATGTAGCTGGGTGGAGTGCCTGGTGGTGAAAGATAAACATGGACTTTAAGGTCCTTTAGTGAAAATATGCAAGTTGTAGTGACTTATTTAGTGACCAAGCAATACTCAGCGTGACTCAAGATGCATAAACCCTGTCAAGATGTGCAGAGTCTTGCTCTCTTTTTGTGGCTGGAGTCTGCCTTCTCTTGAGGTTTTTAATACTTCTATAACCTATGTCTAGTTGAAGGCTAATAGTTGTGTACCTAACCTGTGACATTTGACATGTACTGGTGCTCCCATTGAATCTGTTGTTCAAGCATTGTATTTCTAGTTTTAGTTACATGGATAACATGATGACAGTAACTTCAAAGTAGTCATGATAGTCAAAACACCTTAGAATTAAAAAAAGAAACAACAACAAAACAACAAAAAACAACAACACACGTATCTGGGATACAAGTTGGAGAGAATTCATTTGAACTGAACTTGTTTTAAGTAGAAGTAATTTCACATATGAGAATTTAAAACATGTCCACTTTGATTCATTTGCCTCATTTTCTGCAACAGATTGATGCTGACCTAAAAGTCCTTCTGAATTTAATTTTGGGCTTACATTGTTTTGTTTAGATGTAATGATTGAAGTGGATTTATTTGAGTTTGGATCGCTTACTATTACAATTAGCTTGCCTTGTTCTCCTGTTTTCTGCACCATTGGAGATTTCCCCATGTTTCCATGTTCTGTCCATCTTCTTCTATAACGCCACTGAAAAGCTGTTGTGATTTTAACTCCCGCCCTATGGGGGCAGAAATGCAGTGGATTGCTCTGTGAGTGGCTTTTTTCCTTATTACACGCACATCTCTAGAGGAGGCAAACTAAAAAAGTGGGCATGAATTTTGTGCTGGATTTTTCTAAAGTGTATCTCTTACACAGTGAGTATTTCTTACTCCCTGACTACCTCATTCCTCTCCCCAAGAGATGGCCACAAAGTCAGAAGGGAAGAGTGATTTGCTACAACTTTTAGCCTGAAGCTGCAGGTGGTCTGTTAAAATCAGGTGGCTGATCTCTAGTGTGACTGCAGACTTACCTTCCTCAGATTTCATTTCAATGAACCTTCCATCATCTTTTAATTGGCCTTCTCCACATATAGAATCATTGCATGTAATAGAAATACTCTGTCAACAAAGAACTGTGTGTCATCTAAGTATTACTGGTACTTAAGTGATGTCTGGCTAATCTAACTAAGTGTTTAGGATTAGGAAATGTGTTTTCAGGGTGCCATGGGTCTCAAAGGTAGAGATACAGTTCATGATCATAAGGAAGACTTAAAGCCCTTTCTTTGCTTTATCATAGGATATTGCCGCCTGTCTGACAGGAAAGTGAAAAAGTTACCTTTAAAAAAAAAGCACCATACAAACACCTCTTAGAAAGATGATGAGAGTTCCACACAGATTCAACTTTATTGTCAATCCATCTTCACATTTAAAGCATACATTAAATATTAAAGTACTCAGAAAAATTTATGTGGAATCCACACGTTTGAAGACGAATACTTGATTCAACCTTAGGCAAGGTGACAGGATTCTTATCTCCATAATTAATCATTGTGGTACAACTGTCTGTGTAATTACAGTAATTAGCCTCCTTGGTGCTTTTTCTTCTTATTTCAGAACTTTCAGGTTATTACCCTGTGCATTTAATTGTCTTAATTTATTACTTAATGGCAATAGGAGAAAAATGTTTTTGTATGGAGAATAATATTTTGCAAGCCACAAAGAATGAGACAGGAAGAGTGTGAACTTACTTAAAAAAAAAAAAACACTCAAAAAGTTCATGCTTTCATTACATTGAAGACATCATGCACAACCCATAAAGTGAGGGGCAAATGCTGTTTCTGTGTTCTGAACTCCTCAAATGTTTTGGCAAGTACACTATCAAATGGAGTAACTTCAGAAAGATTTCCTGAGATGATGTGGAGTTTTCATGGGCTGAAAGGGGACATAAAATACCACTTTCTCCTTGTAATTAACTTCTGTGGTAATTTAAAGTATGCTGAATATGTAAAACTGGTTGGAAAAGGGGATGTGCTTGTAGCACTAGTTTTCAAAATGCTAATTTTGTTTTAACTGTAGTTCTTAGCAAGGTAAAGAGTTTATTATAAAGAAAAAAATTGAGCTTGTTTAAAATGTGTTGTCTGGAGTCTCAGAATAAGGAGTTCACTGGCATGTTTATTTGCATATTTTACTTTCTGACTGTGAAGTCAGGATTATATATGCTGTAACAGATATACAGAGGTCAGTGTAGTTTATGAATCTGCAGATTGCACAGGTACTTTGTGCAACATATGCAATTGTCAGTGCCACTATCCATATGGATACACTAGTGTGATTATCATCAGACAGAAAGCCTATCACAGTGATTGCAATATTCTTCACTCCATCTTGCTTGCCAAGGCTGGATGATTTACCTTGCAGGCCAACATATAACTCTTGACTAACTTCTGTACTCAGTATTATCTAGTCTACAGATCTCTTCTGTTCCAACTGTTCAAGTCAAACAAAAAAATCGAAGTGAGCAAGGGAAAAAAAAGCCCAATTCAATGAATAATTGAAGACTGAGTTTGGTTCAGAGAGAGGTGGTTGAATGTAGGGAATAATGAGGGGGAGAGGAAATGGCAGCTGCATAAATAATTGATAAATTCTCTACAGCAGTCCCTTTGTTGTTGAGTCTGAGGGAGATAAGGGAGCAGTGTGTTTCCTCTATCTCCTCATATGGACTGCACTGTAGGCAGCTGCCTGTATGACTATGACACAAACAGTGAAATCACAGCTGCTATGGGGAAGATAGTGTTTGGCTTATCTGTCTTTTGGGGGACAAGTAATGAGCACTAGTTCTGTATCAAAGCAGAGAGTGTGTATCTTCACCATATTTCTTTGGGCAGCTTATCTTTGACCTGCATGCTACAAGTAAAGCATATTGTGGAATCACACTGTTGTCTCCACCACTCCCACTTGGGAAGACAGAGAGGTCTTGAGAGGTCAGCAGTCAATACAGTGCAATGGTTACTTCAGTCAGTATTTCTGTTGGAGGATTTCCTTATGTTGGCCAAAATAATGAATCTGAGAAATTGCTACACCTGAACATATCTGAGACTGACAGCATAGCTAGGATCCAAGAAACAATGGTTTCCACACTGCCACTTCAGAAATCCTGCAACTATACTGTCAAAAGCTATTGTCTTCAATTCTGATTATGGTTTTTATTAGGTTATCTTGTATACTTACTGCATACAAGGAACAGTTATTTTTTCCTGTAAGATCTTGTAAGTGAAACTCTGCTGGACCCTTGTTTTTAAAACAGTGCAGAGGAGTAAAATCAAACCCAACAGTAGAATGAAAAAAACAAACACAAAAAACAAAGGAGTGAAAAACAGAGCACAATGGCTAGTAAGTGATGCAATGAGAATGTGAATGCTGACTTCCCCAGCTAATTATGCCTCCTTTCATATACACCATTTATTCTGGAGTGTTACTATTACCTTCAATTTCAACTGCAATTTTTCCAGTACTATGTCGGAGTATGCATGAAAATGCCTTTGATTCTATAATATATTATGCTTTTAAACAACTATCACTGTCCTAACATTCATTATTAGTTACTTGCATCAGATTACGTAGGGGAGATGTCATTAACATCTCTAGATACACACCAGAAGTAATGTACATTTATCTTGCAATTGAAGTGTCCATGAAACTGCATTGCCTTCACATTGCTTAATAAATCCTTTTCAAAGCATTCTGTATACCTGAATGAAAACTTCTGTCATTGGTTTGCCACTATTTTGTGGTCAAAGAGCTGCTTGTTAATGTAAAGCTTACTGCACAACAGTGAAGGCTAAACAAATCAGGCTGAGATACAAGAACTATTTCCGCTGTGAGAATCAGGTAGCTTGAATGAGTTCAATTCATTAATGATGAACATTGCTACACGTAAGTTTTCCGGTGATGGAAAGGCAAAATTCTTGTTTTCACAGGCACCTATTTCAAGTGCTCTCTTGAGCAGGTTCCATCCCCTCAAGACTGAACTGTTGGATGTTAGCTTTGCATTCATTTCAGTTTTAAACTATTAATCTATTGTTACAGACTGAAAATGTTTAAAAATCCAGTTTTGTTGGCTCAGTGTTTTTTTAAAACAGGAAAAAATGCCAGCTGCACAGCAATCTGATAACCACACATCAGCAGGCTTACAAAACTTATTTTGGAAAAGTCAGTACATAAACAACAACTTTTTGTATGGCTTTCTTTATCCCTTGATGATAAACACAAGAAGGGAGTGCTCTAATTAGAGAGAAAAAACAAAAGTCAGCATCTAGAATGCAGTCTTCCTCTTTTTATCTGAAAGAAACCGGAATTAAACTCTTGTGTCAAAGCCTTTTTCATTGTTTTATTTATGTAGAAACCTTCAACTTCTAGCACAAATTGAAGACAGCACAGCATTTCTTATCCTTCAACATACTGGTCAGGAGTCCAGCGCTTAATAATGCTTGAACATACTTGACATTAAGTAGTTTGATACTCAGTCTATTGAAGTAACAGCTCTAGAGAGCAGTTACATTTTTAATTGCTTTGCTGCTCATAGCATGGTTTTCAGGGTGTAGTAAGTCAAGGAGAGTGAAGAGTTGCCAAATAATCTCGTGGTACTGAAAAACAGATAAAATTATAAAATTCAGTGTAAATAGGTATGAAGTAAAGTTCAAGGAATGGGTGAGGGGCACAACTCCCATCTTGTCCCTACAGCGCTTTGCATCTTCTCACACTTCTGAGGGATAGGCTGTGGAGGCAATTATAGTCAACTTTATTACTGTTAGCTCAATAATGGTTAAATTCCAGAACAGGCAACCACTGAATAAATGAACAATAAGTGTATATTTTGAGTTAGCGGATGTGCAAGTTGTATTGCTTTCCTCACCAGTGCCCAATGGACCCAGTCACAGTGTCAATTAAAAAGTCCTTGCAAACTTCTTTTTGTGTGTCAAGAAAATAGCTTCAGATCTTTGACTGCAGCCTTACTTTGTCTTACTGGTATAACGAAACTCAACTAGAAATAAAAGCATTTGGTGAGGTTTTAAGTTAAATTTATATTATCTGCTGTGCAGGAATAATATAAGTGAATGCTGTACCTTTTCCCAAGAATTTGAGTATATTTTATAGCAACTGTGAATTTAAATGTCAGACTACCTGTTGCCTGACTAGAGAGTATTTGTCTTCAAAGCTCAGTAGTCTGCTGTAGCAATCTTTCTCTGAGGCTGTAGCAATAGAAATAGTCTACAGCTCACTGGCTCAACAGCACAGGGGAAAATAATCTTTTAATTTGGCATTAGATGAAAACAATGCACATAAAATATGTTGCAGTACTCATCAGACTGTCAAGGAACTTAACATGTTTCTCTGAGAGAAAATAACTGATATTTCTGTAAAATAGGTAATTCACAAATGCATTTTGCCAAGATTTTCATGGCCTCAGTAGATGATGAGATGTTAAATGTGCCAGTTTTCTTGCAGAGGGGAGACAGTGGTACATATGAGTACAAGTACTTAACAAGTTGCTGTGAAATGAGTTTGAGTTCCCAACATAATTACCATAGCTATCAAGTTAGTGTTCTTATGATTTTTACCTTAAAAAATGTTTAACTCATTTTTTCATTTCAATTTGATGCAAGTGGAAAAACTCTGCGTCATAAAAACAAATGTTATTTTAGACAGTTCCTGAGTATGGAAAAATATGTTTATAATTAACAAAAATTAGTTCTATGCAAAAATAAGTTCCAGCACAAGCAAAACAAAGTCATGGGCCACTTTTCTTTAGGCTTAGATTGCTTGCTGGACTGCCACTTTAAAATCCAGGAAGCAAAGCCCTCATTGATCAAGTTTTGTTGATAGAGGAAATAATCCACGTAACAGGTTGTATTTTTGTGGTGAAAAGCATTTCTGAAGCTTTGAAGGGCAATTTTTTCATTGGTCTCAGAAAAAGACTGCCAACCCCACTAGTGTGATAGTACTGTCCTTCAGAGCGAGAGGTATACAGTGGGATTTATTTTCTAGTCAAGATACCAGAAGATTGTTCACACTTCGCCTCACATTTTAGTCTCTCCTAAGTACACACTCATTGTAGCCTTCATTCTACATTCATTTTCTTCATGTTTTACTGTGTCTGGGCCTGGACAAGCATAAGAAAGATGTGGAGCTGTTGGAATGAGTTCAAAGGAAGGACATGAGGATGATCAGGTGTGGTTGGAACACCTCTCCTATGAAGGAAGGCTGAGGGAGATGGACTTGCTCAGTCTGGAGAAGAGAAGGCTCCAGGGAAACCTCACTGAGGTGTTCATGTACTTGAAAGGAGCTTATAAACAGGAGGGGGACTGATTTTATATGTGGTATGACAGTGATAGGACAAGGCTTTCAAGCAAAAGAGGGAAAACTTAGGTTAAATATTAGGAAGAAATTCTTTACTCAGGAGGACACGAGCCTGTGGCAGAGGCTGCCTAGAGAGGTTGTGGGTGCCTCATCCCTGGAGGCACTCAAGGCCAAGTTGGATGAGGCCCTGGGGAGCCCAACCTGCTTGGTGGCAGCCCTGGCACCGTGGCACGGGGCTGAGACTTAATGATCGTTAAGATCCCCTCCAATCTAAGCCATTCTATGATTTTCCCACCCCACACAGAGCTTTGGAAATACCTCCACAACCCACCAACATCCTCTTTTTTAAAAAGGTAGGTTTTTTTCTGTTCTCTCACAGTATCTCTGTACCTTTTCTGCATATTTAAGTAATAACATTGCAGTCTTTTATAATCCAGAGGAGACTTCTTTAATTCCTTCCCATCCTGCCCAGAAGTCAGGAAAGGACTTTACCCTTCTGCCATTTGTCTGCAACCTTTTTATAGACTCAGTCGTCACGTCACCTGGGCCTTTCAGTGCCCTTTCTTTAGGCTGGGTCAGTCCTCTTTAATCTTTTCTTAAAGGAAATCCGCTCTGCCAGGTGTGTTTGTTTGTTTGTTTTTAAATGCCAAACTGTAAAAGTAGTACTATCCCAGGGTTGTTTGACGTTTGTGCAGGACATCATAGATAACTTTCTGGTTGCCCCTAAATCTTTGTGTTGCAGGGTTGATCGCTGGGAGGAAAGAAGAAAAAAGCTGTTCTAGGGGTTCTTTTTGAATCTAGTTTTTGGAGCCAGTACAGCCAAGCATCTGCTGTCTTGAAATAGCCATGTAGTAGAAAGTACTGTGGCTGCTGTCTTTCCAGCTGGACTGTATGAAATATCTGTAATGATTCTTACTGCTCTTGTCACATAATACTTAGAACCTATGATTTCTTCCTTCCTCTGGCATATCCTAAACTTCAAGATTTTGAACTGCCTGAAGGAGGCTTTTATTTGGAAAGATAAGTATAGGCCAGTCAAACCTAGCTGAGAAAACCTAGTGCTAAATATATATTTGATAGACAAAAAGGAAAACCAGTGATTTGGTTTAGTATTGTGATTAAAAGGAACTAAGAAGTACACTTAAAATGCCACAATTGGGGTGAGGCTTCTGTGACCTTCATCATAAAGCCCTGAGTCTTGGCATAAAGGCATTAATTCTCAGGAACAAATGAGTTTCCAGTTAGCATTGTAAGCGGAGTAGGTATTCATAGTCTTTATACTGCCTAATGAAAACTAAGGTGTTAGAAAGGTATCCAGGCAGAGTCATGTTTAAGTAAAAATTAATCCTTCTCCTGTAAAAATTGCTGTCTAAATTTAGCATTATTTGCTTAATCTCTACCTTGAAATAAAAACACAGGAAGAGGGAGAAGAAAACTAACTTCCCAGAAACTGAAAAGGAACTTGGAAATTGGCATTTATATCAGCTACTTTAAAATGCCTTTGACCTCTGAAAGGGGCGCCATGCTGCAGGACTACGATTCCCTTATCCGAAAGAATTTAGTTCATGTAAACAGTTCTCACTGGAGCCCTGAAGGCACTAATGGCCTTGGCCAGACTTACCTGGGGCCACTTCCATCCAATGGCCAAAAAGCCCCATTACAACTTGGCCCAATGCCCACACTTCTTGCTTACATAACTCCATAGCAGCACCAGTTTGTCGTGTCTGTGCCTGGCTATGGATACCACTGATCCTGACCTGTGAACTGCTGTCCTTGCCTGGCCTTGGCCTGTTCCTGTGAACACCAAGTGGTGTTGTGATAGTACAGGGGGAAATGGTTTCAAACTAAAGGATGGGAGATTTAGATCAGATAAAAGAAACATTTTTTTACAGTAAGGATAGGGAAGCACTGGAACAGGTTGCCCAGGGAGGTGGTGGATGTGGTGGAGACATTCAAAGTCAGGCTGGATAGTGCTCTGTAAGAATCTAAATCCAGGGGGAAAATATGACAGTTATCCTGTTTCAGGAAGCAGATATTGAAAACAGGTGCTGCCTAGAACTGAACTGAAAACGTTTAAGGCCATAGTTCCTTTAAAGACCCAGGGCTATAACTTCTAAGTGGAAAGAGTGGGACACATTCTTTTCACCTTGCAGTCTGTGTGATGATACTCACTTTTCTTTTTTTTTTCCAACAGTACTGTCATGTTCTAAAATAGGCAATAATAGTAAAACATTATTATTGAATGGGCTAATTCCATGGATTGCTTTTCCTGTTCTTAAACACAGTTTTGCGTTTTTTCCTTCTCTGAGTAATTGACTTCCAGAAAAAAAGGTTGGCTTTTACTTTGTTCTTCCTGTTACCATTTTTTTTAATGAGCCTACATAAAACACTAATTGAGTAAAAAACATCTTGCTTTGCAAACAACCGGCATGACCAATGCTAGTCATTTCTTGTTTTTTTCCAGAATTTTATTTGGCAAGCAGAATGAGTGTCTGTGGGAGGAAAGAAACTGAATTAAAGTTGGGGAAATGCAAGAAGGAACTTGGTAGGGTGTGTCCTCAGATGTGTGCACATGTGTCACACTTGCAAATTAGATAATTGCATATTTAACTTCCCGTCTGTATACATGTGTGGGAGCAAATGTAAGGTTTGTCTGCCATAGGGAGATACATATACTGAAGGCATCATCATTTTTAGTCTGTTTTGAACCTAGTGCACTGGAAGAACTTACACCGTGGTATAAGTCACTATGGTGACTCAGAAATTCAGACTGATTTATGTCTGTCTAGTAAATCCTGGCAATAATTTTGATGTTAAGGATGTTTTGTGGTATACTAGTTTCAATTAAGCATGAATACACTGCTGTCTCTTGGGGGTCTGTCATCCTCAGGTCCAAGTAAAGCCTGGCTATCAGCAGACTTACTCCATTATATTGTAACTACCAGTACATTCTGGATACTGCTTGTGCCCTTCTTGTGGAAAAATACCTCTACCACTATATTTTTCGTGTTGGCTATGCCCATTGGATAGCTTGAAATAAAACTTGGAAGGCGAGGGCGTGTAAGAGGGCAGATACAGGTCAATGGTCAGTGACAGTGAGACACAATAAGACGATGAGGTTTTCTTGTAAACAGGTTGTATTAATAGTCAAGAAAGAATAAATTTAATGCTAGTTTTCATGTTTCTATTCTGTATCCCTAGCCTCCCACCTGATGATGCTCATCTTCCATTTGGGCTCCTTCTGGTTATAACTATGAAAAATATGCTATTTCCGATATGCCAATAAATTAGCCTGCTTGCTAGTCCTGAAAAACAACTCCCTGCAATTACCACTGCGGTAACTACACATAATGAATGATAGAGTTAGTGGTGAAAATTTCACTGTCATAACCACAATTTTAAAATACAAAATTTTAAAATAAGCACTGTTTGCACTTTGTATAATGTGTTTTTGAAGTGCGTGAAATGCAAGTTAAATTTTTTTTTTTGCCATGAAAATGACTGATGTAGCGGTTCACTGGAATAACATCTGTGGGTTTTTTGTTGTTGTTGTTGTTTGTTTGTTTGTTTGTCTATTGAATATATTTACTTCACTTGAATGGCAAGAAAGGTTGAAGTTAGCATCTTATATCTGTGAGTGCTAGCCTCTGAAATTAGCTTAGGAGTCAGTATCTTTAAGCCCTATAGAAGGGTTGTTCCTGTCAGAAATGCAGCCACTGTTAATTGCATGTTAACCTCTTCTTGCTTTTTATTGTAGAGTTGAATTCAGACGTGCTACTCAAGGAACTTACTGAGCCATTTGGGTTAGTGTTGTCTTCCATATCTGAAGCTGTGGTTTAAGCATTTTACTCCAGAACACAAACATCTTTCACTGTCAGTTTTGGAAATAACCTGAAGAAACCATAAACTAATGTTTTGATTTTCCTCTGAGGGTATGAAATCTTTAAAAAACTAGAGAACATACAAAACTGTAATTTTGAAACGGATAAACTTCTGAAGGGATTTTCAAGCTTATGAACGAGCTTTGGTAGGCCAATAGTTAGACACTAACAAACTTATATTCTTTATTAATATTGGTAGACACACAGCTGGTGTGGAGTGCAAAGATGATGTACAAATAGTGGGATTGTCTCTAGAGCAGGTGTGTCTGTTGTCTACTGCTACATGTTTGCTGGGTTTAGTGTATGTCCTAGAGGGCTTTGGCCCTATGTTGGGTTTCTGTTCAGACCGATATCTCTCCAGGACTCTGCAGCTCAAGGACTTAGGCCCTGCTCCTGGGGAAATCTCAAGTCTTACAGATGTTTTATTTCCCATTGGAAGTAATAGGCTGTAAGAGGTTGTTGTGGGAGTTCTTATTGGACTAACTATTAATCAGTTCAAGAAAGATACTAGAATTTGGGCCAATGGACTGTCTGATTTTCTACAGTAATTCTAGGATGCATTCAGTTCAGTGCTGCACTCCTAGAGTCAACCAGAACAAAGGTCCCTCTCCAGAGAAGCACAGCCAGCCTGTGCTTCTTGCATAGGTGCCCTATGCAGAACATGCCAAATCTGGATGAAGATGACTGCATGAAGTGTCTACTAATCCTTCTTGGTTACTCTTTGCACTGTTTCTCTTCCAGTTCCATGAAGTTGTCCTTACTTTTGTAGCAGCCCAGTGGTTAAATTCAAATGATCCGGTTTCTTTAGGCCTTAAGTCACAGTACCAGCATGAATTGGTTTCTCATTTAGCCAAAAGCTGCCTATGTCATTTTCTCTGGTGTTGCTGAGGCACAACAGTAACCGTTTGATGCATTACGCAGAGAAAAGCCATCTAAAATAATTGAACTCAACTGTGTGATGCTCAAGAGATCCTGTGTAGGTGTGGCTGTGTTGCTCTATGCAGATGTGTTGCATTTGAACTGGTAGGAGAGTGATCCTTCTGGATTCGGGAATGATCTTGTGGCTGGGTAGTCATGATTTTTAGCTGGGAGAGAGAAAGGAGGTAAAAAGTTGAAGCAGGCAGCATCTTCGCTGAAGCAGTCATTCTGGAAAGAAATCTGAGGGACAGATCTTATGCAAAACATCCTGTTCTACACACATCTGTAGTTAAACTCCTTTAGTATTTGTTTCAAATGTACAAGATTTGAATATTATTTGCTTAGATCTTGTGGATTTTGATAAAAATAGATTCTGTGACCTCTGGAAAATTTGGCTTTTTTTGCTTTGATGCTTCTTGCAATGTTTGATGCCAAATCTTTTTTCTCGCTTACTTCCAGTAACTAAAATCTCTACTTCCAATTGCTCAAAACTTAATAGACAGTGCTCTGGATTGAGTATTAGTGGCCTTTCATGCAAGTCGTCAGCCTTAAATTGAACATTTTTGAAACAGTCTCCATTTTAGAGTGAACCCATGTCTTTGCCTGTCTTCTTAAATTCACTGTAACACGTGAAAACAACAAAACAGTGACTGTGAGTCTGCTTGTACTTCCAGGTGTGTGTATGTGACTTGAATAGATTATTATACTTTTAAATATTTACACATATAAATCTTTCAAGGGGTAAGTGTGTAAATTTTCTTTTTGTGCATCTGAAGACTAGAGTTTTGCAGAGTAAATTCAGCTCCTTACTACTGTCTTAATGGTTTTTATTCTGGATAGTGCTGTTCCTTTGAGACAGCAGAGAGGGACTTGTCACTTGTCTACGTGAGCTTAGCTCTGTGAAGCTTGAATCAGAGTCAAGAGATGACATTTCATCAACTGAGCAAGATTTTTTTTTTCCCATTATTTTCCTCCAGCCCCCTTGTCTGACTTGACATGAGAAGTTGCTGATTGGTGTCTTCCATGGTACATCAGTCTTCTGCTTTTTCTGTTTCTTTTTTCCTTCATGTGAAAGCATAGTCTTGCCATGGCATATGACTGTTACTCAGTCTGGTCTATACTATAGCTTCCATCTTGTAAATTTCCTTGAAGAGATGTGGATTCCTTCATGCAAACTGGTCACACTCCATCTGAAAGCTTCCTACAAGTTTAAAATGGTGCTCAAGCTTGCCAGTATTTCTTACAGTGTAGACTTGCAGCTGCTTCTCCTGATTCCTGGGAAGAGAGAAACTTAAAGTCAGCTATTTAATTTAACACACAGACCAATAACAGCCATTTGATGCTTTTTTCTGAAGATCTAGAGAATCACTTGGGCTGGGAAAGCATTCTCTTTCTTAGACTTGGAGCTGTATCTAGGAAATCTAGCTCTAGCTGTTGTTGGTGGCATCTGCATTGGAATCAGATCTCTTTGCTACAAAAACAATATCCCGCTTTCTCTTTTCTGTATAAAGGTGATTTTTTTCTCCTATGACAGAATTTTCCATTCTGTTGTTCACTTTAAAACCTTGCTGAAAGTTTACTGTAATCTCTGTTTCTTGCTCCTGATGAAAGACAGGAAGAAATCTGGCCAGTGGATGAAAGAGCCAGGAGAATAAATATTTATTACCTCAAAAGGCAACTGGTGAGTTTTTCCTGTTTGTAAGTACAGAGTTTGTCTTGAACAGTCTGCATTCAAGAAAGACAAGCCATTAAATGCAGGTGACTGGCTAGTACCCATTAGATGGATGTAGTTTGTATGTTCTCCCTGTATCATCTTCAGAGGAAAAGTGAAAAATGGTCAATTAGATTTCTTAATTTTCCTGTTGGATTTCTGTGCAGCCGTGAAGTATTTTAACTTGTCAGGGCCCTGATACATGAATGGTAGTAGTCTGACTTGGCAAGTGCCATACCTGTTGCATCACCTGGGGAAGAGGTGGCAATAGCAAAGTATAAACGGAGTTTGCATTATTCAATCTCTTCAAAATCAAGGGAAAGGAAAATAACTGGATTTGATTCCTTAAAATCTTACCAGTGTTTTTTCTTATGATCACTATGTGCTACCTGAAAAGAAAGCATATCAGCATAGAATATTTCTTCCCTCTCTCATATACTGAAATGTTTCTTAGTCATATTTCCCCTCTATGCTTAAGATAACTGGTTTTTTTTTACACTTCTCTGACTATTGGTAAAGTACTGAGTTTTATTACTTTCCTGGCTTGCAGATTGGAAATTCTATTTCCACTCTGGTGTTGAAAAAATGAATGAACATAGTGTGTGCAAGTGAGACTTTGTTCTGCTTTCGGTTGAAAAGAGTTGAGGTCTGTCTTCACACTCTTGGAAAGGGCATGGCAAGAAATATAATCCTGCAGTATCTTAACTCCTTGTGGGATGTATGGGCAGTGAGTAGCAGAAATTTCAATTGGTTAAGCAGGGAGTAGTCAGTCATTTGGCTGAAACTGAAGGCAACTGAAGTCAACCTTCTTGATCAATACATTGATTGTGGCCATCCAAGTTGGTTAGGCTGTCCTCCCAGATGTCATCCTGACTAGCAATTTACAGAGTGGATGCTTTTAAGAGCATGTAGAATACATGGTGAATTCCAGATATATCATGTGTGTTGGGGCAGCTGTATCCAGTAACTTAACAGCAGGGAGACATGGCAGCTCTGTGCCCCCGTGTCCTGAGCATGTGCTCCCAGTGGACACATGCCTGGCTGCGTGGATCAACACAGGCAAACACACAAATGGTACAAGTGGCCTCATCCTGTTCTCTGACTGATCAGGATGAAGATACTGTGAGATAATCACATATAATTATATGCATCTCTGTCTGCTTATATAGAGGTATGTACATATAAAAACACCATTAATTATATACCATATAATTATATGATGTATATAAATTATATGATGTATCAAAAATAGATAAATATCTACTAATCAGTACTTATCACTTCTAGTTATCACTAGTACATATTGCTAACTACTGTAATTATTAATTATGATTACATTTAAGTATAGCATTGTTTCTGCTTATTCCTCTCCTACGCAAGAAAAATGTAGGGTTATATTTATTTTCAACGCTTTGTGCTTGAAACCAAAGTCTTCAAAGTAAACGGTATGGTTAGTTGCTAGTTATAATTAATTTTGTATGCATACAATACGTATAATTTGGACCCTTCCAAAAGTTGAGCTCCCATAGTCTTGTCATAAGAGGTACAGGCACACAAAGGTCTCCCCGAGTCAACCTCCAGACCCTATGGCTTCACCAACAACTAGGACTCTCCTAGTCCCTCCATTACCCTAATCACCTGTGCTCTCTTCCTTGCAGATGGTCTAGCTTTCCTAAAGCAACCCTGGGAAAGTCTGGGACTGTATTTCCTTTCCTTTTTGTCTCTAATTTGGGTTCCCACTTGCTATTGTCTGTCTGCAGCCATGTGGACTTCTGCAGACAGGTTTTTGATAGGATGCTGGCTCCTGTGATGTGCTTGGGATTTGTTGGAGTAGGGAATTATTTGAGCTCCCTCCTCTGTTATTGCCTAACTGTGCTCCTTTCTGTGCAGATGGGCTTTGTAAAAAAAAATGCAAGACTGTATGTACAATGTGCAGAAACTTGGAATTTGGGGTTAGGAAAACAATGGATTTGCATAAGAATCTGTGTTCTTATTGCTTCTGTTACAAGCTTTCTACCACTATTTAGGAGTAACTTTTGCATTCAACATCAGCAAATATGATGGGGATTAGAGAAACCAGAGGAAGGAAATGGAATTACTAAAAGACCATTTCAGGCTTCTGTTCCAAGCCTACTTAAGAGGAGAAAGAGAAACAGGAAAATTATAAACAAAACTCCAGGGGATGGGAGAGGGCAGTTGTGCGACTGTTTTCATTGTGTTCTCTTTCCTTTTAATACCTCTGCCTGTACACAAGGCATATAAAGCAGCAAAACCTGTGCTGATCACTGAACCCCTTTGCTCTTGCATGGCACTGACAACGTATGCCTGTCCCCTTTCCCTGTGTAGAGGCAGAATTCCAGCACAAATATGACTGTCATTCCTGTTATGTAAGCATTTAACACTAAAATGTAGAAATTGAGATTCTCTGATGAGTGTTTTGTGGGCTAGTATGAAGTCTGCCTATGTAATGGAGCATGCTGTTTGAAACACTAAGATCCTGGTCAGTTTCATCCATACCTATAATGTTTAGTGGCAAATATATTACAAAAATATTCTATTAGAAACACTTATCTGTGAAGTGAAACAATACAATGCTTAAGACAAACGAAATTTAAATTGTTTGCAGTCATGTGCAGTCTTTGCTGATAAGTGTGTGGTTCCTCTATCACCTTGGATGCTTGCCTCATCCCTCCACTGGGAAACATTCATGTAATGAACACCCAGTAATATTTTGAACCTTACTGGAATGACACATCCTCATAGCAGAGTCTAAGCTGAGTTAATCTCTCCACTGCCTTTGAGAGGGTTAGCAGACTGCTATGTGTTTCACAGAGTCATCGAAACATGTGAGTTGGAAAGGATCTTTAAAGGTCAACTAGTCCAACTTCCCTGCAATGAACAGGGATGCCTGCAGTGAGATCAGGTGCTCAGAACCCCGTCCAGCCTGAACTTGAGTGCCTCCAGGGATGGGGCACCTACCAGCTCTCTGGGCAACCTGTTCCAGTGCCTCAAACTCTTACTGTAAATTCTTCTTTCTTATATCCAGTCTGAATCTCCCCTCTCTTAGTTTGAAACCACATCCTCTTGTCCTGTCACCGCAGACCCTGCTGAAGAGTCTGTCCCCTTCTTCCTTACAGCTTCCCTTTAGACACCGAAAGGCCTCAATCAGGTTACCTTGGGGCTTTCTCCAGATTGAACAGCCTCAGCTCTCTCAGTCTGTCCTTAATAAGGAGGTGTTACACTCCTGGGAAAATGTATGTGGCCCTCCACTGGATGCAAAACTATTCCCCTTACCTCTGAAAGATCATGTCAGGATAAATGTCTATTGGAAATTGTGATTATATGAGATTATTCACTAGTGTTAGAAGACTCCTGCATGGAAACAAGTCCAAGTCCCCCTCTCTCAGTTGTTAAAATATTGGAGTGTATCTCATCAAAATCTAATCTTCTCTTCTACTAGAACTAATATTTCTAGTTATAGATTGGTAATATAGTAGGGGGAAAAATTATAAACGTAGTGCGCTGCATTTGTTTATGTGATTCTATGATTATATTCATATCATCAAAAGATAAGAATGGCCCTTCAGTGAGACAGAGGAGTGGCAGGGAGAGAGGAATAAGGGACAAGGAAAGCAGCTGGCATGCAAGAAGCAGTCATTTGCTCGTGCTGCTGTGTTTGTCTGGTAGAGTATGCATCTGCTTCGCACGGGACTCCCTGAAACCAAGGAGGGACTTGCTTTTCTTAGAGACGTGAGAAAGGACTGAGCCTATGAGGCTCCCTTTGCCTATTCAGAGGGCATCTGTTGCCCTCTGGTGTTTACTCTAAGTAGAGCGCCTATAGAGAAGCGCGGCAGGGCCATGCGGCCTGGCTGCTGGCATGGCTGCAGCAGGGACATCCAGGGGCACCAGCTGCACAAGAGACCGAGGAAGTAACTGGTTTGCATTGCTTTCCTTCATATAATATCCTAGACACATCTACGTAATCAGAAAATGAGCAAAAGGACGGTGAAAGGCGTGCTGTGCTTGCTGTAAGAAGTTGCCCAGGCACTGTACTGAGCTTCTATAGTCTGTGCCTGCAGTTCCTTATGGGTGAGCACATGATCCTGAGCGTGCTCCTTCTAATAGCAACAGCTGAGTATGTACTGAGATGAACAGCAAAATCATGCGAGAAGGTTCCTGCATGGCTGAGTTAATTTCTGCTCCTTGGTGGTAGGGGAAGCCAAGGTAAACCAGACAGCTGTTTTGATTTCAAAGCTGACTGAAACTTTTCCTGTGTCTGGGAAGCCTGGGGTGTTACAAACCCTTTCATTCTGCAGGGCGGGTTCAGTCTGAGACACCTGAAGCAGAGCTGCGCAGCATGCAGCTGAGAGATTTCCTATGCGTTTTGCTTGGACTTGGAGGGCATGGTGCATGAATGTGTTTATAACTCCTCACAGAGATGAAACACTGAAATGTCATTCATGCAGAGAAATCAGAAGGTATGAGTTAATGCAGTGTGTGCTGAGACTAGGACCAACTCACAGCTGAGAACTGAAAAGGAGTGAAGTTTCGTAGTGTATTAACAGAAACCTCAAAGAAGTGTGTATTGGGTTGTATGGGAACTGTTGAATCATGGCCTGAACTACAGATTGATCACCTGAGTTGAGCACTGAGTCAGCTGCAGGAGCACAGGTGAAGGCAGTTCACTGTGTGACCAGAAGGGGTAGAGTCTGGCTCCACCTCTCCCAGACCCCATTTAAGGGCTGACCACCACTAGGTAAGGGTCTCTTGTTGGAGATCCCTCCCCTGTTGAGTCCTTGGTGAGCCTTTCTTTATTTACTGGTTGTCTGTATACCATCTGGATAAGCCATACAAAATATACAAAATAAATGCATTATTTTCTGTGGGTACTATTCTTTTGGGATATTCACCCTACGTGAGCGTGCTTTTCCCAGTCGCAGTCAAGTATTCCTTTAAGAAATTATGCTCATTCATAAGCTCGAAATTACACTTAGCATAAAAGCGTGTACAACAGGATTGCTTGCTTTTATTTATTTATTTTTTTAATGAACCAATGTTTAAGAGGTGCTGAACTTGCAGGATATCTCACTCTCTCATTCAGGGCTGTATTGTTTTTCCTTCACCCCATTAATGCAATGGTAATCAGGATGGAGCCGTGGGGACCTGTGGTGCGCATTGCTGACCAAGCTTTAATTATTTGTTGATGGATACTCTGTCTGTAAGTTCTCTGTACCTGGGTGCAGGTTGAATGACAGATTGAATGACGTATGCTATATGATTAGAAGATTTTTATTTTTATTTTTATTTTTATTTTTTTTGTAATTGAGGATGATGGGTAGGGATCATCAGTATGTGTCCAAACTGACAGTTTGACACAAGCTGGAGCTGTAGAAGCTGACAGGTGCATCAAATTCAGACACCCAAAAGGCTTTAATTAAACTTCACTTAGTAGAAGAAAGCAAAATTAGTCACTTTGGGTCACTTCTCTCATCTGATTTTGTATTACAATATTGATGTATGTTGTTCTCCTGAGCTCGTCTTTCTCTTGGGGATGGGAGGGGAGGGACTGAGGGATCTGTATTAAACAGTGATGCTGGGTCCCATCTGTGGGCTACTAGTGCTATTCGTGATGATTAAAATAGAACTTGATTTCTTTAAGCAGTTGTTAAACTGGCTTAAAAGACTGTAGGATGAGAAAGACTCTTGTGCCTTATAGCAAATGTGCTCATCAGAGAGTGGTGATGGGAATCTGTGACAGTCAGTCTAGACAGTCCCTGAGCTGTTGCTGCTTCAGTGACTGCTGGTGAGGAAGCAGCAGGGGTTTGAGTGACCTCAAGGACACTCAGCAGTAGCTCCTGAGAGCAGCCAGAGTCTTAGGCAGCTGAGCAGACTTTTCTCTGGTGTGCAAAGATCTTTTAGAAACCGTGGAGAGAACTGTTATTGTGGGAATAGCTAAGGTTATTCTCTGTTTGAGAGTAGTGCCAGGCCTGTAAGACTTTCTTCATAATTGCCTTCAAAAAAAAAAAAAAAAACAAACTACAGCACCGTGACATGATCTGTTCTACTTCACTGTATGGTTTGTGGTGTTTACAGTGCATGTGTCCATGTGTTTGTTTTACAGAAGTTAATGATTCTAATACAATCAAATGTAAATGCTGAGCACTTGTTTCAGTTCCTGACCCCGTCTTCTGTTTAAAAGAATTACAATTAAATAGGCCATCATAGCTTTATTTTCTCTTAGACTGGTACGAGCAAAGAGTCTCCTCTGTCTTAAAGAAAGCTTCAGAGTTAGAAAAATAGTTGACCCACAGATAATGTGTTGGCTTAGTCTCCCAACACAATTGCTGGGGGAGCTTCAATTCTGGAGTTGTTTGTAGGAGTAATCAAATCGGTCAGTGGAGATGGCCTTAGTAACATCTTAATTTTCTTTTTTAAGCATCTAATTGATAAAAGCATAATTTCTTTGACCAAGCAAAATGGGTACTACTATGCGTAAATTAATTCAGAGGTGATAGGAAACCCAGAGAGTAGGATCAACAGACTAAATGGCACAGGATTGTAAATATTGCAGCATTGCTGAAGTACTCATTTGAAAAGCTGATTGTTAGCAGGCTACCTGTCTGGACATCAGTGAAGCTCACAACTGATCCTCTTACAACAGTGAAAGGGTAGCAATTAATATAACAGAGGAAGAAGCAAAGACTCAAGGCAAGAACAGATATCCTTCCAGTTATTCCATAGGCTGCAGTCTGCTAAAGGAGGCTGTCATCAAGATGGGGGATTGGCATGTTGATTTCGGTGCTTTACTTAACTTCAACTTACTCTTATTTAAAATCTTCTGCTTTAGTGTATCTTGGAAAATCTTTGTTCCAGAGCTGTAGGTAAGTCTCTCACAGGTGGTTTCCTATTCTGGATAAACGAAGGGATAAGTAATTCATACACGATTCTTTTAGAAACATCTGTTCATACCTAAACCAGTACTGCAGCTGTGTTTTGTATGCAGTAGAGTTAAATGAAATGTTTCATTTGATTTGCAGCTAAAATTTCAAGCCAAACTAGATTTTCTTAGTCTTTAAATGACAGTGTGTTTTAAGGCATCTTTCGTATACTATTCTGAAACTAATTAGGACATTAGTTAAAACATTAAATAAGTAAAATAGATACAAATTCTACTTAGATCCTACAGGGATGAAGTTGACTGTGGTCTCTTTTTATACTCTTAGCCACCTGAATCTTCTGTGGTTGTGTTCTGTTTTACAGTGGTATAGTGTCTCAAGATATACCAATGAAGTTGTGGATTTAAACGTAAAAATGACAAGATAATTGTGCCGGGTGACATTTACCTTACTTAACTGAAACTGGTATAAACATATGAAATGAAAGCTTGGCTCTTGTCAAGGTTCATCATGTGACTCGCTCAAAAAAGCACTATTATCAGCGTGAATAAGAAAAAAAAGCCCTATTTCTTTTTCAGTTTCTCACAACAGCCTGAAGCATGTTTTCAGTGAAATGATTTTTACGGTTTCTCTGGAACACATTATAGCCTGGATATAAATTCAGTGCTGGCTGGGATATCTTGTAGGGGAAAATGGTGTCTGGGAGGACAGGTTGTGAAGTGACAGATGACATCACCCTGTGAAATCAGAGTGGCTGTGCAGCTGTGCTGATGTCATGCAGCTGACTGCTTTAAAGTTTATGTCTATGGTATTACAGTCAGTGTAATGATAACAACAGAGATGACTGGAGATGGCTATAGGATTTTCAGATGAAAGTGAGAAAGAAGACAGTGAGGTACAGATGCTTATTAGAACACCAGTGGCTTGAGCTTTCTAAGGAGCCCAGCAGTAATTTCCTTCCCTTCTGTCTCACACTGTCTCCTGTGAAACTTGTCACTATTCTGACAGTAAGAATTATGTATTCCCTTTTTAACCTTCTTCAAAGCACTGAAGTACCCCAATCTAGCTCCTGGCAAGTGGTTGAGTTGACAATGGGCAAGTAACACAGTGAAAGAGCTTATCTGGGGTGCTTGTTTTATTGCCTGATTTACAAAACTGAATGTCTCGTGCTGACATGAGAGAAGACTGTGCTGCCATACACACAGCTGTACTGCAGCACTTGTTAAACTGAGGCTGAAATGACATTAATGAGATCTGCAAGGACTGTGGCTCATGTGAACGCAGACTTTACCAGAACACATCCTGTTTTCAACAGATTATGGATTCAGGAAGGGCCACGCTGTAGGTTATTACTTGGAATATAACCTGCTTTAGAAATGTATGGGTTTTTTCTTTTCATGTACTCGGTGTCACTTGGATGTTAATAAAACTGCTGTCTGCATTCCTCATGTTTGGTGTTTCCTGCAGCAGCCAGCTGTGTTCTGCCTCCTGGCTCCTCAGTGTATGTGTTGATGCAGGAACTCCCTGAGAGAAAGGGAGAAATAGGTCATTCATTTCCTGAGAGAAGGATGTGTCCGTTGGGTCACTTTACAGCTGGCCTTCTTAATGTAAGGGTTTATTTGTCTTTTGAAGGGTTAATTAGTCAACTTTTGGACTGGGACTTTTTGCATAGCGTTCCTGCTCTTCTGGAGACAGATTTAAAAAAAAATGAGTAAATGCAGAAATAGCAACGTTATAGGTAATATTCTCCTCAGTTAAGATGGTCTTGACATGCAAAATAAGTTCCTTATCCTGCATTTCCTCTCCAAAAGAAATAGTCAATAACTTTAACTGTGTCTGAAATATGTTTTGAGAAAACAGAGGGGGAAAAAAAAAGAGCTCTTCTTGAGAGAACATTGCTTGTACTCAGCACTAAATGGGACTGTCCTCTTCAGATTGTTTGTGCTTCATCAGCAATGATTGCATGTGGTGTCTCAAGTACAGAAACTGCAGGAGCAGCTCTGGGAAGGCTGATTGCTTACAGACCTGGGAAATTCTGACTATTTTGGCAGAAGAGAGGGTGACACTGATTTCCATTGGAGAGGCTAACTGTGGGCGATGTCTTCATACAAGTAGAGCAGCCCCACAGGATTTCTTCTGAGCTTGAAGAGGAGGAAGCCTTCCCTCAGCACCTGAAAGGAAGGGGAAGCTGACTTTGGGGAGTCATTTTCTATAGCTTGCTTGAGAATCATTTAAGCTGTGCTGATTTACAGTAATGTTTGGAAGGGAGGTGCAGGTTAAGGTAATGCTGCAGATGGTGGTGATGGGTGAAGAAAATCTGGACAGAGATGACCAGCTAGTCAGGCTAGTTTTTATAGAATCATGGAATCGTTTGAATTGGATGGGCTTTTTAAAGGTCATCTAGTCCAGCTCCCCTGCAGTGAACAGGGCCATCTGCAGCTAGATCAGTATTAGTGTTTTTTAAGAATCTCATTCTCCCAGACCCATTTCCAAGATCTTAAATACTGCAAGGTGATGTTTCATGAAGTAGTATTCCAGCTAGATAACAGCTGAGAACTTTGCACCTGTTCTGGACTGTGGGAGAAACTACGATACAGGCTCAAAGTTTAAAAACATGGATGTAAGTTTAGCAACATGCGACAGTGGTGCTGGGAAACCTGGCTGGTTTGAGAGAACAGCCTGATGCTGATGTAGAATCCTGTATCTATTTCATGACTCTGCTTCATTGATTCACAGTTAAGATAGAGAAGTAGACTGGAAGGAGTTTGTAGCAAGGCAGGAATCACTAACTTTGAAAGTAACCTCAGATTTAACCCACTGACAGTGATAGTCACTTTGCGCAGACAGATGCTGTGAGCAATTACTTTGTGACAGTGAAGTATCTTCTGTGATGCCAGTCAGTATTCAACTCAGCCCTCAGCAGGGCAGAGCTGAAGTGAAACTACTGCTTTTTCTGATGAACATGGAAACAGATGGCAAGGAAAGAAAACAACACAGAAACCAACAAAAAGCTCACAACCACTCTGATGAAACTTGAAGTCGTTGGTTACAAGTATATAACCTGTGTGCTGAAACAGAATGGATATGTCCTTGGTCCTTTGTACCTCCTTTCATATGCTAACCATCTTTGCTGTTTTGGTATACTGTTGAGGAGGTAATAGATTACTTTCACTTGCAATAAAGGCAGAGGAGATCACAAGGGAAACCCTTTTAGACAGATCCCGAGTTTGGAAATCTTGTGAATGTTGCAGGTGGTACTAAAAGAAACCTAAGAAAGCCTGTAGTAGTAGGTACACTGCTGTGGTAAATTTCTGTCTGATTAAGCAGTGGAATAAATTATGAGAGGGTTTTTTTTTTGGTGATTATTGACATGCACGTTGGGAACAATGAGACTGTGAAGTACACTGCTTAGAAATATCTCTTGGTTAAGGTTTGCCAGAATGTGGCAAGTAGAATCATACAGTAATTTGTATCTATGAAACAAGAGACAAAAGTTCATGATCTTGGCCTACATGGTATCCCCGTGTCTGAAATTTTCCATATGTGTAGATATTTTATCTGCCAGGCTTAAAGCAGATGTTTGGAAAAGAGACGTGCGCAAGCTGTTTCTGTGTATGATTAGTGAAGTTGATTGCAGCTAGTTGACTATCTGAAAGGACAGTCCTAAAGAGGTAAAGTTAAAAAGCTAATTGCAGCTGAATTGATGTCTTTCTTGTTTATTTAATGAACTAATGAATCTTGAACATGAATATTCCCTGTAGGATGTAGAATTGAAGGAGGTGGTGAAAATATATTCCATATATTCATAAATATGTATGCTTGTGTTAGTGAAAGGGATTTTTGCCTGGGAGCTTTTGTGCATGAAGAAGACAAGGTTATCTTGGAGATATTTTGGAATAAGAAAAGCCCCTGGCATTGAGATACATGTAAATAGAATATTTTTGAGGAGAAACAGCTTATAATGTAGGCAGTATTGTACAAAACAGCAAGTACAGGCTTGAATCACTATTTCACTTGTAAACTGTTCATTGAAAGGAATGGTTCTTGAAGTCTTACAGATATTGTTGGCATTGGTATTATGCTCAGTATTATTTCATCTGCCTAGATCATGTGAAAATATTTTAAAAACAAAGCTGCCATAAGTTCATTACTGGCTTAGACTTTAGCACCCCCCATAACTGAATCAAAGAGTAGCTGAGGTTGCAGTGATCTCTGTAGTTCAACCCTTCTGCTCAAAGCAGGCCAATGAGATCAGGTTGCTCAGGACATTGTCTAATTACAGTTTTAAAATCACCAAGAGCAGACACTGCAACCTCTCTGGACTACATGTTCTGCTGCTTGACTGCCATCACCATAAGACTGTTTATTTTTCTTATGTTTAAAAGGAATGTCTGGTATTTTAGTTTGTGCTCACTGTCTGTTGTTCAGTCACTATGCACCACTGATAAAAGTCCAGCTTCATTTTTATTTTTCCCCACTCTAGGATTTACATACAATAATAAGATTCTTTTGAGCATTCTCTTATTCAGACTAAACAGCTCCAGCTCCTTTGTATGTCAGATTCTCCAGGGCCTTAATCATCTTTGTGACCCTTCATTAGACTTGCTTTTTCACTCCTTGCAGTGAGGAGCTCAGACCTGTGTCCAACACTCCAGATTCATCCTTAAACCAATTCTAAGCAGAAAAGAAGGGCCTGTTTCTGAAACCTTCTTTATCAAGAGTGCGTGCTGCTGTGTCGTGGTCAGGCTGATGTCCACCAGCACCCTCAAGGCCTTCTTTGCAAAGCTGCTTTCTTGCTGGTTGACCCCCATCCTGTACTAGTGTGTGGGGTCATTCCTACCCTGATTCAGGACTTTGTAGTTCTTATCACAAAGCTCCTGTTTGTCTGTTTATCCATCCTCTCCTTCACATGCTTAAAATGGCACTCAGGTTTATGTGCTACATGATCTTCCCAGGGACTGATGCCTGGTCCCTCTGGTATGTTTCAGAGTGATTAAAGTCCCTCATGAGGATCAAGGCCTACAGATGGATCTTTTAGTTCTCTGGAGGAGGCCTCGTGAATTTCTTCTTCCTGTTTAGGTGTTCTGCAGCAGACGCTATGATGTCACCCATGTTGTTCTGCACTCTAATCCCAACTCAGATTCTGCTAGGACATCATCTGCCCCAAGGCAGAGCTTCATGGATTCCAGTTGCTTTTAATGTAAAGGGTCCCTCTTTACTGTCTTCCGCCTACAGGGCTTGTATACATCCATTGCAGCACTCTAGTAATGGAAGCCATCTCTTACATCCCCATTATCCTCTCCAATTTTGCTAAGTAGTTGGCAGAGATGTTTTTTCCCCCCTTAGGTGAACACTACCTATTCCAAGAAATACTCAAGCCTCAGAAAAGATCTTATGATCATAAGAAAACTGTTACAAGCACCAACTGTGCAACTAGTTCTTGAACTGCAGAGTCTGTCTGCTACTTCTTTATGCCCTCTGGGTCTCTCACTGGAATAAAAACAACATCACCTGAACACTGAGTGGCTGGCCATCACTGCCAGAGCCACTTAGTCACACCTGCTGCTTCTGTGGTCATCCCTGGCAGTATCCTTGGTGCCTAGTTGATATAACAGCAGGGAGTAATAGCACAAACCTTGGTAGTCTGTTTCTGCCACTTCCTGGATCACAGCAAGCCTCCGTAGATGGTGTATACATATTATGTATGTTTCCTTTACACGTGAAATCAAGTTCTTTGTGTACTTTCCAAGGCAGCTTGTTTACAGATGAAGATGGAAAGAGACCCATCTAACTTGCACAAAATCTTCCAGCAGAACCCAGATCTTAAACCATAGGTTGGTTTCTCTCCTTTGTTATTGGCAACTGGAGTGTCTGTTTGAGATGGGGGTTTTGTATGTTGTTGTTGTTTTGTTTTGTTTTTTTTTAATATTTGTTATTTAACTGGAAAACACTTTATATTTTAGTTGACAAAATAAGTTTATTGCACTCTTACTACAACAGTATTTTGAATAAGGAGAGAAACTGGCTGAAAAAAATTATTTTTAATTCAAACTTCTTAAAAAAAAAAATTCTGAGAAACATTTATTCCCTGACCTACGTTGATGTACATTTCTCAGAAGCTGCATATGTTTAAGGAGGGAAGAAAATATCTCTAACAAAAAACTTCAGTACTTGCTGCTGCCTGACTCTTGAAACTTCTCTGGAATGTTCAATTTATTTGTGAATCATAGTTGGCTTTCTTGTTGTTTTTTTGTTTTGGTTTGGTTTGGTTTTTTTCCTGAACATCCTAATTTTTGTTATTGTTTCAAGCTACTGTGCCCTATGTACATCATCTAGGTAAAGATCTGCACCCTAAATGTGGTTAGTGGGGGGAGCTGTGCATTCTGTTGTGGTACTTGTGGCAAAAGGACGATGATGTGTCACCAGACCAGTAGTTGAAAACAAACCGTGCCAAGTATTTTCTTTAGGAAAGTTTATTTTACAGCTCTTTTAACACATAATTAAGCCATCTCAGAAAGCCATGCACTTTTTCTAATGTAATTATGAGAAAGCTGTTTAGTTAAATTGCTGGTAGTTGTCTAGACATCCAACTGGAATCTCCTGAGTTGGAATTAAATTAAATGGGGAGAATGTCTGCAGTTATAGACAGAAGTATTTGGCTCCAGAGTCTTCTAATTGAAAATGTGGTTTGGAGGAGAGCTTACAGTTCCTGTATGGATAAGAGAAGATACCTGAAATTAGATACTAGATAGAGAAGGTAATTGGAGGATGACTTTGTTACCACTTCCAGGGATGGTGGTATTCTTGAAAGGAAGCAAGGGCTATGTAGCAATGTGGCTTGGCAAGAAATAAGAGAAATAAATACAGTTGCCTGTTGCTGTCCCTAATTATCTCACTGCTTTTTGCCTCAGCAGCATCCACTGTTGTTTTACTTTTAGCCCTTCAATTTTTTCAGGGCATAAACCATAATATCTGATAGGAGCAACCTTTCAAATCTTATGGTGTTCAGAATTGATTATCCTCTGTAAGTTGCTTACATCTCTGGGACAGTTTAGCAATTACGTTAGTATTCACATCATCTGCTCCATTTATTTCTGCACTTTTGGTCTGGCATGCAGATTTAAAAGTTGGGTTCTGGGAAGCAGGAGCACTACAGGAGTTCTGGCTCTGCTGGTGCAGTATCAAGCGCAAGCAACCCTGATTCCAGTTGAGCACTCAAAATTCTACCTATCAAGAGTAATTACTGAGATTTTTTTTGGGTAACCCTGACTAAATGGGAAGTTAACAACACTGAATGTTTTTTGATTTGTGTATTAAACATGGAAACATTGGCTGCTGCTTTTTTTGAGACTAGAAGTGAAATTAAATACTCTGTTAAGTATTAGCAGATGCGAAAGAGATGGACAGAATGAAGAAGGAGCCTCTTTTGTGAGCAAATGGTGGGATTCAAAACTCTGTGTACAACCCATTATCTTGGCAAAAGTTGCTGGTTCTTAATGTCTTTCTGAAATGCTTTAAACCATATACAGACTGCCTTATAGGAACAAAAAGAAAATAATCCTTTCATATCTGTGATGCTTTTTTTTTTTTTCCATTATTGTGATGCTGAGTATGTATTACTGCTTCTTATGTTGATAAAGTGGTTGATGGATTAATACTAAACCAGTAGTCATCCAGCAAAAGGATCTAATTTGTGTTAGAAACATTTTTTCAGTCAGTGACCCATCTATGGAGGAGTTGGAGATGTATCCAGTTACCTGACCTCTCTACCAAAATGGTAATGCTTTAATGACCTTGCACTTAGGATGACACAATTTGCAGGTTCTGAAACATGAAATGGAATCAAGTCTACAACTATGTTCATAATATGAACTTGGAACATCCAGTCTGGATTTTTGGCACAGTATAGATGAGGTCTTAAATCCAGATTTTATTGCTCAATGTTTTCTATACTGTTTTTGTGTTGTGAAGAAGTTTTCTTCTTTCTTTAAGGAGCAAGAAATTTCTTTGTGATGCAGAAAGAAGTTATGTTGTCAGATACTGTTAGAAACTTTGTTTTCTTATAAAGAACCATTTATATTTGATGTTGTGGAGCAGGACTGACAGATGTAGTGATGATGGAGGTATGTGGGCCCGTGTGCTACAATAACACTGGCAAAGGTAACAAGTGAGATAATTGATAACAAGTAGAGTTCCTGAGGAGTCTATCTTAAGACATGTTTTGCTCAGTGAGAGCCCAGCAAAGTCCTTTTGCCAATGCAACAAAGAAGGTGAAATGGGATCGGCTCTCTCCATTACTTCCTCTCTTTTTATTCCTACACAATTAGAATAGGTGAACCTGGTCTGTGAGCTGGTGTTGGTAAGTACATCCAGCTCTTAACGAGTAGATTTCTTAATGCTGAACAGCCTATGTGTTTCACTTTTTTTTTGTTTTGTTTTGTTTTGTTTTTTGTTTTTTCCTTTCTAGAAAATGGAGGAAATTTATAAGCAAAGAGGATATTTGCAGGATGTTCTGTAGTTTGCTATACCTTCCTTTCTGGAATATTACAACAAATGTGTCTAGCAGGTGCAGACATTAAATCAAAAAGTAAAAATGTAAAGAAAAGATCTAATACTAATAAATATGTTTCAGTTTGCTTAACACTTGCTCAAATCTCTGACAACTGGAATGAGAGTACCTTATTAACACAAGATGTAATTTTCATGTCTGTCTCAAGGCTGAAGTTTGTTGTAGAAATTGGACCTGCTATTTAGTTTTATTTCAACCTCACTTGCTTTTAAAGGGCCTCAGCTTACTAATATGGGTAGAAAAAACAAAGCAGTTTAATACATTATTCTGGGAAAAATCTAGGAGAATATTCTGATGTAGGATGCAGAAGAATTTCCAAGGAAATAAAAATAAAAAGTCCTGTCAAAAACACTGAGTTTAACACACCTCTGATTATGTTTATTTACTTGCATTTTCATCTAGAGAGGAAATAGTATATTTTATAAACAGTAAATATGTGAGAAAAGCATTATTTTTTTGTGCTATTTAGCTGTAAGCTATTCTGCTTTTATAGATTGCTTTGTATGTTGTTCTTCTGCAGAACTTTCTATTCAAATGTAATTATTTCCAACAAAAAAATCTATATTATTTTATATTAAGTTGCTATCTATAGATACTATGGGTAGGATTTTGAAGATGTTTGTTGATGTGCTGTTACATACTTCCAACCATTTTATGCTTATTTAACTTCAGTTCTGTACTCAGATTTTTCATCCTGCGAAGTATATTGTAAGAGTAAAAGACATTCTGAATATCTTTTCTAAATGAAAGGAATTAGCTTTAATTATGTTAGTGAATGTAGGCTTGGAAGTCTGCTTCATTAATAGGAGCTTATTGTGCTAATTAAGTCTATATTTATTTTTAAATAGTTATTTTTCTCCTTTATCTTATGTTATTCATAATGTAGTGAGAACTGTAGTTGGCTACTGAAATCTGAGAATTGTAAGGATAGTTTTATTTGCAACTTTGCATGTACTGTTGTCTTAATACATATATTACTATGGTGAAAAATCTACCAGTCAAGGAAGTTTAGGAAGAGCTTTAGGAAAGAGATTATTTAAATAACAAACAAAAAAAACCTCAGTTTTGTCTTATGACTTCCCTAGAAATATTTTTTAGCAGTGGAAGAACTGCTTTTCTGAAATGTTTTAATATAAGAGCAACAACATTATTTTGTTTATCTATAAACATCTAGACATCTTTTAACTATTTCTTAAGAGGCACAAATATTCTTCCAAATATATTGTTAGGAAGTTCTTTCACAAAAGATGTGAGAAATGACTGCTACAAAATATTGCTGAAGTTTTAATACTCTACAGTGAGGAGGTAATAGCATTGTAAAAATGACGACTGTTTCCTTAGGGTAATGATAAAGTGATTTAAAAATTGAAGGCTGAAATGGTTGCCATATAACTGCCATCCATAATTTATCTTAAACAGAACTTTGTGAGCTATAAACAAGTCTTCGCCATTGATTGTATTCATACTTGGCAACTCCGTAATTTACATTATATATTGCATATTTATATAACTTCCATTATATCACAACTGGAGCTTACCTTCTATTTTACAGGACATAAATATTGGTAATGAAATGCATAGCTGATTTTGTATGTATGATTGTAATTGCAAGCATATGTATCACTAAATGTGAGCGTAGCTTATAGTGCAGGCTGTGCCATAATGTGATCCCGTCTTTCGACCTGTTTTCAAGAATGCTTGTTTAGTGGCTTACTTAGACACTGAGGGAGTTAGGAATCCAAATCGTTTTATTTTCTGTCTTTGTAATTATGATAATGTGATAAGACCAACAGATCCTTCCTGGGGGTGGTGAGGAGTTACGGCAGGGACAATTACTTATTTTTGCGCTACAGATTGGGAAACAAGGCATGCTGCACTTTCTCCCCTGAGTAGGATGGCCCAAGTGTACAAATGTGTCAGGAAGGAACAGACAGAGGAAATTCAGGCTGCTGCTTACAAGGACACAGACAAATAATTAGCAACAATTAAGGTGAATAACGGAAGTGACTTAAGGTGGACTCAGGTTAAATGGCTTTCCTGGTTTTGCTTCTCATTTAACTAGAGAGAGATGGAAGCAAACATCATGAAGACAGACTTAAGATGCCTTTCAACTGTCTCTTCCTATGTTCAGTAAAATCAAAATTTCTGATATTTGTGAGTGCCTAAGGTGCATCTGTTGGAGGGCTGCCTCAGAATTATCTTGAAATAACATAATAGTTTGTTGTCACTGAAATGCCTATTTTGAAATTGAGTGGTGGAGAGCTGCCTGATTTTTGTACTGTCTCTAGACTACCACATGATGGCAATATGATTTCTGTGCTTAGTGAGACGGGAGCTGGCTTCAGCTGTCAGCCTTGTATTAAAGGGAAAGGCTGATGGAGATGTTCTTTCTCCTTGGCAAAGACAGGATGTGTTAGGCTTACGTTTTGTATTATACAGTTACATTTTAAATAACTAGAAAATATGTTTTACTGATTTTGATCAAGTACACCTTATCAGGTAGTACCGTGGTAACTTTAGGTTCACTGAATGCCCCTTCTACAGAAATAACTGTACCTTATAAGGGCATAATATGAAGCATGTGCCCAATAAATGAAAAACCAAACCACTCTATTTGTCCAGTTCGGTATATATTTCACAAATGTGACTAGACTTCAGTTTTGAATTAAATATCCCTTTCTTCTTTCCTCAGTTTAAGTGTTTGCTTGACTATCTGGCTTGGCTTTCGGTGTTAGGATAAAACTTCTAAAACTTTTGATGACTGTAGGGCACAATAGTCATAACCTGTAAACTGTTCATAATTTTTTTTAATAGTGCAGTTTTTGACTGCATGTTGCAAAATTAAGTGTGATGTTACCTTGCCAAAGTCTAATGCAGAAGTTCCAAGAGCGCATAAAGGAAATAAAATATTATTGGCTATGCAGTTATCTTTGGACGCTCTCCAGGCTGAAGACATTTTTTCATTGTAAACTACTAGAGGTCTCAGTGTGAGACCATTTCTTTGGACCCACCACAGGGTCCCCACGAGTGCCAGACCCAGAAAGGGTGGAGAATTATTGTCAAGTACTCTAGAAAACCCAGCAAGTGTGGTCTCATCACCATATAAATCCCTGCTTAGGCCAGTTTTGCTGCATGGTTTCTTTGTCAGGACCTCTTTTTAAAACTCCGGTGTCAAAATTTTAAGTCTGGACAAAAATGTGTGATAGATTGCCTTGGGCAAACACATTTTCAACTCTTACTACAAGTGTGTAATGTTCTTGCTCAAATTGATGAACACTTTGTAATCAAGTAAATCATTTTCTCTTTTAAGGAATAGCCAGCTCATGCTAGGTTCAGCATCATGTATGAGCGTGCATGTTGTTCATCAGTAGATACTGGAATCAGAGGATTCTACGTGGCTAATGTCAGTGAGTGCAGAATAAGACTGTCAGTGAACCTTTTTGTTTTGTGTGTGTTCAGGGACGCTTTTTAAGCTTAGACCCAGGCATTCATTTTCTGAACTGTTCTGTAAGTTCACAGCACAGTCTGTTCTTAAGTCCATCTCTGGACCTACACTGTAGCCTTGTCTCAGTCCCTACCTTGTACTAATAGAAACTGACAATTGGTGGCTGTCTTGAAGTAGCTGCATTTAAAATCTTTGGTAACAGGAGGAAAGCTGCTACCCAAACTGCAACACTGAATATGGGGAGAGAAGAACATATGTCTCTCAGAGAACTACTTAGAAAGGTTCCTGTAGAAACTGTTTCTAAAGATGTTGGGGCCATTAGTGATGGTCACTTTTTAAGCCCATCTCTTAAGAGCATGACAGTAGGCAATTCCAAAGTGTTGGAAGTCATGCAGGCAGGCCAGAAGATAGGCATGGCTGACTTGGATTCTTCTTCTGGAGCTTTGGCAGAAAAGGAAAGTCAGGCCACTGGAAAGGAGGTTGAACAACACAAGAGGACTACAGAGGTGCTGTTAGCCATTGCAGGGAGAAGATTCATGCAGCCAAAGTTCTGTTAGAGTTGCAACTGGCTATTACTGTGAGTGGCAATGAAAAAGGACTTTTAAAAATGTATTAACAGCGAAAGGAGGACCAGAGATAATGTTGGTCCATTACTTGATGAGGATAATTGACTCACTAACAGAAACATAGACAAAGCAGAGATGTTTAGTGACTTCTTCACTTCAAACTTTAACACAGGTTGTGGTACCACAAGTGACCCAAGCTGGAGGACCGTGAGCACAATAATAATAAACTCCCAGCCAACCCCAAACTGGTGCAGGATTTTCTACTCCAGCTGGATGAATAGAAGTCTATGGGGCCTGATGGGCTTCATCCCATCAAAGAGTTGGCTGATGTCCTTGTGAGACTGCTTTCAACTAATTTTCAATGGACTTTGGTCCCAATTGATTAGAAGCTAGCAAAAATTGTCCCAGTTTTTGGGGAGGGCGAGAAAGGCTGCAAGGCCTCTTATTACTAGGATATTTTCACTTCAGTGCCTGATAAAATTAGAGAGATTATTCTGTGAGTTTCAAGAAAAACTCCTGAAATTCAGTACAGTCATTGATCACAGCCAATACTGGTTCAGAAGGAAAAAGTCCTGTTTGATGAACTTAGTGCTTTTCTGTGTCAAGGTTACTCATTTAGTTGACCAAGATAAAGGAGTTGATGAAATCATTTTGGATTCCAGCAAAACTTTCAGTGCTGTTTCTCATAGTATTCTTCTGGAAAAAACGTCCAGCACGCAGCTAGACAGGAAACATAATGTGATGGGGGAACAGTTGGCTGGTGGGTCAGGCTAAAAAGGTTATGGTAAATGAGGTTACTTCAGACAGGTGGCCAGTCACTAGTGGAGTTCTACAGCACTCCATTTTAGGGTCAGTTCTCTTTAATGCTCAAAATGTTTTATGTTCAGTGGATGCAGGACTCAAATCCATACTAAGGAAGTGGGAAGTGGTCATGGCACCAAGCTTGCTGCGGTTCAGGAAGCATTTGGACAACACTTTAAGAAATATGGTGTTTGGTTTTTTTTGTGCTCTTATGTGGAACCAGGAGTTGGAGTTAAGAATAATTGATTCCCAACTCAGGATATTCTGTGATTCTACTCCTAATTAGCTGCCTGTGTAGACTTTAAACCTGGGTCATCACCTCAGTGCACCTGGGATTTTAAGTAGACCTTGCTATCAGCCACAGCTCATATGCTGAAGGATTGTGTCCTAACAGGCAGTCAGATGAAGGCACCACTCTGTCTCTGCTGTGGCCACTCCCTGTTTGTCCTCCCTCCTGGAGCCACCCCAGTTTTATTGTTTTCCGACAGCTTTCTTGTCTTCTTTTATGTCACTGCTATTTTAAGTTATTCAACTAGATGAGAGCTTATTTTCACGGAGATGTAACAAATAATGGTCTCTTCGAAGTTGTGTACAAGGAGAAGAGGAGTAAATAGCAAAAATATAGAATATCTTGCTGATAATAACAGTGTCTTGTTCAGGTCTTTGGGTTAAGGTTAGGTCTTTGTTTTGTTTTGTTTTTCTTAGCAATCACAGAAAAAAGTAAAAACTGCTTGATGCCCTAAAGAGTGTGGAGTTTCTAAATGGACAAATAGAAATGAAATAATAGTTCCCCAATGTGAATCCATCTTACCTGAATGTTTGCAAAATTGAGTTTTGATAAGATAGGACATTTCTTAGGCCTGGCAGTGTTGTATGATTCAAAAAAGCTTCTTCCACAGAGGTGTGTGTATGTAGAAAGCAAAAGAAACCTATACGAACTTATTCAGTTGTCTGCATGCATGCATCATGGTCCCTTTGAAGTGATCTGCAGCTTGGCTGATTAGTATCTCCAGTTCCACATGTCCAGCTCATTAGGACAGTTTCCATTTCTGATGTCCTTTGTAATGTCTACAGCATGCTGTTGTCATGATGCGAGTACCTAAGTTGCTCTGATATCTTTCTAGTATTCTAGATAAAGAAATGAGTAATCAGCACCACATCAGGGCAGTGACATGACATAATCTGTAGAGAACATACTGGAGACTGTCAAATGCATGGCTTTTCAGTGTTTTATTTTGCTTTTGGCAATGAAAATAAATCCTTATGTGCTCCTTCCCTTAGTGATCAAATTGAAAAGAAGCAGCTCAGAGAGATTTGAGGTATCTTTGTCTCTTATCTTAATGTGCTGCCTTTTTGGCCCATTCCCATGTACTGCTTTCAGCCACCAGACTAGAAAAGGCATAAGCTTAAACAAAGGCCAAGCATGCTTGCACTTTCCCAGAACATTTCAACTGTGTATCTTGTTAGAAAAATATTTTAATTTACTTATATTGTTTCCAATACTGGATGAGTATTCCTAATCCAAACTTGCTATTTAGCATACTCTACCCCTCACAATTGTAGTTTTCTCAGTATAGTCATGCCTAGATGTTATGTCTATTTTGTGTGTAGAACTAAATGTATCAGTCTTTCTGTCAATGAGAGTGTACTATTGAATCTTGGGATGAAAGTTTGGTATGTAGGAAACAGTGAGCACTTGGTTTGCAAAACCTGTTCAATTTTCTTGCTCCATCTTCCTTTCAGTACTTCCAATTTCTCCTTAGAAACAAGAGAAAAGCTATTATGACAATGTCATGGTTTTATGATTTTTGTTATCAGTATTCCACATCATAATGTCATCTAGTGCAGTGGGAGTTAAAGAGTTAATGCTCCAGTTCCATGAATTGTCCATATTACCTGGTACCTGGTTCTCAGAGAAGAAGAGCTACATACCTAAGAAGACTTTCCATTTCCATTTTCCATTTAGAGGGAAAGATAAAAGCTGTTAGCAAGACATAAGATGTCCCTTTCTTCTTTTTTCTGCTTGTCTCTACGATGGTGTGCTCCATCACCATCTCACCTTTAGTTTTAGAGTAAGGCCTTCAGTTTTTGGAAACTCTCTAATTTTGATTTATTATCTTCAATTCCAATTATATTGTACTGCATTGTGTTATCTTGCATTTCTATATCTTATTTAGTAAACTATCTCTCCTCCTCAGATCATTGTCGTTGCTTTGTTTTTAGGCCTATCTCCCTGTCCTTTCCCTTTTCCCCCTTTCCTGGGGTGTGGGTCCCTGATTCCCCCTGCCCATTAGTCATGGAACTGGGCCAAATCGGCCCATAAACTATTGACAGATAACAGTAGTAGAAGTTGTGTTTGCAGTTAGGTTTGAGCAATGTCACCTGTAAAGCCTGCTGTTTTATTGCTTTTCAGCTATGCTTTCTCCAGCGCACTGTGAGAATGACTTTATAGAAATGGGTGCACTATACTAAGATTCTTATGAGGTATCTGATAGAAAAAATAAATAAATAAATTTTTAGGCAAGAAAAATTGAGGTCCATGTGTTGTTGTAAAGGGAATCTTGTTTCTCCCAAGACAGAAACTGTAGAAAAGTCAAGGAAAGAAAGCATAGAAGATGTGCATAGTTATTGGCTCCATGCAAAAGCAATATTCTGACTGATCTAAATTGAAGAAACCACCAGTGGTAAAAGCAGTAGGACAGCCAACACAGCAGAACCAACAGGAGCACACAGCTGTGACTTTTCTCTTTTTATTGGGAAGAGAACAGTGGGATATTCCATGCTAATGGGGAAGTTCCTCCCTTTCTGAAGAAGTAGCACACTTAGTTGGCTGGTGCAGACAGCTTCCTGGTGCAAGCTGGACAGTAAGTATTTTGCCCTAATATCTTTTTTGGTGCTGTTTTAAAAGAAAATGTTGTAGTACGACGAGACAGTGTTGTGAGCGTAACTCCTCATTTAGGCATCTATTTGTTGCCTTGGGAGAGAAATGATGTGGTTTTCTGAGCTACAACAAGCTTCATGTAATCCTCTCCAGGTGCATGGAAGTCTTCAAGAGGTGGTTTGTCTGTTCTTTTCTTTTTAGCTACATCACAGGCTTATTTGATGAATTCCCACCTTCTACTTCCCTTCTCCTTGTTACTCCGCTCTGTATCAGTCTAGAAACTTCCCTCACCCAGGCTTGCTCTGTTGCATCATAGATATTTTCATTTGAAGTTCCTGGATTTAGAAAATAGCTTTTTAACCTTTTGAATCTTCCTCAGCAGAACACTCCCGGTCATTAAAAGCCTATAGCCAGCTGTGTTCAGAGTAGTGCCACGGCTAACTGCAAACTTTAACAGGAGCTTACTAGAACAGCTGTATTTAATGGGAGTTAAAAATATCAGTGGAATGGAAGCTGGTAGGAATATGAAGGTAAATCCTGCTAAGTTGATAACGTATTCATTTTCAAGTAGTATATTTTCCTCATTTCTTGGTTTGATGTAGTATTTTCTTTCTCCTAAAGGAATTAAATGACAAAGTCAATTGCATTCAAATTCACGTAGAGGCTTATTTCTGACTTGTCTTGGTATAGCTGTAGCTTAAGGATTGTTTTCTGACCTGTGATAGCATTGAGGTTACAGAGTTTATACTACAGTTCTACACCTCTTAGTGCAGAATGGCTGCAGTCACTGCCAGCCCTTCATGGTGGGTTAGGCGACCATCGCTTTCTGTAGTTAGTAGATTGGTTTGTGTTTGTCAGGGAGAAAGGAGAGAGGTTCATGGTGTTTAATTTTTGATGAATTAGATCCTGATAATTATCAGCTGGTGAATGTTGATAAAAGCCCACAGAGAGCAAGAAGTTGTATGCTGTTCTGGCTGGCCCTTGCACAGTGACTGGTGGGATTCAGTGACCTGCTGTGCTGAAAGCAATCAAAATGCACATCACAGTTCAGTGGAAGTCTTGGGGAATCTTCAGTCTCATGGGCTCCTAAAAAGAGTCAAAGGTGGCATACTAGTTAAGAAGCGAATACATTATGGAAAGGTATTCCATAATTGATGTTTCATACTATAAAAAGGTATGTTAGGATGCAGCAACTGAAAACAGAAGCCATGCTACTGCAGACCAAAAGGCTTTATTCAATAGTGGAAGAAATGAACTGTTGGAAGAGACTGTGAAAGGATTGTGGTGGCTTCTGTACTCAAAGAACCATCTATTCAAGAGTGGATGCCTGTCTGAAATACAGGGTTTTTCTGATTTCCTAGATACAGTCTATGTCCCATACTTTGTTTAAAGGACCAGCGCTTTCTGGTTTTAATGTATCAATGCTAGTGCCTCAAGAGAAGTGTCTGCTCAGTACATCAGCTTCAGTTCTGCTTTTGATTCTGTTAATATTGCTTACGGCTCCTAAGTTCAGTGCTGATGGAGAAAATTGGCCTGCTGCTTCCAAAATTTATGACACTGGTTGAATTTTGCAGTGATGTTTCACATTCCAAAAGTAAAATTTGGAAAGGTGTATTTTTTCTATAGCATAGATTCTATATTTGTTGGCTTCAAACGTAACTGGAGGCGAATTATAGAAAACCATGCTTCCTTGTCATGTTTTTGTCAAGGAAAAGGACCTTGGTTTAGGGGTTAGGTCAGGATATTATCTTCTTTAAAAAATAAAAAAATAAAATAAATAATAATAAGAAACCCTCTAGTAAGATTGCTGGTAAAAATGGTGTAAAAGGAAAAGGAACGTGAATGGTGAAATAAAAGTTCTAATGATGCCAGTGATTCAAAACAAGCTGTCTCTGGAAAAAATCTGTAAGGAGTTAGCAGTGGGTTCTCACAGCTGACGAGATGGTTTCTTTGTCTCCATTTGAGATCTCACCTTCTTTTCCATTTCCCTCCCAGTCTTCCAACTCACACACACCTCTTCTTAGTTTTACTGGCACTTATCCAATAGCCAGTTTGTACTGTACTGCACATAGGCATTTCTTGCAGAAGGTAACTGAAGGTAGGGGTAATGCCATGTGCATTACCAAACACTGTTATTTTCAGCCTTGCTCTGTTCTAACAGGCATCACTATCACGATAACAAAGGGTGGGAATGATATATATTTTTAAATAAAACATCTCAATGTTTTTATTTATTATGTAAAAATGACAATGATTGTCTTACACTCTATGCTATTTCTCAAAAGTATGCAGTGGAAAAGTAGAAGCAGTCATCTTGAAACCACTGGGTTTTGATACTTTTGGCTGAAAATCTAGAAGTGGTTTAACATTGAAAAATATTAGAACTTGAAAGGAGAAGTGGTGGAAACCAATACTAGCCTTCCAGTTTGAATACCTGAATTTGTAATACTAGTGAATTTTTTTCAATGATCAGTCTCGAACTGAATGCAGCCCCTGCATTATCTGTGGATAAGTGCTTTTCTTTCTTCTGAAACAATTTTAGACTGGACAGAGTTGAAGTTGGCATCATTCCCTTTGCTCCCCGTGATATCAAAGCGCACCATATATTTTAAAATTTTATAGCTTCTGCCAATAAAAACAAAATTTATAATTAATAGTCTCAGCAGTTCTGTTGCCAGGAGTTCCTGGCCACAAGTCTTAGTTTGTTTTATTCCACAGATGCATACCTCCAAACCTTGTTAACAATATTTTTTTTCCTACCAATTATTAAAGACTACTGGTGTCCATGGATCTAGACCTCTGTTAAAATAATAATAATATCTTCTTGAGAAAATATTTTTGAGACAAACTCCGTGAAGAAACTAAGATTCTCGTTAAGATTAGAAAACCATCTCGTATATCATGCAATTAATTGTTCTAAAATAATTTTGACTGTAGAATTATATTGCAGGGAGGGTGTGTCAGACTGCTCAGGAATGACTCTGCACAGTAAGTATATGGGTTAGCAGATTGAGGTCTTCTTCCTTTGCTCTCTGGAGCATCATGAGCATCGTGTAGTTAACTGTTAAAATGATTTCCTTAGTGATATTATATTTTTAAATTTTTCAAATATATACTTTATTTCTATATACGTGATTTGATTTCTAACTGTGAAAACAACTGAGGAAGAATAGCACTAGCACAGTGCCTTTTGTGAAGACATAATTGTTCTTTTCTTGCCAAATAAACAGGTCTAGTCCTCTAAAGAGACTTAATCATTCTGTTTTTGTGGAGTTGGACTGCATAGCTTGTTGGTGGGTTGTTTTTTTTTTTTTTCATAATATAAACAACCAACACTGACTGACTGAGCTTTCTTTTACTCAATTTGATGATAGGCAAGTGTTCTCCTACGATGTAGAAATGTAAGTTTTTTCCCTGCTTTGCATTCATGGTAGTTTTGCTATAACAGCATAAACCGTATGTTGGTATGACAAGACTTAACTGTCAAATACAGCTCTTTTCATCCAGCTTTTGTTCCGCTCTTATCTTTTTTTTTTTTTTTTTTGTGACTAAGTCTCCTGTGGAAGGCTCAGTATGGGTCGTTCAAATCCTGTATCTGATCAGATGCTGTTTACCTATGGCATCTGATTAATGAGCACATCTGGGATTAATACCATAATAAGTGTCTTGGGTAGACGTAAATCAATACAGGCTATTATCTTAGTCTGTTGTAAAGATCTGTGCTTAGTGACTGAGCTGAATGAAACTTAAAATAGAAACCTCAGGAACTTGAAAAAAGAATGGTCTATAATTTATTGTTTCCTCCAGTAGTCATTCCTCTTCTTTTCAAAACTACAGTAATTTGAAGGGAACTAATTATATGCCTTATTGAATATTCTGTGACTGTTTGAGAAGTCCCAAAAGGCAGTGCCTACATTTCTCCGAAATGTAGTCTTCCTCTTTTTAAATGTAATTTTCTCCCTCATGTGCTTTTTTGTTAACCTGGTAATGTTACTTTTCTATTATCCAAGCGTTCTTTCTATGCATTTTAGACTTACGCTCCTGTGTAATATGTCAGTATTTCGGATTCTACTGTTGGGAAGGCTAATGTGGTTCAGAACTCGGTTTGCTTTTGTTTTGCAATGTATTCTACCACACTTCCTACTCTTAAGAGTAGGAAACTTTGCTATATTTAGTCTTAGAGTTGTCACCTGAAGTATTTCTGTAAATCTTTTGTTTGAAGAGAGAAAGTCTGCACAGGAACAGTCTGCCTGAAGTAAAGTTTTGGATGCTCTGAACTGGACTTCTGCTGTCAGAAAAGATGTTCACATCTTATTTGAATTGCAGAAGTAACTTCTAGCACATTGAGTGCTTGGCAAGATAGCTTGAAGGTCAGTGGCTCGTTCTTTATGTTGCTGACATAAAGTTGAATTGGAGGAATGGAGAAAAGGTTGTCTCTTGTTCAGGAACCAAATGAGGTGTGCATTAATAAAATTAAAAAAAAATCCCAATTTGCTGATTTGCAATACCAAGTAGGCCACCCAACCTGCTGTAACAGTTCCAGCAACAAGTAATGACACCTGTTTTGAGCAAGTAAAAAATGATCTGTGGAACTGTTGGCCAGCTTTAAGGCCATAATATGGAAAAGATTACTAATCTTAGATATTATGATTTGTAAGGCTTGATGATATTGGTTGGTTACAACTTTAGCTTTCTCCATGTTTGCTTACTCCACCCAGCTTCCAGCAGCAGTGATTTGAAGGCAAGTGGGGCTGAGAGACTGAAGCTCCTACGATGCCTGTTAACATCAGGCCTTTGCACCTGAGCCAGCGTGACTGTTTGTAACAGTGAAATTGGCAGTGAGACAATACAGACAGCCTCAGTGAAGCCTGTTTTTCTGTCTCCTGAGCTTTCCAGGTGAAAAGCAAATCTCTGTAGGCTCCAGCATACTTTCAAATATGGGAACTGGAGTGGTGAATGGGCTTTGTGTAGATAAAATGTTCTTGAAGACAGTAATAATAAAAATGTCTTAAAATAGGGATTAGCCAGCATTACTGTGAATGAAGTTGTCTTAGTCCTGCAACATAAGTCCAAGTGGTGGGAGAACAGAAGGGGTAACCCACTTGTTATCACCCAAGATTAAGTTGGGCTTAAAAACATAACCACAGAAGAAATCTGTGGAGCTTCTGCTGATGAGATGTCTGGGAGGAGAGTCTCCTGGGACAAGGCATACATTTTCTATTGCTCTCTAAACTAACTTCAGTTTAGAAAGAAGGACTTTAACGTGCTGACACCCATGATGTGATAACAGATGAACCAGGTGAGGAAGTTATTGGTCTTCAATGTTCCTTGGAACTAGGATATTCTCGTGGTTTTGAGTTATCATCTTCCAACTCTAAACTTTTCTTTTTTTTGATTAGGTGGTTCCTTTGTGTCTCTCTCTTGAACTTCTCTGGTTCTTTGGGGAAGGGGGTCCTGAAGATTTTCCTTAATTTTCATTCTTAAAATTAAGTTAACAAATATATCTTTGCAACAAGAGAACTGTGTTCTAGAGGATTTTTATTCTGACTCATGGTAGCAGTTCAGAATACTCATTTGGGTGCTTGAATTCATATTTGGAAAGATGGAGGCTGGGTTCTCTGTGATTTCTATATTTTTCCAAAAGAACTTCTATTTACTTATTTTCAGGGAACATAACACAATCCGTTGCTAGCTTCAGGTTTTATTTAATATCAAATTTTTCTTCAGGTGACAGAGACAGAATAAGAATTCCTTCTGCTCAACCACTGCCGATGCATTCTGACAAATACAAATGCTTTCTAGTAGAAATACTTGTTGATGACGCTTCACAGGGACAGCCTATCCAGTAGGAAATCACAAAGACTCTCCCTTTGTGCCAGCTCCTTTTGTTATTCCAATCCAAGGTGATTCCATGTTCTACCTAGGAGAGTTCAATAATTATTTCTTTTTGTCCAATTATATTTCGAGTCTACTTCATTGGCTTACTCCAGAGCTGGGGTCTTTAACATCACTATCATCAAAGAAGAGAGTGTAATTTTCCTGTACTGGAATTACAAATATCAGTGGCATGTATGATTATCAAAGGAAATTAATACATTTCAGGCTGCCCAGTGGTGTTGTGGAGTCATCATCCTTGGAGGCACTCAAGGAACATGTAGATGTGGCATTTACTGATGCAGCTTAGTGGGCATGGTGGTGATAGGTTGGTGGTGAAACTGGATGATCTTAGAGGTCTTTTTTCAACTTTAATGATTCTATGATTCTTAGTCACTGAGATAGCTATGGAATTGGCTTCATGGGTGCTGATGAGGAGGACTGAGTTTTCTGTAGCCTGTGGCAGGAACTAATGAACAGGAAACTACATATTTTCCATATTGTAGTTTTTGTAAATGAAAACACATACTTTTGACTTCTTGACAGCTTTTCATTACTATAACTTTGTTTTGATCATATAACCACTAAGCAAAATCTTACTTTTTTTGCCTTTCCCTCCTTGATAAAAGAAAAAGTTGTGAAAAAGCCAAAATGTTAACATGTATCATAAAACACCAAAACCACTTGGAACTATAAAGCTCTGTTCTCGCAACTCCTTGCTATAATTCTTTCCCACTTGTGTGGTTTACCTACAAACATGCATCCAGCAGGACTGTGCCTCTGAAAAGAGGAGATCTGGCAACCAGAATGTTCTGTGTAGAGAAATACCTCTTGGTATTTGTGCGGATGAACCAATGGGACATGCTGTGCTGTGGAAAGTAAAACTGGGAAATTAAACACTATCTTTAAACAGAAATATAATCTACTTGCTGTCTATAAACACTCACTAGATTTCATAAGCAAACAGTGGGATCACTTTGCTCCTATTCATTACTGAATTTTCATCCAGCATGAGGTGATGTAGTCCAGCTTGAACTCAGTATTGCTAGAACTATCAAATAAACTCTAGTGGAAGTAGCTAGACTAAATATATCACAAGTGTATCTTGTAAGGTGAACTTGATGTAGTCTAGATAAATCCAAACTATGTTCAGTCTACTCCAGATATGATGCTAGAGAAGTTTAGAAGCAGGCAGTTGTTTTATTATCTGCAGATTAGTACCAATATGGCAAATAAATACTTTTTTTTTTTTTTATCTGTAATAAAAGATATACTAAAAATACAGATCTGTTCTGTGGTTCTGCGTGGAGAGATCTACTTCACTCGACAAGGACCTCTGGAGGTCAACTGCTCCAACCTCCTGCGATGAGCAGGCTGAACTTGGGTCAGGCTACCAAAATATAACTTAGAATAAAGAGATCTTATTTTCTGAAAATGTGAAAAGAAGTGCCTATTGCACCCACAAGAAATTGTAAAGGTTATTCTGACTTATGAGCTCTGAGCTGCATTAATGAAAGCATGCTAAATTAGTCACTATGTGGCCAGCAGCTGCCATTGCAGATCTATAAGTTGTGGCTATTGCTTTAAAAACAAACAGCCAAAACAAACAAACAAAGTTTAGCTTTCATACTCTGTGTACATGCTTTTCCTGTGGTGACACAGCATTTGTGCACAGGTAGCAGAGTAAACGTTGCAGTGTGCTGTACCACCTAGCTAGCAGATCTTGTGCCTTGGCTTTCTTGGACCAAAAGTAGGCCCCTACTGAGTCCACTGAACTGTTTGCAAGCTGTTTTCTGAAGTCAGCATGTGGAAAAAATTGCAAGTCTTATGTTGGAAAACCTTTTTCCCTTCTTGGGTATGAGATCTTGTGAGTTCTAGAAGGCGTGCATCTGTGATCTATTCTGATGGTCTGAAGGAGGAGACCCTGCCAGTCTACATAAAACTGGCTTTCACAACAGTCAAATAGCTGGCAGGGAGCAATAACACTAATAAAAGAAAAGAAGGAAAAACTTTAATTAAAGTAAGAATTCTACTAATTGTGTTTGAGACTACACAGAGGGAGCTGAGCTCTGGATATATTTTTGAAACTGTTGGAAGAAAAAAAAAATTAATTACAGTCCCAGTCACAAGTTGAGGTCATTTATTTAAAGGGAAACAGTGCTACGGTGCTTCATAATTTATATGACTGGGTATGCTTTACATAGCTGGACTTGTAACATGATATTTACTTTTATGCTAAACATTATTTTATTCTTAAAAGAAAACCATACTCTAGAGGTAAAATTAAAGTTCTGTTATGGGAGCTGGTGGCACTACTCTCCAAAAGCAAGCAGTCTGATTTCTTTTGCTGCTGTACATCTTGGTGGCATATTGGAAACCTTTCAGCTCAGTTATATGCGTGTTGGATATTAGCTCCTTTCCCATTACTGCACCAAAACAGAAAAGCAAAATATAATTTGCTAGGCTGATACAACTTGTTGACTGCTTTGAGCTGCTTTTGTTTTATGCAGTGCTGGCAAATTCCTTCTCTAACAATGGCTGCAAGTAGAGATTGAATCTGACTTTGCCTGTAGGCTAATGATCATTGCTGCTCTTTTCTTCCTGGGGTCCCCCACCTTAGGAGCTGAATTGCAATGTAGATGGAAGAAGACAGCTGCAGTCTTGCTGATGGTTGATGAAGGAATGAGCTTGTTCAAGTCGAACCATTTTGTTTGTTTGCGTGTTCTATGCAACTGTATAGCTTGGGCAGTACCATCAGTTTAAGTAAGTTGACACTCAAAGCTGAGATGTTCTTGATAATCTTTAAAGAACAATAATTGGGAAACATTACTCACTGTCCTATCAACTGGAATAAGAATATGCAGGGAGAATTTAAATTGCAGTAAGAGCAGCACAGTCCCAAAGTGCTAGTGATTCACTGACTTGACATGGTTTGGTTTTGTAGGGTTACTGATGCAGCTTAATATTCCATAAAATTTCAATAGCATATACTAGTTGTATGTATCTCTGCCTGTGGATCCAGAAAAGATTCAAAGAGACATAGGCTCTTTAGTTATTGTAATGTCAAGGTTTAAAGCTGACATTTTGGACATGATGTTTGAAGGATGCTAGAAGAGAGGCAGTGATCATCTATCTATGAACTCTTGCTTTAGTTTATGATTAATTGCATGTTATTCTAATTGACTTTTCTAGAGGCAATATATATCAAAACTTGAGAATTGGAAATGCTTCCAAATGGATTTGCTTCTCAAAGGTAACAGAAAAATGCAAGGAATTCAACCCTTCTAGGAAGAACACCTACATCTTGTTATTGTTGGCTGTCATTACAGCTTTCTGAAGTCCTTCATTAGAAATGAAGTGGCTAAACAACCACTAGCTGATCGTTCTGTTGGTATACCTCAGGCTCACAACTATGTCGTGAAGATGCATTGATTTAGGAAAAACATCAAGCTTATTAGGTACCTTGCTGATAAGAGTAAAAGGTTTTATGTTTGTTTGTTTTTAATTAAAAACACTCAAAATAAATGAACCATTTTGTGAGCATGGGGAACAGTTCTTCCCTGATCTGCACCAAGTGATCCATCCCATTTCTTCAGTTTCTAACTTCTGTGAATGAAGTGTGTGCCATGGAGCAGACTGAATCAATATACCATGACATTATAATGAATTGAAAATGTGAGGTCAGTCTGCTTGAAAACTCAAACCAGCAGGAGCTGTGTGTGGTTCACTGACAAACAATTAGGCAACTTAGCCAAGGTACTTATCAGATTGCAGCAAGGCATATAGAGATTCTGCATTAGAAGTAAAATTTATGAAGAAAATTTATAACGCAAAGCTTTGAGCAGGCAAAATTGCTACTAAAGTACATGCTGGGAAAGCTCTCTGAAAGCATCAAGTATGTGATGATGTGCTTATACTGTCTTCAAGTCCAGGACAAGAAGATGGGGGATGAAGCCACTTGATGCATGCTTGCAGTGCAACTTGGCATGGTGCTTGTCACTGTCAGTAGAAAATCTCCCTGAGTATATGCCTCTGTTCTTCTTTCACACATACAATCATCTGCTTCTGTTTGTTGTTCTTCTGGTGTTGTATTTCCTAGGCTTAATTAGCAGCAGACATTGTGGGTCAGGCATTCATTAAGAGTAACAAACAGAGCTGTATTAAATTGTTAACTCAAGATGAGAAGTCATTTGTTCAACTATTCAGTATAGCATAGATTTCTGATGTTTTTATTTGGAACCCTATGAGCTGTTGCTTTCCCAAGTTAAACTAATGTTGAGGGTATTGTCTTTATTCCCCATTTAGATACATCAGGAGTACTACAGGTATTGTGTTGTTTTGCTCCTGCAACATAAAGGGGCTGTGCTCTTTAAAAAAAAACTGCTTAACTTTGATGGCTGAGACTTGCATTTGAGAAAGTATGATTTATCATGAATACTGTTGACTTGCATTGGTATAATCAAATAAGGTGGTCATTGAGAAGGCTCTGAGAATCCAGTGCGTGGCTGAATTGGAGAGACTTGAGAGAGTCAGTACTAAATTTATCAGCGATATTTGGTTTTTTCTGTCACTAGTCTTCTTGTTCTTCTCTATGTGGAACTCTGATTTCTGTGTCACAGAAGTAGATAAATCCTTAAATGCGCTCTTCCGTACATAGCAATTACATTTGAGAAAGCACGGTATGTGTAGGGAAAAACAGACTTAAAAGATCTTTAGAATGACTTGGATTAGAATGGACCATAAAGATCACATACCTTCTACTCTTGCTAAGTTTTGCAACTTATTTTGTGTTGTGTTTCTGTCTTTAAATTTTGGTGGAATGTGGAGAAGTTTGAAACTCAATTTCTGTAAGTGTTAACAGATAAATGTACTTATTTGTTCAGCTTTTTCAAGCCTTTGTTTCACAGACTGCTGCGTAATGTTCTGGTGAGCTGACACGTGGGAGCTGTCAGTGGTGATTCTCTGTGCATTACTGGAGATGTCTCACCACCCTCACTGTCATTGGGAATTCCTATCACCTTCATTAAATCAACAAGTTTGTGTTCACTGAACCCAGAGCTGGCAGTGATTCTTCAGTGTTTGACTCCCACTACGGCCATGTAACTGTTAGCCCATCTCTGTTCTCTCAATTTGGCACTACTTTCACATATCTTGTGTACAAGCCTTTTTTATAGTTGTCTTTTCATTGCTGAATGTCATCTGGTGCTTAAAAATTTTCTGGTAGGGGAATACTACAGGTAATACAAATGCTGTGGCACTTAATACAGAAGTGTACGTTTAGCCAATAGGCCTGGCTATATTTGTTCTGAATTCTGCAGAACAAGCTGAAGGTGATGGCTTCTCCATCCTTGGTGCAGTGGAATTGCTAGATCACAGCCTGAACCAATGGTTGATCACCAGGTGAGAAGGCATGGCTAACCCAGGGAGCTCAGGTGCAAGCAATGTACCTCAGTTACAGGAAGGGGTAGAGCCACACTCAATCCAGAGCTCTGAGATGGGATAAAAGTCATTTGCTTGGTTTCTGCTTTGGCTAAGGCTTTGCTCTGCTTGGATCATCCTGGTGTACTCCTTTTGTTTCCTACAGCAGGGAAGTACTAGAGGGAGTCTAAAGTTCTCATATAAGAGATCCACTTCAGCTCCAATGGGACCTTAGCTACTGAAATCTATTGTGTTGCTTCTGCTGCTGAAATAGGTTATGAGCTGCCTTTTGCGATGGGTAGTTGCTCACAAATATTTCTGCTATTGAGCTGATGAGCCTGCTGGCACCCAGTTTGGTTTGCAAGAACACCAGCTTCAGCTGGTAGCTCACAAAGGAAGGGATTGACATAGCACATCTGACTGTTGGGCTTCTCTTTCCTCTTTGTTCCTTCTGGAAACAAGATTGTGCTTGAATAACTTGTGGTTTGCAATTTTTTTGCATACTTAAATCATATAACTAGAACTTGCTGCTTTCAAAGTCTCATGGTTGTTAATATAAATGGAAGTGGTGTAGGAGCCCTCCAATGCTACGCTGCTTGAACACATCTTAATGTTATTTCAGCTGGGAGTGGGATGGGATAGACATGGGGAAAGCATTGGAAGTTTAATACTGGTAACCGTTGAAAGTATCAGAGTTGCGTGGAGTGATAGAGGTGAAGGAGTAAAACCAAAAATGTTCAAATGCACAAGCTACCCTCCTTGTTTACGAGACTGAATATTTTCGTCTTATAAATGTACAGTGTACAGTAAGCAAGTGATTCAGCGTAACGATTTTCCTGAAGTCTGCTGAAAGCTGGTTTTGATAACCAAACAGTGAAATCGATAGGTGGCTATGAGAAATTGAATGTTTTTATTGTATTTAGTTTAAGATTGTAGATTCAGCTTATCTTCTCATGCGTGAAGACGAGTATTCTCTGCAGGATATAGCCACTAAGGCTGTATTTACTCGCTGACCACTGGATGCCAGTGTTGCTCTGCAAAAACTGGTAGATGGAAGCTTGTTTTTGTGACTAGTGTTGCAATGGCTGCTCTGGTATCAGAAGAATTTTATCACTTGTCTTCTAAACCAGAACAGGGAGTAAGAAAAGTGCTACATAAACTGTAAACTTCATGTTACTTCCTTGAGGAACTGAAGGCAGGGGAATTGTTGATTTGTATTCTATTCATGTTAACATACGTTAGATATTAGCATCTGCATAGCAGCTGATTTTATAATGAAAATAATGTCATCTTTGTGTTTGGCCTCTTTCAAACTCTTTATTCTATTCTGCTGCTGGTCTTTGCTACCTTGAAGTAGCTTGGAGAAGGAAACATTCTTTGCTGACTCAGGACTTACAGTCCTGGTGCAGATTGAACAAATCTGTGGCAATTTAAATCATCCTGCATATATGGACAGAAGTTGAGGACGTATAGGACTTATGAAATTGAAGACAGAGGCTTCTTTCCTTGTGTCTAGGAGATATCATACTTTAAGACAGTGAAGAGCTAAGATTTTTCATTGCCTTAATTGTGTTAAGGTATTTGTACTTCCAGTCTTCTAATGCTTATCAGTTTTAAATGAAGTTTAGCTTTGTTTGTTGTCAACTTGGTCACTATTGCCATCAAGATTACTGCGCAGAATGCTTGAAGGATTATACCACTGTGCATCTCATGCTGTGTGTTCATTCAACAAGAAGACACTGGATCTGGCAAACCTAACTGCCATGTTGAAACACTTGAGTGGGGAAGTATGCTTTCTCTGTTTCATGTTAGTCCAACATGCCATCCTTTATGCTGTAGCTAACATGAAAAATCATTTCTCAAAGAAGCAGCCTCTGGGCAAGTAATCAATGGGTGAAATGGAAATAATGGTGACTTCATTATTCATCCTTAACCTTGTCACACTTCTACTTTGTTCCTATAAAAAGTATTGGTTTTTCCCTTTAAGTATTTCTTAGAAATAGCTTTAGACTGGAAGTAGCTGGTTTAGGGCTGTGGGACGATCTCTTTAGAGTTTTATTAGCTGATTTGGAGAAATGAACAAAAGAAGTTTCCATAAGATCCTTCTGTTTTAGGGGAAGCGAGAGGTTGTTTAACAGCGGGGTCCATTTGTTGTATTTTAGAGGAAGAATTATTTAAAAAATAAAAAATTGTGAGGCACTAGCCTAACTTTAATTAGATTTATTGTATTTCAGACCACAGAATGCTGGCAGGGATTCAGAGGTTCAACTAACTGAATGGCTCATATGCAGTGACCGAAAACGCTGTCTTGTTCATTAGCTGGGTACTTGGATTCCTGTTGCTGTTAGTCTTTATATGTTGTGCTCATTACAACTAACTCACGGTGCTGTAGGGGTCCTGAGTATTCTCCCTGCAGGAGGTGTAAATGCCAAGGTTCAGGGCCAGCTTAGAAATGGAGTGGCTGAAGACATACTCCTTTCTTTTTTATAATTTTTTTTTAGAGAGCGTGGTGCCAGATAGCACTATGGATAGGCTCAGAAGGGTTTATGCCTCCTTTTTTTTTTTTTTTTTTTTCCCTTGTCTTGGGGGAGCTGCTGTTAAGCTGAGGCTCTGTACCTGAGCTTTGTGGAGCTCTGGCAGTGTCGCACCTGAAGATTGTAGAGTATCCTGAGTTGGAAGAGTCCCACAAGGATCAGAGCCCAAATCCATAATCTATGAAGTGCACAGAATGCACAGGAGAATACAGGCATTCTTGTCTATCCCTAAAATGACTGTAATAAACAAAGAAATAAGACTTTGAGCAAGTCTTTTAGTTCCTGATTTATTATTTGTTCTTCAGGGAAATGGGGGAAACTGTAATTGGGCAGCAAGATCATAGTGTTTGCCCTAAAGGAATACACAGACTTGGTACTGGATTTGTCGTAGTGAAAAAAGATGAGGAGAATTGGGCAAACAGCTTATGCTCCACTGAGGAGGCAAGGAGCATAATACTGCTATTTTTCTTTTCCTTTCAGCTCCCATGGGGACTCTACAGGAGATGTTGATGAGCTGGTGCCTCTTGCCTGCAGGTACAGGATCCTGGACCAGGTACTGGAAGCTAGATGAGATAAAGATGTAGTGAATGAGGTAGAAGAGATGACATACAGGAGGGGGGAGGAGGGGAACTGGGGTGGGGGAGGGGGGTGGTGTCAAAATCTCTGCAAGGGAATAGCCCGATATAACTTGAATGCTGACTGACTTCATGTGAAAACACTGATTCTGGCTTTAAAATTTTTGGAAGAACACAACCTATATGTTCAGAGAAGGTCAATCAGTGAATAAAAAGAAACATTATGAAGAAAGAAAACAGTTTCTTTATTAATTTTTCCTCTCCCGTGTTTCTGTAAAACAACTCTATGTAACTGTAGTAATTAAAAATCAGCCAGCTTGGTTCTCAATCCTTTTGTTCACTCTGTCCTAGCATGGGTGATCTAGGTTATGTTTTACCTGTCCTGTGAAATAAAAACTTGTTCAGATTTTCACTGCAGACAGATGAAAAGGTTGGTTTTCCTTTAGAAAGTCAAAGAGCTTCTCCTTATTTTGGTTTAAAGCTCTGTCTCATTCAGATATCACATCTAACTGGAATTGTCTTATTTACACATAATTTCTAAATATTTTTTTCTTTTAGCTCAAGGAAATTAAGTGAGCTATACAGCAGAAACTAGCTGAATGGGATACACTGATACATTACTTGATAATTAATCAGAAAATAATGTGAATCTTTTAAAGGTATAGTAGGGAACTTGGTTGTTTTTACTAAATGGCTCATTGTCCTTCCATCATCACAAGTACTCTTTCAGTCCATAACATGCCAATTGCTTCAGAGTAACAAGTGGCAAGAGTTGTACTATGTACAACTCTTGAGGGGGAAAAAAAAATATTTTTCAACCTTAAACTGGATTCTTCCTTTGTGAACTTTATGGCCTCAGATTTTTGTTGTTCTATTTTTTCTATCTACTGAAGATACAGAGATATGGGAATTTTATACATAAAATTAAACTTCTGGAAATAGCTGATATGGCTGTAGCACACTTCCCCTCCTCATGTCAAATCTGGTGATGCAAACTTTGAATCATTCATTTTTCTAAATAATCCTATTAAAATACAAACAAAATTATATACAGTGAAATATTGCTCAGTGAGAGCTGTTTTATTGTGGAGATTTTTTTTTATTTTAGTGTGAAATTGAGTCTTTAATAGACTCATTTCAGCAGGTTTTTTTTTTTGTTGTTGTTGTTGTTTTTCTATTTGCTAATGCTACAAACATGAACGTCTTGGTCAAAAGTGACTGCTGCAATTGGATTTACTGCAGTGTGCACAGGTGCCTTTGTAGGATCTGGGATTCTAAGTGTGACTCCAAGTGCATGTCTCATGGCTGGCAATCCTATTTATTGAAAGAAGAAACTGGTCTTTGTTCTTAAGCCAGTGATAAGACACGCTAAGTCTTTTCTTATACACTCTTGTTCTAAAATCACCTGCACTCTTCTCCATCATTTTGTTTCCTTTGGGAATTCTCTAAAAAGCTGCATAAAAAGCACGGACTTTGTATGGAGGCAAATATGCTTTGCAGCTAAACTTGTTGTGCTGAGGGATGAAGGAATGGCATGGTTTTGCTCACTTGAATACTCATCTGCTGTCCTTCAGACATCATCATTTCTAATCATCTGTTATTAGAAACCATTACCATATTGTTGGTGGCATATAGTTAACTTAGAATTCTCACATGAATCCTCCAAAACATGATAGTCATGTTAGAGATATTTGTGTTCAGTTCTGAAGCTGCCAAATAATCTTATTATAAAAACGTGTCACAGAATGCCATGTTTTCTGTATGTTATACAGAAATCAATCTTCCTCAGAGGTATGAGTGGAAGATAGTTGTTCCAATTTAGGTGTCTGCTTTTTGGCTGGAAACCTAACAGATGAGAAAAATGGTTGCTCTCCTTCCTTATGCAGCTTATTTCCTAGTTGGTTCAAGTCTAAGAAAATTATTCCTTGTCTGTTCAGTATGTGTTGTTAAATGTATCAAACTTCATTCAGATACAGTGTCCATTTTAACATCTGTATTAGTAAAATATTTGTAGAATACCAGCTGAATAGAATAACCTGGTGCATTTCCACATTTCTTTGTCAGTTAGCCTTAAAACTGTTCAAATCTTTATAAACCTGCTCCTTCCCCAGCACTCCTTGGAATACAAAGTTTGGTGTAAATCTAGGCTGCTATGTATTTTTTCCATCTTCTGTTCAGCAATAGCTGCATCCATTGCCTGGTATTTCTCAGAAACATGAATAGTTTTTTAGGAACAATATACAATGGGCTGTGTTTTTTTCTTACACTGTATTAATTTAACTGCATATGTTTTCCAGACATTACCATTGCTAATTCAGCGATGCACATGTGCAGGTTGCAAAAGCTCTTGTGAAATCTGTAGAAATGTGGAAGAATGATTGAGAAGGGAACACAAATCTCTGCAATTAGCCCGTGTTTGTCCTGCTATTATGAAACTAAATGGCTTATGGAAATGCTGGGATTTATCTATGTATTCAACCTTTAAGGACAAGGATAGGTCTTAATCTGCTGGGGACTTTGCTTACTAGAGATGAGAATCCTCTGTCCTTTCTGCTCTTGCTGCATGTAGCTGTCAGTAATAACAGGAAATGTTCACATCTGATTTCCAAGGCAGAAGGGTGACTGCTCTTGTCACTAAGCAGCTGCTTGAAAAATACTAACGCAGTAATGCAGTTATTATAATATGCTTTACATTAAGAAAATATAAATTTATGCTATTTTTGCTTTCTTCATTCCAAGAAGCAATTAAGTGATTTTGATGCATAAAAACACAAGAAAACCTACTGTTGTTGAGAGGTTAGTGTCCAAACTTTCATGCCTAAGCAATATTAACATTCACCTCGCTATTTAAAGGGTGACCTAGCTTTGTAAGTCAAAGTTGGTTGGTAGAATTCATAAGAGTAAAATCCATTCTGTTATTTCAGTGGCCTAATCAGTCTGTGCCTTCTGGCTTGGAAATACTGCAGTGGTTTGCTTTTGGAGGAGTCCTTTTTCATTTTCCTTTATTTTTTCTTTCCTCTTTCTTTGCTGAAAAGCTCTCGAATCTTGAAGCAACAATTAAAGGCAAACAGCTGATGGTTCTTTTTTTCCATCAAAGCACGGAGAAAAGTAGCTATCTGCCTTTCTGTAAGGGGAAAAATGCTAAAAATGTGAGGAGTGATGAAGTAAGGCAAGTTGTGCTCTGATTTTCAGTATCAGCAGCATAACTCATCCATCACTATTACAGTTTGCAGCTGGGGATGTTGTGGACTCTGATGTGAATTCTAGTGGGAGGTAGAAACATGGTGAGTTGTCTGGCTAGTGTAGTAACGAGGCCTCAGCTGATCTTCATGTTGTAAATGCTTCTCTGTTTCTGTAAGAAAACTAGGATAATTTTAAGCAAGAAGTTGGATGACTTCTGACTTGGAAAGGTCTAGACTAATGCCCTGCGCTTTCAATTTTGGTTAGGTTTGTCGGTTGGCTTTTTTTTTTATATAGGTTACCAGGAGTGCCATGTACAGTGCAACCTTCCTCACATTTTCCCAAGTGTGTCCTTCAGCCCCCCTGAAAGCAGAATCTGAGTTTGAAAAGCAAGGGTTGAAGCATTGCTGTCCTCCTCCATCAAAATGCTCACTAGTGATTCAAATACTCCAGCATTTTCATTTCTTTCTTGCTGTTCCATTCTCTTCTGTCTGTACTGCTGCTTGATTGATTTTCTGAATCTTTAATTTCCTATTCTGAATACCATTCTGTCCTGGTTTCAGTGTCCCCTGTGTCTCACCTTCTTGCTATCAGCCTTCTGGATACTGGCAGAAAAAGAGCCCAGACTTTGTTAACACTGGAACTAGGAAGTGGTGTGACCATAAGTGAGGTGAGTGAGCACCACCTCTCGTGGGAGAGCAGAATGATAGAGATGTGGCTACCTTCTTCCTAACCATTGTAGCATGTAGCAGCTTCACTGCTATGCAGTAGAAGTTTTTAGGTCATATAATATATGGTTTTAGTGGAGAGTGAGCCTAAATGGAAAGAGTTCTCAGAAACATTTCAAGATAAGTTTGAATTGCAAGATTTTATAGAATTTCATAAATTTCTTCATTGAAATTCAGAGATTTTACACTTTACTCGCAGTTAGCATAGCATATATTCAGTTTTGGTAGCTGTGCTACCAAGAAAACTGCTGTGCTACTTTTTCAGGGAACCTTTCTGCTAAGCTATTGTGACTGCTGTCTGTACTAGCTCTCTCTGCTGGGGGTTCTCACGACTATATAATGATTCTGAGTAAGATTTAACACAGTAACATTGCCATCAATGGGAGAAGCTATTAAAGTTGTTTCAAAGCATCACCAAATCCTGTGATAAGAAATTTCAACTGACATACCTTCAACACACCATTTTTTTTCTTGAGAGCTCTTGGTGATGGGTGAATGGTTGGACTGGATTGATCTTAAAGGTCTTTTCCAATCTGATTCTGTGATTCTGTAATACTAGAAAAAATATGTCTGATGTAGCTTTTGCCAATATTAATACAGGAAATGTTTATTAGGATGGTCTCATTTTACAAAATAGATGTGGAAAAGAATTTTCTTTTTTGTCTTGAAGCAGTGTAAAGTATGTGCTGTACTGAACAGCTTATTTCTGCACTGAGTGGTTTGCTATCTTTCAGTCCAGCTTCTCCTTCAGTCTAGCACTTGCATGACCACTTTTCCTTTCCCAAAAGCCTCACAGCTTAACCCCAGAACACCTTCCAAAGACTGTCAAGTTCATCACTAGTAGCTATGACAAACTTGAGAATTATATCCCCTATAAAGACAGAGGAAAGGAGATCAGGATAATTACTTGTGTACTGTGGGTAGAGTCCTTGGAGCAGGCTCAGATGAAGGAAGAACTTTAACTTAGGAAGTAGAACAAAAGTTCAGGTGGCAAACTTGACTAGGAACCTTTCTTCCCTTGACAATTTCATTTTAGGCATTTTAGTTTTTTAGCTGTTCTATTGGTGTTAGAGCAGTGCTTCTCTTTTAGAAAGCTTTCAGTTGTATTTATCTTGGCTTAGGTTTGAGATTAGGTTTACAAAAACAATAAGCTTGCTTGGTTTTTACAGTGGTTATAAATACAGAATTGACTACTCATAAATCTAAATAAGGCTGTAAAATACAACCTGATTGTAAAAAATAAAAGAATGGAAGGGATTTTCTAGTTAAGCACGTGGTCTTTGTTTCACATGTGCTTACATCCTCTACTCCTCAAAAAAGCTCCTCTTGAGCTGTTGTGAATATTTCAGGTCAAGAATCCCACTCTTTTATGTTGGGTACCCTGTGTGACACTCCAAAAAGCCACCTGCCTGGCAGTCACTTCGGAGCAGTAGGGTTGTGAGGAAGGCCCCAGGTGTGATCTAATGACTGCTGACAGAACAGGTTATTAACACTTTTTGTAGCTTGGTGATAGGTTAATATGTGCCAGTAGATGAAGATGCCTACTGCTTGATACAGGACTCCTGTGGTAACGCTTATGTCATTCCTACTCTTCCCCTGTCCTGCTGTGGGGTGCTGAACTGCCTACCAGCATTGACGCAGCAGGAGCTGTGCTTCCACCCATCGATCAGCAGTGGCAGCTTTCGTAGCAGCCTTTAACACTTAGCAAAGACAATGGGGTGTGGGCAGTGTGAACTCTTCTGGGTGAGCAGAAGACAGTGGTGGGCTCAATGGAGAGGCCCAAATAATGCCTCCTCTGTGCTTGCCGCACACTGAGCGTTCAGCCAGGTTTTCTCGTCCTTGTTGCCACTCTGATTCCAAGCATCTTTGATTTTTTTTGATATGCAGTGGGTATGTGAAGCTGGGACCTGGTGGCTTGAGCTCTGTTTTTGCAAACAAGTGTGTTAAGTCGCCCTGTTTTGAGGAAATTGAGCTCTAGTCCCCCATTCCCTGGTGTATCCTATCTCCTACATTGTTTTGGTAAGAGCTAGCTCCCTTTGAGGCCATATTCTGAGGGAAGGGAGGAAATTAACCTGTTGTGGATTCCAGGGATGGAAAGGGGTTTGGATGTGTGAACATATGACTAGGGATTCCTATGTTTTTGAATGTAAAACATCCAACTAAAGTGCCCAGAAGGCTGGGCAATCCTCTGACTTTCCTTCTGTGTGCTGTTTGCTGTGCATTTTTTTGAGATGTGATTTTTTTTTTTTTCCTGCTGTGGTATTTAGCTACTTCAGAGGAATGATGATACTAAATAATAATGCTAAATCCCTCACCTTTCTCCGTTTTCTGCCTTAGACCTGGTAATATTTGCAGACACTGCTATTGCCTCATGTTTGAAAAATGTGTTTTTCCATTGCATAGAGATATGCATCTGCTGTGCACATCCCCAGTCATGCCATGACAAACTAAAGCACATCTTGGTTATCTGGAAACTTGCCGAACTCGGGCAGTTTTTTGTTGTTGTTTTTTGAGTAAGCACCTGCTATTTTATGTACATATCATAAAAATGATATTAGTAATTAGTAACTTATTGCTGCTACAGAGCATTTAAACTTTCTCTCTTTCATGTAATGTGCAGCACCAGAGCTTGGCATTAAATAAACACCAGGAAATACACACAGTAGTTAGAAAATGCCTCTAGACCCAGTACTGGTTCTTCTGCCACTCTTCACAATCTTCCTCTAGATCTGCTTGCCCACCCACAAGTTTAGATAAGCATTTGGGAGTTCACCAACAGGACCTGGGCTATTGCCTGCTTTATTTTATATACACATACATACATGTGCACGCACAACAAAGAATGCCTTGGTGAAAAATGTTTAACAGTTAAAAAATGTGGTTTAAATTTTGTAGCTTTTTATTTCATGTGAGTATGTTTCATCCCTATTTGTATGAGCAAAATTTTCAGACTCTTCCATACACAGGTAGATTTGGAATTTATGGTTACCAAATCAATTTTAACAAATACTGCTATATGCCGATGAAAAATTTACAACAAATATGTGATAAATTAAAAAGACATTCAAATGGCCAAAGATGAAGACGATGAGAATTCGTGACCCATCCCCAGAACTGTATCTCATCAGTGCTCACTGAAACAATTTGGCAGCAATCTGCTGCTTTCAGGTAACTGTCTGGCTCTCTGACAGCTGTGAGCTCTCTTCATCCAAACACATGAAAAAGACCTGTAATTCACTGGCAGGCTTGTTAAATTATTCACACATGTTACTCTGGATATTTGAAAGCTAATATTTGGGCACTCTATTAGCTTGAGTAATAACACAATCTCCAGTGCCCAGGATTTCCCATTATAAAATGTTGTACTCTATTTTCTGTAGCTTTTTGCTAGCCTTGAACAGTTCAAACTGATAACTATCTCAAGTGGGTGGACATGGGTCGGAAAAGGGGCTGAAACTTCTTTGAAGAGTAAACAATGTCAGGGAACAAAGAGGAAGATATCAGCTTCTTTCTTGTAGTTTAGCAGCCTTGTGCTTTGAAGAAATGACGATGTTTAATAGGAAGTTACTTTAATATTAAATATCCTCTTGTTAATATAGAGAGGAGAAAAAAAAATCCAAAATGGGTTAAGATTTAAGCCCTTTAAAATCCTATTAAATTGCAACTGAATCAAGAACAGATACTTGCAAAAGTTAAGTGATGTTGTTTGAGGTGTTAGTTGAGGTGGGTGCCCTGGTAATAGGGGATACTGAGAAGGTAAAGATTCTGAATGCCTTCTTTGCTTCAGTCTTTAGTGCTAAGGCTAGCCCTTAGGAATCCCAGACCCTGGAGGGTAAGAATCGGGACAGGAAGACTTCCCGCTGGTCAAGTAGGATCTGGTCAGAAAGCATCTAGCCAAAATCAACTCACACAAATCCATGAGCTCCAACAGGATGCACACACATGCTGAGGGAGTTGGCACAGGTGATTGCTGAACCTCTCTTTCACCTTTGAAAGATCTTGGCAAACAGGAGAGGTGCCTGAAGACTGAGAGACAGCCAGTGTCAGACCAGTCTTCAAAAAGGGAAAGAAGGAGAACCTGGGATATTACAGGCCAGTCAGCCTCCCTGGAAAGATGATAGAACAGCTTGTTCTGGGTACCCTCTCCATGCAATTGGAAGAGAAGTTTATTAGGAGTAGTCAGCATGGGTTCACCAAGGGGAAATTACGCTTTACCAACCCTGTAGCCCTCCATCACTGGCTGGATAGACAGGCGGAGAGAAGTGGATGTTGTGTACCTAGAGATCAACAAGGCATTTGACACCAACTCCCAGAAGGTCCTTGTTATGAAATGTAGCAACTGTGGGATAGATGAGTAGACAGTGAGGTGGATTGAAAACTGGCTGACTGACAGAGCTCAGAGTTTTGTCATCAGCGGTGCAGAGTCTGGTTGGAAGCTTGTGTTTAGTAGTGTTTCCCAGAGGTCTGTGCTGTGTCCAGTCTTGTTCAGCATCTGAATTGACAACCTGGATGAAGGGATAGAGTCCACTCTCAGCAAGTTTGCTGATGATGCAAAGCTGGGAGGGCTGACTGACATGCCAGAAGGACAAATTAAAAGAGACAAATTAAAAAAACAAAACACAAGGAAATGAACATTAATGTTGTATACATTGGTCTCTGAAGTTACTGACTGCATTGAACTTAGAACAAGATTCAACTGCAGGTTTAATTTACTTTGAAAATAAAAGCTGAGCAAATGTAATAATTGCTGGGAAAGGATTTCAGTCAGTTGCCAAATGATCCTAGCATAGATGCTTCCAATGATGGGAAAATGAGCTTTCCATTAATTATGCACTCTTTTGCTCTTTGTAAGCAGGCATTGTTTGCAGCGTTCGTGTTGCTTCATGCTGATCGTGTGCACGCTGATTTCTAAGTTCTAGAATCAAGCTTTATTATAAGCAGAGTTCTGCTTTAGGTATATGAGATCTGAGTTGCTATTCCTAGAATGTCTCTGCTGCTTAAGATTTATTTGGAACCTAAATTTAACATTTCTTTTTTTGTGAAAATTAATTTTACTGTGCAACGTTACCTAGCTGATAACGTTAACCAGGAATGTGTTTGATTTCATTGCTGGAGTTTGGACAATGTTTGTGCTGGAAGAAAGCTTCTGTTACTTATGTACCACTGATCCTTGTTTTTCTTTTGTGGCTAAAACGAAGTTAATGAATTGGTTTGATTTGCTTTGGGAACACCTGAGTCTTTTCAATTTGGGAGAGAGGAACATTTTTAGATCCAGAAGTACTTTGATTTGCACTGCTAGTAACTCATCAAGACATTTTGTCTGTATCTTGTTAGTCCTAGGTTAAATGGATAAACTTCAATTAATGTTGCTTTGATCTTCTTGAGGTGATTATTTTTAGCAAGTCTAAGGAATTGTAAAAAGTTCTTTCCATCTTGTATGCCAAAATGCACGTTCCTGTAATGATGCTTATTTCCTTTATGCTCCGGGTACCTAGAAACGTTCAACATTCCTCATTTCAGACACAGCTGGAAAAGGATTGATAAAAGCTACATTTATGCTGATTTTGTTTACCTGCCTAAGGGTGTAGGCTAACTATAGAAAACTGTTTGTATTTTTTTTTTTAAATAGATTTGAAAATTGTTATTATGTTAGACAACCTCTGAGTCATGGTAAAACCTGATACAATGTGGAACGTATCTTTGGGGTTCTAGATCTAAGACAGGGAGAAGTTATATGTTTTCCTGTATCAGCCTTTGCTGTAGTGGAAAAACTCACTACTTTGAATCCTAGAGAAATGCTGTCAAGGTGAGGTTTCCTCAGAATGCTCAGTTTCTTATTTGTATTATAAAATGAAAGCATGCTAATTGTGTTTCCAGGTTTATTGTTTTAATAGCCAACGCTTCTCTGTAAAGAGAGCAAAGATAGCTTGTTGAATTCCATCATTATCAATATAAAACAAATGCCACTTTTTGTATGGCAGCCCCTGTTCAAAGCTATTGGAATTTCCTGGTTCCTGAATCCAGTTTTAGGTGGAGCTCTTGCAATTAAATGGATTTATCTTTAAAGGTACCAGAATATGTTGTCCACAGCTAATGATGGACTACTATCCATAGCAGTGCTGCAGATACCTCAGGAGATGAATGTTACAGGTCAGTATGCAATGTGGGGCATTCTGAGTGTAACAAAACAGTACCAATTAGCCGGGCAAGAAGAACAGGAAATTTTACATTAGGTTAATGCTTGTTGGTGATTACTGGATTTGGCTGGAAAAGGGACATTTGGGGAAGTGCATCTCTAGCCGTATGGATATGGTTACTGGAACTGTGTAGAATCTTAGTTCATAGTGATGACCAATTAAGATTAAAATTGATGAAAAGGGCTTATTACATTACATTGTGATTGGCACTGAGTGAAGGCTGAACAATGCATTTTCTAGCTAATTTACTGAGCCTGGAAATACTCCTTTTGCACTCATAGATGATAGTACAAATGCGCTCAGCCTGAACTTTTTATTTTTATTTTTTTATTTTTTCAAAACAAGCTGTGGAAGGTAGGAAGCATTTAGAATGACACAAGTCTTTTTATTTATTTTTATTGTTTACAATGTTTTTTATTTTTATTTTTTTTTATTTTTTTTTAACTTTATTCTTGTCTGGGCTTCTCTGAAGCCTCTCTCAAAACCATTCTTCTAGATTCTGGTTTCAGTGGTCCTTTTCAGTATGTCAGATGAGGTCTTTGAACAAAGCTGGTGTTCATACTTTAGTGTTACTGATGGAGGCCAGTGCCCTTATCTGTTATATCTAGATTGAGTGCTAATTGTATTTAGTAAAGTGCAAAGTTAGCTTAGAGAGTGCATCACAGTGTTTTAAGGAACAGAAGAAAGGGCATGTTTCTGAAAGCAGCGGGTATGTGTTGAGAATCTAGTGCCCTTTTATTTAGGGGAGATATCCACCAACTCAGCAAGACTTCTGTTTTTTAACATTTGCTTTTTGTCTTCTGCATAGGTGATTAGAGGGTGAAGGTCTGTCTTTGCTTAGCATGTACTTTATTGTTCCTTGTACAGCAATTGTAGTGTTCTGATAGAACCTGATTGCCTCTACTGGCTGATACACTCAACTAAATGGATGTTATAAAAAAATAAAAAAAATCTTGAATCATAAATCTTCACAGTGATGCATTTTAAATACAAATTTTGGGAAGAAGGGATAATTCTAAGGCAATTTGAGAGCTTCAGAGTAATTAAATATTTAGTACTTGGTTTCTAATTTTTTTTTTCAGTTTTGCCAGTGTAATAGCAGGTTTTTGTACGAAGAGAGAAACTACTGGGGTTGAAGATGTGGCACCCTGGTCAAAGTACAAATAAAATTCAGTTGCTCTCACTTGGAGAGAGATTGAACTATTGAAATATTTTAGTCTATACTATGGGATTTGATGCCTTATGATGTCTGAATCTTCACAGAGTAAAAGGAATATGTATATATTATCACTTCATGCTCTTCTGAGAAGCAGTAAACCCAGAGGTTTAATCTATCAGATTAGCTGAAGCCAAGGGAAAGTTCTTGGTCACCTCTGAAGAACCTGTCAAGGCGCAGATGTTTATGGAAGGTTTAACAGCATTTCAGCAGTAGCTACTGAGGAAGCAAAACCTTAACGTATCCAAGATGGGAATTTACTATGTTTCTACAGTACTGTTCAGTGGCATCTTGCATTTCATTACATGGCTGTAAAAAGTACAACATAACAACAACCTGGCACTGCTGCATTAAAGGGCAGATAGGAATTCCTGGCAGAGCACACTGGCTTCAGCTGTGTTCCATGCTGCTCTTCTGTCTGGATTGGCCACCTGGTAGAAGGGGATTTAAAGTATGTTTCTCAGTTGTATGTCCTCCAAGAATGTGTAGAAAGAAGGGATTTATTCAGAGGCACTCAAGTACGGGCAAGATGATAACAATTTTCTTTATTCTGTGTTCTGTAGTTCCCTACAATGGTCAGACAGGCACAAAAAGCAGTTCAAGGACTTAGAAGGTTGTCAACAAATGATTTTTTGGTACTGTCTTAAATGACACTGCTCTCAGTATATTAAAGAAGAAATCCGCCCTGTTACTTCCCTCCAAAAAAAGGAAGAATGTGAGGAACATGCTCATTCTGTACCATTCTTCTGCTAATTAACGGTTTTGAAATAGCTGTGCATGAAAAGCTCCCCACTGAGCTTACTGAATTTTATGTAACAGCCTTATTATTTGGTATTAGAGTTAAATGCTCATTTTCTCTCATGCCACCATACTGATAGATGAAAACTGGCTATTTGGGCTCTTGTGTTGGCTCAATTTTATCTTCCCTTAGCACAAGGTACAAAGTTTTTTAAATGAGCTCAAAGTAAGGAAAATCTGTTCTGCTTGGAAGAGTGCTTGGCACTATTTTGGGATGTATTTTGTGACTTTAGCAACAGTTAACTAAAACTACTGTGCAGTGTTTTAGCTACTTATGGGACTCTTCCAAAAGCAAATTCAGTGATGTCATTTCTCCCATCTTCCCTGCTGTTTTGGAGGAGGCATGAGGCAGGGAGATGGGGTGGGATTATGAGAATGGTTTCCAAGATAGTTTTGTTAGGGTTAGAGCTTTGAGATACTTGAGAGATTCTTGGCTTTGAAAAATGAGCCTATTGCTTTGTCTGCAACTTTTCACGTGCTTTGTATTTCCCAGATATTTACATAGCTTTTGATGTTTATATGTATGGGGTTGGCTGTTTTAAATATTTAAATTATTGTGAAGTAGATAGCGAGTCACAGCTAAAGATAGCTAACTGGATTGTATGACTAGAATATTTAGCTAGAGATCATGTAAATAATGTAAGACATGTATGACAGTACAGTAGAAAGGCTGAAACATGCCTTCATTTCTGTCCTCTGGATACTTGTGGTATTTTTGGTTTAACAGAAGCTACAAACCATATTAGATAAACCTAGCAATCTAGCAAGCTAGAATTGATAACCTTTTGCATTTTGTGTTGTTGCTGTATGTATATATTTATATGAACAGTCAATACTGAAATGCTGTCTTTAAAGAAGAACCTGAAGATAGCTTGTTTTTATTCTGGCCCTTGTTTTATTTCCCTAGTACTGGTGACAGGGACGAGGGGGGAATGTTTCACACTGCTGAGCATCTACCACTTTTATTTCCAAGGATAACTGCAGATTCTTCATTTACATCCAGGAATTTCACCCTACTTTGCTTTGGTACCACAGGCCATGGGATCTCCAGGAGGAGAAAGAATAGTTTCATCCTGTCCTCAACATCTTTCTCACTGTACTTCATGTGGAAGTACAGCTTCATGGACACATCCTAAATCAGTTCACATCTGTCTCTTCATGTACCTTTCTGGCATCCTATGCCTTGTCAACCCCTATCAGCAGGTGGAAGTTATTACCTAAAGCTTATGCTTCCCACTGGTAATTCAGAGTCATCTTTTGCAAGTTTTCACAACTTTTCCAGTTATATCTGCTGCTGAGTATGTAATCTAAGTGAGTTCTTGACTTCTATCAGTCTGCAAAATAACTCTAATTTCCCTTCTTATCACATGAAAGATTTGAGTCTGTTTTAGAAAAGGTCTTCCACATCTGAAATATTTTCTCACTATGTCCCATGCAATGTCTATGTTGCAGTAAATTGGTGGTGTTTGCCTTGTATCTGTTGTGTTTAACAGCACATCCAAGGTAAAAGGGTTGGGTCTGTTCTTGAGAGCTTTTACTATTCACCAGTTCAAGTGTCTTTCTACATTGTCTCCATCCTTCTTCAAAAGCTGTTGTTCAATCTCACCACTTGTTACTTCATCTTCTTCAGTTTTCTGCTCCACACTGATGTTGGTCCTGCCATTGGGCTCCAGCTCTGCACTTTCAGCCCAGGAAGTTTCTAGTGTGGATGCAGTGAGTCTCTTGACACTATTTAGGAAAGGGATTTATTCTCAGAAGTTGTTTAGTGTTATTGCAATATAAATGTTCAACTTGTCAAGAACTAGTACAGGAGATTTTTCATGTACATAAATCTTGAGAAAAGCTTTGTCTTCATGTGATTACAATGCACCCTTTTACATCTTTCTTTCAGTCTCCAACATCTCTGGGAAATTGATGTTGAGTAGAGCTGTAGGGTATAAGAACTGCTATAAAGAGTACTTCTACATTAAAAAGTTTCATTGAGCATGTTCAAACTTTTGGTGAATGAGTAAACTCATGAAATGGACCTAAGCACATACTGCTTTTTTCCAACAGAAAAAAAAAAATCTGCTTTTTTTGATGTGGTTATGAAGTCTGAAAGGAACCATATATGGTATTCTGATCCTGAAGTGAATTTACACTGCTGGTGTATGAGGAGAAAAAAGCTCCCTTGAGAACTCTTTCTATATTTTATCTTTCTATCTTGTTAGATCCTTATCAATTACTTTGTAAAGCTGAATGACACTTTGTCATATCAATTCATCAAAAAGACAAATTATGCTGTATTCTTTCCCATCAGCTAGGATAACCAGCCTAGGTTATCTCCTAGTACCTCCTGAGGTACTGGAATTGATTTGACTTAGTCATTTTATTTTACAAACGACATCTCATTTCAATTTGAACTTTCAGTTTCACTCAACAGTGGAAATAACAGGATCTCATAAAGGTTAAAACTTGTCAGCCTGTAGATGAAATTAAGTTCCATTATTGTATTATCTATACGTATGAAAGGGGAAATAATTCACTGGGGTTCTTTCATATATTGCCATTACTGTTAATGTAGTCTATAAATAGTAACCATTTAGTGTCAGATATTTTCACTGTTGTCCTAAGCCATTTTTCCAGGTGATGCCTATTTTAAATTATATGTAATTTTCAAAATTACATCAGCGGTATATGTACTTCTCTGAATGAATGTTTTAAAATAAATGGACCATAATCACATTTTTAGATCCGTTTTCCAGTGGCGTATGTGTTCACATTTGGACACTAAAAAATATCCCTTCAGACTGACAGAGGCTTTGACATGGAAGAATATATAAATCTACAGAGTTAAATTATGAATTTTTTAGGAAACTGAACCAACAGAATAGGCTGAAAATTGGGGGAGAAATGAGTGCATAGCTGCAGAGGGATTTTTCTTCAGCTGCGGCTATTAAGTTTTCCTTGAGACAGAAATTCCTTAGGCTCAGAGTGAACACAGTGCTCCCCAGTCTCCTTCACTATTAAATTTCAGGCTCAAGGAGAGCTAGCCTTCACATTTCCCTTTTCTGGGGCTTTCTAGAATTATCGTTTTCTGATGTTTGCCCCAGTTGAAGTGACTTTTTTCTCATTTAAAAATCATGCAGTGCTATTCATTGTGAAAACCCTGCTGCCTTATCTTCGAAGCTTTCCCTACTTCACATAATCTGCTGTAATTTAGACTGTTAAGCTGGGGATCCTAAGAGACCATTTCTCTTTAAAACTATTTAACTCCTTCTGTTCATCCTGTTTGGATTCAGAACCAATTAAGATAAGTTTCTGAGACTGTTGGCAGAAATTCTTAAGGTGAAGGCTGAGCCTCTCCAGTGCTTTTGGCAATGAACAGAGAGGGAACACGTCTTTTCCCAGGCACAGGAATGGGGGTTTTCAGGGAAGTCCCAGTTCTCCTGTGCATCCTCAGGTGCTGACCTGGTTTGAAGTCTGAGCTCTCTGCTCCTTGCTTGGAGAGTGAGCTTTCTGATTCACTAGTGAATGTAGAGAAGAGCTCTGAGGAAAGAGGGGTATTGAGCGGTTTGCAGCTTCCTGTGTGAAGTCTGTACACATGGTCTGACTCTGATGTAGCAATTATAAAATATGCTAAATAACTCTGTGGTATGACGATGATGACTTTCCAAACTCCCATACTTACCATGTCAAAATATGCAAATCTTTTTCTCAACAACTTGGATTATTTATAGAGACTAAATATATTTATATTCTAAAACTAAACTGAAGCTTGAGATGTTTGATTTCTTATTTTTTTTCCAGTGAATTGCCTCATATTTAGGATGTTTTTTTGAGAAGTTTAAACTCCTATTGGTATCCTTTTGGGGGAAAGCTGTCAATGAAATTTGAGCTACCAATACAAAATAATGGTATATTTTAACTTGGGAGTCAAATTAAATTAGTGTCACCACTAAAAGACAAATATTATAATCTTTTCTGTTGCTTGTTTTTTCAATTGAGGCATTTGTTGTTATCTACACATTTGAATCAAAGGTAATTAAGTTTGTAAGGTTAATGTATTCTTTTCACTAAGTATCCAGACGTTTGGTCATTTAAAACCTGTCTCATAATATGTTCATGTAATGCCCATTTACTCTCCTTTTTCTCTCCCTAAACATTCAGTTCTCTCTGCTGTCCAAAATATTCCAGAGTATTGTGCAGAAAAGAAAGACACCTTTCTATGTGCAGGCACCAAGACTAAGCTAATAACTTTCAGATTTAAGGCAATGCAAAACTGTTGCTCAACTGTTGGAGATAAAGCTTCCAGTTTGGCATTTCAGCCCAGATTCAGAAGACCTATATAGCCTTGTTACACTATGTTACTGCAACTTTTTAGCAATAGCAATGGAGTTACATAAGGTAAATAATAGGATTACTAATACTAAACAAAGCTCATACAGTCACCAAGAAGTTAAGATTGGAAGGGATGACTTTGGAGGCATTCAAACTCAGGCTGAATGGGGCCCTGAGCAGCCTGATCTCACTGTATTTGTCCCTGTTCATTGCAGTGGTGATGGACTACAGACCTGCAAGGGACCCTTCTGACTCAGTTCTCTCCCTGCTCAGAGCAGCAACAATAAGGTTGCTCATGACTATGTCAGATTGAGTTTTGAGTAATTCTACCTCTCTAGGCAATCTGTAACAGTGTTAGATCATCCTCTCAGAATTTTTTTCTTATAGTTATCCTGTTTTTCAGTGTGTATGCCCCTTGCCTCCTGGCATACTGAGTACCACTGAGAAAAACTGAACTCTGTCATCTATACTCTGCAACCTACTCTAACAAGTATTTATACACGTTAGAAAAATTCCCCTTGAGCCTCGTGTTCTTCAATTCCAGCTCAATCATCCTTTCCTCATAGGAAAAATAATCCTATCCCCTAATCACCTTTGTGGCCTTTTGCTGGACTCATCACGGTATGTCCATATCTCTCTTATAGCAGAAGGCCCATACCTGGACACAGTATTTATATTACTCTGTTTTTTCTGCCTCTTCTGAGAAGTAAGTTAAGAGTTGAAGACAATAGTAATAGGTAACCCATGGAGGATAAAAGACATTATTCCTGCTTAGAAAACAAAACATGTTATTTTTGAGCCCAAGAAAAGTATTTGAAAAAGTAGCTTAACTCAAATGATAGCTCAAATAGTTGTTATTCTTTAGTAGGAACACCTAAACAACTTACTCAAGTCCTTCATGCTGTTAAACAATGCCTGGAAGAAGCCTGATAAACATGGAAATACTTCAAATATTTTATTTTTGGGAATAACAGTGTTAATTTTAGAAAATATTTTGTGATGCGTTTGGAGCAGATGCTGTTGTATTTATTTATTTATTTATTTATTTACAACAATATAGATTGTGTTCTGCAAGGAGCAAAGAGACATGAATGTGTATTTTTCAAACATTTTTGTATTTTTATATATTTATATCTGTGACATTCCCATGTCACCTGTAACTGTTGGAGGTTTAAGAAGGAAGATATAGGTGATAAGGTGGTTGGAGTGGATCTAGAGGAGGATGACAAAGGTGATCAGAGGGCTGGAGCACCTCTCCTTAGGAAAAAACATTGAGGGATTTGGACTGCTTTATCTTTATCTATTATCTATTTCTTTAGCTTTATCTGCCCAGAGAAGACTCTGGGCAGACTCCACTGTAGTTCTGCAGTACTTGAAAGGAGTTTGTAATTAGATGAGAGGCCAATTTTTTTCACAGTCTGATGATGATAGGAAAAGGAGGAACAGCTTTAAACTAAATGAGAGGACATTTAGGTAAGATATTAAGAAATTCTTTACTCACATGGTGGTGAAGTGCTGGCACAGGCTGCCCAAAAGTCTGTGGATGCCCTGTCCCTGGAGATGTTAAAGGCCAGACTGGAGAGGGCTACAGGTGCCTTAACCTGGTGGGTGGCAGCACTGCCCGTGGCAGGGGGTTGGAACTGGATGGGTTTTCTTTAAGGTCTCTGTCAACCTAAGCCATTCTATGATTCCTGCCAAAGTCCTGCGTGTAAAGTTGTCTTTTTCACCAGTCTGCGCTGCCATGATTTAAGTTGACACTTTGTGCTGTCCTTGTGACAGCTATCCTTTCCTCAGCACCCCAGCTTCTGGTTCTGTTGCTTTGGGCAACTGAAGCCCTGTACAAACCAAGATGAGGCTCTCCAGCTGTACAGATGTGATTGTGTTCTCTCATGTGGGAGCTGTACGTGGTTTCGTGCTACAGTCAGGAGGACTATATGCTGGTTGGCTCCTGAGCAGTGTGCCATTTTGTTCTGCTTCCAGGCTCACTGATGTAGTTGGGTGGCATCCAGCCTGTACCTTTGAGGAGCTGAAGGGAGTGCATGTACTGTAGTTTTTGTTTTGTGATGTTATCAGGTAAATAATCTTTTTTTTTTTTTATGCTGTTATTGTTACAGCAGAATGTTTTTGTGAACTTTCAGGTGTGTTCTTGTGTTTTTGTTTCTTCTGGTTTTGATATTTGCCTACAACGCAAGGAATGATGTTTTTGTATTCGTACCACAGTTGCTCTTTCTTTCAGTCATTATAGAATTGATGCTTTCCCCCATGCCTTCTATCTTTTTTGCCTCCTTCCTCCTGCTTGTTAGTGTTGGTCTTCTTGCCCTATTGTTCAGACACATGTATTCCTTATAGGCCTAACTCCGATGTCAGAACTCCTTCCACTTTCCTATCAGCTCTTGACCATGAGCTTCACATATGTAAAATAGATCGTCTCATCCTTTTTAGAAAAAATAATGGTATGCTTTTTTTCTTTATTAATGTAACAAAAAAAAAAAAAAAAAAAAAAAAGGCAGAAAAACCTCCTGTTCTCAGACCAGACTACTCCTCTCTGTTGCTGTTTCCATTATTTTCATTGTTCACCCACCGCAAAGATTCTGCTCCTATTACTTTTCTTTCCCCCCTTTTCCTGTGCAGGATACCACGCACACAGGAAGGAAGGAGAGGGAAAAGAAGTAAAAATACTAATAAATTTCTGTGTAATGCTGTCACCTCTTTTCCAGAATGTTTTTCTGAGTGGGACAGCTGCTTTAGAGAAGTGATCCAAAAGAAGTTCAAAGAGTTATGTACACACAGATCTGAATTAACAAAGTGTCTTATCATGTCTCAGCTTCAACTTGAAATAAGTTGCACTGAAGTTACAGGAACTGTCCATATGTATGAAGTTTGGATAAAGTTCATTCCCTGAATTTGGGGTTCAAGTTCTCTTCCCTACTGTATAATATTTTCTGAAGTAAAACAATATTCTTTTTAAATTATAAAATGAAAGAATCCAAGAAGGAAATTTAGCAGAAACAATGAGTACTTTATATCTTCCCCCCACTTCTCCATTTTAGATTTGGCAGGATCCTTCAGGAATGGAAAACATACCTTAACATTAACCAGCATACATGAAGTGACATCTCAAACGTTTTTGCTGCTAGTAATCTTCAAGCCAAACTGTTAAGTGTCCTTAAACTCCTGCATGCATGCAGTATTTATGTCCACCTTCCCAATGTTTATCTTTAAGTATTTTTAATGAGCCAACAATGCAGACAGGATGCTGCAAGAAAAAAAAAGGAAAAAAAAAACCCAAACATCTGAAAATCAATGGTATGTATAAATGACTTGGATAACCATGCGGTTGCAAAGATTATTCTTTCTTATATGCCTTTGCTCATGTGAAACTGAAAGAACTTCAAAAATGTGGCCTTGAAGGATATTTTTAAAGCAGCTATTCAACTTGGACCACTTGTGTGTGCATAATAATATACATACATGGCCTGATGGTTATCTGACACAGCTTTTATTGCCAAGGAATACATTCCATTATTCATAATGCACACAAGTCTACTATGCCTACTTGCTGGAATTAACATTGCTACAGTACTTGAGAGCCCATGTGTGATAAATCCAATGTGTTAGTCTCTGCAGAACTAGAGGGAAGGTGAGGTGATGTTCTCTGCTCCCACTGAGAAGAGAGACTGGTAAGAGGCTGGCTCAGAACATATGCCAGGACTGATCTTGAGGTAAGCTGGGCACGCTAATTTAGCTTGCATCTGTAGCGTGTATTTGCATGTAAGTGGTCAACAAGTACTATCATCTGCAAAAAACTGTGCTGAAGCTTTGCATCTTTTCATCAAGACACAAGAAAACTTTCCAAGAGGCACCATTTAGTGTCTTTTTGTCTTGAGGATAGCCAGGTCAGTTCATGTGAAGGACAAAATGTATTTATTTGTGTAAAGACTTAACAGAATATGGATTTAATTATTTCTTGAAGCATATGAGCATTGGGATGAATCTCTGAAAATTATCTGAAATCTCTGAATAATCTGAAAAGTAATAGTAGAGCATGGTCTCTTGTCGTTTCTACACTGGGTAATTTGAAGGCATGGGCGGACACTGAACCCCTCTGTGTGCGCACCTTGACCTCCACATGAAACATTTATTTCACATTTAGAGCTCTTCTCATGCTTTTATTCCTAGCCCTCTACAGCATGGAATTTGTGAGATCATAGGCAGAGCTAAAAATTTAACTTCCACTGTGAAAATGTTAATGCATTCCGGATGGAAGCTAGAGAATATGTGGCAGACTGACTTTTTTAAGGTAACATCATGAACAACGATGCTTGCTCAAAAATATCATAAAATTCACAAGAGTAAGCTTAAGGGGGTGGCAGGAAGTGAGCAGAAGGGGAAGGGTTACTCTAATTTCCTCTGATTGTCAGCAAATAACAAAGTCCAACCAGCTGAGGAGCTAAGCGCTCCTGCTGCTGCTGTCACTGACTGGAGAAGTCCATAGGATCACTCCTGGTCCTGTTAATATCTTTGTCAATGACGGCACAAAGGTAATGCTATGCAGTAAATACAGAATTCTATCATGTATGAAGTGTAATAACTTATCTGATCATCTCATGTTTTCATTTTTTAAAGCTTTTCAATGCCATTGCTCAGAACCTGATTGACAAGTGATTTCCAGAGGCAGGCAAAACAGACCTCAAGTGTCTCTGGGTTCCTGCTGAGCCCATTGCTTTGGGCTGCTGCTGATCACCAGATATTAGATCTAATTCATCTCTGGGATCTGTTCTAATTCTGTGCCATTTCTTTCTATAATACTTCTTTGAACTGAACAAACCGAGGGGAGGGGAGGGGCAGGAGGGGCTCCAGGCACAGCCAGAGTAGAGATCCCCAAGATACACTGGGCAGGAGACTGCACTGAAGCAGGGCTTTCCCTCAGACCCTGGGATGATTCAACTGGAGATGGGCACAGTATGAGAAAGGAAGGGTGGTGGAGAGGGTCTGTGAGGTACTGACACCATTCCCCAGCCCTGTGCTGCTTGGGGCCAGAAGATTAAGTAGTTGAGAGTGGTGAGGTGAGGTTGGCATAGAAGAAGGGGAGGTGTTGAGGTGGGATGGTGTTTTGAATTTTGTCTTTATTTCTCACCTCTATTTTAGTTGGCAATAAATTAAACTAATTTTCCCCAAGTCAAATATATGTTTGTCCATTACATAAACTGTTCTGAGCTGTCTCTGTCTCTGAAACCATGAGCTTTTCCACCTTTTTTTCTCCCTGTTCCTGCTGAGGAAAGGCAGTGACAGCAGTGGGGTGGAGATATGGCGCCAAATAAGGTCAAACTATTCTATCTGCTTGGGTGCCCAATAAAAAAATTTTGTTTCCAGTTCAGTCTACAAAGGTTTTTCACAAACCTCAGCTATGTATAATGCTATGAATTCGCACCGATGACAATGCAGAGTTTAAGAGGTTGTTTGTATTGAGAACATAGAACGTGTATTGAGTTCCAAGAGAACTTGCAGAAAAATACTATTATTTGTAGTGTAGATTTTCCTATCTGTCCGTATGCAAGATATTGTGTTAAATGAGAAATGGAGTGAGGGTTGGTTTTTTTTTTTTTTTTTTCCATTAGTGATAAGATTTTTAAAGTTTGAGCTTGATGTGTTTATCAGTCTTCTACTGTTATCGTGAGTGAGCATAGGGATAGATAAAAGGTCCTGGTGCCTTTTTCCGCTGTACAAAAAGGCTGAAGAGTGAAGAGGCAACCTTTTGAAGTACTTGATTCAAGTGGAAAAGTGTGTTCAGGGAAGGTAACCTATTGCTCTAAAGCAGTGAGGATGGAGGCTTCACAGCCTTTATGGGCAATCTGCTCCATTCCTTCAAGTTAGTCACAAATACCTTGAGGTTCATTGCCTCTCATCCTCTCACTGTAACACAGTAAAGAAAACCTGGCTCTGTCTTCTCCGGGACCTTCTTGTAGGCATGGAAAACTGCAACTTGGTCTGTCTAGCACCTTCTGCCCTCCAGGATGAAAAAGCCTGGTCCCTCAGCCCTCATCATAGCCCATTCACTGCACATTATCATGTCCATCCAGGGGCCCAAAACTGCAAACAGCTTTCTAAATGAAATCTTACAACTGTTGAGCAGAGGGAGATAACCCCCCACCTTAATGTCCTGGCTGTGTCCCTATGATCACTGCCCAAGGCACTGCTGGCCATCCCTGCAGTTAGGGCATGCTGCTGGCTCATGCCCAGCTTATCTCTGCCAACACCCCCAGCTCTCTTCCTGCAGAGCTGCTCCCAGCCAGGCAGGCACCAGTCTGGGTCCTTGCTTACTGCCCAGGGGCAACACTTGGCAATTGTCCTTGCCTTAATATGGAGAAATCAATGGTCTCCTACTGCAATTTGCATGTAATTGCTGTATAACTCCCATAGCATTTGCTGATCATGACTAAAATGCTCTATGTGAAACTACAGAGATTTTACAGTGTCATTTTAGCTATGTTGTGTTATTTAATTAACGTGGGCTAACCTTCAAAATACAGATCTAAAAATTGTAGGTGGGTTGCAGGAAAGTGAGCCAGTGAGGTGAAACTGAATGCAGAAAAGCAAATCCAGATTTGCAGCTGATGGTTAATAAGGTCCAGACAAATGAAAGCAATTAATTTGGAAATGCCAAGGGAGGTGAAATTATATTCTTGGCCCATGGCTCATTTTTGCTGATGTGCATTCAGCTGTTTGATTAAAGAGTGTGTATATCTTGAGCACAGTGTATCAGTATTCATTGGTTGACTTTCATGGTATCCCTCAGATATATCAAGCCCTGGGAAAGCAATGAGCAGTGACACTGAAGTTCTGTAGAACCTTCCATAGATGTGAATCTAGTTTTCTCTCTTTCAAAACCACTTGAGACCTTTTCGTTTGTTAATCAGTCTCCATATCTTATTGAAGAGGAACAAAAAGAGGAAGAGGAAATATACAGTATCTGCTTTTTACAAAGCAGGCTGTATTTATTTGTTTAAGTGAGACAGAATCTCAGTGTCTTCAGTCTTTCTTATAGGCAGATTTAAGCAAACCCTCCAGGCAGGGGGCCAGGCAGAGTGTGCATTTTTAGGCACTGACTCAAAGACAGTGTCAAGACATATTAAGCTGAGTGCCCAGAAATAATATATATGAGATTGGAGAAAAATAAAATAAAAAAAGAAAGAATACCAAAATATCATCTTGTGGCAATTGTGGCTGATGGTGTGATACAGGGAGAGGAGAAACTGAATTGTAAGCTATGAAAGGGCAATGAAAAATATTTCAAAGTTAATTAAGTTAATTGAGCATCCAGGACTAAGTGCCATCTGATCAGTAGTTCTCAAGCAATTTGCAGTTGTGCATCACCTGGATATATACTCTGCAAACAATCTGATTCAATCCACCTCCTTCCCGTATGTAGTGTTGTTTCTTAGTTACTTTGCATTAGAAACTTTCTTAAATGTTTGTAGCAGATAGCTTTTATACTGCTAGGATGGAGCGAGTATATTGATTTCCCCTTTGTTAAATGTATGTATACACTGACACACATCCATAAGTTGGCACAAAACACTTTTCATTAATAGTATAAATAAATGATTTTGTTCTTAATCAGCACTGAGGTGGCTGCACTGTTTCCCTCAACTTTGAGAAAAACAACAATTATAGGTAAATTTTAAGTTTTCACGTTGAGGTGAAATAATTTTCCTACTCGACATGTTGTCACTGATATTCCAGAACAAAGCAGTGTTTATAACAGCTAAACGTACTTTGAAGAGCATATTAGGATTTAAAGGTGTTAGTCTCGGTAGATGGAGCTGTTGTGTCTCAAACTGCTCTCTAAGATGATGTGCCCTTGCAGCAAGGGTTTTTCCTCTGGGATGATTACAGGCAGTCTTCTAAAAGTATTGCTTAATTAAGAATGGGCAAAAATGATTTGATGAGGTGTTGTGTGGCTGTAAGACGTGTACCAAAAAGAAGGCGGCTGTGGAGTAGGTGATGAGGTTAAGGATGAAAACGACAATGTGCAGGATGTATCAACTACTCTACCAAGTCAGAAATTTAAAATTCAGGTGTCTACTGAGTTTTCATGGCCTTTAATTACCTATAAAAGGACGTGACAGCGCCTTATTGGATATTGAGTGAAATGGATATTATCTATTTGATTGACAACTGTAGGTTAAAAGGAAAAGGAAATTTCACATAATGGTTCTCCTATTAAATGCATGAAAAGAGCATTGTGCTAGACTGTATTATTCCATTTTCACTTCAGTGCCTGACATGTGGGAGTCAAAACAGCAGATTTTCTTTTGGGCATGAAAAAAAGACCTGAAAGCATGTGTCTGTAAGCACGAGAGTTATTTGATTATTTTTTTCTTAGCTTTTCTTAGAAGCATTTCCTGACTTGGATTTCTGAATTTCAGTAGTGTAGCAAACTGCTGGTATAGCCTGAGATTTGTTATGGTCGCTCCAGTTGTTTCCCAAAGCTATTTTTGGCTTTTGCACAGTAGATAGCAGTTCCTGGATCCTGCTGGTGCTGAGCCAGCTGGGCTCTTACAGCCTGTTTACAGCCATGAGAGACTGAGGACTGTAAGAAATACTGGAGCCCTCCAGAGCGTGGGAGGTGTGGCAGCCCTAAGATGCTGGTAAACTAGGGCAGCGTTAACCAACAGCCAGGTCTGGGGTGGTCTTAACCATGTAAGTAGCCTACAAGATGGATTAACTGAAGGGATTTCGTCTCTTTAAAGCACAGCACCATCTCAAAAAAAAAAAAAAAAAAAAAAAAAAAAATCAAAGCAGATAAAATTCAAGCAGCAATATGCTGTCCTGCAACGTGCTCCCAGATGGCAGTACAATCTTCAGGCCAGCATTTCTGTCTGTATTTTTTGAAGGCAGTCCCTGCAGCAAAAGTTGAACTGCAGTGATGACTCAGTGCAGGGTAGGTGGAGAGACAGGTTGTCAGAGTTCCGGCCACAGATGCATCCATTTTGTCAAAATCCTCCTGGACACGGGCTTTCCACCCTACAGAAACCTAGCTGAGACAAGCTGTCTGATATACCTTAATATACCTGGTTTATTTGTCAAGAACAAATAATAGCTTTACTTCACATCTGGTTTCCTACCACTCCCAGCCATCAAAGCCTCTTTTTGCTGTGTGCCGGTAAACATAATTAGTCTCTTACTTATTATTTTTTTTTAAGGCCAAAGTTGGTGGCTGTGATTCACAGAGAAGACTTCACATAAAACCTTGGGCTTATCTGGTAGCCTTAATATGCAGGCAACATTTCCTGTTGTGACAAATAAGTAGTTGCATTTGAGAAGTGATGCCATGATATGAGCAACAAGGCTTGTGAGGGGCTTGGAGAATATGCCCTACAAGGAGAGAATGAAGGAGCTGAGACTGTTCAGACTGGGGAAAAGGAGGCTGAGGGGAGACCTTATTGCTCTCTTCCAATATCTGAAGGGTGCTTACAGCGGGAGCGGGGTTGGTCTCTTCTCACTGGTGACAGGTGACACAGCAAGGGGAAATGGCCTGAAGTTGCACCAGGGTAAGTTCAGGTTGGGTATCAGGAAACAATTCTTTACAGAAAGGGTTGTTAAGCACTGGAATAGGCTCCCCAGGGAGGTGGTTGGGTCACCATCCCTGGGTGTATTTAAGATTTGGATGTGGTGCACAGGGGACATGATTTAGCGGTGGGTTGTTAGAGTTAGGGCAGTATGGTTAGGTTGTGGTTGCACTCGTCGATCTTTGAGGTCTTTTCCAATCTGAGTGATTCTATGATGTTTTGCTTTTATTGCACATTTAGCATATCATTTATTTTTATAAAAACATAAACAAACGCAGAGGTTGTGGCAGGAGAAGTATGTGGACATAGAGTCATGGTATTAATCTGAATGCTTTGTTTCCTAAGTAGCTTACATTTTCATGCAGAAAAGCTGCTTTACAACCTGCTATGATGAAGATTAACTTGTTTAATGTTCAATCGCAGTAGAGCAGTGACTGCAATTTAGCCTGAGAAGAATGGAAGAGCATGGTGTTGTGACTTGATTTCAATATTGCTGATGATAAGGGACTGAGGCTCTTGAAAAGGAGTCCAAACAGTCAGATGTTTACATAATACTTAAGTAGCTTTCTTGAGCTGCCGTCTCATTATCTGTATGTGCACAAGACCATTCCAGTCTGCTCAAAAGTGGTCTTATGAGCCTGAATTCCAGCTAAACATGTTCAATTAAGTGGCTGCTGAAATGAGACTAGCCACAAACATTGCAAAATCTGTAATTAGATGATCAGATCTCAATGTGGGTGTAGCAAATCTCAAAGCCTGAAAATAGACTTCAGGCTGTGTTAAATCCATAAGTCTTATAGGGAGCCCAGTGACATAAAGCGCAGTTGGCAAGCAAACCAAGTTTGTAGATTCTTGGAGCCACTGGTAAAGCTGGCAAGCCTCATTTTTCCTGATTGTTTTCTGTAAGACTCTTTGCATTTGCCAAAGATATAAAACTGATAATAGGGAGCCAGTCCTCTACCTTAAATAAATAAATAAATCAGTTTTTCCCTGTGCCCGACAGGGGCTTTCCGGAGGGAGGGTTTTCTTCTTGGGCCCATTGCTGCAGCTTGTGATTGCTCCCTTCAATAACAGACAGATTAAATGATAAGGACAGAAGAAACCCCTCCAACCAAAGTCATTTTCATTTTTGTATGCCAAATGTAGCATGGACTTGCTTCTTCCTCCATTTAAATCTATGGAATTACAGGGTATTTCTTCTGAGCCCTGTGCTTTTGTGACATAAACTTGTATCCCGTGCTGGATCCCATCAAGTGTCAGATGAAGGCAATCCCACCCACAACAGTCATTCCGCCTGGAGGCTGTGACTGAAGAGGCAATCAGGAAGAAGCACATTTCTGTTTAGGAGAGGATACACTGCCAATAGGGGCTGCCAGTTGCACAGTGAGAAAGAGTAGGTTTCTACTGTGTTGTTTGCACCACTGGGAACTATCAGCAAGTGAAGGTCTAAGCCCTTCTCTGGGACATCCCACAGAAAGCTTCTTTTTTTTTTTTTTTTTTTAATTAAGTTTAGTTGAACTTTCTCTGAGATAGGAGACCCCACCATCCTATGAATGTTCTTGTTTTCCATGTGAGAAGAAAAACAAAGCTGGAATACCTTATGAATTTCCACTGGATGAATTGATTAGCCTAGGAAGCCCATGTCATGTCTGTTTGTTCATTATGTTCGGCATGTGATGGTTGTGGTGAGAAGATGGTGGTCACTGCTTTCGTGGGTGTCCCATCATGGTCACTGCAGGCAATACTGGAACTGACAACTGGACCTGCTTCAACTCATCCAGCAGTATTTATGCACATTTGAGTATTTAAAAGCCTAAGGAGCTCTCACATGAGGCAACCAATGCCACTGAGGTGTTAACCTTAATTCCAAAACATCCCCTTGTTTGGCACTGTGCCCTCTTTTTATTGTGTGGTGATGTTACAGACCATGTGATTTTGTGTTTGGCATCTCACCATAATGAGTGAAATTCTGTAGAAGATGGAAGGTAATCCTTACTTGTGCTGCAAGGATGTATTTGTACAAGGAGATGCAACATATGTCTTTCTTTCACTGCTTACTCTATGAGAGGACACAGACTTTGATCTTCCCTTTTCCATCCTCAAAATACTCTTTCATTCCTTTATTGAAGTTACTTTTAGGGCAATTTGGTACTGCATAACTGCTCCTTTCTTTCTTTCTCTTTTCCCAGAGAAGACAAAAGTAAAGGGAGGGAGAGGGGAAGACAAAGTACAGGTATACCCAAGAGGTGACTATAATTGTCAGACTGAAAATCTTCTATTTTAAGTTAGTGTCTGAGGCATAATTCATACAGTGCCCTCAAAAATCAATGATGCTTTTAAAATGAAATGCCCACTTATATCAGGGCACTTTGTTTTTGCCTTGTTCATTTTCAAGGCAGATCTGCTGTGCTATCCATTTGATTACCTTTATTTTGGCAGCCAAAGAGAGAACTCTTTTGAGCTTGAAAAAAAAAGAAAAAAAACCATAAAAGGTGTTAGTAACAAAGATGGGGGTCTCTCTCAGGCAAGCTGAATGTGTTGGAGCAGAGGATAAAGTCATCATTTAGCTTCTGTTGTTCCTTTTATGCTTTCTGCAGGGAGGCAGCTGTTGAGTCTGCTTGCCCATCCTGTCCCTATGGTATAACCTGGCATTCTTAGGTGTGATCTCCTCAGGCCCCAGTAGGTGGTTCAATTTGGTGGCTGATCCATGACAGGGCACTGTGCAGGCAAGATGATTTAAATCCTGCATTGAAGTGAAGGTATAATTCAGGCCATATGTCAGGGGTATGCATGCAGAAGCGGGTAGGTGAGGGAACATGGTGGAAGCAGAGAAATAAGCACTGAGTCAGCAGCAGAGGTGACTGAATTTATCCAAAGCATATTGCCTAGGATTTTGTTAGCACCTGCAGTGTTACTAATGATGAGGCAGTGAGGTTTGGAGTTCTGGTGATTGGCAGCTGTGCTTTCAGGAAGGAACATGGGGAGACCTTCTCATCTGTCATGATCTCATTATTCGCAGTGGAATCTGACAGCTGCAAGGCTGTGTGTGTATAAATCAGCCAGGCAGAAGAGGAAGTGAATGGTAATTGTATTTTGCAGTGGCATGAAGGAAGAATTGTCATCCCAGATTCTGAGCAGTGTAGCTCCTACCACTGCCATGTGTTCAGCAAGCAGATGCCACTCCCAGATCCCTTCTGTCCTCTCTCCCACTCTCTGACTCACTCTTCTTAGGCCCTTGGTGCATCAGAATCTTCCTTCTCAGAGTTGTCTTTTTCCTCCTGAGCAAGTCTGAGACAGCAGCAGCATTTACCTGTGCCTTTTCTGTGGAGTTCATATGGTAACTGCATTAATTTCCTGCATAGGCAAAGTTGTGGTAGCTCACTGCCTCCACTCCTCTCCTTCCACTCCCAGAAAAGGCTCATGGGGAGGAATCATGCTGGCCTCTGAAGTGTGAGCTTAGATGCAAGAACAAGATAACTTTTTTAGAAACAAAATGAATCCCAGAAATCTAGCTCAGGGAGCACTGGGAGTTGGAACCAGGGTTACCAGGATCTCATGACAGGCTCTGCTGCCAACATCTTCACTTGGGTGTCAGCTGGATCCGAAAGCAGACTCGGTTTGTTTTATATTTCTTCAATCAAGCCTGGAAGAAATAATCCAGATATGTATCAACCTCTAAATGTTTTTTTCTCATTCACAGCTTGTGAGTGAACTGGATTTGAGTTTCTTGTTTGAATTCAGATACTGTAGTAAGTTAGACATGCCATAAATGGTGTAAACTTCGAGGTGACTGCTTCAGTTCACTTATCTGGCAATACATGATGCTGCTGCCAGGTCATTACCTTTGGTTTCAGTGCAGCAGTTTCTAACTACATGGAGAGGATAAGCAGTACTGTCTCAGAAATTAGGCAGAACTGGAGATCTTTTTTTAATGGATGAATGTGGTGTAGGGAAATATAAGAGGTGGTAGCAGGGAATTATCTCAGTATCTACAATTACCAAGTGAGGAATAGCTTCTCCTAAGAAATACTGTCCCTCCAGTAGTTTAGAAAATTGAATGAAGCACTGCAGAAGACATTAGAGGAGCAGAAATAGTCCCAGTTAACAGTCCAGATTTCCGAACCTTACTGTAACACAACTTATTGATTTCCTCTGCAGACAAAGTCATAGAGATGCATAGGTTGCTGTCTGTGGACAGGGAGCCCAACTATTCTATGCTGTAATAAGAAAAAACTGTAGTTCCTGTAATAGTGCTGTAAAGTAGAACCTCTTAGATACTGCGGATAGGCATGGTAAGAAGAAAACTTCTTCTGGTTGATAGCCTCAGAAGCTATGAAGGCGCAGAATGTATTGTTTTGCAATAAATTTACCCACAAAGAGAGAGCTTGCAGTTGTTATACACTCTCTTCTTATCTTTTTCATTTTCCCTTCCTCCCTCTTCCTCCCTCTCTCCCTCTCAGCAGCAATTAATTTAGGTTTGTTACTCATTGGGATGGTGTTCTGTTTCTTCCTGTTTATTCACCTAAAGCACCTAAACACTTAGGTTTGCTAGCCCTGAGGTACATCAGATACCAGAAAACAATAATGAGCTTGGTAGCTTCTCTTTTTTTAACTTATTCAGTGAACAAAGAGGAGAGCTTTTGTCTGCATTCACCCCTGTAACTCTATCCTATCATTTCTGTGCAGCTGACAGTTACTGTCTTCTCAGGAAACCAAGGACTTAGCAAATGGAGCTGAGACAGCAGATGTGACATCACTCCCACTAGTCCAGCTACTTCCCTGACAGTTCTGTGTTTGCATTGCTTTTCTGTCCATGTGTGAATCCATGGATCTGTTCAGTGTCATCCCTCCTATTAGCCTTTCTCTCTTTGACTGGTCAGTGCTTACTCTTTGTAGCACCAGACAATGTTCTTCTCTCTGTTTCTACTTCATGGTTTGCTGCTGCCCAAACTCATGAGCATCATGCACTACTCACCTGATTTTCTCTTGTAGCTATTAGTATCTTTCTCTTCTCTGCTATGAGGACATTTTCCATGTCTTCTCAGGCTCTTTTGCTGAGCAGCCAAGAGCACTGCTGTAGATGACCTGTGTGGCTGCAGAAAATATCATTTACAACAGCTTATTCTTAAGGAGATCGTCTGCATGTTGTAATATACATATATGATGGCTCCTCTAAAAGCAATGTCTCCTATTTTATTGTGTTGGCCTGCAGTGTCACAGGTGGATGTTGGTGGTATGGCAGTAGAGGTCAAACCTCCCAGTGTTTCATTACATGCTGTTCCCATGTAGCAGCAGCAGAGGGACAGTCTGACATGGAAGTGCATATGAAGCAAAAGTGTGTCATTGAATTTCACCATGCGGAGGAAATGGCACCCACTGACATTCATTGACACTTGATGAATGCTGATGGAGACCAAACAGTAGATGTCAGCACAGCGAGGCAGTGGGTGGTGTTTTCATCAGTGGGGATAGTGACAATGGATCACCTCTGCTGTTGCAGATTGCTTTGAGTACAGCATGCAGGCTGCTCTTCATGGCTGGTGAACATGCAGAGCTTATGGTGGTGACTATGTTGAAAAGTGTTTTGCAGCTGAGAATTTTGCTCTAACAAATACTGTTATTGTGTACTTGTATCTGTTGTAGTTTCGATTGAAATAAATAGGGGGCATTACTTCAGGAGTGATCTCCAGATACATATGTCTATATACATTTTTACATATACATTTATATATGTCTCTTTTACAATAATCCTATATATACATATACTGCATATATAATACATAATCTCTCTCTCTCTCTCTCTCCACACAAGATTGTTGTCTGAGGATTACAGTAAAATTAACCCCTGATGTTGTGCTTCCCTTCTTTGCCTATATACCAGAAGGCAAATAAACCTAAAGAAGCAGTGTTCTGTCTCCATCCCACAGAATGATGAGAGCACAAGTGGGACCTATGGGCAAGCCTAAAATATATTGGGTTTGTATGACTTACTGAGTTTAAGAGGAGTTTCTGTTCAACATGGAGCAGGGAATAGCCGTATAAGTATGCCGAATTCCAGGCCAAGTAACCCTGTCTGTGCCTGAGGTGAGCACACCCTCTGACAGTGTGGGAGTTGCTTCTAGTGTTGAAGCACAAAAGTTAAAGTGGAAACAGAAATGAAAGGGGAATTGGATTTATTTATTTATTTTGAACTGTTCAGCAAGCTCTGGCGGAGAAAAAAACTTCTTACAAGTTACCTGGGAGCTGAGAAACAGAAACAGCTGCTGAAGAATCACCTTTTGGGAGATTTCTGATGGGCTGTGTTTAGTTTTCTGTGTTATCTGCGCTTTTCAAAGAGCTGAAGTAACAAACTCCCATGTAGAACAGCATGGAGATTATCACTGTTGTCAGAAGGAGGAGTGTGTTAATGCATGAGTGGCAGAGGGAGGAAGGTTCACAGCAGCTAGCAGGATGCTGACAAATGGCTACTGACAGGAGAGGATGGCAACCAGTTGGCTTTAGCAGATCTGTTCAGTAGAAGGATATAAAGTAAACTCTCATGTATTTCCTAACTTTCCCAGTGGAAGGTCAAGATGGTATTCTTTAAAAAGCTCCTCTGCATGTAAATCACATCCCAACAATATTCAGCTCTGCTTGCCACCGTCTTCTCACTCCCATCATGACAGCAAACCTCTGACTCTTGTTGCTGCCTCTGCTTTTCTCCACTGCTGTCAGGTTGAGATGGTGCCAGTGGAAAGACTTAGATAACCAGCCAAGCAAAGCACATTAGTTTGGTCTCTCATCTCTAATGCTGGCATTCAAGCAAGAGAGGCTATTTTAATTGGGAACTGCTATTGTAGATAAAAGTGTTCTTTCCTGGAAAGTTATTGTGTTAAATTTGGGATTAACACTAAGATTGATTAAATTTAATCTGGACCAAAATCTAACTTGCTGTCATTCAGCTGTGGATTTCACAAAAGAGAAGAATAAGTATATGTAACGGCTATAACATGGGATTTGTTGATCTCAGCTATCCATTTATAGAATGTTACAGGAGGCCAGCGTGTTTGAAAAGTGAAAGGAGAGAAGCAGCCTGGTTTAGAAAGTGATAAGTTAACCAAAGAGTTCCTGGTACACTGAAGTTTTGGATGCTAAAGCTTTCTAAATGTCATAGAGTGTGCAGTTTGTCTGCATTACTTGCAGTATTGAACGAAAACATCTAGGGCTGCTATTCTCTTGCTATTTTTTCCCCTTCCATTATTTCATCATAGATGATTAAAACCTACTGACAGTATCTCCTCTCCCCACTTTTTTTTTTTTTTTTTTTTTTATTAATTCATGATGAATTCTGTTTTCTGGCTGACACCAGTACCCTGTCATGGTTCAGAACTCTCACAGTGTTTGGTTGGCTTGTTGCTTGCTGAAAAAAAATGCTTGTATCAGGATTTTGGGAAAGTAACAAACTGTGATGGTGTGGGGTGGGGGAAGTAGTTTGGTTTGTTTCTGCTGAACTCCAACTTCAAGGTATTTATGCTGTCTGGTGTGTGACTCTTATTAGGAGAACAGAATGCAAATTGTTCTGGTCTGTCCTTTATGTCTATTACTTTGTTCTACCTTTAACATGTATAATTTAAATACGATGTTGTGTTCTGTACACATGCCGTGGTCAGATGTCTGGTAGATGTGCCAGAGGGTGCAATATCTTTAAGAAAGCTCTCAAATATTCTGTGATCTGCTTTTGTTTCCCTACTTGAGTTTCATGTATATCTCACAGTCACCTGCTGCTGTATGCAAGTGATTATTAGGTTTGAACTTAAGGATCCCTATTTTTTTTTTTTAAAGCTTCTGTATCTGAAGAAGTCTCTCATACTTGTCAGAGTTCAATCCTATAAGCATCCTGCAGAAGGTGTTAGCTCTCACCCCAGAACACAGTGTTTGAGGATTTGAGTCTTTTGACAAAAAAAAAACAACCTTCCTATGGAACAAGAATGACCCCCCTATTTTCTGAAGACCAAGAAGGAATTTTAAAAAGTAAAGAATACAGCTACCTACAAGCCCAGAAAAAGATCTAAATCTCACCTTTCCCTATAATTATGCATTTTTGTGTAAGCTTCTCGTGGCTCCAATGACATGAAAAGTCAAATTAGTAATAACGTTGAGCGCAGAGCAAGGGAATATAGATATTATCAGAGAGAGATGCAAAATTCTGAGACATTAAATGATGATTTTCACTTACGTACTGTTCTCAGTCTCAAAGAGAAGGTTTTTTCTCTACCAAAAAAAAAAAAAAAAAAAAAAAAAGAATGAAAGAAACTGCTTATTGGCAGCTCCATCTGTTAAAATATGTTCTCTCAACAGTGGTATTTGTATATACTAAAAAAGTGACTGCATATATCATTAACTTACACTAATCATGTGCAGTCTAAGAGAGGCTCCAGCAAGCCAACAGAAACTGTGGTTATGACGATCCATGACTTACTGCAATGATTTACATTTTGGTCTATTGCACATAGTGCCTAACAAGAGATCTCTTGAAGAAATTATGTTCTGAGTAACACTATTTGTATATCAGAGGTTTTTGCTTTGTATAGCATGTAAAAGTTTGGTTTCCAGAAGGAAAAAAAAAAAAAAAAAGGATAGTGGGAAGTCCTGACTAGTTTATAATACTGTGCTTCCTTCTGAGTACATCTCAAGATGGTTGAGCATCCAGACTCCCTATGTATCTGGTGTTGTTTCACATCTAAGTAAAAGCATCTTTCTCTCTGGGTAGCCAACTTAATTTTGAATGCATTATCTACAATCAAATTATCTGCCACATGTTAAGATTAGTATTTGGCTGCATAAGCATCCAGAAAGTTCTGACTTTCAGTTCTTCAGAGATTCTCTTTGGGAGATGTTCCTGCAAGCAGCTACTTTCATCCTGGGTTCTTCAAATGGACTTTGTTGAACATCTATCTTCCTTACTCTTTCTTCATTTAACATAATGCTGTCCCTGTCTTACTGTCCAGCTGGCACGTAGTCAGCAAGCTGATTCCATTTAAAAAATCACTACCCATTGTAGAAACCAGATGTAGCTGAACAGCAGTGTTTTGCTCATCGTATCACTCTGCTGGCTGGACTATTCAAAGGGCCACTCCTGCCAATAGTGCGGTGAGCGCTTTGATAGAAGTGAGAGAAGATATGGAGTGCTGTATCTGTGATGCGCTTGAAAGTGGGATTATAGTTTGACAGGGCATCTGTCATCCCGTGGCTCTAGGATTTGAGATGACTCTTCAAATTACTGTTACTGGAGTATGGTTAAGTTGCAACAAATTCTAAGCCAGTAGCAAAATGAATGGGTTTATGGGCAGCCTCGCTGCCCAGCCTTAAGCTTTTAGGTATAATCTGTAACTCAGGAGCAGACTTTCCTCCTGCAGAATATAGAAAGCTTCCGTTTAAGAAGTTCTAAGCAACCACTGACATAGTGATGAATCCCAAGCTGCAATAATTGCAACTTAGATCTGATAGTGAAAATACCGCTTGCATTAGGTACACCTCTGTGATTTACAAGCACTGTTCATGTTCTAGGAAATGAAAGCTGGAAGGGAGGACAACTGTCACCTGATTACAGGAAACATGACTGCTATATTGTTCTGTTTATCCCTTGCCAACCTCAGCTTCCTTAAGTATACTTTCTGACTACTTTTTGTACTTCTGTTTTAATGGGAAATAAGCATGACTATGTAGGTAAATGGATGAACCTGAATCCTAAGTTTGGGATCAGTCTGAGGTCCGGGTAAGAGGCACTCCTGACTTAGTGTAAGCTACTTGGGCAGCTGTTCTTAGCTCAGTCTGAATCCTAGCACACTGAAGGTTAAATTGAGGATACCTACAAAGACTCAACATCAGCTTCTTTGTGAAGAAAAAGCAAAATTTGTAATTGATTGGCTTTAGCAGGTTTAGTGTTTGTAAGCTGAGTGCAGTGTATTCTGCATCTGATGGGGAAAAAATAGCTGTTTTCATACTGTAATTTATTTTTTCACTTTGATTACTTTTTTTATATATATTGCAGTTCTTGGCCCTTACTCAGAGAGTTTCCAGAATTTCTCAGTGTAAATAAGTATTGCAGTTTAAGAATCTCATTTCAAAGTTTAGCTTTAGCACCAAGTGCCATATATTCTTCTTTTGGGAATCTAAATTCTTATATAGAATTCATATATAGAATGTACAGCTTAAAAATAATATTTGACTTTGAAAATGACTGGTAGCAATTGCTTTACTTGACTACACTGGTATGAAATTGAACCATTTGGAATAATGAGCAAATTAAATGATAGCCCAATGAAAAATTGTCATTTGCTATTCTGACGAGTTTTGTGTGTTAAGAAAATGACTAGGTGATAAGGAAAAGGGGAGGTGGCAGAGACTATCATACTGTTCTTAGCTTTTCCACCTTTACATAGCAATGCTGTGCATATTCACATATTGATGAGATGGAAAAACCTTCCTCGTTAGTGACGGACTAATGGCAGAGAGTGGAGATACTAGGGATGCCAGTCATGCTGCTTTAGGGGAAAGAGAATGTGATTTCAGAGAGAGCAGAGCAGGAGGACATCGGCATCCATCAGCCGAAGCAGAAAAATGAGACAGTGTTGAGCACAAAGCCATTTGTAACTCTTAATTTTGAGGCCACCAAATGCAGTGGGAAGCTAGCTGCTTTTGACGCAGCAGTCAAAGGGTCAAATTCTTTCCCCTGCTGCTCGAGTGTAGCTCTGTGGCAGTCTGCTGGGCTCCGCCAGTGAAACTGAAGAGGAGGATTTGGCTTGCAGCCTGTTTTTAATCTGCACGTATGGTATCAATTTTGGAAGCATTTTCTGGTTGTCCTCACTGTTATAAAATGGTAGAAAAATATATTTTTTCTTTTTGCCATGGGCTTTTGTTAACTCACGTGTGTTAATTTACAATCTAAAAAGTGCAATAATTGTTTTGATTCTGTGTATTTTGTCATAGGGTTGGTCTTTCTACTTACAGATATCTCTGTTGGCAGTCCTAAGGGAAAGGTTGCTCCAGAGAAACCAGCTTTCCGCAGAGGATCCCAGTTCTCTCATGCTTATGTCTGGCACCAAGTCGTAGGAACACTAACCTGCTAGTCCCTCTTCTTATTACGGGAATTTGAGTCTCCAGCCCATTAGCCTTCTTTCTCATCTGGCTTTTCCTTAGCTTGTTCATACTGTTGTTATTTAATTGTATGTGAGGACTATCACAGAGCATGGCATGTTGGCAGTAATTGCTTATACTTACAGCTTGTTAAATGTAAGTGGCTGCCACAGAGGGGATGTCTCCTCATGCTCACCACAATCTTCAGCTTTCATGATGGATAGAACAGAACAGTACACTTGAGAGGGACCTTCAAAGATCATCTTATTCAACTTCCTGACCTTCAGGAATGACCAAAATTTAATATTCAAGGTGAAGCTACTGCTCTGCTATGCTGTTTAATGCATCCAAAATGTAGCACAGTAGCTGTCAGCACTGAGGACAATCTAGTCCCATTAACAAGATCTGACACTCTCAGAGTTCATTCTAAAGCAGATGGTTCCTTAGCTAATTACTGGTATAAGGTTTTCCTTGAGGTGATCTCAGGTCACATTCCTTGCTTTTGGACCCTTTTGTGATGCTTTATGGCCTTTGGGGTAGATTCTACTCAGGGCACAGGGCTGTGGAGAAGCTGTCTGAAGCTAGGATCTCAGCTTTGCACATAGCGTTCATATTTTCTACAGCTGTCAAGGGAACTTAGTATGAGAGTCAAAACAAGCTCTTCTAGTTGATTTCTATCTTTCTTCTATCCTTTTTCATGTGGTTTCTAATTTTTATTCTCTCCCAATCATGGAATTGTAAGGGCTGAAAGGAACCTTTGAAAGTCATCTAGTCCAACCCTCTGCTAAAGCTGATTCACTAGAGTCGATTGCACAGGAAAGCAAAGGTGAGTTTTCAGTATTTCCAGATAAGGAGACTCCACAGTCTTTCTGGGCAGCTTGTTCCAGTGCTCTCTCATCCTTATAGTAAAGAAGTTCTTTCTCATGTTCAGTGTGTTCCAGTTTATTTCCATTGCCTTTTGGTACCACCAAAAAGAGCCTGGCCTCATCCATTTGACACTCAACTTCTAGATATTTTGTGAGTGTTGATAAGATTCCCCCTCAGTCTTTTCCAGGCTGAACTGCTGCAGCTCTCTCAGCCTTTCCTCATAAGGGAGATGCTATAGGCACCTCATCATCTTTGTAGCCCTCTGCTAGACTTGCTTCCACCTTTGTATTTCTGCATCCTTTTCACACACTCTTTTTTCACCTCTTCCATCTACCCTGGTCTTTTTTCAGCACCCAAGGTCTGAACTCTTCACTAGCATGAGTTACTTCAATAAATCATGGAATCATAGGGTCATAGCGTGGTTTGGTTTGGAAGGGACCTTTGAGATCATCTAGTTCCAACCCCCTGCTATAGGCAGGGACACTTTCTCTACACCAGGTTGCTCAGAGCCCCATCCATCCTGACTTTGAATGCTTCCAGAGAGGGGGTATCCACAACCTCTCTGGGCAACCTGTTCCAGTGTCTCACCACCCTCACAGTAAAGAATTTCTTCCTGATATCTAGTGTAAATCTACCCTCCTCCAGCTTAAAGCCACTTCCCCTCATCCTGTCACTAATGCAGTAAGACGCAAGAAGATTAAATAAATAATAATAAATGCAGTAAGATTATTATTTAGGAAGCAGCTGGACAACATCAACAGGCTGAACATGATAAACATAGCTTTAGTTAGCTAACAGCTTTAGTTATGCTAATAGGAAGTAAGATGACTGGAAGACATACTAGGTGAGAAAACTCTGAGGTAGGGAAATAAGCCAGGGTTGCTGAGTGCAGGGTCATAAAGACAGCCCTATCAAATCCAGCCAGCAGATACATCTGCTGACTTGAATTTCTGCTGGCAGCTGTCCATGTGTGCCAGTGTTATTGTTGTAGGTTAGCAAATCACTGAAGTTCTCCTTATTTCCAGCAAATTGGCACTGTAATTGCTTCTAGCAATTTCTCTAGACCCTTTGACACTGTGTTCTTAGTAGTTAATTATGATTAACACAGGAAGCAAAGCTGGAAGTTTCTGATGCTTTCTGGACCATAGTGCTCCTCTGGTACATCGTGGAATATGTACATCTGTGTCATGCTGTTTTAGATTTCTCTCTTATGGAAAACTGATTCCTAACTGCTGAATGAACCAAAATTACCTGCTAACTTATGTCTCACATAAACGAGCTTTAACACCTCTGGATCATTACATCTGTGTCTCTGTTTCAAGAACTGAGAATGCCTGAAACACAGTCTTTTTAAAAAAATAAAAGAAAATGTGGGATTATTGAAAATCATCAAGTGATTATGAACATCATGGCCCAAACTTCACTTGGCTGTTTTGGACTTTAAAAAAAAATGAGGGACGTCTTATTTTTGAAATACATTCCAATTATTCAATGTGATTAGGAAACCAACACATGTTCTTTACTTTTTACCTGAAGCATCAACTTTTTTAATGACTAGATCAGATATACAACTGGCACAATACAGGTTTCTTTATCCATCAAGCTGATTCTGGCTGTTTTACTGTCAAACACTATGACAATTCCAGTTCTTTTATATCTTGCAGTCTGACTGGTTCGGTCGTTACTGTAAGAATGAAGCCATTTCCATCGTTTTCATGTTTAAATTCTAATAGTGGTAGCAACAGTGGGAAATTACTGCTAATTATGCCACTGAACATAAGCGTACCAGATGCCTTGGGTGTCTGGATTTTATCACTGCACCGTGAGACGTGCTCTACCCATTGTGTACATCACACATTTAATGTGCATGACCCAGTAGACAATAATTGCTGAGTATCACTGAGACGGGTTTATGGTATGTCCAGAACCTCAGGCTGTGTTGTACTGCACGAGACTGCCAGTTCTTAAACAATGATGTGCTAAGTCTCTGCATAACTCGTGCACTGCTGTTGGGCTAAACAAGGCTACTGAAAAGCTTTCCTGAGGTTTAAGGATCTTTATGCAGGGGAAACTATGACAGCATATTTGAATTTTTATCCAGCACGAGAAAGATGTGGAGCTGTTGGAAGGGGTCCAGAAGAGGGCCGCAAAGACAGTCAAGGGGCTGGAGCACCTATTACACAGATAGGATGAGGGAGAAGGCTCCAGGGAGTCTTCACTGAGGCCTTCCAGTACTTAAAGAGCTTATAAACAGGATGGAAATCAATTTCTTACACAGGTAGAAAAGACAAGGGAGAATGGTTTTATACTAAAAGAGGGAAGATTAAATTAGATGTCAGAGGAAATCTTTCACTGGGATTGTGGTGAGGTGCTGGTACAGCTGCCCAGAGAAGCTGTGTATGCCCCATTTCTGGAGGCACATGAGGCCTGGTTCAATGGGGCCCTGGGCAGCCTGACCTGGTGGGTGGCAGCCCTGCCCACAGCACGGGGTTGGGGCTGGCTGGGCTTTGAGGTCCCTTCCAAACCGAGCCATTCTGTGATTCCGTGAAAAGACTGTTCCAAGGCCAATCAAAATGTAAAGAAATCCATAGAAAATAAACTTAGTTAATGGCTTCACACAGTCAAGACTAGATCAATCAGGCAAAAATTCTTTAAATGAATCTGACTAGCGAAAATGATATTTCTGTACACAGCTTTAATCTCTTTCTTTCCTGCACCATCAAATAGATTATGAAGAAGTTCACAATTGTACTAAACAAACATGGTTGTTTGGTTGTACCAAGCCTTTGCTCCACCCATGGAATTCAGTAAAACTGTGCTCTGCATATTGCCAGCAGGCCACCAGTGCCTGCTTGAGTCAGGTTCCAGGTCTTTATTTTCTGTCTTCCAAGTCTGATGGACTGGTAGTTGTTCATATATCTACAATTACTTACATGTTTAGTTTTGCATAAATATCTAATATTGCTTTTCTTATATCTGAGAATATGTTCACAGTAGTGTTCAATTGTCTTCTTAGGTAATTATCAACTAGCTTATTCTACATACCTTCAGTTGATTAATTGTAAATAACCATTGGAAAGTATGAAATGAAAAGATTTTTCCCTCAATGAAGGAAAATTTAAATCTATTTGGAAACCTCTATGGGATTTTAGGTTTTTTCTATGATGGGATGTTTAAGGGGTCATCTCAAGCAGCTACTCCATGGTGTATGTTCACAGTGAATTGTACAGTCTGTCTGTAATCTCTAGTCTGATGTATCAGTTGCTTTTATAGGTATAGCTTAGGTTGAATTTTTCTATGGTATTAATCCCTCCCAATAATATGTGTCCTTGCATACTGCTCAAGTTGGAAAATACTGATCAATCCACAGAGGTCCAGCTCAGCATGTCTGTAACCTCTGTACTTAAGAACTTTATTATCACTGGGTTTGGCTCTGACTGTAAGCATCTCGGTCTGTACAGGCCTAAATGTCAGACCAACTCCTATGTTAGGGTCCCTGTCTAGAATCAGGCAATTGTACCTTCTTTGCTTGCCTGCCTTGAGCAACTTTGCAGATATTCTCAGAACAGACCTATCTTGTGAATGTCTACAAATGCAAATGGCTGCTGTTCTCCCTATGCTGAGCAGGAAAGAGAAGCAGGATAGTGACTACAACATTTCTCATCTTGAGAGGTGGAAAACTCAGATTCAACTTTCGGTCTGACACATGCATTTCCCATGCAATCTGTCAATTGCAATCAGTCAGGTGTGCTGCAGTTAAGCTTCTGGCATCTTTGGTTACATCTGCCACATAAAACACTGAATAATCTGAGCTGCAGAACAACAGATAGGCGCGGCTGCCTGTGAATGAGACGGACATTCACTTGAGTGGAATCCTGTATTCACGTTCCTGGAACCACTTTGTATTTTTCCTAGTGTTCTCTCTCTGCTGTTCTGCTCCTGCTTAGGCAGTACTTTCAGGACAGGCTTGCAGTCTGTTTCCCAAGGAGAGGCTCAGCCGTCTGCTTCAAACGTCAAGCCATCAGAGCAGCAGAGGTCAAACAACTTGACCTCTTCCTCTCACTCCCCCTCTTCATTCATTGCTTTCATGAGTACTTCTTTTATCATGTAGTTTTAAATGACTTCATCTCAGTGTCTGACTTTAAGCAGCTTCTGACCTAGAGGCTGACTAGTTCGGATTTCATTGTCAGATGTGTAACTTGTTAGGGCTCCTTTTAGAGCACACTAAAGTTAGATGTTGGGTCCCCTCCTTGGTAGCCAGACACACGCAAGTTAGGGACTGTGGTGTTCAACTCTTTTGGTTTTCACTCTTTGTGTCTGTTGCAGTAAGATCTTGCAGGTAGTTCTTGTATTCTAGGCTACCCTACGAACAAGATACATGCTCTCAAAGAACAGGTAAGCAGAGGATGATGTGAGTTTTGATTCCGTTGAGCTCAGCAATACTTCAGAAGTACAGAATTCTACTTGGTAGTTTAAACTTTGCCTTAATAATGATCTATTGCCCTGACATTTCTTATAGACTTATTTTTTCTTCTTTTTGTGGAAGAAAAACTCAGTACAATCAGAAGAATCAGATGCATCTATTACTGAGATCAGAGATCACCTTCAGTGATACAAGTTGTGATGCAGTTTGGCAGCGTCTCTTCACCCTCCTGTGGCTTCCGCTATGCGGCGTGCCATTGCAGGCCCGTGGGAGCGGTCAGGCAGAGCCAACAGCCTTTACAATGAAAGTCCACGATGATTATAGTAACTTTACTTTGGAAGGTTATGACTGGTGCCTTTTCTCAGTGTACCTTTGTTATTTTCTTTATGCCCAATACTGTTTTCCAAACAAATCTTTTCCATTTCTTTTCATAAGCCTTCCTGTAAAATTATGTTCTTACATGTGTGAGGATGTATGCGCCAATGATAACCATGCACAAAATATTTCACAAAGGCATATTGTGAAGTGACTGGGTAGTATGTATTTCAGAAAGCAACTGACAAGTGTAAGCTTTCACCTATTTGTCTGCACAAGGTTATGGAATTAGCCAGATGTGACTAATGATATTAGTTACCTCATTAAAGGTAATTGGAGGAGCATCTGGAGTTTCAGCATTAAAAATCTACCAAAAATATATAGTTTTCATAATAGCAATTGAAACGGCAAGCAAAATTCAAATTAAAAAGTAGGAAAGTTGCCGAAAGGTTATCTGCATGCAGAATGATTTGGTTGAGTTTCTTTACTGGCTAAGCAATACACTGCTTCAGGGTTTGGAAATGAAACCAGGGGAGTGACTCCTCCAGACTTTTAGCATTGTTGTTAACTACCTTGGAGCGCTGGGTTCAAGATGTGTCTGCAGCTCCAGAGCCCACCCGTGCTGACTCTTGGGATGGCAGACACAGATCTGCAGCCAGCTGAGCCAGGGGCAGTTGTGCGCTCTTCTCTGCTGGCAAAGGCTGCGGTCCCCTTATACAGCTTGCTTGTGCACAGGCTTTTGCTGTGCAAAGTGAAATCTGCCATGACAAAGATTTTATCAGGCTGCTAAGTCTTGTGTTCCTTAAGCGTGCTCACTGATGAGACGTAAATACCCTCCAAGCTAGTTGTGTGGTATGAGTGCTATAGTTATGGTGGTCAGATTTCTGTTGAAAGTACCGTGTAAAAGAGCCGAGAAATGTGAAACAGATGAAAAAGTTGTAAAACAGAGATGAGGTATAATGGCTGATCTCATGATAACTTCAGAAATGGTCAGTGCCGTGAAGTGAATGTGTTACTGTATGGCTGTAGAAGAAAGCATAAATGCAAAACAGGTTTTCTCTTTTCTCTCTGTTCAGTTATTAAGGATTTGACCAGGGTATGTCCGTCTTATGTTATATTGACCTGCTATTTTCTCTCATTCTGGGAAATGATTGAGATGTTTTATGTAATGCCTTTTGCAATACAAAGCATATCTCCAGTTTAGCGCCTTCTTGGGTCATGGTGTCCCTTGTGGCAGTGCAGTTGATGCTTTGCACTGAAGCAGGTGAGTTTCCTGCTTTGGCCACACATCATTCCCTCTGCCCTTGGCTCAACATGCCCTCTGCAGCATTCTCTTCCATAGGAAGCCCTCCTGCACTGCAGCACATCAGAGATCAGTCCATCTCTCCCTCCTCTTGAGGGACAGCAGAATGGCTCCATTACCTAAGGGTGTAATGGGAATGGAGGGCTTCAGCCTCCCTGTATTTCTCCTCTTTGTAACCATAGGAAAGTAAGAAGACTCTACAATCTTCAGAGATTTATGTGGGAGCTCTAGATCTCAAATATTTCCCTGTGCAGGCAAGAAGAGAACACGCAGATAAAAGGTGTGATGGTAAAACCCACACTTCACCCTGTTGATGCCATTTATTCCTAGCACTATAATCTTTCCTTTGCCATTCTACTTTCTTCCTATCACTCCCTGCCAACCACACAGGCAACCTATTTCAGAAGCTGGGCTTTGTCATTTCATTGAGTGTGTGCCACAGCTGGATTTGCAGCTTCTGCCAACATTTGATTGTCTCAGTAAGTGTTGCGAAATGACTGGAGCCACATGAGGTCAAATGATCCCATCCAGGTATCAGGGTGCTACTTTCAGTTTTGGGAGAGCCAAGGCCAATTATTGTAATTGGGACTTCTGAACTGCTTGTAGGTGGATCGGTAGTATCCAAACCAACAAGGGGAGTTGCCATGAAGGGCATCTTAAATTGGGTAGACTATTGCTCAAGCGATAATTAAAATTATTAGCAAAATATGGTTTTGAAAGTATATTGCCTTCAGTAGCACTTTTTCCTAGCTCTGTTTGCTTGCATTGTAAGGTGTAATGACAAATAAAACGCAGGTCTATCTGCATCTTCATAAAGAGCAACTAATGTGAAAAAAGCAGTAACCTCAGCTTGAAGTTTTGTGTGTGTGTGTGTGTTGTTTAAAGCCCTACATAAATCAGGAGGAGGCCCACAAAGGGAAGACTGTTTGGTTTCAGGGACTGGTCTTGATTTTCTGCTTAGGATAATCAAGATCAGGAATCCATTTCTAATTAAAGGCAAACAAAAAATATGCAAGATTTTCACATACATTCTTTTCATACTCGTAGTTTAACGTGTTATATACACTGTATTCTTTTCCTTTAATTCAACTCTCAAATTATGTGCAGACAGCTTCAGCTGCAGGGAAAGGTGGGAGTATGTAGGATATCTAGAGTTTAACTGTTTCACTCCTACTACTAAAGGACCTGTTTCTTTATCAGAGGTATTTGGTAGAAATGTGGTTTCTGTTTTCAACAGAAAACCTCAGTGTTCTGTGTGATTCTGGTTCTGTTGTTTATTTGGCTTGGGTTTTGTTTGTTTGTTTTATTTGTTTTTAATGAGTAGATTCTAGTGACAAGTCTGACTTCTTTGAAGAAAGATACGCTTGCAATTTCTATAAACACAGTGCCTTTTCCTTGTCTGCTTCTGCTATAGTTCGGGTTCTTTTTCTAGTGATTTTTCCATGGAAATGTCATTCAAGTGAAGGAAATTTAAGCAGGATGTGGGTTTTGTCACTTTGATGGTGATGTAGTTTCCCAGATGCAAGTTTTTCATTAAGAAATTAATATTGGCAGATTGGGTATTACAATAAACTGAACAAGCCCGACCGTGCGGTAGGACCACATCATTTTGGATGGTGATGTTCAAGTTCTCCTCTCTCCCTCCACAGCACAGTCTGGGGTTGATTTACATAAGTTCTTAGATTTCTCGCAGCAGCACCCCATAATTTGAATTATTCTTCATGCTTTTGGCTCCTTTTCTGAGACACATTGCTGACACTTCCATCACTGAGTCAGTATAGCCCAATTAGTCAATGTCTGATGTCTAGTTTCTAATAGAGAAAAAGGTTTCTGATGATAGATGTGGTTGCATTTAATTCCTTAGCGGTAAGATGGATGAACAATAAAGTTTGGCTGAGATGGTTCCACTCTGAGATCCTCTTCACCTAACACCCAGAGAACACTTACTTGCACAGCTTGACTTGGTCTACTAAATATGCTTTTCATGACTGAAGGTCTGTGTTGAACTGGATGCTGAGTGCCAGCACAGCCTTCATAAGGCCAGTTGTCCAGAGTGCTTTAAATCTTAAGCTCTGAGGAGAGGTATGACTCAGGGCAATTCCCAGTTAAACTAAAGATTCAACATCTCCAGCAAAGCAGCTTCTCAGAAAACAGACCAAAAACATTAAGAACAATTTTCTTGAGCAAAAGAGTGAATGTCCTCCTCCTTCACCATGTGAGGAGCATTTTTTTTATAATAACTTGCTATTTCTGTGGGCCACTGGTGCACCAATTAGAGGCATTCTGTAAATTATTTAAATTGATGTGGGTATTTGGGCGTACGTATATTTAACAGCTGCTGGGGTTGTGCACTTAGGCCCTCCATGTGCAACACGCAGCCACTCAGTGTGAGGGAGGCAGCTTGTCTGCCCACAGTGCTCCCAGGGCTCCTTGCTGCTGGTTGCTTCATTTGGCCAATTTGCTCAGGTAGCTGGGATCACAGTTTAGCCTTAACTACACAATCAGTCAAAACCTGCCAAACATTTCCATGTATAGAAGCACTTAAGTATGAGCTCTGTACTCCTGGGGACAGGCAAATCTGGTGTTTTGGACACAAGCACACTGTCTTGTACACCGGGTCTCCATTCTCTGACCTGCGTTTTATTGAAATGTAAGAAGGAAAGAAAAAGTTGTGGCACTTTCAAACTCTGTAAAGTTTCAGTCTGTGGGTGAAGTAAAGAAAAAGAAAAGTGAATTGCGTGCAATTTTGAGTCATCTGCTAACTGACTATAAATCTACGACAGCCAATTTATCACTTCCATGGGACTGAGGCAATTTAAGCAGGCAAGGGAATGCAGCTGCCTGTGCCTGTTGCAGAGCCTATAGACAAATCAAGAGCTGAATGTAAATCAACAATGTCAGGCTGCTGCTTCATGGCAGAGACCAAGCTTGAGGACAAGAGGGAGCAGTGCCCGTGTGAGAAGGGTCCTGTTGCAGGAAGGTGCTCAGGGGAAACCTTATTGCTCTCTACAGCTACTTGTCAGTGGTTACTTCCACCTTGCTACCACCTTTCAGGACAAGAGGGTAATGGCTTGAAGATGTGTGTGGAGTGGTTTGGGTTGGATATTAGGAGAAATTTATTCTCAGAAAGAGTGGTGAGGTGTTGGCACAGGCTGCACAGGGAGGTGGTGGAGTCACCGTCCCTGAAGGTGTTCAAGAAGTGTGGAGATATGGCACTGAGGGACATGATTTAGTGGGCATGGTGGGCACAGGTCAATGGTTGGATATGATGATCTCAGTGGTCTTTTCCAACCTAATGATTCTATGATTTTATGGTTCTAGCTGCTGCTGCAATTTGGGACACTTGAAGATTAAGATCACAGGGAAGGATGAGGGGGACTCTTAACAATGTTTCTCACAAGGAAGGATTTAATGAAGTGGATTTGTTTCATCTCAAAAGCGAGACGACTGAAGGGAGGTCTGTTACCTGGGCTTAGATGTGTGATTGCTTACATGTCTGCAGTGAGTGTAGCAAGGTGTAGCAAGAACAGTTCAAGTCTGATATTTGGAACAACTTTATCTTGACAAGCTTATGGAAATCCTGGATGAATTGTTTTTATCACATAAATTCTTTGCTCCTGAATAGATAGGCAAGGTCAGGAAGGTGATCTGAACTTTCTGTTGGGAGACAATTTAAGTTCCTCCTTTCCTATACCAGAATAATACAAAAAGTTATGTTTTTTTTTTTCTTCTATTTTCCCAAAATCTTGAAGTGAAATGTTAAGCTGTATTAAATGCGCTTTGTGAATTTGATGTGGTTTACTGATGGGGCTCAGTATGTCAGGCTGGTGGTTGGACTTGATGGTTTTGAAGGTCTTTTCCTACCTAGATGATTCTGTGATTGTATAATGCAATGAAATTACCTAAAATCAACATATCTATTTAGATAAGCAGTCCCACTGTAATTTGTTAACTGGGCAATGTTGTTTTATGTGACATTCTAAATTTTAGAAGAATTTTATATTTTACCCGAGGACACAAAATTACCAAATTTTAACGTCTACAGAAAGACTTAGAGCAGAGACTCCAAGAAGTATGTCTCTAGGTGCAGGGGTAGTTTTCAGGGAATACCAGTGCTGAGATAGCTTGTAATCAGTCACTTTATCTCCACCAACCTGACTGAACTTACAAATAGCACTCGACATACAAGTCTGAACATTTACAGTCCCTTGTGCTTTTCTAGTTGTTTCAATTCAGACATGTGATTTTATTTTTTAAGGCAAAAGAGCACGCATCCTTTGAACTAATAGGGATACAATAATAAAGCTGAATCCTAATGCTCCGATAAACACAGGGCACAAGTGTGCAAGGTTAGGAGTCCTGGGGTGCTTGCAGAGCAATGATTTACAAAACTGCAGGGGCCTCGCTGTAGGCCGATAACTCAGGGTGCCAGGTCAGTGGTGAGATATATTCTTTAAGTGTTAGCCAAAATTTGCTGGCAGGCAGTAGAAAAGTGGATAGAGGATTCAAAGGTCAGATGTTGTTCCAAGTTTGTCACAAGAATACATTAGGGAACAACAGTATGGGGGTGGACAGAGCTGAGACACCAGATTTAAGCAGGAGCCTGGTGCCTGATACCACCATCTTTGCAGACAGGAGAGTGGATAAAAGGACATGAGACTACAATGATGTTTTTCTTCAGTCTTCTGAAATAATGAAATAACTGTAGGGCTGCCCATGATATATCAGTGCTAACGCAGCTGTGTTTAGTACAGAAGACATGATGGCATACTTCAGTAGTTTTGAGGTGCGTCTGCTGAATGTCATGTACATTCCTGGTGGAATCTACTGAAAAGCAGGACAGATATTAACAGCCTGAGCAGAAGACATAAATACTGTTACAGTTCTGCAAAATCAGGCCTGTGGGCCATCTCATCTGGTAGATTTTCTCTTCAGTGGTATGAATAAATAAAGCTGCTGTTTAGTGAGACCACGCAATCATGGTCACATCCTCTGGTCTGTTCCTCTTGTGTTACCCCACTGTAGGATGGCTTGCAAATGTTTAAGGGTGTGCTCCATTCTGTTTTCTTTCTGTTTATGGACCTACTATGTACAGCTTTGTGTGATCCTTTCTGAATCTGCTGATGCTGTGTACCTCCGCAACCTCCTGTGGCAGAAAGTTCCACAACATTTGCATGAGGTGTAGTGAGATTTTTCAGGATGGGGACCCCTGAGCCTGACTTTCTGATTTTCTCTCTGGAAAGTTTTTGTTCCTGAACCTTGGTCACTTCAAAATAACATCTTCGTAATGTGGAGCCAAGAGTGGGGTTTTCCCACTGCCCCTTATCTGCACTTATTCATAGACTTTCTGCTGGCTACTGATGCCATTGCACAGAGACAAAAACACTTTCGCCTTTCATCCACTTTCTTCCATGTGATGTATCTCAAGATGGTGTCCATACTTCACCATGTAGTAACAAAGCTAGTCAAAATGTTAATGAAACTGATGCCTTCCCATGTCTGTGGCAGGAGAAGCTGCTGGTGGAGCAGCTCCGTAGCTCCCTGTGGCTCTTCCACATCCTCCTTGCAGGAGGCTCTGAGCACACGGAGGTTTCTGCTGATAAAAGGTGAACACAGCTCATAACTTCCAGTGATTTCCAGGTAGCTCTTGAATGCTCACAGTTGATTTTTCTTCCCCTAGGGGCAAACTGACTCAGAAATGCACTCTGCAGCCATTCAACCACACTGAACTTTCTATTGTAGGAGAGAAAGAAATGGAAAAAGCCTTTCCCCTTGTTAACAGAGGAAACTGAATTTTCTGTGGCTGGCAATATTACATCTTCTCAGTGTCATTTTTACAATACCTTTCTGACTCTAGCCATGCTGTAAACTATGTACCGAGGTGTGTTCTCAAAGCTCACATCTGGAGCTTCTATGTATTTCCGTTATTAAATTTGAGAGTGGTGATGATAAGTCACCAAGTACTACTGTTGCCAAACAAAAGGTTCAATTTAGAAGTAAATTGAAGAAACTTCAACATTTGATTGTTTTCTGCAATAGATGCTATTTGACTAGTTGGAACAGCTTTGTACGTGGGGTGTGGGGAGGCAGGCTCTTTTTGGGGTACACGGAGGACAGGGGGACCATCATTGACAGCTCTTTATAGGTTTCCAAGAAGCACTTGTTGAGAAGTGTTAGAATGGTTAGAAAGGTGATTTTTTTTTAAATCCTTATTTTTCAAAAAGGATCCCTGATCTTTCAGGATGGATTAAGCTTTTAAATATTCATATCTTTAAGCAGATATATAAAGATTCTAAAAAGAATATCTATTTGTTTTACGTTTACAGATATTCTAATGTACATTTAATCTACTTGTTGATAATTCTCCTTTTCCCAGCCTCCCTGCATGCCTGTTCCTGTATGGGGAGGGATCCTGTGCTAAGGGTGAACGCCTAGCTCCACCTATTTCCCTCTTTGTTTCACTAAATTTCTGCTTTTCATTATTGTTTAAGCATAAGATGCAGGTTATTGCACATACAGTGCAATACATTCAACCAACACTTCCTTATAAGCTCAGCTATTCAGAAGCAAACTTAATGCTTTCTTTAGCTCATGGTCCTACTGGACAAGTCCACATAAAATGCAGTACATCTAAATTTTTGGCATACTGAATTATTTAATAGCACTATTCCAAAGAATCTCCTCTCTTCACTTCCTAAATTCTTCCAACTTATCAGCAGTATCAGAGGCAAGAAGGAAGTGTGTGGTATCTGTTGCATTGCTTATTTGTGGGCTCACTGTTTATTTTTATTTCTACTTGCTCTTTCCTACTTCGTTGCTGAAATTGCAGAAACATCTGTCTCTCTTCATTGAGGAGAATCATTTATGAGTCCCAGATTTACCAACAATATCAGTTACATCCAGCAAACCTCACTCTTGCTCTTATTAATTACTTTCCATCTGCTTTTCCCTCAGGCATCTTGGTTAGCAGAAAAATGCTGACAATCAACAGTAATGGCTTCTTAAGTTAGTTAGTTATTAAGTCAAGCCTTTTGCAGATACAGTTTCAATAAATGCTTTTCTTTTCCTTCAGAAAGGATTGTACCTAGTCAAAAACAAAAATGTAATAATTCCAGAAACTGGGGCGGGGGCGGTAGGGATTTGCTTTTTACCTGCAAGTAGCCCCACTTGGATTCTCAACTCATGTAAAGAGCAGAGCTGCAGAAAGTGCTGTTAGAAGCAGTTAGTGTGGGCAGAAGGAACTGGTCCTGCTATGGCTGGGGGATTGTGCTCATCTTTTTTTTGTTGTTGTTGTAGCAAACATTTATATCTTTATTTTCCCATGACTTTTCCCTCTGTTGGCTAGGTTGCTCCCTCAGTCTCCTACTGGGAAAGCAGCATTGAACTTGCAGTGCTGAAAAGATGATTAATGACAAGCAAAACTGTATACAACATGCAGTTTGTTTGGGGGGGTGAGGAGCATGCAGTGAAATGCCGCATTGGAGGATTCCGGGCAAATGGTGTGTGAAATTGTTGACAAATTGCCCTCATTAAGCACACTAAATGAATGCTTTCTTGAGAATATTGGCTTGATATCACCATGTACAACTTAACTTCTACTTGAAATTGCACGTGGTGCTATTCTTATCTTTTAATTTCTTGTAACAGCTCTAAGTCCTGATAAAGCCAACATCGTAGCTGTCTTCACTGCTCGCTATGTGCAATGTGAAGGAAAATTGCTGAGGGAGACTTCCGTGAGTGGTTCTGAATTATTCATTAATTTGTTCATTATAACGAACCATTCTGAGCCCAGTCACCAGAGTTTTTAAGTGCCAAGAGATGGATTTAGAAATGCCTTAATTTCCTCAGCCTTTAACACAGTTCCTGTCAGTGAAGGCACAGGTAAAGGACAGGAGTCAGAGAAGCTACAGTTATACAGAATGGAACTTTGGGCTCTGGTTAGCCTTGCTGATAGTAACAACCATTGAAGAACAAAATGTGATAAAAATGATGGTGTTTGATGATGCAGGACATTCAGTGTCATTCAGGTAAGGCCAGTGTGATCTACAGATTTTCCCTACCAAGCTGAATTTTGTCCATCAGATGAGGTGTCCCTGCTTCTGGATGACCATGCCACCCTTGCTGCTCAAATTTGGGCATGGGCAGAGCCTGGCCCGGTCTGTCTCATGCCTGGACTACTGCTGAGCACACGCATGAGGCTTGGAGGTGGAGTGAGTGCTGGGCTGTGCTTTGGGGACTGCTGGCAGTGGCTCTCAGCTCCTGTCCCTACAGGCATCACCTGCATTTCCCTGACCTGCTTGGCTCACGCAGCTAGGGCCCCATGGAGTCCATGTACAGCAGCAGAGGTGTGTTGGGTGGGGACACATCCCCAGTGTGGCATTGGGGTGTGTGCTGGGATGGAGGGAACTACCAGGTCCAGGACTGCAGCTCGATCCTGTGAAGGCACAGGATGTGGGATCAGGAAGGTTTCCTGCTAAGGGATCTGGAAAGGTGTTTCTTCTTTCTGTCACTGTGACAGTGATTGACCATGGCCTCTCTCTCTCTTGCAGTATGCAGCCTTCATCACAGAAGCACTGGTGGAGGGGAGCAGCTCTTCATCTTCACTCCCCAGCAGGCTACAGTGTGAAGACCATGGCAGCAGAGCAGGCACGGATATGTTCCATCTGCTGTGATGTGCAAAAAGGCATTGCCTGTGCCACGCTGGGCCATCACGAGCTCTGTCTGGGCTGCAGCCTGCAGTGGGCCAGGCAGAAAGAGAGCCGCCCACTTTGCAGGAGGGTCAAGACTGTCATTAAGGCTCTGCATGGGATAATGATGATGACCTGGACTTCAGATCTGCTTCCCAGCACCATCAGTACCTGCCTACTTCCAGGCAGGCACCACTCCTGGCTACAGCACCCATAACCCTTTGCCATTCCCTCCACCTTTTCTGCTACTGTCAGATGAACAAGAGCCTCAGGACACAGAGGAGGAGCATACTGTGGGTGATCTCTTGCCAGAGGTCTGGAAAGCCCTGTTCAGGCAGCACTGGGGGATCCTTGACCCTGTGCTGCCCTGTCTGCACCAGGAGCTGTGCATCATCTTTGGGACACAGAAGTGGCCAGCAATGGCAGTGGAGAATCCTGAATACCCATTTGATTATATCACAATTTAATGAGCTTTTGGCAGGCTTCCATTTCCTACTGTCATATAATGGGTTGTTTGGTTTATTTTCTTATTTAGGAATGTGTGAAAGCACTTTGCTCACTGCCACAAATTGTGAAGTCCAGTTTCCAGCATGGAGGGTGATCTCAGATGAGCTCCATCATCCCAGTAAACTTCTTCCCTGGACACTGTGTCTCCTCCAGTGTAAAATGTTACACTGTCTGTGGTGTGCTGAGGCTGAAGCTGGATGGGAGGTGTATGTGGGATTTGAATTTGACTTCTCCTGTTGACTGGACGGGAACTGGAATCAACTAAGCTACTCTTGCAAACAGCTGTATAAAATATACCCTCACTGATAAGCCTCCTTCCAGTTCAGGATGGTCTGGAGTGACCTCCCTGCTGGTGAGTAGTGACATCAAATATAAAGGTTATCAGCGCCTGTGATGTTGCTGAACTCTGGCTGGTGGCTCAGTTGGAGTAGACTTTATTTAGCTGCTAATGCCTTGATGGACCACTGCTTCTACTGCAACATCTCCATAAAGCACATCATAAACTTGCATTCTGGGACAGGTTCTTGTGATGTGTATCTTAATTTCTTGCAGTGTGGCAGCCAGAGGGGGAAAGCAAAGTTTACAGTTTCTGCCTTAGACTGAGACTCTGGCTCATGATTCTTCCACAAAAGATTGCAGCAGTTTAAGATCCTACTGTCCTTCACCTGTTTGTGGCATCCATTCATTGCCCTTGAAGCTGGGGTCAAGCTGAAGAGGATTTTGATTAGGTGTCCATCATTCCAATGCACTGACACAAACCTGCACTCATTGGAATTATTAATGGTTGAAGTGAATACCTGGCACTTCGACTAACTGTGGCTGAGGAGCAGCACTCAGATGTTAAGCCCTGTTGGCAACAGAGACGTGTCTTCTTACGCAGGAGAACACACAACTTGGGATGGTGAAAATCCAGTACTTTCAGGGCAAAATCTACTAGAAGAAATCCATTAAAGGCTTTTAAACTGTTCATGGCAGATTTTAATATGTAATTGTCAGCTAGAAAATGTCAGCTTTCAAAATGAAATGTTTAAATTTATGCCATTAATTTGAATATTCCTCTAAGAAGTATAATGCTAGGTTTTGACATAGAAAGAGAAGCCAACAGAGTGCAAAAAAACATCTAAAGAGAAATTAACCAGGACCTTAGCAACAGATAATTCCATAAAGAATCCAAGGTTTTATGTCAGACACTCCTGCGCTGATTGCTACCACTCTCTGCTTGATCTGTTTGATCAAGCAGATCTCTTTCCCCTGGGAAAGAGATGAGTTAGGAGCCTACATGTGTTGACAGTGATAGGACAAGGGGGAATGGTTTTAAACTAAGACAGGGAGATTCGGGTTAGGTATTAGGAGGAAGTTTTTTCACTCAGAGGGTGGTGAAGCACTGAAATAGGTTGCCCAGAGATATTGTGTACGACCCATCCCTGGAGGAATCCAAGACAAGACTGAATGTGGCTCTGGGCAGCCTGGTCTGGTAGTTGATGACCCTGCCCTCGGTAGGGGGGTTGAAGCTGGATGATCTTTGAGGTCCTTTTCAACCCAGGCCATTCTATTGTTTTATAAACCTGTTCCCAGCAGTCTGCCCACTGATATGAAGGCCTGCTCTTCATTTCATCTCATCATATCTTGAAGAAAGGGTCTACCTTTGCCACACTCTTTGCACCATGTTCAGGTGTCTCTTTCAGCCAAGCTTTGTGGTAATGAATGAGACTGCTCCTGGGGTAGCAGTGAGAGGCACGTTGTGCAGCAAAAGGCAGTGTCTCATAAATCAGAAGTATCAATGAAAATGAAATTGAAAAAGGAACATTTCGGCTGTCGGCTCACTTCATGATAAGGTCCCTGTAATAGTTCTCTTAACTGTTAAGAACATGTGCAAGTCATTTAACATGTGTGAGCAAAAATATTTACAATAATAGATCTGAATGATAGAAAAGACACTATTTCCTAGAAGCAATTGACTGATTTTAATTAAGCCAGAAATTAGGCTGCTAGCTGATGGCTCATAAAATGTCTGGAAATATCAGCTGCAGGCTAATTGTGCTGGCTTTACATGTGGACACTGTCCTCATGGTGAATTTTCAAATTAATCATGGACACATGGTGTAAGGCAGGCTGCTTGTGGGGGATGAGAGCTGGGAGGGGCTGGGGGCCTTCTGCTGAACCTGGTTGTGCTGCATGTTGCAGCCACACTGCTGGGACATTTGCCACAGACAGAGAAAAACTGCTCTGCACTGACTGGAAAAACCTCCTAGCTGAGCACAGAGAGCAGGCTGTCCTGCTGTGCGAGAGGAAGTATGCATGCTTTTCACGGGCTTGAACAGCTCCATCACATTGGGATGGTTGCCATTACTATGCTCTGTGAACGCCTAGTGTTTGTGTGTTAACTTTGTTTCAACAGGTAGCACTGACATGCACTTTGCACAAGCAGTCCTGGTCACAGTACTTAAAGAACTTCTTGGTAGTGCTTCTTTGTGCTGCCACTTTCCAGGAGTATCACACTGTTGATAACAAAGTTCTGTTTCTTGTTAGAAGAGGGTGGGATGTGGTGACAGAGTGTCAGCAGCTCTGCTGCCACTCAGATGCCATTCATTGCCTCTGGCTTCAGGAGAAGGCATGCAGGCTGCCTTGACAGCACAACCATTGTGTGAGATATCTGCCAGGGCTGAAGGAAAACCTAAAAGCATCAGAGCCAGCAGCGTGCAGTTGCAGCCCTGAAAGCCAACAGTATTCTTGGTTACATCAGAAGGACATGAAGGTATTGGAGTGGGTCCAGAGAAGGGCCACAAAGGCAGTGAGAGGTCTGAAGAAACTCTCATATGAAGAGAGAGCTGGGCTTGCTCAGCCTGGAGAAAGCTCTGAGGTGTCCTCACTGTAGGACTTGAATGAGGAATGAGAAGAATTCTTAAACAGTTTTATATTGACAGAACCAAGGGAGAATGGTTTTAAACTAAGAGGGGTGATTTAGATTAGATGTTAGGAAATTCTTCACTCCGAGGGTAGTAAAGTGCTGGAACAGGTCACCCAGAGGAGCTGTGGATACACCATCCCTGGAGGTGCTCGAGGCCAGGTTGAAGGAGGCCCTGGGCAGCCTGACCCTGTGGGTGGCAGCTCTGCCCATGGCAGGAGGTTGGAACTGGATGGGCTTTAAGGCCTCTTCCAACCCAAGCCATTCTGTGATTCTATGAAAGAGATTATTTTTTCACCTGGTAAGCCTCAGGCAGAGGTATCAGTGAATTCTTTATTGAAAACCAGAGAGCATCAAATTTGAGTCTGAAAGAAATCTAGGCTTTGTTCATGGAAGAGGCATTGCTGGGGGAAAATGAAGCATTTGGACTGCAGGTTGCACAGCTCAGGTGCAATAGTTCACAAAATTCTGAAATGGAATAAAACTTCCTGAAAGAAACTTGGTGAAACACCCCTTTGTGTTGCTAACTTGTGCTGCCTCTCTTTATGTAAGGAAGAAAGAAATGGCAGGGAGCCCTTTAGGGCTGAACTATTCAAGAGCCACCGCCTGTGAATTTTGTTAGGATGTTTTGCATTAACATCACTCTGAGACAGAATAATGGAACTGGCACAGTGGAGAGAGACCATGAGAAGAGTTGCTTCAGGGAACACTGATAGACCAACAGAGAAGTTAGCAGGGATTAGTGCTGAGGATAAAAATTCAATAGGAGTGCAAAAGTTTACTGGTTACCACCTTGGAAGGGAAAGCACAAGAGGAAGAAAGCAGGAGATGACCGGCAGTGCTGAAGGAAGTTTTGTTGAGTCTCTGGGATAAACAGAGCCAAGAAGCTGAGACTACTGGCCAGATGTGAAGAGCAGGCTGTGAAATGAGGCACCAGTGTGCACATGGCGCAGCAGGCACTGCTTTTACCAGAGGTGGACCGCGGTCATTGCAGAAGGTATTCAAGTGCCTCTTCAGGGAGTGTTCAGAGTCCACTATGCACAGCTTGGATACAAAGACTCTACTTTGCTTTTACAGATGGGAAACCTGGCCAAATGGTGTGTGGAATGGTGTGCTGCTGCCGGGTTCCTAAGATTGAGGACAGCGTAGACATAGCCGTGGCAGTTGGAAAATCTTCTGTTGCCATCACTTTTTCACTTAGTCCAACTAACAGCAGTCAGTTTAGCAGAGCAGAGGTTTCCAGCCCTGCAAATGATTGCTGGAGATGTCATTGAGATGAGGCAATGTATCTTCACGAGTTCATTCTTCGCTCCATTCTTGGAGGCTGCATGAGCCAACACTATGTTTTAGACCAAACAAAAAAAAAAAAAAAAAAGAAAAAGAAACCAACCAAACAAAAAGCCCTCCTTTAAAATTGCAAGGTCAGACATAAGCTATGAAATGCCAGAATTAATTTTGCCGGTGTAGCCCTACTTTGTCTGCACTGTGCTTGTGCATCATAATGCCATAATTTACATAATTGCAAACTGCTTCTGGGAAATGAAGTGGTTTTGCAGTGCTGGCTGTGGGCCCTGGCCTTGTTTGCTGTGGAAGGTGCACTGTGGACAAGGCAGGGGAATTTGGGATGGTGGTTCTGGAGTTGTGCACAGTCTTCATTCTTGTGTTGTCTAACGCTTCAGACTTAAGAGCTCGACTTTGCAAGCTCACTATTCTTTTCAACAGATTTTACATGTAATGTAAAACATGTTCCAACACAGTCTGAGGTTTATTTATTGCTTTTGTTGTTAGAAGAAGGGAAAAAAATCTGGTCCAAGTGGGGATTTCCTTCTACAAAACTGAAAAATCAGCAAAAATGTCTGAAGATCTCAGCTTGGTTGAATTCTTGTTGAGATTTAAATTAACTGAACTTCTGAAAGGAGCTTCAAATACAATTGGGTTATTTGATAGAACTGCCTGCACTTCATCTGTTCTGCAATTCCATCAGCACCAATCCTAAGACAAATTTGTTCAAGTCCAAAGAGTCCTAGAACATGAGCACTGCCTAGATTTAGTGCATTTTAACCAAATTTATCAAAGTCACTGTGGAACAAGAGCCTTTCCTTGGCTGGAACAGCCTGACCTCATGGGAGGATGCACCGCGAGAGTTCTCAGCAGCAGAACAGAGTTTACCAGGAGTCCTACTTCTCCAAATATAACCTGACCTATCCTTAGGTCCTGCAGACTCTAAGCCATGTAGCTCAATTCATGGAGCATTATAGTAAGGCTGCTGAAGAAAAAAAATGATGTACTCTAGGGTCATTTGGCAATGGGGCTTTTTACTGTTATCTGTAATGATAACGATAAGCTAGACATATCTTTCCTGTAGGAGGTAGGTAATATTCATGGATCATTCTGTAGTCAATAAAACAATATGCTTTTGATAATTGCTTTAAGTTGCCAGTAACTTGTTAGTCAAATTTCTTTTGGATTCTTTTTCACTTTAGAGTGCCCAAAAGCAGTCAACACATATTATTATGGAGTGTTCAAAAAAATATATGTAGCCATATGAACATGCTGATGTAAAAGTAGAATTAATTGGAAAAATACTATTTGGATTCTTCTTGTCTTAAAAAAACAACAACAACAACAATTTATTCATCGTCTTATTTAAATACAAAGTCTGAAAAAAAGCATTGAAAGTGACTCAGGTGTGAAAAATCAAAGCTTCCTATGCCAAGTAGGAAACTAGTCATGTTGCTGGAATTTGAAGGTTTGGGATGCAAATGCCTTTTCAGCTGAAATTCAACATAAAGACAGTTGGAAGTAGCTGGAAGGTTTTTATTTTTATTTTTTAAGTTTTAGAAAGAAAAACCTAAACTGAAGGAAGAAAAAAAAAAAACCAACAACCCACAACTGTGGCAAAAATCCCAGAGCAAAACAGTTAGTCTTGGAATTGCTGTGATGATGCCTCATGGAAATAGTACAGTTGCTTTCAAATTTCTTTATTTTTCTTTTATTCATAACCCTTTGTTTGGCTACTGCTTCCAAAATTGCTGTGGTTTTACTCATGGAATAGAAACATGGGGCATCATGAGAAATGCAACGCGCCACAAAGGGAGGCCCAGACTGAACAGAGATGTAATAAAAATGCTCCCAAGGAGGACTGTCACAGCATCTCCAAACAGAAACATTTTGGCCCACAGCTTTCTTGTCCTTCCTCAGCCTTAATAATGTTTAAGTTCCTTACACTGGCATTGGAAACAAGTCAAATAAGAAAGCACTGCTGTCTTTACATAAAGAAGGAATATGGCAATATAGGAAAGCTCATGTCATACAATGATCAATCCTTCTCATTACTGTAAGAACAGTTGTTGATAGTACTCTAACTCCTCCCATCTCAGGTGGGGATATACTGCTCATCTTAAGAGATGACGAACCATGACTTTTGTTCTAATAGAAAATACTTTAACTCTTCTTGATTGTTGAAAATGTGGCAAAACTGACATGCTTTCAGTTTTTTGCATAGTTTTGAAGTCTGAGATACCTTAAAGGGTTGTTATGAAATGAGTTTCATATGGGAATTATATCATGTAGCTCACAGAGTCACAGCTGAGAGACACCTATCAGACTGTTGTATTTGTGTATAAATATATTCGTAGTTCAAGCTGAATGGTCTCCACATGAGCTACTAACAAATGTTGTACCGATAAACTAGAAGATGATGATTAAATTAAAAATAAAAGAAAATAAAAAACCACACGCTCACACACAAAGCCCACAGCCACCCAAGAAAAAGACTACTGAGTTACTTTGTCAAGAATGGAAGGAATGGAATACTCTTTTCTGACAATACCTTCTTAGGTATCACAGGACTATTGAGCCCTAAACGATATGCCTGTGCATAATAGGCCTCCCAGGTTCCCACACTGAATTCTACAATGAACTGAGTGCTTGGTATGTGATGAGTGGCCCGAACTGAACCAGCATTTCCCAGCTTCTCTGTTCATGCTGATACTTCTGAAGTTTACGAAACTCCAAGACTGACTGACAGTCCTAGATGCCTTGTACAAAAGGGTCACTCATTCTCGGTAGTATCATCTGTGATCAATACTAGTTTTATGTCTTAGTAACAAATTGAGTTCTGTATTTTACTGCTTCTCCACGTGCTCCCCATTTCATTCTCCTGTCAAAAGAGTTTAACAAAGCAGGAATGCTCAGTCATTTATCTGTAATTTGTTCCTAATCCAAGATTATCCAAGATCCCTTCCCTTCCCTCCCTCTTTCTTTCTCTTCTTCTCTTCCTTTTTCTCTTCTATCTTTCCTTTTTGTTTTGCAATTGTCAGTATTTCTGGGCTTTGTGCCATAAGCACGATGGAGTGATAACTTGTTTGTCAAATGTCTTTATTTTTTACATGGCTCCTTTGACAGCTGGACTTTATGTCTTACAAAATATCATTCTGTGCTGTTCTTAAAAATGCTTCTTGAGAAAGGATACATTTCAACTACATCACATCAGATTCTGAGTGTCTCTTCTCACAGCAGCTCTGTTCTGTCTGAATCCCTCAACTACAGCTATGAACTTGGGTCTATGTGAGTTTGGGTCTCCAGTCAGTCTAAGGAATTTCTCTCTTACATACAAGAAAGGCTGTTGCACTCAACGTGTAACCTTCTGGGAGTTAGAATAGGGACTGCTGGCCTCCCTGGCCCTCTGACACTGGGAGGAACACCTTGAGGTGGTTGACTGCCATGAGATGTGCAGCACGTGACATAACTGAGGAGGCCAGAGGTTGCCAAGGGAGCAGTTTGCAGTGGCTACTGCAATACTCCTGTGGCTGCATTTCAGGGTAAGATTCAGCACAGCTGGGCTGCATATGGGGCCGGGACACGTGCTAGTTGCAGCACAGCTGGGGACTAGCATTGCCCTGATGTTCCTCTCAGGGGAAGACAACATGGCCATCCTGACCAGGTCCACTTGATAGAAGTGGTTAGTAATTAACTGTTGATTACAGAAAATTGTATTTTTAGGCTTCCACGTTGTCTTTCAGAACATCGGGGTCAGTTTAACGAACCTAGTCTCAGAAGACATAATTTTCCTAGTCCTCTGATTTATGAGATCTGAGCAGGGACTGTAGGCATCTTGAATCAGGAGCTTTTTATGGGGAGAACCTATAACAATCTGTTATTTCAGAGGATTAGGTTGTAATTAAAGTTATCTGATGACTTGTCAGTCATTAGCACTGGTACTTGTTTCGACTTGAGGTAACCTCTCGATGAAAACACACAATTATTTTCAAGTTAAATACCCACAAATCTTCTCATTTTACAAACATTTTTGTTGTGCTTTCAGTTTTTATGTTCTAGGCTCTGCCGTGTGGCTCATACTGCCATTTGAAAATGTTGACCAAGATATTATCAGTTCAAAATTATCTGTATATGCAGTAACTGTCTAGAGTGTGTTGGGATGAAGTTGGGAAAATTGGCTTTTTTATATATAAGTGCTCCAGGGAAAAATGTTCAACCTATGGTCAAATCAGAATTGAAGCAGTTTGTCTTTTTAAGTAAGGACATGCATACGATGAAGTGGCAATCAGTCAGCTGTACACTGAGGATTAGTATTAGCAACGGCAGCAGAAAAACCATGATAGCAGGCGCTTGCTGAATGTTACTATTAGGAGTCTGGAGCACAAGTCTTACTAAAAGGGGCTGAGGGAACTGGGGTTGTGTAGTCTGGTGGAGACTCAGGGAGCTGCTCAGTGGGTGTTTTCTTTCTCTGATGTGGTGGCAAAGGCTGGGAGTGATTCCTTGGAAGTGTGTCTCTGGGAGGACCTCTGGTGAAGCAGGTGGCAGCCTGAGCTTCAGAAAAGCAGGGAAACAGGGGTAAGCAGGTCTTTCTGTGTGGCGGCTTTGTGGATCTCACGGGGCTGGAAGGCACCGTGACAAGATGGAAACTAACTTTTCATCGGTCTGACAGTGATAGGACAAAGGGGGAGATGGTTTTAAACTAAAAGAGGGGAGATTTAGACTAGATGTTAGGTGGAAATTTAGGTTAGATGTTGGGGCAGTGAGGTGCTGGCACAGCTGCTCAGAGAAGCCGTGGGTGCCCCATTCTTGACGGCGCTCGAGGCCGACTCGGATGGGGCCCTGAGCAGCCTGACCCAGTGGGTGGTAGCCCAGGGTTGAGGCTGGGGTCGGGGCTGGCCGGGCTTTGAGGTCCCTTTTAACTCAAGGTGTTAAGTAAGCCTACGACGGAGCCTCTGCGAGCTGCAGGGGTCTACTCAGGGACCACCAGAAAAGTTAAAGCGAATATCTGAGGGGCCCGAGCGCTCACTGGACGAGGGGCACCACGCTCCTGTCCCGGAGCCGGCCACCCTCAAGCCGGGAGCTGCGTCTTTAAAGGCCGGGGCCGGGGCCGGGGCCGGGCTGCCTCCCTCCTCCCTTCTCCCCCCACCCCCAGGCCCGGCGGCGCGGGGCGCCGGGAGGAGGCGCCTGCCGCTAACAAAAGTCGGCGGTCGGCGGCTGTGCCCGGTCTCCCTGCCCGGCAACAAGTGGCTGCAGAGGGCTGCCCGAGCGGCGAGGAGGGAGGGAAGAAGGAAGAAAGGAGGGAGGAGAAGAAAAGAAGGAGAAGCCCCCGCGCTGCGTGGCGGGTTCCGTGGATTACAACTGGGGCAGGGAAGGCGCTTTCGCCTCGAGATGGTGGGCGGCGGGGAGCGGCGGTGAGCATGAAGGCGGCAGGATGGGTGCCAGCAACGGCAAGCAGTACGGCAGCGAGGGTGAGCGAAGGGAACGGGGCTCCTGGAGTAGGGAGCAGCCGCGGCTCGGGGGGGGGGGGGGGGTCGCGATAGCGCGGGAGTTATCGCGATTGAGTTGCGATCGTGAGGCTTTGTGAGGCTTCCCGACCCCGGGGTTCCTATATCGTGCGGTATGCTGTGTGACTGCTTCCTGTCTGAACAGAAAAAAAAAAAAAAGGAGAGGAGAAAAATCCGCTCCGGGAAGCGGGTGGGGGAGAGTTAATGTTCTCCAGCTGTTACCCATAGGTCCCGCTCCTGCCATTTCTCTCCGGCAGAACTGAGAGCGTGGGGTTGCCGGGCTCGGAGCTTCCTCGGGTGCCTCCCAACGGGGAGACCCTGCCTTGCCCCGGGATGGGATGGGATGGGATGGGCCGGCTTTTGGTCGCGCCCGGTCGCTCGCACATGCTATTGTCCTGGGGTTTGGGCGTGATGCCGGGAGCAGGGCTGCGGCTGTGGGCCCGAAGGAATGTTTTGGGGGTGGGAGCTGGCCTCCTACTTTCAAACAGCTCGCGGGGGACACGAGGGAGAGCAGCAGCGAGCGAGTGGTCTGCTTGGGCTGCTTCGCCCCTCTGCTCTGGTCGGAGTAGGTTGGGCTTCTGCTTGTGGCACTGGCCGCTGCCTCGCTTGGAAATAGAGTGCTGGAACAACAGCAACAAAGAGTAAAACTGTGGCCAATAGTTTGGGCTTTCGGTTCAGGTCGCTTGTTCCATGCGTTGCCGGTGTGCTCTAGGTCTGGCTTTCCTGGGAGCTTCTGTGTAGCATCAAGTACTGTGGAAATATAGTGAGGCTCTTGATCTCTGCTTTCCCTCTGGGTGGTGGAGAGGATGGATCTAGATATGACAAAAGGAAGCCTTTGTGATCAGGTACTCTGGTCCCATTTGGGGCTTTTGGTGCCTTTGGCAACCGGACTATTTAATTGCCATAATAAGCCAGTTTTAACTGCTTTAATATGAGCATGCTCCCAGTGAAATGATGTGAGCGTCCCTTCTGAGGAAATATGTCCTGTCATGCTGTGCCCTGAGAGCAACCTGTGTCTCTAGGTTTTAAGTCAGTAGAGTGGAAATGGTAGTTAGGCGTGTAACTTTCAGCTTTGTGTGCTTTGTAGGCTAACATTGTACTGCAGTGTTAGCCTTCAAAGGGATGAAGGGAGGCATCTCAGTTTAGTCAAACTTCTTCAGTGCTGTCGTGTAGTTCACTGCTCGCTGATACCTGAACTGGGATTTCGGGAAGAAAATTAAAAACTATCCTTAAAACTTCTCTTGCTTTACACGATGTTTCCTTACGTTGTGTAAGTCTGTAGAAAATCAGGAAATTGTCTGCTTTAGCTACTTGTCTCTTCACCTTTGATACTACAACTTGTTTCAGAGTCTGAACAAATAATTCCTGGCACCTCTGAGTATATCTGTTTTCCACAGACTTCATTCTGAGACAGGATAAAACCTAGTCTTAACCCATCTTAAATGTCGATGGAATTGCTTCTCTGAAAAGTGCATGAAGTATGACCACAACTCTCCTTTTCAAAGGAAAAGAAATATAGCATACCAAATCTTGTTTACAGGAGTTCACCTGGCTTTAGAAGTAAATCAGTGGATGCAGTTTATTTTGCTAGTCATCACTTGGTCTTTTGGAATGCTTCCTTATGGGGATTGCCTTATTTGAGCTTGTTTCTCCAGAAAAATTGTGGAGTTTGAGATTTCAGGCTTATCGTGGTGTGTGGTAGATCCTGAGTGATGTGTTAAAGCTCAGAGCTGGTCTTTCTGAGCCTGTTCCAGCGGTCAGGTCTGAGCAGCATGACGGAAGCTTGCAGGTTACTGGAGCAAGAAATCCATTTGAGCATGGAGCAGTTCTTCTGAGGCTTGCACTGATGTGGTGGAAGCATGGGGTTAGTTGCCTTCCCAAGAGTGCTTATTGTTGTCCTTTGCTTTCTTGCCCTCAGGGTAAATCCTTCACCTTTCTGTCACTGACATAATCCTTTGCTTGATTTGTAAGGAGAGGCGTTCCTAGCTCCTAGTCCGAGAATGGAAGGAGCAGCCAGTTGTTGCTGAAGCGTTAAAAATCAGTTTTTGGTTTTTTTTTTTTTTTTTTTTTTGTTCAAGGATATCTGTTTAAAATACATTTCTGAGGAGAGCTGCAGCTGAATAAATAAGGTACGATTCCTGGCCTGGAGATGAGGAGGCTGGAGGGAAGCATATCCCCCTCAATGTAATGCTGAGCCGATCAGACACCTAGACCTACTGTATGTAGCCAATGGTGAGGGAGGGAGAGGTGGAACGGCAGCTAGGGCAAGGAGATGGATGCCCTGAGTCAGCAGCATTGCTGACAAGCTGACTTGTTTTTCTTAGTGGATTTGCACATGTAACTTCAGAAGGCTTAAGTGGAAACTCTTTGGGAATAACTTAAACCCAATTCTGGTTTTAAAGTCCTTATCCAAACTTCTTTTGGAGCACTTGCTGTTCACAAATCACTCAGAGGCGTAATTCCCATGCAGGTCCACATGTGCTAATGTGAATGCTGGAGGGGAAGCCTTGACACATCACTGAGGTGGCAGCCACAAAGCATGGGCAGCACAATTCATGGAGGTGGCTTTTGGTGCTCGTGTAGCATGGGCTGGTGTGGGCAGCTGCAACTCTCCTGGAACTACATTGTTACCTGGCATAAAGCACCACAGTGAAAGAGAACCATCTGTGTTCACGTCAGAGGAGGTTGCTCTCTTAAATCCTTCCCTTCAGGGGAGGGAAAATGTTCCCAGTCTACTTTACAGACCCAGTATTTCATACTTGTATCCTTTTTGTTGGAGTTGCTGCTGAACACTGCTTGTGAACTGTGCTGCTTTTGCTTTCAAACCAGATCTCTATTTATGCAGAGTTGGTGAGGTTTTGGACTCATGAGACATTGTGTGAATAAATCTTTCTCCAAAAATCCCATAGTTAAGGTCCTGTAGGCCTGATTTACTTCCCTATAATGTGTTTGTAGATCGACTTTGCAAGCAATGCTTATGTCAGGTCTGAACAGCAGTATAGCATGGTGGTCTTCTGCTAGAGAAACTTTATTAGTTTATGAGTAGGGTTTTTATTTAAAGAGTTAATTTGTAGCACTTTATCAGCTTTTACCAATGGTTTATATTGTTTTTTAGAACCTGAAGTGCATCACAGAATATTTTAATTAAGGTAATGGAACATGAAAGGTGGTAGAACTGCTGTATTGTCTTATTGAATGATGAAATTGTGACTTCTCGTCTGAGGTGTCTTCTTTGTACACTACTTCATCAGTAGCTGGGGAAGTTTTTTCTTCTACCCTGTGAAGCTTGTAGAATGAAGAGCCTCATCAGGTTAGACGCAAGTCTCCCAGGTTGTGCAGTTTATTCCAACTTTGTTTTCATGTCTGAGTTGAGTTTGTGTTGCTTTTTGTGTAAATTTCCAGAACTTGTGCTCTGACAGTGACCAGCAGTTGCTAACCAAAAGTGACTGTTGTAAACTCTGGCGAGGGAAGGCTTTTCTTATGCAACTTAACAACTAAGCAATGCAAAAGATTGTGTTTGTGTGTTTATGCAGTTTGTCTCCAAACAGCAATTTTTCTCTAAGCTGTGTGCTTGTGTTATTTTTGGTATTCAGCTAACACGTTGTGGGGGAGGGGAGGGGCCTACATGTTTTCAAGTCAAAGTTACTGCTCCAAAAATGTCTTCAGAGTACTTAGTTTTCTGGCATTTTCCATCCTTTGAATACTTCTGGGTTCCTCACTTCTGCTGACAATTCCTAACTAGGAGTTGCTTTGGTTCTTTGTGGGTTTTGTTTGTGTTAGCGAAGTGACTGGAAGAAGGCAGTGGATGACATCTAAAGGCCAAAGTAATCAAGTGGTTTAGTTCTGCTGTTCGTTTTGTAATCAGCCATTTCTGTATTCTTTAATAAATTAGGGCAACTTCAGTTCAGGAGTAAAAACCCTTCAGAAGTACAAAAACAGTTGGTGGATTGTCAGTAGAAGTTTCTCTTTCTTAATAGAGATGAAACATGCAACCTTTTCTGGAAATATAGGCATACAACGTGTGACTGGATGGGTGTTGTTGTTTGGCGTTTGGGTTGAACCTTGTGGTATTGCTGTAGCTGACCTCAGAGAAAAACTTAGTTGGGTCTGATTATGTTCTTCACATCGGCTTCAAATCTACCTGCATCTCTTTTGGCATAGGCATCATATTAAGAATGGCTTTCTGAAACTTCTGTGAAGGAGCTGAAGAGCAGAGGAGATGCTATCAACTTGGTTTTGAATGCTGTAGACTCTTGTTGTCATTCATTATATCCATACCTGCTTGCTGTTGTGCTGTCTGCCTCTGCAGATGTCTGCTTACTGAGAAGTTGGCAGAGACCGTGGCCGTTCTTCTCAAGGAATTAGTAATATCTGTGTGTTGACCAAGGGAAAGGTTTCACCTCCAATAAACAAAAGCAGGGCAAGCAGGATGCAACCACAATGATCAAACAGATGCTTTGAAATATCTTCTGTAGAGAGGCATGAAGTGCTCTTGTCACAGAGACTGAAATGTAGGAAAGTCGTTAATATGCACTTTTCAAATGTTACCTTGTGGGAAATCTTGAGTCCGCTGAGCTTGGCCGGGTACAGAAGACAAAGGCTTCAACTTGGCGTTGGGAGCCAAACTCCAGAACAGTTGTTTCTTATAGAATACATTGATGCATTTCACTGTCACCCTGCATACTTTGTAGCTTCTGCCTTAAATAAGTAAATAAGTGGGGAGAGGAGGGGGTGAACTTTCTGGTTATCTTTTTTTTTTTTTTTCTTTCGTATCCATTTCTTCTACTCCACAAAACAGAAATCAGTTGTAAGAGTGTGTTTCCATACAACTTGGGGCTTAGCACACCAGTCTCTATTTGAACTGGGTAATTGCAGCAATCAGCATGGCACTGGGAATCTTTTTCCTTCCTGTGCTCAACAGGACTTTTTCACAATTCATGTGTGAAAATGCTTAACATAGCATTTAGAAAACTAGAGGGGTAGTGAACTTTGAACTGAGGAGTCATGTGGTTAGACTTGTTGCCATCAAATCCCTACTCTAGTAGTGTTCATGTTAGTGAATTACTTAACCTGGAGCTTTGTATTGCAAAGCATTAAGGGCATACTGGGGTAGTAAATCCTTCTGAAGAACCTTTGCAGAGTAAAAGGAGAAGCAGGAAGCTCTCTTTCATGCTCGTGTTTTGAATCAGGAAATTCCTGTCTACAATACATAAATTTGTCATATCAGCATCTTAATGACTCTTTTTCCTCAGATTTGTGTACAAATGTGTATAACAGCAGGAGGAATGGTATACTGGAGTATTCTGAAAAAGTACTAACTTGGAGGAAGGATTTTTAATAATCTTTTTCAATGAATGTGTTCTAAAACATTTTTTCCTTAATTTGTTTCTATAAGCACACTAATGAAATTTGCAGGTAGTGCTATGAAAATAGCAGTTAAAAGGTCATACGTCTTGTTTTAAGAAACAAAAAATGGCAGGAGAAGCTGGAAATATTGGAATGATATCAATGGTAGTTCATCAGCAAGAGAACTCCTTTTGATCATGGATTGAACAGACTGATATGACAGTGACAAGTAGAATTTGGATCAGAATTGTGATCTAGTTATCACAGTGGTAATCTTGTATGACTGCACTGTGAAGAAGCAGACCATCTATTTAAAGCTCTGGTGCTACTACGTTACCGGAGAGCACACAATCCTTCAGGTGTGTGTGACTGCATGGGTTAGAGGGGTTTAGACTTTTTTTTTTCCTTAAATTATATTTAAAAAAGCAAGAACATTAATTGGACTAAGTATTTCAGTTAAATCCCATCCTTGCAAAGCAGCAAGGCTGCTGTGGGAGTTGATGAACAGGCAGTGTGTCTATTTGGGGGTTACTTACAATGCTCATGAGCTCTTATGAAATGTTGTTTTCTCACTGCACAGTGATGGCAGTACTTGGTCTAAGAAGACATGGTTGGAGTGCAAGACAAAAGACAACAGCTGTTCACCAACAGAAGTACTGCACAGTACTACCTTTCTACAGCACCTAGTAAAACACATTTCTGTTCTCCATTTTCCATTTGCCTTTTCTCTGACAGTTTATAAAAAAATTTCTTGTGGCATCAGCCTAACTTTCTATTTGACTAAAATAATGGAAACAATAAGCTATCGCTGAAATATGCGGTGAAAATTGTTGATGTTATACTACTACGACTCATGCTTTTAGAATTTTTGGAACCTTTGGATTTATTGAGAGGTATAAATAAAAGCCTCAGAGCATTGGGATTTCAGTTCCAGTTAGCAATGCTAGCATTAAGTTGAAACTAACAATATGCTTTTGTATGTCAAGAAGATCTAGTAGTTGACCTCCCTCCTTGAGTTCATGTTTGATTGTACTCTTTTGTAGCCAACAAGCTTGAGGGCCCTCATCTGTTTTTTAGCAGGGCTTGAGAACATAGGTGCTCTTGCTGCTGCACATTTTGTTGAGGAGTTGCTTTCTTATTTTGGAACACTGGACTGCCAGTGGAGATCAGTGCAGGCAGTAACATTACACTGACATTTTCCAATCAACTCCTGGCTGTATCTTGATGTATGCTTTAGAGTCTGAAGTACACAGATAACATCTCTGAAGATGTCCAGTCCAACTCTGGCTCAAAGCACAGCCAGCTAGAGCAGGCTACTCAGGACCATGTCCAGCTAGATTTTAAGCATGTCTGAAGGATAGAGCTCTACAGTATCTGTGGGGCAGCCTGTCCTACTGCTCAGTCACCCTTATAGGAGGGGGGGCAGGATTTCTTACAACAATGGAAGTGTGTGTAGTTTAGTTTATGCTCATTTTGTTGTTTCCTGGCTATTGCTGAGAAGATCTTGCTTCAGTCTTTGTTACTTAGGAAAGCCCCGTCCGCCCCTGAATTTTCTCCTTGTGAAGAGGTACAGGCTCTCTGTCCTTTTCCTCATATGCTGGGTGTGCCAATCTCTTCATCTTTTTGATTCCTTTCTGGACTTTCCCTAGTATGTCCATCCCTCTCCTGTACTGAGGTCCTGACCTGGACCCAGTACTCCAGGCATGATCTCACTGGTGCTGAGCAGAAGCGTAGGATCACCTCTCTCATTCTGCTGGTAGTGTGCTTTTCCTCTCTGAAGACAGAGGTGTTTGCTTCCATTTAGTCCTCAGGAACTACTCCCACTTGTTCTCACCTTTCCAAGATAACTGAGTCACCTTGTCATGACACTGGCTGGTTTCATCAGTGCTGAGAGGTGCATCTAGTTAGTTCTTATGGGTTTATTTCTGATCCCGTTCAAGTGTTCCCCAACTCCATCCTGTTCTGCTGGCTGCTCGCATGTACAGAAGGTGCTACTGAGCTTTCAGGAGAAGAGTTCAACTGCAGCCAAGTACTGGCAAGTGCTAAGGCTGTCTTTAAGTAGCTGATTATTTCTAAAAGTGCTTTGTAAACTTGTCTACAGCTGGTTTAGAGGTTATCAGCATCTTGTATTTTTTTATTTTATACCTTACAGTAGAGTAGTAAGGTAAAAGTCTTCCTTTCCATTGCTGAGAGAAACTTGCTCTTCAGATTGACTGTGCTTTTCTTGGGGCAAACAAAGTAGAAAGGTCTTCTTAAGACTTGTGCTGGTCTACTCTGGTTCTGTTGGTTTTTGATCGTCTCTGGCAGTGTGAATGGCCTTTGCTTTTAGGAAAAGCTTCCTACTAAGTTTTGCCTGTCCCAGAAGGGAGAGCTATCCCAGGAACACATTTTTTGCTATTCTAGAAAATGGAGATTGTTGCTTTAATTAATAAGTTATTTTAGGATTAGTCATGGTAGGAAATAATTTCTGTAGCTCTTAAGTTGATGTTGCTATGACTTCATCAGTTCCTGGTAGAAATAGTGATTTTTTTTTTTTTTATTAGAGATTTACTTCTTTCTACATATTTTAGAATTGAATTAAAAAACTAGAATCTTAAATCTCCCTTTTAAATTATGTTGATAGATGTAGGTTGGTGTTCAGATATAGAAGAATTTCATTTAACATTAAAGTTGTGCAGAACACAAAGGAGCATCTTCTGTGTTTTGGTATATGATACTACATGGCGTTGGTATTAAAACTAAAATGTTAATTCCAAAATGCTGTCTTTATATGTAATTCACCTCTTGGTATTATCAATTCCATGAGCATTTCTCTTGTATAGGAGGGGAGGTGACTTTCCAAAGATGAAAGGCTGCACATCCTATGCCGTGATCAACTCTGTGGAAGTTTTTAGGATCAGAACTATATGCTGCCTGAATTAAAATGCTCAGACATGAAAAATAGATTCATAGATTCATTAGGTTGGAAAGGACCTACAAGATCATCTAGTCCAACCATCCTCCCACCACCATCCCTACCCACCAAGCTACTAAATCAAATCCCTAATGTCACCCTTGAATATTTTTCCAGACCATTTTTCTTTAAATTTGTATGTATAGAGTACACAGCGCAGTCTGATAGGAAGTTTTCATTGGCGTTCCTTACTCACAGGTAGACTATTTTGCTTATGCCTTTGTTTCTTTTGGGAAACTATTGCTATTTATTCCTTGGTGAGTGTACCTTTTGTTGCACTATTTAGTTGTCTTTATGAGGAAATATGAATGCTTGTTGTGAATATTTTGTCTCTTGCCAGGAACTGCTGGAACAAAGGTAAATGCGAAACTTCCTTTCCCTTGAACAATTACTAATCATTCCCACTTTGACTCTGGTTTCAAGTGGCTGTGTGCAAGAGCTTTTTTTCTCATAACTGAGAAATTATTCAACTGTGAATGGGCCCACAGCTTATCAAGAAGTAAGGCAGGAACTGGGAGTAAGCGGAAGGGTTAGTTTCTGCTTGGTTGTCCAGGAATTTATTGATTTGAAGCATTGTGTTTTAATTAAGGGCTTTGGTGGTGATGTCATTTGCTTCTCACCAAAGGATGTCAAACTGTATTTCTGTCTCCAGCAGCTGAACTGAAATGACTGTTCAGTATCTTAAAATTGTATGTTTCTCTAATTCTGGGTCAGCAAACATGGTGGAATTAAAGCACACAGTTGCCTACCTGTTCTGAGCTTGGGAGGAAAAGTTGGAGGAACAAATTGGACAGAAGAGAGCATTGCAGACCTGCTCCTTCTGGATTTCCTGCTTTCATTTTGCCAGACTTCATTTTCTATAGAAAATTCATGCCTTTCTTTGGGTAATGTCTCCTGCTTTTCCCGTCCAACTGCCCCGTCCTTCACTGAAGTGTAGGGTTTCTTAATTAAGTCCCTACATGAGCAGCAACATTCCTGGAAAGTGAAGTTCAGCTTCCACAGGATTAGCTTCTAAACCAGAACAAGTCTGGTCAGACACAGGAGCCTTTAAGGCAGGAGTGCTGGCAGTTAGTGGCTGTGTGGTTTGTCTGTTTGTGCCTTTCAAGAACTGATTAATCCTATCCATGTTTTTCTCAGTTTTCTTCCTAAATCAGATATCAGCACTTGGCTGAAAGGAGTGTGGTAGGTAGGACACAGAGCCTGGTCTTTTTGCGAATCGTATTATTAATTGGTGCGTTTCTGAGGGTTGCCATCCATGGTTTTGAGTGACTGTGGGAGGAAATGTAAGACAAATTGTGAAGGATTCTGAAAATTTAGAAGGCATTCTGGAGCCAAGACCAGGTTTTTAACTGTGCACTTGAAGAGAAGAAAATCCTTACAGCATTCTTGCTTTAACCCTGTAATTGCTGGCTTGTAGCTAGCAAGTGGAGTGTAGAATGAGTTCTACTGGTTCTAGAGATTTTGTATAAGTCTCCCTTTAATGTTAGTTGAAGAAATTCTGTATGTATCAAGGTCTGCAAGTGGTGGTACTTCTCCCTTGAAGAACTGTAAGTCTGCTGAATTGTTCCTCAGAACAAACGTTTTGGACAAGGTGGGTGAAGTTCTTCATCTTATGTGCTAGATTATTTCAGTGGGCAGTGTTTTTCACAAGAGTTCAAAAGCAAGAAGAGCTGCTATCTCTTTATTGCCCTCACTGGTTTGGATTCATGTTGCCAATAAATATTATTGAAAATTAAGTAGAGTTGTAGAGGAACTGGGGAGTAATCTTTAGTTGGCAATGGCTGGGTGTTAGAACTAAGAGTATCAGAACAGTTCCAGCTTTCTCTCATCTTTATAAGCAGTAGATGCTTTTAAATTCTAAGATTAACTTGGATGCTCTTCCACAGCATTTAAAGCATTCAAACAATATACCATTAGTTCAATTTGAGGATTTTTTGGAAAACTTTGTTGTAGGCTTGACAGTAGGAGGTGCTGAGGAAAAAGTTCAGTGTAATCTCAAGTGCAGCCAAGAGCTATGACAGGATACATATAGATGGAAATGTCAGATTTTTTTTTCCTAGACTACCTCTGTTGGATGAAATCTTAAATCAACAAAAGCACTGCTTGACTGACTGCATTAAAGACAGTAGGTCAGACTGTTTTGCTAGGTAATTATCTAGTGAAATGACTGCTTTTAGCTGTGAATGTATCTGGATGATAGAAAATGGTGAAAGATGAGCAAATGACATCAAATGATCTCTGCTGTAACAACAGCAAAACAGTTTGCTTCAGTTTAAAGAGAGACCTTATCTCATGGTGTGTCTGAGTCTATCATCTCTCAAACAAGAGCGACTGCTTTTTTTCAGTTGGATGCTTTTTCAGATGAGGACTTGACTTTTTTTTTTTATTCCAAGATGGAGCTATGAAAAGATTAAAAATAAATAAATCAAACCCCTACCTTAACATGCTATCCTGAGTTTAGGTTTTGAGTTTGCCTGCTGGGCAGTTCATGTCTTATCTCAATGATAAAAGAACTATAATGAGAGTCTTGTGCTTCTGCAAAACAATATGGGAGGGGATAGAATTAACAACAAAATTAAACAGAAAACTAACTTTAAAATTTTAGTTTCTGTAAGGTCAGTGTACATATTAAGGATATTACTCATACCTGGCATATTCTGTTGTTGGTATTCTGGCCTTTTAGTTTAACAGTGTAGTACTCAAAAGAAATTGTATTCACATCCTGCTGCTTCTTGGTGTACGTGCTAAGTTAATGAAACTTGTAAAACTTGAAGCTGTGGACATTCCAGTAAGAACACTCAAAGCAGTTTTCAGTCTGGTTCCAGTAAAAAAAAGGCTTTGAAGAGTTAAGGCTGACATTGATTTTCAATATTTTATGATTAGCTTTGACTTTTGTGATCTGAAATAGGCTTGTTTTTTGTAATACTACATCTGAATAGTAGAACTGTATTATCAGTTTTCACTATTAAAATATGATAATATCCTGACAGGGACAGTCAAACATACTGAGTTGCCTCCTTAAGTGGGGGGTCAGGAAAAGCCCAGCACAAGTGATATGAAAAGTGGAATGTGAAGGAGGCTGGAATCCAGATTTGCAGTACTTTTCTGGAGAATTTCTAACCCACACCAGTTACACAGGAAAGTAATTAAATTCTGGCTATCTTCTGAAATGCATCAGCTGAGTCTTGTTAAATCCAGTTGCCAGCAGACTAGAAATCAGCTAATTGCATTTTTCATAAACAGTTTACCAAACGTTTTCATAGCTGCTGCAGAGAAGGAAAGGAAAATATATGCCTTGTGTCTTTTGTCATAGGTCATGTTTTAACCTGAAGACATGGTGTTCGTGTAGGTGTCCGTCCCTTCATCAGTGGGTTTGGACTATTTTTTTCTTAAAACCAAGATCTTGATTCTATCCTGTCCCAACAGGGATTAAAACATTTTAAGAATACCTTAATTAAAAGGAGAATGTGACTAATATTTTAATGCCTAGACAATACTAATACTTACGTTCTATGTTAATGTATATTAATGCAGTGCATTGAATAGACCCAGTGAAGCATGACAGCCCTAGTCTGTTTATGTAGGGCTATCCTTTTTGGAGAGTTAGGGGTTAAAATTAATTCACTGATGTAATGTGCTCCTTGTTTGCTGTCCTGTGGTGGAGATGATGACACTAGATTTAATAAACTAAGCAATCCCCTGGGACTTCCTAGTGGAGTACTGTATGGTAATGGAGACAAGGAAGCTCTGTCTGGGCAGTGGTGGAATAACTCCTAGAATGTGAGCTGTTGAGCTGTAACTTTTGTAAATATAAATGTGTTGCTTGCCTCCAGTTGCTTTCATCTTCCCTTCTCCCTGTGTGTAGAAAGAGTTAGAGTAGATAAGTATTATCTTTACTGTTTGGTTGTAGTCCAAGAGACCTCAAGAATCTGGCACGTGAGGCAGTCAGTCCTGAAGTGTTTTTATCTAAGTTGGAAAGAGTTTCATCAGTTTGAGAGGCAAATGAGCTTTTTGCAGTTTTTTTTCTATTACTTTGTCACTTATGTGAAGATTTGTTTTGAAGTAAAATGGGTTTATCATTTGATAGCACAGTTAATCTGATTCTTTTGTGAAATCTGACAACAGTTCTTCATAGTTCAGTGGCTGCCTATGAGGTAAATAAAACCTTGGCTGTGGTCTTACTTGGTGATGGTCGGCTGACTGCAACTGCAACCCTGCAGCTCAGGTGGTGCTTTTCTGTACTGGTGGAGTTCAGACAACATGAATGTTTAACATTCAGAGGTAGTACCCCTTGGTTGCAAATCCAAACTGCCCAGAGTAAATTGCAAGGTGGATAAGATGCTGTTCTCCCCTTACTTATAGCACAGTTGTGCCTTCAGGGGAGCATAAGGATTTGTCTTCTGCTGTGTAGTTTTAGGAGTAGTGTGGGAGAGTGGGCACTGCAAGTGCTGGTGTTTTGAAAATGTTTCTTGGGATCCAGACAAAAAGTCACGTCTGGAATATTTCTGTTTATTGTCTGTGAGAGGCACAGGAAATAAGAAAGGGCAACTAAACTATAGCAGCCAAAGGAAAATTAGGAGTCACAGAACTGGGCCTTGCTGCCCACAGTTTCTATTCACATTTCTCATAAATCTGGTGACAGAACTAGATGAAGGCTCCTCCACTTTGGAAAAGGTGAGGGGGAAATGAAGCTGGAGAAGGCAGACGTTGAGCCAAATTATTAAGTAGGAAAGGGAGAAACCTCTTCCCCTCAAGTCTTCCAACTCTTTGGATGAGTTCTCATTGAGCTCCAGAGCTATAGGCAAGTCTACAAGCAGGGTTTTCTTTCACTTAATGTTCTTCATTTTTCTACTGTTAATCAGAGCTAAAGGTGATAGTGGAGGATGCTAAGGACTGATGTGCTGCTTAGTGTGCGGAAATGCGTGTAAATCTCCAGGTCTGGCAAAATTTCAGTTACTTGGTGGAGATAACGACTTGCCAGGTTTGCTAAGTTCTCTTGCCTCAAGGCAAAGTCATTTGTATTTTCTGACTTCTGTTTTCTTGCAGCTGAAACTATTCAGTCTTTAGGTTAAACAGAAGCATGCAAAAAAAAAATTTTAAATTTAAATCTGGGCAGTTGGCCATAATAAACAGACTAGAGTTGCTGCTTCTTTGAACATTTAATGACAATAAAATAAATTGTTACAGAGTACCCCATGCCTCATTTGTAGCAAAGTACCACTTATCTCGGTGTTGTGTGCACATGTGTAATGCATAAATGCCATTTAGATTTGAACGCCTCTATTTTTGATGCTAACCTCAAATGGTGGTTGGTTCCTTGGGATTCATTAGCATGCTTTCTGCTAACCCAAAACATGTACTTGACCTGTGAAAGTGTGCTGCTGCTGTGGGGACTATGTAGCATGTAGGATTTTTTGAGTACTAGTCCTTCAGAGCAGTCCAGTTTTTTATCAGCTTCCAGCAGGAAGTGACTTAGTGTATTTTTGTTTTTTGGTTTTTTTTTCCCCTTTCCTGGAGTTTAATACTAATCCTTCACTTCTGAATCCCAAGAGATGTTGAGTATTGATTGTTCAGGTGATGCTCATCTCCCTCAAGGATGAGAGCCCAGGGTACTCTCACAAGCTGTGTCCATTGATTAGTGATTGTAATTGAATAATATGGGTAAGACTGAAAAGATGCTTTTGGAAATACTTTTGCACAGACCTTGAGAATACAAGTGCTGGCTGAGATAAGGGGTCCTTGGAGCCCGAAGTCCTGTCCTCCACTGCAGGTCTAAGTGGGTTCTGAAGAAAATCAGGAGACAAACCCAGCATTATCTCTGCTGCTCAAGTAACTTTATGAAGGGTTATTTGTAAGAATCTGTTAGTTGGGAGCTTTAATTCAGGGATATGACTGAGAGATGGAGTAGAAATGTGAGAAGTACTCAGATTTGCTTTCTCTTGTTAGTTCTTAATTGCTCCTTATTTGCATGACTACAGCTGAAGCATTTTAGAAGTGAAATGTTGCAATTGTTTTTTGTTTCAAAATCGAATCCTATGAATTGAGGCCACGTGTCTTGTACAGTTATTTAAAAATGTTTGTTTCTGACACCTTGTGGTTGAGCCTCAGAGCAGCACCAATAGGAAAAAATTCATTAGCCAGGGAGAGCCAATTTCTCCTTGCTGTGTAATGATGCTTTTCTGGCTCTGCTTTAAAAGCACAGCCATGTTGTCTGACAGTGTATTAACCTAGCTGTCTAAACTGTTCCTCTCCTTTTGAGATAAGATAATTAAATGAAGCTTCATGAATTTGTGTTGAACTATAAAAGACCCTTCTAGGGTTCTGGAAATTCAATTTTGTCATGTGTGTAGGGCATCACGTGTATAGTATGTTGGATTTATGGACCATAAGAAATAAAGCTGCTTTTTCTCAAGGCTTTTATTTTTCCTGCATAAGCATTTTTATTGTTCATCTGTTTTCAATAGCTCTCAATAAGGGATGGGTTTTATAAAACATTTTTACAGTAAAACTTTTGAAGCGTATCGTTACTTGGGTTCATCTTACCCTGAAAAAGCTTTTCCTCAAATACTTTACTTATATTACATGGGGCTGCTGTATCTCCTAGCCATGTCTTGAGCTTGATGGGACCAACTGGGACAGCTTTCACTGAGAGTGACTGTCAGCACCTCTAAGCCCCTGTGTGCATATGTAAGAAACACTTGTTCTTATGGGCATTTCTGCTCTGCTTGGAAAAAGCATGACAACCTTTAAAGTAGAACTGAGAGCTAATCTACCAGATGACTTGATCAGCTAGTTCTACATGGAAGTTTTAGGTCTAGTTTGGCTTGTACTTGGAAAAAGGCATTTCTGGTTATAGCACGTAATAGTTTCCTCAGATCTGGTGAAGTGTCCTTGGAGGCTCCTTATATTACTAATGCAGTTATCTAATCTGAGATCCTTACCTGTGTAAAAGCTTTGCGTGGGAAGAAATGTTTGTTGCTAATGGATGTTACTATTTCAGCTAAAGTTTGTAAGGTTAATCTGGCCTGTGAATTTCAAACAACCTGTGCAGAAATCCTTTATGGACTTGAGCCTATTCCAGAGGTTTAAGAGGAATAGGAATGCTGGTCCTAAGTTTCCTCTTTGGTAAGGACAGAAGACAGGCAAATGACACCTTTACTATCTGTGATTATTGGCTGAATCCTACAAAAAGAGGATTTTGGAGCTTGATAACAGCTCTGTCTCAAAGCTGTTTAACTTGCATGTCTCTCTGTTTGTAATTATGTAATCTTGCTTAGGTTTGCTTTTTTGTACATACTTGTTTCTGTATAGTGAGCATTTCCTTCAGCATGAGAATAAAAAGCAATTTTGAAATGTTTTACCATCACAAGGTAGAATAGTCTGTAACTAAATAAATGCCTGATGGTAATGGCTGAACTTCTTCTGTTGGTCATATTTCTCTTCAGGTCTGGTAGGGTCTGTTGCTTTCTTCTGGACTGTACTTCTTAAAAGAAGAGTGCCAAGTACTCTAAATGCCTTAAGGTACTTTACTAAAAGCTGAACACTCCCAGCAACTGCTGCTCTCCTCTGAGGAATACTCCTGTTACTGGCCCGTTTGCCCATGTTTTGCATCTCCTGGCAGGAGCAGCTTCTGGAAGCTGGATGTCAGATACATGCAGGCATTTTACCTGACTCTGCTTCCACACAGGGGAGTTAGTGCTAATACTTAACATTACAGAGAGTGGCTGGGGCTTGGAAACCCTAACTGCTCTGGTCCTCCACATGTTTGGTCAGCAAATGGCTGTGACAGGCGAGCTAAACTTGGGTGAGCCCACTTCAGGGAAATTGTCTTGCAGTGCTGTAAATGGAGAGGGAATTGAGTCCTGAGAAATTGCTTTGACCTGAGTGTGCTGATGTTGAGGTATAATGTTGGTCTTTAATTCTGTAAATAAAGAAGCAATGCAACTGTGAAGGCTGCTCCGAAAGTAATGCCTCCTATTTTATTATGGCATCACTGTATTACTGAATCAGCAAGGTTGGAAAGGACCTCTGCAATAATCCAGTTCAACCATCCACCTGTCACTAATATTTCCCACAGACCATGTCACTCAGAACAACATCTAAATGTTTCTTGAACGTTTTCAGGGTCAGTGACTCTTCCCTGAGCAGCCTGTCCCAGTGCCTGACCACTCTCTTCAATAATTTTCTAATATCCTACCAGAATCTCCCCGGTGCAACTTGAGGCCATTCCCTCTAGTCTTATTGCTAGTTACATGTGAGAAAGGGCTGATGCCCACCTCACCACAACCTCCCTTCATGTAATTATAGAGAGCAATAACTTCACCCCTGAGCCTCCTCTTCTCCAGTCTAAACAGTCCCAGCGTCCTCAGACATTCCTCGTAAGACCTCTGCTCCAGAACCCTCACCAGCTTCATGGCCCTTCTCTGAACATGCTCCAGGGCCTTGATGTCTTTCTTGTAGATGTGGATGGTATGGCAGTAGATGTAGAACCTTCCTACCAATATTCGAATTCTATTTTGTTGCTGCGTGACAGATGGCAGCAGAGGGACAGCCTGACAGAGTGGTGTCTAGCATGGAAGTATGTTTGAAGCAAAGGCGTATCACTGAATTCCTTCCGAAGCAAAGGCGTATCACTGAATTCCTTCCTATGGAAAAGTAGGCACCCACTGATGTCTATAGTGAATGTTCATGGAGACCAAAGAGCAGATGTGAGCGTAGTGAGGCAGTGGTGTTTCATCAGTGGGTGACAGTGGGTTGCATCTGCTGGTGTGGATTTTCATGAGCATGATATTTTGTTGCTGGTGAAAATGCATAGCTAATGATGGTGACTCTGCTGAAAAACAGTGTTTTGTAGCTGAGAATCTCCACTATTTTGATAGAGTTATGTTCTTTGTATCACTCCAAGTTTCCATGGAAATAAAGTGGGTGGCATTACTTTTGGAGCAACCTACTTATTAGTTAAATGTCAGATTTTTATTGTAAGCTGGAATGGCTTGCCATTCACTGTTTCATTTAAAAGAAATAAATGAAAGCCACTATGAAAACTGTTAAGTGACTTTAAAAAGTGTTAGTGAGATGTGGTTCTCACTTTGTGTACAGATCAAAAATAGTTAGACATATGGGAAATGACAATCTAATTAGCTATAAGTGCTCTGACTGTGGCTATATCATTCTATGGGAACTATCATGACCTGAACCACTGATCAATCAGCTCAGGCAAGCACTGAGTCAGCTGTGGGAACGCAGGTGAAGACAATTCACCTGAGTGACCAGAAGGGATGGAGTCTTACTCTACCTCTCCTAGACCCCATTTAAGGGCTGACCACCACTGGGGAAGGATCACTTGTTGGAAATACCTCATTTGTGGTGTTTCCCCCTGTGAGCCTTGATCTTTGAAGGCAGGTGAGTATTTCCCTTATTATCAGTTGTCTCTTTGCCATCTGAATAATCTTTCTAAATTACACCATCTATCTTGACTGACAATACCATTTGGTATTATTCATTTTTTCCACCCTACAATCATCATAAATTTTTCCAGGTAGACATTTAGGCTTTCTTCCTTCAGGTGATCAAGGTAAATATCTTGCTTGTTTTTCACAGTTAACGATATAAAATCTGTCCTATTTTCTGCTTTGTTATGCCTTCCATTACAGAGTTTATGGGCTGAGGCTTGCTATTGTCATGAGTTTGTTTGTATTCTCTTCTAGATCATCTTCAGAGAGTCTGTAGGAGGAACAGGATGCTGAAGTCTGTCTGTCTAGACTGCTTTCATGCCTCTGCATTTGAGCTAGCAGCAGTTCATATTAAGCCCTGAAAATAAATTGATTTTATTCCCAGTGATTTTCATGTTAAATTGCATAATTGATGGAAGCATCAGATGTTGATTAGTAATTATGGTTGCTCTTCTTCTTTCAATATGATTTTGCCTGAAGATCAGGATGGTGATAAAGGCAACCACACAGGATCCAGCTATTTACATACAAGACAGAGCTCTAGCCTGTTAGTGATTTTTTTTCTGACGTAGGTCTTCTAAGCAGTCAGAATATATGTAAGAGTCCTTAGTGTTCATTGCATTGGCTTTCACAGGTGCATGAGTGTCCTCTCAGCATTTAATGCAGGCAGGGTTGCAGATCTTACAAAGAACATGCAGATAATAGTATTACAAATATAACTTCTTCAAAAATTGACATGTAGAGGTATGAATTAGGGTTAGAAATCACCTTACCACTTTAATGAAGTTATTGGAACTTTTGACTTGAAAGAGGTATGAGACAATATTACCTTTTTGTTAAAAATAAATCTTAATGGCTTGCGGATGGCTAGATTTATTTTTGTGGAGGATTTCAGTGTTTTTAAATATCTGTCTCCGTAGAGTTAAAATTACAATACATACAAACTTAGAATCTGATACATCATATGGAATTAAATGTGAGGTTTTTTTGCTACTTTATGCTGTAGAAATCCAACCTTAGCATTGGAACAGTTTACAGTACTTTACTGCAGTTATTGTATACAAGAGGAGAAACTTTTAAAAGGTTTCTGATTCTTGCAAGTTCTCATCTGAACATGCAGAGCACTCTTAAAGACAGTGCAACCTCATATCTTCCCTGTAAATTACAATGTCTGGAAACTGCTTTATTTAAAGGGTTTTGCTGGCCAAACTGACTGACCTTTTCATGTGTGTGGAACCCTACAGACAGACCAGGTGTTCCAGACAATGTAGGTTAGACTCAAAACAAATAACTGTAATGTTGTGGAAGTTGAACTATTTTAGCTACGAATATTACTGCTCTTATTGATTATTATTATTCTTTCTTTTTGGTGAGTGCTCATTTTTCTGTGTTTAGATGAGCAAGTATGCATCTCAGGAGGTGAGCTCGCCCTTGCGCTCTTGGTAAACTGTATTTCCACTCCTTCCCCCTTTATTTATTTATTTATTTATTTGTTTATTTATTTTGCTCGTTAATGCTCACTTCAGGAAAGTAGTGTATCTTCTAAAAGAGCACCTTTTCCACTAGTCAGAACCTGCAGGGTTGCTGCAGGGTCACTGCAGGTCTTTCTCCTCCTCTACTACCAGCAGTCCTTGCAGACTGGGTTCCTGAAAAGCAGTATTATTTGCCAAACTTGCAAGAGCTACTGCTGTGATAGACTGAATCTACTCAAGTAGAAGGGCTTTTCTATAGGCAAGACAAGGACCTAAAGAAATAAAATTCATGCTCAGTTCATCAGTGTAACTCCTCAGCCCTTTTTCTCAAGATCCCTCTTACCTGGGATGTAATTCTCTGTTGCAGAGGGCTGATGGTTTCTTTCCTATATGAAGCTCTGCAGCAGCATTTTGTCGGCAGCTTCTCAGGTTGAGAAGCCAGTGGTAGTGATTTTAGTGGAGAAGGAAGAGATGAAATGCCGATGGGAAATAAGATTGAGATAGTTAGCCCAATTTTCATCCTTTCTAATTCTTTTCTTGTTGAAACATAAGACAATTGACTACATGCACTTCATTAAACTTACTCATCTAGTTTTAATTAAATCCTCTGATACAACTTCCTGTTGGGGGGGAGGATTGAAATGAAACTTGTCTGAGTGAACAAAAACTTGGCTGATGTGAAGAGTATAGTAAGTTGTTTTCAAGAGGGAGTCACCACAATGGAAGATGTTACCAGTGATGTTCCCTCAGAGATCTGTCTTGAGTAATATTTTCATTATTGACTTTGAACTAATGAACTCTAGCAATATGTGAATAACAATGGGAAGTGTTCCCACTGCAACAGGACTATACTATGCTACAGAAACAAAACACTGGAGCAGAATTTGTGGCATGAATTCAGTGGTGCAAGAAGCTGAGTAATGTATGGAGAGGGAACAGCCCAATAAAATCTATAATGGGTATCTTGTTGATGAAAAGCAGCTAAGGAGAGGGATCACAAGTGTTGCTTGTGAGCTATCCATGGAATGTCAGTATGGTTATAGCTGGAGGCAGGGGAAAGGCTACTGTGCCTCAGGGAAAGCACTTCTTGATTTAAAAAAAATATATATATTTTAAGAGACTGTGCAAAAAATAATATTTAGAGGGCTTGAATTGCAGTGTTGATATAAGCCAGAACAACTGCAGGAAAATGCAGTGCTTGGAGAAAGTGGGAACTCTACCTCCCATATAGACCTCTTAAGACTGTTGTGTTTTGAATGGTGAAAACAGAAATGGACTTTGATTCCTGGAGGCAGAATGAAGGTGTATGTGGATGTCTACTCTGTACTTCTGAGAGTCATCAATGGTTCATCTATGAAAATGCAGGGGGATATAAATCAGTAATGAAGAAACAGACTGAAAGTAGAAGTTGCCATGCTTGACTGAGTTAATTATATTTCAAAAGTAACTTCTGTTACCAGAGACAAGGATGCCAAGCAAGAGGTCAGCCATTCTGATGGTACTGACCTTTCTGTTATCTTGGGAGAAAGTTATTACCTGAATAAAAAGCCAAGGAAATTTTAACATTTATGCTTGCTATTTTGTTGTTTTCCAATTGGGCCTTAAATTTATATAGAGATTCAGTGGCACAGCTACTCTGCACACCTTTTATCCCATGAGAAGGAAACCTGTAAGCATATAAGCAACCTTTTCCCAGTACTGGAAGTACAGACCTTGCTTGACTGAAGTCCTGTTCACAGACTATCCTGAGTTGGAAGGGTCCTTAAATCCCAGCTCCACACAGCACTACCCAAAATTCAAACCATGTATCTAAAAGCACTGTCCTAACACTCCTTGAACTCCTGTGCTTGTGGCCGTGCCCACTGCTCTGGGCAGCACGATCCGTGCCCACAGCCCTCTAGTGCAGCACTGTCCCTACCCTCCAGCTGCCCCTCCCCTGGCACAACCCCATGCTGTTCCCTTGGGCCCTGTCACTCTCACAGAGAGCAGAGCTTGGTGCTGCCACTCTGCTGCATGAGGGCTCCCCTCAGCAGCTCTGAGCAAAGCAAAGGATCTCAGCCATTTCTCGCATACCTTGTTCTCTAGACTTTTCACCAGCTTCGTAACCCTCCTTTGGACCATCAGATTGTCCTTCTCTTATTGAGATGCCTAAAACTGCACGCAATATTTTTGGTTGGTTCTCAAACACACACAGTATGGCCCACAGCCATGTTTTAGGTTTGTAAGCGTAACATTTGCAGGAAAAATGAATACAGCAAGTAAAGAAATATTTGTCATATCTCACTGTAACCACACTGTTTTCCTGTACTAATTCTGAATTCTGGTGACACAGCTGTTTTTACTTGCAAATATGATTTCCACAGTTTGTTGAAGATGTTAGCGGCTTTGGTACCCCTGGTTACAATGACCTCTTGTAGCCTGACTTAGGCACCCAGTTGCCTGAATTGTTACGATCCTGGTATAGCAGGGCTACTCTCGCAGTTTGTACCATGCCAACTGGAGAGAGCAGTGAAGAGGCACATTATTAGCTCTTTGCATCTCTTGGTCTGCCTCACTGCGGGCTTTGCTTCAAAAAACAACTGCTTAATTAAATGTCAGGACTGTTGCCAAATTCCAGCATGAGGAAACTGAAGCATTCTCCGCAGGCACGCTGACTGAGCAGACAGTTGATGAGAAACCTGATGTGTCCCGGGGGCTGTGCTCTCCAGAGGATGCTCTTCCACTTCAGAGACTGGAAAGAGATGAACTGATGAGGGGAACAGATGAGTTCTTCTGCAGCACTGACAACTTGTCAGTGAGCTGAATCTCTTCCTCCTGTCTTTGCAGGAAGAGCAGTTAAGTAGCTATTTGCAAGAATGCAGCTCGGTTGTCTGTCAGTTGCAGACACTTCTGCAGTTTTTTTTTTACAATGCTGCCACAGCATCCAGTCTAGTTTAGTGCACTGTATCAGTGCAGACTTGTTAGATGAAGAGAGTGACATGACCACCTACTTCATCCCTTGATTTTTACAGCTGTTTTTAAAAGGAATAAATCATTATGGAAGATAATGCGTATCGTGACCCTGCATTCCTTTGCAGGGATCCTGTTATATGTCACTTGGCAGTTTGTTTTACGCCCTGTGGTGGGTACTTGATCAACTTGCAGAGAAGTTTTAATTCTCTGCTGTTCTTTTCAGCAAAAAATGAGATTATCTGCTTGCCCTTATCAGCAGAAGAAGGAGGCTTTCTTGGTCTCTTCTGGAATTGAAATGTTGGTTGAATTATTTGCTTCTACTGGGATAAATTTCCACTCCTCTGGAGCCTATTGCTGTGAATGTATCTGGTACAGAAGGACAAGCAAAAAATTACTGTTTACTACTAGATGACTTGTGGGACATTCACTTGGCTACTGGCAGACTGCTCAAGTCGAGGAGAGTTTCAGCGGAGAGACTCAATGCTACTTTGCAGATATTGCAGAAGCTTGAAGGGCATCTTGAGAGAGTGACTGTGGTCTGTGAGTGTCAGTAGGGAACGTGTGGCACTGAAGGCTGAGGAGAAAGAGCTGTTTGAATGGTGAGCTTCAGGAGATCAACAGGAAAGGTGGGTATAGTAAACCACGAATGAGTCCAAATCAAATAGTACTTCTTTCATGCACTGTAACCAGGATACATTTCTTTGTGCTTGTTCTTAAGGTGAACAGCACATGCAGTGCTAGTTATCACCTGAAGATGTTTGTTTTGATCCCTCTCTGGAGATATTCAAGACCTGCCTGGATGCCTGCCTGTGCGACCTGGTGTAGAGAGCCTGCTTTGGCAGGGGGCTGGACTTGATGATCTCTAGAGGTCCCTTCCAACCCCTACGATTCTATGATTCTGTATTATTAACATTGTGAAACAGGAATGTCTGTTTTGGAAAGGGAGGCTGCCAGAATACTTAAGAAAGGTTATTCTGCACTACTGCAAGCCAGTGGAGAGGTATAAGGAATGCTTAGGCTGCGATTTATCCCTCTGCATGTTTTGCATAGTAAAAGGTCATTGAAGTTTCGCATAATGGATTCCTTAAAAAAGAGCTTTGCTTTTAAAACAAGTATTTGTTAGTAGTTGTTATTTTTCTTTCAGGTAAGAAAAAAACAACCAAGGTTTGATGGTAGGTAGTCCTTTCTGAGAGAGGTGTGCTTTTCTTCAGAGTCAAACACGATAACTGCGCCAAAAAGGCGTCTGCTGTCTGGCATTGTCAGCCAGAACTGTGAGACAGCTTGACCTTTGCGTCTGGACCAGTCCTGTAGATGCATGCTCAGGATCCATCTCTTCCTTTATACGCCAAAAATACTTTGGCAAAGGATTTAAGTAGTAGTGTGTTTTTAAATACTTTAGGTATTAGATTCTGAATGTATGTGGTCACTTGCGAATGGACTTACCAAAGATGTTTGTACCGCTAATAGGTGCTGTTCTCTGTGGCTTCACATTCTATTGTAATGCTTTCTGAAGCCAGATTTTAGTGCTGTGCTTCAAACTTGACTGTTTTTTACTTCAAGTACAGCACAGTAAAAAGTAAAAGGTCACCGCATTTTGAGAAGCAGACAGTGAGAAACTGAAGCAACACAGTTTTTGCATTGTATGACTCTCATTTCTTGAATTGGTCTTAAAATGGAAGCACTTAGATTCCTCTTTGATTGTATGCATCTCCATGTATGTGTTCGTGCGTAAAGTCCTTTTTGTTTCCTGGTCAGTGTAGCTCAAATAGCATTTATTCTTTGGTTTAATTAACTATGAATTATTAGATATTCCTTGCCAATCTCTTCTGCTATACCTACTGAAAAGGTTGCAGAGGGAATCTTTTCCTGCAAGGATTGTAGGATCTTATTCTAGAATCTTTCTCTATAAATGCTCCCTCTGAAAGCAGTCTAAAATTATTTTGGCATAATTATTTTCAGCTACTTTCCTACAGTGACTTCCTTTTGGTAGGTTTTGATTTATTTCAGAGGTGTAGCGTGATCACTGTGTTAATACACACATCTGTTCCACATTGTTGCAAGAAGATTTTTTTAGAAAACATTCCTTATTCTTATATGTGCTACTAGGCACTTCACATGTGTCCTGCATGTTTTCTAACGTAGGCATAGCATAAGTTTCACTGTATATATTTTGACTATGACAGACAATAGAAAAACAGCTGTGATGATTTTAAGTATTCTTGCCTTCTTTTAGCTTCTCCGGTCATATATTTAAGGTAAGCATGCTGTTATTGGTTCCAGAGGAGAAAATGGCCTGTTTGTTTAAATGCTATTGGAGTTGGCTTGAGTTAATGTAGCAGATTTTTTGCACTGAGGCATGCACTTTGCAGGAATGTGATCTGCTCTACTTCTGCTGCAAGCAGTGCTTGCTACCAGCACAGGTGAGGTAATGGCTGAAGGCACTGTAATCAAAACGTGGACTGCTGCTGCCTTGGGACCTGATCACTATGTACTCAGTGAGCTCCCTGGACAGAATTAGTAAGCTTGATGGTCCTGACCTGGTGCAGGACTGTGGTGGACTTCCTGCAGCTGTAGGACTTGTACCTACGTTTAGAAAAGGAAACGCTTAGGTCATATTAAAGTGAGACTTTGCTGCTTCAGTATTAGCTTTGGTATCTTGTCAGTTTTAGTAAATGTGCACTTAAGTTTCAGTATGAATATAGATTGAATTGACAATTATTCCTTCATATGTGAAATTATTTTTGCATTTCAGTTCAGTTATGCTTTTCATTATATATTAGTCAACCGGTTGGAGTATCTCAAAACTTTCTGAAGGTCCTCTCCCCGTTAAATTGCTGGATTAGTTCTTAGACTTTTCACAAAATATGGCACTGGGTAACATGGTGGAGAAGGAGGTAAACCAACAAAACTTGTAATTAAGTTGGACAAGAAGTATGACTCCTTGTTGTCACTGTGCAGGTGGTTTTTGAAGACTAAGAGGAATAAGGCAGGTTCTTAGCATGTTATGTGGCATTTCTCAAACTGTAATTTTAGAGTGGCATTTAGTTAAAACATACATTAGAAAAAAATCACATGAGCTGTTAGCAGCTCTCCGAAGTGTAGTTAGCAAAGGATAAGCTGTCCTTTTAAAAGGATGCTGTGGAAATGAACACTGGAGCAAGCTTCCTGCACCTGTGTCTCTTGGACATCAGCTATGTTTTGATCTGATGTGCAGTCATAGGCGAACTAAGTCTGAGAGATGCAGGTGTTTCCCTCTGGCTCATGTAAACTATATGCTTCCCTTGGAATTAAATGCAGCTTGCTTTTACCTACAGCTGCAAGAATAGATGCTTACTAATTTAAGAAGTGCTTAGGTATATAAGATGCCAAATGGTACTAGACATGTTTGGTGGTGGTTTTTTTTTGTTGTTGTTTTTGTGTTGTTGTTGTTTTTTTTTTTTTTTCAAAAAAGGAGGGAGTGAGAGGAAATGGACAACTGTTGTTAATTCCCAGGATATAACTTCTCTACTTCATGCTCTACTTTTACATGCAAAAGTCCCAACTTGTTCTGTCTGCTGGCAAAAAGTTCACAGCTGTGTAAGTAAAGTTAATTGCTAGAAATCATCAAACAAGTTGAAGGTATGGCAGGAAGATGCAGAGTAAATCCTGAATGGCTAAATTGTCAGGCGTTTCTGCTCCACACTTCAGTTGTTGCTTTGAGAGTGTTCCTTGTCAGTCACATTGCAGTCAAGGAGCTGTCACATTGTGCTCTCCCAGGAGTGGTTTGCAGTGATGACTGCTTTCAGCAGAATAAAGCTAACCCAATAGACTGGAAAAAGTTGAGTTGTATTTTATTGGATGAGATGGTCAGGTCTGCAATTAAAACTGTGCTTCATCTCATTTGGTTCATCATGTCACCACTTGCAAAGTCATTAGGAACAAGGTGTTAACCTTTAAAATAGAACCACTTGGGCTATTTCCCTTGATTGCACTGCATAGCCGATTTCAGGACGATGTGAAAAGCATTAAGCTGAGTAATTGAGTGGAACATCGTGCAAGGGAAGGACCAGAAGAAACTTGCAGGTAATGTGCTTGGGCCTTAGCCTATGACCACAGATCCTGGTCTGTGCTTCCCATTAGCTTCAGGCTACTTAACAGCTCCGTTTGGATTTTTAGTTTCATTCCCATGTTATTAATCCTTTTTATTTCTTTTCACAACATATATTTTTTGAAATAATGAACTATTCCTTCTGTAATCATTAATATCTGATTGCCATAGGTGGTTGGTCATACCACTTACTGTGCTCTTTGTAGAGTTTCAACAATTTCTTCAAGTTATTACCAAACTTAACAATTATTTTTTATTTTTTATTTTTGCTGAATCACTGGAGGGACTATTTTTCATATTTACCTTTGCTGAGACTTTAGTTTTTACTACTGCTGCTTAATTAAAACATGTTAAAGTAAGATGAAGTGGACATGATTTACTGAGGTTACACTGATTGTTTCAGGTGCGTATTAAGTGTGGTGAAGATGTGATGACAAATGATGGTCTCCCCCCTTCTGTGCTCATGAGTTGGGTTAGAGGAAATTAACATGGCATTAATAAAAGAGCAGTGCAAGAATTGGCATAGTGCAAGGTGGGACTGTCAGGAGCTGAAGACTGATTCTGTGCTTCAACTGGGGCTGCTGGGGGGTGGAGGCCCTGGGGGGTGAGCAGGGGCAGGCAGGACTGGCAGTACCGTCAGGGCCAGTGTCTGCGTCCTGGTACATTCTGCAGTTACTAGAAACCAGCCACTCAAGAACATCCTGAGCTAGGTATTGGTTAGACTGTCCTGTGCAATAGTCACTAACACACCTGCTGTCTATACATTGGCTAATGCTTTTGGCTTCCAGTGTCCTGAGTGGCTTCCAGTGTCCTGAGCCAGTTCATTCTATGCCTTTCCAAAACCCTCATGAGACTTTATGGACTCAATCTACTTCGCATAATCTGTTCTGTTTTTGTCTTAAACTCAAGAGGATCTAAGGCTGGTTCAGGTAGAATAGTGTGAGCTGCTCTGGCTGCACCAAGCCAAGGTTAAGTGGTTGCTGTCCTTAGCCTTCTTCCAGCTGCTTATCTTGGCTCAGGCTGTAAGTGGCTGTCATGTTGTTTCTGTTCATTTAACTTCTGCTGCAGAAGTACCATAGTTTCACTTTTTTTTTCTCCCTCTAATGAGGTGCTAATACTGAATGCTACTGAGTGGGTTTTTTTAAGCTTTCTTTCTTACTAGGAACAGAATTACTTCATGTCTGTACTGTCAGAAAGAAAGGACTGAAGAATGTATTTTCACAGCAACACTAGATAAAACACTTCTGAAAGTTGTATTGTTCTGAAATCCTTATAGAATTTCTGAGTTTAATCTGAGCTTCATGTGTGTATTTCAGAAGATATTTTCTTATTCTCAAGCTATAGCCAAACAATCATTATGTCAGTAGTGCACATACTGCTACCTAGTAAGAATGGGAAAATTATCAATTAACAATACTGAATTACTTATTAATCGACAAGCTGCATGCTAGCTATCTTCATTTTTGTCTTAATGTGTCCTTCTCCTGCCTGGAAGGCCTGTCTGAGTTATAAATAACAGCATGATGGTAATAGTGCAGTCTATAAACTGTTCTTTGTCTTTTTGTTGCTAGTCTGTCAGAATAACTTGGAGTAAACTGTCCTTGAAATAGATGAGGAAATTATAATATCTTGTGGCTGATGCATTTACAGTTAACTCTTGAGTTTCCTTGCCATACTGATTTCTCTGAAAAGTTTTATGTGGAAAACAGATAAAATATTGATAATGCTGCAGAGGAAACAGAATTGCTGAATTGACCCTGAAACCCCGTAATTTTGATGGAGAATTGCTCCTCTGTTTTGTTTTGTACAATCGTGTGTTCCCAAGTCTGAGTTTTCAGGCAGCAACTGCAGCACCAAATTGTGCTGCTGTGTTCATTTTGTATAGTGAAGGCTGGAAGATGATGATTAGGCAATTGAAACTAAAGTGTTCAATAGAAATAATGCAGTTACTTCTGTTGTGATTAATTGATCTGTTTTGAGTTGCAAACTGTATTTGATAGACTTGCAATTAATGTTGGATACTTTGTCAAGTGAAAGTGTGTGTGTGTGTGTATAATCAGATGGTATTATTTTTTATTTTTAAAATCGTTTGCTAATGTTGCCGGATGTTCTGTGGTTAATGTGTAGTTAGAGGTTCTTTATCTATCTACATTCTGCAAAATTCAGTTGATTGTCAAGCATACAGTGTAGAGTCTTGAAGTTTTATTCAGTTTGCCATTTTAAGTGTTGCATTTCTCTCCACTCTCCCTATGTCCATCAGTGAAGAAAAGCTGAAAGTAACTACTTCTCTAAAGAAGATGATCCTTGTCTGTTTCTCCTCAGCTGTCAGACTCCTTTGTCACTTTAAAAAATAGAAAAAAAAAAAAAAAGTTTTTTCTTGTAGTATTGTAATCCTTTTGCATCACTTTTTACAGTGTTTGTTGGTACCAAAATATTTTGTGCTGTCTTGATGAAAGGTATTTCACTTCATCTCCTTACTTTCTATTCTGACTGAACCAGCTGTCAACATTCAATCTGGGGACAATTGGGAAATTGATTTTTTTGGTGTTACTATGTATACTATTATGCCTAAAGAGCCATTCCACCCTTACTGCCACAGCAGCTGCCTTCAGCTCTTGAGTTCCTTTGGCTTCCACTGTATGTGTTTTAGCAGTCATGCAGTTACAGGAAGAAACTTTATAGGTTCCTGATTGAGAGGAAAATGATTTTTTTTTTTTCAGATCAGCAACATATGCTACCTTATTGTACCAATTTAGTATTGGACAAGGAAAGCAAAACACCTTTAGCAAAACCTTGTGAATATTTCTAGTGTGATAACCACATCTTGCTAGATTTTAGCTGGCAGTATCACAGAATGTGAGAGTTACAGTTATAGAAATCTATCACCTACCTGATTTAAGTACAAACAGGAGCACATTTTGGTGAAAACCCTTCAGTCAAACTTGTCAGGTGTCCGACCAGTTGTCTTCATGCTCTGTGGAGCTGCTATGCTTGTTTTGGTTAAGTTGAACTATTTGCGTTCACTTGTTGACCTTTCCCAAGGTGGTGGTCAGCAAAACTGGAATTAGAGAAGTGAGTCCGCAAGTGAGGCCGGCAGCGGGGACCATGGAAGACTTAGCAAGCCAGGGAGAGGTTTGGCAAAGTTAACCAGCAGTGTGTTACAAGATTTCAGTGGAGGAGACACTGTTGCGAAGTGTGGAATAGCTGGGAAGTGGATTGGGACTGTGGCTTGTTTTAAATCTTCGAATTTTCTTCATGGAGGAGCAAATAGAGTTGTGCAGCTAGATTGACCAGGTAGCCCTGCTTCTTGATGTCCTTTTGTGTGAAGAGATGAGATAAGACTGTGGACCACTATATTTGGGGAAATAGTCTGCAAAATTGCTTATTCAAGCACTGGTTAAAGATCCATTTGTTAGACTGATGATGTCCTATGTCTGCTCTAAGCAGAATAGCAGGACTTTGATGCCACAGTTCACAACTGCTTCTGCTAAGAGCATAACGTGTCTGTTCATGTAGCAGTTATGGACAGCTAGCATATTAGTGCCTAAGTTAGATGCATTTCTAGTAAGTGGATGAAAATGATCACCGAGAATATCAAAGCTGTTGTGCTTTAAGAGAAATGGACAGTAAGATTCATAATAGAAGTTAATATAACCTTTTGTATTCAAATGTAGAGGCTAGTTGTTCATGGAGAATCTAAATCCAGAATTTAAATGATGATGATTATATCATTGTGGAAGACAATTACATATTTGGTGTTTTCAGTTTTAGACTTCTGAATGTTATGTTACTATCAAATATAATTTAGACTTATACCAGATGCCTGATATGTTCTAGTGCAGCAGTTAGTTCTGCTGCCACATTGTCTGTGCTGGAGTTTATCTTCTTGGATTGCCTTGACTGCTCACTGGCATGTTTCCTGTGGTAATGTGCAGAAACCACCAATCCATGCTTGGCATTGAACTGAATAGCTCTTGCCTTTTGTGAACTATGACGGACCGGAATTTCATTGACATTTTGGGGGATGGACAACTCAAAAGGAACTAAATGAGTGGAGATCTTGGCATGAAGTGATTTTCCTTAAAGGTACTGTAATGGGGAAAAAAAATACTTCCAACTCAATCATATTGTTCAATTTCTTTCACTGATTTAATAGCTAATTTGGCCTGTTTGTTTAATAAAGTTGAGGTAAGTTGGTGCTTGGGAGGTGTGTACTAAGGTAGCATTTTTAACTGAACATTTTATTTTTAACTGAACATTGAATTTTAGAACAACATCATGAGTAAATGCCCCTCTTTAAAAGATATTGGAGATTGGAAGACAAAATGTAATGAGAATATCTACACTGAATAAACTGGTAGGAACTTTTCTATCACTGAACTTTATTAGAAAGGAGAAAGCTTTATTTTCCCTTTTCTTTAACTGAGCTTTTCCTTTCTCTAAAGGAGTGGGACTGGCTTTTGGAGTATCCTCAGCTAAACTGTTGTAGTGAAAGGTAGTATTTTAGGACTTAGTACAGAAATGGTGGTCCTATTAAGTAACAGAAAGAAGTACTACAGATAGCTCGTCTTTTTGTCACTGAGATCATTCAAGAAACTTGCATTCCTTCCTTTTCAGGTGGCATTACTTAAATATCTGCTTCCTGGACTAAAATGTTTGTGGCCTTTCCACAGCATCTTGAGAAGTAAAGCTTAACACTAAGAATGGATAACAAGTGTGGATGCAAATTAGTGTTGTCTTCTGTCATTCAGGCTGCTCAAACTTGGAGGGTAAGCCTGATATCAGAGGAGTTTGACGCATGAGCTGGAGGTGTTGGCCAGCAGGTGTGGTGTGGTGAAAGAGCCTGGTGAGAGCTGGGCATCCCTGGTGAGCATGGCCAGCCCAAATGGTGGGGAGCAGAGTGGAGCCTGCCCAGGGGGAGTGTCATGGCCAGGAGCACCATCAGAATGGGGGAAATGCTTCTTGGCCCATAATGGCAAAGCTGATGGGAGTGCCTTAAACTAGGATCATCTAGTGGAATGGACACTATTAAAGAACATTAGAAAGAATTCCGCTTATTGGAGGGCTTTGGCTCTAGTAGATTTAAAACAAAAAAATATCTGTACTCTTCTTTGGAAGCAGGTTAGAGTTGTGATTTGAACTGCAACTGTGTAGCTGCGTGATTCCTTGTAGGTGTGGTGAACCATGCTGCCTTCACTCTGGCTGTTAATGTTATGCTGAATGATAATTGCATTCTTCCACTCTATCTACTGGCTATTGAAGTGCAGTTTGGTTTCTTCTGGTTTATGATTTCTGGCTGCAAAATCAAAAACTGTTGAAAGTGTGAAGGAAGCTTTAGACAGTCTCACTAGGGAAACGTCTGTCAGGTCTTTAATTTTTACAGAGTCACAAAAGAAGCAAAGAATCAAATAGTCTTTACTTCTATAGTCCTTGCAGTATTGCTCTCTGTTTGGTCCTTCTTGTTGTCACTGTGTTAGAACCCCTGTCAGATTGTGTTCACTTACTGTGACTTTCTCATAACAGTTTTTGATTTGTAGAGATGCTCTAATGTCTGAAGAGCAGTGTTATGCCGTAGTATGTCAAGATTTCCTACAACATGGTTGAAGTCAGCAGTCTTAGAATTGACATGGAGTATTACAGGCAGATAATGCCACAAGAGAAGTGCTGCAGAAGAATCTTGTCTCAGATATCTGAGTTTGGGTGTAATATATAAGACCTGAGAATGCATGCTATTTGCTGGCAGAACTTTGGTGCAGGTGGATTACTACTGGCTGTCTTTGCTACAGGTGTGCATTGCTGGCTCATGCCTGACATCTGCCTGGACCCCCAGGGTCTGCAGATTCAAGCTAATCAGCCCCCAGCGTACATTGGTGCAATTTGTCTTTGTTTCTCATTATCCAAATCTATTTTAATTAGCAATATATTAAATTTCCTCAAGTTGAGTCTGTTTTGTCCGTGATAGTAATTATTTACCATCTTTTATCTCAGCCTGTGAGTTTTTTCGTAGAATGGCTTGGGTTGGAAGGGACCTCAAAAATCAGCTAGCTTCAACTACACTGTCATAGGCAGGGATATGTCCCAGTAGACAGGGTTGCTCAAAGCTCCATCCAGCCTGGTGTTGAATACTTCCACAGTGGGTCATCCACAGTTTCTCTGGGCAGCCTGTTCCAGTGTCTCACCATCTTCATAGAAAAGAATTTCTTCATAATACCTACTAATTTAAAAGTACATTATTATATATTCAGGTTTTCTTTAAAACTAAAACCTAATTCTGAAATGGTAATTGCTGCCATTAGGGAAATAATGGCTTTTAGTTTAGTTTTTTACAATATATTGCACACCTACCTGTACCTGCTTTAGCAAGGGAGTTGAACTCTGTGATCTCTTGAGGTCCCTTCCAGTCCCTGATATTCTGAGATACACTACTCAGGAAAGCATACACATGGAACCAGAAAACTCAATATTTTGTAGCTGCATGGTTTTTTCACATCAGAAGGCATATGCATATGAAAAATCTGTTTTTCAAATTGTCAGATTCACTGGATTTTTGTGTGAATAGAAGTCAAAGAGAAATTATATCTCTGCTCACAATTCCTACTGCTCATCTCTATGCACCTTGCAAGCTTCCCTTCAACAACCTCTTTACATGTCTAATCTTCTGTTTACTGTTGTGAACAGTATCTGCTGGTAGAATTTTGTTCACTTGGCCAAATATCCTTCTGGAGTTTCTTATGTAAAAGATATCCTGAAACAGTCAGTAGGGGAATGGGTACAAAAAACTAATGAAATGCAAGTTGTTCTTGACAAAAAGCCCAACAATTAGTGGTTAGGGATTTTTCCAACACAGAAGTGATTATTAAATAGCACTGGAAGTTCTAAAGACTGGGCCAATGCTTATCACCAATAGAGAATAGTAAAGTGTTGAGATACAACTTCTTACTGATGCTTTTTTCCTTTTAGAGTTGTTATTGCAACAAGATTCAACAAACCACTTACAAGGTGAAGTTGCAGTACAAAGCACAATAGCAGTTGGTTTAACTCTGATATAAATACTGTGGAAGTTCTGTAGTCATAAAGTCAATGAGTTATTCACTCTACTGTAAAACGCTTTCAAAAATTACATAAAAATGCGTGTGTGGTAGTGTGTGGTATTGAGGTTTTTTTAGAACTGTTTAGCAGAGTGTTATTTATTGCTGGGAAAGCAAGTCTCTTCAAAAAGGCAGGATTAAAATGAAAAGTGTAGGTAAGATTATTGGTACAGGCGCAGTGAACTAGCTCTAGCAGATTCTGCTTTCAGTGTGTTGATGGAAGCCTGCATGATTATCAGTTGTAATACCCTTAACACACTCCTTGCTGCCAAATCACTGTGATTTCAGAATGGCTAGAGATTTTATTAGATGAAGTCTTCAAGTAGACTCACCGCCCTCTACTTGCTAGCGAAGCTCTGCCTAATGCAGCCAGGATACCACTGTCTTATGCCACAAAGGCATGTTGCTGGCCCATATTCAGCCCGCTGCCTACCTGAACCCCCAGGTCTCTTTCTGTGTAGATAGTTTCTCAGCATGTCCGGGTGCATGGGGTTATTCCTCCCCACATGCAGAACTTGGTGTTTCCTTTTGTTGAACTGATTTCCTGAGGTTCATGCCAGCACATTCTACAGCCTGTTTAGGTCCCTTAGAATGGCACTGATGTTGTGGTGCAAGAACCACACCTCCTCATTTTGTGTCATCTGTGAACTTCCTGAGCATGTACTTTTTCTCATCATCAAACTTGTACGTAGAACGCTTGAATGCTCTTATGGGTTATTTGTTGCATGTGTACATGAGGTTGCTGCTACAGCAGCTAAAGCTAGGCTATTTCACATTACAAGAATAGATGTTATGTCTGCTAATCTGTTTAAAACACTAGCTGAAAATTTACCATAAAGTGTCTCCTGCTTCTCTTCCATGCCCAAATGGAGTGTTTCAATATAGCCAGAGAAAAGGTTTGTTTTGGGGTGGTATATGCTAAGAGAAGACTCTAACGCAATCATAAAATACTAAAATATATTTGTAGGAAGAATTGTTATCCAATGCAAGCAGTAACAAGAATGCTTTTTTTTAATTTCCAATTTTGACTTATTACAAGGAGTTAAAATATTTTGATATTCAAGTAGAAGGGAAATACCTTGACTTATATCTGGTATTTCACAATTACTCCAGAAGTGTGCTCTGTAAGTAAGCTGTTGCTATTGGATGTACAGACACTCAGCACCCTATGGTGGCATTTGATTTCTGTCAGTCTGTTAAGGGGTGCTGGTACTCCTTGGATATTTTTCTGTCTTTGCAACTGCAGTTGATAGGGGCAGTACTCTCAAAATTCCTATCTCATCATTAATATCAGCCACTGCAGGCAGTCAGAGTTCTCTGATCTCTTCCTGGGAACTAGGATTTTACACTTACTCTTCTCCTTATCCTTCTCTTTTCTCATTTGGATTTCTTCTACCGCAACCATAGTTGCCTGAGCCCAGAGCTATTCTGGGGCATTCATTTCTAGAAAGACCACAGTCCATTACTTCAACTCATGCCACAGCTCATGAGCAATAGAAGTGATATTCTCGGGGCACTACTTCTTGAATTTATTTCAAAGGAACGTAAAAAGCAGTCAGTGAATCACTGAAGGTGTACTTTTTTCTCTTTACCCCACCCAACTACTGGCCTTAGCCATTTCTTTTTTTTACTTCCTTCTGGCCTTTTTAATATCCTTTCACTCCACAATCATCTCTCAAATCCAAACATGTTAACTTAAGCAACTTTATGTGGAGAACGATTCTCTGGGGTTGGCTGACAGATTAAGTGGCAGTACCTTGGTTGTGAAGCAACTTACGTTTGCACATTCTCCAGTCGTTTTGCATTAAAACTTAAATCCTTGTTCTGTTGTGGCACCTTTAAAAAGTAGACCTCCTCCTTACATCTAAATGTTATGAAAACCAGGCATACTGTAACCCAGAACCCCAAGGAATGCTTGATTGAAATAACAGATCAGAAAAGTCTCTTGCTAACATTCCTGTGATTATAGGTTTACTCAAGTGACAGAAACATGGTGTCAGCTAGCTTTCTGCATACAGTGTAATTTTGGTTCAAAAGCTAACATAGTTCTTAAAGGCTTTACCAAGGGGGGATAGATAATTTCTAAAAGTGTAGCAGCATTTGTTACCTTTCCTCTCTAGATTCATCTCATATTGCTGATAGGGTGATTGGTCTGGTTCCTGCTGGGGGAGCAGAGCGTATCCCTGTTGGTAGTTACTGACATCAGGCAGAATGAGTGGATGGAATTAGAAATGAATAATTCTTAGATCCTCGTATGTGAGCAAAAAGATGAGCTCATTTTAACTTCATCTCTTCTTCCACAGCACCCATCTTAGTTAACAAAAACAAAACAGATGAAAGTTGAAGAATAGCAACCACGAAAGTACTGGTTTCAAAATTTAATTGCTTCATGCAGTAGGTATGATGCAGGAGGAAACAGTGGTGGCCTTGCTTTCATTTTCAGGTGATCAAGTGATTTGAATACATCACGTGAGTACATAAATCTAAACTTTGTTAGCACATCTGGAATTTAATCAGTGCTGATAAGGGTCAGTGTCCATTTCTGCTGATCTCTTTTAGAGATTCTTGAATTAGAAAACTGGTTAAGGAAGTTATCGTAAGTGAAAAAATTGTGATTAATGTTATTAAGATGGAACCCCTGCGACACTGGAGCCTGTTTGCAGGCATTATACATGTAAGGATGCACATGCTGTAAATTACCATGCAGTTAGCTTCTACTGTAATGAGTCCCAAATGAACATCAGCTGTTTTGAAATCAGTTTAAAACCTCCTGGAACTTTTCCAGGTTCTGATATGCAGGGCCTTTCTTCTTTGTTGTTGATACGTATTTGTTCTTCCTAACCCTCTCTACCTCTTTCTTCCTTTGCAGGCAAAGGCAGCTCAAGCATCTCATCCGACGTGAGTTCAAGTACAGATCACACGCCCACCAAAGCCCAGAAGAATGCAGCTACCAGTGAAGGTAGGCATCTGGGATTCATTACTCAGGTCGGGCCCCCCAGCATAATCCTTGTTATTTTCAGAAAAGGAACCTCTCCTCCTACTTGTTCCTTCTGTGTACAGTGCTGTTAGTATACTAGAAATTAAAAAACAGTTTTTCTGCCTGTGTGCAGTTTCTACTTCTGCCTGTCGTCTTTTCTGGTTTAAGCTTGTGACAAAGGATTTAAGATAACTCTGCAGAATGAAAGTGTGGAGAGTTTTGATTAATGTTGCATGTTACTTCTTCAGCAAAAACATTTTATACTTAAGATTTGATCTGATTTTGAATGGATTTCTGAAGAATATACTTGTTTTGAGCTTGTTTTGGCATGTGTTCTAGGTTAAGACTCAATCTCTTATTTTCATATTAAGAACACCAGGAAAACGTGTGTAGTTTCTACTGAGTTTTCAAAAGTGTGGCTATAGACATGAGGAGCTAACAGGATATAATTAGAGTGATACATCTCACCTGCAGTTACTAGACTACCATCTGGGAGTAGATTTTTGATGTCTAGGGGAAGGAGAGGTTTGGTACATCACCGGTAACATAACATTGCACTAACTGGCTCATGAACAGAGAAATGCTGATCCTTTCCTGCTGCCTTACTACTGCTGAGTAGGTGTGCTTTGCTAAATGGAAGTACATTGGCCCTAGTTTTTACTAGAGTGTCTTTGGAGGCTGATAGGAAATCATTAAATCTGTATGTAGTTTAGTGATGTAAGCTGAAAGCATTTTTTTTTAATGATGCATTTATAGACCTTAACTAGAATTTCTACTCAGTCAAAATTCATCAGTTTTACTTGGTAATTATCAATCAATAAATGTGACTTCTTTCACTTCTGCCATTACAAATTAAGTTACAAGCTCTGGTTGCTCTCAATCTGGCTTTATTCCTTGTTGTTAGAAGAAACCATAGGGTTTGAATTGTTCTTGTCTGGCAAGTCTAGCTATGACTGTAGAATCTGAACAGTAAAAGGAGTTCATGTAAGTAATAAATGACCGTATAAATCACAAGGGTTTATTGTTAGGCATGCACAATCCCCTATCAAGAATGAAGATCTGGCACCTGTGAATCATACGAGGTTCTGGTTTAGAATCTCTGCTTTTTAGTCTGAACAATAAATTTAACAATAAATGAATATACAGTTAATAAAGTTACGTTGAATAGTAGACTTCATGTTTCTCTAAGCTTCAGATCAGCAAGTTTTGAGGTATGTGAAGGAGATGAGTTGCCAAGATGCCAAGTAAAGTTAGGAAATGTATAGAAGCGTTTTAACTTTTCTGTATGACAGCCAAGAAAAAAACACAAAGGAGTAGTGGAAACTCTGAAGTCAGTCCTTAACAATTGCTTTAACTTTCTGTTTTACTTCAGTCAGTAGAGCATGTCTTTTCCCCTTATTTTGAAATCAGATAATGCAAAATAATCCTTTATTAATCTCTAAGATTTATTTTGTTAATCTAGCCTATTGTAGAGCCAATGAATACCAGTGTAGACCGTGAAATCTTCACGGCAATTTTGCAGCTGTTTAATTCACTACTGAGGGAGGTTTAAATTCAGGCCAGCAGATGCTGTAGTGAAGATGTTTTCTGAGTTCTCGTGCAGTTTCAGAGTTCACAGCAGTAAAGTTTTGTTTTCCACTCTTGAAGACGATTTCAGATATGAGCCTGCACCCTTTACAGAAGGGTGTAAATAGGAAGGGGAGTAGATGCCATTTACTTTGATAGCAGCAGTGGTAGTACATCCCTTTATCTGTGCTGCTTTGCTTTGATACAAGTTTTTCTGCTGTGTAGTTAATATGGATTAGTTAAATGTAAGTTGCATTAATATGGATTGCTGTATAATCTGTCAGATACTTTAAATTACATAACCAGGGAGCATGAGGGTTTTATAAATGCAAGGGAGAGCAGAGAAGTGGAAGTGGTGTTGAAGGGAGAAAAAAACAGCAGGGTCCTATACAGCGCTATTACTGGAAGACCTGTTTTTCTACCAGTTTGTCTGAGTTTTTGTTAGTTTCTATTGTTCTTAATTAATGGTGCCTCTTTCCCCCATGCATAGTAGACTTACCTTGTAGGAGGATTCAATTGAAGAGGACTCCTATGCTCTGCCAGATGAGGTCTGTACTTAAAGAACGGAATGCCTTTTTACAGTTCAGTTAGAGTAGTGTCTAGGGACCAGCTAAGAACAAGAGCTTGATTGTGTTAGACACTATACAAGCAGTTGCACTTATGTCTTTTCTTTGGGGTGTTTAAATAACTTTTTATAACTGTTTAGTTAATTTTCCCTTTATAGTTCTCTATCCTCTAGTGTTTGCTTGTCATGATACGGTAGTACCTGCCCACCCTGTAGTCTGCTAAGTATATCTTGCTCTTCAACATGAGTCTGTAGTTTGTGCAGCATTACTGCTGGGGCAAGCACTGAGTTCTGTCTTTTGCTTTAAACCCATGTTGTAAATTCATAGCACTGTATGCTGTTTTGTAAATTCATCACGCTGTATAGTGAGATGCATGTGTCCTAGGTCTGGAGTAGAAAGGAAATCTGTGAGACCAGTTTACACAGCTCTTTGGTACTTCACATCAGAGCAGCAATCATGTAAAATACTTGCAGGCAGGAATAGGTTCCCAAGGACTGCAAGAAGATGCAAGGCAGGTTTCTTCCTTGATAGAGGAAACTACTGCAGGAGCTCCCTGGCAGCAGGTATTATCTTGCTGTTAGCTTGAGCAATCAAATGAACTCCATATTCAATCTTCTGCACTCATTCTATTTGTGAATTTTCAGTGCTGTGATATTTCTGTAGGGGATGAGTTCAAGAAATGAGTAACTTCCTGCTTGAAATGGCTTAGTGGTGTTCCAGTCCTAGATAGATACGCTGTTGATGTGACAGGAGTTAAATCCCCTGATGGGAATGGGAAGCGTGGTTGCTGAAGTTTCTCTCACTGTGGCTTTTACTTTAGGTATTCTAGTAAAGGGTAGGAGGCAAAAAGTCAGATGTCTAAGCCTCTCTGTGTTAAAAAACTGGACGTGCTATAGGTGCAGTCTGGCTACAGGTTGGTGTGGAAGAAAGCATAGTGGACTGTGGGTGTGCATGCACTCTGATGCCTCTGCACTGTCTCCTCTTCTGAGGATGCCATTTTCTTTAACTTTGTCTATACACTACATTTTACCACTTTTCCAGTCTCAGACATTGTCTGCAATCCTTTACCCCATCAATCACTTACAGTTAGAAACTTGAGAACACATGGGTTTTTGCTACCCCCCACTGCTGTTCTGGCAAGTGAAAGTCTAAATGGATTTTTGTGGGCTGTTTAAATGCAATTTGCTAGACACAGCCTCAGCTGGAATATTATTGTTTAAAGCTTGATTTAGAAGACTAGACTGAATGTTTTTATATGGGCTTACCTTGGTTAGGGAGCTTTCTTCTAACACTTACCTGCAGAGCATGGAATGTTACGTCCGGGCTGGATGCTTCATATTAACTTGACAGTTTTTCAAATGAAAAATCAATACTGTTTGCACTTCGTGTGTAGATAGCTCTTAAATGGTAATCCAGAGGCTGCTTTAAATTGAGAGCTCGTGCATGAGCTCTGTGTATGAGTTTTAATTTATTTCTCAGTTTCTATAAAATTGAAATGAAGTGTTAGGCCTGAAACAAAAATACTGTTTTAGCAGTAGGGTTAAGTGCTGAAATGCCTGTGAATATATCCTGTTAATGTTTATTTTAAATTCTGTGGAAATACAGTGAAGTCAGTTGCTGTATTCTGCAGAAATTGAAATTATATCTGCGTTTATTGATGCTGACTTTTAGAGACCCAGGATTTTTTTTAATACTTCAGTGATATCCTTAGAGCTCTAGAGTCTGTCTTCATCACATGATGTTCATGTACCTTAAATAAACTTGAAAATGACTCGATTTGGAAAACAGGCAAATTAACAGGACATAACTTTTTGCACATTAGCATTGACTTGTATGCTTAGTGTAGTTTTGACGGTGGCTATTTGTATGCATCTCAGCAGATGAGGTATTTTATTCAAAGTGTAAATCTTTATTCTCTACATGCAAGGAAGATGCCCAGTCATGGTTCTGGTAGTTGTATCCTTCTTTCTGTTTTATTTGAGCTTTTCAGCAGTTCTGGGAGAAGCAGCCTCAGTAATGTGACAGGGATAACTGTACCCATTAGGAACCATTCAATTCATTAAATCACATTTGGGGATCAGCTGTGGGAAAGTGTAGCATTTCACAAATATATAATGCTCTTAATACTTGTATAAGAGTGTTGCTATGTACCCTGTGTGAGATTACATGTGGCTAAGATCAGTCAAGTAGTGTTAACGTGGTCCTTGGAATCCTTTTCAGGTGGGACTCTGATGATGAAACTTAAATGGCTGGTATGTTGGCAAGTCCCAGCCTGTGCTATGGGAGTTTCTGTTGTCTGTCCTCTTCCCTTGCTTCCCTTGACATGCAGTCCCTTCCAGTGGAAGGGAAGACTGTAGATGAGGAACTACCCTTCTCCCTGTATTGGTTTTCATTCTGACGTCTGTAATTGCTGAAGTCCTTTGAAAACAAATAAATATTGGTGCTGAGAGTTTCAGCAGGTTGCAAGTCTGACTGAGAGCTCTGAAATTCATACGACTTCTACTGTTCTGAATACAGAATTACAGGTGCTCATTCAAGTTTTCTTCTAATTGCAGAAATACCAGATACCTACGTATCTGGGACTGGATTTATACTCAGTTTAACAAGAAAAAAAAATGTAGCTGGATAACCTTTTTGAAGAGAAATTGTCCTCTATTCATGTAATGATAGTAAAAGTGCTACGTATGTTTGCTGCGCTCTTCTATTCATTTCTTAAGAAAATAACTTTCAGATGACTTTCAAAAGTGACCAGAATTTGACTACTGCTACTGCATCTCTTTATTCTACAAACTGAAAGGGAATTAATGCATGATTAATGTCTAGTTGGAGAAAGTAAGAAGAGAGAATGTTCAGTTATACCATTTCTGCTTTGACACCTAAAATATCAAAGGCATTTTGGAGAACTGCAGAGTATAATGGAGCAAGCAGCTGCTTTTCAAACAGTTTTTCTCAACTATGGGAGGAGAGATTGAGCTTTATTGATATGTGAAATATCTCAAAGCAGTAGTTTCACACTCACGTATTTTATCTAAGAATGATATATATTTTTGTCCCAGGCTTTCATATTTAGAAATGTAGAAAATTAGCAATCCCTTTTTTTTTTCTTTCTTTCTTTCCAGAAGAACTTTATAGAACCTTCTTTTTCAGAAACTTTTGAGCTCCGTATAGGAAAGCCCTTGTCAGTGCTCTGTGAGGATATGCTAAGTGACATTTGTTGAACACAGTAAGTTCTGTTGGGGATATATGCCTTTCATTTCACCTTACCAATGAGGAAAAAAAAAGTGAGTCAAAATACACATTATAGGGTCTTTTCAGGGAAGATGCCATGCTGTTAATTTCTCTTGGCTTCATAATAGCATTCTTTAAAGAGGCTGAGTGTCTCTGTATCTCCAGACTGTTCTTGATTTATTTGGTGAGTTTAAGGAGATCTTTGTGTTGTACTCAATGACAGACACTACGAAAATTTGGGAAGATGAAACGGTATCTTTTGATATGGAATCTTTTGATATTGAAATAGCTTCATGAAGATGAGGCATTTGAGTTTGAAAATTTGGGTAAGTCGAGTCCTGATGTTATTTCAGAGGGAGATTAAAAATCCTGGAGAATCAGTTTATGAATAGACAACTCTTCTGTATGTTATGTTTTGTGAGATAAGATAGGTAGCTTTGTTTAATATAGTAGACTTTCACTGAAGCTTCTATATGGCTTGTATGTCTTCTCTAGACATGGAAATAATTGTGTTTTGTGGAAAAAAATGTCGTTGAATAGAGATGCTGTTTTCCAACCTTGTTTTTTTTTTACTGTACTTTTGGCAAAGAGAGCTCTTTTTATTCATTCTCATGTCTGATTCTTGTTAAATAATCTTTTCCCATTTTGGTTCCTTAATATTTTTCCTTTCATTTTTGTCTTTTACATTAGAAGCTTACAAATTCAGTATTGGAACTGAGATCTTATATCTGTTCTTATTGAATGCATGTGAGCATATGTGTAATTCCTTATTAATGGTGGCAATTCTCTCCCTGTTTATCCACATCCTCATGTCTTCGCAGTGTTTTTGGGAGTTCAGGGCTCAGTTCTCCTGTTGAATACTGTCTAAGCAGTCTTTCTGTGCAACAAACCATGTCTGAATTTGATATGAATTCCTGAATTTGCCCCTACTTACTTGGATCTGGGCTGAGGTTCATTTGGCTTTGAGTGAACTGTGGCTGTTTTGTGTTGGTAGTGAAACTGGAGACCAGGTAAGCTTCCTAGGGTTTTGTGTTACTTTTCTAACAGCGAATTTTTCTAGAAAAGTGAAATGTTGCGTTACTCGATGTGCCAAAATAGAATCATTTGAAGCCAAAAAAACAGGGGAGGAATAAGGGGGGGTGGGAGGCGTGACGGTTAATAAATCCAAATCTATAAACACTTTGGCAGAATAAACAGAACTTACTATTTAAATTCCTCCAACCAACATATCTGAATGCACACGCAAATATAATCACCTCAAGCAGTATGTGGAGGTACAAAGTAGTATAAAGGCTTGTTGTTAGCCCTTATTTTTTGCGTTTCACCACATCTTGTTATGCTTTTGCTATCTAATAGGCAGTGTTCCTGCAAAGCTGTTCTGCTAATTGTAACAATACCATTGCAATCGACATTTAAATCAGAGTTCAAATGCAAGGCAAAAGTGGTTGGGATGTTGGCTAGCTTAAGAATGCAGATTGAAACCTTACATTATTCTGGCGAATTTATACTGAAATGGTATGGCCAAATGCTTAAAGCTGGCCCAAACAATACTAGGAACAAATTGGAAAGGTACATAAAAGTGCAGTCTTACTTGATCTGCTGCCTGAAACGTGAGATCTACCAGAGCAAATGCACTTATAGTATAGTTAGAGAGAAATGACCCCTATTTAAAAACTTAGCATTAGCTTTTCCAATGCAAGATGTGATGCTTGGTAGTAGTGATTATGGTCTACTCAATTACCTGTAAATCTGATTTTAAGAAACCCAGGATCCCAGATGTAATTCTTTCTGTAAAGTTCTGTACCACCCTACTCATACACTGCTATCACAGGGAGTTTTTGACCCTCAGCTATTCCTTATTACTGCCTGTGCTTAGAAGTACTTTCCTTCTCAGAAACAAATCATAGAATCACCAAGGTTGGAAAAGACCTACAAGATCATCCAGTCCAACTGCCCACCAGTCACCAGTAGCTCTCACTAAACCATGACCTGCAATAAAATGTCTGAATGTTCCTTTGAATGCCTCCAGGGTCGGTTACTCTACCACCTTTCTGGGCAGCCCATTCCAGTGCCTGAGCACACTTTCAGGGAAGTAGACTTCCCAATGTTTACTTGTCAAAAAAAAAAAAAAAAGTGTTTTTTAATTGCTGGACTGTCTGAACTGTTTCAAGAATATATATAACCTAATAATGTATATTTAAATATGTACGGCTTATCTTTTTTCCGGAATTTATGAACTGACACTAGGAAACTGCTTCAGATTAACTCTAGAACTTGACCAAAAGAATCGAATAAAATTGGAATGGCAAGTTTTTGCCATTAACTTGATGATCCCTGTTAAAGTGCTGAACTCTAGTTTGAATTTATGTCACAAAATATCCTGCCTCTGTTTTCCTCTGTCATTTATTATTGTCAGATTGTCAAATGGCTGTATATTTTTAAGAATGTTATTGCCAGCAGTGCTAAACCTAACTGCAGACTTGAGAAATATTTGCTTAGTGTTGCTGACTTGCTCTTTTCATCTGTTGCTTCTGTACTGTTGTGCCCGTTATGGTGTTTTTCTCACTTTACTGAAGTTTGGTATCGTTATTAATGCCAGCATTCTTCAGATTTCATTTGAGGTATGCAGTGGGATTGGCTGATGAAAATAGCAATTCAAGAATGGATTGTGGTAATTCTTATTTCTTGTGACTCCTGACTGGTGGATCATCATAGGTTTAGGTGATTACAGCAGTTTAGGTATAAGCAGAATTTGTGAGCATGAGTATAACCTTGTGATTAGCAGTTTGTTTTTTTCAAGCCTTAATCATCCAGAGTTCAACGTTTAAATTGTGTTGTGGTGGTAGTGTTCCTGTTGCTGTTGTTCAGTAACCATCCATATTGATATCTCTTTTCGTGTTTAAGACTTTTTTTTTGTATTTAAATGTGAATGTGGATTGTGAGTTGCAGCCCCTAGAAAATCAAAGTATATTTGCCATTTTTATGGTTTAAATAAAGATTTCTTCTCTAATACAACAAAGCAAGGTTCTATGGCAGCTGAGAGAAGGGGAAATTTCACCTACTGTGTTGGAATCTATTGTGTTCGTAAAGTCTTGCCAGAAGGCAGGCAAGATTTTGATGGAGATGTCTTGTAAATACTTGTTTGTAAGATCTGCCAATCCATTGAGATCAACTAGTTTTCAAGTATCCTCTGGCAAAGTAAAGTATGGGGATTTCTCATCTAACCTATCTGTATCCTGTCCATACTTCCCTACGGATGTGAATGCATGACTGAGAGGAAGCTTAATGGCTTTTTGGAATAACTGAAACTCGTGCTGCTTGCACTGACTTGGATAAATCATAAATACTCATTGTAAATCGTCACTAGACTCATGGTAATTAAATTTCAGTTTTTATTAGTGCTGATTTGATCTACAGCTTTTTTTGTTTTTCCCTAAAATGGAACCCATTTTCATCTTGTGTGTAAAAGAAGTGAGGATTTATAAGACTATTGAGTATTTGTTGTTTGTGGGAAGTCTTTTACTTGTTCGCTAAAACTAAATACTTCTCTTCCGGTGGCTCCCAGATGGAAGCTTTTTTATTCAGAGATCTCAAGATGTAGGTGGAAGGAACAGATTCTTGTTCCTGACTGTGAAGTCTGTGATTTGCTTAATCTGAAGATACTTGTATGTTCATGCAGATAAATACAGGTTTCTGTTTTTCCCCCGTTACTGGCAAGATAAACATTTGTAAGCCTTGACAGCTTAGCTTGTTAGATCCCACTTGAGCAATGAAACTTTTTGTGTGGCACCTGAAACTTCAGAAACTCTGTGCTGTGCAAGGCAGTCATTTGCTTGGCACCAGGGAGGACTACTTCAGTACTGCATTTGTGGATGTGTATTTGTTTTATGTTTGTTTGTCTTCCAATCAGGAACAAATGTGATGTAAATGGTAAAAGCATAACTAGGCTATCATCTGTTGGATCAGGCTTGGGAGCCTGGTGGTTGTTTGGCCCTTCTTTATTGTGGGCTGAGATGAACCATTAACTTGAACTTTACTTTCTGAAATGACAACACTCTTTGCTGGGGACCCTTTTGTTCTAAGACAAGACTTTAACCACTGTTTGGAATCTGAGCCAAAATTACTGTCCAATATGATGTTAACTGTAAGTGGACCTTCTCTTTACTGTTTCAGTAAACTTTCCCAGTTTTTTGTTTTAATACCCATGTATCTCAGGTGCAGTTGTTGTTCTTACACGCTTTGTCCTGCCTCACATTTGTATTTGGAAGGCTTTTGCAATGTCAAGCATGCAAATGAGTTTGATCAAGTAAATAATGTACCTAGTTTTAACAGATTACTCTGACTTTCCCCAAAATTCACAAAACTGAATCTTTTTTTGCTGCTTCTAGTAAGAGTACAGTTATTGGTCAGTAGGTAGGAGTCTCTTGGTGCTACTGCTTTGTCATATTACTTGACTAACATATCTTGGGGAAAAAAATCTTTAGAGGAACGTTTGTTTTACTCTTTTTTAATGTGGCATTGGATGGACGATGAATACGTGAGCTTCCTTCAGTACTTATTAAAAATTATTTCTATCAGTGTCTAATTGAGGAAGACAAGTTCCCACAGCATTTCTTGTCTAATTATTTTGCTGGAGTTTGCTAAGAGTGTGTCATCCTTCATGAAATTGTATCAAAGTAACAGCTGGACCATTTGGTTACTGGCTTCAGATTCTACCAGTCAGATTTAAGGACTGTTTGAAATGAAGGATAGTTGGTCTTTTTTTCAGCTTTATGTGTAAATGCTTTCATATACTGATCTATTAATTTTGTACGCATGATGTTTTCTTAAAAATGTGTGTTTGGGCAAGGGAAAAGAAATCAAATCACACAAAAAGTACTGCCTTCTTTTCTTTTTCATTTTCTCCTGATGTTTTAAAGAATATTACTCTGTTAATGTGAAAATAACCAAACTTTCAAAAATACTTTGTTCCGATGAGGCTTCACAACTAAACATCGTGCAATTCTTTGGTAAGAAGGTATGAAGTTATTTGTCATGGCTACCTATAGATATCCAACATTTGTCTGCTGTTGTGAAAGGATGTGTGAACTGGATTTGGGCATCTGCCTGATGGGAAAAACAGTGATATCCTCTCAAATTTGCTGGTAAATTAGTGCCTAGACTATTCTTATAACTGCTTACAACTTGTTATTCATACTTCAGAATTTTATGTGGTTCTAATCTTGTCCAGTATGGATCTACTACTTTCACAGAAGTTGGAACAAATAATTATAGAAAACTTATTTCTATCTAAGCTAGAAAGATCTTTTCTCTTATATCTCAGATATAAAATTAGCACAGAAGGACAATATGCCATGAATTTCTTCCTGTTTAATATTTAGGAGCTCTAAATTAGAGCAACCACCACACTGTTGAAATATATTCTACACTACATCATTTGGGGAAGATCAGTAATGCAACAGTAACTTAAAATGTTGGTCTAACTAGGATCACAGGGTGAGGGAAAGCAAACGTATTTGGAAACTGCTAGCAGGAAAACTAGTTAAGTGAAAGAAACTGGGAAGCAAAATTTATTAGCTGTGAAGTTATTAAAAAAAAAAAGTGGTTAAAATATGTCTGATGAAACATTTACATGCTATTGACTCTTGCTCAGTATGATATATTTTGCTTATAACTATGAATGCTGAGATACAGTAAAAAGAAAAATTGTTTCCTTTGGGCCCCTTGATAGAAATCATGTCCTTTTGTTTGTGTGGTTGGCCAGTTCAGGTCAGAGAAACAAGCATTCTGTGGTAGATGATTTAGTTAACAGCAAATGTAATCTTAGGGAACCTCTGGAGTTTTTTGACTCCTGGAAAAACTGATGTATCATGTTGCTTTAGTAACCAGATAGTCTTTGTGAATCCAAAAGATAAACTTCCTGGTTTTACTCTGTGATTGTGGTTCTAAAAAATAATTCACAAATCATTCTCAACTAAGTTTTTCTTTTAATCTCAGCAAATGTAAGGGTAAGTTTCAGTTACTAATTTTAGGTACTAATAGAGGCCACATTTCTTCATGACTTTGAAGTAGTTCAATTAATCTTTGAGAAGGATGCTGTGCGATCTCACAGATATATTCCATCAGTAAATTTCTTTAAGAATGGAAATATTTGATGACCATTTGATTGACTCATTTGCACAGGAGTGTAGGGGTCTTGTAGATGAAAAGCACACCCATCCTTTTACGAAGTAGTTACTGGACTGAAATAACTGGCCCTCTTTGTCAAAAGGATGTAGAAAAATAATATTCCTAAAACTAGTAATAAAATTTCACACAAAGCCTCTACAGAAGGAAAATAGCTAACTGAAACCTCACGGTAAATCTGAGGAATGTATCTCAGCTTCTTTTAGCATCAAGAGCAAGGTTACCTTTGGTATGAAGAATTATTCTGTTATAAATGCCAGTTTCTGTTTGCATGCTATTGCATTTCTCTATAGCAAGAAAAATGTGTGTATTTTAGGGACTATTTGTGTTTGGTTTTGCTTATTTACGTTCATATTCATTGTGTTAAAGAAACTGAATACAAGACCTGAATGAGCTTCAACTCTTCTCATCTGTGAGTGCATTGGAATTTTTGAAAAACTTGGCATGGGAAGATGCTCAACTGAAAACACATTGCCAGTCCTCACCTCACACAGCAGGCTGAAGTATATGTATGCTTACTCATTAGAAAAGTTAGAAAGAATGTGTTGCCTTGGTTGCTTCTTGAAACAAAAAAACACAACAAACCAACAGCAGTTCTGTCCTGGCTCTGAGTATGTTTTAATGACTATAGTGTCTCAGATATCATCTGAAATAATTTGTTTCTTCTTTGACAGTGATTGCTGTTTCTCTTCCGACCTGGTGTTGTGGGCACCCTTCTGTTCTGTGAACAGCTTCGCTCATCCTCAGGGTTAAAACTTCAAATGGGCTCAGGAATTCTTAGCTTCTTGCTCTGTTTTATCGACATTCTAGCTTAATATCTTCTTGTGTACATCATGTCTAGTAATTTGATCCAAATGAAGGACACCCTCCTCCAATCTCATTTTGTCTGGGCATCCTACACAGAACTCTTGGCAGAATAAAATTATGCCTTTGCTCACCAACCTGGATGCATTTAGGATGATTCATCTTAATGCAGATTAGCCAAAAATTTTGAAGCTTCAGGTGTCCTGGTCAGAGCCATTCCTATTTACATTCAACATCTGGAAGCAGTAGAAAAATCAGCATTTCCTTAAGGAAAGAATTGTAGGTTTAGGGAACAGGGCCAGGGAAAACCAGGTGCTTGCTAACTGTGTCGCATTCTCTTGTAAATTGTGTCATCTTAAATAACCGTGCAACAGTGGTCTTCTAATACAGGTACTTGAACTGAAACAAAGGTAATGAAGCACTCTGTGAGAGAGATTTAAAGAAGATGGTGTGGTTGGGAGGCTGGCAGTCATATGTAGGTATTGAAATAAGCACTTTGATTTTCAGTGTTTGAACATTTCATGTTGTATATTGGAGCTGTATGTAATACTGTGTAGGAAAAAAGCACTGATTTATAACTTTTTTTTCAAAGGTTGTTTTATTGACAACTGGAGTTGAATCTGATAGCTCCTGTCCTTTCATGTCTAACTTTTGAAATTGAACAGTCATACTTCAACTTTAGCATTGAGCATGTGACTGAGAAGTCTGAATGGACTAGGATTTTGTTTTACTTTGGCATTTCTACCTCGTGTTAGTTCAGTTCCATATCAGAGAAGTAGCAAACTGAATTGTATTTTGTACTTGTACTCAAACTAAAGGCATGGGATTTTGACTGAGGAAATGAAACAGCATTGCCAAAAGATAAGAGAAGAGATAGCAAACTCTGTTAAAAACAAACCTTCTCTGCTGTACTAGTACTAAAAATGTGGATGTAGTTTCAGATTTCATGAGTAGGAGTAAGAAATGGCTAAGCAAGTGATAACACCTTAGGGCAGATGAAAGCTGTTTTATTCCACTTCTTTACTAAAAGGTTCTGGTGGAAACAGCAACATGATTTTGATAAAGTCTAGTTGGAGGCCAGTAATGGTTCAATTGTTCAGTAATTGTTCCAGTCCGTACTGGATCTAGTCCTGTTTAACAGCTTTATCAGTGCACTGAGTGATGGGACAGAGTGTGCTCTCAGTAAATCCACAGATTATGTGAAATTGTAGGGAGTGGTCAGGTTGGGAGAAGTGATTCTTCCCCTCAGCTCACTATTGGTGAGGCCACATCTGGAGTACTGTGTCCAGTTCCAGTCCTCCCTTACAAAAAAGACATGAACATAGCAGGGAGAATCCAGTGAAGGGTCACAAAGCTAAGGGAACTCATTACACCTCTACTCTGAGGAGAGGCTGAGAGAGCTGGGACTGTTTAGCTGGGAGAAGAGGCTCAGGGGGATCTCATCAGTGTATATGAATCCATGAAGGAATAGTGCATAAAGGGTAAGAGGATCTTTTCAGTGGTGCCCAATGCCACAACAAGAGGCAGTGGGCACAAACCAGAACACAGAATGCTCACTCCGCACATCATGAAGCTCTTCAAAGTGTGGGTGACAGAGCACTGATGCAGGTTGCCCAGAGAGACTATGGAATCTTCTCCATGGAGATCTTCAAAAACTTCTTGGATGCAGTTCTGAGCAAGTGGTTCTGGATGTTCTAGTGTAAGCGAGGATTGGATTACCAGCCTAAAACCAATCTGTGAGTCATATTGGTGATCTAAGAAAAAGAACATGATCAATTCTTGATAAATGGGAATCTAGAATTACTAAAAGATTGGTACCTTGTTGAAATAATAGCTTGTGTTTATGTATTTGTACGCCCTGATGGATCCTTGTGCACTGGGCTATCCTTGAAACAAGGTCTCTCTGTGTCAGGATAGTTATTATTATTATTTTTTACTGTGGGCCATAACTGTTTTTTAGTGCATGGATTGGAGCTTGTGACTGTAGGTATGTACAACTGCACTGTCAGAAGCTTGCCTGTCCTTATAGATAGCCTGTTAGAGAGTTGGGAAACATCGTCATTCTACCAAGTATTTTAAATGCAAAGGTCATGACGGCAGTATTTGCCAAGAGCCGCATCCTGAGTATTTGATTCAGCTGGGCAAATGCACTTCAGCTATGGAAAAAGACATGCATGAGCAAAAAAGGAAGTAATCCTGTTTTTGTGTACTTGGAATGTGATAGAAGGTACTTTCCATTGTGTGTAGAACGTCATTGGTTCAGTGTAACGTGCTCCAAATTCATTGTGAGAATAATTGATGGAGTAAAAGTTGGGACTGTATTTTACATTGGAAACCGTACAGTTCAGAGCTTAATTCCTGTTTCTTACATTTAAAAAATTACATAGAACATGCTCGATATGTTATTTAATCTAACCTAACGCAGTGCTCAAATACACAAGTCAGCCCAGCAAAATCTTTTTTTTTTTTTCTGTCTGCTTACTTGTGGCAGCAATACCTCTTTTCATTGTCCTAGTTTTACCATCACTCTGGCAAGCTTTGGGTAGAGCTAGTAACCAAAATGCAAGCAGCATCCCTGGATGATGGAAAGACTGTGGGTTTGAAGACCTGTATGCCTTCCTACTCTATTTCACGATCCAAGCTTGTTTTGCTGAGTACTGTATTTCCTTTGCCACATGGACTATATTGAACCCTATCCCTCTTAAGTTCAGCTCCTGGAAATGTCTTGTCTTTCGTTATTCCTGCATCAATCTTTCATTTTCTGAATGTGGGATGAAGCTGTCCTCACTGCCTGCTTGTTGTTTTCCTGAATGTGCTAGCCAACCTGAAATGATATACTTCATATTACACCCTTGCTGCCAAATTTTAGTCATATGTATTGCTCAAGCTGCAAACCTCCAAAACAAACACAGAGAGGAAATCAAAATTAAATTAATCCTCTCCAAGGATGTATAAAGTATAGTTGCACTGAGGTTTACAAGTTGAGGGTGAGAGGGACCATTGGTAGTGTGTGTCAGAAGCCACTGGTATGCACAGCCCTGTTCTATTGCAATGCTTCTCTGGACTGGAATTGCTGAGCATGAAGACCTTAGGGTTTTTTTCATAGTAGCTACACGTATGACTTTTGAAAAGTTTAGTTAGCTATTGAACCGTAGAGCATTCTTGGCAGTTTGTGTTCACAGAATTAAAGAAAAATGAGTTACCATTTTCTGTTGAGCCCTCAGAGCACTGTTTTCACATAATTTTTAGTCAGAGCGTCTTCGCTGTGGCTGAACAAAGTTCTGGAATCTTCACCTTTGAACATGGTACCAAGGTAAGTTTGGACACCTTATTCTTACTGTTCCTGGTTGAGAGGTCAGGTTTAGGGACAGCGCTTAGTTTTATTGTACGGCCACTGTCCCTAACACTAGGTTTGGGCCTGGCCAGCACAAGTCAGTGTCCCCTTTCATGCCGGTGCAGGAACAGCTGGCATTAAAGTCCTGACATGAAAGGAGACAAAAGCATGAAGCTTGTGGCTTTCTTGAAACACACTTACAGGCTATACCTAGCCTATTTATACGTGGAAGGCATGAATGAAAGAAGCGAGTTACTGTTTGCAGGAAACAAAAACTAAATGGGCCATCATGATGGAATTTTGTGCAATTGCAATTTTGATTATCTCACTTCAATTGAATTGATACTCCATACTGTATGCATTTCAGAAAAATGCTTTAACAAATAATAGCAGCCAGGGTGTAAGTGCTTTTTAAAGTTTCCACAAGCAGAAAGATAGACTTGATTGCTGAAGTGACCACTGTAGCTATTCTTCTACCAAATATGCTCAGGAAAAATGAATAAAAACCTTGCCTGATTTTTCTAAACCCTTATGGGCTTTCAGGATTGTAATCCAATTATAGAATGTCATAGTGAGCACCATGATTTACTTACTTGCTGCCTACTATGAAGTTCATTAAATTATTAGAAGTGGTTAAACTGTCTTGGGCAACTTAAATGACTGCATAAATTGCTTTGTGAAGCAAAGCCATAACTGAGTAGCATGATCTGAGTTGTTCTGAGGGAAGCACTTTAAAATTGAGCATACCTGAAGTAAACGAGTTCAGAAGTTACAAACGTTCCTTATTTATTCTGCTAATACAGAGAATAATACCTGTTTGCAGACTTGCAATATCATCTGTTGCTGAGATTTTGGTATTTCCTGTTGCTTGAGATGAGTCTTGCAGAGAAATAATTAAACTTTTCAGAAGAGCTCTTGTGGGAAGTTACCAGTCTACTGTCCCTTTGTGATTTTTCCCATCTTTTGTAAGGTTAATCTCTGTACAAGAACTACATAATTAACTTCTACTGATAGGCAAACGATTTTCCATGTCTTCCCTACTAAATATGTCAATTTAGATTACTGGTGGAACTCAGACACCATTAATCAAGGATCTACTGTAGACCTTGAAGAGAGAATGTAAGAATTATTGTCCATACTTCTTGATGACTGTATAAGAAGTCACTGCTTGCCAAAACAGTTAACAGAGTAGAAGTAATGTACTGTGAATGTCAACTTGTTGATCTGTAGACCTCAACATTTTTCCATGGCATGCAGAGTCCAGATGTGTATTTAAGCTTGCTGACAATAGGCATTTTTTAAAGTCCTAAAGCCCTGGGTAGGAATAAACTTCTGCTGTAATGAGACTCCTTCTGAGAAGGGGGCTGTTTTACTGAGAATCGGGTAACTTGCTTATCTTAGAATCCACCTGTGGAAGTTGTCATTTATCATTTTGGTCCCTTTTGGCCAGAAAACAAGCAAGATGGTCACCTGCCACCAAAGCAAATTTTATTTTTCTTGACCATTTTTTGTTTTTGTTTCGTTTGTTTTCTTTGCTTGATTCAAATAGTAGATATTAAGCTATAATTTCGATATCTTATGATATCGTTTTATCCTGTATATAATGAACTTAATTCTAATTTGAATAAATGCATGTTAAGTTTAATATTCAAAGGCTTTGACTTAACTTTAAGGTTCTGATTTAAACTGTAATATTTAGCAAAAGCTTGGTGCACAAGAAGATCTTTGAGGATATGGTCTAACTGATAATTCAGCTGTGTCACAGAGGAGAAAATACACTACGAAGGATAACATGTCATGGAGTAATACTTAAACATGCTCAGCAAATTTGCTTCAGGAACTGCATGATTCTAAGAATATAGCTTCCTCCAGGATTTATACACTAAACAGCAAAATTGTTATAAGTTCACAAATTGAATTTTTAAGATGAAAAACATCATGCCCATGGGAAATACTTTTTTTTTTTTTTTCCTGTATTCTTGTACTTCTCATAGTTTAGATATGTCTACCAAACCAGATTGGCTTGTAGAAGTCAAATTCAGGTCACCGTGAAAGGAATTACGTAACTTTAAGTAGCTTAGTTTTCATAAATAATCACGAACAACTAGATTTTAATTAAGATCTTCATTTGTGATGTTTGTAATTTATTGAAACATCTGTAAATAAAATGGAATACTAATTTTGTGTGCGTTGAATTCTAAGTTGAATATGACGTGTGTGTGTATTGTGTGTACCTATATGCACACATACGTATTTCTTCATTGTATAGGTATATATGTAAAATATGCACGGCTGGAAGCTCTTCAGTCCTTTGAGAAATTTTAGCAAATATCTCTTTTAGGCAAAATCAATATACTACGGGAAAGGAATGTTTTCCTTTACTGTCTTGAGCAGAAAACAATTCAGACATTATTTTTGGTTATGATTTTTTCACAGAAATAGATTTTCATAGTTAGCTAACGTTGTATTGTGTCCGGTAGCATGACTTGAAAAGTAGTCTTTTGAGTCTTCATATTTCAAATATTTTTTTCTTGTCCACCTTCCACTTTTGTACAGCATGCACAGAACCATGGTGAGAAAATTATTAACAGTATTGAATTGCACTACTTTTCCCTCTTTTCCTCCCTGTTTTATTTTAGAGGCCAACTTAATTCTCCATCTAGGTAGACTTGATAAATGGAATTGTTCCAAGTCTTGTGAGTGAAAACAAGGCAGGAATAGACGGGAGGGTTGAAAATCTGCCAAAGCAAACTGAAGTGGAATAGCTTAGTCCATCCAGTGTTGCACTTCGTAACACCATGGGGGTTTTTAAAGGTATTTCCGTTCTCAGATATATGTGGTCCATCGGGTGTCACAGGAGGCAAGTATCTTTGTAATGAATGAATTCCATGTCCTGAAGCACTTAAGTGGATTTCAGTCACCTTGGTAAGGAAGAAGGTACTGGTCTAGGCACAGCTATACAGTTTGACATCACAGAACCTTTCATGTATTTAAAGCAAAAAGTGCTATGTAGGTGGCAGCAACCACTGCAGGGTCTTAAGAAAAGCAAATGTAAGTAAAGTTCCTTCACATTAGCATTTAAATGCCATCCTTCAACTTGCAAAGTGCTAAGATGAAATATAGAACCTTCTCTTAAAATCTAATTTGAATACTTTGCCCAAGCTGTATGCTTACTTTTAAAAAGAATCTTGAAAATGATTTGAGGACTTACAAATGTATTTTGTTAGAAATGTAATGATTATTTCCCTTGAATTTACTCTGAATGAACGGAAGTTCAAAAAGTTTGAGACTATTGAAATACGTGCACTTATTTAGTCTGTTAAGACAGAAAAGAGGAAACACATGGATATTTGAATACAGAAAAATTTATTGCAAAGGAGAAAGCATTAAGGTCTATTTATGCTTGCTATGAGTAAGAACATTGGATCTGAGAGGGGAAGTTGTATTTAATACTGGATCAAACTTTTTTGTGTTGAATTAAGTTGTGGTAGGATTAGGGATCTAAGCTGGAAATGTGAAGGAAAGGTTGGCCCAGGTGTTTGTGAGACTTATGCTCTTGTAGCTAATACTGATGTTAAGTATGTGATGAAGAAAGATGATCTGTGCATCTCCACCTCTTTTCTGCCATACTATCAGGTATGTTCACAAACAAACACTTTACTTCCTATAGTGCTGTTTGTAACTTGTAAATTGAAATTGCTGTTCATGAAGTTGAGTGTACTGGTGCTGTGCGGACACTCCATCTGAAAGATAATATCCCTCCAGTTAACAAGAACATTATGGATTTTGTTCGAGCTCAAAGAAAACAGACTTGAATTGCTTCACAAGCTGGAAAGTATCACTGACAGTGCAACTTCAAGGTAGTTCTAAGGTGACTGAGATGTACTATAAGGGGACTCCAGGAAGCTTTCAGTACTTTTCATCTACCTGTTCTGCTCTCCTTTTAGGCATTAAAACTATAGTAAAATCTAGCAGAAGGGAAAATGGAAGAATAATTTGGCCTCTACTTCAAAAAACATGTAGGGTAAAATTAAACTTACACATTCTGTTGTATGAAAATGCGTTTAGGGAATTCAATGGAAGTATGATACATTGTAAATTAATAAATCAATGAATTATCTTATGAGAGCAAATAATCAGGGTCACTTTTCTATAGACATAAAGGTCATGTGGTACATATATAGACATAAAGGTCAGTTGATAAATGACCCTAATTCATCATTTCTTGTCCTGTTAGATAAAAGTCTTTCCTTTAAACTGTAGGATGAGAGGATAGTTGATGTAGGAAGACTAAGCAGAATGTTGTCTGCAGTTTCCTGTAACTGTTCTCTTGCCCTGTTATGGTGAATGCTGCTATTTTGCAGTGTTTTTTTAATTTATTTTTTTTCCACATCAGCTCAGGTTTCTCAGTGAACTGGTAAGACTGAAGGCTTAAAATACTGTCTGGATGCAGAATTTCTCTCCTACCATCTCCATTTCAGACATAACACAAACATGCATTCACTCTGGTGCTGCTGCATGCAAGTGAGTGCATATGGGTGTGGTATGTACTACTGATATGTAGCTAACTTTTTTTTAGCCTTTTTCATTGCATCATATGAACTGTTTCTCTGAAGGTTAAGTTGGAATAATATTTTATAATTTTATAAAGACTTCTACTGAAAGTTTATTGTTAATTTGTCTAAATGTGTAAATGGGAAGTCCCAGGTTTGGAAGTAGAATGACTTTTGTCAGAAGTATGTATCCTTGGGATACCTGATCCAAATTCTATTGAGTTGCTAGCCATTGAAAATTTGATTTGGTTGTTTGATGAGAATTACTAGAGATTAGCCTTTAAAACCTTAGGTGTCACTGTGAACGTGACCCTCGGTGAGCTGAACAAGAAGCTACTTCCTAATACTCCAGTTTTATTTTGCCACTGCTTGCAGAGGTGCTGTAGCTTGAACTGAGAAAGTGGAGAAAGTAAATTAGGGTGAAACTTGTGAAAAACAAAGAAAAACACCTTCCACTTTCCATTCCCCAGACCTCCAAACCCTAGAAGCAAAGAGGCAGACACTGGGTTAGGAAGCGTTCCTCCACTTTCTTCGAAAAGCAAGCTGGACATGTGTCTGAGAATGGAAGGAAAATGGGAATAAAAGGTTAAGTGGTAAGATTCTGTTTCTGGTCAGGAAGGGTGGGACAAGATAGAAAACCTCCGAAATCTCTGGTGGGGTTTCTTAGTGTCTCATGCTTGTAAATGGCTTTGGAACCCACTGGTCAGCTATGATTCTGTTTGCTGTTCTTCACCATGGTATACGATGGCTGCTCTTCTTGAATTTCGTGCTTGAATCACAGAGGTTTGTGTAGAGAATGAGAAGGTGATCAACAGTTTTTGAAACAAGCAGGTTTTAATACAAGGCTGCAGTGTAAAATTCTATTTTAAGTTGAACTAAACAATAAATTTAGATGTTATATACCACAACTTCAAGTAACAGTCATGGCTTGGAACTTAAGCACTCAAAAATTAGAAAACTCTGTGTAACTTACTTTTGTCACACCTTCATATTTGAACAATCTGCATTGCAGAGCTTTCCTGCCTCAGTTGGTGTTGAGATTGCTGTTTGATCAAGTTCCTGCTTTGTAGTGTTGTTTTTTTTTTGCGGTGATTTTAACCGTGGTACCAGTTCTCCAGGTGTAGTCCTCACAGTATATTTTGGATAAGTGTATTTGCCTTTCTGATGTATCAAGAAAGCTTTAGGCAAAACAAAAGCGATGACAAGCTTTGAATGCTCATTTGTAGTCATGTAGGGATTTCTTTTTCAAAGAAAAGCACTTTGTTTAAGCACAGATCCACTGCCCTACATCGTGTCTGGAAATCAGACTGTATATTGAGTATCCAGAAAACAGAAAACTGACTACTAAGTCATTTGGGGATTATTGAATGTCTTAAGTTTTAACTTCAGGTTAAAAGCATTCAAAAATGTGAATTCGCCCTGCCCACACGTACAGAGTGGCTGTTCACAGTTCTGTGGACTTTTGGGGGGATTGCTTGGCTCTTGGTGTTGTAATAAACACCACAGTGGTAAACTCCTGTTGTGGATTTTGCTGTGAATGAAGTCCATTAAGAACCTCATTGCATGGTTCTCTTTGAGTGGAATGCCTCATGCATGTCATATGTGGACTTCCCTCCTGAAAGAAGAAAACAGTTTTGTCTTGTGAATAACTACTGCCACACAGAAGAAAAGGAAACAAATGAATAGTGCACTGACATTTGTTTTCTAATTCTCGAGTGCTTGACTTTATGGCCTTGCTACTATTTCTAGATGTAGAAAAGAAGTATATGATGCCAGTATTGCTCAGTCCTTTCAGCTGAATAGCAGGGGTAAACCCAAGCTTCTGGCATCTGAATTCAACTAACCTTTTTTTCCACATAAATTCATATTGCTTGATTTCGGAAACTCTTCTTGGTTCTTAAAGTTGTAATTAGATTTTTGAAATAACTCTTAATGTGTGTGTGTGTATATATTTATATGTTTCTTAAATGCCACACCTAAAGATTTTTTTGTTACTTGAACCTCTGTTTCTAGTGTAAATCATGTGATTTCCTGACTGACCATGAGATGCTAGTATGCGTGAATACATTCTTGTGCTGTAGTGTACAAGCAGCAAAAAGTATATATAAGCTTCGCAGCCATCTTCCCTTCCAGATGTAGCTAGCATTCCCACCTATGATCCCATTTGCTGTGATCTCTCTGGGTTAGAGAAGAGAATGAGGTTGTAGTTTGTCTTTCTGCTGAATGGAGGCCAAGTAGTGACTAATGAATACAGCAGATGTTTCTACTTTTGAAGGCTTGCTTTTTTATGGAAAAAACTTGATTAATCAATTTATCTTTCCTCCCAGGAGATACTGGGACAGCGGTGTAGCTGAGATCTAACAATTCATTACATAAAAGAGTACTGATGTTGACCCTTGCCATGTTGACAATAAGATATTAATCTAACCTGTTCTTTTTGCTCAAACACACCCAAGTGGAATTGTCTTTAAATCTTTCAACTACTGTGATACGTTGTGATGTCAGTCCCATTGTAGGCAATTTGGGAGGTAATGAGTCAAAAGCTTTTCACTTGCACTTCTGTGTAAATATAGGGTAACTCCACTGACATAATAGTGTTACTTCAGGTATTCACTCATCATACTGTGAGATTGTAACCTGACCTCTAGTTTTAATCAACAAACAACCCGTGTTTGATTTCGTTTGCCATTAGGATAGCAGGAGTGTGGAGCTGGAAAATTATAGCAGGTTCCTTCTGCCCATTTTGTTGATGAGCTCTCAAAGGCATTCATCTGGAGCTAATTACGTTAAACATGAGAGAGGACTGCTGTCTTGAAGTTTCATACTTCTAAGAGCAAGGGACTTCTTGAAGGCAGCCTCAGTTTTTAATCTGTTTTTTGTTGTACATTCTCCTACCTTTGTTTCTGGGCAGGGAGATAAAGCAAGCAGCTGTGGGAACCTCTGTGAGAGTCAAGAGGTGATGGTTGTGATTGCATTAGTTGTCTTCAGCAGTCATGTAACTATGTGAGAAGGGCATCAAATAGAGAATACAAATGGAGATATCCTTAAAGTTTTAATTCTTTTCAGCTGTTACACAGGGACTCCCTCTCTGGTTGAAATTATGCTCCTCTCCTTGGTACCATGTCATGCTGGGCTAGGTGAACATGTAGCAGCTTCTGCAGACAGAGTAGGGTGCTCCTGCCTTTTCTAGATGTGTGCATCCATTCCTCTAGTGCCCAGCACCAGGCTCTTTTTCCATGCACTTCAGTTCCCTTGTCCTGCACCTAAGTGGCAAGGAGTGCAAGGATATTTTGAGTGCTGCATGCTGGTGGTCTGTGTGCATCAAGAACATACAACCTTACAGATTGATTTCCTTTGATCATACACCGTCTCATGGTTTGTGAAATATATTTAATTACAAGGGGCAAAGTCCAGAATGATGTAATCATCATGGCACCATTAATCAGTTCAACCAGTGTGCTTTTCCAGGTGGAAAATGGTGTATATATGCAGTATACAATAAGTTATGCACAAAATCAAACATCTAAATGAGCAGCTTTATTTCAGGCATGCTTCCAAAAAAAAAAAAAAAAGAACCTACTTGATAAGCAGGTAGTTGCATCATTTCTTCTGATTACTTGCAGATTTCTGCTGAGGCAAGAAGACTTTGACCAAGGCAGCTTCACAAACCAGTTTGCTGTCTTGAGCCACCCAGTTAGTGTGAGAACAGTATGCTTGGAAAGCCTTTATCTGTGCATGTATACATTACAGTCTAACTAGCTTGCTCCTTTTACATATAGGGTTCAGAAGATTGTAAACTTAAAGGTCAGTAACTTTTTAGTGCTGATTTCTCAGAGAGTGAGTAAATCCCATGATGAGATGAACATAGGAATTAATTGTGTGAGTGAGTTATGCTTAACTTTCTGTCAACGCACAAAATTTAAGCAGCAGGTTGATGTGTATAAAGTACTGCTTTGGAGGGAAAAGCAGTTCCTTATAAGAAGCCAAATTAGATTTAGGCCATCTAATCTGTCTGTATCTCTATGAAGCAGTGTAAATTTCAAGTCAGTTGGAAATAGCACTAGAAATTCATTTCTGAACAGCAATTGTTGTTTTTGCTTTTGTTACCAGAGATGTGTTCTCCTTTAGTAACATCCCTGTAATGATGTGTGTGCACAGGCTATTGTCATACACGGGGGCCAGAGCCCTTTCTAGTGGGGAGTTCAGAGGTTTCCAGTGCACATCACTGTTCTTCTGTGCTGTGTGGAAGCTGCTTATCCAGTGGTGCTGGTGTGTGCCCTGCTGTGGTCGTGGATGGCAGAGACAGTCCTTTTAGTCTGATTCTGTGGCAGGAGAGGGAAGAACAAAACCAGATCTGGTAAAAACCTTTCAGTCTGTGGCTGTAATCAATAGAGGCTGTTTCAGTTAAATACCCGGTGTCAAAGGATTGGGTGTGCAATTGGACAGTAAAGGGGGAGTTTTTGTCTTTAAGCTTGCTTTATTCCAGAGTGTGGTGGCAGCTTAGAGGTGGTCCAGCAGTAAGATTTAACTGTGTTGCTTCTTTATTCTTGTTCCTACTTTGCAGTGAGTGTTTATATCTTTTGCTAAACGATGATTCTGAGCACCTCCAGTCCAATCTGGACCTTATTTTATGAGCTAGGATATGTGTGGGGCGTATGGTGATAACCATAAAGAGCTTTTGAGTTGCTGCTGTTCTTGTGTGGCTTTGGTTTGTTTTGTGTGACTTAAGCTAGGAAAAGAGGCTCTTGATACTGTATTAATATTTCACTTGTCATCTTGTTAGATGTTTTCATGAGGCTGTAAGCATACTGCAAGGCAAGAAGAAGCTTAAAGATGAGTTCTGAAATTGTTTAGCTGAGATTGGAATATCCTTCTTGGAACAAGGCGGGGAAGGAAAAACTAGTGGAAAAAAGGCAGCAACTGAAGGGGGGAAAAAGCTGGATGGGTTTTACAACCATAAATGGTAAAAGTAACCTTGCTCTGCTGCCAGCAAGCAGAACGATGGAATAAGGTTTTGATTTACAGGAACAGCTCAGCAAGGGCCTTGTAGAGTGCTTCATGCCTGCTATAAAAATGTGATTAGCTATAAAATGGGAGAGATTTAACAAGAGAATTTAAGCATCGGCAACAGTGCTGTTTCACGCAGATTGCGGATGCCTGCTTTTAGAGTTCTGGGAACACAGGCTAGTTAGAAAACTTCATGTTTTCCAAAGAGAGAATGTGTTGTGGTTTTTTTTTATTTATTCCTTGAATATGTTAAATCTTGTTTCCTAGCCCATTCATTGTGAGTTCCTTAAAAATTAAGCACCATTTATCCTTGTAATTATTTCTTCAGATAACCATCTCCCAGGAGGTAGGCTTACAGTAAGTTGTGTGAGGTCATACAGGTAGGTATGAGATGCTTTCCTTACACATGCTGTTGGATTTTCATATCAGCTGCATGGTGTCTCCCTATCTATATATTACAGCTTTTGCCAAGAAAGTGAAGGTAAGTTCATCAGCTGTAAGTTCACGTGATCAGTTAACCATTAAAGTAGCACAACTGTAGAGGTGAAAATTTTCTGCCCATTTGACAATCTGCAGTGAAGGAGGCTCTGTGCTTTTCTTAACAGAAAGCTTATGAGCAAATGACTTATCCCCAGGTGATGCTGGCAGGCAAAAGAGGAGGAATAGTAGTATTTTTGGATGCCCCTTGTGGTTCCTTATGGGGACTCCACTGGGCATGGAGAAGGGAAAAGGGAATTTGTATTCATCTAAAAAGTGAACTGTAGTGTTGATTGTGAACTGTTAGCTGTCCTTCTTAAAAGTGGATGCTGAGTGTTTCCTTTAATGCACGCATGCAAAGATAAGAGGCTGCAATTGCATACCACTATATGACCTGAATCAAAACTGAATTATCCATCACTTTTAAACCAAGTTAACCTGCCTTTATCTTGTTTTCTTTGCATCTCCTTAGCATTATTCCCTGTTTCATATAGTTTAGAAGCAAAGCGATTAAGACTAAACACATACCTGACAGCATGCAAGAATCAGAGTTAAATTATTAATGCCAATTTGTTTTCTTTATATTAAATTGAGAATCAACTCAAACGCAGTATGAACACCAAGGTAGTACAATGTGTATGTGCCTATAAACCTGTAGCTGTCTTAAGATACCAATTTTGTTTCTTTTTAAATCAAATGTTGCTAGAAAAAAAGAACAACAACAATGAAGTTTTTATCTTGATTGTTTGTTTTCCTGTGTTCATGTGTCAAACTTACACAGTTGCACTATTGAGTGTAATATACCATGCATAAATTCAAAATTACTATGTCCTTTAAGTACCTATAGCTGAAAGCTGAGAAATAAACTGATGTTATACTTAATGTCTATTTTGTGCAACAGTGGATATGGTTCTGCCAATATTTCAGTACTAAACTCTTCATTTTGCAGTATTAAACCTCTCTGCCCAGTGGTAGAACTGTGTTCCAAACTGTTGGGAGGATGCTGTACTGAAGTAATCAGGGATAAAAGCTAAGCAGGGGATTTATGGTGTGTGTGTGTGTGTGTGTTAGAAAATTCGTCATTTAATTTTGCCTTTAGATGGGAAAGCACCTTGCAAAAGGTAGTCTTATTGTCCCTATGAGTTGCATGATGTGACTCTTCGCTGTCTTGTAGGAGCGACTTATGCAACTGTGAATGTAATCATCTGTGTTCTTGTTCTGGTCTCTCATTTCCCAGTTGCAATGTGCAAGTCTTTTCCCAAAGTTAAGAAGTGTATCTAGTTACTTTTACTTTTTTTTTTTTTTTTATAGATGGAAATGAGAAGTTGTTAAGCAATTCAAAGCCTGACACCTGCACTTCAGATTTGTTATTGCTCTGTGTTTGCTTCGTTTGTTTCAGCCTCCAGGACTGACTGAAACACACAGTCATACAATAATAAAGGTTGTTTTGTTTTGTTTTGTTTTTTCCCTGTAGTACTCATGGTTGTCTTACCAGGTCAGAAACATGACTTTCTCTGACCACTGATGTTAATGATTACATGAGCTTGCCTTATCTTTTGCACCTTTACAGGTATTTCGGCCACTTTTTCAGCTGTATGTCTGATGTGTAACTAATGTCCCAACTAATCTCTGTACATGTGAATCTGGGTGGAGAGAACTGCTCATTCTGAAAGGTTAGGATTATTCCACTGTAGTGGTAGTGTAGATAACACTGACTGACTTTCCCTTGGACTGGGGCAAAACAAATTAAGTAGGTGTTTCTAAACAGAAGTATGTTCACATTTGATTTGTCAGTCCTTCTTAGAATTCAATTTTTGATGCTGTTTCACTGATGCAACAACAATCCTTACATTTTTATGCTTTTGTTAAGTAACCTGCCACACAGTAGTACAAAATACAGCAAAGGACAAAAGTGGTATTTGTAAGCTTTTATTATAAATGCTGAAATGTCATGGTTTTATCTGGGCAGTGGAAGATACTATTGCCACATAACACAGCATAAACATCCTGTGTTAGGGTTTAACTATGCTCTTTTCTATGAATTTGCCTCATTTGCTTATTATCCATGTATTTAGCACTGTCAATTGAATTTCTGCTCTGAACATAATTTATTACACTATGAAGCAATACGCAGAACTACTTAAAACATTTTTGAGTGGTAAAATATGCTTTGTGTTACATGAATTAGAATCTTAAAATCAAAGAATCACCAAGGCTGAAAAAGACCTACAGGATCATCCAGTCCAACTGCCCACCTATCACCAATAGTTCTCACTAAGCCCTGTTCCTCAGCACAATGTCTAAATGTTCCTGACTCTACCACTTCCCTGGGCAGCCCATTCCAGTGCCTGACCACTCTTTTGGAAGAGTAGTACTTCCAAATGTCCATCCTGAATCTCTTCTGGCTTAAATTACTGAAGTGCATTAAGGTTGCAGATAGTTCTAATTCACTGCTTCTCATTTTTCTTGTCAGTTAAAAGAGAAAACCTCTGCTAAGAAGGGAAGAGAGCTCAATGCTTCCTTTGCTCCCTTCTTATCTGACAAAGAAAAGCTCCACATCAGTGGAAAATAGTTGCCACATCTTATTTGAAAAACTTAACTTATTGAGAGAAGCTAGAGTTTATTTATAACTGTCATAGAACCTGACCCAGTATGTTTAGCTGTGTTGCTCTAATTCAGTCCTTATTTTCCACCATTATTGGTTGCATATTACATATCGTAAATTTAGCATTACTGCTAAATTGATGCTATCAGGATCTGAAGAAAGTGAAGATGGCGTTGTTTTTTTAAACTTATTTTTTAGTTTCTACTTTTAAAAATTGGACACTTACAAGGTCCCCATTGGTAAGCAGCAGTGAGTCAGTAAGCCTTTCTTACAGCTAAAGAACCAACCTTTCTTCAGACCATGATCTTTACTTTCCTGCATGAGTTTATAAGGAAGTAGAAAAGGCACTGGTAGAAACTTACTTGCAGGAGCAGGAGTCTTTGACTCATTTGAAATATAGAACTACTGTCATAGGTTTAATCAAACCAGGCCAGTGATGTGAGGGTCAGCTGTTGTGCAGGATTGTGCTGTTGTATGGCTTTGTCATAGGTTGGGATATAGTTCATCAGTACTCCTCTGTTTCAAAAGGTACTTCTTAGCAGTGCACTCATACACACGCTAGCAAAGATGGCATCACAGAACACGAGACTGGATGCCCACTGGCAAACCTGCTGTGTGTTTAGAATTCAGGGAAAACAAAGGAGTGATGATCATCTTTGGGACTCAGCAATATGAAGCTGAAGAAGATGTATCTAGTTCTGCTGAGCTACAAAACTCTACAGAATATTTGTTACAGTACAGAATCGAAATGACTTATTTGTAATTCTCCCAAAGTCCAGCTTTTATCCTAATTCAGTTGGGATGCATCCTCTGTCTAGTAACTTGCTTGTAAACTTACTGAAATTAATTCCACTGGACCCTTCATAAAGTACTTAGGGTGGGGAGGACTATTACTGTGTAAAAATTACTGAGTGGTTCCACGTGTTGTATTTCGTTCTTCTTTTCATTCACATCACCATCAAGCATTCCCTTGATTTCAGGTATTTAGTTTTGGCTCAAAGAAAGGGAATGCAATGTTCTTTTCTGCGTCTTCGTGTCTTTGCCCATGTCTTTCTCTCCCTTGGAACTCAGATGCTTACAGAACTTGGTTGTATCCTTTTGGATCTTTAACACTCCAAACTTTATTTATTCTCATCTGCATTCCATTTTATACCCATAGAAATTAATTTAATTTCCTGTGCATACCCACCTCCTCCACCCTATGTTTTTTTTTTTCCAGTCTATAGCTTTGTGCTGTTTTTCATTATCCTTTGCAGTGAGGTTTCGTGAACGTTTTCAAAGGTGAGGGGACTTAATCCCCTTAAGTATTACTCTTCTCCCCTCTCCTCCCTCCTCCAAAAGTAAAACTCTTCTTCAGCAGACTTTTTTTAAATGGTTGTGTTTGAAAGTTAGATCACAGTTAATTTGTTCCCTTTGTACAGGAATTGGTGAAGCTAGGCAGAGCCAGACATCACAGTGAAAGGACAATTGTAATGTTACCTCTAACAGAAGAAGACTAATGCTTCACAGAATCACAGAATTGTAGGGGTTGGAAGGGACCTCTAGAAATCAAGTCCAACCCCCTGCCAAAGCAGCTCCCTAGTCCAGGTTGCACAGGTAGGCATCCAGGCAGGTCCTGAACATCTCCAGAGAAGGAGACTCCACCACCTCTCTGTGCAGCCTGTGCCACTGCTCCGTCACTGCACTGTGAAGAAGTTCCCACATACATTTGTGTGGAACTTCCTATGCTTCAGTTTGTGGTCATTTCCCCTCGTCCTATTGCCACACACTGCTGAGAAGAGTCCAGCCTTGTCCCTTTGCCTCGCGCTCCTTAGATATTTGTAGGCGTGGATCAGATCCCCTCTGAATCTTCTTTTTTCAAGGTTGAACAGACCCAGGTCTCTCAGCCTTTCCTCATAAGGGAGGTGTTCCTGCCCACAAAATTGAGGTGACAGGAAAAAATTTCTCTTACCGCGTTTTTGTAAGTCACTATCAATTCTGATTTTTAAGAGTAAGTTGTTGTCTCTAGGATGTTGTCACAAGGGCTCAGTCCACCAGCTTGCCATGATGATTTCTGATGAAGAAATTATTTAATTTTTTGATTACTCCTAGAAGTAACAGTTCTATCTGACCATTTTTTTTTATCTTGTCTGTAACCACTAAATTGTACATGGAATATCTGAAAACATTTTTGTGAAGATGGTATTGTGCTCTTGGCTGACATCTAGTTGAAAATAACTTTTTGGCTACGTAGGCTGTTTCTTGAATTTGTTTTGATGTTATTCAGTTCAATCAGTTTATGAAAATCAAATTTAAGTCCTGCCAATGGTTATAAAAGTAGTCATAGTAATCTGGTGAAATGTTCTAGGAGAAGAGAGCTCTATCTGATGTAATCTCCAGACAGTTTATTGGAGAGTTGTGTGTATTCTGCTTTTCTCCTGATACAAAGTGATCTACATTTTCTGGACCTCTGCTTGACCAAACATGCTTCCATCCTTTGAGCCTTTCCTCTGGTACCTGTTGTCGAAGTTATTTAAATTTTTCAGTATTAAGACTACTGCTTATTTTAAGTAATTTTTGTCTGTATGATTGCTTCTTAGTTTAAGAATGTATTTGGGAGCAGCAGAGGAAGAGAGCCTGTATAAAACCAGCACTAGTCTTTTCATTAAGCAGAATTCAGCCTTTAAGAACATTTAAGGCAAAGATGGTTCTTGCAGAAGCTAGCCTCTGCTTTGTGACACATTAATAAGAACAGTCTGAAAATTGCTGTTACTCAATAGATAAGGTTTTGAAAGATGCTCATATTCCTCTTCCAAGTGCTGTGAGTGAGGCTTTTCCTGTCCTAAGATTAGCAGAGCACAGCTGTGGTGCCAAAATGTGAACTGTATTAATGGTGCTTTTAGAAAAACCATTAATGCTTTGAAGAACTACTTTCCTGTAAATGTGTTAAATTTTACCCTCATGTAGACGGTTGTTTGGAAGAAAAGAACCAAAACCAACCAAAACCAACAACAACCCCCAATAGAAAAAAATGAAATAAAAAGCAGTTGAGAGCCTTGGTGATAATCAGAAGTTTCTCATTTGGCAACGTTTTCCCATTTAGAAATTATTGCTTTCAGCTGTGAAAATAATAGTCTTGTCTTGCAAAGGAAAAGAAGAGGGAGGGAGGATGCATTTGAGTTATTTAAAACAAGTATCTGTTCTTTTTTTTTCTTTTTTTTTTTTTAACAAATATGGAAGGATAATGACTTGTTTTAAGATCACACAGGGATTCCATTTTGTGGAGGAATTATTTCATTTAATCAGGTCAGAGAAGTCTTGTTTGAAAATGGAGCTTTGAATGTTAATGCTGCAGTTGTGCTGATGCCCTTGTTATGAAGCCTTTACACAATGAAAATACCTTAAGGGCTGTATATAGACAGAAGCTTCAAATTAAATTCTTTTATTGGTTGAAATGGCTTAATCTAGACACAATAATTGTCTAAGAGCTGGCAGTGTTTGAGTGGGACCCACCAGTCATTAGAAGACAGGATGTTTCCAAACTGTTTCCAAACCAAAATGACCTGTCAGGTCATTTTCATAGAATCATAAATGCATGAAGGTAGAAAAAGATCACTAAGTTCTTCATGTCCAACTGTCAGCTCATTCCTACCATGCCCACTAACCCATGTCCCTCAGTGCTACATCTCCAAGTTTCTGAGAGAAGAGGCTGACCCTTACCTTGCCATAACCTGCTTTCAGGGAGTTATGGAGAGTGATAAGATCTCCCCTGAACCTCCTTTCCTCCAGACAAAACGATGCTGGTTCCCTCAGCTGCTCCCTATAAGACACTTGTGCTTCAGATGCTTCACCAGCTTTATTGTCCTTCTCTGAACACCCTTTCAGGTCTCAGTGTCTTCAGTGTCTTTCTTACCTTTCTTTGTAAGAAAATACCAAGTTCCTCAAGTATGAAACATCAAAAAAGGACCTGCCCATTTGGGAAGAATCTAGGAATGTTTTCATGGTCTGTAGGGATGCAATGAGGAAGGCTAAGACTCTCTTGGAATTAAGTCTCGCAAAGGAGGTAAAGGATTACAATAAATGTGGTGGTGCTTTTTTTGTGGGCCCCTTACTAAATGAAGGTGTGTGCCCTGGTAATGGGATGGTGAGAAGGTGGAGATGCTGAATGTCTTCTTTGCTTCAGTCTTTACAATGAAGACTGCCCCTCAGGATTCCCAGACCCTGGAGGTAACAGAGAGAGTCAAGGGAATGGAAGACTTTGCTGGGGTTGAGGACAAGTTGGTCAGGGAGTACCCAGCGCACACAAATCCATGGGCCCTTATGGGATGCACCCTCATGTGCTGAGTGAGCTGGCATAGGTGATTGCTAAATCACTCTCTATCACTTTGAGAGGTCTTGGCAAACAGGAGAGATGCCTAAAGAACTGAAGTATAGCCAAGGTCGCTCCAGTCTTCAGAAAAGGCAAGAAGGAGGATCTGAGATGCTACAGACCAGTCAGCCTCACCTTGTCCTTGAGGCCAAGAAGGCCAATGGTATCTTGGGATGCGTCGAAAAAGAGGGACATTTGCCTTCTACATTATTTCTGAAACAATAAACATTTTAGATACATTTGGTCATATCTCCCCTCTCTTGAAAATCAACTTGATGTTTATTTTTTGTAGCTCTTCTCTGTGGCAAGACCAATTGATGTTCAGGCTTTTTTAACAAGTATAATGATCAAATATTTTACAGATTTAAGATATTCAGTGAATGTGTGCAACATGGCTACCTGGTCAGTAGAACTTCTTGCTCGTATGTTGCTCTTTCTGACCCTTCAAGCATCACTGGATGAGGAAAACAAACCTTTATGCAACGGCTACATGAGAGGCTCCAGGGAATGTTTCAGGGAGTGCCACCCAGGGAGTGTTCCAGGCATCTGTGTGGGTTTTTTTCTGTTTTTAAGAGCAAAGGTCAGAGTACCATTTGCCTGGTTTCTTCAGCTCCCCCTCATCCTTTCAGTTATGTGAACATCGTGAATGTTACAGGAATTGTTGGAAGAAGAAATAAAAGAAATAATAATAAAAAATCAACAACAACAACAAAACTGTAGTGTAATACAGCCATTCAGCCCATCACTTTGAATATGAATCACCAGATAAGCAATAGATAAGTGAGAATGAAAAGATGTGACATCCTAAAGGTTAACCACACAACTTGCTTTAAGAAAAAGTAATTCTACAGGAGGGCTCAAATTGAATGTGTATGTTAACTTCTTGTTTAGGAGTGTTTAAATATCTGGGTATTAATGTACACTGTATTGTCATTCCAATTATGTAAAGTATAAGGAAGTATCGTTAGACCTCTTAGAGTATCCTTCTTCCTATGCTTGGGTGATGCAGCATATCAGCAAGCCTGCATATTACTCATTAATCAGTGTTATTTGAAAGGTGGATACATTTCTGCTTTTATTTACTGAGACTTATTACTGAAAGGAGACTTTCTGGTTTGTGGAGACTACTGCAGACAGTGAGAGTAGCACTTGGGCTTCTTATGTGCCTTCTGCAAAGGCCTTGGAAAAAACGAATGCTTTTTCAATGTTGATGTAGATGCAAGTAAACTATACTAAATCAGTGTTGCCGTCCATCCTCCCTCAGGTTGTGGGAGAGATTTGTTATTAAGTTCTTCCCAACCCAAGAAGGAATGGATTTTCCAGGGTTGCCTGAAGGCAGTAGGTGTTTTGCTGAAGTCAGATGTGAAGGAAGGCTCCATAACTGACATTGTTCAATAGAAGTGGGATTTCAAGGAGATGGGACACTTGTGGACTAATCAGGACTGAAGGTTGGAATTTCCAAACAAGCCTTAAAGTGGCCCCAGGGAGGATACTGTAAAACAAAAACCCATTTGGTGGCAGCAGGCACATTGGCAAGTTGCCTTATTCAGAGAATCTGAACCTCAGTTTTGGGGTGAATTACCTACTAGTTGAAATTCACATTTCAGAAAGAGACAGCAACAGGATTGCTGAATTGGCAACATAAGATCTCAAAATTCATAAAACAGCTAATGAACAATCTGGAGTTGGTCGAGATGGAACTGTTTAAGAATTCTAGGAACTGAGCCTTGAAAGAAAAAATATAACTATAAATCATCTGAGGAGAAAAGCATTCAAAATGGGCATAAACAAAGTAGGTCATAATTCTTAGTGAGTATGTTTGCCACACACACAGTATTAAGACCCAGCACTTAGCATTGACTTAGTACAGGGTTGTTGCAGTATAATCAGATTTTTATGAGCTAACAAATATTTGTCTGATCAATGGGTTTCCTTGTACTGAAATATTACTCTGCGTCCTCTGGCTATTCATCATGAAGTGCAGATGAATATAACCCAAATCTTATCCTCTTTCTTTTACCCCCCCCCCCCCCCCCCAAAAGAAGCAAGAAATAAGTGAACTCTTAGAATGCTGGCGTATTTCCATTTGAATATATTTCCATTTGAATACATTCAGACTGCTCATCCATTAATCTTAAAACTGAGTTTCAGAGTACTCAATTCACTCATCTATGCCAAAAGCTAAGTCCTTTATATATGCTTGTAAACATCTTTTGCCCATGTTACTTAATTGTTATAAAAACATATTTATAAGAATGAATCCTGCAATTAGTCCATTTAAAGGCCTGATGGTAACAGTATTTCACCCAATTATTTATTGACCTTAGATTGCTTCAGAAATGCAACTCCTGTATGGAGTTAACTCGTTATTGGTTTTGGCCTTTTGTTTTTAATTATTATTTTTTTAATGTGCATACTGTTATCAGATACAGAAATATTGTTCATTCCAAACCCCCAGTATGCACTCATTTTCCTTTATCTTAGTGAGACTTCTCTCTGAGCTGTAGTGCATTAAAAGATAGCCCTATCTGGTACAACAAGGCAGGACATCCTAGAAATGCAGAATGCAATCTGTAAGAGATGTTTACACCCATCTTTTTAGCCCCCATGGTGCTTTAGTGAGTTCACAGTTATTGAGAGAAGACTGACTGCTATCCTCTGGTTCTATACTACTGCATGCAGTTTTAAATCTGGCTCAGGTGAGACAGGTCTGCTTCTGTGGCTTGTGAGTTCTACTCTTTGGTGAGAATACAGTTGCAATGGAATCTTCTCAAGGTCCATACTCATGTTCTTGTTGTACAAGACAAGAGTTAGAGCCTTGGAGCTGGGGGACAGAGCAGGTAAAACCAAAATTAATTTCCACGTGTCTGTGTCTCACCCAAGGATCAGTTTTGCCCTGATGACCTTTGGTGATCTCACTTGACCTGTGCTTCAGGAAAGTTCTCTGTAAGTATGTTGTTGGTAGTTAAAATTCAGCCATGTTTCCTGGCATAGAGCTGTTGAATATAGCAAGGGAAAGGGGAGGCTGATGTTGTTTAATTGGCAATGACTTCTTCTGGCTCAACAGCGTGTGCTTGATGATGCTATTTATGGATGCCTAATGCCTGAAACAATATTCACGTCAAATTATACTTCATGGTTGAAAAAAAAAAATCCTCTTCCAGCATGTTACCACATTTAAGCCATTTTTTCACTCTACTGCTATTTGTTGTTCTAAACCCTGTTGGTGAATCTTCCCCAAGTGTTTTGCTCGTTCTGGGTTTTCTTTCACTCTTTTGGAGAAATATATGTTTAAATATCTATATATACCTATTATTGAGTATTGGAAGGTTATTCTGGCAATTTTTTTTCCAAAATTCTGAGTAATTTTATAGTTCTTTATTTTTTTTTTATATCCACATAGTGCTTTCTCTTTGTTAGACATCAGTTACACGTACTTTCTAATATTCTCCCACTAGTCAGCTACTGTTCCTTTTGCTATGTGAAAAGTTTTTTCTCTGACTTTGTGCATGCTTTTTTAAGGAAAGAAGAGTTTATCATCCAAAACAATTGCAGATTCTGAATCTTAAAGCACAGATTTATATCTGTATTCCTAAGTTCCTTGCCTGGTGTTAGCTGGCATCTGTGTCAAGCAGCATGTTCCCTGCTATTTGAGTATTCAGTCTCTGGCATTTGGCGTCCCTTGATGCATTAGATTAAATGTAAATATCAGTTTCATTCATATCTTTTTAGTGAAGAATTTTGATTGAAGGCTGCATGTTTTTTAAAAATGAGCATCTGTTGCAGATATTCTGAATTACTATGGAATTTTTCTTAAAGGGAATTAAAATCCCTGTGTGCCTTTCCAGTCTTCTTTTCTGGGGATATCTGTTACAAATGTAGAAGTCCACAAGGAAAGTCAGTTTTCTAATGTTGAATACTACCAACTGCCAGCATCCGTCTTGTTTTTTTTTTTTTGTGTCTGCAGCTGACTGTCTTGGGTAACCAAATGATTTTGTGTTTTCACCTGTTCTGCATTTAAAACGCTCTGGCTGTGCTGCTAACTCAAGCCTTCTTTTCCCCTCAGTATTTGGCCATATGTGGTCATCAAATCATAGTGGTCAGCTGCTGAAACCGATTAAGTCATTTAGGTGTTCAGGTCTGAAATAAATTAAGCAACATTGAGCAAGGCTAGCCTCCCCTGCACAGCTGTCGGACTCGCATCTCCTTCCAGAACAGAGACATGTTATTTGCTTACACAGTACATCAAATGAGAAGTACACTTGGGTTTCTGCGCTTGCCTTGGAACAGTTGCAGTCTTGGAAGGGCTAGAAGAGCAGTGGGAGCCAAGTGGATTACCCAGAACTCCATGGGACTCATTTTTGCAATCCATCTAGGAACTTGAAATAGGATCTGTAAGGCAAGAGAAACTTTCAGTGAGAGATGAGACTCTTGAGGAACAGTGCTATGCCATGGCAATAGAGCTACCCACAGCAGTTCTTCCTTGCAGTGTGAATGTTTCCCAACACATGGTCGTGTGGTGGTGGGTTTTTATTGTTGTTTTGACTAGTTGAGGGTGTAATCCTGTTTCATTATGATAGGCAGAAATAGTGGCAGATTACTGCTACCTAGCTGAAAACATGTTAATAGAAAATCCTTTATGTCCTGGGCCAGACTTGGGCTATATGTTTGTAGCAGAACAGCTGTCTGGAAATGAGCAGTTCACTGAAAGCTGAAGTGAGGGGAAGATTCTTTTTGCTCCACTGCATGCCACACCCATTGTATTTTTCATTTTTTTAGGTGCGGTGGGAGCTGCTTCTAAGTTTTACTCTCTTGTTTGTTCGGTATTTGAGTGGGGTTTTCAAAGAGCAATTTGGGTTTTACATAAAAATGCCTTTGTCTCTATTGTAATTGTATCATGTTTCCTTTGTTCCTATCTGCAATGGAAAAATTGATGTGTTAATACATGATAAAACAGCAATAATTCCTCATGGAGATACATCACTGAAATGATATTACACTATCTTTCCATTATCTTCTACTATCTATTTTTGTGTTGTACGAAACTTCTTCAAAACCATAACAAGGCATTCATGTCTTTCCCTCTCTTTTCTGTTTGAAGAAAGGGGAAAGATAAATAGTCTTTAATCTGTAGCATAGTTAACATCTCACTGACACTTAATATTTACTCACTGTGAGGAAATAATTTGCTTAGAGATATAGAAGAACTGTATTTAAGACCCTTTCAAACGTACTGCTGGTGTTTCATATTGCCCTCTCATCTGTGGCAGCAGTATTTCAAATAGGATTTCAAACTCTTACTGATACCTGCGACTTCCTGGTGACAACAATTTAAAGACCAGCAGCATTAATTCTCATGCTTCATTTAACATCCAAGTGGAGAGATGGCAGCTCCACAAATCTGATGATAAAATATTGTAGGAAAGCAGGCTGCATTGTAAATAGATAAATGAATGACTTAAACTTGCTAAACAGTTTGCAGATGCTAGAAGCATGGGGGATTAAAATGAGAACTGAAAACCAAAGACTGTAACAAGGATGTCTACTGTGGGCCAAGTTTGTAGAGGCCTCTACTTGGCATCTTACATGCTATTTGGTTACTTCCACCCACAATTGACTTGTTGAAGCAAAACTGGAGCCACAAAAAACAAAATGTGAAGTCCTCCTACCATAATGTGCAGAGGCAAATAGTGCCTGTACCCATAAATCAGGTGTTTAACTATGTGCAGTAACTTGAATCTGCAAGTGATTGAAAACTTCTCTATCCCTCCCTTCCACATGATAGGAGTAGTGCTTTTTGAGCATTACTGTGTTTTGTTTTTTTTTTTTTTTGTCATTGTTTTTTTTTTTTTTTTTTTGCATAAACTAGTTAGCTCTGAGAAGAAAACACCTCACCACCTTTGTAAATAGCTGTATGCTATTTCAGAAGTGCAGCTTTATGGTATAAAGCTCAAATGCTGCAGTGGCAAAAACCAGTTTTTACCATTCACACCTGCATTTAAAGTGCAATTCTGGTCCTATTCCAGAAGAAATATCTGGAAACTAGCTCTCAGAAACCAAGTTTCTAAGAATAATATTGGGGTTCTAGGAACCGCCAGCGGGTGTGTGCTGTCATGTAGAGCACTGTTAGCTCTTTGCATTTCTGTGAGTTCCAGTTGTCAGGTCTGGAAGTGAAAACCTTTGCAAAATTTGAGACATACCGATACCCTAAGCCAGGGGACAAAATATGCTTATATTAACAGTATCTTGAGACTTGTAATAAAACTGACTTAGTGACATGTGGTTTTCTGGCTGGAGATGTCAACTCCTGTGAAGCATTTTGATTTGTTCACATATCTTTCTGGGAGATCAGTGACAGCTTGAATATTCCAAAAGTGAATAATTTGTCCAGATAGCTTCCAAACTGTAGGGGCTGGTCAAAGATCCCAAATGATAGTGGTAAAAATTCTGTGGATTTAGGAATCTTTTGGAAGTCTTTAATCTGGATTTTCTTCCCTCCCTTCATTCCCAGTAAAATATAAAGCATAGTTCTGTACCCAAAGCCAACACTTTCATTATGAGAGTAAAATCTGATTTTCACATTTATTTTCTGTATCAGAATAGGATGATATATCAACAAATGCTATTGTAAAGGTCTGCTCTTACAAGCAGTAAGAATCAAAAAAGCATATAGCAGTATAGTAGGATGGTACCTGGAAATAAATGCCGCAGTCTGGTTTAGGTCTTACCTAGGCTAATATTATCAACTTCTCATGTTTCTAGTTAGCTTTCACAGAATCACAGAATTGTAGAGGTTGGAAGGGACATCCAGAGATCGTCTAGTCCAACCCCCCTGCCAAAGCAGCTCCCTAGACCAGGTTGAACGGGTAGGTGTCCAGCAGGTCTTGCGTGGACTTGTCTGTAGTACCTTGGTACTTGAGTGTGCTGTAAGCATTCTTGGTTCATAGATGATGTAGTATTTGTAGAATGGTTTGTTGCAGAGAGTATCTTGAGGGACATCAGAATTCAATAGCTGTCAGGAGGAAGTGCTGAGTAAAGGCCAGTGCACACATGAGGGGTTTGTCTGGCCTTGGCTGTGTCATCCATAAAAGCAGGTGGGAAAGATCTAAGTATTTCTATTGACCTGTTTGGATAGATCAGGCTGCAATGCAGTGTAAAAGCTAGAATCCAGTCAACTGTATGGGGCAGGCCTCAGTCTTGGGTTTGATTTTACAGTATGTATGACCAGGGATTGTTCATTCTTTCTTTCCAAAGTAATGTTAACAATTTTAATATGGGGCAACAGTTGGAATGATTTTGTGAGCTTCTTAGTCCTAGATTCTTCTATGTTAGCAAATCTGTCATATCTTTAGGTGCAGCACTAACTCTGTAGTGATGTTTTCCTATAAAACTCACATGGTATTCTCCAATATTATAGAATAATTCAGATTGAAAGACATCTTATCCAGCTCCCTGATCAGAGTGGCTACATCAGACCAGGTTACCAGGTCTTTATCCAGCTGCGTTTAGCAGATCTCCAAGGATAGTGGCTGCATGAGCTCTTGTTCCCCAGGTAACCACTATGCTCTGGGCCCACTCATCTAACTAGTTTTTGCCTGTCTGGTTGCCTTGATTACCTTGATGTCCCAGCTTGGTTACAAGAACGTTGAAGGGGATGACACTGAAAGGCTTAATAAAGCCAAGTGGAATTTATGTCTCTTTTCTATGAGTACAACTATTCATTCACTGATGGCAGTCAGGTGAGTCAGACATAATTTACCTTTGGTAAAGCTGTGCTGTTTCCAGTCATTTTCTTATGCTACATGTGCCTAGAAATGGGTTCCAGAAGGACACACTTGAACTCTGAAATTTGTCTCGCTTCTCAGATAAGAGAGGTAATGTGAATGGGAGTTGGATGATCTGGATTCAAGGAGATAATTGTAGGATGATTATTCTGCTTCAGTTTCTCATTCCAAGGACTTTTCCATATAAAGGATTTCATGTACACTGACAAAGCTGAAAACTGTGCATTTCCCTGCATTCTGTGGCTAATACAGATTAATGACAGAGTAGGACTGAATACTAAACAGGCAAATTGTTTTGACACAAAGCATCACTCTAATACCGAACCCTTGACTGATGGAAGCATTCATTGGAGCCTCACATTAAAGATGCTTTGTATAGTTCAAGAAAGTCTTTTGGTGAACACTCAAAACAGCTTTTGAATTGGCTGGTGATTTCCTAACTGGTAAGTACTCATTAAATATCTGGCAGAGATGTTCCTACTGCTTGCCTTTCAGGAGGCACAAGAATTTCCCCAGCAGTCACCTCAGTGCTGTTGCTTAGTGCTCAGCTTAGTTCACCTTTTCTAGTATCTGGCTACACTGCTTGCTGCCCCAAGGCTGCTTTCCTGCGCAGGGCATCCAGGCTGCCTCTCAATCTCTCTGCATTCCCTTGAGGCTTTGTTCCTGCAGCAGGAAAAGGGGCTCTTCTGCTCGTAACCTGCTTTAATGCAGCACGGGATCCTGGAAACAAGATTTTGGCTGCTCAGAAGATCCTTCCTCACCTGACATTTTCATCTGTGTGCCTTGACTGTGCTGTCATCCCTGCTGGGCTGTGGCACCCAGAACCCTCCACACAAGACTGTCTCCAAAGCCCTCCTGCCTGCCCCATCTGCCCTGCCAGGGCTTTGGTGCTGAGGCCAGTTTCCACTGCAGTGCTTAATATTTGCGGCAGGGATGTACTTAATTTGACTCCTCTGCATGCCCTACAGTGTTGCTGTTTTTAAACGTGTTTTATTTCTTCATCTATCTCTATATATGCATACATATATATACTCATATATATATGTGTGTGTATATATATGCTTTTGATTGCTGCTGGCTGGATATGCACAGCTGCCTGGACATCATGGTTTGAACAATTTCTACTGTGGTTTATACAGATTGACGTATACAGGCAAGGAATGTAAGCCACAGAAAGCTGAAGATGAAACCAAGCAGGGACTGTTAAACTGGTAGCAGTGAACAACTTAGCTGCAGTTTAGAACAGTATATAATTTATGGAGGCTTAAGTTACATTGTTCCGTTTTTCAATTGACACTGCAGCAGCTGAAGGGGAGTCCTCTACATGTATGCTGTAAATCTCCAGACCCAACTCCTCCTATCCTGAAGCTTGCATCACTATTACAAGTGCCTGTATTTTGCTGCAATAGAAGTGGTACATTCCAAATGGCTTACTCCATTTCTGCTTTTCTTCTAAGTTCTGTATTCAGCTGACTAATTGAAGTCTGTATTTAATTGACTAAGAGTCAAGTTTCTTTACTGTGAGGAGAGAGAGCTCTTCTCTGTGTTTGGTTTCTGTACTCGTTCTAATACATCTAGTAAACTGTCATAAAAGCAAATTTTTGTCAGGGGACAGTACAGGTTTTGAAAAATGGAATGTTTTTATGTGGTAAGTGAATCGAGTTGTAGCAAGATAGAAGAAATACTTAGTAGTTTCTCTACTTCGAGCGAATTGGGGTTATAGCAACCTTTATTTACTTCCATACAGATTTTGGGAGATGTACTGACTATACGCTGTACATAATAATTCTTAAAGTTCTCAGTTCTTTAGCAGTAATACTTAGCTGCTACTTCTTCAGCTGGATGTTTTAAAAAATTTTCTGCTCATAGTGATGAAACAACACAGGACTAAGAAAGGTTTGCAAATCATTATACTGTGTTAATGTCATATGACTATTGTAATAAAGGTGGGTAAGGGTTTTACTGGCTTTTTCTGGAGGAGAACAAAGAATTTGAAGGAATGTCTTGGGACACTTGAGCCAACTGCTCTGCTCAAGCAGTCCCTTTCATTAACTTGTTGAGCCCTTCTTTAAAGTACTTTTTCTCCTCCCCTCTGTTTCTGTGGGAGATTGTTTCAAAGCTTTATTTCTCTGAGGATCCAGAATGTTTCTTTCATTCAAAGCCTAAAATTGTCCAGGGCCAAAATGCCCATTTGTTCTTAAGCAATACCCTTTAGTGAAAACAGTTCTTCTCTTGCTATTGTATCGTAGTTGTGGGAGTGCTCCTAAATGATTTTCATCTGTGGTTCTTTCTGGATAGCATCCCTTACCTTTTCTGTTGGGTGTGTGTGCATGTTTTCTGTTTGTTTCATTGTTTTACTTTTTAAATATAGTCAAAAACATTTTTCTAAATGTTTTAATCTTTCAGTGCCTACTTAAATTGATTTTCGGCAGTTTCTGCCTTATTCTTGTGCATCTTGACCTGTCCTCAGTGCTTCCATTGGTGTTTTCTAGGTGTCACTTTTCAAGGAAATCAGGGTTCCCTCTTTCCTTCCAGAGCATTTCTATTGTGGGCTAGCTTGAAGGTTGAGCCCTCCTCCATTAGGCGCCTCTGGTGGGAGATTGTCTCTGCCTATATCAGGGGGTTTGGAGCTAGGTGATCTTAAAGGTCCCTTCCAACCCAAACCTATGTTTCTGTTATTTAAGTAGCTCTTAGTGTGCCACTGACTGCCCCTTTTTGAATGGAGAGCTTTCCTTCCAGATCAGCTCATGGCATGCTGCTTTTCCTTGAGTGTCTGCAGGAGCTTTTTGTCTCCAGTGTGGACAGAATATCACCTTCCAAGGAACCCATGCAGCCAGAGAGTTTTGGGCGCAAGCGTAGATTCACTGGGATTATCAGCAGTCCTGCCAAGTACTGGTCATAAATGTGACATCAAATATTTCAGTCCACATACTTAGCTCAGCAAATACTTATTTCCAGTGCCAGTGAGTTAATCAGAAAAAATACTGACTAGGTGGAGTTGTGTAGTTCATTCTGGATATGTTGTTGTAACAACAAATTTTTTTTGTTGATTATGATTTATTTCAGCTTTTATTAGAATTCATTTCAAAAGGTCTTTCTTTTCATTTGTTTATCTGCAGTGCTACTCCTTGCTCAGAGCAGGTTCAACTGTGTCAACTTGCTTCAAAGATAAAGACTTCACAGCTGGTCCAATGACTGACCATTGCTGAGACAGGATAAAACAACAAGAACAACAAAACAAAGTAATTCCTTCTTTATCTGGAATTTTGTGTTTTCTGTTTCTGCACATTGCATCTCATCCTATCACTGTGCACCACTGGAGTGAATTGGTCTGCATCTTTTCTTGAGCCTCCCTGGGGAGACCTGAAGGGAGAGGGGTGCTGCTCCCATGGCCTTTTTAATCCAGAGAAGCCCAAGCTACATTGTAGCTGTCCTTGTAGGCCTTGTGCTCCACCATTGTGCTTACCTGGGGCTTCCTCCAGGCTTCTCACTACAGCTCAATCATATCCTTATTGTTTAGGGAGCCCCAACGTGCAAACGGCCTCTTTGGGGGATCTGACAAGAGTTTACCACAAAGGAAAATTGGATTTCCAGGCCCTGCCGGCTTCATGTGGCTAAAATAGCACAAACTATGGGTGACTACGTTTCCAGTAAGGCTGCACCCTCTGGCTGATGTTGAAGTCATTTTGGCTGGAGCGGCCTAGGTCATCTACAAAGCTGCTGCTCTGTCTGTGCAGTTTATAGGATTTGTATGGATCCACTGTTTTGTTTGTTTGTTGGTTGGTTGGTTTTTGTTTGTTGTTGTTGTTGTTTGTTTTTGTTTTTGTTTTTGTTTTCTGTGTTGTTTTTTTCCCAGCCTGTCAAGATCCTTACGTATACCACTCCTACTTCCAGCACATCGACTGCTCACACTGAATTGGTACTGTCCACAGATTTGCAGAAAGCACATTCAGTGCTATCATCCAAGTCCTTAGTGAAGACGTTAAACTGTATTGATCTCAGTACTGACCCTTGAGAGCTTTAATTTTAAATTACTTAGCTGGCGTAAGCTGAGGAATTGATATGCTCTGTGTAAGTAGAGATGAAACATAAGATGAATATAAACTGAATAGCTGAACTGCATCACACTATCAGTCAGAGCCAGCTGTTGCCAAAATATTATAACATTTTTAGTGACACTGTAGCAGGAAGTGTTTATAAGGAGTGAACAAAAGACATTTCCTGTCCATTCCGAGCTCAGAGAAAGCACTTAAGCTGTGACAGGTGCTGGTTTATGTTTTCTGTTCCATCAGATGAAATGTGACATTTCCGTGTAGCTTACTAGGGAAGGATGAAATTGGTCTTGATAGAGCGCCGTATTCTTCACTCTTCACTGCTGTCTGGGGAAACGATGGAAGCTGTTCCATCCAAATCTGTCCAGCCATTTTTCTATCCGCTGGAAACAACATGCATGTGCACAGAGTCTTTTTAAATGTTAGGAAACAACTTTTTGCAAGAGATACCAGGCCAAATTATTAAAAGTTGTGTAAAGGATTGATATGGCAGTATTCTGCACAAAAATAAATGTGAGAATTTAAAATACAATTGTTCTAAATGAGTAAGCAGTTCTTGTTCTCTGTTGAATTCTGTAGTAGAAAATCCCTCTGCTGTCTCCACAAGTTATTCACGCGCTTCAAGCTTGATACTTGGATCTTCTCAAACATGGAGCTGTGACTGTTTTCTTGGCATTTGGTCTGGAGGTGCTGCTGTTTTAGCCCTACCCAAGCTTACACTTCAGTGTCAGTTGTGCCTGTATGAGCAACGTTCTTGTAAAAATCCTTGTGAAACCTGGGTGATTCTGTTGTGACTTGGAATGAACCAGATGAAGCTGGTGATCATTGGTAGCCTACTTAAGGCTGTGATGTGTCATCTCTTGGTATGCTGAGTAAACTTCGTAACATCATCAGCTGCTTCACTGAAGACATAGCCTACAGATGGATCCATGCTGCATCTTACATGACTTGTCCTATCAACCTGCCCTTGATAGCTCCTGTACCACAGGTCATGTATAGAAGATGAAATAACCACTCAGCCATTTACCTACTCTTGTGGGCAGATTTTGTCACCAGCGAGGGAATTGTGATTGAAAATGAAAGTCTTAAATGACATTTTCTCTCAGTGTGCTTATGTACTTTCTGTCCATTCCCATGCTGTGATGAACAAATACTGACTTGCCTGTTCAGCTTAGTAAAAGAAAAAAATAAATGCATGGGATGCTTAAGCTACTATAGGCTGGCTGGAAAGAAGGAATTAGAATGACTGAAATGGAAAGTAACAGTTGGAAATGAAGGCACTTACAGAGTTTCTGCTGATGCAAATAACTAATAATGGTTTTACACAACAGCTTTTTGATTCCACCTATACATTGGATCTTTAACTTGCTGCTCTGAGACCATTAAACTGTGAAAGCCAAACCATGATACAGATACAAAGGACAAAGGTTGCTTTTATCCAAAGGGAAATACCAAAAGGCTGGATGGGACTGTAGGTAGATTTTTCTTGAAGGTTGTTAGGTGTGTGCTTCTGGGCATTGATTTGGGGAGCACAAGGTGTATGCATGTGTGTGCACATGCATGTGGTAGGTGACAATACCTGAGCAGAGATATGCCTGTGAGTACAGATATGCCTGCAGTCATACTTACAAATATGACTATGGGTAAGCTGTGCTGAGTGAGGGAAATACAATGTTGAGTATGTGAAATAAATTTAAAGTTGGTAGTGCATGATACTAAGCTCTCTTCACATGCATTTCCTCAGGAGTAGTTGTATTTTATTTTTATAAAGCCTGAGTATTTTAACTGTCCTAATTCTTCCAGACATTTGCAAAGCTAGATAATGCTACTACTCTGACAGTTGTGTGGGATTTCAAAGGTGTAGCGTATGTCAGTGATGTGTTTTAGAAACAAATAAACATAATAGGTTGCACTCTTGCAATAAACTTGGTAGTTCTGTTGTATAAATTTAGTACAGCACAGTGCACTAGAGTTGAAAGCAAATGACTTCTAGCACTTAGAAAGGTGGAGGATGTCAAATTTTATGATAGTTAAAAGCAGCCCATGTTTGTTAGACTTGATGGGTCAGAAACAGGCTCCATTAAACTTTATACTTAAACAGTGTATGTTAAACTGTGTGCTTTAATATTTGAACTCTGTATGTAACTCTGTATGTATTGATTTTTCTATTAATTTTTTTATGAAATATTTGCTAAAAGTGTCTCATTTAGCTCTTGCAAGAAGATCAAGAATATTAACTGTATATTAAATGATAGGCCAAAATTAATGACTTGTATGGGAGTGTTGCAGAGATTTGCCAAATATTCTCAAATCCTGCTCCAGAATTCGCATCATCCAAAAAACTGTTTATCATTGGCTTGTACCTGGACAAACGGAGCTTTCTCCATTCTGTGGCTTGCTCCCTATTCACTTTTCAGAGGAAGAAGAGAGATGAGTGGAGATATCCCAGAACAAGTGTATAAAACCTGGGGAATGGGGTCAATTTGTATGCAGTTACAGATCTCCTTCAAAAATGTTGGAAGTGACAGCTGTTCTCCTTCGCTCAGCATTTGGGTAGGTACAGCAGAAGGTACATGGAGGGGACTGAGGTGTTACGAGAAGTAAATGTTGGAAAGAGCATGATTCTTCAATTTCCTCTCCCTTGCTTCAGTGCTCTGCTGAGTAATATGCAGCATTAATTTTTAAAGTAGGTAATTTCCTTTTCTCTCCTTCTTAAAATAATTGTAGCAGTGTGCACACCAAAATTACTACTGCTTTCTGTCTGGGGTTGAGATGGAAAATGGCAATGACATACCACAGCTGTCCAGCACAGTGGCAGCAAGAATTACTTTTGTTGTGTGTAAGTAGGAGTTGGGTTATATGGGAGCTGTTTTCTACATCAGAAATAGCTCTAATTGTCTGGAATGTGCATACAAATGCTCATTTTTCTAGACAGTGAACCCAGTTGACTTTGTAGTAGGTCAGTGGCCTATCTCAGGTTGCATTTAGGTACGACTTTGAGTCACTGCCTGTGAGAGCCTCTCCATTCATGTGTGCACTCCACAGTACCAGTTCCTGCTATTGTTCTCATCTGTATGAAGCTGCACAAGGCTTCATGAAATTACACTGTTTTGTTCAAAGACAAGTTTAGAATTTCATGTAAGGAAGAAGTCTACTCTTCTGCATGTACTATTTGTCTGTTTAAAGGAAATAGGTATTTTTCTTACTTCTGTTGAAATACCAGATGGTTTTCCTCTTATTAGTGAGAGCTGGGGAACTTGTCCTTGAGATGTACTTTTTTGCTGCAGATTTTTCTGAGCATGGCGTGAGAATATTCTCGAACTAGAGGAAAATTACAATAGATTTTTAAGAATGAATAATTAGCTGTCTTATTTGGAGGTTTGTTTTCAGCTTTTTTTTCCTTCAAATGGCTGCAATATAAAGACAAGAACTCCAGATGTTAAGAACTTGAGTTCCCAGTACACTGGGGAAATTAGGATGACTGATCAAGAAACTGATGAAAATCCAGGCTTTTTTGTAGCACTGCAAGAAAGATGTGAATTCTTGTCATACATAATGCATTTACTTGATTAATAGAAGAAGCCTTTCTTAAATTTTGAATGTGTTCTCTGTTTTGTAATTTGGTTAATCCTTTTCCTAGCATGAGCAGTGAGCACACTTCACCCCAGCAGGGCAATTGTTACTGTCTTTTGCATGTCTTAGGAAGACAGGAGTAGCTATTGTTTCTGGGAGAAAAGCCTGCAGTCATCTGATTAGGGTGTACACAGAAGAACTACCAAATTTTGTATTTCAGAATACGTAAGAGAAATTTAACAGGAGAGAGCAGGAGGGTGCAGAGATCGGTTATAGTTCAGAGAAGAATCTGTCCTGACAGCACAGCAGTTCTAGGTTGGTTTACTGTCTGACTATATCGAATTATGCTGTTCTGCTTTAAGAGAATGATAGGGAAAAGGTAGGGTAGGATGAGGGTGAAGAATAGACTTTTTTTGCCAAGGCAATGCTTGGCAGCTGGTCACTGTATTTAATGTTTTATTTCCTTCATGACCTATTGTTGTCTGCCTTGGATCTCGGTTCCAGCTTCTACACCTTGGAACTTGCAAGATCAGATTAAGTAGCTGTTATATTGTTTAAAAGTGGCTGCATTGGTTAGTAGTGAGGTCTTCTGTATAGCTTTCTAGCAGGATTTTGAGAACCAACTTGATAGGCTTGAACAAAAAAAGATTGTTTCACTCTTGCTGCTACAATAGCATAAAATTTTCAGATTTGTGTTTCAAGGCTAAAAATCTCTGACTTGTCTTAAGAATTCCTTGTTTAATAAATTCTGTCTTTATCTTGTTGATTGCTGGAAATTTATATGTTCCTTCTAAAAAAGTTGTAGGGTAGGGACTATTTATTTTAACATATATTACACCCAATGCAGTAATTGAAGTTGAATTCATCTTCATTGAACCTGGAAAGAGTACTGTATCCCACTTTGATTATTCCAGGGAAGTTGCAAAGTTCCACTGCTTCAACTAGTCTGAGAGCAGAACTTGGGCAGCAGCAGCTGCTGTGACTGTTTAAATGCAGAAATTCCTTCAATCTACACCAACTTTTCTTTTTTGACACATTTTGAAGAAGCCACTCAACATCTTAGAGCATAAGTTAGTAAACACAGATTCTGATGACAAGTATCACATTTTGAGTTTGGGGAGAAATTTTCACCAAATGTTAGTGTCTTTAGTATTTTCTGTAAGCAGAGGAATGTTGGAAGAGTCATTTCAAAATAAATAAGTGGAAGAAAATATTATTACCAGGTTCTGCGATCAGGGCTGAAAATGCCAAGGCCTGCCGGGAGAGGCCCTGGTGTCATGGCCATGAACCAATCTTACAGCAGGCTTTGGCTGGTAATGCTTTTGGCCACTCCTGGCCTCGCACTAATTCAGTGAAACAGACATTTTAGTAATAAAATAGACATCTTAGGCATCTCAACCTTGAAAACAGAAGACTCAGAGGGGATCTGATCCACATCTAGAAATAGCTAAAGAGGGGGAGGCAAAAGGGATGAGGCCAGACTCTTCTCAGCAGTGTGTGGCAATAGGACAAGGGAAAATGGCCACAAACTGATGCATAGTTCTGCACAAATGTGCATGGGAACTTCTTCACAGTGCAGTGACGGAGCACTGGCACAGACTGCACAGAGAGGTTATGGAGTCTCCTTCTCTGGAGACATTCAAGACCTGCCTGGATGCCTACCTGTGCAACCTGGGCTAGGGAGCTGCTTTGGCAGGGGGGTTGGACTCGATGATCTCTAGAGGTCCCTTCCAACCCCTACAATTCTGTGATTCTGTGAAGCATTAGTCTTCTCTCCCACCCTACATTTTTAATTTTTATACTTCTGAACTGCTTTACTTATTTATTTGTTTTCCTCATGTGGTCCCTTCCTGTCTTGGGCTATGTGGTAAGGGAATGTTGCAATTGAATTAATCTTGAATGTACTTTTTTGCAGCTGAGGCAGCTGTAGCCTTCCTTCACTAGCTGGCAGTGTATTTTGATGAATTTGCAATAGCTTGAGGATCTGAAGAGACTGAAATCCTGTTGCTGCTTCATTCATTTACCACTGGCTAAAATGGTAGGCTGGATGCTAGGGCTTAAAGACCCGATGTTGGGATATAGGTTTTTTCTTCTAATGAATCAAATTTCTTTTCAGTATCAATAAATAGATGTAGATAAACTAAGTGTAGCATCCCCCCAGTGGTAACTGCTCAGCAGAGTGGAAAAACTAAATGTTTTCCCTTGGCAAGACACTGTGTGAAGTGCACCTGTTTTCATTCTCATCTTGTACTCTGCAGCTGGGGACATTGGCACCTGGCATTTTCGTGTCTTGCTGCAGTTTCTGAGTGGCCATTGCTGGAGTGTGGACAGCTAGCTCTCTGCTACGAGTGTTCAGAAGGAGAGGGGTTTACCACTTCTGCTGTGGAAAACAAATGCTGATTAAAAAGCTCAGCTGTGTAACCTGATTAAGGAGCAGTGTACATTCTGGGTGCACTGACATTCCCAGCTCCTCCAGTTTGAATGCTATCCTTGTGCAAGAAATCTCCCTTCTGAGATGATGCTAAATGCACCGACTGTCAAACTAAATAGTTGCAGAGAGGAGTCACAAGAAGGTCACGTCTTGGGTTACAGAGAGTGTGGTCTGACAGGGAGTATATCAGGGCCACCAGTGTAGGTACTTGGGACCCACAGTAATTTCATGTGGAAAAGAGCACAAAAGCTCTGCTTCAGTCAAAAGCCATTGCTGTGGAATCCCGTCTGATTGCAGGGTCACTTGGCAGCATCGATATGGACCTGGTTTGCTGTGTGCTGTTAAACTGTTAAAGGCTGTACAGTTTCTCATTGTTGGTAAGAACTTTTTTCTTTTCTTTTGTTTTCTCATGGTGCACCTCTTGTTTTTATAGCTCTTTAATGGAGAGGTACTGTGTCTTGTAGTCTGTTTCCATAGAAACATCCAATTAGAGTAATTTGAAGAGATTGAGACAGCTGCCAAAACTCCTAAAGAGAAAGGAGGAAGGGGAGGGAAAGGGGAGATTTGGGCTGGCAAAATGTAAGCAACATAGCCTGCCTTTTGCCAGCTAACACTCGTCTGTACACTCGTATCTGATTGTACATCTTGCACCCATTTGGTTTGAGCTACATCTGTAATGCATTTTAAAAGTATAATTGAGTCTGGTGCTCAGCATATGTGATGGTAATGCTTGGAATGTGAGAATGTTTTGTTGTTGCATTGCTTCTTTCATATGTTTTTTATCAGGCAGTGGCTGAGGCATTGAGACTGAAAGGGGAGGGGAATAGGACTGAGGTATCTTCCTTTTACCAAGGCCTCATGAATGTACACAAACTAAAAAGGACATTTTTTCTGCCCTTTCTTTGATGCAGAACAAGGTAGCCTCGGTACCTGTGATCCTATGAATCTCAAACTATTTGTAACTAAGAGAGTAAATCATATTCTACTGAGTCTGGGTTTGTAAGTTGAACAATTTGATGTGTCTGTCTTGGCTAGCCGGAGTCTGTCAGGAATTAAACTCTACTAGAAAAGGAGAATGGAAGTGAAACAAAGATTGGGTATTTTTCCTGTAGGCACAAAATCAACTGTTTATACATTAAAAAAATTTCCTACCACCAGCTGCATCTCCATATTTAGACCTGCAGCTTTGCTCCTGCCTTTTGCATTGTAAGACTGGGCAAATTTAAATCTGTAGTGGGATGTTAGGCTCTGCTATACACATAGAGATCTGAACTTCTCTGTGATCCCAGCTTGCAAGCCTCATTCTCATGCTGGTACTCTTTAAGTACTTTCTATACTAAATATCACCTAGGCTGTCCAGAAGACCTTTCATTCCTTCCTGACTGTAGCCTTGCCTTCCAAGAATCAAACCTACCAAAAAATCAACCACTCAAGAAAACCCAAACTCTAAAGTCCTTCCTCAAAACCACACTTTTTTCAGAGAGGAATCTTTGACACAGGAAGATGGTTGAAATTTCTTCTTTGGGGAAGGTAATTGGAAAAGCCAGCTTATATTTGTAGTTGATTCCTGCTCAGATTTTCAGCAAGACATCCAGGACGGGCAGTCCAACAGTCAGCCAGCCTCCTCTGTAGGCACCAGCAGCTTTGGATACATTCCCATTTCCTCTGCATCTGCTGCTCTTCATGCAGCTGAGGGATTAGACTGTTGTGGTCTGCTAGTTTATCTTCCTCTTCTACTTCATCATCATCCCTGTAGAAACAGATTTGGGAGTAGTTAATGCAAGTGTCCTATCCCAAACAGCCAATGAGGTTGCTACCAATGAATTCCCCAAACTTTGCTGTCTGCTTTCATGAGTGATTGTATGGTCATGTTGTAAATGTGCAGTTTGCATTCTCACTGTGCTGGGTGCCCTCTCAGCGATGGAGGTCATGTACTTGTATCAAGTGGATTGGTAGCTGATTAATGTGGCACAAGGAGGGGAGAACTTTGTGATCTTTCTGTTGGAGTGTCTGAGCCAAGTTGTGTGTTCTTGGATGCTTCTCCAAACTACACCTAAACCAAAATGCGAATGAGATGATTCAGGCAACATTTGTGAAACCTTTGAAACTTCTAAATAAAAGTTGTCTTTCGCTGTTCAGGGAGTTCTGAGACTCATTAAGGCTTTGGGGAGGAGAGGAGGGAAGAAGTGGCTTTGTACCTCTCAGAAACGTTGTTGATGTAGTACATACTAAAGATCATTTATCTGCAATTTGTTTTGCTCACCTGGTGGAGAATCAGGAGAGTTCTTGGCATAAGGTAGAGTGGGCAGAGGAATGGACAAATGGCTTTGTCTTATATTTGTTTCCTTAGAGTAGATGGGACACTGAGTTGCCTATGAACATCACCCTCCTATGACATCTTAGGGATGTCATAGGCAATGGCCACAAGTTGCACTGGGGAAGATTTAGATTAGATGTGAGGAAAAAATTTTTCTCTGAAAGAGTGGTCAGGCACTGGAATGGCCTGCCTAGGGAGGTGTTGAGGCACCATCCCTAGCACTGTTCAAGAAGCATTTAGATGAGGTGCTAAGGGATTTGATATAGTAGCTTGGTGGGTAGGGATGGTGGTGGGAGGATGGTTGGACTAGATGGTCTTGTAGGTCCTTTCCAACCTAATGAATCTATGAATCTTGAGGCATCAGGATGCTCTCTGAAGAGCAAACAGCACAGCATTGCCTTACGTGTACTGACAGCTCATCTGGTTGTGCTGTCAATTTGTCGTGTTCATCAGTTATTTTAGACTTGATGGATACGTCACAACTGATAAGACTGCAGTCCTTTGGAATTTCAAGAAATGCTTTGCACTTGTCTGAAACTTCATAGCCGCTTTCATTACACAAAATAAAAGCACTGTAGTGTAACATCTGAAACTCAGTTAATCGAGTTGGAATCTTATCAGAATTTTCAGTGATGACATTCTGCCATCTAGGTACATGTTATATGTAATCCCACAGAGAGCTATGAGTTTTCTCAGTGTACTATTGCAGGAAGGCAAGTGCTTTGTGTTGCTGTTTGTAATCCTCATTTGGGTTGAATATTAGGCAGTTTGTGATGGTGTTGTTGCTTATTGCTGCAGAAAAGATGGAGATAGGTCTTTTTTTTTTTTTTTAACCTTCTGTTTAGGTCTTCAAACAGATTTTGCCATAGAACAGATTTTCTCAACATTATTTTGGTGGGATGAACACTCCAAAAATTTTATAAGCAAATAACCATCCCCTCAGAAACAAACCCCTAAAACAAAGAAACAATAAAAAACCTTCAGTCATAAACATGTGCAAGAAACATGGAGTGAACTGACAAACTTGGTCCTCTCTTAAAGGAGACTGACAGTATCATGGTTAGCACTACATGTTTATATAAATGTGGATGTGCATGCATCTAGGCCCCTTATTAGCCAGCAGCTCTGATTAATACTGAGCACTTGAGTGAAGTGTTGAGTAGTGTGTGTAGTTAATTAGATGTAAGCATCTAATGGACCACTGTCGACAGTTGCTTCCTATTAAATGGTTATCTCTGTTAAAGAGACATGTTGCTGCAGTTTTCTTTCAACACCAGACATAGAATACGTGCATTAAAGCTCAATTTGTTGATTAAATTTCAGGTGAGCTTTGCAAAATGCTACCCCACTGGAGAGAAGTTGAAGGTATAAAAATCTTTTAGCTGTTTCCAATGATAGTTACAGCTAATACTAGTTTTATTTTTTCTGGCAAACTGTCAAAGGGAGTCTGAAGTCCTACCAACCCGAGCGAATAATTCACATTTAGCAAATATATATGTATTTAAATATCCGTACATTTATTATGGGTAATCAGTGTAGTTTGGCCTTAGAAAAGCTTTTTACCTTACAGTGAGCTTTTTTGTGGTGCTCCAGAAGTACTTGTAAAGTAAATTTACAAGCAAAAACATAATTTCAGGTCTTGATGCTGCACCTGCAGTGGAGACGTGAAATAGTTTCTCATAGTTCAACCAGCTCAAACTTGCAAAAACACAAGTCTGCCACAGGAAACAACCAGTTAAATCATAAAAAAACCTAGGTGCCTGGTATGAATAGACCTTTCTGCAAATGCTACTGTTCTGTTTGTATGACATGTATTTTTCATACCTAGTACTCCTTTTTCTGCTTGTGGATCTTTAAATTCTCACACGTGTACTGCTTAAGCCATATCGCATAAGCTGCCTGCTTCCTGCTTCTTTTTATCAACAGGGGTTGTGCCAATGTCAGTCTTCCAAGTTTGATTTTTCCCTTCCTGGTATTCTGATTAACTACAGCTCTGCTGGTGGTTTTTTGTTGTGGTGTTTTTTTTTTGTTTTTTTTTTTTTTTGGTTGGTTGGGTGGGTTTTTTTTACAGAGGTTATTACTGCTGTTTTCATAATGGAAAGTTTATAGTCTAAAATTAATTGCTAGATGATTTTATTTGGTAGCAGTGATTTTCTGCAAACTTCCCACGCAATTTTGTGAGGCCCCAGAAAACTATTGTATTGTACTCATTAACTCTTTCTCTGCCTGTATGGCTGCAGCAATTTTCAATGCATTCTTTGTTATGAAATAAGTGTTCTTTTATTATGAAATAGGACTACATGTATTTTTTTTTTTTTTTTAGAAATATGTTTAATCAAAAAGACTGCTTTATGTATTATCTTGTGCTAATGATTTTTTTTAGTCCTCTGTTTTTGGTGAAACCGAGGTTAGGTGTAGCACTAAGGACAAGTGAAGAAAGCAGCAGGAGCCAGACTCCAAGTTCCAACTTTGAACTCCTTTTCAGCATCTGGTTTTAGGATTTGATCCCAGTGAAATTTCATGATGTTCTGCTTTCCAAGACTGGCTTTCAAATACAGTTTGCAGTGGTTTTCCCCTACTCCCATTGACAGGACTGAGAATATTGTAGGCCTTCTCTGAATTTCAAATGGTATGAGTAAACAAACTCTAATTGGGATTTCTAGGACAGGAGACTTAACCTTGTTGCAGCCATTTTTACATGATGTATGCAGCTGTCTTGTCTCTAAGATGATCACCCGTTGTTTGCTTACTATACAAAAAGGAAGAAACAGTGAAATGTGTTGTAATTAATGTCTTTTAAATGTAGGATGTAAGTCCTATACAGCAACAATAAAGCCAGAAACATAATAGTAAAAAGCATGAAATTTGAAACAGTCCGGAGTGGCTTTTTGAAGGGAAGCTTGTAGATTGCCTGCTCTTGAAATCCATTCTTTGTCCTCAAAACATTTTTCACAGGTGCTGGAAAAGACATTGGGTTTATTCGATGAGTGACGGTTGTTATTTAAAAAAGTCACGTGTTAGAAGAGCAGGCGCCACTAAACAAGAAGACTTGACAGTTCCATCTGTAATGTTTTTGCTGGCAGAGTGAATCACATATCGTTCCAAGGTCTGTACAACGCATGCTGCAAACCTCTAACACTGGAAAGAACTTCAGAGTTTAATGTGTTCTGGCTTCGTGTTACATAAACAGGGGTCCCCATGGTCCTATATTGATTGGGCTTGTGTTCCACCACTGTTTTTGCGGGTATATGCTAGCCCATAAAATCACATTTTTGTTTTTTCCTGCCAACTCTCTTCTATTACTTTGTCTATTAGGCTGCAGTGGTGAGTGCTACAGCTGGTGTGCCGAGGGATCCAGCGCAGAGCAGTCAGACCACTAAATCTGTGGCTGATGAGCTTGGGAGAAACCCCTTGCAATTTGATAGTACAATTAAATGTGTGTCATGAATTGTCAGAATTACTTTATGCTATTTTGAGGATGACTGCATATCCCTTGGTATCAGCACAAACTAATATCGCAAATACTACAAATGCTTTGCAGCATATATCTAGCAGTGTAGCCTAATAAAAGGACTACTGTTTGTAACCCAGAGGTAGTCAGACAGGGAGAAGAAGACCCCAAAGAGAAGGATCACATTTAACATACCCCAGTTATTTCATCTGTCTTCTCCCTTACTGTTCAACTCTTGGTTTCTTGTAAAACTTGTCGTCCATGCATGTAAGCATGAAGCATGAAATAACAGTGAAATCAGGAAGCTTTGCTGGCTTTCTTCAGTGGCTTTCTTCTGACTGTATGGTATGACATACTCTGAAGATTTTAAATTTCTTTCTGTAGCAAGCAGCAATTGATTTGACTAAAACCTGAGACTGTGGATTTCCTTATCATCCTATGCAATCACATAGTTCATTTAGGCCTTGCTGAAATACAAACTTAAAATAGGTATGTGTGGCACCTCTGGTTAAGGACTCTACAAACTGACATCCTTAGACTCAGCATTTATTATGCTGCTTCCTGTCACTTAGAGCTCCAGAGAACAATATGAAAGCTTTGCATAGTTTTGCACTGGTTTGCAGTGCCTGGTTGCCATATATACTGGGTTCTTGCATTTTCTGCCCCATTTCCCTTTGGAATTCTTCAGTGGTAGAGCTTCCAGTGCTGTGCTGTGCCTTAGCTGTGCTTGCAGACACTTCCACTAGCTTGTGCCCAACTGTACTGGATGCTCAATGGATAGCTGGATGGTGAGGATCAAGCTGTACTTGTATAGTAGGGTTAAAATTTAGTAGAGGATGAAAGGTTGAGGAAAAAGAGTGTCTTTATTTTCTTGACTGTCACCAGCATCTGTGTGAGCAAAGTACTGCTAGCTGTTGTTTCACTGCCAAGGAGTGGATGACAATAGGCTTATTTTTCTTAGTTAGTGAAGTCATCCTCTTGCCTTCAGCTGTTGTGATATATAAGATGTTATGACTAGTGTTCTGATTTCTCAGTAGACTTCCTTGTGCCAGTGTCATTAGGACTTTATCCCAAAATAATCAATTCTCTGCCTTCTCTATGTAAATGAGAAAAATGCACCAGCTGGCAAATAAGTTTTTTTTTCCTATCTGCAACTTCTGTCCTTGCAATCCCCTTCCATGTGCTTTGTTTTCACAAAGCTGCCATTTGCTACGTGGAGATAATGATTACCTCACAGAATCAGACAAAGTTCGATGTGCTATTCTGTCATAATAAACAGGGATTTACTAATGTGTAAAAGCGATAGGAACAGCACATCTTAATGCTGTGAACCATCCCATCAAATCAAGTATTCACTGTGTGTCCACCCTCTTTTTAAAGAAGGGGAATTTTGTTTACTTTGGTGTGGAGATGGTGCGACCACACTAGAGTGAGATGAGGCCTATCTAAAATGGATCCAAGAAAATGTTACTGGAGGGCGAGTCACGGGGCATATGGTAAAACATTTCCTTATGCAAAAAGTCGAAACCTAAGTATTGGAGTCATTTAAAATTCAACCAGAGATAGCTGTTCCAGCATATAAATACAAAAGTGCTCTGGTCTCCATTCAGTGACTGTCGTGAGTTTCAAAACAGCCAATAGCTGAGAGGCCAAGAACAAGCACAAATTCTATTCTTTGAATTTGAGAATTGCTTTTATTTTGCATTTATTATTTGTGTGTGTGTACTTACAAATGAATTTCATGAAATTAGTCTATGTAAATTTGAATTGTAAAGTTAATTCATTCAGTCTGGGCTGATAGGGAAGAAGGAAGATATGCAAAAGTTTCTTTGGACATCTTACTGAATTTAGTATTTCACAGAATCATGGAATCACAGAATGGCTTGGGTTGGAAGGGACCTTAAAGCCCATCCAGTTGCAACAGTCTGCCATGGGCTGGATTGCCAATCACTAGGTTAGGCTGCCCAGGGCCCCATCCACCCTGACCTTGAGTATCTCCAGGGATGGGACATCCACCACATTCCTGGGCAGCCTAAGTCAGCTCCTCATCACCCTCTGAGTAAAGAATTTCTTTCTAATATCTTGCCTAAATCTCCTCTCTTTTAGTTTAAAGCCGTTCACCCTTGACCTATCACTATGTACATAAAAATGGTTTGCTCTCCTGTTATTTTTCATGCCAAGGACTGCATTACAAAAATCATTATTCTAAGGAAAAAGTCACTGCAATATCACTTGAGAGTAAAGATGTTCCAGTGTTGTGAGATAAATAGAATCCCTATAACCATTGCTCTGGGTCATAAATTTCTTCCTGTGTCATTAGGAGGGACACACTGTGTAAGGAACAAGTAGCCATTTTGCCAAATTAGCTTTCAATTAGCTAAGATAATGGTTTCTTTCATCTGTTTCTTACTGCACCATGTATTTTCATAGGATCTGAAAGTGGCCAACATACTAGGGGTTTTGTGGAAGGTATTAGTGACAGGGTGTTACCCCCAAACAAGTTTTACTTTGTATGGTAAAGGTGAGGAGGGGAAACAAAAATATACACAGTGAAACTTCCATTACATACAGTTTTCCTAGTGATTAGCACATTTCCAAAGATCCTGTGTCTTGGTTGTAGATTTCCTAGTAACAGCTCCTGCTGCTTCCTCCCCTTATCTTGCCAGATCTTGCACATGCTAGCCTGGCAATTCTGAGCAAGATGGTGCTCCTTATGAAACACATGGCCTAAAAGCCTGGATATGTTCATTCCCAACTTCTTTTTTTTTTCCCCCCAACTTCAAGCTTCCATCACTGTGGATAATAAAAACTTTCTTTAATCTCTCTTCCATTTTTCTCCTTTTATTTATTATTATTTTATTTTATTTTATTATTTCATATTTGAGATCTGCCTGGGGCCTTCCTCTCCCAGTACGGTGGCTGAGGCATGGAGTTCAAAGAATAACCAGTGTGAGGTTTAATGATATCCATGACAGAATTGTACTGAATTTAGGATGAGTCTTTTCTTCCTTGCCCACAGTGTACTTGGATTGCAAGCACCTGAGCTGTCACATTACAGCAGTGCAAGTGGAAGCAAATCTTTTGCTTTTATAATGTATTTGTGGTTGTTGCTGGCTATTTGATCTTTGTGACTTTGCTGAACATTAACGTGCTTAAACTGGTTGGTTGCCACGTGCAAAGCATCTCTTCACCTAGAAGAAAAGTGCATTTCTCAGCAATGCTGGTAACTATGGTGAACTTCACCACTAAACTCACTGTCTAGTTTACTTTTGCAAAGTGAATGCAAAGGACTTCAAGCAGTGCTTTACAGCCCTGCTGTTACATGTAGTCCATTAGTTCCAAAACTTCGCTAAGGTGAAGACTTTCTAGTTCACATTTGATGGAATATCAGTTCTTTGTACATCAAGAAAATTTATGCACAAAAGCTTTAAAAATGAATACTGTTGTCATCATCAAAGCTATGTATTTCATAAAGCACAGGGGATATAATCATGGACAACTCCAGGAGTTCTGTAAAAGTGTGGATGCTGATTATGGAAGCATCATTTACTTTTCTGAGAGAAAGTGGCTAAGTTAGGTTAAAATGATAAAAAGATTTTATGATTCGTGCAATGTAATCAAGTCATTTGTGGAATCAAAAGGAAAATTTGTGCCAGAACAGGCATTACTGGTGGCTTTGACTACTCATTTAAATGAGTTAAACATGCGTCTTCAAGGTGAAAATCAGCTTATCTGTGCTGTTTCAAACCGTAACAGCATTCAGAATGCAATTTAAATTATGGTAAAATCAAGTTTGAGCAAATATTTTTATGCATTTTTATACTCTGGCTAAACACAGTCTTGTGAGCAACGGGTAATGTGCAAAAATGCAGCCTTGCTTTCTGATCTGGTAAAGGAATTGGAAAACAGTTTTCAAGAGTTCAGAAAAAATTGACAGTTCTTTTGTATACCTGTGACTCCATTTTCAGTTGACATAAATACATTACCTGTGAATTTTCAAGTGGACTATATAGAGCTGTAATCCAATATTCAGTTCAAAGAAAAAATCTGGTTGTGTTTCTTTACCAGACTTCTGTAAGACCTTTCTTAGCAGAGAAAGATATCCCTCACTTCACAGGGATGGCCATATTAAAGCCACTGCTTTTTGGCAGTGTGCACATGCGTGAACAATCACTGTCAGGATAAGGCACAGGAAGAGTAAAACTTCATCAGAAAAAAACAGACCTTGATGAATTAGTATAACAAAAACAAGGCTGCATATCCCACTAGTTTTATGTTTTTGTTGATTTTTTAAATATTTTAAATACAAATATATATATATACAAATATATATATATATATGTGTTACTTATATACATTAACTGTATTATGTACTTTATATGTGGCCCATTTCCTCACTTAAAGTGGCCATGGGAAACCAGAAGGTTGGAGTTCCCTGATATATTTTTTCACAAAATGGGGCAACTTGACCTCGTGAGTGAAGAACAAAAATATCCATACCTGCTTGAAGGTCTCTGACCCACTGAAAACACAATATAAACACGCAAGCTGTTGCCACGCTCTCTGGCAGTATGGCTGCATGAAGCCACTCACTGGTGGCCTTTGATGCTATCTTTCCTTGAAGTGCAGCAGAGAGCAGATGCAGCTGTCAGACGGCTGAAAGTCAGCAATCTGATTGCTGCTGCACACCCAGAAGGCTCTGATTAGATCATAACCAGCAGAAACGCTTCAAGAAAAGTTTATCTGTCTTCGGAATATTACTTCTGCCTTGGCTCGTGCAGTACTTTGGTTGTGTGGGTACCCTCTGCAGTGATGAGGTGCCATGGGCTCAGTAAGCTGAACCTACCTCAGGGGTGCTGAAAGGGGCTGGGGCTGGCAGCTTTGGGAGGAAACCACTCAGTGTTTCAGAGCCTTCCTCAAATTCAAGGACATAAAGTTAGGATAATTATTAAAAACACACGCGTCAAGCATTCTGGCTTTAGGTCAACCTTCTCATTTCTCCTAAGAGTATTTACAGTCAGAATAATTAATCATTTAGGCAGTCAGAACTGACAGCCGTTACTTGGCGGAGGAAATCACACGAGGAAAGAAAAACTGGCAAGAGGTTGTGGGAATACTGAAGTGGCCTTCTGCATTGTTCAAAGTGATAATTTTGTTCATTGTTTGCCTCGGACCCTCCTTTATCTCCTGGCTAGTCAGCTGGTTAGCTTTGTGCCTGCAGGGTTTCAGAAAGGTTGGGACACAGCGCTGTGCGATGATCACACCATTGTGCGTGGAGCTCGGCTCCTGTATTCTTGCCATAGAACAAAAGGGCTATTGTTCCCAGCCTAATAATAAAGCAGGAAAAAAATCACGAAGGTCTTTCCTCCAGATAGAAGGCTGGCTGAGCTGCAAGCCAGAGGGAGCAGCGAGGAGTTTATCTTCTGGAAATGGCTTCTCCAGTTTGCGTTTCCACTTCACTGTCTTTTACAGATGTCAAGAGAAGGTGCTTTGTAATACAGCTGAAAAGTTGGGTAGGGCTGATTTCTGACTGTGAGCTGATGATATGAGTAGTCTAGTACTATAATTTTTTTTTTTTTTTTTTTTTTTTTTCAAAGCTTGGTTACAGTTCAGCTTTTAGAATCATTAAATCCTAGTGGAGGAGCAACCGGACCTTTGTGTGTGTATTTTCCCATCAGATCACAGAGGTTTGTTAGTAGCAGCATATCTCATTAAGATAATACTGAGAGACTTACTGAAGTGTATCCAGTAGTAGCTATTTGTCTCTTCTGGGAGATAACGTTCTGATGAAGTTAACTAGGATATGGAGCCACTTATAGGAAAATCCAGTCTTGAAAAGTACTGATACAGAAAAATACCTTGTGTCAAACTAATTTTTTGCGGGTTATCACAGTTCTGAAAAGAGTGGCTGGAGCCTGCTTCTTCATTTGATAGCAGACTTCTCCTTCCACCCCATCTGATTCAAGGTTGAGCAGTACAAGTGTAGAGGTGTCCTCTGTGGCTTGGTAATTTTTAGGATCACCTCCAGGCTGTGGAACATGTAGGAGACATGCAGAGATTGCCTTTCTACATTTGGCCTCTGCTGCTGCCAGTGTGACTTATTTGTACGTGTTATTTTGCTGTTAGTAGCTTTGTGGAGAGCTAATCCTGTGCTTATGTTAGCAAAGTGCACATCTGTGCATTGTGCTTGCATGGATTTGCTTAATTCTGGCATCAGTTTGCACACTAAATTTAAGGTGGTCACCATTCAATATCTATTCTGTAATTTTTTGTACAAGCAAATACACTTCCAGTAAAGACAAGTGTGGACATTTTAGTGATATCAGAATGTCTAGATGTGATACACAGTGGGAGATGAGAAGGACCTATAGGGTGCAGAGTCAAAAGAAACCCCAAACAAGTTAGTCTTAGAGCAGTGGAGTAAATAGTCATCACTTCTTTGCCTGCTGTTTTTATCATCTTCTTTAAGCTTTTTCATCTAACTTGCAATTTTTTTGTCCTTTACTGCTCCAGTCACTGTTTTATTTTGAGGATGGCAATGTCTGGTGCACCAGCACTGAAATGTGAGTGACAGACAGCTGTGCTCTGGCAAAGATTTTGTTTTCAACTCTGTTACTGACAAAGGCAAGATGCTAATATTTATTCTTGCATAATTCTCTCATTTTTTGGGGGGAGTGTGGACTAATGAGCCTTGCCTGTAGTGGTGTTGTCATCTTGATCTTTTGCTCTGTTAGAAGAGACTTCGTCTTTAACACGCTATTCTGCTGGTGTGCATTTAACATGGTTTCACTGACTAAAGAAGGCACCCTGTCTTTCTGCTTTGTGTGTTTTTCTGGACAAGTTCTAGTGCTTTCACCTGAACTTTGATAAAGCCATGGGTGAGTACAGGGTGCTGTTCTGTTCTCCTTACACAGAACACAAACATTTTCACTTTTCATCACTTCTGAGTTTTTGTAACTGATTCTGTACTAGTTGACCGCACTGAAACAAGACCATACTTACACTAAGAGTTCATTGCTTGTAAAACAATAATCAAAGGAAGCCAGAAACTTTAAGAACTGCTAGATTTCAAACTTCCTTTTCAACATTCTGTGGGTATTCCTGTGGAAATATCTTCTCCACTTTCAGGTTGGTTGGACTGGGTTGTGAGAAACCATAGCATTTTCTTTCTGCTGTTCACAAAGTAACGATTTTGAAAAATGATTGTGTGATTAAAGGCTTTGGAGCTGAATACTAATGACTGAAACCTCATGGTTTCACTGTAAGCATATAACAAAGCGTATTTATCGATGCATAGTTTCAAAAAGCTAGAAAGGCAGTTGTTTCACAGTGAGAAAGTGAAGCAAGCAGCTGAACAAAAACCCTGCTGTCATTTGGCAATGCAATCATGAGCAAAACCTGCAGTTATGTTAGAGACCACTAATGTTTGGTATGTTGATGGCAAACCGTTCATTTTATTTGTGATGGCAGATCCCCAAGCGTCTGAACGCTGCAGCTCACAGCAACAGATGCAGCCAAAATTCACAAACACACACTTCTGCCTTAAAGCACTTTCTTATTATATATGGGCAGTTTAGGATAGGGGCTGTTTGGTTTATGACTTTTTTTTGTCCTGTCATATTCCCTTCTGAGCTCAGTTTATAATTCCCTGGACTTTTGTGTACAAATAACAGACATTGAAGCCTCTGTATTGTTTTGCTCTTAATCAAGTACTGTTGTTTTTATTTTGGGGCCAGGTTTGTTATTTTTAAGCGTTTTCCCAGCATTTCTGCTCTTTTGAAAAGTTTTTAAGAGCCATTAGTGACCTCTGATAGCAGCAGATCTGTAAAATTCTGACAGCAATTTCATTTTTTTTCTTTTGGCTTTTCTAAGGTAGCTGGAGCCTTGCAGTTCACACAGACAGCACTGGAAGTTTACAAGTGTAAAAAACTGAAGTCCTGTAATTATCTTCTTCCTTAGATGATAGAAAACAAATTAAGTTAAAAGAGAGAATTTGTTAGTAATTTTATTTCTTAGACTATAAACAACAAAGACCCCAGTTTTGGTTAACTTCCTTAAATGTGAAAGTAGTGGGTGGTTTTGTCTCTCCTTGCACTGGAAATGAGCTGCATACAAGGGAATGAGTATCAACACTGGTCTGGTCTCCAGTCCTAACGTGAAACTGGGCCTAAGAAAAGAAAATCCCAGTTTCTCCAAACTGGTTTTATGCGATCTGGGCTTCAGTCAAGCTCAGAGAGATTAAGTGGCGTCATGGTTAGTGGTTAGTTAGTACAGTTTTCACCTTAGTCACACAAACCTGTGCTTTTTCGCATTGTTGTTATTCTTAACTTGAACAAAAGTAGGCATTTCTGGCTGCTGCTTCTGTGTTGTAATTCAGGTCAGAAAGCAACAAAACTCTGGGAGTGGCAAGCCTGTAGAGACAAATGCTGCCAAGTTCCTCACAGCCTTGATATGAGCTGCATGTGTACGCTGGTGATAGAGATGAGTACAAGCTGTCCTGGGATGCACAGAGGAGAGAAGGGAGGTGCTGCTCTGAGCATGCAACACTTCCTAGCTGCAAGATTCTTTTTTCATGACATTTTATGTGGAAAATTCTGATCTAAGATAGGAGGGAAGACAAATATAATCAGAAAACTGTGCTATAGGAAGGGAGCAAAACAGTCTTACTGTCAATAACCATATGCTGAAGGTAGTAGAAAGTAGTTGCATGATGAACTGCGTCCTTAGGTGCTTGTCTAAAGTTATATTTAATCAATTTCTTGACAGCCAGTTTTCTCAATGTAGTGTTTCTCAGTATGTTGTGTAGAGTAAATTCTTCCTACAGATTGCATGGCTTTGTCTATTTATTGAAGCATGTTACAACCATACAGTTCCATTGCCACGGTCCCAGTTAGTTTTCTCCATCTTGCTTCATTGTGATTTGGCTTAAATAAGGCTTCACTGGGAGCAGAGCCTGTGTTTATCTATGGCAATGAGAAGAGGCACCATAAAGGAACAGAAATGCCTGGATCAGGAGATGGGTATGGCTGGATAGCTTAGAGGACAGAGGAGACTTTCAGTAAAGAAATGTTTCTAATTGCTTACTTTGTTGAGTGAGATCAGAAGAAGAGCTCTTTTGAAAAATGTGATCTCCCTATTGAAAAGGTGTACTTTGATTTTTCTAGTTATCTAATCTTCTTGTTTGTTTGTTTGCTTGCTTGGGAGACTGAAACTACTGCGGAGAATCATTAGTGACTTCTGAAAGAGTTGGTCCTCCCTCTAGAAGGCTGTGAAAACTTCTGGGTGAAATTTACAGCACTTCAAGGCTACTGTGCAGTAGCTGGTGGTGTACATGGGGATCCTTACTAAGTGAGCAGGCTTCCAAGAGCCAAGATTTAGAGCATTAACTCAGATAGCAGAAGCTAGTGCTCAGACTTCTCTTTCATCAGGATGGAGTTGTTGCCATTTAAGAGATTCTTTTAGAACACTGTTTTGTTGTTTAACACAGGATTGGCAAAGCATCAGATAAAATGGTTCTTCTGTTCTCCCTGGACTATTGTCCTTTCCCTCTAATCTTCCCCAGGGTCTGCTACAGGATCCCTCCAATCTTCCGCCTCTTCTGTCCTTTCTTTCTCAAAGACTAAACAAACCAAACCAAGAAAACCCCTGACTACAGGCCCACCACTTTGTGGGCATGATGTTATGCTAGTGGGCTGCATTCCCTGAGATGGAACCACACATGGGTCAGTCACCCACTTTTTTGTGACTATCTGATCTTAGCAATAGAAGTATGTATTTTATGTGGCTGTAATTTGCACCAACATGTACACTTGAGTAGAAAACTGTATAGTTTTTCACTACTGGTGTGGATGTTCCCCTTCCATTCCTGAAAACTTGTAGGGCCTTTTCCCCGCCTCTCATGGATGCAGAAAACACTTTGACCTCCTTGGCACTCACTACCGTTGCAGTTCCTAATCCCATTGTATGAAGGAATAGAAATAGATGCAAGATGACCCTTAAAGGGAAGAAAACATTAATTAACAGCTCTGAGCATTTTTCAGATGAAGAATAACTTCCTTCACTCCATGGAAACAGCATTTCTCACGATGTCCATTATGTATGCAGACTTGTTAAGCTCTTTAAAATGTCCAAGTCTGTGAGATGCTGGATGCTGTGAGCTGCTATTGAAATCACAAGGAGTTTCAGCAGGTGCTGCTTGATTGCAAGAGGCATTAAGGATCCCAGTAGGTGAGGGAAGGAGAAGGAGGTGCTGGTGTAAGTTAGTTAGTGTTCTTGTAATCGTTGCATGTTAAATGCAAGTTTAAGCAAAACAGGAGAAGAACTAATCTCTCTAATTAGAAATCTGCGTTGTAAAGGAGGAAGGAAAAGGGCTGTTCTGTTGACTGAATAACACCAAGATATGCTGTTAGCATAACTAATTATAAAACCCACTAGTTAACTCTTGCAGATCATAAAAGTAAGGGTTAAGGCCATGGCAACAACTGGGAGACTTATTACAGATATGGTATTTTTCTGTGAGAGCAGAAATATGGTCATATCACTTCCCTGAAGAGCTCTTACTAAATTGTGTTAGCTCAGTGTAGTAAAATGAGTTTATCAACATATTATATCTGAAGTGGCAGCTGCTAGCAGGTAGAATGGAAGTGAATGGAGCTATAAAATGTCTACTTGAATCTGTGACCTTTAAATACATTGCAGATTTTAATTTCCCCTCTTCCTGTTTTTTTTTTTGCAAGGGATTTTTTTTACATTGTGCATACATGGTACATATAGTTAAAATAAACACTACTCGCAAACACGTTGCGTATATTTTATTGTCCATGCTTTCAAAATTCAATAGGACTTGTCAGTAATATACTGTGGAACTGAAGAGGGGAGAGAGCAAATGGCTTACACCAAAATGCCTCTTCCCTTCTGGATGGGCTTAAACAATGCAAGATTTAGGTGCAAGTTATGGTGCTTGATCCTAGAGCTTAGCTGAAAGGCATGATCATAGGTAAATACCAGCATCTCTATTCAGTACGAGAGTGCCTATGCTGCTGGATTTTGTTGTTCCCTTTAATCATTTGAAATTTAATAAGGGAATATAAGGCACTTTGGTTGCCTAATATTTTCATAGATGGATGTCAAAAGCACTATTCTGTCTATAGACACGGAGAATATTTCTGAGGAAAGATTTTTTGTCTTTGGAAAATGCTGACTTGTTAGAATCCATATAACAGGAATGCATGTATCTGCAGAAGCAGAGGTACCATCTGGTTTTGAAACAGCCGGAAGTTACTGAGGATATTTACCTGAGACATGGGAGACACGCACCCAAATCTGACCTCTCTCTGAGTAAGCCAAATCCCTGTCTTCAGGCAAACATCTTTGGAGGGACGTGTTTTCACCCTAGTGTGAAGTAGATCTATATTCAGTTGCTTAGATAGCTTGCTGAGTGGAAAAGGTTATACGCCTGCTTCTGTCATCTAAAGAAAAAACTGAAAAAATTGTTTTTGCAAGTGATTTTCACTTAGGTAGAATTTATCTTGTAATTTAAGACACTGTTTGTAAAGAACTGTAATTGTACCTTTTCGATTTAGCAGTTGTGCCTCATTTGGGGATGTGCTCTCATCTCAGCTGTCTTTGTTGAGGCTGTACTCTGTTGTTTAATTTGAAAGCAGCGATATTTTGCTGATCACTGTATTAAATACGTCTTTTGTTCTTAATTTTCTGTAGTGAATGTAAAAACTAAGGCATGCTGAAAAGAGAAGGTCTACCTGCTTGGGGCTCACATGCCTTTTTCCAACAGCAGTAAAATGACTTGGAAGAGGAAATGTGTTTGCTTATGATACTGCAAGTCTTTTCCATATCTCTGAACTGTCTTACTGTAAATGAACTTTAAGTGCACTTGATTAAGTGTTAGTCAAAGCTAACAACAGCAAGAAGAAAAAAGCAGCTTTGGTGAAGGCTACGTACAAACTTCATCTTAAACCTGCCTGATACTTGTGGCTTAGGGTTACGTAAATGGCTTCACTTCTGCCAAAGCTACCTGATCTATTCCCATGCTATTTGTCACGCAGTTGCCTACTGCTCATAACTGGAGTAACAGATGTAACACTGTAGAGCACATTTTGAACGTACAGTGCTGTTTGCAGTGACTATAGTAGCAGGGCGCTGTGTTGAAAAACAGGATTTGTCTGCATGAAGTGTTGACTGCATGTCATGGGGAAAGAAGAATAAGTGAGTGGTGATTGTTGTTTGTTTTTTTTCTCCATTGAAATGTGCTATTGGAGATTCAAGTCAGTGTTTACACCTTAACTCTGTTCAGGAGCTTCTCTCTCCCACTCCTGCTTTCAAGTAGAGTTGCAGATTTTCATCAGCTTGATTGAAAAATTTATTTGGAATTCACTCTTGGCCTTTTGTACTGATATAGGAAGTGTAGTTCCTAAGAGAAAATCACTGCCTTTTCCCCATCCCTCCTTGCTTGTGCATGATGACCTCAGAGAAGGGCACAGCAAGAAGCAAGATCTTGGCAAGAAGCGGTGTAAGGCTTCTGTGGGCCTCCTGGATACACTGTAGAGATACCTATACCCATTCCATTGGTCATTAACTTTTCAGAGGTGTCTGGGGTTTCTCAGGGAATGCTGTCTTCCTTACAGCTTCCTTCTGCTGCTTCATGGCCCACAGCACTACAAGGACAAGCACCTTTTGTTTGCTCCCACTGTGGGGACACAGGCCGCTGAAGTATTTCTTTGCAGCTGGAAGCAGTGTTGGCTAATAGACAGCTTCTCAAAGGCAAGCTGTTTGTATGGCACGCAAGTCTATTTCTATAGAAACATCCACCATGGGTAATAATCACCATGAATAACTTTTCATCCCATCAGGAGGCTCTCAAGCAGGATAAGTATATGAAAGGCTGGATTAGAAAAATTAATGCTTAAGTGGAAGGGCTTTATATTCTTACCAGGTAGCTCATAAGCTCCCCTCACCTCCTGCAGGCATAATCTGGCAGTTTTTATGGAGATTAAAAATGTAAGCTTTGTTAAATGTTTTTCTTTCAAGTAAGAGCTTCTCATATTTATAATCAAATATGAGTCTCCCAAGTAATGCTCAGTGGCAAATGGCTCTAAGTGGGAGTAGGATTTTTGGAACTGAGGGCAGAAGTTCTGTGTGTGCAGTATCTTGTTTGTGGAGCTGAAACAAACATCAGCTGTGGATTTGGATAGGCTGTCATATGTACTGCACTGCGAGGTTGCTAAATCACAGAATCACGTAATGGCTTGTGTTGGATGGGACCCCAAGGATCTTCAAGTTCCAATCCCCTTGCCACAGCAGGGCCACCAGTCTCCAGATCTGGTACTAGACCAGGTTGCCCAGGGCCCCATCTAACTTGGTCTTGAACACTACCAGGGAGAGAGCATCCCCAGTCTCCCTGGGCAGCCTTTTCCAGCACCTCACCGCTATCTTCGTTAAGAACTTCTCTCTGACATCCAATCTAAACCTTCCCTTCTTGAGCTTAAATCCATTCCCCCTTGTACCCATTGAATTGCTCCCACATAAAGGAGTCTAAATTTATTACACGGTGCAGTATTTCTTAGCTAAATTTCAAATGTAGTTCTGATTCCTTCAGAATTTCCTTTTGTTTAAGAGAATTTGAACATCCAGTACACAAAAGGAAACGACATGGGTTTAATGTCACTTGCCATGCTAATGGGTCCCAGAAGCTACACTCAGAAATCTGAAAACCACAGTTTCATTTCTTAATTTGAACGAGTGGAGCAACATGCACATTGTAGATTGAGTCATTACAACTAACTTCTCTGCTAGGAGGGCTATGCAGCTCTGCAGTGAATTACTCAAGATGTGAAAATCTCCATCCTTGGCGGTTTTGGAAGTTGGAAGGAACCTTTGAAGGTCATTTGGTCCAACTCCCCTGCAATGAACAGACACCTACAGCTAGATTACGGTGCTCAGAGCCTTGTCCAGCAACATGTTATGCTAAGTGCATTATAAAAACTCTTTTCTTATATCCAATGTAAATCTCCCCTCTTTTAGTTTGAAACCATTTCCCCTTGCTCCACAACAGGCCCTGCTAAAGTATCTGTCCCCTTCTTTCTTATAGCTCCCCTTTAGATACAGGAAGGCTGCTCTTGGGTCACCTCACAGCCTTCTATTCTCCAGGCTGAACAGCCCCAGCTCTCTCAGCCTGCCTTTGTATGAACGGGTTTCATAATGTATGGCAGATATTGTTAGTGCATTTGCAGAACCTAATAGCAGTATGAGTGTCTATCTTGTTACTAATCAGAATAAATAATAATTACAGACATTTGGGGTTGTGTAAAACTGCACTTCCACCACTACTACAGCTTTCAAGCATCAATTGTCTTCCCAGGTATATTTGAACCCACGGTGAGTTCCAAAGCTTTAAGAGTGGTCAGTGGCCTTTCTGCTGCTGTGCTGTGATACGCGGTATCTGGGCTTCTCTCATATTGCTGGGGAAAATGCCACATGGCTAATGCTGGGACCAATGCAGACATTTTGGTTTCCTTCCAGGAGAGAGTGTCTTCTATGCGGTGGCTTGTGGTGTGGGGAGCAGGGCTCCATGATCCATTTTCAGTTCTATTCTGAAGCTGAACTGTGGTCCATGAGGAGCCACACTCATCTAATGAGTTTTGTAAAAACTCATTTTGTAAAATGGAAAATCAAAGGCATTGTATTTCTCCAGACACTATGGGTCAGTGTAGTCATGGCTTTGTGTTATGAAGTAGCAGTTAAAAATAGCACTGATTTAGGCTTTGGGATGCAGCATTCCAGCTGTGTTTTTAACCCCTGCTTTTGCAACACGTTGATTCCTGTTTTAAGTAAAGTTGAAGGTCAGGTATGTTTTCTGCTGTCCTTCAACAGTGAGTGGTTGTGTTCTGATGCCCACTGGTGGTTTTGCAAATAGTTAGTGAGGATTTCTTGCAAGAAAAGTTGCTACTGAGATTCATTGCTCAGCAAGTATAAATTTTTGGCTTTTAAGTGAAAATAAAGAATGATGCAAATTACTCAGCTCCTCCGCCAAAACATACGCACCACGGAAGGATTCAGAAGCAGTAATGCTGTTATTTGAAATCAGCCACACTTTTAATGCACAGTTTCTGGGGACAAATCTGCCTTATTGTTTCACACAGACTTGATTAGGTCTTTTATTTTTAATTGACACTTTTATAATCTCCATCTTCTTGGGATGTTTCAGAGTCAGTGATCTAACCCAGACACATCATAAGATACTGCAATCTCCCTGTGAGGCCGGCCATCTTTGTGGCAGTCCTGACAGACTCTCTTAGAGCTTGCACTTCGCCGCAGCAACTCAAAGCAGCTCTTGGTGTAAATCACTCCTGGAGATGAGTAATCCCAGCGTTCATGGTTACATTACAGCAATAGAGTCCTGAACTTGTGCCACACTGACTTATTCCAGGGAACAAGCTTCTGTTTGGATAGACGCTGGGAGATGTTTTCATAAAGAAGGTTTTTAATGAACTCAATCTTTTTTCTCTTTTTTCTTTCTTTTTTTTTTTTTGATTGCTTCTGAAATGCATTTTGTAGTATGAAGGAAGTTATTTGTTATAGCATGAATCAGCTGGTGATCAGTAACACAAAGTTCAGCTGGCAGCCAGTTACCAGTGGTGGCCCCTGTGGGGCCAAAACTTTTTAATACTCATGTTAACAACCTAAATCATGGCATAGTGTGCGTTCTTGGCTAGTCTGTGCAATACCAAACCTCAGGAAGTGAGTGATATACTTGAGGGCATGTGAATGTCCACAGCCTGGAAAAATGGCCTGACCAGATCTTTGGGAAGGTCACCAAAGACAAACGCTGAATCCTACACCTGAGGTGGAACAACTCCATGCAGAAATGCTAGTGGCCAGCTGGCTAGAAAGCAGCTTTGCAGACCATCTTGGGGAACGTGAGGCAGCAGCGTACCCTTGTGCTGAGGAATCCCAACAGTATCCTGGGCTGCATTAGCAAAAACATGGCCAGCAAATTCAGCAAAGTTGTTCTTTCTCACTTGGCACTTGCAAAGCCACACTTGCTATACTGTGTTTGCCTTGAGCTCCTTAGTCCAGGAAAGACAGTGATGTGCTGGAGGCAGTCCAGTGAACGGTTGTCACGGTCGTCCAGGGGCTGGAGTACTTCCCTGTGAGCAAAGGCTTGACAGGGCACAGCTTGCTTTCTCTTAAGAGTTTATTACTATCTTGAGAATGACTTTTTTGTTCTTGTTTTGGATCTTTTATGTTAAGAGTCAGGGATCTAAGCAAAATTTTTCACTTGCGCTCTACTTCTCAAAGTCCTAATAAGACACTTTCTCATTTTAATCTTTTATAATTTATCCTCACAAGTTTATTCCCATCCCTGAAAAGCCATGTGAACGTTCTGACAATTTTGAACTGATTTATTTGCTTGATTTTTTTGTCTTAACACTCTGCACCTTTCATGCCTGATGACCATTTACCTTGCAACTTCCTGTTGCTTCACAACTGGAAGACCTCTTTTGTTACTGCTCCTCCCGATCTCTTTGGAGTTCTCACCATCCAAATTGTGAGGAGAAGAAAAAAAGGTTATTTTCTTTTTTAAGTTAAGCTTCTGAGGTTTTTCTTCTAGCTTACAGCTGAAGGAGGAATGCATCATTCTGAAGCATGTGTGTGGTGGAAAGTTCATGGCTATTCTGCCTCTGTAAGGTACTTTTAGGTTGTCATTGTCACTAGTGTTATTCAGTCAGATGGAAAGCAGTTTCTATAAGAGTGTTGATGAAACATAAGAGCATTCTGTCTTTAAGCTATAGGCTCATGTTCACTCTACAGTTATAACAAAAGTTGAGATTAATTGTGTCATGTGTTTGTATCATATCTATACTAGCTGACCACTGGTAGAAATATGGTCAGAATATGGAGGAAGAGTGATAAATATTTTACTTGCTTGGTAAACTAGCATGAAAAATGTGGGAATTGAGACCTAATATTTGTCAGATGATTCATCAGTGAACTGGTGTCAGAAACACCACTGAACAATTTCCAGTTAGAAACTGCCATAAGATGTCCTCTGATTCCTTGCTAAGTCAGATTATATGAGGTCATGGTTGTTTTATAGGGGCTTCTTTATGGATTTCTTCTTCAAAGCTCTTGAATAAGTGCTAACATACACAGCACAGAAGCTGGCTCAGGAGAGTTCTCCTATATTTCCACTTCAGTAAGACTGAAAATCTTCTTGCTCCATCTGCTAACTGGAAACCTAATTGCCCTGACATTTACCTTATTCCATAACTGCTTCTTCTGGATGATGTAAGACAAATGAGTATGCAACTTCAGCAGGTGACAAATAAGCAAAATGCAGTGTTTTAACATGTGCTTTGTCTAATGAATTATCTGAAATTCATTGTTAATTGGCTGCTTTGCACAAAGTGAATTCTCACCAAGGATGCTTATTTAAATTGCTGAACAGCACCCATAGATGACTGGACATTTTGAATTCCCTCTAGGGACTAACATTTGCAAGGTTAATCCCTCTCCTAGAGTGTAATGCATTCCAGATAACTTCCAAACCTTCACGTGTGTGTTATGCAACTCACTAGTTGCATTTTGGCTGAGAGTTGTTTTCATCAGAGAGATCAGTGCTTTCTTCTTACTAACCCCTGCTGACTTAGGGTCAATGTAGCTTGCTCCTGGCTCTCTGTCTGGTTTTCAGAGTGTTGCAAAAGCCCTAACAGCGTTGCTTTGCTTGTTCTGTTCCATACCAATGTTCTGTGACTGGTGTTCTCTTGCCACTGTTATCCAAGTTCTGTTGTGATAGAAGAAAATTCACCATTAAATTGTAAAGCCAATTGCAGACTCCACAAAGTTCACATTTCTTGACCAGGCTTTTTGTACAGGTCTGCTAATTTGTTAAGGTCTATTTTCGGTTTAGGAAGAAGATTCCCAGAACATATAAAAACATGTTCTGTTAGGAAATAATGGCAAGAGTTAGACTTTTCCACTCGCAAATGAACATATTGGCGGCTCTCATCATACACATGGGTTTAAATGCACAACAGTTTTAACTTGTACTAATTCTCTGTATATGAAGTATAATGAAACTTAAATGAAAACAAAACCCTGCTGCTGTTTGTTTTGTTCAGATATTGGCAAAGTTTGAAGCATGCTTTTTTTTCCTCCTTTCACAACTATTTCAATAAAGTGTGGACAAAGTTAACCGGGAATTACTCTTTCCTAATTTGTAACTGAAAACAGGCGTCTCTACTGTCATTAAGGTAAGCACAGCATTAGTTTATTGCAGAATACTTTTCTTCTGATACAGAACTCTTTTTTTTCAACCTTATTATTGAGAAGTTGAGCATGTAGGAATGTTTTTTGTATAGTTTGGTTTCTTTTAGGAGAAGAAAGTTTGCTTCAGCAAGAACAACTGAAGTAAAGTCTGTGAAGGTAGCAGGTGCACACATCTGATTTCTTCAAACTTAGGGTATGTTATCAGCATAATTCATCTTTTTTTTTTTCCCCTCTATTTCACACTATGTCCTTGCTTGACATCTGACTGGAGGGGAAAAAGTAGACTACACTACATGCTGACAGAACCTTAGAGCCTGTTAATCAAAGAATGAGAAATCTTCAGGGGTTGAAAATCATGTGCTTCATTGTTTAGCTGGTATCATGGTGTATTCATTATTACTTTTATATTCCTTAATACACCACATCTAGGTGCAAGCCCTCTGAGCTGGGCCTTTTCTGCCTTAAAGCAGAAAGTGTATTACAAATCTGTGCTACCCCAGTACCTCAGATAACTTTCTTTCAACTTCTTTCATAGCTGTAGATTGGCAGTCAAGGTATGTCTTTGGTTAAGCCTTATGAAAATGAAGCTCTCCGTTAAATCGGAATCCATTTCCCAAACCTTACCATGATGGACTATCTTCATATGTGTCTCAAGGTGATGAGTCTTCTAATGAGCTTGAAGACACAATCTTTTTAATTACACTTTTTTTCACTATTACTTTCATCTTTTGGATTTCCTGCATTATTTTTGTCTGCCCCTATCTTCTCAAAGCATTTTATTTTCTATTCATCACTGTTATGTCTGCCACCTTATACTTTACAAGTTACAAGTAACTTTTTCCAATAATTACTTTCATTATTGTAGTGAGTAAGAGGATATAAAAACAAGGTACATTCATTGCAACTACAGGAGCCTAATCTGAAACCAGATGCTGTGCTGGAATAGAGCAGTGGAGAATCATGCCCAAAGTAATGATTGATTTTAATTTATTGTAAACATGGGATTTTTTTCGAAGCAGCAGTTTTTTTGGATGAAAAGTACCCAGAATGACTGAATTGACTCTAACATTACAGCCATCCAAAACATTCATAATAAAATCCAAACCAGCTCAAACATACTTGGTTTTTAGTGTTTCATTATAAACCCGTAACTCAGCCAAGGTTAGCAAGCCTCTGAAAATCTGGCCAGAACTGTGAGGGAATCTAAGAATGAGAGAATCTAGGTCATTTTATTCTTTGTGGATGGAAACATGTAAAACTTGACAGTTTTACATGGTTTCAGCTTTTTAGCCAGGCAAAAATTCAAAGTTGAATTAACTTCAAGTGAGCAATATACCTAAAATGAGTGGCCTGTTTCCTACATTTGTCTTGCGTGGTCCAGCCCCTTGTCTGAGTTGACTTAGGTTCCGGTATCTTGCACTGAATCATAGAATCATTGGATACACAAAGGAAAGAACAACACTCATCACCATGCGTGGACGTGGCACAAAATAAGTCTGCTATTATGGTTTTTATTTGTTCTCTTAGGATGTTATTTCAGAGCACGTGGCAAAGAGGGAAGAGAACTTAGGGCAGGTTTTCTAGGAGAGGAGGATGAGTTGACTTCCTCATTAATACTGCAATTGGTTGCACTATGTGTCACAGGGCCTGGGAGGGGAGTACTTATAGGAGCTATAGCTTTGACTGTAAGCAAAATGTACAAACTAGGCACACAGCGACAAGGATTTTCTGTTTCTGGCACAGTGTTCTTGTTTATCCCCAGCTTGGCATGTTTCTGGTGGCTCTTATGAAGAGGGGAAAAGCGTGCCTGGTATGCTCACTGAGCTGTAATCTAGGGAAGAAGCCTGTTCCTAGCTGAGCTAGTGGAACATATGATGCAATTAAACATGAGATTTGGTAGAATTTCTTGTAGTATTCATCTGTAAGTATTAAGAATGCACTAATGAGTAAGTAAATAAGTTCTTAGAAAGTTTACATTCTGTAGATAGAGGGCCCCTTTATTGCTGTCAGCCTGTTCCCAGTTTGAAGCTTATTCAAAGGTAAAACTATCCTGGTTGGAAAATGCAGGTGGAAAGCTGCTGCCTACATCTTGCCTCATAATTCTTTGGTCTTACTCTGCTTAACTATGGTGTCATAGGACTTCTGAGTGCATTGGAGGCACCTACATGGGTACCAACCCTTCACTGACACAGTGGGCTATGTCGTGGTGGACTGCACACAGAGAAAATCTTTTGTGGCTACTACTTAGTAACAACTGATAGATCTTTACTTTTTAATACTATCTATTGTGGCTGAACTGAGTATCTGGGAGAGCTTGGGAAGTTTCACAACACCAAAAATCATGATTATGAAAGCAGTCTTACATTGGGATATGGACTTCAAACCATCATTTTGTATCATAAATCACCAGACTGGTAGACAATTCAAAGTACCAGTTGTGTACAAAATCACTTCGGATGATGTGATATTAGTACTAAAATTACTCTTATAGCCTCAAGCAGCAGAAAGTCTTAAGCACGTTTTTTTGGTTAGTTGTTTTTGTGTGTATGAGGAAGGTATTTGGCTTTCTGTTTGATTGATTTTTATTTTATTTTATTTTATTTTATTTTATTTGTAAATTTGAAGCAAACTCATCTTCAGTGCTTCTGCCAGTAGGAGTGGTTTGCAGAGACTCAGAGGACAAAATGAACATCTGGACAGAACTGTAGAAAGTAAAAATGAAGTGAGATTGCAAGACATCCTGGGAAGGCAGTTTGTCTTATCACATGAGTATAAATATTCTTCATAATGAGAATGGCATTTTTACCCTTCTCATAAATATGGGAGATGAGAGATAATAGTATTAGAAAGGCAGAGTGCAAGAAAGTAATTGAAACAGGGATTGATATTTCTGTATTTTGGGAGATTGTGTAGTTGTAGGAGCAGAAGGAACAAAAAATCTGTCTCCGTTAGCAAGTTACAAAGGGAAGAATAGGCTGCATGGGCTTTGCTTGAATATTAATTTAAAGCATCTACCTGCAGAATTCAGTTCTGCTTTGTGAGGATTGAAATGATTTTGTAAGGCCACTTATATCTAACTGGGATTGAGGAATAAGGCAAAAATATGAGGAACAAAGAGATGGTAAAGATGCTAAATAGCCAAGTACTCCTGTCCAGATAATACTTTCAAAAAGAACAGATTTTCATTCAGACCCTTTAATTCATGTCTTTAAATTGCTGCTAAGGGCTTGCTGCTTTGTACAGGGGGAGGCCAGACTGGTAGCTTGCGATCAGCTTCCAGGTTGCTCGTTTGTTTTGTTTAAACCCTGCAGTTCGCTGCCGGCCTTGCGCTGTTGGGGCGGGGGAGGTTGCTGCCAATCAGGTTCCGTTGGCTCCCTCTAGTGGCTGCCTGGGAAATAAGGAAGGCAGCAGCGGCCTTTGCTTGCCGGTTCTCTGCAAGCAGGCAGTCCTTTCCCCTGCTCCATCATCGGGGTGTTCCTGCATTTTGCTCTTTTCGAATTTTCCGCATGTGTCTGTTACAGAATAGAGCCTCTAGGTACTTTCACCCTGTATGCTAAAAGCCTTCCTTATCTCCCTGCATTCTTATTCGCTTCAGATAATGTTAAATCACAAGGCAAGGTCGCTGAGATTTCTGTGCGCTTATAATCTCTCTTTGCTTTGTTGGATTTTTATTTCTCTCCAGCAAGTTTTCACAAAGATTTTTATTGCTAATATAGATTCTGCTATCTGGGATATTCTGCCATCTGATTTCCATTGTTAAAAACCTAATTTCTGCCTCTTAATGGCCTGGCATGGGTTTGCTGCTGTTACAGTAGGACGGGAATCTTTGCTCTTGCCAGCACATGTTCCCCAGCCTGCTCCAAAGCACTTTTTCACATGTGACTAAACTAGATCATCAGATATTTAATGAGTAGATTACACTGTCTTTGTTCTTAAAATGAGGGACTAAAGCCACTTTGTTCATCTGGTTTTAGAAACATTTGTCCCCATGACTGAAAAACTTACATGCTTAAAGAGAGTTAAATGAAAAGTTATATTAGTTGCTATTTTTTTTTTTTTTACATTTTTCTGTATGCCAATTAAGATGTAGTTGATAAAGATTAAAAGAACAGAAGTCTGTCCCTGTGTTATTTTCTGTCAGTGTCCATTCTCACTGAAGAGCTGCTGTTAAGATCTGTTAAGACCCATGACTGCTACTCACCTGCCCAGTTCTGAAACTTGTTTGAAATGCCTTCTGTCCTAAAGCTGCTTCAGAGCTGGAGGGAGCTATGGAGGAGAGGAAGTCTTGGGGCAGGCATTTGCTCCCCTAACACACTCAGGTTTATTTCTGGTCTGGTTCAAATGAACCCTATCACTGGAGGGCTTGGACAGTCCCAAGGATGTGTCTGTAGATACCATCATCAAAAGCTGCATGGCTTAGACAGTGGGGTGCCGAAGTGCAGTAGAAGCTTTTAATCAGCTTTTAATGTGATATTTTTTTTCCTCAACTTAGTAGTAGCTCCAAGGAAAGAAAGAAAATCACCTGGCTTTCTTTAATGTTTTGGGTTTTGCCTCCTTGTCAGCTGAGTTAAAGAACCAGCTGAAAATCTTCCATCTCATTCCAGCTGGCCAGTCTCTGCTTGGAGCAGAACCGCGTCAGTTGAATGATTTCGGAAACTACTGATCCTCTAGGGACATTAAGAGACCACTGCTTAACGATTTTAAAGGATTTTAATGTGCATTTGTTTGCAAGAGAACTAGTTGTTTAACCTCTAGAACTAGTGCATTCAGGCGTGCCATGGAAGTGTGACTAGGCTCACTGAGATGAGTGGTAGCACTCACTGCTGCCAAGAAGCAAACCACATTCCTCTCCAGCACTGCTTGTACTGACCAACCCATTCTCTGCCAAAGGGTGGTGCTCCATTGGAAATCAGGATCCAATGGGAGATGCTGGTGTTCTCCTACCTCTCAGTTCAGTTTGGGAAACTAATGAAAATAAATATGCGTCCCACAACACCAAAAATGTGCTATGAGCTGTATTTACCACCCACAGAAGAATTTGTTTGGAAAAGTCTTTTTGGGATTTGTTGATCTGAGCTCCAGTACATCATCAATATCAGAATTAAGTGTATAAAAAACCTCTTCAGGCACCTTTCTTTAGAGATATCTTTACATTTTGTTCAAATATGGAACAGATGTGAAGTTTGAATTCTTAAAAACTCATCTTTGTTTTACCACAAATATTTCAGCGACATGGATCTTCTGCATTTCAAGGTTTTTGTTTCTTTTTTTTTCACGATGCTTATACTTGGACTATAAGGAAAATCTAAATACACGTATATGTCAATTAATTTCTGACTTATCACTCATGCTTTTGATAGTGTAACTTAGCTAGGCAGTTAAATGGCCTCTCTAGCATTACAGAGTGGGCATTGTCAGAGCTGGGATTAGGATGAAGGTTTCTGGTTTTTGCTCACAGTGATTAATACCATCAAAGTAAATCCTGAAGCCTCTGACCTTGGTTAGTAATTTTTGTATGACACTAAGTGCTTGATGTAGCAATCTGTAAGGAAGTAGTAGGGAAACATCTATTGTATATTTCCTAATTTTGGTTTTCAAGGCACAGTGTTTTTTCCTCACATGACTCAACAGTGTCAGATAATTTCTCACACTTGTACATACAAGTGCTGTGGTAAAGGAGCAGTCTATGTTTTAACAGCATGTATTTTTTCTACATTATGGGCTACAGTGTGTATATCTTAATCTCTCAAATCAGACTGTGTTGTTTGTTTTGTTTTGTTTTTTTCCTCACTCATTTGTAAAAGTCTTACATCATTTTGAAAGTGGTCAGTTAGAGACTTGCTCTCCCATCTGCAGACAGCGTTGTGCTGTACAGCTTTGTTTGATACAGACTAGCTTTTGGAGCTATTACACATGTAATCAGCAGGGATACATTTCCCCCAGCTCTTTCCTGAGCAGAAAGTTGCCAGATTATTTAATAGCCTGTTTTTCTGGTTTGTTTGTCTGTTTGTTTTTTTTAGTTTGTAGTCTTCGAACTGTCCATTGGATTCTGAATCGGTGAAGTAATTTCCACATGCAGATGGTTCATGCCTTCATAAACGGGCTTGCTTTTCCCTTCTGTATTCCTAAAGCCAATTAACTTACAAAGCCATCAGCCAGTGACTAGCCAGCAGCTTGCAGCCTCCCGGCTCTGTTCCAAGCTTCTCCCTGTCCTGTACAGACAGACAGGCCTTCCCACCCTGGCAAGGGCTGTGAAGGTGTGTGCTTTCCTCAGGCGTCAGGGCAGATGTAGGTAGCAGCTACATCAGGGCTGCTTCATCCACATGGTCCTTGCCCCAGGCAGTAGCTGAGGCCCAGGGAAAGGCAGTGGAGCTTGAGGCCCATCGGAACACTGCTGTATGGCAAGACAGAGAGGTTGCTATCTGCTCCCTTCGTCCCCAGGCTTCTGTTTGCTAAATACAGATTTCAAACAAGTAAATTGGTATTTGGATCAGGGAACACTTTTGATGCCTGCTACACAGGAGCTGAGGGCCTGGGGCAGACAGTCTCTCAGGAGCTCTGTCCCTCGGCACGCCATTCAGCCGCAGCACAGCCTTCTCTGCCCAAGGAACAGCGAGGCAGCTCATGTGCTGCACACGTGTCAAGCCACGGAGGAGGAGGGCTGGCAGATTGTGCTAGGTCTGCTGCTGGCCTGCGGCTTGGTTGAGGGAAGAGATGAAAGCAGAAGAGCAGATTCCTCTTCTGCGCGTTATTCTCCAGATGGTGATTTTGGATGGCATCGAGTCAGCGCACATTACAAAAGCAGGCAAAGCTCTTCAGATGTTCCAGTGCAGCAGCTTGGTGACCACAGCAGGGACGGCAGAGCTGGCAAGAGCAGATGAGAAGATGCACACTGGCACCTCGGGAGGTTTGGTTTTCTGGAAACAAAGGTTCTGTTTCCTTAGTATGCCTGTATTCCTTATGAGAATTAAATGGCTCTCTTTCATTTTCGGGGAACATTTAGCAAATTAAGTGATTAAATTCTATGAAAGATGCTCTCCTTGTGTGCTAGCTCCTGCATTAGGCAGATGGATGATAATTTATTGTCTGTTGGGTTGTTGTCTTTTTTCTTGCCAGCATTCCTCTTTTATTCTTTGTAGTTATCCAGGGATATTGCTTAAATGGTTGCAAAGATGGTGGCAGAATAATTTTTCTTGAAAAGCTGAAACTGAATTTATGTATAACAGTAATTATTTCCAGATCTAGCCGGTGAAGAATTGAAAAGAATAATAATCTCTTTTAAAATATTGCAAAATGTCTTTTGAGTTTCTGTGAAGTTAGGCATTTCTTGCAGCAGAAAAGACTGTCATGAGTGCATTTTCTCTCCTGCACAGTCAGAAGCCACAGAACTTTTATTCTGTATATGTGTGCAGATCTTTTTTTAGAACTCTACATATCAGCTGAAAAGAATAATGAAGGGAATCCATCTCAACATTTGACAAGTTGTTTTGGAGCTTCTTTGGACTTGGTATTAAAAAGAAAAAAAACCAAACAACCTTATTTCTAGTAAGAATGGCTTCTGAAATTTCCAAATCATGGAATCATAGAATTGCAGGGTTTGGAAGGGATGTCAAGTGATCATTGAGTTCAATCTCCCTGCTAAGGCATGTACCCTACAGCAGGCCACACAGGTAGGTGTCCCTATGGGTCTTTAATGTCTCTGTAGAAGAAGACTCTTACAACCTCTCTGGGCAACCTGTTCAAGTGCTGCATCACCCTTACTGTAAAGAAGTTCACAGAATCACAGAACTGTAGGGGTTGGAAGGGACCTCTAGAGATCATCTAGTCCAACACCCCTGCCAAAGCATCTCCCTAGACCAGGTTGCACAGGTCCAGGAGGGACTTTGCTATTTGTTAGTACAGAACTTCCTATGTTTAAGTTTTAGGCCACTGTTCCTTGTCCAGGTGCTATATTTAACTATATGTTTTATATCCAAAGCTGAGTGGGTCTCTATCAAATCTGTCTTTTCCTACTGGCATTCAGATACAATTACCCTGAACCTTCTCTGTATGATAAATAACTCAAGCTGCTTAAATTTCCTAGCTCTTGCTGACCTCACTTCAGTTCTTCTGTACTATTTGTGTTATGGACAGCATAACGTATGATATAATAGCAGAAGTTGTCTTACTGCCAAATAGAGGCAGTATTATCTATCTCTCTGCTTGGCATTTCCTTATCCACATACCAAACCACAGTTCCGTTGTGGTGACTCATGGAAGAAGGTAATATTGGGTTATGTACTTCTGATTTGAGGGAATTGAGGGATAAAGGTCTAATACCTCTGCAATAACGTTCTTGTTGAACAGAGGAACCCTGAACTGCAGTCTGTAACAGATGCTTTTCTTGTTTGTGTCATATAAGAGTGATATTTGTAGCGCATCCTTACTGGCTTGTTTTCCATGGGAGTCACAAGAAGAATAACAGGATATATGAGAGGCAGCGTAGTTAGAACCCTGATGAGGATATCACTTGTAACAGCTGCCAGCTTGGCTGATCACAGGAACTAGCAACTTCCAGAACTGAAATCAGTATTTTTCCTGCTCTGAAGAGACAAGCTCCAAGACGAGCTGTGAAGGTTCTTAGCAGGGCTGGGGGTGATATAGAGAGTTAAACCTGATTCTATCCCATCTTGCCTGTCAGAGAGTATGCTGGTAAACATGATGCTTCCATTTCCCATCTGAACTGCTGCAGTCAGCACTTCATGTCTGTGATGCCTTTTAGAAATGTTGTTGATTTTGAGTAACTGAAATAGACAGTGTCTCAGTGCACACTTGAATGTAGGGACTCTGGAATGAAGAGAAACCTGGCAGAGTGGGGCAGAGGTGCCTGAGCTGGATCAATGGCAGCGCCTTGGCAATATCTTGCTTGGGACCTGAGGCACTTGAGACTACATTATATTAGCTTTGTCAAGTGGGAACCTACTCTCTTGCTGTCACACTGCAATCCACTGTCTTCTGTAGACTTTGTATACAACTTCAGTGCATAGATTTAACTGCTAGGAATGTTAACATCTAAGAAATCTGGAGCTTAATTGTTAACAAGTGAAACAGATACCTGGAGCACAGTAGGGCAAGGAGGTAGATGAATAGGGGAGAAAGAATTGGAAGAACATCTCTTTCTATTTTTTAACTCTAAACCACCAATTTGTTTTTTAAGAAATTAAAGGAAACCAAGCAATCATACTGTGTGTGTTTTATGTATATGTATTTATTGCATATTTGGGATAAATTATGTCTCTCCTAGGGAGTTAAGATCTTCCTTAACACAGACTTACTTGACAGTTCTGTCACACTTTGGCCTTGTTCTATCAGTATGATTGGCCAACAGCATCACCAGCCTGGAGGATGTCACTGATATCTGATGCCTTAATAAGCAGTTCAGAGGCTGTAAAAGGAAATATAAACAATATAGAAGTTTCTAGTGTATATACAAGCACAGAAAATAACCCACATTCCTTAAAGACCTTGTTCAGGGTGAATCATTAGTATTGCTTAAGTAACTCTTAGAGAGTTGAGGAGGGCTTACCTGGCAAGTTTAAGTACTTCGACTTGGGAATAGGAAACAATTGAAAATCACTGCTTGCAGATAAAGGGAAGGATGCTGCTGACTCAGAGGGCAGCACGGAGCTGCATCTTCCTGATGCAACTTTGGCAACACCCCACTTTGCAGTGGGCAGTGTGCTTCAAGTTTCAAAGGCAAGATTTGTGAAGAGGGGTAATTTATTTTTAGGACCAAATAAAATCATAAAATGTCTGAATGAAAGATAAGCTTTTGGACGTACAGTCCTTCTGCAGATCCAAAATACCTGCAGCAATCTTCACAGCTCATTAACAGTTTAACAACTGTTTGGAGAGTAGATGGGCTGCCTTGGTCCAGACACCTGACACAGGAGCGATTGGTGATTGTAAAGCAAGAGGCAAGGTGGAAAAATGCTGTGCCATTTTGGAAAATGTGTTAGTCCAAGCATGTTTTAGTTCCTTTTAGCTCATAAAATTTGAAAGTATCAATAATTTTCTGATATTATATGAATTTAGCAAGTTGAAGTCTTGTTTAAAAGTGTAATTAAAGATGGGTGAAGGTTTCTAGGGAAAACTTTCTTTGAGGCCAGTGTGGGTTGTGGCTGCCATTCAACCTAGCTGAAGTGATCTGGCTGCACATCACCACTTCAGTGAAATGTTCAGTCTGGTTCTTGTCTAACATCACTTTCTTCGACTTGTCTAGCAAACCGTGCAGGGACCATACCGTACTTTGGCATGGATAGATACAAGCAAAATGTTTAAACTCTATCCTCATTATCTCATGTTATGCTCGTGTAAATAAGACCAGAACCTTGTCCCTGTATTGTACTTTTATGTAAAAGGAGTTTTGTGAACAAAGACTTCCAGTGCTCCATGTTTGTTAAGTCTTCATATTATGAATACCTACATAGACATTTTGCTAGGAGAATGGATGCAGTATAGCCCTCTTTCACAGCACCGTGCAGAAAGGACAATTGATTTATCCTGTAGCAATTCTAGGTGTTGCTTTATGCTGTAGCATCTTTAAGAAAGGCTGGCCATCAGTCAGTAACAGGATCAAATGTGTCTTGATTACGGTATGCAATGAAAAGTAGTTTGGTTCATCCTGTGCCTTGGGAAAGGTGCTCTGAGCTTTCAGATAGAGTTCTCAGGACTTTTTCCCTTATTTTCTCATTAGACCGATTGAGGCATTTTGACAGTGCTTGACCTGGGGATAAGTTGTGTACTGACTATTTTGCCTGGTTTTAGTTACAGTATTAAATGAATGTGACTGTGTTATCTGCTTATATATCCAATCCAAGAAGTTCATACAATGGACACATTTGTATGGCAGTAAAGATTATTTGGAAATAACGTGGAGTTTCATCCAGCAGGGTGGAACATGTGCTTACAAAGTCAGATTGGATTTAAGCATATTGTGCTTAGTTTTTCCTGAATGTTTTTCCTGTTCTCTTTCAATTCTACTGAAACAATTGGGATTTTATATACCATGTTTCAAGAAAGAGAATTTATAAATATAATTTGAATCAATCTTGTTGTAAACAATGTTATCTTCTTCACAGTCATATTCACCATGGGAGCATATTTTGTACTAAAATGAGGAGGAGGCACGTGGGGAGAAAAGTTTATAAAGATTGAAAAATAAAGGCAGCAGAAATGATTGCTTCTAATAGTCATTTAAAATCACTAAACAGTTGAATTCATCTGTGAGCAGCAAGAATAGTGTCTGGGGTAGTTATATGGCAATAGCAGTGAGTACTTAAAACATTTCTCCCTGTGGAGATTTTGCAATGGTTCCATACTGTTCATTTAAAAGACATTTGTTTGGGAACAGAAGTGTATTATTTCATGTATCTTACAAGTCTGCAGAGGCTGGGAGTGATTCAGAACCTATACCTTCAACTCTTTTCCAATGTCTGGATATTCTGTTTTTGAAAGCAAAGGTTAAGCACTGGAAATCCTTTGCCAGACTTCTCTAAGTACCTTCACATTTTGGTTTTGTTGTCCTGAAGCTAACTGTACACAGATCTCTCTATTTGATTTGTGGATATCGACTTCTCTTTCATTCTTGTTGCATATGTCCCAGTTGAAGCATGTGTCACTGGTATTGAAAGTACAGTGTCTGTCACGCATTGCTCAGGTCATGACAGAAAAGTTGTGCATCATGTCTTCCTACAGCAAACCTTGGGTTAGCTCATGCTCCTAGCATCCCTGGCATGTGAGGTGATGGGAGGCATGGCACCTATTGGCACTTCTGAGGACTGCATTTGGCCTCTTAACACTGTCCTCGTTCTGGCTGCAGCACAGCACATCCCACCTAGGGTTCATTTATCCATTCCCACTGGGATGTGAGAGAAGAGACTGCGGTGCTGCTTTGCTAAACGTGAACTAGAGCCAAACTTCTGAGTGGAGGACTCAACTGTGAGAGTCATGCAGTGCTGTGACACAATAAGAAGCTATTACAGCTAGAGCATTTCGGCAGCTTAGTGAATGATGCAGCTCCACTTGGAGTTGTATCAACCCAGGTGATGGTGTGGAACCTCCCGTGTCTGGCTTGGCATCGAATAAGTATATCTTGTTACTCTGTCCTCTAACGTGACAGGTTTGTAGTCTCCAGAAGAGCAGAAGCAAGCTGTTAATCAAGGGCAGCTGCTATTTTGGTGCTTGAACTTAGGAAGTTTTCTGCAAGTAGAAACACACTGGAACATTTCGCCTTATGAAATATCTGTTCCTCAGAGTTTGTGTTATGTTCTGCAGAGTTGCGGTCTGTTTTGTTGTTAGATTCGTTAATGCTTCTGACTTTGGAAAGCCTTTCTTTCCATATGTGCTTGAGTAGTGCCATTGTACTTTCTAAAGCTTGGCATAGTTTTTCTCAAGTTTGAGTTATCTTAAGAGTACGTGGAAACCTGTGATCTTGTTATTATTGGAAGAGGGGTAAGCACTGGAAGTGTACAGCCAAGTGTATAGCATCTCAGGTAATGGAGCAGAGGAATTTCTGAAGGACTGGTCATGTTTGCCTTCTCAGAGAGCACAGAACATTTGCTTTGTGCCCGTCCATACAGTACTGCATATGCAAGTTTTGTCTGCCTTAGAAGTGCGATAGCACTTAGAGGAGAAGGGTGCAATTGATTTGCATTTTTTCCACCTTTAGAGTTACAATATTCATTACAAGTCATTAGAAATGTTTAAATAGCTGCTATAACTGACTGAAATATGCATAAAATAGTATTTTATGACATTATCAAAATGTACATACGTTATAACTGCCATACATTATTGCATTTCCATAGGATAAGTCCTGAATTTATGGCAGGTTCTTGGGTGTTCTTACGCCAAAGTCAGCATACCAGTTTTTCAACAGTATTTGAACTGGTGGTCAGAAAAACTCAGTAACTATAAAGCTACATTTCTAGGAAGTTTCTCCCCCTTAGTTATTTCATGACAGTCCACAGGACTGCAAACATTTACCTTGTATAAGACAGCTTTTATTTCCTATCTGGTGTTTCTATGTTTTGAGAAGATCTTATGTAAAATCCAAGTATCTCCCTTCTAAGCTGTAGATACATTGCTTATGCTCAGAATGGACTCTTCAAGGACAAGGGTTTTTCTTATTTCTGCAGCGAAGTTGAAATTGTGTGAGTGGATCACAGACTGCTGTTTTTCTTGAGATACTTCAGCTGTGTGAAGTCATGCAGATTTATTTCTGTGGTGCAGACAAAATGTTACAATGGTACAGAAGATTATGTTTGCATCTTCATTGTCTTTCTTATGCCACGTTGCAGAAACTCAAGCAATTGTTTATGGTGAGCCTGGGTGTAGCATCTCGAACAGAGTGTTCAGAACTGATGGCTCCCAGAAATCTGAGTGTTTGCATTATGTATGGAAAGCTTGGCTCCATGCAGAATTTCCAAATGGGCAAGAGCTCTTCCATGTGTTCTTCGGAAAGAGATGTAAATAGCGTCCCTGAAAAAGTTAATGATGCGCTAACCTAACATATAAAGTTTGTGGAGTTGCCTTTAAATATGCTAAAGACATTATGGCTTGAGAAAGAAATTAGTGTCTGGCAAATTATGGGTTTGCATGTGAAGTAGACTTATGGGAAAATCCAAGCTGTGTGCATTTGTACACTGCAAATACTGCAATGAGGGCACTGTGAAAATACCCTCAAGCATTTCTGGAAACTTCAAATGAAAAGATGAGGAGTAAGCACAGAGGAGGATAGTGTGGGGCAGTACAGCATAGAGCATTCTTGAACTTTAGAACAAGCAAACAGCTGTGATCAACTCCTATCACAATTATTTTCTTGCCGTCACAAGACAGAATTTAGGCCACATTCTCATCTCAAAGCAGTACAGTGTGAATCTGAAATTAAAATTAACCCAAGTTTGAGAACAGCTTTCTGGATAAATTCTGGTCTTTCAGCTCTTATACTAGTATCTCTGCTTCTCAGGTATGGAATCTCAGAGTAAGCAGAGAGGAATGTTTTTCTTGGTCAAGGAAAGTTTTCCTGGACAGAGAAGAGTGAAGGCATCATTCCAGTTTCCATCAAAATTGCCCTTTCATTGGTACTTTTTATCTTATTTGGGGCATGAAATATTCCAAGAAGCAATTGGACAAGCTGGTTAAAAATTGAAAATGAAACACCTGATTTTGGTAGTAGAATCTGATTAAGAATTATTGGTCTGATAATAAAGTTTACTATTTGAGAGACACTATTAAAGGTGAAATTGAATTTTTTCTGTGAGGTTTATACAATCATATTTATTAACGTTGCTTTCCCTAGAGTCGCTTACGTTTTGTTTAAGTAAAATACATAAAAAGTTAAATACTGGTCTGGCCGGGTTAAGCTGGTTATATGTTAGGGTCCTTTCCTTTCGTCATTACTTTTTTATGAAGATCAGAAGTTTCTGCATTGGAGTGGCTGCCTATGTTCAAGAAAACTTTCCAGTCACATTGAATCAGAGTGAAAGTGGAAAAGCCGCTCTTTAATACTGTCAGTGCTTCAGAACATTATGCAGTATGAATGTAAACTTGAGTAATTTTGGAAGAAGTTTCAAGTATGCATGTTCAGTTCCTGGATTAAATAATGTTTTATGTTGGCATTGAGTAAGACTCGCGCGAGTATAAAAATAGCAAAACATACTAAGCATTTCTAAGCTATTCCAGCCTACCACGTAAAGATTTTCTGAACTCTTTGAAAACAAATCAAGTGAACACAGTGTCTAAATTCTGAGCTGTTGGTTAAGTTTGTAAGATTCCCTGATTTTTCTATGTAAGAAAAAAAGGAAACAAAAATCAGTGTTAAATTGTTTGCTCTCCTCAGGCTTAAGCTCTTGAATCCTTTATATTTGCACTTTTTAATATAGACTTGGTTAATGAAGCATCTATTTTTGTCCAGGATATGGGATGAAATGCACTTCATTTGACATTGCATTGAGCATTCCCTCCAGTGACATAATAAGGCTTGCATGCAATGAGTGTTTAACTTCAGTCGATGAAGTAAACCTTCTGGTGGTAAAAGCTAAAAATTTAAGCATGTCACTTTAAAGATATTTAAGAAAAGCTGCTGTCATTGAATCTATTTCACAACAACGTCTCCTTCTGCAAAGAAGCACATAGGAGAGTCAGACTTTATACTGCGTGCAGGAGGGCTTTGGTTGGGCACAGCTGTTTAACTTGGAATCCAGTATTTTAGACCACGCACTTTCTGCTTTTGTTTTCCTTTTGTTTCTGACAAGGGTGAACGGGTATTGGGTGTGCTGGAGGAGGATGTATTTGCGCTTTTTTTTTCCTCTCATAATTTGGCTCAATTACGAAGTTTATAGAACTGTTAACACCACTGTACCTTCTGAACCGGACAAGTGCCTGCCTTTTTCTGTAGCAATTTTGTTTCTCCAGTTAGCTTTGTACTGTTTCCTTCCTAGCTGTGCAAAGGTGACAGAGGCAACAAAAAGCCAATTAGAGTGTGAAAAGCTGAGAATATAAAACAGCAATACAGGTCTGCTTTTGAGCTATGCATCTGAGGGGTTTGAAGATGAGGAGGATCAAATTTCTTCCCAGCTGGGAATCACTTGCTCTCTGCAGACCAGACCTGGAAGGATGAAATGGGGCTGCTTTATCAGGAGAGAAGCAGGCAGCCAAGAGGAGAGCAACTGCAAAAGGGCCAGCGGGCTCTAGGGAGTTTGGAGCAATAGGTAAAGCACATGTGGCTCTTCATCTTTTGTTCTTAGTGACTGATGACTGCTGAAGAAATTACTTTTTATTCTTTTTTATAACTTCAGTATTGTGTTCTACTGCACAATTTATTCACAGTAGGAGATAAAAGCTGTGATGAGCACATGCTTACCTGTATTTTGAAGCAGGGGCTTTACAGTTGGTAGTGCTGTGAAAAATGAGTATTGTGAGAAATGCTATGGGTGATAAGGGCAATGGGCAACAATTGCTTGAGGTGAGATCTTTCAAAATGTGTACTGCTCATGCTAAGAAGATAGAAACAGAAAGGTAGAGCTAAGCAGAGTTCTTTTTGTAAGCAAACAGGTGGAGATGTCTCTTGCATAAACATTTAAACTGAACAGTCATGCAGCAGTACGACAGCAGTCTTTCAGAAAGAAATGACAAGAGAGGTTGCTTTGAGCTCAGTAGCTGAAGTCAGTCAAGAGAAGCAGGCTAAGCTAAATGCACTAGTTTCCTCATTTTTCTGCAGGAAAGTCAACAAAAAATATTGAGATGCTCTATATACTTGTCATGACAGTAGGATAGGATTTCTCCCAATTATTTTTGTGTGTGTTGATAATACTGCAACTGCCTGTCTTGGTGATGGTGATTTGCCTTGCTGATAATGAACAATATAAACTAATGAAGGAAATAGGGTTTTTTTTTTATGGGAATGTTCCTCCTTACTACAGGAACCATATTCATAATGATTCAGACTGAGCATCAAAATATATTTGTAATTTCTTTTCTGATGCTGAGTCCATGAACATCTTGGTTCTCACTGAGTGCACTGACATGTGAGATTGAGACCGCAGCACTCACTCCCATGGGAGGAGACCCTGCTGGGCTCTGCTGCTAAACCTGCCCATACACCATGGAGAGGAGGATGTAAACAGGAAGGTTGACTGTGTGGTTGTAAAGGCCCCTGGGCCCTTGATTAAGTCCTACTCATTACTGTTCTGGTGCTGCCAGTGTGAATGCCACCTTTGACTGTTCATGCATCTGTTCCCTACAGGTGTTCAGAATACTTAAGCAAGCAAACAAGCAACGTAATAAAGTTGTTAGATGATACCTCTCCCTTTACAAATAGCCTAAGGGGATCTTGGTTCTAACGTAATTTAATTATGGGACTCTTCATCTTTCCTTGCACGCTGCAGACTGTTTCAGAAACATTAATGGCACTGAAAAAAAGTGTTCTAAAATATAGAGACTGAAGTCCTGTGGACTCTGCGCAGTACATGTTTTGTTTTGCTGCTCTTTCACTAAGTGGCTCTCCCTACCTTCTTCCTCTTACCAAAGCCTTTGAAATCACCTTGGTGGAGTTTCCTTGTTTTATCAATCACAGAGCTGCTGTGTTCTCAGCACTGCTGTTAAAATAATGTTTTTGATAGAGTTGCTCGTAATTGCAGAAGTGACCTTTCTACCCTGGTAGAAATGCGGCAGTGCTGAAGGTCAGCGTGAACAATTCACTGAATCAGCTGCACTTAAGACCGACTGCTCCCTTCCTGGGATTAAAGCGCTCAATGGGCGTGAGTTCCCTGCACTCTCAGCACACCCTTTGCCTCTTACACTGCTTTAGATGTCATCCAGCTCCACTTGAGAGCAGCGCTTGTAGCAGTAGGACAGCAAAAACTGCTTTCTGTGCACGTGGGCACTGCTTAGGGCCGCTGGGTGTAGCTGCATGGGACTGAGAGCACCACAACATCAGCGCGTTTGAGGAAGATGAGTCGTGTTTTGGGTGGCAGTGCTTAATGTGTGCAAGGCTCATCATTCCCCCGGAGCCCATCTGGAGTCCTGGGGTGTCACTGATTTCTGAAGGAACTCAGGCATGAGCCTGAGCGGAGGAATACCAAAAGGGGAAGATACATTCTGAGGATATGTCACTGTGCACTTAGTCTGTGAATTAACTCTACAGAAATGGCACCAGCGTGGCTTAGGCTGCCTGATAGCTGTCTGCGGTCTCAAAACTGATGCAGTTACTGGGGTTCATGCTTCCTTCCCACACCAGTGCTCTTTTCCTTTCTTCAGGTTACATCAGCAGCTTTTTCTGCTTCATTCTCTGGAAATGAATTGCTTTTTCCATGTCAAGCTTTCCCAGGTGGGGGCTTCAATAGGTGATCTGCTTGCATAAGCCTGTCCCTCAGTTTCTGTTGCTTCTCATACCCTGAAGAGATGACTCATCTTTCCTGTGCATTGCATCTTTTTCTTTGAAATTAATAAGCACAAATGTGCAGATCATATTAGTATTAAGCATTGTATTTTCTTGCCACAAACCTCCAGTTCTGTGTACTCATCCTGAGATCTGGATAGCTGGGAAAATACTCTCCTTTCCACTTTGACTCGGTTTTAATGAAAGCAGTGTCTAACACTGGCTATTCTGTGGATGCTTTTGTCTTGCAGAGTCTTGTGGGGAAATAAAATTTCCCTTGTTTCCACCAGAGTTGTGGTACAGCACAGCAGGTGGTCAGGAATGGTTCACAGCTCTCCTGTATGATTTTTACAGATGGTCTTTGGTGGAAACTTAAAAACTTTAACCAGAAAGCTTGGTCAGCTTTGAAAAACTTTATATTTATTTGAAATAACGCTAGCTTGACCCATTGGCTGTTACACAGGTGATAGGAAGGCTGTTTCCAAGGATAGATCTGAGAATTATTCTTTCATTTCTCACAAGTTCAGGAAGGCCCTAAGTGGTGCTGGCAAGCTGAAGGCTCATCCATGCATGACTTGTCCATAGGTGCCATTCTCCTGAGTTACATTGCTGACATCTGTGTTACCTAGGTCAGCCTTCCTTTTGTGCTGGTGTCAGAAAATGCCTATCATCCCCTGCTGTCCTTTTTTCCCTCTTTTTCAGACACTTATTAGAAAGAATAATATTTAACAGCTTAAGCAATTGACTGCAGATTATTATCTTTTTTTAGTTCTAAACGCCAGATTGTCTGTTTGTAACTTAACCTTTCCTTGACCTGGATCACTGCTTACTTTTTTAACTCATGGCCCTTACCAGTTCTTCACTACCATTTGGCTCCAGCTGTTCTTGCAAAAAGGGACATTTAATTGCACCTACCTCAGCCTTAGGGCTTGAGAGCTCTCATCACATTTAATCATGTTTGCAGTACTCTGTAGAAGAGACAGCAAATCTTCACACTTGCAGTAGAATGTGTTTTCAGTCATATATTTATTGGAAGAGTTTATATGGCATTCTTGCATGATTTAAAAGCCATGTGAGGAGAGGAAGGAGTGAGATGTAAAACAGTGGAGCTGAACAAGAACAATAAGCATTATGCATAGAGCAGGAAGAGAGGTGATGAGTCTTGTTCTGCAAATGTTGCCATCATCCAACTCCAGCTTGTGTGAAGTTTCGCCTCGCTGCCATCTTATTCTGAGCCTGTCAGTGGCTGGTTTGACTCTTCTGTTCTCTAATGTAAGAGTAAATGCTGTACAGCTCTTCAGAGTCATTTATGACTGCACAGAACTTCAGCTTTTTTTTTCAATTGTCTCCTTTTCTAACTGAAGAACATTTAATTATTTTTCATACAAAAGCTGTTCCTTGCCCTTGATTGTCATCAGCGTTCTCTGTCCCATCTCTACTTGTACTGAATTGTTATGAGAAGGCCAGAACTGTGCACAGTACTGAGTTGTACTGTTGCTTTGTGATGATGATTGATTTATCTTTTCTTATTATTTATTCCTTTCCTATATTTCCTATTCCTTGCTATTTTTTTTTTTTGCTTGTTTGAGACAAAATTTACTTGGAACTACATAATGTATCTAACTGTCCATTATAATCCTAAGATCTTTCTCGTGAGTAGCAACTGTCAGCTCTGTCACTTGATATGCAAAATTGTACGTTTCCATGTGTATGCCTGTAGGTTTGTCCTGAATGAATTTCATTCACATCTTACTATTGAGTTACTTGTCAGTTTTATGTCCCGTAACAGAATGTGATTAAGATTTTTCTGCAGTCCCTCAGGGAAAGTCCTTATCTTTACTTCTTTGAATAGCTTACAATCATATTCATTATTTTCCCATTAATTGCATTTTCTAGCTTAGCTATGAGCATGCTGAACAGTCTGGGTCCTTCCTTTAATGACTGCATTAACTCTTACTGCGTAAGGGTTGAGATGCTATGACCAAAACACCAGTACAGCTCAGTAATGGGGCAGTTTCTTTCTTTGTCTGTAGTTGGTGGAACTTGTGTAAATTCCCCTCTCAAGCCAAACGGTTTCAAATTTGCAGAAGGAGTTTCTAGTCTCCTGCACATCACAGTCCAGCAGGGTTGCTTAAAGCAGTATCAGTGGGAACAGTTCCAGGTTAATCTCTGCAGCACAAAAGACCTGCTGTGAGCCAGATCTGTGTCCAAGATGTATTCGCATTATTCAAGTATTTCCTGTTCAAGATGACTATTAATCAAACCAGACAACTCTTTTACAGCAAAAGCTTTCTATAAAATTCATGTTTAGGACATGGCGTAAAGTTACTTCATAAAAACAGTTGTTGACTGTGAAAAAAAAAATTGTAAATTTAGGACTAGGGAGTTAAAAAAGACTGCTTCTGGAAAGAAAAAAAAAAGAATGGCATTTGGTTATTGTATGATCTCATCTTTATGCTTTTCAGGATTAATATTTCATATTTCTACTAAAAATGTGACTGCAATCATTTAACCTTGGAAGTAGGTTCCAAGAGAAGGGGAACTTGTAATTTTATTTCAGAGGTGCCTTGTTTGAGAGCATGGGTTATCTTGCCGCACAGAAGATAAGCTCGTTTATTATAGTCTAACATGAGTGCCAGAAACCCCTATTACAAGATCTCTGCTAATCATCTTGCAATTGGACATGCAAACCATATTAATGAATGCCACTATCTTCTAGCTTTTAAAGGGCAAAATGCACTTTTGTCCTGCAAGTGTTGGTGTTTTCTTCTCTCTGCACTAACACATAGAATTTTAGGGAAGGAGTCTCTTAGGTGATGCGCAGTTGCTACATGGAGAACAAAACTGCCACTGAACTCTACCTTAAGGCATGAGTTTTCCTTGTCATTTAAGAGTCCTTCTGTATAGAAAACGTATTTCACTTCCATAATGTCTTCTCATCAGGGTTTGTTGATAAGAACAGCTACAGCTTTCCCCTGAGATCATTTCCATGCTCATTACTGTTCTGTGCTGTGGTGGCTGGTGGGTATGTAGGGACTCCTTCCACCAACTGGCTTCTCTTGCATCCCCCAGCCCTGTGTGTTCCCTTCTCTTGGCTCAGTTCTTCAGTGCTTGTGGTAAAATGATTCTTTTTTTTCCAAGGTGACAGCTCCACTCCTCTAGATCTGTCCCAGACTGCTCTCCTAGAACAACTTTTGTTGAGCTTCACACTTTGAAGTGTGATGGAGAGTTTCTAGTTATACAGAGCATCTCATGTTATAACAAAGTTTAGGTCATTGCTGCCTGTGCTATATGTGACTGAGGAAAGGAGGGGACAAAAGTTTCTGTTACCTTTCCCTGCTTCTGTTTTCCAGGCAACTAAACTTTCAATAAATAGATGGCTTCAAAGCCTCCATCTGAGCGTTGCCTTGTGTAGCAGAGGGAGAGTAATGCAAGTTCTGGTGAGGAAGGAAGAGAAGTGTTCCTTGGGGCTGGCTGCAGGTCTCAGGGCTGTTCAGATCTGAAGACTTGTAGGAGCTATAGGAATGACACAGCGGATATGTAGGATCATTTTTCTGAACCCATTAAAGGAAATCCATCTGTGCTAGGTACTTGACAACTCACTGGGAAGTATAGTCAGTCAGCCAAGTATGCTCACTTGCAGACCTCAAAGATTTTATGTTGGCAGTATTAATTCCAAATAGAGAAGTGTTACAAATATATATTTTATTCTTTTGGAAGTCATAGTTTCACGTATCCTCCAGGGATAGCATGCTCTTTTTAATCCCCCTGTAGTGAGTTCTTCCTTCTCATCTCTTCAGAACAGAGAAGGGCCAGGCAAGTGTTCAGTCCCTACCTTGCTCTAGTACACACTGACAGCAAGGCACTTCTTCGTGGATTCACAGAATGAATTTTTAAGCAAAACCAGCCTGACTTTATAATGAGCTTTATAGAGGTATAAAAGCAAGAACGTTATCTGTTCCTCCAAACAGATCCCTTGCCCAGCTTTCATTTGATCTGGAACAGGGCTTTATCTCTTCCCTCTCCTCCTCTCCCACCCAGTGGTATGGCAGAGATTTCCTCTCATTAAGGGAACTTCAGATGGAGCCCACCCTCAAATAAAAATCCAAACATTTTGCTTCCCTTTGGGCAATGGAGGCAGGGAGGCATTTAGAATACAGGAGACAGACAAATAACCTTTCTAAACAAACAAAGGATAATTGCTCTCATAAATGTGGGTCCTCATAATGTAAGAGCAATAGTTTATATACTTGGTAAGCCTTATAAACAGAAAGGGGAGACAAGGGCCGTGGTTGCATTCAATAAAAGCACAACTCAACAAGGCCCTTGATTGTTAAGTTGTGTATTTTGCGGGCCTCTGCCAAGTTTACTTGCTAGCAGCGCTTTGCTGTGTGTGTTTATAGCAGCAAGCTCTGGGAGATTCTCCACAGAAAGCCATGGTGATGGGTGGTGTTGTTGGAGAGGAGTTAGAGGCACAAACAAACCGTTCCATGGATGGTAAATCTCTCTTATTATGTGCAGCTCAATACTTTGGATTTTGCAGGTGTAAGGCTCATATACAAAAGTTAAATTTAGTATGTGTTTATAGTACAGTGTATAAAAAACTGAAACGTGTCATGTTTGGCCAGATGGTCGAAAGCAGTAGTGAAAGCTATAACTTGGCCTTCCTACCCCAGACCCTTGACACCAGATAACTCCCTGGTTTAGGAGAGACTGGGCTGAGGGACAGGGTCTGCACCAGAGGACAGTGGGAACAACCCCACGTGCTGTGGAGCTGTTTGGACACTGCTCTCAAACACAGGGTTTGGATTTTGGGTGGTCCTGTGTGGAGCCAGGAGTTTGACTCCGTGATCTTTGTGGGTCCCTTCCAACTCAGGATATTCCATGGGCCTATGATTATGGGATTACTAGCAGAATCTCATTGCATGTCTGAGCTTGGATATATTCAGCCATGCAAATGAACAAAGCTGGAGCTGAAAAATTCCTGTATTTCAGCTCATTAAACTTAGGGTTCCCAGGTATTTTAGAGTCGATTACGAGATGCTGGTGCTTTCAAGCTGCATAATTTTACAGGCACTGTAATGTGTCCAGAGGGTTTTAACTCTGCTAGCATCTCTAACTTGAGGGTTTTCAGGAGGTTTTGTTTTATTATACATCAGACTTTTTTCCCAAGCATCTACAATCTACTTTTTTTTTTCTTTAAAGCATTCTCTATCTGCATATTCAGATTTTGTCTGCTGCAACTACCGCTTCTGATAGTAGGCGTTAAGTCTATCTCCACCTGCAATGATTTTACAGCTGGTGTTGGAAAACAACATATTTAGCAGCAGTATTTGCATACAGAAGATTAGAGGGACCTCAGGACAGAGAAGGATACCTAGCAAGATGAACACAACTATTAGATGCATTGTTCACTGTGGTTTCTAGAGTATGATAGAGAAAACTTAGTCAAGTTGGTGGGAACCACATGGTCATGCCAACCTGTGATATTCCAGTGAGAAAAGAAATCTGCAGCTTTATAAGCCTCTTTTGCTTCAGCACTGTGATGCACAACTGCAAAGAAATACCTCTTCAGAGCCCAGCTTGTGCTTGCCATCTGAGAGCTCATTCTCAGGCTGCTGACTGATTATTGGTGATTTACTCAATGTGATCAATAAGCTGACAAAGCTTGGGTGGGAATGCAGTCAGTACTGTGGAGGGCATGCTGATGAAGGATGTAGCTTAGGTGCAGTGGAGCTTCTCCATTCCTCCCAGGTTAAGAAGAGCACGTACGTGCCACTTGCTGAAGAGGCTGTTCAGCCCTGCTGGGTGCTGTGCTGGCTGTGAGTGTGTTGGTGGGATGCTTGAAGCCAATCTGCTGAGACGTCCTGTTCATCTATCAGAAGAAAACGGGCAGCTTATTTTCTCAGAGTGCTGAAACTGTCAAATGCAGCAGCATCAGGTCTCTTGCTTAAGTTCTCAACCACTCTGACTCATAAAATTGTGCCTGATTGTCAGAGCACGTGCTGGGTAAGTCTTTACAACATATTTGTGGAACATTGATGCAGTGTTTCTTTTGGATGCAGCTTTTGAAAGAAGCAGAATATGAATTGACATCAAGGTTGCTGAGACAGCCAGCAGCATCTAAATTCTTTGTAGGTTAGTGTAGTAGTTACAACAGCTTAGTTTAAGATACACAATTAAGTATAAACTAAATTTCCTAATCCAGTTTATATCAGTCAAAACATAAGAATAAATGTCTGGCTTCATCCTCTGGCTCCACTGGTCATTATCTGTATGATGTTTTTGACATCATACTGTGCAGTAGTTATAGGTTCGGACAGAGGGATTACAGAAGGGAAATGAGTGAAATGGCAGCCCTTTTACAAACTGAAGCCAGCTTCTTGAGTGTGTGATCCTCAGAAACCACTATGCTTTCCATAATGTGGGAACATGTCCCATTTCTGCAGCATGTCTCACACAACAGTAGATGAGCTTTCTGTGGCTGCCCCAGCTCTGGATTTCCCATGATGGGAAGCTGAGATCCTGTGTTAGTGCATCTCCTGCTGGGGCACTGGGGCTCAGGTAAGTACCAGCTACTACCCGAGATCGTTCTTCGAGTATGTTGGTCCTGTACTTGCACTGCTTGTATTGCTGAAAAGGGCGATGTTTAAAATGGAAGAATTCAGATAGGTGGGAACCTAGAAAAGATGGTAGCATGGTCAGTTGCCTGGCTGAGATGCAAGGATCCACACTGGATACTCCCTAGAGTTCATGGCACAAATTTAGAGTTACAGTATTTACGTATTCGGAATCTCCTAACGTTTTACAGCAAATATCTGTTCTTTGAGAGGTGCTGTGGAACAATGTCTCAGTTGCATGCGTACCAGATGAAGCCCACTTAAGTGCCCCTTATTGTAAAAGTATATGAAATACTTGTCAGAAAAATATTCTCTAGCTTATCTAATTATGCTTTAATTCATTTTAGCATAATGAACTAAACTTAAATCAGCTTAAAAATAGGTTATTTTTTTATAATTCTGCAAAGAGGCTGGTCTATTGTAACATACCAATTCTTTATCTTAAGTATTTTAAGACCAAAAAAAAAAAAAAAAATAGAGCAAGAGCAAGAAAGATAAAGCTAATAACATAAAATCCTTCCATTGAAATTGAGAGATTGGGCAGAATATCCTCATTAGGAATTCAGCACTCCTCTCTAGCAAAATAATTGAAATAATATATCTAATTGTCTTTAATTTTACATTCTAGTCATCTTAGTTGTATATTGTTTTCCCCTGGTGCACACTTTCATAAATGAAGGGTAAGCTTTTTGTTCATTTATAGTGTTTCTATGGCTTTCAGCTCTTTCCATACTTAGCAAGAAAATTCAGAACCACTCTTTCATTACTGGCCATCTGCAGTTGTAGTAATCTGCCCATAAATACAGCCAGATATAGTTATATATGGAAATGACATGCATATATATGTGAAGAGATAATTGGATTATCCCAAGGTTGAGTTCTCTTCCTGGAGAGCCAGACAGTGCAGCAGCTGTGGTTCTCACCGAGGCAGAGCCTTGTTCCTCAGTGCAGATGTGAAGAATCTCTCTGTTGCCCCACTGTGTAATGCTACTGGTGCTGTACAAATCTGGGCTGAGAGCTGGGTTGCTGATGGAGTTATCCACACCTTTTCTACACTATGGCTTGCTGCAGCTGGTTAAACAATGCTCTTTAATCCTTAGCTTTATTTTTAAATTCTCATCAACACCAGCTGTAGGTCAGATTTCTCATCCTTAATAATATATATCCGGAACAAAGAGCAGTGAGTGATGAATCACAGCCGTGTGCTGCATGGGAATGCTATTCAGTTAATGTATTTTAAACCAAAGTTCGGATTGAAGCTGTTTATTAAAGGCATGAAATTAATCAGCAGTCAATGAACTATACATCAGGGATGAGTATGTCAGATAAATCACAACACTGAGAAACTGGTATCTGTTAATAAACAACGATAAATAAGCAACTTCAAATAACTAATCCCCTCAAAGTTCTAGTCTCCCACTCTCATAGGTCTGCAGCAACGCTACACAGCAGTACTGCACAAACCATCTCCACCAGCACGTGTGGGTTACAAGTGCCCCTGCCCTGTCTGAGGGTGCCAGTTCTCTGCTTGTACACACCTGCAGCAGCTCATGTGCACCCCTGAGCTGTCTGTCCTACTTATAGCAGTCCCCACAGTCGCCCCCAGCCAGAAAGCAGCTGGTTTGTATGGATGATGGCTTTCTTCAAGATGGCTGGCTGGCTTTCACTTCCCTTTTAACACAGACTGTTTCAGATGCACACCATGAATGTGATCACTTTCCTATCTTATAAGGCGATATTATTTAGACCATTTGCCAAGGCTGGACCACACAGTCATCTCAATGCCAGCTACTCCTAGATCTGTTTTTGGTATCAGCAGTAATCTCATGCTTCATCCACCTACACCTGTGTGTATAGCAAGGTTGCTGGATGCAGTTTAGGTGTGATGAGGTTGCTCTATGGTACTGACATTTGGAGTTTTTTAATAAACAAGTATCTAGATTCCCTTCAAGGATTAAATAGCCCTTCACAAAGAAAGGTGGTAACCTTGCTGAAGTGTGCTGCAGGCAGACAAGGCTTCCTTGCATTACAAGGACGTAAGCGATTTGCCAAAGCAGAGGGCTCTGCCAGCTGTGGTCTCAGCTAAAATAACTTACTGTGCCTGAATTGTTCCCCAGATACTGTTGCACTTGCATGAAACTCATTATACTCAGTAAAGAAGACTCAATCACATCACCAGTGAATACTGTAGATACGAAGAGTAATGAGGAGAAATGACTAATGGATCAGAGCGTGCTCAATTCCAAGGCAGGCGTCCCACCTTTGTTTTGGAAGAAGGGAGAGCTAAGGTCTGTGCCTAATAATCAGCCCTCTTGGGTGGAGGCACTGCACACCTCTCTGAAGCCTTTTCTCACTGTGTGGTTTTCAGATAGCTTCTGGCTGTTTTATAACACAGCAGATCATTTGGGAATACCGTCTTCTCTCTTTCCAGCATTTATGGATTAGAGATTTCTGAACCAGCACAGGCCATCCACTGTAGAGATTTTGTGAGTCAAATATCGCTTCATTTCAATGAATGTAAAGACTTATAAGGTGTTTTCCTTAAAAAGGAAGGATGGCAGGAGCAGGGTTTTGCTCAGTGTGAGCCATCTGTCTGACCATGAGCCATGAACTCTGCTCATGTAGAGTGCACAAGTATTTTCCTGATTCATGTGTAATACCAGTATTATTACTCTCTTGTCTATGGTTGACACTTCTGTAAATGGAATTAAAGTGAAGGAACAAGTAAATATTATCAAACATTTTTTAACTGCATCGTAGTAGCTTAGTTGTAGCAGTGCTAGCGATCTCATTTCATTTCTTCCATTCAGTGTTTCTCATAGTGATGCTTTCATAGCCACACGTTACTATACATGGTACATGCTCTAAATAGTCACACATCCAGCATGAGTGAAGTGCAGCTCAGCATAAGGAAATGAGGGGAATACTTTCCAGGCAATTAGTGATGTTAGCAGAAAAAGACTCTTTGCCACAAATAGAACAGAGTGAGTGAGTCGAGACTGCAGTGCTTCAGTTTTAGTGTGAAGTGGGGGAGCTGAGATCCACTGAGTCATTGGCTGCTCTAACCTTCTGGCAGTCACCAGTAGTGCAGGGGACTCTGCACATCTCAGGAAGGACTTGGCACCCAGATACTGCAGTATCAGCCTCTGTGCTCGTAAAACCAGTGAGATGGAAAATGTGAAGTCAGTGTGGGTCTCAAAAACGTTTCCTAATACAAACTCTTTTAACCTCCTCAGTAGAAGTTTTAAACTGTGCCTTACTGATCCTTCTTTGTTGGCTGCGCTCCATGTTTCCAAATTATACTGAAAAATACCAGAAATACATTTTTGTAAGATTTCTTCTTTATGCAAGGCTGCTGCTTGAAGTCTTGTGCAAGAGGGAAGGAGGAGATGAAGTCATTACCGTCGTTCGTTCACCTGAAACTTCAGTACCTAGTGGAACTGCAGCACGGTATCAAATGCCTTGTCTAGAACCTGAGGCTCATTAAATATAAATTAATTTACATCACATTCCTGGTAAACACAGCCCTGTCATCACTTTGCTAATAGAATCTTGTAGTGTTGTGCCAGTAGGACAGTGTCTTCCTCTCTCTGCAGCTTAACCAAGCACAGTTTTCACCTGTGCTTCCTGTCAATCAGCCTGACTTCTGAAGTCCCTCTTAGGAAGAGCTGATTGAACTGAAGTGATTCTGTCTGAGAATTCACTGAGACGTCAGTACAAATTTAGTAGTACGCATAGTCCTTGTCCACAAGCTTAAAATCCAGCCCAGAAATCTTTAGCCTCAGCTATGCCTTTACCACAGAGGGATGAAGACAGAGAATATACTACTTTTTCTGTGCTGAGAAGGAAGACTAGCAATTCTGTGTGCTACTGAGGACTGAGGTCAGAGAACGCTGCTTTTCATACTGAAGTTACAAGCTACAAGGATCAGTGTATTCATCTTTTTACAGGGAAAAAAAAAGAGGCCTTCTTGAGGAACTTACTTTATGTTCAGGTAAACTTGATATTTTCTGTCAAGCATTGTGGGATTACTACTGGAAGTTTTGAGGTAACTAGTTTTTCAGTGAATTCTTCCAAAAAAAAAAAAAAAAAGAAAAGAAAAAGCCCATTCTTTCTACAGGTGTGAAGAACCAGAGCTAAGCTTTAGAGAATTCTCTGGTCTGGGGGCAAACACTACAGAACAAGTATCTTGTAGCTAGTTCTCACCAATGGCAATGTTATCAGCTGCCAGTATGGGCCTGCTGGGGCTGTAACATATACCAGTGAAGGTGATCATTTATTTTCTCAGTCACAAAAGGTTCTTTTGAACAGGAAGATTAAGCGTCACTTGAGTCTGCAGCTTGAGTTAGTGTAATAAAAAACTCAAACTCTGCAAAACTCTCATGTGATGGGAAGGTCAGATTTGAAGAAGCCTGGTACAATAATACAAAGCTTCATACAGTGCATGTTTGAAAGTTAAACTTCGTATGCTCTTGGTAGGAGGTGTATTATAGTTGTTTCACAGAATCCCAGAATAGTTGAGGTTGGAAGCACCTCTGGGTCCATCTGGCCCAGCTCCTGCTCAAGCAGGGACATCCAGAGCTTGCTGCCCAGTAAGTGTCATGACATCACATGTCAAGATGACTTGTGAAGATCTCCAAGGAGGAAATCCCACAGCTTTTCCTCTGCCAGTGGTCTGTCACCCACAGGGCACAGAAATGCTTCCTGATGTTCAGAGGGAACCTCCTGTGTCCCAGTTGCTGCCTGATGTCTCTTGTCCTAGCAGTGGGTACCAATCAAAGGAGCCTGGCTTCTTTACACCCCCCCCCCTTTAGATATTTATTATAAGCTCATGAGATGCCCTACACAGATCACTTTTTGGGGCTCTGTAAAATAAAATAACTTTGTCTTTCATCATGATGACAAATATTTCTTCTTTCCTAATGCTTTCGTTGTCTTTAATCCTACTGCCTAAGATATCTCCATAAATTAGAGGTATTAAATCTGGTGATAAACATGAAACTGTGTATAAAGCTGGAAATCAGTGATAATGTTTGATAGAGTTAGGTTAGGATATTAAAAATAGAGGCTGAAGGATTTAAATGATGATTTTTTTTTTCCTAGAGTTCTTGCTTTGAATAATAACTCTTTTCATGATTTTATAGGTGTAAACATCACTTTTTTTTTTTCCCCATATTGATTTTGATTTAATGAAGTAAAAAAAATCAGTGAACAGTTTTGATTGTCTCATTTCAGTAAATTGAAATTGCAGTGAATTGAAAAGGAACTATTACAGTCGGTTAATATTCTCTGTAAAATGAAGCAATTATTTATTATGGCTTCCAGTAGACGGGGAAGTTATTGAAGTTGCCATAAATACAGAGTGCTGAATTATTGATTTATTTACGTGTGTGTACATATGATACTCCTCAAATGTCAGAGCACCATATGCTATTCCATATAAATAGGAATCTGCAATTTATACATCACAAGTCACAGACACAGCAAGTGGGAACTCAGACAACAAGGCTGGGTTTTAGAGGATGGCTAATGCAGTGCTCTTGCAGTTTTAAGTACCATCTGTTTTGACATAGTCTGGGCCTGTGTTGTGCTGGTGGTCAGGAATCCACGCAACTCAGCACTGTTGGGCCTGAGCCAGTTTACATTTTTGAGATGGAGAGAGCAACCAGTGGCTGTGTCTCTTTCCCTGCTCAACTCCCAAATTTCCCATAAACAAAACATTAATCGCTGTGGTTCTGAATAAGCATTATGTGCTTGCTCAGTGCATCACTGTATGAGTACTGCATATGTTTGCAGCAGATGAGGGGACTGCTGGCTGTCACTCTAGGACCCGAAGAATGTGAAATGTCTTTTGTTTAAAAAAATCTTAATTTCATGCATCTTTCTTACAGGGTTGTTGGATAAGTTAGTGCTGCTGTCCTGAGTTTCTGTTTTGGAGATTACATTTCTTTTCATTTTTTCCCCATCAGGTCCAGGTCACAAGCTGATTCCTCTGGAGAGTGGCTTAAGCCAGATTTTTGCTGAGTTTATTCCTCTGCCTGTAAGCATAGTGGTAGCATTATGGATTTGTAAGAAACGTAAAACTCTGGATTAAGTGGAACTTTCTGCCATTCTCCTGAAAAGCCCTGGAGAAAGCCTTGCTTTCTCAGTTTGACCACGTGTCAAAAGGGAGAGGAACATGGCCCTAGAAATGAGGTATTTGCTCTCAAAATCAGAGAATGCTTGTCAGGATACTAGCACCTGCTTTCAAAGGAATCTCATTTGTAGGAAAGAAAATAAACTTTGGAGCCTAAAGTGTAAACAGATCTGAGCTGATGGGGAGCAGGTGTTCCCTGTCAGCTTCAGTCACACTCTGTACAATCTTGCTGATTATCTGCAGTCTGTGGCCATCCTACGTAGCCAAGTCAGGCACTTGGCAGCATCCCTTTGAGTCTGCCAAAGCATTAGCCTAAGAGTAAACATGTCTGCCTGGAAAACTCTCGCCATCTCAGCATAATTGTACAGGATTCAGAAGATTTCACCTGAATAAGGTCATCCTGAACTAAGCAATGACATAATAACAAATCCAGCAGTTTTTACAGAAGAGAGATGTATTCTCTTTTCCATTGCAGCACTTTTTATTATCACTCCCTTGCTGATAACCCAGGTGGCAGAGGCACTTGTAGGTGCAGAGGAGAAAGGGTGCCCGTGTCCCTTCCGTGTATGGGAGGGTTGCTCCTCCGTCTGCCTTGGCATGTGACTCCTCAGCTGGGACACTGGGGCAGGGAGGCACTCTATAGATGTCCCACAGTAGAATCCACTGGGAACTGGGTTTTACTTTTTTCCCTTTTAATTTTTTTCCCCTTTAAATCTATCGACTTTTTATTGTGCTGTGTGCAATTCTGTCCCATAATTTGGAGAGCTGTCTCTTTGCAGCTTTTCAATTTATAAAGCCTGAATTTATTTTAGGGAGGATGGTTAGACTATTGTAAATTGCACTGATTTAATGAATCTTTAGCATCAAAAGCTGAATGTTGAGAGGAGCACAGATTTGTGGTTTTAAGTCTCTCGCTACTGTTTCAGCTCATGTTTATCCTATTGTTTATCGTTATTTCTCCAGTTTTTGAGGTCAAATCATAGACCCCCTGTTACTTCCAGTCGATCATTTCTGAGAGTTATGCCTTTTAAAAACACCAGTATTTGATTATGAAAGACAATAGTCTGTTCCACAAATGATTAACTTTTGGTAGATGTGCTGGAAATAGTCATTCTTGGGGGAATTATTTGTCTGCTGTAAAATTTGTAACCAACTAGATGCAAATCATCTTGATTAGCCAACACCATGCGTGTATCGTTCTATTGTCAGCTTTCCCTGAGGCAAGCATTCCTCTGCTCTGTACATTATTTTGTTTAGAGCAATGCACATCTTAACAAACTAAATTTTGGGATTCTGCAGGTCTACCATGCTTTGTTCTTTGTGAAAAAACATGAGTCTTGCAAACATCTCCCTCTCACAAACTTGCATACAGCAACTTGGCTTGAAGTTGTTCTGTAGTAACGAAAACTGATAGACCCTTAATTCTTGGTGCTCTCATTTTCAAGAAATGAAATATTAAAAGAGCTACAGCTGATTGCAGTGACTGCTTGGATTTATGTGTTTTCTGTTTTGAGAGTCATGAGGCATTTGTTTAAGTTTTCCATCTCAGTTGATGGCAAAGGCCTGTTTGTATCAACAGAAACTTAATGCCAGCATATCATTAGAAGACAGAGTAGCATCATTTTCCTCCAGCTCAGTGTCACTCCAAGCTTTGAAGTTTGAAGTTGAGCAAACTCAACATCTGATCTTTCTGTTGTCTAATTTTAACTTAAACCTTTACATAGAAGCCTGGGACTCCGTAAATGCCTATTTCCTTGTCAACCACAATTGTATTTTACATATTTCAAATGCATTGAAAAGAACTGGATTGCTGTAGATGTAATCCTGAAAATGGGGGACAAGGTGATGTGTCCAATCCCTTGATGACCCACTATTGGTAATCCAGTGGGCATCTCGATGCCTCTCCTCAAAGTGGCATGGGTTGCTTTGGAAAGGAGGTACCTCAGGATTTGGGGAAGGTGGAGGGCGAGTGCTTCTTCACTGGCCAGTGGATTCATCTACATTAGCATGTTCATTGAAGTCAGACACTCAATTGGGAAACAACTCTCTTCTTAGTCCTCACTTACCATGCTTTAGTTACTACCACAGGTGTATGAACCCAGTTACTTTCAGATGAAACAAAAGCAAAAAATACAATCCAGCAGAACACCTAAAGAAGCAACAAGTAGTGAGCATTCAGGCTTCAGAATGACGCTAGATGTCCCAAAACTAGCACCCACTTCTCAGGGCTCTCAGGGTTGAGTTGTCAGCAGTAACTGTTTGGCTCCATCAGTCTCTTTCTGGGCTGCATTCCTTGCTCATGTAGATAGAAATTCACTCCGCTGGAGGAGTCCCCTGGCATACAGTAAGGAGTTGGGAAAGTGTCTGATCTGAAGGAGTTTAGAAGAGCTTGTACTTCAGCATGTAAGGAATTCATTTTGGGGTTAGATAGTTACTGAATATGTTAAAAACACACCATTCTGTCTATTGCTGTGTAATTTCCTAGAAATGACACACTGACAAACCCTTTCATCAGAACTGACTAAATATCACACTAGTACCAAAGACAAAATTACCATGGCTTGACTTCATAAATTAGTATGATGAACTAATATGAAGAAAATTAATACCATGAATGATTGTTTAATCTTTTTTTTTTTTTCCTCAATCTTTGTATTTTTAGCTCTGTTTAAAAAGATGTGAATAAAATAAATCCTTGCCAAGTGGCAAGGGACAAAGTCAGTAGGGAGCAAATAAGTTCCAGCTTGTGACAAAAATACTGCAAGGAAGAATTATTTGCTTAATAAAATTGTAACAATTATCTCACTTGGAGTCCTATTTGACTTCAAGCATGTAGCGTGAATATGCCAGGAATGCAAGGCAGGTCTCTAAAGGTATTCAGAGGAGTTTATGGACTAAAGAAAACTGGAGCTCAACATCATAGGGATTTTACACCAGTGTAATCCAAAGTGTAAAATGTCACATAGAAACAACTGTGAAATGGCTTCACATTTACTTTAACATATCCCTCTTCCACGTGGTCTTGTAACAATGTCTCTAGACTTGTTCAAAAGGTAGAGTTTCTTATTATGTTCTATGGGAGGTTTTTAAAAACTGTAAAGGGTTATTTTAAGTTCTGTGGAACCATTCCTTCCAGGAGCATGTGGTTGTAATTACTTCATGAGCTCTGATGCTGCTCATTTTTACATTGAAATATTGAGTTTTGTCATAGATCTTTTGCTCTCGGAGTTGCGTGACCTGCAAGATCTCACAAGATCAGCAAAGCTGAAAATTAATTTCTTAAGTCTCTTGGATCCCTTCATTTTACTTAACTTTCCTAACTAATTTCTTGTCTTAGTAAGAATAAATGGTTTGGTGAGAGGGAAACAGGAGCTGTAACCTATCTCAGGTTTATTTAGATTTCTGCATATGTGTTGGAAATAAGCCAGGAAGCAATGCCGACTAAGTGAAGTCATTGTCATGTGGCCACAGAATGGGGATAGCGTATTGCACAGTTATAACTGCATATTTATCAGCTGTGATGATGTTTCAAAGAGAGCCTTACTTTGCAGTTTTCTTTAATAATTTGCTAGTTTTCCATCCCTCACCAGAAGCTGTCTGTTTGAATTAAATTGACACATGTAACAGCGTGTATACAGAGGAATGGGAAAACTGAAAACGAGCACAATTTTAGAAGGTTGGTCTGAACTGAAAAATGCTCTTTAAAGAACTGAAGATTAAGGAGACAGGTGTGGGGAAGACTAGTAGGGTAGGTAGAAATAGATGATGCAAATAAATGGCCAGGCAGCTGTGTGACACATGGGAATCTGGACAATACATTGAATCACATACTGGATGCATCATCCTTCTGACACTGTTGAAATCTGGAAGGCTGACAATGAGTTTTCCATGAAACACAGGAGAGAAGGACTGTGCTGTAGTCAGTGCTGGTGATGCCTCTGAAGTCTGCGCTTGTTTCGGAGTACTGTGCTTTGGGAGAAATGCACACAGGTTGGAGAAAGTCTAAAGGAGAAAACTGAGAGACGCTGTGAGTATTGGTGTTTAGGAAGAAGGAGTGAAGCTTGACCAAATAGCTGCCAGAAATCCTTGAAGAAATAATGGAGATCTATCATTCTTCACAAGCACTAGTAGAGGGCAAGAAACAGCTTCTTACATGAGTTGGGTAATAGGAAAAACTTGGAAACTTGATAAAGTGACAACACTGGAACAGGCACTTCAGTGAGTTGAGTTATAGCTTTCCTTTGAAGTAAAGAACAGGGCGGACATGCACATCAGGGATGGTTTAAGTGTACTTGGAGAGGAACCTCAAGAGTGCTAATCCAGCCCTGTTACTCATTCTGTACATTCTTGATTGCAAAAAGTCGCAAAATCACGTAGGTACCTCTGCTGAGCAACCCTTTCTAGCATACTTCACTGCTGCAGTTTCCCATGAGGTTATGCAGTAAGCTTTGTTCCAGCCAATCCCTCTTGGCCTGTTGGTGCTGGGAGGGTGCAAGGTCAGCAGTGCTGCCTCAGACTGAAGATCACATGATGACATTTCAGATGTGGGAGATGCTTTTCTCTAGGTACCTGTTTTTCTGGCAGTTTTTGAGTCCAGAGCATTGGAACACCAATGACTCTGTTGTAGCCTGCCGTGTTAGCTACATTTTTTTGTTCCTCAAAAGGCATGCAGCCAGGTTTGAAACTAGTGTGTTATATCCAGGAGTCTTGTGCTGAGTCAGCCCGTGGTGTCCCTGTGGCAGAAGCCTGTCAGGTTCCTGTCCCCATTTCTGTACTTCCACTTCTACAGCCAGTAAGCTCCAGCTTTCCACAGCCTCAGTAAAGGAGTACTTCTGGCATGGGCAAAGCTGGTGGTACAGTGGTAAAATGTAAGATTTTCACCAGTGTTGCACTCAGTTAAATAGCTAATATTCATGCAGCACTGTTACTGCTGAGATGCTGAGTATGTGATGTTTCTGTGTTATGCTTAAGTGGCTCTTGGTCGTGTTGTTTGGCATCTGATGTTCTGATAAAAATGACAGTTTCTTTTTTATTTTCCTCACCTATACTGATTCTCTAGAGCCTACACATAGTTTTTTGTCTAATTTCTTGCTTTTGTGTTGCTAAAAATCTCAGCTGTGACAGCAGATCAACACGAAGCATCCATTTTAGTGGTCATAGAAGGATCTGAGGTTTTGTTAATAGTTATTGAAACTTCCATTTTAATTTTACAAGCTTGTGGAGCTCTGCGTAGATATCACTTTAAAACAGGTGCACACATAGCTCCCTAACTAAAGGTGTGGTTAAATCCAGCAGGCTTCCAACATAGGCAGTGGTTCGGTCTCAAGAAGTCCAGGCTGGGATCCAGGCATCGGGTATCTGGTGTGAATATCTGTTGCTGGTCTAACAAAAGCATGACACTGTTTTTTTTCTCTCCTTCTGAAATCAGAGACTCTATTGTTGTCACAGCCAGAATGCACTGAGATCTTGGTTTGAATCGTGTGTAGAAGGCTATTTTTCCCCAGATGTATGTATGCATTGGGTAGCAAACTGGGGGAAAAAATAGAACTAAGGAAAAATAAAAAATAATAATAAAAAAAAAAAAACAGAAACAAAAAACTCTGAAATAAACCAGATTCCTAATGGAATAAAATAACTCCCTTCAGTGCATTTTCTCCCTCTGTGTCAGCTTTTATAGTTCTGTTTCTGGCATGCATCTTTTGAGATTTCTTTAAAGATTGTGAAGAAATTTTGCCTTACATCAACAAACCATTTTCAGAGCCTGAGCAAAGCCGTAATAAAAAGCGTCTTGCAGAAATGCGTTGGTGATCAGGGAGAGAGTAGGGTAAATGAGGGAAACACAGAGCTGCTGGCTAATTCTTTTTTTACATTTGAAAATCACAAAAATGTAAAGCTGCATTTCAGGCTTGCAAACAGTTGTGGGTTTTTTTTTGTTTTGTTTTGTTTTTCAGGAAAAGATGTGCTTTTGTGTACTTTGTGGCTGATTGTGTTGAGAACTGCAGTTGGTTACTTGGTTTGCACTTAGAGGATGGCATTCATTGTCAGACCATCAGTAAGCTGCCCTCTCTTGGTCTGGCTTAGGCTGATAGCTGGCACTCCGTGAGTAGTGAAAAACAAAACTGAAGCTGATGCAGTGCCACAGGAAGTCCCTCCCAGCAATACTAGAAAAGCCTGGAAAACGTGCAGTGGGCCAAGTGTTTTGCTGAAGCTCTGCAGCTACTACTGAAAATCTACTGAAAATCTGCCAAGCTTTTACTGGCTAAAATCTCCTGAACTCACCTCCTGTGTTTCCTTTTCCCTTTAAGCGGTGTGCTTAGGGGGAGGAGGAGAGGATACGTTCATATGGACCTGTATATCTATCTGTTCAGAAGTCCATGTCCTGAAAGTGTGTGGGAGCAAGTTTCGCATGGAATGCCCTCAGGACATACAGGGGGCACATCTGGAGCTGCTGCACTAATGAGAACATTAGGAGAGCATGAAGAGAGCACGAAGCATACCCATAAAACAGAAGGACACCACTTTTTTAGCTCCAAGTCTTAAGTTAAAAACCACATTATGGTGATTCATTATGCATCCAGAATGTCTGAGGCATTGACTATGCACAGTTAGCGCAGGAACGAGGAAGGAATGCCACTTCTGGTCCAAAAGGCATGGAGATTAACCGTACTGCCTTGGCCCTTTGATCACAGGAGGGGAGCATTGTGGAGTATTAGAAGCTGTTTTATAATTAAGTATAAGAGTAGTGAAGAATGTAAGCCTGTAGGCATGGTTTTTTAGTGTTTTTGACAATCACAGACTGAAACTTTCTTTTTTTAGATTGTGCTGGGAGACCATCTTACAGGAGATAATCACACTGTCACAGTACTAGAAGTCATTGACAACAAAAAATAAAACTTTCTGATTTGTCATCCATCTATTTTGCTGTGTAGAAACAAGTGTTTCTTGTATTTTTGTTTGTTGTTCCTTTTTGCACGGGCTTGAGAGAAAATAACGAAAAACTCCAAACAACTAACAGTACAATAAACCCCAAAGCAAATGAAAAAGTAAAAGGAAAGGGGAGGAATTCAAGTAGATGTAGCAGTATGAAGTGCATCCAACACTTGAAAAAAAAAAAAAAAAAGATTTCTTTTGTATTAAAATCATCTTAAAGCCTCAAGAAAAGAACAATAAGTGAAGGCTCCAAATCTGCCACATCTTATGTACATGTTTAACTTCAGGCACTGTCATTGGCTTTGGTGGTGATGGGAGGGAGGTCAAACATATGGTAAGGCCTTGCAGGGATTAATCTAGGGGACTGTTGCCTAAGTGGTCTGTGGAGCCAGTGCTTGTCTGCAGGAGCTTGGCTGCTGCTGGTGGGATTTTTTTCCTCTCCAGCTGTAAATCTCATTTTTAAAATACCAAAGTATACTAGACCCTTTCCAAATAACGCTCCTCCGTGCAATGATTTGCAATGGCTGCCAGGGGGGTATTAGGGGTCTCAAAGGGGAGCAGAGCGTCTGCAAAACCTACTCTGCATTAAGATATTGTTCTTGCTCAGAAGTGCATAGATCCCTGGGTTAGATTCACACAGCCATGGACCAGACTCAGAAACCTTGAAGAAAATGTTTTTTCTTCCGCCTTTTCTTCCAATTTTGATGTGTCTTCAGCTGAGCTAGGTGACCTTGGGCAAACCTGTGCACTTTATGTCGCGGTTCCTCCAACCAAGGTGTTGCACATCTCACCCTCACAGACACACAGAAAATGCAAATCTTTGTTTGCTGCTGCTGTAGCGAGGTGAGACCGAGCCTGTGCTGCACAAAGTGAAAACTAAGTGCTCAACGGGAAAATCTGTGCATCACTGATCAAATTCAACTAAGATGTAGTTAATTTAAAAGCTCTGCCTAAATGCAGATTTGGGTAGGTTTGCTGAATGCATTTCAGGATGCGCCCTGCTTAGCCCATATCACTGATGCACAGTTAGAAAGCTCAGAGCCAGTGTTACTTTAAGGAGATGGCTTTGCATGCGTCCCTGGAATATCTGAACACTGAAGTGATAGGGAAAGATGCAGTGTGGAACGAATCCTGATGTTGTGAAACTCCTGTTCTTAGTCCATACTTGATTTTTGTTATTTTGCTGGGTGCTGTGTTTTGGTTTCTGTATTCACTGTCTGTTGTGGTCAGTATGGAGACGTTAGAGTTGGAATTTCCATCGTGATCTGTGTGGACAAGTCAGAGAGAGAATGAGCAGCATTCATCTCTCAGCATGTCATCTACAGCATCCGTTTGACTGCCAGAAATACCACCTAGGTGTCTTTGTCTATTACTTCTTGATGTGTGGCATGGCGTGAAGAGTTGGGAGCAGGAGTGGAAATGACTTTTAGGCAGCAATGTCAGCAGAAAGGCAAAACTGTTGAAATGAACTTTTGTCAAAAATGAGTTTTCTTCATAGCATGTGCCTTTTATTTTTGTGCCTGTGAAAGGGTAAAAGAAATAGTAAGTTGTTTTGTGTGGTTTTGGGTTAGCTGCTTTAAGTGCCTGACAGTAGCACTAGGTAAATGCTGTGCAGTGGTTCTGTAACAAAGCTCCAGGCATGCTGTTTCTCTGTCACTTGCTTTTCTGTGCTAAATCTGACAAGAGTTCATGTTCTCCCTTTGGGCAGGAGTGCCTTCCTGAAGGCAAGCAGCCCAGACAACACCCTCCAGAGCCAGTTGCTAGGTGCTCTGTTGAACTCCCAGTTCGCATGAATGAGAAATGCACTTTTTTAATGACACAGTGAAAACACCTGCAGGGGGCTGTGTTTTTCCCATCTGTCCAGGCCTGCTGAACGAAGCAGCGTTTGCCTTCCTGAACTTCTCTCGGCTTCTCACTGAATGCCTGGAGGAGCGTGGAGGCGAAGGATGGCTGTGTGCCTCCCTGAGCAGCCCCTGGCTGCCCAGCTGCTGCTGAGCTTACTGCAGTTACTCTCTGCCGATTCAAACCTATTTGTTTCCCTATGGTGTTTAGTCAAGAGCATAGCAATGTGAAATAATTGGAATTCTGCTGCTTTACCTTAGGGCTCGGGCCCACGGCCTGCCCTTCGTTAGTGCCGTTGGGTGGTCAGCACCAAGGTGAGCAGTGCTTTGAGAACGCGCCCTGGGTTGTGTTTCTGAGAACTTGTGCGTCCTCCCTCTCGCCGGTAAAATGAGTGCTCACTGAAATCCTGCCTCCTGTCTTCCAGATTCTGACCTGAGCATGAGGACACTCAGCACGCCCAGCCCAGCACTGATATTCCCACCAACGTCTCCTGGTTTCCAGAATGGTCGAGGCTCCTCTACTTCGTCATCCTCAGTCACTGGGGAAACGGTGGCCATGGTCCACTCTCCCCCTCCCACACGCCTCACTCACCCCCTCATCCGGCTGGCGGCCAAGCAGCAGAAGGAGCAGGCCCACGTTGAGCGGCTGCCTGACCAATCCATGATCCACATCTTCTCCTTCCTGCCCACCAACCAGCTGTGCCGCTGCGCCCGTGTCTGCCGCCGGTGGTACAACCTCGCCTGGGACCCCCGGCTCTGGAGGACTATACGCCTGACCGGCGAGACCATCAATGTGGACAGGGCTCTTAAAGTGCTGACACGGAGGCTTTGTCAGGATACACCCAACGTATGTCTCATGTTGGAGACGGTAATTGTTAGTGGCTGCAGGCGGCTCACAGACAGAGGACTCTACACCATTGCCCAGTGCTGTCCGGAACTGCGGCGCCTGGAGGTGTCCGGCTGTTATAATATCTCCAACGAGGCAGTTTTTGATGTCGTGTCACTGTGTCCAAACCTGGAACACCTGGATGTGTCAGGTAACAGGAAATATTTAAGTACAGGTGCCTGGGAGTCTAAAGGCCTCGTGTTAGTCAGACACCTACTCCCCTGAACTGCATGCTTCCCCTTTCTGTGTTACATTTCAAGCTAGGAATACAGATACCCTCCCACTGCGCCAGTGTGTTGGGCACCACTGGAATCTCAGTGGCCCAGATGCCAGCAGCAGCTCATGGGCAGTCTGGCTCCTCTGGTGGAGGCATGCTGACAGAGATGAGCCATTCAGACAGCCAGGACACTTCCAAATGTTTGCATAGAGCCGTGCTAGGCTTTTGTCTAGGTGTAAATATCAAATGTCATTCCTAATGTAATTTCAAAGTCTTCTGGTTTCCTATTTCTGTTCCTATTACTATTTTAACTAGATGTAGCTAGCCAAGAGTTTCTTTAATAGTGTATACACTTGCTTATAGACTTCATCCTTTCACTACAGTTGCAGTATATCACTGCTGTCTGTTTAGATCAGCAGAAATGTTTCAGACAGTTTTCCCCAGATGCGTCTGGGGATACAAGATATTTATTTGCTTTTCCCAAGGTCAGCCACACACAATTTCCTCTCTGTGAATATGTTGGTATTTAATTAAAAGGATGCACTCAAGCAGATCTCTGAAGTAAATTTGAATTTCAGTATTTATTTTGTGATCTCACTTCGTTATCAGTCTAAAATTTATAATAATCAGCTAGACCAGACACCTCTGCCATTGCAGATGTATTGGTGGCTATACAACAAGCAGAGCAAAGTAGGAACTGCAAACAGTGTCGATGAGTCACTTGTACCCAGATAAGCTGATTTTTCAAAAACTTTCCCAGCTGGTGCAAACTGCTTTGCTTTCTTTTTATCTTTTTCCCACTCCTTCACTTACTATTTCCCAGGATGGCAGAAGGTCAAGGATAGCATCAAAACAAATAGTAACAAATCAGAATTATTCACTTTTTTACTGTCTTCTCTCTGCAGTTGACAGTTGATTAGGGATTCTGACCAAGAGAGTCTATTCACAGTCAGGTTATATCTGAATTAGTTGTTGTCAGCACATGCAGACAACATCTGGGGGTCACTACTACATATTCAGGTTGAAGCATATCAAATATAAGGAGTAAATGTCCATGCCTGTGTGATTTAAACCTGGAGCTACATATCACTCTGAAGGTTGGCTATATCCCATGAGTATTTATGCTTTTCTTATATACATAACGTTGTGCGGTATGTAGAGTTGATTAGCCCAAATCAACTGGAGACACAGGAAAAGTGGAATTGCTGAGCAGAGTGTGAGCTGTGAAGAGGGAAAAAAGAATTGAGGTAAAAGAAAGTATGATTGGTTTAATGGACAACACCTTAACAACCAGAGCAAGAGAAAGCCATGGAAATTGGCTTTCACTGCAAATGGTGATTCTGTTGGGCAGATTCAAACCGTTTCTTAACACATCATCTTGACCATCTCTGCAGATTTTTCCTAGAAGTGAATTCACTTGCCCTCATTCTTTTTTTCCTCTCAATTTCCTCAAATAGAAGAAATTATTCCTGAGCTTAAAACGAAACAGAAAAAGCCGTATTCTTCAAAGGGTGGGGGGCCAGATTCTTACTAGTCAGCACTGTGGTGTCAAGGCAGTTGCTGAAAGAACTTACCCGAATTGCTGAGCCCTGCCTCAAGCTATGCCAGGGCTGCTCTCTTTTATTGCCCTTTGGGAAGTAAGTGTTAAAAAGAAGGTAGGAAAGGGGAGGCCAAAAAGGAGGGGGAAGACACCCTGCACTTGCTTTCATAGCTGAATGTCATATTAAAAGAATTCCAGGAACAACATTTCCAACAGCAGTTTTGATTGCTGTGCAGACTGTCCCTGGACTTGCCTGAAATGGGGTAGCATTCTAGGGCCTTGGTTATATTTGGGCTAAAACTGGGAGATCTCATGTGAGAAGTTTGCTTCTGTAATCAATCTGGGGAGTGATTAGGAGGACAAGGCTTGCATCCATGTTTGAGCAGTTCTCAGCACTGAAGGAGTTCACTGATCTGGTTTTATAGTGAGCAAGAAAAGTTAGGTACTTGTGCTGGGGGCCGATGCTTTACTTGTAGCCAGTTAGTTAAAACCCAGTTCACATGAATCCCTGTGCTCCTTGGATGGCTGTTTGGCAGCAAGAACGTACCAAAATCTTTGATGTCAAAACCAGACATTCTCATTAACTTCCAGAATTCTCCACAGTGGAAGTTCTGTCACTTTCAGCATCCACTTTGTGGGCCAGTCTGAGATATCTCCAGAAGCTGGTTGAGCTTGACTGCAAATTATTATCTAACACGCTTGCCAACAATTTTTTAATCTGTTTGGAAGTTACTACTCCATTTTAAAAATCAGTTTTACTTTCTTTATGGAAAATCCTGCTACAAGAGTTTTGGTTTTACATTTTTTATTACTTAGGACAGAAAAATTGTTACAGACCAAGAAACCTGTTATTTTGCCTCAAAATCAGGTAGCCGCATATCAACATGGACTCTTTTTCTGGTGGAACCATTTTGAAAACCCTTCCCATGAAATATTTCACGTTGTAGCCAAAGTAACTAGACAAGAGGATGCTGAGCTTACCCAGACAGTGATCACACACTTATGCTCCCACCCTGACTCCAACCCTGCTGAGATACTTCTGACCTATTCACTGTTTAATTGTGGTCGTTAAAGTACTCCCCTTTCTTGGATCCACAGCAGACTAAACATTCTCCTCTACTTCATCAGCCTTTTGTTCTCACTTCACCATGTTAGAAAACTGAATTCTGGTCAGCATACCCAGAAATATCCTGAAATATTCACACCGATGTCTTAATACAACAGCCTTGTTGTGCAAACACAGTAGCAACAGCTACCTCAGGTCCGACAGATTTATGCCTGGGTGCCAGCTTTTTTCCATGAAAACCAGGTTCAGGGATGGGGACACCTCTTGTGCATTTAGTATCAGCTAGTCCAGACTGCAGGAGATATTTTAAACCAGTCAATACTGAATACTCCATTCCTTTCAAAAGCAACAACAACAACAACCAACTTTCCTTTATTTTACATCTATACAGTATTTATTTGAAGGCAAATGTATTTCTAAAAATTGTGTTGTAGTATAGATAGATCTGCAAGGCAGTCTGAAGGGGAAATAGTTTTAAGAAGACTTTGTTCATTGAAAAAAGTGTTTTGCTTCAGTGTCCCAGAGCTTCTACATGACCTGTGGACAGTTTGCCAGTTTCAATACTTGAGGCCTAAGGTAAACATTGCATCTGTTCAAGTAAATTTGAAGCCTAAATTAAAATTCCAGCTGCAAACTCAAGTAAGGAATGTAGAAAACTATAGGTATAAACTGTTTCAAGTTCATATTCCATGCTTCTCAGGATATTTGTTTGAGTTTTCTGGATTATCTGAAGATTTTTTCTTATTTTCTTTTTCTGAAGCAAATTCAATCCTTCTAGTAGACCTCTGAGTAAGACCCGTTGTGTCAGATGGCATGGGTTTGGATCATCCAAGTTCTTGAGGTGGTCTCCATACAAAGATTGGCACGCTTTCTTCTCTTTTCTTTTTTTTTTTTTTTTCAGATTACTGGAATTGTGCAGCATTTATGATCCATGGGGCTGTAAGGCTGTCATCTTAAATTTTCTGGTTTTTCACGGCTCAGTTCATTGCTTTTGGCCAGTGTTTCAACAGTACAGAAAAGCTCCTTCTGTCCTTTCCTGAGGGTGCTCCCTCAGGTATAAGCTGCAGAATTAGAGTAGACATTTATGGCTGAAACTGTTGGGCCTTGATCACTTGCAGGCCAACCCTTCCTTCTTCCTTTCAGCTGTTTCTAGTCACATGAATGCAGTGAGCCCACCTGAACAGGACACGGTGGAGAAATTCCCTTCAGTAGCCTGCAACTGCAATTTTAAAATGGAGCAGAAATAGCACTTTCCAAAAAAGCTTTCGTTCACCAGTATACAAAAATTGAGAAAATCTGTGAGCGTGTTTTTCCTTTAATCTGTCTTTTCCTCTTTCCTTGCAAGATCTGGTCTTTCTTCTCTAGTCTGGTTATATCCATTTGTGGCCAGACTTTCACACTTCAAATAATCCTTTTCTCTCTCTGTTCACGTCCTCTCATGCCCTTACAAGTCTTAGCTCCTGCTGACTCTCCCCATTCTCCTTAGGTTACCGAAATCTCCACCCTTCTGCAGACCCATGGTCTTGCCATAGTTTTGTATCCTTCCCACACTGTGGGCTTGGGGCTGGATTCACATCTGTTCCCCAGATGCTTTTTTGGTTTGTGGGGTTTGCCTTCTTTTTTATCACAGGATTTGATGGTGCAAGAGCCTCTGATGCTGGTTTGCAAACTCAAATCAGTCGGCAGTGAGACTGCCTCTGATCAAAAAGCCGCATGGTTGTCATGTAACACCATTTTCCCAAATTGACACTGAGTTTCTATTGTAGTAACAGACTGTAGCCTGACCCTAGGTAAGCCTGGGGCCATTATTTTACATTTGGGATGTGGGCAGAATTGGCCTGTGGTTTTGTTGGTGCTCAGAATCCAAAGAAACCTACCTCAGTGACTCCAGTGGAGTGCCTTATTTGCCCAGGATGGCTGCTCTTGTAGATGTGTGCTCTGGAAGATGCCTTCATGGCATCCAGCATGCCATAATCTTGCCCACCTTTCTGTTTTTGCTGTCTGAGTTACCCATGCTGCTTGCTTAAATTGACTCTTTTCCCACTTAGGCTGCTCCAAAGTAACATGCATCAGCTTGACTCGCGAAGCCTCCATCAAGCTGTCTCCCTTACACGGCAAACAAATCTCCATCCGCTACTTGGACATGACGGACTGCTTTGTCCTGGAGGACGAAGGACTGCACACTATTGCCGCCCACTGCACTCAGCTGACCCATCTGTACCTGCGCCGCTGCGTCCGCATCACCGACGAGGGTCTCCGCTACCTGATGATTTACTGCACGTCCATTAAGGAACTGAGCGTGAGCGACTGTCGCTTCGTCAGTGACTTCGGCATGCGGGAGATTGCCAAGCTGGAGTCGCGCTTGCGATACCTGAGCATCGCCCACTGCGGCCGGATCACAGACGTGGGCATCCGCTACATCGCCAAATACTGCAGCAAGCTGCGCTACCTCAATGCGCGGGGCTGCGAGGGCATCACGGACCACGGCGTGGAGTACCTCGCCAAAAATTGCACAAAACTCAAATCACTAGATATTGGCAAGTGCCCTCTGGTCTCAGACACCGGCCTGGAGTTTCTAGCCCTCAACTGCTTCAACCTGAAGCGCCTCAGCCTGAAATCTTGCGAGAGCATCACTGGGCAGGGCCTCCAGATTGTAGCTGCCAACTGTTTTGACCTGCAGATGTTGAATGTGCAGGACTGCGATGTTTCTGTGGATGCTCTGCGATTTGTTAAACGACACTGCAAGCGCTGTATTATAGAGCACACCAACCCTGCCTTCTTCTGAAAGGATACTCTACCCCTGTCGTTACGATGCAGTATTAAAAACACTGATGTATAAACGCACGCTCCCACATTCAGTAATGCTGTTTTTTTGTAGCTCACGGGAGTCAGCTTTTCTTATATGTCATTGATGAGGGAGCGTTTCTAGAGGACTATTTTGTTTGCTTTTTGTATGATCACTTTTTAAGGTGTGGTGGGCCTCCGTTGAGAGGCTGCCTTAATGCACGACCGGTGAGTGCTCAGCATCCCTAGTGGGGTGCCATTTCCGTAACAGCCATGATCTTGTCCCAAGCTAAAGTAGCTACCTCCAAAGGAAATAGCACATAATCCCTCCTTTGGAAAGGCTACTAAGCTGTGTCAAACACATCTGAATTCCAGCTGTGCTCTTAAAGCTGACTATGCAATATGTGTTTCTGTTCCCCAACTTTTCCAATATGGCTGATAAAGCATCCTCTTATCTCCAAGTAGTTTTTCCTTGGTAGTCAGTCATTGTAATCCCTCAGGAAATAGTGGGTGATGTTCTTAAATATACTTCACTGAGGCAGAATAAGACCTGCTGGCCATTGCTAAGCACTCCACTGCACGAGCCTGGAGGTTGTGCAGAATCATGGTTTCTCACAGAAAGCTTGCTTCAAGATCACTTATGTACCATCACTAATTGCCTACGGTTCTAAATCTGCCCTCACCTGCATGTGTAGTAGCAGCTCCTGGGTCTGATAAGCAGTGACATTTTCACCCGAGGGAAGGAAAACAGATGAGATATTGGTGGCCTTTCCAAGGGGGAAGCCAGCAAGTCAGTCTGAGAGGCTATGACAGTACTGCAATGAGCTGAGCTAGCACTGCAGTACACTGGGGACCCTGCGATGCTGTGGAATGTTTGACACAGGGCAGTGCCCTTTGCTGCACTGCTCTACTGTCACCAGAAGATCCGTCTCTTCCCTCACGGTGCCTCTTCAGCAGCCGTGGCACTGCTGCAGCTGCTTCTCCATGGGCAACCCAGGCACATGCATTGAGGTGTATTCAGTATGTGCCTTAGTACACATAGAAGCCTCACCCTTTTCTGTGGCCTTCCTGTTTAACACGTAGGTGGAAGATCTCAGGTCTTCAAAGAGGTTAGCTTGTTGTTAGGTGGCATCCTGGGAGAGAAAGGGGCTTAGAAAGTTATGCACATTCAGAGGTTTCGTTTTGTGAAACCTTGTCTGCGTGTATTCCCAAAGGCTGGATAAATGGCTGCTGTTCAGCAAGGAATAACCATGCCAGCATTGTCCTGAGACACTTCAAGCCTGCTGCACTCTTATGGTTGCTCTTACCCATGCAAGAGCAAGCAGGGCTTGGAGGTTCCCCCTCTGCTGCCTCTTTCCTCAGTGCACACGGTCATTTCACAGTTCCTTTCTTCACCATTTTCTGGCAGCCGTTTCTCTGCAATTTTGCATTTACCGCTCAGATCTGGAAGCCAGAGATGTGAGGGGTGATGATATTTTCAGGCAGGCCCCCTACGCGTGACTGACAGGTGAATTCATACAGTCAGCATTGTGAATTCATACGTTCATCTCAAATGCTATAAATGTCTTGGTAGAGAACATAAGGAGGGAAGCACCATGTCTGGTTTTCATAAGCAGTAGTTCCATCATCTCCAGACAACACTCATAAAATCATTGATGTGAAGTGAAAATCCACATGCTCACGAAAAATACATAATTGCTGAGGAAATACTTGCAGCAGTGCTCTCTCAGATTACAAAAAAGCAATGCTTCGAGCACGTCCCTGCAGAGGGAACTTGTCCTACTTGTGCAAAAAGTCCTGTAACGTACGTATGTTCCTCCAGTTTGGAGTTTCCTAACTTACGGTATGTCATCACCTGTGAATTACAAATGTGATTGTACTAAAGTGAGGAGGGCCAAGGAACATGAATTTGTTGTTGCTACTGTTACTGGTCAGCGGGTAGCAGAGAGTAATCCCACCCTCTGACCAGTTAACATCACTTTAGTTTTCCTTTCTGTGTTTTTAAAATTAGAGATTCTTTTCCAGCCAGTATTACAGTGTATTTTATCCGAGCCAGCTATACTCTCTGTTTATCCTTTATCTGAAAACGGCCCCAAGAACGGTTAAATGTTAAGCCCATTCCTGAAGATGGTGGGATTTAGAGCCATTTGCACTCATGAAATATAAGGCCTCATTAGTAACATTTAACTGTTTATTAGGAAAAAAACCAAAACACCCTACTTTTCTGGCTAAGCTAAATTGAGTGAATAGTGCTACGTGGTTTTACATTAAGGTTTCTAATGTTTAAATTGGCCTGTACTGTACAAATCTCACTATAAAGCCTTAATTTGCTACCGAGAAATAAAGCAATATATTGGTACCTGATAAGCGTGCATCGTCATTTGCACTAATTGATTAACTTATCATGAAAGTGAAAAGAGTAAATACTTGTAAAACTTTGTTTTCTTGAATCCAAGCAGACGAATGAACACATCATCGCATTAAGCAGTTGGATGGTTATAAAAACAACAGGGATTCATATTGGTTATGATTTTGCCTATCTGTCTCTTTAAAATTTTATTTCCCTCATGAGGTTCTTCTTTACTCTGAGACATAATCAGTAACTGGAAGTGTAAGTAAAAGAAAGAAACAGCATGTGAAAACTCACGTATAAAAGGTCCAGGAGGGCCTCTGCTCTGAATTAAAAACAAGCTAATGTACTTGTGAAAAGTAAAAGGGTAAAGCACTTACTTATTAGTGCAGTGTTTCTTTTGAATGTTCTAAAAAACCCACTCTGGGGGGCACTTGCAGAAAATGAATAAAAGTAATTTGCCAAAGCTGAACACTATTTACTATACAGACTTACGGATCTGATATGCCACTCCGAGACTGCTACGTATATCAAGATAAATGTGAATTGAACTTATTGGTATAGGCTGCATGTTTCGACCTTTAACCTTTTCCCAATGTCTGTTTGCAAAATGACACCACAAGAAACAAAAGTGAAGTAGTGTATCTGGAGCTGAGCTTGCTGGAAAGGATGCAACATAGGAACGATGTGTCTTAGTTCCAGTTTGAGGTTGGCAAAGACTATCAATTTCCTGAGGAAAAACATTGTTGATTCCTGAACCACAACATTCAGGCTGAGGCACTGAGGCTTCTTCTGCTCTGCCCCAGCATGCAGCGATCTCATCAAGGCAGGCAACCATGGGTCACACGAGTCAGGCTGGCATTTGTTTATGGCATTGCAATAACTTGTGTCATGCAGAAAGAGGTCTCTTTGAAAGGGCGCATCTAAATCACCATGCACTGTGATCGTAGCCAGAGCTCTGTATCAAGATATTTATTTTTCTCATTCCCTTGGTTTTCACAGAAAAGTGGAACTGTATTTTCCTGAGGTTAGCAGCGTGCAATTAATGTGAAGTGTAACACTTTTGCCTTTTAGAGCTATGCTCTTTCAGCTTCCCACAAAATGTGAAACAGCTTCTGTTGGATGTCTTGAGCCTTCTTCTGAACCTCGGTCTGTAACATTTCAGTAGTGGTTTGACAAAACATCTACCCTTTGAACTGGAAAGCATAAAAAGCTAGTAAAAGGCCTACTTTTAGACAAGGCTTGAAGCAGGTCCAAAGTCTCATTAAAAAGAAATGCAGTGACCATTTGGACCACAGACTGGCTGCCCCATAGCTGCCAATGTTAGTTACAAGGGGAAAAGCTTTGCGAGAGAGCTGGTAGCAATCGTCTTTTCCCTGCCTTCAGTTTTTTTACAGTTTTCTCAATTTAGCTGCTCAGGCTGAAACTTCCCATGCTGGGTTTGAAAATGTTAGTTGAAATGGTTCATCTGGCTCTGTAAACAAAGCTAGAAGGAAATGTCATTTTGCTCACGGTAAACTCTTGGTGACCTTTCCTTTGAAAACGGTCCATTGCTCTCCATCTCCTCTATGGCCTTCAGAGCAAGAGTGTGAGCCTTGCCAGGAGGTCAGCTTCGGGACAAGGACGTGTCTTACTAATCTCCCATTAAAATTCACCCTAGTTTAGCTACAGTATACATCTTCAGACATCTCTGACTCCATGGTCAGGGAGAAGAGAGCCATGCTCGGATATGATGAGGCTTGTAGTCTGGCGAAGCAGAGATTTGGCAAAGCTGAGAGGCATTTATCACTCTGGCAGTGTGAAGGAGGAAACGACCTGAATTATATGGAAGCTGCCTGGAAAGTCAGGGCAGGGTTGAAAGACAAGATTTGGAGAACTGGGACAGAGAGGGATGAAGAAAATTTCTTGGGCAAGCGGACCACGACTGAGATGAGAGACTGAATGATTTTCAATAAAGAAACGGGGTCGGGTTAGGAGAGCTGGGCTTGTATGACTTATTGGACAGGGAGCGTTGGATCAGAGAGAATGTGAGTCAAGTACTGAAGAATGAAGTTTGGGGCAGGAGCAGAAACATGAAGAAAATGGCCTGAGCGTTAAGTAAATACAGTGTACTCCCTCCAGGGAAGGCTCAGAGCAAGGCTGGCAAACTCTATCTTTTAGTACATCTCAAGTCTGAAACAGTATTTCAGAAATGAAATCATAATTTTGGATCTGATGCATCCAATATCTACCCTTTATATGTTTTTTAAAGCCAGAGGAGCTTTATAGGCAGACCTTTTGCCTTTCCAAATGTATACTGGGTCTGCGTGTCAGTCTCAGTGTCTTGTTCCTGCCTTTACATCTTTGAGCAAGGTCGTCTACTGAGAAGAAGGTGGCGAGGCAGGTTTGTAATACCCACGCTTCCTGTTGTGGTGGGTTTCAGCAGCACCAATTCATCCACTTTGCCTAGGTGCAGGCACCAGTGGATAGTCAAATTCCTGTTCTTCTGATAACTGTTAAAGGGTATAATAATAATAATAGGTTCAAGTTACTGCCAGGCAGTAGACATCAGAATTCAAATTTAGCTTAAGAAAAACACATTTAACTGAACTGCATTGCTGTGTGCTATTAAACAGATTAAATCAATTTTCTCCATAAAATTATTGAGGGATGTTTATTTTCATGCACCCCTGCTGTATAGCTGTGTGCTTCAGAGCAGATATCTGCTCTGTTTTTGTTTTCTGTGAGATCTGGACAGAAAAATCAAGTCATTTTTCCCTTGTCCTCTGGATGATCGTGGAGGCGCATATTAGATTTACACTTGCTAATGGAAGTCTTTTCCAAGTAGGCTCTGCTAATACAAAATTTTAATACAATATTATGAGTACAAAAATCCAGTTGGCCATATATATGTCAGATTAAGCCACTGTAAATACAAAAGTTACAAAATAGACTCCAGAGGGAGGACCAGAGAGACCAGAAAAGTGGATGAGGAGAGGAGAATGAATGGGAGAGGAAGAGGGAAAGAAAAAAGCAAGCTTTTCTAAGTGCTCCTGATACATCTAATGCAGAAGAGAAACCTTTGCCATTATTTCTACAACTACAGGCACTGTCTTCTTTGGTTTAGAATGGATTACTTTTCCTTTGTTTTTAAAAGAAACACTGCTGTAGCCTCAATCTCACATGAATGGTAAAAATGGAAAAAGCCATCTTTAAAAGACGAGAGAGAAGGCAAAGATGGATTTGTGCCAAAAGGAATGAATATTGTTAACAGTTTCATATTGCACTGTCTGTCTTTGACGGTTCCTAAAATATTTTTTAACAATCAAGTAAATGGCCATTCCTGAGAAATTTCCATTACTTCTTGAATGTACTTCATTCATACAATTGCCTCAGCAGACAGATATCTGAGATTTGAAAAGATACATTTTCTAGCTGCAATATGCAAGAGATCACAGAATCACAGAATTGTAGGGGCTGGAAGGGACCTCCAGAGATCACTGAGTCCAACCCCCTGCCAAAGCAGCTCCCTAGCCCAGGTTGCACAGGTAGGCGTCCAGGTGGGTCTTGAACGTCTCTAGAGAAGGAGACTCCACCACCTCTCTGTGCAGCTGTGCCAGTGCTCCGTCACTGCACTGTGAAGAAGTTCCCACACACATTTGTGCAGAACTTCCTATGCTTTGGTTTGTGGTCATTTCCCTTTGTCCTATTGCCGTGCACCACTGAAAATACTCTGGCCTCATCCCTTTGCCTCCTGCACCTCAGATATTTCTAGACATTGATCACATCCCCTCTGAGTCCTCTTTTTTCAAGGCTGAACAGACCCAGGTCTCTCAGCCTTCCCTCAAAAGGGAGGTGTGCCAGGCACTTTATCATCTTTGTGGCCCTCTGCTGAATCCTTTCCAGGAGATTTCCATCTCTTTGTACCACGGAGCCCAGAACCATACAAAGTACTCCAGGTGAGGCCTCACCAGGGCAGAGTAGAGAGGGACACAGAACATACAGGAATTTCTTCTGAATTCATGTTTGTCAGATCACTTCTTCCATTTGTACTTTTGCTCTTGGTCTATATCTTTTAGCTATTATTCAACACATGAGATTTCTGCAACAAATGTTTACACCTCCCTTGACCTGCTGGCCACACTCTTTTTAATGCACCAGGATCCCATTGGCCTTCCTGGCCATCAGGGCACACTGCTGGCTCATGGCCAACCTGTCGTCCACCAGGACACCCAGGTCCCTCTCCTCAGAGCTACTCTCCAGCAGCTCATCCCTCAATCTGTACTGATGCATACAGTTATCCTCCCTAAGTGCAAGACTCTACACTTGCTCTTGTTAAACCTCATCTGGTTCCTCTCTACCCTTGGGAGCTGACATGGGGGGGTTGCAGCTGAGTGGTAAGTCTGTGTGGTGTGGCTGGTGAAGGGTCTATGCCGCGTTCCAGGGCAAGGAAAGAGGTAGGAAAATGCAACACTTCTCTGAGCTGGGACAAGGCAGAGACAACTATGTTGCGATAACCTCAGCCTCAGCTGCTGTGATGGCACCTTGGCATTTCCATATCCCCAGCATCTGACATGGATCTGCTCAGAGCACGGACTTGTTGAGGCACAGCCACACCTGGGTGTAACAAGGGAGAGAACAGTGGCTACAGCTGTGGCAGGAGTATTCATATGTAGGAACAGCCAACACTTTCTGTGTGGACTGCCTGGGAGTTTTCTGGAAAAGAAGCAAACGGACTATTTACCTGTGTCATGCTGAGTTCTAGCAGCTTTTAACTTCTGGTTTTCATAAGGCTGCTTCTTTGTCAACAGCTCCAAGTCCAACCTTCATTCCACCATCCAAGCTGCACAATACAAGCTCAAGGCGCAGCGGCCTTCTGTGGCTGAAAGGTTGAAAAGCTCCCACATTCCCACTCCACATCTGCCTGAAGGAGAAACACATCTTCCACACTAGTACCAGGACTAACACTTAGTTCTAATGGTTTTAGCTAAATAATCAGAAACATGAATATTATATAGCTACAAATTCAAGCAAATCTGATCTGCCCTACCGCCAGCCTGACTCCCTTATATACAAAGCCTCATAGAGTTCCACTTCTCTTATCTTTGTAATGCATGAGATGGTGTGTGTGTGTTTTTTCTTAAAGCCTTTTAGAGTTGCTTGGTATTTACAATCTGTAGAGGAAACTCATTCAAAACGTTATGAGAACGGCTTATCTTCAAATCAGAGTGGTGTCTGATTTCTGAGCATTAGTTTGCTTTTTGTAAGGCAAATTGATGAGGGCACAAGAGGGCTTTGCAGCCTGAGCTTCAGAGTTTATAGACCTCTGGCAGGTTAAACTGGAGGGTAGGATAAATTGGCTTCCTTTCCACTGCCAAAAAAATAAAAAATAAAAAAGGGAAAATTGAATCAAAACTCCCAATAAAGAGAGCAAAGGAATTCAGGACTGAAAGCTGAGCTACAAGCAGAAATGTGTAATCCTGTGCTTGAAAGGTATTTTCTCCCTTAGGACTCAAATGTGCTCCAGTGCAGTCAGAAGGTAAATCAAAACCTATCATAAAGTTTATATATAGTGGGTACATGTGACAGTAGGGAAGAATAAACAGAGCTCTTTTGCAAGAAATCCTCGTAGGGAGTCACCAAATAATGAGGTAACCTGTCAGGGTGCCGTGCTGATGCTTCACCAGGCAGGCTGGGGAGGGAGGGCCCATCTGGCAGCAGGGCACTGGGGCAGCCCCAGTCACCAGACACCTCCCTGGGGATGGGGACAGGCTGCTCAGGGGCCATGGCCAGGAAAGGCAGGGCTGTGGGGAGATGCTGCCTGGCCCTGCTGCCACCTTGCTGGGGTAGGGGCTGACAGCCTAGGGCTGGTGTGGGTACCTGAGCCTGGACATGAGGTGGGACAGGTGAATTCATAGAGGACAGGAGACATCTGAAACAGCCTGCTTGGATTTTCAATCAGACTTTTAATGAGGTATTTCTGTATAGGCTCCTAGGGAGCCTGAGATCATAGAATCATGAGATAAGAGGGAAAATTCTTTCATGGAGAGATGATGAGATGAAAGGTAAAAGATGTCTAGATGTTAGGCATAAATGATCAGTTCTCACAATGGAGAGAAGTTATCAGCTTCCCAACATATTCATAAATATGCTGAAAAGGGACTGATTAGTGAGGAGTTGCAGGTTTTTTACAATAGTGCTGGTGCAGATGAGCAACAGCAGTGTGAAAACCACAGAAGCGAGTGATAACATGGCAGGTTAGGCTCAGTGTGAGTGGAAGATGCCAGACGGCGAGTAAGCACAGCACTGGACAACTGTGACCACTCAAGAGCAAGGTCTTGAGGTGCTGACAGAAAATAATGACACGATACTCAGCAGCCAAAAAAGCAGGTCAGTATCAGGAGCCCCACAGTGAAAGGGATGCACCAGAGCTAGAAGATGATGGAGGATGGCTGCCACATGGGGCATCACAGCGTGGGCTCAGATGCCTCAGTCAGAGATGGGATAACTGAGGTGGCGTATGACAGCAGAGGTCACTGAATCATGGACGGCTTCAGGAATGAAAGGAACTGAACATTTACCACTACATTACATTACCATTTTTAAGTACACTTAAAAATAAAATCTAGGGGGCATAACGTGAAGCCAGCAGGTTGTGGATTCAAAGCAAATTGAAGTAGCTCTATGCCTGCCATGTATTAAAGCCTTGGACTCTTGCCATAGGATGTTGTGGATGCCAAATGTTCACATCAGTTCAAGAGAAGAATGGAGAAGTTCATGGAGGAGAAGTCTTTGTGAAGCTATTAAATATAACAGACAACCTCTGGCTCAGGAAATGCCTGCGGCACAAAGTGTTGGAGCCTGGCAGGCTATTCTGGGAAAATATGCCTGCTCTATTCTTGCACTTCTCTCCAGGCATCTGTTTTTTGGCTACTGTCAGATAGACCACTCAGCTACACAGACCTTTTGTCAGCATCTGTTTCTATATTTCGATATTGTCTCAGCCTATCCTTGACAAAGAACACGCTTTTACTTCTCAGTTGCAGCACCTTAAGAGTTCCTCATAGTCCTTCAATCTAAATACTCTTGGCACCCTCTTTTCCAAGATGCTTATGCTCCAGAGTGCAAAACCCAGTCTGGTCAGGAGCTAACATTCTCCTCTACCGAGTTTCATGGAAGTAGGCACTGGAAATTTTCCTAGGGGCTGGGTACTCTGCATATTTAGACCATACTGCTGCAGGACTGCAAAAAAAGTGTCTGTGTATTTGAATCAAAAAGGATACAGGTGCTTTGCTTCGTAAGTCATTATGTGTCTGACTTAATGCTGTGTTTCTGTATAGTCTTTCCCAGTGCACGTACAACTAATTTTCTTTCTACCTCTTACCTACTAGCCCCTGAACCAAAGGGAAGCCGAATTGGGCTTCTGGACTGTTGGTAAGGGAGCTCTCAGTATGTAGAGATTTTCTTTCTGAATACCATTTTCAGAACTTATGGTGACCTGTGAGGTTCCAGAGGTGGAGCCAGAGACAGAAGGTCAAGCCAAGAGCTGTCCTTAAAGCCAATGAAAATAAAATTGTGTAAACATTTGTTGCAGAAATCTCATGTGTTGAATAATAGCTAAAAGATATAGACCAAGAGCAAAAGTACAAATGGAAGAAGTGATCTGACAAACATGAATTCAGAAGAAATTCCTGTATGTTCTGTGTCCCAGTCAGCACTGTAACAATGTCCAGTTCATGAGCCATGAGTTAGTTCCTATAGCTTTATGGTGAAATCTTGCAAACTTTTCAGATGCAAAGCTGTGATAATGCAATAAAACCCTAGTGATTTATATTTAAGTTTTCCTTTTCACCGCTCCCCATTATCTACGTAAGAAGCTATTTCAGTGAAAGCAGTGAAAGCCTACCTGTTCCTGAGCTTAAGGCAAAGGTAATGGAGAAATAACTCTTCTCAGTATCTTAAGGGCCCATTTGAACAGAACAGGTCAACAAAGCCATTAAAAATAAGAAATAGACTTTGCTTTCTCCTTTCTCCATTAAAGGTATCGCTTGTAGCAGATCTGGTGTAAGCTGGCAAATACGTCTCTATTCACATCTGCTCAGGAGAGAGAGTGGCTGAAAGGGAGCGTTTTGTACTCTGCTGGACTCCCACAAGTGGGGAAGTGAGACTGAAATAGCCAGTCACAAAGATACGCTGCTTTTCAGGTCTTTCTCACTCCTCACATCCAGAGGGAGAAGTTGGGACCCCCCAAAGGGCTTGATTCCTTTAAGATGGCTGTCCAGTATCTCTGTAATTGACACTGTAATTTACCTGCAGCCCCTGCTCAAGGAAAGAAATGTCTCTGCTTCCCCTTTTTATATTTTATATTTTTAAAAGGAGATAACAGTTGTTCTGATAATTTCAGACATAAGAGGACATATAAATGCATCTTACTAATCAGTCAGTTGTTCAGCAATATTTAAACAATTGGTTCCAGAAGCCAGGGCATGACCAGTGAACAGATTTTGTCCAGATTACAGCCACCAAGTGGCAGTTCATGGATATGTAACTCCCAGACTTGCCTGAAGGAGGCAGGAATGCTGTTCAAATCAGCGAAGCACGGTTGCTCCTCTCAAAAGCTTTTGCTTACTACTGGCCCTGGGCCCACACAAATACCCAAACACAGCAAGGAATATAAACTCACAAGGGTCTCAGCTTTCATAATATGACTAAGTTGTTTTGATTTAAGAGTGCTGTTCTTGCCAAGACTGGAAAAAATAAGTCCATTCTCTTCACGGCTGGATGTCAAAGTACACCAAGGTTTTCAGACAAATGCCCAAATGCTCTCACTTAAATATTGGACCAGGACTTGAATGCTGGAGAGCTTAACTCTTTCTTTGATGCTGTATTTAGAGAAACCTGCAGAAAAACAAGAAAGACAAGACTGCTATCAATCTAGGTTAAAATTACATCTATATGGATGGGGAATCATTTGTTTTTTATCATACTCTTCTGAGGCCGCGTTCATTTGTTCAGGGTGCTGTTAGGTTGGGTGCACAGCATTGGCAACATTTGAAAGCAAAGTAGGAGGATGGACAGTAATGCTGCAGTAGAGTCAAGTCCTTGCTTTGCGCATGGCTGAGATCATCCTTACATTTTAAAAAGAAAAAAGGGAGAGAGAAAGAGAAATACAAGTGCATGCAAAATTATTGTGATGATCTTAGAGTACTAAGACACTGTTAGTAATACTCCTGGACATCTCCTAATGCTCTGCATGAACATGCCTACAGTCCTGTGATCCTTTAATGCATTTTGTCTCTTTCTACACAGGACATGGATAGAACATATAAGCAGCACGCTGATGCTTAAACATACTCTGTGTTTTCTCTAGGGTCATCAATATCTAGTCTGGGCTAGGTAATCTCAGCCTTTTTTTAAATTTTTTAATGTTTTTTTCTAATATGATGTTCTTCCTGTAATGTCCTTACATCTTAACATAAATATAAGCTCATATTTCAGGAACACCTAGCAGTACAGAGCAGCAGTTTGCACAGAGACCTGTCACTGAGATGGAATCCACACATTTTTGTATTCCTGGCACATTTTTCAGCTTGTACTTATTCCCTAATAGTTTAAAGAAAAGCACTAGACCGGGGGCTCAATATATTTGTCCAAACACAGGTATCTGATGCCATGAAAGACACACTGTGCTGTCCCAGCCACCTGCAGGGTTGGCAGGGTGAGGCAGCCCCCAAGGAAGATTCCTGCCCTTAGGGTAGCAGGCAGCTGCCCTCCAGCATCGCCAATGGCTTGAGATGTCCTTGCTGTGGCAAACACACTTCCTAAAGTTACAAGGAAGATCTTTGTGGGTTCTGTCAAGTTTTTCTCTGGGCTGCAAACACGCACACAAAAACGTATAGAAATGGCTGTCACATGAGCCTGTCAGCACTCTGTAATGCTGGCTGCCACCATTTCTATGCAAATATTTACTCTTGGAGAAAGGACAGTTCAGATTTCCTTTTCAAAACCGAAATGCTTCTGATGTTTAAATGAAAAAAAAAAGTCAGACATCCTAGCTGTGGCTGCAGGTCTGGTAGGCCCCTCTCTGGGATGCGTATGAAGGAGTCATCTGAAACCACCGCACTGGCTCCATCCCCAGCCAAAGGGGAGGGGATGTTGAGTCATAGTCTGGGAATCACTGAGGATATCCTAACACCTAAAATAGTCGCGAGGACACAGCCCTGCTCTGTTCTAGGTCTGTCATTTAGCTGCTAAAGAAACAGCATCTTGTGTAGAGCCTGAGTTACAGGAAGAAACACAGAGTTGCTGCACATTGCAGCTGGGTTCTGGCTCCTCTGCAGCGCAGCCCAGGGGTGCTTTATGTCTCCCTGTGCATCTGAGGGTGCCCTGAGCAACACGGGCTGCAGAGAAGCAAGGCCTGCTGGCCCTGCGGCCCGGAGCTTTTTTTCCTTTTCTCTTTTTTCCCCTCAACTTTTCTCTCCCGCTTCTACAGTGGCTTTCCCATTCAACCTTACTTTTTATTTCAAATATGCACGCCTTCTTTTCACCAAGCAGACATGCTAAAGGTCTCTCAGAAATCCTTGATGTTTTCTATTTTTTCTCTCAGCAGGCCATACTGGGAAGATTTTACCATAACCCATTATTGGCACTCATAAAATAGGAACAGGAACGTTGCTTTCCATGATTTCAGACTATTAAATGCTGAAAGCTATCTGCCAAACAGTATTGCTTTCTGTAGCTACAACAGTTGATAGATCCTTTGCAAGTAAGGGCTGGTTTGCGTGGAGAAATCTGGTGGCTGGTGACAGCATGAAGCTAATTTACTTCTGTTTCAAGCATGAATGCCTTCCTGTAAAGCAGTCATCCCGGTTTGTTACCAAAGGTGAATGATTCATGTGAAAATGATAAATGTTTGTGTTGAATTGTGGTGTGCGTGATACTCCCTGAAAGCAGAATCAGTTACAGTTGCTAAGCAACAGCACTTACTTAAAAAAAATAATAAAATAAAAATAAAAATATTAAAATAAAATAAAATAAAATAAAAATAAAAATAAAAATAAAAATAAAATTAAAAGGTAGGGATGCCTTTTGCATCTTCATAACATGCAGGATGAGTATCCCATGTTATTTTGTTACAAGGAGGTGTTAATATGTTTATTCTCCAGAGAAAATTTCCCATTTCCCCTTTTCCAGCCTTCCTGAGAAGATCTCCTAATGAACAAGATCATCAAATCGCCATTTCACTTAAGTAGTAGAAATTACCCTAAATGAAGCCACAAAGTATCACAGCAGTGTTAGATTAAAAGCTGTGGTTCCTATAACAGCCCATGGCCATATTGGGTAGTTTACATCATTAGGAAAAATAATGTCACCCCTTCAAGATACCTAATGTTTAAAATGCCAAATTATACAAGAAAAAATTAGTACATATAATAAACTTAAAAAGTATTCTGTCTGTATGGCCCCTAAGTGTTCATGACAGTTTTGAAAATTGCATTCTGCTGTTTGCATTCACAAGATGGAAATCTTGTAAAGCTGCTTGGTGGGCTTCTGCTACCTGCATCTTGCTGGGAAAAACACCCATGGTGAGACAGGGGAGACTTCTTTCTTACCTGATGTCTGCAAGCAGTAGTCCTTGAGCTGTTCTTAGCAATCTGAAAAACCTTTCCTCTGCTGAAGATGTGCTGGCATGCAGCGAGCTGTTTCAATTTTTCACACCATGAAGAAGAGTACTTTGGTTTTATCAGATTCACCCAGATACAGGTAACTTGGGATGAGAACATGGAGGTGCACTTCCAGTTGGTGGAGAGTTTGTGCTTCTGTATCATGAGTACCTGTGCCTTTTTGCAGAACTGCATGAAGTTTAATAGCATTAGGGGCTCACAATTTTTTGCATACCCGCTGTGAAAGCAGCATACACAGTACGTGCATTTATCTTCATCAGATATCCAAGTATACGCATTAATTAGTGTCACCATTCTTGATCTTGTGTGAATGCTGTTGTATTTCTGTACAGCCTGAGCAGATTCACTGTATGGAGCGCTATCTCATACTGAGGCATGTCGTTACTTCTTGGCCTACTATTATTGATAACATCTGTCTCATTATTGTAATCTAGTTCTCTGCTACAGTGGCAGCCAAGAAATGTGGTGTTTCAGGATCAAAACTATTGCTGGTTGTGTTCTTGAGAAAAAAAAAAAAAAAAGTTTTTTTTAAATGAAACTATTTGAATCTCCATGAATTGTGAAATGAGATTAATTGCGCTGATGCAGAACCAGAGGATTTTAAAAACAACTTTAAATAATTTTAAATGTTGGGATTTTTTCAATCTTGGGTTGGATACAACCTGTGTTGCATTCCCTTCTTCCTGACCTGCCCAACCTCTTTCCAAAAATGTCTTGGTTCACTGTTCAAACAAAAACACTTAAAAACAACCCAACGAGATGATAGCAGCTTCCAAATAAAACATTTGGAGTTCATCAGCATGTATCATTTCACTGGTTTTAGTATGATTCATTTGGGTGTATAGTTCCACTCTGTAAACACTTTTAAAACTGTTTTTTCATAGTTCACGATAAAACAAAATTTGAAACCTACAGTATTTTATGGAAACATGGCATTTGAACATTTGTGTTGGCTCTTTCCAGAAGATGTAGCTTTACTACTTGCCATTTCTCTTGTATAGATGGCAACCTGTAACACCTTTGCAAGCAACAAGGGCTGCTCCAAAAGTAACACCTCCTATTTTATTGTGTTGGCTCATGATTTTAGAGGTGAACGTTGGTGGTGTGGCAGTAGAAACTGAAACTTCCCAACAATATGCCATTACATTTTGTTGCTGTGTGAGACTGCAGCTGAGCTGCAATCCGACAAATGATTTCTGACATAGAAGTGCATATGAAGCAAAGGTGTGTCATTTAATTCCTCCATGGGGGAAAAAAATGGCACTTACTGACATTCATTGACATTTACTGAACATTTCTGGAGAGCAAACAGCTAAAGAAAGATGGACTGCTTGGGCAACATTTTCCTAGCAATGATGCCATCACATCAGCTATGAAGCACTGGGTCATCTCCACTGGTGCAGATTGTTACAAGCACGGCACATAGGCTCTTGTTTTTGCTGGTGAAAATGCACATCTAATGGTGTTGACTATGTTGAAAAATAGTTTTTTGGAGCCAAGAATTTGCTATGTCAAGCAATGTTATTGTGTTGTGGGTTTTGTTGTTGTTGTTGCTGTTTGTTTTTTTAATCTGTTGTAGTTTCCACAAAAATAAATAGGAGGCATTACTTTTGGAGCAACCTACATCTGAGTAAGTGGTACAGAAAGGTCAGTGGCTCCTAGTCCTGGCAGTCTGACGCAGTGATAGGAAACTGGAGCAAAACTGCAAGATTTTGCGTGTTCTTGTAGACTGTAATCGTTTCCTAGCCAAGCCCACGGTTGCTTGACAACTCAGCTCGCACCCTTTTAATATCATTTCAGCTCCCACTGCGATCTTGATCCCCTGTTAGGTCAGCGGCGAGCTGTCAGGCACTATCTACACTTCCTAACTACCCTGGCTTCTCCTGGAGTTTACTAATAAAAGCAGCTCATTGAATGTCAATCTCCCGCAGTAGGAGCTGAGTCAGATAAGCCAGGCAGAGCACCCAGGCGGGGCCGGGCCGGCTCCAGCCGCTGCGCTGCGGGTGGGAGGGAGGTCACGCCGGCTTTGCTGGGCAAGAGCTCCGCCTAAGGGAGCAGGACTGAAGTCTTTCCTGAGGCGACGCAGCGAGGAGTGGAAAAGCCACCAGAGTTTCTCATTCCCCTCATGTGAAAGAGAAGGTTCTTTCCGTGTTGTAGCAGGCCTGCTTCTGAAGGATACGGTACATTCTGTCCTGTTGTGAGTTCTCTTGAGATGTGTGAGAGATAGGAAATGTGTGGACTGCCGTCCTCAGTGTGGACAACTGCTCGTGCTGTGAAGCATCGCCTCCATCACCATCAGCAGCGGTCGCTGCCCCATTTCCCCCGCAGTGTTCCTGAAGCAAACATCTCCATAATAGGTATGAAAAAAGCTCCCTAGGGAAGGGAAGTATGTGTTGTCACACAGGCGTGCTTCCTCTGCTCGCGTTCAGCACTGTCAGCATTATGTCCTTGCAGCGGTGCGATTAATTACTGGCCCTTAGCACGATGAGCAAACCCCCACTGGGAGGCCAGCTGTCAGGATAAGCTCACTGCAGGAGAGAAGCGCTGCCCATCTCTGCCCATCTCTGTGCTGAGAAGGGCCTTCCTGTGCAGATAATGGCACTGCATTAATTAACCCGACTTGAAGAGGGCACCGCACAACAGCGGAATCTAATGAATGTTCTTTTTCGTGAACAAATTGTAGGCAATTTAGCTAGTGGAATTGCCTATGCACCTGATATTCAATTACATCAGGCTCTAGAGGAGAAAACACTTACCAAGCAAATTGGATATCATTTTGCTGCTCCTGGAGCACATAGACGGCTGCTGATGTGCGGTGGCAAGTCGTGGTGCAAGGGAGGGCTGGGCTGCTGGTTTCTTGCAGGCATTCACAGCAGCTCCCATCCTGTGCTCTGAGCTTGGAGAGCACAGGCAGAACGGTCATAGGAAGTGCCATCTAACCATCTTTCTTCTTTTGGTGGTGGGGAATGAATTTGGTGTCCCGACTGAGGCAATCCTGCTGTGATGTGAGGCAGTCCAAATCCCAGCCCATATAACAGGCAGCATCTTACCGTATGTGTTCATTTTACTTTATGGTCCAGCTCACATGGTGCTGTGTCATTTCTCTATTCCTAGGATTGTTCTCATTGCTCAGAGTGACCTCTAATCCTCTTTTCAGGCAAAATGGCTGAAGACTGCATAGGATATTGTGCCTGAGTTCAGGTTTTCTTCAGGTACTGGGGATAAGCAAATGTGTGTGTATATGCTGGGAGCCCAGTCCAGGCCTCATGAAGTGCTCATTGGTCATCAGATAACCTGATGTGCTTGTGGTTAGCAAAAACTGAACTTTGATTTAGAGATACTGTGAGCAAAGGGAGCTCCTTTGTGGGAAGTTACCTGTTCTCCTCTTATCTGTATATAGTGGGGCCCATATTATTGCTACCTAGTTCTCAAATGCCAGTTTAGAATGGGGGAAAGGGAGAAATGCTGCTCCATCTCCAGACCTCCAACACTGCTTGATGTCCTCTAATTTCTCTCTTTTCCTGAAGCTCGAGCTCTGTAGGAACAAAGCAGGCTCTGAGCACTGTGTCTGATAGAAGAACAGATTTTCAAAGCCAGAGCAGCATTTACAGTTCTGGTATAATCATTTTGATTTCTAGCGAATTAACGTTAAGAGGGTTGAAATAGGCAAAAAATAGACTCTGTTTGACGTAGCACAAATGTTTCACTGTCTCAAAGTGGCTGGCATACGGAAGGCTGGAATTTTACCATTGTCTCTTGGCAGACATTGCTGAGTCCTGCTGAGCTCACTGTGATGGGGACAACTGATACTCTCTCGGACATGGGAGATGGCCGATGTGGGTTTTACAAGGTAAGATAAAGGGAGAGTTTTCTGGGTTAAGTCAGCTAGAGTTGTGCTCTACTTGCCACCAGTAAAAGTCATTCTCATGCCAGCATTACAATCCTTTCTGTTCGTGTGTTTTATCCCTTTACCTTCCTCCAGAAATAACAGCCCGCCATAACTGGTGGTTTTGCAGCACACACAGAGAAACTCGTATTACAGTGCTTCTATCTTCTCATGCTCAGAAGCATGAGTACAATTCTGGGCTCAGGAATTACTGAGTCTTCTTTAAATAAGCCTTGCACATAAATATCCTGTGATTTCAAAAAGGCTGCAGAAAAATGTATTCTCTCCTGCTTCATATTTCTCTCTTCTACTCTAACTTGTCCTTTAAATAACAGTATGCAGCTCACGGTCATTAATTTGTGGACTTCTGAAGAGGACAACAGAAGTGACTGCTCACAAATAGAGTTATCCCCTTTTCCAGATACCATCAAGGTTTATTTATCTAACTCGCAGATGAGTTCGAGGTTATAGTTTGTATACCCCTGCGGGAAAACTGTTATTGCTTTTATAGCATATCTTTTAACTGATTGCACATACTGTCCCATAAAGCTGCAAGCACACGTAGCAGAAGAGTTTATATCAAGGCTGTGATTTCTGCTCACTTGAGTGCAGACCTCATGCAAGTCCTTCATCAGTTTGTCCCCTTCTCCAGTGTGTTCATGCTCTTCCAGATGTATTTGTCTTTAATTACCTATCAGTAAGTGAAAAGGGGTTCTGGTTTATGCAATGGGAAGAATATTTGATAGCAGCACATTTCTGCTCTGAGGGTTAAAATAGTGTTCTGCTGGCTTCTGTGTGCCAGAGCAGCACCGCAGGCTGCAGTTCTGCAGAGGAAGCCTCTGCAAGAGGAAGAAAGGTTACAGAGAGGAGCCAAAGTGCTAATGTTTCTATGATTAATAATCACCTACTGCCTGTTCCACATTTCCAAATGCTACTGAACATAATGATACCTTCAGCGTAATGAATTTCCCGCAGCTCATCTGAAAATCTCTTTATCTGGATGCGTTGGCTGTCCTCCACCTTGACTGAGCAGAACTGTTTTGTTATTGGGAAACCACTTGAGAATTCAAGTTGAACGGGACAAAAGGAAAAAACAAAAATCCCAGAGAGCAAATGACAGCTCAGTTTGAAAGAGACTTCATGTATGCAAAGGGGCACAGGCTGGTGAAAGCAAAAAAGCTGCAGCTCTGAAATTTCTGTGTAAAATACAAATGACTGTTTTGCAGGGAAGGCTTTATAAAAATCCATATTTAATTTTATTTTTACCTTTTTTTTTTTTACCTTTGAAGCAGGCTTTAAAATTGTAATCACTACCTTCATATTTCTTTTTAAGATCCTGTATACACCTACAGTTGTGACTTACATAATAGTGAAACAACTTCATCTTAGTCTGGTTTTAGATTTGAATATAAGGCCTTGGGGTGACCCCCTCCACCCCCCATAATGTTCCACCTCTAAAGTGGTTGTGTTTGAATGTGTGCAACAGAAAGAGGATATCAACATACACCAGTGTGCTTCTGTGAACATTTTCCTGGAAGCCATGAGTCTGTTTAGCTGAATCTGTGCACATCTCACTGTGCTCTATCTTTATGCATTTACTTACTGAATTAATTGAATTCAAACAAGCATCGAATGTGAGATCCATGCTTAATAAAAGTATAATTCTATCCTAGTGCTTTGGAGTGCAGGTTCTGTTCTATTACATTATGTTACATTCAGGTTGGCTTTAAGAAGCCTTGCTGGAAAGCAGAGGCCCCTTTTGATATGCTATGCATGTGCAGCAAGAAAGATGTATTTTAAAATAAAACAAATTAAAAAAAAAAAAAAAACAACACACTAAGAATCTCAAATGGAATCAGAGTACATAAAGGGCAAGGAAGATCTGGGTAAAGACGAGCAAAGTGAATGAAAAACCACTGGGCAAGCTGGGATGAACCCCTCCATTCCTGTGCACCTTTCCATCAATAACTTCTTTTTCCTGTACTGTCTTGGCCACTAACCAACTGAATTGAAGAGGTCTGGGGCTATGCCTCGGAGTTCTTCAGCTAGATAATGATTCATGCTCTTGGTGTGCTTGCATGTGTGGTTTGTGTGGGTAGGTTTGGGGGATTTTTGATTGTTTTGAAAATATACAATTGCAAACCTTGCTTAAGAATGGAATTATATGATTTTTTTTAAAGAGTTGTCAGGCAATGGGCATTACATGATCCTCAAATATGAACAGAAAGCACATCTGAGACAATTTCAACGAAAAATGTTGAAAACCTAACAAGGCCATTTTTCCAAGGACGGACTGGTGCTGGTAAAAAATGCCCTGTAACCCAATCAAGGATTTTCTGCTCCCTGGCTAACCCCTCTTGCAGTTGATGGAGATTTTTGTGTGGCTGGAAGATAACATCATGTGCACCACAGGCTTCAGACTTGTCATGTGCTATCTTGCATCATATCCCAAAGGTATCCAATAAGCTGTGTTATGGACCACTGTAAATACTGTACATGTGGCAAAAAAAAGACACATTGTCCATTGAATGCAACATTTAAACAGGAGTACAGCCTCTAAAAATGGCTGAGTTCTTTGTAAGTGTTCAAAAAGCTGCTCTGTTGTACAATTAAATATTACTACTTCACCGAAAATACGTTTTCTAAAACTGGATGTGCTGATCATCCCAAGTGTATTTTAAATAATCCCTGTCCATGTATTTTTCACTCGAGCTCTACATTTAGAAGTGGTTTCCATCTTGTGGTGTTGACATCTGGGAATCTTTATAGCAACTTCTATGAATATAGAATCAATAATGTGGTTCCTCTCAGTAATGTTCTTATCTGGAGAGATATGTAGGAAGCATCATTCACCACGCGGTCAGCACAGGTTCCTTACTTTCGAACAAACTGTAGGTAAGGAGACCGTCAGAAGACAAAAATTGAATTACAACTCATCTTTAAGATGAATTGCTCTGCCTTCTGAAGGATTCATTTTATCATATGTGAAGAGGAAACTAAGGAAATGGGAAAGGGGAGGGAGAAGTCGATATAGAAATACAAATTACAATTACAAAAGGTCCGGGAATCTGGAAGCATCCATTTGTGGGCTGGCTTATACCCTACTCAAAATAAATGGATGTCCTGTTGATATGGAAAAAAAACTTTTATTTTTCAGGCAGCCCTGCATTTTAATGCTCAGTACAGATTGGAGGGCAAGGGCCACACAGCAGATCTGTAGGTTCAATGTTCTTTGAAACCCTCAGCTCATAATGAATTTCCAGTTTGTAAAGGAACATGATTTAGTAGTTCGCATTGGTTTTGCATGGAAAAATGTTTTGTAATGGAATGCTTAGCACAGCTTCATTTCCTTCCTGATCTACTCAGAAATAGACAAGCAAGAGTTTTATACAGCGCTAAGGTAGCAGTGATTGAAGAATCCTTAGAAATAATTCTTTAAATACTTGAATTACTTTTGCAAAAAATAAGTTGTTTAGAAGATTTTTTATGACATGTTACAGCTTCCAGGGAAGAAAGAGAAAGCTTAGCAGCATGTTCAATTCTTCTCAGTTAAAGAAGGAATTGAATGCTGTCCTCCTGTGGCATGGAGGATGGAGCTAATGACGGAGCCGCAGGGTGTCTCATCATTCACTGTGTTCCTTGTCGTCCTCAATCCGACAGAAAGACTTTGAGAGTATTTCCTGCAGGTGGTCCAACATGGAAGGGAGAGAGGAATAGTGACCTGTGGTTTGTGGTGGCAGTTACACACAAACTTTGCTGTGTTGCTCCTTCTAAGTGATGAGATTTGGGCAACTCTCAGCATGTTCAACCTCAGTGGGTCCTCTGTGGCAAAGAGCAAGGTGGCTTATGTTCCTGGTGTGACAGCTGTACATAAATGTTTTAGACTTGTATTAAAAAGACAGGAAGGACTTACTTACCCAGTGAGGCAGTATTTCAGTATCTGAGATAATTAGCAGACTTTTTCAAAGCTCATTATGAGCAAATCAGGTTACCTTCACCACAGATGAGGCTCAAGGTTTCATGCTAGGTCCAGGGATTTTCCTACAGACAGACATGAGCCAGGCAGCTCCCTGCCATGAGGGTGGGGAGAGGTGGGGAGGGCAAATGGTTGTGCCAGAGCACTCAGGAGCTGCAAACTGCCACACTGAACTCTGCTGTCTCACACAGAATAGAGCCTGTGTGTCAGGACTGGCAGCCACCGCATCTGGGATTAATCAGAGCAACAGAAATTATGTTGTAAAATGCAATGTATGAGTACAGAAAATCAAAATATGTTCTCAAAATCAAAATTGCAGCCTCCAATCACAGCCAGTGCCCACATGCACAGGGATTGTTAATTACAGCATGATCAAATAGCCCCTGTTAATGTGGTGGCTGCTATGTATATTGAGGCCAATGAATGATCAGGAGAAATCTGTTTTGAAATCTCCTGATCCTCCTCTTGGAGGCAGTTCAGACGACCCAGAACATCAGGAGGCTGCGCGATGGCCACACGCATGGACCAAGCCCAGGAGACCCAGTGCATCCATCCACTTCTGCTGTCCTGCTCATTGTAAAGACAGTTGACCAGTGGGGTCTCCAGGTCACAATTGGGTGCCGAGCAGGACTGTCTAGGCTCACAAGGGCCCACCCCTTTCAACTCTTTCTCTGATAATCAGGGTGCCTCAAGCAATGGAAGGATTCCTGTCCTCCCATGGGTTACTGGCAGAGGCTTGTTCCTGCCCCCTTGCATATTTTTCATTCAATTAAGGAGGAGTGAAAGTTATATAAAGTTTTCCATTTTGAACAGCTGAAGTATGTCTTTCAAAGGAAGCAATTCTTGCATTGCAATTCTTGTAGGAATACCATTTTCTCTTGCCAGGATATTCTCCATGGGGTAAAGCTTCCCCTGGACTTCAGTAAGGAAAAGGTCAGTGGATGGTAGAAGACCCTGTATATGTTTATGCCAACATTACAGTGAACATACGATTTGTGGTGTACCCAGTCTTGCCATTATTTTCCCCATCCAGAAATGGTAGAAGGGGCAGGCAGTGTCTGAAACCCACAAATGCTTTGGAGATGCCTGTGTTGATTTGCAAATAGATTCAAGGATAATAGCCGATCAACGCCGCTTCACCACCTGTTTCCTCTTGGCACTAATCCCAGCCTACTGCAGCCTTGTCTCAAGTGGCATCTGCTGGGATTATTTCATGTCCCCACGCTGCCCCCCACCTCCCTGCCCAGACGTGGCCTCTCCCATTCTGCACAGAGATTTGTTCATCCTTCTCATGGAGTATTTTTTGAGTTCACAGAGCCAAAAAAGGATGCCACGCTCCAGCCACCACAGCTGCCCTCCTGCTGCTGAAGGTGTGCAATGAAGACCCAGAAGGCAGTGAGCAGCTTCTTTCTTCAAAAAAATTTGTTGCAAGTAACTTTTCTTTTTCCTTCTAGTGGTGCCACCGCATTTTTCTTAATGTGAGGCAAGATGAACATGTGTACAAATGAAATGGGAAAGGCAGATTGAGACTTGGCAAATGACAGCCTATTCTGCTAAGTTGTGTAATGGATGGTCAAGTTTCAAGGGCAGAGAAGAAGACAACTGATGGTTTTTGGAGGTCAGTGTGTGTCTCAGCTCCTGAGGTTCCTGTGATGTAAGCAGTGTCTGTCATCTGGGGAAAGCAGCATGTAGCCCATCTGGCTGACACGTGGGAGGAGGCCACCTGATTTCTCTCCCTTCCAGTCACAAGGGGAAGGCTCCTGATTTGAATGCTAGTATCACGTACATGGTGAGTTTAAAGCCCTTATCATGCAAAGTATACTCCTTTCTGCATGAGGCATGCCACATTTCAGACTCGAGTGATGGATTAGAAGCTGCCACCAAAAGAACCCTGAGGATTTGAGAAGACAGGAAAACTAATAATTTATGACTGGAAACAGTTATTACTTAATATGAGATTGTGTCTGCATTAAAAACAAAAAAAGTGTAAAATTGATAAAGTACATGAAGCACACTTGTTTCCATTGGAGTAAAGGGGTGTTTTATTAAATATGTAAAATCCAAATTAATGCCCTATGAAGGCGCTAAACACTTGATGATCTGAAGATAAATATTGAGTAGTCTCTTGGAAACTTTTATTTCATGGATCGATGCCAAACTGTCATTAGTGGCAAACTGGAATGTTGATGAATTACCTTAATGACTGGGAGAGAGTGATAGCCCAGATGTGTTTGGTTGGAACAAACTCCCTATCCCATGTACGCTGAATGTGCACTTGAAATGTCTTGCTAGTAGTTTTCCTTTTCAAAGATAAAAGCTTCTATAGATTCTATTCTGAAGTTCATTAACACAAGCTGAACTTCCATGGTTCAGGGAGCAGTGAAACCTACCAAGAAACAGTGCCCAGACGGAGCCAGGCTGTGTATGGATGATAGATTTCTTTACCTTTTTTGATCAGGGACCTACTGCATGGGTTGGAAAGCTATATTACAATGGACAAAACACCTTCTGTTACAATTATTTGGGGCTCTTCTGGATTTAACTGCTTTCTTTATAAGAGAGATGAAACATTTGTATTCAGAGATGCTGCCTGGTAGGAGAAATGCAGCAGGCACTGAATTTTGGACCTTAAAAGGGACTCTAGCTATTGATTGCATTAGGAAAAAAACAGACAGTGACTGAGACCTGCAGCAGGCACACAGATGAGGACTTACCAGAGGCCTTGCCTGCAGCACCGGTGGCAACCCCACAGGCGAGAGAGCCCACTATGGTACCCAAGGACTGAGTCTGTTCCCAGACAGCTGCAGGAAAGAGCTGCACTAGATAAAATCTTCCTGAAGGGATGTGGGAAAGGGAACATCCCTCACATTTTGTTCCTCTCCTACAGCAGAGTCAGTTCCCCCCTCTTTAAAGACTTGGCTTTCCCAGTTCAGCACTTTAAACTCAAGCAAAGTCTGGATGAAAAATGTGTGGTGGCTTTGATATGCTTGCTTGGAAAAATGAAGTTCCCTGGTTTTGTCTGCAAATCTCCTATTTAAAATCTGGCGAAGTAAACGATGCAAAGATGAGAGGGGAAATGCAATTTTGGGGGTTGGTTGTGGGTTTTTGATTGCTGTTTTTGTTGTTTGTTTTGTGTTTTTGTTGTTTTTTTCTTTTGCAAAAAGATAGCAAGACCTAGAAAATAGGACCTGTGGACTCATCTTATTCCACACGATCTTTGCTTTCACTAGTTTGACTGTTTCTCTTCCAGCTTTATGTGTAGGATAGAGTGATGCTTTGGGCCCGGAAGGGAGTCTGAAACCTGAAGGAAATTCTCCTGATCATCAAAAAAAACTGCTGTCTGAGCTCCCTCCATTTACCTTAACTCTACAGTGACTGTGGTGGCATTTCTGGTCTCTACCACCGCTGATTTTGTGCTCCAGCACCCAGCTGTTACCAACAAGTTGGAACTGACCCAAGACAGCTTGCTTTGACGGATGTTGAAACAATTCTGTGTCTGGCTCCAGTCAGCTGCTTCATGCTGAAGGTGTCACTTTGTGAGGCTCTTGCAAATGTTCAGCCAGCTGATGTGTCTTTTATCCTGCACAGGACAGCTTTCAAGTCTCAGCTTCTGAACTAGGGGAGCAAATGGAGATGAGTCAGGGTTATCTTTAGCTCGAGATGGTTCTAATGGAGACTCCAGGAAAAAGGGCAGTTTCAGCCTGTCAGGTGATGACTCATTAAGGTGGACAATCGTGGGTTTCTGCATGCCTGCAGCATGGCTGACTGTTCACAGCAGGAAAAGACTATGCTACAGATTGCTCTTTTTCTGTAACCTGTGGGTTACAGAAAGGTATTTACACTTCTCAGAGGCGTTTTCTCTCCTCTCCTCTCCTCTCCTCTCCTCTCCTCTCCTCTCCTCTCCTCTCCTCTCCTCTCCTCTCCTCTCCTCTCCTCTCCTCTCCTCTCCTCTCCTCTCCTCTCCTCTCCTCTCCTCTCCTCTCCTCTCCTCTCCTCTCCTCTCCTCTCCTCTCCTCTCCTCTCCTCTCCTCTCCCTGTCCCTGTCCCTGTCCCTGTCCCTGTCCCTTCTTTTTTTTTTTGCCCTGGTATTGGTCTGAATATATGCATCACCTTTAACTCACATGGTGGTTGCACTGTGCAGCACATTATAAATCTTTCTTAAATCCAAGAGAAGAGGCAGTATCCAGCTGATGCATTTCCAAATGTGGAAAGATCTGAAACCTAATCTCTGATTTCAAGAAAAAGATGTACCAGTGTTACCTGTTTTAAAAGATTTCTCTGGTATCCCCTGTAAAGTAGTAATTCAGCCCTAAAGACGGCTTCACTTCTTAGATAACAGCTGAGAAGTAATTCTAAAAAATGGCAGCTCGCTGGGGATTCTGAAATTTTTACGAGGCTTATGAAAATAAATGGGCTTACGTAAATCCAACAAGAAAGATTAAATGGTTTTAAAGGTGTCTTCATTTCTCCCCAGAAAACTTCCTAACAGTTCATTTATTTTAAGGATTAGAAAATTTTCATGTTTGTGGAAACATAATTACTGGAGTCACAGATCTGGCAGACACTAACTGAATTCTGGAATTTAGTCCCATAGAAATCTTGAGTTGTCTTTCAAACATCTGTCAGAGTTTTAGAGGGAGAAGTACAATTTTCCGTACAACAGCACCAGTTAGTTCTGTCCCATGCTGCCATAGCTTTATTTGAATTAGATTTCAATCATGGCAGTCCTTCCATGGATATGTCATTTGCAGAGTAAAGCTATGATGAGCTAAGATATTCTGTAGTTGACAACTCATGTGAAAAGTTACAATCAAATCTCATATAGTCTTTCCTCCTAATTGCTGTTGCAGTGCAGTCCAAGCAGCAATGCCATTATTCAGAAGCTAATGCCAGTTCACTTCCTAATCTCAATGGGTCCAATGGTACCATATTAAATAAATCAAAACATTCCGTGAAAGAGCTGTGGTGTGCTCTGGAGTGCAACCAGACTGGCACAGCTCAGTGAGTTTCAGTGCTAGTGGGGTTGCTGCCATGTGATTTATGCACCAGAGGAGGCTAATACTGGTGATATATAGTTTCAGGAAGGGAATGTGTGTAGAGGTTTACCTTAAATATTACATGACTTGTCTTAACAGTGAGTTAAATTTTGAAGGGAAGAACTGAGAATTCAGGGAGCTGCTTTGTAGAGTTCTCATCAGATTAGCTTTCTATGGTCAGGAAACTGTTTATGAAGCAACTTTATTTCACATAATTACTCTTTATTATTATTTATTTTATTTTATTTATTTATTTTGTAAAAATGGGTTTTCTATTGGTTTTCTTGCTGATATCAAGTATTCTTCAGTGTGTCTAGCCATGGACATCTGCTGAATTTGGCTCCCCAAAATATACACCTCTAATAGTAATCAAGTTTTTATAAAATCCATGTTCTTTTTGCTAAAAACTTTTAAAAATCTTGTATGTATAACAGTGACTGGAAATGGCCTCATCCTTGGGAGCCTTGGAAGGATGCATTTCACCACACACAGTCTTGGGATATCCACCTTCAGTTTAAGCAGCAAACATCGTTTTGTTGCAATGAGTCAGATCTGAATGGGGCATTTCAAGCAGAATTCTTTCTCTTTCTAGAGTGTCTTGATACTGAAACTCCCAAGTTGCCCTTTCACTGATGGTAGTCCATTGTTGTGCAGCCAGCATGTACCTGCAAGGCAAATGGAAAGATGGCTTTCAAGATGTGGTAGTGCAAAGCCTTCAGTTTGTACCTGCACCTTCATTCTCTTCCACTTGCAGTTTCAATACTCAAACAGGATGATGAATTAAATATGAGTTTTACATGAGGACTATTTCCAGTGTTGTTAGTCTGCAGTGTGGTCCTAGGAAGGTGTACAGCTCCTCTCATGGAGCGGAGGGGCAGCTCTGTGCGATGCTCTGTGACAGCAACAGGGCCCAAGGGAACAGCATGGGGCTGTGTCAGGGGAGGGGCAGCTGGGGTATGCAGGTATGCACCAGAGGGCTGTGGGCATGGAATGGGCTGCCCAGGGCAGTGGGCATGGCCACAAGTGCTGGGGTTGAAGGAGTGTTTTGGTCAATGCTTTCAGACATAGTGTGAATTTTGGATGGTCCTGTGTGGAGCTGGAAGTTGGACTCAGTGATCCTTATGGGTCCCTTCCAACTCAGGATATTCTGTGACTTTTGTTCTAACAGTAACTTGCCAGGGCCTGTGATAACCTGTGGTTATTAAGACGCCAAAGCCATCCTTATTACGGTGGGGCTTTTTGGGAGGGCAAGATGTAAGAAATAGGGTAGAAGGAATACTCTCTGGTTAGAGACAATAACTGGAACTGGTTACCCAGAGAAGTTGTGTAATTTCCATCCTTTGAAAATTATATGACTTGACTGCTTAAAGCCCTTAGCAACCTGGTCTGGCCCTAGAACTTACCCCAAAGGTTGGTCTAGATGTCCTCCCATGGGCCTTGTAACGTAAATTGTGTTCAGTGCTTCATTCTATGAATGTTTTAGAACTATTTGAATTTCCAGACAAATTGATTTGTGGTCTATTTGTGTCCTTGAGTTCCTTTGCCTCTCAGTCTTTGTTGCCTAAAATTTTATTTTGCAATGTAATAACTAAGAACAATAACACTAATTCAACTATTGTTAAACAGAATAAGCCACACTCTTCTAATTTCCTCGTGTGAAATACAGCCACTGCTCCTTTTTCATTCCCTTCTCTGCAGCTGTTCTGAATTGGATTCATTTATCTTGCACGCAGGTTATTACAGCACTGCAGTAATGCACAAATCCAAATACAAGGTCAGTGAAGAAATATTTGTATCCTGCACTATGTACTCTTGCTACTAAAAACATTCTGCAATGCATCTCATCATAGATTTCCTTTTTTTTTTTTTCATAACTGCACTCTGCCCATACTAATCCTGTGACTATTTATTGTTTCCTGATCTCACTTTCTATATATAGAAACGCATAGGCGCAGGCATACGCAATATCTTTGTGCCACAGAAATGATTAATGATGACAAATCTTGCTGTTAAAAAGGCTTTTCTGGTATTTGCCCTACACATTTTTCTCACTCACTGATTTTCGTTACTCTTGGTTGAACCATTTCTCCCTCAGCAGTTGTTAAGTGTTCTGAACATGTGTCTTTCTAACATTTGTACATGGAAATCTTTGCCTCTCTTATATTGGAACTGTTGGTCTTTTCTGGTGAGTCATTCTCATCCAGCATCGTACTTATTTGGGTGTGAATGAAGAAGATCTCTTTACAACAAAATGTTCTCATGCACTTCTCATTTTTATTCTTAGGACAGGGTAAGAAACTGCTGAAATATTCCTTAAACCTCATAGATCATGGGTACCTGAAAGGTGTGAGATGGAACCTTTCAAGTACACGGAGCAAGGAATTAATTACTCACCTTGTACTGCAAGTGTGTTTGAGATACTAACCCTGATTGCAGCTTGGTCATGCGTAATTGTGGTGCTTCTGGGAAAGAGGGCTTTACTTAAAAGTACTAATTAAGAATAATTAATTCCCAGTGATACAGCAGGTTTCCCCAGTAGTAGTTCCTCTCATCTTCTGTTTCTCCCCTCCTTTGGGAAATTGTTGAAAGCTAATATGGAGAGGAATTCTCGGTTTCCCAATGAGATTGGCAGCTGTATGTGGGCAGCTTGTTGTGGAGGACATAAAGTGGCTTTTGTTGAGATTGCATGTGGCTGATCACCGTTAGTGTACTTCTCACTTTAACTGCTTAAAGAGAAGCAACTCGTCTGTAGATAAAGTAAGTGTGAATTTGAGCTTGTGAGAACTAATGCAGAACACTGGGCCCTCTGTAGAGTTAATCAGCAAAATGTTATGACTACACAAAGAGCTCTTAGCACCAACATTTATTATTTCTACCCCCCTTTCAAATGTAATCACAGAAGCCCCCTATGTCCTGGTCCTGGTATGTGAGCATCTTAGAAAAGGAAAGCAGACATTGATTCCAGCACCATCTTGCTTGTCCCTGAAAGGAAATTTTCCATATGCAATACTCCAGGTACTGCACAAAATATGTCTAACATTAGCCGTGTAATTAATGTCAGCCCTTAGTTACATTCTGAAAGAGAAAAACATTTACATTTGCACAGTGTTTGGGTGCTCACGTGGTATCCCTGGAGCTGTGGGACTGCTGCACGAGGTGAAGCCAGAGGTGCCCCAGCACCCAGCCTCCCCATAGCCATGGGTGGAAGAGCCTGGGGAAGGGAGGGCCAGCAGCCACCGACAACAGGAGAAACAGCCCTATCTGCATCCAGGGGAGATGGGGAGGAGGGCAGGATTGGCTCCAGGCACAGCTGGAGCAGAGACCTCCAGATAGCACTGGGCAGGGCTTTCCCTTGGCCCCTGGGAAGTCCCAGCTGGAGCAGGGCTCGGTGTGGGGAGTAGGGGCCAGCAGAGAGAGGCTGTCAGGGACTGACCCCAGCCCCATTTCCCAGCCCCCCGTACTGTGCAGGGTCAGGAGGTGGAGGGGTCAGGGATGGTGGGGGCAAGGATGTGCCTGGGAAGAAGGTCGGGGGTGGGCAGGAGGACAGCATTTTAATTTTTATCTTTCTTACCAACTAACTCTATCTCAATTGGCAACACATGTAGTTAGTTTTCACCAAATTGAGTCTGTTTTGAGTGTGGTGGTAATTGTTAATAGACCTCCAATCTCTGCCTTGAACCTTGAGCTTTCCCACCTTATTTTCTGCCTGTCCTTCCTCCAGTGAGGGGCACTGAGAGCGTGGCCACCTAAAGCCACCACACCACCAACTGCTATAAGCAATCTAGGGCTAGAAATCACAGGATTACCCAATCAGAGGGGTTGGGAGGGACCTCTGGAGATCATCTAGTGCAACCCCTGCTTAGTCAGGCTGTCTAAAGCAGGTACTTTATTTTCAATTTGAATTTATTGTTTCAGCAGTTTTTATGCCCATTTCTTCTTTATTTTAAAGAATATGGTTGGACAATGGCTTGTAGTCAAACTGCTGCTGGAAATTCAGAGGCTGCTAAATGCAGCACCACTGCTTGGAATGCAGTGTGGTTTCTGTGCACGGGCACAGATCCCATCATCTGCAGCTCTTGGACACCTGAGAGGAATGGCACGCATTTCCCCTGTCTTTCTCGTGTCTGACATCAGCATCGCCTTGGGAGAGCCTAAAGAAGGGCTGGCATCTTCCCTCTTGGTTTTAAGAATGCCCACTGGAATTGCTGCTTAAAGAAAAGGGACAATGTATCTCTCACTTACTTTCATAAACCCAAACTGAGCTACAAACAACAAAATAAAGACATAGGAAAAAATACTTGACTTATGTCAACATTTTTTTTCTTTTTGAAAGAAATCTGTTCAGTTTAATCCTCATGAAAGTGGGAAAAATAATAACAGTGGATTAAAGCCAGTGTTTAAGAAAATACATTTAGATATATTTTTTTTTACTTAAAAATGATTTCTTCAGCATTCAAAGACCTAAGAATTAAACTATAACTGTATACACCTTATGTAACAAATTGACCAAAAATTTAATAAACCAGACTATATAAAAAGCAAGAGGTTGGGTGTTGGTTTTTGTTGTGTGTTGTTTTTTTGTTTTTTTGTTGTTTTTTTTTTTGTTTTTTTTATGTGTGTTTTGTTTTGTTTTGTTTCTTTTGTCAGAAAAAAATGTATTTGTGACTGAGCTGATCATATAAAAAGCATTAGATTTTCAAAAAAATGTGTTTTTGTGTTGTTTTTTCAAGTGTTAATGGTTTCACCATTTGTTGTAGCTACATTCCAAACCCTGTAACATCAGGGCACGTTATTCTTATCTGTGTAGCACAGTGAGCTTAATCTTTACACTGAGGTCACTCTCATTACTACTTCCCCAGAGTCATTATCCTCTGATGAATCTTCCTGAGGTCTCATGCGGTTGAACAGATGTAACAATACGTAGCCACACTGAAATCTTGGTGAGGTTAACTGTGTTGGGTGAACTAAACTTCTGTTTCTAAATGCAGTCAGTGGTAACCACAATGTCCTTCCTGCTGAGGATTCTCCTCGATTGCTCTCTTCTATATCTGTAGCTTTATCGTAATTTAGCACATCCCAGTGTAGATTCACAGCCCTCCATCTCTTAAACACTCGATAAACAGATGCACCTTCATGTACTATGAGACCTGAAATTGAGAGAAGAGGACATTAGTTTGTACATACTGTCACTGGGTACCATCTTGAGAGTAAATACACATTTAACTTCATAATGCCAAGTTTTAATGAATCTAGCCGCTATAACTGACAATTCAACTAAGTTGCACGTGTGTGATATAATATTCACATGTTCAAGGTTGGGGAAGGGCAGCATGCACATAAATACAGCATTTGTATATTTTTTGCAATTTTAAACTTTCCCTTCATATTCTTAAGCAAAATCTAAAAATAACACGAATTGCCCAGTCCCCCTAAGCAGGAAATAAAATTGTTCTGAATGTAAACTCAGCATAATGAATTATGGAATTATCTGAGCATGCCTAACAAAAAAGAAAAAGTATTTATGTGTAAGTAAGCCTATATCAGTCAACCTTACCAGCAGATCTGTAAATTGATTATTTATGCCGGTGTTATCCTTGTTCACAGTAAGTCCTATTTATAGAGAATTGCACCAGTTTAAGTAGATCTTTAAGAAAGTTGGACTTTCTGTAAATCTTAAATTTGTTCAGCAGTGTTTTGTAGAATTCAGTACAAACAAATGGAACTGTTTTTGCATTCTTATTTCAGCCTGAGAGCACAGAAAATTTATGACAACTTGGAACAGCTGTAAGAATAATGACTTTCCTTTCTTGCTTCAGTAGATAAAGAAGAAATTACACCTTTTTATTAACTGTGATGAGCATGGCAAGGATGATGGGCTTTCTTCTTTCACTCCAAAATTCAGTAGATAAAAGCACGACCTTTTAGATGTTCCTTTCAAGGAAAACACAGTTTTTCTGAAGTCCTGAATAGAGCAATCTGCTTCCAGCCTTCCATTGCTCATGCTTTTTGTAACCATGCAAGAAATTTGTTTACATAAACAAAATTCTTTGTCATAGGTGTGCATATACATTTATTCTTCTGTGCTGATATGCACATAGTGAATGTTTCAAATATGAATTTACTTGGGGGGCTCACTGAGTTTCAGCCTTATTATTTTTCCTTCTGCTTCTGAACAGGCATGGTTGGTTGTATGGTTCTGAGTAATCTTGCAACATATTAGTTGTCTGATGTGTTTCTTGCTTAAAATTTTCCTATACCTTTCAAAATCTATAGTATCCTCTGTTGCATCACAGGCTACACTTCTTTATCTAAAGAGATCATATATTAGCTGTTGCCACACAACAAAATTGTAATTTAAGTATCTGAGTCTCTTAGGGGGATTAACTGATACCAGAAAAGAATCATTCAGAGAGAGATGACGCAAGCAGAAAGGATGATAAAAGAATTTAAATGAAGAGCAAACTTCAGATTCAAGTGCAGTGATTTTCAGATAACAGTGTGCACTTAAATACATATTTAAAGATCATTGCATTGAACGATGGATAAGAATGAGGTTGCTTCCAGGACACGTGACAGCAGCTGTAGTAGCCCTCCAAGCCTCTCAAGTTAGCTAGAATTCCTTGAAGCACCTGATGCAGGCTAAACGATCTTTGATCAGAAACCAAGTCAACAAACCAAATAAACCAGGGTTTTATTGCTGTGAGAGAAATTCCATTTTCTTTACTACAGAACAAAAAGAATTGCAGTTTCCCTCTACCAGTTCCTGGATCAGTCCAATTTCTCGCAAGATTGTGATGAAGCAAAATTGAGAGAACCTATTTACCCCAACCTGAAGATTTATGATACCTGCCTGCTCTTCACTGGTACCCAAACAGCATATATTAGGATACAGTAGGAAGCAGTTAGGAAGGATTGTTGAAGTGCATGAAGTACACTTAAAAAGTCAAAAGCATCTCCCCCACCCCCCCAAATTATGACAGAAAAGTCATATGACTGTTTTATTTTAAGGAACTATTTTTTCCTGGTTTTGAGCTTTCAGGATTTAGTGTAATTATATTTTCAGATTTTTTCTCAACAATAGTAGGAAAGATAAATTTTATTATAAAGGGAAGCTGTTATTCGCATGTGCTCTCAAAGAGCTATGGAACAAAGGATCAAATATTGCAAGGCTTGAAATAAAGTTGACTGATTTGACAATGCTGAAGGAAAAAAAGAGCACTTTCATAACTTTTCCCTTCAAAAGGTTGATTTCCCACCTGATAAAACTGCAAATTTAGAGGAATCTATACAGAAGAGGCAGAAGAATGCCAGTAGACAGCCTGTCTCTTTTGAAAGAAACTTAGGCAGAAAAAATTTTTACAAAACACCTCTCTACATCAAAAGTTCTGAGACCATAAATAAGGGGAAATCTGGGTGAGGTTTAAATGCTGGATATGATTTTCCGGTTACAGAGAAGTTCTGATGAATATAAGCAGTTAGTTAGTTACTAAAGTGAAGCTGCGTTATGCAGAATCTTTTTCTTGTGAGATCCACAGCAATGAATGGGGGTACAAGAGAAGAAAAAGCAAGGATAAAACCTTGAATTATACTAACTTGTGCCAAACCCCATGGTTTCAATAGCATAGAGAACATACTTGCACAGTCCTAGAGGAAAAAATTACAGATCAGCAGAATACTTTGTCTGACCTAGACAATCCCAAGAAGTGTTAGATTTCAGTGCTGCTGGCTGTTCCAACATTCTGTCCAAGTAACATCTACAAGGAACAGAGCTTTGGGAATGAGAGGCCTGGCAAAATGTGCTAGGATTCTATGAAGGCTTTGCATTCAGGACTGATTTCTAAAATGTAGTGACTGTAGTGGGAGCCAGATGATAGGATTATGGGGATATCATTTTTCATTCGCTCATTGTGAAGTACTGTGAAATTCTTTCATTTGCTCTGTCCAAAGGGTTTCATATCCTGAACCACATAACACTTGAACTTTTTCATACGGAATGTCTTTACAAGAAGGAGACATCATTGTTCAGATGTGGCATTAGGCTCCAGTGTTGTCTTTAATTATCACATTAATTTATCTTATAATTCAGGAATTATCATCCCAGAAGCCTAAACACTTTTTTCTGGGAAATAAAAGACACTTTTTAAAAACACCCTTCACCCACTGACAAAATGTTATGATCCAAAAAAAAAAAAAAAAAGATCAATAAATTGGCAAAGTGAAACATCCACTTTAAAAGAGCAGTTTAACTCTCTCAACTATTTAGAGTTAAATACAAATGTGAAAAAATAACTATTTCTGAGTGAAGAAATACTAAGTGTAGCTAGATGTGTTCACATTAAAAAGCAAAACCAAAAAATCTCTACATGTTCAGTTTTACAAGGAAGGTAATTAGTTAGATAAATGTTACAAGGTATTTGCAATAGTGGGAGAGAAAAAGGCATGAAAGAGGGCTTGAAAGTGGACTCTTTCATTGAATGGCCCAAGAAAAACAGTCTGAGAAGGAGGCTGAAAAAGGAGTGGAAGGTCAAAAAGGAGCAGAAGAACAAAATGGAGAAAAAAATAGTTGGTAGGGCAAAAACAGGTGAGATGACAAAGCAAAAGTAGCAGACCAAAAAGGGGTGGGAAGGCTGAGAAAAAAAAACAAAAGTTTCAGTGTACATAAGAAAACATAAAGCTTGAGAAAGAGTGAATGCTGAAAACAGGTGGGAAACCAAAGGGACTGTAGAGACTCTAAAGGGATCAGAGACTAAAGAAAAGTAGAGGCCGAAATAAAGTAGAGGCTTAAAAGGGGTGGAAGACTCAAAAAAAAAAAAAAAAAAAAAAAAAAAAAAAAAAAAAGAGTAGGAGGCCAAGAAGTAATGGGAGGCTGAAAAGAAAGCAAAGCAAAACAAAACAAAACAAAAAAAGGGCTGAAAAAATTGGAGGACAAAGAAAGGGTGGGATGTAAGAAAGAGGCAGGAGACCAAAATGGGGTGGGAGGTTCAATATAATCCATTAAAGTTGGGAGGTTAAGAAAGTAATGTGAGAAAAAGTGGAGACCAAAACAACATGGGAGGATAAAAGTAGAGAGAGAAACTGTGTGGAAGGCTGAGAAATAGATTTTGAGAAGTGGAGGTTGAGAAGGTATGGGAGCTCTGATAACATAGGTATCTGACAGAATGAAGAAGCTGGAATGGGCTTGAGGCTGCAAAGGGATGTGAGGCTGAGAAAAATGTAGAAGATTTTAATTAAAAAGTCAAGGCTAAAAAAGGTTGAGAGAAAAAGAAGGGATGGGTAGCAGAGAAAAAATGATGGAAAGGCTGAGAAAAAGGTTGAATGTGAAAAGGGCTGTTGAAAAGAAGGTGGATGCAGAGGGAAAAAAAATCAACTAAAGCAGCACAAAGTCAGAAAAAAAAACAAAATGAATGAATGCAGGCTGAGAAAAATTGGAGGTTGAAGATGGGTGAGAAGCAAGAATAAAAGCTGAAGAGTAATGGGAGGCTGAAGAACGGTGGAGGCCTAGAATAAAATGAGGCTGAAATAAGGTGGAAGGCTGAGTGCAAAGTATGAGGCTGAGAAAAAGTACTGACCAAAGAGAGGATGGGAGGTAAAAAATAAATAACCAAAATGGTGTCTAGCTAAAAAGCAGTGTCTGAAAAAAAAAAAAAAAGTGGAAGCAGAAGAGGGGTGGAAGGCCAAATATCTGCAAGTATTCAAAGACTTCATGTAAATATGTCACCACTTTGGGGCAAATTGCTTTTAAAATGATAACAACAGAATACTTAAATGTACAGCTATTTAAACTTCACAAATGCCCAAAAGTTAACATTGTTTGTGCAAGGGTATAGGGAGGCATAGCTGAAATGAGTTGGACTACATCTTGCTCATACCACCACTAACACATCCACTTGCCTTGGAATAGGTGCTGCACAGGCAAACTCATATGTGCGCACAGTGAAATAAATGGAGAGTCTAGTGGGATATAGGTATAATTGCAAGTCCTTTGTAAGACTAAGCTCAAATGAAGAGAATGTCATGGATGACTAAATACAAATGAAAGCAAGTAAGAACTGCAGTTGACTGTGAGCATTGCAAGCTTTATGATATAAGAGATTATACGTGATATGCAATGGTGAAAAGCATATGTTAATGTCTTTGGGAAGTTATTAGCATAATTGGCAGTATTGTGTTTTTACGTGATTCATAAATAATAATTATATTCATCTATTAGAAAACCTTATTCAAAGAATTTAAATCAAAACTATCAATCTAAAATTCCTCATTTTATGATAAAATTGAATAGAATTGAATATATTAACAAATATTTTGAAAAGTTACAAGAACTCCTGGTGTTAAAAGCCTGCAGAATGCTGATTACTTGAAATTACGTGTGGATTGTTCAGGCTGAATGACTGTATTATCAGAATTTTACAATTACCAAGCTTCCGTTTCTGAATTTCCAGATAAGTCATACGTGCATTGAATTTAAGCATTATAAAAAAAAACAGTGTCCAAATATGTTGAATTACAGTCTGTAAAACATACATTTGTGTAACTGCAGACATGTCAGGCTTCCAGCCCAGAGATGGCTTGAACCCAGCTGACTTGAAGGGCAGCTACCTAACTGCATGCAGCAGTCTACTGAAGGCATCTTAGAATAGTTAGAATTTATTTATCGAGGTAAGATCACTAATATTTCAGCTCATTCACAGACATTCTCTGTTGGTCTTTAGATTGATTTGATTTGGTCATTTTAACAACTAGAGGAATTGAATGGAACAAAGATAGTTTGAAATAACTGGTTATTCCAACTATCCAATGTATATCAAAGTAAATTTTTGTAATTAAAATCTGTGCAAAAAGCAAACAAACAGAAACAACAAAAAACACAAACAAAACATAGAATTACATAGAATTGAAAAGCTTAGAATGCCTGAAACACTTTTTGACTACACCTAGAGTTTTGTTTTGTTTTCTTTTTCTGACAAAAGCAAAAACCTTCATGCGCTCAGCGGGAGTGAGGATGTAGCTGGTCATGCAGCTGAGCTTTTTTGTTTTTCATTGAGTACCAGCCTAGGCTGTTAGGAACCTAAGTTGTATTCACTTCTTTGAAAGATTCACTGAAGAAAATCTGTCCAAAAATATTCTAGAGTGGGCTTTTTTTCTGTGTGGAATTTACAAAACAAATAGAAGTGACAATCAGCTGAAATATAGATACTCTTACAGTGATAAGGAGTTGACAGTAAAAGATATATGGCTTTATGTTTGGAGCAAAAAGCCTTGATATTATTCTTTTTCCTTGCACCTTATGAGCAGAATTCAGCACTGCCCTTCACAATTCCCACATAAGAGATTGGGATAACACCAACATTTATCACTCAGAATTTCTGAAAATTGCTCCTTATCTATATTTCAAGTACTTGAAACCGACCCTATTCTCATCACTAAGATGCTTTGATCAATCTGAGATTAAGGCCTCTTTGATTCTTTTGTCTTTGCAGTATCCGTAACACTGTACATAGCAATATTGGTATCAGTTGAGGATAAATCAGAAAAGAACTGGAGTGATCAATTGGAGTGACCAATTAGGAAAATAGTCACAGTCTTAAACCACAGTCTGTGCTGTTTAAAGTTTTTGAGCTTACCTATGCATACTAGATCCATAAAACCATACATTCCATAGCAGATTTGAAAAAGGATGTCCTTTCTTTGCCATACTGCATAGGGACTGAAGGCTGACCATAGAAGCCAAGTCACACTCGCTACTAAGAACAGAGATCCTAGGATTACAGCAACCATCTGCACTTTCTCAACCAGTGTTATAGTAATGCTTTGCCACTAAAAGAGAAACAAAGGTGTATAAGATAAAAATGTTATTTTCTGTGATTATACATTCAACTCCACTTTTTTCCTGAAATCAGAAATTATTTCAAAATTTATACATATCTTCATAAAATGTTACTGATGTTTCTGAAAGTGACATTTTATAGAATTCTTTCACCTACTTCACTTTTACTTAAAGTGAAACTAATAATTGCTTCCCCACCTCCTTCAGCATCACTACCATCACCATCTAGCTGTGAACTAAAGAAGAGTTATTAGTTTATTTCTATTTTGAATACAAAAGCAAAAAAATATTAATCTTAGGAATGGAACTCAGCCTTTCATATTTGTATGCTAACAAACAGAATGGAAACAAAGTTGGGAAGACAGTCTAAGTATGTCTTATGTTAGTGAAATAAGTTGAAAGTGACACCTTTCCTTCCCATCCCACCCCCCTCCAAGCTCAAAAAGCCATTTTCCACTTTACTCATCAAAGAAGCTCCTGGCTGTCTCCAGGCACACCAAGGGAGAGGGGTTCTCTGTATAAACCACTGTTGACAGTACAAAGATACATCCACAGCTTAGTGTGGAGGCAACTTGGGAAGAGCCCCAAACATAGGCAGCACGCACACTTCTTTCCAGCACACAGTAACTCTGTCTGCCTTTTTTAGGAAGGCTGTATCCTATGTATGTGAGATGGTTCAGATTTGTGGTGTGACAAGACTTTAGTATAAAGAGTACGCTTACTGAGTTTTGACAATATAAAAACAGAAGTAAAGTTTTGTTAAAGGGTCACAAAAACATAACAAAACATAACAAAAAAGAAAAACAAAACCCACCCTAGATTGCCCTTAATGTATGTAGTCTTTTGTAGCCAATTGTTTGTCTGAATTAGTTTGTCAGACTCCCCGTTCTAGCACCATGATCTGCTCCAGAGATAAGAGTGCTGAATCTTTAGATTGACATCATTTCTGTTCCTAACTTTGAGAATATTTGCCCACTTCTAGGGTTGCAATAAGGACCGAGTGGATAAAGAACTACTGAATCAACAGCTCTATTACTTCTTTTCCCATATGCTTATAGGTTTTCTTCTCTGTTATTTTATAACGGCATTCTTTTTTAACAGCAGTTGGGTAGCCAGTATTGTCTGATGCTAGAATAATTCAGGTTGCAAGGGGCTGTGGGAGGTCTCTAGTTCAACTTTCTGCTTAAAATGGGGTCAGTGATGAGATCAGGCCAGATAGCTCAGGGCTTAAAAATCTCCAATTACGGAGACAGCTCAACTTGTCTGAACGATCTAGTGCACTTCTTTACTGCACTCAGGTCAAAAAACTTTTTTCTTACATCCAGTCTGATCCACAATTTAAGCTCTCCTATCTAGTCCCACTGCAAAGAGCCTAGATGAGCAATGAGATCTTCTTCCCTTTTCTTCTATTTCAGCTTTTCCCATTAATTTTTTTAACTGGTGCCTAATTTGCACATCTGGTCCTGCTTACCTTCTCTTGTTGCAGCCTTCTGAGTATAACAGTACAAAAAGGTAGCCATACAATTTGTGAATGACATAGCTCAAAATGCTATTCTTTTATCATTATCTTATTAAACTCATACTAACAATTTCATTGAAATTTGGAAGTTGGAATGGAGCTATTCATGTTCAATAATTGTTTTTTTTTAAATAGTAAAGCAAGTATGGATACTCATTTCCTTTGTTAGGAAAGTTTTTTACAAGGTCAGGGAAGGTCAGTTACAACTTATGCATGACGGAATGGTATGAGCTTCTCATGATTCAGATATTGTACACAGGACTTAAATGTCAGGACTGAAATTCTCTCTTTAGACTCAGTAGGGATATGTTCAACAAAATTACTTTTCATTTCACAGCTAACAGTACACAGGGTGACCTGGCAGAAAGCTGCCAAAAATGCTGTTGGTTATATATTTCTATCTTCTTTCATTATCTGTGTCAGACAGACCTGTAATATACTTGTTCAGAATGCAAGAAATCATAGCATGTTTACGTGAAGTAAAATTTAGTTTTATTCATTAACTGTCATAAAATACTAAACTATCAAATTCATGGAAGAAGCTAGCAGTAAACTGAAAAAAATAGATATCTATCACTGTAAAAAACAGCAGGTCTTTCACAGTGGAATTCCCTGGGCTTACTTCAGCTTACTTTGATTTTATTTTTTTTTTAACTTCAATTACTCATAATTATTCTACAAAATTAGCAGTGCGCAGAGGTAAAGCAGTATCTACATTTTGGATAAGTAATATAGAGTTCAGTCTAGTTATAAAGCTTGCAATTTCTGTTCCTATCATCACCTATTCCTAATGAGACTTAATCACTTCTACCACTATTTTTGTTGGTTGGTTTGTTTGTTTTTCATGAAAAGGTCTCACTAGGGCATCTGTTGACTTTCCCCAAACTTCTTTCTAGAAAATCTTGACCTGTAGAAGTCCTAAGAAACATAGATATGATCTCATTCTCTCCTTGGCATCTTCTTAATAAGGTGTTCTAATCATTTTGTTGTTCTCCTGATCAGATAAATGGTCTGTCAAGAATGTAAGTAACAGTCTCTCAACCTCTATGAACTGAATAATTCCAAAAATTCAATGTACTACTGTTCTACCAACCAGGAAGGGGAGCCACTTCGATTACTGAGAAAATGCATAAGCCTTCCACAGATCATGGTCCCTAATTTCTTTGCCTTTAAAAATCAGTGAGTAATTAAAACAAAAACAAACAACAAAAAAAACAACAATCAAGATGTCAAAAAAGGGGTTGGGTATTCTTTGCTCTTACTTAGCTACTTTGACCTTTGTGGTATCTGCTGCCTTTCTTCTGTACAAAAGAAACCACACTTCCTCCACTATCCTCAATATGAAGGTCAGCAGTTTCTAGGCAATTTACATATATTATCTTCCTATCAGTATAGTCTGCAAGTTAAACTAAGCAATAAGATCCCAGAGTAGGTTGGGGAGGAAGGACGGTACATTTAATACGAAAAGCACGCAAGAAGCCTGAACAGTTTTATTGAAAAGTGCTAGCTTGTTTCTTGGTGGAAGGTTGTCTGCTGTAAGAATCCAACACCACAACAGTCAGAGAGTGGAATAGATTGGTGTTAAACTCTAATGTGATCAGGTTCAGAACCTCTGTTATTGTGTATGTCCCTTCTTAGTGAAAATGTCAAGAAGACCATGCATGTTTCTGATCCCTAACTGACCCAGAAATGAAAGTTCCTTCTCCCTGGCCCTCTGCCCCCAGACAATTTTGATTCAAAAACTTAGTCTCTTTCCTTTCGGGAAATACATGGCTTCATTTTACCTTTAACTTCTATTTGTGTTTGGGTATGAATTATAAAGAGCAAGCAGATTGGACTGAGACAGGCATATTTTTCTCATAGAGAAGGTATTCTATGGTTATTACACAATTCGTATGTAAATAAGCTCCAAAGATTTAGTTCTTTACTTAGCCATAGACAGTATTAGCCATTAGGCAGTGAGAAAGAACTACATGGGACTGATGGTTACACTGCATTTCATAACAGGATTTATGAAGAGGAACGGCAGTTGTAGTCAATGCTTTCTGCTATCTGAAATCTCATGCGAAGTATAGTTAAAATGTGAGAGTATATACTCTGATAAATGCTTAGGGATAGAAGAGTTTTTTTTTTTTTTAATTTCAAATCCAATTTGATTTCTTACAATCATTCACCTTGTCACATGCCCTGCTACATGTTATCTGCACTTCAACTTTTAGTATTAAAGTAACTGTTTATGATAAAGAGATCACAAAAGTAAAGTGGTAAAAGAATCAGCAATAAAGAAATTGTGTTTAGAATTTAACAATATGAATTGTTTAACATATCAAACTGAATGATATCATTATGGTGTGTCATAATTTAAATCCATTATTTCCATAAAATTATTTCACATTTTTGTCGTATAACTTGCAATTCTTAATTACTCAAGATTATAAATTATGACTTCCTAATTTATCATTTGCTTAATATACATCTCCACAAACATTAAGATTTGTAACTGTTTTAACAAATCAGAAAAGTTCTATACAGCCTTTCTATTATAAGCTTCTGTAAAGTGCAAAAGTATACATATTTATAAAATAAATATGATACAAACTTGCATTTTGCTTTAAAATCAAAAGAAAACTTCAAAAATTTTTATCTGACAATAATAACAATATTTTTTCATAGACAGATTCACTCCCCCTCCCCCCCCCCAGAAAAAAAAAAACCCTTAAAATTTCTGTGAACTAGGATCCCATTTCATATTCTTCCCATTATATCTGTAATGTTATGAGGTACCATGCCATACCCAGGCTTCTGATTTTAATGCAGCTTTGCTTTTCCGCCCCTTGAGAATGTCCTATGCTTTCACTTCTACTGTCAATTCATTATGTTTGGCTTTGGTAATCTTTTATTTACCACTGTTCTTCCTTTCATAAATCATTTGGGAGTCTGGTACATTTAATGCACCCCATAGTTCTGATTCTGACCCCAGAACCGTTGCTCCCCTAAGTGCTCTATGAAAGATAAATATTGCATAATTTCATATTTTTTCACATAGAGGCTTCCAGAAGTTGAAAGAAATATATTTATTTGAAAGGATGATTGCTGAAGAATAAAGTTAATAAATATTCATGTTATATACTAACATAACAATTGATGCAATATTCAAAGATTTGTCATCTTTGAAATAAATTGGTACTAATTTAGCTTTTTTAAATTGTGCCTTGTAAAAGCCTACTGTTTGTCACAAAACACATGGCAGAAAAGTGATCTTAAAAGCACTGATGGAGGCTGAAATTGAACTCAGAAATTGTCTGCAGTGAAACTACAGGTTTTCTTATGTCCTTAATAAAGAACATACTAAAAGTCCTCATGGCTTCTTAGAGTAGATAACAGAGAGTAATTCCCCTACATATAGTACTACCAACTCAGGAAGACTAGCAACTGGTAATGAAACAGAAAACTTTCTTGGAGGTGTTCAAAGCCGTGTGGGATGGGGCTTTTAGCAACATAGTCTAGTGGAAGATGTCCTTGCCCATTGCAAGGGAATTGTAAATAGATGATCCTTAAGGTTCCTTCCAACCCAAACCATTCTATAGTTCTATGAAGACACACATAGACTATTCCATAATTGTGAAGGGTAGTGTTAGTCATTCTGGAAGGTGATAGGAAAAGTAATTAAAAATAGCTGGAGGTGAACCAACCTTATGCTAACCTACTATAACATAGTATGATTCACCTGAAGATCTGTTAATTATTTGACTTCAAAAATATTTTTATAGAATCTTCTACTTTCTCTAGCTTCTGGAATCAGATAGCTGTGATAGGAACAAGTTCTTAAACACAGGTATTCATTATGCATAAAGGATTCGCAGTCTGTTTATGAATAAAACTTACAGAAGTTAAAAAACTCAATGATTTAGGTCTGATACATCATTTTTGAAATGCCTATAGCTTGTTAGCAGTCTGAATGATCAGATAATTTTTCTAACGTGTTTTGCAGTGTGCACATATTATTTGCATGATTTAATACGCAGAGATACTGTCAACTTGTTGACCTACTTGGACAGAAAATGCAGAGGACTGAGTATATGTATGCAAACATTTGAAATGCCCTTTTTAGCCATAGGCTTCTATTTTTGCAAGGGCTCCTCTGAAAGTAATGCCTCCCATTTTAGTATTTTGGCCCACAGTATCAGAGGCAGATGGTAGTGGTATGGCAGAAGAGGTTGAGCCAGTATTCCATTACGTGTTGTTGGTGTGTGCCAGATGGCAGTAGATAGGCACTCTCACAGGATGGTGTCTGACATGGAACTGCGTATGAAGCAACGGGAGGTGGTGGATGGTGAGTTTCAGCAGTGGTTTCAGTGACACAAAAGACAAGCCACATTCTAGACAGCCGTGCAGATTTTTATGAGCATAGCATGCAGGTTTTGTTCACTGCTGGCAAAAAAAAAGTATGGCTAATGGTGGTTACTGTGACAAAAAATAGCATGCTGTAACTGAGAATTTGCTTTATCAAATAGTGTTACTGTGGTTTTTGTATTTGTTGTAGTTTCTGTGGAAATAAATAGGAGGCATTACTTTTCAGACTGATCTATATGTGTGTATTTTAAAAGGAATCGATGATACAAAAATTGCAGCTTGCCTTTAACGCTTACCAATTTTGATGAATTATTAAGACAGAGTGCCTGTAGTCATAATGCAATTATCTTTTCTTTTGTGAATCAGATAGGTCAAGGATATAGATAATTCAGCTTGCATGTAACTTCTCACTCTGCTTGGAAGGCTATACCTGTACTTTGGACATTCTGAAAGCACATTCTGAAAGGTATATTCCATCTGTGCAGTACATATGAAATTCAGTTGATAATTCCTAGAAGCGATAGCTTATTGCATGTACCTGTCAGAGTAGAACATCTGCACTTACATTAGATGCATCATGGATTTTTGAGTGCCCAGAAGCCTGGAAATACTGGGAATCTGTCTTTGGACACCAAACAATAGTATTAAAAAAAAACTCTGGAGATGCATTTTGCTTCTCTTCAGAGAAAGGTACTAATCGAAAATTTTAGCTAAGATGGTTGAATAGGTTTAAAAGGAAAAAAGCTGATCGTGAGGATAAGATCATGCAGCTCCTAAACATTTTAGTGCATTCACCAAAGGCATGTAAGAAATTGTTCAGTATGGAGGGATAAAACAAGCCTCGCCCACAAAATGCCCTCACCACCCATCAGTGTAAAGAAGGATAATATTTTCTTGACCATTTTTGTTGGTGCCTTCTTGTCTGTGTTAAAGTGTTCAACTATTAATTCCAGTTAAGTTACTTAAACTTATGTTTTATCTGCTAATTGGACTTTCCAAAAGTGGTAGGTACTATTTCTCTGTCATTTTGACAGTATGAATAATTAGATATTTTTTACAACACATGCAAGATGAAAGATAACGGGTTTTCAACCTGAGAATATTCTATACCTAAATGATTGATGCATTCTCTTTTGAAAGGTCTTCATTCAAACTCGTTCTTCATCTGAGCTAGAGCAAGATTTTAAACTTTCACTAGTAAGATGCTATTTTATTTTAATAACTGATATTGACTCACTATTCACAATATCCAATGACTCTTTGAAGTCATTTACTGGAACACTTCCGATTCACATACCAGACACACAGATGTTGGCTAAACCAAAGAGAAAGCAAATCAAATTGTTTCCTGTACTCATGTCACCTCTGTAAGATTGATTAGGAGCATGATTTTAAAATACTGCACAAAGCATTAAGGCCTATTGCTGACACTAGTCTACCTCGGCTGCTCGGAATAATGACAAAGATGCCATGGTCTTTCCTGAAAAAGAATCATAAAAATGTTGTGAAGGTGGAAGAAATGCCATACAATGTAAATTTTAGAGTTCAGAGTTTTGAGTTTACTGGAAAATGACTGAAAGGAATTTTCTATGCCATTTAATTACTGTAAGAGTTAAAATGCTAAATATGAATATATGTTTTTCCAATCTATGCCCAACACAGGATGATGGGTAAACAATAGAGACAAAAGACGTAGCTATACAAATTTGACTGAATAAGCATGGTTAAGAACTTGTAAACCATTGTTTTGTTTCAAGTACACAGTGTTTTACTGCTTTTCATCATGTTTCTCGTATGTCCAAGTCCATAACATGAGATATCAAGTAGTAGTACTTCCTTATCTGTTGCCACTGAATTCTGTTACATCCTACAGAAGCAACATTCACATTTGAGAATCAGGCTCCTTAATAATCTTGGCACAAATCAGCTCTTTAGCATCTGTCAGGTACAGAATCTGAAGAAAGTTCAGTATCCAGTCTTCTTCCTTTTGTTCTAGGACAACCGTGTGTTTCAGTAGTGATGGTACCTTGCAAAAAAACATCTGAGTACAAGTACTGGCCTCAGGCCATTTGGCCTTTCAGTCATAACCATAACTAATTCATAGAATTGGATCAAAATTTTCATGTGGCCCTAGGAAAATCTTTAAGGGAAGTGTTCAAGCGCTTCTTTGTGAGATAGAAAACAAGAGCACTTCAGATTTTGGTGATGAAGTGAACATACTTTAAAGAGTTAAGGCTGTTGCCTCACCTAATCCCCAAGTAAGTTGTGTATATCTTGGGTAAGGGTTAAAAAGTAGGACCATAAAAATGCCATCGTATTATCAACCAAATTCATGCAGTCACAGAGAATACAATCCTGGGTTCTGGCCTGCACAGAATCTGGCAAAACTTGCTATAAAATTCAATTAGAGATTAATCTACCAAATTGGCAAATCAATTAGATTGATTGTGCAATCAATTACATTTGCAATAAATCCTCACTTGAAGAAAATTTAGTCATAATTAGATGATTTCAGACTGAGCAAATTAATATTCTAAGTGGCATGCTACTTGAAAATTTGGCCAAATAGAAAAATTCATTCATTTATTATGATTCCTTTTGTTCTAGGTAATATGGATAATGTGTAATAATTAAAACATGATATAAAAAGATGCACAATACATCTATGATTATACATATTAATAAGATGTATGCATTTTACACTTATTAACAGTAATGATTACTATTAATTCTGATTTAATAAGCAGCAATATTTTAAAAATCAGTTGTCTTAGTAAGGTATTCAGGTATTACTACATAATCACAGCTACAATCTGGTAGGTGCTGTTGCTTGAATTACCGATCGTTTTTTTCTAATAGTTTGGGCTGGCCACTAAAAATACACAGCTTTCTTACTTATTATGCATCAACATTCATAACACTTCAAGAAGCAATGGTTATAATAATAAAAACTGTTATATCCAACTCATGCTGTTGTGCTTGGAAGCCCATAAACTGTAAATTGCTCTTGGCCTAATGGTGGTTATGTGACTCACACATAAACTATGTACCATCCCTTCCAGTATAAATAAATACAGACATAAAAATACTCTTGTTTTCTCTAAATCAAGAAGCACCTAAGAGAAAGAATTGTAAGTGCATCCTGTGCACAAAGAAAGCACTTATATTAAAGAACTACTTACTGTTTAGTTAGCTAGAGCTACTGCAAATTGTTTTTCAGGTATTTGTCTGTATGAATTTTGGTTGTCTCTCTGGACAGTAGTTCTCTCTTTAAATTCACTAATCATATATGACAGAGGTGTTGGTCTTCTTTTTACATCAGCTGCTCTACCTTACCATCAGCAGTATTTCATGAGTCCTTATCAATATTAACAATAGGACTTGATGAAATTCACTTAGGTTGCTCTTTGAAAAATACTCCAGTGATCCTATAGGAAGTCCTGAGACAACTTGTTACTCACTTCAAAAAACTTTCTACATAGGATTATCTTGTTCACCTCTGGAACAGATAGAAACAGACAAGCAGATCTTGAAAAGTGCCTTGATATCCAAAGTTTGTAAGCAACTCATCCTTCCAAATGATGAAGAAAGCATGCCAGATAGAAATATGGCATTGCCCTGGTCAGGAAATTCAGAAATTCAGATGAGTTGATTTTATGGCTTGGATGAAAACCATAAAATCTAAACAAAAAAGGCATTCAGAGTCAACGAAACCACAAGTGTATCGATTACTATATATGTCTCTTTCAACTACTACTTCTCTGATAAGAACAAAACTCACTAGTCTCTCAGAAACATCAACTGCAGAACACCTGAGAGTGGTAAATGCTAACAGAATCACATGCAGCATACCATTGTGAAACAGTATAAGATCTCATGGCTCGAATAGTGAAAGTGATAACTGGCTCAGACATCTAGTAGGGGGAAGCTAAAATTCTTCTTCAGATAGGCTTGCCCAGTCACCTAGATCTGGCTGACTGTTATAACTTATCTAGCATACTATTCTGAAGTAGAGAATGTTGACTATGGCCTGATATCTCAAATATCTGTATGAAAAAAAAAAAAAAAAACAACCAGGAAAATGAACAGTATCCTGATGCTGACACCAGGCATCTTTTGCTGTGCCATGCTGACCTTAACACATAAAGGATTCTGAAGGCAAAAAGACAATGGGAAAAGGAATTACTAATTTCTTCAGAAGGGGCAGTGGGAATGATTAAGCAGCCCTAACAGTGCACAAGAAAGGTTGTTGTGTTGTTTTTTTGTTTTGTTTTGTTTTGTTTTGTTTTTTGTGACTATGAAACAAGCCTTGGCAAGCTCCTAATGGAGGAATAGCTTTTAGAATGCTTACTTATGGCCCAACAAAGTAAAGGAGCTCAGCCTCTCAGCCAAGATGCTAACTGAGTCCAGTGGCAGAATTCTTCAGCAGGCAGTCAAGCAGCTGCCTCTTGGGAACTCATAACATCCCCCAGAGATGCTGAATGCCACAGACAGATTAAGCAGTACGATCAGACATAGTGCATACACATTTTTTAAGAAAGTGTTTTACTTTATTCATGAAAATAAGCTTAAGAGTTGCAAATACATCACCCTTTTAGAACAGTGTAAATTACCAGATGAATTTGAGCTTGTAATTGAAGTTACTTAACTTTTTAAGTCATTTTCCTTTTCATATCATAAAACATACTCTAATATACCCTTCTCCTTGATGGAAAACTGTATTAGACCTTTGATTATCAGGGGAAAAAAAGGCAGTTTAACTCCTGCTAAAGGAGATTTCTATCCCAAGAATCTTTCTGACTTCTGTTATCAACCTGGAAAGGTATTAGTCAGTGTAGCTGCTGAGTGGAGTAGAGAGTGATAAATTCACTGTCATAACCAAGGATCACAGCCCTCTGGATTCATATGTCAGAGGCAGCCATGGTTCAGCACTTAATCTGGTCAATTCATTAATGAAGTTCAGAAAAGATTAAAAAGTAGGAAAGAGTAACGCTGCGGCAAAGACGTAGCATAACATTCAAGGTCAGAAGCACAGCATCATGGAAATGCTGGGTGACTTTTAAGTGAACAGAATTGTTGCCTGTACTTCTAAACGCAAACAAGGAAGAAAGGAACCTTTTCAAGATTATCATGAGGAGCTAATGCATGAGAGTTCTGCAATGAAGACAAAGATTCTCCTATGTCATGTTGTGAACACCAAGACATCCGAAAGTAACTGCATCTATTCAGAAATAACCTAGGCCAGAAGACTGAAGTTCTTAGATCTTGTAGATCCTAAACGTCATGGCTAGGTTTATGGCATTCATAATAGCAAGATCTACAAAAGTATGAAGGCAATATCCAGTGGATAGATGACTTTTTGAAACCCTCACAGCCGTAAACTCTTCCCAGTGAATCCACAAATCTCTGGACACATTCAAATACCTGATGACTGTACTAACTCTTACTGATGGAAAAACTCTACACAGCACACATTTTCTAAGAACCATCAGCTATTCTAAACATTTCTGTATCTTTTACCCAAAGCTGAAGAAATGAAAGAATAGACTTTTGAAATCTGTATTTAATGCTTCCTTGCCTTATAATGAATGAAGATCTTTCCCTCGAGTCTGACAGACAAGATATGACATCAGTAATTAATCAAATTACTGTTTAGTGCAAGTTTTCAGAAAGCAGTGAGATGATATGCAATACTCTGTAGATGATGCTTGAAGAAAAAGAGACCCTCTTTATTAAATCTTAGGAGGATTTAAAGTCATTATTGTACATTTCAATGCAAGCAAAGTGTCCTCTTTGGAAGGTGACATTCAGTGATTGGAGCTTCAAATAATTCTTGAGGTCTCAAAAGAAGGAGGTTATGTGGAGAATATCGTTGCATGTGTAGGAAAAGAGTGCATATGCAGGACTCCTATATTCTATTAATGTTATTCTGACAAGATAAAATGAGCAACTGTGTTATGCTGATTCCTTCAAGCAAAATATGTCAGATTGCTTTCCTCCTATGAAACAGCAGCCCTGAAATTGAGATGCCAAATCTTGTCATCCACAAAGGAACACAATGCACTGGAAGTAACCACAAGGTATAGTAGATTGTAAATTGCAGACTGTTCAGATAATGTCCATTAGAGTCATATAAAATGTTCCATTAAGAAGTAGACTCTCCCTGACCATTCTTCCCCAGTGAGCAGAAGGAGCTTCCTTAGTATGAAAGAAGAGAAGGCATATGGAAGTGTACTCTCATTTTCTCCGGATACAATTTCCTGGATACCAGTGTAATGGCATTTATCTTTTTCAAGATCTTTGTTGTGCTTGGAGGACTCTTCTTCCAGTGTTAGCGTAGTCACTAAATATACATGAAGCTAGCAAGCATTTTATCTTGATGGTGAAGGTCATGACTGTCTGAAACAATTAAGGAATTACTTTTGGAATTCTATTTGTTGTTTGGGCATTAAAAAAAAAAAAAAAAAAAACAGAAAAAAATGAGCCTTAGCTTAGGATGTGGCCTTCTTACAATAATTTAGTTTGTGTGGGTATCAGTATGGTGTATCCCAGTACTGGGAATATGCTATCACAGAAATGGAAAAGTTTAATACTGCCCTGGAGGGAAGACACTGCCATAAAAATATCTAAAAAATATAAAAAGGGAAAAAAGAAAAAAAAAAGACTATTAAGTGGAAAGAAAACTGTGTGGCTAAAACTCAAAGATTCCTTCTCTACTGGCTGCATTGAAATGTAAACAAACGTGACTTGGAGAAGAAATACAAAAATGAAAATAAAGATGAAATAAATTGAACAACAAAAAGCAAAGAACCCTATGGGAAAAGAGTCATGCAGGAAAAACTCACAATGTAGATAGAGTGCTCTGACTCAGACAAGTACTTCAGAAGAACTGAGGTCATATGGTTCTTTCACTGTTGCACTACTGGCATGAAAGGAGACGGGCTGTCTTCTGTACATTCTGCACGAATAATTGCAAGAGTCTCCAGTCCGAATACCAAACACTAGATTTGAATCTACATGTGGAACAAAAAATCATAAACAATGTGAGTGCAATAAGCTGAGAAGCTATCTCACCAATTGAATAAGAAAGCAGTTATCATAGCCATTGATTGTTTACATAAAGTATTGAAGATTTCATTGAAAACTGACAAAATTCAAAATCAAGAAGATTAAAAGGAAGTTTTGAAATGAAGTCAATAAAGCCAACTTTCTTTTACAAATTTCTGTTGTGGAAAAAAATACAATAGCATTTCACAGGTGACGCGGCATGAATGGCAGAGAAGGAGAGAGGTTTTGACAAGTGCCCAGGCTGCTTACACTGCCAAGTAAGCATGAGCAAAGGAATCAAGAAGTGTAAAAGCAGTACACTATTATTTATTAACAAGTTTACATATTAAGAGTTAGAAGAGGCCTTCTGAAAAAGAAAAAAAAGAAAGAAAAAAACAGTAATTGATTGTAACTTTTTTTCAATAAATTAAATTACTGAATGATCAGGATTTTGGACTTGAGAAAAAAAGATGGAAATCTGTGTTTGGGAAGCTTATACACCTCTTATTGCTAAATAAATTTCATCAACGTTAGGCTGGAATATCAAGCTCTTTGGGAAATAGCCAGTCAATTAGGCATTGTTTAAAAAAAAAAAAAAAAGACAAAAACAGTCACTCAGAGGCTACTGAAAGCAAGTCTCACACAGCAACTTTAGCCTTACATGTTTACCTAGTCATCATAGGCATCTAAAATGGCAGTAGCTACGTATATGTAGCTAACTGGATTACCATCCATGCCGACCTTAAAATTCGGAAATATTTTTCTAATTGAGTTATGTAATTTATGCTTAAAATTGCAGTAGTGATTTTATTCAAGATTCTTTCATGTCTAATGCTAACTGTTTTGCCCCATGAAAATTTTATAAAAGAATCCAATTCTTTCCTTTAAAGTAGCTAACTCACTATATAATACACCAGGATAACAACACTCTTTAAATATACATATAGATTATCATGAGACGTTAATTGCTGTTCCACACAAGTGTTCAAAAATTAAAACAAGAAATCATTCTTTTTTTTTTAATGAGCAATGGAAAGTAGAATAATAACACAGTAGGGGAACATACATACCTTGAATACTATTCTGTGTTTCTTTTAGTTTTGTTTTGTTTTGGTTTTGTTCTTTTTTTAATGCTCTACTTATTTTGTGTAGAAATTTGATTATTTTAATGCATAGTTCAAAATAATAACAGATCTGGCAAGAATTCAAGAGAGCTAGATATGGTAAGTTTAAAAACATTATCTACATATTAGTGCAAAATTGTTCTCTGTGCTATAATTAAAACTTCTTTGCCTAACCTACTTTTTACTGCAAATCCTCTATCATAAATATATAGACATAAGCACCAGAGTGGCTTGTCTATCTCCCTGCATGCTATAGCTGATGCTCTGACAAGAGTGACAGATGTCCTATCAGTTAAGATGCCAAATTTGACCAAATGTTCCATATAAGCAAAGTATGAGCACATAGAAAGTCAGGAAAGCTGATCGCATGAGTTTGCTGATGACTCTACAAGCATTCTAGCAATATCGCAAATATTAACTACACCTTTTGGATCACCACTTCAATATTCATCTATTTCAACCATCAAGTAAGCAGATTTTTTCACCATACACTACTAAAATCTTGTCTAGACTAGAAATATGCAAGTTTCTGAGCTGAATCATAGTTTTCAAACTTGTGGTTTCCCATTCTGGACAATTCTGAACTAAATCTACCCTTTTCTTCACTTTCAGTTATCATAGAACTCTCTGGGTACCAGGTCAGCTTCCTTCCCTTCCACCAACCTTTTATTGTCTATTCACTTAAAAACTTTTAATTCTTCTTTATTCTTACCAAATCATTACTGTGATATCACTGTGACAGAATTAGTCCATTTCCTTACATATTGTTCTTTGTTATTTTATGACTTTCAGATCACTGGTACTGATGATCTGCAGCTTCCACAAGTCACTGGAACTGTTCAGCATGTATCAAATCAAAAGGTTTACCTACCCTAGTAGCTTGTCCCTAGAAGTGGTTAAAAGTAGATGCTTAGGAATACGAAGAACACGAAATACACAACTGCTTTGTCTAAGCTGAATGACTGATCTTTTCTGTTTCAGATTGCTCTCCCCTTTCAAAACTGACATATGTGGTATATATGGATCTCAAGATTTTCATGTTCCAGCTTTTCTCCACCCAGTGAATCTGTAACCCAGTTAATATCTTTGAATATCTATTTGGACCTTCTTGTTCGCAGTATTTCTATGGTGCTTTCTATGTTACATATAAAACACCATCTACACATAAAAATTTAATTTCTCATCATCATTTTCATCTTAGGTCTAAATTACTGTAATGCAGCTTTTAAGCTCTTGACAAATGTAATTTTCTCAGCAAGTATACGACTGCTTGAAATACAATTTTATAAGCCCTCTACTTTGACCATGTTACTGCCCTTCTGTCACCCCGTACTGGTTCCTCTCTTCTCCATCACACCAAGTAAAAAAAAAAGATTTGATTTTTAAAGTCCTTAAAGGCTTTTACTGACATATTAATTATCTTCTAATGACTAGTCAGACACTGAGCCTCACCTCTGTTCAGTTCATAACATCTACCTCAGCCAAGTATTCTTTTTTTCAAACAGCCCTTCCTTTCTGCTTTCACATTCAAAAGGTGCCTGCAAAGCATCGTTATTTTCTTTTCAGGAGTCATCTTACGAGTCATCCCATTTAAGATGCCAAAAACACAACAATATTTTAAAATGGTTAGAGTTGAGAGAATACAGTTTATTTGACAAGTTTTATATATCCGCATAGATTTCTCCATTTTCTCTTATTTAAAATGCTTTGTAAATTATCCAAGATTAGGACCATCCTTTTTCTTCTCTGAGTGTTCTGACATAGTGAATAACACCGTGTATCCTCTTGGATCTTCATTACAGGCAGTGTAATAGCAGTAATATTAGATCATTGTTAGAACAGGGTATAATTTAAAAAGCACGACTGAAGATTTGAGCCTTCTCCCTTTCCTTTCCTTAGTTGTGTCTTACAGAAAACAAATGCTTTCATCCAGCTGAGCATAGTCATTAGAGATAACTTTTATTATGCATTTACTACACTGGCCTGGAAATTTACATATCTAAGGAACTTAATAATTTCTGCGTTTTTTAATAAGGAGTACATGCATATACCTACATGCAGTCTGCTACATCGTACTTCATATAATTGATGCCACTGTAACAACTCAGATAAGTGAGGACTACACACATGGACAAAATTTGAAGAATTTAGCCTATAATTCATGGAAATTATTGAACATTATTATTTTTATGCTGAATATCTCGGGCATTAATAATCACAATGTAAGCCTCTGAGAACCACAGGACTCATGCGTCATATTCCACCTCAAGTAATTACATAGTTGCTTAAATAATAGTGACTACCAACCTCATTTTTTTTTGTCTGTGTTCAAAAATCAGACCTAACAATGAAGAACTTTACTTTTTAAAATAACCAACTGTTCTACTGCTTTCAAAAAAAAAAAAAAAAAAAGAAAAAGGGTGATGAAATGCCACACAATTAGCTTTTAATTTAGCTCACCAATTAATTGTACCAGTTTTGGAACAAGTCCAGTTCATCTGAAGTACTAGAACACAACGTGTTAATGAACACAAATGCAGGGTGTATTAAATATCTCACACAGTTGTAACTTTATGACACACTACAGTAACAGTCTACAAGAGTCCCATTCTCTCAAGTGTATTTATGGCTAACATTTATAGAGATGAAGTTTTTAGCACCAAAGCATATTTTCCCAATCTTTGTGAGACTCTGTTCCAACATTTAAACATTATTTCTGAATCATACAAGGGAACTAACATTCTGCAATACATTTTCACATTTAACTGCAACTCTTGTGAACTGATTTAATAAAAGCTTAATAATTATGCAGCTCTAAAAAACAGAGCAGTGTTTATATTTCCTTTAGGAAGGAAATCCTTACAAACTGTAAGGCCGAACTAACCAGTATAAACAGTATTTCTGCTTGTGCTTTCTTTCTGCTTATTAATCTATCACGTAATTCTAAGTGATTTAATTTTAAAATCAAACACTTAAAATCTCTCCTTTCATTTTGTCTCAAAAAATATCCAAAATTCCCTGACTAGGCTAGTGCTTGCTTCAGTTCCTCTCATTATAATTCTGGGTGTTCTTTGCAACTGATTTTTTAACATAACCTTGCCTATTATTGGGTCAAATTCCTCTCTGCTGCAAGAATTAAGTCCAGCAACATGAACACGTGCTTTCATTAAAGGATTAGTCCAAGGTTAAATATGTTTCTTTGACATGATGCTGAGAAAAATGCTTAAAAAAAAAAAAAGAATTGAATTGCATTTATCTGTTAAATGTCATATCAGGTGTCACCAATTTTTTTTTGTACTCATCTTCCACTGTCAACCCATCGGTTAATTTAATCTTTTTTTGTTGTTGTTGTTTATTTTAAGGCCTATTACTCTACGAAAATTCTATGTGCTTCCAGAATTGGCTCCTTAAAATGGAATTAACTAACAGTCACTGAAATATACAAACTGATGGTGAAAAAGACTCTATGAGAATATTCACTTAGCACAGTAAATTTTTTTCCTTTAATGTACTACCTCCAAAGAGATCCTCTCTGGGATCACCTTCCCTGCCATGAAGCAACAAAAACCTTGGATAATGTTAGATTTTAAATGGAATATTCACATATATTACAATGTTCTGGAAGAAAACATAGAAAATCCTATTTATTAACTCCGTAAGCATTGTGACATTTCATAAATAGTTGAGATAAAAGTAAACCTGGGGACCTGGTGAAAACCTGTATAGACAATTCAGTTGAGAAAAAGTTACTTTGGTAGATAACATTTTTGTCTCTTTGACAGATCAGTTTTCACAGATTCAATCCATAAAGAATGGAAGAGACAGTTCTGAGGACATGGGCTGGGGCATACTGCCAGCTGCAGAGACAGTGAACAACTCCCATGCAAAAATTGTTATCTAATGCAATGCAGGAGGTCCTGCTTGCTTCCAAACTTCTAACAACCTTCACTACTTCAATGAAGATGTTGTAAACTATTTCTATATTGATATGGTCTAACTCTGAACCTTAGATTTTTATAAAACCTGACCTAAAAGTTTCCTTAAAAAGGACTTCAATGTAGTTACGCAAATGGTCCAGATCCTATCCAAAAGCTTAAACAAGGGCAGCTACTGAAAATGTCATAGTCAATAGAACGGAAGAAAGGTGAGGGCATGTTAAGATTGATTAACCTTAACACAATACACAGATGTCCCTCTGAAGAGGCATAAAACCTTTTGAGTTTCAGGAAACTGATCCTAGGCATGCAACATGAATTGTGATTTGAGTATGCAGCTCCATGTAATCTTTTTGTACCCTGTCTTGTAAAGAATAATAAAAACAAAAAGTCATTGCTATTAAAGAGAAAAATAGCATCAAGAACAAGCCAGGTATTTTTATAAGCTATTAAAGGAGACACCTGAATCTAGTTCCCTGATCCAAAAAAATAAAAGAAAAAAAAAAAGAATCTGCCATAACTGATGAAGAGAATGTCACTATCTTTTGGCTCTTCAGGTTGTTTCTACTTATCTTGTAGCTTGGCCAAATATTGCTGAAACTCTCTTCTTCAGTTTTCCACAGGTCCAACATTTCACGTATACTTTGGTATCTCACTTGGCCTCAGCCTCTGTTCCAGAGCCTCTTGTAAGTTATGTTATGTCTGCAGATATTTTGGCTACCTTTGGGGATCTCAAATTGTGCCAGTTGCCAGCTTGCAGGAAACTGTTCCATGCCCTGGTTGTTAAAATACTATTTTCAGGGTCTGCCATTGCAAACAGTGTATAATAATATAACTCTTGCTAGGAAGAAGGATACAATTGCTGTGAATATACAGGAAATAAAGATTTTCAGAAGATTTTAAGAAGCCAAAAGGATCAAACAGAATACTGTTCTGAGCTGCCAAACTACCAAGGAAAGTCGATGCAGAAGTGGAATCTACCACCTTCAATTTCTTGAGGCTTTTACAAATCCATGATTTTTTTTACATTTTAGCAGTTCTATCCAGAAAAGCTTATAAAAAATTCCTTTTGTGGATTCATTAAGGAAAACCTTGAAGTCACAACTGGCTCTGAAGGTATTCGAAATGAGTATGAACAGCTGTAAACAAATTTGACAGATATCCTACATCCATGAATTCTTATCACTGATATGCAACTGCTGTTACCATTCAAGCATGCCTTCTCTATAGAAATCCTCTCAAACTCAGATGCAGAAAAATGACCCAAGTACTTTGGCCTCCAGGAACTTCAAAATTCCTGAGCTCATAAGATGAAAAAAAAATAAATTAAAAAAATAAAAAAATGGTACAAGTACCTTACTACATGTGTTCCTCAGATGTATGAAATTCAATTTCTAGGGTGGAATTTAAAGTCTCTAAAGAATTCTGATATGCAAAGTGGTGTTAAGACTTCCCAAAGTATCTGCGAAAGCTTTGAATTGCCCCTCCCCTCTCCCTGAACAAGCTACCACTATAATATTCTAACTTCCAGCTGCATGTTGCATTGCTGATAAAAGGGACTGGGATCTGTGAGAGACATTATTGCACGTTTCAGCTTCTGAATCAGCCATCGGTGGACAAATCTTAAAGATCATTCTTCTATTCTGGACTGTGCTAGGACTGAGAAGTCAACTCATTTTACGTTTTTGGACCTCATACTAGAAAAATGAATGAAATCAACCTCTGACTGACTACTCACCAAAGTATAAAAATGTTTTTATAGTTTTGAAAGAGAAGCAGGGAGATCCACATTTTTTCTGCCATGTCTCTGTATGACTTATCTAATTGCAGGATTTAGCAACCTCTCTGCAATTCTCTGGCAAGACAAAAGCTGCAATATAGCAGAGTCAAATGACTGCACGTTATGTTTAGTACATAACTACTCTTAAAACCTAACCTCAAGTGGGTGCTGGTGCTAAATGGTGAAATATATAGGCTCTCCCATTCAATTTTTCAAAAAAAAAAAAAAAATTGAAATAAAAATAACTACTATTTTGTATTTCAGAAATTACTGGAAAGAAATATTTTTAAAAACTAACAAAAATTACCTGGCAAGGCTTCTTCATTTTAATTGCTATAACGTGGTATCTGTAACAGCAGAGTTCACAGGTCCATGACCCTCTTTCACTAATCCACTTTAACAGGCAAAGTTGATGTGTGTATCGTACTGACCCATCACAGCGGCAAGGATTTAACAATTCACCCTGGAAAGGCAACACAAAACCATGAATTGTACCAAAATATTTTAAGCATATGTGTATTGAATACAAAAGCATTTACAGCTCTGTCATTATTCACTGGCTCCAATTTCCATGGATGAAATAATAAGCATGTGTTTTTGGCTGTGTTAGTTCTCAAAAGCTAACCTGTCTTAAAAAAGATGTAATCACTCCTGAAAGTACAGAGCCAGGTAACTATCATTATGCACTTGTGTGTATCTGTGTGAAATGAAATAAACAACATTACTGTGCATCAGCCAACAGCAGAATATCTCTAATAAGTACCTCCCAGGGAGGTGGCAGAGTCACCGTCTCTGGAGGTGTTGAAGAAATGTGTGGATGTGGCACTGAGGGGCATGATGTAGTGGGCACAGTGGCGATGGGTTGGTGGTTGGACTGGGTGATCTTAGTGGTCTGTTCAACCTTAACGATTCTGCGATTCTATGAAATGGAACCAAAAGTGGCTTGATGTATTTCTCCAGTCCTCGCTAGGAAAGAAATTGATGTCATCACAGGGAACCACGTTCCTTGAGCAGGGTTCCATACTGATCAGACAGCCAGCTGTCAGGCAGGACCAAAAGTAATCTAACTAAACACTTCCCTCATAGTTCGTTTATTTCTGTGTTTTATAAACGGGCTATTCTCCTCTCTCGTCTAAAGGATTCTTTTAGTTCAGCTAAAAGACCAGATACAAACTGCTAGTTACAGACCCGCTGCTGTAATGTAGTGACTGAGAAGACACTTGGACGTCTTTTTGACGTTATCTGCAAGCCAGCACTCTCATTTTAAAGGACAATAGGGACCAGAGAAATGTGTGCAGTTAAAGTCCGTCGAGGGGAGAGCCGGAGAACGTGGCGGCCAGAGGACGAGCGGCTCATAAGCCAACCACGCCGAACCGCCGTTTGTCCCCAGCGCCCTGCCCCGAGCTCTCGGCACGACGCGCCGCTCAGCAGCAGCGCTGGCGGTTGTTCCGGCCGGACTCCGGTAGAGCCGGGCGGGCAGCGCTGCCGTGCGGCGGGGGCCGGGCGCTGTCCGCGGTGCTGATCGGGGCTCTCGCCGCGGGGTGCCGCCTCACCTGCTCGGGGCCCTGGAAGCAGATCTTGCAGATGGGGCCGGCCCCGCCGGGGTGGCTGCCGCTGCCGCTCTCGCTGCTGCAGACCGAGCGGGTCTCGGGCTTGTCGTCGGCCGCCGCCCCCGCCTCGCCGCTGGGGCCGCCGCTCTCCCCCTCCTCCGGGGAGTCCCCGCTCGCGTCCCCCGCGGCCGCCGGCGGCTCCAGCGGGACGCCGGGCTCCCGCTGCGGCTCCCCGGCTTGCGGAACGCCGCTCCCCCCGGCGTCGCTCATGTCCGGGGCAGCGCGCACCCGCGGCGGGGAGAGCGGAGCGCGGCGAGGCCGCCCTGAGGGCTGCCAGCGGCCGGGAAGGTGACCCGGCGCCGCCGCCTCCCTAACTCCCTCCCTCCCTCTATCCCTCCCTCCTTACCTCCCTCCCTCCCTCCTTCCCTTCGCCGCGCCCCGGCGGCCGGGTCCGGAGCCGCCCCGGCGGCGTGAGCGTCCGTGTGCGGTGCGGTGCGCGGGGCCGGCGGGGCGGGGCGGGGCGGGGGGAGGCGCCCAGAGCGAGCGAGGACCGGTACCCGGCACTGAGCCCCGCGGCGGTGGGGCGGCAGCCTGAGAGGGACGCCAGCTCGGCACTCAGGGCACCCGGCGCTTTGGAGGGGCTGGGGTGCCTCTGTCCAGAGGCTGCGGGAGCCGGCGGACGTTCAACAGGTGTTCCCAGGGGCAGAGAGGTGGCTCACCGAGTCTCTTGTGACTGGCCTGCTGGCAGCTTGTATTTTTGTTGTTGTTGTTTTTTTTTTTCCTTCTTCTGCTCTTTTTTTTCTTTTCTTGCATTACCTCACCCCGTTTTCAAAATTAAATCTGCTAAAAGCAGCACTACAGTCACAAAAAAAAAAAAAAAAAAAAAAAAAAAAAGAACAAAACAACACATCCCGCTGCCTAGAAATTCTTCAGACTTTGGCTAGGAAATGTATGTGTGAATTTCAGCATCCAATCTTACACCAGTGCACATTCCATCTCGTGAAAATGACAGCAACTGCCTGCGTGGGGGAAGGAGAAAATGCAGAAGACAATTGTGAAGCCACATGCTCCTCTGCAGCCAGATTTAGATTCAAGCAGCGATGAGCCTGCCCATCCTCACAGAATGCATTGGTGGCTCTGTGTTTGCCGTTGGGATGAGGGCATGCAGGGGTGAGGAGATCCGCTGCCTCCCCCAGCAGTCCTTTGGTGGCTTTCTTGATGCAGACGTTTTGTTGGGAGACAGAAGAAGTGCGTAGAGATAGAACACTGCTCAGCCAGAGGCCGTGTGGCTGAGCACCCTCCAAACACCCCTCCAACCCTTGTTCTGACAGCTCTGCGCTAGCTGGGCCTTTCACTTGGTGTTAAGGAGAGGTAGTCCAAGCGTAGGACTTCTTTTGTTCCCAAGTTGGTTGTTAAGTAAATGAGTGACATGGGTTTGCCCTGATTTGGTAATACAGAAGAAAACTATCGCAACAACGGCGACATTTTGACAAACTGCGGAGTTAAGAAATTCTTCTGCGTTTAATTTAAGAAATTTCTTCTACATTTAATTTTCTCACAGCAAAGTTAATACCTGGAGAAGTTGCCAGAGAGACTAAAGGGCAATGGGGACAGACTTAATCAAATAGATTAATTCTAAAGGAAGAAGGGGCAATCACAAAGAAAGCCCAAGAAATGTCAGAAGAAACTGACAAGCCCAAAGTCCTTGGTAAAAGACAGAAAGACGAAAAGAAGGAAAATACAGGGAAACTAAGGTCGTGAAATCACAAATGAATGCTGAAAAGTTACTCATCTGCATGAGAGAAAAACAGCATGCCCTTGCTATTTGGTATACGTGGGGTTTAAAACTATTTTTCTTTGTCATCCCTTTGTATGTCATGGCAAATTCAATAAATAACACAGCTTTTGAGAAGGATGCAAAGAGAAGATAAAGACGTCAACTGAGAAATGGAATGGCTCCTTAATATCAGAATAAGAAAGAAAGATGTGACTATTCAGAATAATGCACTGTATTTGGAAGGTTAATCTTTTCTATTTAATCTTGCTCAAGATACGTGTGCAAAATGACTCTTAAAGGGAACACATCCAATCTGAATTGGCAGAACGATTCTTTCTCACATACGTAATTAATTTGGAGAGATGATGGTGAGTGGGTATTTCATAGACATGAGGTTTTTAATACATCACCTGCTTGCACGTCTATCAGCAGTGAGTGTCATGCCAGCTAAAATAAAAATGTAGAGGCTATTGATCCTCACGTTTCAGAACGTATTAGTGTTATTTAGCATGCTGGGGTGGGAGGAGATGCCAACAAAAGAGCAGAAGGGGTGAAGAACATTGTATAACACATCCTCCAACCAAATAACATTCAGCCTTCTGCTGAGTGAGAGATGGGGACAGAAGCCAAAAACAACGATTGAAACAGAAAGAAGAAAAATTTAAGCAGAAAAGAGTGTTCTGCTTCGTAACAGCAGTAGTGTAGGTGGTTGGGAGAAAGAGAAAGAGAAGCTGAAAACAGGAAGAATGAATATGGGATTAAGACAGCAGAATGTGTCTCATGGGATTTATGTGCAAGCACAACTTTGTGACATGCTCCTTGAGCAACCTTGGGCAATTGACCTGAAGACATTGGTACCTTGTTACACATGCATGGGCAGCTCACAGCACTCCCTCCTTGGAGCCAGCAGCCTGCAGGGAGTATGGGTGTCACATCTGCTGCCTCTTCTGGGAACAGCAGGGCATCTCAGCTGACACCAGATCCACAGGTGTGGGTGTAGCTCCCTTCATCTCTCCTTATCCTTTTCTCTACATAAACTTGAACAAATAATGTCTGCATTCTCTGTTCTCATCCTGTCTCTGACATTATTACTGGCAGAATGAGGCCACATTTGTACAGTCTTGATCTTGGCTAAGATATCCGAGCATTACAACAACACAAATTGTAAGGAACAATGATACAAGTAAAAATAACACCGAGGTAATAAGACCGTGGGACAGTGAAATGAATTGCATTATTAGTGGGTAATGAAAAAAGCAGAAACACAGCTCCCAAGGGAATGAAAGTTGTCTCTCCTTTATCTTGGTTGTGCAGGAGTAATGGACAGAGGCAAGAGAATACCTGCAGGATATTATAGTGGAAGCAATGTGTCAGTGCACGTTTAGAACCCAACTCCAGCTCTTCTTCTCAAAAACTTTCATTCATACATCACTCTGTACCATAAATACAGCAACAGAACAGCTCAGTTATGGGTTTATTCCATTTTGCTACTTCCTGTATCTCTAAGGAAAACAATATGATATAGTTCTGAAATATTAATAAAGGAAGAAAGAGAGCAATTGCAAGTATATTAGATGCAAAATAAAATACTAATCAGATAGGAAGTGAAATCTACTTAAATTAGAATGCAGAAACATTACTATTCCATTTACTAAATAGTATGTATGTGTCTGTTTCAGAGAGTCCTCCACAGGAGGTGGACATCACCTGGAAACAAAAATAAGGTATTCTGACTGTAAGCAAACGCTTCAGTTTAATTTGAAATGCACCTTACATGTTTCGATCAAGCTGTAATGGACTTCTGAGTAATATTCCCATCTGTTAAACTTCCACGTTCCACTTTACAGCACTAAAATATCTGTGCAGATGGTTAATAGCAATGCTAGTGACTGTGTTATTTGATTGTTCACGCAATGTTACTGATTTTTGTTATGAAATCATACTCATTCCACAGTTGAAGCTTTTACGGTTATGTCAAGCAATTAAAATCTCACGTATACAGAAACCAGTTGTCTCATGAATTTTATGTTATTTTTTTAATATTACTCTATTGGTTTTCTTTTGTTGATGGTGGTCGGGTTTTTTTTGAAACTTGTCCCTAGATTCCTGTCCAACCCTGTGCTGCTCCATGCTGATAAAGCGCTGAACAGCAAAGCAGAGCAAATCCAAGCTGAGCACCTACTTGCATTTCTTCTTCAAATCTCTGCAGGAATTTCCCTTTGGTGCTGGGATTCTGAGGACAGGTCCACGGCACTCAGGGGAGCTGTGGGTTGCCCCCTTCCTCCGGTGACTAAGGACAGGGCACTTCAGGCTGTGTTATGGGGCAGCCACATCCACGTCCAGCCTCTGGCTGTACGAGCTGCTCCTGGATGAGCCTCTGCCCCAGGGCCCCTGCCTGCCCTATAGCTCTCAGCCTACTAAAGGCATGCATCTACTGATTATTTCAGTGTGCTTTCAGAGCCTGACATGGATGATGATATAGAAGTTTCAATTTTTTTAATAGTATTTTTCTTCTTGGCATAGTCTCGTACCATACATAATTGCCATGCTTTCTTTATTGCATTCCTGTCTGATTTGCCAGTATGCTGTTTTTCTTCAGAGCCGCTAATTTATTTTTAAAACATTTGAAAATATCTATGATTGATTTTTCTCCACCATGAAATACAGACCAAACAGTTTCCTATGAAATGCAGTTTCCCATTTCATCTTTAACTCTTTGGAAGGTTTGTGTTTTAAATTTCGTTATATCAGTTGCTGAGAGGGGTAAAAAAGGGTTTAACATGGCTTCTTGAATGAGGTAATCATTGTTTAGAAATAAATTTAGATCCTTGGTTTATTTTGGAAATAGATCAGCTGTCACAGATACTAGATGACGGCACCACTGAGTTCAGTTTATTGAAACAGAAATGACAGAATGTCAATTAGCTTTTCCATTATGTGTCATATGAACAAAAGCAAGGCCAAAGGGAATTTATTTTAGTATCAGCTGTACAGATCATCTTTTTATCTGTTTAGAGAAAATAAGAAATATCATCTCTTTTTGTTGGTAAGCATTTTCCTTGCATTTCTTTGCCTAGAAGTATCAGAATGAATGTAATATGATGTAGTAAAGGCAACCTCTTGAAAAGTAGTGATGAAAAAATGAAATTAATGCAACAGTTCCCCAAATCCTTGCCCAATGGGTTTTAGTCCATTCTGTACACCACTGGTGTATGTCTGACAATTTAAAAAGCTACTGACTTCCCAACGTTTGTAGTAAGGCAGTGAAATTTGGCTTCTACTGCTGAAACTCATTTTGGAGGACACCACCATGATCTAGGTCACCGTGTGGCTGGCCCTTCATCACACACAAGGCAGGAGACAGCATTTCCCACAGGTAGTTACTAGCAAGAAGGAAACAACAGTGAATTTGTGACACATGATGTAGAGCTCATCCCACTTACATCACGACATCACACATCACTGACATCAGATGCTCACTGAACAAGCATGGAGATGATTCTTCACAAAACAAACCACAGAAGGCAACAACTTCATTGCTTTGCCAAATTATTTTAGTTACATATGTGGCAGAAGAAAAAGGGCATGCTTCCTTCCAGGTCTGAGATGATCATTCCTGGCTGAGGAAGCATTGGTGTGGCTGTTCCACGTACCATAGGCAGCTCTTGATGGTCCCATCTCCAATGGCTCAGTCTTGTCCTGGAAGTAAAAATGCAAGTCCCTGTATCACTGACTAAAGTTCTTCGACTTCTGACATAAATCAGTTGTAAACCTCTCCGTGTGCTTTAAGTCACAGGGCGTGTCCTAGCTATGGTGAATCAGCATAGCTTGTAGGATTACCCAATCTAGTAAGTGCTTTCTAAAAATCTGCTGGCACAAATGCAGTCAGCCAGGTTTGCCTCTGCTGAACTCAGGGTTTCCATCTCTACTGGAAGTGCCCTTTGGAAATTACCGGTCCCTAGTTACAAATCTGCTGAGAAAGAGGCTGGTTCCTGCAGATATGAAACTTTACCTCCTAAAGAGTGCCAAAACATTAATGTCAGCTGACAGAAGAGCTGGCAATAGAGTTCTTAATTTCGAGGTTTCAGTTTGAGTGCACTTTATGGTGAAATAATCTTTTGTTCTGTATCTTACCACTCACCAGTCCTCTCAAAAATAATTTTAAAAGACCATTTAACAAGACAGTCTGTGTGTACCATGAGCCAAAATTCTGCTTCTTGTGATAAATTTGTATGGAAATACATAGTAGTCACCACAAACCATGCGGGATCACGTTAGGAAGGTGTTACATCACTGAAGAATCTTTCTAATCCTTACAAAGTCCACTGTACTTGCCAGTTAAATTATCTTATTTCAGAAAGACAGTTACATAAACCAGAAGAAGTTACATCTTTTATGCTTCTTAAAAGGGAAGTAATAAACTCCTTGCTCCTGCTGATCCCACAGCCTTGCCAGATGACTGCTGCCTTGTCCACATCAGATATTAGGTAAATCTGTTTAATTTTTTTTCTTCATTTTTTTCCTCAGAAGATGCTTGCAAAAATGTGAGATATTGCAGATGGCATAGCATCCAGCGTGGGAAAAGGAAAGGAAGTGGTTTTTGATGGATGCTGCTGAATGTTTAATCAAGGTCTGAAATCTATTGGAAAAGAAATGTAGGTTTTCCTGTGCGATGGTGATCAGTTCTGGGGGTGTGCTGAGCAGGGAGTTATGCAGAGAAGTAAAGGCAAGAAAGGTAGGAGGGGGCAAGGACTGGAAAAGGAAACCGCAGAGGCACCTATTGCTGGTGGTAATGCAGAGCTGGAAATGTAACAAACTCAAAAAAGAGTATTCCTCCTTCGATAATGTATATAAGTATGATTCACCTGCTGCAAGGCAATAATGCATCCTCCAGAACTGAATTCTCCTGAATGTGGCTGTTCTCAGGACTGGATTAGAGAAGCAGTATCCATTGCTGTACCATGTGAATTGTGCGCAGAGGTATAATTGCTCAGATCCATTTATCTGTCATGCAGGTTCTCATTTTTCAATTGGGAAGTCACTGCTGAGGCTTCAGCTGTCCTCCTCTGCTTCCTGCTGTATGAGTTCTGTACAGACACACAGAATTTGGATCTTTGTTACATTCTGTGAAACTCCTGGTAAAGAGGAAATCATTAAGCAAAGGAGATTTGTGTATAGGACTGCTGGGTCCTTTTTACAGAAATAGTACTTGAAGGAATATTTTCACAAACTGTGCCAGAGGTGGGATGAGAAGACTTAGTCATGAAAACATTAGCTTTGCAATGTTTTGGAATTTAAAAACTAGTATTAACAGTACAGTAACACCCAGAGCTGACTGTGGGAAGATTTCCTGTCATTCATTCAACTTCCAGCATGCTGAGCACACAAAGGGTAAAGCACATATCCATTCAATATCCACTTCCTTCACTGCTCGCTTTTCTCTTTTGCTACAGGAAGGCAAAGTATGGATGAGTGTCCTCACTAGGGGATTTGGCTTCGCACTCAGAGTTTGCAAGGTTACTGCAAAGAGAAATTGGACAAAATATGTTACAGATCTGCAGAACTAAAGTTTCATTAACTGCCCCTTCCTGTTGAACTGTGCATTGTTCAGCCTGAACCTGAATGCTGAATAGAATAAAATATCAGGGATAAAGGCACATATGGGAACCACTGGAGCGTGGCTACAAGCAAAGGATAGAGAGCAGGTCAGTCCTGCAACTGGTTTGAAAATTCATTGACTGCTAAAGCTGCAAGGTGAAATATGTCTGTGAGATATTGGACATTATTGAGACTATGTGAGTGGAATGGCTGTGGACCCAGTGATACACACTTCAATGAAAATCATAAGCATGCTCATCGGGAATCTGCTTCCTTTGAACACAAGATATCATTGCATTCCTCTGAGGTACAGCTTGCACATATGTCACAGGACCTACAAGAAACCTGTGCAGTTCTAGGGTAGTATCAGGAGGTCCAGTGGGATACCTAAGGGCATTCGAAATTGAATTAAATACCTACGTGCTTGCAGCTGTTAAACCCTAATTCAACCAACTTGAGAGAAATAGAAGTAATGTCACCCTGCTCATAAATGCATCTCAAACTATTTCGCTAGACTCCTTGAGAACTGAAGCATTACCACTCCCATTTCATTCTGGCAAAGTTCCTTTTCTCTCTGTCATTTATAATTCTGGGGTGCTGTTGCTAGAGAGAGAAATCTGTGGGCAATACTAAACTGGATGAATAGATCCTGGATGAAACTTTAAAGTGTTCTTAGATTAAGCCTATTGCTAATAATGGATCTACAATTAGTGAACTTGACCCTTGTTCTCCTGGTAACAAAGACTTCTCTCTGAAACAACTGCATGAAACAGTAAGCAATTACCTTCTTCTGTACATGTGATTACTAATTTCTAACCAGAACAACAAAAACCAACTCACTTCTCTCCCAGTCCTCACATTATAATTTCCATTCTGCTGCCAAAGCCTGTCTGGCATCTGCTTTGTATATTTGATGTACAGCTGTGGTAGGAAGCCACAAATAGTAGCACAGCATCTTCCTGAGCTGTGCTGCCAAGGGTAAAAGGACCCTGCAGGGCAGCTGTTCCAAGGGAGCCATCCTAGCTCCTTGGAAAGCAGCAAATCATGTTGCGATGAGAAAGGTACAGAAACAGCCAGAAAACTGTTCTTTTCCCAACTTTTTCCATTCCGGGAAAGCAAGTGGCTTTTAGCCAATGCACACAAAAGGAATCAGCACTCTTTCTTGTTAGTTTTCAAGGCAGCCATAGGCTGCTCTAGTTGTGCTTTGTATGTATATATTTATGAGGCAGTATGGAAGTAAAGCACTGTGTATTGAAGTTTGTTTTTATACCTGATGCAAAGTAAGCAATCTGTAGGATGCCCTAGTATTTACTGCAAGGTTGTTGTTTGTTTGTTTGCTTTTTTTTCATAATTCACAGTGGGAATGGATGCATAGCATTTTTTTAACTGAAGAACATCATACGCCCAGAGGAATGGAAGTATCCTTGAGCTTGAAATTAATTACTTATTCCTCACTGAATTAGAATGCTTAAATACGCATGGGTGTCTGTGTCTGTCTTCAGGTGAAATAGGGCAGCTTTTATAAAGCTTACAGGACTGGCTGCAAGCTTTTCATATTCTGTGTTTTCCAGAGCCTCCTGTCTCCTTTCAGCCAAAATGCACAGCACTACTTGAAAGATAAGCCTGGATATTTAATTAAAAACCGAAGAAAGATGTTTGAATATGTAACTTAAACTTCAGCCCTTTGTCTATTTTCTTCTCACACATGATACCCCTGACAGCACTGACTCCCCTGAAATTGATCTGCCCTTGTTTATTTGTAATAAGCATTCCCATCTCTCTCTTGGTAATATTGCAATGAATCTTTCAGAGAGTGGAGTGAGATGGATGGTTTGGTCCAGAGTACATTGGAATATCCAGTAATTTATTATTTTTTTTTTATGTCTGGGTTACATTTACCTGAATCACGGGGAAAATGAGTTTTTGCATCTTTAATAAATATGTCACTTTGGAATGTATGCCCAATTTGCAATGATTGATAGTTAGAACAGCTAATATAGACATGAGAAGTTACCAGTTAACTTTAATTAACACTTTTAAGTTCCAGATCCTGGAAACTCGTCTCACTACCATAGCTAACTGATCCTTCTGTCTGCATGTCTGCATTTATCTTCTCATGCCTGTATACATTTAGCAGCAACTTTGACATTGAATAAAAAAACACTGTGCATACATCCTTACGTGATTGCATACCATTACTGAATTCTTAATCCAAACTGATACTGGATTCTGAATAAACATGAAAAATTAAGCATAAAACGTATAAGACATTCCAGGGCAGTTATACAAGCAGAAGTCTATGGTTGCTTCAAATACATGTAGGAATGTAGGTTACAACAAGCCAGAAAGGGTCAGAAGTCTAAATGCTGAGATATTGCCTGTCTGGCAGAGGCCTCAAGTTATCTTCCAAGGAAGGTATATAACAACAAATTTCCATACTTGTCCAAGCCTTTCTGGGATCAAATATATGTTCAAATGTTAGTCACATGAGTGACCCATTCATGTCCTAAAGCACTAGATTTGCTTTCCTTGGTGATTCTGACTTTGCTCTTTCTGCTTTCTATCACACTCCTCTAATCTCATCTTTGGTATTGAAGAGAAAAGTTAATCCATAAAATGTGATTCCTTTAACTAAGTGTTTTGCCATTATTTTAATCTATTTAACTAATTAACTGATCATTTTTTACTAATACTCTGACTTTGTGATAGGACATACAAAATTCTAGTGACACTGAGTTTAAGTACTGCATTTCTTTCACAAGGGATCTTCCTTCTAAGCTGAATTACAACTATTAATGCCTTAATACCTAATTGGCATCCTGTTGCACGCTAACAGCCTGAAGTGCAATGTAGGGAAATCTGTAGCACTAAATACTGCTATCTGAATACACTAGATGTAGCTAATAGCAGTATCCAGTGGTGGGGACGGTTTGCACACAGATGTTGACATTAATTTCAAGTACCAGTTCATTTCAGTATTCTTGAATTTACTGTATTTGTACCTACTTTGAAAAACAAACCAGGTCAGGAAACAGCATGTTTTTCAAGACAAGGAATTTCTGAAGGTGGGAAGCTGAAGAGAAAAGTGTTCAAACCAGTGAATTACAGGTGATCTCAACCATCTTAACTGTCTTCACTTTCAATACTTTAGCACTCACTGTCAAAATAGACTCGTGAAGACATTTTGTTTTGTCTGTTTAAGGGAAAACAAATCACAAATCCAGTTTTGACCTCAATAATACATCCAAATCTTTGTAACTGAGACACGGACATTGTTCAAAGGTGTGCTGTACTTAGACCTTGTACACTACAGCATATTCTGTTAAACCTAATAGCCAAATACCTTCATATATCTGCTTGTCTATCAGGAGGAGCCTCACAACAGGAACTTCATGGAATGAAAGGATTGACCTCTGGTATCTAGCATGTACTTCGAGCTTATTTGAAGTGGTTTTCCCATAGCCTCTTGCTTGTGACTTCACAATTCATTATTATACCAACAAATGGGGTCTTTGTCATATATACTGTAGGGCATGGCCACACTACGGATAGATAACACAGCTGCAAAATGTCTCTTGCACTTAACATTTTGCACATCTGCAAGGGATGCAGAAAAATGCACAAAGAAATGACTAACATTTCAAAATGAAACTTCTGTGCTTGCTAGAGATGTCCTTTAAAGTTTTGTATGTTTGTTTGTTTGTTTGTTTTGATATTTGTGTCTTAAGTTGTGTTTTGAGGAAGAACTACTGTGATTTATTTGGTTATACAGACATTTTGCAATGTGAAAGTTCAGCCTTCTACCTCGTGATCCATCCAGAAACTGTGTTACTGAGATGGAAACAACATTTTTGAGAAGGTGCCAGAAAACAGCACTGTATTAAGAAAGAATGAGATAACAGTGCAAAGAATGGGATCTATGCTAGCCATGGAAATAGGCTGGTCTATTCTTCGTACTTACTAACAATGGTCCCAAGTATATCCTAACACTCAGATGTCCCATAATTCCAGAGTCAGCTTTGATGATGATGACCATGTAAGCATAAGAGCTTTGCAATTACAAGCCTCTCAGCAAATGCTTAGCTGATAGCAGCAAACCTTGCAGCTCACTGTTTCCTCATTTCCCCTGCTCAGCTCCACATGCATAGCCTGGTCAGTCTGGAATTACCTATAGTACCCCAGGAGGGACAACACCCAGTGGGCAGACACTGACTTCACATGCTGTAGTTTCCACTCCTAGTATACTCCTGGTATAAAATGAAAATAAAGGTGCCACACCACAAATTTTGCTTGTCTTCTGCTGTTCTTTTTTTTTTTTTTTTTTTTTTAATATCTGTTTTACAGGTTGTGTTTTGTTACTTTGAAAGTACTACTCATTAGTGTTTGCAGCATAATTTGACTGCCTTGCTCTTTTCCTTCCAGGAAGTGAAATTCAAGGCACACAAAACTGTACTTGCTTTCCATCTGTAATCATACAAAAAATCCTCCTCTCACCAAAATTAAAATAAAATAGAATAAAATCATTAAATTGGCATTGCCATATTTAGCAAATATTGGAAAAGAGCAAATGCTTTGAGATTCAATTATGTAGCATGTGAGGTAATTGAATAAGCAAGGAGGGAGGCTAACAAAATATATGAGATTTTGTTCAAATAGATAATAGTATTCTCACTGGCTGAGAGGTTCAAAATGCAGCAGAGAGAATAAGATTTGAAAAGTGTCATTTTCCAGGGCAAATCATTTACAGTTGTGGTTGATTGTTCATTAACATAATTGTACTTGGCATAGAAATGAACACATATGGCCCTGCAAATTTCCCTTGCCCCCCGATCCTAGTCTGATGTTATATACATGGGTACTCTCTGCTTGTACAGATTAGTTTGTGGACTTTCAGAGTTCTCACCATATGAAAAGAGTTACAAATAGCTTTACAGATGTTGTACAGAGGACAAACGGCTGCACACACAAGAAGTGATGTTTAGAGCTTTTACACCCCAGGTACATTGGAAACAATACCATCTTGCTTCCAACTTTCAAATCACACACTCCATGGTCACTGTGTATTTGTTAGAGTAAAAATTAATTTTTCTGTGTCTATTACATTGCTACAAAAAGTTTTGAAATTGATGGCAGGAGAGAATGGGAAAGCAATACATTTTTTTTTTTTTTTCACAAAATTGTTGCAATGTCTACTTACCTTCTTCTGCAACAAGGTCAGAAGGAGAAAGACACATTTTAACCAAGCATACTGGGTTAATTCCTTCATGTGCCTCATCTCTTCATCATCTTGGTGGCGTGCTCTTTGCCATTGTATCTTACATGAGAACTGATTAACTTGCTCCTAAAAGGCCTCAAAGAACCCAAAGAACAGCAGTCTCTTCTCAGTCTCATTCAAGGAGTCAAGCAATGGGCATGAATGTCCTATTGTGTTCCTAGCAGAGTTTGAAAAATGCTATCAAAGGCTTGTAGCTCCATGAACCTCCACCATCTTGGACAGCTGATTGAGTAACTACTGATAGATTTGCTAGTTGAGTTGCCAAAGTCCAAAGAAGTACTGCACCTTCATTGGCCTAGGGTGCATACAAAAGTGGCTGATAAAACTTCAGTGCTGTTAAAAATTACCATTGAAAATTCATGGAGAATAGGTGGCCTTTCAGATAATATGAGCATGTTGCTGAGGTTTAAATAATAAAAAAAAAAAAAAAGAAAATGCAGCTGTCAGCAAAACTTTTGCAAAACTTTTGTTTCTGAAAACAGAAGTACGGGAACAAGTAACTTGGCAGTCTACTTGAAGCATAGCAAGGAGAGAGTTAAAAAACAATGAGACTTTTTGTCAGAATAGATCTTATTAGAATAATCTACTTTCTCTCTATGATAAGTAACAGATACTGCAGACAAAGGAAAAACAATTATGATCATATTCTATTTTCTATTTCAGAAAAGATTTTGATGCTGTGTCTCATGGCGTTGTCCTTAGCCAATTAGAAAACATGACGTAAGTGGGTCTAGAAGTGAACAGACATAACTTGTGTTGGAAAAGCCGTTCTCAGAGAGAGTGGTTACTAAGGTGCGCAGTCACTACAGAAGTTCGTGTTGAACAGATTCCATGAGGGTCTTCCATGAGGATCCACTAATATTCAGGTGATATTCTGTGGTGAGATAATGCAGATTCTTTCCTTGAGAAATCTTTTCTAGTGAGATTAAGGATGAAGATACTAAGTGCCTCTCAAGGAAGTGGCATTCTCATTAACAGAGCTTTTAAAAAGTAGATGAGAAAAAAAAATACTTTGAGAGTAACATCTATAGAATGCCACATTTGATTTTGAGAGCCCCTGATTCATAAATAACTAGAAGCTGAAAGTAATACTAAGAAGTTTCATATAAGTTTTTCTAGTTCTTATAACAGCAACTGCATTTGATCTGCAATGGAGAGGCTGCCAGGTTAGATGGACCTTTAGCCTGACTGCTCAAAGGTTTTTGTTGAGAAGCAGTTATAGTGATAAGGCATATGATTCCTGCCTCCATAACCCCAGCATGACCACTTGACAGACAGAGTGGTGGTTTCTGTGCCCAAAGGGCACACATACACTCCCTTGGGTGCCTCACAATCAGTCTACTGCTTTTTAAAATGGAGATGTTTGCTGGTGTGTGCTGCATCTGCTTTCCTGAATGCACTCCTGGGTCTTTGCAAAGAAAATCAGTTGTGTAAGAGCAGAAAGGTATCACCAGTGGCTTATCCTGTTAAGGAATCAGACTGTACCTGAGAATTTCACCTGGCACACCTGCACCACATTGTCAGCAGTGATCTCTGTGATGTGTCCACTGCTCATCACATACAACATGATCTAGTTGTTTAAAAGCCTACCATGAGCTGGGAATCACAGGTTTCTTGCAGTCTGGATGTATACAGAATTTTGGCTTGTAGAAAAGCTTGCTACACCCATGAGTGTGTTAGCATTTCTCTTCATTCCATCTTAGTTTTGTGGTACATAATGACATAGATTACACATAATTGATGTGTTGCACAATTGCACAAGTACTTCTGCAAATACCCTAGAAGGATTTTGTCTGGTAATGGTAGGCTTGTATACAAAACAGTGAGTATGCTGCATATTTAGATACATTGAAATTTCATGAGAATTGTACAATGAGCATTGTGCCATGCCTCATTCCAGAGGTTTGCTCCTGTACCTAATCTTTGAGGCACTCATTCACATCAGTAATGCTCAGACAGAGGCTTCTATCAATCAGTGTTCCTCCATCAGCTTTGAATTATGACTCTATGTGGCACACGAGGTACCTGTTTTATTTATGTTTGCCACGGCCTTTAGGTAAAGCACTAACAAGGCACTATCATTCACCTGATAGAAATTCATTCCTGCTTTTAAGAACACAGTGTTTAATGAATAGTATTAACAACATTCAATTGAGCACAAATATATTATTTTGCTTTTGAGGAGCAATTTTTTGCTGCTATTTTGACAAGCAGCTCCTATTCTGAGAATGGACGTCTTTGATTTCACTGTAATGTTGTCATTTGGGAATACTGACAGAAAAAGGTCTGTCTCTACGGTCATAGAGATATCAGAACCTGAACTACTATAATGCAGAAACCTAATCACATCAGGAAAATAAGCCAACAAGATTTGGTAAGAATATACATTTTCTCTAAAGCTAGTACACACTGAAAGACTAAATGCAGCTGACATTAAGAAAAATAGTATTTTTTATTGCTCCTGCAGCCTTGAGAGCTGCAGTTCTGCAGAAGGGTCCCTGGTAGGTAGGAGGTGCTTTTCCTTTATAGATGTACCTACAGCTGCTTGGCATGCTGCAGATCCTGCTTTGTTGGATGGCCACCTAGCTCTCAGGCGCTATGCTGCTGAGTTTAACACCATGTATTTCAGCTAGCAGCCTGAAAGACTGAAAGACTGAAGACATTACATGACTTTAATTGTTTTGGATCAGCTTTCTCTGTTAATCATCATCTGACTAAACCAGGACTACTCATGTAAGAGTTTGCAGAATCTACTTCAGGCAGCTCCTGCAGCACTAACCCTTTGAAGACTGCTGTTGTCAAACACTTTTCCCAGCCAATATGGAATAACTTAGGAAGAAATAATGGATGAGTGCCAGCTGACATAAACAGAAAATATCAGTGATTTTTTATTCCAATTTCTGAACCATGTGTTAATTGCAAAAAGATGTGTAAGGCTGGTGAAAACGCAGAAGATGCATTCTGCTGGGCTCTCCTGTAAACCGATAAAATCTATACAGAATTAAGACGTGTCTTCATTTAATCTTATAATTGCCAAAGACAGTTCATAGGCCTCTTCCATTTCCTTCACTTTTCTTCCAAAATTCATGGGCTGCAAAACCTTTACTGGTATGTTTTCAGTTGTACCAATTAGAGGAAGGCGTGCAGAATCCTGACATTATGACTAGAAGTATTATGCCAAAGGTGCATTTCTGAATACTAGAAGCATGTGGCAATGTCAAATTACATCCTAATTTAAATACAGACCTTGATGTGTCAGAATTCAAGGATGCCTTCTTCCCAATTGACGCATTAATATTCAGAGAATTAGATATAAAAGCTGCCATTCTGACCACACACTAGAATGACTGAAGTAAGCTTGTTCTATACTCTGCAGTGATAACTTTTTCACCAAGGAGGTTCCCTCCGAATTCTGGCAATCAGCATGGAAATGAAAACTACATACTTTTACCAGACATCTAAGCCTAACCTGAGTAAACACAGTAGAAAGCAGTGGAAGTTTTCAGTGAAATTTGTCTGCCTTCATCCATGGGTCCTCAATCAGGATTTGCTAACTGAAATGAGATGGCAGCCAAGAAGCCATCTTGCCACCTCAGTGTGATTCTGGACTGTGTTTCTGGCAGATTACAGAATGGCTAAGGTTGAAAGTGATCTCTGGAGATAATCTCCTCTATTGTCCAACTCCTTATCAAGCAAGGATACCCAGAGCAGATTTCATAGTGCCACATCAAGCTTTTTTTCCTCCAAGGAGGAGATTCCACATACTCTAGGCAACTGGTGCCAGTATTCCATCGCCCACACATTAAAGATGTGCTTAATGATGTGCAGAATGAGCCTCCTGTGTTCCAGTTTGTGCTCACTGCCTCTCATCATGGCACTGGTACCACTGGAAACAGCCCGACTCCATCCTCCCTGCACCTTCCCTTCAGGGACTCATACACACTGATGAGATTTCCCTGAGATTTCACTTCTCCTGGCTAAACAGATGTAGCTCTCTCAGCCTTTCCTCGGAGGAGAGGTGAGTGATGAGTCCTTTCATCATCTTTGCCATTCTTCACTGGACTCTCGCAGTATGTTCATGTCGCTCTTGTGCTAGAAGGTCCAGAACTGCAGCCAGCACTCCAGGTGTGGTCTGGTGAGTGCTGGGGGGAGGAGAAGGATTACCTCCTTCCACCTGCTGGAAGCATTTTGACCAAGGCAGCCAAAAACACCATTCGCCCTCTTCGCAGCAAAGGCACATTCCTGGCTTGTGTTCAACACGATGTCCACCACATCGCCGTTTCTGCAGAGCTGCTTTCCACATGGGTGCCCCCAGTATGTGCTGGTGCCTGGGGTTGTTCCTCCCTGGGTGCAGGGCTTTGTATTTTCCCTCACTGAACTCCATGAGGTTCCTATCCAGGTCCCTCTAGATAGCTGCATGCCTCTCTGGTGTGACAGCCACTCCTTCAGTCCTGTGGCACTGCAAACTTGTTCAGGGAGCAGTTCGAGAGTACACTCTCCTGAGTACTTCTGACTTTTACCCAGATAAGATTAAAGGTGAAAGATACCAATTCTTGATGCTGTGATCCCTGGCTTACAAGCAATTTTGCAGCTGCTTTGATCAGTAGTTTTCCTTCCTCATATTACAGTTAAGTAGATTCTGACAATATTCCCTGAGATGCAAAAAGAAACCAGTCCTTCCTTACTGCACTGTTCTTTCATCCATCTTCTTTAAAATAGAGGTATTTCTAGATACGACATGTGATATATGTATGTAAGTATGTCAACTGACTTTGTGAGACCAGCAAGAGTAGCTTCTGAAAGCTTACAAAACAATACCGTGGCCCCTGCTAAATCTGTGTGATTTCAGTATGTGCAAGATGACTGGAATAATTGTATTGATGCTGAAAAATAGTAAGCCATGTAATTATTACTTTCTATTTGCTACATGTTACTCTGCTTAACTCGGTGCAAGAGAGAATGAACACCTCTGCTAAGTGCAGCTATAGGGGTACCTGCCTAGTACTCCATTCAGAACAATGCTTTGGAGAGGGACTCTGTTCCAGAAATGAAAATCAATATTGTTACTGTAAGCTCTGTAAGTCTTTCTGCTACTTGACTTTAAGCTGCCATTGTTTACTGAGAAAATGGAAGTACATCTGGCTTCCTCAATTGTCCTTCCAGTGTTTTCTCATCTGAAGGGAGAGACAGTCTACCCACATCCGCAGTCATGTCAGTGTTGTGTAAGGAAATAGTTTAACATAAGTTATAACTGATCCCATAGTTCAGATTATAAAATCCCAAGTGCTTGCAGGTAATTACTCTGATAGGAGTACAGAGGAGAGGAAGCAATGTGATGAATGACTCTGAATCTGAACGTGGCGATGTTTGCGCTGGGCACACACACCTGTCCTAAAAAACAGCTTTTTCATTTTAGCAATGGAAACACTTACAAAGTAACATGAAACTACCATAAAGAAGAGGAAACTAGTTTGTTTGTTTGTTTGTTTGTTTGTTTTAACAGGGATGAGACTAAATTAATCTGGTTTGTAAATTATTCATTGTAAATCATTTATTCAGCCCAAACCATGTTTTTTGTTAGTGTTTCTTGTTAAATCTATTAGAATATTAAGCTGATGAGTGCAACACAGAGAGGAAGCAATACGTCTGGTTTTGTTTTTCAAGTAAATGCTTTCCAAAGCTCTGTATGTGAATCCTGGAAAAGAATGGTTTTGTTTTTCCCTTGAGAAGAGGGCTGAAGCATTTTTGTCAATAGACATCTTTCTCAGATAGAAACCTAATTTATTCTGGCCCTGCTGGATGGTTTCAGAGCCATGCACCCTGGCAGCAATAATACTGTCAGCTTTACTCTCATATTAAATTCACACTTGAGGAGCTATAGATGATGAATTTCAGATTTCTCTAACTCCTGATGCTCTTTTCAGATTTCAAGTAATTCTCAGAAACCAAAGCAAAGGCTGCTGGACAAAGGGAGATGATAAGACTCTGAGCCTTGGCTCATATAATAAAACTTTAAACACACATAAATTGGCATTATATCAATTAATCTCTAGGTAGCACAGTGACCTTACTTAGGGCAAGCTTAAAACAAACATTATAACACTCTCTTTATATATGTTTATACCACATTATACATGTATTCAGTTCAGCTGATCTGTCCACCAGAGATTTCTTCAGAACAGTGCACAGAGATTTACTACCAGTAAATGAAGTTCCCAGACTTGCTTTGCCATAGGTACATGGCTCTACCCAGAGCTTTTACTTCCCTTGTTCTCTCTTTTTCTGGAGCTGTACACTGCTCTTGACTTGTTTGGAGCTAACTTTCAGGCGGAATACGCCTTAAAGACACTTCAGTGAATGATAAAAATATATATTGGTAAGTTTCAGTTTGTTAATTAACTGTAAATTATCTAGCGTAGCATATTCACTATTTAATGTGGGTTGTTCAAGAGAAGATTAAAATAAAGATGACAACATTGTTACAGCACAATCATGGAGAGGGTTATAGCATTTGTTTCAGTTTTGAGTAAATTAGGCTCAGTGGGAGAAGAAAAAAATTCCTCAGCCATAAGAACCAGCTGCTGCAACTAAAACATGGACAATAAAATCAATTCTTGACTTAAAAAAAATTAAATGACAAGTGTGTGGGGAAGTGTTTCTTTACAGCTTAGGGCTTGCGAACGGTAGTGCTATGAAGACCAGCCTTTATTTGCACACCAGAAAGACCTCTGGAATGATCCCCTTTGAGCCTGAAACAAGCAGAGTGACGTCTCACAGCAGCTTCTGAGCATCAGTGTTCATAGCTTTTCTTCTACAGTACTCATGTTGAGCTGTGATGCTACTTTACAAATCCAGCCACCAAAGACACAGACACAAGGTTTGTTTCAACTCATTTTGGCTGTAACATCATGGAATTTGGCTCCTAAGCAGGATTCCAGCAATATCTGGAAGTACTGTTGGATGATACAATATGCAGTTGTATTCCACATCAAAATGGAAAACATAGCATTTTTTTTCTCAAAGCCCCAGATTAAGATAATCCCAAACTAAGCCCATGCATAGAGGAAAGCTGAAGCATACTTGATTATCTTAACCTGTTTCTTAAATCCAGTAGCAGCTAGGTTCTCTATACACCGTAAGCGTACAGATTCTACAAGGACAGTGAATGTTTCCTATTGTACTACACTCAGCAGATGAGGGAAGCTTAGAGCCAGACATATGTGCAGATGCTGTACTCGCCAATCAAGCAGAAGACTTACACCCAGCAAGGAAAATGTTGGAAGGGAAATCTCTGGCATCAGAAAGCATTCAGAGAAGTTTACTTCACACTGAGATGGCCCCAGCAGCACCAAATGTAGGAGAACTTTGGATTAAGTTTCACACTTGGGTGTTCAGGCTTGTCACTGGTACTTGCTGCACTTGGACATCAAAAAAAAAAAAAAAAAAAAAAATAAAAGCAATTCCTTTCTCTGAAATATTTTCATTCGCAGAAAGTAGTGACATGTAAATACCCTGGATTTAACTGGTGAATTGCAGTATTCTGGGATTAAACATCACAACTACATGGTAATAACGAGCAGAAAACCACTGCATCTCGTTCCCATTGTGCACTTTACATCATGATTGCTTATTCACTCTCTTCAGCCTGAAAACAGACAAATGGAGCAGCATCAGGACAGTACTTACTCAACAGTTGGCTCTTGCTGTGTGGTTTTTCCCCTCTCCACATTTCAGCAGTATGTGGCTGTTTCTATTATTTCCTGATATAAGGCCTCTCTGTGTGTAAGGATGTTGCTAATGGCTAATTGTATTCATGCAATTCTAGAGGGGAATGCATTTTGGCTTGAAATACTCTGTATATCCTGCATTTATTCTTAATCAGGAAGCTCAACTTTTAAGGATGTGTGCTGTTACATCTCCTTTATTTTTATATCTGACCACTTCCAAAAAGAAAAGAAAAAAAAACAAAAACACAGGGGATTAGCAAGAACTCCCTCTTTACTAGACTAAGATTTTAACTCCTTCAGAGCCTTTTGAGAAGGAAAGATGAATCAATTTGAATAAGAAATGCTTCCTGATCCTTCACATTCTACAAACAGAGAAATCTGGTTTCCCTCTGAGGGTGAAATTTCAGAGGAAATTGATTTCTGATTTCAAATGCAAGCAGAGTTTGAAATCTACGTATTACCAGCCTCCTCAAAACTGAGATATGGCATTGAAAGATCTCCTAATCTAGGTCAACCAGCTGGATTTCCTGATCACTAGGATTTCATTTGCAACTCTGAAGTTGAGCAGCATCTCTACATCTCATTGTTTATGCACCCTTAAATAGATGTATGTGAACTAACTTGTGAACCTTTCAAGGGGTACTTAAAAAGTCAAAGTCCCAAGAATAAACAAAAGCATTGACTTCTAGTGATGGTGCTGGATTGGAACATGATGCCCAGGGAGGTGCTGGAGTCACTGTCCCTGGAGGTGTTCAAGAAATGTCTGGATGTGGCATGGTTTAGTGAGCATGGTGGAGATGGGTTGGTGGTTGGACTAGATGATGTTAATGGTCTCCTGCAACCTTTATGATTCTATGATCTCACTGAAGTTATGCCATCATACACCTGTTGGGATAGAACTGCTGGGAGAAGCAGTTAATATTGGTTTTGTACCTTCTGTACCATGTACACAATTATTGAAAGATTAAGCAAGTGTAAGTGTAACTCACATAGTAAGAATCTAATACACAGTCTTCAGAATTCATGGGGAAATCTACTATTGGTTTATGTGAACTTCATTCATATCAGACCTACAGCTCAGAAATAATTAAATAAAATAAAAAATGAAGTTCTCCATGGTGTAATACAATGGTAGATCTGCATGTCCCATGCAAAATTTTGGCAGGCATATTTCTGTCTTCAATTTTTACTTGGAATTTGGTTGTTTTTATATGGATATAAGCTGGTATGATTGTGACCAACAAGTTCTCATTCCGTGACTTGAGTACCAGCTGACCGGGTAAGAATCTCCTCAGTTACTCACTTTCTGGATGGAGTTGAGCAACACTTAGAGTGCCTTTTCAATCCATTCAATTAATCCAGTTAACTGATCTTTATTTGTACAGACATCTAAAAATAAAGCTACTGCTTAGCACATCAACTGTTGGTGGGAAGGTGCTTATAATGGCTACTACTTGAAATGGAGGAGGAAGGATGGGATGGGAACACATGTAAATCTCCTACCTGACAACGACACAGCACAGAATGCCCAAGTTTTCATGTACAAAATCAGGTGAATGTGTCCCTGCTGTCAATGTGAGTCTGACCTATTATAGTAAGGACTGGAGGTCACATGCCTCTTTACAAAAGATTTTCTTAAATGATCTCAAATAACCATCAGAAGAATGGAATCAAGCCTTTAATAATATGTCACATTTTCAAATCTTCATTTTGGCTCTGAGAACATACTCTTTTTGGATCTGAGAACATACTCTTTTTAGCTCTGAAACTTTGGAATCAGATGGTTTTCAAAGCGGGGTGCTTTCCATCCATAGACATTCATGACCAGAAGGTGATACATTCTTTGAATCAATGGGAGCTTAAGGCAAAGTTGAGATTTGTACCAATGATGATATGTAACATTGTTACCTGGTACTTAGAAGCAAGCTGAAAAGAGTTGAGCACAAGCAAAAAATGTACCCTGCGTCCAAAGTAAAACCAAACACTTCAGTCACAGTGACCACAAGGAGCACAGTTAACTTCTTTAGGTAATCATGTGCCTCTGTAGGTGGCCAGTGTCTGAAGAGAAGCCAAGAGGTAAAAATGAGCATGAGAATACAGGGGCAGAAAGATTATGCTCAAAGGACTGAAGAGTTGTGTTTTTGTTGTCCCGACAGTGAGAAAAACTCTGTGAAAGCATATATAATGGCAGCCAGTTTCTTGGAAAAGCATTGAAGACAAACTAATCTTTTAAGATTCTTTCAGAACACCTTTCTAAATAAAGTTTCTAGAAATGCTCTTTTCAAAGCTTGTTTACATTAAATGTAAACAAGCAAAATGATTTAGAGCACAGTAAGTTTCTGCAGAATTATGCAAGCAAATCAGGAAATGTCCTGGTGAGGACTGTACCTCAGATCTGCAGTGTATATGTGAATATATAAGTAACCCTACACAAACACAGAACAGATTTTTTGCCCTTCAGTGCTGATCCAGAAATGTAAATCATTTGGAAAACATTTGGGACTGAGAAAGGGCAGAGCTGCAGCATTACAGGGGCAGTGAGAGGCTGCTCGCTTGGCTGTGTCACCACAGAACATGAAGTGAGGCTCAGGCTGCCCCAGAAGACTCCACTGCTTACTTTGAGTTCTCAGTGTTTAGAACAGAATCCTTGAGATGGAGGAAGTAGCAGCTACTGGCAGCAGAGATTCTAAGCCACTGCCTTTTGATCATCTAATAGTGCTTCTTCTGATGGGTGATTTGATGTTCTTCAATAATGTGGCCACCTCAAATACACATGGCAATGCTTCCTGAGGAACAGACAGGGAGGGTGTAGCAAGAGGAGTATACAGGCAATGCAAATGCTTGCACACACCACAGGCTGTTATCTCAGAGCTGCTCCGTGGTCAAAACCTAGGGATCAACCTTGGGATGATCTATGCTGTGACTGATAATCATGCTAGTATTTATGGGAATTGCTGTGTAAAGTTATACACGGCATTCCTTGCCAAAAGATCGATTTGATGCTCTGCCTTTAAGGTGCATCAATTGTGTGAGCAGTTTCCTCTTTATAGATTTGAGCAATATGAGACTGCTTTTTCAGATAGTCCAGTCATGGATTCACAGATGCATTGATTCAGAGAAGGAAATGAAGGAGATAGGGAGGAACTGGGAAGTGCAAACCTGGTAGTCAGTGTCAGATTGAATGAGTTTTCCGTTCTCTGCATTGGAGAGACTATACTAATCTCACATATGTTTAAGAAAGGGGTCTGAATCACTGAGTTCTCTTCGTAAGTAACCGAGAAGCTTATGATATTTTTGTTGACCTACTTATTGATCATTTACCTGGAGTATTGTGTCCAGTTCTGGGCTCCCCGGTACAAAAATGACAGGAGTCTCCTTGAAAGAGTCCAGTGGAGTGACACAAAGATGATAAAGAGTGAGGAACACCTCTCTTATGACCTGGGTCTGTTCAGCCTTGAAAAAAGAAGATTCAGAGGGGATCTGATCCACATGTATAAATATCTAAGGAGTGGGAAGGCAAAGGGATGAGGCCAGACTTTTCTAAGCAGTGTGTGGCAACAGGACAAGGGGAAATGGCCACAAACTGAACCATAAAAAATTCCACACAAATGTACGTTGGGACTTCTTCACAGTGCAGTGACAGAGCACTGGCACAGGCTGCACAGAGAGGAGGTGGAGTCTCTTCTAGAGATGTTCAAGACCTGTCTGGATGCCTACCTGTGCAACCTGGGCTAGGGAGCTGCTTTGGCAGGGGGCTTGGACTAGTGATCTCTGGAGGTATCTTAGGAAACCCTAAGAGACATTTGTGAGATGCTGCAGAGCCATCTCTAATTTATACCACATGCTTCCTGACATGGTGCCAAGGTGTTACAGAATCCTCTGAAAATTTAAGATGACACTTTCTTTCTTTCTTCTCCTGCTCCTATTTTTTTTTAAATCATTCTTTTGCTCGTGTTTCATAGCAGACCAGGGGAAGGCAAAAAGGGCATTTTAGCATCTTACTGTATGTCAGTGGCAAGGGAGTAATGTAATCTTTTGCCCAAACACTTGATGTATTTGGTATGTATGTTTTTAAGGATGTATTTCTCTCTCCATAAGTATTTGCTCCTTCATATCTGTGCTCGTGTTGTATAACTAAAAGAAGATGTTTTGCAGATGAGCACACATACTTCTTCTCTAATTGTTGTTGCCACTAGTGTGCCACATTCACTTTCTCCAGAAACTGAACTATCATTAATCTTGTGGCATTTTATCACAGCGCTGTTGATTCCTGTTGCTCCCAGAATGAAAAAATTGATGAAGTATGGAAAGGGCAGGGAAGTGATAAATAAAAATACTTTTAAAGTCAAGGTCTGTCAAGGCAGCATGTGCATGAGATTGACATTTGTCACACCACACAGTAGCCATCCAATGTTTTCTAATATGGCCGAGCTGACCACACCTGTTAACACATGATTTTATCTTTGAGTGGACGCTTAAGAACCACACTGTTCCTGTTTACTGCCACAGTGACTTGCAGTTGCTTGAGTGCTATTCTTACAGCTTGTATAGCTAAGGCTGCTTGCCTACTCTGATCAGTTCTGTCCACCCGTTCCAACATTTTCTCTACTGGTGCCATTCTAGGCAGTGTAGCCAAAATACCCTGCGTTTCAGGGTTCACATTATCGAAGGCAAGCATCCGAAACATATTGCCTTTAGATTCTGCCATCAGATCAGGAAGAGCAGAAATTGCCCCCAATAACCGATCAATAAATTTTGCAAATGATTCCCCAGCTCATTGCGGAACAAGGGTGTGGACGAAAAGAACTGAATATGCTTGCCAGTGCCAGTGGCCTGAGGTTTCACACCAGTCTCAGGCCTGTTGTCAGAGAAAATGGCCAGAAGCATGACGTACATCAGTATGGTTAAACCATGCTCACTTAATTACCCAGACAGCCTTATTCTTATAATGTTTAAGACAGGGGCATATAGAAGATATGAGAGACTGGAAGAAAAAAAACATTAAAACAACTCCCAAGAGTTAACAGTACTGAGGAATACATCCTGGAGGGGGTGACTTTTGATTGCTACATCATCCTAGTCTGAAAAACAAGGCAGAAACATATTGTAGGCAGATGTGATAGGCAGAACTGGTATGGCGTCCCCTGCTTCAAAGTGCACTTTTCCTTTCCCATCCACCGCAGACTATTTCTTGCTTTTATTTTTCTTGAGGTTCGAAGAGTGTTTCTTCCTTTCAACACCATATTGGTGTGGCCAGTGCAAGATACAGAGCCCAGAGGGAACACACGCTTTCAAAAAAGAGCAGATTACGAAGAACAGCTTAATATAACAAATAGTCACAATTATAAGCAGTCCTGCGAGCCCATCTTCCCTGAAGACTGCTTGAAAAACATAATCACAGAAGTTTCCCATGGACAACATAGAAGCTTGGGTTGCACAGCTGAAGCAGTTCATGTCCTCCTTCTGGATGCAGGAAAACTTTGACAGTCCGCTTTAAAGACAGACTCATTAACTCCCATTGTTTTATGAGAGAGAATGCGAGGTAATGCAGTATGATACAGTATAATCGGAACTGAAGCTAATGAATCAAAGAAATGGGACGGTCCAAAACCAAAGGCCTCACTCTAGTGCTGTACGCGAGATGGCCGTGCAGCACACAGAGCCAAGGCGGGCAGAAGAGGAACAGTCTCGTGACTCCCGGTCCGCTTTATCTTTCCCTCTGAACGGAGAACGGAAACGGAGCAATGAAGTCTTCTGGGAGCCGCGGTTCGCTCTTCTGTTCCGAGAACCAGGTACCAGAACTGTCGGCAACCCACGGAACTGCAGCAGCAGCTCTTCGACTGCCAGTATGCTTCCTGATGACAGCTGTGGTGTGCAGTACCGATCACAAACCTCAACACCACAACGAGGCCATAGAGCACGCTCCCCGTGCCACGCCCAACACAGCCAGGGTTGGCCGCACCCATCAGACGCTGTCACAGTGGCCACGGCAGCGGAATGTGACATCACAATGGCCACCTCTGCTGCACCCCTTAAGTACGGGAGCGCCGGCAGCTGGCCCACCACTTGCCGAGCTTCGGCCTTCTGGTGCCACGCGTGCGTGGACGGGAGAGGAGCCAGAGCAGGAAGGCAGGCGGCTGCCCACCTGGGTGTGGGGTGAAAGAGAGGCAGAGCCAGGGAGCGCAGAGGAGGACGCCCCTGGCACGCAGACCAGGTGCAGCGGGCGCACTACTGAGAGGCACTACTGCGTGAGAGCCACAGCCATCGCTCTTGTGTCCAGTGGCGTGCAGCCCACTGCCTAGTCTGCAGGCGCGTGCTTCATCAGCCAAAGCGCGGCATGCGGCACAGGCATGCCCAGAGCTCTGAGGATGGAGTGCAAGCCAGTCTTCTCCACCGTACGCGGAGAAGACGTAGATTTAAGCTTGCTCGTCATACCAGGAAGATTCTGCGGGCAATGATGAGGAAACACAAGGAGACCGTGATGCCCAGCGGGGCCCCTTGCGGATATCACGGCATGGGGCTCCTCATCCCCCATCCGGCAACGGATCCTGAGGAGCCCATGGAGGTGGGTCCTCCTCAACAGGACGCTATGCACAGCAAGATGCCCTGGGGGGTAATGGGCATGGGGCTCCTCATCCCCCATCCGGCAACGGATCCTGAGGAGCCCATGGAGGTGGGTCCTCCTCAACAGGACGCTATGCACAGCAAGATGCCCTGGGGGGTAATGGGCATGGGGCTCCTCATCCCCCATCCGGCAGTGGATCCTGAGGAGCCCATGGAGGTGGACCTCCTCAGCAGAACTCAATGCTCAGCTGGATCCCCTTGTGGGGTTAATGGGCATGGGGCTCCTCATTCCGCATCCGATAACGGATCCAGAGGAGCCCGAGAAGGTGGAACCTCCTCAACAGGACTCGACGCTCCACAGGATCCCCTGAGGAGTAATGGGCACGGGGCTCCTCATTCCTCATCCGGCAACGGACCTTGAGGAGCCCATGGAGGTGGACCCTTCTCAGAGACAGGACTTGACGCTCATCACGATCCCCTTGTGGGTTAATGGGCTTGGGGCTCTTCATTCCTCATCCGGGAATGTATCCTGAGGAGCCCATGGAGGTGGACCCTCCTCAACAGGACTCAACGCTCAGGAGTATTCCCTGAGGCATAATGGACACGGGGCTCCTCTTTCCTCATCCAGCAACGGATTCTGAGGAGCCCATGGAGGTGCAAACTCCATGTAACGCCACGAGGCCCAGCTATGCCTGACATGGACAGAGCGACGGGAGGCACGGCTGCCACCACCAAATCGTCAGCGACAGGAGCCTCGGGCATGGCCACCGATTGGACTACGACTGACTGCTCCAGCCACAGTCATGACCAGCCATCACAAACCTGTGGGAGACACAGCTGCGGCCACCGATCAGACGATAGTGTCAAACCAAATGCTTTTGACTCTCCTGAGAACAGGAGAAGAGGCCACGAACAAGTTCCTGTTTTTCAGAAAACAAACAAACAAATAATAAAACCAAAACAAAACAAACTAACAAACAAATAAATAAAACCAAAACAAAACCAAAACCAGATGCTTGCTGTGGGTTTGTGCACTCTTTCCTTTGGGTGCTATGGACAGGCATGAGGGGCAGAAGGGCGTGACCATTCCCTTGTGTGTAAATGCAATGATCTGATTGCAGACCAATGTCTCGCAGGTGATTTAGCCTAGCAATTGACAAAACCGTGTTCTCCTCGAGTGCCTGATGCCAAAAAAGAGCAAAGCTCTGTGGGTCTTCCTGTGAAAGTGCAGCTAAGCAGGAAAAAGCAGACGATGACTTGCTGCTGAATTTGGTTTCACAGGTCTTTGCTCCAGCAATGGCTCTAGAGCATCCGTTGTCATGCCAAAGACAGGTTCACAGACTGCAGGGCAGGCTAAGTTGCAAGGGACCCAAGGAGCTCATCCAGCCCAACCTCGAGCTAAGAAAGCCCAGTCAGCCACGAGCTCGTGGGCTTTCCAGAAACCCTCCAACTCTTTCAGTCTACAACGTTGACACCATTTACAACTAGAAAGCTTTTTAAAATAGGTATTTGTTTTCCCCTCTGTTTAAGTAGAAGGGTATTCTGATGTCCCTTCCAACTCTTAGGATTTGATGATTCGATGAAATGCATCATCTGGATGAGACGCAAATTGTTGTTCCAGGAGTCACTTTAAAACCTTTTCCCTAGAACATCGAGCGCGTGTGGGACCTAGTTCTTGAAACAGTAGCTAAAGGGTACTGTGTAGTAATACTAATAATGCCAATAGGTTTAGCACTACACTGGGAACATGCATGCCCAATAATGTCGCGGTGTAGTTATTCAATTGCAAAAAGAGAGCGACGTGTAAATGCGGGAATTAATCATACCTATGCAAAGACAAGCTCCAATGCCTTACGGTAGCCTGCAGAACGCCTAATTATATCAGAATAGAAAAATGGTACCACAGAAGTTAGCAAGAGGACCAGAAAACTCTGAATCGAAATAGAAATAGACAATACCAGGAAACAGAAACTAGAACAGACTTATTAGAAATGTCAGGTAGGTTACCGTTGAAACGTCTATAAAGTCAGATGTACTTTAATATTGAAAGTTACGCCAATGAGGGGAACAAGAATGGTCACAAAGCAAGTGGGCTGAAATGTAAACAGGGAATTACGAAGGCCGAGAAAGAACTCAGAAAGCACCTTGGCATAGACGGTTATGCTGGCAGCAAAAAGAAGCATGTACATACTAAAAAGCAGGAGGTGCGAGGCACTGTGAGATGGTTAGCTGATCAACGTGTGAAAAGGACATTCAGCCAGGGTAAGTCCCATCTACACGTACAGCCCTGAGGCAGCTCTGGGAATCTCAGACATGTGAGTCACCCTTCCAGTCCTGGCAAGAGGTGGTCTATCCTAGAAAATAGGACCTCGGAGCACTGGATGAATGCAGCCAAGTGGGAAAATTTCCAGCATGGCTTCTATCGCAGGAAACCTCTGCACCAACCTGCTGGAGCTCTATCAGTAAGCATATGGATAAAGAAAGACGTGTTGGACATAGGATGCTGGGATTTTCAAGAAGCCCTTTACCTGTGGAAGCTGATTAAAGATGTTGAGTTGTCTTTAAGGAATGCTCATTCAGTGGATAGGAAGTAAAGGATTAGCTTGATGGTGACTTCTTACGATAGGCTGCTGAAGGGCTCACCTACAAACAGGAGCTGAAATCTGTTTTTCTGTTTTTGTGCTGGTGTTTTCTATTATTTATTTTCTTCGGGATGGAGAGACAAAAAAAAAAAAAAAAAAAAAAAAAAAAAAAAAGAAAAGAAAAAGGAAAAAAAGACAAGGAAAACCAAAAAAACCTGCCCCGCCACTTGCAGCACAGCCGGTCCGCCGGTCCCGAGCAGAGCCATGCGCTCCAGGAGAAGAAGACAGAGAGAGCAGAAGGGTCTACAATAACAACGGCAACGATCCGAGGAGGAACGGTAATTCACTAAACGCAAGAAAATCAAATGAAATGCGAGAGACAGTAGTATCCAAGAATACGACATGTTGCGCTGGTAGCCCGCAGGGGAAGCACACGTGCTTTCCTCTGCAGCAAAACCGAGAGAAAGTGCGCAAGTGAGCAGCAAGTGAGCACCGCTGCTCTCCAGACATCCACCCCTCTTCCTCCGCCATCCAAGTCGAATGCTGCTCCTTCCCCTCCCATCCCAGAACATTAACTCTTTAACTCCCATTGTTTTATGAGAGAGAATGCGAGGTAATGCAGTATAATACAGTATAATCGGAACTGAAGCTAATGAATCAAAGAAATGGGACGGTCCAAAACCAAAGGCCTCACTCTAGTGCCGTACGCGAGATGGCCGTGCAGCACACAGAGCCAAGGCGGGCAGAAGAAGAGGAACAGTCTCGTGACTCCAGGTCCGCTTTATCTTTCCCTCTGAACGGAGAACGGAAACGGAGCAATGAAGTCTTCTGGGAGCCGCGGTTCGCTCTTCTGTTCCGAGAACCAGGTACCAGAACTGTCGGCAACCCACGGAACTGCAGCAGCAGCTCTTCGACTGCCAGTATGCTTCCTGATGACAGCTGTGGTGTGCAGTACCGATCACAAACCTCAACACCACAACGAGGCCATAGAGCACGCTCCCCGTGCCACGCCCAACACAGCCAGGGTTGGCCGCACCCATCAGACGCTGTCACAGTGGCCACGGCAGCGGAATGTGACATCACAATGGCCACCTCTGCTGCACCCCTTAAGTACGGGAGCGCCGGCAGCTGGCCCACCACTTGCCGAGCTTCGGCCTTCTGGTGCCACGCGTGCGTGGACGGGAGAGGAGCCAGAGCAGGAAGGCAGGCGGCTGCCCACCTGGGTGTGGGGTGAAAGAGAGGCAGAGCCAGGGAGCGCAGAGGAGGACGCCCCTGGCACGCAGACCAGGTGCAGCGGGCGCACTACTGAGAGGCACTACTGCGTGAGAGCCACAGCCATCGCTCTTGTGTCCAGTGGCGTGCAGCCCACTGCCTAGTCTGCAGGCGCGTGCTTCATCAGCCAAAGCGCGGCATGCGGCACAGGCATGCCCAGAGCTCTGAGGATGGAGTGCAAGCCAGTCTTCTCCACCGTACGCGGAGAAGACGTAGATTTAAGCTTGCTCGTCATACCAGGAAGATTCTGCGGGCAATGATGAGGAAACACAAGGAGACCGTGATGCCCAGCGGGGCCCCTTGCGGATATCACGGCATGGGGCTCCTCATCCCCCATCCGGCAACGGATCCTGAGGAGCCCATGGAGGTGGGTCCTCCTCAACAGGACGCTATGCACAGCAAGATGCCCTGGGGGGTAATGGGCATGGGGCTCCTCATCCCCCATCCGGCAACGGATCCTGAGGAGCCCATGGAGGTGGGTCCTCCTCAACAGGACGCTATGCACAGCAAGATGCCCTGGGGGGTAATGGGCATGGGGCTCCTCATCCCCCATCCGGCAGTGGATCCTGAGGAGCCCATGGAGGTGGACCTCCTCAGCAGAACTCAATGCTCAGCTGGATCCCCTTGTGGGGTTAATGGGCATGGGGCTCCTCATTCCGCATCCGATAACGGATCCAGAGGAGCCCGAGAAGGTGGAACCTCCTCAACAGGACTCGACGCTCCACAGGATCCCCTGAGGAGTAATGGGCACGGGGCTCCTCATTCCTCATCCGGCAACGGACCTTGAGGAGCCCATGGAGGTGGACCCTTCTCAGAGACAGGACTTGACGCTCATCACGATCCCCTTGTGGGTTAATGGGCTTGGGGCTCTTCATTCCTCATCCGGGAATGTATCCTGAGGAGCCCATGGAGGTGGACCCTCCTCAACAGGACTCAACGCTCAGGAGTATTCCCTGAGGCATAATGGACACGGGGCTCCTCTTTCCTCATCCAGCAACGGATTCTGAGGAGCCCATGGAGGTGCAAACTCCATGTAACGCCACGAGGCCCAGCTATGCCTGACATGGACAGAGCGACGGGAGGCACGGCTGCCACCACCAAATCGTCAGCGACAGGAGCCTCGGGCATGGCCACCGATTGGACTACGACTGACTGCTCCAGCCACAGTCATGACCAGCCATCACAAACCTGTGGGAGACACAGCTGCGGCCACCGATCAGACGATAGTGTCAAACCAAATGCTTTTGACTCTCCTGAGAACAGGAGAAGAGGCCACGAACAAGTTCCTGTTTTTCAGAAAACAAACAAACAAATAATAAAACCAAAACAAAACAAACTAACAAACAAATAAATAAAACCAAAACAAAACCAAAACCAGATGCTTGCTGTGGGTTTGTGCACTCTTTCCTTTGGGTGCTATGGACAGGCATGAGGGGCAGAAGGGCGTGACCATTCCCTTGTGTGTAAATGCAATGATCTGATTGCAGACCAATGTCTCGCAGGTGATTTAGCCTAGCAATTGACAAAACCGTGTTCTCCTCGAGTGCCTGATGCCAAAAAAGAGCAAAGCTCTGTGGGTCTTCCTGTGAAAGTGCAGCTAAGCAGGAAAAAGCAGACGATGACTTGCTGCTGAATTTGGTTTCACAGGTCTTTGCTCCAGCAATGGCTCTAGAGCATCCGTTGTCATGCCAAAGACAGGTTCACAGACTGCAGGGCAGGCTAAGTTGCAAGGGACCCAAGGAGCTCATCCAGCCCAACCTCGAGCTAAGAAAGCCCAGTCAGCCACGAGCTCGTGGGCTTTCCAGAAACCCTCCAACTCTTTCAGTCTACAACGTTGACACCATTTACAACTAGAAAGCTTTTTAAAATAGGTATTTGTTTTCCCCTCTGTTTAAGTAGAAGGGTATTCTGATGTCCCTTCCAACTCTTAGGATTTGATGATTCGATGAAATGCATCATCTGGATGAGACGCAAATTGTTGTTCCAGGAGTCACTTTAAAACCTTTTCCCTAGAACATCGAGCGCGTGTGGGACCTAGTTCTTGAAACAGTAGCTAAAGGGTACTGTGTAGTAATACTAATAATGCCAATAGGTTTAGCACTACACTGGGAACATGCATGCCCAATAATGTCGCGGTGTAGTTATTCAATTGCAAAAAGAGAGCGACGTGTAAATGCGGGAATTAATCATACCTATGCAAAGACAAGCTCCAATGCCTTACGGTAGCCTGCAGAACGCCTAATTATATCAGAATAGAAAAATGGTACCACAGAAGTTAGCAAGAGGACCAGAAAACTCTGAATCGAAATAGAAATAGACAATACCAGGAAACAGAAACTAGAACAGACTTATTAGAAATGTCAGGTAGGTTACCGTTGAAACGTCTATAAAGTCAGATGTACTTTAATATTGAAAGTTACGCCAATGAGGGGAACAAGAATGGTCACAAAGCAAGTGGGCTGAAATGTAAACAGGGAATTACGAAGGCCGAGAAAGAACTCAGAAAGCACCTTGGCATAGACGGTTATGCTGGCAGCAAAAAGAAGCATGTACATACTAAAAAGCAGGAGGTGCGAGGCACTGTGAGATGGTTAGCTGATCAACGTGTGAAAAGGACATTCAGCCAGGGTAAGTCCCATCTACACGTACAGCCCTGAGGCAGCTCTGGGAATCTCAGACATGTGAGTCACCCTTCCAGTCCTGGCAAGAGGTGGTCTATCCTAGAAAATAGGACCTCGGAGCACTGGATGAATGCAGCCAAGTGGGAAAATTTCCAGCATGGCTTCTATCGCAGGAAACCTCTGCACCAACCTGCTGGAGCTCTATCAGTAAGCATATGGATAAAGAAAGACGTGTTGGACATAGGATGCTGGGATTTTCAAGAAGCCCTTTACCTGTGGAAGCTGATTAAAGATGTTGAGTTGTCTTTAAGGAATGCTCATTCAGTGGATAGGAAGTAAAGGATTAGCTTGATGGTGACTTCTTACGATAGGCTGCTGAAGGGCTCACCTACAAACAGGAGCTGAAATCTGTTTTTCTGTTTTTGTGCTGGTGTTTTCTATTATTTATTTTCTTCGGGATGGAGAGACAAAAAAAAAAAAAAAAAAAAAAAAAAAAAAAAAAAAAGAAAAGAAAAAGGAAAAAAAGACAAGGAAAACCAAAAAAACCTGCCCCGCCACTTGCAGCACAGCCGGTCCGCCGGTCCCGAGCAGAGCCATGCGCTCCAGGAGAAGAAGACAGAGAGAGCAGAAGGGTCTACAATAACAACGGCAACGATCCGAGGAGGAACGGTAATTCACTAAACGCAAGAAAATCAAATGAAATGCGAGAGACAGTAGTATCCAAGAATACGACATGTTGCGCTGGTAGCCCGCAGGGGAAGCACACGTGCTTTCCTCTGCAGCAAAACCGAGAGAAAGTGCGCAAGTGAGCAGCAAGTGAGCACCGCTGCTCTCCAGACATCCACCCCTCTTCCTCCGTCATCCAAGTCGAATGCTGCTCCTTCCCCTCCCATCCCAGAACATTAACTCTTTAACTCCCATTGTTTTATGAGAGAGAATGCGAGGTAATGCAGTATAATACAGTATAATCGGAACTGAAGCTAATGAATCAAAGAAATGGGACGGTCCAAAACCAAAGGCCTCACTCTAGTGCTGTACGCGAGATGGCCGTGCAGCACACAGAGCCAAGGCGGGCAGAAGAAGAGGAACAGTCTCGTGACTCCAGGTCCGCTTTATCTTTCCCTCTGAACGGAGAACGGAAACGGAGCAATGAAGTCTTCTGGGAGCCGCGGTTCGCTCTTCTGTTCCGAGAACCAGGTACCAGAACTGTCGGCAACCCACGGAACTGCAGCAGCAGCTCTTCGACTGCCAGTATGCGTCCTGATGACAGCTGTGGTGTGCAGTACCGATCACAAACCTCAACACCACAACGAGGCCATAGAGCACGCTCCCCGTGCCACGCCCAACACAGCCAGGGTTGGCCGCACCCATCAGACGCTGTCACAGTGGCCACGGCAGCGGAATGTGACATCACAATGGCCACCTCTGCTGCACCCCTTAAGTACGGGAGCGCCGGCAGCTGGCCCACCACTTGCCGAGCTTCGGCCTTCTGGTGCCACGCGTGCGTGGACGGGAGAGGAGCCAGAGCAGGAAGGCAGGCGGCTGCCCACCTGGGTGTGGGGTGAAAGAGAGGCAGAGCCAGGGAGCGCAGAGGAGGACGCCCCTGGCACGCAGACCAGGTGCAGCGGGCGCACTACTGAGAGGCACTACTGCGTGAGAGCCACAGCCATCGCTCTTGTGTCCAGTGGCGTGCAGCCCACTGCCTAGTCTGCAGGCGCGTGCTTCATCAGCCAAAGCGCGGCATGCGGCACAGGCATGCCCAGAGCTCTGAGGATGGAGTGCAAGCCAGTCTTCTCCACCGTACGCGGAGAAGACGTAGATTTAAGCTTGCTCGTCATACCAGGAAGATTCTGCGGGCAATGATGAGGAAACACAAGGAGACCGTGATGCCCAGCGGGGCCCCTTGCGGATATCACGGCATGGGGCTCCTCATCCCCCATCCGGCAACGGATCCTGAGGAGCCCATGGAGGTGGGTCCTCCTCAACAGGACGCTATGCACAGCAAGATGCCCTGGGGGGTAATGGGCATGGGGCTCCTCATCCCCCATCCGGCAACGGATCCTGAGGAGCCCATGGAGGTGGGTCCTCCTCAACAGGACGCTATGCACAGCAAGATGCCCTGGGGGGTAATGGGCATGGGGCTCCTCATCCCCCATCCGGCAGTGGATCCTGAGGAGCCCATGGAGGTGGACCTCCTCAGCAGAACTCAATGCTCAGCTGGATCCCCTTGTGGGGTTAATGGGCATGGGGCTCCTCATTCCGCATCCGATAACGGATCCAGAGGAGCCCGAGAAGGTGGAACCTCCTCAACAGGACTCGACGCTCCACAGGATCCCCTGAGGAGTAATGGGCACGGGGCTCCTCATTCCTCATCCGGCAACGGACCTTGAGGAGCCCATGGAGGTGGACCCTTCTCAGAGACAGGACTTGACGCTCATCACGATCCCCTTGTGGGTTAATGGGCTTGGGGCTCTTCATTCCTCATCCGGGAATGTATCCTGAGGAGCCCATGGAGGTGGACCCTCCTCAACAGGACTCAACGCTCAGGAGTATTCCCTGAGGCATAATGGACACGGGGCTCCTCTTTCCTCATCCAGCAACGGATTCTGAGGAGCCCATGGAGGTGCAAACTCCATGTAACGCCACGAGGCCCAGCTATGCCTGACATGGACAGAGCGACGGGAGGCACGGCTGCCACCACCAAATCGTCAGCGACAGGAGCCTCGGGCATGGCCACCGATTGGACTACGACTGACTGCTCCAGCCACAGTCATGACCAGCCATCACAAACCTGTGGGAGACACAGCTGCGGCCACCGATCAGACGATAGTGTCAAACCAAATGCTTTTGACTCTCCTGAGAACAGGAGAAGAGGCCACGAACAAGTTCCTGTTTTTCAGAAAACAAACAAACAAATAATAAAACCAAAACAAAACAAACTAACAAACAAATAAATAAAACCAAAACAAAACCAAAACCAGATGCTTGCTGTGGGTTTGTGCACTCTTTCCTTTGGGTGCTATGGACAGGCATGAGGGGCAGAAGGGCGTGACCATTCCCTTGTGTGTAAATGCAATGATCTGATTGCAGACCAATGTCTCGCAGGTGATTTAGCCTAGCAATTGACAAAACCGTGTTCTCCTCGAGTGCCTGATGCCAAAAAAGAGCAAAGCTCTGTGGGTCTTCCTGTGAAAGTGCAGCTAAGCAGGAAAAAGCAGACGATGACTTGCTGCTGAATTTGGTTTCACAGGTCTTTGCTCCAGCAATGGCTCTAGAGCATCCGTTGTCATGCCAAAGACAGGTTCACAGACTGCAGGGCAGGCTAAGTTGCAAGGGACCCAAGGAGCTCATCCAGCCCAACCTCGAGCTAAGAAAGCCCAGTCAGCCACGAGCTCGTGGGCTTTCCAGAAACCCTCCAACTCTTTCAGTCTACAACGTTGACACCATTTACAACTAGAAAGCTTTTTAAAATAGGTATTTGTTTTCCCCTCTGTTTAAGTAGAAGGGTATTCTGATGTCCCTTCCAACTCTTAGGATTTGATGATTCGATGAAATGCATCATCTGGATGAGACGCAAATTGTTGTTCCAGGAGTCACTTTAAAACCTTTTCCCTAGAACATCGAGCGCGTGTGGGACCTAGTTCTTGAAACAGTAGCTAAAGGGTACTGTGTAGTAATACTAATAATGCCAATAGGTTTAGCACTACACTGGGAACATGCATGCCCAATAATGTCGCGGTGTATCACAGTAGTATCCAAGAATACGACATGTTGCGCTGGTAGCCCGCAGGGGAAGCACACGTGCTTTCCTCTGCAGCAAAACCGAGAGAAAGTGCGCAAGTGAGCAGCGTGTGGGAATACAAAAAGTATATTTAGAGCTGCAGCTGTGGAACAGAATAAACAGCATGAGAGAGGAAGGCTGAGAACCAAGGACACTTCCAGAAGAAGAGGAAAACAAGTTCAAGTAAGCTGCATGCTAGCAGACCCCAATTGGAGGAAGAGTGCATGGCTTGGGAAGACTCACAGCCTTGATTGGATAATTGCCTGTATGCACGGTTAAGGACTGTTTTGGGAAGTTATACTGTTGACATGTAAAGGCGGGTGGGAAAGTTACAGAGAGTTTGTGAAAGTATATAAGGGATATTAAAACCTGTAATAAGGGATTTGGATCGTTCACATCTGAGTCCGTGCCCGAGACACTCAAAATGGCGCCCACTGCGTGGTGCAAATCAAGCCGCGGCTGAGCGAGCCCGGTCCGGCAGCGCCGCCCGACTGAACTTCAGAGAGATTGTTTCGCGCGCGCCCGCACCGTTCTGCAGGACAGAAGGTGAGCAGCCGGGAACCATGGGGAGTTCACTAACGAAGGAGCAACAAGTAAATCTTGAAGTATTACGGATAGTTTTAAAGTTCCAGGATCAGCCTGTATCTAACTCAGAATTAGCTACTTTTCTTAAATGGATAAGCAAAAATGGCCCTGAATTTCCAAAAACTGGGTTCTCTCTTGATGGAGAACTCTGGGACAAAATTGGCAGAAAACTCTGGGAGGCTTCTATTACTAAAGACAAAACGGCTGCCAAACTTTTACCTGCTTGGCGCCAAATAATGGAAGGGCTTAAACAAATTCGACAAGGAAGAAGTTCTTCCGGCTATGCCCTATCGCCCTCCCTCCTACCCTCGCCGCTGCCCCCTGATTCGGGAAGCGGCCCCTGCCCGGACTCGATCCGCGGCTCCGACGCCCCCCCCGACCGGGGGGAAGAGAAACCGCAGCCCCCCCCAGCGCTCCCGCCCTCCGTTCCGCCTCCGTCACTCGTCGCGCCGCTCCCGCCCTCCGCTCCGCCTCCGACGGTCGCTGCGTTCCTGCCGCCCTCCGTACCGCCCCCGCCGCTCGTCGCGCCGCCCCCGCCCTCCGTTCTGCCCCCGACGCTCGCCGCGCTCCCGCCCTACGTGCCGTCCCCGTCGCTCGTCGCGCCTCCCCCGCCCTCCGCTCCGCCCTCGACGGTCGCCGCGCCCCTGCCGCCGTCAGCCCCAGCTGTGTCGCCTACTGCTGCGGCTCTGCAGCCGGTGTGTAACTTGCTTAAAAATGAGAACGAACCAGAACCAGTGGATCTTTCAGATTCTGGTTCAGTAGACCCGGAAGGCAAATCGAACATTCTCCCTCCTGACGATAATTTGGAGGGAGCGGGAAAGAAAATTTTTTCTACAGCGTCCTGTGGGGTTTTAGAGCAGTGCGGAAAAGAAGCAATATTACGGGGTGATGCTGATACGTTGCAAGCCTTTCCTGTGTTGTATCATGCAAACCAGCCCCCCCAGTGGGAATCTCTGCCTTACGAGGCAGTGAAGGAGCTAAGGAAGTCAGTCAGAGATTATGGAATTCAGTCTCCCTTTACATATCATCTTTTGACTGCAATCGGTGACAGTTATGTTATGACCCCTCATGATTGGAAAATTTTGTTACGAGCAGTCCTGTCTCCCATGCAATACACCGTGTTTATGACCGAGTATCGGGAACTGGCTACTATCCAGGCTGTGAATAATTTGAATAACTACAATCACATCGGCATAGAGGAACTCATGGGGGAGGGGGCCCGGGCAATACCTCAGGCCCAGGCACAGATAGACAGGCAATGCTTTGAACAAGTTAAGACTTTGGTGTTGCGTGCTATCCGTCGGATACCCGACACTAATTCATCTAGCACATCATTTACATCAATTAGGCAGGAGGCCGCCGAGCCCTACATTAAATTTCTTGACCGTTTGCAAAATACACTAGAGAGGCAAGTAGAAAATCAAGCTGCCCGGGAAGCTTTGCTTAAGCAATTAGCAATAGAAAATGCAAATGCAGATTGTAGAAAGGTCCTACAATCTTTAAAGAATGCAGATCCATCCATTACTGACATGATTAAAGCCTGTCAAGATGTAGGAACAGAAAGCTATAAAATGGCTTCACTAGCAAACACCCTGGCAGCCCAGCTTGGTACAGGGAAAGCTCAAAAAATAAAGTGTTACAATTGTGGGGAACCTGGTCATGTACAAAGCGACTGTAAAAAGCCTAAACAAGCAGATAAAAATGCTTGTGCTGTTCCAACACGTCCCTGTCCCCGGTGTGGGAAGGGGCTGCACTGGGCGAGAGACTGCCGATCTAAACTCCCTGTTGCTGCACGGCCCTGCAGTCTGCCGGGAAACGGGAAGAAGAGCGCGAGGCCGCGCGCTATGACAGCAAATATGGTCCCGAATCCGCCGGCCGCTGCCTGGCCAGCTCACTCAGACCAGCCACTGCCGGCAGCGCAGGAGTGGATTTGGCCACCGCCCAGTCAGTGACGCTAACTGATACCAACGTGACTCTTATTCCAACAGGGGTAATGGGCCCCCTCGGGGACGGGCGCAGTGCCCTCCTGATAGGACGTTCTTCTGTTACACGGATGGGACTTTTTGTTTTACCAGGAGTTATAGATGCTGACCACACTGGGGAAATTAAGATAATGGCATGGACACCCTCACCCCCCTGCTTTATTCCCAAAGGTCAAAAAATAGCACAATTAGTCCCTTTTCATTCCATGGCTGAACCTGGTATTGGGGATCGAATTGGTGGATTTGGAAGCACGGACAAGCCTGCTGTGCTATGGACTACACAAGTATCACAAGACAAACCATTATTATCATGTTTAGTGAATGGCAGGCAGTTATTAGGCCTAGTGGATACTGGAGCTGATTTTACCATCATTAAGTCAAGTGAATGGCCCTCTGAATGGCCACTAAAATACCCTAATTCTGCTATTGTAGGAGTTGGGGGCTTGCAGCAGCCCAAACAAAGTGCCCGAATTTTATCTTTTGAAGGGCCTGACAGTCGCATTGCTCACACGGCTCCTTACATCTTGCCAGTTCCCTATACTCTGTGGGGTCGTGATCTCTTAAGTCAATGGGGCATGATTTTGCAGACAAATTTTCAATAAGGGCCATTGATTGGCAGCAACCTATATCCCTACTTTGGAAATCAGAACAACCAATCTGGGTAGATCAGTGGCCCTTAACAAAGGAAAAGTTGCTGCATTTACATGAGCTAGTTCAAGAACAGCTGGATGCTGGTCACATAGTGCCTACCACCAGCCCTTGGAATACTCCAGTGTTTGTTATCCTCAAGAAGAGTGGAAAATGGAGGCTTCTGCAGGACCTGCGTGCTATCAATGCAGTAATTGAGCCCATGGGGGCATTGCAGCCTGGTCTCCCATCGCCTTCAATGTTACCATTGAATTGGCCTATAGCAGTCATTGATTTAAAAGACTGTTTTTTTACCATTTTGCTTCATCCAAAAGATGCACCACGATTTGCTTTCTCAGTGCCCTCCATCAACCAACAGAGCCCTGCTCAGCGGTATCATTGGACTGTGTTACCACAAGGAATGCTTAATAGTCCAACAATATGTCAACTGACTGTAGCAAATGCAATACAACCAGTACGAAAAGCCAAACCTCACGTCCTTATCATTACATGGACGATATATTAATAGCAGCAGAACAGGAAGAGACCCTAAAGGGCACTTTAATGCTTGTAAGGCAGGCAGTTCAATCTGTTGGTTTACAAATAGCGGAAGAAAAAGTGCAAATTAGTTCTCCATGGAAATACTTAGGATGGAAAATTACATCTCATACCATTCAGCCACAAATCCTCAAAATAATACCTCACGTACAGACATTGAATGATCTGCAAAAATTGTTAGGAACCATTAACTGGTTACGACCGCTTTTGGGTATTACTACTCAAGAGCTGCACCCTCTGTTCCAGCTACTCAAAGGAGATCAGGATTTAACCTCTAAGAGACAGTTAACACCACAAGCGTTACAATGCTTAGATTCAGTAATGACATCACTGCAACATCGATATAGCCATCGTGTTTGTTTATCACTGCCAGTAGCTCTTGTAATAATATCAAATTCCTATCAGCCATATAGCTTGTTATGTCAATGGGATACCTCAAGAAAAGATCCTCTCATTATCCTGGAATGGATATTCTTGCCACATACCTTTTCAAAAACCGTTACATCACGAGTGGAGATGTTTGCAATGCTAATACAGCGAGGTCGTTATCGTTTACAGATCTTACGAGCTCTTGACCCTGGTTGCATCTACATACCTGCTACTAAAAAAGATTTAGATTGGTTGCTCGCACAGTCACTCGTTTTCCAAACTGCTATGGCAGGCTATACTGGACAGATCTCCACTCATCCCCCAAAACATCAGTTACTGCATAATTTGAGTGATCTGCCCCTTTCTACTAATATTTTACTTTCACATGTTCCAATACCTAACGCTGTTACTGTATTTACAGATGGCTCCGGCAAGACACAGCGGGCAGTGGTTCTCTGGCGCGCGACTGCTACACAATGGCAGTCAGATGTACATGTTGTGGACGGATCACCTCAAGTTGTAGAACTCGCTGCGGTAGCTCGGGCTTTTCAAATTTTTTCAAATCAGAAGCTTAATATAATAACTGATTCTTTGTATGTTACAGGTATCATTCAGCGGATTGAAGGATCTTTTCTTAAGGAAGTTAACAACCCTGCTTTGTTTGCGCAGCTCAAGCGAGTTTTACATTATGTTTCTCACCGTACTCTCCCGTATTTTATTATGCATATTCGATCACACACTACATTGCCTGGTCCTTTAGCTGAGGGCAACCGTAAGGCTGATCAAGTCACAGTCGCCTTTGCTACACCTCAATTGTTCCAGCAAGCGCGACTCTCCCATCAGTTTTTTCATCAGAATAGGAGAGCTTTACAAAAACAATTCCAACTGACAGCAGATCAAGCCCGTAACATTATTCTAACATGCCCAGACTGCCAAGCAATTGTCCCTTTGCCTCAGATTGGGACAAATCCCTGTGGCACAGAGCCTCTTCAGCTGTGGCAGACAGATGTCACTCATGTTCCTGAATTTGGCCATCTAAAATTTGTCCATGTTACAATAGATACTCATTCTTCATACATATTTGCCACAGCACATACAGGCGAACACAGTCGCGATGCCCGTAAACATTGGTTATCTGCTTATGCTGCTATGGGGATTCCACATACTATAAAAACAGATAATGGACCTGCATACACTTCTAAGGCCACTCGAACTTTCCTCCAAGAATGGGGTGTTAGACATATTACAGGCATTCCTCATTCTCCCACCGGGCAAGCTATCATTGAGCGTGCTCATCAAACATTGAAATCCATTCTTAATAAACAAAAAAGGGGGAATACGGGGGATACACCACAGGAAAGATTATGTAAGGCTTTGCTTGCGCTGAATTTTTTGAATCGTGATCATGCAGATACAACTCGTGTGGGCCGTCATTTTGGGGCCTCCCCAATGCTCAAAGAACGGCCAATGGTTAACATTCGGAATATGGCCACAGGGCATTGGGAAGGTCCTGTACCACTGATAACATGGGGTCGTGGATATGCTTGTGTTTCCACAGGGACTGGTCCCACATGGGTTCCAGCACGATATGTTCGGCCTCATCTCAAGGCAGAAAATAGCATCCAGCCTTTATGATTACTGGGACTCTATGCTTCTTTTATTCTTTTATTGTAGTAGTAGATCAAATGTGAAGAATTATTAGGCATTATCTAGATTGTTGTGTGCTTCTTCTATCTCAATAGTAGATCAAGTGTGAATTAGACGGGATTTGATGTTACCACTGTTGGAGTCAATGAAAATAACACTTCTAATGTATTAGGAATGCACAGTTATGATGTTATTAGCCTATCAGTTAACTTTTTTCTAATTTGCAAAGACAAAACCTGGAAACGAATCCTAGGCAAAGGTATGATTTGATGTTTTAGAATGATCAATTCTTTTTCAATCCACTAATTAGAATAGTTTCTTTGTAATCATGCATCATTTGAGACAGAGGCATATGCTAAGAGAGCTAACCTTGATAGTTTATTCTGTTTTGCAAGCAGATGTTCCACTTGGGCTCCGTATCACGCGCTGGCCACGCGGATGCGGTGTACAAATGGAAAAATTTCTGCAGACCCTGAGAAGAGTGAAGGCACAGGGGAATCTGTGGTGGGTGTGAGGGGAAAAGTGCACCTTGAAGCAGGGGACGCCCTGCTGGCACTGCCTATCACATCCACCACTGACATGTTCCTTTTCTCTCTTCTTTCTGGTAGTTTGCCATTTCTCAGGAGTCAATAGTTAATAATGCGCTTGCTTAGGGAGTTTCTGCTTCTCACATACATAAATCTAAAATGAATGTCTGTGTGTGTGAGTGCGTGTATGTTGACTAAAAACCCTAACCCTCTGTGTTGCTCTGAATGCACAGTTCGCTTGTTTCTGCTATTGAGATGTCTTGTCTCTCAGATCCAGCATACCCTGAAACAGCACCGCTCAAGCTTCAGCCACAATCACCAAATTAGCTGGCAAAGGAAAGTAGTATCACAAGTGATGCTCTAGCAGGCTTACCTACTGATGTTGATTCTATTTGGCATGCAATTTTATTCCTTCTATTCAGTTACTGGTACACAAAGAATGGGACCATCAAGGATTCTTTTCCAGGTTGCAGGAATCTGAAGCTATGGGTGAAATGAGTCTTTGTTTACTTCTTATTAAGTTTAAGAATATTTTGTGTCCTTAGAATATGATTACCTTGTCTCTTTTCTTACATTCAGCAATATTGTTAAAGAGTGTTATTAATTTGTAATAAGTTAATAGTTTGCTAATAAATAAAAAAGGGGGAATTGTGGGAATACAAAAAGTATATTTAGAGCTGCAGCTGTGGAACAGAATAAACAGCATGAGAGAGGAAGGCTGAGAACCAAGGACACTTCCAGAAGAAGAGGAAAACAAGTTCAAGTAAGCTGCATGCTAGCAGACCCCAATTGGAGGAAGAGTGCATGGCTTGGGAAGACTCACAGCCCTGACTGGATAATTGCCTGTATGCACGGTTAAGGACTGTTTTGGGAAGTTATACTGTTGACATGTAAAGGCGGGTGGGAAAGTTACAGAGAGTTTGTGAAAGTATATAAGGGATGTTAAAACCTGTAATAAGGGATTTGGATCGTTCACATCTGAGTCCGTGCCTGAGACACTGCAGAAGTGAGCACCGCTGCTCTCCAGACATCCACCCCTCTTCCTCCGCCATCCAAGTCGAATGCTGCTCCTTCCCCTCCCATCCCAGAACATTAACTCTTTAACTCCCATTGTTTTATGAGAGAGAATGCGAGGTAATGCAGTATGATACAGTATAATCGGAACTGAAGCTAATGAATCAAAGAAATGGGACGGTCCAAAACCAAAGGCCTCACTCTAGTGCTGTACGCGAGATGGCCGTGCAGCACACAGAGCCAAGGCGGGCAGAAGAAGAGGAACAGTCTCGTGACTCCAGGTCCGCTTTATCTTTCCCTCTGAACGGAGAACGGAAACGGAGCAATGAAGTCTTCTGGGAGCCGCGGTTCGCTCTTCTGTTCCGAGAACCAGGTACCAGAACTGTCGGCAACCCACGGAACTGCAGCAGCAGCTCTTCGACTGCCAGTATGCTTCCTGATGACAGCTGTGGTGTGCAGTACCGATCACAAACCTCAACACCACAACGAGGCCATAGAGCACGCTCCCCGTGCCACGCCCAACACAGCCAGGGTTGGCCGCACCCATCAGACGCTGTCACAGTGGCCACGGCAGCGGAATGTGACATCACAATGGCCACCTCTGCTGCACCCCTTAAGTACGGGAGCGCCGGCAGCTGGCCCACCACTTGCCGAGCTTCGGCCTTCTGGTGCCACGCGTGCGTGGACGGGAGAGGAGCCAGAGCAGGAAGGCAGGCGGCTGCCCACCTGGGTGTGGGGTGAAAGAGAGGCAGAGCCAGGGAGCGCAGAGGAGGACGCCCCTGGCACGCAGACCAGGTGCAGCGGGCGCACTACTGAGAGGCACTACTGCGTGAGAGCCACAGCCATCGCTCTTGTGTCCAGTGGCGTGCAGCCCACTGCCTAGTCTGCAGGCGCGTGCTTCATCAGCCAAAGCGCGGCATGCGGCACAGGCATGCCCAGAGCTCTGAGGATGGAGTGCAAGCCAGTCTTCTCCACCGTACGTGGAGAAGACGTAGATTTAAGCTTGCTCGTCATACCAGGAAGATTCTGCGGGCAAATCTGAGGAAACCCAAGGAGACCGCGATGCCCAGCGGGGCCCCTTGCGGATATCACGGCATGGGGCTCCTCATCCCCCATCCGGCAACGGATCCTGAGGAGCCCATGGAGGTGGGTCCTCCTCAACAGGACGCTATGCACAGCAAGATGCCCTGGGGGGTAATGGGCATGGGGCTCCTCATCCCCCATCCGGCAACGGATCCTGAGGAGCCCATGGAGGTGGGTCCTCCTCAACAGGACGCTATGCACAGCAAGATGCCCTGGGGGGTAATGGGCATGGGGCTCCTCATCCCCCATCCGGCAGTGGATCCTGAGGAGCCCATGGAGGTGGACCTCCTCAGCAGAACTCAATGCTCAGCTGGATCCCCTTGTGGGGTTAATGGGCATGGGGCTCCTCATTCCGCATCCGATAACGGATCCAGAGGAGCCCGAGAAGGTGGAACCTCCTCAACAGGACTCGACGCTCCACAGGATCCCCTGAGGAGTAATGGGCACGGGGCTCCTCATTCCTCATCCGGCAACGGACCTTGAGGAGCCCATGGAGGTGGACCCTTCTCAGAGACAGGACTTGACGCTCATCACGATCCCCTTGTGGGTTAATGGGCTTGGGGCTCTTCATTCCTCATCCGGGAATGTATCCTGAGGAGCCCATGGAGGTGGACCCTCCTCAACAGGACTCAACGCTCAGGAGTATTCCCTGAGGCATAATGGACACGGGGCTCCTCTTTCCTCATCCAGCAACGGATTCTGAGGAGCCCATGGAGGTGCAAACTCCATGTAACGCCACGAGGCCCAGCTATGCCTGACATGGACAGAGCGACGGGAGGCACGGCTGCCACCACCAAATCGGCAGCGACAGGAGCCTCGGGCATGGCCACCGATTGGACTACGACTGACTGCTCCAGCCACAGTCATGACCAGCCATCACAAACCTGTGGGAGACACAGCTGCGGCCACCGATCAGACGATAGTGTCAAACCAAATGCTTTTGACTCTCCTGAGAACAGGAGAAGAGGCCACGAACAAGTTCCTGTTTTTCAGAAAACAAACAAACAAATAATAAAACCAAAACAAAACAAACTAACAAACAAATAAATAAAACCAAAACAAAACCAAAAACAGATGCTTGCTGTGGGTTTGTGCACTCTTTCCTTTGGGTGCTATGGACAGGCATGAGGGGCAGAAGGGCGTGACCATTCCCTTGTGTGTAAATGCAATGATCTGATTGCAGACCAATGTCTCGCAGGTGATTTAGCCTAGCAATTGACAAAACCGTGTTCTCCTCGAGTGCCTGATGCCAAAAAAGAGCAAAGCTCTGTGGGTCTTCCTGTGAAAGTGCAGCTAAGCAGGAAAAAGCAGACGATGACTTGCTGCTGAATTTGGTTTCACAGGTCTTTGCTCCAGCAATGGCTCTAGAGCATCCGTTGTCATGCCAAAGACAGGTTCACAGACTGCAGGGCAGGCTAAGTTGCAAGGGACCCAAGGAGCTCATCCAGCACAACCTCGAGCTAAGAAAGCCCAGTCAGCCACGAGCTCGTGGGCTTTCCAGAAACCCTCCAACTCTTTCAGTCTACAACGTTGACACCATTTACAACTAGAAAGCTTTTTAAAATAGGTATTTGTTTTCCCCTCTGTTTAAGTAGAAGGGTATTCTGATGTCCCTTCCAACTCTTAGGATTTGATGATTCGATGAAATGCATCATCTGGATGAGACGCAAATTGTTGTTCCAGGAGTCACTTTAAAACCTTTTCCCTAGAACATCGAGCGCGTGTGGGACCTAGTTCTTGAAACAGTAGCTAAAGGGTACTGTGTAGTAATACTAATAATGCCAATAGGTTTAGCACTACACTGGGAACATGCATGCCCAATAATGTCGCGGTGTAGTTATTCAATTGCAAAAAGAGAGCGACGTGTAAATGCGGGAATTAATCATACCTATGCAAAGACAAGCTCCAATGCCTTACGGTAGCCTGCAGAACGCCTAATTATATCAGAATAGAAAAATGGTACCGCAGAAGTTAGCAAGAGGACCAGAAAACTCTGAATTGAAATAGAAATAGACAATACCAGGAAACAGAAACTAGAATAGATTTATTAGAAATGTCTGGTAGGTTACCACTTAGTTCTGCCCACTTAAATGGAGAACTATCTAAACCTGAGGTTTGGACTCATCATTCAAGGTACATTACCAATGTACTTTAAAGTAGACTGTAGTAAGAAAATTAATATTCCTCTCCCTTATTTTGGCAGTTTTGCATCCTTATATAAAACTTTTGGGCTTGTAATTAACTGACTTTCCACATAAATATCATAGAATCATAGAATCATAGGAGTTTGAAGGGACCTCAAGAGATCATTGAGTTCAACCCCCCTGCCAAAGCAGGTTCCTTACACCAGGTCGCACAGGTAGGCATCCAGGCAGGTCTTGAATATCTCTAGAGAAGGAGATTCCACAACTTCCCTGTGCAGCCTGTGCCTGTGCTCCATCACCCTCACCATAAAGAAGTTCTTGCACACATTCACGTGGAACCTCCTGTGCTGCAGTTGCTGTCCGTTCCCCCTTGTCCTGTCTCCACACACTTGTTAAAAGAGTCTGGCCTTGTCACTTTGTCCCCCACACCTCAGATATTTATAAACCTGGATCAGGTCCCCCCTCAGTCTTCTTTTCTCAAGGCTAAAGAGATCCAGTTCACTTAGCCTTTCTTCATAGGGGAGATCCTCCAGGCCCTTCGCCATCAAATGCCTTTCTGAAATCAAGGTAGACTACATCATCGCCCTTCCCCCATCCACCCAGCCAGTGACAACATCATAGAAGGCCACCAGGTTGGTCGACCATGACCTCTCCTTTGTGAACCCATGCTGGTTACTCCTGATAACCTCCTTTTTTTCCAATTGTCTGGAGATGGCATCCAGAACAAGCTGTTCCATCATCGTTCCAGGGACAGAGGTGAGGCTGACCTTCCTATAATTACCAGGATCTTCCTTCTTGCCGTTTTTGAAGACTGAAGTGACATTGGCTGTCCTCCAGTCATCAGGCACATCCCCCATTCTCCAAGACCTCTCAAAGATAATAGAGAGCAGTTCAGCAATCTCCGCCGCCAGCTCCCTCAGAACCCGCGGAGGCACCCCATCGGGTCCCATGGATTTATGAACATTAGCGTTGCCTAGGTGCTCACGGACCACCTCTTCCCCGACTAAAGGAAAGTCTCCCATTCCCCAGACCCTCTCACTAACCTCCAGGGTCTAGGATTCCTGAGGGAGAGCTTTTTCACTGATGACAGAAGCAAAGAAGGCATTCAGTATCTCCACCTTCTCAGCATCCCCTGTTACCAGAACACCCCTCTCACCTAGTAGGGTGCTCACATTCTCCCTAGTCTTCCTTTTACTGTTAACATACTTTAAAAAGCCTTTCTTATTATCCTTTATCACTTTTGCCAGATTCAATTCCAGATGTTCTTTAGCCTTCCTTGTTGCATCCCTGCAGGCCCTGACAACCTTTCTATATTCTTCCCAAGTGGTCAGACCCTTTTTCCACATTTCACAGACCTTCTTCCCTTTGAGTTTGCACATGAGCTCCTTGCTCATTCACGCAGGTTTCCCGCCACTCCTTCCCGATTTCTTGCTCACAGGGATGCACTGATCCTGAGCTTGGAAGAAGAGCTGTTTAAATGCTGACCAGCTCTCACAGGCCCCCTTACCTTCTAACACCCTAGCCCATGGGATAGCTTCACGTAGGTCCTGGAAGAGATCAAAGTTGGCTCTCCTAAAGTCCAGGGTAGCAGTCCTACTTTTTGCTTTACTCCTTCTACTCAGGACCTTGAACTCCACCATCTTGTGATCACTACAACCCAAGCTGCCCCCAGCCTTTACTTCCTTAACAAGATCTTCCTTGTTAGTGAGAATAAGGTCCAGTAACACACCTCCCCATGTTGGTTCCTCCACCACCTGCATCAGAAAGTTGTCTTCAACACATTGCAAGAACTGTCTGGACCGTGCGTGCTTGGCCAAGTTGTTCATCCAGCAAATATGTGGATAACTGAAGTCTCCCATAAGCACCAACACCTGGGAACGTGACGCTACTTCTAACTGCTTATGGAAGGCCTCATCAACCTCCTCTTTCTGATCAGGGGGCCTGTAGTACACACCCACAACAGTGTCACCCTTACCAGCCTGCCCCTTGATTTTCACCCACAAGCTCTCCACTGCTACGTCACTCTCCCTCAGGTGGAGTTCAATACATTCTAACTGCTCTCTCACATAAAGAGCAACTCCGCCACCTCGCCTTGACAGCTGATCTTTCCTAAAAAGCACATAACCCTCCATGGCAACATTCCAGTCATGAGAGCTGTCCCACCACATCTCTGTGACTGCAATGAGATCACGGCCTTGCGACTGCACACAGATCTCCAACTCTTCCTTTTTATTTCCCATGCTGTGCACATTAGTGTACAGATACTTAAGGGAACAAGCATCCGCCCCACTTCTCACCATGCCTAGGAACTCCACTCTCTTCACCCAGCAATCTCTGTTTTGAGCCTTGAACTACCCCCTCAGCCCCAGCGGCCCTCATTTTGTCCCCTTCCCCCTTTATACTTAGTTTAAAGACCTGTCAATAAGTCCTGACAGTTCCTCAGCTAGAATCCTCCTACTCCTCAGAGACAGGTTGCTTCCATCTGCAGCCATCATGCCAGGTGCCGAGTAAATTGCCCCGGGGTAAAAAAAAAACAAAATTCCTATGTTTGCACCAACTCTTAAGCCATTTATTTAAGAGGTGGGCTTTTTGGATCCTCCCAGTATCCTTTATAGACACTGAAGGTATAGAAGAAAAAAACACCTGCACACCTGCTCCTTCAACTACCCGCCCCAGTCTCCTGAAGTCATCCTTGATAGTCTTCAGGCTTTTCTCAGCAACTTCGTCACTGCCAGCCTGAACTATCAATAGTGGGTAGTAATCAGAAGGGTGGATCAGTCCAGGAAGTCTCCTAGAAATATCCCTGACCCATGCCCCAGGGAGGCAGCACACCTCCCTGCAAGTAGGGTCAGGCCGACATGTAGGACCCTCCGTTCCTCTCAGCAGGGAGTCACCTATGACAACCACCCTTCTGTCCTTACAGGTGGGGGAAGTCTTGAGGCGTGGGGGAAGTCTTGAGGCGTGGGGGCAACTGCTTCACCCGAGGTACCCTCACTGGTGGGCCTCCCTCCACACCCGCGCTCACCTCTCCCTTGTCTTCCAGGGCCTCAAACCTATTCCGCAGAGGCACCTGGGGAGCCGAGGATGGTCGGAACAGGGGATGCCCACTTTGCTGAGTTGGCATCCGTTTCCATTCATCTTTCTCTCTCAAATTGCCTTGCTCTGCTTGGCAACAACAGGGCAGGGGCTCCACCATTGTGTGGTGGATATCACCTTGCCCTTTTGGGAGAGGGTTACAGTGCTTTTGTCACAGCCCCAGTACTTCAATAGTATTGCTAGGGGTAGGAGAGGACAGGGGGCTCACTGCAGTAGGAACACAGTCTGCCTGCCGATTCCCCTCCATCACCCAACTGCAAGGTGACAGGTGGCGATATGCTCCGTGTAGAGCCTCAGCTGTGCGACAGGATCTCGGGGCTGATAGGGACTGGCACCACCAATCAATCTCCCTCTCACAATCCTTTATGGTCCTCAGCTCTCCACCTCCTCCTTCAGGCAGACCACAAGACTGAGTAAGTCATTAACCTGGTCACACCTTATACAAGTGCTGCCTCCATCGCCAGGCACTGCAAAGGCCAGGCTCTGGCACTCAACACAGCCAGTGACCTATACACTAGCGTGCTATTTTGGGACTTCAGTCTGGGTCTCCACACTCTTCTTGGCTGCAGCCTTCCTCATATGTGTGCAAGGGACCTCTGTCTGGGTCTTCACACTTTTCCTGGCAGAAAATTTTTCTGTAGTCCCTTCTGAAAGGACTGAACCTCTTCCAGTGCTGCAGTTCTGTATTTTAACAAATGTGAAGTTTAACAGGACAGTCATTGAGAACAGCAGCCATCATTAAGCAAAATGCTGCTACAATACTGCAAAAGGACATGGGCTTTTTTCCTTTATTTAGTCCAGATCTCAGAGGAGGAGACATTTCAGTGAGGTTGGAGGTGTTTCCTGTAGATCCCAAGGATGATCAGGCCATCGGCTGATTTCTCCAGTAGTCCTTGGTCATCTGTCTCCAAAAAAGACTCCATACACCTCTACAAATCACACAGAGGAAAAGTTAGGGCAGTGGACAAAGTTCTACTGCTGAGTGTGGAGCCTACTTACCTGCCCAAATCACAGGTTGGGAATCACAAATACAGTCCTTTCCAAATGGCATCAGTAAAGAGGAAAACCTGGGCAATGAGTCCACATCTCCACGCCCACTGTGACAGAGTATCTAGCATGGTTCCCATTCACAAACAATCTGTGTCTATCAGCTGGATCAGAGTTGCTCTTCATGTTCTGCACTTCGTGCTTCCTCCATTCATTCACTGACTGCTTTTAGCTTTTTTAACCACACTAATATTTAAAAGGAGGGTCTGATTTACAGGGATATCTTCTGAACGTGAACAATTTTAAGGTCATTATCACTAGCAGAGTGAGGCTCCAAGTGAGATTAAAACCTTTGCCTCATGAATATTGTTAGCTTTGTATGCTGATGAGCAGGATTCCTGTCTTTGGAAGCCAAATAAAAAACAGCAAGGTGAATCAGCTTGTGCTCTGTGACTAAGCTATCTTTATCTCATGAGTGACACCACTGATCCCTATTTAATCACACAAGATGACAGTACTGAGAGGAGATAAAAAGGAAAAACTGGCATCTATGGCTGGGTAACAAATCTAAAAGCTGCTGCAATTCTCCTGGAGGCTGGGGAAAGTGTGCTGAATGGAGGAGCTATAATTTCCTTTAAGATTACAGAGGTTTTATGGCTACTGGATTTGAACCATTGCATCCTAGTGGTTCTTTTTCTGACCTTGAGGACTTCTCTGCTTGCCAAGCAAAGGCTCACCTGTGTTTGCTCTCAGCTGAAGCAACGAGGAGACTGGCACTAGGCAGAAGCCTCATCACTGCCATGGGGCAGACAGGCTCAGAGTGACACTGGGAGGGGAGCTGGGGAAGGAAGAAGTAGTGAGCACAGGTGCAATCCGTGGGAACTGAGTGCTCATGGCAGGGCTGCCAATGGAGGGCACAACCCCCAGCGTGCATCCCTCTGTCTGTTTTCCATGCTGGGAGCTGCCAGTGTTCACTCCCAGATGGTGCAGCAGCTAACAGTAGAAGTGTTCTGCTTGTGTAAAGCACCAGCTCAAGAAAAAGTAATGAGGCTGTTGCTTTGAATGTGAGATTCTTCATCCACTTGCCCCCCACGTGCCATCTGCCCAGTTCATCATCCATATGAGGGAAAACTGGAAGCAAGCCCCAGGGTAAGCAACCCAGTCAGAGGGAAGAGAATAAGGAGGAGATCTGCCCCCACAGGCCCTGACTGCACCATTTGAAAGAATGGTGTCAAGGTTTAAAGTCCTGAGGGAACTGGTCGATGAAGTCGACAAGTCTCTCTTGATGATAGTTGAAAAGTCATGGTGGTCAAGTGAAGTCCCTGGTGACTGGAAAAAAGTCCTTATACCCACTTTTAAGAAAGGGAGAAAGGATGACCCCAGGAGCTACTGACCTGTCACCCTCACCTCAGTACTAGGGAAGATCATGGAGAAGATCCTCCTGGAAGCTATGCTAAGGCATATGGAAGAGAGGGAGGTGATCAGCATGGCTTCATCAAGGGCAGGTCCTGCCTGACCAACCTGGTCACTTTTCATGTTGGTGTAACTGCATCAGCGGACAAGAGAGGAGCCCTTGACGTCATCTATCTGGACTTCAATAAGGCCTTTGACACAGTCCCCCCATAACACCCTTCTCTCCAAAATGGAAAGTTACCAATTTGGTTTATTGTTTGGTGGACAAAGAACTTATTGTGAGATAACTTGTAGTTATCTAAACATTTACACCTCTGGACAAAATTGTAAGGAGTTTTTGGAAGTGAGAAATCAAGTGAGGCATTGTACTAAACTACATACAAAACAAGGAATGGTTTGTCTCTCTTGAAACCACTCTCAATGTACTGGGTCTTTGCAAAGATGCACATCTACTGTAACTAAAGAGTTAGGAAACAGGAGTAAGCTTAGAGGTTGCTGAAGCTCATCTACCTGAAGGACAGATACCATGACCAAATGAGCAGTATTTGTCTGTATTTCAGTCTCCAAATACAGGAGATACAAAGAAATAGATGTCAGGGGGATCACAACAGGTGACAGAATGCCTCATGATAACCAAAGCTGAGCAACTAAAATACTGCTTGTAAGTAATACAAATCTCAAAGACCAGCTGGAAGCAGAGCACTTCCAAAAAAGCAGGGAAAAGAATCTCCTCAGTGTTGTGTGGCTCTCCATGTTTTAGGAGAGACCTTGGTCCCTCTGCAAACCTTTCTTCTTGTTCCGTCTGGATACACATACCTTTTTCTTGCTGTAAACTTGATTTGTAGTTCCATTCCAGAGGGCACATCAGAGGGGAAGATAAACAGATGTAGAAGAATGATGAGGCCTTTTGCAATATCATCACCTTGGCAAAGGAGGGAGACAGTCTTGTGCAGCCTTCTGGATACTTGTTCATGAATTGATGCTGTTGTATTAATGATAGAGTTCCAGTCTGGCACTCAATGGCTCCATCAAATAACTACTCACAGCACAGTACATAGAAAAAAAGCAAAAGCCCTGTGTATGCTCTGACAAATAAATAAGAGAAGTAGAGAAGTTAAAAAGAACTAAATCAAAGAAGTTAGCATCTACTTGAGAACCAGACACCAATTCCATAGCTGGAAGTGGTTACAGCTCATATGTTTCTAAAGCACTTGGTTCACCTGTCTCTTCAATGGGCTTTCAGAACATTAAGCATCTGCTCTGTAAATATCACCTCCAGAGATCCACTGGGGATCTATTGCAGGTTTCAAACCCTGTTGTATTCAGTATACAAGAGTCTTGGACTGCACAAAACCTTTTTTTCTCATTACATTGCTTCTTTTCTTCCAAACTCTTTAAGCTGAGCTGCGGATTTCATTGTTCTACTCCAATAACCCCAAGAGGTACTGTAAGGGAGCTAATAAGAAAAGAAAGGAGTACTAACGAGGGAGGAACTAATCTTGTAATACTGCTTTTAAACAAAAATACAAAGCAGGATCAAGTACATCAAGGCAACCGTAGCCTTTTAATCTTAAGGCTTTTTGTTTTGTTTCCCTTTTGAATGAAGATTTGAAAGAGCTATGGGAAAACTCCATAAAAGCTACTAACCATGGGGGCAGGTGGGGCACCACTGAACTGGATGCTTCCAACACATGACTAGAGGCATTTGTGTGACATTATCCCCTTGGCACAGTGAATTCTGCTTACTGCTGGACATTACCAGCCAAGCCAGTCCAAACCAGAGTACTTCAGCAAAGCCAATGAGCCAGTAAAATATTATGCAAAATAATGGGGGATTTATTTTTTCTCTTTGCTTGAATGATTTCCTGTTAGTGGCTGCAGCTGTCACAGATAGGCATATATACAGGCTTGGAAGTTCAAAAGCCTGCACGCTGGATTGTCTTGCTTCAGTGGGCACAAGGGAATGTGAGCTGTGATCAGCCTCTGCTCACACAAACTGCAGGAGGCAAAACTTGTAAAAAACGGTTATTTTTCTATGCTACTTCCTTTGGCTACTTGCTAGAGTTACCAAAGGGCTGATTTTCTTGTATTTAAATTTGATCTTCTAACAGGGCTGGTGTTAAGGAACAAAGATGACATTCTGGGCTACCTCACTCAGCTCTGGGAGCTACTCCTATTGTGAAATGCCAAAGAGAACAAGGTGATACAGGCAGCAGCACAAGTGCACAGCACGAGGGTACCTAACCACTGTTAGAACTACTCAGAGCCTGGTCTGCTTGGTGGCCTCTTATGTATGCATGATCTTGCTGCTGGGACATGATAAGTGTTTTAGGTGGAATGACTGCAGTTTCTGACGCCGTTTTGCTCTATACGTGATCCGGAGTTACTGATGTATGCACATTCTGCTTTGGCTGTAGTCTCACCCACAGTACCTCAGCTATTCCTAATGGCTGTGCTGGGACTGCTCATTGGAGCTATGCCACAGTACAGAAAAAAACAGATGAATGGCAGGGGCAAAAGACCAAGACATTTGAAATAGAATTACTAATACATACGGCTGATTTCTGTGTTTAACTGCCTAGTAACAAAGAATTTGAACAGCTGGCCTATTAATTCAAAAACTGGACCTTTCCTTCAAGCAGTTAAACATCCAAATCCAGTCAGCTATCTGAAAAGCACCTGTGCTCAGGAGAGCGCTCTGTGATGTAGACCACAACCAATACAGGTGCCCAGGCTCCGGGGCAAGGTGAGATGCTGCATTAGACAGCTCTCAGTGGCTCCTTGCTAGAGAATTATGTAGTCTCAGGATTCTATTGAGACCTGTCAGCAATTCCCTATAAAGCATTCAAGGATGACAGACAGAGCTCAGCACCTCCACCACAGTGCTCACTTCTCTGTGGGACAGCAAGCCTTCTGCCAGTAGGAAAAAAGATGCAGCTAGCAAGTGTCCTCTTCTGTCCTCTGTTAATGATCATGCCATTCACCAGGCACTTTCATGTGGGATCAGCTTAACACACACTTAATAAAAACAACAGCCCGTGTTTATTCTTAGTCTACAGCCAAATGAGGGTAATTTCAGTAGGTACAGCTTACAATTCAGTGGAAAAAAAAATACTGAAACTATTCCTCATCTTCCGTGCCTCGAAAACACACACTTTATCAGCGTAGATCAGTTCAGTGACTCGAACTACGGAATCTATTGAAACTGCGATTGTGAAGAATTAAGGAGGCTAGGTAGGACTGCACCTATGACAGATGTCAGAAAATATTAGAATTTTAGAACTTTTCATTAAATATTACATCAAAATCTTCAGTGCCATATGCCGTAAACAAACACATAACTGCCCCATCCATTAAGGCATAAGTGGAGCTTAGCAAGGCAGAACTGTGTGAGACCAAAGGTGGATATTGCCCAGGAAATCCAGATTGCTTTCATGGCTGCAGAGAACAGAAATGTAAGGGTGGAAAGCTACCCATGCCAAAAAAAAAAAAAAAAAAAAAAAAAGAAGCCAAAATGTCTATAGATGACTACAGAGACCTTGCCAAGACATTAACAGGCATTGGCTGGGAAGGGAAACACAAAGTTGTTTTGCATGGTGGGATCTGGCTGAGGGGGAGCAAAACAAGAAGGCAAATTGGCCTCGAGGATTACACGTCGTCACGATGTTCTCAGTGACAGGGACAAAAGGGAAAAGAGAGGGAAAGGGAAAAAAAAGGGAACTGCATGCCTGAACAGATCCGTACTATGTAATATAAAAAATATTTGTGTGGTAAAGTTGCTACTTAGAAGTTGGTTTTGTGATCTCTTTTTGCTTTTGGGACAACGCATACTGCATTACAGTGGGAAATGTTGGCTGCTTTCACAGGACAGTGATTCTGGTTCCCTTCCAGGCTCAGCCAGCATCTATGCTTCTGCTTCTTAGTCTCACACCATGGATACATTGAAATCTTTAACCCAACTGGTTACAGGTCTCCTGTCCCTGTTGTTGGCATCACCAAAGCTCCTGACTGCTGCACCTTGCTGGGAGTAGTATGGGATGTGGTAGGTGAGACATTTCCTTTGTGTCAGACTCCTGAAGAGATGACTTGGCTTGCTCTGACACATGAAGCACCATCAGCTTGTCATCTCAGCTGCAGGGATTCACAACAGTGAGCTATGGCCACTCACCTCTAACTTCTTGCCTAGTGTGGGTTGTAATAGTATAACCTCACTTGAAGTGCATAGTTTTTCTTCACAGTGCAGTGACAGAGCACTGGCACAGCTGCACAGAGAGGTGGTGGAGTCTCCTTCTCTGGAGACATTCAAGACCCACCTGGACACCTACCTGTGCAACCTGGGCGAGGGAGCTGTTTTGGCAGGGGGTTGGACTCCATGATCTCTAGAAATCCCTTCCAATCCCTACAATTCTATAGTGCTGTACACATCTGACTCTCCTACATCTCTGCTACTCACATCCCATAAACTTTCTTAGCTCCAACTCTCCACATAATACATGCTTTCCCTTCTAGTACTGCTCTAGCTGTTTTTAGCTATTCTACACTTGCAACAGGAGACCTACTCCCAGAAGGAGATGGCAGATGCACTGTATGAGCTTTGACAGTTCTTTCATTCCAGCATCACTTGGAATTCCTGTAAGGAACAAAAAGCTGCTCTCAGCTATCCGCTGTACCGTTTTTAAGGTAGGCAGGTGACTAAACAAGTAGTAATACTATGAAGTACATTCAATAAAAATGTTTCCAGATGCTTTCACAGAGCTGGAGTTACCTGCACATTGCAGACTGTTCCCAAATACTGCAGATAGCCTGCATACTCGTTCCTATGTCCCTTTGATAATAATGTCCTCCCTGGACCTAAATAATAATGTTACTTGTGGTGAGCTTTGCCCCCTTGCTCTTTCAGTACTCTGCATGAATTTCTCATACACTTCTTTTTTGTAGTAAATACAAGGCTGGAAAAGGCTTCCCTATGCCCTCTGCTGGTTTCGCAAGGCACCTGTTTTCACCTTGGAATTAAGCAGAAATACAACCTTCTTTAATGTATCAGAATGTTTCCCCATTACTGCTCCATCTTACTCAGACTAAACTACAACAGGAAGTACAGGATGGAGCCATAGGTAGACACATTACATGCTGCCTAGTTAATCCTCCCCATGGCGTGGCAAACGACCACCAGTTCTGTTGTGTATCATTCCAAACCAGACTGTTGAAGGCACTCGGGCAACCCCATCCTCACACAAGCAGCAGGCTGTGTGGGTGAGCCCGCAGCGCTTTCCTCAGGTTGCCCTTTTGCATGAAGGAGTGCAGCAAACTCTATGTACCTTCAGGCTGAACCTTGTGCACTCCACGTCATGAACTGTCTCATCAGTTGTCTCTGTATTTCTGCCTTCACACCCAAGCTCCTTAACACCTACCTCTAAGGCATCAGTAGCTGTCCTCCTTGTCACAAGGAAGTCAGAACTTGGTAAGGTCAACTTTAATATCTACAACACCGGTATAATGCTGGCACCGATACCTAACAAGCAAGTTTTCTCTACGGCAGCCTGCAACACAACCCTCGCTCATGTGGGAAAGCACAGTTCTGGCGGGAAGAACACCCCTGTCACCCAACTCATAGCTCTGAGTCACTTCACCTCAGCAAGAGCATAACAAACACAAGTACTCAATGGGAAAAACAGACTGATATCAGTATTAACCACAGAGCTTTAATTAGGAATTGTTTATGAAATCATCAGAAGTTTAGACTGACGTTCACCTGCACATTATGGCAATTTTGAGCAGTTTCAGGTAACAAAAATTCATGAAATTGGATAATTGGATGCAAAATTAATCTTGGAATTACGTTTCCAATTACTGTATTTCTTCGAATAATTAACACTTTCCCAGAGTCTCTGCTCTCAAATTTTCACCTTGCTAGTGGCAGCCACAAGTCCCAGAGACCCAGCTAGCTGATGCCTGGCACCACAAATACATACCTTCAATACAGTATCGCTGACTCTTAGAGCCAGGATCTTATTTTGGCCTCAACTGTTTGCAGAACTGAAAACTCAAGATACTGAGACAAACGGCACTGTCCCCTCACAGAAATGTATTCCACAGAGATGGACAGCACCTCTGCATACATGCTCATTCACTGTGGTGATGACTTTGCCATGTATTTCATTTCAGATACTTCAATTTTTAAGTTAAATCAACCATGACTTCAGTGGAAGAGCAGCACCCTGCAAGACGTCATCTCACTGGCAGGGAAATATGCCAGCACACTGACACCTGTTACAAACCGAGTCTATTTTAATAACAGAATCCACAAGTCAGAACCATTAAATACCCCTTCCCAAAATCTGTTGCAGGCAGTTCTTCCCAGCACTCAAAATCTAACTTGTGGCCGGAAATGCATCTGCTTTGTAGCGTTGTTATTCATTCCCATCTTGAGCATCCACTTGGACTTCATCCTCTGCAGGTACTGCATATCACGCTTCTGAGCAAAGACTGCCCCTTCAGGGAGGAAGGAGAAGAGAAAGAGGGATATGCACTTGTAGGGTTACTACTTGATTGCAAAACTCTACCTTTTTAAGGCAGCATGTTTTCTTCCCATACTGGCAAGCTCCAGTTCTCCTTCCTGCCAAAGCCTCAACGTGTCACTTACCTGTCTGGCTTGTCCAGCCCAAAGCTCTGTACTGCTGCAACACTCGACCCACTGCTTTCTTATTTTTACTAACAGCCACCGCTCTCGACAGACCAAACCGTTGCTTGTAGTATCTCATTAAGGAACGATGACCCACTCTTGCACCTATTCAAAGGAGGAGAGACTAAGCACAGTGATGCTGCTTCTGAAATACGGTCATCAAGAATATCATGAAAGCTCTGTAAAGGCCAAATGCTGAGAAATGCAGTGCTACCTGAAGGGAGGATCAGCTCCATGGTGTCATCATCGTATTCCAGCTCTCTCTCTGCTGGGAGATCTCCAGGAACTTCCACATCTTGCCCTTCCTTGTGATCTGGGTAACTGCTCCTGGGAAGCAGTACAAGTATATGTTTTATTTGTGGCAAGCAGCTACAGTTACCTGCCACCATTACACAACAGATCCACGGCTACAGCAAGTCCCAAGTGCTGTCATGTTTCACCAACCATGGCTTAAGAGTTCTATCCAATAATACCACCTCTACAACAAAGGCTGAAAACAGAGTCCTCCCTTCCTCCACAAAGTTCTACAATCCAGCATGGCCCTGTTGCAACACACTTAGCAGCTCTTCATTCAGAAAAGCCACCAGTTCTGCACAGCTAATGAATGGGAGCACCCCATCACAGCAGTAGCTGTTTCTGACCAAAATGATCATAGCTGAGGACGACCAAGAAGTTCAGCAAGAGGCCTCTACACCATAACAATCCTGTTCAACTCCAGCTGCTTAAAAGAAAAACTCCTCAGTGTGCTGTAAGCTCCAAATCTACCTAAAAGGTGCCAAAAATTACTTTTACATCCTCTTATGATCTTTTCTCTGAAATCCAAACTCAGTAACAGCAAGCATACAAAATAGAATTGAAAATACATTTTCATGTAGGTATTAGTGGTCAACGGAGAGCAGAACCAATTATGCTCTTAAACTAAAGTAGAAAGGTGGCAAAGCATTGTATCAAAAGAAAAATAGGGATAAATATTAAAAACTAACAAGAGATTCTAATACAAAGTTCAACTGAAAAACATCCTTACCTAAAATCATAGAAGTCTGCAAATTCCAAGGCCGCATCTCCATCCGTGAAGAGCTTGCAGTGGCTTTTATCATTCATGTGAGCCTGTACTGCCTCTGTAGAGTAGAAGGACTTCCCCTTTTCATTGCACCAGATGCAGATTTTCCCAACACCAATTTTCTCTCCTGCAGAAGAACAGAAAAGACACTTTCACTGGTCTGAACAGAGCCTCTCTACTCAGTAACTAACAGATCTGTGAAGCAGGCTTCCCAGTTTGAAAGACAGAGACAGAGGAAGAGCCTTGAGTCCTTCATTTCCTGCAGTGCCTATGCCTAGATCCTAACGCATAAGGGACAGTCTTAACAATGAAAGAATTCACATGACACGGTACAGATCACTATGTATTCTCAAGAAAACATTTCATACTTGCAATACACCTTTCTATTAGTCCAGGATTAATTTATCTTCATTCCTATCTGCAGACTTCAAGGAAGACATTTTCTGCCTAGCTTTTATAGCCCTTTCTCACTGGTACTGTCAGTGGGTGACTCACTTACAACTCACTGGGTATACAGAACCTCCCACAGCACAAGACAGTTCAAACACACACTTCAGCAATTGAGTTCTGCCCTAAATTTTGTGATTCTTGAAAAATCTCTTCAGCATTAGAACACCACGTGAGACTTACAGGGTCTGGGACCACACACTTGCACAGTAGGGTTTTCTCCCACTCTCCCTGGCAAACCTCATAACAATCTAAATACTGAAATAAATAGCTTCTAGATCTTGTTAAATACATGAATCAATCAATCAATCAATAAACAAATAAATACATCCAAGGAAACAATGCCCAAACACATTCTAAGCTGTACCCAAGCTGAAATAAGCAGTAAGAGTCTTTAATTATCCCGGTTAAAATCAGAGATTTACGGACGTACCCAAGTACTTTATTAGTCCTCTAAGATCCACAAGGTACTCTATGTCTGGAATGAAGAAACTGTGAACTTTTGTCATGTGGGCCACGTTCTTCATGAGAGTTCTGGAATGGTGGGGACAGAACAAGCAGTCTGTAACGGGTATGGCCTCAACGGCAGAAGAGCTGTCAGCTTCTGCTTGCTTCTCCTCTTCTCCCACACCTTCCATCTCTTCTTCAGAGCCAAGGTCTTCATCAGAATCCATATCTTCCCAGCCTTTTAAAATGAAGGTAAAGAAATATTTATTTGCTTACTTGTTCCATGCAAAGCAGTTACCAATGAAGTTAAACAAATGGAAATATAATGTTATTTTCAGGTGCAAGATTGTACCATTTCCAGTAAAACAGTTCTTCTCTTTTTACAAAACACACAGCAAAACTCATGACTGCTCAGAAAATGTTTTTTTTTTCCCTCCATTTTCTCAACAAGTAACACTTTACTGCAGTTTCAAAGCCTTAATTAAATTTGCTGCAGAACAGGAACGCATGCATTCCTCATTGAAAACAATACGGCTCTGCCAGAAACATGAAAATATTCATTTCCAGCAGTGACTTAGCAGCAAACACCCTCCCATTCACACATCCATCTTTAACAAAGAGAACAAAGCCAGAGATTTACTAACAAGTTGACACCACTGCAGAACTACTGCCATGCTCAGTGCAGGCCACAAGCTCTGGGGATTCCCCAGAGGTTTGGGGTTCATCAGGAAGGGCTTTGATTCCCCACTGAAGTACTATTTCTTAACTTCTGACCTTTTGTAAATGAAGAAAGCCACTGCCAAATATGACAGACATTTAAAACTACCAGCAGAAGAGTATGCTTCATCTCCAGTCCAGCACTGAAGCTGGAATAGCATGCTCCCACTGCATTTGTTCCTGTTCCCAGCTATGGATGCAGTTTAGTCATCTCATTCTAGATGCATTTGCAAGCTGTGCTGCAAACTACGCTGCAACTGGCAGTGTCCAGGTTAAAAATAACCTTTTTTTTTTTTCCTCCGGGAATTCTGAAGCACTGGTTGATTCGGCTGTCCTCTTTCCAGGACGGCCCCAGCAGAGCTGTATGTGCACAGGTGAGGAGGGTGAGGCAGCAGAAGGGGCAGCAGAGGTGATGATTCTTTACCTATTTTTATTACAGATGGCAATGTGCCGAGAAGCCTTGCCACACAGCATCAGGCTAAGGAGCAAATTTCCTCCTCTGGTATTGATGGGCAGTGAAGAACACATCCTCCACTCCCACCTCTCTTCAACAGAGCAGGAAAGCAAACCATGACACAAGAGCAAATAATCACGGTCAGATTCTGTTCATCTTTTTTTCCAGGAGCAGTTTTAGGGTCAGCGTTGGAACTTTACATGGAAGACGGTGCTTGTATTTACATTCAGCCTTCACACCCATTAGAGCTTTGTGCAGCTGGCTCTTCGGACACTGCAACACAGAGCCTCCGTCTGCAAGCATGAACTGACCTGAAATCCTCTGTTAAACTGAAACCTTAACAGGAAGGTCTTCTGCAATGAAAAAAGCCATACCACTGAAGGAAGTGAGAGCTGGCTTTTGCACAAAACAAACAACTCCACAGCTTACCCCATGCTGCTGGGGTATCTGTTACCTGCTGACAGCATGCTTACCGCCTTACCTTCTTCCGAATCCTCTTCCTCCTCTGCCTCCTGTTTGGCCAGCTTCTTTGCTTGTTGTTCAAACCACTGCAGTCGCGGAGGCTTCTCAGTTCGTTCTTTACTCTGCAACAGACTGGCGCTTATCGTGGGAGCTGGAGAGCTGCTTGCATGGTCAGGAGGTAAGGGTGTCTTCTTTGGAGACGAGGATGGCTGGGCTCTGATGGCTTGCTGTATAGCTGCGTTCATTTCATCCTTGTCTACGCTCTCCACGGCAAGCCCCTTCTCCAGGTTCTTTTCATTCAATATTTTCACCTTCTTGCTGACGGCTTGAACGGCTTTCTTCTCCAGCTCCAGGTGCTTCTTGGACTTCAAGTGATTCTCGTAGGCGTTGAAGGTGGAGAACCTCTTGCTGCAAACCGTGCAGTAGGTGGCAGTGACTTTGTTCTGCTCTTCTGCCACCGCCCTCTGCGCCAGGACTCGCTCCTGGAAGTTCTCGGCGGTGACGGGAGGCATGGCGGCAACCTTGCGCTTCAGGTTGTAGCGGTGCCAGTCGGTCTTGTAGTGGGCACGCTGAACGTCCGCGTCCTTGAAAGCCACGCGGCAAGTGATGCACGTGTAGGTCGCCATGGCTGCAGGGATAAAGAAAATAAGGTAATAACCACAACAATCAACACAGCACGGTCACCACGACGACAACCCACCCCTTCTTACTTGAAGTGAAGAGTTCCTGTCGAGCCCGCAGTCTGCTAAGGGCAGGCTCGTGAAAAGAACTGCCATTACTGCAACGGAAAACCTACTCTGACACTGGTTTTCCACTTTCGACAGCTTTGCCAGACAGAAGAAAAAGAAATCACTGCTTCTAAAAATAAAAAGCTCTCAGCTATTCTGCAGCACTGCGTGCAGAGTTCACAGAGCTCTCAGCCCTGCAGAGCCAGGAGATGCAGGAGGGCACAGACCTCTAACTGCTGCTCTTCCCAAGCCCACACACCCCTTTCCTTTTCAGTACTTAATAACACTTAAGAGAAAAAATGACGGAACGTCTTGAACACAGCAAAAGCAAACAGCCACACAAGGCGTTCATGCTGGAGATCGCCAAGGCCACCCCCACCTGGTTCGGTTTGAGAGACAAAAGGAAGTGACACGTGAAGAACAGCAGCTGCCGCAAAACACGCGTGAAGAGAAAACAAAAGGCCGCGCTGCCGCGTGGAAACACGGCCGGGGCGCCTGGTACCGAGCAGCTGCACAGAACACACCGTCCTCTCGCCGAACGATCCCAACCGCCCTTCGGAGCGCGCCCCTCCCCCACCTACCCGTATTCCGCTGCCACAAACGCGGTGACGCGGCGCCGCGCCTCAATTCGGGAGGCGGAGGAGGGGCCCGGCCCGGCTCCGGCCCACACCCACGAGGCGATCCGCGGGGCCGGCTGCTCGTGCTTCGTCCGCGGGGCCCCCAGCGGCCCGCCGGCCCGGCCCGGAGCACGCAGCCGCCTCACGGGGCGCGAAGAGACCGCGCGGCGCCGTCCGCCCGTCGAGATGAAGGCGCGCAGCCGCACACGCAGCGCTGCGCCGGAAGTCCGGGCTGCGCGCCGCCGCTTCCGTCCGGGGGGCGCCGCCGCCTCTAGCGCCCCCTGGCGGCGCGGAGGCCGCCCCAGGCGCCGCCACCCCGGCCCGGCTCCGCGGCGGGAAATAACGCCACATCGCCACTCGGCGGCCGAGAGCTGGGATCAACGTTTATTCAGAGCGAGCCGACGCACCGCCAAGCACTGCTTCACATCGGGGAAAGGAATAAACAGAGCGCGGCAAACAGGCTTTTCTCGCCATCTCTCTTTTTTGTTCTTTTTTCCTATCTCGGGAACAAACGTACAATTAGATGTAATGAAAGATAAAAACTAACACATATTTATTAAACGGTCTTACAAACAATCAACAGAATAATTCCATGTTTACAAAATAGTAACCAAGCTAGGTAAAGTGCTGTGAAGTACTTCACACAGAGACGATTTGTAACGCTCCAGGTTCTGGTTACCCGCTATGGAGGTGCTGCGCTGCGAACGCGCACTGCAATGGGGGGGGAAGCGTGCTCGGATGGAGGCTGCAAATGTGCAAACCAAACCTGAGGACGAGAGCGGTTTGGGATCCCAACGCTTTGGGCCAAACGAGCTGCCCTCCTTTGCTGCTTTGAGCTGGAGAGCTGCGGGTCAGCGCACAGAGAGGTGCTGGCGTCCTGCACTTCATGTGCACAAAGCCCTGACTCGCTGCTGGCAGCCCAGTCAGGCACTGAGGTGTAGGAACGCGTGGGTAGGTGGTCAAGTGGGGCTAGGTCACCACATCCCAAGACATTGAGCTCAGAGTGAGCTCACCTCCATCCTCCACGCTCCACGACCGTGCTGCGTTCAGCCCACAGGTGCCCAGAGGCACGCCTCCAGCATCACAAACACACGCTTCAAAGCCACACGCCACCTCGTGCTCACTGGGCCCTCTCCCTGCCTTTGTATTTCATTTTGGAAGATGAGAAGATGATGGCGAAGGCTGGACCACAGGCAGGGGATGTGACAGGAGTTGTACACAATGGCTGCTGCTGGAATACTGCTTAATGAAGGCTTCTGAAGTTATTTCCGACTAAATGGGGTGGAAGGGCTTATAAATGAGAGAAGTATTTCCTTTGCGTTCTGTTGTCCAACTACTGTGGAATGTACTGTGGCTGAGCAGAGGGTTTCCTACCAGCCCTTCTTTGGGAGAGGAGAGGTAACACTCCACAGAAAGTAAACATATTTCCTCTGTTTTAGGAGGAATATTGTATGCTACAAAATGACCTCCTTCCCATTACACAGTACTTAGGGGCTTGCATAAGAAAGGTGCTATCAGCTACCACGAGAACAGATAAATTCCAGACACTCAAATAAGCCATGGCGTCCTTGATCTTCAATGATCTGCTTGCTCAAGTTTTGCTATTAGTTTCTGTAAAAAAAAATTGAGACTCGCACTTGACTCAGCCTGATCTGTGTTGAAACCAGAAAATGGATCATTTACAAAAAGTCCAATGAACTCCTCCAACCATTTATCCTCCTTGATCTGATTTATTCTTCGACAAGAGTGCCCAGTGGTAGGTACTTTCACGACCACAAGTATTCTTCATAAAACGACAATAAAGTGCACACTGTTGCAATGCCACCACTGACAGCCACTCTCACCCACCCACTCCAGCCAAGCTCACACAGGCCTGCTGCCTCCCCAGCCTCCCCTGTCCTGCAGCCTGTCGTTTCCCCAGACACCAGTATCCTTGTTCAAAGAGCATGCCTTGTCTAGGAGCTCTGCAAAGTCCCACCAGCATCCTGCAAGTTGTGGGCTTCTCACTGCATCAACTGTCCTGCACACGCAGCAAGGACACAACTGAAACGGCCTTTAACCATTGGGACTTCCCAGCAAAAGCTTCCCTTGTTTCTACTTTTCCAGCTGGGAAGGACAGGCTGGGGGAAGTTGGAAAGGAAACTTAACAGTGTGAAAGCGATCTGGTCGTGTATATATATATTTTTTACATAGTTTCCAGAAACTCGCTTTTAATGGTAAGATGCTACAGTTTCAAAAGCTGCATCTTGGCTGATCTATATCCAACATCCATTCGCTTTGAAACGGATTTGATAATGAAGGCACAGGCTCACTTTTTTACTGGTAAAGGACAGCAAACACGGTCAATATGCATTACTGACACAGAAGAAGCACGAGCGACGATAAAGCCAGTGTCAAAGATTCTCTTCAGCTACAATCTGATTGGCCACCTGCCTATTTTTTCACCTCAAGAAAAGAAAAAGTAATTAGAATGGAGTTAACCTCAAACACAGGTTTACCTACACAAACACGTTAGTGGAAACTGTTATACTCTGTTGCTGTACTTTCTGAGGGTCCCAGGTGACAGTAATCGCCTCTTAAGATGCCAGCAAGTGGAAAATCACTTCAGTAGTAGCAGCTGACATGGTCCCTCCGCTTTGCTACCAGTTTATGTCACATTAGAGAAACTAGCTTTACTTCTTCCTAATTCTTTGATTACTATTGCGTGGTATTACAATTTGACTTGGTTAGAAGTGAATGAAAAAGCCCTAGGAAAGGTTCGACGAGTAACCTGCTTAAGATCCCACGCCATTCACTGAGCACTGAGTGTGGAGTTGAAAATGGTCAATCGCTGAAACAAGTTCACTTCCGTTTGATTGTTTGTTTTCAATTACATGCCAGGAAAAAGACTCTGAGCGTCTTCCACAGCAAATGACTTCACAAAGTACTGTAAGTATCTCACAAGATCCAGCTTGCACAACTTTTGTTGAAAGTGATGGCAGTTGTTACAGGAAAAGAAAAAACAAACAAAGCACCAACGAAGTAGAAACAAACCCCACAACATTTTGCATTATGCAAGTAGCAGCTAAAAAAGCCCTTTTCCTTACCTCTAACTTCTCTATCTTCCCCAGTCCGAGCAATAGCTATCCCACCTGCTGCCCAGAAGGCTGTTGAGATGACACAGTAACTCATCTCTAGAAGTGTCTGGGCTGACTTTGCGCAGGCAGTACTGCCACGGACCAGGCTCCCAAGGAACGCAGCAGGTGGTCAGTCACACAGCGTGCCTTGACAACTCTACATGCCTAAAACCCCAAACATGTGGAAATGCATCACCGTATCCAATATAACCCAAAGATTTTTAAGTGTCGAATGGCGTTCTCCGATAGCGCTGCGCGCACGTTTAAAGAAGTAATGCATTCTTAAGTAGGAGACGCACTATACGTAACAGTAACTGCAGGGATTCATACTTCCTGGCACGACGTGAAGGAGGTGAGATTTAGTGAGCCTCACTGCGATCCTCTGATAATTTATCCTTGCTGCGTCAACCATTAATTGCATGACATGGTTGGCAACTATGAGTTAATCAACTGCCGATGTTGGAACTCTGGCTCAGGACACCAAAATGTATGGTTGGCATTAGATAAAAATACCTCTCCCGCAATCGTTTTGAACAACTGACCTCCAACACACATCTGCAATCAAACAGTGGATAGATAATTCATTTCCATGCTATTACATTGAGGTATAACTACCAGAAACATTAAACTATCAGTATCAGCTGATATTTATCCAGTTAATTCACTCTGCATAAGGGAAATTATTACAACACATCTAAAGTGATAGTTAAAGCTTACAGCTCAAAATTTTCCTTTTTTGCATTTGATTTTGTGTGTGTTTTATGTTTCATTTCCTTTATGTCAGCAGCTGCAATTCCCAGGTTAATGATTTCCAAGGAGGTGTGACAGGAAGCCTGAAGACTTCTTTTTTTCCTGGGATTCTGCCTCTTGGCCTTGTGAAAGTCCCAACTCTTTCTCGATCTGCTCAAGCTCGGACTGGTCAAGCAGTTCAAAATCATCGGCTTCCTCCGTGTCTGTCTCCTCACTCAAGCTGGGCACCGCGCGTGAGGGCGCAGGCTGAGCAGACTGCAGCTGGTCTTTGATGGCAGCGGACACCGCGGCCGCGATGACATCGCCAGCGATCCCGCTCATCAAGGTAAAGGTTTGGTCACTGGTCAAAGGCAGGGAGAGCCCTGCGGTGGACGGTCTCTCTTTACTCTGCCTGGAAGAATGCTCCACCTTTAAAGACGTGTGTTCTTTCTTTCTGTTTTGCTGGATGGGCACACCGATGCTTGAGTCATCGTCATCGTTTGTTCCTGCACCATTTTCTAACGAAGGGAATTCTGAGAGATCTCTCGCGAAAGCTTCTTCGTGATCACTAGGTCGGTCAAAATCTATCACGGGATTAACAGAGGGAAACTGTCAGCAAACAAGAAAGGCTTCCCCAGAAAAGCAGTCACATGTTACAAAAGCAATTGGTCAGTTTTCCTTTGAATACGTTTATTATTCCATATCTTAACACAGAGGAGCTTTATCTTACCTTTAAAACAAAATAAAAACCTAATACTTCAAATCTGAATTCGTACTGCGTGAGGAAATCATTCCAATCCCATTAAAAATGATTAAAATGGAAAACAAACGGACAAAAAAGTAAACCAAGCACTTAGCTATATTGCATTTTCCATTTCAGTGAACCCACAATTACAATTTTCTACCTAGAGTCATATTGCAATATTCACATGGAGACGATTTGGAAAACTGCTTGAGAACAACTCCTTTCAATATTATTTGAAGAAAATACCTTTTTAAAGAGGTATCCAGCTGTACATGAAACAGCCCCTGCAAATCTTCACCCCAGCCTGTTCTAAATACAACACCTGAAGTCTAGCAGTCATCACGTGACAAGTCTTTTTCTTCACAAAACATATAAATAACAAATACATGCACGTGAACATACAACAGATTTTTAATAAACTTGTAAAAAGTTTAATAAATTCTTAATAGCATGTTTAAACAAAGATGTAAAAACAACGTAAAGACTTAATTCATAGCTTTTGCTTTCGTGTCCAGTGCTTGTGCTAAAATAGGGCACAGAAAATGGAAACTACAGATGACAAGTATAGTTTCACACATTCAAGTGGATGACAGAATGCAAACAAATAAAACATTACATTTTAATGACTGTTTTAATGGCATGTTTTTAGAAATGTGTAAAGCATACTGACTACAGTGCGTGGCCTGTGGAATACACCTGAATGAGGGAATACTCTGATCTAGTACTGGCAGGCAATATTTGATTGAGAAGGTAAAAAAGAATCAATTTGAACTTACTTTCTATGATAAAAAAGCAATGTGAGTTTTCATAAGGACTAAGGAAATGAAGCCTGAAACATTGTTTTCTTCATTTCCTTTGGGAAGAACAGGCTGGAAAGGCGAGGAGGAAGGGTTATGCTGTATGCAAAGTGGCAGCTCAAACGCACAGAGCTTTGAGAAGAAACATGCCAGTCCTTGGATTCATCACATCTGGTCTCACACTTGTGTCTACGTCCAGTTTGCCGAAGTGCTCCACAGGGGAGAAGAGCGGATGTTGTTTATTTTTCATTTAGCAAGGCCTTTAACACGCTTTCCCACATTTCATTACAGCATAATTGGTGAGTGAGCTGGGTAGCTGAACAAAATGGGTGCACGGGAAATCGGCTCAATGGCAAGCTCACGGGGCTGTGCCTAGTGACACAGAATCCAACTGGATGCCACTTACTAGTAGGGTCTCTGAGCAGTACTGCAGCCAGCAGCGTTCAAAGTTTTTACTAATGACGTGGATGATGGGCTGGAGTGCACTCTCAGCAAGCTGATGGACAGAAAGAAACTGCTCTGGGGCAGACGCAATGAATATTCTGGAGGTGAGAAACCTCATCAGGCTGGAGAAATGAATGGGCTGAAAGGGAATGTTATGAAGTCCAGAACTGTGCAGTCTTGCAAGTGGGATGGAATAACCAATGCAGCAGTACTAGCTGGGGGCAATGAGACAGAAAGCAGCTTTGAAGACATTCCAATTTACAACTCTATGATCATGCAATGCAGTCTACTTACAATTTGAAATATTAACAAAATAATTTGCATTATTAATCTGGCCTTTATAATGTGGATATGTAGTATCACCCCACTTGCCATTTTCACTGAACTTAAAAGAGAGGTGCAAGATCAGCAGAGCAACAAATCCACACGCAGGATTGCACCAAACCACCATCGTTCTTGCTATTCATTCAGGCTTAGTACTAACTGAATGCTGGTCTGTAAAGAGTATAAGCTTCTAGACCCAGACAAGACAAAGACAAGTGCTTGAGGATCCCTTCCTAGTCTTGGTCTTCATGTCTCCTTTAGGTTCAGGACTGGGTGTCTTTAATTGGCTGCTTAACCACACAAAGTATACACTTCTTTCCTGAAAGAATTGATACTAATGTAAAATGTTCACTTCCTTAATAGGTCTGGCAGAAGAGATCTGGCACATCTTCAGATACATCTGTTTTACTCACTGCTACTTATCTATCTAGATGCTTAGTGATGTACGTTATTTTCACGATCAAGACAGTTCCTATAGGAGGTGTATCCAAAACAAAATAAACACTGGAATGAAATTTAAATTCAGCATTGAAAAACAAACAAATAGGCAAACAAGAGAAAACAAACCAAAAAAGGCCAAGCACTTCTGTTCTCAAGTTCTCTAATAGTTTTCAGGTAACTTACAAGATTGCAGTTTGTTGATAAAACAGATAAAGCTGTTACATACCATCAGATGTGTCCGTCTGTGGAGAATACCCCTCGGATAAGTTAAAGGTCCCATTATCGGTCCAAGATACTTCTGATACATCTGTGTCAGACACTGACAGCTCTTTGGCAACAACTGCAGGACTAACCTACGTATAAATACAAACATTCACACTACAGGAAGCCAATGTTTAGATACTGAAAAAGAAGTATCCTGCATATCGCAGCACTACACACTGTCTCCTATTTAAGTTTTAATGGTAGAAACATGAAAACGATGGTACAGAAGACTTAGAAATGCACCATCCTTCTTCTTAATTCATGCACGTATTCAGCTAAGCACAGGAAATTCCAATAACTCATTCTGAATGTAATATCTTACTGTAATGATATCAAAATAAGCTTCTAAATATAACATATGCATAAATATAAAGAAATGTGTAAACACAAATCAAAACAAGAACATTTTATGAACTGAAAAACAGCCAAATCTTAACTCGTTATCCTTCAGAAATGTATCATGTTCAATTATGTCTGCTACGTTTTTTTATCCTATTATATATATATATTTCAGAATATTAAAACTCCTTCAAGGCGATCACTGTCAAAGTCAGGCTCTACACATGACTGATCCAATATTGAGTATGAATTTCTAGAAACGTATTTTCTTTTTTAACAACTGATGTTCTGATTATAATGGAAAAAATAGTGTGCCATACATATTAAGAGAAAAAGAAGGTTTTAGAGTGTTCCCATACATATTTGGAAAGACGTTTGTAGATAATATACTTATTTATACTACCATTAAAAATGATCCAACGAATGATTAACCAAGTATCTTACAGATCATACAGAATTTCTATGCACTTCCCTTCTATATTTTAATTTTAAAAAATTAGCTGCAAATTCTCTAAACAGTTCCCCTTGCTGTGAAATTCTGGTTTAATCGTTCTACAGCCAATACAAAATACACACATTTATCTAGATAGTAGTCTAGATATTATCTATATAGATTAAAAAAAAAGATATATCTGACTGAAAAAATGTCACCTTAGGACACAGGGCTGATATGTCTAATTCACTGTCATCTTCTGTGGGTTTTGTTTTTGCTGTTTCTGAAAGAAAAAAGACAAATTATCCTACTCATGACAATGGACTTTCAGGTTCCACGTGTGCTCTCTGCTACACAATTTAGGCAGTACAGCAAACTGCCACCTGTTGATATAGGTATCATTTATGTAATATGTTATGGAGGTGAGAAAAAAGGCTCTATCAAAATATACTGTGCAGCAGCCAAGGCAGGAGAGAGAATGCTGCTCTGAAATGCATTCAGACGCATTTATTTACCTGTACTGTACTTCTTTCAGAAGCCTCTGCTGGTCACATTAACATAATGTGTCCTCTACAATATATATTTATCTTTAAACTATGCTGCCAGTACCAGGTGCAATTGCAACGCACTGTTAAAACAGGCAGTGTATTTACTCCAGCGCATTACATACTATATCTGAAAACATACAACTTTCTGGATAACTGAATGAAGTCTTCCCTCCCCCCCCCCCCCACACCTTTTCTTTTTGCACCCAATTACTCTTCATTCTTAACATTTATATGCAAATGCAAATGTGCATACAAAGCGTCCTCTGATGTCTGGCAGAATGTTGCTCCTAGCAGACACGGAAACACAATTTTCACCTAATTTCCTCTGTCTGAGAATAATTTGGTGAATATTTTAACATAATCTAAGCCAGTATCACTGGAAAGCGCAGTCACATTATTGCTGGTCGACCATTTCTGCAACTTGCTGCTTCTTCTCTTGTGCCAGTACAAGGATGTGTGTGTACTCACGAGCTGAAGCCAAGTGGTGAAGCAAGGCAGGGAGATTGCCTGGGTTAAACAGAACTCCAGGGTGAGAGACAGGAAAGAACCACTTTAAACTGGCCCATTTTCCCAGCACTGGCTCATGAAATTTATGAAACAGCAGCCTAACCTCTCTCTCTGCCAGATCCACTACAGCTAGGACAAGGTGGAAGAATGCATGAAAGAAACAGTTCAATGCATTACTCCTTATTTCCAACAACTACTGCACTACCTGAGAGATGAACAAAAAATGCAGATGGTTCCTCTCACTGTGTTTAGGAACGGGAAATGAAACCATTGACTGCTCTAAGAAATGCACACTTTAAAGCTACCTGCAAACAATGGCTACAAATATGAATTTTAATGCTCATAACTGGTGCTTACAAAAAAGAAACTTAAGACAACCTCAGTCACTTAAGATTTTTTTTCCTGAAATAGCTTTATTACTTAAAACCTAAAGGTTTCTGAAGTTATAAGGATTTCAACTGAGACTTTAAGCTGACTTCTCCCTGGTCTGACTAAAAACTTTGAATAACTTCCAGCTAATGGCCTACTACAATTCTTAAATGCTTACTGAGTATCTGGGGAAGAAAACACCTCTTTTTTTTTTCTTGTTCCTGATGAGAGTAAAACAAGGCAGATATAGATGCTAGAACAGAGCTCAGTCTCTTACTGAAAGTCCTGTGAGGTACAGTTTTGTGTTCTTGAGTGATTTTCTCTCCTGGATGAGTTTGCCTTATCTAAATAGAAATAGATATTTCATGCTTTACATCGAGTAGGTTTTTTTGCTGAAAATCTACAAGCAGTACAGCTAATCACATATGAAAAGAACCATCAATCCTGCCTCGTTTCCTTCCATTACATCTTTTTTTTTTTTTTTTTTTTTTTTTTTTACCATACCCAGATGTATGACACACATTATTATTCATTAAGCCAAGAATGATAGCCAGGTTCAACATAAGAAACATCTTTACAATTGACTTCACAAGACAAGCCATACTGTTTGCAAGGCAAATAAGGTGGTCTCTGCTTACAGAAATGCATTATTTGGGACTGCACTTACTCACCAGATCTCTCTTTTTTCTTCTGGTTGATGTATTCCACTATTCCAAAATCTAGTTTCATCAGAACAGACTTAACTTTGTTGCACAATTTTTGTCCAAATTCATTGCACTTGAGGAAGGGACATAAAAAGGCACACAATACTGTGATAAAGGCAGAAAGAGAAAATGCATTGAAATACTGCTTTATAAAAAGTTAATAAAGATTAAACAGTGCTCTGTATTATTAATTCTACATAATATGATTAATTTTGCATAAGATAGCCCACTTTGAAATGCCTGTGTCTAACTAACCCTTAAGAAATCCATTTTATGGGAGCCACTCTTACCACAAGACAACACCATGGTATTCATACCAGCAGTCATCTTTCTTAGTTCCAGTAAGGAACAATTTATGATCACTGTAACATTTATCATCATCTTGATTTAGTCTGATTTTGACATCTCTGTCTGAGATACATGGCTTTGCAAAATCACATCAGAATCAAGAAGCTGAGAAAGCTTGTAAGCTGACTTCCAAAGAGCAAACGACATTTGTCAGAATTTACATATATACATGTGCACACATGCAACAATAAATAAAAAATAAAGCGACCAAATAATAATAATCCTCATACAGAAACAGTGATTGAAAAAGAGACCATACTTACGCAAGACATAGGAGAGGACAACTCCAGGAATGTAACTTCCCAAGACAGTGAAAAATGTACACACACTGCAGACTAGTAGGCAAAACTGACAAAGACATAAAAATTGGCCATTACTATTTCTATTTTTATAAATATTTCTATCATTTTCCAAAGAAAAATTCTCCAGAATGCTGCACTTCAAATGAATCTAGAACGCAGTGGAAATACAGAGGTTTGGGTTTTTTTTTTTCTTTTTTCCTTTTAAATTAGAAAATGTTTTAATAGTTCTTGTGCAAATAAGCATAACACAATGCATTTTTTGCTAACTAGAATGTACTTCCTTTTCTATAATAATAATATGCAAAATAGTGATATGGCTCAGAGAATGAGGTCAGGAAAAAAAAAGAAAAAAAATGCTGTCAGAATCAACTTTTCTAAGTCAGGACTAAATCCATCTTAAGGATATAGCTACTCCGTCACATTACTACGCAGCAGAATTATGGTGCTATGTATTCTGGTACTGTATTTCCTTACCTTACTTCTTTTAAACACAACCCTATCATCCCAGTCAGAGAATTTTTTTGTGTTTTTGTAATTCGTATACCTCTGAAATGTATTTGATCTTGGTGTTCACTGGTATTTTCAGTCTGAACTCCAAATATTCTTGTGTGCTACTACATGTTTCCAATTTGCTTGCTCTTTAAGGGCATTCATGAAGAATTTCATAGTATATTTAACTGCAGTCAAAAGAGAAGAAATTAAAGACCCTAATCTTCTCCTTCTACGTTTTTATGTTTAGCAGTAAAAATGCAAAAGTGAAAAATGCCCACAGAGGTTATGAATGCCCTGTCCCTGGAGGCATTCAAGGCAAAGCTGGATGTGGCTCTGGGCAGCCTGCTCTAGTGGCTGGCAATGCTGCCCACAGCAGTGGGGCTGAAACTAGATGATCTTTGATGTCCTTTTCAACCCAGGCCATTCTATGATTCCATGAAATCTACATTTTCCCAGCGATGCTGTCACTACATGCTACTACATTTCTTTACTTTTCTTCTTTGAAGAAGAATGCTACTTTACATGGGACTAGAACTATATAACCATCCTCTTCCTGTCAGAAAAGAATAAACCTGCTTGTATGGGAACTATTGAATCACGGCCTGAACCACGTCCCCTGTGGAGTTCCAGGCAAGTCTCGACTGTCAGTGACAGGTGAGCCTTTCCTTATTTACTGCTTGTCTTTATACCATCTGGATAAGCCATGCAAAAATATACTGCCCACCTTCATTACTTTGTGTGGGTACTACTCTTTTGGGGTATTCACCCTACACTACTCTGGTTTGCCACTGCATGAACTGCGTTCCCCAGCTCGGTTTTTCCAGAAAAACAACAACTACAGCTGCATAGAATAAAAATTATCACAATATGGAGAATTATACCATATAACACATATGGTACAGTCCTTCCTGCAAACTACAATTTTTGTGAATGGTGCAGTTATTGACTGATTGACTGACTGATCACTTTTTATAGCTTTTATAAAATATCAATGCTTTAAATCTCCCTTCCACAGAATGAATGGTGAGGTTCCAGGAGCTAACAGGGCAGGATTTTATTGCTAACGAACTCCACCATGGACACCTTTTCTCACTGATCTGCACATGGGTAGCACTTAGGAGACTAACTCATGATTGAATGCACCATAATATGTATTTTCATTTTTTTTTCTGTGTTTTTTCCTTTTTTTAAATCTCACCTTTGCACCCAACAGTATCAAACCATCGCTCCTTGGCAGTTCTTACCTTGCCAGGGTTTTGTTCCTTGAAGTGAGACATTTCTTGAAGAAATACAAATAAATTCATCAGTGCTTCTGAAAGGCACTGATTTATTCTGGGTCTGTAGTCTTGTCTGGAACTGATGACTTCCCAGCTGAACAAAATGAACACAGATATACAACAGCTTTAGTTGTAGCTCATGTGAATATTGAAGCTGGCTGAAAATATGCAAAGCCTTACTGGCTTCCAAACTAACCATGCTGGAAATATACAGCCTTCAGCTATCTAATGGATGCTGCAGGCTAAACATATTTTATACATATTTTTCTTTATATATTGTACAAGCTATAAGAGTTCATAAGAATTTTAACCTTTCTCAGTAGAAAGTTCTTTGATTGTTTGTTTTTGCCAAGCCCCTCTACAGGACACACACTAACCTATTGCTGTGTCATACTTTATGAGCTATGATTTATGTTCATTCTTATTTGTCTTAGTAACTAAGTTTCGGAATATGAACTTGATAATATCCCTCACTTCTTGATATAAAGAAAGTTAAAGAGATTTCAAACTATCTGAACACACACTTGTGTGTTTGTGAGGCACTCTCAGAGTGAATGCACGCACACCAACAGCACTGCTGTCCACAGGCTGCTGAGCCTCATGGCACAGTTACTCTGGAGTTTTGTTCCCACCAATGACAGACTTACTGGTGCATACATACAACTACATTGTTGAGTTTTCATTTACTTTAACACCTAGCATTTTTCAGAAGATAGATGGATCCCTACCAAAATAGGCTTCTTTTTCCTCAAAAGTATTTCACAGATCCCTAGAGTGAGTTCACACATCTGCAGGAACCCACAACCCTAAGGTTAAAAAAGAACGTCTTAAAAATGTTGCTTCCTCATGTTATTTTCATTTTTTGAGACTATAAAGCAAAAGCTGTGAGGACACATCACTTATTAGCAAAAGCAATGAGGAGATAATGGTTGAAGGAAACTGGAGTGGAATTCAAGGAGTGATTTGCTTCAAGTTGTATGTATAATTGCACTGGACTACAAGAGATATGCTGATGTTTCCTAAAAAGATAAGCTTCTCCTTAGCAGGGCTGAAGTTATATGCTGCTACTTTCAGGCAGTTTTGGTAGCAGGCAGGGTGCTATCCTGGCACTAAAGGGACGGTCAAGTGGCCTGAATGAGGCAGCAGCCTTGATCAGCAAATCATGAGACACACAGAATAATGCATCCCACATGCTTTAGTACATTGTGTTGTCAAACGTGAAGAAAGGCTCTAGATTATGCTATTCAGATATCTGGTCACAGATTAATAACAAAGCCATTCACATGCTTATGAAATATATGCTGAAATGTGCATTTCACTTTATTTTCCAATGGGGGAAAAAAACCTATATATTTTCAGTTGAATAACCCAAAGGATATACCACATATTCTACAAACTGATAAAAGATGAAACTGAACTCTGAATTCCAAACTCAGTGCTTCAGCAAAAGTTCTTAAGCTCTCCTTGAAACTTGTAGCTAAGATTTCAGCCAAAATCTGGAAAACATTTCTGACATCCAATTTAGCAATGTACTTGATGAGCCTAACTCCACTTTTTCTTAAAAAAATGGTCTCCTACATAAGATGTAGGATATCAGATATATCCTGTATCCTGGCTGCAGGCTTCTGCCGAATTGTACATTTTGGTCCAGCTGTTGCCTGCACTTAAATCTGTGAATTTTTACATACTTAGTTGTAAGCCAGGAATAAGCCTTCTTCCTGCTTGCGCATGACATCCATTTGTATTTTACAAAAGTGTATTACACATCTTCTTTTCTGCTGCACTGTGGACTTCTCAATTACTCTGAATCAGCTTTGCAAACGTAAAGGAGATTAACCATCTTCTATTTTCCAGTATGTAGTAGCATCAATATCTATGTACCAGCATTTTTCTACTTGAAGTCAGGAAGCACTTCAGTCAAAAAAAATCTTTTAACACACATGGACAACCTTTGCCTCCATTTACTGCACAGCAGCTTCACCACAAGGTGGTGATACAGCAACATGGGTGGCAGGGTACGGTTTGGAAACCATTTTACACAGAACATAAATAGCGTTAGAGGACGGGGAGTCCCATTCAAACCATGGGATGCATAGTGAAAGAAAGAACACAGCTTTTAGAAGAATTAATGTTGGTGAGAGTCTGATGTCTCAGACGAGGTGACTTCTGCAAGACTGAGAAAATACATTTGCCAGCTGCAAATGGACAGTGCATGCAGGTATCTGCCTCTGACAGAGGACATGTAAGTGCACTCAGTAACAGAATGCAGCAGAAACACTACAGGAACGATTAGGAACATTGGTAACAAAGAACTCTGTGCTCTCAACACATCCACAATACTGCTTTCAGTGTCCATCCTCTCTGATGGTTGGAGTCTTGAGAAAAGCACTATGCTAGAATTCTGTATTATGAGAACAATATTTTATAGATAGGCTGTTCTCCTTACAGAAACATTGCTTCCAGCCTAACACAGCACTGATACGCACTTTAAGATTTGCCTGTTTATTCTAGAACAGAACACTACTATTGTGACAGTAACAAAATCGTTTCACAGACTTTGGTCTTTATTTAAAACTGCTGGCAATTAAAGTGGAACTTAACAGAAGAGATAAAACGGGCACGACTGATGTCTGCTCTCAAAATAGTGCTTTGAAATACACAGGACAACTGTAGGCAGGTTACTAATGTCAAAAGTTAATTGCAAAAGCAGAAGAAAATAGTAAAACATGAAGGCATTAGCTGCAATAACGATGCAGAGTATTTTCATATATGCTATAACCACCGATATAAAGACAACATAGATCACTGGGGAGGAGACAATACGAGGCACTAAGAGACCAACAGTAACAACTGGAATCACAGTTTATGCAGGAAAATGTCATATGTGGAGAAAGTTCTCTGGAGTTGCTTCTCTTGGTTGCTACCACTTCTCTCTTTTGCCAGACTGAGAAGAGGAATGTGAGCCGCAGTGCAGATACAATGCGCAGCCAGATGCCTTGGGTCTGCGGTCAGCTGGTGGTGCACTGACAAAGAAGAAACCAAGCACAGGGAGAGGACTCTGCAGGTGAAGTTTGCCTCAAAGCATTACAGACCCACTACTAAGTTTGCTTCACAGAGTATCTGGCATTTTCTTGCTGCATTAAGCTACAAGAAACCATGAGAAATCTTTGAGTGTTCTGCTGTGTCCGTGCTTTTTTATGTTATGAGAAACACCAGGGGACTCTTTACAGGTCTTGTACTGATCTTGGACAACTAAAACTGTGAGAAGGTCAGTTTGCTGATCTTCAGTTCAACAGTCAGGTACACAGGATACCTCTTTTTGCTCACATCTTCCATCAGTTGTCAGCCCCAGCAACATTTGACTCTGTGGTCCCTTGTTCCCTGGGCCCACATGAATGGCAGTGCTCACCAGAGGTCAGAGGACAGAACTAGGGGACAGCAGCAGAGATCCTGGGCAAGGGAACTGAGAAGGAAAGATAAGGGTGCAACGTGTATTTGTATGCATGCAAAGGTAAAGAGCTCTAATAGAAACAGATAAAGGTTACACCTACATCAGATCAAAAGCTGACAGGCACTGAAGAATGCATACTCCAAATTAGCTTCTCAGTCATTGTGTTTAAAGACAAAAAGAAAAAAAAAGAGATCTATAAAGTGCTGTAGATCATAAATGTGGAGCACGTGACTACATCAATCAACCAAGAACATCAGAAAGTACTCCAGCATAACGTTACTTACAGTACCTTAATAAAAGACTTAAACGTGAACCTCTGTCCATTTTCCTGACAAAATAGGTTTTGGAACTCCAAGGTTCTGAAGCGTCTCTTTGATGATGTAAGTAGACAGCTGTGCCTGAACAGCTTTACAGTTTTTGTGTACCTCCATTTAGAAGGAGGATGATTTTATATTCTCCTACCATATTTTTATGTAAAGTACTACAGTTCTTTGCTTGAACTATCAGGAAAATTGAAGGCATTTAGAGAGAAAACTAACTACTCATATCCTTCTGACTAACTACTACAACATTTCTAAAATGGAGCAAGTATATAAACTGTTTCCCAGTAGCTGCACAAAAACACATCCTCCCTGCCCAGATGCTTCAACCCATCACAGTCACAAACACTGGCCAGAAGAGTCAGTGGCATTACATTCTCTAAATATGACTGATGGTGTCATACTCTCAGTTTGTAGCTAGACATCTGTTCGAGCAAAGCCCCGTCACATTTCTCTCAGAAAGGTCAGCAGCTCTCATATTACTGGTTTCAAGATCTCTTCGTGATGTGCTGGATTTTTTTTAATTATGTGCACATGGTTTTGTATATATCCACATATACACACTACTTAGAACTGCAGTGGGCACAGAGCAGGCCGTGATGTAGCAACTGAAGGACGGCACCTACATAAACAGAGAAGTCGATAATTATAGCGCTTCCAAACCTGCTTGGTTTCCCTGCTGTAAACACACGCACTTCAAACTTGGTGCAGACTTTGTAACCTAGAATCTGCTTGTCAGGGTGGCAGAGCTCAAAGTTAAATGACCAGAGATATGTAAATCAAAATATAGGTAATATGGCTATAACTATAAGGATGCAGTTACCCTTCTTTGAAACAAACATTTCAAACCTGGTATATATCTGTGCCAAAAATGTATTTTTAAAATTGTCTTCCATATAATTCAGGTACAGAGATCATGGATATTAAATGATATTTAGATAACGTTTGTGAAAAATGCTTACATGTGCCTCTCTGGCCCTGCAGTTTATATTTCAGGTGACCATATACTCAAAATGAAAAGAACCATCTTCCGTTCTCCAAAATGTGAAATAGTAGAAAAAGTGCAACTTACAAGTAAGTGGAATTAAGAACCAATGACAAAATCCTATCACTGAAGAGCATGGTAGAAAATAATGCAGTATTGATGGGCTTTAGTGTACTACAATGTACCCAATCTGTGAATGCTATGTGCACTGCATGGAAAGACATAATAGCAAATACCGCTGAAGTCACGGCATAGCACCTTAATGACCAACATGGCTACTTTAAAAGGAGCTTATGCAGAGCTGTGTTTTAACCTCTGCCACTTCTGGATCCTCCGCAATAGTTAAGGATACTAAAATAATTATTTCTGTGTCATGTGGCTATGATGAAGTCAACACAACTTGCTATTTAAATGAATCATTGGGACACCATGTAAAATTCTACTTTCTTCAAAGAGATCCGTGGAAGAGTTACTTGTGTAATTGAAAGAATGAGGAACAGAGCAAGCATTTAGAAATGCATTGCTTCTCACACTTCATTGAGAACCTTCATCCTAAAACTTTTTGTTACAAGGTCTGTATTTCTTAGAGAAATCTCTCCAGCTTGCAGGTATCTATACGCACTTTATTTCACATCACTAATCAGTAAACACTGCAAAGGCTCAGTGTGACACTTTGTCAAGTATATCCTTTAAGCAACCACATTCAACATCCTTTCACTACTAAGGATTAGGCAAACTTGGAATCTTTAAAACATGCAAAATTAAATTTTCATTAAAAAAAAAAATCAGCCTTGAAGAGTAACCTCAACACTTCCCAGTGCAAAACACTGCTAATTATCATCTCTCTTGTAGTTCAAATACACAATTTCTAAGGCTTAGATTAATTCAACAGCATGAGCCACTGATGCTCAAACTTTAAAACTGACCTGATTCTGAACATTCATCGGTGTTCCGCTGACACCCCAAATCCGCTGACACCCCCAAATTTGTGCTTTTTAGCAACTGCTGTTGTTATTATTATGATGATTGTTTTGAAAGGAAAGTCTACCAGAAGTAGCTTTATAAAAGCCTTACTTGACAGCTTTCAGTAACAGCACGTCCCCTTTTATATCTATTTTTGGTAATATTGCTGTACAGTAAGTATGTTTAAATGACCAGCATGTGATAAGCCTGGATGTGCTTTTCTCAGTGGCCCGCACAGCAGGCTGGTCAACACATGTGACTGTCAACAAAACAAAATATATGCAACCTTTCATCCCTGAGTCCATCAGCTTCCTGCACAGCGTGTTAAACTGAAGTCGTGACAGTATTTGTCCTCTTCAGCTCACGTGGGAACAACTTATCAGCACGGTGCTGCTAAGCCATACCGATCCCAGAAATAGCTTTTTCTTTTTCCTCCATACTGCTCATCAAGAAAAACGTGTCTTAAAAACAAAGTGATAACTATCATTATAAAAATACACTCTATAAAGAGAGAGGGAAATTCATCTCGTCCTAGAGCTGAATTCATCTCTTACATTCAAGTATAAGAACAGTGCCTTAGAAAGTGTTGTTCAAGGAGCTATACCGTCTCTTTTTTTTAAAGATTAAATACAAACTGGCAAGCTCAGCATTCTTCAACACAGCAGATCTTCCCAAGCGTTGCTGCTTTCTGCCGAATGTCCAGCTGGATTAGCAAATATACTCCTACTAACATGTGGGGCACTCCCCTGTGCAGCTTCTCTATGCTGACTCTCCTCAGCAAAGTGACAGGTCAGCTGTGATGGGAAACATTTCCTTTGGCCCACACTACTCTTGCCCTGCTCTCCTGAGAAGAATACTGGCTACTCCAGTTTGAGGTCATCCAGAATGTGAAATGTAAGCTGTCAGTCAAGTGCTGTTAGTTCAAAGTCATGATTTACTAAATCAGCACAGGCTCTTTAGATGTCTTTTGCGTGAAAATGACTCAGAGTCACATACATACTATTACAGACTCGTTTTCTATTTAGTAGAAACTGTAACACTATTACTACTCTTTGTGGGCTGCTGTACTTTTAGCAAAAGAGTACAAGGGCTGGGATCTTCCAGGTCAGCCTCCCATTTGTAACAGAAACTGGAGATGTGAAAGAGGTATTTTTATTGCACTACTTTTGTTTAGAAAAGCCAGGAGGTTTTCCTTCTGTCAACAGAAGCATAAAGTTCTGTTTGCTGAACTTTAAATAACTTCCCACTTGTTGGAAGCAATTCTTTTACATTTGTTTTTCTCCTCTCAAAGTCAATTCTTTTAACCTTTTTCACACGCTCAACTCTTCTTCCTTCAGCCTTCACATTCTTCAGCTGTGAGGCTTCTAGTTCAAGGCCTCTCAAAGTCAAACAGCTAGGAAAGATGAGCTGAGCATTCATTGAGTTGCAGAGCAGCTAGCTACATGAAACAGGAAAACTGCATTTTCAACTGCCAAACAGAGAATACTTTTAAATTTGCAAAAACATCATCATGACTTTCTGGATGGTATCACAAGGTGGTTTTAACTCTATGAAGAATGTCACTCTGACTGTTTTCATCTGGCTTCAGTGACAGTACGAACCAGTGGCCATTTGCTTTGATGCATTACTGACAGCTCCTAACCACTCACATCTGTGCACCAAATCCAACAATTAAAGCAAAATCAAATACTTTCCTCTTTAGTAGCTAATATTAGCAGAAGACACAACTACTTTTACAAGATTACAAGCCAGTAATTAAATAACATGCAGACCTGACTTTAAAACCGGAGCTCAATTTTTCTTAAGTCCAAACATACAGCGACAGAGGTCAGGCACTGAGACTATAGTTCAGAAACAACTGGTTCATAATACAGGTCAAAATAACAGCATTTTATCTCGTTTTTATCCAAGTCAGAAAAGGTTCCTGGTAACAGTTTAGTGCACCATCCTTTTTGATAATAAACACCTAACAACAAGAAAGACATTGCTCTAATACAGGTAGGTACACTTCAGCGCATGTTTGAAGAGCTGTACTCAACAGTGCCCTTAATACATCGACCATCATTAGATTCCTCCTAAGTTGTCATTTTGTTTGATGCTCTCATTTAAAAAAAAACCCACGCAACTATTGTGTGTAATTGGGAAAATACTGTTGTTATGGTAAACTACTTCAGTCCTTGACCTCTGACTACATCTTTGATTACCGTTTCCTATCTGCTACGACCTGGGATCACACAGACAAAGCAGAAGTGGGCACCTGATCTTTGCAACTCTTAAACCTATCACTATCATATTCCTCCTAAGAAGTATTTGTGCACACATTCCATTGGTTATTATATGTCTGGCTTCACAGTACGATTAACAGACTACTGACCAATGCCACACCTTGAATGACAATGCTATCATGTTCATAAAATATACCGGTGACACAATGTTTTCAAATGTGGGACAGGATCTCAAGAGGGGAGAAGATGTATGAAGTGTGCAGTTGTATCTGAGGAATAGGAAGACTGCACCATGCTGAAACCAATTAGCAAACAAAGTTCACAGCTTCTACAAAAATACAAGTGTCTTTCTTTTTAAAGACCAAAATATTCTGACCTCCATAAAACATCATTATCACACCTGTAAAAATGACCTTGAGATATGTCTTAATTGTTACCACCAACATAAAAAGGCAGACTAATTCCAAAAAGTAAGAACCTTTTGATGAGACTAGTTTCTCAACGCTTGCTGCTGAGCAGCAGAGCCACAAAAGGATGGGAGACTATGATCAGGACCAGCTCATTTACTGGTGCAACAATAATTAGGAAGAGCAGGCCCTATTATCATGCCTTTTCAGGTTATTGCTTAAGAAATATTTGTCCTTTTTGATTAATAAAAAAGCTTTGATTCATAAAACAGGAAGTCTTAGAGGTTTGGGCCTAATATCACCTCTTATTTAACTGCCAAAACCTGTTCCACGCCTGTATAGAGGAACAACTGTGAACAAAGGAAGTTCTATATGACAGAGTGTGCATGCTTTGCATAGAAATTGCATCCTCTTACATGCTGATAAACATTGCATTTGTAAAAAAAAAATCAAAATTATGATATTATTTTCTCAGCTGCTAGCATTTCTTCCCATCTCGTATTCAGGTAAACATTTCCAAGGGAGGACATGATGCATGTCCTCCATAAAACTGATCCAAAATTAAAAAATAAAAATAAAAATAAACTGACTACGATTTGTATCCTCTATTTTTTTTTTTTCAATGTGTCATGCATATTGCTATTTTCCTGTATTGAAAAATAAACAATTTAATAAGCTGGAGATTCAGCTAAACAGTTTTTAATAAATAGCAATTAACACTTCCGTAGCTATCACATATTTAGTCAACATTTCATTAAAAAGGAAAAAAAGATGTTCTGCCCAGTGCTGCAATTACTTATAATCTATGCCATATGTAGGGCACAACCTAGATCCCCGCAAACGGAAATGTGTAGGTGACCCCACCCTTGCAAAGACCCAATTATACCACTGGGGATTCATTCACCCACACTCATCCAGTTAGGTGACAATGTCTGAACGTACTCATCCACTGCAGACATCCAGAAAGTTGTCCACCCATCTTCCAAAGATGCATTCCATACGCATTGGAAACACATCCACAATGTTTAAATTTAAATACAATAAGCACTGTTTTGAAGCCAACATTTTATGCAACATCAAAAAAGTGAAAATCATCACTACGCAGACAGTTTGGACTTGGAGAAACTTAAATCATAAGGTCTGTCATAGCCAAACATTAATAACATTTGCTTTGAAATACCTATTTTAGAATCTGTTTAGCTGAATGTGTTTAGCACATTTATCTCCATAGGAATGTGTTAGAACGCAGTTGAGAAAAGCATATTAGTAAATGGCTCTGAAGTTTCAGGTCCAACTACCTCCTTGTTGGTTTCTATAACTAATTGGGATAAAAATTAAACTTAAAAACGACTGACATACCTCAGAGGGACACAGTGCCCTATCTCGCAGTAATGAATTACGGTTCTGTCAGTATGTGCCTCCACATAAACTATTTGCCTCTCTGACATTTTGAGACTTGTAAGCTGTCCCAGGCTTGGGAAAAGTGACATGTAGAAATCACCCAGTATTTGGCTCCATTTAGCTTTAGTTTAAGAATCATACAAGAGATGCACAATTTAACCACTATGCAGACATTAAGATATCATTCTTCTCTTTTATGAAGCATTATATTAGCACTGCAGGCAAAACCCTCAAGAGTTATATGATCTGTTATAACATAGAGCAAACGAGTCTTTGACCTAGTATGTAAGCATAAGGACTTCACAGAGATTAATTATAGGCAGCTTTGCTTTATACAGCACTGTATGAAAAGGGCATCAGAATCATTTACAGTACCTTTCATCTTGTCCCAGGTCCTCACTGTCTGGCATTTCAGACGCAAAAAGAAATACTGTCTCCCTTTAAACCAATCTAGATAATCCAAGTAAAGGTCTTCTGGTCTGCTTTGTGTTTCAGAAGCACCAAACCAGGAAACTGCTCTGTTTGCTGCGGAGAAAAGTGTTCCCTGCTCAAAGAGCAAATGTTTACAACACATCCTAAGTGTCTGCTTGTCTTGAATGAATTTCAGAGCGTTCTGCGTTGATTGGCCAATGCTATAAATAAACAAGTCGTGACTCACCTCGCACACTATGACAGGCTGTTTAGTAGCAGGCACAGCCAAGAGCACAATTTATTTTTTTTCTTTTGGTCATGTGAGAGAGAATCACCACCCAGATATTGCATCTTATTTTTCTCCCTGCACTGACATCCTTCTTCCTCAGTGTCTCCCACTCACTTAGAAGCAAGTGAACATAAACCAAAATTATACACTGCTAGATGGCACTCAGCTTTAAAGTATAAAAATGAAGTATAAAAATAAAAAGCTAAAATGTAAAAAGTTCAAATTTTACTCCCCACAAAAAGCCAGTCACATTTCTTCTCCACTAATTCACAGATGAAACACAAACATCATCATTCTTTTCAAATAAGGAATAGAAAGACAAGTTTTTAGTAACAGTTAATTGCATTACTTTTAAGTTCTGATTCCAAGCTTGCCTGCTAGAAGCAGGCTTCATAGGGATACCAGCAAATTATACTTGCAGCTCTCAAATAAAGGAAGGTACGCCGATAGGAGGTTTTCTGCCAAAATACTTCCAAATCCCTTGTGAACAACCTAAGCTGAACTGACAAAATCACTTTCCTCATATCACTTTCGGCTGCGTGCATGACAAGGATTCTGTCACTCCAGCTACACCAGCTACGTTTCTATTAAATTTCAACACCCCAGCCACCTTATCTGTGCTGATGAAGCACTGTAGCTTCATCAGCCCAAGACTCCAGGGATCACATATTTGTGCTGTTCAGCCCATTGCTCATTGCTGCTCCTTCACATGGCTTCCTTTTTCCATTAAACAGCTCGACCTGTCCTTCATATATTTTCAAACAGTTATTACGTCCAAAGATCTTCGCATAGAAATCTTTTTTGTTCTATAAGGAAGCTTGGCAAGATTAGAGCTGCTTGCCCTGTGTGAGGAACTGTCCTGGAAATGTCACACCTCAAAAGAAAAAATCGAAGCTGGAACAGAAGATATGTCAGACTAAAAACCAACTAGACAGTGTCCTCCATTTGGTAAGCTGTACGTGACGCACTGCAGGTCGTATAGCACTCAGTGGAAAGCTGCTAAACTTTCAAAACTACTAAGGATGTTATCCTTTCTTCTTACTTTAATATAAAATACTTCAAAACAAACCACCAGGTTGAGATAAAAAGTGCCAAGAATTCCCAAAACAGCACAGTTGAAAGATCCATGACATTTACCTGCATGACTTATATTTACTATGCAAGTAATAAATAAATTAATCTCAGGGATACTTGGTGTCTGTGAGCAACAACTTATTTCACTTATCTTACTCTACTCCAGCATTCTCCTTGGTTCTCCTTTTCCTAAACCCATCCACACCTTTCCTCATGTACTTAAGTCATGTACTTAACAGTTTAATAGTACTGGACTTTAAACAGGAGGGAGGAAGAATAAAAAAAGGAATAAAGTCCGACTTCTTAAATAAATAAAATATAAATATATATTACCTCATTTTATATTTATTTGTTCTCTACAAAAACATAAATATAAGTCCTGTCCTACAGAAATGTTCCACAGTAAACTACACTCTCTTATTCCATTGGCCTCTTTTCTTTTTTTCTACTTGTATGTATCATTAGAGCTGTATTTCCTTCCAGATTAACCCAAAACAACAGAACGGCTGAACTGTGAATCTTCTTTAGTAAAAATCTTATCTATGACAGTTTTACTTACTGATCAAAATTCTGAAGTTTGCCAAGTAGGAAAAGAATCAAAACAAATAAATGAAATGCACAAACACACAAAAGCAATGTAAATATAGCACTGAAAGTGAAAGCAAAACTAAGCCCCTTGTACACCTTTAATTTCTCTCTTTTCCATGTGTTAAGATACAGTTATAAATAGACACATACATTTTACTGTGGCACCACCTAATTTTAATAAGTTTGATGATCACATTCATAGGCTGAAGAGATTTCAGTATTATGTCTACCCCTGTACTTCAGTACTGGAACTTGTTGCAATCCGTGCTCCTGAAGTACTGCTGTGGACTGTTCATTTTTTCATCATGCTCTTTGATAATTTTCACAGTGCTCACCACGATAGTAAAAATATCATAGGGACCCATAAGGATCATCAAGTCCAACTCCTGGCTGCACAGAGGACCACACAAAAATCAGACCAGCCTGAGAGCAGTGTCCAAACACTCCTTGAACTCCAGCTCTTGTGGCCGTGCCCACTACCCAGGGCAGCCCATTCTATGCCCACAGCCCTCTGGCGCAGACCCTGTCCCTAACCCACAGCTGCCCCTCCCTGACACAGCCCCATGCTATTCCCTCTGTCCCTGTCGCTGTCACACAGAGCAGAACTCAGCACTGGCCCTCCACTCCATGAGGAGTTACAGCCACGCCAGACCCTTTAGAACCCTCCCCATCTTCACAGCCCTCCTCTGGACACTCTCATAGTTTTATGTCCTTCCTATACTGTGGCACCAAAGCTGGAAGCAGTGCTGGAGGTGAGGCCACGCAGTGCAGAGCAGAGGGGACAGCCCCTCCCCTGGCCCAGCTGGCAGTGCTGGGCCTGGTACACCCCAGGGCACACTTGGTCCTTTGGGCCGCCAGGGCACGCTGCTGGTTCATAATTTACTTTTATGATTCCTTGGAACTCTTCACATGTCCTCAGTGAGGAAAGGAGGATATTATCACCTTACTTATTTATTGATGGAAATATTCGGTTCAGAAGCGTCTACTAAATGAGTACCTAACCAAGATGTCAAGGGTCTGTTACTTGGAAAGCAGAGCAGTTATAAAATACGTTAATATTCATGGACTCGTTTCCACCAATTTCAGTGCTCTCTGCTTTTGCAACTCAGTCTTTAGAACACATAAACACGTAATTGCCTTCACTATAACAACACTAAAATATTTTACCAACTATCACAAAGACGACTATCTGGAAAATTCACCACAAATTTCCGATTAGTCCTAAGCCTTCCATACCCAAGGGAATGAGAGCTTGTGCTGACCAAGCTGGAGGTGTCCATCGGATATGGCTCAAAATCATCTCATAGCTCCATGAGATAAAACAGCTTTCGATACGCTTGGGTGGGTCACCAGCAGGTGAACAAGAGCACTGTATCAGGCTGAAGCCTGTCTGGTATTTCCAGCTCTGTACAAACTGCAGCCCAGGGAAGAAATGCATTTCTACCTTCTACATGTGTTCTTTTAGACTCCAGCTTGTGGCTCAAGACTTCTGAGCCAGCTGCAAGAGCTGGATTTCCAACTCTTCTCAGTAGGTTTTCATTCTGTGGTAGCATTCATAAAGTCATGCAAGCAGGGACTTCTGCAGTTTACCCACATGCCATTCAGCAAATCACCCAATTTCGTCTGCTCTGAACTAGTCAGCTCCAGCTTCAAGCGATTTTTAAGAACATGTACTAGAACAGGTAGAGGACAGCAACCTCTCATTGACTTTGCACAGCTATTAAGTGTATTTTTACATACCCTTAGCCATACTCTTTTTGATGGGGCTGCAGAGTTGGGAGGAGGAGTTGCCTAATAGTGAGCTGGTATGAGAATAGTTAAAAATTGTTTTTAAACTTTTTCAGCATGGAAAACTCAAGCAACTAGAGAGAAGAGAACTGAGGAGGGAAAAATCATTTCTCCCCTATCCATGGGTGTTTTCAGGGAGGCTCTTACTTCTTTACTTAGTTGCAGCAGCTAATGTTACAAGCTTCTGAAATGCAGAGGACTTTGCTCAGTGCTCCCCGTTCCTTTAAGTTGTTTTTGCCATCTCCAAGGCCAAAAGACAAATGTCACACTCAATGTGAGTAATCCCTGCTCCTCTCAGCAGTCTCCAACCTGGCCTTGCTACGTATCAGCTCTCACATTCAACTATACTTGGCTCTACTGGTTCCTCAACACAAGGACAACTCCTTCACCCGTTAGTGACTGCTTCTACCTAACCACTCTCCTTCTTACAGGAATATGAACACTCTTGATTTGAAATCAAAAGGAGATACTACTGATTAGTTTCTGCTTTCCGTCAGCCCATGCAGATTGAAAAGACATATTGTTTACTTGCTTCTGGCACATAAACAGTACCCTGCCATCAAACATCCTCACTGTTCTTTTCCTAATTCTTCCAGGTATACTACAACCAACATAAGATGGAAGAGATCAGAAGCGTACACTATCAATCGAGGTGATGGCATACCATCGACTTACATCATGTTAAAAGGGAACTTTCGTTCCTGGCTTCTGTACCTTTCAGAACAGTTCTGTTTTTATTTTTTATTTTTTTGCAATTGCTAATTTGGCAATTTTGTAGAATAATTCATTATGATGAAAGGATCTCATTTCTGAATGAGGTCAGTTCAGAACAACTAATTTTATTCAGGAATTTTTCCCTTACAGATGTTTTTTGAACTTTATCAGTCATCTCTTCATGTAAATTCCTTTGTTTATATACTTCAAAGAACAGAGTTATGAAGCGTGAATTCCCTTTCCAAAAGATTTGTCTTTCCTCAACAGTATTTTTTGTTTCATTCCATATTCCACATTTGCCCAGTACAGTCCACAGTTCCCTCTAGGTGTCTTCTATAATTTATTTTTTCAATTGTATGTAACCACTTAATGTCTCAGTACAGAAATTACATAGTAAAGCTGCCAGCTCAACTACTTCATCTTGAAATTCTTTCAGAGCCATAATTGTACTTGTTATTTTTTATTCTATTTGTTGATGACCACCTTCTTCTGAGGCTGCAATTTGCTGCCCATCCTTTGATATACCTCCTTTAAAGAAGGACACTGTTACGGAAACCACCTCCACGGTGAACACAAACAGAAAATCCATGTGGCCCTTCTGCAATGGTCAAATCTCTGAATTTTCCTTTTCTGATGTGTTAACAGGACTGCTGAGTTGACTACATTTGCTGACTGCACTAATCAGTACATTTTTACCCTTTGCGTGAGTTGTTCCTCAGACTCTGTCGGCCTTGATTACGGTATTTTTACACACAGCCTTTCAAAGTAAACAGTCTATTTCATTTGGATAACTTTAAGAACCAAACCTTTCTTCTGCTCATCTACACGAACGTGTTTTTTTTTAAGTGAAGAACCCTCACATAGATCTTCCTCACTACTTTCTTGATAGTTGCTAACTGTTCTGTTTGCCTACGCCTATTAGGATAACCCCAAGGATGTGCTGGAACATAGTTCTGATGCTTGCCTGATGTCAATGTTGATCAAGGATTCCTAGACATTATGTTCTTGCCTTTAATTTGGACTGAACGTGCACTGTAATCATCAAGTAAATGGCCTTCTTACCAAATAGTGAAATGTACCTTTTACAAATAGAAACCAAACACTTCAAAGGAGGTTATCAACAAGAGAAGAAAGTAAGCATATGTCTTGGTCAGAGACAAGAAAGTAACCTTACTGAGTAGCTGAGAGCATCAGAAATGCTGTGTGGGATGCACAGTTTTACATACTGGACATTTGTGAGGGCTTTAGCAGGTGAGTGAAAGACAGCATGCTACCCAGGTGGAGCATGAAGGGGATAATCTGGCAGCATCTCACATGGACTGTCAGCCTACGAATATTTTAGTCATGCTTCAACTGGCCCACCAGCTCCTCAACTATACACAGTCCCTGGTGCTTTCTGTGTCTGTCCTCATCTGTAAGGACAGGGAGATGGTGCTTCCAGTGCACAACACTGCTCTAATTACTTAACTGCAAGTGAGTCTCTCTTCTAATAAAGTAGATGGAAAATAATGAACATCATGCTGTACCATTAACAGCCTAAAAAAAATCCTCAACTGACGGAAAGCAAAAATAAAATTGCAAGAAGATCATAAAGTTTAGATAAGATTTCCAGAAGAAATGACAAGTCTGGCTTTTTACTTCTGTTTACAGCTTATGCTGGTATTATTTTCAGCAAGAATCTGAAGGCATGTTCAGGATTAATGTACATTTATATACACATACCAAAAAATATTTCATCAGTTTGAAATGCACACCCCATTTTCCCGTATTTGCTGAATCACAGAATGATACCTATTCCAACCTTTTCTATCTAAATCCAACTTAAAATTGGATATAGAATCATTGAATTGAGTTGGAAGGAACCCTTAAAGACCATCTAGTCCAACTTTCCTGCAATGAACAAGGATGCCAACAGCCAGATCAGGTTGCTCAGAGCCTGGTGCAGCCTGACCTTGAGTGTTTCCAAGGACAGGATTTCCACTTCACTGGGCAACCTCTTCCAGTGCCTTATCGCTTTCATTGTAAAAAACTCTTTCCTTATATCCAATCCAGTCATTAATTCTGAAACTATCCCCCCTGTCCTGCTGTCCCCTTCTTTCTTACAGCCCCCTTTTAGATACTGAAAGGCTGCTCTCAGGTCTCCCTGGAGCCTTCTTCCAGGCAGAGCAGCCTCAGCTCTCTCACAGACTGCCCTCGTAGAAGAGGTGTTCCATCCCTTGGATCCATTTTGTGGCCCTCATCTGGACACACTCTAACAGGTCCACGTCTTTTCTGTACCACATCTGGACACAGTACTACAGGTGAAGCCTCACAAGTGCAGAGTAGAGGGACAGAGTCACCTCCCTCACCCTGTTGGCCACACTTCTTTTGATGCAGTCCAGGACACAGTTGGCTTTCTGGGCTGCAAGGGCACGTTGCTGGCTCATGTCCAGCTTGCCATCCACCAGTACCCCCAGGTCCTTTTCAGCAGGGCTCCTCTCAATCCTTACAACCCCCAGCTTGTACTGAGAGTGGGGATTGCTCTGACTCAGGTGCAAGATGTTGCACTTGGATTTGAATGAACCTCATGAGGCTTGCCTGAACTCACAATTCCAGTCTGTTTAGGTCTCTCTCAAAGGCACCCCAACCTTCTGGTATGTCAAATGCACTGCACAGCTTTGTGTCATCCTCAAATCACTTATCACTGATCTCCATCCAGACAATGCACCACTGAGCACCACTCTCCGGGTACAGTCTTGTAATCAGTTCCTCATCCATCAAACCATTCCAGCCACGTTTATTATATACACTTAGCTTTGTTTAAGAAAAGTGTCTTTCATACAAGAATAAATGAAACATTATCGAGATAGATCTGATAGGCAGTGTTTTAAAAACACTACACGCAAAACACAATTTTGCACTTTTCCATATATGAGACTAAAATAAAGAAAAGATCATCCAAATAGAAGACCAACAAAAGCAAAGAAATTAAGTACTCTAGAATTTTTTTCTCTCCTCATGGAATCCTGTGTATTAGGCAGGACTCCTCCTTCATATTGAGCGGCAATAACGAATTGTTACAGCATTTATAAGATTACAAGCTGCAGATAACAGAACAAAACCAGCATTAAAGTTTGGCTCAAAAAAAAAAAAAAAAAAAAAAAAAAAGACATGACATTCACAAAGGTAAACATGAAATCACATTTCACATGCAAGAAATATTTACTCAGCAGAACAGAGTATATGAATACGCATTTTTAAAGAGCTACAAAAAATGGTATATAAAAGCAACATGACTATTAACAAACACCAAAACCTGACTTGTATCAGGAACAATGAACTGTCATGAGATATTAGTGGTTCATCAAAAAGCATGCGTGCACCAGGGTGCATGAGAGTTTTTGAACATAGGCAAAAAGAAGAGTTAAAGGAAGAAAGAGTCTTTAATGTTATTTAAAAAGCATTTTAGTCACACGAAGATAGAAAATCTTTCTCTCATACAAATCATGCTAGATTTATGTGACAGACAGTGAAGAGCTGGAGACAGAGTGGTATAAGATCTTACCACTAAGGGTGAAAATCTCAACTGCCTTGGGACTTTGACCATGGGATCCTGTTAAACAACTATAAAAGAAACATATTTTGGAGAAAAAAAATCCATCATATGCCGCCTTTCAACTGACCATCTTTTCTGATTTTCTTTTTCAAGAGGCTTTTTACATACTCCTTCATGAAATTATTGTTGAATTTACTATATATCACATTTCCAATTTGCCTAAGACTTAGAAGACCTATAAAGGCACTTATGCACTGGTTCATCTACAGCTGTGATCTATAATTTAGTTAAGTTGCACTAAAATGCAGATTCTTTCCTGGGCACCTATAATACTCAAGATTTTGAGACGTGCCTCTCCACCTGTTTCTCTTAGCAGTCTGAATTTGTTCATCCTCAGAAATTGGTTTCTTCCCCTCCTGCAAAGAGGCGAACCCTATGGAAAGGCAGATCAAATAGCAAGAACCCAAACAATGAAATCAGCTTGCACTGAGCCAAATCAGTACAGGATGAAAAATAGCTGAGAACACATGAAGATTTCTAAATATTTTTTGGAAGTGTTGATGCAAAGATAGCACAAGTCTGAGATATTTTTTGTCTGATAGCTATTAAACACACTACAAAACATGAAAAAAGCAGGCTATTAGTAAGCTACCTAGATAAAGAATATTTAGAAGACATTTTTGTAGTAATTAAATTCAGAAAGTAAAAAAATCACTCAGAGTCATATACTGACAAATGCTTATGTCTAAATGATTTTGCTAATACACTAGCAGTTCTCTAAGAGCAAGCTCTGATATTGGTATTCAATGAAGAGAAAGAAGAGTTGTCCATCTAATTATATAATTTATTCTTAGATGCAACGTAAGAAAATCTCAGCAGAGAGTGGTTAGTGCAATTGCAAGCCATAACTAGATCAAAGTTCAGGTCACAAGCCCTGAATTAGACACAGCAAACTTTAGATGAATCACTGCAAGGACTCCATGTACACTGTAATGGGGATGCACAGAACGTACTCACATATTGATCATTTTCATTGACACCAACCCTATTCTTATGCTCCGGCTCAACGAGCCAAACTTACTGACTAACATTCAGGATTCCCAGCCAGATTTTTTTCTTACTCAGTATGACTTTATCTTGGTTCTTCTGGTTGCCCTGTAGGCATCCTTTTTTAACACCTACATCATGCAAGTGAGACAGCTTCCCATATCATTCTGTTAACTTTTCTCATCAATTGTTACCTACTTACTGGTTTACCGTGTGGCAGAAGATGAAGTCTCTAATGTTTAACATGCCTAAAAGTTAAAATTATAATTATATTCTTACCCCACAAGAAGCTTTTTCACATAAGTTATTCTTATTTAATCTCACTGTGACAGCTTATGAAACTGGGAAACATAGGCAAATAAATACTAAATTATCATGAACGTGACTCAGTTTAAGGCAAGGTTTTATCTGCGGATCCTTTACAAACTTCAGTATACGTAACAGCACATTAGCAAACCTGATGTATTATAATAAAAACAAGGGCATGCAAATTTCTGTAAGTTTAAAGTTTTTATAACTTTAAACAGATCTGTGAGCACATGTCATTTCAGAAGGCATAACTTGTGGATGCAGAGCAATCAGAAAAAAAAACAAAAACAGGATATGGGAACTCCTCACTCACCACAGCATAGCTGTAGCATCTGGAAAATGAAAACAGACTTAAAGTTCTCAAATGCTAACACCAAAACAGAAAGAAAATACTCCTGAACTACACCGCAGACAACAATACGAGGGTAAGATAGGCAGTAATGAGAAATAACATCAGAAATACGACCAACACAGGAATGGGATGCTTCATGTGGTGACAAGTCACACACATACACAAATGCAGACTGGACAGAATGGTTAATTCTGAGATTCACTGATGGAAAGAAAATCACTTTTGTCCTTGAGTGACTGGGACTAATTTCTTAATTGAGTTTCTCCAAAGCAAATACTTGTCAAACAGCAATACTTCTGCTCTTTAGCATCCAGCTCTCAAGTGAAACAACTACAAAATTTACATCATTGAAGGCCAATTAACCACCATACAGCTCCACAGAAATAGAGCCAATATTGCAACAGAGGAATCAACCCCTTCTGCAATGACACCCTCCATCAGAAAACTAAAGTTACAGCATTCTGCGGATGATGAAAGTGAAGAAACATTCAGATCAGGAGCAATAACAAATACAGAGCTGCAGCCTGGCTTCTCTGTAACCAAGCACACAGGCAGATTTGCAATTGAGCGAAACTGTTGCTGCGTGAATGCTGCCAGAGTACTCAGCCACAAGTGCTGAAATGATAACCCTTAGCCCTGCCTTTAAAAGATCATCATGAGGATGACATTTTGCTGAGAGGCTGACAGTGTTATCAGGAAGCCTAATTAACGTCAGTTATCTAGACTTCTGTCCCAAAGTATACAAGAATTAAAACTTCCCTGTTCCTTTCCTGTTTATTTTTATTTAAATCCATTCCATAGGGGCTTTTAGAAGGCATGTACAAAACACCTTGCTTTGCAAGGCAAGATAGCAGCTCCTATCCCCATTATCACTTCCTTCTCCCTCATTTCTCATGAAGGTCTATAGACTCCTACAGAAATAATCCATTAAGCTTTAGAAAATACTTACCAAATGTATGTTTCCCTATCGGAATAGGGAATTAGACTTTAAACTTAGAAGTTAAACATACATACTTGTATTTAATATACATAAATCTGTAAATTGTATGCTACTTTGTCATAGGTTTTGCTTCTTCCCTCAGAAGCTCTCTGTCAGGCATACCTATCAGAAAGCATCCTGGCTTTGAAAAAAAATCCTGCTTTTTTTTTTTTTTAATTATTATTATTGATTTAAATAACCATCTTCCACAATACAACTTTAACACATTTGAGCAAAGTATTTAACAGAAAATCATGCTTGCATGTCCTTTTCAAAAACTTCTTAATAGCTTCCTTACCTTAAATAAATAGAGCTATCTCACACACCCCTTTTGGCATTTCTGAGACTTCAACATTTATTAACACTTTATTAAAAACTTTTACTTAAATAGATATATTCATTTAAGCTTCTAGTGACATTTAGGCAGCTTTTTATTATATCACTCAAGGAAAAGTCAAAGGTTATAACATGCTTAACAAGAACAGGTAAGTTGGGTCAGCTTATGGGCTGCCTGTATCCTGTCTTTACAAGCTCCCAAAATGGAATACTTGGGGATAGCCAAAGAACAGAACAAGATGCAGGGTAGTACGCAATGACACATCAATAAAACAAAACACAGCCTCCAACAATCTGTAGGTGAGGGACTTCCAAAGCCAGAGGTGGTGAATTTGTATTTAAAAGCCTACAATTAAATTTCTTCAAAGAACTGTCCTGTAATTTATATTTTTAATCCACATATAGATCTGCTTTTCACAACAATCCTGTGTCAAGGATTTCCAAAGCTTACTTACATTTTTTTATTTCCTCAATCTGCTCCTTGCTGTTTCGATATTCCCTCATTCCAATAGTGGGAGAGAAAATACATGCTTCTTAGGATATCTTAGAGAATTCCATTATATTTCTCCTTAATTATTCCTTTTCCCAGTAGTCCTATCTGATTCACTTGTTCTCTGTATGGAGCTAGCTCCTTATCTTTGCTCAGTGTTATTGCTGTATCCTGGAATTCTGGCACTTCTCACATACCTTTTTTCGAGGAGGCAGCACAGAAGATTTGCATGCCATGTTTCTGTGTAAAGAAACTTTTAAGGACCTTCAGAAATCCTTCAAAGTCAATTCTTGTCTTTATTTCCTAACAACTTGGTTAAGCCTGGCTACCTGCCCTTCTGGGATCACGTACGAATACATTTAACAGAACAGTACCACACCACACCTCTGAAGGACTTCCTCTTTGACCGCCCATGAACTCAAACACTATACATACATTTGCACCTCTGTTTCCCATATTCCATATGATTATTCTATTGGTTTTGTTTTTCTTTTTTAATGCATGGTGGAGTCCTCTCTCAAATTGCAGAGTTGCTTATTTGCTTTTAGAGCGAGAAAGCTCAGGAAATGCCTACTGGAGACTCAGCTGGTCTACTTCAAATACAACTCAGCATTTGGTCAGTTTTCATCTGCAGTTTTTAACAGACTTTTAAATACTTCAGTCATTTTAAAATACTGACCACCTGTATTCCAGAGAGGGGAAACTTGTTCTGAAAATGAAAAACAACAGATATATATGCTACCCTCTATTTTCCTTAGAGTAAAAAATGAAAGATGTGCAGCTTGAGAGCTGATTTCCATTGATATTTAGACTCTGACTAAAGCAATTTGGAATATAAGTAGAAAAAGAATTTAGGTAGCAAATGTATTTTGGCAGGTTAATGTGAAACAATCTTCTGCTAATAAGAAAGAAAAAAAAGCAGACTCGAGGAAGGAGTATCCTAAGGCTTGTTTCAAAATGGCCGAGCTGTTTTACTCAACTGTATGTTGAAACACCTAAAAGAATATGTTACTCCGCTGATAGGCTCACATGCTTCGACAAAACTGTGTGCCAGGACATTCCTTACTAAATTAGCGACTAATCAGATGCTGCTCTGGGAAACACACCCTCACGTGTTACAACAAACACGTCTGCAACATCAAAAAAAATAGTAGAGCCAATGACTGTAAGTTCTTATGTTCTCAGTAAATAATTTCCATCATGCGTTTGAAATCTAATGCCTGTATTTGGCAAACCAGATGCAATTAAAGGTCAAAACACTATTACTATGTAAACTCAACTATACTTACTCTGGTCTTACATCTGACTGCTGCTGTTCTAAAGGTTCTATGCTAAGAAGCCCTCTTCCTTCCAGGGCAACATCTAGTACGTATAAATAAACATATATAAATGCCTAGCTTCAATATTCATAAAAATTGTAAGAAACATTTATTGAGTTCTCAAGTTAATCAAAGTTGACTGTTTTTTGTTTTGTTTTTTTTTTTTTTTTATTTCCTCTAATTACCCTCAATTATCATATTGCCTTTCCAATTATTTAGAATTTGAAAGTCTGACAGTAACTCACTCAGTAGGCTGCTGGGAGACCTGCACATTTTCTCTTTGTGTAAAATATTCTTGCTGCATTCAGGGAGCCTACTGCTTATGAAAAACTGAGAAATACTACACACATTACAACCTGTGTTCTTCTTGTTGAAATATTAGGCAGTACAAAATATTACTTAAATAATCCAGTTTATCAAATCATGTAAGATGGTACAGAAAAGCAAGCTTCCTAAGAAGAAAACTGAGGCACAGATTCAATGATTTGTGTCTCAGGTTCGATAAAACTTTGCCTTGTCTGCAGAATGACCTGAACACTGCAGAAATCAATGCTCAAGGACAGCTGCCCACAGAACAGTTTCTGTGCAGGGCCATTCACATACATATATTCTCATAATCAGACTCATGTTCATACACATGGCAAGAAAAGCTCTCTGGTTGTTAACAACTGTCACAAGCAAACGTCTCCGATAAATAAACTTACATCAGGTTTGGGTTTTTGATTTCGTAGCCTTGGGGAATAAACCTTATTCTTCTCCCAGAATAATAAAATAGCAAAAGCAACATTTCCTCCTATGTGAAAGAGGTAACAGAGACCCATATTAAATGCAGAAAAAAGCTAATTGCACTTGTGCCAGAAAAGCATCTTTCACATTTTGGTTTGGCATAACCCGTATCATTTGCTTTTCAAGCACTTTTTCATTATTAGATCAGAATACAAAATATGGCTAAGCTCGCTCCCTGTTCTTATGGTATTTTATTCAAATACGTGACTTTCTTCTGAAGAGCAACTTCAAAATTAAACAGTCCATTTTTCTTAATCCTAAAAGTAGCATCTCTATTTAGAGCAACATTGGGGGCTCCCTGAATGCTATAGTTTATAAATACCCTTTAAGATGACAAGTCAAATGACTTCGGGATTGTAAGTTATCTCTCACAGTTGTTCAACTGTTAAAATGGAAAGTGGTAAGAATAGAATAAAAATATCCATGGTGAAAATGTTACATGTGCAATGGAATAAACATAGAGAATAGGGCACATGAACATCCTGCCATTAATCTTTCCACTTAAATTTCCTCTCTACCCTTTAAAAAGGTCAGTATTGTGAACTTCCCTGCTGATGAGCAATTTGAGGTTATGTCGCTCTGTTCAAAGCTACATGGTGATCAGAAATGCAGTCCTCCTCTACTCATGAACTGTCTCACACTTACTGCAATTATGTTGTCTAGATCAGGTAATAATCATTCCATGCAACCTTTCCTAATTATAAAGATGCTTTTAAAATATATATTTTTACCAGGCAAACCTCCCTCTCTCCCCCCCCATCCCCCCCCCCCAAAAAAAAAAACAACACCAAAAACCATTACTTTTGCAAACAGAACAAATCCCTGAGGCAAGCAAGCATGCCCAGTAACTATTCAGCAATCAGAAAGGCTAATCCCGTGTCCAGACAGCAGTCCAAATACAATATACAGTATAACACCACAAAGAACCTATGAAAAGGATGTTTTGGCTGTACTTCAGTTTTCTGCCTTCTTTAAAGGGGCTTCGTATCTTGTAATCATAACATAATTCTGCTGCTGCTTAACCGTTTCAAAAACACACAACAGTATGCATCTAAAGTCTATCTTTCTAGAAAAAATGGGTGTTACATTTTACTAACTCTGCCTGAGGTCTTTGGAATTCTTTAAAACAGAAGGCAGCCTTACTGACTCTGAGAGTTTGGAGTTGGCCTGAAAAAGGATATTTTCAAAAGAAACTGACTTCCAGTTTACAATGTCTGCAGTGCTTTAGAATACAATGCTTCAGCTTCAAAGAATTAAAGATTGCACTCCAACTAAGTAACTTTATTTTTGTACACTGATATAAGGCTACTTCTGCACTGACATAACTAAACTGCAACACATTTGAAATGGATCTCCACCATAACTTAGAAAATCCCACCAGACCAAATACTCATTCAGATATCTTTTTGGATTAGGAATAAACACTCTGTGTGAGCTGAAAGAGGGAATTGCAAGTGTGCTTCCTTACAGAATGTTGCAACTGTATCCATCCATTCTCTGTATAAGCCTGGTGGGAAGTACACTGCTATCCTTCAAAAGACAGTTCATAACTTGAGGCCGAATTCAACGCATGACTCAAGAGTACATTTGTCTAAGAAAGAGCACTACTTTTTGGCTGATGCTTTACAAGGGTATGTTTAAACCTTTTGGATCTTTCAGCTGGAAGGATCTTTAAGATATGAGGGGGCTTTGTCACTTCCCCCATCTACACTTCATTTCAAGTTCACTTTCTCATTGAGGAAATACACATCATTCACATCTCTGAACAGCTTTTTCTATAATACTATTTAGGCCAGCAGCCAAAATACGTTACTTTTCTATACCCTGCCACCGAAGCATGCTATTTATAATAAACACTCTGTCAGTATAAAATAATCAAAAAAAGTAATAAAGGGCTATATACTGCAAGTGCAACAATACTCAAATTTGACAGCAACATATATAATGCATGTGCTAGAAGCTGATAATCTACAAGATTTTTGAATAAGTAGGGAAAACGCAACAGATGCTATACTTAGCAAACAGAATTCAATATTTCTCAGAAAGCTGATCCACTCAAAAGTGGTCTGAGAACAACACTGGCTTCAGCTCAGGAAGTAACCAAGCATTTTCCCTTTCTTCTAGTCATTTGATGCTCTATGAGGGGCTCTCGCACCCCAAAACAAGTAAATGACTGTTTCAACAGAGATCCCTCAAGACATACAAAAAGCAAGACAGATAGCACCAGCAGTTCTCTCCACAGTTTTCCTACCAACATGTTCACAGGCTCAAGAAATCACCCACAAAGATGGGATAGATCAATACTTCAAGAGAAGCTTGCCATTTTCACCTATGGCAGAAGTTCTTCCTACAAACTCAACACAGGAGAGAGCAGGTTTTGTTTTCCCTATAGTGAGATTTCTAAAGCTTTCTCTCGTGCTGAAAGATACTGCTGATAATATTGCCGTATCAGTGTGAAAGGGAAGTATTAAAAAGTGAAAGACATCTCCAAAATCTCTTGCTGAAAGCTGAGAAGACTTGGCAAAATACAGGCAACTGCATGTTCTAGCACTGGATATTCTTGCACTGCAAATTCAACTGCATAATCTGCCATACTTGCTCTTGCCTAAGTCAGAAGAGCAGGCATCTGTTTTTGAGCTAGTGCAAGTGGATAAAGAGACAAGTGGCACAGTAACTAGCAATTCCAGCAATTTTATCTGTCTCAATCTTTGGTTCATTTTTTCACCCACCTCCTCCATGGAGTTGATTGTGTTCACTTTACTGCTGTTCCTCCAACTCATCAGTTTCTAGGAGCTGTTCTGTTTCCTTACCTCTGGAAATAAGCTGATGTAAAAAACAAAAAAACAAACAAACAAAAAAACAGGACTACTTGGGAGGTTGCAATTTTTCCTCACAGGTGATATTACGGGTATTACGTGACATCCCAGCGAGAACGAAACAGCGTTCTCAGAATTGGGTCAGCTCAGAATTAGCAGTTCTTAGGTCGCTCACAATGTACAAATCCCCCAGGCTGCACTCACAGACACCTTTAACAGAACAGCTTTTTTGGCACAGTAGATTCATAGACAAAAAGCTTACAAATAACTGGAAGGTGACCACAGCTCCATACTTAAAAAATTAAACATGAAGTAGAGCTGGCTTTACTGTATAAATTGCTGAAGAAAGGCTGACAGGTTTATGTAACGTGACGAACAAAGGCTGCATTTCCATCCTCTCATCATTACAAAGCTAGCATTTTTTTCAACTGAGTGCAGTAGTTCATTTCTACCAATGAGTAACAAAGGAAATTAATTACTGAGTCACTTCTGCACAGGATGCAGCATACCCTGCAGTTTGCAAAGGCTGTATTTATGTCAGGTACTCATTTCACACATTCAATCACTGATGCAGTGACTTCACCTGAATAAAAGTATTTCAAATCTAGTTTATTTAAGCACAGTAAGAATGCATGCATGTCTCACGGTGCTGGTACTCAGATGACCTATTTTCCAACATGATACAAACTGACAAAATTATAGGTGTAAGGATTTTTAGAGGCCTCCATATGAAATCCCCTGTTCCATGCTGTTTCTCATTCTGATTTATTCAGAAAATAACATTTGTTTATCCATGAGAAGATATAAGAAAGGATGCCTCAACAAGTTGAGAAACAATTAATGACAGTTCCTGTCAATAAGAGTTGCGAGATCAAGAAACAATAGTCAAACCAGACTATGCAAACTATTCTTCTGTACCTTGATATTTTATTGAAAGTTTATTGAAAGATTTGTCCAAAAACACTCTTGCTATCAGAAGAGCATGAAAAAAAAATTCAGAAGTAAGCAAAGGCAATCTCCTCCCTCATATCTCAGTCCCTCAAATCCAAAATGTATGTAAACATGTAAATGTGGCAGAGCTCTCTGAAAAGTTTACAACAGTCTCTAAATAAGCCTTGATAATTTTGACTACAACTAGTAAACAGGACCAGAAATACTATCAGAGGAAAGGACAGGAAAGAAAGGAGTAAAACATTTATCCAAGAGTTGTGTTGCAATCCCCATGAGGTAACAGCACATTTCATTGAAAAGTCATACCAAAGGACAGGTGTCAGAAATGTCTTGTTATATGAGACTGATGTGTCCTTAGTATTTTCATGCAATACCTCCACTAATCCTCCAGATGACTGAGAGGAAATATCCTGGGAGGAGCTGCAGACACTGCAGAGGACAGAATCAGGATTGACTTAGGAGCCTGGACTGGAACGCTTGGATTGTAATATGGTATAAAATAATCAATCAGTCCAACTCACCAGGGAAGTATGATATTTGATAAGACAAACAGATGAATGCAAAAACAGGACTACCAAACAAGCAGTATAGAAAAAAAAGGAGAATGTTCACAACAGAATCTAAGCTGCTTGAGTTATTTGCAATAGTTCTAGAGAAAATAAGTCTATGCCTGGAATATATTTGCAAGATATTTATAATATGCAGCATAATTGATCTCTCATATTTGATAATGACCTTGGTTTGGGGCACCACAATAGGAAACAGATGAGTGCTACAAGAAAAGCAACATGAACAGCCCGTTTCTGAAAGCCTAACTCACAAAGCCCAACTCCTGGGGAAGATTTAGATTAGATTTGAGGAAATTTTTTTCTCTGAGAGAGTGGTCAGGCACTGGAATGGCCTGCCTAGGGAGGTGTTGAGGCACCATCCCTAGCGCTGTTCAAGAAGCGTTTAGATGAGGTGCTAAGGGATTTGATTTAGTAGCTTGGTGGGTAGGGATGGTGGTGGGAGGATGGTCGGACTAGATGATCTTGTAGGTCCTTTTCAACCTAATGAATCTATGAAAATATGAAATCAATAAATACCAACTTGGAGTGATGAAATACAACCCAGTGAAAAAATAAATAAAGAAAGAAACCCCAGTAAAATTTCCCTGGTTCTTTTTTTCAGCTTGTACTTCCTCAGAAGTTACTCTCTTCTTGCAGCCACAAGAATGCATCACCTGTATTTTTTAACTGATAGAGACACAAGGCAAGTTAGGCTTACTTAAGGAAGTATGCCACGTTTGCTTGGTAGTAGTAAATAAGCTGGGCAATCCCAACTTTCTTTTTTCTTATTTCTTCCATGCACTCTCTATAATGAAAGGTGTGTTGAGATCCTGGAAATGAGGGAGAGGAAAACGTGGCTAAGGCAGAATCATGTTGTAGACAAAGCACCAGAGAACCACAGGATGTGGATCTGACTTCAGAAGTTTTCAAGTTACTTTCTTTGTGAGATCAGTTGTACGTAAGCATTATTTCTGGCAAACACACAAAAAACTAACCAAAGGGACAAACTTAGTCAAACAAACTAACTTCTGCAAAAGAGACAGAGAACATTTGCAAAGGTTGCAACATCTACATTTCCCCTCCCCTCAATGGAAGAGTGACTCTTTCGCCAAAGTTATAACCTTTCTATTAAATGTGTATTACTTTTTGATCCTGTAGGAAAACTTAACACACAGAACAGTTACAGAGTGCTGATTGTGTAGTTTACCAAATACAGAAATACTCTTCTCTGGAGAAGAATACAGAACCTGAGGTCTAAAGGAATGATTTGTAAACATCCAGCCAGGAAGCAGGAAAAACATTATTTGTTAAAAATAAATAAATAAATAAATAAATCGAAGTGTCAAGCAGTTTTTATAACTGCTACATTTTTTGTGCAATCTGCAGGTGCTTGAGCACTTACATGCAATGAGTTTCTGTGATTTGAGGAAAAAGAACCAAGCAAATTACTATCTGATCTCTGACAATGCATTATGGAAAACAGAAGATAACTGCATTTTTATATTTGAATAGTACAGTGGCTACTGCATAAACAGAATATATGTTTAAACTGCAAATAAAGCTCTATTTTCATTTGCTAAGAGTGTAGTTCCACAAAAAAATCTGGGAAAGTCATATTTTAAGCAGAACTATTTGAGGTATAATGACGAGATTTTATTCAGCTATGTGCACTTTTTGGTGTAAACTGTTATGAATATATGAGTTAAGAGAACAGAACAGTAAACTTTGTAAAATATTAGGAGTGGAAGTCTGTGATTACGCCTGATGCCTTCAGAATACACTGACACAAAGAAGGCAGTAATTGCATTCTCAAGCCTATTTTTATTTCTGAGATTATAAACTATGCCCTGTAAGTTGTGGGTCTGGTTTGTTTTATCTTGTTTGTTTTTTTAAGAGGGGCAGTGAGTTGTAGAGGTTGTCTGTTTGTTTGTTGTTTTTTTAAATCTGTTAGCAGACTTAATGCAGTTGAGTGCAGGCATGTGAAGAACAGATTTAGTCGGATGATCAAACCAAGGCCAAGGGTTTGAGCACCAGAAACTGATACTCTTAGTCCCCTGTTTCAGCACTGGCACACAGATGACTGGCCTTGGCTTACTTTAGCCTTGTTATTATCTGCAGCATCAAGGAGATGAATTAACACGCATAAAACAAAAGCATTTCTGTTACAACCTTGATTCTGTTTAGATTTCCTAATGGAAATCTCTTATTTCCTAATCTGCTAATCTTCAGATGGATATTTTACAAACACCCTAAAGGAAAGAACACTCATCTTGAGATATAATTTAGTATATTCTCAAGGTCTCAAGAGTGATCTGAAGAACGAATCATACTGTGCTAGATAATCATTTCAGATAAACTGTTTGCAAACACAGAAGCAGAGGTAAATCCAGTCCCCAAGCTTGCTTGTCAAGACCCTGCAGCTTTTATGTCAGTGTATGGCATTCCAGCACATTACTGAAGAGTGAGCTTCTTACTCTAAGCATTAGCATCAGTCCATGACATCCTTAAGATTGACAAGCCTTTAAAACAACAGGAAATAATGACACAAAGACCTTATGCTCCCTGCCATCTCACCTAGATGTACAGTATATTCAGGGGAAACAAAAAGTTATTATTAAGGGACAGCATGTCTGTAGGCTGGTTAGATATCTCATTTAGGATAAAATGTATCATGTTTTGTGTCTCACAAAGTATTTCTACTCTTTCTCAATTGATCATAGAAAACTAGGTAGACTACATCAAATAAATCTTTAATGAATTAATCTTAGAGTGTCTTAAACCAATACAGAAGGCAAAGCATATCATAATCAGAGGTATGTAATGCCTCAGACATAATAAATGAAGCACAGCCTCACAGAATAGTAATGAGATGAAAGGAGGAAATTCTCATTTATCTGCAGCAATAACATGAGTTCTCCATTGCTGCCTGTGACATATTAGGAAGAATGATGCACCTCCACATTAATGGAGTTAAAATTAGATTCAATTTTTTTTTCTCTTATTCTCAGAAAACAAACAAATTAACAAAAACCCAAATACTGCTACAGCTACCAAGCTCTGAATACTGCCAGTGCAGAAAACAGACCTTTACAGAGTTGACAAGAGTAGAGTTTGTTGTAGACAAACTTCTACAAACTGGGCTGACACTAGTGTGAAATCTATGCAAGTCAAAAGGTGAACTCAGATCTTGGAGAAGTACAGCCTGAATTTGTGATCTACCAAGGCAGAGATGTAGCATCTGCTGGTCCAATAATGGAGGCAGTTTCCTATCAAGCAATGACACTTGTTCCCCAGAAAGTGAATAACAACTCTGACAGTTCTGGGAAGTCACATTTATCACTGCATTAAACTCTTATAAAAAAATAAATAAATCTCAGAACAAGGGACTGCAGCGGATGGCAAGAAACAGAAGGGTTCTGGACAATAATCTCCACGTGTCTGTATGCTTCTGCCAGCAAGGCTACTGCCTAAGAAGAATCCAGGATGGCTAACTGCTGGGCAGGGTCTCACAACAAGCTCATTTTCAACACTGAGCTCTCAACTGCTCCATTACCAGTTAGCAGCAGCAATCAAGAAATGCCTTTTTGCTTGTAATGTTCCTTTGTTTTCTTACAGAAGACTAAATCTTGACTAGTCTGATAAAATGGGGCAGCAACAGATAAGACATGCTATTCAGGATGCTGTGTATTCTTATTTTTCCCTCTCCGTTGCAGCACATGGGAATGTGCAAATCCATCTGTGAGGCAAGCCCCACTCAGTGAAACAAAGAGCCTTCTCATCTAAAGATCAGAGCCAGGAGAACCCTCCTAGAACTAAAAGGTTCCTCAGAACTGGAAGTAGGTTCAGATACGGAATCCACTGAGAAAAGTTCAGAATGAGATCTCATCTTAAAAGGCTCCATTAGAAACAAAAGCCACAGGTCTCCTTACACAGACACATCTTAAGCGGGAGACTGCTAGCATTCCCATTTGAAGTAGAACAATGGCAAAGAAGCAAGGCCATGTTACTCTACGGTGTCAGCAGCTCACAATAAAGACAAAGGAGAACTAAAAGCAAGTTCAAGAAATCAACAGCAGCTTCTTAATGCTTAGTTCAGTGCTTAGAGCGTACCTGCAGCAGAAGGGATATGCAGAGTAGATGAATGTTGAAAAAATGCAAGAATCAGAGCAAAGACAATCACCCCATTTCAAACTATCACAATGACCAACTGCAAACATAAAAGCTCGAAGCATACTATTTTACTCCCAAAGCCCTCATAAAGCTGTGCCACCATTTATGAAACATCACAACGAGATACTGACAGATTTTTAAAAACAGAACTGCAGAACACAAAGTATTCTTTTCTTCTATGCCAAAACACACGACTGCAGTCAGAAACAAAGGATGCACAGTAACTATTTCAAAAGCACCAGCTTCAGGGCACAGTAATACCTGAGATCACACTGCAATGAGAATCACACAGAATCCCTCAGGAGAGAAAAGATCACTAACACTTCAGGAAAGGTAAAAAGGAATTAAATAGAATTCTACTACACTGTGCTACAAAAAGCAGCACGTTCAGGATTGTGAAAATTTCTGTAAAGCTTTCACAAACATAAAAATTAAATCCTAAACTGGGATTAAGTTTTAAAAGCAGTGTCTTACACGGAAGGCATTACTTTTGGAGCAGCCCTCATAGTTGCAAGGACTTCCTCTCATGTTGCATGACTTCTTACTCACATAAGAGCATTTTGTGAGACCCTGCCAAAAGCCTGACAGGAAATCCAGGTGCATTTTCATGAATATCAGTGTTCATCTCTGGTACCTTCAACTGTTTGAAAGTACAGAAGGTTTGTGATGTGACACTCCTTTAAGAAAGCCTGCTTGCTGTCCCCCAGTGCACCACAGAACAGGCATGCATGTCCTTCACTAGATTTTCTGACCATTTGCACAGAACAGATTTGTCCTTACTGACATTTTGTATTACTCTGTCATACCATCTCTAAAAATAGATGTTTCTTTAGACACTTCCCAGTCCCCTGGTGTTAAGGTGGCTATAAGAGTTTATTTAGCGTAGGTGAAATGACTGAAAGTTAGGATGCAGCAGATAACTCCTACATGCTCACATAAAGAGTCTGCATTTGCTTGAAGCACGGGTGTTTGAGTTTGCTGATTTTTTTTTTTTATTATTTTCTCCATAAAAGAAAAAATGGCACCCACTGACATCCACTGACACTTGCTGAATATTGACAGAGACCAAGCAGTGGGTGTGAGCACACGGAGGTGGTGTGTTACAGCAGTGGTGATGATGATGTGAAAGACAAGCCATATTTTGGACAGCCACACACAACTGGCATACCAGGAAATGAAGAGTTCTTGTTGGTAATTAGTGCATAGCTAATGGTGGGGACTATGTTAAAAAACAGTATATTGTAGTTGAGAACAGCTCTATCAAACAGTGTTATTGTGCTCTTTATAGGTGTTGCAGTTCCCATGGAAATAAAAGGGAGGCATTACTTTCAGAGCAACCTATATAAAACTAAAATACGTTTTTGAACTGTTTGGATAAAATTCTGGAGGAAGGGGTAAGCAGTAAGATGAGGGTCTTCTCACTGTGCTAAATGATTCCAGTAAAGAGGACCAAGTACTACCAATTGCAGAACTTCAATAATGTATCAAGTGCTACATGGTCCTGCTCACACACTATGTGGCTGGCCAGGTTACTCCTGCTCCTAGAGAGCAGACACAGGGCGAGGTGGACTTTCAGACTGATCCTGGGTTCTTTCACACTGATCTTGTGCAAATGACCCTGCTCAGAGACTTACAACACTTGCCTTATAATAGCCGGCAGCATAGGCTGCAGCGAGAGAGAAAACAGTAATTCGTTCCATGAGAAACAATGATTTCCTAAGAGTCAGAGCCTAACACAATAGAATAGTAATGCATGTTTGTAATGCAACAGTTGCTTTCAAATGATGTAGGGTGTACAGTAACTACTGGTGGTCTATTCAGAAAAATAATACCTTAAATATACAAACTGTTACTTTGGAAGGTCTGTAAACCATTCAGAAGTACTCTACAAACCCTGAACAAATGACATCAACTGCATACCTCACCCTGACACCATTATACACACATCTGACCGTGAGCAGAGTCAGCACAATGGGAAATCAACAGCTGTCACAATCATTCCTGTAGATATCAACTAATATTTAACTGAAATGAAATTTTAAATCAATTACTTGTACTGTTTATTACAGAGATAAAGGACATCACAGCAAGCTTACCTACTTCTAGAGGGCCCTCATATAATGTTCTAAGAGAAAGCAACCTCCTTGACCAGCACTGCACTTATTCCTATTAACTAGATACAAAGGAAACAGCAATTCCCAGAAAACAGGAAACATAACAATCCTACTGAGAAAAGGCATTTCTACAAGAACTTGACACCTTGATGTATTCTTTAATACAATTAAAATCAGAAAAAATAATTTGTAGAAAGCTATTAGAACTGGAACAAACAATAACAAACTGAGAAAATATACTAAAATAATTCAGTTTCAATTTTAATTACAGGGAAAATACACTCTTAAATTCCATATTAACTGTTAGAAAAAGATGGTATCAAATAAGCAGCATACTAAAAATAATGTACCTACTTGCCAGTGATGCTCCTCCAAAGGTGTGCACCTGCAACAATGAGAATGTAAGATACTCAGTGCACTAGAACCAAAACCACATACAGTTTCTTTCTTCTTTATTGGTAGAAATGTGCAAATCTGGGACAAGATGGCTAAGGAAGCCTTCATAACAGTTAAAACTAGAGTAATAATTGTCAGAAAAGTTATCTTTTTCTGCAAACTTAATGCACCAGTTTAAAATATTAATGAAAACAATAATTTCTGGCTACATTTTCACACTGAAGTAGAACATAACCAACATAACCCTTTGCTTTACAACTACAGACAATCACTGTCTACATTCCTTACAATCCTGTAATAATCTTGCCATCTAGTGGCTAGCTGGAGGTGGGAAGTAACTGCACAGAACTGTTATCCTGGGAGGAATTCCTTTTGCTGTTTGGATTGACAATCATCTTCAAATCACTACAAGAAGAAACATTTCTATTCTATTCATTCAATAACCATTCATGAAACTTGTGTTAAAAAACAAACAAGCACTGAAGGCAATGTATAAATAGTATAAAATAATAATTCTGTAAATATAAAGCTGGGAAACAGAGGTCTTCCTAATTTCACCTCTATGATGAATGGTTGAACAATCACATGGAAATGGAAGTGAATGCCAAATGAAGATGGGATGGTACTCTCACTCTGCTAGCTGGTAAATATCAGCCCCTCCTGCATTTGGTCAATATGAAAACGTTAGTAGTAAAAGCTAAGAGAGAACTTGTGTAAATCACCACCTTCTGACTGGTGGGGCATTCAACACTGGAGGTAACTTACACAACACTGAGTCTAGAAATCAAATGATGACAAGTTTTTTAAGTCATCCACTAAGCAAGCAGGCAGAAGAATGGCAATTCAGACTCTGGAGAAGGCAATGACAATGAACAATATTTCAGAAAAGTTTGTGAAGAATTGCTCTAACTTAGCAGGGAACAATAGGCTGGGAAAGTCAAAAATGGACAGACAGTGTATCGTAGAGGAACACCATGCATCTCTAATGCTTATTTCCCATGTTCCTTTTCAAACACCCGGTATTGGAGTGAACAAAGAATAAACAAAATATGTCACTTCAAAAAAATCTTCCTAATAACTAGTACAAGCAACAACAATCATTTTGCTGAAGAATTTAAGACAGTAATGAAGTATGAGACAAAAGAAATTAAAAACAAACAAACAACAACATAGAAACCAGCCAATTGGCTGAAGAACTATCAATCTCTTTCAAGCTTGGTAGTATTCACATAAGAGTTTTTATGCCCTAGAAACCACAGCTGAAACTAGAAAAAAAAAATATTTCACTTATTTCAACTGTGCAAAAAATAGGTCACCTCTCGATCTATTTCCAAAGTTGACTGATTCCTATTTGGTCTCCCAAACCTTCCAACAGTGATCTAGTGTCATGTCAGAAGAGACAGGAACTTTTAGGAACAAAATATATTTTCAGATCAAGCAGCTGAGAGACAAGAGTGATTGTTCACTGACAGTGGTTATACGCATGCTGCAACAAGTCTCATAGAACTGTGTTTATAAAATAAAGAACCTTATGGAAAAGGGTCACAGATCATCACAGACTACAGCTAATATTTGTGCAATAATCCTAGCATCATAATTTTAAAGCAGATATAGTAATGTACTGATATGTTATGAAACATGAGTGTTAAAGCAAGGAATTGTATCACTATACTGCCTTACCTTTTATCCTAGATAACACCAAATCCTTTATTATCTGCACAACTAGCAGTCCAAGTATTATGAGAGAAGTCAAATGATACACTCTCCAAGGGGTCAGTGCAACAAACCTAGAATGGTAAGAAATAAACACTGAATTCTTGTAAACAGATTGGAATTACATATAAACTGACAGGCCTTGTTAGTATTGAAAATAAAGAGAAAAAAAAGACCAATATAACATAAAATTTCATTTCTTCCCCCAGTGCTTCCCCAGGAAGCAAGCACTAAAAGCTCCATGCATGCACAGGCTCATTTAACCATACATGGAGCTTTTAACAGATTTTTGTCCACACTTTTATCTAAGCACAGAAGAAGTATACAAAACAGAATACTTTCATTACTGCATAAGAAGCATTACTTTTTAAACCAATTTAAGTTTTAGCAACATGAATTGTCTTTGCAATACAACTTCTTTTTTTCAGTTCACATACAGCTAAACATTTTCCTGTGTTTCTTACAGGACCTAACTTCACAGCGGATTTTTACACAAACGATTCTTTCAAACGCCAAGATGAGGTAAAATCACGTCATTCACAGCACAATAGTCCAACTTGTCTTCAGAATGAGCTTTTGTGATTTTTGTTCTTTATTACAGAAAGTTTTTACAGCACGCCTCGTTGAGTGGAACAGCCCCAGACTCACAGCAGACGATTGATAATCGCACGCATTGCTGACTTTGCTCTCCACACGTGTCCACATCAGCACTTCTGCTTTACTGACAAACATCGTAACTGGCAGAAGAAAGGATGTGATGTGGAAAAGAATTAACATTAAATGAGAAAAGCATTTTAACAACTTGTTTCAAGCACCTTTCATCAGAGATCTGATAACAGCAATTATTTTTGAGCGTGTCAGCATCATTTACAAGGTAAGAGCAAAAATGATTAACTTCAAGGCAAATGAATGACTGAAGCTGAGGACAGTAAAACATAAGAAGCCACTGGACAGACTTCTTTGTAACAAATGCAGATATTTAAGTTGCACAGAATTAATACTATGACTATCCTATAGTTTCTTCATGGCGCTTGTTCCTTACTATTTGATTGGATTGGACAATAGGTTCTAACTTAACAGTTAACACCGGACAGTCCTACAGCTGAAATACACCAACACTGATGTTTATGCATGTGCACACGTGCGTATTCATAAACACATTTTACTCATTTTTAAAGAGAAGATGCTCACTGCCTTCCAAAGAATGCAGAGAGCATTTGACCTACTTCACAGTCACGACTAAGCCATACTCACAGTTACACTGCAATCACAGCTGTCACCTGCTGTTAAAAACGGCTGCACTAGCGTGGACCAGGATTAGCAATCAAGGATTAGCAAGGTAGCTTCCTGTCTAAAAGATGTTTCCAAGTCATCTCATTCTACATTCTTGACACTACAGTCTTTCTGCTCCGTAACTTTTTTGGGAAAAAAAAAGCAGTCTATTTGTCTGTTTGGAGCAGTTACCACAGCAGTCTCTTCACTTATTTGGAGAATTTCAAGTTGTTAGGTTTACAACAAGCAACATGGAGCCACTAGAAATCCTTTTCTTCCATTCTTTCAATACTTTTTATTTAGGCAGTACAGTTTACGATAACGATAAAAGCCATCTCATACAAGCTCACTCAGCTCTCACAGCTGCTGTGTGTCAGCCCTCAGGTGCTCCAGCAATACAGATCAGAAAAACTGGGAGCCATATGTCAGACAAGTGCATGCCCTTAAATCCCCTGCAGGTCAATGGCTGATAGTGCCCTCCCTAGTTTTGTGGCACGTGTCTACCTTCAGCTTACTGAAAGGTAGTCAGACACGCCTGGGATCTGGAAACCACATTATGCTAACGGTGTAGGGATTCAACATTCTTAAAGGAATTATCAACAAGAGGCATAGCAACCACATGAACAACTAGTCGCAGTGGCACAGCAGGACTTCTACTTACAATTAGGAGTTAGTCGTTTTGTTTGGTTTCCCTTCTCTTATTAACAGCGTTAACGTGAATGTGCCTAACTACCTGACTAACTGGGAGGGCCTAACACTGTTTCAGATAGAAGTCTACAGTGCTGCAGGTAGACAAGGAAATAACATAGCAGTAACAATCTCCATCCAACAGTACTTAATGACTAAAAACTCTGTCATTAAATACTCGAAAAAACTAAAAAAATATAAAAACAAGCAACCAAAACCAGAAGAGGATATGATCACTATTCTAAAACTTGCAACATTCTCTTTAATCGCTTCTTTGTTAACGACAATTCAGTCTTCAACTGTTTATTCAAGAGGTTTATTTGCCAAGTCTGGTACAACACGTTAGGACTGTATTTGTTTAGCCAGAAAGCACAAATGGCATCAACCAACCTGGGTGGCCATCCCCTAGAAAACCTCCTAGATTTCACTAGAAATGAAGGTTTTGGAATAATGAAGTAACTCCCACTGCAAGAAAGATTCTCACCAACTCAAGCTACTGTCACCTGGCAGCCACCTGTAGAAGCAGCACAAAAGGCACAGACTGCTGAACGACTCCACACTATTACGATTATTAGCTAAAGTCACTAAGAATTTAAATGGCATATGCTCTCTTCTATATAGGTCTAAATAAAAATGAGAGCAATGTGATTCCCTAAGCAAAAGCATGATAAAAAACCCTTTCAAATGTTCTGCATTCAACCATCATAGAGAAACTTGCTTATAAGTGGTAAATTTGCAAGCGGAATTGTGATTTGAGAAATGGGATGAATAACAAAATACTCCACTGTGCTGTTATCTCACGCTGTCTGCAGGAGAACCTCCTGGGGAAAGCAGCAGCTAGAACTGCCTCTGGGGCTTATAGACCACATTTACTGTAACTGGTTCTATTCCGATGGGCACTGAAAATGAAAGAACTCAAAAGGAGCATGTTTAAGTGACCTGAACAACACACCTTCCAAGTCTGCCATGACATCAAAAGCTACCACTGCTTTAGTGAAAACAGGAGTTGCTTCCATGAGTTAAAAGTATGTTGAATTAAACACAAAAATCAAAGAGCCCTGCTTCCTTTATTCTCGTACAAACAATCCCAGATGACCTCAATTAACCCGTACTCTGGGAAAGTCCAGAAGAACTCTTAATCCCATTTTCTCATACAGTAGCAGCAGTTTGATGTTAAAAAATCCACCTCTATGACCACGCTGCCCTAAATCTCCTTTTCTCTAATGCTCTCATTAGTCCTGTAACATCTCCCGTGGAGCACAGCACAGCCCCCTAGAACTTCCATTGTTCTCAGAATCACACTTGCTATTTTAAAGGTCTCGTTACCTTGAGCTACAAATAAAACCCATCATTTCTCTCTCAAGACAACTTCTGTTAAGACACAGAACGCCTCTGTGCCATGAGGAAACTACAAACCCAAGCCGTGTTGCAACCCTGCTTTGTTTAGGATTTCCACCTTCTGGAAAGCCCTCATCCTGGATTTGGTCCTTCATTATTCAGTAATGCTTGCTTTCCCTCAGCTCCTCAATTATCCTCCTTGAATTATTTTCTGATTGATCCTCTTTTCTGCTGAGTGGTTGAAAAAATACTGTAAAGTAGCCAGGTTTTTATGTAACACAGCCTGGCTCTTAAACAATGTCAATTTTCATTCCAGTAAAGCAATCTCTCAGCCAAAACTGTGCAAGTTGTCACGAAAAAGCTGTCGAGATAATGGCGCTTTTTTTCCTTAATTAAATTGATTTAGCCTCCCATTCCACTTTACCTTTGAAGCCTTCTAAAATTTTAATAACGTGTTGGAAAAGTAACCATAAGCTTAAAGCTGCCCAAGTGAAAACAAGTAGCCCCTACAACTCAATCACAGCTTACATCACTATCAGAATATTGACTTTAGAAAGCGTGGGAAGCTTTTGGGAAAGCATCTGTTTGACAAGGAAACAATTCGGGAACAGCTGAAACGGTTCTGAAAGAGCGTAAGCTGAATTCAAGCCACAGGGAGTACACCATCGCTACCTGCACTTCCAAAAACTGATGCTTAAGTGAAATTAAAAGCCAAATTTAGACAGCCAATACAATTGATACAGAGTCTCTGAATTTCTTACCAGTGGCATCCTTCCAGTACCTGACAGGGGCCTACAAGAAAACTGGGGAGGGACTTATTAGAAGGGCAGGTAGCAACAGGATGAGGGAACGTGACTTTAAACTGGAAGAGGCTAGGTTTAGACTAGATATCAGGAAGAAATTCTTTACTGTGAGGGCGGTAAGACGCTGGAACACGCTGCCTGGAGAGGTTGGAAAACCTCCCCTCCCTGGAAGCACTCAGGGCCAGGCTGGATGGGGCTCTGAGCAACCTGGTCTAGAGGGAGGTGTCCCTGCCTATAGCAGGAGGTTGGAACTGTATTTCGTAAGCAGCGAGCTTCCTAAAATCCACCAGAGAATAAAAGTGAGATTCCCAAATTCACCAGCTTCCCCTAGCTTTAAAGGTGAGTTGTCCATCACAATGTAACACTGGCAATATTTACAGTTTGTGGGCCAATGCTGGAAATAAATGCTTAGCCAGAACCATTTACCTGCTTCACAAGAACAAATTAAGGACTGTAAAGGTTATTGAGATCTCTCCATAGTAAGCATTATCATTACCAAGCAGAGATTTCAAGTAAGAAACAATTCAGTAGCAAGCCTTACAGCAAGCAGGATAACTATTAAAACACACAAAGCAAACAGACGACAGACTGTGAGAATAAAACAGAAAAATGGCACCATCCGCTCCTCCCAGTACACACAGAAGGCAATAATTCAGCTAAGACACTAAAACAAAGCCTAAGATTGACTGTTAGTGTTTGCCTAAGGTCAGCCCTAAGACTGAAATTTATCAGCTGGCAGCCTGATGCTTCAGGTGCCAGCACTAAACTTGTGGCACCAACACAGAGTGTGCCTGCTCTGGGAACAGTCACTCAGTGCTATACGTATAAAATAGGGATGAAAAAAAACAAACAAAACTCATTTTCTAATATGGCATTTTGATTTCAGCTTTTAAACTACCTCCAGCAGAAGTAAAGCATGCTATGTAAGCTTTTGCTGGGTCTGAATCACAGAACTGCAGGGGTTGGAAGAGACCTCTAGAGATCATAGAATCCAACCCCCCCAATTACTGAGTAATTCCCAGCTCAAGAATGTCCATCTGTTACTACCAAGGTGTTTTATACCTCGTTAAATGGGTTGAAATTAAATACGCATATTTCTTGTACCCACAAGAATCTCATCTCAGTAGTAAACATTAAAAATGCATTCCCATAAAGTGGCTGGTTGAAAAATTTCTCGAGGGAAGAGGTTACCATAAAACATAACACAGGTTTTGTGATGAGACAGAGAAATAGTTAACCCCCAGCAGCTCCCACTGCAAAAGTCTGTGCACAAAGGGTTCTGAAAGACAAACATCCAGGAACTAAAATAACTGAGGGAAGACACTGTCCTCCAAAACTAAAGGGGTGGGAGGAAGGAACCATCACTATTCTTCCAACAGCTGGAAAGCACTGAAATAAAACTTCACCTCCCCTTCCTCCTCCTCCCACTACCTATATGGTTATACAGCAGGAGCCCTCGGCCACCCTTTTGCATTTCTCTCAGTCTTGAGGAGCACTGACAACTGAGGCCCTATGCCCTGAGAGCACGAGCACCTCTGCAGAGGGACGGGGGTATTCCAGGCACAGCACAGTGGCACCGAGGCACTAACCAGCAGCTCTCCTCCAGCCCAGATTGCTGTCAGCACCGAGCGCTGTGAGGACAGGCTCCGGGTGCAGCTGGGCTCCACTCACACCCAGCACTGTGTCCCGGCTCGAGCTGAGTCACGGCAACCAGGCTGACCAGCTGGACTGGAGCTCCGGAGGGAAGCAGAGGCAGCAGGCACGCTGAGCTGCAGCTACGTAATGCCAACACATCGAAGGAGAGAAATGCGAGACCAGATTTAAAGCAGCGTTTAATTTTCCGTGTCAGCTTTCAGAGGTTTGCTGACGAGATCATTCCTGACGTCCTTCAGTCACAAACTGCAGAATTTTACTGGATAACTCCCCAGTTTGCCTCTCAGCTCCCCTGGCATCAGGAGAGAGCTTTCCAAGGAGGGAAGGCAGTATCATCAAAATAGAAGCAATCCTTACACTGACTTTGTCTCATCCCGACTCATTTTGACACTAAGAAAGTAGAGTGAGCTACAAATCCCCACAAAATAACTTCAAACACAGGTCACCTCACAAGTTGCAATAGGACTGTGCGATTTTCTGTGCACATTATACACTGCATGCACTATACACGTGGACAAAAGAATAGCAAACAGACTGTCCAGCAGCTATTACTCCTTGAGGCACAGAAATGAAGCCTGTGAAACATCACCCTTGATTTTATCAGAGCCAACCTCAAAGAAACATAAAGCATTATGATCCTCCGAATTGCTGTCGGAACAGGTGAGCTCTGAGAGCAGAAGCACATAATTATGTTCCCAGCAAAAGGACTTACCAAGGGCACTTAAGAGTAAGGCTGATAACAAAATTCAACTGATTTTTCCTAGGAGTGCTTCTCCTCGGATTTGAGAGGATAAAATGGTTTTGGAAATATCTGCACAGATATTTTCTTATGCAACGCAAAGCTTCAGAAAGTTCTCTCTCTGTGATTTGGATCACCACTAGGGTTATGGGGAACTAGGTGGAGTTTGCAGTTAATCCACTTATTCACTTGTTTGCCTCTTGCTTGTTGGAGAGGAAAGGAGGAAGCTCTAGGCAATGGAAACTGTTCAAGTTCACAGAACCAGGACTCAAGTTGGAAAGGACCTCAAAGCCCAGCCAGCCCCAACCCCGTGCTGTGGGCAGGGCTGCCACCCACCGTGTCAGGCTGCCCAGGGCCCCATCCAACCTGGCCTTGGGTGCCTCCAGGGATGGGGCACACACAGCTTCTCTGGGCAGCAGCACCTCACCACTCTCTCAGTGAAAACCTTCCCTGACACCCCATCTAAATTTCCCCTCTAACTTTCAAACCATTCCCCCGTACACTCCCACTATGTGTCTGTGCTGTTTATCATCAGCTCCCTGAAGGAGATGATGGAATACCGTGATGAGGTCTCCCCAGGGCCTTCTCAAAGCGAACACCCCCAGCTCCCTCAGCCTGTCCTCGCAGGAGTCAGCACTGGGGTCTCAGCTGTATAACCACACGGAGTCCTAACCCATACCCCTCTCTAAGGTCAGGGGGAAGTTCTGAAGGAGCTTCGCAAACAAAGGCAAGCTTTTTTGTCTACAGAAACAAACAGAAGCCGCGCTACAAACACAACACCGAGCCCACCCCCGTGTTCTGCCAACCAAACAACACCCCACCAGGAAAACTTCAGCCGGGAAGGCGAGCTGGCGCGCTGCAGCATCATCCCCACAGCCAGCCCCGCCGAGCAGGCCGCCCAGGGGGCGAAGCACACGCGCCGCCACCAAGCCGCAGCAGCACGCGGCCACCCCTCACACCCGCGGGCAGCTCCGGCCCGGCCCCTCCCCGCAGCTCTCCCCCTCGGGGAGCCGGGCTGCAGCGGGAGCGGCGCGGGCTCGTCCCGGGGCGGGGAGGAGTGCCGTGCCTCGGCCCGGCAGGGCGCTCACCAGAACAGCAGGTTGGCGCAGACGAAGCCGCCCAGGCTGCGGAGGGGCCGCTCCCAGCTCAGCGCGGCCGCGATGCAGCAGCCCACCGCCAGCCCCGTCTCCCCGAGCAGCTCCGCCGCCGCCGGCGCGCCGGCCCCGCCCGACACCTCTGCCGCATCCTGCGGGCCCCGCGGCCGCTCTCGCCCGCCGCCGCCGCCGTTGTCCCCGCCCGCCTCCGGCTGCCGCGGCCGCGCGGGCGCCGCGCTCGCCATGGCTGGGTGGCGGCGGCCGGGCCGGGCTGGGCTGAGCCGGGCCGGGCGGGCGGGAGGCGGGGCGCCCCCACCCCGAGCGGAGGCGGTGACGTCACCGCGGCAGGTGGCACGCGGGGCTGCGCATGCGCGTGGCAGGTGCGCCGGGATGGCGGCGGCGAGGGGCTTGTGCTACTGCTGTGGGTTGCAGGCGCGTTAGGTTCTAATAGGGCACTGACATTCCCAGTTGAGACGTTAAGCCGCGTCCCGCAGATTCTGTGATTCTGTGCTACGTCTTCACGTTTCTTGAACGCACCCGGGGACGGTGGCTCCACCACCTCCCGTTCTAGGGTCTCCGTGCTCTTTCTGAGGAGAACTTCCTCACACCTGCCCTGGCACAACCTGGGCCAATCCATCCTGGCCTATGGCTGCTTAGACAGAGAGGACAACTTCAAACTCTGGAGAGCACACCCAATTTAGCATCAGTTGTGAAACAACCAAAACGGGGTTCAAAGAACGTGTCCGACAGCGTAAACTGCGTGAAATCTGCTAACTCTATTAGTTTCCACTGCTAGAGCAAAGTAACAGAAATACAGTAATTCTGGATGGTGGATCAACACCTGTTTCAGGCTTAACTGGGAACGCACCCTTTTCCACTTAACCATGACACGAGGAGGAGCCCTGTTCCCTGAGATGTAAATGTACCTTTTGTTTCTCTGAGGTAAAGACAAAAGATTGAAGAGTTGCTTCAGTTGGGATTGGCTGTGGGTTTCCCCATCTTCTGTGCACTTTGAGCTGATGACCTTGGGAAGTTCTCTTGCTTACGATTCCGCACCCTCTATGAGTATATGAAAACAATTAGGTATTGTTTATGAAGCTCTGAGAGAGCAAAAGGAAAGAAGCAGGCTTTCCCTGTAACCCAACATCACGTGGATGGAAAAGTAAGGCCTGAGAGCGAGCTTCAGCAAGGCTGGAGCAACAAATACTTTGTTGTTGTGCTTCAGTCCTTTGCACATGGATGGAGTTTTGCCCTAAAAAGTCTTGATCGAGACAGCGTGTCCTTCCAGTGCTGGCAAACAGGCATCTGTCTCATAGGTGTGCAAGCTGCTGCTCATGTTGCTGAGCTCTCTTCTGATGCTGCTCCAGCACCCCACACACTCTCTAGGGTGCAGTGGATGCCTGCAGATTCTGATTGCCTCTTTTGAGGAGTGGGAGTAGAGGGAATTTTGTCAGTCCGTGGGAGTAAAAGTAGGGATCTCTGACAAGGAGGAAAAGCAGTTGTCCTTCTTTCAAGCCATTTTAGGATGAATTGTTGTGTGTGTCAAGCTGCTGTGGTGGTGAATGCTGTCCGTAATACTATCAAACCTTCCCCAGCTTAACCAGTGGCAGCTATCTTTCCCTTGCCAGCATTCAGTTATTTCAGTGCCGTGGGCTGACCTATTCAGGATCTAAGTCTAGCTGACTCCAAACAGCTATGAGATAAGCTGGGAAAGAAATCAGGTGTCCCTCATGCACTTTAAAGCATGGGATAGTCAGGCACAGGAAGCACCCTCAGGTTAAAATGTTAATTAGAGTTTACCAACATTAGGTCTTAGTTTGTATTGAATTTGTGAAATGCTGATAAAGGCATTGTAGTCCCGTGGCCCTAAAGATTACAGCCATTGCAGATTTTAGGTAACTAACCCTCTCCAATATTTCCACACTATTTAAAACAATCAGAATATGATTGAATGCCCCCGCGCTTAGACTCCACAGCATCATCTCTTTGATTAAATCAGACACAAGGAGTTCAAGGATACCCTGCTCCCCAGAAAACAGGGAGGGCAGGACCAGATACAGATACACAACTCTTCCATATCATGATTAAACTTTCTTCCGTTCTGCACAACAGGCCTCTGTTTTTTTTCCTGACCTATACCATAAATGAATGGAAATGAATGAAAAAATCTTCCAGAATAGTTTCTGTTATTTAGCTAATGGAAAACATGCCTCATGTATTGATGGATGACAGCTTTTCTCTTTCACTGTTGGTAATTAGTGGTGTGATTTATGTGGCTGAGCTTGGTCTGATTTATGTGACTGAACTTACTGATAAAAACATCACTGTGAGAGAAAAGATGGCTCATTCATTTGTGAAGCGCTGCATTTTAGATGTTAAATGTGGCAGTAAATATGCTCTCTGGCATTGATCTGTCTGTAGCTTAGTGTTTTGACTGCTCGAGTTTGAAAGGTTTGTGTGCTATCTGTGCAGGAACAATCTAGGAGTGGTACCCAGCGCTCAGCTACATACAGAATTAGAGTAGAGAGTGCAGTTCTGGTGTCAAGGACTGGGATGTAAATGATGGATGGAGCCCGAGGAGAAGGATTTCTAAATGGTTGCATGAAAGAAGCTTACAATTATCAAAGCCTTCTAATGCTTCTGAAACATGTCTGAAAATTCTGATGTCAGCACAGAGTAACAGTGTTGATTTCAGGATTCCAGCTCAAAGTGATATGCAGTAATCAAAAATATCTTCAGTGGAAAATGCATGGCTAGATGTTTATAGACAAACTGACAACATTAAAAATAATAATAATAATAAAATTGAAGTTTAGCTCCTGAGTATGTTTTTTGTGCAGCACAGTGACTTGTTCTGGATGCTGACCTGCTAGGAGCTGCCTTTGGACCTGGGAAAAATCATAGGCAGAGTAATTTTTCTTTGTAACTGAAGTGGTTAATCTTTCACCAGTAAGAAAGAAAACTGAATCCAAAGAAGACTGTGAATTCTTACAGTCACAGTCGAATCCCATACACAATGAACTGGATACTTTAAAAGCTTTGATGGCTATCTTTTTCACTAGCTCTTCATTGTCCAAGGTGTCAGTGTGTTGTCGAATCACACATCTGGAAAAAGATATTGTGTGGAACTGAAGAGTAGTTCTGGACTGGTGTCAGGGTCAAAAAGCTATTTCCAGACTGAATTGCTGCACCAGTAGGTAGTTACAAACGTTTGTCACAAACAGTTCTATTAATGATTTTAAAACCAGTGAAAATTGGGTTAAGGACAAAAGCAAGACAGGTATCTTTCACAAAGAAAATGTGTTAGTGAGTGAAAGTATATTAAGCATGCAATTTGTCAAATCATAGAAGATCAAGGTTCCTGTTTACCTCAGGAGATCTGTCATTTGAGCTCTCTCGAGGTAAACAAGAACCTTGATCTTCTATGTATATTGTTTAACATGGTTTAAAAATGACTTAAAAAATCTGTCCTGTATTTTCCGGTTTGCTTCTTTTTAATAGTTATTCAGAGTGAGCACTTCTCAGAAAAGAAGGCAATAGAAGTCAAACTACATTACAACAGAGCACTTAAATGTTTTGCTCAAATATGGCTTGGCTGTTTAGCAGTTCCCTACTGCACTTCTCTCCCAAGTGCTCCTTGAATTTATGCTCTTGAATGCAGCAGTATCAAGGAGTTCCATAAGTCTGCCACCTGTTGTCTTGATTCACCTCTTCTATTAAATTTGTTCTGTGCTTGCTTTGTTTCATCACAGGCTTACAAGGTAATTTAGTTTGGAAAGAACATCTAGGAGACATTTGACCTTTCCCCCCACATGGATACTTACTCAAAGCACCTTTGTAGTTGCTGATGTCATGCTGCTCCATGTCATGCCCATGTTCACTTTGAGTGTCTCCAAGGGCTGGAGATTCTGCACTATGCTCTGGGTGCCTCCTCCAGTATTTGGCCACCTTCATTGTGAAGAATCTTTTCCTATCTATTCAAAACTTCTAATTCTGAAATTTTGGTTCGTTACCTCTCCTTTATCTTCAGTGCACCCTCCAAGAGAAGAACTCTGTCTCTCTCTGCTCTATGACCATACACAAGGTACTTGGCAAGTCGATCCTCATGAACCAAGTGCAAGGTCTTGCATCTGGGTTGAGGCAATCTCAGGAAGGCTCTGGAGAGACCTTATAGTGACTTTCCAGTACCTGAAGGGGGCCTATAGGAAAGCTGGAGAGGGACTTTTTAGAAGGGCAGGTAGTGACAGGATGAGAGGAAATGGCTTTAAACTGGAAGAGGGTAGGTTTAGACTAGATATCAGGAAGAAATCACCACCTCACCACTGTGAGGGTGGTGAGACACTAGAACAGGTTGTCTGAAGAGGCCATGGATGCCTCCTCCCTACAAGTATTGAAGGCCAGGCTGCATGGGGCTGTGAGCAACCTGGTCTAGAGGGAGGTGTCCCTGCCTATAGCAGGGGGGTTGGAACTAGATGATCTTAAAGGTCCCTTCCAACCCAAAACAATTTAGATAGTTTTGTATTAATGCTCCGTGGTTTGCTCTGTGCTTTTTATAACGATTTCTAACATCACCTTTCTTTCATTTCATTTAGTTGTTTATTTATTTTAACTGGTTCCAAACATTGAGGTGATATTTTCCAGGAGCTGCTAAAACCTCTCAATTTTGTCCTTTACTGATATTGATCAGTTCAGAGCTCACTGCTGTACAGCCGAATCTGGGGTTGTTTTCTTCCCTCACCTCACCTACTTCTGCGGAGCCCCTGCAGAACTTCAGTGCTGGTCTCCTTCCTGTGTTGAGAATGAACCATTCTGCCTCACTGCCTCTTCCCTATATTCCATCCAATTATTTTCCCACATCAGAGCTTTGCTGCTTCTGTGTCTGCGTGGCTTCCTCGAGTGCCTTAGGTGATGGATTTTGCCAAAAGCCTTTTGAAAATACACCTAAAATTTATTTCCCTCATTCACCGTTCACTGACACCATCAAAGAACTCCAACAAGTTTCTAGGGCAGAGCTTTATTTTACAGTCTCTTCTGCTTCTCCCCAGTAGATTATATTTCTTCAGGTGTCCAGTAGTTATACTGTTTATTTTAATCCTACCTAATAAACATTAAAAGCCTTTTGTTCCCTGGATCACTCAAACTCATTCCGAAGACTGGTGTCATATGTGATGTTCTTGCTGTGTTCCTTTCTTTAATCCCATTTCTGCTGCAAGTTTCCTGCATACTTTTATGGTCTTTCTCACTATTCACTAACCTCTGATATCTTTTACAGTTCTGGTTAAAACGCAGAACAAGTTCACAGTTAATAACTGCTGAATAGTTTTTCACCTTTGATGCACATCCTCCGAGCTTTTCAGCATCTAAAAGCTCTCACTGCTATGGAACGTGTATTCCTTTATTTGAATGTAATCTACCATCATCTTAAAATAGGTAGCAGGAATGTGTTAACTGTTGTCCTACATTATGGCAGCATGCAGTTAGGTCTGTGTTGCAGCTACTGAAGTATTTTACATAACAAGTGAGTGCGTCTGTTAAAATGGCAGGCACTGAATGTCCTGTGCCACCCTCATCCCCTGCCACGTGCTTCTGAAACACAGGATTCAGTTTAATACTCCGGGTATATATTCCCGTTGCTGTAACTAATATCAGCTGAAGGAAATGCGGGGAAATTCAGAGCCATGATTAGCAGCTTCTTTGAGAGAACATCAGTCACCTCCCAGAAACACTTTTAGAGGCTGCCCTCTGCTGGTTCTCTCAGCCATCAGCTTTGCTTCTTTCGTCTTGGAAGTATTGCTTCGTGTGTCAAATACAGTACAGTATATCTTGCCTGCAATTATATTTTAAAAGAACAGTAGTCATTAAGGCCCTGTTTGGTACTGTATGAAGATTGCATGCTGTTTTTTCTTAGTGAGTCCTTATTTTTACTTCTCTCCTGCTAATAAATTTGCTCATTCTTCTTTATCGAAAAAATGACAGTTTATGGGAAAAAAAATAATTGAAAGAAAGAGTCCCTAACACTTCGTAATCAGCATGACTATGCCTCTCTTGGAGAGGGACCATCACATCCCTGTCCCTTCTGGCCACCCCTCTCCTGATGGAGCCCAGGATACCTTTGGCCTTCCAAGCTGCAAGAGCACGCTGCTGGCTCATGTTGAGTTTTTCATTCACCAGGACTCCCAGTTCCTTCTATGCGGGGCTGCTCTCCAGGAGTTCTTCTCCCAGTCTGTATACGTGTCTGGGATTACTCCAACCCAAGTACAAAACCTATGTTGGACCTCATTAGGTTCACACTGGCTCACCTTTCGAGTTTGTCAAGGTGCCTCTGGATGGCATCCCTTCCTTCTAACTTCAGAATCCCTGTCGTCCTGCTGAGGGGAAGACTGCACTGCTTCCTTGTATCTTCCTGACCAGCTCTTTGTCTTCTCTATTTGACTGAAGTCTGTGCAGATTAAAGTCTTTGCTGACCTCATAATGTGTGTTTGCACAGTGCCAAGCATAATAAACAGGGTGCAATCTCAAACAGATTTCCCAGGTACTTTCCCAATATAAATAATGTAAAGCAAGAAAACTTGTAATTTACAAATCAAAGCTGTGGTTGATTTCTGAAACAAATCTTAAGAAAAGTCTGTGCTTGCAAAAGCTTGTATGCGACCTTAAAATGAAACGATTAGCTGTCTGAGGTTCTGAGATGGCTCAGAGCACGTGTAATTACGCTGGCTTGTGGTAGACGATATTGGTAGGATGAAATGAAAACTTGGTGCTTTTAACACCGTGTCTGCACAGATGAACATTTATGGGAAACATTAATATGCATAGCAGAGCAAGCGAAATTGGAGTTCCCCAATTCACATGTGGATGTTGATGCTGCTTCTTGTCCAGAAATGTTAGACGTTGGTAGTTCTTTTCTTCTCCACTAGGTCATGCTGCTTCTCAATGCTGATGAACTCCCAGCTGGAACAGCAGAATCCAGCTACAAGTAATGCATGTAAATATGCTTACAGCCCAGTTTTAGGGCGGGCTTTTTGTTCTGTCAGGATGCTCCCATACCCCTACAAGAAATACTCCTTTCTGCACTGTTAATATGTGCGACAGTAAATGCTCCTTTCCCAAATGCAGTATTCTGTTGGGGATCGGGGTTTTACGGAATTGAGCCAGTGTAACAGTGCACATTTCCACACTGAGCTGATGATGTGAAATTGGGCTGTTGCTTGGGAAGAAAGTGTATGTTCACAGGCTACAGTTAAAACTTGTTTTAAGAAACCACTTGACACAAATGTTTTTAGCCTAGAAATCATACTGTACAGCCACCTCATAAAATAATTATGCAGCAATTTATAGGTATTGTTCAGCACCACAATGTCTGGAGTTCTTGTCTGTTTAATCACAACGTGGGAGTTTAATTTAATAACATTAACTGATTTTCATTGATTTGATTCTGGATCTAATTACTGTAGTCTCTTATATGGATTAGCTGTTTGAATATATATGAGAGATAGTCAGTAATGGCTTTATATATGGAAAAGTGCTCGTCTTTCATTGTGGCTTTCTGTGGAGAGGACTAGATGATCTTACAGATGGAAGTATGAGAAATGAGACGAAAAACAATGAAAAAAAATTGTACTCCTGAAATAATTTCAAGAATTTACGGAATAAGATGAAGTCTTGTCTGTTGACTGCACTTGGCACTTCGTTCCCCTTTCTTTATAAAATTCCAGTGAAGAACTAATGGCACATCACTGTCAATAAGACCAGTAAGGTTATGAGATATAGGTGAAGTACTTACAGTAGATCAGAATACTGCTGGTACAAGGCAACAGTAAGGGGTGTAGTACGCTGCGAACTTCTATCTCGTTATCAAAGAACTTGAATTGTAAGAGATGCTGAAAAATGCTATGAGGCTGATGAAGGGGAACAAAGAGCATGCTTTTGAGAGAAGCTGGTTTAAAAAAAGCTTCAGCTTGAGTAGTCTTGCAAGCGAAGGTTGGAAGGTGATGGGACTACTAATTACCATTATATGTTGAGAAGCTGGTATCCCCTTCCTCCAAACCCACTGATGCTTAATGCATTTTTCGTCCCATGGTTGCACAAACCTAGGGATGAATGAGGATGTTGGTACGTCTGATAAACAGCCTCAGTAGGTGTTGCTTGTCCTATCAAACATCTGCTGGACAGCAGCAATGAAGAGAGAACCCCACCTTCCTGTTCTGATAAAGATAAGCTCATATCATAGTTGGAACCACTCTCGTGGTTGGTTCCTTTGGATCGCTGCTGACCTCCTCTGCTTGGTTCCCATGGCTGACAGAGTATCTGTAGTTTCGATGTGTTGCACCAAAGGCCTGCTGTTGTGACGTGTTGCAGAACATATCCTAAGTGGATTCCTTCAAGACTGAAGTTTTTTAGTTGTTTGCTTGCAAAATGAATTTAACTGGAATGAATAACTCTGTAGTTTGAAGGAAAGAAGGACAGATGTACCGTCCTGTTACTGCAAATGCCCGTCTCCGCCACCTCACCCACCTTGCAGCCCTGTGTGCCTGCTCCAGTTTGTAGCTGCAGACAATGAAATGCAGCAGGTTTCTAGGTCTAGACAATGTAGACTTCAAGACAGTGCTGCTGTATTTGCTTGGTACTCTTCCGTACTTAATTGGCAAAGCTGTAACTGGTGATGTGGAACGTATCTCCTTTGAGAACGAGAGGTTGTCTGCATCCAAGAAATTCCCACTGCTCTGCCCGAGTTGCTGTAAGGTCATCCTGCCACGGCGTAGCGTGTCTGTTAGGTGTTTGTACTGGCACAGGCCTGCATGTACCTGTTGTTAGAGCCATACGCCGCAAGAGATGTGGGGCTCAGAACCTAGGTTTCTGATGCAACACTTCTTGGCTGTAGCAATTTCCTGCATATAACTTGTGTAATTAAGATTATTACGAATTCTGGCACCCTTACAAATGGAACGTATTTGTACTATATGAGGGAAAGTGCTTCTTAGACTGAAGCCTGAGGACATGAGTGGGATTGAGGCACGGCCAGCTTCAAGGCACTGGGATACTGGTGTGCTAATAGGCTGAAGTACGATTGCATTTCCTTTTCAACCACTTCATCCTGCCATTTACCTGGGTGGATTCCGAGGCTTGGCTGAACGGCTTCTGCTGTTGCCTTGAAATAGTTGTGAACCTGTGACTTGTTAGTTTTCTCATGGCATTCACTACTGGACAAAGCTTAATGGGACTCAGTGGGACTCTGAGCTCGGTGCTCAAAGGTTTCTTAAGGCATATACTTAGATCTGTAGAGCCAAACATTAAGATCACACGGAGCGTGTGCAACTGCAATCCTATAGCCTCCTCAGAAATACAGATCTACTCTTCTAAGTAGTGGAAGGCCACTATAATACCTGTTGTTTTGGAAAAAAAAAATCTTCATTTTGAAACAAGAATAAAAATGTATACTGACTGATGAGAAAAGTTCCTCTCCTCTGCTCAGCTGAACTGCTACTGTAACAGAGGAAATATGCAGGGGAGAATATCTGGTTTTAGCCAGAAACTTCTTGGAATATCTTTACTGAACCAAAAATAATTTGCAAGATCACCTCCTACATCCATGTTTAAGTATTTCATAGTTTCACAGCTGTCACTTTGAAACACAGGTTTATCTGTGATGCAATATTGATTTTCATTACCTATATATTCTTCTGAGTGTCAACAGTTACCAAATCTTTCCCCTGCCTCAACAGCAGTAACTGAAATGAGATTTGTGTGATACAGGCAGAATTGGCATGAACGAAAAGAAGCTCTGCTGCTCCTGTGCACGGACGAAGAGCATGCAACCCTCCTAATGGCATCCACAAGTCACTCAGGAAGGAAAAGAACTGCAACTTCAGCTTCTCAAACATCATGGCGATGCAAACAGCAAAAGCTTTACCTGCGTACTGCCTGTGGAGTGGGATTGCTCAGCAGTCCTTCCCTCTTGTTGTTTCCGTGTAACTGACACATACCTTGATCAAGCAGCCCAGTTTGAGCAGATGGGAACTTCTCAGCACAGCACAAACACGTGTATCTTTTCAAGCAAAAGCACATACACAGTCGCACCGTGTTCCTGGCTTGGCAAAATGAAGGGTTTGCTGCAAATCCAACTTGGGATAAAGTGGAAACAAAAGACAATGCATACATTTTCTTTATTGCTGGACTTGCTTTTTTTATGAGTAAGTAGGCATAATTCCTTAAAGGCTGCGTTTTTTAATAACAGTACATCTTTTCAGGTTTCTTTTTTTTTTTCTTCTGTGAATTAAAAGATACCTTCGATCAAAGTTTTGCCTTATATTACAGTATTTCTGTACAAAAATAAAAGTCCAAAATCAGCGTACTACGAGCTGATATTCCCCAATGTATTTACAGGGTACTGTCAAGAACCTTCATTAGGCAACCAGGTAAAATAGAGAGCTCTACATTAAAGCAGATGCGTCGTACAGCTTTGCATTCTCAAGTCAACTGTGAACGACTCCGACATCTGGGAGTCGGGCCACGGTGAAAAGAGAGAGGTGCCTCTAAAAGAAAATATCCAAAACTTAAGCTGACATTGTGGAGTACTGGAACTGATAACTGTATTTCCGTATTAAGGTAGTCTATAAATACTCTCAGCTACATCTCTATAATACAGCAGATACAGAATGCAGACTCCTGCTACTTATATGGCAATACATATTTGCAATAGTAAAATCAGCGTAAGAAAATCTGGGAATTTACCTGTTAATAAAACTGCTTATAAAGTAACCGTACAATTGTAGCAACTATAACTCTGAACTATTAAAATGTACAGAAAGACTGTTTACACCATTGCACATACTCATTCCCTTTGCTCTGAAAGACTTACGAAATACAGAATAAAATGAGTCAAATGCTCACACAGGCATGTGCAACGTGCACATCAGCGGAGGTAAGGGGAAACAAAATGTCGGTGTCTCTCAGGAAGGCTGCCAGCAGCTCTCCAAAAAAATATACCTTGCTCTCCTCCCCTCCCTCTTCCCACGTATATGCAGACCAGTAAGTTAGTGCAGAACGGATGAATACAACTTTGTTTTCAGTGTTCTGGAAGGGCAAAAAAATAAAATAAAAATTCCCCTCGATTTTTATCAGCAATTTCAGGACAATAGATAATGTCATAAGGCACTTATTACTGCTTGTGTTGCAGCGAATCAAGTCTTAAGGCATCTGTTACATCAACTGAAGGTAATAATGCTTTTGGAAAGCTTTCAACGAGCCAGCAGTTGCAGTATGTGGAACTGCCAGTGACTGTTTCAGCTGATTTTTGCCTCCTCACCCTGCGGTCTTTCTAAAAAGAAGGTCGGAAGGTATTTTCCTTGGAAATGCAGGCTCTTGGTTAGCTTGTCAACAGACAATCAGTATCACCAGGTCATTTTGAGGCCGAGCAGTGATACGTTCTGTTCAGAGCGCAGCAGAACCGGTTTTGCTTTCACCTGGAGCTGCTCTGACTTCCGTGGCTACTCACTGATCGGGAGGTGCTGTAGCGTTTCTTCACGATCATACTGATGTAAGCTTTCATCAGCTTTGCAATGTCAACCACCTGCCAAACAAACAGAAAGAACATCAACTCCTGAGTGAGGTAACCCTACGTGAATGAATTCCTTTATACACTAACCACATAAAACCGTTGAGCTTTCAACAAAAGCCTTTTGCTGTCAAATAGAAACACTCAGTCTTTCTACCCAACTCACCGTGTCTTCCTTTTAGCTTTACAGGGATCTTTAAAAAGTCTTTTATTACCAAGCAGCCTGGCTATCAGAATAGGAAGACTGCGACAGTAAGAACAAATTCCTTCTCGCTCTCACCTCACTCGTCTCAAAAAGCAACTCTCTCTCATCCACCACAATCTTGTAGGTGTTGGCAAGCGGTGCGCCGAATGACAAGATGTGTTCATACTGAAACACTTCCAGAGGCCTTCCTTCCCCACGTTTGTAGACAGAAACCGCATCAGCGCTGACTCCAAGCCACAGCTCCTGTGGGAATCCCCCTTCTTTGCACTGGAGGAAAGAAGGTAAATTGAAAGTGAAGGTAACAGAGGGAGCCACACGACACTTACTGTTGAGGTTCTCGTCTGGAGCCATTTTGAAAGAAATCAAAAATAGGTATATTGCTAGTCCATCTTTGAATGCAGTGTTCTGTGCTCCCCCTAGCCCTGTATGCAACCTATAAAGCACTCTGTGTCATAAAGTACTTACCTATTTTACGGGAAGTAGTGGATCTAAATATCTACAGTGTGTGCTGACTGGAGTGTGCTTTTAATGCATACCATTTTATTGTATCAGCTGTCTAAGCACTGTGACAGTATTTATCATTTCAGCACTGTAATGTCATCACCACACACGCTATAAGCTTTATTTTGAGTGTTCAGGAGGTTTTACTCACCTCTACGTCAAACAGCGTTGAGCCATATCCAGGCCATTCCTTAATCAAAGCCATGTACTTTGCCATAGCCTGCTCCTGGTTCATCCTCTGCAGTTTCTTCCATTTGTCAATGATACTAGTCCTGGAAGCTGAGATTTCCTCTTTGACCCACATGTCTAACATCTGATCCTCCTCAACCTTCTGTTTGCTGACAGAGCCACTGCGAAAACTCCTCCGCAGCGTTCCCTCCAGAAAGCTGGCTCGTTTCTTCTCAGCCTTCTCTGTTGCTGTGAATGTTTTGGTCGACTGTGTAATCCGAGACTTCAACTTCTGCAAGGGATACACTTCCTCCAGGTCTGGCACGGTGGTATGCACAGTGTAATCTCCCTGAAGGTACTGGAGGCGCAAAGCTGCAAGGACCTGAAGGGTTTCTTCAGGAGCAGGATAGTGTCCTCTAATCACTGCTTCGTGAGCCTAAAGAGGGGACAAAGACAGCTCTTCATGTACAAACAAAGTCTCTAAGAAGACAGAAACAGAAAGCAGACTTAGCGCAAAGCAAACCCTGGATCTGAAACAAATCATCCATCACATCAATCAGGTGTGAGAAATTCTCATGGTGAATTTGATGAGCTGGGTAAGGCAGGGTTTACCAGAAGAACTGCAAGATGATCTTGCTCAAGGGGACTTTGCTGTTACTTGTACAGCTCTTTGAGAACCCAATTGTGTAAGAGCAACTGGATCACTAAAAAGGAAAAGAACGTGTAAAGGGGAGACGATCAGGATCAAAATGCTTATTTGAAACATCATCTATGCACCTATCCACCAGGAAGAAAGGAATATCTTGTTTTATTTACTGCATTTAATAATCTGGCTGTGAAAGGGATGATTTCAGCCAAATGAGCAAAGCCCTACCACAGCTCTGTAACAAACATCACTGAGGGAAAACAGTACACCTTTAAATTAATAATAAAGTTAATAAAATGTTTATATGTTATTGTGGTCTGTAGCATTTGGGTTTTGATTCTGAACCAAGACTCTCTGAAGTCCTGGATCTTTGCACAATGAATTTAACCCTTTGGAAATTCAAGGTGATTGGTTATGTTGGCACAAGCTGACACTTGCTGCTTGAGCAGCACATTCAGTGGAACAAGGCACTGTCACAACACTCCCTGTGGTGACTAGATCTCTTGCTTCTTCCTTCTCCTAAAAGTGCCTCAAAACAAAACCTATTTCCTCACCTGCTCAAACATGAAGGCAAATTCCACACTATCTTTTGGGACATTTTCTGTGTCCAGGAAGCAGTAGAGCTTGAAGTAGAATTTCCAGTGCATCTCCCCAGCTTCAGCAGTAGCAGCGAGCCTGCTCATGTGCGTGGAAAGGGAAAGAGAGGTCAGATTTTTGTAATCAAACTCCTTTTTAAACTGACGCCTCAACAATCTAAGCACTAGCTGAATTTTGCTTTCTTACACCTGGTATCCATCTGGTACTGCTGACAGCAGTTACTTCTTTTCATCAGTATACCTCACTCTTGGGATCTGGACATCTATTGGTCTATCTGTACTTAGAGCAAAATAAAGCAGCATCAAGGAATTACAAATGTTGATTCAGTTCTCAGTCAGCTGCTTCTAACACAAATTCTCTTAACGATCTTTTATTTGTGACTCAGTCAACCGTTGATAAAAGTGACACGATTAAGTCCTGTTAAAAATGTGATTGCTCATTAGACAGTCCTTTTTTTGTGGTGACTTCCACGTGAAGTTAGGCAGTGTACTCAGAATGGCAATGAATGGCCTGGAGTTCTGTTCTTCCAAATCTGAGACAGCTCCAATGTTAGTAATAGTGGAAAATTTAGTGGTATTGGAAAGGAAAATGTGGAAATAGTCATGAGAAATATTACTCTACTGGTGTCAAAACTGAGGAAAATCAAACCCAAGTTAACAAGCAGCTCATTAATTTGTTTAAAAAAGGAAAAAGAAATAAAGATGCTTTTGTTCCACAAATAGGCATGTGTGTAATTCAGCTGTGTCATCACAAACAAGCAAGAAAAGAGAGAATTCAGCATTACTGCCATTGGAAATGTATTAACTGCAACTTATTAGAGCGGTCAGAGAAACGGAGGCACACTCACTTTTCAAACTTTGCCAAGACGTCAGCCACAATGGTTCTGCTTTCAATTGCTTTATCAGTAGTTCCATTGTATTCGAACAGAGCAAACATATTTCTGCTGTCCTCCATGGCCAGACCACGGATTAACTTCTCAACCACCTAATGAAAAACAGCACGTGAAGAACACAGCACGGAAAGGTGGCACCACAGAGGCAAGACAATCAATTAGCAGAAAATTCAGTTAAGTTTTCCATCAGACTAAAAATGCTGCTCAGACATTCTCATTGTCACTATTAATAGTTGCCAAATTCCAATTCAGCTTTTATCCTAAGTAAGAATGCTTCTTTTAGAATACGTATGTGCTATCACCTGGCCAGATAGAGCCACTGTATTTCAGCGACTCAACTATGCTGGTCCAGCTTCAGCAAGCAATGTGGCTCTCACACACACACTAGAATCTACCGAAGTTATTCCAATAACACCTCTACTGAGTTGTCTTTCTTGTATTTTTCCCCTCAAGAGAGAGCTGCAGTTGCGTAATTCTCAGCAGAATAAGTACAGGTCGTATACATTATATATGTATGTGTGTGTGTGTGTGTTTGTGTGTGTGTGTGTGTGTGTGTATAGGGTGGGGTACACAGAGCTTTAAGTCTTCCCTCCCCTGAAAGGAACAACTGTGCTGTGCCCTCTCAACCAATGGAGAAACCCCCAGTGCTTCCAGAGTTGAACACTACTACTGGCTGGAACTGTCCCGTAAAGAGAAACTGCTTGTGTGCCATAGCTGCTCTGTCACCACTTCTCACCTCTCCAGCTGTGGTGTGTGAGTTGATTGTAATCTTACAGGAGCCACCACCGTGACAATAAACTGTAGATGTCATTTCCTGCCTGCTGATCAGAGCTTCTATTTCATCCCGTGACGGCACGAACTCTCTGCATTTGGTTTTTTTCAGGGATTCGTAAGTAAAAAGTGCATATTTCTCCATTTCAGTCCCCGGAAACTGGTCACGAACCCTGCAAGACAAAGATTGCTTTAAGCTGCGAGGCTGTGACATAGAAAAAGCACTGTCACTTAGGACACTTGATTTCTATTCCTGACATTCTTGGGGACTCTCTCCAAATATTATTGAATATTCAGCAACAACTTCAATGAACTCATCTGTCATTACTATATATACCATAATATTATACATTATTTATTCCTAATGAACTTTAATAAATGTGCTGAAAACTGCTGAATTTTGGTAGCTCTCAGAAGAGAGCATTTTTGTGATATTTCCAATGATAAAATACAAATTAAGCCTTATTAGCTGGGAGAAGCTGGTAAGTGCGTGAACAACTATGGAAATTCATGATATGCACAGCATAAAAAGATTCCTGCAGGCTGACAGCAACGCTTTAAGATGACCGTGCAGTGACAGTGTTGAAACTGACAAGTACTGCATCAGTTTCAGATTCACTTCTTTGATTCTAACATTTATGTAAAGAGAATGACAATTTCACTGATCTTACTCTGTTTGAAAGATATGTCTCGAACTCGTGGTTTCAAGGATATTTATAACATAATTATATTTAGCAAAGTGATTTACACAGTCCATGTTCTAGCACAAATAGAGACATGACTTGAAATTACTGAGAGCAGTTTGTTGCTAATGAACTGCCTTTGCTAATGACACGCTCCTTGCATTCTCCCACTGCTTTGGAGCAGGAGGAGCTCCACATTCTGGTTCATGCTGGGCTGGCACAAATGGTTGTTTTTTTTTTGTTTGTTTTTATTCCTGAACACTTGTTAATGCCTTAAAGCAGATCTGCAAATGGACATTTTTACCTCAAGTACATCTTTCAATGCTGCAGTCTTCTTTTATGTGCATAATAGATACCTCACAAAACTAAGGTAAGAAGGATGAACAGTATCTTAGCAGGTTGATTTGGACGGTTAGGAATGAGACCTGGGGATACTGGCTGTGGGTCACTGAGGCAGCTCTACACAATGACAGAAAGCTCCCCACACCTTTTGTCAGCATTAAGAACTTATGCATTCAGTTTAGTGGGCTTTTGCTTGATTGCTTGATTCTTCAAATAAGAATAATTCCACCTAGATCAGTTCCAATGCTTTCCTTACAACTGTTTTTTCAGATTTATTCTTTAGTGTAACCGTGTCACAAGTGACTGCACGCTGCAGTCTCACTGCAAGGCATCTAAACACGGTTACACATCGCAGGGAAAAAGCAGTGACACTTTCTTCCCGGTCGTTAGTTGAAAGCTCCTCACCTTTTGAGATGGAACTTGAGATATTTGAGGATGCTGCGACTTGGCAGAAACGTGCAGCTCATGCAGGTGAGTATCTGCCAGCTATACAGGTTCCCCATGCTCCCGGGGCTAGGCACTTTATTGGTCTGCTTGATGAGCTGACAGTAGAGCTCGTCTCGAAGAGGTCGTAAATCATGTCCTGTTTGGAGAATACCTTGAATTATAGGGATGGGATCGGACATAGACTCCAGCTGCTGTAAAGAATTAAATATCTTGATTGCTTCATCTTGCAGAGTTGTGTATCCTTTGTCTTTCAGCACTACGAACAAAAACGGGGAGAACGGGGTTTACAATGAGAAATGAAAGAGAGAGCACTCGGAATCAGCACAGGAGCTGTTCTGTGATATTTTACAGCCCTTACTATGCAGGATGCTTTCCATTTCAAACGCACGGTGCCAACTCATTCTATGAGCTATTCTGCTACTGGGATTTGCTCTGCATTGCATGAACTACCATTCTGAAATTTCTGACAACTTAGCTTGAAATACATGTCTTGCTTGATCAGACTGCTGGGTTTTTTTTAATGGAGAAACTTCTTTCCAGGGCAATCCACACTGCTGCTGAGAGCGCATTGCTTTGTCGCTGTCACAAGAAAGTGATAAGCTAATCAGATAAGCAAGGTAAAGCGTAAATGCGTTATGGAAAGTGACAAAGATACACTGCATCACTTTTGTCCACTGCAGTCAAAGTTCAATTAAATCCAAACAATATTATTAAGAAAGGGTCTCTGCCTTGAAACTGAAACTTTCTTTTTAAGTGCTGGAAAAAAAGGCCATCGGTTCCTGTACTGCAGATTATTCAGCACGGGCTCGCAACTTGCACAGTATACAAAAGAACCACCACCCCTGTGCCACCAAAGCACAGAACTGTACAGACATACCTTACAAATATTAAGCTTCTAACCAGCCAGTATACTATTACAGAAGAGGTAACTAGATCTCAACTGCAAGCCAAGGCAATAACCAAGCATCAGTCTGTCTGTGGAGCTCCATTTAGGATATGGAAAGCTTTGGAAAGACTTCTACCCCAAAGGAAGCTCGCCTTCTCTGTCCTTGGGGAACAGAGAGCAGCCGTGCATGGGACTAGCTGTTCAAATGACAAGAACAGAACAGTGCCTTGCCACTGGACAGGAGGAGGAAGGGAAACAGAAGGGAAAGGCCTCTAAGGTTTTACTTCTCTTTGTCATTTGAGCAGCAAGATATCATTTGAGTTATCAGGAAGTACTGTAGCTTTTAATCAGCTGTCAACCTCCCACCCACCTCCCAGGTATAACGCTTCTGATCTGAATCATATCTTGTTTAATACACAATTGCAACATAAGATAAGTAAGTCCACTTAGGGATATTAAATTCATAACCATCAACAGCTGTGAACAATTCATTTGATTCAGTCTTTCATAAGGAAAAGGATGACTGAAAAACTTACAGTTTAGATTGATGTCCCCATATGGCAGCGGCAGTAAAGGCGAGTGCAATGGGTGATGAGTGTAACGGAGAATTGGGTTTCTCTTATAGATCTGCTCAACCACGTCAGCATTCAGGCAGTTTTCCTAATGGGGTAAGAAAAGAAGCAGGGGGTTGGGTCCAGCATTAACAGTGGCATGGTGCTTTGTGCCTTTAGGTTCCCTGTGAAAAGATTAGTTATCCATGTAACCAGTATTAGCTGCTACTAAGTCCAGTTGAGTCTGCTGCAACACTCTGTAGGCCATGGATGCTCACTGCCTCCTATCCTCAGTAAAAGCTTCCTTTATCTATGCCATTAAAAACTAACTGCAGTAGAGCTGCAGGAGAGAAAAATACAGTTGTATACAGTTTCTGGAAGTGTGTTTTCATTTAATAATTGTCTTACTGCAGTATTTCAGGACTGGAATTATACCAAGACGCTGGTCATCGATTTTTATTTAGCATTATTTCTGCAGCAAAATGTAATGTACAGGAGTGATCATAAACCAGACAGTCCAGAAAAACAGCTGCTCTAAACCTGATGCACCCATTCTGACATTTAAATACTGTTCTTTCTTCTCCCAGGTCTGACAAATGTGTAAGCACCACCTTCTGTCAATCCTGAACTTCCACATATTTCTACTGCTCTGAAGAACAGCCTTCACAGTCCTGAAATTTAGACCTGATAGTTCTTCTCCACAGGGGAGGCTCTCACTAAGGGAAAAGGTTAGTTCTCCCCCTTGCCTTTTTTACTTGTTTTTTTTTTCTCTTCTGAAAACCATCATCCCTGAAAGCAGAAATCTCCAGAAAGACCTCTTCCAGCTAGCATGCAACTCCCCCAGCACGAAGCAGTAAGCATTAACTGAATATGTTTCTCATCATGCAGCGACATGCTTCACCCATGCTACCATACAGCAAGAAATTAAACACCAGATAAAAATTATAATCCCAAGAGCTGCCTAGTTCACATCCTGGTGCGCTGCTCACTGTGGGCATAGCTGAACAGGTCTGCTAAGCCACGAACCCACACTGCACTTTACTGCCCGGTACAGCAACACCTGGTAAGCTACACAAACCAGTACAGCCTCATACTGCTTTCGTGGAAAAAAAAACAAACCTCTTCTCCCATCTGAGCAGCACTTCATACTTTGTTATCATACTGTTTAAATAGAAATTCCTTTAGCAGGTGAGTGAATATTGCTGGTTCCACAGCTTCAATCCATGTCACCGCATGATTTAAACTCATATCTACTGCTTTATTACCGCATATTGAAAGGCAGCCAAAAAAAAAAAGAGAGACCAATTTCAAGTGTTTCAAGAGCCCTTTTTTCCCCACCCCGACCTGCTGGTCCCTACCTTAATGTCCTGAATGAGCTGCTGAGTCGGGGTGTCAATTGGCGCTTTTGTGTCGATCACATTCTGGATGGCACTTGACCAGCGGGTCGCTTCGTTCAGTAATTTTGTGTAGAGGCGGTAGCAGTGCTTGCGCCCATACACAGTGACATTCCAGTAGCCTGGGGCAACAACAGCAATTATTAATCACAGAAGCTGCGTCTACAAAAATGCCACTTCTACCTGAAAACAGGTGTAGTCCCATCAGACACTGAGTGATGAATTCTGGATCACACTGGTGGTTTTTCAGAGACTAAGAAGTTGTAATTAAGTGTCCCAACACACACATACATTTTTTTAAGGAGTTTCTCCTCCTTAAAAAGGCGTAAGAATCATCTAAGAACACGGTCACCACTGAGCAGCCATTATCTATGGCACACATACTAACAGGTGTAATGCGTGAGCAGTACTTCTATTAAAAAAGTCACTAATTTCACACCAATGAAGTGGCAACTATGACAAGAAGAGCATTACAACTCCAGCTGCCTCCCTGTATCATCGTATAGGCGACTCTTTTATGAAGCAGATTCCCTTAAAGGAAATCTATTTCACCTTTCACTAGCAAAATCCTCTTTGAAGTGTTGGTGACCCCAGTGAGATTACATAGGGCTGCCAATGGTCACTTCTCGTTTGCAAGCAGGCGCGTCCGAGCTGAAAACCAGTTCTGAAAGTGCAGCGGGGAGCTGACTCAGGTGCAGCATGTAGCTTAGCACATCCTCATACCAATATTCCTCAGCATACAGAATAATGTATGAGGAGTGTGCTCCCCATTTGTCTTTCTCCAGGTATGATGTGTAAGCGTAAGAGTTCCAGCTAACTTAGCAACAGTGCTCATCTATGATAACCTGAATGTTATCAGTAAAGCAACTTTAACTGCTGTGTACATTATTACTTCTGTCCTTTGCCCAGTAAGTCTTCCTAAAATCTCTCGTGACTTGGGAACTTAATCTGTTTATCAAACTGCAACTGTGAAAATCCACTTAAAATATTCCTGGACAGTGTTTTTTGCATCACAAGGTAGGTAGGACAGGAGGTAACAAAGCACACTTGAACCAGAGCACACAATTACCTGTCTCTTTGAAGATCTTTTCGTCAGGTGGGACCACTGAACAGAGGCTGTTTAGGACCAGCGTGCCCAATTTCAAAGCATTTTTTTCAGAACTCTTGTAGTAGTCCAAAGAATTGTGTGTCAGAACAAACCAGCGCTTCTTTAGTTTTAATGAAGACATCTTTGGGTTGTTTTTTACTTCCTTGTGCAGCCACCCTGTGAAAAACACAGTCTGAATCAAACTCTTTTAAAAAAAAACAAAGTTGGACAAAATTAAGCTGCTAGAAGTCAGCTGCATCTTCTGACAATGAAAACATGATGTGAATTGTTTAGCTAATGTATTAAACAAGTTGGAGTAAAATCCTCAAACAGTTCAGTGATGATAATACTGTATTATATCCATATGAAAACACTTCAGTCTTGGTGTACAACAAGAATCATTCTTTTGTCAACTTAAAAAACTGATTTTGTTCTTATAAGAGCGATTTCTTACTTGGCTCATCAGGAGTATGACTTCAGCTGTAATAATCTGTGAGTAAACTCTGCTGTACAAGGATGAGCTCCAGCACTACCACGCTGTGCCGGTGCATTACACAGATGGTACAGGGAGACCAATCTCCTTTTTGGTTAATGGCTCTTGTGGACTTTATTCAACCTGGTTCTTACCCCTCACAATGAATTCCTGTCCTTCCACTCTCGTGTCCCCCTTTGACCTCTGCAGCAGAGTTATCCAGTGATGCATCTCTTCAGGTGTGTCAGCGTTACAGTGAAGAACGCGATTAGCAGTAATAATCACAAATGAGTTGGGTCTACAAAATAAACGAAGATCATAAAGCCTTTGTGATCAGTGCGCTGTTTTAACTCACTTGCTGGCAGCATGAACACCACTCACTGTTTGCATTCTGTGTTCAGACAAATAACAGTCCATCTCTATAACATTTATTTCAACAGCACTACATCTAAATATATCGTGCACTTAAAAAGACACAACTACTTCAGATTCATCCCGACGTGCCAGGGCTGTGCGTGGTGGAAGAGTTTAAATTAAATCACAACTTGTCACATCTCAAATCCGTTGTGAGAAAATCCCCAATCTTTAATCAGCTTCTGATCTTAATCAGACCTTTATTTCAGGGTCAGATTTATTTAGAGTGTCTGCTTCAGTAGTTACATTAGCTAAAACCAACTACAATTTATAAAGCTCTGTAGTGAAACAGCATGTGAACATGGGGCTCTTTTATTTTTAATGCGGTGCAACCCAATTTGCAGACAGTACAATCTATTTTTAATGAGAGTTTGGCTTTTATTCAATCCTCCACTAGCATTCAGTGAAGCATGAAGAACTAGCCCGAGCAAACCGTGCTGATGGCTCTCTGGGTTAGAGATGCAGGTTTTTCAGCCTACAGACACTTGCTTTAACCCTTTACCATTAATTTGTTGTGGGTAGCACTCAGCAGCGTGACAGAAGTGGGGTAAGGAGTGATCAGAACCAGACCATGGTAAGCCAAGGAGAAAGCAGGAACTTAAAGCCAGCTGTTTCACACATTTGCAATGAGGGGACTGGAATGAATGTTACACTGCAAATAATATACCTCACAGCCAGCAATCCTGTAACACGAGCCACAGCCTGAACTCAGAGTACTTTTTATCCCTCAATACACTGTTGCTGGTTTAAGAACTAAGAATACTCTGGTTTGTTTGCTTGTTGTTTTTTTTTTTTTTTACTTTGTTTGTTTTCTGATGCTGCATTATCTTGTTTGTTATAGAAGACAATTTTATTCTAGGAACCAGCATACAAAATTCTTCCAAGGGACGATAAACTGCAAAATGGTGAAAAGAATTTTCTGCCTCCCTCATTGCTAAAGGACTCAAAAACTTTTATTTTTCAGATGAGTTACTTGTGTAAGTGAAATAAATACTTAATCCTCTGCTTTCGGACCACCTCGGTAGCAAAACTGCTGAAATGTTCATACATGGAGCAATGCCAGTGAAGTTAGTGAAGCCCCCACATAAAACAAAACCATTCTTACCTTTCCTGTTTTGACATAGTGTTTGATACTATCAAAAGGCAGACAATAATGAATCATTTAAATGCATGGTTGCTCAGCAGAATATAGACTAAAGCACCTGATTTTAACCAGAGAAAGGAGAGGAAGAAAGAAAGTCACTGGCATGGTTCTGACTTACCTGTCTGGATTGTCAGCGGCACAGACAGAATCAATCAGTCCTACATCGAGTGTGCCCTATAAACAAAGATCCAAGCAGAAAAGGAGGAAGACATTTACTATTGCATTACTCACAATAGTTAACTCAGAGACAGGTGAAAGAAGCAGCAGCCTCGATCAAGCAAAACGAGCTGCAGATTTGGGCATCACTTTCTCCTACCCATTTAAGTGAGTGGAAGACTCAGAGACTCAGATTCAGCAAAAGATTATCTCCAGTTAAGCTGGAGGCAGCTCAGAAACCGTTCTTCCTCTTTTATGTTTCCAAATCTGCCTGAAGTTTTGTCCTGAAAGTGCCACCCCAATATAAATGGCATGGAAGAAGTCTTATTACCCTTTGCCTGAGAGTAGCTTCCAAAGTTATCACAGAAAATGTGAAGTCGTAAAAAATGATAAATGTAGGACCGAAGTAATCTCAATTTTTTTACTCTTTGCTTTTTAATTTGTTCATTAACTGTATCTTTGCAAAGCTTCAAACTCAACTGTACGCTGTGGTGTGGCAGAGAACTGGACCAAAGGAAAAATAAGAAACCAATGCTCGTTTTTTACTGAGGCGAATGACAGTGACGGGGAGGGAAAACCTCCTCTCCAGTTGTACAGGTATGGGGCCTACGACATGGAGCCTCTAGCCAGTGTCACAGCTATAAATGCATTGAAGGAAATTCAGGTTGTGACTGTCAGAAGCTGCAGCCACCAGTGTCCCTTGTTTTCCGAAAATATTTGCTCTGAGAAGTTCTTCAGATGTTGACTTACCACGGCATTTTGTGGGTTTGCCTGCTCATCATGCATCTCTCGGATCTCTTGCTCAGTGGACGCATGGACTTGACTCAGAACACTAAACCACTGGCTGTGGAAAGAAAGGCAGCAGCGTAAGAAACACGTCCCTTGTGCACAAGCCTTCTGTCACCTTTGTTCTGCAGGGATCTAGCAGGTTCTGCTGGTTTTTGAAATTGCTTAAGATTCCTTTAGTCAGCATGCATACAAGCAGTAGAGCTTTATGTCAGTTCAGGTACTACTGGATACAAACAAGCCCCTCCAGATCTCCCTTCCAAATTCATGTCGTACCCTTCTTCCTGAGGACAAACACCTTGTGTAAGATGTGGCATTTCTAGAAAACTGGCACTCAGCGCACTGAAACATCTGAGTGCTAAGAAAGTATCAATAACACGTTCCACATTTTAATCTGGAAAACAAACCAACCACTACTAGATACATACAGAGACTTCAATGGAAAATCCAACCTTCAGATTATAAATTCTGCTACGCTGACAGCACGGCAACTTACACAATACTTACAACAGTACCTCTGCAAAGGCCAAGAGGACATCAAGTCCCCACAGTTCAGAGAGGGAAAAGAATAAAAACCCCAAAAAACTACCTCTACAGTTTTTGTTCCCAATGGAGCACTGGAAAATCCAGCACCTGGAAGGACCCATGCGGCTGAACCAGAGCCAATTTGCACCACTCCTCAACAGGAAATCTGGGCGAGAGGTTTCCTGTACTCTGGCCTCGGTGCTGAGCAGCAGTTGCAGAGGGATTTAATTCCAACCACACCTTCTGCTTCTGGGAAATCTCTACCATTCTGGCATTTGTATACGATAAAGCTCAACTGCTCTAAGCAATTCCACTGAAAGAAATGTGAGGGCAGAGCTTGACTTGTTCAGCAGGTTCCTGAATGCCATTGTTTGAGATACGAATTTGCCATTCTAATGAAAACCACCTGAGGCTGAGTTTTCAAAGGACTCAAAAGCCCAACCTTTAAAACTAAGTCCTCACTTCTGTGCAGAGGGTTCACCACCATCAGGTTGAGAAAACAAACGCAGAACTAATGGCTTTAAATGTAAAACGATCTCCCATTGTAGTCACAGAAGTTGCCCATGAAAATGAAATGCTGCCTCCTTAACTCCAGCATTCAGAAGCCAACTACTTTCCATAACGTAGACATCTGGAAACAGAACTGCCAAAATTGCTTGAGAAAATCTGTACAGTCTGTCAAAAGGTTGTCATTATCATCCCAAGTCCTTTCCAACAGGTTATGTTTCCATTAGGAACAACACGAAGTACAAAGGAAGATTCAGAGTGGCTGATCATAGGAGAAAAGAGGAGAATGTATTTAGTTTTGATTCATTTTGCTAAGGCTCAGAGATAGGCCCAGAAAGGTTGTGCTTAAGACGACTTATGTGAGACAAGGTCACTGAAGACCCCTCAAACTGAGGAGAAAGTTATCTGAAAAGAAAGAACTATCAGTCGAAGAGACAAAAAGCTCATCTACCTGAAGATTCCCACAAATTAAATTCAGCTCTTCCTTTAGGCTCAGGAATTGCAAATATATTTAAATGCCAATCTTCAAATAAATGACAAAAAAGGGCTTCAGAGCACTGTATGCACAGTTAGTAATTTATTATTCAATTTTAAAGAACAATTCGGAGGTTTCCTAATTTCATTGTGTAATCTTTGTCTAAGCAATGAAAAATAAATCCATCACAGCACTTGGCAAAGAGAAAGAAGGCAAGATTTTACTCTCCTTTTACTTTCTTCCCCCCTTGGGACATCCTATGGCTTTCAGCCAAGCAGCAGAACTCAAGGAATAGGAACAGAGACAGACAAGGGGCTTGAAGCAGTGGCTACCCCCTGAAACATTACTTATCAAGTACACCATTATCACGATTGAATTAGCAACTCCTTTTTGGGAGTGCTTCATGTTTCTTTCTTTTATCTTCCCTTCATTTGAACAAAAAGCAACCTCAGTTCATCATCTAGCCCACGTGCAAAATAATTTTTTTTTTCAATAGCAGATCCAGAACTAACACAGCCCAATGATTTTGTACTTCACTTTTAAAACAGGGCTCTGACTTGAGCTGATCTGGAAATGTTTGCACATCTCTCACATAAAAGTTTTCTAAGATCAATGTAAAAAAAAAATACCAGAACACACTGCTAAAATATAGTTTAATCTAGATGGTGTGTTACCTGTACTATACACAAAAAAAAGAAAAAGATTCATGACAACAGACACAAGTCTTCATTCTGGCAATTCGTTACTGATCCCTACGGAGCCTTTATTGGGGCATATACACAAAAGGAGACTTTACCTAACCTTTCCTTTTAAAATTTACTCACATCACACAAGGATAAGCATTGGATTACTCATTTAAGTGTGGTTTTAAGGATGCTGAAAAATGAATCAATGAATGCCTTGTAAGCATTGCTGAATTTTTAATCAGGGTAATGTGATACAAGAAGATATTCTAATTAAAAAAGGTATTTTAATTAAAAAATATATATATATGAAGCAACTTTCAAGGCTTCAGAACAAAACTAGCTCAAGTCATGTTGGCATAGGCATCCTGTGCTTTGGCCTTGGGGCAGCAACGCAACAGGTAATAAGATTTGATTACTAAGTTAACTTTATTCAAATGTTTGATTTTATAGGCAAGCATATTATTATCTCAAAACAAATAGTGTAGGGATTATTTTATTTTATTTATTTATTAGATGTACGCTAGAACTCATCTGGCAAGTTATGCTCGTTCCTTACCCAGCAGACCTCCCCTACCATTTGATACAGATCCCAGCAGCAAAAGTAAGATTTTTTTAAACTGGCAGAAAGGCCAACACTCTTGTGTGCTCCTCTTGCTCACGAATATGCATTCATCCTAATATCTAATGATCCCACTGCAACTTTTATCTGAAAAATACTCAGGCCCTGCTTAGGTGAACAAATCTCAGCTCTAACTGGTACTTCATTTCATGCAGCTGTGAGGAATCTTAAATATTGATTTAACCTGTGCAGCTAAACACAGCAGGATAATGAAAAAGGAAATCATTAAAAGCCAGTTACTACTTCTCTAGATTCATCTCGTATTTCATAATGTTTCTAAGAACAGGGAAAGCATGCAGCCAAGTTCTAGGGAAATTTTCACTAAATAGTAAAATAAATAAATAATACATATAGTATACAACAATATAAATAAATAGATAAATAAATAAAATAACAAGCACAAGTCAGAACGGCACAGAGGCTAAAAAGCACAACAAAAAAGCCTGACGATTTCCATACCTTGCATCCTCAGGAGATTCGGCAATCAAGTGATAAGTCCTATCACCCATTATCAGATCAATACCATTTTCTTTGCCTGTATTATCAACAATCTCTCTGAAAAGAAGAAAATGACATGACTGTGCATTAGACATTGACAACCGATTTCGAAAATGCTGTGGTGCCGAGAGACTCACAGACATTGGAAACAGCAATAATCAGCACTGCTGCACCTGATTCATTTGAGATATCAGGCAGTATTTATACACCAAACTATAACTGCCATGTTTTCAAATAATCAAGCTATTATGAGTGTCAATACACAAAGCTGACTAAACAAAGTTGTAACACATACTAAAGAAAAAGCATTATCAAACCCTGAGAGAGGCAAAAATAACTGAATTCAGAAATGGATATTTCCCAACCAATTGCCTACCTTGTGGTTTTTGGAGTGGTTAAGGGAAAGCACTTGAAGACTAAAAATAGACAAAATGCTATTTTTCTGCACTGTTTTCCTCAATTTGTCTTTCTTCCTCCCTGTAATAGTGCCCAACACAGTAATTCCCTGTTGTGTATTTTAAGTGAAGCAGACTAATATTTATAAAATTAGAATGGGATGGCTCACATGGTTTGTTAGGAATATACTCAGTGAGTATTAAAGTTACATTGAAAAGCTACTGCTTATTTCTCCTAACATACTTATCTCTTTAAATACAAGTGTCCTTTCTTCCAGTTGTTTTACGTGCAATTCATCGATTCAACTTTAAGTTCAAGTTAAGTTCAAAACCCTTACCCAACTTTATAGAAATGTTCAGCAAAGATCTTCCCCACAGAACAGTTGATGGAACAATGCAGTGACAACAGAATTTGGTTTAAACACATTAGAAAAATGACTGACTACATGTGATGGCATATAGGACAGAATAAAATTCAGTTTCAACTAAAAACAATCGTGCTAGGAAATTCAATTCAGAGTTTCTTCAGAGCCAGCAATGCACTGGCTTTAAAAGAGCGAGTCAGGATGCTCACTGAAACTACCTGCATTGTCCTGCCTGAATCAGGGCTAGCCAAGACTTCCAAATATAAAATTAAATCACACTTTCAATTTATTTCAAGTACTCTGTTAAACATACAAAATAAAATGCACAGTTGCAGTTTACAACATGCTGAGTGGAATCAAACGTTATAGCCATTTCTGTTTTCTCTACCAAAGAGGAAAGCTTATGCATCTTTATACAGAAACAAGACTACCAATATTAGCGAGCTCTCATTTTGAAATTAGATCCACTGAGTCATAGAACGTGTTGACCATTAGTGAAATTACTATCCCTTAGAAAACCTTTTTTGATGCACGCTTTATAAAACAGAATGTTAAGGCATAAGAAACTTTTGTTAGCAAGACACGTTGTTAGATTTAGCAATTCTAAACTGTTGAAATGAATATATGCATCTTAAAGACTTTCTTGTAGAACTCCCTTAATTATTTCAAACATCTAAAAAATCATAAATGTATACCGAACATACAGCTTTGACCCACGCTAACTTAAATATATATTCATTGCCTATTAATTCCACCCTCTCCATTCTGTGTTTGCCTCCAGCTACAGACTTGGAAATGTGCCCTGAATTGCCTTGGGAATCATTACAGACTAAGTAGGGCTTCTAGTCTGGGAGAAGGCAGAGATGAGTTCACTACAGGAGTAGCTTTCTCAAGTACTTGGCATTGGCTTACTGCAGCACTCCGCAGACTTAAAAGAGAGCCAAGTAAGGACAACATTTGCTTTCAAGATCTTCATCAAACACACTCATGATTCCATCTGTACACTCTGAACGCAGAGCACTCAATGTATTCCCAGATAACTCCCAAGAAGTTTAGTATTATTTAGTAGGACAAGTTGCATATAAACATATAAACCTACTTGGCCGTTCGGACATCAATAGAACCCTTCAGCTTTTCTTCACTGTCATTTTCGAAGTACATCAACCTGGACTGCCTGAGAACAAACCATCGTTTCTTCCAGTTCCTTCTGGAAAGAGTAGATGATCCACCCCCCTTTTTGTGAAGCCAACCCTGCTTAAGTGCTTCCTGCTTGGAGCGAAACCACAGGAAGGTCTCATCTTTCAGGACACACCAGCGTCGTTTCCATGTGTTTATTAAACCACCTGGCAAAAGGGATAGATGTGGGTTCATATATAGTTAAGACAAACAATTACATTATAAAACAGAAGCTGAGAGCAAACCAACACTAGAAGATGCTGACCAACAACGCTGCAGTTGAACTGAACCTCTGCTGCAAGTCATGAAACAAAAGATCTAGTTTTTACGTATCCTTAAAGCTACCATATGGTTGGTAATCTAAAGACTCTTAAATTACAAACTATAATAGTACAAAAGTAATGTAACATACAAACAAATATACAGTGTATATGGATACATACATATAGAATAAATGTAATAAATTACAATAAAGTTTTCTTCAATATTTATGGATATTAAGAGGTAAATTGTTCAACTAAAAATCAGAAAACTTGGAAAAACTGACAGGAACCACACTTTAAGAGGGACATATGCCAGTGTGAGCTCAGTCATAGCAAAGTGTAGCAATGCTGTGAGTAAACTTTCTGTGATTTTGTTTAATTAGACAATACAGCTTGCATTGTTGTTACCTCAGCTACAAAAAAAACTCAACCAAACCAGTATATTCTTGTCATTCCTAACTATGTCAGAGGGTAAAAGCCATGCTAGTGATGATAGCATACATTACTTTTCACATCAATGGGCCCATGCACCTGTCCCAGCTCCAACAAATTTAGTTACGCTAGTGATGGGGATGATACGGGATTTCACCTAGGCTGTCACTTTGTGTTGACCATTAGAAGCTCAGCCCAAGAATATTGAGAGAACTATTGAGTATATTCTTCTAGAGTCTCTCAAGTCCCTTTGCTATGCATACTCTTTTTTCAGAACCCAAATGAAATCAGTAAAAGTGGTTTGCAGCAGAGAACGCTGTCCATGGTACAAGGTTTCGACAGCAGGAACAAGTTTATTTAAAGTTTGTTACAACTTCACTTTGCGAGCAATTTTGCTATGTTAATATTTGATATTATTTACAAGCTGGCAAAGATATAAAATGAACCAGAGGCAGACAAAAAAAATTCAACTTTCCTTTGCAGAGAGAAAAATCTTTGCCAGATGTAAGGCACTACAAGAACTTCATTTGAGAGCTGCTCTCTCCAGACTTTTCCATCAGCCCGTTTAACATTTTGAAAATAGCTTAACTTACAGGAATTAGACTGCAAAGTTTATTAAGGTATTTCTAATTAGTTTGTATGTTTAATAAATGCTGCTTCACTCAGTACCTTTCATGTACAGAAAGCTGTGGAAGTAAGGCAGGCTAACACAGCTATAGACTGAATCCCTCCGGTAGGAAAGTTCATCATCTGTATCAAACCTGGAGTCAAAATCTTCTTCACTGTCTTCAAACTATGAAGGAAAGGAACAAAGGCAAAATGATCTTTCAGGAAAGAGCTTAGAGAAGATGGGTCTAGAGGTCTTCAGCTAAAATGTTTTATGAGGTATTGAAAGGATGCCATTCCCTTGGCTTTGATTACCTCAGCTGTAGAAAATACTTTACTGCTAACATTTTCCTTCTAAAGAAGTCAGTGTTGCTGAAATACGCTTTCACTCTCCCAGACATTCAGTTTCACTTAAGTATTTTGTGAGTGTTGGAAGAAATCATATTCTTCCAAAAATATTTCTGATACAGTCAATTAAGTAAGCAGCACTGGAAAAAAGAGCTCCTCAAATAACTGTCTGCTTCAGTAATTCTACCATTTGCCATCATCTGAAATTTACTCCTAAAGTAATCTCAAATACATCTGACATCTTGGGGTTTTCTGCGAGCAGTTTATTCAGCACCGTTCTGACTTGCATGCAGAATGGAACCTGCTTTTTTTCAAAATCAATTCCCCACCATGCTACCCCATCCTCCCATTCCAAATGGGCTTGCACAAATTTTGCTTATGAATTGCATCCACAGCCATGCACTCAAATCCTCATAAAATAAATGCAGTTCTGCACTAGACCAAGCAGAACCATACCCTTGCAGCACCCTGGAATTGCAGTCAACACGTAACTATGCCCACATGCAGCGTAAAGAAGTTGAATACAATTACAATACAAGCATTTCTAAGAACAGCTGCAGTGACTGACTGGTTGTACAATGGAAAAAAAATCATCAGAAAGCATAGATCAAGCTAACTCAAGGAATGATACTTACAGAAGACTGTGCTCCTTCAGAACTAAACCTGTATGCTCCAGAGCTATTGTACGTCCCCACTGAGCATCGATAGTCCGGTGACCACTGGCTACTGTGCGAATTAGAGAAGGTCACGCTGCTACCAGAAGTAATAGCACCATCTTCGTAATCATCCTGGTCGTAATCATAGTCTCCATCTGGAGAAATAAGTTCCACAGAGTCTGGTGGTCTACACGACACATTTTCTGGCATGCAGTAAGTAGATTCACCACTTGAAGAGTTGTGGAGACTGACTGTATCATGGGCAGGAGGTATAAGCATGGTGTTGCTAGCAGCAGGAGTTGTTGGCACCACAGTATCATTCATATACGGATCCTCTTCTGAGGAATCATCGCTTGTTCTGATGCCACTGGTCCTCTGATCAGAATGGCCGTGCTCACTTGGATTGGGTGAATCCTTAAATGCATCATCATCAGCTTCAAAGCCCTCATCTACCTCCTCCTCAGGATATGGCTGGCTGAAGTTAAAATTGGGCTTTTCACTGCAGGCGTTTCCAGTTTGTTCAGTGAGATCAGCAGGATATCCACTGCCCACAGAGAGCGACCTCTCAATGTTTCGGACGCATTCATCGATCTCTGCAAAGTTCAGAGATTCCAGGAATTCCTGGGCTGCTCGACAAGCTTCATCCTCGAGCCGCCTGAGTTCCTCATCTCGGAGCTGCTGCAGCCTCTGTAACGAAGCCTCAGTCAAAGACAGCTCCTGCTGCTTCTTCACACGTTGCAGGTCTTCAATTTCTTTTTCCAAACGCAAAATTTCTTCTACCTGCCTGCTTTCTTTCTGCCTCTCCACCTCTTGCTTCAGCTCCACTTCCTTCTGGGCTTTCTGAATGGCAGCCAATTCCTGTTTCTTTCTCTCCTCTTCAGCCTGCATTCAAAATAGAAGAAAATATAACTCTGTCTCCTCAACATAAGACTATTTTGTTGTTCTTAAGCACTACACTCTGATCATGCTATTCATTTAAAAGAACCCTTGTCCCTACATCCGAAAGAAAATGAAAGAAAAAGAAAAGTGTGATTACATTTACTCAGAGGTACTGAAAAGCTCCAGAACATGCAGAAAGTTCTGTCTTTGCCAGAAATTAAATGAAGCGTGAGGTGAAAGAAATTCCCATGCAAACAACTGTATCAAGTTTCCTTTGGTTTTATCTGACAACTCAAAGTTCTGTTTAAATGCCAGAAATGTCTTTTAATATTATTTTTTTAATAGTTGGGTCAAGATACTCAAACAGGACAGCTGCAAGTACTAAGAATATCATTTACCTGCTGAGCAAGACGCTCTGCTTCTTGCCTTTGTCTTTCCCTAAAAGTGAGGGAAGAAAATAGCAAATCAAGCTCAACATATGATAATCAAATGCCTTTTGCTAGGGCAATAGCTCAGTTTTCAATCATCTGCCCCAAGAAAAAGACAGCCAAAACTAAGGTCACCAAGGATATGTTTGTGAATATGTAACTACCACGATAGTTTATGATTTATTTTTTAAATCAAAAGAAGCACAGAATTCTGAAATCACTTGGCTTTACCTGGAAGAAAGGCTATTCAGAGTAAAACTTAACACTGAATGGAGCGTGATGCAAGGGAGCATACTGCACCTTTCTTCTTCCTCTTTTCTTCGTTCTTCCTCTTGTCTCCGTTTCTCCTCTAGCCTTTCCCTGAAAACACGTCGAGCAATCTGACCTCGCCGCTGCTTCTGAAGAACTATGGCTGCCTTCTTCAGGCAAAGGAACCTTTTCCTACTAGAGAATGCTCGGTAGTTCTTCTGTATCACAACCACGTAGTATAGAACCTTTCTATACCTCTTTCTGAAAAAAAAAAAGAAAAAAAAAAAAGGACAAAAACATCACAAAATAAAGCAAATTTATAAGGAATCAAAGGACTCATGAGCAATCATGAGAAGTCCTGCCATAGTGACCTGCAATAATGAGGCACAGTAGTAAATCAGTTTATTTTTAATGCCTCTGTGGTGGTTTCTCTATTCTAATTCACATTCTCTTCCCCAGGAAAGAGATTTCCTCATTTCCATGACAGAGCAATCTGTATTTTCATTAAGGAAACGCACACTACCTGTCTTACGTGTTCTTATGCCCTTGACAAGAAAATGCTACCAAGTACAACTTGTACGTGCGTGTGTGCATGCAGAGAAAACACATACAGGTATCTATCCAACATCTCTGAAAAGAAAGACTATGCACAGCTAGCTCTGTCATTAAAAAACTAATTCAGTTTTTGAGTAAGATATTAGTCACAACATAAGGAGAAGACTACATTATGCAAACAAGTTTCCTCAACCCGTCCTTAGCTGATTTGTAGAAAAAGCAGAGAAATAAATAGATGGGGTGAGAAACTCCACCTAATACATAATGCAGGAAGCTGAGTAAACAAATGAAACATTAATTACTTACCTAATTTTTAGTTCTTAAAGAACCAAACTGACTAGTTTGATTTTCTTTCTCTTATCATGAAAAAGCAAAGATAAATATGCATAAATTGGGGGCAGCACCATTAGGTATCATCCTGCTACATTTTCTACCACTTCTTTCATACCACGATGCCATTACAAGGATGGCTGACCTCCGGCCTTCCATGCTGTCAAAAGAACTCAAACTCCTTTTTTTTTCACTACCTGACACCCATCCATTTGTTACAAAAGCTTAATTAGTGACTTTCCACCCAGTCACTTACCGGGCTGCATAACCTAAGATGTGTGCACGGATAATCATTGCTGCCTTGGTGACTTCCACCTCTCGCTGTTTCTCTAATTTGTGTTCCAAGGACTCCCGGAGAAAAACCTACGCAAGAGAAGATCTGGCTTAACTTGCAGATAGTGACACAGACACAGGACAGCCGTGCTCATAGTGCCATTCTGAGCAGTAATCCTGAGCTTCGAATTCAGAGTCAAGCACATCGTTTCCTTAATGGAAAACAGAAAACATTTCTTTTAAGGGAAAACACCTACAGATGATCTGATTTTGGATTTTGTCAGGAAAAGACTGAGTACACTAATATAATTAATAAATTCATTGCCAGGATTTCTCACTGAAGAGTAACATGGGCCAAAAAGTTGTAGGACTTAGTGCAAACTTCTTGATTTCACAGAATGCTGAGGCATGGCAGAGGGGGAGGGGACCTCCTGGGTCCACACAGTCCAAGCCCTGCTCCAGCAGGGACCCAGAGCAGAGTGTTCATGGAGCAGAAAGACTGCCCTGGGAATTTAGGTGTTGTACATTACACATTGAGCTTCTGTAACCTCCTGTAACCCTTGCTCCTTCAAATATCACTAACATAAACCTGTAGGAGTACACTGAAATGAGAGTGGCTCCATATTCAGGCTGCCTGCTCTTGTCCTTACAGGCACAGAACTGCTGTGCTGGACCAGGTATCTCTCACAGCCACCCGCCATCCTTCTGAGCTCACAGCTGAGCTTATATGGTGATGGACACATTCATCAGCAGTTTTTGTTTTGTTTTTGTTTCTTTTTATTGTCATTATTTTTAGTAGTTTAGGGGGACAAAAGCCCGTTGTGATGAAAGGCACAATTCTGAGTTTTAAATGCAGTAGAAAGGGACTTGATTTTGCAACTAATTGTTAAACACTAAGAAACATAGAGTGTACCCATAGAAAGTCCCAAAATTCCACTCCTCGAGTTGCACTGGGCAGCTCTTTATATACTGCATAGCTTTTATTCATGTATAAAATAGGCTGTGATGGAAAAAGCCTTTTCTTTCTCTCTGGGTGCAATCTTCCTTTGCTCTGCATGCACTGGCTTTAAAAACATCCCAAAATTCTGATTGAGAAAGGCATTCGGCTACTTCCTGAACCAACATAGATGTTAAGCACATACTGTGCACAGGCTAACACATTTTCCTGAGCAGGTGCAATGCAGCTTGTGATGTGAAAGCAAGAAAATTTCACACTCAAGCTGAATCACTGCAATGTTGTTACTACTCCTCTTAAATCACAAAGTGCCCCATAGTATGCTCAGCCTGAAACCAATGCTCCCTTGTTCTCTTCTACAATAAGCTATTTATGAAGGCTCTTAAAAATGCACATGCAGCTCTGGGGGCAATTATCCAGTCCCCAGAATGGGAGGTTACAACAAAGCTCTGGTTCCTGCTGAGATCCTGCCGAGCAGTTGCTTAAAACAGTTTGGGGCTCTCACAGATGTTTTTTTGCTACCATGATAAAGTTGTGTTCAGGGTCGGTACGTAAGTCTGAAATAAGGGAAACCAACATCTAGCTTTGTGCCTGCTATTGCTGTGTGATTTGCAAGCCATAGTCTACAAAAATGGGCTGAAATGCAACTTCAGTTGATATCAGAGTATCTCAGATTTCATGTCTCAAAATAACTTTAAAATCATCAAATCATATTTCCCAGTATAATCTCTGAGACACCTTATATGTGCCAAGGAATGCTGCTTTAGGAGCTAGGGACTTCTCAGAATTCCAAAGTCCAGCAACCATGTTCTGCATTCTGATCCTCGCCAGTGCTCCTGTCTGTGAGTCCACCCAAGTGGATTCCTTCTCTATGAGTGAAATGTAGGTTTAAATGCCTCAGACAGCGAACACCTTTGCACAACAACAAATTACTTACAGGAGTCTCTAGAGCATCAGTGAACACGTTCAGTTTCCTTTAAGGCCAAATGAGATTACCATTACAACTACACTTCTGCAGCTGTTCAGTCAGAATCGCTTCAACCTTGTTTAAGCAGTAGCCACAACATGTGCAGTCAGATTATTTTACCTTATTTTTTCCAAGCTGCCATTCAGTACTTGTATTGTCATAGAGTCGAAGGAGGACGGCACATCTCTCATTTAAGTCTTCAGGCAGAGTTAAGTTTCTCATGAGAACTTTATACCTGGCAATCAAAAAGTATTTATTGCTTCATTTAACAGACATGCTCTATTTTTACTGTTTGGTTTTTTTTTTAATGTTAGTTTTTGACATTATTCCTCAACTTGGGAACACTTGTTGATGCCCACGACTCACACCTGAACGCACATGTCATTGCTTTTACCTTTTATAAAAGTCTTGGAAGGGCCTTCGGACTGGGAAGCCAGCCCTCCGAATCCTTACTGTCTCCAGCATCCCAGAGTAGCGCAGTTGGTTGAGCACCACTGTCTGATCAAACTGGTCTGGCATCTGAAACAAGCAAGCATTTGAAAAACAATTCTATTCTAAGTATCAGTTATGTTTTCACCTCAAAATAGCAAAAAAAGAAAAAAAAAATCTTCTTCTCTATATTTCCTTTGGTTTGCTTGTCATTCTTCTGGGATCATTTCCCATTGAGAAAACACATTCCTAGACACTTTGTCACAGAGACTTTCGAGTGCAGGCCAGCTCTGCTCCTGCTCTCAGGAGCCTTCCAGTCTCATCTCCAAAGCCCTCAGGTTGCCCCGTGCTTCAGCTGTGTCTTGAGATAAGGCAGCGCCAGCCAGCATCACACAAAGCAGCTCGAGACAGCGCTAATCACCACCTGCAAAATGCTGACAGTCCCGACACTGAAGTAACACCACATGTAAAAGCGCCCTAACTCACAAGCACACAGCTCCACGCCACTTTACTCTCCTGGACAGACATTTGCAGGATTAGAGGGCAGCATTTAGTACTTTGCAAGTGAAAGTCTGGAAGCATCTCCTAGTCACTGCCTTATGTAAAACTGAAGTAGTTCCCACCGCAGCCAATGCAAACGCTTCAGCTGACGGAAATGAGAGCAAGGCCGAGCCCTGAGCAAATCCAAATCAGAGGACTCTCCTATTATTTATAAACTGGCTTTCATCGTGCTTCTTGTTCAACATGGCAAATAAGTGACTCCACTCTCTGAAATCTGAACTTATCGGAAGTAATTTCATGAAAACACAGACTCAAAAGTTAATTAAAAATATTCCAAATTTTCTCATGTGTTGAGGCAGAAAACAAAATGTTAGTGATGTTAACTCTCGTTTCTAGCTAGCTAGCTTCAAAAACGTTCATGCATCAGCTTCTAGCTCCCTCCTTCAGGAGGCAGAACGTCTAAAACAAGGCATCATGATCCTTCCTGTCATCAGTCTCTTGGAGCAGTGAGAGTTGGACTACTTCCGAGCTGCAATGGCAAACACCTGCCCAGCCCTCACTGCTCCTTCTGCAGCAAAATTCTTCAGCTCCTTCCTTTGCAACAGGAGCTGAAACTCATCTGGAAAAATACTGTCCTGACCCTTCCTCCACAGTCCAAAGTGCTCAACAAAAATGCACATAATTTATGTTTTTGAGAAAGCAGCCTGTCCCTGCGGTGAGCCCTGCCCTGCCCAGGGCAGTTGGTGCTGCAGGGCCTGATCCAACCCGAGCAGAAGTCAAGGGCATGTAGAAATTCAGCCACCAAAAGCTGCTTCTGAGTTAGGTGCATGGCATCCGAGGAAGCCCTGGAGTGGTTTCAACTCTTCATCGCGCTGGCTGCCATGAGGTTTAGGGTTCTGCTGCAAATCAAGGATTAGCTTTGGCTGAAAGACATTTTCTTAGAGATCCTCCAGTCCCACACCCCTTCTGCAGGCAGGGTTGCCACTCACTATATGAGGATGCTCAGGGCACTATCCAATCTGACCTTCACCTCAGGGATGGGGCACGCACAGCTTCACTGGGCAGCCTGTGCTAGTGCTTCACCATGCTCTGAGTAAAGAATTTCTATCTAAAATCTAACCTAAATCTTCCCTCTTTTCATTTGTGGCAATTCCTCCTCGTCTTATCTATCAGGCCATGTAAAAAGTCAGACCTCCTCTTGCTTATAAGCCTCCTTTGAGCACTGGAAGGTCACAACAAGGTCTCCCTGGATCTAGCCTTCTCTTCTCCAGGCTGGACAACTCCAGCTCCATCAGCCTATCTCCATAATGTGATTCATCATTTTATTCCTGAGCCTGCACAATAACATACATTAATGTTCCAGGGGAACATTCACAGTGCCTTTGTGAATGATGAAAACACTCTTTTTTTTTTTCCTCAGTACTGCGTTTAATCTGGATGTTGCCAACAATATCCAGATACAATCGTCAAATCTTTGTATTGTACTGCACACACGTATGGATGCTTACATTGAAAGCACTGATACTGCCATATCTGGAATTGCCAGTACTCTCTGTAAGTGCCTACCCCATGGCAGTGGGATGTGAGAGAACCAGCCTTGCAAACCCACCATCCAACTGCAGGAGCACACAGCCTCTGCACAGGTCACTGATGAATCCCTGAGGGAAAGAACGGAGCACGGATGCACATGCCAACCATGAGAACAAAATACTGATTGCACAAGCCACATTTGATTTATACCACAGACTGACACAGGTCAATATATCTTTTTCAATATCGGCTTTTGATTCTTTTGCTCATATTCCTGTTGGTTCAAAGGGTAACACTACCCAACAGACTTGCAAACAAATCCATTACCAGTGTGGCAAGGCAGATGCGTGAATGCAGTGGATACACCAGAGCCAGGGAGAATTTCAGTGACACTGCAGACGCCTGCTCCTGCAGGAGTCAGGAGCTCAGAGAGCCAGCTGGCTGCTCCACTACTTAATCCTTTCAACACCAGCCCCTGGCACCTCAGAAGTCAGCCACAATGCTGGAACATTCTTGTTACCTTTTTTTGTTTGTTTTTAAACTCACTTCCACCCACGTTTTGGTTCACAAGGGAAGAAGAAACATTTTCAAGACATTTTTCTTGCAAATACAAGTTGGGCACAGCCCTGTTTTGTCACCAACAGCTGAGACATCAGAAGCTTCCATTTTTAGAGAAAAACATGAAACACCGCACGAGATGTCAACATGGTATCAAGCAGGGCAACATAGGGACCATTGCAATTTTAATTACACAAGCACACCCCTTCACTTTCCACGGTAATTATTTTTAATTACTGACAGACACGTGGTACTATTAAATTGGAGGGTCAGATCTCTCTCTGGTGTATCACTAGAATTACATCTGCAATAAAGTCAACTGCAGTGTGTAGACCTGGGGGCAGTGGTAAGGAAATATGCTCTGGACTCCTACAATTCTCATTCTGGAGTTACCAGAAGATACAGACCTCCCATCACCTGGAGGGTTTTGGCTGAGCCATGATAGAAACTTCAGTCTTCAGCAATAAGGATTGCTGCAGACGGTCAGGGAGGAAGCCAAAACACAGTACACTAAAATGGGAAACTATGGCTGCAACTATGTTCAGAACAGCCACAAAGCTTGGAGTAGCATAACATAGCTACGCAAAGGGAATTTTACCAAAGGAGCTGATGCACAGACTTCTGCCTTCAGAATTCCTGAGATAATTACATTAATTTTCAGGCTTATATTCAGGTAACATGGAGGCCTGATTAACATTTGCAGTTGCTTTGCTGCTGTGATGGGGGCTTGTTTCACAAACACTTTGGAAGAAACTGTATTTTGTAGAAAAAAAGATCAGATACCATAAAGCAGAGTCGTAACTGATTATAAAACAATATCAAATTCACATTGTTTTCCAAAGTAAAAATTAGAATTGCTTGCTATGCACGTCAACCTTACAAAAGAGGAGGCAACAGATAAGGAAATTAACCAAATCCTTTCAACATTTTTGAGAGATGCAATAAACTTCAAATCAATTCAGTTTTCATAGATATTTCCCTTTAACCAAGGAATGGCGGCACTAAATCACTCTGACACACAAATTAACAAAAGCTGCTGACTCACGTGGGCCACAGGCATATTTGGGCACTGAGCAAAATGAATGTAGCCTTTTTTCTTAGGCTTTTGACAGCTACAATTCAGTTCAACACGACAGAAGTTTTCATTATTATTATTATTATTATTATTATTATTATTATTATTATTTGTGGTGCACTCTTTCATAGCACAAATTATAATCTCTCATTTCCAGAATCACAGAACCCTATAATGGTTTGGGTTGGAAGGGACCTTTAAGATCATCTACTTCCAACCCCCCTGCTGTAGGCAGGGACACCTCCCTCCAGACCAGGTTGCTCACAGCCCCATCCAGCCTGGCCTTGAGTGCTTCCAGGGAGGGGGATTTCACAACTTCATTGGACAACCCATTCACCACCCTCACAGTAAAGAATTTCTTCCTAATATCTAGTCTAAACCTACCCTCTTCCAGTTTAAAGCCATTTCCCCTCATCCTGTTGCTACCTGCCCTTCTAAAAAATCCCTCCCCAGCTTTTCTGTAGGCTCCCTTCAGATACTGGAAGGCCGCCATGGGGTCTCCTCGGAGCCTTCTCTTCTCCAGGCTGAAGAGTCCCAGCTCTCTCAGCCTGTCCTCATAGGGGAGGTGCTCCTGCCCTCTGATCATCCCGAAGTCACCCCTGAATTCACACTGCACGGCACTAGAACCAAGGCATTAATGTGACCTGGAGCCCATGCTGGCAAGACTGGCTCCACACACTGCTAAATGATTGCTCTGATACTCTGTGAGCCTCCCAAAGGGCAAAGCTGCTTTCTAATACCACAATTAGAAGAAGCCATTAGGACAGACATCTAATTTCTATGCATAATTTTCATTTTAAAATAGTTCCTTAGATTAAAGTCTGATGGAGGCCAGAAATAAAACATCCCTTTACCCTGGGCAGTGCCATCAGTGGAGGCCCCAAGTGAATAACACACACACATACAACCTTTTTTCTTGCTCTGTAGACTGTTTTCTCCATTCAAACAAAGAGCACACCCGACTTTCACCAGCCAGACATCCTTTTCCAATCCAGAACTACTGGCTGCCTCAGTGCTGACACAATAACCATGGATTTTGTTTAGGTAGGAGGAACTTCACAGAAAAAGTGGGATCAGAAGAGGAAAAAACAACAACAAAAAAACCAACACAGTCTCTTGTTTATAGATTTCTCTTGGACAATTTGCATTGGATGGTATCAGTTCAATGCCATGTCTTACAAGGTTTCATTTTTTGGACTTATGCAAGTGTGGAAGACACAGAGATGGTAAAGATGAACAACAGATATGAGGATATGAAGAAGTAACTTTTCATTTGAAAACCAATAATTTTCTCATTTTTCTTTAATTCTTCTTCACTTCTAGAATATTGTCTTGGCAATTTTACTCTGGAAAAAGCAGCACAAATAAAAAAGAGGTCAGTCTTTCTCTGCTTTGCAGTTGTTTTCTGCATCCCTAAGTGTGCTGATACCTTTTTCAGAAATAAAATTAGCCTGTCTGCCCAGGGGGACCTATTAAACCACTTTATTTCTGAAACAGTCCCCCATGGTTCTCTGATCTCGATCACCAACTCTGCGAGTGAAAACTAATGCTAAGCTTTTCTCCCGGATAAAAGTGAAATGTGTGAATAAATTAACTTGTAATACATAATCTCTCTAAATGGATAAGAAAATTTCCCCATGTTCATCATTTGGCCTTTTAAGCCACGTGACACTTAGTGGTTCTTATCCATCCACGCAACTCCGCAGCCTCAACTTAATGCTGAGGACTCAATCTATAACCTGAAAGAAGCAGAAACAAAATGCCTGTGGTCTCAATAGGAAAGCAAATTGCAAAGGGCAGGGGCTAGGGCACTCTCCCTGTCAAGTGAAGACACTTGAACAGCAGTGCTACGTTGGTTGGCATCCTGCCTTGAACAAACCACTTCACCTCTCTAGCCCCAGCTCCTCCAGCCACACATCGTTTGGGTGCTCGCACCATCAACCTTGATGGCATCCATTTGTACAATAGAGTTTCAATCCCACAACCACTACACTGACAGCACAGTGAGCATGAAAACCTCTGTGTCCTCTTCTAGGAACTGGAGCATCAGTCCCACTCATCTGAGACCAAGTGCATTTCAACAACATATTATGAAAATAAACCCTCTGTGGTCTTCTCAAGCACTTCTTTGGATATTGGCACAACCCCCCAAAAAAAGCACAGAAGTCCTATAAAAAGTACCAGCACTGCTGGTGGTGACTTGTAAAGAGCATGGGCATCATTAAATCAATCTGCACACCTCAAACATTCCCCCGCAGACTCTGGGCTGGATTTCACTGCTCCCTCAATAACGATGTACTGCCTCATTTATATCATCTCTGCAGGTCTGAACATGAAAGTACTGCATTCACCGACAGCAAGTGTTTGCGTGATTAGTTGATCTTCTCTTCAATTCCAGCTACTGCATCTGGCCTGCATGATTCATCTTCCAGCCCACAACAGCCCAGTTTAAGTGACAAACTGCACTCTCATGGTATAGGTTAGAGATGCAGGCGTTAAAAAATGCTGCTGTATGGACGGAACGCAGTGATTTTAGAATTCATCCGTTGTTACAAAATTGGAGAATTAATACATTCAGTATTTCTCTTCTGCCTGCCATCCAGCTTACAGTACAAGCAAGGGCGTCTCAAGGATATTTAAAGAAAAGCAGTCCTTTAGGAGCTATGCAGCAGTACATTACCACAGCGACCCTTCGGCACTAGTGCCTAAAGATTTCAGCTGGGTCAAGACATGATTGAGTTAGGTCCATTGACAAAGATGTCACATTTCAGGTCCTGCCAGTCTGTAGCAAAGATAAGAACTGGAACTAGCTTGATAATTGGAGGAAAGCTGCTCAAATGCTTCTGACTTGCTTGCTGTGATCTCATACTTTCACCAGCAATACTCCATAACCTTACAATCCTGGAGCTATTTAAACTATTTTACTAGCCCATGTCACCGCTGTCTTGCATTTCAGACTGATTTTCTTTTAGGTTGGTTTGTATGAACCAAATGCTACCCTGAGTAAACACGCAACAGCCTCTTTGTGAACCTCCCTTCCTGAAGGTATTTGAAGTCAGGATTTGTCCCCTTCTCTCATTAGTGGTAATTTAAAATGATAAGTCCTCGCAATGTAAAATTTCTTGTACAATAATTAAAACCTCGTGGAATAGGAACAGATTGCTATAGGCACAGGCTTAAACACTGGAGATGTCTAAGTTATCTGAGTAGGTTTAGAGCTATCTACGCAGGGGCCAAGTTTTTAGCTGAAGTGAGCCTTTGTTGCTTGAATACATTATTTAGAGTCTATTGAAATGCACAGCAGGTCACAGGCCGTTTGTCCCAAAACAGTGCCTGCAGGACCATCCATGTGAAACAGACTATTAAGAGCATTTGGGAAAAGAGGGATTTAAGACTTGGAGCAGCTCTGGTGGTGTCTCAGGGCACCAACAGAAGGTGGAACTCACAGAAGAGACCCAGCTGGAATTCTTCATGGGCCCTCCTTCCCCACCTGTGAATAATCCATTGCCATTTCATCTGAGGTCAGCCTAATTACAGCCTCCAATCCCTGCAGACTAAACCCCAATCTGGCCTCATTCTCCTCACATTGTGATTGGTCAGCAGGCCTCTCCTAAAGAGAATCAATCAGGCTGCCCGATAGCTACGCACCGTGGAGGAACACACTGAGAGCTACTAATTACAAGGACAGCTGTCCTGCCTCACCAACCCAATGTCAAGACAGTCAACACCAGTTTTGTTACAATGGTCAAGAGAACAATGCCACCTGCCTTTGTTGCACACTGCCCCACGTCTGCTGTGGCTGCATACAAATCAATTGCACGAGGTAAAATCCTGACCCTCTGGGTCAGCAGGGACTCCATGTAACCTACACAAAGACTCCACCCATGTTTTGTTTTTAGTGTTTTCGCCATACTTCTATTCCTCTACAGCAGACTTTTCAACTGTGACCTACAAGCTTATTTTTTTTTTTTATTTGATACCATATTGGCAGACCGATCATATAAGTTCATTTCTGTATTTAAAAGGAGTAAAACTCATTTTAGGATGCTTTCTGTAATGTGATTTCTTCTTGCCTGTGTGGCACAGATAATGGGGATTGGACTAAATGATCTCTAGAGGTCCCTTCCAACCCTATGATTCTGAGACTGGCTATTTCTAAGTATAACGCTTTTATTGCTGATAGACCCAAAAATTTACCAGCAAGAAGAAAATTGAGATAAAAATCCTGGAGAATCTGTTACAAAGCTCAACTTCATCTTGCATGGCCAAAGTCTGATATAGTTGTAAAACCTTATATTGGAACTGCCCTTTTAAGAGCCTAATGCTTTCTAATTCTAATGTGTACAGCAGTATTACCACAAGTAATCTCACACTTTAGTATGTGAAGCTCTTCAAGCAGCTAGTTCTGGCTGAAACACAAATGTAAGCATCACTTCAGCAGTATATCCCAAAATAGTACTACGTTGCCATTGTTGCAGTTCTCCTTGCAATTCTCCTCAGTGACAGAAAATCAAGCAGCCCATTCGAAGTCGGCAACTTCACACAAGAGAAAAAGATGCAAGAGCTAACATCGCACTCATCTGAAGGACAAAAGCCAACTCATGGAGCACAAGGAGAGCAAAGAGGAACTGTAAATCCAAATCACGCTGCTCTGCATTTGAGACCTGGGGCACTGCTCTGCCACTTTCCCTTGGTCTAGTCACACTCCATTCCTTCAGAACCACATGCCTGAATTCCATTTAGGATATGAGAGCCTTCTATCTGTAGGCTAACCCGTGTCTTTCAGCTTTGTGACTGCTCCTGAAATACCGTTTCTAAACCTGAAATACAATTAAGGAGGATGCTAAACCAGGAAACATTCAGATAAGGGCAATGAAATTAAAGATCAGACCCAAAAGAAGCAGTGAGGGACTTGAGTAAGAGCCTTGAGCTCACCAGTGTGTAAGCTGTGAGGCCTCGATGGTTCTCTGCAAGTACCTAGATCAAGGGCATACCTTCAACAACAGTTTCTAAAACATAGCAGATAAAGATATAATGAGCACGAAAATCAATGGAAGACATATTCAAATGACGAGGCACAACTATTTTTTTTACTGCCTGTATTCATTGGAACAGCTCAGTCATGGTGGTGGGACCCTCAAAACCCACCAAGCACAAAGAGAATCCTGGGCGTCTTCCTTCTTCCAGCAGGTGGTTTTCCTGACTGCTTGCCATGCAGCTGGTTAGACTAAATGATCTCAGCAGCTCCCTTTCATTTGTACATAAAACAATGATTTGTTTATTTAGGAAAGCTTAGTGCTGGCTGCTTTAACCTTTGGTACTGGAACACCCAAAAGACTGACTTTGCATCAAAGATAGGAAGGAAACACACAGCTACTGACCTACAGTGCACGTCATCATACAGAGCTGTGCTTCCCACACAAAAGCTTCATCGGGGCAGAAACAAGTTCATTTCTTATGCAAGTATCTGACAGTCCAGCAAGGGAAGTTTGGCTGAGCTTTTACCGTGGCTGGCTGTCTACAAAGACACAGGATGCAGAATGATGCCCTAGCTTAGATTAAGCCATTACAAAGCCTTCACAGATTTGTCACAAATTAAGACAAAAATGCTTCACTTTATCAACTCCAGTTTTAAAAACAGGAAAAACCCTGCAGCAATCATAACTCCAAAAACCTTAAGGTTTAATTAAAAAGTTTCAGTTATCTTTAACTAAGCATGGGGTGTGCGTGTTTGTTTTGTGGCCATGACAGCTAACAACTTCATAGTTAATTATCAAAAGCCAGACCCAAGCAGCACTAAGTTACCAACTGATCACATCCTTTTTCAGTACTGAGGCCACAAGTAGTTTCTCTGATGTGTTTTGTGCCTGAATGCAGTGTATTTCCTCAGCAGACCATAGAAGGCAGCCGTAAAACACAGAGCTGACGTAATGCACAGCCATGCTGTTTCTCCAGCAAGTAAACTTCACAGCACTTCCTACTTTGAAAAAAAGATAGGAATTAAAATGTTATCTCCTGAGGAGTCCTCTCAATTCCTCATGTATCAAACCTTCTGTCTGAAAGTTGTTAGGAGAAATTAGCCAGGCTTCAATCACAGCCAATACCTGACATGTGTAAATTACCAACGCCACAAAATATTCTGCTGAGCAGCTCCGAGTTGCTGGGAAACCAGAGGTCAGGCAGCACTGAAAGGGCAGATTATTCCCATCTCGGCAAAGGCACAGGGCTCCATTCAGCATGCAGCCCTGGCTCTCGCTGCTGGCTGCAGCCGCGTGCGACCCAGCAGCCTGAGGGACAAGCACCATTCAGCCACTCACCAAAGCTCCCACCAAAGCATCCCTTCCCTCTCTGCGTGACTTCCATCTGGAGTGTCCAGGACATCCAGGGGCTGGGCTGACAGAGCTGTGCTTAAGCAGACTTGCAGAGGTCCTGTAGACTTGCAGAGGTCTGAAGAACAGCTTTAAGTTTTAAAAGCACGAGGAAACCCTTAAGACTGCAGTTCTGATACTTTTTAGGGTGGTTTTTTTATACTACAGATCCAGGACTTGAAGATCGACAACCAACTAGACAGCAAGATATCACAGCCAACAGAATGCACATGTGTTTGAAAGAAAGGACAGAAAATGAAGGCAGCTGTTTGTTCTTCTATATGCGTGTATCACAGAAAAAGGCAACAAATACGTCCCCCTTGGACTCCTTTGTTATAATGCAACAGATGCTCCCTCTTTAAATAAATTTGGAAACACTCCTACATGAGCTCTTTGATGTTTTGGAGAACCACATCAAAATCAAATTAGATTTATTTAACAATTCAGACTTTTTCTCCCTAGAACAAACAAAAAGCCCTTTTATTGATTTCTTCATATGTTATCTAAACAAAAGATGGAGAAGCTCTTTCCCTTACATCCCCTTGCAGCTCAGAGCTACTTGTGCTGTCACAGTAGTTGGGCTGAAGGCACAGATTACTCAACTTCAGCAGCAGGAGCTTGGATAGAAGCTACCCAAATCAAAGACACAATATGTATTTTCCTCTTACAAAAAAATGGCACCAACTTACATTGTTGTTCCAGCTCCTTGTGAAACAAGACTTAACAACAAACTCAACTGACCTTGCTTTACTAGCATGCAACAGAGCTTCCCCAAACTGATGGCAAGAATTCTCTCTTAACACCAATACACCACTAAAATAAATAAAATTAAGCGATCTGTGTATGTACACATACACACAGAAGGAATTATAACAGATGGTAAAAATGACATAAGTGCCTAATTAATTTAACCTTCAACCACTCCAGTGATTTCACTGGGATGCCACTGTTCATCTCCACTAAGCATGCAAATTCTACATTCAGGGACGCTTATCAATGGCCCTTTGTTTCACTACAGCAAGTTCTATTTTTTCTTAGTTACATGAAGCACATGCTTTGTTGACTCTGTATATTTTTTAAGACAATCCTGTGGAGAAAAGCTCTGCCCTTACTTAGGATTGTACAATCTGCTGTGTTACATTTAAATAAGAACATAATTCTTTCTGTCATTCAGAACTGCATTTTCCTCTATCCATCTTCAACTTGAATTAGAAAACGTGGAAAATAGAGTACTGAGACTCCATGATTAGTAAGACACATTTTCACTGCTGACATACCCCAACTACATTTTCCAGGGATAGCACTGAGGACTGCACATCACCAGAACAAGAGATGTAAAAATTCCTTCTGCCTCTGCATAAATGACTTGAAACTTCAGTCTGGGTAGACAAGTGTAAGAGAGCTGCACATATGCCTCACAGTTCTTCAAAGCTGTGTGACAGGAGGCATTGTGGCTACAGTGACTCTATTACGTGCTGGCCAGCACATCCAAAGCAGCATAAATAACTGAAGCAAAGCATTCTGACAGACACTTAGAGCTCACTGAAGCCAATGAGATGTACATGCCCTTTAAGGACTTGGTCGATCTGAGATGTTCTAAGTTGCACGTGCCATTGGTGGCAGAGAAATGGCAATTTTGGATGCCTCCAGAGCATTTTCTTCTCTGCTAAATTTCTAGGTTGGAGCTAAGTAGACAACCTCTATATGTTTGAGCCAGAAAGGAACACTGAAGATAGCATCAGCTTTCATCAACTGGATTTTGTTTGCTATGTGGATTGTCTGATCACATGAACAACTTCTGTAACAAATTTAAGTGCTGGGCCACTTTAAACAAAAATCGTAATTTCTGCCTTTGAAAGACTACTCGGTTAACAGTAATGTAGCTCAAACGCTGGACACGATCTCTCTTTGGCTAAGGAGGCACAAATTGCATGACTGGCTAATGTTCTTCCTGTGCTGAATCTGGGGCAGCCATTCATTTGAGAAAGCCAATGGCACTGAGGATTTGGCATTCATCTGGCCTTCTGAAAGTGGGTATCTTCTCTTAATCTAGTTTATCTTTGCTTTGAGCTCCTCAGCAACCTACCTCACTACCTACCTAATGTTTAAGGTTTACAGAGAGCATATTTCAAAAACGCTGTGATATTTCTCATCCTGTTAACTCTGAAAATACAGCACACCATTGAGAGTTCGGCAACAAACTTGTGTTTTTCTACACTGTGAAATGCTCACAGGTGTGAGAGGCAATCCAAGGTGGCAGCCAAAACAGGAAACTTCTCAGTGGCCTGCACCATTTACGCAGTGCCAAGCGCTTCTTGGCTCGTGTGCAGAAAACCTGGAACTTCACAGGACTGAATGCCCAAATAAAGTGTATACTTACTCCGTGTTTGGGACTGAACAACAAAATGAACAGTATCCATGGAGGCAGCACAGTTCAGCTTCCTACCACCTGCAAAGCAAAGCTCCAGGGAGCCCTGGCCTGCTGTCAGTACTGCAGGAACGGGAAGCTCATCAGGAGCTTGGAGGAGACCAAAAGAACCACAAACATCATCACACTTTCACCCCAAACTTCCTGTAGGTTAGTCCGATTGCTACCACACAGACACAACTCAGCAGACATCCTGCAACATAACAACAGTGCTAGGAATGGACTTGTCTTATTCTGCAGACCTATACAGTGTCTAAAAGCACCAGATAAGACATTCTGAGTTTAAAGGAGCCAACAAAAATAGGCTGCTTTAATGCCCTCTCGGCAAAGGTTTAATGTTTAAAACATGTTATGAGGTGACTGCAGATGTTCTGGAGTGTGGTTAGTCCTCACGAATTTATCACAATGAGTTTTTTTCCCATGAAATCTCTGTTTGCAGTATCCCGTGATTAAGAAACGTCACATTCATACATACAGACACACACAGATACAGTTAAATAGAAAATAATAATAATAAAAAAAAAAAAGCTGAAGAACTAACCCAGAACTACTATCAAACATTACACTCTGCACTCAACATGAATTCTGTGCTCTTGGGTTGCCTCTGACCATGATCTGAACAGCTGGGACAGTGCTACAGCTTTCAGCTGCTTTCTATCAGCAATCCAGCTGTGTTAGAAAGAAACAAAACTGTTGTGTTTCTATTTATCTCATAAGGTGCACAGGTTGTAAATACATGCTTTTGAATAAGCTAAGACAAAACAAAATCAATGTTACCTTTTTGAAGCCACGCAGTTTTAGCAGAAAAATTACTGAGGACATTTAATTCGTGTTCTACACAACAAAAATACCTACTTTTTGATCTACTACCACTGTTACAACCTGAGGTTTGAAAGGACATATCTTAACATCAGAGAGAGAACCATCAGGACGTATGAGAATCCCTTCTCCTGGTTCCACATGCACTTTATCAGATTGTATCACCTCCATCTAGATTTGCAAGGCAAATCCAGGGTTGCTCTTGAGACCAGAATGAAACTCCCATAGATTTCAACAATGCAGGATCCAACCCATTCCCTTCCTAACAGGTTCTCTCAAGCAATTTTATCCTAATTTTCAACCCTGTGGCTGAATTCTAATGTTTGCAGAGGCGAGTTCTTAAGTGGGAAAGCAAGAGCAAAATGCAGATCCCAGAACAGAGCTATTTTACGTGCTGGGCTGGGGCATTTGTTTCATTGGGGGCAGAAGGGGGTAACTACACAAAGCAAACTCAAAGTATACTGCTATTATAATATCTTTCCCGTTACTAGAGTTATTTTATATATATTTTCATATATTTTGTATATATTTTAAGCATACTCTGTTTCTTGTGTATCTACAGCAAAAGAATTAGTCTCAAAAGCATCCCATCAAGTTTCCCTGGCAGCACAAAAACATTAATTTAGACATCTGGATACTGCTGATCTCGCTGGACTTCCTCACACCCAAACACACACTGCCACTTTATGTAGCATAATCAAAGCCAAACTACAGCCTTGCCTTACACCTTAATGAATTGCAGGAGTACTGCTTTCCTAAGCTTTACATAGCTAGTTCTCCTGAATCTATGCCATGAATTGCTGAACAGCAGAGAAGACCTTTCTGCCCCAAAGCAGATCATCAGTACAGCTCACATCATCTTCCCCCCACTGCATACACACTCAACTCGAGCTCTGCTACTTTTTTCCTGCTCTGTGAACAATCACTCCTTTAACTTACAGAGAGAGCGTGTTTTATTAAAGCAGTCTGCTTGGAAGGAAAGATCTTTTGGCGTTTGAAACTATGATCAGACCAGTAGTTTAGTCATCTGTTCACAAACCCAATTCTGCAAGCACTTGCCTCCTTAAAAGAAAACAAGACCAGAAACATTTTCCATCTGAAGTGCTCTGCCAAACTCTGCTTGCATTTTGCTTTCTACAAGTCCACCGCAGCTCCAAGCATGCAAGATTGAAATTATTGTCAAAAAAACAAAACACAAATAAATGCACAAATTTAACTCCTTACCTTCTAGGGCTTTTTCACCCTGCAGCGTTCCCCCATTGTGAAAAACTCAATCTTTAGGAGTCGCAGCTATGCACGCAAGCACAGACACACACAGACCAGGGCTTTCTTCAGCTCACTCGTATTTCAAGTCTTTCATGTGATATCTTTGGCTGTACTTGCTTAATTCATTCCTGCTGCACTCAAAGGAAGTCAAGCCTGGAGAGGGCTGGCTCTGCAGCAACCACTGTAGATATTCCTGACTAACAGGACAGCGGGACTAATCGCACTTTATAAGCATCAAGAATGTAAATATATTTCACGGCCAAATTCCTAAACCTGAAGAGATAAAATGCACAAAATGCCCTAAGATACAGTCTAGCAAGGGAGTTACGAATGCTGAAGTTTTTGCTAGAGAACAATATTCTCTACCCCAACTTCTGGAGCTTTAACGGTGGCTATTTATCATGGGCTGTGCATATTCCCTTGTAGTAGTTACCATGAGAACACTCCGCACAGGATTTGAATGTAAATTGCCACCTAGAGCTGTGGGGGGAGTTGTTGTTGCAGTTAAAAAAGAGAACTCCCAAAGCCCGATGAAGTACACACTTTCTGCATCCACTTATCTGCATGACAATGGTTGCAATTCAAAGGCTTGCTGCAGTGCGCAAGAAGGAAGAAAAGCCAATTTCCCTGCTTGGTATATATAAAAAAACAAGTACTGGAGACTTGTGGTCCGCAGTTGCCGTTGTGCAAACGCCCATCCATGTCACAAATCACATATGAAGGAATTCATAAAGCACTGGAAAAAACCCACCAGGTAGTGCAAAATACAGTCAGACAGGTGAGACACTCTGTTACTGTAGCAGTCTAAGTTCCTCACACTTTGTAAGAATCAGTTCAAAAAGAATTAACTACACAGCACTTGAAAAATGCCATTTCACTTTTCCACTGAACTGTACTGGAGGTTGCTTCTCCCAAAGCAACACTTGGCACTCCCACAGGCCCCTGCACCACTCATGGGAGCACAGCACCAGGGTTACTGTCTGAAATCTGAAAACATCTCCCACTGCTTGTGGACAGAGTCCCACCAAACCACCTTGATAGGAAACTTGGTGACTTATGCACATGCATGCTGCAAAATATGCTGAAATCTCTTTGCTTGCACTGCCTGGGATTTGATGCCATCTTTGCAACACAGCATCTGCTCCCTCCCATGCAGCACCATTCCAGGCAGCACCATCCCAGTTCTCTATCCTTACCATGGTGACTGAAAGACAAACTCCAATGCACTTTGCAAGGGGATGCCAGTCAGCCCTGCTTAATCGACAGCAAACCTTGCTGAAGAAGAAGGATATGCCTGTCTGGGGTAGCCCCATCAGAACAATGACCTACTTGAGGGCAGCAAGCAGCTGCGTGGTGGGACAGGGACAAAGGGACACCCCAGGCAGCAGTGCTGGCACACAGCTTGGAGACAAGACAAAGGCTGGGCACTGCCTGTGCAACACGAGACTCCTTGCAGGAACTGTCTTGTTTTGTGGATTCACATCCACACGTAACATTACTGCTGGCGCTTTGTGAGCTTTCCTTACACCCACTCTCTTTATCACTTTCACCTCAGGACTCTTCTAGTGCCTGGCCTAATTACTCAAGTGATAATGCCAGGAAATGATGCAGCTGGGACATATTCCACAAGTCTTGATTTGAAGCTATGTAATTCTGTAAAACCCAAGGCGACAAGATCCAGGTAGCTGAATTAAGCAGCGTCAGCTGGGCGTGATGCCACACCTTATGTCTGTGCCTTCCTGAGGAAGAATAAAGCCTTACAAGCTAGTTAAAGCACTAAGGATAGCTTGCGTTTGGCCCCGTGCACTTATGGCAAGCGATGCAAAAGCAGGGAAACATGTTCTGATTTTGGGAAATGGCTGGGCTCCTCAGCAGGATGAGCCTGCACAGCAGTGCTGGGAGCCATACCAGACTGCCTCAGCAAGTCTGCTCCACACTCAGAGCCCGCGGCTCTGCTTCCTCTAGCACCAGTGACAACAGTAATTGGCAGTCAGAAAGCCTACTTAAGACAAATATTTATTGAGAGCAACTGTGATTAAAGACAGATTTTTAAATTAGGCAGAAAGGATCTCTAATACACGAGCCACTTAACACACCTGTAAATGAATTATACCAGACCTTAACTTTCTACAGGCAGCAAACCATAAAGATGGCTCCATTTATGGTCTAACACTTTTTAGCTTTTAAGTGCTGGGCTCAGCCTCCTTAGAAAAGCCACAAAGGCACCTACACAGTAAGGAGACCCAGTCTGCTGACTGACCAAGGCTGGTATATAGAGTACATGCTTAGGACACAACTACAGTGGGATGTGCATAAAAATTGAAGATGGGTCACTGTATTATATTAAGGATTTTATTTTATTTTTAATAAAGACTTCTATAAACTAAGATTTTACCCAGACAGCTAGCAATTCTGTGCTGGAAGCTTAGTAGAATGGCCTTGAAGCTCAGAGTCCCTCTCCCTACATCTGGAGGCTGCTGTTGCTGCAGTGGCACTATATTAGCTCTGTCCTGCAACAAACTCCTTACAAAGGAAACTCAGTAATTCATACAGTCGTGGCTCAGTAGGACAACATTCTAATTCCAGCCTGACAGCCAGTTCACACACTGCATCCACAGAACTTCTACCAGCTCCACACCCCGTGCACCATCATCCTCACAGATGGGACCAAGCTGTTCTTTCACTGTTGCTCTGTACCACATTCCCTGTGCTGTACTTGTAATCGGTGCTGAGGCTATTATCATGCTATACTTAATGTTTGTAATGATTCAGAGCTATTTTAAGAGCACAATTTTCATTCAGACGCCAAGCGAATATGTTTATATCTTACTTCATACTAGAGGACGTGCTGCTTCTTATTCCAGTGTCTCATGGCTCTTTAATGACCTATATCTCAAAGTGCATCGCAGGTGCCAACAGTCTTACCTTGATCCTTTCAAATGGCTCTGTCCTCAGAAGCACTGTTAGCAATCTTAGCACCTGGACACTGATTTTTTCCAGAATGAAAAGACAGCATGATGATAGGACTCCTAAGTAAAACTAATCTTCACAGAATCCATTACAACCTTTTTGTACCTACCTTTGCAGTAGGTTTACAAAACAGGCTTAATTTTGTCTCTTTTCTTTACCTTACCTAATTAAATTTTAAGATTTAAAAATGTATATATATATGTAAAATAACTGCAAAGAAAAATAATTGCCCTTCCAGAGATGACATGCTTCAGAGAAGAAGGCTTACACCTTGCCAGTGGCCAGTGGCACTGCAATGAAGGAATGAGAGCAACAATACACGAGTGTAAAGTGAGGTGAGAAGTCCAGCAATTCTTTCCAAGTAACCCGCTCCAACACAGGTTTCTTAAGCACAAAAAGTGAAATTCTTACCTACATCACAAATTTCATTCCAACTGTAATGAAGCCAGGATTTTGTCCACTAGGATCGTACTGGACTAAGAGCTGGGTCTGTTTCATTAACCAAGGAGAAGTGGATGTGCCTGTCTAAGTGCGTGAGAAAACAGCAGTGGCTGAACCTGATGAAGTCCCAGGAACAGGAAATTACAGACACAAGCTATAATAATCAAGGTTTTAAAAGAGATCAGCACAGATAAGGCTGTCTTATCATGCAGATGTTGGAAGTAGGGGCCACTCATAGTGATTATACCAATAGCAAGACTCATAAGAAAAATTCTGAATGGAGAAGAGAACTTGAGAAGGCCATTAAGCCAGCTGACAAGATTGGCTCCTTCTGACCAATGGGAGAATTCCTGGAAGAGCTTGCAAAGAAAGTACAGATCTTAAATTTACCCTGAACAGTCTTCTTAGTAGCACCAAGGCTTAACAAGCTTTTATTAATAGCAGCGAACTTGGAAAAAACATGGATGTAGCTTGTTTTAAAAAGACTTTTTCAAAAATTATTTAATATGCCCATAAGGATAGATGGAGAAGAGAACGACAAGCTTGCTGGGATGATTCATCATCAGATAGAAAAGGAGTCGTGTAAAGAAGCATGAGGAGAAAAACAACAGGGAAAGCTGTGTTGAAGTTCAGAAGGATGAAATTATACGTAGTTCTGAATGCTGCATTGAAGTTAAGGGAACTGAAGGAGAAAATGCTTCATTAGCAGAAAACACTCATTAAGCATTCCAAGTGGAAAAGTTTCCAAGCTATGGCTAGTTCAGAAGAGACTGGAAATTGTGAAAACACATAGATTGATTGTTTGGGGGTCTCCCAAAGATTAATGGGTCCTCTGTTCTTCTGTATTAGGCCTGATTGCAGAAATGTCTTGTGACAAAAGGTCATGGACTCTGTGTGCTCTCTTTAGGAAATTGCTCTAATGAGTGTAGATCCTGCTTTGATATGTAAATATTAAGTAGTCTACTGCATATGCTGATTTTTTATTTTTGCTTGCCACTGTAACATATTTGAAAATTAAACTTTTGATCAATTAAGAATCAAATAATTACTGTAATTTATCATATATCTTATGCAACGTGAATAAACTTTAATGACTAGAAGAGCAGAGGAAGAACTGTCAGCTGCATATTCTGCTTTTCAAAGCTTTGAACATCATCCATTTGCTTATCCTCATTCACCTGCAGAATTCAATCATACTTCTAGAATGAAACAGCACCTCCACCTCCTCTTCTCCAGAATTATAAGGGCTGTTTGCTGATGGGTGTTCACCTATTAGTATCCCATCAAGAGAGCAACAAGTAGCTTCAGAGGCTTTGCTCTTGATGACACAGCTCTCCTTTGAGAGTCCTTCTGGCCCCGCTCTCTTTTAATGCCACATATTTCAAAAAAGCAGCAATGGTGGACTTTTCTTTCACATCATTTGTTAATTCTCAAGCATTTATTTTATTTAAGTACTCCTTGAAAGATGACATTTTAGCATTCCATGTCACAGCTACTGCAGAGTAAAAACTATGGACAGAAAACATACTGAAAAATGCTCATTGAAGATTCTTGTCTTCTTCAGTCCTAACTTCTATCTTTCAGGGCCTCATCTGGATGTTTCAAGCAGTTGTATTTCTATCCGACAACCCTGCTCAGTGAGTCATGTATGTGATAATCCCTGGTAGCCCCTGTATTGCTAACATTTGTCTGAGCTGTGTCGGACTGATCCACCTTGTTTTCCTTTGCTGGAAAAAAAGCAACAAGTCACACAACAGGAGAAACTACGATAGTTATAACTCTAATGTGATGTGTATCCATGGAATCCAGCCAAGATACAGAAGAGACAAATGATGTTCACAGCCCTGCTTCTACAGCAGAACTGTTCAGCAAGAGCTGAACACTAGCAACTAATACCAACAAATTCACCAGACAGCATTAAAAATCCAAATTCTGGTGAGACAGAAGGAACAGACAGCAGAGTCCAGAAGAAAAAAATGGCAGATTACAAAAATGAATGTTGAGAACAACTCCTTAAGTAAAAAATGCCCTTCACAAGTATTGTGTATGGTTCTCCTTCCAGTTTTCCATTGAGTTTTCTACAGCAGCAGCTCCAACAAGTAAAATGCATGACCCTTTCCCTACTCTAGTTCTCCAAATACACTTTTTTTTTAATTTGTTGAAGCCATCAAATCCAATTAATCCTGCAACCAAATTAATGCAAATGGAAAACAAGGACAACCATTTTTGTGTAAGATTTCATTGATATACTTGTGCATACTTTGAGAAATTCACGTAGACAGTCCTTTACAATTTTTTCCCGCATAGAGTCCTACACTTAGATGTGGTTTCTGAGACTGAAACAGTCCCAGGGTTCTTTAAAGCTTCCATTTTCACAGCTGCTAACTCTGTGAGAACCTTGGTTTAATGCTAGTAAAATGTATGTGCAGATACAGTAGCACATGCCAAGTTTATCAGGGATGGAGTATTCCAGTGGGAAAAGAGTGTGAGAACAACAAGGAATATGGGAATGGGAACACAGCTGCTTCCTTGCTATGGAAACACAACAAGTGCCTGGTCCTTGCATCAACCATGACAAATCCTTCTGATTTTGGCACTGTGGAGATGAGCCTTTCTTGGATGAAAATGGACAAACAAGAAAAAGAATGCAAATTACTGAACAAATTCTTATACTCCAATGGCAGCAGGTGGGCTTTATAAGGGCTGTGGGGCTTCCAGAAAGAAACGGGAAAAGGAAGAAGAGGCTTTTCAAAACTGCATTTCCTCGGTGATTAGAGATGTTGCTGCACACATCCCTTGGGGGTACTGGTGGATGGCAAGCTGGACATGAGCCAGCAATGTGCCCTCGCAGCCCAGAAAGCCAACCATATCCTGGGCTGCATCAAAAGAAGTGTGGTTGGCAGATTAACGGAGGTGATCCTGCCCCTCTGCTCTGCACTGGTGAGACCTCACCTGCACTACTGTGTCCAGATGTGCAGTCCTCAGTACAGGACATATGAACTTGTTAGAGCGTGTCCAGAGGAGAGCCACAAAAAGGATCTTGGGGATGGAACACCCTTCCTATGAGGACAGGCTGAAAGAGCTGGGGCTCTTCAGCCTGGAGAAGAGAAGGCTGCGAGCTGACCTGACAGCAGCATTTCCTAATCTAAAGGGGGGATGTAAGAAAGAAGGGGATAGAGTCTATAGCAGGACCTGCTGTGATAGCACAAGGGGAAATAGTTTCAAACTAAAAGAGAAGAAATTCAGTTTGGATCTAAGGAAAGAGGGTTTTTTTTTTACAATAAGGGTGAAAAGGCACTGGAAAAGGTTGCCCAGAGAGGTTTTAGATGCCCCACCCCTGGAGACATCCAAGGTCAGGCTGGATGGGGCTCTGAGCAACCTGGTCTAGTTGTAGGTGTCTTGGTTCATTGCAGGGGAGTTGGACTGGATGACATTTAAAATTTCCTTCCAACTCAAACAATTCTACTGTTCTATGACAGGTGCTCACTGACCCCAGCTGTCAGCTGACGCTGTCATCCATGGGGTCTTGAATACCTAGAGGCTGCAAAACAAAGTGTACTCAGGGGATCAAATACTTCCAAAAACATAAAATAGGTTCTGTTCACCTCCTGGCTGCTCCCTCTTGCTAAGATGCATGCTGTCTGCACGTTATTTGACACACTTCCAAGGAGCAGTGCAAAAGAGGAGTTAAAAACAGCATGTAAAGTCAGGGATACACCATCCAGATAATCCAAAAAAGCTGGAATGACATGTACCAGATCTTATAATTTATTTATTTTTTGGTGCTGATTAACTACAGATCCCACAGGAATGTAGTATATAAACCAGATTTATAGCAAAGTCACCTATTTCTAACTTACAACATGACAATCATAAACTAGATTTGTTAGTACGTGTACTTGTTGTATTTTTGACACATGCAGACTATGCTTAACAACAGCCTACAAAGCCAGAAATGGGCACATAAAATCCCAGAATATCAGAACCAGCTACTAGTATCAACTTGAGCAACTGCTGTACTATTTTCTCTGTCTCCTAGAGAGCCCTCCAACATACCCGCACCTTCACACTGTCTTTCATTATCTGCAACTCAAAGACAAATTGATATAGTGAGCCTCAGTTTCCAAGTCTTTTTAAAACGTGATTTTGTAAGAGAACATAGCAGCTAGAATGCCTAGAATTGCACATACATTGAAAGACTTTGATGACAACCAGTCACTGATACCTGTTTTGCTATTTAGTACCACCATTCTCTTCCTCTAGTGATTTAAAACTAATGTAGTTTTGACATTGTTTTCCTTAAATAGCCTCTCACAAAGCTGTCAAATGTGCAGCATTTTATAAGTTTTTAATACGTATCAGAGAGTTTTGAACAATGCCTATCAAAACAGTGCTCAGAGACAGAGCCTGACTGCAAAATTCAAAACCTTTCTTCCAATGCCTTGACTCGGAAGATTATTTTACAAAGTTAGTGAAGAGTGATACTGTGCTTCATGCAGCCATAAATAACAACACGGTCAGTAAGGCCTGGGACACACAGAAAAGCTGGGAACAATTTTAAGTCTTACCTTCTGCACATTGGGCTTGATGCACCGAACAAAGAAAGGATTTGAAGAACTCAGCGTTGCCATTAAAGAATGAAGTGATTCCTAAAACGCAAAGACAGCACTTTACAAGTGGGTTTCTTGTAAAATACCCTGGCAAAAGCTCTTATAGCTCAGCCCAGCAGAGTATCTACTGCAACACCTAGTGGTTCACACCAGAAATTACAGCATCATGTACGTTTTTAGATAACCAACATACAGAACAAACACATGCGTGCTTCTACCGTACCTTCTGATTAAAACCATCATCACTACCCTACAGTGAACAAGATATACAGATTGATAAGAAGGAAGCTGTTCATAAGAAAACTCCAGGCTGGAAAATAACTGTTTCAAGTATCTCTGAAGACTCAGGATCTGTACTCCCAGTCTGCTACACTCAAGCAACTCACAAAGCAGGACAAGGGGGGCACACTGGAACTAAATAACTGCAAAAAGCAGGATTCCTCTTTTCATTTCAGCCACCCATGGCCCCTCATTTTCCATTTTCTCTTCAATCAGCAGCATTTTGTGCGTACAGAGTTCCCCTCTCCTATACAGCGTTGGTCTTTCTTGCTAAAAGGACACCGTGGCAGTAAATGTAATCCAACAAGAAGGCAGAAAAAAAATGCAAAACCTTTTTGAAAAATACTTTAGGACACAGTAGCCATTGTTTTATCGGTACTTATTTTTCAAACGAATGGCCCAGATTTACAAAAACTGAGTAAAGGATATGGTGACAAAGAAAATACTTCTTAATGAAAAACAACATTTACAGCATTAAGCAGTTTCACGGTTATTTCATTTGATGGCTAACTGCATTTAATAGTAGGAAGATAGATTACAAGGTTCAGTAAAAATAAAATACTCCAAGTTTTGGAACTCTGTATGACCCAACACACATTAGGCTGTTATCTTAACCTCAAACGGGAGATAAAAATCACAAAAATCCCTCAGTCCTTTTATGATTATTATTTTAATTACACATCCACTCCTTTCCCTCCTGAGCCATCATTCCCTACCTTATTCCAACTTGCTCCATTTTGTATCATTAAATATGATATACCATTTAAAACTGAAGTTTTATATTTACTTTGCAGAGATACAAATGACTGAACAGAGCCTGGGCTCTGAACGAGGGCCCTGAAAACTAGCAATGATAATGCTTTATCCCTCAAAGGTAGTGCTGTGTGCCAGGCAGCAGAGAGAATACAGAGCAAGCTGCCAAGGAGAGAGAAAATTCACTTTTTAAAGGAGCAACTGTGTGCCCTACCATATGTTCTTGAGCGAAACTGCCAAGGGCAGTGTGTTGCAACAAATTCTTGCTTTAATCTACAAACCAAGGGCTTTCTTGATGATTAAACATGAAGTGATAAAGGCAACAGGCAAAGTTCTGGATGTGCAAAGGAGCTGCTACAGAGCCAAGGGAGCAAATGGTGAAGTGACTGCAGACACAAATGATAGTAGTCAGGCTTGTTTGCCTTTGCTGGCCCCCAGACCAGGAGTCAAGGGCAGCAAATATTAAACAGCAAGACGATACGAAGACAAATATTTTAGCGTAAGGACAAATATTTACAGCTTTAAAAAGTAAAGGCTTCATCTGTACAAACCTGCGTGAACATTACTGTATCTATGGACAACTAAGTCAGTTCTTAGACTCTCTCTTTTCCCCTTCTGCTCATCCCAGAAGTGTGTGAGCTCCTCAGCCATCTTGTCTTCAGCATTAGAGTAAGGCCTTTTGTTTTTGGACACTCTCTCTCATTTTATTTATTAGCTTCAATTCCAACAATTCGACTGTTGCTAGAGCAGCAGTGGCTACTACTTGCACAGATTAGAAGGTCGGTCAGTCTAAACAAAAATGACTTGAAAGCTATCTTTCATACCAGAAAGCCAGATTTCACAAAGTTCTGCATCCCTCCCTTTACGTCAGTGTCAGATGATGTACCAATCTGAAGTAAGCACTGCTTTAAGTAATAGGCTGAAACAGGTGATAGCTAATTTCAGCTATTCTACACACACCCCCTCTGGCTCACATTAGGCAGCACTCTGAATCAAGGCTGTCAAATGAAGAACAGTGGGTTAATCGACCTATACTAAGAACTCTGCCTTCACAGTTTTATTCGATTTCATTCAACTGAAATGAGATGTATTAATCCCTGGACTGCTTTAAAACATGGAAAAAATGCCTGAGGAGATCCACTGGGGAAGGTACGAAAGTCAACTTCTTGTGAAGCACCCTGATCAATTAATGGTCAGTTACCGCAGCTTTAGATAAGAGGCAATCATGTTTTTACTTCATGTTTTATCACATTTTATGCTGTCCACAGATCCTGACGAAGATGAGGTGAAACTCTGTATGCGACTGCTTGTAAAGTGGAAGCAAAAATATGATCAATTTCTATGTAGTAATATGTGAAGATGTCCTTTGCACAAAAACAAAAAATTAATGTGGAAACAGTATCTTCAAAAGATACTGTATCATCACAAGAAGTGAGTATTCCGTGAGACAAGCAGTAATAGCACTGAGCAGGCTGTCTAGGGAATACAACATAAGTTTTTTTAATAAAACACACTGTGTGCGTCCCAGCATACATTACTTGCTGTTCTGTCCAACAGTCAGCAATTGTCTGTTGGGATAAAATCTGCCCTAAAGGGGATTGAGTCTGCACCCTTAAAAAAAAAAAACACAACAAAAAAGTGAACGAACAGTGTAAATGTATATTAATTTAAGCAAAATGAAAGACAACTAATCCAGACTTGTACTCAAGCAATTTAAGGAGAGTTTGTGCCAATCTTTTTAAATACTTTGCAGATAGACCTTACGTTAGATTTCTATTTGGTGCCATTCCTGATGGCAAGGCTATAAAGATTCATAAGAAGGTGTTTAATAAAAATGTTTTCCAAATTAAGTTAAAAAGAAGTGCAATACCTTAATGAGATATATACTCAGAGCTTATTTTTCATGCACACAGGCACTGCTGTAAGGCTTTGTGCCACTGTGTGGTTGGTTTTGAATTAGGAAGAGAAAAACAAGACCAGTGACAAACTTCATAGAAGAGCTTTAAAATAAGGACAGGTAAGCAAGTGGAAAGCTCCTGGAGTTTCATGTGAATGGTGTGATGTGACAACTGGCTTCTGCTTGAAGCTAGCTAATATGCCCCAGCAGTTGATTACACTGTACAGTGTCAAAGAAGAGTGCTTTGATGCTGAATTTTCACCTATTTTCATCTGCAATTGTTCTTTAGTGAATGAGGTTTATCTGTCACCGATTAGCTACAGAGCAGAGATGACACAATAACTAACCTTGAACTGTAGACTGACAGTGGGTTTTCTGTGCTTGCTTCCGCATTTAAGAGTGTCCTGATTGTTGCGACTTGAAACGTGCTCAAACAGATCATAGATGAAATCCAGACTGAAATGGGAAGGAAAAATAACATCTCTGAAGTGTATAGGATTTACAGCTATAGTATGTAGAATAAGCTCTGTCCCTTTGAAAGCAACTTCTCCACACAAACAACGCTTATCAATTTTCTCCAAAACTTTTAATAAACTATAGACTCTACCTTTGCAGAATTAATTCAAGGGAGCAAAAAAAAAAAAAAAAAAAAAAAAAACAAAACATAACTAAGAGGTTCTTCCCTCTTCTTTCCCAACACACAATTAGGGAAATCACGAGTGAAGAATCTTTATTGAGTTTTACTCCATTCACTCAAACAAAACTTCAAGCAGCTGTACCGAGCACCTAAGGACTGAAATCCAATAATTCATATTTGCTATGGACTGGTACACAAAAATAGGGACCCACATGAGCTTCATTTTCAGCTGCTAGCTGTAATTGCTATTTCACACTATCAGTTTGGTATCTCCCTCCTACAACACTTCTACAGAAACAGAGATCTTTTAACTCCAGATAGACATTGGTGCAAGACCAAAATCAGGTTCTGTATCTTTAATTCATTTACTACTTTCACCTACGTACTTCAGTTGACAAGTGTCACGTCAGATACACCATGAAAACTGAACAAGGAACACAGTGAAGGAAATTCTCCTTAATAATTTCCCCTGCACAGAAGAGCTGAGGGATTTATAAGCAGCTCCCAGAGCAAAGCAGGATGAATGGATGGACTAACATAACATCTCAGAACAGAAACAACCTGGGCTCAGTTCCCTCCTCTCCTGGGAGCCCTCTGTGTGTCCTAAATCATATCCTTACAGAAAGGCATGTGGTCCTGCTCCAGCTCACAAAGTACTGTAAGGATCTTGAGACCTTACACAACAGAATGACAGGAGGCACATGAGTAACAAAGACATTCAAGAACAGACTTCCAACTTGTTTTAGAAGTTTTTCCTTTTAAACCATTGCGATTAATTTGCGCTGTGGTAGGTCCTGAGCACTAAGCTTTCAAACAAATTACGGAATGCCAGAAATACAAGGAAATTGAGCTATATGTGAAACAAAAATCATACAATCACACTGCCTATAAGGCATCCTGAAACAGTTAAAAACCATCAGCAAGTTTCAGTATCTTTACTTATTTAGTAGCAGGCTGGCTGTCTAGCACACCCCTCTGTACTGAACAGGAACAAAGTATTGTGCAGTGTGGGAAAGTTTGACTCAGTGAGAACTGATTACAGCCAGGTTATTTATTTCAACTCTGAAATAATATGCAAAATTTAGCACACTCAAACCCTAGCAGAAGTAAGCGACATGATACCCCTCAACACGATACCCAGAACAAAAATCACAGAAATGTACCTGCTCTCTCGTAGCAAGTTCAGGAGATCATCTCTGAACGTATCTCTGTTCTTCTCCAAGATTCCCCGGACATCATACTGAACCTAGCAGGAAACAGAGCTGATTCAAACAACAAGCCAAGCAGTCAAGCAGCTCTCACAATGGTGCTACTGTAAAGAGCACTGAGGGAACAGAGTGCTTTAGTTAATTTTCAGCAGCCTCAGGGTAAAATTAAGCTAATGAAAGCTCTGTTTGGAATAATTTCAGCAAATAAAATTACCTCCCCAGCATAGTGCTTCACTCCAAAGTTGTGAACAGCAACTCGTGGTTTTACATAAAAAGGATTGTTCTAATTGGAGGAAAGAGAAAAGAAAAATATTTTGAGGGAGTCAGAGAGTAGAATAAAATTGTCTTCTAAACCCAGATTTAAACAAAACATTGCCCTTCTGCAAACTTCCCAGAAGATTTGTACTGCAAAAGTAAACAACCATCTTATAATGATAATAGGATTTGTTAGTCTGGGATGCTTCAAATACAATAAAAACAACAGATTTATACCATCTACAGAGGCATTATACTAAAGCTGAAACCATCTGGCAAACCAATCTATTAAAGGCATTTTGAAAAGGAAGGCTCTGCCTTAAACCAGCAGTTACAAAGATCAGTAAACATGTGCCTGAACCACGGAAATTCTTTAAAATATTTCCAGGATTACAACTAAAGGTAATACTGATCTGTACAGAGAGAAGAGCAACCCTTTGCTAAATGTCATCAATGTGAGTATTTCATTAATTGAAGGGAAATAGAAAATCTAGATAAACAGTTACTGCAGGTTGCCAGAGCTGGAGGAGCAGAATTTGAGCTGTTTGCCAATATGGAACTCTGACTGGACAGTAGTAAGATACAGCTGGACAGTAACACGGTAACTGAGTCAGTCCTCAAAGCAAATGATACTGCGTGCCATGCAAGTAGAATCATGCCCAAAACATCCTCCACAACTAGGAACCATATTTGAACCAGAGATTTCTACAAAAGCAGAAGGACCCTCAGTACTGCGCACAGAACACATCAGCAAAACATCACATACAGCGTGCTGGGCATTCAGCTTCTCCAGTAAGGTGGAGTCAGTAGCTTGAGGAAAATGGCTCTCTTCATTGATCAGTGCCAGCAAGCCCAGTTTCTAGAACAATAAGAACAGTCAGAAGATGAATTACACAGATACAGACTCTGTCTTCAGGTTGGAAAAATCACAGTTATTAAGTGAAACTCAAAGCCAGAAGTACATGACTAAAATCCCAGTCTCCTAGAAGACTACAATCTCATTTTCCTGGCAATATTTTTCTTGAAACAGATAGCATACGATATGCAGACAGATAAAGAAAAGAAAAGCTACTGGAACAAACTACAGTCTTCTTGATGCAAGGAGTTTTTAGATGCACATAGTGATAGTGGCCCAAAATACAACCTCCAGGATCTCTGGTGATCAGTAACTTAGGAGCTCCCCAAGTCTGACTAAGCTGTTCAACAGTTTTTCTTCCATGAATCTATTTTTTCACTTGAACCACTGAGAACTTCCAGCAGCCACAGTGCCAAGAGCGTAGCGAGAGATGCACAGCTTAACTATGCACCATGTAAATCAGACCCTCCCATCGTTTTGCATATGTCTCTGTATGATTTCCTTTGATGTTTCCTAATTCTTGTACTAGCATAGGTGGTAAACAAAGTAAGCTACTTGCAGTTAATTAATACGTCCAGCAAGTTTTAAGTTGATATAGCCTCTCAGAAAAACACAGTTCTTCAGGTGTGCATTTTAATAAGTTACCTCCCATCAGCCAATAGGAGTTTCTTCCAAACTCCACAAGTCTTAATGGCAGTCACATCCTGACAGATGCATTCTCTGCCCGCCATCACAGTTTCTGTGATCACTTGAACTAAAAAAGCCATGCACTCCACTACAGAGATAAATTCATGTTGCTTTCTTGTACTGCTGCCAGAAGTGGACACAAATGAAACCGTATGTAACTTAGGCTCGGACATCTAGACAGACAGAATCCAGCCATTTCTAGGCAGTCGTCTTAGATCTCATCCGCCTCTTGATGCTAACATTCCTATTAATAATCATGCAGAAACCTCATCCTCTTCTACGTGTTTCTTTAGTACTAATCTGAACACAAATCAAATTACAAAGAAGCAAAACCCGACAGACAACCCAGAAAAAAGCAGTTAGAGGAGAAAGAGACTGTCAGTCTTTCTGTCCAATCCTATCCCCTTCTGCCACCTGTCAATGCTCTCTTTGGACTTGCAAAATCTTCAACGAAAAAGGTATCTTGCATTTTACATTTTAAATTTGGACTCTATTATGTGAAATTTTATTTTTTACTACCATGACTATTAGTGCAGTTAATAAAAAATATACAAAGAAAAGCAGCAAGGAAAGATTCATAACTGAAGGCAATTACTATTCTTTTTAATCATTTCCCAATATTGCTTTTGTTGTGCACTGTTAAAAGCTACTATGAGAGGAGATAGGTATGTTGAACTTAGAATATAATCTACAATATGTTAAAGCATGAAAACGATCACATTAAAAGTTCACTGCTTAAACATACAAGATGTTTTTTAAAACATTACTTAAGATGACAACCTAGAATTAGGTACTGATATCAAACACTTTATTACCTTTTCAATAAGATCCAAGCATTCTCCATTGTCTGTCCAGTCAATATCCTCCCAAACAAGACCTTCCCTAAGGAAAATAAGGAGAGCTTTTTTATTGATAACTACAGGGAAAAGATTTTAAATACATAAATGGAAAAAGCTGATGGGTTTGTCTTACAAACTAATGTGAAATCAGCTTGCTTTTAAAAAATATACAGCTACAGAATACAACACTTTCAAAGGAAGCTAAAGTAGCTGGTAACCTGAATTTCAAGTGAATATTTCTGTTTCCAAAATTCTTTCGAATTTCACCTGTGACTCTCACCTGCTGTATTCCAGTTGCTCCAAAGAAAAGATGTGCTTATTGAAATACTCCTGGAGCTTTTCATTTGCATAGTTAATATTGAACTGTTCAAAACGGTTTACCTAAAAAGACAAGAAATTTAAAAAAATGCATATACTAATTATTTTACTTGCAAACAACGAACTGACTTAAGTCATAACACATTTAATAATCAAATTCCAGTGAAGATGACAAACATATAGGGAACAATGAAGCATCAGTATCAGACAATCCATCTGAACAAACTTTTGAAGTGTACCTCAAAATTTTCAAATCCAAATATGTCCAAGATTCCAATGGATTTGAAGTCCTCCTTGCTTCTGATTCTGCTGTTGATTTTCTTAATGACCCAAGCAAAACACTGGGAATAAAGTGCCATAGCCATAGAATCTCTGCTATCTATTGCCTGCAATAAAAATAACACAACACCTCATTCATTGTGGTAACTGAAAACTTAGCAGACTTAGCTAGGTAGTGTTCTCTGAACAGCATAAAGCAAGCTATAATACAAGCAGTTTTATATTCCTATGTACCTTGACAGTAATTGTCTCAATAGCCAACACAATTTCCCAATTAAGTTTTAACAGGGTAAGTTACAGCATATCTAATCTACATGCCTCTAAAATTGCATTTCAAAATGGTAGCAGACAAAGATTAGAAAACTACAGGCTTACACTGTGGGGGAAGGGAAGGGAAGGGAAGGGAAGGGAAGGGAAGGGAAGGGAAGGGAAGGGAAGGGAAGGGAAGGGAAGGGAAGGGAAGGGAAGGGAAGGGAAGGGAAGGGAAGGGAAGGGAAGGGAAGGGAAGGGAAGGGAAGGGAAGGGAAGGGAAGGGAAGGGAAGGGAAGGGAAGGGAAGGGAAGGGAAGGGAAGGGAAGGGAAGGGAAGGGAAGGGAAGGGAAGGGAAGGGAAGGGAAGGGAAGGGAAGGGAAGGGAAGGGAAGGGAAGGGAAGGGAAGGGAAGGGAAGGGAAGGGAAGGGAAGGGAAGGGAAGGGAATAAATAACACCTTAATTTGCTCCCATTCATTAATAATCATTTAAATATATATATTTGTGTCTAATTTCTTCCTTAATAACTCAATTATTTTAAATGAAATTTTTCTAAAACACCTAATACAAACATCCGCAGTGGGTAACATTAACCTACATGATTAAAATTAGGAAAAAAATGTTAACCAACCAGACTTAATAATTACAAGAGCCAAGCTAGATGCCTAGGCAAGAATTACACAATTGGATCTATAGAGATTTCTAAAGTTCAATTATACCTTTCCCAAAAAACTAATCAGAACTTTTGACAGCAACTTTAATGTATGAGCTAAGCTTCTGAGCTTCTGTTCCTGAGCAACCGAAGATTTAACTCTGATAGAAAACAGATCCACATATTTAGAAGACCATAGAAAAAAACATCAAAACACAGTTGCTTTTACCTGTTGTATACTAAGAGGTGTTAGGATTTCTTCTCCCCTGAGTATCATTGACCTCTGAGTCAATGCTTCAGTTAGCTGTGTGGAGTCCAACCCCAGTAGTTCTGCAGATCTACCCAGAGCTGGCAAAAGGAGGAGACAAATACAAGTATGTCCTTGAATATATTAAGGCACAGTATTACAAATCGAACACTTGAAAGAATTTAGTAGTAGAAATTCATCACAATTAAGTCACTTATTTTTCCTCTTACTGCTACAAAGCTAGGATTCCAACAATCTTCTTACACCAATATACTTCTCCATATACAAAAAGTAAATCAGTATCCACATGAATGTGTTTCTACTTTATTTGGGATGACGAGAATAAAGAAGACCAATGATTTTCTTTCCTCACATTTATATTTTAACTTGCAATTTTTCTGTGGTATGTAAAACAGTACAAAATGTTATTTTTTAATGCTGTATATAAACAAATTTTTAAAATGTTCATGACCTTAGTCTTTCCTTAACCGTTCCTAGTTAATCACTCAAGTTTTAGCATTTTCCTAATGCAAAAATAAAATTTCAAACAAGCATCTAAATTTCACTGGTACTAATCATACTCAAGGTATTTCCTAACTGAGATCTAGCATCCAACAAGGAAGACTTATTTGCTTCATGTGTTATAAAGCAAAACCAACATGTCAATTGACATTTACAGATGCTACAATGCAATAGGACAATTTCAATGTCTTTGCTTTGGTATGACACTGGGGTGTATTAAAAAGAGCATGGCCAGCAGGTCAAGGGAGGTGATCCTCTGCCCTGGTGAGGCCTCACCTGGAGTACTGTGTCCAGTTAGGGGCTCCCTGGTACAAAAAAAGACAGGGATCTCCAGAAAGAGTCCAGCAAAGGGTTACAAAGATGATAAAGGGTGTGGAACACCTCCCTTATGAGGAAAGGATGAGAGACCTGGGTCTGTTCAGCCTTGAGAAATGAAGACTCAGAGGGGATCTGATCCATGTCTATAAGTACCTAAAGTGCAGGAGGCAAACGGACGAGGCTGGACTCAGTGGTGCATGGTGACAGGATGAGGGGAAAAGACCACAAAGTGAAGCATAGGAAGTTCCGTACATATGTGCCTAAGAACTTCTTCACAGTGAGGGTGATGAAGCACTGGCACAGGCTGCACAGAGAGGTGGTGGAGTCTCCTTCTCTGGGTATGTTCAAGATCTCCTTCCTACCTGTGCAGCCTGCTGCAGGGAGCTGCTTTGGCAGGGGGGCTGGGCTAGATGATCTCTAGAGGTCCCTTTCAACCCCTACAATTCTGTAATTCTGTAATATACTAGTGATGAATTTAAGTTTCACAGCCTCGAGAAACACTGACGTACTACAAGGAAGCACAGCCTTCTCACCTGTTTTAAAGGACACCTGTGCCCCTCCAGCAGTGATAAACTCAATGTTTCCTAGATGCAAAATGCCAGCCAACAGCCTCAAAACTTCTCGCACCTCCTCCTTGCTGAACTTCATCACTTCCATTGCAGTCTGGAATGACATAAGGACATTAAAGAAAAAAAAAAAAAAAGAATGCACATTGACAGAAAAATGGGGACAAGAACAAACCCACCAACTGTGCCTGCCTGTCAGGTTCAGACAGTACTGACAGAGGACTAGCAGGAGTTAACTCCTTTGGCTTCAGCCAAAAATTAATTACCATAATTTCCCAAATTTGGGTCTAATATGCTTCTCTGAAGAAGTAGTCAGGCACTGGAACGGGCTGCCCAGGAGTCACCGTCCCTGGAGGTGTTAAGGAATGCTGTGTTGAGGAACATGGTTTAGAGGGAACTATTGGTGATAGGTGGATGATTGTACTGGATGATCTGGTAGGTCTTTTCCAACACTGGTGACTCTATGAATCTCTGAGAGCAGATAGCAGCTTTTTACCCTTAATGTTAAGGCATATAAAGTTATGGTCACTGTAGGTACAGATGATGTAATACACTTCATCAGTTACAAATGCAAAACCTGATTCATGCTGCAATTAAACATGAAGAGAGTGAAGATAGACTTTGTATAGAAGTCCTTTCACAACAGAGTTGCAAGAGGCGGCAGCACTATGAATTCATCCCCATGCCCACTGTGCAGCTCCTTCCTGCATCCTACAAAAAAGAACTCAAAGGAAAGAATATCTGAAGTGTGGGCACTTGAGAATCATCTTGTCACCAGGAAAGTGTCAATAAAGACAGCAGAGGAAGGAGGGAGGTAGGGGAATGGGGCAACACAAGTTTATCCTAAGTAATGTCTTTGGGACCTAAATTGTAGAAATAATACAGAAAGCAGATGGATAAAATGGAATAGGAAACAACAGGCAAGTGAGAACAACAAGGTTTCTGCCTGCCTGCTGTTCCAGGAAAGCAGCTGAGCAGTACCATGCCGTGCTCAAAGCGTGTCCATGTTTCAGACAGCACAAAAACCCCACCTGCCAACTTGATTTCATACTCCACCCACCCTAGGGTGATTAGCACAAATTAAATGTCAGGCTAATCTACTTAAGCTGTGTGACTACAGTGTAGGTAAGTTACCAACTTTTCCAACAGCTACTCTGCAAGTTAGGAGGTTTTACACTAAATATAACTAATGCTTCTAATACACATTAATTCTTCAATTTGGCAAAGAGAGTGAAGTAGCTAAGCAAATATCATTTGGGGAAGGGCATAAAAGTGTGCCTTTTTATGGACTTTTAAAACCTACTACACATAACCTCAGTGATTTGGCAAGCAATTAGCAAATACACTAACAGCCAGTACACTTTAATTGATGTAGCTAATTGCTGACATTAGCATGGGTATAAGACAAAGTCTTCATTAAGATTCATCTTGCAATCTGAACTTACATCTTACTCATCTCTGTCCTGTAAATTACTCCATATGACTGCACTTCCCACAAGATCCATATAAAGCTTTGGAATGAAAAAGCAGTGGAAACAGACATACCTGTAATATAAATCAATCTAATAAAACAAATCCTTCCCTATGGAAGAGACTGGCTGCTTCCCAGTTGCTGTCCACTCTGACAGTTTTATGTGAACGATTTCACGTAAGTAGCAGACATAAAATAAGCCTTTTTATAAACATAATTGTCCATTTCACTGTAGATATAGTAGTTCTATTTATACTGGAGGAAGGCAAAGGAGGGACAGGAAATCTACGACTTTATTTTGTGAGCTTTTATAATGAAGAACAAAGGGCAACTCTGTTGTCAGAGGATGTTTGGAATGAATCGCTTTTAAAGGCAGGATCCCAGGACGTGCTGTCTGTGCACACCTCTGCTTATGATGCTTTGTTTTATTCGAGATACAGGCTGCCCTGTTCACGTTTACCTCACGACATGCTTCTTCTCCAGAAAGGCATATGGATAATTTTGCTAAATACAGGTGGTTAAGTTCATTATTTCAGACTCCTGTAAATGTCCCACAGTTGGGCAGGTACAGAATTGCAAAGACATGTTAAAAGCCTCACTATCTTCTCAGCTGATACTATTTTAATGCCGAAACTTAATGTTACTTAATCATAATCTAATTTGAAATGGTAGAGTTAACTATCAAATGCTGGAGGGAAGGTAGTGATGGGCTCAAAGTGACAGTTGTGCGTTATGAGAAAACCGAAGTCCCTCTCAGCATAGTCCTCTGTGGGACAGCTCCAGGCAGAACCAGAATGTCAGAGAGAGTGCAGTTAAGTACAGGATGCCTTTGTTCTCTGCTCTATCAGTTGGCCCCAGGTGTCAGCACCTCTAGCATTTTTTAAAGAATTAGTGAAACAACTCACAATGACTTCTTTGAAAGAATCCTTGTCACTGATTGTCTTATCCACTATACATCCAGATTGATTCAGGTAGTGGTAGTTCTCCGGTACAGATAAGTAAAAAGCATCTGATGAGGGGAGAAAAGAGGAAGGGTGAAAAAAAAATACCCCAAACAAAAGCTCTCTGCAGGTTATTATGTCAGAAGTACACAATTAACAATATGTTTGCTATGAATTATGACAACGCATGAAACAAAATTCTAAATTGAATTCAAATATGGTGTTTTATTTTGCTGCATTTTGCTTTATTTAGCCGTACGATAGAGATAATTCTACTTCTTAGCATGCAAAGGCAACAGGCCCAAAGGGAGACACAAGAAACAGCTTTAGGCAAATTTGCACATATACAAATGTCATTTCTTTTGTTCAGTGGATTTATTCTTTATGAGAGAGGATTAGAGGAACCAGGATTCTCCTCTTTGTTGCTGTGGAGTTATTCAGACTGGTAAAAATATTCAGCTTGAACAAAGTGAAGCATGTTTGTCCCCAAGTAGTTTTCCCAGGGCCACAGCAGAAGCTGAAAGAAAAATTACCCACAGCTCTGTGACATTTCTCAACTAAGCAGGTTACTTTATCAAGTAGAGCTCAGATTCACACCCAGTAAATTCCAGCTGGATAAATAATCTATTTCTTTTCTTAGCTTATTAGGTTTCTGCTCCTGTCACTGTGGCTGACTGCTAATATAGAGCCACTACAGTTGTGGGATTTGAGCTTTGCCACTCACCTTTCTCTCTCTCTTCTATCCCTGCCAGCAGAGCATAGAATATATGATAATTTCTTTCCCCAGGATTTTGTCTTACTACACGATTCTGTCAAAGTGAAAAAACAGTTTCTATATAAGCATTTTTAAGAAGAGCCTTTTTTTTTTTAATCTACAGTTTCAAAGAAAATATCAAACAAAATTAACCAAGAATGAGCAAATGTCAACTTACTTTTTCCAATAAATCTATAGCCAAGAACAAAAACTCCAGTCAAGGAATAAAACAAAAAGAAATTAATGCAAGAAATTAATGCTCAAGCGATTTATAAACTTAATTCTTTCATTTGAGGAAATATGGAGTTCATCACCATCTTTTCTTATAACGTGTCTACTGCTAGAATAAGATGAACAAATGGTAATATTACAACAGTTAAAATACCAATACATTCCCTCATTTCCTTCTCCTCTATCCCATCAAAACTGGACTTGCAATTTCCTGCACTTTAAACAGCATCTTCTTTCCTTTACTTTGTCTTTCACGTAAAGTCTGGGAGCAGCTCTAAGGATGAAATTTGTTCCCTGTGGTCAGTTATGTTTTCAACTATACAGCTTCCTATCCTTGGGTATGTTCTCATCCTCACACACTTCTGGAATTGGCTCATAGTCCAGTTTTGCCAACTGCAAGGCAAATCCGAGCACCTGACCCACCCACACTCATAATGAAGAAATGTAGCAGCTCTGCTCTTTCAAGTACTTTTCCAGTACTGGGAAATGTATCTTTAGATATAACGAAGGTTGCAGATGGAGGCAAATCACCAAACAAGGATACAATCTATTATTCTTCCTCCCTGAATGTTTCCTTTTTGACAGATGTTCAGCTGAATAAACTTCCCAAAGCGACTTGAGTTGCTGTTGTAAACAGTCTTTGCATTGCCAAAAGCTTCCATAATTGGACTGTGAAAATATAGAACAGTGACAAGTGTTAATGTGTGACCAGAATGACATCTTCACAGGACACTGGTAAATGGGATAGCACTCTGTAAAGCCTACTTCTAACACCTTCCTCTGCCACAGACTACATCCTCAGTATTATCCTCAATTTGTTATGAACGGGCACCTCAATTTTCTATCAAGATCTGCAATTATTCAAGAACAAGAAGACTGAGCCCTAAACTACTCAGCAGCTTAACCTATAATTGTGCAAAAGATGCACACAGCTCTCATTATAGTACTCAAATCATAAATATAAGAAATCTCAGTGCATACAAATTGTTACACAGATGTAGGAAAAACAGGACTTGTCCTAAGGAAATAAAAAAAAATATATACAAAGATACAGTCAGTAAAAAGATAAAGATGAGATGAAGCATGATGAACAAAAGTCATAGCATCTCAAATTGTATTTGTTTTCAAATAGCTTAGAACTGTGTGTTATTTCATTTGAACACAGAGAACTTATTTATCCTTGTGCAGCGTTCAACTTATCTAATGCATTTACTCATTGGTCTTATCAGTTCTCTTATCAGAAGACAAGGAGAGCTTTACTGCTCACACAGCTTATCCTCACTATGCTGTATCTTGTTCTACCTTATCCTCAGGCTATTTAAACCAATAGCTGGGGGGTCATGGGAGGCAGTTTGAAGGAGCAGAATTTTCTCCAGTCCCTCACAGCTGCGTGAAGCACTTGGAGACCGTCAAAGGATTTTGATCCAACCAACTTTCTGTTCATCTCACCACACCTTAACATGGTCTTGGGTACAAATAAGGAACAAAACTGTGCTTCTCCATCAAACCAAGCTTTAAATATTTTCACCTTCTAAAGTTGTCACACCTCTGTTAACAGACCCTTTGTTCATCACCCAGGGCTACGAGCAAGGGTACAAAGGGAGTACCTGTTTACCTGCTCTCGAGAATGGCTTGCTCCACACAGGAGGTCTTTTCCCTGCAAGACATCTCCAGCGAATGTTGGCTCATTGCAGACAAGAACTTGAGAATCAGCTTAGTGCTTTCTGTCTTACCAGCACCACTTTCACCACTGAAAGAAGCAGCAGAAAATGTTTTGACAGTTACATCCAAAGCTGATGGGAAACATTTCTAGCATAGCTGGTATCTGCACAATTCTATGCTTTTGTTTTTTGCTTAGAATGTAACAGGCTCAGCACTGGGTCAGGCTTCCAGCCACCATTGCAGAGATGCCCAGTATTTCCCCTCTGTGTTCCTCCAGCTTCCAGATATTTGCTGCTCTGAGGGCTCCAGATCTAGAAGAAGGTTTAAGATCTAGACATGGTTTCTGCGTGTCCTGTAACCACAATGAATTTTTCTTTCATTGGTCTCTACCCATTTCCACAAGCAGTCATGCAGTACTTCTGATTACAACTTTTTGTTCTCCTGAAAACTACGTCTAGTTACACAACATTGGATCTTTATCATGGGAATAAATCAAGAGGAAAAGTGCTTGTACATAGTACTCAATACGTAAACAAAGACTGCATTTACTCGATAATCTCTATTTTTTTCTCTATTCATTTACTAGTAAGTATTTGATTCTATTTAGTTTTATGACCACTACTGGGCATTAAGTGGATGGATTTTTGACACTTTTAGCCTTCTGGCATAATGTTTTTCAGCAAGGGACTCATTATTTTATGTTCATCAAATTGGCTCTGCAACTTTCCTTTGTAAAACGCTTTATAAAACACATTCTTAATGAAATAAAAATCAAGAACAACCACACTAAACTTTGAAGCTGCTTATACAATCCTACAGCACACAGACTAACAGCAGATTAAGGGGGATCAGTCTTCCAGATTCCTTAGAAAACCTATGCCTAAAAGGATGCTGACAAGGGCAGTAAAAGAAGGCACTTTTTAAGTACACAGTCAACCTTCACAGCAGCTCTTTATCCCATGAATTTAAGTGTCCAGCTTGTTTCACATCACTACACTCAGCATTCTAAATATATTGTGTGACAGAAACCCACAAGGCCCTCACTTAGGAGATTTTTAACCTTCCTCCATGATTTGTTCTACACTGAGAATCTCACCAAGGGCACAATAGTCTGAACTCTGGACTGCCGCAATAGAAAAGGGGTCACAGTGAAAGACTTCTCATTCTGAAGAACATAATGCAAGTGAGGCTATATCAACATAACTCTAAATCACTTCTCGTTTCTGTCCTTCAGCTTTAAATCTCCAGAGACAGATGGGCACAGACAGAATAGCCCCCCTCAGCAAATACTGTTCCTCAAATGCACATGTGAATTTTGGTGTGTCAGTGTCGTAAGAAAGCCTTCCCATCACAAGCCTGAGTCTCATCCAAAGAACAGTTTGTTTTATGTTTATCTTCAAGCTGAAGAACAACAAGAAAAATGTCAGGCCATCAGATGATAACAGAGAGAACAAACTGCTGTCAGACTGTGATTTCCCACTCGTGGCATCAAGCTGAACGTAATTCAGGGTGACTCTTGATGTTTCTTGTATTGCTCTGCACTTCTTCTGAGAGCTTTTAAGTGGAACTACCATTATATCAGAAAGAAGAGTGTTTGCTTGCTTTTGCATGGATTAAACAACCTTAAATAAAGTGGTAATAAAATAAAACTTAAATATACTTTCCTGTTCTTACAACAAATGGGTATGGGAGCATGAACATAGTCCCAGCTTGTGAAAACGTCAGCTAATCACAGGTGAACTCAGACCCTTCTTCTAATCAGGACACACTGCCTAGCTATTTCTTGAGCAAGAAATGAGTGCTCCTACCAAGAGCACTCAGACTTCCTACCAGCCCTTCTGCTCAACTGATGGGTGTGACATCTCACTTTCCATAAAAAGCGACCATGTCAGCTGAAAAAAATCAAGACATTAGAAGTTTCTTAATGTGACTGTTGTATTATCAAATTTAACTGCGACAGGCTTTTGTTTTTGTTTTAAATGAAATTGAGATCAGTGTGAAATTAAACACTACTTAATGTAGACATTTGTTGCAGTTACTGAACTAACGTATAACATTGTTCAGCCTGGAGAGTGAAAACACCATTTCACAGCTGTGTTAATATTACACTGTCCAGACTGTTCACAGTTTCCTCAATATTCCACTTGGCTGACATTTAGACTGCAAAATCTTCTTCTTTTTTTTTTTTTTTTTTATGAAGCATTATCATGAATTGGAATAAGCCTGCATAACACAGGAGGATAAATAAGCATCTTCGGATGGCTCCATTTAATATTCTCTGTTCTGTAATCTCCTTGTTTTTAACCTTCGCTCAGTATACCAGCGTATAACAATGAGTCACTACTGCACCATGTTATGGTATATCTGTACCAAGTTGTTGATTCGGATTCTTTTTTTTTATTATCCCTCTCATCTTACTCATACAGAAAAATATTCCAGGTGTTTTAACAGCCTAAACCCTTGACACAGTTTTTATTTTATTTTTTTTTAACTCAGTGTTACATCTGTAAAAAACTCCACTACAAAACAGAATTAAATCTACGCGCCAGCAGGGGGCACTTCAAGACCAGAGGACCACAAAAAGCGTTCCCTGCCTTACTTCATTGCGTTGTTAAGATGAGTTACGGAGTCCTCAGATCCCAGGAACAGCAGAAGGTGAAAACTGAATATCAGAATGTGAAAGTTATAATAACTGACTCATTTTAAATGGATGTTACTATTTAATGTGTTTTTGTGATGAAACAAAACTCCCCTTTGTTTCATGCCCTTAATAACTTTATGTTATCCCTGCAGTGGTCAAGCAGTTTGACTTAATAAACTGTTCTATCCTATCTCTTATGTGAAATAAAAGATGAAGGTATTCACCCAATTTCAGGCGCTGCAGAGCCCCACAGTACGAGTGTTTCAAACTCTGGTAGCAACCAAGAACACCTGACAATGACTTTTAACATCCTAATCTAAGCCAGTAAGCGATACAGGCACGAACAGAATGTGGAAACCAACTACCAAGCTGCTATGTCTTCACTTCTGAAGCCCCAAACTAAGAATGCAAGCACAGGGACTTCCCTAAACCTCAGCAGGGTCACTGAAAATCATCGGTAACTAACTAACTAAATAAATAAATCCTGTCTTGAGTTCTTCTAAGATCAGCAGATACATGCTGTCTTAGAAAAGTAGCTTTTACCTTTGATTTTTTGTTTTGAATTGCACATTTCTTCTCGTCTTGTAGAAATTGAAAGCATCCTTGTGAAATTGTATTATGGGACTTGTCTGAAACACTGAACTTTCACAAATCATTGCTTCAATTCAGGCCACAGTAAACTATCTTAAAAGAGACTGCTAAGGCAAAACTGCTCTATATTATGGTTTATCATTACCAAGGTTTACAGAGACTGCTTGAGTCTCCTCTGGAACACCAGAGACTTCTGCTTGTTTCCTTTTTAGGACACAACCTGCTTTTTTCTTGGCAGCTTGTGGGGAACTGAAAAGAAAGGTAAAATATGCGGGCCAGAACAGAATGGAATTAATGAAGATAACAATGGCCACCTGCTTGGCACCAGACATGATTTCAGACCCCAAAATTTGAGTACTGCTCACAGGTAACAACCTGACATGGCACCGTGGAATCATGACACCATACTAGTTTTTTTTCACATGACCAAGATTTAAACTTTGTGTATATACAACTACATATGAAATTTAAAGAAAAACAAAAATACAATTGAAAAAAGCTGGAAAGACACACACAGCTCAGCTCACCCATGTCTTTGTCATCACCAGGAAGGACCTGCCCAGAGGAGAGGGAATGTAGAGACTGTAAGCCAAGAGCTTTCAGCAAGTCAAAAACAGAACTAGCTGTGTTGCATGTACCTCATCCACATATTTCTAACAATGGCTTGTGTGCTTTGTATGCTGAACCATATGCACCAAATCCTCTTCTTACTCAGGAAACCATGCAATTTCTTTCTGTAATTTTAAATGCTGGTGGAAACTGCCTATTACGAAATGTGCTGCTCTCACTTTGCCACATCTCTCTGCCCCTATGGCCATCAAGGCTTTGATCCCACTGCTGCTGCGTGGGCTCCCAGAGAGATCAGGAGACAGGCAATATTGCGTCACTTTGTGCTCAGTTCTCACTTTGGTCATACTTACTTGCCCTGTAAGCTGCTGGACATGAAGAGCAAACAGAAATACTTCGAAGGGGAGAGGGAGGGAAAACACAAAGCTCTCCCTGCATCATGCATTGGCTCCTCTATGGAGCCTGAAGATGCCATGCTGTGATTGCCCCCAGGCTGGACCTGCTTACCTGCCAAGCAGGACTTAGTGTTCCCGTGCATGTGTGAGCCAATGCAACTACGCTGGCAGCCTGGGGACAGGGAGCCACACCAGGGAAAGAGCTGGCTCTGTTCACTGCTCTTCAAGAGGAGCTGAAAGCTGCTAAAAAGCTAATGAAATGCCAACTGCTCTGAGTGCATATTCAGCAGCAGTGAGATCCTGAATACCAGTGATGCAGTGGATCAAATGAGAAGCTATTAAAATGCCATTAAATTTAAGCAGAACGAGGGTAAGAAAGGAAAAGTAATCGGGCACAATGATGCAGCTGAAATGGGGAGGGTTTCCTCTTTTGCCGTTGTTATTTACAGTGTTTCTTGAGACTGTTGTAGGGGCTTTTTTTTTGTTTGTTTTTTGTTTTTTTCCTCTAGATACAAGGTCCAGCATCTAGCAGAGACAAATTACTGAACTGCACATGGAAGTGTTTTAGAGGTCTAACAGAACAATACACACTTCAAAGCTCTCTCCCCAAAACTCTGATGACTGAAAGCCTGTTTTCTTCTAGAACTTTCCATTCAGTCTAATTTTTTTTTTTTTTCTAAATCTGAAGAGGTTCAGTGTCAGGGATAACCAGGGATAATCACAGCAGCAGCCACTTACCTGATGAGGATACACTGGTTGTCATGACGCTTCCAGAGGCAGCGGTAGCACTCATTCGCCACAGCAAAGATGTGAGGTGCAATCTCCCCCATGTGGTGCTTGCTGTATCGCTCCATGGCAGCACAGTCATATAGTCCTGGGATGGTCTTGTAAGGATTCACAGAGGCCACTATGGAACCAATGTACGTCTGCAAGCACACAAACCGGAGCTGTTAGTAGACATGAGGTAGAGCAGAATCATAAACCTCACAAATCAAAGAGAACACGTTTCCAACTTCATGGTGTTCGGATAAGGGTGGAGAGTAGTTTTCCCCTTTGAACAACAGCAACAGAAGGGTAAAAACTGTTTCCATTTCCAGCAAGTTTTCCAGCAGAGCACAGAGCCCCTCCCAGTTCAGGATTCATCCTGGCATCAATGATATTTACAGCTGCAGAAGAGCACCAATGAGCACTGCTGAACTTTTCCTTTTCCTATGTTCCTTTGTGCACTTAACTGGATCTGGTTGAATGCATAGGCTCAAAGTATTGGCGCAAAAGTCTGTTTTTCCATGCACAGTATCACAATTTTCTCTGTTCCTCCTTTTTAAAACAAGCACCAGACAACATGGCGGATACCAGCCCCATTACAGGGTAACCAGCACTAAGGAAAACACAAAAAAAACTCCAAATGTAAACAAAAGATTTACTACTGCTTTGAATCACAATGGCAACTGAGGAGGCACTCATTTCTATCCCATTGCAATTAAAGAGCACATCAGTTAAAGCCACCCAGGGAGTAGCTTGTGTCCACTGCCACAGCAAATTGAGCTGTGCTAACACGTAATCATGTGTAACAGTCTATTTGGGCTGCTGTTTGTTTTCTCAGTCTTTTCCACCTGCTACACAGTCATTCTTTAGCCAATTGAATACATTTTTCAAATAAAATCATATTAAGTGAGGCAGGAGATAACATTAAGCACATTATCTCCACAATTTCTAGTGCAATTATGGGGCATATAAAATGGACTGATCTATCATAATGTGTGGAGGAGGTTCCCAATGTGACAGTGATGTCATTTTGTTAAGTACTCTTTCTGGGCTTACACACCAGAAGCTAACACCTGGCTCCAACAGCCCTGCTGAGGACTTACAAAGATCTGGACTGCTGATCTGTAACACGGTCCCTGCATACAGACAGATGCTTTGTCAGCAGATAACCCTGTCATCACCACCAGGAATCTGCTATGAAGTTCACAACAGGACTGGGGTTCTCTTCATTCATCCCTTACCCAGGGAGGGCTCCAGGAGGCAGCCCCACAGCCTCCACTTCAGCACCTTCTCCAGCAAATCCTCCATGTGTGCACTTGCCAAGGCTCTGACTATCAGCTCCCTCACATCTTCCTCTCCTCTCTTTCAAGCTCTTCCGTGTTCCCAGAGCATTTACACTTCCCATCTACCTGCCCCCTCCCTCTTCCCCTTAATTAATATGTAATTATCATGGTGTATCAGCTCTCCTTTCTCACCATTACCCTGCTGTTTTATTTCCCATTACCCATCTGCTCATCATCTGCCAGGCCCAACACAAGCAGCAGAGCGGCAGTAGAGCTTTTGCTAAGGGAATACAGAAATGTCCTTGAAACTATGACAATTTTATTAGATGCAAGGGGAATGTTCCTCCCCACTGTAACTCAAGTACATTTTACAGAGCTGTGAGCTTTCAGTCCATGTGTTTTATAAAACTGCCATGCTGTGAAATAGCTCACTAGGCTTCAGCTAGAGGAAAGTTACTATTTCAACACAAGATCATATCACAGGGCAATTACAGCACTGAGACAACAGCTTAATTTCTTGGGATCATCCCCACTTGAACAAACTTCCTCAGTTCAATAAATATTTCAGCACAGATTGCATGGGAAAATTTTTAAGAGGTTTCATCTGTTTTCTTTGTTGTGTTGTGTTTTTTTTTTTTGTTGTTGTTTTTTTCTTTTAATTTACATCAATATAGCGCAGCTACAACCAATCCAACAGGCCACTACACATCTTTACCTTATTTAAATGTCTGACTAAACTCTTATTAAAAAGTAAGAATAGTAACCTGATGCACACCACCATAAGAGATGCCATGGCAAACAAGGAAATAATCCTCCTCCAAACATATGAGTGCTGATATTGTAAAATTCACAAAAATAAGAAAGAAGGCATTAATTTTGGAGCAACCTGTGTATTAAAACTTTATTTTAAGTTGATCCTCCATCTGCCAGCCTCCCCCTAGCATCATTACAAGCCCCCCAGTCAGGGAGGCATACACAGGGCAGCTGCTGGGAGTTCACTTCACGTGTCCCTGTGCAGGACTCTTCCTCCTGTCCCCCTGGAAGCCACGATCAGCCTTCCCGTTTGACTGCTTGCTTTCAGGGTAGGCTTTCCAGTTTTACAAGTGCAAGCACGTTAGCAGCAACTGAAACTGGTGCTAAGACACAAAAAAAAACTACAAGGCTGCCAAGTTATCTCCTGAGCTACTCCCGCACCAGGCATCATCCATACTGCAAATGAGAGCAGTTCAGTCAGAAGCAGGAACTCTGAATTACTTTCTTATGCTAACATCACAAGGCAGCTGTTTAGATGAAACTGTAGAAAAGGTATTTTCACTTTCACTTTGCTTAAAAGAGAGTGACTTCGTTTGTTCTTTGCACTTTCTAATCTGATCATTGCTCCTTTTAACGAAAGCAGTTCAAACTCCAAAGCAGTTATGGACAAGAAAAATATTCAGGTGTCTGCCAGAGAACAAGGAAGCAGACAGAATTTCTGAAGATTTCCTGTTGAAAAAGTCTGAGGGGAATTTTGAAGAAATGCTGTGTAGGGCCAGTAGGCCTCACAAGCCTGCTTTCTTCAGTTATAGACTAAACCAGCAACAGCCCATTATTAGCTCACCACTAATAAATAAATTTGTATCCAAAAATAAACGAAATCGAGTAATTCAGCCTGAATCATGCTGCAGTGCTCTGATTAACCAATTAAAATGTTGTTCTCCTTTCCTGCATTCCAATTTTTATTGAAATTTTGCATTGATAATGCACTTCGCAGAGCACTTCTGGTCACAAATTACAGAAGCTTCTGCTTCCCATTTTAACACAAAAAGAGGAAATGAGATTGCTGGCCCTTTAAGAAAACTTTTAAAATTAAAAGTTCAAACCTGGTCTTCTCAGGACACATTCAGTAGGACAATGTCATCACAGGATTCAGGCTAAGTAAAAGGAAAAAGTAAAGTAACAAATCTTCCTTTAATTTTTTTTTCAGGACCTCTACACACAAAAACAACAGATAAGGAAGCAGCCCTACTACCCAATCACTTCATTAATCCTATAAACCAAACACACTCTATAGATCAGGACCACCATTGCTCTTCATCTTTCCCCCTTCACACAATCCTTTTTGTGTATATCTTATTAGCCTTGCTCCATGCCCAGCAAAACCATCCACCTTCCACTCCTTCTCCTTCATGCCAAGACTAGGGCATCCCCACAGTAGCTCTCCTGTTCTCAAGGATACTTTAATGATCTCCGTGTTTTACCCAGGCATGCTTTTCCCATGTAAAGTCATCAATTTTATCACACACATTTCTTCTCATGACCTCTGCTCAGCCTCTACACCATGTACTCCTGTGTAATTCCCAGACCTTTAGCATCTGAGAGGTCCAATTTTTCCTTCTTAAATAAATAAATAAAAAGAACTTATTTCAAATTTTGCACGTAGTGCTCCAGGGAGGGTGGATGAGAAGGCAGGATGACTGATAAAGGGCATTACATGCTGCTCCCAAACATAGTGCTTTTCAGAGCACTTTCAATACTTTTTTTTTTTTGTTCCCAAAGGAGTAAAACCAAACATCTATGTTAATTTCAAAAACGAAATTACATTTAAAGATGCATCAAAAATTATATATCTGGATTGCTTTTTGAGCAACTCTTGACTTTGCTGAAGCCACTGAAGGAATGGATCCTGCGTCTGACAAGGACAGGTTGGTTGTGTTTTGTTTGGCTGTTGACGGAGTATCAACCTGACAATTTATTCAACAACATATGTTGAAAGATTATCTCTGTTCCATGCAAGTCTCATACCTTTAAATCATCAAGGTTACAGTAACAATACCCAATTACAACACTTGTGCTTTCACAGCACATGCAAAATCCAGGCAGTTCTTGAAAGACCACAACACAGCTGTCAAACTTCTGGAGCTTTTCAACACTGAATTTCAAGGTTCCAGGGTGCCAAATCTGGGAATGGAAGCATTTGTCCAATGCTGTAGGCAATGCCTCCATTGTTTCCAGTTCTCCCAGGTAAAAGGATTAATTACACTGATGTCTGCACGTATGCTGAAGCTAAGTTAACTCAATTAGCCACCTTATACACGTCAGCATAGAAAGGAGAAAGACAGCTGGACCACATTTTGGTATGCTTTTGAGGGGAGGGAGCTGAAGGGGCACAGGCATGCCATAAGAAGCATGATAATTAACGCTCATTCATGGTAGGATCTTGATTTATACTCTCTGTGGTAAGGATACCTCATATTTCAGCTGGTGTTGTGTTCATTTCAGTGGGATGGAATCCAGTTTTCTTCTTAAATTATAAGTTAAAGTGTCTGAAGCCAAACTTCTTTCTTAAAAGCCATAATCAAGCTGAATGCCTAGACTACAAGTTTAGATGTTTTCAACCAATCCAGCAATTTCTGTGAGGGAAATGTCATGCTCTGTAATCTTCCCTACATGCTTAGGCTTCTGAAGCCCTCATCATGTCTGGTGACTCATGGTGGGTTTCCAATAGCCCAAATTTACAACAGCTTTCCTTTCCCCTATTGCTGTGCTCCTTTGTCAATGCACACATCAACGTGACTCCTAAATTTTCCTTTCCTCATCTCAAAGTCAGCTGAGGAACTGATTTCAAAATGACATTTGTAAACACACAGGACATGTTACAAATGTGAGACTCAGCATCCTGAGGAGAAAACCTTTTGAAGGAAACCAGAACGTGACAGAATATCACTACCTTCAAGTACCAGCAGGCAGCTGCCTACGTTCAGGACCCACGTGCTAAAAGTTTTCCCTCTCAGCTTCCTACACGCCTCTTCTCAGACACATTCACACTCCTTAACTGTACTCTCAGGCGTGCTTCTCACCGCAGTCCCTCAGCCTCTTCTACCAGCCACCTCCCTGATGGTCTCTTCATCCCCTGTGCTAAGAACGGATCAGATTTGTGGAATATCAGACATATCAGCATTTTCAAAGTCAGAATTTATGCTTGTTTTCATTGGCACTGCTCATAGTAAGATTCTGGATGGCTTCAGAATATTATATACATGATTTCAGATGATCAGAGATCATCTGTTGATCAACATAATTCTCATTTAGACGAATCTTTCTTCATTGTGCTCACCCTTCATTTCAACTAATGTGACCTTAAACTTCCCTTGGTATTGAGCTTCAAGCAGCACTGCCCTGTTCCCAACCTTCTTCAAGGACAAAGGCTATATTACCTCTTCAGGAAAACAGTAGTGCATTGCAGTCCTGCTACCTTTCAATTCTGAACTATGCTATGCTAGGTCTACACTTCCCTAAACTACAACCTTGCACACTTATAGTGTCCTCATTTTAGAAAGCTAAAAGAAGCTGAAATTTCTTTCTATTTATTTCTTATGGGTGACAAGCAGGTTTTTCTCATCTTAGCTACCAACAGAAAGAGCACAACAGTGTGCAAAGGGAACTGTATCTTTCAGCTTTACTCAAGGGAAGTCTCAGAGACAGTGGAGAACCAGCACAACACTGAGAGCTCTCCACAGATTAAGAGAGCCTCTCCTAACTTAATCTCTTGCTTTTCCACTAAACTTCTCCCGTGAAGCAGACGATTCTATGAGGATGGAGATACTCAAGTAACGTAACAAGTTTTATTCAGGATCTATACAATAACTACAAAATCTCCAAAGACTTTTACTGGAGGGTACAAGAGCTGAACTGGCACTGAAGAAATGCCCAAGAATATTCAAAATGTCAAAGAAAAAAACTCACCTCAAAATCAAAAGACAAAAGCAAGCTGGAGAATGTGAAACTAATATAAAGCAAAACTGATACAAGAGGTATCCAAAGGCAGAAAATAATAGTATTCTGATGCAAAAGATCATAATACTGATATCAGATAGACATCTTTCCTAAGAACGTCATGTCCTAAGAACATCACCACAACTGCATCTCAGTTTAAAAAGGACTGAGTCTCCCTGCATTTATCACATTTTTTGCTGACCAATAGAAGAGGATCTCTACCACGTAGTAGGCCTATACACAGAATGTCAGGATAATCATCTTCAGTGATATAATGCATAGACTTAACGTAAGCATCTACCGCTAATGGAAGAATCTTTCCTCACCATGGCCAAGTGAAGAGGTGACCTCCTAAATACAATAATGTGATTGACCAGACATCGATTTTTGCCGTTTTCATGTGCTTCAATATAGAATGTGACTGCAGGTTTGCTACAGTCTGGGATATCCAATCTATGTGCACAAGTGAACAGCTTAGTTCTAATGAAGAGTTCTCCAGTTCAAATGAGAAAAGGCTCCATACAGAGTGGAGACCCCATGGCTTTTCATTTCAAATGGCCCGTGGCCACAAATTGGTTCTTCCTGCTTTGTTAATGTACAATGCTCAAATGATTTTTTCAAAGCTGTCTGAAGGTCTAATTAACCCTCAAGCAAGCAATAGAAACATTCTTCTTTTCTATCAACAAACTTAGCAAGATAAAGGGGCTTTTCAGATAATACACATGCAAATAAAAATAAAAATAAAAACTCCAGTCAATGATATCCTCCAAAATCACTCTCTCTAGAAAACAGGAGAAATAATTTTAACATAAAACTTTGGAGATCTGTGTCATTCTGCCTACAAATATATTCCATATTGATACCTATCTGGATTTTCAAAACTTCCATGATCCTTTAATGTTTTAAAACCATTTGTATAGAAAGAGTTCTTTACGGTGGCAAGCAGGAAGAGCACAAACTATGCTACAACAGAGCATGAAACAAGAAATTAAAAGTGAGAATAACTGAATTCCAGGTCATTTGTTGGATGTCACTGAAATGCTGTTTAATAGCCAGGGGCCTAAAAATCAGCACTAAGATGGCAAACAGTAGTTGCAGCCAAAAATCTGCTATAGGGAACTTCTGAATCCCGTTGGTATTTGAATGGAAATGCTGACAGCCATCAAAAGGAAACAGTTGAAAACTGTGAGAAAGGGATTACATCTTTTCAAATGAAAGCAACGGTCTGACTACAAATCAACAGACCACTTACACAGGTAGACAACAGCTATAAAGGTAATTTAATTTAGTCTGAATTTAAATTGGTTGTTCATAGCCTTTCTATTTTTAAACTACTGGAACATGTGAATAAGGCAGTTCATCTGTACAGCATAAGCAGTAAAATTTGTGCAGCTCACTTTACAGTCAAAGCCCAATTCATCCTAAGAAAACATGTGCTGGTGACAGACAAGTGGCTTAAGTTTCAAAGTTCAAATTCCTGCCCTCCATTGTACATGTTTGAGAGCAAAAGACCTTGAAGAAAGGAGACCAAATTTACCTGCCTGCAATACAAAAATGTGTGCAAAACTGTCCAGTACCATTTACAAAAGTTCTGATTGTTAAAAAATAACAATTAAAAAAATATACTGTGCAAACGTCTCTTCTTTCTGCTCTTAGCTCATACAGTTACTAGTAACATTCAATGAAGATGTGGAAAAATCAATGTGAAAAGAAATCTTTCAACTCTTAAGAAAACACACCAATGCAATCACCAACGCTAAAGCCTGTGCAAGATTATAGATTTCTACTTCACAGTTTTCAACAGTTCTCATTAAGCAGGTCCAGGTCTCATTTAAAACCCATAGGATTCAACAGGAATTTACCCAGTTGACTATGCATGTATTACTTACTCTTCTACCAGCTGACCAAATATATATGTATTAAAAAAGCAGTGGTACACAGCAGACACAAAGAGCAAGGCTTCTTGATGCTTTAACAGAACACTGACTTCCTCCTGCTCACCCCCTCACTGAAACAGCTCAACAATGACAACTGGTCAGCTGCTCCTTTCTGCAGCACATACATACAGCAGGTTACCAACAAGTACCTGACTATGAATCATAACAAAAATCTACCTAACAGCAAGATGTTTGTGTAGCTATCGCGTACACGATAGTGTCCACAGTTACACAGATCTTCCTGACTACTTCCCTTTTTAGTAATATCACGTTCACCAAAATATCTCAGACTAAAACGTTTGCTAAGATCAAAATACATTCGCCTTAAAAATCCCCAGTATTTTCATTAATGAGTTCAGGCAAACATCATCTTCTGTTATTATTATTAGCAGCAGTGTAGCAAGATCAGCAGTAAGAAGGAATTCAAATAGAAGAAAACTTGGTTAACCAACTGATGGCATTTGTTTACTTTTACTCCTATTATTACAGCTATGTTCTTCCTCTAGTATGTACACAAAAGAAAAACAGATAACAAAAAGATGGTAATTGGCCTTTGGCAGACAGTTGTTGATCTACTTAACTGACCATTTTTAGAAAAAACGATCACCAGAAATAGATTCCACTAGATTTCCAATTAAAAGCCTGCTGTGTTTATATAGATTTTGTCTACTGCTCTCCAGTAACAGATGTGAAATGGAAGTTGTAATTAATGCTTGGAGACAGGAACTCACTTTGAACTACATTTTGAAAGCATTATCTGATGTGTGTAGGTATAACGTTAATTATGGAGGTTAAGTAGCTACCTATGGGCATTTTTCATGCCATCTTAGCAACTCCGCTCTGTTTCGTGCACCTTCCCTGCAGGAGCTGGTCAACACAATTATCCCCATCTCTGCAGTAGTACAGGATACATCCTAACAGCAGTCACAAAAAAACCCACTGAAATTTATCGACGTGACTTCTAAATTCCTCTACTGTAGAAGTATAGCAATTAAATAATCAGAAGTTTCCTCAGTGACCAAACTGTAGATCCTGCAGAATGATTACTTAGAACTGTTCGGAGTAATCAGATACTTTGAACTGTGCAATTATAGCTAGTTTGTAGACAAAACTAAAATAAATGAAGTTCGAAAAACAGTGAAATAACAATGGATTTGGTCCAAATGTACATTTAAGGGGAGATTTAGATCAGATGTTATTGGAAAATGTTTCATTCAAGGGTGTGGTGAGGCACTGACACAGGCTGCCCAGAGAAGCTGTGGGCGTCCCACCCCTGGAGGCACTCCGTGCCAGGCTGGATGGGGGCACGGGCAGCCTGAGCTGGTGGGTCGCAACCCTGCCCTCATTAGGGGGATCTGGATGGTCTTTAAGATCCCTTCCAACCTAAGCCATTCTACAATTCTATGACTGTACGACTACTAGAATAAATATGCTTCAAGTGAATAAGATAGTACTACTAACACAGTTTGTGTGGAACTAAGGAAATGCTTTGGCCTCTTTTCAAAAATTACTCGTTAATTAACAACATTACTAAAAATGAGACAGAAGTGCTTCTTATTAGGTGGCTTAAATGGCAATTTTTCTTCCTTAGTCAGTGTCCCATGCTAAGAGTTGTTCAGCTGTCTAGGACAGTGTTTGGGTACTTGATACACTTCGTTTAAGGTCCATTTTCTGCAGGGAGCACATTCAAGTTCTTCTGCTTATTAAAACAATCAGAACAGTTCACATCTTTTTAATAAAACACATTTGGGCTACTGACTTTTACCAGTGTTCTTTTGTCTGTCTGCCTCCACCTAAAACCTGATTCCACAATAGAAGACATTCAAATAGCAGTGCTTTCAAATTCCATAAATTACATCTAGCTTTATTTAATTATCTGAGACCTCAGCATGCCTGAGATTTTCCCAGTAAAACACGTACCAACATCCGCTTCCTGTTGATACGACACTTCTAAAAGAGCAACTGCACTGCATCTGAAATCAGTTTTACTTCAATAAAAAAAAAAAAAAAAAAAGAGTATGCAAAACCCTAGACAAACAAGTCACAGGGCAGCAACTGACCTGGATACTAAAGTGTCTCGGTCTGCAAACAGGATTTAAAAAAGAAACAAACATAAAAACCCGACAGCAACTATTGATAAACATCGCACAAACAACAAATAGATGCCCTCAGGGCACTCTCATGACTGCAAGGGAGATAAACATGTAATCATTAGATGATTTAACAAACCACATGCTGCTAAAGCAAATTAACACAAATAGATTTTAAAAATTGATGTATAAATAAATTAATATACCTTTTAAGAACAGATAACTGAGCATTCAGGGTAATGAAGTAGCCAGAAATTCTACAAGCTACTTGGTCAGGAAAGACAACTTATCCAGTTTAACACCTTTTCTTTCTTGCTTTTTTTTTTTTTTTTTTTTTTTTAAGAATTAATCAGAGATTTTGTTTTTTCATGTAAGTTACATCGTGTTTGTTGCATCAGCTGAAGAGACAAAGGGAGCCAGCTGCTGAGCTCCTGACTACCACCATCCTCCTGTGATGTGCATGAGGCTGCTACAGCACTACATGCCTACGTGGCTGGTACAGAAGCCTTTATACAGACACACACACACACCGAACAGATGGTTGTGATTATTGGTGGGCAAATTGCAATTCTAATTTGAAGCAGAGCAAAAATAGGCTATGTTCCCTCGCCCTTCTTGGCCACCACATGCTACTGTTGCTCCAAGAGGCTCTGTCCCAGCCCACAGGAGGCTGCCAGACCCAGCATGCTCCTCTGGACAAGAAGGCATGTTTCCACCCTAAATAAAATGGCACCTGTCAAATAAACACCACTTCTAAGGGAAATGGGCCCACCTGATACTTCAGATCTTAACTCAGCAGGAAGAATATGAAGAGCCATGAGCCAGCATTGTGCCCTGGTGGCCAAGAAGGCCAATGGCATCCTGGGGTACATTAAAGAGAACGTGGCCAGCAGGCTGAGGGAGGTGGTCCTCCCCCTCTATTCTGCCCTGGTGAGGCCTCAACTGGAGTACTGCATCCAGTTCTGGGCTCCTTGGTACAAAAAAGACTAGGATCTCCTCAAAAGAGTCCAGCAGAAGGCCACAAAGATGATAAAGGGTGTGAAGCATCTCCTCTATAAAGAAAGGCTGAGCGGCTTGGGTCTGTTCAGCCTCGGGAAAAAAGACTCAGAGGGGATCTTATTAAAGTTTATAAATATAAGTAGAGTGGGAGTCAAAGGGATATGGCCAACCTCTTTTCAGTGGTCTGTGGAGATAGGTCAAGGGGAAATGGCCATAACCTGGAGTATAGGAAGTTCCATACGAAGATGCAAAAGAACTTCTTTGCAGTAAGGGTGATGGAGCACTGGAACAGGCTGCCCAGGGAGGTTGTGGAGTCTCCTTTTCTAGAGATATTTAAGATCCATCTGGACATCTTCCTGTGCAGCTTGCTGTAGGGAGCCTGCTTCGGCAGGGGGGTTGGTGCCTTCCAACCCCTACATTTCTGTGATTCTGTGAAGTGTCTGTTGCCTGAACACGGGTAAATGAGGACTGATTTGGCACTGGAAATCTCTGCTGGGCAGACTGTGAAGTGTACTGCAGTTATTTTCAGGCCTACTCTTGCCTCAGCAAAAACTCTCTAGCTCTCTGACCTCCCCTTCTCTAATTCAGTTGCCTGAACTAGCCCCTAACCACTGGCCACAGAGACAAGAGAACAGCAGCTCCTCCCGCAGACAACTTGGACACCATAATTTGTGTGTCCTATACTACAATCCATACATTATGTGGTTCATGGCATCATCTCCAAGATGAAGTGAGTCTCTTTCACGATGTGTATTTAACTAAAAGTAAACTTGAATCAACAGCTTAGAAACAAGTCTCCTTTGAATGGCGACAAGAACAGCCACCGCAGCACTTCCCCTCTCCACATCATGTGCCCAGTGCTGGCTTGACTTCAGAGACAAGGAAATCTCTCGCTCGCCTTCACAAATGGCTCCATTTTCCAATTTAGGCACCTTCTACTTTTAGCACTGATATTTATCTTTCTATATTTCTCCTCACTTCAGCTTTCAAGTTAATCTGAGCATTCAAGCACAGGAATTAAACCTCGTCTAAAAGCTGGACCTCCTTTCTCAAGCTGTTCTTATTAAATAAAATGCAAGAGGGATTAGCAACAGAACCCCCCCCAGGATCCCATCACTGGCATACTAACCTTGTTCTTTTACTGTGGTGACCCAGAAGCAAGCTCTAAGATAAAAGCAGTATTAATCAAGAAACCTAAAAGAAAAATACTAGACAAGAGGCTGCTTTGAGGAGACCTTATCGCTCTCTACAACTCCCTGAAAGAAGATTGTAGCAGAGTGGGGGTTGGCCTCTTTCCCAGGCAACATTTATAGGCCTTAAGTTGTGCTGGGGAAGGTTTGGATTGGATACCAAGGAAAAATTCTTCTCAGAAAGAGTTATAAGGCATTGGAACAGGCTTCCCAGGATGTAGTGGAGTCATTGTCCCTGGAGGCATTCAAGGAATATGTAGATGTGCCACAGAGGGACATGATTTAGTGGTACAGTGGTGGTGGGATGATGGTTGAACTAGACAGTCTGTCTTCCTGGCCTTTCCAACCTTCATTTATTCTATGGTTCTATCTAGGAAGAGCATATATAGCCCATGCATCTCACAGACTAAAAGGGGAAAGCATGCAATCCTTTTTTTTTTTTTTTTTTTTTTTTTTTTTAAACAGAAGAACAGATAACAAATGTCACAATCGGATTTTGACAGACAATGCTGACACAAAAAGATGGCTGCACATGGATTAGGACAAATTTTGTCATTTAACTTCTCACTAACAACACAGATTCAGCTAAGTGACTCAGCTTGCTAAGTGCAAAGCCTGGCATCATTTACACAGCGAACAGCCTGTAGAACAAATCAATAAACCCAGCCCAACATCACCCTACACCCCCCCACCCCCAAGGGAAGAAAAGTCTATGCTGACCTTAACAGCTCAAGTTCTTGGAAGCAGCAAAAGAAGTCACTGACTAGTTTGACAATCTTTGACATCTACAGCAAATATATTTTACAGTATTAATTAGGAAGTAGCAAGAAGTTTAAGAGTATGGATATGATTATGTGAGATGAAGAGGGAAAAATGTTATTAAGTAAAGGAAAAGTAAACTCAACTCTAACATCTGAAGATATTTACTGTAATGCTCACTTCTGGATAAACAGATCATCAAATACACAACAGAGGAAGACATGCATAAATACTGTCTTCCTGGAAAAGCAACTGCTTAAATTTCTTTTAAATTGTTTCTTTTGTATTTCTAAAACAGTTCAAAGAAATACTTTACACCACAGTTTAGTGTTTTGCACTTCATACCATTTTTTGTATTTGTTTGAAAAGCAAACCTCCAAACTTATACCCTAACAGTACATTCCTCGTTGCTAAACTCAAGAATCACACAGATATGTTTGCATTACTACAAGCACATTAAAAAGCCACACAAAAAAAAAGCCACTTTTCCCCTCACTTGGGAGGTGGGCAAGGTGAACAAGGCTTAAGTAAACAGAGGCAATGATATGCATCTGTAAAAGCAGCATGTTGCAGTTACAGGTTAATTTCTTCAGTGATGGAGACAAATCTTCCCAAGAGGATGACTAGCTCCTCTGCTCAAAATGCAGAAGGTACATGGGTTCTTAATTTATCCCTACTGTACAAGGGGGAGATAAAACTAAGGTATGTATAAGGATACAAGACCATGTGCACACTTCAGTGACAAAGTCATAATGGCCCCAAGAGAGGGCTTTTTCGAGTGAAGAGATAAGACAAATATTCAATCTGGAAAGTTTTGCTTCTGGCATGCAATGGGTTCCACTGTGTCGTATAAGAACTAGTCCAGCCAGGACCAGGAACATCATTTCTTCAGCTGGCTGCAATTAGGTGCTTAACAGAGGTAAAGCTAAACACCTTCCAGTCCCTTTGTCTTAAAACAAACAAGCAAACAATCAAAAAACAACTATAAAACCACCACTGAAATATAACTGAACAGTTCAATACAGTTAAAAGCTTCTGGACTGAACAGACATGGTTAATTGCAGATTCTTCTAAAAATGCCTCCTCCTAAAGCATATTCTTGTAAGCCTACAGAGTTCTCATAAAATTATGCCAGTATTTAGTCTGCTTTTCCCAGGGTTTCTGCTCCTGGAGTTCTGTCCCACTGAACTATTGCTGCAGGCACACAGCAAGACTGGAGGTACCAACATGGAGAAAGAAGGTGCTTTTTATATCATCCCTGGCTGCATATACAGGACAATAGAGACTCTTTCATATGCACTTCAAAATACACCTGGTATTTTTCTGATCACCTTTATTCAATCAAGTTTCAGGTCAGTTATACCAAAAAGAAGTAAAACTTGCAAGACTGAAAGGACAATAAATATTCAGCAGCAACTGAAGATCTGCCATCACTGACAGCAAACAAACCTGTTTGTCTAGAAACATACACCACACTGAACACCAAGAATCAGAATATCCTAAACTTGTTGTGACAAGCTGGGAAATAAACTATGACATGCCTCTTCACAACAGGGATATTTTTTTGCCTCTTCAGAACATCACTCCCTTCCATACTCACACTTGATAAAAGAGGAAAGGATAAAATCCACAAACCTCATCTCAGTACATCTAATTCCTCAGAAACCTTTTCTTTTTTAATTACATTTTAACTAACACTAAGTGTTATAGTCTAATCTAACAACGCTTGCAGAAAATTGAACTTTTCTCAAATACCCTCTTTTCCTGCACATGCAGGGCTGCAACAACCTAACTGCTGAGAAAAAGAGTTCTGTATCGACTAATTTCTAGTTTTTGAGATTCCTAAATCCCTGCCTGCTTTCACATACCCAAAACTCTTGAGTATCTTTATTTAATGACATAGGTTTTCATCTTAAATCGTAATACCATTCCCTTTCTATTATAATTGTGATGTTGGACACAATTGGTTCTTGGAGCTCCAAATGACAGTCACAGACTCAATCCCACTGCATCATTTCCAGTGACGTACACAGCATATAATGTTGGAACAGAGAGGCTAAGGGCAATGAGAAAAAAACAAGAATGCTTTACAGAATCTTGCCAACAGAAGTGTAAAAAAGTATATGTAGTCTAGTGTTTTTTTGAGGCTTGCAAGGGAGCACCTTGACACCCCCGAGCAATCTCCTCCTTTCTACTGTTGGCAAGAAGTCCCTAGACAAGAGATGCTTCAACTCTCTAAAGACCCACAAAGAACTGGAGAACGTTAAGAAGGGAGAAATCACAGAACAGCAAAACACACGGCAGTTAAATAAACAAAAACATTGCCTCCAGATATTTTTCTTAAATTTAGAAGAAACTTACATAGATTTTATCTTGCTGATATCGTTGGAATAAGTTATGCATAATGGAGCCTTCATGGAGATCTACTAGTGCTGCCATGTCTTCCACACTCTCCACACTTGTCTGATGCATAGGTGTTACTTTCTGGTGAGTGATGGTGCTCTGTTTATAGGTGAACACCTGAAAGAGTTGAAAAAGAAATAATAATTAGAGAACACTTTCAAAAACTCATATTTGAGGAAGGAGCTTTTATACAAACTCATATTCCCTATCCAGTTCATCAATGAGCAGGCTTGAAAAATGTTATAGCCTGCCATTCACACCTCCTTCTGAGGCTTCTTTCACAATAATTAAAGCCCTGAATACATGCACAGGGATTGTATGAAACTATCACGTACTGACACTACACTGAGGACTAAGGTTTTTTCCTAGGTGAAAGAAATCTAGTTTTACAATGGGCTACTACAACACTTTATTAGATGAAAAATAAAACAAGCAAATAATCAGCAAATATTCATTCTCCAAAAATCTAAGACCAAACAATGAAAGGAAATCTTTTATTCCCTGCTGTACATCTCACTTATACTAAATTTCTTCGGAGAAAAATGTTTTACACTGCAAAACATTTAAAAAAAATGATGGATCGAACAGGCTACCAGTGTTAGTATTTCATGTGAAAGCAACTTAGATGTTAAATGTTTCCATTCAGTTCTCTGATAAGGACCGCTACCAGCTTAGGTCATGCTTCCTAACGTAATAAACACACTAAGTCATCATACAGCAAGTATTTCAAAGTGAATGGCTGCACTAATTTCTAATTATTGTACTTTTAAGATAAATTTCAGAGGCATACTACAAATGAAAGATAAAAGCCTTTAAAAAGCCATAGTGTCATAGTCAGTCATAAGACCCTTTTACGTATCTTCTGTGAAGCTACCACAAGTACACTCAAGAGCTGTACATATTCCCAAACTAGTTAAAGAAACTTTTAGGAACACTGACATTGCTGAATTTTATAAACCAATTGCTCAGCAATACAGGTTCACATTTCCTTTTAATTTACACCTCGGCAACTCACAGACATATGTCTGCATCTCACAATCAATGCTACTGTGGCAACACTAGTCCCCGCGAACATCATCACTGCAAACTAAATAAGTAGGTCTGGGTGTTAATGCAAATATTATAATAACGTGGAACACTAAAAAAACAAACCTTCCCAAATCCTTTGAAATAATATTTATAAAACCAACTGAAGGAGTGCAGTAAGCAGCAGCACAGTTGTTTATGAGCGCTGCAGGACTGCCCGCACAGGCTGGGGATTACACAGCAGTACGGAAAGCAACAGTTCTGCTCAGGAAAAGAAAACCCATCAAAGATTTTTCCAAATAAAAACATATGTATGCTGCTGCTAATGAAAGACTGAACAAGGAATCATGGAATCATAGAATTGCTCAGGTTGGAAAAGACTTTCAAGATCAGAAAACAACATTCAGGAAAATAGATTCTTAGCACTTACTGCTGCATGATTTTGCCTGCCTTGCCAAGACAAATGAGAAAAAGAAACCAAAGGAGCAACAGGCAGAATGCTGAACAGACATAACACTGAGGCGTTGGGTAGGATAACCCATCAGCTGACTGCGGAGAATTGCCTGATGAAATCTGTTCATTGAGATCACATCCCAGGACTGAGTACATCAAATGTTGGCGCAGTCATTTGAACAGTTAGAGATGTCATTCATACCAACAGAAAGTATACCAGGAAAAAAAGAAGACTCATACTTCCAGCTCTTCCATACACTGCCTTCTTTTTTTAGACGAAGAAACATCTCTTGTAAGTTCCTCTATGCTTCCTCATCAACCACCTAGAAAAGACACTGACTGGACTCAGTGGTTGCCACCAAGATCAGAAAGAACAACTGTTTCTTCCCCACGTTTTATTTTCACCAGAACCATATATCCTTCAGATTCCCTGGCTGCACTGTACAACTTCAGTAAAGTCATCTAACATCAAAGCCATTAGAAAGGGGCAGCAAAATCACATGCACAGACCTCATGTCCTTCAAATGGGCTCTTGGTAGCCTGGCTGCTCATGCCCTGAAAAGCTTGCTTTGTTTGTTTTCAACTTGACTCATGCCTTTATTAGGATATGTATGTGAAAAACCTCCCTTGAACTTTATCATTACTAATTAGAAGGTCACACTATGAAATACTACAACAGACAAAATCCTGAGGAAATAAGAACTGAGAGCTATTCAATGGGGTCAGCACGCAGAAAAGGAAGATAACCAAGCGGGCTCCTGAACTTTACAAAGACCGTACTGGCAGAGCACAGGAGTGTCCACCCTCAAGGATCTTGCCAGTATTTGTGGAAGGTCAAGAAAAGCATGCAGGAAACTTGGAACAGAGATTTAAAACAAATAAGAGTTCAGCAAAAACTGCTTTCCTTTCAAGATATAAATGCTCCAAGATAACAAACATGCTGAATATATGGAAAACTATAAATTAAACCCTAAGAGAGCATGCAAAATAAGAACTCTCAAAGCTACTGCGGAAATGAAAATTAGAGGATGCAAACAGCAACAACAGAAGGAACAAACTCCGGAAACATAAGACTATTCAATCCAGCTGAAAACCAGTGAACTGTACTACATGAGGAAAGCAGAACATTTCTAAGCTGCCTGACTTATCTTCACCGTGCCTTACCTTACCATTGTGATGAACACACCAAAAACAGGCTCAAATGCTTTCCAGATAGCCACCTGAAAGCCCAGGGAATGAACGCTTCCAGGGCCCCAGGTGACACAAAAAAAAGGCTCTCACAAGAGCTGTACGGTTCTAAAATAAGGTAGACAGGAACTATCAAACATCCAAATACCAACAGCTCGCTGGAAGAACAACCATACCTGCAGGCTAGAGGAATACTGTGTAGCAATAGTCTTGAAGAAGAAAAGAAAGACAGCAATTGTGCTGCTGAGTTACATTACTTCCTCTAGTATAAAAGAGAGATTGAACAGGTAACTGAGTACAGAAATATGTGAATGAACATTAGAAAAAGGGTCACATGTGAAAAGCATGGAAACAAAACACACTGCTGTGGTTTTGAAAGCCATTTTCAAAACTTTGATGGGACATCCCCATGTTCTGATTCATGCTTATTTAGAAATCAGCAGGATTATTAGATCAATTTGGTTTTCTCCAAAACATGGTAAGCTTGATCAGCCTTGCTCAGAGCAGTGTCAAGATCCACCTGCTCCATAACCATACTGCTGCATCCATCAGATCTAAGACACAATGTCAAGCCCTGGATACTGGGAGTGAGAACTGCACTCATGCTTCCAAAAGTATTATCCAGATGAGAAAGGAAGACAAGTAGAAAAAAACAAACTCATCATCTTACAAATGAGAACATCAGCCATTCATGTAGGGCCAAAGAAAAAAGTTAGAGTGAATCCTGGGCAACACACCAGCACTTCCAATGACCTGCATTGTGCACACTGGACATCTGATCCTGATCTCCAGGTGCCTTTACTTTGCTGAAGGTTCCAGTAAGACACTCTTTAATGCACTGCAGAAAGCTGGAGAACTTCCTACAGCATGTACCAGGATTAAAGGGGAGACTGTAGGTGAAAACTGAGCGAGGGGGCTTTTGGTGGCTGAGGTTTAGCAAAGGGTTTTGTCCCAAAGCAGCAGAATGCCCTAGAATAAACCATTTCAAATGGGACCCTATCAAGAAAGCCAACAGTTCTTGAATTGCATTTTAAGACAAAGGCAGATAATGAAAATGATGGTTCTATTAAATAACACAATAATATTATTTAGCTGCACATATTCTATATGTACACATTGTACATATTCATAAATACTGTTGCATCAGCAATGCCATACTGTAATCCACAATGTGCAAGCATTTATTATGTAAATCTATACCTTTATATTCAGTTATTTTACGTAAATATGCTACTAAATCAACTCATAAGGTTATTGGAGAAGAAAAATAAAACAACTGATCAACAACAAATCAGGAGTTTGAGGCATATGACTGCAATTAAATTAACTTCATTGATGCTTCTAAAAAAGCAAGAAAATCAGCATGAAGACCTTACTATTTCTCACTCCTTTACACTGAAAATGACATTTCTATTCTGTGCGAGCAATCTGGCACAAGAAAAAATAAGTCCGTCCAGTACACCTTCAATGGGGAATGCCACAAAACAATATCTAATTCATGGAAATCATCCCTTAGCTCAAAATCTAATGAAAATTATGTTTGAAGATTTGATTTGTAATGCAATTTATTAACACCAGGAAAGAATGGTAGAGCAGGCACTCAATTACAGGAGCACACAAGCTTTCTTTCTCATTGTGTCATTTCAGGACATGATGCCAAGTGACAAAAATACCTGCTTGAATAAGGGCATTCACCAGTACCAAGGGATTTCACAACAGCTGAGTCAAGTGAATTTACCATAATGCTGAATTTCTTGCAAAAGCAACAAGTCACACTCAGGGCTTCCCAGCCCATACGCAGCCAACACACCTTCAACTCTCTCAGGGTGATTTTCACACGGCAGTTGTGCATTGAGTTCAATGCTGATGAACCATACTGGATGGGAAGAAGGCCAAAAGTATGCTAAAATGTTCCTAATCTGCTAGTAAGTATTTGAGTTATGACAGAATCTTCATCATTTTAGAGAGACTTCTGTAAGATTTTTATTTAAAGGCAGAAATGAGCCTATCTCCACCTTCTGTACACAGAAACAGTTAAAAATATTGGTTTTTTTTCATCCTCTGCTGTCAGTCTGTATCGAGGACCATCACTTGTGTTTCCCTCGTGTTGAGAAGTTAGGAAATGCAATAAATCTTACAAAATCTCTTCATACGTGACTCCAAGCAGAAACAAGAGAACTTGAGCTCTCTTTATAAATAGCAGAATGCAACGTTCCACGGAGAAAAATAAATCATTAAAAGCCCAAGGACCTGGAGATTAAAAACAAAAATGAAAATTCAGTAGCTTACTTTCTTTTCCTGGAGAGAGCTACTTATCTATTCCATACTTCCTCAGCTCTGTTACAAGAATGCTGTGGGAGACAGTCCAATGCCTTGCTGAAATCAAGGTATTGTTAGTGCTACTACCATAACACTGTTACAGTAACACTGTAACACTAACAGTGGCCTTTCCTTCAGGCAAATATCCCGTATGCACGTGATCAAGAATCAGCTTCTTTATGTTCCCATTTTACAAAATTCCTCCCCACCTGTCATAGGAATCACTCCATTCCCCACCTTTCTTTCTCAGGGAGATGTTAATTGTGACTTGTAAGGCAAAGTGTCTGGATAGTCTCTCTGCCTGCTATTGGATCTACCACAGCAGCTGAGTAATGCACAGATCTGCACGATAATCAGTTCTGCTTTCACTCTCTGCTCACTTCAGGTCCATCCGATTTTCCGCCTTAGTTCCTCCTCCTCCAAACCTTTCTCCACATAGAGTCATCCCTTTTTGCTTCTGAACTCCACAGCACAGAGAAGCACGCTGCCAGACCAGTGAGCACTGCCGTCATTGTGGTACAGCTCTTCTTCGTTCTCTCCCTACTTGTTCACCAAGGTCAGTAAGCTTGTCTGGCCAAGACTTCTCATCTAATGCCTACTCTGCAAGCACTATTTCAAGACCATTTATTGGCTTGTTTCCTTTTGCAGAGCTCTACTATCAAGTACAAACAAGCTTCCAATTACAGGCTCAGTGCTCATGACCCTTTAATTGAGCTTGCCTATACAGACAATAAAGAAATTTAATTCAAATTAAACACATTGATTTTACCCGGATTATACTACAGTAAGCCTCTAGCAGTCCATGCTAATTCCAACAAGAAAAAAAGTGCATCATTAATTTCTTCGCAAATGACCTTGTATAACCTACAGTTCTCTGCTTCTGAAGACACCACAAAGCTTCATTTTTAAACAGTCCACCCACCTATAAATACCGTAGTGCTGCAGAAAACCTGAAGCACTCCTGGCACATCACCACTCCTTTCTTCAAGCATGGAAAAGTACCCCTTTCTGCCTGCAAACTGAGAAGTGGAAGGGTTGTAGCTTCTCAGGCTTCTGAGAGCACATAACCAAAAAGAAATAGGCAGAAGACAGACTATGAGCTGTGACTCAGGATCCCTGCTGGACAGCAGGTCAACCGTAGAGCTGGAATTACATCCTAAGTCATGGAGAAGACCTCTCAGCTGCAGGACACTGAGATGAAGCAGAATGGAGATCGAAGTACCTACTAGAGATACAAAGAAAAGTCCAGATCAACCTCTGCCATGGCTTGGGGGTGGATACCCCATTACAATGCCCAGAGTCAGTACTACAAGAGTATCCCATTGGAATCAACATCTAGAAAACAGAGGTAGCAATGATTCTCCTCTTGCTTCCAGCATGAACCACCTCAACTAACTCCAAAGAAAAGTGGATGACAACTGATATGTCCTTCTTGGAGGAAAGACCAAAATGTTCCCTCCCAAAACAAAACAAAACAAAACAAAAAAAAAAAAAAAAAAAAAAAAACAACAAAGAATATTCAAGCACCAAAAACACAGCAACAAAGGAAACCCCATCACCCTTTATCCCTCATTTGCCACACAACAGAAAGTGCACTTCCAGACAATGTAAGGCACTGAAAGCATTATCTTGACCGTCAACACCAGTTAGAGATGGAGTGAAACTCTCAATTTTAAATTCATATTTATTCAAAGATTCAGACAAGATAAACAATGATTATTTGCAACTGAATGAACAAGACAGAATTTGAATAAAATGCCCTGCTATCAAGAACTGAAACAACTCCATTCAATAAGCAGCCTGCAAATTGCACCAGCTTTTTTTCAGTCACACAGCAGTTCATCTCAATAGGTCTTTTTTCTTACAAAAAAAATAAGAAAAAACCTGCAGGCAGCTGATTAGACTGCCTCTGAGTCTGGAATATGAACAGCCTTTGTGTAATGCTGCAGTAATAAAATCAGAGGCTACATTTATGTGGCAGCTCAAGCTGCAAGGAGCCATTCATGCAAAGTCAGCCTTGCGCTGGACGAAAGCTCACTGAAGAGGGTTACACCCTGACAAGGCCCTCTGGGAAGGAGAACAAAATCAGAGCAATGCCTGCATGAACCTTTTGGCCACATTTCTCTCTATGCTCCCCTGTGCACCATGTTCATATGAACTGACTTGTAGGTGCAGACAGTCCTGAAACCCTGTGGAGACCTTTCCTCCTGTTCACTGTGCCCTTTGATAAACTCACTGAAGCTGGTGAAGGCAGTATGGTGAAGGAGAATGACAGATCAGGGGTGCGGGGAAATCCTCTGGCAACAGGGCTATCATGGCACTCCAATGAATCTAGTTCCACATCTGATACTAAACCAGGTTGCTCAGGGCCCCATCCAACCTGGTCTTGAACACCTCCAGGGACAGAGCATCCACAGCCTCTCTGGGCAGCATATTCCAGCACCTCACCACTCTCACTGTGGAGACCTCCCCCGGACATTCAAAAAAGGAGATCCTGCTACAGCACCAGCTATGAAAACAAAGATGTTTAGCATCTGATGTTAGAGACATCCCTTTCACTCCCCCTGCAGAAAAAAGACAACAGCCAATGGGGCTCAGGTGCTCACAGAAAGACTGCTGCAGGTAAATCAAACTTTCAGTTAACTGATTGCTCCTCAGTGCAGCCAACACCTAAACAAGGGCTTAACATTAAGGAACATGAAAAAAAGGCAACACAGAAGCACTGGCGAGTAATGAAGTACAGATCTTCATAAAACAGAAATAAATATTATGTGAGGTGCCCTAAACCATTAGTCAAACAAAACAAAAAACACTGATATTATTCCTGAATCCAGCATTGAAGGCAAAAAATGCCTGAGTTCCATATTTTACGTGAATATTGGTCATTTAAATACTCCGCAGCTTGCATAAGCACAGAATAAGTCGACACACACACAATTTTAGCTTTCAGATCTCCAGACAATATTCATTACAAAACTCTTGTAAATTATGTATGCTTCCATTTTATTTAAGTTTCTCCAAAACTTGGCTTGGTTTTCCTACTATAAATACTGCACACCTTACAGCAATAATTTTTAATTATATTTAAGTCACTTTTTAAATCAAATGACTTCTTGTTCACAACAAGAATAAGTCTGTTTTGGTGTTACCCTTTTTAATTTAAAAGCTGCCTTTTAGATCCTTCTGTACTGACAGGTTTCCAGAGAAACAGAATAGGCAAAAGGTTAACATGGCAGCAAATCTATAGAGCTCTGAAATCTGACAAATTTCCAACATCATTTGATCCCACTCTGGTGAAATATAGATAAGAACCTAGCATCACTTTTGCTTGTTTAAATAAAAGAATTCTAAGGTTTTGTTTCATTTTGTTTTGTGCTACGAGGGGAAAAAAAATCAGAATATGAAGGATTGATACAAAGCTCTGTTTAAGATCGTAGAGATTCTGATTTTTTCAAAGCTAACTTTAAACTTTTTCTATTATACCACCAAAATCCCCATCTTACTGGCAACATATACTCTTTGCTCCTTTCCATGTCCTATGCCCCTGCCAGCAGTTAAAGTTGCTATTCCTGAAAAGTGGGGACTGGATGACAAATGATCCAAATGACAAACAAACCCTGGCTCCAATAGCAGTCCCTCTCACCTCCATTTTTTAAAAGAACAGAGAGGCTTTTCATTATGCCACTGTTTACCTGTTGTTCCTGCAGGTCACCTGTATGAGAGGTCTTGACACAGTTATAACTGCTAGCTACAGAGCCAAGGGCAAATTTTATACACAGCCAAAGCCTCTTCATTGAAGGAGTCCTTTTAAGACTTAGCCATCTATTCGATTATCTTTCTCTAAAAAGATTAGTATATAATGCTAACTTGCATGTGAGGTTGTGGGAGCGTAAAGGGGAAGAACATAAGCCCTGAATACAGTAAGCTTCTAAGGACATCTATGTGAAAGCAAACACATACACGATGACACACAATACATGATGGAGAATGTTCAAAGCAAAATTACAGGTAGGTGAGTGAAACACGTGGCATGTTCCCTCAGCATACAGTGCAGTTTTTACAGCAGCTCTGTTCACAAAGCTACTCTATTTCAAAGTTAACTATTATCGTGAATACCCATCTTGAAAGAATTTGTCAGCCTTTCAGGAAAGTGCTACCTGAGGAGAGCACAGCAAGGCCACTCCCTCCGTTACCTCCATTACTATGTTCAGTAGCCCAATTAAACAAAAATCAGGAATTTTTTCAGCTCTGGCTGAAGATAACTGGAAGACGTCCCCAGATGACACAGGGAAGGGGTGACTTCCTTCTTTGCTGTGAGCCCCATTCTGACACTGAGGCAATTAATTGCAGGGTAGGAAGCAACAGACCACCCCTCAGTGGGTCTCCAAAGCTGCCTTTGAACCTGTCCAAATTAGCTCTGGGTCTCACAGCAGCACAATTTCCTCCAGCCAAGCATGTGCCCCAACTATCAGAAACTTGTTTTTTTCTTGTTAGTAGTGTTAGTAATGTAACCTTTATTTAGGTTGTGTATCTATGCCTGTGAAGTCTGTGAATGGAAGTACTGTCACATCAAAAAACAGGTGCAGGCAACTCATTCAAAGTTAGAATTCACTAATGCCACTGACATTGCCACTGAAGACTGTTATAAGCATTAGTGAGACAGCACAACTTGGAGATCAAAGAAGTTTTAGGCATATTGCAAAGCATACACTGGAGCTAAATCTCACCTGGCTCCATACAGTGCCAGAAGAGTGCCCTCTAAGCACGGTGCACGAAGCAGGATGCTGGTACATTTGGTACAGGGATACAGTAGCTCCTGCCTGGAACCAGCCTAGGTCTAAGAAGATATCACTGGCAACTTCACAGCTCACCTCACATGGCCCAGCAGCAAGGCCAGCATCAGTGCCACAGGGTGACAAGAAGGCAGAAACAGAAGAAGGCTTTGTCCAAGGAGGTAGTGGGGTCACTATCCATGGAGGTGTTCAAGAAACAATCAGATGTCATACTAAGGGACATGATTTAATGAGGAAATATTGGTGGACAGTTTGACTGGATGATCTTGCAGGTCTTTTCCAACTTTGGTGATTCTATGACTTGTATAGCATAGTAGAAATTAACTTTGCCACAGCACAGCTGAGATGGAAAGTAGCAGTTCAATTTCAGCTCTGCACCGCAGTGGAACAGTTTTCCTGGATACCAGGGTACTATGGACTACAATACCCAGTGGCGCTCTCAGATCCCATGGACAGAAGTCCCTCAGCTGCTCCCCATACCCAGCATGAATCACAAGGACTGGTGACAAGGTGGAGAAAGGGGGGGCAGAAGCAGTAGTAATTGCAAAACAGCAAGGAAGACCACATTCAGCCAGCACAAAGACGGCTGGCCCACTGCCCTCAAAATATGGCTAGCTGTGACAGGAAGAAAGCCTGCTGCAGGAGAGGCCCAAACAGGTCTGGACAAGCGTGAAACAAAGCTGCGTGCATCTTCTGACAGCAGCCAGCCAGGGGCCTCTCCATACAAGTACAAATCCACCACTCACAACCTGAGAGGCTGAGTGGGACTGCATCATCCCACACCTCTCAGGGGGCTGCTACCGGCAGCTCATCTGCCAGCTCTGCACATTTTCCTCTTGTGACTTCTTTTTTATCTCGGTTGTTTGTTTATTTTTAAGTGTGCGTGTGCTGGGGGACACACACAGGATACAGCTGATGTGTTCCAGACCTCCTCCTCTGCCCAAGGACAGCTCTGGCTTCAGATCAACAAACACAGCTGAGTATTTCACGATGTCCAATCATAACGAAACCGTGGTGACGTGAAACGCAAATAGTGGAATAGTAAGACAAAAGAGGGGAAAAAAAAAAGAGCGCTAATTTTTTGCTATAAAATTTTACACCTCTGGTATAAAGAGGGAAAGATCTTCTGGAGATACTGAGGTACAAATATGAAAACACTACTGCATTTTAATATGTCTGCTTTGATGAAAAATATTGTATTCTTTTATCCATAAAGAACATCGGTTCTATTATAAGTAGCAAGAATGTACCAAGCTCAAAAAGGAATAAGAGATGCATAAAACGGTGTAAAAAAGCTTCTTTAATGTCTAAGACTCACTACAACTTCCCCATTCTACATCCTTTGAGAAAGCTGCATTTATTTCTCTTAATTTCCTGTTACTATACAGGTAAGAATCTTGTTTCTTTGCACTTGTGAAGAGCTCGAGTTTGTTAAATATGAAACCTTCAGACGTTTGAAAAAAAAGAGAGAGAGAGAGGTGAATGGCACTGCTACAACTCAGTCATTCCAGGACATGAATCAACAAGTAGGGGCAGACAGAGTGGTCAAAAGATGTAACAGATTTCAAAGTAGTGTCATAAGTTTTACTTTATGACACGGATATTGCGTGAGAACGTGCATTATATGTAGATAAGGAAAAGAAGTTGCTCGTGGCTGTAAAAGTTTGACAGATTGTTCTCCAAGTCACTCCCATAAAATCAGTGTACGAACTGGTTGGCTTACGTTTGAACTATGAACCTTCTCTTCTGCCTGGCAGGAAACAAAAGGAAAGATATAACACAAACGAAGGTTGCTCACTAATTAAAATGTTCACAATTTGATTTCTCATGGCTGACCTCTGCTTACATTTGAAGAAGAAAAAGAAGATATTACATATCAGAAATCATGTCTGACAAGCTCAATTACAATTGATTCATGTGAAACAAGCAAACAGCAATTCATAGCTCCCAGGGTAGTACTTCTTTGGTAGCTGTGCCACAGTTAAGAAGGAGACAGACAAGGAAGATGCCTTATATATAGATTATCTGGTATCTTTATGTATAACCATAATGTTGAAAGTTCCAAAAAAGAACAACCTTTCGCTGCAAAGGAAGATACACCAACGTTCTTCTTTCTTTGTACAGATACAGTTATTTTTTGAATCTGTCTTGACAAGCCCCAAGCACCCCCTAAAAGTCCAAGTCCAGGTAAATAAGGGCTAGATACACATGTAATAGGAAATGCAGCGAGATTAGCCCAGTGTGTTACTAAATTTTAAAGAAAGAAGAAACAGATTAAAATTAAACCACCCTTTCTGACTGCTTGAACAGGAACAAAGGTTGGGAGATTCATGGGTAAGGCAAATGTTTGTATTGCCCTCAACTTACGCTCCCAGCATACACTCACCTATCCAAATATGACTTTTTTTTTTTATAGTGTTTTCTGATAGACGTCACATTTTAAAATACAGCTTTAGAGTTTTATGGAAAAAAGCTTTCCTGAAAGTGAGGGAAGGCTGCTTTTTTCCCCCATATTAAAATCAACGTCCTCTTCCCCTAAATACGTCACCCCTCTCACCTCCCAGAACAGGCTCGGCTTATTACATGCACAATCTTGTCAAGGGTGCAGTCCTCCTGCTAGCATACAAACTATTTACTCTTATTACAGACATTTAGAGTGTGCAGTCCTTTATGTGAGAGAGGCTCAGAGAGTGGGGAATATAGCAACTTGTCCACGGGGACCGAGCTGAGGGTAAATAGCCCTCAGAGAACCCCGCTGGACTTTAGGCAACAGTGAGCCCCAGCACCCTGCACTGAAGAGAGCACATCCCAGCCCTACTTCTCTAACAGCTAGAGCTCACAGAAAATTGCAAACAATCAGCAAAATTCGATATGCTGTTGTTCATGATTCTGGTGGAATGCAAAATGAGCAAAGACTTCTCTCATTTTAAGGCAAGAGAAAAGGAAAACAGCTGCTGCTGCAAAGGACATAGAAGGCAAAAAAATAACAGAGTTGCTCTGAATGCTTTTATCACATAAGTTACAAGCTGATGGGTGTATTTGCCCACTGAAGTAATGCAAAAAACTAACTTTGATCTGTAGGAGGATTTTTCTGAAGTCAGATCTTTCTAAAGTCAGATCTGAGGAGACAGAATGCACTTAGCTTAGCTATACAGGGCCTGAGCTAATGTCATGTTACCCTGACAGTATTTACCTCAGCTAATCGAAGCTATTCCTCCCTACTCTTGCCTTACCAAGACACAGACTCATAAAAGATGCATTGGCAAAGTGCAGTTACTCAACTCCATGCATCATACTCTTCTGACATGGCAAGGATTTTCGTTACAAGTCATATACAAGTCTGTGAGGTTAAAGCAAAAGTTTCTAGAAACATTTACAGGGGCATGTTTCAATCTTACAGCCAAAGAATATGAAGCTAGCGAAAACATCATAATATTTTCAACTGGGCAGCCACGTAACAGAAAAATAGTTAAAGGATCTTTCATTTATGACATAGAAACCTTCAGTCCTTGTCCTACTGATTTTCCAAACCCTGAGCTGAGCAAAGTTCTGAGTGGTTCCTAGCCTCACCTGCCCTCATCCCAGAATCTCCAACTCTCCAGCATCAGTGATGCACCAGAGTGTTCAGCGTATAGATAATAGTGTATGTAGAGTTAAGGACTGCAGGAAGGGCACTCCTGGACAGTCACATTCAGAACACAGAGGTATTACCTAATAACCAAGCTGCAGCATGGCTACAGGACTACAGTCCTGCTCAATATCAAGGCAGTCACGGAAACACACCCTCACCAGCAAGCAATGTCTCACAAAACCAGAAATTCAGAAAGCATATATGTGGATACTGCAGTGCGAGACTGGTTCCCACTACACCAGTACGTACAGCATGGATGCACACTAAAAAAGTCTTCTCAAAACTCAAATACTCTCACTTGAAGGCCAGACTTGTGTCTCCAGAAGTAATGAATGTAATTCCAAAAGAGAAGGAAAAAAAAATCTTCTTCACCAAGTATTTTATTTACAGCTACTTGCCCCAAATTCTGCCTGAAGCTACAAAACAGACATAACAAAAGCCAATTCAACAGAGGATCATACTTGCCATTAACAAGAAAGGGACTTCAGATCTGCGGTTCCTAATACCCCTATACTTTTTAAAGGTCTGGTGAGGGGACATACCAAAGTAGTCATGCAGTATTGAGCTGACTCTCCATCAGGTGACTCATAACTAATGATCAACTCCAAATCAACTGCAAAATATGAAAAATGTTCTGATACAAAACAGCCTTAGGATTTCCATGGAAAGATCTTCCATCATCAAAACATGAATCAGAAACAGCACTAACAGCAAGTTTCCTATATGCTAACACATGTGCATATTCGACCTTTGAAAGAGATTAATTCCTAAAAGAATGATTTAGTGTACGCATATATATATATATACGTATGAATGCGTGTGTGTGCATATTCCTGTATTTCAGCATAGCAGAATGCTTAACAGCTATTCACATACAAGACAAACTATTTATCAGTCACTCTGCATTACAATAGCTTGAAATAAAATTATCTGTGCCAATCCCTGCCTGCATTTTTCCATTAACATCCACACAGATAAACAAGCTGTGGATGAGCAGGCAAAGCAGGCAAAGACCTCTGCAGACAGCTTTATCAACAAAAGTTCAGTATCACTGAGGAATCATCATCTCATTCAGTTCAAAAGACACACTGGTGCAAGAAAACCATACTTGTTTCTTGCATGGCTTGAAAACTAATCAATATTAAGTCATTCTCAAAAGACTCCTGTATTATCAGAAAATAACTACTGTTTGGAAATGTTCAATTCTGGAATTCACAATACAGTATGAGGAGGAAAAAAAACATCCCAGAGGAGCATACCTGTGGAACACCCACTCACAGTACACATACAGGCGTAAATAGAAGTTTCCAATTTGCAGTATTACAACACAGGCCCTGCGGTTATACATCATCTGAATTTCACTGCAGCTGAAATATTTGGAGGAAGAAGAGGATTTAAAAAGAGATGTATGGCTCAAACTCAATGCTTAGACTTCACACACAAAAATCTTACTATGAAACACTCAACTGTACATGGCAAAAACGAGGCAGCGTCCTTAAAAACAAGCTATGCGGGCTCACTGTTATCTAAATTAGAGTGCCTGATTTCAATTACCACTATTTACATGTTTTGACTTAATTGATTTACCCAGGACCAAAATAGGCATCCTTATCAGAGGCTGGATAAGAAACAGAGCGCTCTTACTGCACCACCAGACCATGTCTACCACAGAGCACTTCACCTTGCCAGGCAGGGACACACACACCACACTCGCATAGCTCCAGCACCAGCAAGAGAAGCTGCTGTTACCAGGCGGGATAAGCCAGCCTACCAGAAGCCCTTCTGTAGAGGACAAGTTGAAGGAAACAAATGCAGGATGTACAGTCCTTCCATCAAATGGAGTTAGGTGGCTAAGCTGAGCACGCACTCTTCTTGGCCATCTCCATCTGTCGCAAGTCACAGCAAGGCCATTGAGACACCTCAGACACACTCTGCTACAGACAGAACACGAGCAGGAGCTGGTCTCTGAAGGCACTGACTTGTCAGCATTAGAGGCTCTGCTGTGAGGGCAGGTCTGCACTGGATCATGCTGAGGTAGCTCTGATTCACAAACACAAATTCTCCTAGCTGAGGCCTTGACCTCAGCACAGAGCATGCTTTTTGGGTGAATTTTCTTTTCCTCACAGGGCTCCTAGGGTTACTCGTTCCAGGGTTGGCAGCCTGTCCCCTCCACTGCAAAGGGCTACAGCATCTGCCAAAATCTCCTTCTAGGCCCTTTGGGGCACAATTCAATCCTTATAAAACTCACACAGATGTAACGAAACTCAGAAACAACTCCCTTGGTGCTGTAGGCTCCAGCAGCCTAGTGGTCCTTTGCTTTACTATAGTGCCAGCAACTGAGGTCAAACCCTTTACAATTACATTGTCTCAGCTGTTACCAAAATCACTTGACCCTTTCCCAAGCTCAACCCAGACCAAAGCCCGGCTGCCAGACCCTGGGACCTTGGATCCCAGGGGAGTTTTTTTTACACAGTTGCAATGCAACTCAGAACAGCTTTGCCTCAGCAAAATCCAGTTACTAACTACAAGCCTGTCTTTCTGCTGATACAGTCACACCACTATAGTCAAACCCACTGTGCTACATCAGATGGAGTTATAACGGTATCAGCGCCCACAGATATTTTTGACTTTGCACAAACTACTTCCCATAAAGCAAAAGATAAGAATGTTGGGAAGACACTGCAGGGAGGGGAAAGGAAGATTTTTTTATATCAAAATTAAATGCTAATGTCAGAATTTGTATTGTTGCAGCTGAAACAGTTGCAATCACAGTTTGGCTGTGGCTTTCTTCAGGCCATGCAAGGAGATACTTACAATGAGCAGCAGCTGCAACTTCAGCAGAAAATTGATATAAAAGGTAATTTTTTATTGTTGTTGTTTCTATTTTCCCCAAATGTGAAGATTCTTCACACAGGTCAAGAACACAGGCACTTGTTTATTTATCTGACCTGATGAGGACGAGTTTACCTCCAAAGTATTTTGCCAAAGCATGAGGCAGCAAAGACTATCCAACAAAGTAATCCGAAGGAGGTTTGAACCACTGGAGAGAATGCAGTGAATGAACATTCCACAATTCAAGCCAGGAATGCAAACATGCTTGGAGCAACCTCCTATGGAGGAATGGCACGGGACATTCTTCCAAAACACAAGGGAGCTCCACACGTTGGCAAGACACTGTTGCCATCTCCAGTTCAAGATTACCAAAGATGCATTGCCGACACAAGCTCAAACAGGCACTCTCACAACTGCTGCTGGATCGCAGGGCAAAGGAGCACATCCAGATCAGCAACCACCAAATACTTATTTCCAATGGGGAGAGGCTGTGATGAACGCATATTCTGGCTACTCGAGCAACAACATCCAATGGATTATCACCTTCACCAATTACACAATGTCAATCCTGGCTGGACGATCCCAACTTCACTGAAGCCCACAGCAATCTCTGACCAAACCAAGCTCTCAACATGCATATGTAAACGCATTCCTCATCAAGAAAGACTGCAGACACTGCCCTGAGCATGGCTGCACATTCAGGTACTCAGCACTGTTACAGAGGAGACTAACAGTTCTGTTGGAAACTTCTGAAAATAGTCCTGTTGGTGCAGAAAAGGTCCTTACAACCAATAAAGGGTTTTATTTGTTAATATTTTCTACTAAGGAAAACGTTGACACTCTCATTGCTATAGTCCTGTTTCTATTTATGGTAAGAAAAGTTGCAACACTTCTCAAGCAGAATGAAAAAGTGAAGAAGACAGTTTGGGGTGGTTGTTTTGTCTGTTTTGTCCCTGGGTTGTTGGTTTCTTTGTTTGCTTGTTTTTTAATCCATGTAACAACTTTCCGACAGAAAGCAAGTAGTGAGAGACAGGCCTTTAAATATCAAATTTCTAGCCCTGGAAACTAATTTTTCCATGAGCTCTGAGACCAAAACTCAGACTTCTACTTCAACCATGTAGATCAAAAGAGATTTGCGACCTTCTAAAATACAGTTCAAATATCACTTGTATTCTAACAGTATAAACTGGCTTCTCTTTCATGCCTCTTCACAAACCTGTTGTTCAATAATTAGCTTTCAAAACTACAGTCTAACAGTAAAATTCATTGTTCTGTTTATATTCTTCTCATTATCCTGGCCTCTTGCTGCGCTAGCTCCTTTTAATGGATGGAGCAAGTATTAGCTTGATTTCCTACCACACATCAAGTTTTCAGCTGAGCTTAGCAATATGCATCTCTAACAAGTGATAAGATCTCCAGTATTTTACTACTAAATGCATAAAGCTAGAGATTTTATTTCTGCCTTGCAACTGACATTGAGAGCGTGCCTCGCTTTCTCGACACAGCATAAATTCTGCAGACTGATACTGCTGATAGGAGAAATTCAAACCAACACCAAAATACAGTTATCATAAAGGAAACAAACGGAATACATGCATTTTCACCCATTGGTAGAGAGCCAAACAAAAAATAACTTGGAAAACAAAGCCTTCAGAATGCTACACTCGATGCACAACAAAAGAAACTTTTAATACTTGATATTTCCAATAGCACTGTTTAATGAGGAAATTAAATTAAAACAAATGCTTGCTCAAAACACAGCTCACTGAGAAAGTAAGTAGTAAAAACAAAATCAGTAAAAAGTAACTTCATTGCTAAGCTTCCCACATTATTACTCGCAAGGTCCTGAACATTTGAACAAAGAGAGCTAGGTTTAAAGTCAGGTGAAGTCCCACAAAGGGAAATGTGGACAGCAGCCAGACACAGTGCTGACAAATCATTCAAGCAACACCACAACACCACTGGGCGGCTGCAGCTCAAGCTAACGTGCCAGGGCAGCATCACTGCATGCTCTGCCATGGGCAAATCAGTGCTAACACAGACACTAAATGCTTCTCAGGTGCTGGACCACTATTTTTGTTAGTTTGTTTTCCTGTACCAGAAACGCAAATTACTTTTAAAATGTCCGAACTGGCAATTTGTGAGCTCATTTTTGCCTCTGCCACCAAGTCTCCTGCAGTGCTCCTGGCTGAAGGCCACAGCCAGAACCTCTGCAAGAAGTTAAAAGTTTCAAGCATGAAAAACTTAGCACACCCTTTAAACCTAAGGAACCCCTCTCTCCTACAAACCCACAGGACCAACAGCCAGCCTTTCTAGCAGCATGTATTCTACACAGCAGACATTACACTCACCTAAAGGAAAGCATCAAGAAGTTTTGCCTAGACCAATTTTTATCTGTAGTTGCTGCTGTATGCCAAGGAAGATCCTGTTCCTTTGTGAGCACAGATCAAGCCACTGATGGCTCTGGTGCCTCTGCTCACTGTGTCACCTACAAAGGAAGAGGACACTGGCCCAGACCTGCAGCTAGTTTTTCAATTGAATCGGCACTGCAGTTGCTTCAGTCTGCTGCAAAAAGGCAAATGGCCAATGACACGGTGGAGCACCAACCAGATTGGCATCTGCACATACCATGTTCTTGCAGTAAACATAAAGCTGCAGTAGCCAACACACAAATTTATTTGTATTTAATATGTACTTTTACGCACCCAAATCTTTCTGAAGAGTCAAAACAAACTACCACAATCCTTTCCAGAATTCCTCACTAACTGTCAGGACAAGCCTCAGCCTATCAACGCCATGATAAATGAGCAGAACAGCCCCCACAACATTTGTTTATTGAAATTAACTGTGGGGTGGAAGAGCTAGGAGTAAGTTTGCTTTATTTGCTGCAGTCATTTGCAAAGACAAAACCCTACAGCCCGACTATGAAACAAAGCACTAGAGTCAGCAGGACACAAGGCTGAGGTTCACCACCGACTCCCTGCGTGACCCTGCAGTCCATCACCTCTCCATAAATCCATCAGCCCTAGATGAAAGCAGGGCTTTGCTGCTAAATGCATGCAGCGTTGCGTTTGGCCTTTGTTAAATAAACATAACACCCCCACAAAACTAAACTGGAGAACTAAACAATGTTGGATTTTTTTCCCCGTCTATACAAAGCACTCTGTACTGTACAAAACCACAGTATTCTACCAAGTAGGAGGGAAAGACATGTAAATATTTACCCACGTACTGCAAAGAACTGTTACTCACTCAGAGAGGTGTAAGCCAGTATCTGTGTAACTCAAGAACCAGATGGAGATATGCTGGGGGTGTCGCTGGTAGACAGAAGGAGTGAGCCCATATCCTTAAATCAGGCACTGAGCTGAGAAGGCTCAGAAAAAAACTCATGTCAAGGGATGGTTTCCGCCAGGCTGCAAATTGGCTTCAAGCAAAACAGAGATTCAATGCTGCCATAAGTGCCCAGAGCTTAATTATAGGGGTAGATGAAACTACTGGGTTAGCAACCAGACTTTTTTCTGCTTTTCCATCATCTCACAAACTCTTCCAAAAAGCAAGTGTGTTTTGGATTGGTCTGCAAGTCTGGATATACAGACGATAGTTATTTTTCATCATGCAACTTACACATTATTTCCCCATGTGCCTACCAGAAAGGAAAGTCCATCCAAAGAATGGCACAAAAAGGGATGCCTCAGCCAGAAACTAGACTGCTTCAGTTGTGTCCCAGTGCAAATGGAGGGCCTGCTACTCAGCACCCCTCTGTACCTGAACTTCTGCAGAATTAACAGTACGGTCCGTGTTGTTAAGTCTAAATGCAAATTAAAAAGCAATTTAAGATCCGTGCCGTGCAAGGGAATGATGCTGATGAGACTCTTTCACATGAAAAAGTCTAGTCATTAATCCATGGGTAAAAAGAGCGTAAGACTGCAACTTGAAAAAAATCTAGAGCCAAATTCCAAAAGTAAAGCCAATTTCTAAAAATAAATCCACTCTCCATTCAGAAACTTCTCAAGAAAAGCAGCTTCTGTGGCTACTGTTTTCAGCTGATATCACTTCAAAGGTGAATGTGTTTTGCAAATCTAAGTGTGGTAATGTTTGCCCAGTTCCCTAATCAGTTACCCACTGCTAATCAACCATTTCTTTCCATTTTCATGCACAAATGGAGGAAGCACTGCTTGTAACTGCAACCCTGAACCACATCTGATAGGCTACCTAATATTTACATAATGTCCACACTGTAACTGATGACTACATCACACTGTGCATAGGTTAAAAGTCATGCAAAAACGCATGGCTAGAGAGCAGCTTCAGCAACTCTGAATGTTTGTGGTGTCTAAATCTTTGTCTACTTCAAGCTGCCTAATCAGCTCTGAGGACATTGGGTACAGTAAACAGTTTGTTCAGCTTGTAGAGAGTCAGATGGAGGGATTTCATGCTTAAACAGCATTGATCAGGTAGCGATGTTCAAGGACTTTTTAAACTCTGATTGATTGCAGAGCTTATCAATATCAAAGGCGAATACTGTTCTCCCTAATCATGTTTTCTTTAGCTGACGTCCAGGGCTTTATGCTAACTTCAGTGTGAATTGGCTGGGAAAAAACAAGCCTTATTTAGAAAATCTTATAGACCTCTACATTGCTGTCTGGGATTTCTACTGCAGAAATGGATGTGTATATGATTCAGACATTTCAAATCCCATGTATTTGGGATGTGGCAGATTAATTGTACATGAGTACACCTGTGTGTACACATGCACGTCTCCCCGCCTCACCTACACAGCACACGTATAGATAACTACTGCTTTTCAGAAGAGCAGCATCCACCTATCAGGGGCACAGAGATACTCTACTGCACTGGAATAGCTCTGCCGCCTTTTGAAAGCATTTGAACAAATCTACTTCATACATATTCTGTAGGCTTCTTGGGATTAACAGATATCAGCAACCCATTTGGAATAACTGAATATGCACAACGGTGTTCTGTCTGATCTTAATGCTGTCACACATCTGAAATCCAAGGTTTATTAAAAAAAAAAAAAAAAAAATGCCCAGAGAAACAACCAGAAGAAAATCACACAATCACAGAATTGTAAGGGCTGGAAGGCACCTCTAGAGATCATCGAATCCAAAACCCCTGCCAAAGCAGTTCCCTAGCCCAGGCTGCACAGGTAGGTGTCCAGGTGGGTCCTGAACATCTCCAGAGAAGGAGACTCCACCACCTCTCTGTGCAGCTGTGCCACTGTGAAGAAGTTCCCACACACGTTTGTGTGGAGTTTCCTATGCTTCAGTTTGTGGCCATTTCCCCTCATCGTCTCACCACACACTGCTGAGAAGAGTCCAGCCTCATCCCTTTGCCTCCCACTCCTCAGATGTAGATCAGATCCCCTCTGAGTCTTCTTTGTTCAGAGCTGAATAGACCCAGGTCACTCAGCCTTTCCTCATACAGGAGGTGATCTATGTCCTTTATCATCTTCGTGGCCCTCCACTGGACTCTTTCCAGGAGATCCCTGTCTTTTTGCACTGGGGAGCCCAGAAGTGGACACAGTACTCCAGGTGAGGCCTCACCAGGAAAAAATAAATACAAAATTAAGAAAATCTGGACCCTCAGCCATCTCCCCCTCCTTGGCATATCTCCTCCCACTTTGCACTCTGCCTGAGTTGAGCTGGATGCAGCCCCTGCCTGTTTCACTGTTTTCCACACACATAATACAGCAGACACACACTTTCTTATATGAGGATACACTTCTATTCTGAACTTACTGAGTCTTTGTTGTGCTTCTTTTGGTTTTGTGATCATGCAGAAATATAGGATTTTTTCCACTTTTTTTTTTTCCTTCCTTCACCAGAACACACGTGAAAACCATTACCATATCTCAAATGCCTGGCAGACCTTGAATTATCCTTGTCAGAACTTTGCATTTCCTGGGCAAATCTTGCAGTGACAGTTACTCTCTCTAATTGCATTTAAACCAGTGATGATGCAAAGATAACTCCGACAAAGCCTGGCCATCAAATTTCAATGTATATTAAATGTCTGCCTGAAAGCAGCATTAATAATGGAACAGATTTTATTATTTACCTCTAATTAGAGCTCCTTGCTGATGTTAGTGAAAAGCTCACTTTCAAAAGAGAAGTAATCAGCATTAAAAGACGTATCATTATTTTCATTACAGGTTTACGTGGCATTTCTGCTTATTAACATTGCTAAATAATCCTTTCCTAAATCTGCTTTCTGTCACTTACAGTTCTGCTACATTTGGACAACTTCAGATGAAGCACTCATCAGCAGGTTACTATGCACAGCTTACTAATGATGCATATACTTTCAGTTTTGCTTATTTTAAGTCTATCATCACAGGTAAATTAGTATTTTTGCCTCGCTCCAGCCTACACTAATAGTGGCAATTCTATACCTGAATGATCCACCAGCCCTTTCTTCGGAGAAGGTATGTTTCATTTAGAAAGTGAATGACCTCTGCAAGAGGCAAGATGTTATCTTTCCTGTAAAAGTCATCGGTTTGACAAAGTTATAAATCACTGCAGGAAAATCCCACAGAGAGCGCTCAGTATGGGCTCGGATATTTGGCAGCCAAACACCTTGGGAATCTCTGCCTGTTCACGGTGAGCCTCAGCTGTTGCTGAGCAGGACCTCCCCTTGCTTCCCCACTGCTAGCTATGTTAACTCAAATCCCCGCATGTGGAAGGAGGATGAAAAGTCTATCTCCCTTTCAATCTTCGTTACCTGGAGGAGGTTTACTGTGGTTTTCTGCTCTGCTCATCTTTGTTGGGTGTCCTTCATCACAGTCAGCCTGGGTCAGGTGCTGTAACTCCCTTAGAAGCATGACCACAACATCTCCAGCACCTTCCCTCCCTTATACAGACCTTTCCTCACCTATGTGCCCCACAGTCACCCCTTTGCCACAGATTTTACTCTGCTTAACTTACCATGCAAAGAGGCACTGCAGCATTCCCTGGCAACCTCTCCAGTGTTTGACATCACAACACAACAACATACTTATACCCAACATTTTTTTAATTCTCCTTAGTTAAGACAGCTTGAATAGATAAACCTCCTTAAAACACCTCTCAATTCCATTAAGTTTATACTAAAACTTACTTGTTTTTACAAAATAGAGCATGCCATATGAGGAAGAGGCACATGACCCACACTAACAATTTCCCCCTTTTCCTTCAGCGAACATAAAAGCACCACTATAAAACAGTACTTAAAGATCTTTTTGCAACTAATACTGAAGGAGTTTATTATTGCGTTGCAGAAATGCTTCAGGGGAAATCTGCAAATACAAAGGACCCTTGGCTCATACTTTCTTCTGGATTTTTTTTTTTAATTTTATTTTTTTGAGGCCAGTTATTAGAGAAACAAGAACTGTTGATGCCACTTGATAAATTTTGCTCAAAGGATACTTGCTAACAGGCCCATAGTCCCACCACAGAGCAGCCTGCAGCATCAGACAGCCATAGCTCAAGATTACTGATTGTGTTTGCTTTCCTCGCCAGCAACTTTGGGAGCGTGGAAGGAGAGTCTTAGGTCTGCCACTATGCTTGAAAATGGTTGCTCACACACTTCCTTCCACAAGCCCTCAGTGATTGAAATCCCTTTCAAAATTACCTGTCGTTTTGACTTGAAACAAAACAAAAAACAACAACAAACTGGTTTTAAATAAGTAGGGTAGAGTCCCCAAATACTTGATGACTTTGCTCAGCAGCTGATAGAGGTAAGCTGGTGGACAAGTTGGTGAGTATCTTCACCATGTAAAAATCTCAGTGTTTAGCCACCATTCATCAGTACTCTAAGGTACAAAATGTCACACGAACAAAACTGAGCACTGCACCCTGTGCATAATTTTGCTTAACTCAGACCACGTGTTCCTGAAGCATCAGCAGCAGTGACAGAGGAGACCTGTTCCACAACCATGGGAATTCAGTAACAACAAAAGAATCAAAGTGACAAGCTTACTCATTGCAGCACTGGATCTGGTGTTGTTGCTTTTTGTCACATGGCAGCCTGAACTTCTTTCCATGGTTTGTGAACAGCTGGATTGTGTACTCTTATGAAAGAAATTAATATGGCAGCTTGCGTACATCTGCTTTAATCTTAAAACAAAAGCAGTTTTGCTATCTTTAGTGCGAGCACAATAAGAGCACAACAAGGCACAGATGGTTTGGATTTCCCATGCAGAAAGCAAGAGAGAAGCCTGACATCTTAACTGTGTACGTAGCCACAGCTGATGATGTGACTGCAGAAAGCAACGGGGACACAAGACATACCCCTTTGTCAGAAGCCTGGATATAAACCTCCCTCAATCAGATCTTATAAAAGCAGAAAACGTCTCCACACAGAGATAAATGCTTTTGTTCATACAGATTTAATGCTCATTGTTAGTGAAGCACTTAACAACAGCGGTACTAATGCCAAATAAATTAATTTCAGTTTAGTTAAAGCAAACAGTCCCGTTATGTTTAGGAACACAGAACAAAACCCTTGAAAACCCAACATTAAACAAGTTATTTATGGCCACCGCTTAGCCTCCCTGCCCCCATCATCTGCACATTAAAAAAATCTCTAGGCTGCTCTCTTTCAAACTCCCTGAGTTCTGACAAAAAGTGGCTATGCACTGGTAACCTGAATGCTAATTTTGGAGGAAAACTACAATCAGCTTGATCTGGCAGTCTTTTTTATTTTCTTTTTTTCAACTCTGCCTTTAAAATAAAGTATCTCACTGCAGGATTAAAACTTTCCTCTTCCTGGACTTAATCAGACTGATAGCGGTTTTGGCAGAAAGGGCAGTAACAGGAAAAAAAAGTAAGGGTAGCACATGTGCAACACATCTCAGAAGGCATTTCATAACCAGGTCTGTATTTTCACGCAATAAACACACAGTAGTTCAGGCAAAAACACACAGAAAGAGACTTCCCCATAACCCTTCAAAAAACACTGCGAGAATAGTTGTTGTCTAAAGAATACTGCTTTTGATAGAAAGCAGATAAAAAGGCAAGTTGTATTAGCTTCTGACACTGGAAAAAAAGAAACTGCTTTTTTTTTTTTTTTCTTAGCGCAATGAGGTGTTGTTTTTCCATTTGTGTGCTGAAGGAGGAAAAGATTCACCAATATCTTGAATAATTTAAGAGACTCAGAATAGGGATTTTTCCAATTAGCTGGTACTTGACGCATCAGAATAAAAAAGTTGTTCAATTTATGAGCAATTTAGTTTGAGTCACTGATGAAATATTTCTAAAGCAATATTTAGGGTTTCAAGGCAGCATTTCTATCACGGGAACCAGGGCTGTGAGGCCCTACAGTGGCACTAAACCCTTCCTGGAGGCGGAGATGCCTCTGCTGGCATCAGCTGCAGCCAGGATGTTCCTAGTAGGAAAGCAGGTGTGGGAGGAACACCACTCAGCAGTCAGACAGGCCCCACTGTCAGATCAGGCTGGGTCTGTCAGGAGGACAGACAGATGGACGGAGCCACGTGATGTGGTTGGCCTCCCCAAGGCCAGGCCTCACATCTGCCATGAGCCATGTTTACACGTGTGTTGACAGATGCTTACAGCAGGAGAGGCTTAACCTTGACATCCTACACAAAGATGTAAATACCCACAGAAGATAAACCCGAAGAATCAAGAGGCAGTCTGGCTAACTCCACACCACCCCAAATTCCCATGTACAGTCTTTAAGAAACAGAAGCTACACTTCTCCTGCCCCCAAGTGACCTAAGCCAACATTCAGATAGCCAGAAGATCAAGCTCTTTAAGTATACTAGAAATAATCAGGAGAATTATTACAGCTGAGCCAAATATAACTAACTACGGAATAGTATGAACTTTATGATGTTTGGACAGATGGAATCTGATTTCCTGATTTAAAGCTGCTGAATTTGGAATTCACCCCACGCTCTAGAGGCAAGGGACCTGCTGTCCCCAATGTGCACAGTACCAGTAGCTGCAACTCTGAGTGCCATTTAATTAAAAAGCACAACATTTCTCATAAGTTTCAGAAAGAGATAAATTCATCGAGCACTAAACACAGCCAAGTCCACTGCATGTATTTGTGTATTTTTCTCAAGAGGCTGTATACACAAGTAAAAGCACAAAGGGCTTATTTAAAATGGTCCCTTGTAAGAGTGTATTTCAAGGGCGATAGATACTGAATTCAGAGAGATGTTAAAAAAAGAAAAAAAAAGACAACCCTGTTTGGAAATGTTAACAAGTCTTCACAAGGAAGAGCTAGGAGCAAGTACAACGTCTTTCAGTGATTACTAAGAAAATCCTTGTCCAGAAGGATTTACTTCTCAGATGCCTGATCCCATGAACCTACGCATCCAAACACAGCGCTTACTGATAAACACTCCTACGGACTTCAGCAGCTTAAGCCAAGTAACCTCAGTAGTGTCATTCATGCTCCATGAATGTGAACGGAAGGCTCTTGTTTAAAAGGACTACCCGCAGTCCTAAAAACTAGCTCAAAGGTCCTAAGTAAGGGTGAGAAAGGACACAAGGCAAAGAAAAGAGTACTTGTGAGAAGTGCATAACCATTTTCCTGCAGGTTTCTGGCATGGTTTTCTTTTGTTGCTCTTTCTTCCCCCCGACCCCCGACCCCCCACCTCCCCCTTCTTTTTTTTTTTTTCTTTTTCTTTTTTTTTTTTTATTTTTTTTGTCATTTTGAATAAACACCAGGTAACTTCAACAGAACTCTACTGACCCTATTGTTAACTTCAGAAAATGAAGAAACAGAACTTCCCCCCCCACAAAAATAATAAGAAGAAGAATAAATAAAAGCTCAAACTATTACTAAGTAATTCTCAAGTCTAACTTCTCTGATGAGAAACTCTCCTGGCCCTAAAGCCAAAAGAAAAAGAAAAAAAAGAAAGGTGAAATCCTCTATAGAAAACATAGCCAAGTTGTGTTTAACAAGGAACATCTGTAGCCTCTCCATTTCCTGCAATGCACAAATGCCCAAGAAGAGCCGTATTAACTTAAACACACAGGAAAAAATACTTCTGTCACTGATCAAACCATTTACAGGTGCTTCTTATTTGAAGTGGAGGATGCTGAGCAGCGCTGCCTTTGCTGACATAACACCACCCCATGAAGGGCTTCTTTGTAAAGCAAGTTCACAGAAAGCTGTTTGAACTGACAAAATCTCTAGCGGTGAAGTCTGACATCTGTTTCTAAAGAACCTACATTTTTAGGATATTACAGCTCAGCTGCTTCTATTTATAACATGTTTGATTTAAAAGTTCCTCTCAGTCAACTAAGCAAATATGCAATTAAGTGTTCCTAAATTTCAGTGTCAGGCTCTACATAGTCTGCAGCAATTACACAGAATCACAGAATTGTAGGGGTTGGAAGGGACCTCCAGAGATCATCCAGTCCAAACTCCTTTGCCAAAGCAGGCTCCCTAGACCAGACCAGGCTGCACAGGTAGACATCCAGGCTAGCTGAACTTTCACTTCCCATGTATGAATTTCTTCACACAGACACTCACACAATGTAGATTCACAGTAAATTTCCACTGAAGCGGCACTATTAAAAACATGTGCAGTTAGGTACTGCCCTGAGAAGTCCAAAAACGCACCATCTTTGACACAGTGCTCCTTATACAAACCACAAGCACTCCTCAAACAAAGGGAATGTTGATCACACATTTGTTGATGCCATTTTTCTACATTTTTTTGGACATAGAGACAAAAGGAAAAGAACCTCTCAATTATGAGACAAGAAAAGTTCTTGGCATTAAAGTCACACAACTCAAGAATGTTATTCTGATAGATTTCACACATCCCAAGTTTCTCGTGCTTAATATCTATTCAAGCACATCTGCACAAGAGGACAATAAAATCCTCCTTCATCTCAGGATAAATGGTAGGATTTTACCTGTAATAACGTAAAGTTCAGTTACTTGGAAAAGAAAAGGAAGAACACTGGAAAGTCTTTTCCCCTTCAGAGCCACTGAGGCTCTACTGAATACATTCATACAAGGCATTTCAGACAAAGCAAGAAATGACAGCAGGGCTTTCAACATTCAATTTAGCATTCACTTGAGTATTTTAGAAGTTCATGTAACTTCATTAAAAACTTATACACTACAAACCAATGAGGAAATGTCTGTTTTACTATAAATACATCCTTAAAAAAAAAAGAAATCATTTAAACCCTAAAAATAGAGGTAAGAAAACTACACACAAGGATTAAATGAGATATAGTATCTGTAATGCCATCTTAAATATATAAATACACACACACACAGAAAGATCAGGTTGTCCTTTTGTTGTTTCTATTTTTCATCTGGGTATTCATAGACTGTAGTAACATACCCGATAGATTTGTAGGCATGGCATTTCCAAAACTTGAGGCACAGTCATTTATTTTTTTTTACCTTCATACACATTAGAGGAACAAAAAATTAAAAGACAAAACAACCAGTCTGCCAAACAGCAAATTATTACAGCAGTCTTCTCTTAATGAAAGCATCTGAGAGATGCTCAGAGAGTGAAAAATATTCGTGCTTTTCCACCAGGCCATCAAATCACAGAGGATGATGGCAGCAGAAAACAGTATCACAGCAGTCTTTAACGATAATTAACAAATGAACTGCTTGCCTTCAACATACAGATACTGGTAGACTAATTAGCCTTGCTCAGTGAATAATTGTATTAGCATGTGATTATTGAGAAGAGATCTAAAACCTGATATGCAACTTGTTATAGCTCTGAAAAGCATGGCATAATCTACACAGGAGTATTTGCATTCAGCACCATTACTTACAAGTGCTCCTGCAGAATGCAACTGAATGCCACAGGTTTTTTCTATTGCAGATTTATTTCCACCATTCAGAATAAAAGAGGATAAAAGAAATTAATCAGTAATGTATTTTACTAAGTTTTTTTTTCCACATTATTTTGCAAACTAACGCTAGACTTGAAACTGAACACAACTGGTAAACTTGACTTCCAAGTCTCACTGCCCTGCCAAGTCCATCTTGAGAACGCATGCAACATGTTCAGCTGAAAGGCAAGTACTGCAAATCCTAGTAGAAGTTACTGAGCCGGAGAAGATTAACTACAGTGCTATGCTTTGATAAGGTCACAGCACTTTCATCAGTTTGTCATTAGACATGGCCACAATAGCTGCAGCTCTCAGACTGGTCTAGGAATCAAGACACCGACTACACCATCACCACCCCACTGAAGTCTCCTCCTTTATCTGCTCTGCCTCCTTCTTTAAAATAAAATACAGCTTTGCAGAAGATCACCAAGCCATCAGAGGTATTGTCAGGTGTCACCTAAGATATTTCTTGTAGTTGCTCCCTTCTGCAGCATTCAGGTAGCCAAGCAGCACAGTCAAGATATTTTAAAAGGGTATCAGAAAGCAGCTGAAGGAACAATGTGAATTGGCACTAATGCCAACCAGCACAGCTCCTTTAAATTCAGAGTGCACTTTTGAAAACGTTAAGTCTTGAAAATGATTCAAGTAATAAGTGCAGTGAACTGCTGAACTGCCCTTTGCTGGAGCACAGTCGGCTCAGACCCACCGATGACAGAGGTGTTACGCACTGGTTCTGACAGCTGCTCCCTACATCCCAGCTGTTCCTCAGCACAGTGTAACACCTGCTCTTAAAACAAGCAGGACAAACTAGAAACGTTGGGTTTCTTCCCTGTGACGTTTACAGCTTTAAGCTCTTCTGAGGAAATGAAATCAGCTGGATTATGTTACAGTGGTGGCTTGTGTCTTTCCAAATTACCTGAATTTTCAGCCTGCATCACGTAAACCACAGAAAGGCCACAACACACATAATACATATATACAAGGCTGCCAGCAAGCAACTTTTCCACTCACTGATGCCAACTCTAGCCCTGCCATTGCATGTTTGGGCTCCAGAGTAAGCTGTCCATTTTAGCACTTTTACCTGCAGTTCCCGTACATAGGTCTGTCAAGCTGGAAACATTTCTAAAAGCCAGGTTCTTCACAGTCAGCTGTCCAACTACAAAACTCTGAAAAATTACAGGTAACCTCTCCTGAGCTTTAGCATCACTGCTACTAGAGGCTGGATTGGATTTACCCTTAAATGAAATGCTCAGCTCTGCACACAGCTTGGAGCATATGCCACTGTAACAACACAGATGGCAATCTTCCTACTCTGCAAACAAAATACAACTGTGATGCCTTAACAAGACAGATCCTTCCTTATTCAGCTTTAAGCAAACAACAGAGGAGATGGTCTCAGCATCTGCACTTCACTGGACCTCAGATTTCAGCAGACCAAGTCAAGGGTAAAAAATAAATACACAAATCCCCAAATCTGAAAAAACAAACACAATTTAACATGCATCTTGCTGGAAACACACCAGAACAAACTAGGTCTTCTTGTTCTCTTCTAAGGAGACTTTACATCTAGTAGTAGTTCATGTTAGCCTAGTTTTCTGCACATCTTCCCCTGTACCCCACACCTGTGAGTGACCAGTCCAAGACACCTGGTGACCTGGAGTAGGCTGTGCTGGTCCTTCAGTTTCCTACAGCGTGGCTTTCACTACTTTCCTACCAACTTGCACTAAGAATGAGCATCTTCATTCAACACTGCCCAGTACTGCTACCAGTCAGAAATGCCTCTATCAACATGCACCTTCTGTTCAGTTGATAGCATTGTGAATTACTTCCTCCTCCAACATCTGCCCTCTTGCCTCAGACAAGACCATCCTTCAGATTTTTAATGCGACTAAGAATCCTGCCTTTTTCACTCACTCCCTGCGAGCCAGTCTCTCCACCTCTCTGCGTCCCCAGAGCTGTAGAGCATAACCACATTTTTGCCACCAGAGACATGACAAGGCATGGGCACTTGATAACAACCTCCTCTCTGCTACTCTAGACATCGTGTTCTCTGCTTCAGACCCCATTAGTCTCATGCCTCTTATCATCCTACACTACCAAGAAAGAAGCAATTTAGGCTATATCTTGTCCATCAAAAAACATTCTGCAAATCTGTCTGGCTCCTTTCCTGCCTGCAGAAAAACTTGTGGAAAAAAAAGAAAGGATTCCCTGGCTCTGACAGAAATGCTTTTCATTCTTTCTCACTCAGAAAAGCATTACATGAAGACAGCAAGAAAAGGCAACATTTTCCATCCTGTTAAACTTTTCTCAACCACGTTCACTACCTGATGCTGCTTCTTTCCAGTGCAAATAAATGAGGAAAGAAAGCAAAACTGCGGGGGAAAAAAAAAAACATCCTCCAAAAGTCAAAGACAGTATTCTCCTGATGCTGATATTCCCGTCAGTGTAACTGTTTATAACCAAGTCTTAATGTAAAGAAGAAATTTCAGTAGAATTCAAGCAAGAAAGTTTCAAGAAGGGAGGTCTGACACACTGTGGCCTAGTGGAGAGTAGATAGACAGATACTGAGTGAGTGAGTGAGTGAGTGAGTGAGTGAGAAAATGGAGCACCTTCCATGCCATCAGCAACTGGTAGGGCTAGTTCTGCCTTAATCAGGCTACAGAGATGAAGGGAAAAAAAAAAAAAAAAGCACAAGTTTTCCATCGATTTCCTTCAGCAGCTGGCAGCCAGACCCTGCCAGCAACGTGCTCACCCAGCAGGCACACACCACCTGCAGCTGCTGAGGTAACCTGAGCAAACAGGACAGGGCTGCTGGATCCATTCTCATCTCTCTAGAAAGGCAGGAGGCACGAGTGCTTGGCAGCCAGAAAGCAATTAAAACAAAACAAAAGATACAGAGCAGAGGAATGATCTCCTTCCCTTACAATTCTCGTGTGGTAAGGACCAGCAGAGTTGCACAAAACGTGCTGCCATTAAGCTGCTGTGGGAGGCCTGCCTCAGTGCTTCCCACTGCACCTTGGCAAGATGATGCTTCTCACTGTAAAGATGCACAGTCCTGGAAAGGCCACCCAAGCCAGGCAGCACATTAAATAACCAATGACCTGTGCTGAGAAAGGCTCACAAACCTGGCAGACCTCCTTCAGTTTTGTCAGACACCGTTATAGCAGCAGACCAGATACGCAATGGAAAGAGCTCTTAAAACCAAAGTTCCACATTCAAGTCATTCACAAACCTTAAACTTTTATGTCCCCCTACGTCCACCCCATTAAGAAGAACTGTTTCTCTTCCAAAAAGTGGTAAAAAGTACAAAGTAATCATTAATAATGCCCATACCTGGCCATAGTCTGTCCTGAACACGACGACTCCTTCCGCACAGGAATGAACAGTACTTGGATAATGCTGATTATTTTCTCTCAACCACACTCGAGACCCCTAAAATAAAACAAAATAAAGTTATAACGGCATAACTGAAAACTTTAGAAGAATTTCACTCAGCATTGTTTCATTGGAAATACTTCTCAAATAAAAGGAGAGCATGTAAGAATAAAAACTTGCAAAAAAAAAAAAAAAAAGCAAGAGAGAAATAATCTTTCAGTAAATACTTGTTTACTGTTTCAGTAGATGACACAGGAGAACCACACTGAAGTACTTTTGTTTATTTTTTTAAATAGAAGTGCCTAAATGCCAGCATGAACAGCAGGAGCTCACTCAGTGAGTCACATGCTTCATGTTAGCACCCGCAAACTGACAAAGCAGCGTTTGAATTTACACGCACAGTTTAAAAGATGCTCCTCACAGCTGTCAGGCTCACTACGTGCTGATTCCCAACCTCTATTAGGATCCCAGCACTTCACCTCTGTCACCTTTCACGTGTTTTTAAACTCCTTTGCCCTTTATTCTGTTCTCCTCAGCTGGCTGCACAAGAACTCAGGATTTTGTAAAATCACCAACAAGCAAAGCTACAAAGAAATAGCATTTGCTTTTTAGATCTGAAGAGGCAACACAGACACAATCAGTAAGTCACCAAAATCAAGACAGGGTAGGCATAGACTATTTGGGCTTTTAAACCAACTATTTGCAACCCTCGAGGAGAAACATCAAAGGATACTCAGCTGCAGCACTCCAGTGGTTGGAACCTCAAATCTTCACAGAGACAGGAGGTTGAATATCAGAAATATTTTAGGGATTGTATATAAAGTTTTGCATCTCCTTCCCAGTTAGAACAAACAAATTATCTCCAGAAAAAAGGTAAAGTTGTGATAGAAATAGATTAAGCTGTATATTGAGAATAAGGTTGAGACTTTCTCTGTAAGATCATTATTAAGAAACAAACAACAACTCAAATAATTTATCTTGCATGCCAACCTCCAAAGATCATCTTTGCCTGTATTGGTACAAAGAAATGAGACTTAAGCCTTTTAAAAAGCCGTTATGAGTGCAGATTCTTAACGGACAATCTTAAGTACCGTTTATTTCTGTTACATGGCCCATGAGTCTACCACAGCCACACTGCAAGCTGCATACACCTAAAATAATGTTGAATAAACATCACTCTTGTTCCTGTGCTGTGGGAACAGCAGCCCTGAGAAACGGTGACCATCACAGAGAATGCAAAAACTTTTGCTGCTGGATTTCTCTGAATGGCAAGAGCTCAGTCACACACAGAAAATCAATTAAGAACATCTGCAACGTTTCCCCCCACTCCATCCTTTGGCAAATGGAAGTTGTTTGCCATTTTACCTCCAAAACCTTGAGCCAGATGGTTTCCAGGTTTATAGCAAGTCAGAGGCACCCAAGGCCTCCCTTCCCAGTGCCCTCAATGTAAACTCCAGCAGGTACAGGAGCCCAAGGGCCAGCAGGCACCTTGCTCCATGGGAAGGCTTAGTTCCCCAGCCTCCCTGGCAGAGCCAATGAACAGATATCTCCTATGTGTACATCAGGAGTGGTAAACAGGCTGCCCAAGGAGGTGGTGGAGTCACTGTCCCTTGAGGCATTTCAGAGTCACAGGGATGTGGTGCTTAGGGACACGTTTTAGAGCAAGGTGATGGTTGGACTGTGATCTCACAGGTTTTTCTCAACCTAAACAATTCTCTGAACCTCAGCACTAAACTACCACAGATGCCAGGGCAGAGAACAAAAGCCTCTTCTCTCATGCTAACTTGGCTGCTCTCACCACCAAAGCATCCCCAGCAGTGCCATCTCCAACCTGGAGGGCACCCCTCCCTCCCCTGCACATTCTCAGCCCCACTGTTTTCCCCACACATCCACCAGCAACACCCACAGCAACACTCTTGAGGCAGCACAGCCAAAAGGACTTGGCCCTGTCCTCCCACCTCCCAGAGGAAGACTTAAGCAGCCTGCTGCTGGGCTTCCAGTATCCCTAGCAGTCTTTCTGCACTCTGAATTTGATCCATCTGAACACACAACAATCCTATCTGTCCAAAAGCATTTCAGGACAACCAATATCCCGTTATTCAGCTAGTTTATTATTTGCCAAGTCCTCCAAGCTCAAGTAACATGAAGTTTATGCTTTCAAGGGCAATGAAAAAGCTTATAAACATTAAACCACAACAATATTTGCCAAAACCTCAGCATTCAGAATAGCCTCTCATAAGGAGGACAGTGTTTTCCATAGTGAAATTAAATAATCAATTCTGCATTTTTCCGGCTCTGAAACCAACACAGCGGCCTGAACAGAAGCATTCACTTGGCTGGCCTACCCCTAAAATAAGCAAGTATGGAACAGTTGGATTTAAACAAATGTACATTGTTAGGGGTCAATAGCTATATTCAGAGAGGCTGGAACAATGCAGTTTGCGGAGCCTGGGGCATCCGAAATGCAAATACAACCTGTGCTGTGGAGGTAGCTCAACAATAAAACATCTATGCACTGCAGGATGGATCGTAGGACCTCCCAGTCTGGGAGACGGAAAATAAAAGTGTTGGCAAAAATTCCAGTAGGAACTACCCAAGTTACAGCTGTCTTCTGTGCCCAGCTAGCTCTGCTACTGCACTACAATCCCTCAGAAGCACATCTGCTACAAGCAAGTGACAGTTTGAGAACAAAATCCTCATTAGTTGTTAATCCACAGACAAGACAGCATGTAAAAGTCTTCAGATTTAAAAAAAAAAAAAAATCTTCAAACTTTGATCAGAGAATTGAGAAATGCTTTCATTTCCTGATTCCTGTTCAATCACAAGGGACAAGCGGCTTGAAATGCCCACTGTCTCCTGCAGTGTCATTTAGGAAGCATGTCTGCGTCTTCACTTTGACAAAAGCAAGTAATAAAAAAAAAAAAAGGATTCACTGAAATAAAGTTCTGAGACATCTCAGAACCAGAGGCCTGGTCACCTCTGAGAGGGAGTGAGGAACGACTTTCAGGCCAGAACTTCTTCTGGACCATTGGAGGTGCAGCCAGCAGGCCACGCAATAGCTTGAATAATAGCCACAGAACTGCTATAAGTACACAGGTGCAGTGTAAATACACACACATATGGATGAACAAGGATATACTGCTCTCATCCAAAACAAAATGCTACTCACTCTCATGATATAGTGTAAAATCCAGTTCACCTATCAACACGATTGTTTCAAAGTAGTTAAAGTGCTTTAAATTAAGGACAGTGAATGTAAGGTACTGTCACATCTCCATTCAAAAAGCATTTACTGTTAAGTCTTGGCAAAGCAAAGGGAACAACAGGCAATACATATTTAGAGAACCTTTTGTTCATGCACTTCAGTAGGTTGGCTCCAAACCCAAATTCTAAGAAACAGGAAGAGATGTTATTAACTAGGTCAAGCTAGACATTGCTTCTTAATGTGGAAGATAACTAAGATCACATTTATTTTCATTTCTCCTGTTTACAAATACATATGCCAACCACTACGAGGGCCACAGCAAGAAAAGAAAGCAATCCTGACAAAAATATACTAATTTTGTATTATTAACTCCATTACTTCTGAAAACTTGCCTGTTATTGCACCCCAAAATCCCAATATGCTGAGTGCATGCCTGGCCAGGCTACTCACTGGCACACTCCCAAAGTTCACTGTAAGTAGGATCTCTCTTACTGACCTCAACCCATGATGAAGCGTTCAGCATCCCAAACAGAACACATCCAGACAATTTGCCTTCCACTAGCAAGAGTGGGAAAACCAGCATTTTTCTTCAGGAAGGGTGGAAGAAGCGATGGAAAAGAATTACTGGCATCCTAAGTCTCTTGAGAGAATGAGAGAAAGCATTCTTCTGGAAGGTATTTGAGCGTTTAATCTAAATTCCCCTATCATAACTACACAAAATGACTACACACTTAAACCTTGGCAAATACTGAATCTAGCTGAATGGAGTAAAACCCATCTTCAAATAAGGAAGGCACTAATTGCAATTGCTTCAGAGAGAAGAGGAATAAGCTACCAACACCTTTCTCTCAACTAATTTACCTCTGCCTCCTAGGCCATGCTGCTTTGCTTTTGCTGTTTTAAAGCAGAACAAAGCCATGAAGAAGTTTCCAGGGGATATAAGGTCAGTGTAGGAGGACAGTTTCATGCAGAACAAAATCTCCTGAAAGCTCCATGTTTCTGTTGTCTCTCCATCCCCCACAACAGATCAAAGCAGCAGCTCTTCAGCTCCTGAGGTCTGCGCAGCAGCTGTTGATTAACCTTGAACAGAATCCATCTCCTTCTGTTTCAGTAACTGGAGACAGTGCAACACCAGCAATACAGTTCCACTTTAAAAGTAACTGGATTAAAACAGATATTATTACTGTTACTGAGTTGACAACAAACTGGAATACATTTTTACCATCCTCAGGCCTTTGAATAGCCATCACTTCTTGGACAACCACCACTTAATATATTAAAGTTTTAAACAAAAAAAAGACAAAACAAAACAAAAACAAAGCAAAAACAAACAAACAAAAAAAACCAACAGTTTCCAGTTATTCTCTACACAGAGCAGAGATTCACTTTTACACACACAGGTGGACAAGCATGCTCTTCCCCACCTTCTGCTGCTTAGCTTGAACACACACATCACTAGATCTAAAGCCAAAATGCAGCTAAGTTGATTCACAGAGCTCTGAAGACATGGTAGCCAGCTCCAGAGGATGACATGTAGGAAACCATAGCTTTATCATAGCAGAAGAAGAAAATCCAGCAGTGAAATACCATCAAGTCTTTCCAAAAGCCACTGTTACTGTTACAGTTTGAACTGTGATTCTAATAAGAAAAATTAAAGCATTATCTTTAATACTATTTTGGTGATTTTCTGTTTATTTATTTAATTTAGTGCTTTCAGTACTGTCCACCATGGGACTGTGGCTGTAAAAATACAGAACCAGAATCTGAAATACCTGCACCACTGTCAGTCCCAGGGAGCCTGGGCAGGCTGCTAAGGAACATCTCGTGCCTGCAAGCTGAAGTATCTTCTAGGCAGTTGAGCCAACGTCATTTTTGATCAACAAAGTAGCGCTCCAAGTACAAGATGCCAAGAGTGAATAAAAGTGCACAAATGTGACACCTGAGAAGGGGGGAACACATACAGCAACTTTTTTCTTACAGATGTGCAGCTTTAAGTCCCTCTGTAAGTCCCCAGCACAGCAGATGGCCCTGAACACAACACTGCCTCCAGTGTTCTCCCCATCCCATCTGAGCTTGGGAGTGGGGAGAGGGTAAGATGTTAGAACTCAGTAAGGAAGAAAAGTCATTCAGAAGGATGGCAGACAAACAAGAAGAGGAGGCAGTGACTGGTGACATAGGGGGGATGTTAGCAACACAAAAGAAAAGAGCCTGGGGCTATGCTGTAAACCTTTCCATCACCATTCAGAGTGGAACCAGGCAATAAGCCAGGCAAAAGACAGAGCTCCCAGGATATACATCACCGTTTTAAAAAGAAGCAGTATATGTAGTTTGCTTTCCTTTATTTGGTTCCTAAACATGAAATATATAATATCCTAACAATAACATTAAAATTTATCTTCAGAAGCGTGCGTGCCATAGCTCTGCCTGCCTTTCAAAATAAGCTGCACTTCTCTTTGATGACAATGTCGTTTTGCCAAATAATCTTATTTTTCAAAAATCTGATTGCTTTTAATATGTAAAACAGAATGTAAAAGGAGGAAGAGAGGATGGACAACAATGGACAGACAGTAAATGAGGCCATGTTGTTGCATCTATTCATTTGCACCTCCCAAGCACCATGTCACCCTTGCCTTTTCAACTCTCACCCAGCTGACTGAACTCAAGCTAAGGAACAAATCCTAGCAAGACCTTGGCTATCAGTGGTTGGCAGGTCTGGGCTGCCCAAAGCTTTGTAGAGAGAGCCCAAGTCCTCCACTCCCCAGCTGCTATGACTCACCCAGTAACGTTCACCTGAATTCACCACCCACTCAACCCTATCCATACCCTCTGTAATACACCAGAAGCAATGTACTGAATCCAGAAAAAATATCTTTTCACCACATCAACTCCAACAGTTTAGATCACCCTGCAGCCTAGTCACCTCCATGTACACGTGATGAATGAAAAATAAGAATCTGTCCCATCTACACCCAGCTAGGAAAATGTGGTTTGCTGAACTGCAACTACTGGCTTCAGCGATCTCGGCAACAGAGTCGAGACTGACTTTGGAAGCCCAGGTAGATGTTTTTGGACTTGCATCATGACAATGACAAGTCCAACATGGTTTATGAAACACCAGGAGGTGACTGGGAACCAGTGCTATATACTCTGGATGTAAGCACCCTTAAAATCCTTAAAATGTAATTAATTAAAAAGGAATCTTATAATCTGTGCGTACCTTTACACTCAGAGCACAGCTGTTGTGCCAGGCTTTCACAAGCAGGTTTAGAACACAGGATGATCCTTCACCAGAGCAGCACATGAACATCCTGAGGAAGGGAGGGTAGCCCTGTACCCTTCTGTGCTCTTCCTTCTCATATTCTGCACTCCCGGCAAGCACAAAAAACCAACAAGATCCTGTCCCTGAAGCCCAGAGCTGCAAGGCTCATGTTAGCAGCTTCCCACACTAATTTGTATGCTGCAAACCACAACAATCACTGAGCAACTGCAAATCGCCTGTCTGGAGATCACCTGATGAAAACACAACCAGTTAAGCAAAAAATAATGGTATATGTTATTATTAAAGGGCAGTGCACAGGCTGATTCCCATGCACTCAATACAGAAACACACATGCCAGCAGCTGGCTGCTCATGCTTTGGTGATGCAACCATCTGTGGAGGGTTCCCACCAGGAAGCTCAGAGCGTTGAGGGTCAGTGCTGTACCAGGGAGCATCAGCCACACCAGGCTGGCTTCTCACATGCGGGAAGCCTCATGGAAGACAACCCACAACACTTTGCTGGAGGGCACACAGTCAAAGCAGTACAGGTCCTTTTTCAGAGGTAAATCCGAAGGATGATCGTGCTTTTTATACCACAAGACACCAAGCACCTTTTAACCTCTCACTTCCAGAAGTTCATTGCTTTAAAGCAAAATAGATGTTTTCTAATTACAGACAATAGTCTGTGCAATAGTTTTACAAGAATGTTTGCTGGAGGGTTATAAGAACTTCAAGTAACAGGACAGAAGTGAGCATCTGGCACAGCAGTCAGGGTATACATTATCACAGAATACGGAGGTTAGAAGGGACCTTTGGAGACCCCAACCTGCTAATAAAGTAGGTTCCCTAGACTAGGTTAATAGGAAAGCATCCAGGTGGATTCTGAGCACCTCCAGAGGAGAATCTACAAGTGCTGCAGGCAGCCCATTGTAGTGCTCTGCCATCTTCAAACTAAAGAAGTTTTTCCTGAAGTTCAGTTTGAACATGGCTCTGACCATGCCCTCCCTCTCTGGTGATTACTAAGACTTTTCCTTGTTCCAAAGTCAGAATTTCAAGGAGAGATTCAACCATGAACCAAGATAAGGGAGATGAGTGCTTGACTGCACTTCAGTGCATAAGAACCCTTCACTCCTCTGAAACATAAAGACAATATCTAAAATTGCAGAGGATAAAAAGCTATATTCTAATTCAGTTTTCAAACAACTTGAAAACTGGATAGAAATATGTCCTCATCTACCAACCCTGAAACAAAGATGTCACTAAGTATGAAATAGTTTGAGAAGTAACCTGTGAGCTACTATCTGAATGTCTTTATAAAAAAAAAAAAGTCAATTTTGGCGTTGGGCAAAGAATAAAAAGGAGGACCACTTGGGTCCCCATCCCAAAAGATGGATGGGGAGGACTAGATTACAGAAGCAGAAATAAAAACAAACCCAAGTACACTCTCCTGCTCAACTGTTCAATGTTTTAAGCCTAACAACCAGGGCTAACCCCAGCATTCCCAGAGGTTATGTGGCATCAAAGCACGCTGTTGGTGCGTTACACATGTGTGAACAAACACAGAATGTGAAGCTTAGCAGAAACTCTGAGAGTCTGTACCGAAGGAAAATTCAGCAACAGCACTTATATTTTAGATAAAGTTAGCCATTAAATTCAAATAAATGTATTGATCCTGCAAGAGTGTTGATGTTGTTCATTTTATCAGCTTTTCTCAGAGGTGAGGTGATGCTTTGGAAGGCTTTCCACTGCAGAGCCTCACCCATGCTGATGAATACCAATGGCATGCAGTAGTTGCAAGGTAAAAAGGAGTCTGAAACACTGCATTCATTATATCCAGCCCCTCAAGGTCATGGCCCCCCTGAAAAGCAATCTCCAGCTTTTGCTTACTCCACTCCTTCACTCTGACCAGATATGTTTCCATCCAGTAATCCTACTCCTCTTCTAGCATGTGCTTTGATTTTTCTGCAGTTGTGACAATCCAAAATGAAGCACCCTACAAAGCAAGTCATTTTTTTCCCCTTCTTCATACTCATGGAAATTACATTTAATAAAAATTGACTCCTTTTTAACTTTTTCACTAGTAAGCTGCCAAAAGGGAACAAAAAAAGATGAAAATAAAATAAAAAACAAAACACCAAAAAGCAAAAAAACACCACCAACAGAAAAGGAGCAGTTACTTATATCAGTGAACAGAAATCCCACAACCCTTCTGCTGTCATTGATACTTCCATGCCGAATGCTGGCATGAACCTGGCAATGCCACAGCACTTCCCACCTCCCATCTATAGAGAAAACCCCAAGGCAGGATATATGAAAGCAGCCAGCAGGTTCCTAGGATGTACATCACCACACCTTTTCTTTTGGCTCAGAGCACCTCTTCAAAGAAGCTACAGATCCGCACTCCAGCTTTCAACAAGCTGCAGAACATTTCCTCACTTGCAGGCACACCTAGAGATTTGATGCATTCACGTCAAATTCCTCACTGTTTTCTATTTTATTCTTTATTTACAACAGGAATGAACATTTCCTGCATCACTCTGGAGCTGATCTCAAATTTTTGATGCATATTTACACAAGCTGTTAACAGAAAAATAAAAACATTTACTTCAACCTAGTATAAAAAGCATCAACACAGAGCTTAATATAGTTTTTTTTTTTTTTTTTTTAATGTGTATGCGTTGCTTCATGCTGCAGGCTGATGGAAGATTTAATCTGAAACTAAACTGCAAAGCAATTAGGAGACCTTAACCAAACAGAAGTGATCTGAAGCATTAATAGGTGGCAAAATGGGCCTTTATCCGGAGATGAACAATGAGTCAAGTAAATGCATCTGGGCTGAGACTGTTCTAAACTGCTGTTTCCTAAGTGCAAAAGCATAAGAGAAATGAGGCTGAACACCTCATAAAGTGGAAAAGGACCTTTTCAGACAAATGAGTAATTACATTTTAATTGTTCCAGAGCTGCATCATCCAGTCTCCTCACACCAAAGCTCTCCCCAAAGCTCAACAAGAAGCGGAACATCCCTGCAGCAGAGATTTTTCCCTGCTTCTGGATCTGTGCATATCGTCTCCTAAATGACCAACTCAGGCTGAGACACTAACCTCACTTCTTTGGTCTAATTCCAGGGAGAAGATCCCATTTCCTTCACACAAGGACCTACCGCCGTGGCCAGCACTCACACCACCCCCAGCCTGGCAGTGCCTACAAATGCAGGCTGTGCATAACTGCACTGCCTGGATTACAGGGATAGACATGAGACCAGAGAAAGACGTGGCAAGAGTGCAGCTGCTTTTAGACAGAAATATTCAAAAGCAAATTCCAGCAGATGTCAAGGCTGGTGAAAATAATGCAGCGACAGCTGAGACCACAGGGTGTGAAATGAACTTGCATGCGAAGTCCAAGGATCTTTGTGGAGAGATGACATGCAGGGGTTGTGCTCCTGGTGAGAACGTGCCCAGAAGCAGGCATTTCTTTCCACTATGGCCACCTCATCTTCCAAGGCACTCTATTTTAAAAGGGTATCTAATGTCCTGGGTACCACAGGTATTAGGCAACAGGCAGGTAACCACAGAATTGCAGAATCACAGAATCAGAGCATTTTCCAAGTTGGAAGGGATCCATAAGGATCATCAAGTCCAACTCCCAGCTCCATGCAGCACCGCTCAAAATTCAAACCCAACATCTGAGAGCAGCATCCAAACACTCCTTGAACTCTAGCACTTGGGGCCATGCCCATTGTCCCAGGCAGCCCAATCCACGTCCACCACCCCGTGGTGAAGAGCTTTTCCATGACACTTGCCCTACACTTTTCCTGACACAGCCTCATGCCATTTCCTCGGACACCGCTGCTGTCACAGAGAGCAGAGCTCAGTGCTGTCCCTCCGCTCCCTGTGAGAGCTGCAGTTGCCATCAGGCCTCCCCTCAGCTCTGCGCTGAGCAAACTCAGGGGCTTCAACCACTTCTCATATGTCATTCCCACTATATGTCTTCCCCATCAGCACAGAGGACAGCCCCCCCCCCCCCCCCCCCACCTGGCTGCCTGGTGCACCCCAGGGCACGGCTGGCTCTTTGGGCTGTGAAGGCATGCTGCTGCCTCAGAATCTATTTGCCGTCAACCAGAATCCCCAGATCCCTTTCCATGGCGGCAACACACACGCAACAGCTTCACATCTGGCAAAGACATGCTTTTCTCCTGTAAGGGAAGTGCTCCAGTAGGCTTACATAGCTCAGTTCTTCACTCCTTCACCTCACTGCCAAAAGGCAAGTTGGAAGCTACAGTGCAACAACCCTCGTAGCAGGCTTTCACAAATCACCTTTGTTGTCCCTAAAGCCCAGAGAATTTTTCCACTGGTCACCACTGGAAGTGCATCTAGTCCACATCTAGTCCAGAGTGTGAACTTTTCACATAGCAATTTATTTCGGCGACAAATTAAGTCAGCCAACTTCTTGGTAAGAGTCAACCCAGACAAGTCCACAAACATCCAGCTCTGACAGCAGGCTGCAGTTTGTGAAACCTGGGAGGACTTTCATAAACTTGCCACAACAGTGATGTTGCTTAATGTTATTTATAAATAAGGTGACCGCACAGTAAATTTAAGTCAAATTAGCCAAGTACCTAAAATAAAATGCAAGTGTAATACTCAAAATGCAGTATTAGTGATTCCCAACAGCCCACATAAGTGTCTTTTCAAAAAAAAAAAAAAAAAAAAAAAAAAGGGGGAATTTTCCACAGCTGCTTGACACAGTGCTATTAAAACATACTTAATCTTACATACTTATGATCAGATTTTTATGGCACTAAAAAATGCAAGTCTAAAAAAATATATAATTTTCTGCCTTTACATAAACACTGCCAATATCTTTTCCTATTTTTCATACTAATACTAAATTCACTCTTGTTGCTTGCAGTTATCACGACTGTAAGTCAACAAAATAACCATTTGTTGATTTTTTTTCTTCCAGTAGAATAGGTAAAGTCAGGTAAAATGAAATCACCTAAATACTGTTGAAAAACAACTTCTATAAATGATGGAATGTGCAGCTGTGAAAGGAGAAGTATATGGGTAAATTACTGTAGAACAGAAGAGGATTGAAGAAAATCTTATTCAGATGAGCTTGAGCAGAACTTCAGCTGATGCAATTGGGATGTACACGGATGAAACTTTACCAATTTCTCAGATTGCTTTAGCCAAAAAATGTATTTTCACTCCTTCTAAAAACAAAAAACAGCCTGTTGTTATCAATCTCAGAGCAGCAGAACATCTGAGAAGCACTTTGTTCATTAGTATCAGAAAACTGAACCCCACGTGACAGTTCTGCAAAATCTGGCACCCCTGCAGAGTTTCTTAATGCTCTGACAATAGCAATCCTCAAAAGCCATTTCCATTTCATTGCAAATAAATGTTGCGGTAGCAGTGTTGCTCCTTCACTGCCAGATCCGTATTACCTTCTTTCAGAGGACAATCAGAAATACTTGGCTCCAAATACAACCACTATTCTTTACAAAGAAGTCATAAATAACATGAAATGGAAAAATAACTTTATGTTTATGGCACACACTGCCCTTAGCCCCATAAGCAGAACATAAAATACTTTATTCTACAGGGAGGAACAGAGATTTCCTCATCTATGAGGAAATAAATTTTGAGACCATGGAGTTCTACTCAACTTTCATGTGTGCATCAGAAAATACTACAACACAAACCCAAATATCTTCATGTCTGCTCCTTCACCAAGGAATATAACAAGAACTTGGCCACTTCTACTCCAGGTGGTAGATCAGACATTATTCGCAAAGCTGACATATTTGTAAAACAAAGAGCTGACACTCAGAACTGCATTTGTCAGAAAAATCAAGACCATTCATATCAGAAATTTCTAAGAGCTATTGTTTCCTCAAAGAGGAACGGTGCTGGTTGTGTTTGCAACACCGCTACTTCCTGCCGCACCTGCACAAGGGCCAGCAACTTATGCACTGCATCTCCCTCCCCAAGGTGCTTAAAACCAGAGGCTGGAAATGGAAAATCCTTCAGCTGTCTTATGCAATGAGAGAACCATGGAAAAAAACAGATTCATTAACTTACTGAAGATTGCAAGTCTTGGAGAGAGCCAGCAGTGAAACCACTGAAATCCCACAACAGCATTCACATGACATCACCTTCCCTCTTACTCACAGGCTGACTGCCCTTCCTACAGCTTAGCTTCCCTGTCATTTCAGGTATCAACATGTCCCTCTCTTCAAGAAGTGACTGTATTTTCCATCATAATTCTACCTACTCATGCATATGACAAGCACAGCTAAACTCTGGCAGTGCATTTATCACTTAGTAAGATCTCTTAAACAGAGAGCCTATATAATATTGTTTTGGTCACATTTTCAGCTCCCTTTCATCTTTGGATAGCCAACAGCAAGTTTATGCACACACATGATCATCACAACTTCTGTCTATACTTTCAGATACACACATGCTTTCATGATGTTTCCTTCAAGGAGTTAAATTTCCACCCGTGTTCACATAAGCAAGACTTATTGTAGACAACTGCAGAGTACTGTGGCTCTGTACCTAAAGCTAAAAGTATGCAGACATACGTGCTTCAATCACACTGGGACCCATCCCATAAAAGCACCTGATTTTCAGAGGTAATAAGCAAATTCAATTTCCTTAACGCACATATTGTCCAAGACTGTTTTTTCAGATAAAATAGTATTTAGGTTTTTTTTTACTTTTTGCCTACAGATAATTTATGGACACATTGACAGAAATAAAACGTGATTACATCCACTGGTCCTTCTGTCACAAAAAGAAATTTTTAGTTTTTTTCCCCAGCACACTCCAACTCTAATATTCAGTAAAGAGCACATACTGCTAATGATTCATTCTAACAGCATACACAATCACACCCTCTATTCTTGAGACAGATGTGTGAATAATACAGCCAATACTACACCACAGATGTTGAACATGTCCTGTAAAACTTAATTACTACTTTTACTGTACGCAATAATGAATAACATATAATACAATACATAATTTCTTCCTGCTCACTTCAAGGAGGGGGCAATGTCCTGTCCCTCTTCAAACAATTTTTCTACATAACCTCTCTAAGTTAAGACTATTTTTTTCTCCTAATAGCACCTCCCATTAAACCATCTGATGCCTGAAATACACAGGATGGCATGTGTACCCTTACCCACAACTAACAAAGCAATTGCTTCAACAGAGTTACAAAACACAGAAGACACCCTTCCCTTTACTCCTGATTTTGTATACTGCTCCACTTCCTTTCCAATAAATTAAAAAAAAAAAAAAAATTATTGAAACTAACGCTACAACTAATCCCCACTCCAGTGGAGTAGTACACAACCTTCCTCAATACATGCCACGCAGAGCACCAGTAAGTAGGTGGCTTCATGATTTTGTTAAAAGAAAACGAGTTTGGGAAAAAAAAATACCCTCACTTTTAGCTTTCCAGGAATACGCCTGCAATAAGAGCTCCACAGCCAACATACAAATCAATGTAACAACGCTGATGTGAGTTAAAAAATGGCAGTAAGTTAGACAAGTCATTTGTTAACAAAGCTACATCTGTACGGGGAAAACAGAGAGCCAATTGTGATGGAGACTTCCTGTCTTAATTCTTTATGGTATGAACATAGCAGCAGAACCACATAGGTTCTCCTGATTAAAAGAGACAAAGCAGCATGTACTATGTGGGGCTATCACATTCCATTATCAGCTTACGAACTACAGCAGTAATGCAGAAAAGCACTTTGGTGTACATTTAGCTGCAAGTGCGAGAGTAGCTCTATAAAAGTTTTGACTGCTTCAATCATTACTTGAATGTAATTTGTCCCAAGATCAGCAGTAGTTACCTACCGAACCTCAGTCATTCTCATCAGCTCCTGAGGGTTCTGTGAATCACCCATCAGGTAGAGCTGTTATTAACCTCCTAGAGCAAGCGTGGACTGTGTAAGAAGCCAAGTAACTTGTGTCCAGCTAGAAGCCTCAACTCAAGGGATCTGAGAACATGCTGAATGTAAAGTACCATTGGGACACAAAGTTCCACCTTGGAATTAGAGAAAAGTCACAGGTTCATCCAGAGATTATCATTGTGCTGAACCAAGATCTCCTTACTTCTTTTAAGCAGAGCATCAATTGGAGTTAAATCTTCAGAGAAAAGATTACATACACATCCCAATATTATACAAGTCCGACATTAAATTTTATAAAACTAAACCCCAGCATTTTCTGCTACTGCTTGTTTTGGATACATTAGCTGTAGCCATGACCTCGTAAGACCGCTTTGGAGCACTGAAATCCTAAAACTCTGCTGCCCCTTTAAACCTACCAACATACATGGCTGCAATTCTCCAACTACTTCCTCCTCCTGCACAGCCAGTGGCACTACTGCAGTGTTTTGTTTGGGCACTGCCAACGGCTGCTGATAAGAGGCACAAGGCTCAGGGAAGGGAGCAGCTCACATGACTGCAATTCAGAAGAGACCTTTGTAGCAGCTCTCGCTGCAGGAAGTTGCATGAGAGCCCTTTTGTGACAAATCCAAATGTACTCAGCACTAAGGAAGAAAGAGGTCATGACTGAAAAAGCATCAATACTTGGTCAGTCAAACAGACAATAAACCTGGGTCTGAAGATGAAAGCCCTAACGCTGCACCAGAGAAGTCAAAGACTGGTTAATTATTATTTAGCTCTTCATGCAAGTCCCGAAGTTCCTCAATTAATTATGCTGAAACACAACTCAGGGCAGAAGGCAGCTGTTCCACTGAATGAAAGCTTTAAATTGAGAACATGATTTGTGGGAGCAGCACTGTATATACACTGTAAGGGAAAAATAATCAAGAGACCTGGCCTGTGTAAGGTGCTTTGAGACGAACTCTGGAAGTGGTACTTCTGCCAGGAACACAAGCCACTAGACATGAACTGATGCATAAACTCCTTCATCTATTTCACAGTGGAGCCAAATAGCATCTGCCATTTATACAGGTAGACTTGAAGAAGACCAGTTTTCTTTGCGCAGAAAAAAAGAGAAGCTAGTTTTAAAACTATCTAGAAAAAACAGTGTACCTTACTTTTTACCACATAGTGAAGATGAAAAACTGGAACAACATCCCCCTTATCCATTTGAAAGCCTAACAAGTAACTTGTTTTTACTTATTCATAGAAATTACTGGTTACCACTTCTGGACTTATTTTTTCCTCCTCAATGAGTCACCTTTCCAGTAGGGAAAATAAGCTGTCTGCTACTAAGGTGGTTCTTTTATTTTCGCTCAGTATGGTTTTTGATCTGTCAGCAAACTTCCAGGGCTTTGAAAAATAAACAAAACAAATAAAAGTAAGCCTTTTTAATTGTTACAGTCAACTCCAACTATAAAAAGTCAGAAAAAGAGGAATATTTATGCAAAGGAACTGTTGTTTGGTGTTTTGTTTTTTTTTTTAATAATCCTGACATACTGATAATATAATAATAATAATCCTGACAACTCATTGTTACACAGTTTCTCCAAGTTATGCAGACATTTCCCCAGCTGTGTCAAATCATTAACCGAAACATAATAGATGAAAAGAAATACATTCAAAATACAAACATGTTAGTTGATCAACATCAGCATTAGCAAGGAACAAGGGCATAAACATCACATTTAGATCTGTACAGGCAATGAGTATAAGGTATTACTTTCCTTCATACCTCTCCTCTGCAGTGGTACAAGGGAACAAATGGCACACAGCATTGCAGCTGGATTACAATAAATAAATAAATAAATACACACATCCACAAAAGAAGCAAAGCCATAGCTTAAAAGCACACAAAAGGAGCATCCCAGCTTTCAGATATTGAGAGACCCTTCCAAAAGTGAAGATGCAAACAAGGGGGTTCCCAGTGATCAGCGGTCTCAGGCAAAACACTCACCATGCTGCAGAGCTCTTAAAACTTCTAACAATTGCAAAGAATTGACAAAAAAAACAACTGCTTCCTGAAGAGCATATCATGACTGCTCTTTCCTGAAGAGAGTATGCAGAGAATAAACTCACTGCTTACTAGTAACTCTCCTACAGCATCTAGAACAAAGTTAAGGGAAAATATAATCACATGAAAACAGTAAAAATTATGGTGACAATAAAACTACAAGGAATGATTTCTTGTTCCAGTAATGTTATCACTGATGGAGCAGTACCAACATGCCAAAGCTGTAAATTCCACGACACTTGGGACTCCTTGCAGAATTTTCTTGAGGACAACCTCACATTTCTCTGATAAGCCTCTGTGAAACTGTCCAAAAGCATGCCATCATTCAACACCACATGCAGAAGAAAAAGACTTTGAAGGACAATCCTGAAAAGCACGACTTTTCAAAATGCCGAGATTTATAACACCACAACCAGCTCTGCAGTGACTCTGGCCCATAGTGGCCTTTCAGACTACACAAAGGGACTGCACACTTTAAAAATCAAGCATTTGCAAGCAAATATAGGTGGGAATTTCAACAGGTAGCACACGAACTCGAGGATTCAAAATTCTTCATTGCAGCTTGTATTTGTCAGCTCCAGAAGCAGCTGGAACACAGTAAGCCCCCAGTTACTGTTTGAGGAAAAAGGATCCCCTGACTAACATCCCCCATCTGCACACCCACAGCCCACAAAGAGCTACGAAGGAACTGGCTATCAGCAAAGGACCAAGCCCATAAGGATAATACATAGATTTGGGCATCGCTTTCTGTCTTCCACCAGCTACAGACAGCATCTCCACCTCAACTGCCCATTACGAAGGCTTCCTTCTGACAAAGGTGTGACTACAAAGAAAGTTTAACACAAGCATTTAATTACACTGCAATTATGCTTGCTCACTGGCTTTGTATTAAAGACCCAGGGAGTTCACTACTGCACCAGGGCTGTAGTCATTTAAGATACTGAATCACCCAGGCAAAATGGTGCAACATAAACACAGAAATCAGGAAGAGAAACTTCGAGAGAATTGCACTTTTGCTACAAATGCTATACAGCTCTGTATCAAAATCCCATCTGCCATCTGTTCCAACTTCTCAGATCTGTCGTGAAAACTATTGGAAATGTACCTGCAAGGGTTGAAAGAGGGCTGCTGCACACATTATATTTTAGAGCACAGATTCACTGTGTTGAATAATTTGTTTATTCCTGCAGATAGATTATTAAATATCACATGGTAGAAGGCAACTCTCAGTGCTTGAACTACAAAGAGCTCACTTTATCAGATATTTGTCCTGGTATACTCTTTGAAAAGAAACAGGAAATGCCATCCTTCAAAGCCCCACTGTAAAAGCCACGCTGACTTTCTTCTGTGGAATATACGAGACTCAATCATTACACAGAGTAAACAAACCTATTCATTGTACTTATCACCAGAAAGCTGTAATAAGAAGATAAACTGAAATCCCGCAGCCACATCTATATTTAATAAGGGGAAGACATCCAAAAAAGAAGACTAATAAGACAAGAAGTCTGACCTACAGAATCCCCGTCTATTTCTTGTCCCGGCATGAACCTCACAGGCTTGCCAACTTGGCTTCTTCCTGAAGCAAATAAAAATATAGCCTAACCAAGATACACAGTTCTTTTCTGAGCCACTGAAGTGGTCAAACAGAAGTGACCTCTTTGTGTAGTCCTCAGCTACTGCTAACTGCACAGCTTTGTAGAACAAAGGAGTTTGGCTTTTCCTCAGGATAAACAAGTCTGCAAGGAAAACAATCCCATACCTCTCAATAAATACATTTAGATTCACCTGGGTAAACACTTTGTTGTTTAGCGTGTCATCAGCAACTAAAATAGGACCAAATAATCAGTTTCTTTTAACATTATAAGCATTAAAATGCATTCAAAATAAAGAATAAATTTCCCCTATCTCCCGACGCCAAAATCAGGGCCAATTTCTTGAAGGCAAAGGGAAGGCATGAGAATCCTTCCACATAAATTCTGAATTTCTGATGTTGAGTTTGGGAAGTAAGAGCATTTACATATATATTGCACAAAACAAAACAAAAAATGCCAGATGGACTGCAGTACCACTTTCAGAGTCCAGCACTGCATGAAGAGCTAAAAGAATGCTTTCTCCAGGTGCTGCAGAACTCATGGAATTCTTCCTTACTGCCCTCCAAAGGTATGCAAGGCTCTAAAGGAAGAAGACCAAGGGGCTTGCAGTATTGATGTCAATTACAACTTTCAAAAACCCTCAGCTTCGTAATTCCAGCCAAAGTTAATGACAGCTTCAGCTCAATCCCAGCAGAGAGGTAGACAAGCCATATGAAAAAGCCCTTGGGTAAACTTGCTCATGGTGGGAATGCAGCTGTGCCCCCAAGGGAAAGCCAACAACCAAGTGTTTCCCTCTGCTGAAGGAATGTGGCATCTCCTGTGAGGGCACTCTCCAAAACAAAACAATGTGAGCCTTATATTAATGCACTCTCCTATCACTGGCCTATAATAAAGGATTGTTAATAGTTTCCAGGAACATATACGAAGAAGCAACACTAACACATCAAAGTGCATTAGCCTTTTCTTTCCTGAGCCACCCAACACAGTGGTTTACCCTTTGCGCACCATTAGCCAGGATCATGTGTGAAGACACAGCTCAGCTCCTAAGGCCTGCTGCTAAGCTTCTCTCTCCTCTTCCAGCTTAAACCAAAAACCAAATAATTTCACAGAAGGATTTAAGAGAACTCTTCAACGTACACCTTCACTCATTATTTACTTCAAAATCTCTAGTGAGGCTCTCCAAAAGATGAGAAACATATACTCTCAAAAGGATAGCCTGATACCACAAACCAGGCAAAATGCCCCACTAAAGCAGAGAAAGTGCATGCAGCATACTTATGTATTTGTTTTATTTGAAAAAAAAAAAAAAAAAGAAAAAAAAAAATGCATTGACATACAACCACAGGAAGCCTGATCAACTCTGAAGTCCTGGAGGATACAGAATGGCACGGGTTATCAACAAATCTTGTCCTCCTGGACACTTTCCTTCACTTGTTAGTATGCCACTATTCACAGAAAGATTAAAAGATACACGGATGCCCAGATTTGAGCTCTGCTCCAAGATGATTCAACTCGCCCACTAGAGGAAGGGCCACTGAGATACATAAGGAATTCAACTTAAGCTGTATTACTCAGAATCCAAATTTTCACTGCAAGTTCACACCATTATAAAACTGACCACCACCTTTCAGTTTTGAATACTTCCTTCCATCCAGAAGAGTAAACTGCCAAGTTTTCCTCAAAGCCTTAAAAGGGCTGGAGCGCTCTCTGGTTGTTTTTTTTCAACTGCTGAATATGGTTGCTTCTTTTTTGCAAACAATAACTAAGCACAGAGCCATTTGCTAAGAACAATAATAAGATCACATACAGAAACTGTGTGTTGAGCCACTCCACAGGAGTTTACTCAAAATGGAAATGTTAACAATGTTGATCAGTAAAAGCACATACTGATTTCTGCCAGGTTTCAAATCTGAACCAAAATCAGGTCTGTTACCAGCAAGCTGCTCAACAGGGAAAAATATGCATTAGCAAGCTCCTCCAACACCACTCACGTTTGAGGTTTCAATGCAAAAAAAATACAGAATTCTAATTTTTCTGCCAAATTGAAAGGTTTCTATGAGTTAGACTGAAGAACAGTCGCTTGGTCACAAAGGAAAATAACACCTAAGCAGAGAGTAAGCCACATTAGGTGTGAAGTCCCTGGAGCAATGCCCTACAGCTGCTGGATGCGCATTGTCTACCTCCAGCATAAAGCACCAAAAGGCATAAACTATATCTTAAGTATCATCCTGATTATGGATTTTGCAGAAATGAATCTATGACTGGACAGGACTTCTTCCTTCAACACCCCACTACTTCTCCCAGGTACATCTAGAAATACTCAAATGGGAACTCTCCCAGAACCACTGCCCCAACAACTAGCCATCAGCTTCCAAGGCTCACTAGGAAATTAAAATGTCATGCTACAACAAACAGCAGGAAGATCAAGAGAAGCAGGAATGTGTAAGTCATGACCCTCTCACACAAGCCTGAAGTTATAATCAGTCTAGCCAGTTCTGAGGTCACATCGCCAAGCTTGTAGCCACAATTAGTGACTTAAGGGTGGTAATTCTCTTTTTTTCCCCCCCTCAGCAAAAGTCTTTTATTCCTAGTGACTTCTCACTGCTTGGATTCACCAGAGCTCCACCCAAAGCTACATCTAACTCAGACCTCAGCTGGGAGTTGTGATTCACCAGGGGAAATACCGGTCTTGTGGCTGAAGGGGTTTGTGAGATCAAACTGCCCAGAGGACACATTTCCCAGCTCTCTGCAGGACAGGTCTCACATAATCAGACAGGCTTGCATTTACTGCATTGTGCACACAAAGGATGGAGCTGCTGCTCCTGCCAGAGCACATCGCAGGAGATGGCATCATCCTCCTCCTAACCCAGCACGTGCACTGGAGTTGAATCAACCCAAGAGATATCAAAGAACATTTTTATTGCTGGATGGTATTTTTAATCCATTTTTCTTTATATTAAAAGAAAGAAAAATAAACATAAAAAAATAGGCAAATAGGCATGCTGTTCACTTACTGGAGGCTAGCCTGATTAAGTGACACCACATAAATACATACAGAAATGCATATCTACATATAGGCACACGGAGCTGAGGACCTACCAATTTTCCATGAGTAAAAGCTCAAAAATAGAATCATGAGAGACTAACATAGTCACACCAAGCTGAAAGCCAAAATTCAGCTAAAATCAACCCAGTGGTACAACCAAAACAGATTGCAGTATAATTAGTTGATGAAAGGCCACAGTTTTTTTCCTCCTATCCTTTGCAGTATGCTGGGACAATGAAAGCACTGGGAGGCTGCAGGACTTCTCAGGTTACTCATGGGAGCAGTTAAACCACACTCAATCTGCATGAACTCAATCAGCGCAATACAGAACAAACCCAGACAACGAGCTATAGCTCTTCAACCATGCACTGAAGGAAGCTCTTCCTCAGGAAATCAAAAGAAGAGAATGTTGATCTCTTAGATGATAAAATAATCTTGGAATTTACTGGCAGGACAACCTCATGGCATCACACCAGTGATCCCAAGGACTTAATTCAGAGAGGCAATCTCTGCCTGGACTTCTCACTCTCGGAGCCAGGAGTAAATGACCCCCCACACAAATCAGGTCTTCACCAAATCCTTGGTCATACCTGGGCACTGCAGGACACCAGGAAACCTCCAGCAGACCTTCTTGGGAGTAGGATGGCTGGCACAGCAGAAGGCATATGATAGAATTGGTCCCCTATGACCAAGAGCAGCTCCTGCAGAAGTATACTGCCTGCCTGCCTGCCTCCACACAGCAAAGTGGAAACCTGAAAATTACATCCAGGTGCAAAGCATCTGCAGCTGTAGTGTTTTCCCCGCTTGAAAACAACAACAAAAATCCTGTCTAAATGAAAATATTTTTAAGAAGGAAAATCTGAGCAAAATAGTTCACGCATGAAGTACTATCAAGAATATACAATTCTGGAAAAGAAAAAAATGTAGTCATTTCCATTAGGTATCACAAGAAGGTAAATAATTATAATCAGAAGCAGGCATAATTTTTGCAGTGCTGAGGTTTTTGCAGCCCTGCTGTAGCTGAAATCAGACTGAACATACCAAAAAAAAAAAAAACCCAAAAAAACAAGAACCCTTGAGCTATTTCTGCACAACATAAAGCTTCTACTGCTAATTTCAACAGTTATGCTTTATAGCTTTAAGAGAATTCTCGTGTAATTTTACAATGTTCATGGTGCCAGCGGGGCTGCTAGGCTCCAGACCAGTTATGTCTATGCTTCAGTTGTACAAATACATCTTCTGAAAAGCACATGTGAAATATATGTAGTAGGCCATGGAGATGATGGGCTACTAATGCACTTAACGTGATTTCCTGACTTACAGAAACAAACCCACAAAAATATTGCGCTTTTTTTTTTCTCTCTAACCCAAAGTAGCCCCCAATCCTCTTGAAATGTTTTCTGCTCAAAACAGAACGTTCACCAATTAACATAAAAAAAAATCGTTGGCTAAATAATCATCGGCTTTACACTTTCAAAAACAACAAGTAAATAAAAGAAGTACTCACACCTCAGAAAGTTCTGAAAAAGTGGCCTATATAACAGTCAAAAGCAGCACAGCTCTTTGGCAGGGCTGTGGTACTCAAGCCCTTCAGAAACCTAAGCTCTATGCCATCGCATAAAGGATGGTGGCTCTTTCCCATTGGACTCAAAGGAGAAGCTCTCCTTAGGCTACATATCTAAAAATGAGAGCTTTCAGCCTTGGCAGGCACCACCTCTGACAGCCCCCTGAAGTTAAGCTCAGAGCCTCAGAAGGTATTTTTATCCTGTATCCTTTCCACTGGAGGATCCTCTTCCACACTGGGATCCCCCCTCTCTGCCAAAGAAGGGTATTTCTCAGACACCTTCAGCTGTGGAAAGCACACCTAAAGGAAGCCAGTCTGAAAAGGCTTGAGTCCAAAAGAGACCACGAAGATCATCAGGGAGCTGAAGCACCCCCCCCCCCCCCCCCCCCAAAGAAAGATGGAGGGAGCTGGGTTGTTCAGGCTGGAGAAGAGAAGGCTCACGGGAGACTTCATTGCAGCCTTCCAGTACTTATGGGGTGCTTATAAACAGAAAGGGAAACAACTTGCTACACAGTCTGATTGTGAAAGGACAATGATAAGAAAAGGAGGAACAGTTTTAAATTGAAAGAGAGATTTAAGTTAGATGTCAGTATGCCCTCAGGAGCTGTGTGTGCCTCATCCCTGAAGCAGTCAAAGCCAGGCTAGATAGGGCCCTGGGCAGCCTGACAGGCTGGGTGGCAGTGCTGTCTATGGCACAGATCTGGGTGTGCTTTGAGGTCACTTCCAGTCCAGCCATTATGCAATTCTAAGAGTCTATGAACTCAAAGTTCCAACAGTATCACCAGAAATAAAAACATAAGCCTGTGTGCAATGCGAGAGAAACATCAGTAAGATCTCTACTGGATGATGATGCTTTTAAAACCTTGTCCTTCCAAGACTTCAGAGACAAGGCATACAGAAGGCAGGAAACAGAACTTTTCTTCCCCCATTCTCTTTCAGCTTTGATAAATAAGTGGAAAAATTCTGTCTTCTAAGCTAAGCAGGAATGACATGAACCAATTCCTGCACACTGATGCTGGCAGCCCCAAGGAGTCAACCTCCCATAACAAGGACGGCAACCACAGCTCAGAGAGACACTGAGATTCCCCCATGAGAAGAGGGCCTGCTCAACTTCTACACACCTACTTCCCCAGCATGGGAACTTCAGCTGCTGAATAGGCAGTCTGAACTTCCCTCTCCCATCTCTTCTGTATGAAATTTCCTTGTGTTTCTTCTCATCTTGTGATACATTTCCTCCTTCCTTCATGCTACACATCCTCTTCTAGCAGGGATGCACTCTCCAATGCAGAAAGAAGCCTGACTTGAACTTTAAGCCAGCAACCTAGCTGTTCATCAGATGTATGGGATCTGTTTGTTCACAGGCTGTTTTGAGCAATATATCCAAATGGCTCTATTGCACGCATTTTCAATATTTTAATTCAAAATACAACTTTGTGATTAATTTTGCTGGAAGTTAGCAGTTTTATATCTTCCAGCAATAAGAGCATTTTGGAATGCCCATTCCAGGGCTGACTTTTTGAGCCATAATCTTTACTGACAGTGGCTTCTAACTTTTAAATTTTTGTTTGTTTAGTTGGTTGAGTTAGAAAACTGAGGTGGGAATCGATGTTCACCTGGAGACAGATCACCACTTGTCACCCAGTAAGAATAAAAGCCAGAGATAGGAAATAGTAACAGGTAGAAATGGGACAGCAAGATTCATAACTAAAAGCTGCTATGCTGTGCATGCTTGGTGTCAGCTGAGCAGCACGAGCTGGGAGCTGCCCTACCACTAATTTAGTGCAGCAAGTACCAACAGGAACACTTTCTCTGCAACGCACACGTACATACGCTCAGGCGAGGTCTTATGCAATCTTCTAACTTAGTTCCAGTGAACATCATAGCACACTGTAAGTAGGTACAATCAGTACCTAGCTATGGAAAAATACAGAGGGGAAAAAGAAAAAAAGACACACAAGTTTTTCCCTAGAACACCTTCTAAGCTGTTTGTGGGCAATAGCTATGCTCGACTCTCCGATCTACAGTGCACCAAGCAGGGTTCCCTGGTAACACCACGCAACACTCCCTGCTAAGCGTCGGGGTTAATTCTCTTTAAGCCGGCCTGCGCCCTTCTCACTTGGCAGCTTCTCTTCAAAAAGACAATTGTATCCGCAGACATATGTCACTGTCAAGCAAGAGCAGCTCAGCACCGATACCTGCTCCTTTCTATCCAGTTTCCCCTCCCTTGCGAGCTCCAGAATCTATTTTAATGAGGACAATAATTCTCTCAGATAAGTCGGTAAATATTTTCATAAAGAGCAGCTGCAGGATGTCAGCCTCGCACAAACTCAACCAGCAGCCAGTGGCTCGGCCCAGAGCCTCCAACACCGGTTGTTCTGTGGTAGCTGGGTCAGGCCCAGTGCATTTCTGCCACTGTGCGTTATGTTCTCCATACGCAATTTCCATATGCGAGGGAAGGAAAATGTTTATACTCCCGGGTGGGGCTTTGGATGCAGATTAAAGTCAAGGTGCTATATTTACTGATCTTTTAAAGTAATATCAACACCTTGAAAGGGAGCAAAAGTTCTTAAGAAACATCAAAGTTTGCATGCGGCCGCCACAGATTAACATAAATATATGCCTAAATACCAACACAGCCCAGCAAAATTTATTTGCTTTTTGCTTCGGGCAAGTAATTTTGGCTCATAGGGGAGTCAAAGCCATTAGCTCTCTTCTTCATCTTTATGTAGGGCATGCTACCATGCCTTGTGTCAGAGCGAATGACTCCCCACATTAATTCTGCAGGGCTCAGCTAATGCCGGCACACAGCTCACGGCTTGCAAGCTTTGAAAGGTGAGGGCTGCATCCTCCACGGGTTAAAAAGCCATTATTGCTTAACTCTGGCTTCTTAAAAGTTAATCCTGAATTTCTTCCCTCTTGTTGCACCTGACAGAACTTTTGTTGCCTGACAAATGAAGAGCTAACAAGCAGCAAGGTGTACAGGCTGCTTTTATGCGACTAATTGCTGTTCTGGTAAACAGATCGCTTCTCTTTAGTTTTACTTTTCTTGTGGAATTATAGCAGCGCAGAGAGCACAAGGCAGCTGCTCCGTGAGGGCAAAGGACAGTTCTGCAGCTTAATTGCTGTCCCACTGAGCAGATGCCTAGCCTGCATTTAAAATTTCGACAGCAGGATTGCTTCGGTGAGGGGTGTCATTAAAACACCCGCACACCATCCACTGGCAGTCCCAGCTCAGCTGCAGACTGTGCCAGTGACCCGCAAGCACTGCGTGCACATGGAAACAACTGCTCTTACAGCCAGTGCCTTTCATTTGCAAGGCAGGCTGCTGCAGTTAGTTAAGCACTGCTGCATAAAATTCAGCCAGCTCAGACAGAGCAGAGCCTAGCTTCTGTTTGCAGCGTTTGCCACGAGCAAACAGCAGTGTGCCTCTGCTTCAGTTTCCTCACCTGGCACAGTGAAGTTGTTAAGATCATGGAATCACAGACGGATTGGGTTAAAAGGGACCCCAAAGCACGGCCCCAACCTGTGCCATGGGCAGGGCTGTCACACACAGGGTCAGGCTGCCCAGGGCCCCACCTGGCCTCCCGTGCCACCAGGGATGGGACGCACGCAGCTTCTCTAGGCAGCTGTGGCAGCGGCTCTCCGAGTAAATAAACTCTTCCTAACACCTAACCTAAACCTCCCCTCTTTTAGTTTAAAGTCACTAAAAGGCGCACGATGCAACTGCAAAGTTCCAGCTACTTCCAAGATCCAACAGCCACTTCTTTGTGCTCAGCATCGGAAGACGTTTGTTTTTTAACTTAATCACATTCACTCACCAAAGAGCCCTGGCGCACGAGCAGCCCGCCCACCTGAGGGCTCCCAGGCCCCGCGCGGAGCAGCCGCAGCGCTCTGCCCACCCCCCGCCGGGCACGGCGCGGGGCCGGGAGGCGGCGCTGGGGCCGCCCGGCCGCTTCCACCGCTCCCCGGCCGCCTCCGCTCCGGCGTGGCTCGGGCACGGATTCTGTTCTCCGAAAGCATTTCGTTTTCGGCCACAGCCCACTCGAAGTCGCCGCTGCTCGAGCTCCCCCACCCCCGGAGCCGCGGCTGCGGCCGCCTGGTCCCCGAGTTCCCACGTAGCTCCGCCCGACCCCCCGTCCCTCCCAGAGCTGCCCACCGGCAGTGGGGCTCACAAAGCGGGGCTGCTGGGCCTCCCGCCGGGCTCACCTCGGCCAAGAAGTTGTCCATAGTGCTCCCCGGCCCGCCTGCAGAGCGCAGCGCCGGAACCCCTCGGCGCACCATGTGCCGGGACCGGCCCGGCACCACCGAGCCGCCCTCCACAGCCTCAACCGCCGCGCCGCTCCATCGCGCCCGCAGCCTTTGTCCGCCCGCCCCTCCGCGCCCGGAGAAGGAGGAGGAGGAGGAGGAGGAGGAGGAAGCAGCGGCTCCCACCGCACGCTCCAGCCCCGCGCCCGGGGCCGCCTTCGTCCCGAACCGACGAGGCGGGGCCGGGGCCGAGCCCCGCCTGCAGCGCGGGCAGCGACCCTCGGAGCGCAGCCCTGAGCCCGCTCCGTCCGATTGCTTGGTTTGAAGCGCAAAGCAGCGGCGTCAGGCGGGAGCTCCTGGCGAAGTTAGCGCTCCTTTAAAGAATACATACCTGCAGGCTTTCGCTGTGCGCAGCAAGCTCTTCTTGAAGTTTGGTGCGACTTTTGTGCGCGGGGTGTGAGGCCGGTGTGCTCTGTGCTGAGCACATCCCGCTGCAGCCCTGCTGTGCTGGCAGAGAAGCGCGGCTCCGCCAGCCTCCGGGCAGCACGCTGCGTTCCGCTTACGGACCCCTTTTTCACGTCTCCGCAAGGCAGATGGGAAACGTTCGTTTATGAAAACGTTTATTTTTATTTACAGGAAGAACCGCAGATAAGTTCCAGCCACTCAAAATGTAAAGGCGGTATTACTGTGTTTTGTCCTCAGGAAGGTTCCCAAAGCGTTGGCTTTGGGAGCTCCAGCACAGATGCTCTGGATACCAGAAGTAAGAGCGAGTGTGCAGTTCAGCTTGTCAAGGTGTCAGAGCTGCTGCTACAAAAGCGAGCTTAAGAGCAAAACCCTCTCTTTGTTTCTGTCCCGGCCATGAGGCAGCCCAAGGGACGCCATGCAGCCTCCACCCAGATGTGCAGTGGGCACTTTCCCGCATCGCTCCACAGCACAAGTTTTTGCAGAGGATTCCACTTGAATTCGCCAGCTCGCTGTGAAGTTAGCCTAAATTACTCCATTAATACTGTGAAAATCCCTACGTGGAAGCTCTGCGGCTCTCATCCAAGCTACCGTGCTTTCAAAGTTGCTCCAAGGGAATAGTATTTTTTTCCACAGCCACTGTGCTAGAATGCTTCCCCACTCAGACAAGTCCTCATCTGGGGAGGGCTGAGTCAGACCTGGGGTATTTATGAAGTTTCTTTGACTTCTCATTGAGTATTTTGTTTGACACCATGCTATTGGAATGCAGTGCAATATCTAGCTGCTGTGTATGGTGGTCTACAAAGCACAATGCCACAGAAATTCAGGAGAATTTTGAATCTACCATCCAATAAAAGCAGCCTGTGCTTTTTTAAAAATGAGTATTGTAGTGCATTACAAGAAACCCTTGCCAACAGAATAGCACCAGATTTTTGCTGCCTAAAAATATATCACAGAAAGAATGGGTATTCTCTTGTGGCGTGAGTGCTTTACAGAAGGCTGCAAAATGCTTAAGATTTTTCTTAGAACAACTGCAAAGAGCTGTCAGCAGGAGGGGAATCAGAAGAGGGATTTGGGGAGCAGAGGGGAAGGGAAGGAGCAGTTCACACTGTTGCTCCACCAAGCCACTTCCTTTCCCATTCTTTGAATCAACCCTGCTCGGGGTTTGTAAGCTCCAGCATCTGTGTTTCATAGGAAAGGGGTTTTGAAGCACTTTTCCTAGCTCTGAAAATGACCCCAAACTGGTTTCCTTCTCATTTTATGCAATTGTTTTGGAATTTGGAAAACCCCACGGATATGCTGCACACAGCTCCATACATCTATGAACATCTGGGGACTTGGCCATGTTGCGCAGCTCCAATTTTTGTTTAATCAGTGGAAATTCCTTCACTGATTGTGTGCCTAAGGTAAATTACTTCCTTTTGAAGCTGTTCACATGCATGCAGGCTCAGTTTTCAGTTGCGAAGGAATGGAGGCTCAGCTCTACCTCCTCGCTGGCCCCAAAGGTCTCCTCTTGGTTTGGTGGGGTGACTGCTCAGCAGACTCTGCCCCCAGCAGCTCCCCAGCTCTGTGCACTACAACTTGGGCATGTGCTGGACCACTTCACGCTCAGCCAGCCCACCAGTCTGTTTTAGTACTGCTCAGTGAGATTCGCTGCCTGGCTTGCATCTTCACCCAGCTTTTGTGACCAGTTTTCCTCCTACTAATAGTAGCTTGAGTCCCCATGTTTGACCCATAGACGCCTGTCCCACAAAAGACAGGCATCTCAGTATCCCATAGCTCTCATGCTATCTTAGCAGCTACATTTTTTGTAAGACTGGACTTCTAGAACAGATTTCAACCACTCTTATCTCTATCAGATAGCAGAAATTTCCTATAGCAAAGTAGCTCTGTTCTGCTCTAGGGGCAAAACCAAAGTATTGACTGACTACCTGTAAATCAGAGGGCTCACCTGAGCCATGTTTCTTCAATGTGAATTTCCACAGATCACATTTGTAGGATCTTTTAAAAAGGTTTACTCCACCTGCATTTATTACAAAGTTCATAGATGCAATTGCATCCCAACAAACCATTAACTCACTCACTACTTTGAGCAACTTGGTTGTATTTTTAGACATCCATTTCTCAAAGGAACATTTCCCCCTGTTCTCATCTATGCTAGCTGTCATTGCTCCTCAGGGACAGCAGCACCCTGGGGCTGGGACTGTGGGGTGTCCCCAGGCAGAGCAGGCAGGGCAGACATGCAGGGCCCAGACAGTGACTTGCCAGGGGCAGTGGGGCAGCCAGTAACTCTGTTTATGAAACCAGATAGGTCGTTCTGTTGTAAGCCTAGTTTACTGCCATTTCTTGCAGCCTATGATGATGGTTTCTTTGCATTTGGCAAATCCTGTGCCTGGTTCAGTAAGAAAATACTCATTCGGCTACCTGCACCTTAACACAAAATCTACATGGGCCATCTTTATAGCCTTATAAACCTCCCTTTTCTAAAAAAACGGCTGACATGTTTCCTTTGCATATACATGATGATTTGTTCTTGCCTGGCTTACCTTAGTTTTGCAGTTGCCATTTTTTCCACTGGTATCATTGAACAGAATGAATTTTAGCTTTTGCGTGCCTTGCAGGTTTATTGCACAAAAGCTTTCCCTCTGAATTGCCCTCTGGAGAAGCCTGCCTTTCCCCACAGGCTGCGCTGGCACGTGGTTGTCTACCTTATGCCACAGGACTGCCACATCCCACTGTTCCGTGGGACATGCAGATTGTTTTCAGTTGAAGAATTAAATGGTGATTGAGTCTGTTAATTCAATCTTGTTAATTAAAAGGAGACTAAATTAAAGTTTTCTTCTCACCAGAGAGAGGCAGTGCATTTGTTCACTCAGGGTCTCGTTTTATTCAATACTATCTCCAAAATGTTCTCTCAGATTTTTCCCTCTGGAGTCTTTGTTTATGGCATTCTCAGAGTGGCTTGCCTATGGTCTGTATTTCTGTTACAAATCCCTTATTCTTTAAACTTAATCCAAACCAAAGAGGCTATTTAACTATTAGTTACTATATCACAAGGGCTGCTTTTGCCCTTGTAAGCTCTTGTCAGATTTCAACTAACTAACTTCTGGTATACAAGATGCTTGGCATTGACATAATCCAAAAAAAAAGTCAAAGTTCAAAGGCAAGACACTATTAGAGAAGCAAATACTTCTGTAGTGGGTGACAAAGTACATGCAAGTTGCAGCACAGAGCATGATTTGCTAACACAGCTCTTGAAGGATGCAGTGAAGTAAAAGATAGCTCCAACAAAATAGTCATGATCCGTGCAAAGCAAAAAACCCAGATCCCTTACATTCTTGTCCATCAGAACTCCTTCCCCTGCATGCACACAGGTTTCAAAGCTAGTCCTAGGTCCTGGTTCTGCTTTTCAAAACAACCAAGAGCTTCTCTTCTAGTGTATACAAAAAAGCAAGGCTTGATAGCCTTCCTCTTCTAAATTCTGTTTGTAGTAGGCTAGCTCTGCCTTTGTGTGCTGTTCTGGGAGCTAAAGGTCTGACTGACAGTTGTGAGCTCCATCACACCCATTTTTAAGAAGTGCTAAAAGGGTGATTCTAGGAACTACCGACCTGTCAGTCTCACCTCTGGAACAGAGGTGATCATGGAACAGATCCTCCTGAAAGCTATGCTAAGGCACATGAATAGCAGGGAGGTGATAACAGGAGAACCAGCATGGCTTCACCAAAGGCAAATCCTGCTGGATCGAACTGGTGGCCTTCTGCCCCTCTGCTCTGTGCTGGTGAGGCCTCACCTGGACTACTGTGTCCAGATGTGCAATCCTCAGAGCAAGAGAAACATAGACCTGTTGGACTGTGACCAGAGGATGGCCACAGAAATGATCCAAGGGACTGAGCACCTCTCTTGGAAGGAAAGGCTGAGAGAGCTGGGGTTCTATGACCTGGGAAGAGAAGGCTTCAAGGTGATCTGAGAATGGCCTTTCAGTATCTGTAAGAAAGATGGGGACTGACTCATTAGCAGAGTCTGTGGTGATGGGACACAGGGAAATGATTTCAAACTTAAAAAGTGGAGATTTAGATTGAATATAAGGAAAAAGTCATTTACAATGATGGTGATGAGGCACTGGAACTGGTTGCCCAGAGATGTGGTGAATCCTCCATCCCTGAAGGCACTCAAAGCAAGGCTGGACCAGGCACTGAGCAATATGTGGATATTCCTGTTTATTGCAGGGGAGTTGGCCTAGATGGTCTTTAAAGCTCTCTTCCGATTTTAAGGATTGATTGTCTGAAATTTAAGCATTAGGTCCTGTTATGTGGAACTATCTCACCAGGAAGAACGTAGCCCTTAAGTGTGACAAGCAATGGATCAAATTAATTATTCACACTCACATAAGAACTTTACTTATTAATCTCTACAAGTAATAAATAAATAAGAAGTGAAAAGCTGGCAGATTTTTGTAACAGCTTCGTTTATAGCTACTGTGACAGTGAGTCATTTAAACATTTCCTTTTTATGTAAACAAGCTTCCAACAGGAATGAGCTAAAAAAGCTGGGAGACGTTTTCCTGGCTTCAGCCTCCCTCCGTCTTCAGGATCACAACAGCTTCTTCCATCACTTTGACCTTTTTACACCCTAATTCCCCTGGCTGTAGTTTCAGTACAAGTATTTGGGGGAAGTCCTGGATCAGACAAAAATAACAACTCTAGAAATACCCCACAACAATCACAGACACCATGAATGCAATACCTTCTGTGCTTCTGGGCTGACCACATATCCAAAATCACAAGCTCATTCCGTGTTTTCATGGAGCTGAATTTCCGTATGACAATGCATTTAACCCTGTCCATTTGGAGCCTGGCAAAGGGCATTAAGAGCATGTTGCCCTGCCAGTGATTTTCTCTCTCTTCTTTTGGTTTGTTTATTTAGCATTGTGCTTTCACAACTGCGATACTTGGATTGTTTTACACAGTTTATGACTGTCTCTACTTGAGAGATTCTGAGTTTTCTTTTCCACACAGTGAAGTCGTTTATGTTGCAAGATTTTAAAATTCAGTTTCAAAGAATCCAACCTTTTTTTTTTCCAATGACAGAGTCACTTCTTGATTTAACAGCTGGTAACAGACACAGCAAGATAGACAGTTTTCTAGTTCTCCATATTCCTGAATTCTTCTCCTCTTCTAGACAGTGTTTCCCTCTGGGCCTTTCTGGCAGCATTACTGTTCATGGTGGCTTCCTATTCTCCAAATTCAGTTTCTGCTCCTCTTTGCTGTTCTTGCCTCATGGACCACTCATTTCATTTAAGATCACTGCTTTATTTCTTCCGCGCCAGCATCTCTTATTTCAGCTCTTCTTCTCTTACAATCTTTCTTGCAACCTATTCATTTTGATTCTGTGTATCAGCTTGGCACACAGTTTTTACAGAAGATACCAATGTGTGTTGTAGGTTTTCATTGTTTTATCCCATAAGGCATCTACTGAAAGAAAAAAATGAAAAGAAAAACTGAAAAGAAAGACAAAAGCTGTTGGAAAGGTTAGAATCAGCTAAGTGATAAAGACACTGAGAAAGCATAAGGAAAATGGTAAAAAAACATCAAAGTTTTTCTTATCTCCTTATGAATCATCTTACAAGTGTATTTTCCTTGCCTTCTCCTAGGAAACTTGTTTAAAGCCATGTGTTTAAAAGCAACTTATGATTCAAACTCCTGAGCCACAGCTTATGCAGCTGCTCGTTTACCAAGTAGTTAGACCTGTGTAAAATATTGCTGCCCCTCTCTGAAGGTTACTTCTATCAGAGCAGAGACCAGTGATGGGAAATACGAGGGCACCTTTTGCTGTTTCAGGGCTGAGCAAGCCAGGTTGCTTCAAAACACTTCCTCTAGCAATTTAATGTAGGTCATCCTCCATTTCTCCTGAGATAAGCAGGGAACACCCACATTTTTCTTGTTACTGGCAGTGTAATGGACAGAAAAATCTTTGGTAAAGAGGCAACAAACTGCAACAAATGCCGATCATAATGAACACTGCTGCAGCTGTTCAATCAGCAAGTACAAATCTGAGGTTTCCTTTCGTTTGCGGTGTCAGGTTGGTTTAAATAATGTCCAAGCTTCATCTCTACTTTTCATTACTATCTCTGCCACAGTTAAGTGCAAAGAGTAAGCCTACTTTAGCTTTGTAGGTTGGCACCAGGTCCCTCCCACTTTTTCTGCTTTGGTTCACAGTGGGGAGCAGTCCCAAAACATGCACACCAGGCTTCCTCTGAAATTAAGCTAAAAGATATGCTCCAGAAACACTCTTCTAGTAACAAAAAGGTATTCAGGACACAGGGCCAGATTAGAGCCAGTCTGAAATGCAGCCTCCTGGAATGCACTTAGTGTAGACAATGGGTCCTCAGCATGATATTTCACCCTGCGGATACGCTCCTATTCCTCTGCACTATTTGCTTGTATAGCTTGGACATTGTGCCACCATGGGTCACTGCAGCAAGTGGGATAGGGGAATTGATACAAGCATTTTATTTTGGCTCGGGTTCTAGTTTGGGTTTCTTGAAAGAGAAACAGAAAAAAAAAAAAAAAAAAAAAAAAAACATTTTGATCATGAACAACTCCTTGAGCAGTTTCAGAAAAATACCTTGCAAACAAATGTTGCAAAAGAGAGAGTTATGAAGACAAGGGTGATCTGCACTGCTCTTCACATTTATTTTCCATGCCAGATCACAGCTTCAGAGGGCGCGGAGGAAGAGCCTTCACTGTCCCTTGAGCTTTAGGGAATGTTTATGCCTTTCAAATATTTAGACATGATCAGCCTGCAGGATAATTAATACTGTCCATCAACATTCTTCTGTTAGAAGTTTCTTTCCGTGCATCTGCCATGTTAAGTAGAACACTCTCCCTTGACCCCAGGTTCCTTCCTGCATTTGAAATCAAGAAATCGTATAATAGCACAAGAGAGAACAGTGTTCATTTTAAAACAGACATGATTTCCCACAAACCTTGACAGAGCTGAAATTACAATTCAGACTCACTGATATACTCAAAATGCTGCAAATCTACACAACCTAGAAGAGGATGTTCTTAAAAAGTATGTTAAGAAAAGAATCTAATAATAAAATGAAATTTTGTCACTGTATTTTTTCTAGCCATGTATATAATTTAAATTTTGCTTGAAATCCTCTCAAAACCTCTGCCACTATATTAATGTGACACATTCATTTTTGGTAGCTTATTTTCTTTGTCCAAATACTTTTGTTTTTCTCTAGCATGTTATCCGTGGATAATTTTAGGAAGTATTATGTTTCTGTGGAACTATATTTTTATAAGTTTGCTTATTTACTGGATGTATTCAATCAAATAAACCTGCAATTCCTTTAGTACGAACAAAAGCAAAATTCCTGGCTTACATCAGCTTGCTGCCCCAGAATAGAATCAAGGGCTGCTGAGGTAGTTTATGTCCCTACTTAGAAATAGGAAAACCTTTGTTTTGTGTACAGAAATACCACGCACTTCAGCTTGAGATGTTAGAGGAAGCTGGGAAGCAAGCACAGTGCTACCTACGTTCTTGGCATGCAGTCTGTCTGATGCAGTATTTGATGTTTGTATTTACTTGCAACATACAACAATCAATAGACTGAAAAGACATTGTAGTGATGTTTAGTTTCAGTCTTGTTAAAGCATATATGACAGCGCATCTTCTATTTCCCTTGAACCTTATCTGGATTGCTCTACTGTGAACCGTTCCCCTAACACCCATAAAACTGTAGCGAGGCTCATTCTTTTCTTACTATATGAATTACAGGATTTGCACAGGATGCAGCAGCAAACTGGAAGTAATAAAGTAGAAAACAAGTCAGCAAGTACAATTGTTAACATTTGAGTAACAAACAAGGTAGCAAGGTCTCTATTTTTAAAAGATTTGTTGGTATTGGGCCTCTTCATTCCAATGGGCTTTCAAGGGGAAACTGGGAAATCACTTGCATTTGGAACTTAGCAAATTCTTTTTCAAACAGTGTCACCTGTGATGGCATGTCCAGTCAAGTGGACTACCAAGCTCTCATGGCTATTCTGCCCAGTTGCTGCAAATAAGAGGAATTCCTGCTACAGTGGAATACAATGACTAATGGCCCTGTTTTGTCTTTTTCTAACCACAGATGGAAAGTTTTGCTGTGTTTGTGGGCAGAAGTTTGAAAACACCTTGGCATGTGTGGGTTTTGTGCTTCAGTTATTACAACAGTAAATTTTTCTCTTAGAAAATTTCTAAATCTTTAGAAGAGGTTTTTACTCTAAAGCTTCCCAGAGTCTCCTAGAAGCTCTACAACATAGCTTACTTCTTCTACATTCACCTCAAACTCTATTTCAAGTTTAAAAACTTAAAACCAGATGGAAACCTATTCAGAGAGGAAGCAAAGGCCAACATAGTCTCATGACAGTCCTAGCTGAGTCAGGTGAGAAGGAGGGAAATCATCGGAAGCAAGACCTGGCAGAATAACCCACTGACATATCAAGGGTGAGCAGGGTAATAGTGTTGCTCCTATCAGAGTTACCAGAGCAAAACCTTCAGGAAGTCAACCAAGCTCTTGCTCAGTACATAGGCAAAGTAGTATAGCCATTGTGAACAATAACTTGGCAGAGTGGTTCTGCCCTGGCAAAGTGAGGCAGTTTCTAAAGCCCAGTCTAGGCTGTTATGAAGTCGAAATTGGTAACACATCAGCAAAATTCGGTTTCCTTTCTGAATGACAGCAAACCTGAAGGATTTTTTTGTCTGGACTAAAAATAAAAACGCATGGCTGAATTCAGAGCAGCCTTTGCTGACTGCTAAGATAACTAAACATTATGAGTTGAAAACAGATAAGCAGTTCCGCTTTGAAGGTTAATTTAATGAATCAGGTTTTGTCTAGATGTTCACTACATGTGATGGGAGAAGGTTTCCTCTTGTTTTTTGCAAAAGTAGGTGAACCCCTTCTCAGGAAAACGTAAACAACAAAAAAAAACAACATCAAAAGACCAAGCTGAGTGTTGTTCTGTGCTAAAACGTGTGCTAAATTAAAGATGTGTTTTGTCTTTCCTGCTATTAATAACATCCTCAGAGGATACTGACTCATTCGATGACTGAAGTGCTTGTGGTTTGGGACCCATTCCGAGCCAATAATCCTGGAACCAGGGAAGTTTTCCTTACATAAGGAAGCTTCCAGAACAAGCTGACTCTTAACAGTGAGGGTAGTGAGGCACTGGAACAGGTTGCCAAGAGAGGTGGTGGAAGCCCTGCCCCTTAAGGCACTTATGGCCAGGCTATACCGGGCTCTCAGCACCCGATAGAGCTGTGGATGTCTCTGTTCATTGCAGGGGATTTGGACTAAATGACCTTTAAAGGTCCCTTCCAATTCTAAGGATTCTATGATTCTGTGACATCTGTTGCAACTTCAAGAAGCATGGGCAGCAAAGCTCCCAAGGTAGCACACAGTAAAGCAGAACAAGTTATTTTTTTCTTCTCAGGGAGTGATACATTAAATGGCTGCACATCTCCTGCTTCAGGCTGTGTTTACGCTCGTGCTTTTTAGCTTGATTAGAAACCCAGTTTTTCCCAGTACTCATGTAGCAGGATTACTGTTCTGAAAGCACCTGCCCTTAGGGAACAGAGATAAATAATTCAAACTTACTACTGAAAGTCACCTTCTAGCACTGCGCTTGGTGTTTACTGGGACCTTCTAGCAGCCAGAACCTTCCTAACGGTTCCATTGCGTGACACTGTTGAAGTGAGCCATCTTCTGTGCTCATGCTGTGTTAAATACCTGACAGATAGGAACATAAAGCAATCAAGGACTTTCATTGCCAGTGTTCCTCAGTAATAATTGTCTTTTTCTGTTTTCCCAATACTTGTCCTGATCTCAGCAAGACAGCAAACCAGCTTCAAATAGACTTCCTATGCAGAAAGTATGTATTTTTAATTTTACACATGGCCATAAAGCAATGTTTAATCAATCTTTAACAGTCTAAGTGATTTTAAAAGGACACAAGTTGAAGTTTGGAAGTAAAAATGTCTCAGTATTGAACTGTAATATCTCAGTTTGAATTTTTTTTTTTTTTTTTTAAAGAAGAGTAGTCCAAAAAGAAAGCAAATTAGTAATGTACGCAGTAAAATGTTCCCTCGAGATGCTCACAAACCAGGGAACTGCGCAGGACCCCCTTAGGGTTTTCTTCTCTTTCCTCCCATGTTCTTGGCACTTTTGGTTTCCAAACTACTGCTGGATTAGCGACCTGGCTAAGCTGGGGAGTCCTGTGCTTACGCCCCAGTGGGCAGCCAGAGCAGTGGCTCATACACACACACACACACACACACCACATTTCACGTCTTGTTTGGCATGTTCTCTCAGGTGCATGAAGATAAACTTGTGCTGGAATCTTCACTGAACTGGACTGTGTGCCAGCGGCCTTGCCTAAAACATCTAATTATTAGTGATAAAACCCAGGAACTGTGACTTGTGCCTCAAACTGCAATTGCTCTTTGGTGCACTCCTCTCCATGGATGTGGAAAACCTTTTCACTTCACTTCTCTACCCCTCACTTCATCCGTTTCCTGTGCTGCAGCTTGGAGAATCCTTGCAAGGAAATGTTTTGAGCTGTGTTCTGGGATGTTGGACATACTCCAGCATCCTTCTGCACCTGTTCCAGCTCTGCAAGCTGCTTCCTAACCTGTGCGGTGTAATAACACACCAAGGGAATGGATTAGTCTGTAAAAGCATAACTTCAATACAAGGCTTAATGGCCTATACAAATTGAGAGGATCTTGTAGTTAAAGACCTTCTCCGCTGCTTTAAAACCGTTAGAATGAGTTTCTTTTTGGTTCTGGGGGAATGGGAGATGTTTTCAGAGTGACCTCAAGTTACCCAGACTATACAATGGATGGCACGATCAGGACGCTCACACTGACCACTTCTTCCTCTGTAGTCCTCCCCCAGCATCTTTTGTCCAAACTACATCAGATCCATTCATGAGGTTTCCTTCTTCCAGTCTTACACTATTCCTAAAAAATTCACAAAGGCATAATTGATATTCCAACAAATATTGGCAGCAGGAAACAGCATGGAGACTAAAGCATTCTCATCTTGAGAAACAGGCCAACAAAGGGACTATTGTCTTTGTTTTGTAAAAGTTTATTGTCAAATTGCCTTGACTTCAGCATTAGACTTAACTATACATTGCTCTGTAACAAAACTTGAAATGCTGACAGAACATCATTAAAACTCACAGCAATCTCACAGGACCTTTTGCAGTCGGTCTTTATGCTCTCCACAATAAAACAGGAGCCAAAAAGGGCGCATTATGTCTTAATTACCCTGACTTTAACTTGGACATTATGCAACGGAGAAATACAAATCAGCAAACTGTTTCTTAACTCAGAATCTGGCAACGTTTAGTTGCTGAGATCTTTCAAAATAAAGCATTTTGAGGCATTTTTGACTTTAAAAGGTGTAATCCAACTCACAAATATAATCCATTTTTTAAACTTGGAATCCTGCCACAAAGAGTCAGTACCTGACAGTATTCCTGGCAGTAGCTCATGAACACACATGTAGCTTGGGAAGCATCTGGTATTTCCTGAGAGAGCTGTGCTTTGTCAGGAACATTGCAGTCTACACTGAAGGTAAAGAGAGCAAGCTCTAAAATCATGAGAAGGTGGCCCAAGTAGTGACGGTCAAACATCACTGGATTTTTACTATGTGATAAAACTGATGGCATGCAGCACAAACCTTGTTTTCTTTCATTTACACGTAAGTCTACTCAGTTAAAGAAGTCATAAAAATATTGGACAGAGGCAAAAAAAATCTCAATTAATTAAAGATCAAAGCTAAGATTAGAGGAAATACCACTGCATAGAAAAACTGTAAGATGGATTTCATGTAAAGCTCTGTGGTAGTTAATAATCTTGCAGCATATCTAATATCAGAGTCCTGAGGAATGGGGCAGAATGAACACAGCTCTTTACATAGGACGGCATGACAGATAAGCTACAGATTTTCATTACAGAACAGAGCTTTTTTTCATTTCTCCTGGATTTATTATAGTAGTTATTAAGGTCAATAAAGCACACCACTGACTCTGGGGAGGATGACAAGACATACAGCAAACAAGCTGTTATTGATTTCGCTCAGGGAAAACAAAATACCCACTGACCCATTCCCAGACGAGTTATTTACTGCTTTAACTTACTGCTGGACGACAGCTAACATGACAGATATCTTTTATGTTTGTTATATATAAATACTATAGTATGCTGGAGTACATGTATATGTGATGCTTCAAAATATCATGATGCACAGCTGAGATGCAACAGTCTATGCAATGAGATGCACATATTTACACCAGAAAACAAAAAAAAAACAACATAAGTCTCTTGATTAGCATGGGATGATCTCTTAATAAATGACAGTCACAATCAAAGGAATATACTGGACATGTGCATCTAACATCTAAATACAGCATTTCATTTTCCTCATAAATTATGAAAATAAGTGGATGTCAGTTCCTTGTCCAATTAGGAACAATGTCAAGATCTGTACTTCAAATTTTGAACAGTGCTGTTATGGTTTATGGTATCACTGAAAGCTCTTGACAGATTTATATTATGAATGAATTACAACCAGCTGTGAATTACAGGGCTGCAGTTCTATCAAAAGATTCAGGTAATGTCATAAACCACAGGAGTCTGAGCCACTAAAATCCCAGTGGAATTACAGATCTCTAACTTCCACCTCACTTGTAATTTTACACACAAGCTATGTGTAAGGAAATGTTAATACATTTACACCTCCTTCCTCAGGTTCCCTTCTCTCAACTCATCCTGCCTCATCATTCTCTCCTTTTCCAGTCTCCTCAGATCCTGACACACTGGGCAATTTTGCTTTGAGTGGCAACTATAATCACTGGTTGAGCTGCACTTTAAAGGCTCATAAGTTCATGTCTATTTCATTTCAATTTATCACTGTTCAAACTGCACCTCACAGAAACATCAAGAAAAGTAAACACAGGACAACTCATGATACAGACAAGTTTACAGGCCAGAGGACTGGCTTAACCTATCATTGAATGAGGCTGTACCAACCTCCTGGGTGCACGAACGGTATATGTGGGGCATAGTATATCTCCTGTTCTGCCACTTCTTTTTTATACTGATGCACGTTCCTAGAAGGCACTGTCTGTTTCGCTCTGGTTATCCACAGCCCAGGGACAAAACATTTGTGCCTTATACAAAGGAGGAAACAAGCCAGGTCATTCCAGTTTAGCCCTTTTGGATTACATATTTTGGGTTTTTTTTTTGCCCAAAATCTCTGTCCAGGAGGGACATGTCCCCAGTCAGTATGCTGGTGGGTGCAGCCCTATGCCAGCAAGCCGTTGCTTCTTTAGGACTCCCTCTGCTAGCCAGTCACAAAACACAATGCACTCTGCATGTCATGTCAGTGTGACTCAATCACATCAGTTAATAGCCTCATACACTTTGATGAAGTGTTAACAAACAAAATTATACAGTTATACACATAAGATATATACAGTTATTATACTTTCCACCTGGGTGAGCTGCTTCTGGGTTCGTCTTCCCCAGGGATCACAACTCAATTTGTGTGTCTTTCTGTAAATGTTACACATTTCCACACTGACAAGTTTGAGTAAATGTAATAGCTAGCAAGGGTTAAACAAATCTAATAGCCAGCAATGAAACCCCCAAATCCAGAGCTGCAAAAAAGCCAAGACTTGAAGAATTTGGCACTTGCAAGCAGATTATACAGGTGCAGAACTATGACAGCTGTGCATGATCATAGCCAAGGAACAAATTAAAATTACTCTTGGAATTCCCTTGCAATTAGTGCAGAGACATTGCACATCATCAAAGTCTGCTCTCACATGTCCAGGATTTCACAAAGTGAAATGAATGCTCGTGACACGAGCTATGTTTCAGTGTGATTAGTAGTAATTAAACAGCAGAGAAAGCCTGAGCAGAGCAGGAGACCTTCAGCCCCATTTCAAAATCCGATGTGGAAAAGCACTTCAAAGAACACACAGACCACCATTTTAAGGTGGAAGCCACATCCATTGAATTTGAAATAGTAACCTTTCATAGAAGGCACTTGTTAAGACTGTAAACATCCACATAACATACAGCCTGCTGGACATTCCCTCTTAGCCAAAGGAGATTAGCACAGCTCAGGCAGTTTCTCTATACTGATAGTATTCTCTTTTCACCACCAGATTATCTGCAGAGGATTTTTTTTTAGGAGAAAGAACAGAAACTGGCATAAGAGAGTAACCTCATCTCAGTGAATTACTTCTTCTAATGTATGATTGGACTGTGACTTTACATTCCTGTGACCAATTTATATCCAGCATTTATACAAAGTGTTGGGTTTTTTTTAATTATTATTATGATTCCGGTTTCTGGAAATGATTTTCTTGTATAGTACACAAAACCTAAACTAATTTACTGTTAAGATAACCAACTAAAGTCAAATCACAAAATGTAATACTAAACTTCTACTAAGATGTCCATATGATATATTATCTTTATTTTTACTATAGTATCAACCCTACTTCTTCAAGAGAAGAGTATCAACCCTACTTCTTCAAGAGAAGAAATTGAAGAAATGTGTGGAAGCAATATCTGCCAAAAAGTACTACACACTAGCATAGACAAGGCAAAATCACAGCCCCTAAGCGATCACTGTGTCAGGAGAGCCTATTTAAGAGAAATTACAGTCACCTTTATAAATGTGCATGTTAGAAAACAAAAAAATCCGTCATCCCTCTTCCTCCATGTCATCTTCAGTTTCAAGCATTGTAAAGATGTGCAAAATATACATGAAAAACAAATATGATCTCTAGGTCAGGAAAGTCTTGAATGAAAGATAATTCATTTGACCTTCTCGTGTGGTTCATAGCACTGTTTTCCATGAGACTGCAGAAATTTGTGCCTGTCTTTAATGCGATACGTTGCTCATAATATCCTCTACAGTGCATTAAATTTGAATAACACATGCATTTATATCAGGTGTAGAAAAATACTACACTATGTGAACTGCATGACCTAAAAGAGAGCTTCAGCATCTTGCAGGGTTCCTGTGTGATGTGGGTACCTGAGTTCTCCTGATTTTGCCAGTGATTTTCATCCTGACCTTAGACAACTCACTAAGAAGGTATCCTGGCCTGCTGCCCAACCTGCTTGAATACCACAGGATTTAGAAGGATGTGTGGGAGGATCAGGCCTTCAGTACTGTGTCCCTGCATCCATTGGTGGATCCTCAGGGTAAAGATTATGTTGTATATAAAGGTGTCCCTAACAAGCGTTGAAGAACTGAACTTTCTTCCTTCATCTCATCCTAAGCAAAGACAGGGAGAAACAACTGTCAGGCCCCAAAACACGTTTGAACCTTCACAGCGTGCTGAGCCTCCCAGCACACCACTCCAGCTCCTCATCCCTGGTGAGAGCGGCTGGGAAGCAGCCACATGAAAAATGGGCAGAGAATTACCCTTAGGACCGTGGCAGGACCTTTCACTTCAGCACACAGCTCTGTTTGCAGTTTTAAAGTCCTGAAGCCTGCATACATACAGATGCTGTATCAAGAACAAGCAACAAGTTAGCAGAGCCCAGCAAGGAACAGACAGGAAATGCCTGAAGGTAACCCAGGCAACCTTAATTTTATCCATTTGTGCAGCCTTTAATTTTGTCATCACACAGCAAAGGCTTGCCTTCAGCAGACTTCTCTGCCAGATGTTTATGGCAGCACCAGAAACCACCAGGTTTAGGGTATCCAGGAGGTCTGTTCGGGAAAACAAAAAAGCCCGCCCAGAAGTTTACTAATACAGGAGTTTTGACAAGAAACCTGTAGTTCTTGTAAGACAGGGGAAAATGAAGGGAAAGGAAGCACAGAAAAACACATGAACAGCCCATCTTATATACAAACAATGCTTCTAGGATATTGGCACAAGTTTATCCAGTTCCCCTATACACCTATACAGCAGTTAAGTTGTTAAAAGCCCTCTGCCAACCACTGCCAAGCTCCATCTGTCAAGGCTTCCCAGCCATCACATTCACTTTCCAAACAAGAGCCTGCTCACTTTACTGAAAAAAGAGCCCAACCATTTTAATTATATTAAGTATTGATTCTCAGTACACAACAATTGTTTTGGACATCTAAAAATTTCAAACAGAAATCAAATTTCTTTATCGAGTGCCTTTTGAGAGAAATCACCCCCCTGAGGTCTCACAAAGGTGAGGGCAACAGAATGACAGTATCTGTTAACTCTGTTTAGCCAGCTACTATTTTCAGCAAACACAATTGCTGGGCTTTTTGGTTTTATAATGAGAGTACAGCCAGAAATGCAGTACGATGTTTTCTCCCCACCCTGCTGGCATTAGTTACACTGTTTTGGTTTTTTTGTTGTTGAGGAGGCTACCAACTGTAATGTTCCCCAGGATTAAATTCAGAGTAATCCTGCCTTCCCCCTAGCCAGCAGAGCTAACGATCGGGTTAAGAATTGATTCTAGAGCAATTGAGGAGTACCTGTGTCAGCATTTATGAAATATCAAGTGGTAAGGAGTCAGTCAGCTTCTAAATTATCCCAGATAAATTCTTCTGCATGAAATTACTGAAGTAAAGATAGTACAGAGGAAAAATTGTTCACCTATGCTGTCTAAAGTGAAGCATTTATTAGATGCTTTTGGAATAACTAGCGACCTTGTTATTTATTTGTTTATACAAGGGTTCTGTATGTGCCAAACTTACTATTTTTCACTCACCAGTTGTAAAGCAGTGGAACTGTTGTTTAACTCAGAATGCAGTCAGGCAGTGATCCATCACTATTGAAGCAAGAAAAAGGAGTCTGCTGAGTACACAAGCAAGAGTAATAAGTGGAATACAGAAGATGAAATAATAAATCAAACACAGAAGTCCCTAAGAACCTTGCAAGCCACTGTGAAAGTACTACAGGGAAAGCAGGAGTCTGCTTTCCTTCTGCCCACATCTGGAAAATTCCTCCAAATTTCAGTTTCTCAACTTAAAGGCTCTGAAGAATGAAACAAGCAGATCACAGGCATCCATTAACCTCCTCTGGAGTCAGCTATCCCTTGCAATAGATCTTAAGTTCAAATTCAGCGTGTCAGCCTTAATACTAGATCAGCTTAATAATCAAAGGGTTTCAGAAGTATTTAAGACAATTTTTTTTTTTTTTAGTTTTATCTCTCACTACAACAGGATGCCACAGCTTTCATACCCAAGGGCAAATGCATTCTTGCTATTTTGAAGAACTTCACTGTGAATTTAAAAACAACTGAACACATCAGCGCAGCCCAAATATATGGTCAATTTAATTAAAACAATAGGATAGGGGGTTCAAGCCACCTGAGGCAGAAATTTGGGTGCAGCTGTTTGCATACTTGCAACATTTGTTTCCAAGTTATCCATCAAGAAGGGAAAGACAAAATCCTCTTTCAAATGTCTGGCTTTACTTCTGCTCCCTTAAAGTTACAACGTGGGCTAGAGTGATGTATTCATAAATGGGAAGGCGGTAGCACTTCACAGCTTTGTCTTACTGTTTCCCCAGGCTGGATCTTCCACAGTTCACAGGGATGGGATTGAATCACGGAGAGGTTTGAGTCTGAAGGGACATCAGAGCCCACCGAGCACCAACCTGTGCTGTGGGCAGAGCTGCCACCCACCGGGTCAGGCTGTCCAGGCCCCATCCAACCTGGCCTCGAGCCTCTGGGGATGGGGCACCCACAGCTCCACTGGCCAACCTGTGCCAGGGCCTTGCTGCCCTCTGAGTAAAGAATTTCTTAACATCTAACCTGAATTTTCTCTCTTTTAGTTTAAAGCCATTCCCCCTTGTCTTATCTCTATCAGATCACGTAAAAAGTCAATCTCCCTCCTATTTATAAGTACCGGAAGGCTGCAATTAGCTCTCCCTTGAGCCTTTTCTTCTACAGGCTGAACAAGCCCAAATCCCTCAGCCTACCTTTCTAGGAGGAGTGCTCCAACCCTTAGATCATCTTGGCCCTCCTCTGGACCCAGAGGCCCTCCCTCAAAAAGCAATCTCCTGCCCTACAATGTCAGGAGCAGGGCTTCTGCAGATCCCCGTTGTGATCATACTGAGCAGGCCACTGACTGCCTTTGCTCAGCATGGACACTCTCATGTTCTTGCTACATCTACGAAGTGGTCATAAGTAACTGATATCTTATACAACATTCTTGGAAGGCTCCCTTATCACTATCCCTCTGAAATACAAACATCACTCCCATAGGTAAGCACTTAAACAAAAGCATCAAGTATTGCATTGGCTTCTTTTGTTTGTTCCTGTTAAGCGTGAGGAAGTGCTAGGAGCTTTGCAATAAAAACAAATGCATTAGCATAAAAAGATTTTGCCCAGAGACACCAAACACCATAGCTCTTCTTCTTCTGAGGTCTGCTCAGGAAGGTGCAAATTTTTGGATCCTGCAGTGGGGCGTTCCTTCTATACCTCAACCTGCTTTCCCAAAAACCAGCAACCAGCACGGGACTTCCTCTGGGGATGGGAGAATACCGTGCACTTAAGACAAAGGCAAAATCCAGGCGAGGTGTACCCACAAGGTTATTAAAACAGAGATAGTTCTCGTCATATGATTACAAGCCTGCCAGAAGCTTTGAAATTGAATCATTTTTTTCTTCCTTTGGACAAAATGATTTTTGTAAGGCATCCGCTACAGAAGAAGAGTGGAACATATTTAATTAAAACTTCTGCACAGAATAGAGTCAGTGGAAATGAGAAAGAAGTGCCAAAAAAGCCATGAGTTTGGTGGTTGAGGCAGTTCATCCATCTGCTGTGTGGGATAATAAAGTCCAGATCCTGCTTTAAATTACAGAATGCAATTTTCTTGGTATTAATTTAATTGTTTTCTTATTCACGCCATGAGCAAATTTAAATTTACTTTCGGGAGGTCAAAATTCATTTCAAGTTCTTGCAAATGGGCTGAATTATTCATCAAGCATAACATTATTAAAAAGATAAGACTCATATCAATTTTTTTCCTTTACTGAAAAATCTACAACCGTATTAAAAAAGTTGCTTTGGTTTTGGAAAGAGATCAATTCAAAAACAAGAAGAAATTATCTCCTAATAACTAATTATTCTATTTTTTTTTCTAAAGTAGTAAATGCATGAACCATATTCACTAGATACCAAATGGACAAAAAAAAAAAAAAAAAAGAACATGGGAAAGTGAATTACCACCAAATTTACATCCATTTGCATAACCACTGTTTGTCTTTCAGCATTCTTCTTTCTATTCCCCCATGAGAATACAGTAATTGTAGTATTCCCATTCAGGGAAATAGAAGTTTTTTTCCTTCATTATGAAAATAGCAGCAGGATTTGGCTCAGAGGGAAATAAAAAAGCAGAAATACTTTGGGTATTCTGTGCAGGGTATGATTAATGAATTTTGACAAATATCTTGGATTTTAGATCTTCTCTCCCCACTGCTCATTCAGCTTCTTGCTCTGATCTTATTCTTCAAGTCAGTGATTAAACTCACCAACACTTTGCAGTCTTCATTAACTTTGGCATTACATACACCTGTTGGTATCCTCCTGCTTCCTCTATTTCTTCAAGTCTTCAAAACTTCTGTCAATGCTTAGCAACACTGTAAAACACTTATATCAGTTGAGAACAACGCTCTGATATGTCAGTTCTAAATAATGAGGTGGTTTTCACTGGTGTGGTATAGGAGTCAGGCTGATGTCCTCAGCTAACAGGCAAAACACCACATCAAAGTGTTTTACGTAGCAACTCTGATGCAAATTCTCCCCCAAATCAGCTAGGATTTTAAGTTAAATACAACTTGATAGAGGGCAGGGGCAGAAGGAGCCAGTGCTCACTCCCCATTCTGCAAGCCCCATTATAAGCATCAGGACCAAAGGACCAGAAACAGCTGATGTAGACACTTGCGTGAGCATCTTGCTATAAAACTGCAGGCATGCTGCAGTGCCATCACGAAGACACACTCTGAGGTGTGGGAAACAGCCCAACCACATCACTAGGTCTCCCTGTCTGGGCTAATTTTCTTCTTTTCCCACTGTCTGGCCGTTATCTCCATATCTCCATCTGTAGACAGAAAAAAATTAATAATAATAAGCTTGGCAAGAATTGATTATGAATTCAAGTAGTTTTAGGGTTGGATTTTTTCCCTCTTTGTAAAATATGCTGAAGCTGATTCACATTACACAGGAGCCTGGAGTTCTTCAGTATTTTTGCAACTAAACTACTCACAGAGAAGATCCCATAAAGTCTCATATTTATAATTCTCTGAAGGGATGCAGGGAATTTTTTTATGAAAGGACCTCAAAGCCTTTTCCTATTATTAAATGTGCTTAAATATTCCACGTGTTATTCCCATTTTAAGAAAGAAATGACACACAAAGATGTTGAGTAGTTTCGTGAAAAGGCACACGTAACCCAAACAGCTTGGACTCATACCTTAGTCAGAGAACAACTCTACTGGGAATAGGCATTCACTCTAACCTTCTAAAATTAGCTAATTAATAAGCTTACAAAGAGAGAGACTTAATACTCTAGTAAGACCTGTAAGATGAATATTGTTTCTAACACCTGAAAGCGTGTCTGGGTTGTGATGCCTTATGAAGGAAAAAAACATTCACCACTCACCACCATATTACCATTCACATATACAAAAAAAAAAAAAAAAAAAAAAGGAAGAAAAAAGTAATTTGTTTTAGCAAAATGCGAACATGTGGACAATAAAGAAAATCAGAAACGTTAATCACCAGGGAACAACAGGTGGATCCATGCCCTGAAATGTAAGCTCTTATGTAAACACATGCTATTTTTAAAAAAAGTAGATTTTCAAACACGCATGATATGTTGGGTAAATAAAGAATAATTTCAAAAAAAATGCTTCTTGACAGGTTTGTAGTAATAGATACTGACAGCAATGGTGGACATGTAAAGTTAATAATTAACTAAACTGAAATTTAAAATGTAGAATGCTTTTTTCAAAAACCAGCCAGATATCAGAAGCCAGCAGGAGGCTGACTCATTATGTGTTATGACTCATTATGTTTCCTAAATTCAAAGACTAATTTTCAGAGATTTGGAAGTAATGGTAGATCAAAACACAGCTTAAGATTGTCTAAGAATGTCTCTCTCTTTTTACCGTATTGTTAACAACATAAAATTACCCTAACCTACACAAAATATTACTATTACAATCAGGTAAATAAGCATTTACTGATATTATAGTTTTATGCAAGACAGCTTAATTAAGTTACTAGAGTAGTAGCAACCAAAATGGCTCTGACTTCTGCCCCTTGAAAGCCTCTCTTTTCTCTGTTCACAATGGCAACGATCAACGATTTATTTTCCTTTGGCATAAGTGAAACTAAACTGAACAGAGTCTTCATATGAAGATCTTTCAGAGTACTAAGTTCCTCTCCATATTATCATGCTCTCTCTCTCAAGATTATCCTCTACTAGCATCCACATTTCATTGTGCTAAGTAGTCAGACTGAAGAGTAAGCAGATCTACACAAAGGTCTAAAGCAATGAAGTGTTTCAACTTACCCTGGAATCCAGCAAAATCCTAGATGTATTTGCATGTCTTGGAATGCTTTGACTGCCAGACATCTTTCAAAACTGGTGACCATATAGTCAAACTTGAATATTGTCTGTGACATTAAAATTAAGAGCTAAGTCCAATCCATCTTATATTTATATTGTAAGGAAATATATGCTGCTGTTAATTCCAAGTGACCTTCAACATAAACAGATAATTATAAATGGACTATTGGAGGTGGTGGGATGTCACAAGCCTTCTAGGGAATGCCTTATAGTAAGGTGATTCTGTAGACAGTGCAAAGATGATAGGACAGCCTTCTGCAAGTTTTCCTAGTCAGTACGCCTCCTTTTCCTCCAGCTTTTATTAGTCTCAGTTAGTCCTATCGGTCTTCAGCTATAGTGAGAAGAGCAATGAATCAGAACCAATTGTAAGAATGTGTTAAAATCAACAGAAATCTCACTTCAAAAGACTTCTCATTCGAATTCTATACCTTACAGTAGTCAATAATCTAGGCTCAGTTACATATTACTCCTTGGTCTTACCTCTGCAATCTAAATACAACACTGAAGGCTAATACTAGTGGAGTTCCTTGGGCTCTTGTGTTGGAATGTTTCACTTCTCACTGTTTTCACAATGTTCTGTGAAGAAAGGAATTGAATCTTAGCTTCCACCATACTAAGTCCTCGCAACTGGGCTTACACAAATGTTTAACAACAAACACAGGAAAGCTTCAAAGGGAGAAACTGAACCATCCTTCCCATTTCTACTCCCTTCTGAGATTAGCTATCCCAGGGGGTAACAGGCTCCTGTAAGAATGGCTACACAAGAGCAAGGACTTCAACCAAGTCATCCAGAGGACCACCCAAGGCAGGTTAGCTATTCTGGGACAACTTTCCTCACCAGCTTGATGGATTGGAAATAGTTTTTGAAAGACAAATTTTTGTGGTAAAGCAAAAAACATTCCCTCCCAGATCTAGCCCTACGGCTATACAGAGTTGCACCAAAAGCTCATCTGGCTCCCAGACCTTCAAACCCAGGCAAATACAGAATTTGTTTAAAATTGTATTTTGTTTCTTGCACTGTGATTAGCATAAAGTTGGTTGTGGCTCTTTATACATCTGCAGAAGAAACAGTGCAGGGAAAAGTTTCTACTTAATTCTAGTTTGCCCAGCCCAACTCTGTGTGATTTCAAAAGTACAGAATTTCAACTATGGTTCTCACTCTCCTGTGGGCACTGGAACTTCTGTAGGGCAATAACACCATGGAGCACCAACCTCACACAAGGTCCCATTGCCCTGCTGAGTGGTGCTGTGGAAAGAAGGTCCCAGTCTGAAGAACTTCCTTTCACCTACATCCTGCAATACTTATCACATCATCCAGGTGGGTGGGTTTTAGTTTAGCTTTGTTTGTTTTTTGGAGTAGACAAGCTGGGAGGCAGGGCAAACAAGGACTCTGCTTTTGAATACGGGTCCTGCAGGTCTGAAGGATTTCTGTGTGGAAATCTGGACAGGAAGTAATGTGTTTGGAAACTACAATGGATCTGCAGGTTTCCTATTCAGCTGCTACCCAGGTGGACCCTGAAGAAGTTTCCTTTTAGACATGAAAGAAAAACATGTAATAGGATCTACATCCACTATTAGAGAACCTGATTACAAAAACATCCCAAATCAGTTTTCATTTAGGACAGATGGTGTTTAAGAAGGGAACGCAGAGGAAGTACTTCAGATGGGATACACACTGTACAGAACAGGTGAGTCAGGAGAAGTGTTCCAGCCTTGTTTTGCTGGGAAAACAAGGGTTGTCATATCAGTAGCACAAAAAAAAAAAAAAAAAACAAAAAACAAAACAGGGGCTTCATTTCCAGCCCTTGTGCAGGTGTCAAACATAGCACTGTTTTATTTAGGAGATATGAAAGAACTTGCAGTGCAAATGGTGACTGAAGCTTACTGGCAAGGAACTGCAGGGGTAAAGAAAATACGTATCATGTCTGCTGAGTTGGGACCAACTGGGTCCTGCTAGTCACTCAATTCTGCAAGAACAGCAGTTACAAATGACCAAAAGATGGGGAACGTTAACCTCCTACAACAGGGGAGGAGGACTAAGTCCAGCTTTCTCATTTTCTGACACATCACAACTTCATCACTCCATAGGATTGCCTAAACAAATCACTGACAGATTTTTTTAGATCATCAGCTCTTCTAACATCATCAGAATATCCTGTGTGTCAAAGCACTCTCATTTATTTCTTTTTTAAGCAAGTGATTACTTTGTTTACAATGCAGAACTGGGAGATAAGCGATTGATCTATTCCCAGTAATACCGCTGCATTCCTGTCTGACTTTAGCTTGTGACATGCTGTCATGAGTCAGTTTCCTTGTATTTAAACAAAACCTAAACTTCCCCTCATTCCATAGGGCTTTTAAGTTCTACTTAATTATGATGAAATGAATGCTTTTTTTGTTGCAATACGTAAAAATATTTGAAACTGCGTTATACTGAAGTCATAGCCACAAACATGACATGTTGCTTAACAGCAACTGGGAAATTGAAAGTATTTCAGCAGAAAACTTCTTAAAGGTCCTTTAAAAAGGATACCTCTGCCTCCTAATTTTCCTTCTACTGCAGATTCCCCTACAAGTAATGAGAGCTTATCCATTGATATAATCCAGCTTTGCATCAGGCAACCCAAACCATTCATCATAAGTGTTTATCCTTAAAAACCCACGTGATAAGCTTATCTTTCTAGACTAAAAAAATCATTTTAGACTCCTTTACCTTTTAGCCTCTTCTAGAAATATATTTTAATGTTTTCAAGTTTTTCTCCACATTTACAAAGACACGTGACATCTCATTTGAAAAAAATATGTATAGTCTTTAGCTCTAGTGTTACACCTTTAAATTGCACCTCCTGCTTCACCTGTCCTCGATAATATCAGAAGATTAACCTAGTATTAGCAGTAAGACCTGCATGACCTTAAGAATTAAAAGTTCCAACCAGGGAACAGTCACACGATAAAAATACATATGTAGTCTGAAATAAACATTTATGTATGGGCAGATTTCATATCTGTCACTTTATAGATAATATGTTATTGATGGGTAGGTGATATTTTAATGTGTTGAGTTTTGCCTTTAGAACTTGTTGAAAATTGTTTGTATATCACATTTAAAGGCTTTGGGTTTCCTAATCCCATTCCTGCATGCCCTAGGAGTAATTCTCAGCCAATCCAGAGTCCTGATCTATCTGCTTATTGTCCTGGGTATTGGGATGTCTCATTCTTGCATCTGCAGGATATGATACATAAAGACCTGACTATTTGCCTCATTTCCTTTGTCCTTCAGAATTGCTCCTTGATAACCCGAGCTGCCTGCTCCCTAGGCAATCTGCAAGCTGCTCTCTTGATGCCCAAATCTGGCCTCTATCATTCTCCCCACCCTCCTCTTAGGATCATCACCTCCAGTATCTCACGCTCACTACGGCCAAGGCTGACATGGATCACAATCTCCCTTGCCAGAGTCTCCTTCACAGGGCCAGCAGATTCCTCAGTACAACACCCTGATTGGCCCAGCCAGGCTCTATCACGTTGTCCCTGATGCTTTCCAGAAATGGCCAGGACTGCTCATCATGCCAGACTCCCTTCCAGCAGGTGACAGGGAGGTTCACAGGCCCCAGGAGCACCAGGTTCTGCCATCCTCTAACTTGCTCAAGAAGTTGAAGGAATGCTGAAAAAAGCATGTCAAATGAAGTGCTGGCATACTACAAGATTTCTTTCAACACAACTTCCTTCTCTGAACAAGTGATGTCCCAGTTTGCATCCACCTCTGTAATTAAGGGTAGGGTTCAGTGATGAAGCCCAGACCTTCAGGGGCACCAGAGATGAAAAAGACACGCCCAAGGAATCCTGGGACTGTGGCAAGGTCTGTTCCTCCATGCTTTTTCCTCCAAGCTCACAGGAGCTTGGATGTTCACTTCTAGCCACCCTTTAGGTGGCACTTAAGTTGTATTTCACATGGAACAAAAACAGTCATTCTCCAAATGATTCAAAGGTCCCTCTCTCCTTCCCCATCTCTTTTCTTTTTATCTTATTTTCTTTATACACTAAGAATATAGTACAAAGTAAACCTAAGTTTTCTTTCATGCTCTATCAGAGAGTATGTCTGAATTAAGCGACCAAAAACCTGATATTTTAACTGCATAGGAGAGCTTACAAAGTATATTTATTTAGAACAACGATAAGGCTAAACTGAAAAACGGTCATCTTTTGTATAACTACTCATGTCACAGTTTGCAAATAGTCTTCTTTACAGACGACTAAATCTTCCGTCACTTTACAAAAAGTAAAAATCATAGCCCCATTTTTGAGGTAGGGCCAGCTCAGAAAGAAACAGTAAACTTTCGTAGCTACACAAGCTCTACAGCTTCTAACTTATTAGTATGATGCCATAAATGCCAAGTGAGAAGATGATCGATCATTAAAGGAGAGTCAAAGTATTGCTTTTGGTCAAAGCTACCTAGGAGAAAAGAGAAGTTAACTATTTGTTATAATTTCAGTCACAACGAAGAACTATCAAAGGGATCTCGAATACCACACGGTGCTGTTAACAGTTACTATCACTGTGTATGTGGTAAAGAGGAAAAACAAACTAAGATAGTGACATTTTCAGGCTATAGGAAAGAGTGAAGAAGGAGGTGAGAAAGTTTAGGATGATATCAGTAAAGAAACAACATGTTGACAAATGTAATTTTGTACTGACTGGGGGACAAAGTTTAAGACTATTCACACCTTCCCTGTTTGTGCTACAGCAAGATACAGCAAAGCTATTGTTCAATCACTGCATCTGGCCTATGCTCCTCCCCTCTGATCCTTCTTTACTTTTTCCTCCAAAAACTTCTGCCTGAGCTGGTCACAGGCAACATCAGACTTTACCCACTGAAACTCAAGCTAAAAACCTGCTAGAAAAAAAAGGCGATAGTCTGTCTCTACTTTCCTTCTCCCAGGGAAAAACACGGTGTTTCTACAGATGCACCCCTGCCTACCTCTCTGTAAATCACTGCAGGAAGAGGAGCTGGCTATCAATTGGCCTTTGAAGACAATGCAGCAACATTCTGTGGCAGATGCTAGAAGACTGGCAAGGCACTCAGTATACAAGGCACAAGGCAAACGGTGCCAGAGAGATACAACTGTCCATAAACCAGAGATGCAACCACGCCTGGTCATCCTGTCTCAAAAAAAGCGAGAAACAGAAGGGCTCAAAGTTCTCCAAGGTGTGAATATTTAGACTCTAAGTCTATCAGGGTACTGTTCTGATGGATTAGAGAATTTCTGTGCTGAAGATTCACGGAACCTCATGTCCAAGAATTGTGCTTGTTTTACTTCCAATCAGTGTCATTTCAGAGGAGTCACACTGCTCCAAGAGCTGATTCACTGAGCTCTCAGTGCTCCTTACACCATGCTCCATTTCATAAGCAGGACATGATCTCATTGTTCAATACAATGCTTTTACTGAGGATTACTTTTACTGAGGATTAAAGAGCACTGCTTCAACCTACTGTGCTATCCTCATTCAGTGAACAGTGGAATAGAGCAAGAAGGTTCACGTTTGCTTGGCATCTGAAGTAGTGGTTTACAGCTTTCAAAATAATTCCATAATATTAATGATTTTTGAATAAACTTAGCTATTGAAAAGTAAACTCGATTACACTGTCAATAGGTGGTAAATTATTATAGTACTTTTATCATAGAATCATTTAAACAGGAAAGGACCCTTAAAGGTCACCTAATCCAACTCCCCTGCAACGAACAGGGACATCCACAGACAGATCAAGTGCTCATCCAGCCTGACCTTGAATATCTCCAGGGACAGGGCATCCACCATATCTCTGGGCAATCTGATCCAGAGCCTCATCACCCTCACAGTTAAAAACAAACAAACAAACTCCTCTTCCTTACATCAAATCTGAATCTCCTCTCTTCAGGTTTGAAACCATTTCCCCATGTCCTGTCACAACAGATCCTGCTAATGAGTCTGCACCCTTCTTTCCTATGGCTCACCTTTAGATACAGAAAGGCCACTCTCAGGTCTCAGCCTTCTCTTCTCCGTGCTGAACAGCCTCACCTCCCTCAGCCTGTTCTCACAGGAAAGGTGTTCCATCCATTGGATTCTTTTTGCGGCCCTCCTCTGGATGCACTCCACCAGGTCCATGTCTCTCCTGCATTGAGGACTGCACATCTAGACACAAGTCCAGGTGAGATCTCACCAGCACAGAGCAGGGCAGGGTCACTTCCTTCAACCTGCTAGTCATGCTACTCTTGATGCTGAATACAGTTGACTTTTTGGGCTGCAAGGGTACACTGCTGGCTCACATCCAGCTTGCCATCCACTGGCACCCCAGCTTCGTCTCAGCAGGGCTATTATTCAATAGCCAAATGAGGAGAAGAAAAAAAAAAAAAAGTACACTGTTGTGAAGACTGCCACAAGCAATGTCATATATAACACTGATCCTGTCAGCTTTAGTAAAACAAGGTTAAAATTACTCATCAGAAAGCTTAACTTCTTCAGGCAAGAAAAATTATAGATTAAAGTACTTGACAGGATTTTACAAGTTCACAATATACAGGGTTAAGTACACATTCTCCACCATTAACTTTAACAGGTTAAAGATTCCACTAGGAAATCTAATACAGTTTGTCATGATTTGTATTTCCAATATAAGACCTGACCAAATATGCATTAGAAGTTTTGAAATGGACCAAGTGAAATATAAAGACAAAACTGTACTTCACTCAGCCTTGAAAGTCCTCAATATTGTGTAAATAAATCTAATCATCCTCTACTCTTCTGACCTCCGATTTGGAGGTAAAGTTCATATGGATATTTATTCTGGCATCGTGAAAGGGAAAAAAAGACTAAGACAAATAACTTAACTAAAATCAGAAGCCAAAATCGTTGTGGCAACCTTGGAAGAAACACACCCAACATACGTATTTATGTTAACAACAACACTAACATTAAGAATCCTGTATTGGGCTACTTAATGCAATGCACTCTAATAGTGAAACTTTGACACTAGCTATCAGTATTAATTAATACACAGCATCAGGAAAAAAAAAAAAAAAAAGTGCTCCTGATTGGAGTTCATGAGCTAAAATTGACAGAGAACCTAAAATCCATAAGCACTGGGAAACATTGCTGTTTGTAAAAACAAAAAACAAACAAACCTGGGAACAAACAGAGGCTCATGGAAAAAGAGTCCATTCTACATTGACGTGAACAGTAAGGGCAAGAGGGATCTCGATCCAGTTCAGAAATATTGGGATGGAAAGATTGGATAGAGAGTTCATTATCGTGTAAAGGACTTCCATGACTCAGTGCCCAGAGCTGAAGTTCCCAGCACAAATCAGATACAAGCTTTAAAGTGAGTTCAATTGTTTTTATTATTTACACAGAGACATTATTTCAATTTCAGAATGTTGTGTTTTTACAGCATGTTACAGTTCACATAAGTTAGCATTCTTGAAGCATACCTGAAGCTTCTTGATGACATGGGCAGAGCTCTGTTAAACAGATACTACAGAAAATATCAAACAAAATTGCAGAGCTTACTGTAATCGATTTGTTTATTTCATATTTAAAACCCTTTTTCTGAAACTATTAGAAGCTCCAGGACCAGAAGTTCCATTCTTGCAATCACCACCGGGGTGGAACAGATCTGTAGTCCATGCAGGCCTATTTGAGTTCCTAACCACCCCTCACATTCCTCTCTCTAAAACCACATATGGCAAATGAAAAAATGTTAGATATCAAGTCAAGCGGCTGTACAGACTCTCCAGAGGAAAGATAACATTCCTAACTTCATTTTCTCCTTATCAGATCATCAGCAGTTCTAGTACAGAGTCTAGTACAGTGGCATCCCCACAATGCGTGGAACTACATACACCCAAGACTCACAAGTGGTAGTGCTAGGCACAGTTTGAGACTTTAATTACTTGCAGTAAGAAATGTCATGGAGCTGAAGTAGTGCTAGAACTGATGGGAAAACATCCTGAAGAACACATTTCCCAGGTGCTGTGGTTTACCCCCCGCAGCAGCTCAATACCAGACAGCTTCTCACTCATTCCTCCCAGGTGGGATGGGGGAGAGAGACGTGCTGCTGCAGCCTGCTCTGACCCATCCAGGAAACCCCATGTTGAAGGTCCACGTGGCATCTCATGTACCTTGCAATCATTTAGGGAAAGCATGTTACCCATCCTTACGAAGTGGAAAAGCCCACTATTGTTTATACAAAACAGCGAAGTTTAGAAAAGCAAAGGAACTTAAGGCCTGCCTGTACAGAGAAGTACAATTTTGAAGTTCTGCAGTTCTAAAAATAAGCAGCTAAACAGTGTGACCATAGCATGAATCATCTAAATGCCTTTCTAACCGCACTCTTCAGAGTTATGACAAATTCAACAAGTTCAACAAAGACAAAAACAGAACAAACAGATGTCACTGTGTTTCAGCTCCAGGCACTACCGAGCTCGCCTTACAATCAAAGTGGCCCTGCTTTGTTCTCCCTTAAGATCAGCACTGATAAGGAAGTGTAATCATCCCCCCTTTACTTGCAATCTGCACATCTCACAAGTCACAACCATCAAAACGGCAAGGCTAATCACCTCATCATTAAAATGAATGAGGTACACTGTTCCCAAATGTGGCTAGTACAAAGGAAAAATCCTTCAAGGCTGATGATGCATTTTAGTTCTCCAGGTGGAAGAGTACAGTATTTGCTAACTGTTTGTGTGCAAATTTTAGAAATGGGTTGCTTAGGAAAGTAACATGCAGCAGGACTTAGTGCCATGACCTACCTACAGAATAAGAAATGTTCTTCTGCTGATTTAAAAGTTAATTACAGGAGATAGAAAGGTACAATGTAAAAATACTCATCATACAGCATACATCAAGAATATGTTGAGGAAGGAACATACCAACTGTGAACTACCACGTATATCCTGTTCTCCAGCCATGTATTCCCAGTCCTATTTCTCTACCATCTTGAGGTAGCATATTTTCATCTGACAGTAAGATAGACCACAGTAAAATAGAAATATTTTTTTTTTCCAGGCAGATTATTTTTTTGGTGATTTCTTAACATGAAATCAATCAAGTGCTAGTGCTGCAAATAAGGAGACTGTGGCAATATTGGTTTAAATAAATCTAGGCTAATTTGAAACCACACCCCATGACTGATGTCCCAGCCACAGACAACATTTCCACTGCATGCAATCTTAGCTGTCAATCTCCGTTTGATTCCACGTTTTTCTTTGCACCAGCACTGATTTTCATCTGATGGAAAAAATTAACCTACCATAAGAACTATTGGAGGGAAATAACATGCTGCAAACTGCTTTGCAAAGTTTATTATGGTGCACAATGGCATGTTGCCCTGCAATGGGAAGTACACTACTGAGCAGCACTCCGTCCAATACATTGTGATCCTGAAGGGATCTGCCCAACAATGCCACTAAAAGAAAGCATTTAACTTTAGTGGGAAATGTCACAAACTCCCACTGAATGTTTTCCTTCCACAATACAACAGTCAGGAGCTTCACAGCTACAAGAAAAGTAGTCCCCAAGTTCCCACAATGAAAGTATTTCAGAGCGTTTCCTGGTTCACTGTAGAAAAACAAAAGTGTGAAACCAGTGATAAATGGCACTGTTTCACATGACATGTGCATTGTATGATAGTACAATGTTCAAAGTGGAAACACCTCTGACAGAGTACCCTAAGATAACATGGCATTAGTAACAGAGACATGACTGAATTATATAAAGCAGAGCTCTAAATGCAACATATATGATCTTCTTGGAGATATCCTTCACACCATGTCACTGTTAAGGGCCACACAAAACCTAAAACAAATAATTGGCTCATAAGGCAAGTTGTTCAGCACAATAAAGAAACTGAAATACATTACAAGCTTTAGTGGGTGATAAAAGAGCAGATAAGTACCTTTCAGATAAATGTAGAGTAACCTTAACTTCATGTATCTAGTAGTATAGGATCTGAGCTCAATATTTCTACTTCAGTAATGAGACCAGGGTTACAGCTTTCTGAAAAGCCTGATTTGCTGATCAGGAACAAACATGGTTGCACAGGAAAGCATCCATCTGGGTTTTGATTATCTCTAGAAAAGGAGACTCCACAATCTGCCTGGACAGTCAGTTCCTGTATCATCCTTACTATAAAGAAATTTCTGCATGTTTCTATGGAATTTCTTGTGTTCCACTTTGTGCCCATTATCCCTCTTCGTGTTGTTGGGAACTGCTGAAAAGGGCCAGGCACCACCCACTTGACTCCCTCCCAGTCGATACTTAAAAGAGTTAATGAGATCCCATCTCAGTCTTCTCTTCTCCAGCCCCAGGTCTCTCAGCCTTTCCTCATAAAGGAGATGGTTGAGGCCCCTCATCTTCAACATGCACGATTGCATTTACATAATTAAACTGAGATAATAGCTCTTCTTCTTTGGATACAGTGAGATGCCTTCTCATTCTACTAATTTCTTCACTGTGCTGATACAATATTCCTGCTTCTTATTTACCCTTATTCAGCAAGGTGGTACATGCAACTGCTGGGTTTCCCGTATGCTGTCCTTCAGTAACCTCCCTGCGTCTCCCTTTACATTTAACCAAATTTTCATATGCTTCCATTATTTGAAGTACTACACTAAACAAGTAATGATGGCACAGAGTGAGGTTGGATTTCCTACCTCTGTTAGGAAGATGAATTAATATTTAGGTTTCCATTAAAGAGAACATTGGCTGTGTCTACACAGGGATGAATTAAGAATTACAGGTTAGGACTTACTGGGTTTTAAGGGAGTAATTGCTATAGGTGTCTCAAGGCTGCTTAAAAATGAACGATGTGATTAATACCTACTCGAGGACCTCGGCCTGATGAAAGTCAGAGGTACTGAAAAATTATGGTCCATTGTGGAAATCACTCCCCACTAACTATTCTAAGTCTCCAATCTAAAGAATAGTTTATATAATTAAGAATATCCTTTTTCCACTTACATAGTTGTGTCATTTTTAAACTACAAAATGAATTTTCTAATATTAGTATAGATGTTATTTGAAGCACATCAACCACAATTTTAATTAGTGAAAATAAAAGGAGCCACTAAAAACATACAGTAATCTGTCAGAAAGCTAAGACATTAAGCATTCTTTACCTCTTATTTAAGCTGATACTTTACTAAATCCCTACAAGCTGTCCAGATCTTGTGGGACACCTGCAAGACATGGTAGTTTGAAAAGATCAAAATAACTTGTATAAGAACCATTTTTTTTTAAAACAGGATAGATTTATTTTTAAAAAGACTTCTTCCAAAGTTGAACACTGTGTGGAAAATGAAAGAATTTCACACAATATTGGCCTTATGACTCAAATAGAGATTTGCCTCAAGTTAAAAAAAAAAAAAAAGTGAAAAATTTGGCACAAATTTACATGATGGTTGGAGAAATTATTAGTCCTCTAAAATACCTAGAAAGTCTACAGTAGGTTCTACTAATAGATCTCAATATATTGAGAACATATGAAAAAAAATCATTGAACTCTCATTAGGAAATTCTGTTGAGCCATGCAAGGAGAAAAAATATCACACTATACTCTATTTAGAAAATACAATCACGTATGCAAGTTAGATTATCATGTTAAATAGTAGTCATATTTCTTGGATGGTTGAAGGTAGCTTGATTTTGCAGATCTAATAATCTTCATATGCAGTATTCTTTATAGCACATTGCAAATCTTATAAATGAAAATCCTAGCAGTACCTTTAAGCAGACATGGAATTTGTGTCATGATGCAGACCTCAGTGATTTTCACTGCAAAAAATCATAGAATTGTAGGGGTTGGAAGGGACCTCTACAGATCAACTAGTCCAATTCCCCTGCCAAAGCAGTGGAATGCTCTTCTATATTCAGGCAGATCACTGGAGAAGGCACACATGGCTTTTGCCAAGACACTTCACAATGGAGATCAGCGTAATTTCATTGCTGGATACTCACTTTCCATTCTGTCTTTTATGCTTATTTGCAGGCTATTCCTGTTGGGCTGCTCACATCCACATCTTCCCTTATCCCTTCCTTTACTGTTCTTTCAGCCCACTCTGATCTGTCAATTTCCCATTCTTTCCTCTTTTTTCCTCATCTCCTTTATTTTACCCAATTCAATTTATATGGAAAAAGTGTATTTTTCTCTGGTTAGCGTTAACTGAGCTAACGTTTAAAGAACATTTCTAATAATACTGAAAGAAGTTCAATCTCAGTAGTGTTTGGCAAATGTGAGCATTTGTTAAATAGGAGCTTATATAAAATCCTGACTACTAAACTGTCAGTAGCAGTCAACTAACCCTTTTTCAGGGCCAGAAAAACCTGTAATAAAGAAAACCTTCTATACTTCACTTGGAATCCAGTCAGTAAAAATGAATTCAAGGAGCTGCATTGCCACCTCTACAAACCATCTCTCCCAGCTCTTCCTGTCACATCCAGTGACACCTGTGTGATTCATTATTTGCCACTTTCTACATGGGAAATTGATTTTTTTTTTTCCTGAAAGGTAACTTCAAAAAGCATTGACAAACAGCAGAGGCCTGAAGGTATTCATTTTGTTGCATATCCTTCTGCTTCCCTAAATAGCCTTGCAAACCCAAAGCTAATGAATGACAGATGGACCCATGGGTAGGAAAACCCCTCAACTGATTATTTTTGCTATGAATCAAACCCTGCATGACACTGAACATCGCAGAGTCAAAATAATCACAGACACTCACCACTATGGGAGGGAGAAATAATGCAGACTAAAACTGCCTTGGGAAAACATGCTTTGAGAGCAAACACATGACCAGTCACATTACTGCCCTTTATTAATTTCTCTCATTACCTCTGGCAATCTGAGTATTACATATTCCTTCCTCCTAGCAATGTCTGCATCCATGCACCCAACTTTGATTTTAACCAACATCAACACACTCCACTTGTGTAAGTAACAGTAAACTTCACTGTCAGCATTGCTCCTACACTCAGTACTTGAGTTCCAGTGGGCAATTGCTCTTTCCTATTGATCCATTTTGCACAACTGCATATAAGGAATATCCCACAGCCACCTATAAAACCTACGGCTACTAGTTTCCTGCTGAAAACCACCCTGGCCACTCATTTAATTGCATTTTCTTCACTGACTCCAAATAGCTGTCAAACACCCAATTCTGTCATTTGGCCATTGATTTAAAACTGAATGGCAAACAAATAGATGTGAAAAGGTTCACTTTTCTACTCTGTTTAAGCTGAACAGCACAATCTGCCTAAAGTATCATACATGGCATAGTGGGGATAATGAACATCAAAATCTCAGTTATACCAAGTTTGTTCCCATCATGTGAATATTTTTTCTGTGTGGGTGAATAAAGTTTTCACTGCAAAGTTAAAATCTTTCCATATTACACTGACAAACACAATTTAAATATTTTATTTGGGCCAGGATCTTAAAGTGTCAGCTCCTTTTGCTTGAAATGTATTCTTTGGACTCTCTCCAATTAATATTTAAATAAAGTGTTCTTACCAGCACTTAACCTGAATAACAACTGCAAGCTAAGAGAACTTGTCAGGAACAAAAATGCAGACTGTGCAAACAAATCCACAACTTTCACCCATATTTACAAGACAAAAATAACTACTCTGAAGACCACTGGAACTGTTCCACAAAAATTGGTGTATTTTTACTGCTCTGAATTCACGCAGTCTCAGATGTTGAACTTCCCTGAGTAGACTTCACCTTTTAGAAATACTGTTTCCTAGCTTTGATGTTTTTATCTACAAACAGGAAAAGAGGCTTCACAGACTGGGCTGAGGTACTCAGCAGCCAACCTAATTTAGCGTGATATTCAAGAGTGCCCCAGATGTAAGTACTTGAAGTACGATACAGCTTTGTTCTCTGGCTCTTACGGACATGACTACAGTTATTACTTCATCGGCCATACATCAGAGACTATTGCTCTTTTGTCTTCCACATGACAGATTGTAGGAGCTGACAGAAGTCATACAAGTATGAAAGACAGCAAACAAACTAAAAGTGTGTTTTTTTCCTCTACGGAAACATATTAACGACTAGTTCTGAGCCGAGTGAGTCATGGAAAAAAAGAAAAAAGGATCAACATTCATTACAATTCAGTCTTACCAGATATGTGACACCTCTTATTCTGTGCAATGGTATAGCCAACATGCTGGCCCAAGTAAATTTTCCAAAATGGAACTGCTAAATATTACAACTTTTTGCTATGTATTGTAAACTCCCCATGTAGGCATACAGGTCATCTCATTACATTCCAAGTAATCATCATACTATATAACCCACAAAGTCATTCTCCTTAGGAGGTACATGGAAGACCTTCTCAAGTGCCTAAATCTACTGTTGTCAGCACTTGGCAGGATTCATAGAAGTGGTTGAAGATGCTTCCTGAAAGCCTCCAAATTTTTCACTGACACTGGAATGAAAATCCCCCAGAATATTGATATGCAGAAGCCATAGCAGATAAGGTCTAGTCTTTATTCATTTAGACTGGATCGCTTTGTTTAACTCTCAATTGTGTGAATACTCCTCTGAAAACAGAACAACTTCCTACACTACATACTCAGAACATATCTTCTGTCCTAACTCAGCAGCTGACTACCTTCTGCTGCTATATCTCATCTCAGTTCTTGTCATTCTTCCTCTACTTTTTTCTTGAAGCCCACTTCAACATGGATTCATTATTCTTCACACCTAGTCACCATCTCTGTTATGCTTCTCTGTCTTTGGGCTACGTTAGCATTGGGAAGGCCAAAGACCATTTTCTCAGTAGGGAGATATAGATGTACCTCTGGCTTTCAGCACAACCTTTGTCCATTTCTTGTCCTTAGCAAGTAAGATGTAAAATGTAAATTTGTGTCACTTACATGATTTTCATCAAATTAAATCATGACATACCTCACAACATGATATGAAACCTATTGTAAGGCAATTTTTCTAATTCTCTGGCAACTGGAAAACTGTTTTGAGAAACAAATCAACCAGCAAACTTCACTGAAAATATTTTCCTATAAAGTTGAATAGATATTGAATAGATTTCACTTTTTAAATCTAGATTACCTGCAGAAATGTCATAGTCTTAATAAGATAAAATATATTTTATTAAAACAACACTGCTGAAGCTGCTTTATCTCAGTGAAACACGAGCAGTTTTGTATTCATAAGAATGACCATCAGAAAGTGTGCTGGTCCCTTATTATTTGGTCTAACAACTGAAGGAAGCTAAAGACCAAAGTAGTAGTTTTTTTTCTCCTCTTCCTTAGGGCAGCTCTTACACAGATTATGATGGGAGTATTTTATGAAAGACACTCTCACATTTTAGCTAGATTCAGGTCTAGTCAGGGAAGGAAGCTTTTACTTCCTTTTGCTGCTGATTAAGAGTCTAGGGCTTAAAGGGCAATTCCAGACAAGGAAGGAGATCTTTATCACTACCCTTGGAACAGTTCCCACTGTTGTACTCTTTTTCTCCTCTTTTAATCCCAGTTTACATTGGAAAAATATAGCTCAGTGAATTGTACCAGATTACCAGCTGTTACACAAAGATGTAAGATCACTCAACACTATGTTTTCAGTACTTAAAGGTTTCTAACAACATTACACAGTTTAAATCAGTTAATAGTATTCAAGAACCACCACAGCTGTTTTCTGAGTAGCTAAAGTAGATCAGCTGGTAAGAAAGCAGCAGAGAAAATGCTCCTACTAAGAGTATAGTGTGGGCTGAAGCCATCTGGCAAGTATTATAGGTCACCTTTTCCTCCCTGCAATGTTCACAGAGAGTTCAGTCCATATTGGAGAGATCTTTCTCCATACACAGGAGGAGAACTTAGGATCAACTCAGCATTCACATAGAATGCTTATCTCTCTAAGGAATCAAGAAAGTCATACAGACAAGTTTCCTCTCCAAGCAAGCTGCAGGATAGCAGAAACAATAACAAAGACACTCAAAATATTTTAAGCAGCATCTTAAGTCCCATTCAAATACACAGAGTCCATACAGTAAGGAAATTATAGCAATTTGCCAGTTTAGTATCACCTTCAGTAATCACTTCCACTGTTAGTCTGATGCTACTTTCCAACATACCCTTTCCACAGGTTTACGTGAGGATTTTCAAATAAGGAGTCTATTTTTGGGAAGGGTCACTCTTTGCTTTAGATTTAGTAAACAGTAGGAGTAAACAGGCCCAAGAAGTCAATGGGAATTAATATTACTCAGTGTTTCACTTTTAGGAAGAAATCCTTCACTAGAGAAGAGTGCAGTGCTGAAAGCAGCTAGGCAGACAGTGGTTGGCCTCTCCTTCCCTGGACACTTACAGTGCTGAATGAAGCTAAGCCATAGCTCTACTCTTGTTGATAGATGTAGTGATTCAGTGAATGTGATAACTCTTGTTTTAAATAGGGTGCTGGAGTAAATTACCTCCAAATGCCCACTCCAACTAATACTTCTTTGATTGTATGAGAATTTCTGTGATGAGAACTGACAAATGATGCAGCTGAGGCTTCCTGAGCTCCCACAGCCCAGACCTACTTTGTTCCTTTAATTATTGCTGAAGGAAAAAAGAAAAAAAAAAAAACCCAAACAAAACAACCCAAGTATTTGAACACTGTTAGTGGGAACATTCACACAGACAGGTTCACTCAAGGGTGACAGTGGTGTAGTCTCAACTCAATCCCAACTCAATCCGTAAGAAATAGGAAGTTGCTTGGTTTTCATAGCTTTTAAGTCCTCCCACAATCAACTTAAGAAATATGAAATATAATTTATATTAACTGTCCCATTCTATGCTCCAGTAATTTTAGAAGAAAATACTCTTTCCTAGTAACTTTTGCTCCAGCTCATGCAGTTTGAGAGCGACTGCCGTACCATGACCCAGGAATTTGGGGTTCTTTTTGCAGCCCTCTATTTAACAGTGATTCACAGAACTGAGCTTCTGGGACCCAAGTCACAAAGAAGTCTATGACTTGTGTAATATTCTTACAAAGAGACAGCTTGAGGGAAGGGAACTGAAAAAGATGGGGGGGGGAACAGCAAAAAAAAAAAAAAAAAAAAAAAAACCAAAAAAAAAACCAAAAAAAAAACAACTATTACACCCTACAGAGATTGTCAAGCTGACCAAGCCCTGCACTGTGACATTTGTCAACCCATTGATTTGCCACAGCTACAACTGAAGGCTATGCCTCACTGAACATTAGTTTGGCTACAAATGGTTTTGTTACTCTACGACAGTCAGCAACATAATTTAGGCCAAAGACATTATAGTACGTGACCTATCCTTCCTTAAGGAATTCTCAGTCACAGAAGTACATGAACAAAGCATTCCTCAGAGAACAAACATCTCATAGATTCAAGGAACAACACAGTAACAGCTAAAGCTCACATTTAGCCATCCACCTGTGCTAATGAGGTCAAAAAGCCTAAATTATTTGAGATACCACGTGAAATTAAAGCAAAAAGAAAAAATGCCGCCAAAGCTGAAAACTGTATATTCCTTACATTTTAAAAATATTTCTGCTTATTCAAACTTGTGCGTATTTGTCACCAGGTCACAATTGTGCCTACACCTTATATATATAAATGTTTTCACGTACACCTCTACATGCTGGTTTTGGCAGCCTACAATCAAGCACTGAGAACACTCATAAGCATTGACTAGTGTCACAGAAACACAAATGTAGATTGTAAGCAAAACCAGAGCTCATCTTCACACTGACACTCAGATTATCTTCTACTCCATAATGCTGAACTTCTGTTTACTCCAGGTTGTGCCTTGTTGTCTGTACTGTGCAAAAAATATTTGCCCAGCCTGTCACAGTTTGGGCTATTGAACTTACTTTGTTCTCCATTGCTGTTCACAAGTCATTCTTCCATTGATAGATTTAATACTTGCTAATAGAGGGCTCAATTTAATTGAATATTTCAGGCAGGGACTGTTCTTATCTCTGCTGGCCATCAGTTATCAATGCCATCACCAAGCTTCTGAAAAATGCCTGTTCTAGGTAATCAAAAAAAGCCTTCTCTCTGATATCTCCAGATCTAGATAACAGTGCCTTGGTAAGTATCCCTTCACCATCCCCTACTGTATGCTAAACAAACAAACAATTTGTAGTTGCTGATTTTAGCTTTGAATTAAAAAACAAACAAACAAACAACAACAACCTAGGAGACCCTTTTAGCAGCAGTGCCTATCTGGGAATTATAGGGCAATTAAAAGCATAAAAACACCTGGACTTAATGTTTCATCAGGTAAAACATTACCTGTTAAACTGAGGACAGGTGACAGATTCTAGAACTTAAACACACCTTGTAGCAAACAGCCCATCAGCAAGTATGAGAGCTGGGTAGCATTCACTGTAGGACTGCAGCTAGTTTTCCCCCATTAGATGTTGTTCAGGTTTCTAAAATCCATTTACCCCCATCTATCACCTCTCCAACCTTTCTTTGCATAATCCTATCCAACACTTGCAAGAAGGGAAATGTGATTCAGCCTCCTAGACTTCTTCATGTGTATGTTTTCTTTTTTTGGAGGGGGAGTGGAACCAAAGATACTAAATAATCCACTCCTTACATCCTCACAGACTCATTATGTATAAAATCTGCTTTAATTTGGCAATCAGTCTTCCAGAACACCACCTAAAACAGGATTGAAAATTCCACCAGTGCTGTTACAGAATGCAATTACCTATCTGAAAATTTAGTTCAGCAGGCAGCACTGAGACCAAATGTGATAGGAAATACTTTGCTTATACACTATCAGACATAGTCAAAAGGATGATGACCGTTCTTTTCCATAGTACCTAAGACAACATTTATACGCTAAAAGATGGTCCTCCCATTGCAGAGCCCATTTCAGATGCAACATCATTATCTTGTTACGACATCTGTCTGGTTTTGCGTTAAAGTATAGTTTTTTCTCAAAAGACAGTAACAGCTCCAACATTCTCATCCAAATCTTTTCAGCAGTGAAATAATAATGAACAAGGAATTGTAAACTTGACAAGGGTTACTGTCAGTCTTCGTCTTGAGATATAACTTAAACAGCTGTTAGATTATTTTTTCTATATATGAGCTCAGCACTTAATTTCACATCTTCCTAAAGCTTTTGCACAGAAAGAATGCCAAATCAAGAACAACAAACAAGAAACCCCACACTATAAAACTTAAATCATAAATTCCAGGTTTAGTCAGACAAGAACAAGGCAATTGATCAGTTTATGACTGCAGGAGTTAATATGATTTAAAAGCTATACAATTTACTCTTTCAGATCCTCTTAACAGCTACTACTACTATCATTAATTCCATTAGGTCTTTAACACTGCAAAAAGACATCAGGAGAAAGGAAGTAAATGGAAAGAAAGGAAGTCTTAATATGCACAACATAACATACAAAAAGCTTATACAAAGCAATCTAATAATCTGTATGTTTCCATCTATCCACTTTTTAATTTATTCTTGAGAATGAGATTTCCATAAAAGGTCTTTGTTTCAGAATCAAAGCTTGAATTTACACCCAGCTCAAGAATGCTTGTATACACACTTAGTTTGGAGCTATAATATCAAAGAAGGGCATGCTAATTTAGGAGAGGTAAAAGGACAAGACTGTATGAAAACCCAGGATACTCTGGGTAAGAAATAACACAGCACTGGGGTAAGGCAGGGGGTAAAAATCTTGCTTGCTTAAGTCATGCTTAGAGCAGTAACCACACTTTGCAGTGGGAATATTATTACTTGCAAGGTTAAAGGTACAGTGCAAGATTCAAACATAAATGATGAATTCATAGATTCTCTGCAACTCCAGTAAAGCAAAAACATTGTCCAAAGGGAATATCAAGTAACTGCTGGCAGTCTGGAAGGTGTTTTCCAGGGCTGTTTATACTGGACTGCACAATGATGAAAGCTATTTTTGTTTTAGAGCTGTGTCAAAGCCATTAGGGGAATTTATCACACTAAATCCAGAATTAGAAAATTTGCATAGCGTGGGGAAAAAAGGTGGGGGAGGGCTGCAGAGTCTTCTGCCCTGGAAATTCTGCTACTATATGACTTAATACATAAAGTAACCTCTCACAAAATGAAGGAAAATAGTTTTAGTGAGAAGGAAAACACCTTAGTCTCAAAGCACATACAGTTCACCTCTTTAAATGCTTTGCTTTGAAGTAATGTGTAAATTCATGAATATCCAGACAACTTCACCCATTAAGAATTTAAAATTTAAATGGGAGCAGGGTGAGGGTTGTAGTTCTCCTTAGCAAAGCAAGAAACTTCTCCTAGCTGTGTTGCTTGTTCCTTAATAGCTCTTGTTTTGCTCAAGAAGCAAACAAAAACAAATAGTAGACCTTGGCTTTATTTCTCCTTTAAGAACAAGCAGTGTGAGCACCAGTACAATAAAGTCTAATTTCTTACAGGTGTGCTCCTGGTGCTCCTAGCTCTTGAGTTTTTTCTTTTTAAATGCAGTTTCTGATCTTCTGTAAGAAAATGTAAAACATAAGGAAGTATCTGAGAAGAAATTCCAGAGCTAATTAGATCTGTTATTGCTGTAATAGCCCTGGTTATCTCTGGTAAATTTGGTTGAAGTCTGTTAAAGAATGAAAGAGACAATAGGGACACACCTGGCTGGGAACAGTGTAATCACCTGTGGCTTATTCTCTCAGGGAAATAGACAAGGCACACTTTAAGCAGGCAACAAATTGAAGTACAATTTATCATTACGGAGCAGAAAGGTCATGGTAGATCTGAACTTGTAGAATGACAGAAGGCACAGCATGACACCATGTGATCTACGATGTCAGCATTATTTTATTTAATCTACCTTTATCTTACATTGGTAAATGAAGGAAAACTCCTGGAAACCAACTTAATGAAAGCCCCTCCTTCAAAATCTAGAAACATCCAATTGACAGATGATAAAGGTAGTTAAAGGCTATCTGGCCTTGTCAAGCTGTATTCACCATATATTTAGTCTTCTTTTAAAAGTAAGAAAAAAAAAAAAAAAACCAACATACAACTGATGCTCTGTGACATCATCCCAAAACAAGAAAATATTTTCCAGTGATAAAATTTAACTGTGATCAACTTTTTATGCTTTTTTCTCCAACTGGATATAGCAGATGAAAATCTATTTCATCTTACTGTTGGAAGTACTTTAATTTAGCAGTCAAGGAAATCCAGAACAGAGCATGACATGGGTGTGGATATCATATACCAAGAGAAGAAAATGCAGATCCTTTGCTTAAAAACATGATTCAAAATGAGTTGATACAGTTTACAAGTTTTTTTTTGCCTAAGTTCTTATTCTAAGATAAATTTCAAATTAATCTGAATTCCAGCTGTCATAAGTCACAAACTGCTATCTAAAAAGGCTGAAACTCTGTGCACCATTATTTCTACTGAAGTAACTTAGTCACTTTGTATTGTTGATGTACCCCACATTCTGGGAAGGAACATTTTTCTCCCCATCACTTCACGTAGAGTAGAAGATTTCTAACATTCAATAATAATATTGTAGAAGTTTGTAGTTCTGAGACCTTGTTACAAGCTCAAAGAAATTTCTCAGTGACATGACACCAATAGATTTCTATCCTACAGAGTTAGTTCCCTTCAGAAGCTAGCGTTATAAGCTAAGATACAAGCCATGATCTTCCCTGTCAGAATGGTGCAGTAAAAGCCTAAAGAAAGCCTATTAAATGTCTGTAAGGATACAGTTGTGTTCCTGAGTAAGTATACATGATAACTCAAGAGAAAAGTAATTATATCTTCACCTCTTTCATATGCTTATGTTAAAGAAGAAAATCTATCCTCAAAGTCTTCAATTAAAATACTCACAAAAAACAGCTGTACTAGAACTACAATAGTTCTTAATGACCCAATTCAAAACACAATGCAGGCAATAGTAATATTACCATCAACATAAAGAGGGAAGAAAACTTGTTTAGATAATACAGGAGCCAGTTTAAATTTCCTTTGAGGCCTAAGTCCCATCATCATGTTTCTGCCTAAAAACTTTTAAATGTATTCATCTTTCCTGACTTCCTTCTGGCAAACACATCATATTCTATGCTTCTGACTCCAACTAAAATTTACTGCTAAAACTTCCACAAAAAGACCATTCTCCTCTTGAGCCAAAACCCACATATTACCAGAAATCTTGCAAGAAACCCCAATCTTCCAAGAATTCTAGCTTAATTAGACTTGGATAATGAAAACAGACCAAAGCCTGATGATCTTGACGTCCACACTTTGTCCCTTCAGGTGCATTCACAGCTGTATCAAGCCCTACAGTTCAGACTTAACTTCTTCATTCTTTTTGTTACATAGAGAATTTATTTATTTTTTTTTATACGCAGCTGTAGCCATGGCTGCAAAAGTTGTGTGTTCTTTGCAATGCTATTAACCAAAATTCAGGGCTAAGAGCAAGCTTATGTGCTTAGACATGGCATTGGGATAACCCTAATCCAGTTTCAAGATTTAGTTATTTGCCTTAAAGAAAGGGAATAAACATGCAAATAAATTTAAAAGCTTAGATCCTAAGTGGCCTTCTAAGCCTTAAGTGGTCTAATATGTTAAAAGTAACAGACGAACCTCAAAAATGTTCTCCATCACTTAGAAATTTTCTTCTGTGGCAGAAAATAGATTAATATATTAGAGGTGTCCAAAGCTAGAGTGATGTGGACAGCATAACAATTAGTCCAAATGCTCCAGGAAATCTCAAATTTTGAACAGCCATATCCTAATACACACTGAAGCATCAAGGTTCAGACCGTGCTGGTTTTCAGATAAGTCCCCTAACATATGTTACAGAGTTACATAATGCCTGCCAAGGAAACAGAAAATGCAGTGAGAATATATGATTTATTAGTTTAACACTGGAGAAGACTATTTTCTTTGATTTGCCTTCATTTGCATTCTTGCTGTTTATCTACCATTTTACCTACCTAGTGTTATTTTCTTTAATGAATTTTTCACCCTCTTCTACTTTTTATTACTCTTGGTTGTCTTCTCTCACACTCCAATCTCTGCTTTTAGACACTGTAACCAAACACATGAAGCTTCTCCACTATAACTCACTTGGAGAATAAGGCACAACATAAATATAGGAACGATAGAAAGGACTATCAAGATCACCAAGTCCAGCCCCCTAACACAGCAGGCAGTCACACAAGAGACATTTAGTCCAGAAGAGATCAGACTGTTTTCACTACCCACTGAAAAACTCCATGGCTGCAGCGAGAGGTCAAGAACCACAGTCATCATGTACTACAGGAATATTTATTAGCTCATTGAGCAGTTTATAGAATATATGGACTTGCATCATTTAAAATCTTAAACTATGAAGTGAGTTTAAGACTCTTTTCTACCAAGCTAAAGTTGGAGAAGTTTGTGTATGCTCACACTGCACTAAGTTACCATTATTAAAAAGTAAAAGCTTCAGATTGTAAGACAGCATGCTATTATTTGTTAATTTTTAGCCTCAGTAGGAGAATCTGGCTTCAGCTAATCCACTGTCTTTCCAGGTTACTGAGGGTAGGTAAGCTTGTAGGACTCAACAATCAAGACTAAATAGATTCGTATTTTTCTGAGCAAAAGCTCCCATCCTACCAGAACAATCCGTCTAATTTTCCTTAGAGTTACTCTCAAAATGTGCTGAAAATTTCTTTATTTAGGAATGATACAGTTTGTAAGACCTTGACAGTATGGAAGGTCAAACAGACTGCTCCTTCCCCCAAGCAGTTCTACAATTTGGAGAGAAACCGCCCTTGACCATACTGCTAGAGGATACAACTGCACTTCAGTACCTCCAGAAGAACCAAGCCAGTTGAACACAACATTCTGAATATGCATTAGCTGTCAGGTTTTTATTGCACACTTGGTGTAAAGTGCTGTCACAACACCTAAACTGGAAATCTTCCATTGGTAGTAGCTACAGGCATTTGACCTCTTTGAAAATCAGACAGTGCACCTGGCTTCCAAAATTCCAAGAGCAGCAGAAATCTTTGAACTTTTAATCTCTCTGCCTCTTCTGCACCAGGAAACTCAATAGAAATAATTTCCCCCATTACTAAGTCATACCTGAGAATTATAATGCAAAGTTTTAAGAGAGAAGAAAAAACAAAGTATCCTAACAGCTCATACTAAACATCTGGAACACTTGCTTTGTCCAGAGACAATAAGCGCTGGATGAATTACTGGACAGAGCCAGCCTGATCCAGAATATTTTTGTGTTGGAGTACAGGATACAGCCCCCAAACACTATCCTTGCCTGTACATAAGCCTACTGGGAAAATCCAGTAGTCAGACAAATTAGCTAGAAGTGACTCAAGCAAGATTCTTCAGAAGAGAAATCTGTTTGTAAAGGACACAAGAGTCCATTCAGAGCAGAGATCATTTTCTGTTAAGTAAGGTCATAGCTGTAAGGCTTGTTTGCATGCTTTATTGTTATTTTAGATTTCTGAGTGATTTCTTTATCATCACTAAGCTCTTTAGCCTTAGAACCTGACTCAAGAGTGTCAGGGAGCAGCAAGAGTGATGAAATTCCAGAAGGGAAGATCCAACAGGCAGAGCAGGAGACTGATACTGCTCTGATATAGCACCAGCCAGCTCTGCCTGGGATGAAAAGGGGTCCTGGGTCACAAGCAGGGAGGGTACTGAGGAGGATGTGGGGAGACGATCAGTGCTGGTGGAGCCCTTATGGCCACAGCACTGAGATGATTCTGCCCAAGAATTCCTTCCTTAAGACTGAGAGCTCAAAACCCAATAACTAAGGAGTGAAACACACAATTATATTCATTAATACACGCTAAGTCCAACTTTCACAGTGTATTCTGACAACTGTTGTTTCTGGGCTGATCCAAGCATTTCCCAGTACTTACCACTGCAAATTTAATAATAACAATCAGTTTAAGGGTGCCAGCTGTTTCTTGCCCATCTGATTCACACAAAGGAATGGAGGTAGAAAATGAAAGTCACGAGGATTTTTTCAATGCAAAGCAACACCAAAAAGTAGGTCACATTTTCCTTACAACAAAGGAATGAGCAAGGAAGGAGCAGAGGATCTCCCCCAGCTACAAAGAGAGAAACTGCAGGGAGAGTTCCCTCCCAAAAAATAGAGGGAAAAAAAAAAAAAATTGAGACTGAGAAATGGCTCTGTTTCTGAGCATCCAAAATCTATTCTGTTACAGCAATGAAGTCACAGTCTCTACTACTGGAAGAACAGAAGCATCTGTGACAGTGCAGTCATTGGAAGCATGTAGGAAATGACATTATGCTCCAGGTATTTGCTCTGCTTTATTACTTTAATCTCTCAGAAAATGTTCTGTATGGATGAGGGCAGATTAAACAGGCTTTTGGTATTCTGTTTACATTCCCATTAAAGTATTTAAAAGTAGAGAAAGTAAACCAAAGCAATCTATACTGAACTTTAGCACCTGCTCTGTGCTCAGATGTATTTTCAAACTTCTGAAGGTTTAACCACTTATTAAAAGGAACTCCTTGTTTTTAATAAGCAATAAAAACACACAAAAAAATTTAAACTCAAGAGGAAAAAAAAAAAAAAAGGGCATAGCTTCTCACTCCACACAGGAGCAAGGCTCATCAAAAGTTAAAGCATGTTACTGAGGGCATTGTACAAATGTGTCTTGAATACTGACAAAAAAGGGTCATCAACCACTTCCCTAAGTAGCCTGTTCCAGAGTCTAACCACCCTCACAATAAACAAATGTTCCCTAATTCCCAGTCTGACCCTCACATGGAACAGCTCTGCGTCCTTCCCATCCTGCCATCGGCTCCCAGTACTTTTGCAGCATCACAATATCTGTGTGAGGCTAACTTCACTGTTTCTATTAACTTTAGAAGTCAAAAGAGATGCCACATGAGGCATTAAGTTCATTGTCAAAGAAGGGTAAATATTAGGAGATGGATGCAGCAGTTAACTGGCATGTAGCAATCACAGCTCCTTCAGAAAAAAAAAAATAAAGGAGGAAAGGTTAATGATGCAGTATCCTGTTGACTCCAAACAAATATAGAAGGGGAATACAGACTCCAATCTGAAAGAAAAGGATAAAGACCCTGGCAGCACTTTAAGCCCTCTGGAGGGAAGTTTCTTATAACTATTTACAAGTGTACAAACAAAACTGATACAGATTTAAGGTGCAAGGACAAGTCTTCTGCAAGTAACAGATGATTTAATTTCTATGCATCACAAATTAATATGCCCAAACAGGGCCAAGTACAGCAAGAAAAGATAACCAGGAACACTAATGCCCTCCGTGTGTGCTAATGCAACTCATTTTTTAAATATTTCATCCAAGGGGAAACACTTCATACCAGTATTCTTCAGTGCTTCCTAATACCAATAGCTTGCTGTCAGTTTTTTTTAATCGTCATTCAATCAGTTCTAATGAAATAGCTTCAGTTAACTTAAAAACCGCCACCAACTTCTGTCTTAAAAGTGTTCACAATTTCAGACTGTGGAGTCTTGTCCCACCCAGGTGTAGCAGTTTGTATTGAACTCTTAGCAGTGTTGCTGCTTTTAGGGAGGGGAATTACTATCAGTGCCTGTTCCCACTTACATCCTGCTTTCTTCTAATAGAATCTGCTACTTGCTAACATGTAAGTACATCCTTGTAAAGAGAAGCCCTCCCTGTTCTGCCTTGTGGGACATCTACCTCACAGAGCTGACAACACTCTTCCCTGACCTGGAGCCAATACTGTCAGCACTGGCAGTTCTCACCATCCAACTGCTCAAGACTTCAGAATAATTACATATATCTTTTTACTTCCCACCAAGTTTTAGTGCATTTTAGTGCAAAGTGTAAGCTTTTCCAGTTTGCTATAACCCTTGAAGTAGCAGGCTGCAGAGTTTACAAAAATCAATTAAGCATTACGTAAAAATGAGCACTGTCTGAAAGAGGCTGCTCTCCCTTGGCAACAGTGCATGACGGATACTAGCTAGAAAAACAGATCTTAATTCCTTTCTGTCAGTGAGGAGAAAGGAAAGCAAGCTGGAGAGACAAAGCAAGGTGTGAAGCTGAGACAGTGCAACGGACAGAGGAAAGCAGTGCAGCTGTGCAGTTCTGCTGCAGAGCCCAGGCAAGGCAGAACAGCTCTGAGGACTTGGGACACACTCATCACTGTCTTTGGAGAGTTAGAGCAGGACAAACCTGATGTACTTGCTCACAGAAGTAGACAATTTTTTCTTAATGGAAAACAAGAAGGAAAGATTTACTTTTGTCTTGGTCCACTACAATAAGACGTAAGGACTCTGGACAAAGAAAACAATGCCTCAGGCCTCTTTCTTCACTTTGTTAGTGAGCATAAAATGTGTCCCCTCAGTCAGAGGGACTCAGGCAGCTTTCCAAACACATCTGAGAGGCACTGCTGCAATCCACACCCCTCTTGGCTTTCTTTATCTCTTGCTTCCAGTTGCTCTTTTTCAGCTGATTTGGACCACACAGAGCAGATGAGTGGATCTGAGCCCCTTTCCATGACCCTCTGCTTTAAGAAGGAAAGGTCACTAATATTCATGGTCTGGAATAGCAGTTGGCTGTGGGACACAGAAAAGGGTGCAGATTGGTTGGAGCTACACAGCATATTTGGCACTAACTCTCCCTCCTGCCAAACCACTGCAGACCCACTGTGCCATGGGAACTGCCTGTGCATAGCCCTCAATTCTATATTACTAACAAAACACTCTTTATCTGCAGGGAGAAGGAAAGCAAGCTCATATGAGACAGTGCCTGCAGCAGTTTCCATCTCATGCATCTGCTCTTCTGCACTCTGGATAGGGACTGAAGGAGCCAGGCCACTCTAACACAACAACACAAGTGCGGCAATGACAACAGAGTAACAAAAGACCCAAGCTGCAGCAAGCAAGGACCTACTCATGCACAACAGCTAGAGACACAGAAACAAAAGAAAGAATCTGCTTACCTTCAGAAGACCACAAGTAAACAAGGATCTCAAGCAAGATATCCTTGCTTCCACTGTCAACCCTTAAATGTGGCCAGGGAAGAGGTGGATCCTGATTCCACCCCTCAGTCACTCAGGTGCACTGCGTGCCCCTGATCTCCCCTGGGCTGGTCCTGCCTTCCCACCAGGTACTCAATCACTGCTTCAGGCTGTGACTTAGCATTTCTGCTACAGCTACCAAGTGAGAGATACAGCACAGCTGTGGTAAAATGCACAGAATCCAAAGTCAGAGGGATGAATGCTGGGGTTTGATTTAGGGAAAAGTATGAGAAATGATCTCCAGACTGATGTAGTTCTCAGATGCACGCATTAACCCATACACTCAGGCTCAGAGACAACAGATGGTGCCAACTTTGGGCTCTGAACTCCTAACATTTGCAGCATCTGTAGTGACTCTGATTCAAATTTAATTTGAATTCCTCTCTATTTTATGTCATTTCCTTAGAATGGCTGCTTTGTTAACAATGAGGAGGCAATATTGCTTGAGCTGTTCTTATCAACCTACCAGCAAGATTATACTGGTTTAAAATACAGTGGTTTAAATGAAGGTTGAGCTTTAGCCAACCAGTCCAAAGTATTTCTCATCAATGTGCTCAAGAAGAAATTAATTCCATTGCTTGAATCTAAATGTGGATTTAAACCTCATCCTTACACAATGGGTTAAGACCTCCAGGTAGCTCAGCAAGAACACACTGCTCTCTAACTATCCTTAGAAGGGGGGTAGAAAAACACATGCCAACATAAAAAAAAAAGGAAAAAAACAACAACACTGTGGGCTGAAATAAAGGCAGGGAGATCACTCCCAGTTTCTGCTATGGGCCTGTGCAAAGGGAACGTGCCATGGCCAGCTCTACCCTACTGCAAGAGGGAGCTGCAGGTAAAACAGCCTCCCATAGAGAAGTTGTGCATTAAACAATGTTCTGGGAGGCATATGGCAGAGAAGAGGCACAATTACCGTGTAGCACTGCTAAAGCAGTACCCATCTGCCCCTCAGCTTCAACTGTCAAACTATCTATGAGAATTTCCCCTCTGAGGTTAGATCAGCTGAGGCATTGCAGCAGGTACAGTATCAATATCAGCAAGACTGGTGCCTCCAGAAGAATTTGGGTTTTATAATCACAAAATCTGCTGGGGGCTCATCACCTGATTTGATGGGGGAAGTGTTTCTTGGCATAACCTGGTGAGTCCGATTAGAGAGAGTTCTAAGCTAGGATCAGAGGGGAAAGGAGATAAACTAAGGAACACTGAGGTTATGCCAAGGGATGATGCAGTATTCTCTGAATATGGTAAGGCTAACGAGAGCATCTGTATGACTTTAGGGAGTGCTGAGGGTTCAGGAGCACATCTGAAATGCTTGTATACCAGTGCAAGCATTATGAGAAACAAATAGGATGAACTAGAAGTTTTAGTTCTTGCCCATTGCTCTGATATCATTGGTATCAAAGAAACTCAGTGGGTCACTGGCTGCTCAGGAGGGGTTGGAGGGAGCAGATGTATTGCCCTGGTAAGAGAGAGATCAGACTGCATGGCCACTGCTGTTAGGAATGATGTGGTAGCTGAGGATTATGGGGATGGATAGCAAAACAGATGTTGTTGTGGCTGTCTCCTAACAACTGCCTACTCAGAATAACAGCATGGACAAGTCATTATATAATAATATATAACAATATAAATGGTTATAATTAATAATATTTCTTAACCTTTGGTTAGTGCATAAGTGGTCAGTCAGTTAACTTGATCTGTGTAGGTTCTTTCCAGCTGAGCTAATTCTATTCTATATTTGGTAGACTTCTCATGATGCAACATATTCTTGTTTCTGACAGTGCTGCTACATAAATTCATACATGTACTTCCCAAAAAGGGGATGAATTCATGAGACTATGCTATTATAACCAAGAAGGCTAAACCAATGATGCTGAAATGCATACAATCTTATTTCTAAAAATAAATTATAAGAGTATTTTCACTTTCAAAAAAGGAAAAGAAAGCTATATAGTACAGTAATTGAGCTCTTGATCTCTTGATGTTACATAGTCACGCCCAATACAAAAGAATGAAGATAAAATAGTACAAACTGTTTCTGTCAAGGAATGCAGGTGTGCTTTGCAAATATTAGTGAAACAACCTTTACAGTACCCAAGAGACGCAGGAGTATAATTGTAGGGAGAATTGTAATGAAATTGTAAAATGAAATAATTTAACTGCTTGCTCAACCACAGAAATATTAAGATAGCTTTAAAGCTCCCACAAATATCCTGCATGTTACAACATATATATCAGGAGTATACCCTCTGCATTTATTAACCTGCTGTAGCCAAGTGCTTTCAGAGCAGCTTCCTTCTCTCTTCTGTGGCCAAAAATAATGAACTATGTATCACAGAATATTATCTTGGACATTTTTTTTTCCAAAGTTATTTACCAAGAATACCTGTTATTCAATTTTTGATTTGGGATGCTAGAACTATATACGTTTGATGTTTGTATTTCTACAGATCAAAGAGCTGTAATATTTAATGAAAAATGAAACCTTCCAGTTTTCTTGGGAAAAAAAGCAGTGAAAAAATAATTCCTTGCACTTTGTTAACTTTGGCATCTGTACACAGTATGAATGCATGAATCTCTAGCTGAACAAAAGTGAGCTGGAGGTTGATGGCAAACAACTACATCTGGTCAAAAAGTATATTTATAGAATACAGTACTAGCTTCCTAACGTGCAGGCAGTGCAGTGCTAGCATCTTGATGTGGCTTTCAGAAGTACTGCATAGGATGAGGGTTTTTTAGAGTTAGGAGTACAATAATGGGACCACTTCTCCCAAACTCTCTCCACCTCCAGCATTTTGTGGCTCAAACACACTCAGAGAAAGATTACTTCTTTTTTATTATTATTTTTTTAAGAACTCATCAGATTTCTATGTGCTTGTCCAAAGAAATGTTTTATCATCAACAGTGCTCACACACAAAGTAATATCATTTCTTTCATAAGTGCACTGTAAGCCCCTCAGTGTAGAATCTAGCTGTCTTGATGGTAACTCCATAGCTGTTATCAGATCCTTCAGGAAGATTTTAGAACATGCTCTAGAAAAGCTCTATTAATGATTTTTTTTTTAATTTCTCATGAGATTTTTTCATTGCTGATTGAAGATTAATATGCGCAGATTTGTTTCAGAGACGAGAGTTTCAGTCACCAGTGGATGACAGTAATGGTTAGATCTCTGGCTGTTGAGATAATATATTGAGATTCCCTGGAAATCTTTTCACACTATCAAAGGAATACAATAAAGATCTTGCCAAGATTAAATCTTGTAAATCCCACTGAAAGGTAAGAGTTATGTACTAGCTACCACAGTTTATGCAGTCCTGCCTCAGTGATCAACTGCCCCTGCAACAAGGATGTCACTTATATTACAAATATAATACCGGAAAACAAAGCACTGAAGCCAGATCATCAGAGGTATCAAGTATTATATTTGTAATATAAGAATAAATATATCTGCTTTATTAGTCATTTGCCCTTTATGGTGCCTTGCATCCACCCTCCAACAGCTCAGGGACATCACAGGGTCTCCATGTGCTCAAGCATTAACAAATTTTCTATCTCACAGGAAGGAAGGAAGACAAAGGAATTATCATCCTCAGCTCATGTACCTGTAATGCCAATTGTGGATGAACATATATGTCTGATGCAATAGTAACAGTCAATATACTCCCTTGAACCATATATTGGCCTCTGAGAGTCTTCTATACTATATACACATTATGCTAGTTCTCCCTTTTCACTTTCTGGTTATAGTACTACTGTCAAGTAATAAAAGATGAAGCAGAAGACTTTGCATGCTAGTATAAAGTTTTCCTAAATATAATCTGTAGAAGATTTCAGCAAACAATCTATAAATACCTCCATTTGTTTTGGCCTACATGTTAGAATTATCTTCCTTGACACTTTTGCTAACAACAATTCCAGGAGAGATTCAGGAAACTAGATGAATGAGTCTGTTGGTTCTGCAGAACTAAGTCTGTAGAACTAGTAAAAGTATTAAAGTACATATAGATAAACAATACACTTCAGAAGAATCAACAAGTTTTCCGTAAAGGAAGTCACATCTTGTAAATCTCTTAAAACTTTTTGAAGGTACAGACAAGTACATGGTCAGTTTAATTCATTTAATGCTGGGTTTCCAGAAAGCTTTTAAGGTAATGAGGCAGCCTGGGCATAAAATGGGAGATAATTCCTTAAATAATTAAATCACAGAATCACAGAACTGTAGGGGTTGGAAGGGACCTCCAGAGATCATGGAGTCCAACCCCCTGCCAAAGCACCTCCCTAGCCCAGGTTGCACAGGTAGGTGTCCAGGTGGGTCTTGAACGTCTCCTCAGAAGGAGACTCCACCACCTCTCTGTGCAGCCTGTGCCAGTGCTCCGTCACTGCACTGTGAAGAAGGATACTCCTATGCTTCGGTTTGTGACCATTTCCCCTTGTCCTATCACCACACACTGCTGAGAAGAGTCCAGCCTCATCCCTTTGCCTCCTGCTCCTTAGATATTTATAGACATGGATCAGATCCCCTCTGAGTCTTCTTTTTCCAAGGCTGAACAGACCAAGGTCTCTCAGCATTTCCTCCTAAGAGAAGTGTTCCATGTCCTTTATCATCTTTGTAGCCCTCCACTGGACTCTTCTGAGGAGATCCCTGTCATTTTGCACTGGCAAGCCCAGAACTGGGCACAGTACTCCAGGTGAGGCCTCACCAGGGCACAGTAGAGAGGGAGGATCACCTCCCTTGACCTGCTGTCCATGTTCCTTTTCATGCACCCTAATATGCCTTTGGCCTTCTTGGCCACCGGGGCACACTGCTGGCTCATGGCCAACCTGTCATCCACCAGGACGCCCAGGTCCCTCTCCTCGAAGCTCCTCTCCAGCAGCTCATCCCCCAACCTGTACCAGCGCATGCAGAATGAATTGCCCTTGCTGAACAATTGAACTTTTGAATGCTGGATGAAATGCAGGTATATAGTAAGTGGTGGTCAGGTAAATAAGAACTCTTAATTTGAATAGTAACTGATGCACTCTGAGCTAATTATAATTCACAGAAGAGATTTTTGTTACACATGTATGGATGCAACAGCTCAAAAGTAATCAGAAAGTAAAGATGCTGTTGAAAGTTGTTAGTACAGAAACAGGAGAATGATCATATTAGAATATCACTGAACACACCCAAGGCACACCCTTGAATATGATATACAGTTCTGCTCTATCAACAATTAAAAAGATGTAGCAAAACTAGAACAGGTCCAGAGAAAGCCAGAAATGTACAGAAGAGCTTTCCTAGAAGATTCTTCAGTTTGGAAAAGAGACAGCCGAAGAGAGAGGTAGCTGGGTTCTGTAAAATCCTCAGAGATTTTGAGGTGTTGAATAGGCAGTTCATCCAAGAAGAGTAAGTTATTGTGTCAGAAGGGAGGTTACAAATAAGAGGAAAAGGAAATAGCTTCTCATCCACTGTACAGTCAAACTGTTGCAAGAAATTCCTTACCATGGGGTGATGTGGATGCTAGAAATGTGTATGAATTAAAAAAGCCATTGAACATTTGTAAAAGAGTGTCCGTCAAGGATTATCATATACAAATCCTATGGCATCTACTTCTGGAAGGCAATGAACTGCAAATTGCTGAAGGATGAGAAAGCATTCTGGGAACATTTCAAAACATGAGTGCTCTGCAACATTCCTTACTAAGTATTAGCTGTTAAGCTGGTCCTATCGTTGGCATAACCCTGTAGGGCTTTTGCACCATTTTTTGTCCTGGCAGCCATGAGGATGTCCCCTTACAAATATTTCTCTGCAGGACACCATGAAGTTCTACCTCTTACTACTTTGTGTGTTTAGTTCTTTTTTATTTATTTATTTATTTTTATTTTTTTATTATTTTTTGTTTTACTTTGTTTTTATTTTACAACACAGTGTGAAACAGTACAAATAGAACAGCAAATTGCTGTGTGGTTTTTTTTTGTTTTGTTTTGTTTTGATTTTACTGCAAAATAGATAGATTCAAAATTGTGACCTCTGTTTTCCTCAGCATACTGAAATGTCAAAAGCTATGTTCTGCAAATGCAGGGCCACTCATTAGCCATGGACTGGCTTTCTCCACTGTGCAGTTGCTGACTATTTATGTATGCAGCACACAAACTATGCACAGCAGGTGTCATGTTAAGCTCTTCTCTAATACGTTTGGATGAGCTGCTTCTAATTAGTTATACTTGCAAACAGTGTTAGAAAATGTGGTAAATATGGTCATGCAGACTGTTTACCTAATAGTCCAATTAAGTTGTTTTGCAGAGTCTGGACAGAAGTTGCTGTCACATGTGAAATAGAAATAGGCTATGCACGCTTTTTTAAGAACAGTTCATAAACAGAGTTCAGACATAAATGTGAAGACTGCTGTGTATTTTGCATCTATAGCTAATCTTTATTTGTTGCACAAAATACTTGCTATTGCATATTAATGTCAGAGCTGTAGCTGGATGTATTGAATAATAGCCTAGAGGCTGCCCTAAAAGGTGAAGCTCTGAGCATTCCAAGGAATACCTCTCTTTAAAGATCCAGTCAACACAGTCTAGATCAAGCTGAGAGATAACACTGAACACAACTAATGAGCAGCCAGGCTGTTCCTCTGGAGACCCTACTCATGAGAAGACTGACTCAGCATGACAATTATTAACAAATCAGCCCAGTAGTCTTGCTTAGAAAAGATGGTAGTCCATTTAAAGCTCTTCAAAGCATAATTTAGATAAAAGCAGGTAAACAGAGATCAAAGATCTGATCTTTAACTGGTGCTAACCTCAATGTCACACTCTAGGTTCTAGCAACCTGTGGTCTGCCCCAGTGTTAGACCCACAGCAGCATAGTTCCAGCTTGAGTTGAATTCACACCTGTTTGAAACCGTGCTAAGCCCCACTGGTGCCATAGAGAGATGCAGTTTGTAACTCTGGGGTTTGTGCTGATGCAGTTGTACCAGATGGTGCCTATCTATAGCATGAAGAAGGCTGATGTGGCATCTGGCTTGAGCTACTAAAACCCTAAATATTCTTCACTTTAAAATAAACATCTAATATGAATAACATCTAAATTGAGGGTCTTATCCCAACACAGTATCAAATGGTAGTCTAATCCTATGGCTATTCTCAATTACTGAAAATTCAGGGTACATCCTTGTCTGGGATGCTATACTGGAAAGTCTAAGATTCCTTCTGTAACCCCTGAGACTAGATAGCTCCAAGGAGCTTTAAAATAGCAACTCCAGAATTGCCAAAAGCATATTATTGCTAGTTAGCTTTACTGGAGTCTATGAAATCAGCAATGACCTAGCTTGTGGCTTGGCATAATTTTAGAGAACATGGAATACAATAGGTGAAACTCTGCCAATATTAATATCACATTTCTAAGAACTGTTTGAGAAATATTTGTTCACATTAATTATACAGGATAAATGAGTTTGCCTAATGAATACCATTTACATGAATGCAGCAGTGAATAAGAAATGTACTAGTAGAAGCTATGTTAAACTTAAAAACGTTAAACTGCCATAGTCTCCCATCCCGTTCAACTGAAGTTGGTCGGATCTCCCCAGGGGAGAACAAAATAGATGTGACTTGGTGGAGTAGAAGCAAATCTTACTTATGCAGAACTTTCACTTCAGACTATGTAGGTTTGGGAATTCCTTTTTTTTTTTTTCCTTTTGATGCAGGCTAACCACAGATGACATCCAGAAGTGCGTACATTAGGAATATTATTAAAAAATATCCATTGATCTGCTCTGTGTGTGAACCTTTGTGCATGCTCCTTCTCCTTTCCTAGGGCAGAATGCCAGGCTTTGGGCTCCAGTGTATGCTGAAAAGGTTTAGGTTTTATTTCATTTTGTTTCAAACTTCTTGCGGAAAAGTCCAGAGATTGTCACTGTACTCCGTGATAGAGTGGTTTTAAGATTGTCCCTTAACAAATAGACAAAATTGAAGAAGTATCTTTGTGCTCATAAACCAAAAGCAAAATGTTGTGCTATTAAATGGAGAAATGATAATCATATGGTTCACAGGAAAAAAAAACAAAAACCTCCCAAATGCGAAAGTCAACCAAAAGTGGGCATTTAAGTTCATGTTCCTTCTGAGAAGTATGATCTCAGTTCCTGTTGGTTATGAACCCTCTTGTACAAACTGTTACTTAATTTTCACAAGGCAATGGAATATTCTGATGAAAACATGGAATTTGGAGGAACTGAATTGCTCTCTAAAGACTTTTTCTTTGTAGAGGTTTAGTGTCACGTGCAATTTCATTATAAATCTGAGAAGACGATTTTTGCTTCCTTGTCTGTTCTCTTAGTTAATGGCTTTCTGCCAATGCTCATAGTATTTCTAACATATTTGAAATACCAATTATCTGAAGTAACGGTGACCCTCTGCCCTTCTAAAATTTTTCGCTTTGCACATAGGGAGTGAAGTTAAACAGCAGATAGTGAAACTAGTAAACGGAACGCTGCTGCATACCTGAACACAGTGTCTAACTACACAATAGGTGCTTTCTTCTGTTATTTGTTTTCCCACAGAATTCATCTGGAGTCTGTATTTTTGCGTAAAGGAGAAACCTAGAGAGCTGTAACTCAAAATATTCCATGTTTTCTTAAAATATTAACAGTATACAGTGTGCTTCAGTTCCTACTAGAAGTCTCTTAAACTAACAAGTCATTTTAGTCATTCATTACAACTGCTTGAGCGAAGTGCATGGCCTGCACAGTAATTCTGTTGTCCTGCAGAATCGTTCATCTTTTACAAATAAGTTTTTGTCACTCAGGACACTTCTGCTAAGTAAACCTGTTTTCTAAGAAAATATTTCTTCAGTAATAAATACTCTTTTTAGATGATGATCTTTGAAACTATATTCCTACTTGCAGTCAAGTTTATTTATTTTTTTGTTTATCTAATGGAACTACCCAGTGTAAGTCAACTTGTAACTACAGACTTATATCAACTTACATCAACACTTCTCCATATGTAAAATGGCTTTAACTACACGGGCCTGAGATCACTTCATACTCACCTGGATGAGCATTTCTGGCTTTGGGTCTTCAAACAAACCAGAATGAGAATAAGAGGATGTGAGAAGCACTGTAACAAGAGGAGGTTAGAACTAGTGACCTTCCCAATCTACTCAGTTCACAACGGGTCTCAAATATTGATGTTACCTGACTGAGGGACCCATATGCAGCCAACCACTGTGACTCAGAGCTCAAATGTCAATCTGTAGTTAGTCACTCATTGTACAGAAGGCCACTCTGTATACAGCTCAGTCCAAGTAGTTCACTTTTTCTCCTTCCTGGTGAAAAAGATATTGACAGCTTCATACTTCTGTATTAGGGATAATTGACACTTAGGAAAAACTGGGGAGAGCGAAGAGACATAAGCTAACTTAGAGACAAATAGTTAAGATGATGGGAAAAAATTGTCTCCAGATAAGGTGAACTATCACCCATCCTCTTACCATGCTTGTACAGAAGATCCATTAATTCACTGCCATCTTTCCCCATACCATGTTTGTACAAGACAAACATTCATTCATCCACGGTATCTGCTTGTGCACTCGATCTATTAACACCAACTGCATAAGAAAGCCTCCAGAAAAGCCTTACTGAAAATCAAATGAAGAATTTTTGACTTCCACTTTATGAGCTCTTTCTTTTTTCTTTACTTTCCGAAATAGCTGCTGTTTTGCTTTCAAAAGTATCTTAAAGTTTTATGCTCCTGAAATAATATTTTACTAGTTCAACATAAAGAATAAGAAATTTTTAAAAGCAAATGATAAAGATCAGGAAGTTTTGAGTGTTTTTTCCTTCCTTTTCTTCTCATGGTGAACCTGAACACACATCAATACTGGAAAGTTCCGTCATATTTTGGAGACCATTGTCTCTATCTGTGAAACTTGTCTGCTTTTTCCTGCATAGCTGCACTTTCACAGAAAGACCCACAGAGCTTTGCTCTTTTTTGGCATCAGGCACTCGAGGAGAACACGGTTTTGTCAATTGCTAGGCTAAATCACCTGCCAGACATTGGTCTGCAATCAGATTATTGCATTTACACACAAGGGAAAGGTCACGCCCTTCTGCCCCTCATGCCTGCCCACAGCACCCAAAGGAAAGGGTGCACAAACCCACAGCAAGCATCTGTTTTTGGTTTTGGTTTGGTTTTATTTATTTGTTTGTTAGTTTGTTTTGGTTTGGTTTTATTTATTTGTTTCTTAGTTTGTTTTCTGAAAAACAGGAACTTGTTCGTGGCCTCTTCTCCTGTTCTCAGGAGAGTCAAAAGCATTTGGTTTGACACTATTGTCTGATCGGTGGCCGCAGCTGTGTCTCCCACAGGTTTGTGATGGCTGGTCATGACTGTGGCTGGAGCAGTCAGTCGTAGTCCGATCGGTGGCCATGCCCGAGGCTCCTGTCGCTGCCGATTTGGTGGTGGCAGCCGTGCCTCCCGTCGCTCTGTCCATGTCAGGCATAGCTGGGCCTCGTGGCGTTACATGGAGTTTGCACCTCCATGGGCTCCTCAGAATCCGTTGCTGGATGAGGAAAGAGGAGCCCCGTGTCCATTATGCCTCAGGGAATACTCCTGAGCGTTGAGTCCTGTTGAGGAGGGTCCACCTCCATGGGCTCCTCAGGATACATTCCCGGATGAGGAATGAAGAGCCCCAAGCCCATTAACCCACAAGGGGATCGTGATGAGCGTCAAGTCCTGTCTCTGAGAAGGGTCCACCTCCATGGGCTCCTCAAGGTCCGTTGCCGGATGAGGAATGACGAGCCCCGTGCCCATTACTCCTCAGGGGATCCTGTGGAGCGTCGAGTCCTGTTGAGGAGGTTCCACCTTCTCGGGCTCCTCTGGATCCGTTATCGGATGCGGAATGAGGAGCCCCATGCCCATTAACCCCACAAGGGGATCCAGCTGAGCATTGAGTTCTGCTGAGGAGGGTCCACCTCCATGGGCTCCTCAGGATCCACTGCCGGATGGGGGATGAGGAGCCCCATGCCCATTACCCCCCAGGGCATCTTGCTGTGCATAGCGTCCTGTTGAGGAGGATCCACCTCCATGGGCTCCTCAGGATCCGTTGCCGGATGGGGGATGAGGAGCCCCATGCCGTGATATCCGCAAGGGGCCCCGCTGGGCATCGCGGTCTCCTTGGGTTTCCTCAGATTTGCCCGCAGAATCTTCCTGGTATGACGAGCAAGCTTAAATCTACGTCTTCTCCACGTACGGTGGAGAAGACTGGCTTGCACTCCATCCTCAGAGCTCTGGGCATGCCTGTGCCGCATGCCGCGCTTTGGCTGATGAAGCACGCGCCTGCAGACTAGGCAGTGGGCTGCACGCCACTGGACACAAGAGCGATGGCTGTGGCTCTCACGCAGTAGTGCCTCTCAGTAGTGCGCCCGCTGCACCTGGTCTGCGTGCCAGGGGCGTCCTCCTCTGCGCTCCCTGGCTCTGCCTCTCTTTCACCCCACACCCAGGTGGGCAGCCGCCTGCCTTCCTGCTCTGGCTCCTCTCCCGTCCACGCACGCGTGGCACCAGAAGGCCGAAGCTCGGCAAGTGGTGGGCCAGCTGCCGGCGCTCCCGTACTTAAGGGGTGCAGCAGAGGTGGCCATTGTGATGTCACATTCCGCTGCCGTGGCCACTGTGACAGCGTCTGATGGGTGCGGCCAACCCTGGCTGTGTTGGGCGTGGCACGGGGAGCGTGCTCTATGGCCTCGTTGTGGTGTTGAGGTTTGTGATCGGTACTGCACACCACAGCTGTCATCAGGAAGCATACTGGCAGTCGAAGAGCTGCTGCTGCAGTTCCGTGGGTTGCTGACAGTTCTGGTACCTGGTTCTCGGAACAGAAGAGCGAACCGCGGCTCCCAGAAGACTTCATTGCTCCGTTTCCGTTCTCCGTTCAGAGGGAAAGATAAAGCGGACCTGGAGTCACGAGACTGTTCCTCTTCTTCTGCCCTCCTTGGCTCTGTGTGCTGCACGGCCATCTCGCGTACAGCACTAGAGTGAGGCCTTTGGTTTTGGACCGTCCCATTTCTTTGATTCATTAGCTTCAGTTCCGATTATACTGTATTATACTGCATTACCTCGCATTCTCTCTCATAAAACAATGGGAGTTAAAGAGTTAATGTTCTGGGATGGGAGGGGAAGGAGCAGCATTCGACTTGGATGGCGGAGGAAGAGGGGTGGATGTCTGGAGAGCAGCGGTGCTCACTTGCTGCTCACTTGCGCACTTTCTCTCGGTTTTGCTGCAGAGGAAAGCACGTGTGCTTCCCCTGCGGGCTACCAGCGCAACATGTCGTATTCTTGGATACTACTGTCTCTCGCATTTCATTTGATTTTCTTGCGTTTAGTGAATTACCGTTCCTCCTCGGATCGTTGCCGTTGTTATTGTAGACCCTTCTGCTCTCTCTGTCTTCTTCTCCTGGAGCGCATGGCTCTACTCGGGACCGGCGGACCGGCTGTGCTGCAAGTGGCGGGGCAGGTTTTTTTGGTTTTCCTTGTCTTTTTTTCCTTTTTCTTTTCTTTTTTTTTTTTTTTTTTTTGTCTCTCCATCCCGAAGAAAATAAATAATAGAAAACACCAGCACAAAAACAGAAAAACAGATTTCAGCTCCTGTTTGTAGGTGAGCCCTTCAGCAGCCTATCGTAAGAAGTCACCATCAAGCTAATCCTTTACTTCCTATCCACTGAATGAGCATTCCTTAAAGACAACTCAACATCTTTAATCAGCTTCCACAGGTAAAGGGCTTCTTGAAAATCCCAGCATCCTATGTCCAACACGTCTTTCTTTATCCATATGCTTACTGATAGAGCTCCAGCAGGTTGGTGCAGAGGTTTCCTGCGATAGAAGCCATGCTGGAAATTTTCCCACTTGGCTGCATTCATCCAGTGCTCCGAGGTCCTATTTTCTAGGATAGACCACCTCTTGCCAGGACTGGAAGGGTGACTCACATGTCTGAGATTCCCAGAGCTGCCTCAGGGCTGTACGTGTAGATGGGACTTACCCTGGCTGAATGTCCTTTTCACACGTTGATCAGCTAACCATCTCACAGTGCCTCGCACCTCCTGCTTTTTAGTATGTACATGCTTCTTTTTGCTGCCAGCATAACCGTCTATGCCAAGGTGCTTTCTGAGTTCTTTCTCGGCCTTCGTAATTCCCTGTTTACATTTCAGCCCACTTGCTTTGTGACCATTCTTGTTCCCCTCATTGGCGTAACTTTCAATATTAAAGTACATCTGACTTTATAGACGTTTCAACGGTAACCTACCTGACATTTCTAATAAGTCTGTTCTAGTTTCTGTTTCCTGGTATTGTCTATTTCTATTTCGATTCAGAGTTTTCTGGTCCTCTTGCTAACTTCTGCGGTACCATTTTTCTATTCTGATATAATTAGGCGTTCTGCAGGCTACCGTAAGGCATTGGAGCTTGTCTTTGCATAGGTATGATTAATTCCCGCATTTACACGTCGCTCTCTTTTTGCAATTGAATAACTACACCGCGACATTATTGGGCATGCATGTTCCCAGTGTAGTGCTAAACCTATTGGCATTATTAGTATTACTACACAGTACCCTTTAGCTACTGTTTCAAGAACTAGGTCCCACACGCGCTCGATGTTCTAGGGAAAAGGTTTTAAAGTGACTCCTGGAACAACAATTTGCGTCTCATCTAGATGATGCATTTCATCGAATCATCAAATCCTAAGAGTTGGAAGGGACATCAGAATACCCTTCTACTTAAACAGAGGGGAAAACAAATACCTATTTTAAAAAGCTTTCTAGTTGTAAATGGTGTCAACGTTGTAGACTGAAAGAGTTGGAGGGTTTCTGGAAAGCCCACGAGCTCGTGGCTGACTGGGCTTTCTTAGCTCGAGGTTGGGCTGGATGAGCTCCTTGGGTCCCTTGCAACTTAGCCTGCCCTGCAGTCTGTGAACCTGTCTTTGGCATGACAACGGATGCTCTAGAGCCATTGCTGGAGCAAAGACCTGTGAAACCAAATTCAGCAGCAAGTCATCGTCTGCTTTTTCCTGCTTAGCTGCACTTTCACAGGAAGACCCACAGAGCTTTGCTCTTTTTTGGCATCAGGCACTCGAGGAGAACACAGTTTTGTCAATTGCTAGGCTAAATCACCTGCGAGACATTGGTCTGCAATCAGATCATTGCATTTACACACAAGGGAATGGTCACGCCCTTCTGCCCCTCATGCCTGTCCATAGCACCCAAAGGAAAGAGTGCACAAACCCACAGCAAGCATCTGTTTTTGGTTTTGTTTTGGTTTTATTTATTTGTTTGTTAGTTTGTTTTGTTTTGGTTTTATTATTTGTTTGTTTGTTTTCTGAAAAACAGGAACTTGTTCGTGGCCTCTTCTCCTGTTCTCAGGAGAGTCAAAAGCATTTGGTTTGACACTATTGTCTGATCGGTGGCCGCAGCTGTGTCTCCCACAGGTTTGTGATGGCTGGTCATGACTGTGGCTGGAGCAGTCAGTCGTAGTCCAATCGGTGGCCATGCCCGAGGCTCCTGTCGCTGCCGATTTGGTGGTGGCAGCCGTGCCTCCCGTCGCTCTGTCCATGTCAGGCATAGCTGGGCCTCGTGGCGTTACATGGAGTTTGCACCTCCATGGGCTCCTCAGAATCCGTTGCTGGATGAGGAAAGAGGAGCCCCGTGTCCATTATGCCTCAGGGAATACTCCTGAGCGTTGAGTCCTGTTGAGGAGGGTCCACCTCCATGGGCTCCTCAGGATACATTCCCGGATGAGGAATGAAGAGCCCCAAGCCCATTAACCCACAAGGGGATCGTGATGAGCGTCAAGTCCTGTCTCTGAGAAGGGTCCACCTCCATGGGCTCCTCAAGGTCCGTTGCCGGATGAGGAATGACGAGCCCCGTGCCCATTACTCCTCAGGGGATCCTGTGGAGCGTCGAGTCCTGTTGAGGAGGTTCCACCTTCTCGGGCTCCTCTGGATCCGTTATCGGATGCGGAATGAGGAGCCCCATGCCCATTAACCCCACAAGGGGATCCAGCTGAGCATTGAGTTCTGCTGAGGAGGGTCCACCTCCATGGGCTCCTCAGGATCCACTGCCGGATGGGGGATGAGGAGCCCCATGCCCATTACCCCCCAGGGCATCTTGCTGTGCATAGCGTCCTGTTGAGGAGGACCCACCTCCATGGGCTCCTCAGGATCCGTTGCCGGATGGGGGATGAGGAGCCCCATGCCGTGATATCCGCAAGGGGCCCCGCTGGGCATCGCGGTCTCCTTGGGTTTCCTCAGATTTGCCCGCAGAATCTTCCTGGTATGACGAGCAAGCTTAAATCTACGTCTTCTCCACGTACGGTGGAGAAGACTGGCTTGCACTCCATCCTCAGAGCTCTGGGCATGCCTGTGCCGCATGCCGCGCTTTGGCTGATGAAGCACGCGCCTGCAGACTAGGCAGTGGGCTGCACGCCACTGGACACAAGAGCGATGGCTGTGGCTCTCACGCAGTAGTGCCTCTCAGTAGTGCGCCCGCTGCACCTGGTCTGCGTGCCAGGGGCGTCCTCCTCTGCGCTCCCTGGCTCTGCCTCTCTTTCACCCCACACCCAGGTGGGCAGCCGCCTGCCTTCCTGCTCTGGCTCCTCTCCCGTCCACGCACGCGTGGCACCAGAAGGCCGAAGCTCGGCAAGTGGTGGGCCAGCTGCCGGCGCTCCCGTACTTAAGGGGTGCAGCAGAGGTGGCCATTGTGATGTCACATTCCGCTGCCGTGGCCACTGTGACAGCGTCTGATGGGTGCGGCCAACCCTGGCTGTGTTGGGCGTGGCACGGGGAGCGTGCTCTATGGCCTCGTTGTGGTGTTGAGGTTTGTGATCGGTACTGCACACCACAGCTGTCATCAGGAAGCATACTGGCAGTCGAAGAGCTGCTGCTGCAGTTCCGTGGGTTGCCGACAGTTCTGGTACCTGGTTCTCGGAACAGAAGAGCGAACCGCGGCTCCCAGAAGACTTCATTGCTCCGTTTCCGTTCTCCGTTCAGAGGGAAAGATAAAGCGGACCGGGAGTCACGAGACTGTTCCTCTTCTTCTGCCCGCCTTGGCTCTGTGTGCTGCACGGCCATCTCGCGTACAGCACTAGAGTGAGGCCTTTGGTTTTGGACCGTCCCATTTCTTTGATTCCTTAGCTTCAATTCCAATTATACTGTATTATACTGTATTACCTCGAATTCCGCTATCATTTTTAGTATCCTTTTTAGGTATAATTTAGTTACTATTTTTTCATTAGCTTGTTACCTCGTTTTTTTTTATCCTAGACCCACCTTCCTACATTTTCCCTACCACCTGTCTGCTTTTCCAGGGGTTTGGAACCGTGGGTACTTCTGCCCTCTGCCACGGGACTGTGCCAAAGTGGGCCAAACCGTGACAGGTCTGACCTCCCCTTGTGGAAACACAAACTGTGGAATCATAGAGTTGATTTACAAGGGACTTCTGAAGGCCGTCTGGTGCAACTCTACTGCAATGAACAGGGGCACCACAGCTAGATCAGGCTGCCTGATCCAGCCTCTCCTCAGAAGTCTCCAGGGATGGGGCATCTACTACAACACAGGTAACCTGCACCAGTGCCTCACCACCCTCACTGAAAAGGATTTTTTCCTTGTGTCTAACCTAAATCTACCCTCCCTGAGCTTGTAGCCATTTTCCCTTGTTCTGTCACCACTGACCCTGCTCAAGAGTCTGTCCCCTTCTTTCCTGTAGCTCCTCTTTAGATACTGGAAGGCTGCTCTCAGGTCACCTCGCAGCCTTCTCTTCTCCAAGCTGAAGAGCCCCAGCTCTCTCAGCCTGTCCTCCTCATAGGAGTGGTATTCTGTTCTGTGGATCATTTTTGTTTCTCTTCTCTGATCTTCTCCAACAGGTCTCTCTTGCACTGAGGACTGCACATTCAAATGCAGCAGACCAGTTGAGGTCTTACAAGTGCAGAGCAGAGGGGCAGGATTACCTCCCTGTCACGGTGTTATCCGTGACAGTAACCCAAGGGGAACCGAGAAAGGAAAGAGAAAAGCAAGGAAAAAAACAAAAACATCTGCCCCCTCAGTGGCCACGTGGCCGCCTCAGCAGAGCCGCGTGCTCCGGGGGGAGGGGGAAACAGGGAATAGAGGAGTCTGTAAAAAAAACCACAACGGCACGACCTGAGAAGGAACGGTAACTTTACTAAATCTAATAAAATTGAACAATTGAGAAAGAGAGACAAAATTTCCAAACCAGAAACTGGGAGCTTATGTTACACGTGCTGAATTCTCTCGCAGCAGCCCAGAGCGCGCCCAGAGCAGCTCGGGCCTGGCGTCTGCTCCCGCGCTCCGCCCCTCTGCTGCTCCCACAGCATTAACTCCTTAACGGCCTGCATGATGTTCTGATGTGGAATACCGCCATCAAAACCATAAAACCACAACACTCCCTTGACCTGCTGGCCATGCATCTTTTGCTGCAGCCCAGAATATAGTTGCCTTTCTGGGCTGCGAGGGCACACTGCTGGCTCACGTCCAGCTTGCCATCCACCAGAACCCACAGCTCTTTCTGGGTAGGGCTGTGCTCAATCCTTCCATCCCCCAGCTTGTATTGGTAGTGAGGGTTGCCTCAACCCAGGTGCAAGACCTTGCATTTGGATTTGTTAATCCTCATAAGGTTCACCTGAGCCCACTGCTTAAGCCTGTCTAGGTCCCTGTGGATGGCATCCCATCCCTCTGGTGTGTCAGCTGCGCCCCACAGCTTGGCCTCACCCACAAACTTGATGAGGATGTGCTTGACCCCACTGCCAAGGAAGATATTAAAGAGCATTGGTCCTAACACTGACTCTGGGGGGGGAAATCACTCATCACTGATCTCCATCCAGACATTGAGTTGTTGACCACCACTCTATGGACTCGATCCTGCAGCCAGTTCTTCGTCCATTGAACAGTCCATCCATCAAATCCACACCTCTCCAATTTGAAGAGAAGAATGTTGTGAGGTACCACATCAAAGGCTTTACTGAAATGCAGATAGATTACATCAGTATCTCTTCCCTTGTCCATTGATGCAGTGACACCATCATAGAAGGCCACCATGCTGGTCAAGCAGGATTTGCCCTTGATTAAGCTATGCTGGTTCTCCTGTATCACCTCCCTAACTTCCTTGTACATTCCAAGAAGCTTCCAGGAGGATCTGTTCCATAATCTTTTCTTGCACAGAGGTGAGACTGACAGGTCAGTAGGTCCCAGAATCATCCTTTTTACCCCTCTTAAAAATGGGTGTGATGTTACTTTTTTTCCTGTCACCAGGGACTTCACCTGATTGCCACAGCTTTACAAATATCATTGAAAGTGGTTTGGTGACTACATCAGCTACTTTCCTCAGGACTCTGTGATGCATCTCATTAGGATCCATAGACCTGTGGATGTTCAAGTTCCTCAGGTGGTCACAAACCTGATCTTTGCTTTTGGTGGATGGGATACTGCTTCCCTATTCCCCTCCTACCAAACAAAACATTTGAGTGCTATGTAACAAGCAGTTATCAGGGAAGATGGAGGCAAAAAAGTTAAGTACCTCAGCCTTCTCCTTGTTTATTGTTACCAGCCTGCCTGTGTCACTCACCAGGGGTTATGCCCTCCTGGACTTTCCTTTTCTGGTTGAGGTATATGCTGAGGTTGGTAAATACACTGTTCCAGAAGTCTTATTCCTGTGCAATAAACCTAAAGAAAACAACAAAAACAGAATCAAGAATAACATCAGAAAATGGTTGGTATGAATCACGACACTAAAAAAAATATATCCAGTTACTTTTATTGACATCTTGTTTGTAAATCCTGTTACACTGGAATTCTTTTATATGTGATAGAGGCAGTGAGTAAGTTCTTTAGACTCAAGCTTGCTGACCAGGATGAACTTTTCATTCTTTGCCATGGCTTTCAGACTTCAAATCATGCATGTAGGTCTCACTTTCCAAACAAAAATTCTGTTTTCAAAAGTGTTTAAAATAGTCTGCTGGTAGCACACACCAAAGAAGCATAATCTTACTTGTTAGCATTTCATCCTTACAGCTGTAATACCTCAGTACTGAGTGTTCGCTGCTAACACACCATGACTCTACTGATACAGAGGAAGACCTGTATTCCGAAGTCCAAGTTAATATAAGAGAATGACACTTCTAACACCAATAAATGTAAAATCAACCATATTTTTTCTCTTTCTGGTGCATTCAGATAATTTTTTTCTTTCATTTTTTCTGCCTCAGTCATAAGAAATATAATGTTTTTAATATGGGATGACTCAAAAGGAAGAACTAAGAGAAAACAATTCGTTATCCCAGCTACAGAGATTTTGTCATGTTTTTAATTGCATTATGATGTTCGTGGGTTAAGAAAAGTAGATAAAATTAACAGCACCTAAAAATATGTCACATATCGCTGCTGTGATTCAGTGAGCTTTTGGACTATATGAGCAGTAAAACTTTGAGCTGTAGATGGCTTTGTGCTAAGTGTGTCACATTAAGTTTTGTTACTTCCATTTGCAAAAATACCTTCTATTTTACTGAAATAAAATTTTTATATAAACTTTGTTTTAAAGATTAAGCTATTAATCCTATATTATTCCTCAGCAGTTAAGGGCTTGCTTTTCCTGGTTAACAACCTAAATCCTTAGTCTCTTAGTGTACTCAAGTTACTACAAAAGGTCTTGTCATGCTGTCTAGAGATCATATGGTTGTTCCATCTCCATTGCTGTTTTCAGTCGTTTGTCCACATTATTGTGTGACATATACTGCCTGACTTGTTCTAATATGACATTCACTCACTTGTTCAGCAATTTTGGTTTCCTTTTGCTCCCTCATGACCCATCATTATTCCAGGCTTCCATTATCCATTCCACTTCATCTCCCTGGGAACTAATCTTTACAACCATAACTGCTGTTTCCTAATACAAGCTGATATATTGTCATAATTGAAATATGACTCAGATCTACCAGTCTTATTTCCACTACTGAACATTAAGTCTGACGCAGTGCCAGCAGTGAACAGGAAAGAACACTGAGCATCTGAATGAGCCTGGAAAATGAAGATTTGCTCACATATTAAAACTCCTTGTGTTCAAGTGAGAATAACAGCAGCCCTCATGTTCTATTATACTTAATATTTTATACACCAGAAGTCCTGAAATATTTCTTAGACTGGTTAAGTTACTGATTACTCTATTAAAAATGGGAGACTTGTGTCCCTAAATGGGATCAGATCTGCTTTGGGCCATTTTAAGCTGTCACCTTCTAATCTTGGTGGGATGAGACCCCAGACAATAGAATTTTTGGCTTAGCTTTCACTTCTTGAAACAAATGCAACCATTCTTTACTCACATTCAAAGCAACTGTCTCCTACTTTTATGTTTATGGAATTAACAGGACTTGTGAGTTGACTGTGAAATCATTTTCCTTAATGCTTTTGATATATAAGATAGATAAACATTCCAAATACTGCATGCAGGGTTAATGGGCACCAGAATGAAAGGTGAACTGAAGTGTGAGAACATGCTACCCTGCTGTCAGTATGCTTTCAAGACTTCTCCCTCTGTCTACTGACACCACATTGGCCACAGTACTAGTACCCTCAGGCTCCATGATTTGCACCTAATATTCATGCGCACCTAACAGAAGACAACTTTAGAGGACAAACTGTGTTTACACTTGAATACAACATAGAATAACTCAAATAGGAGGTCTCTTGCTAAAAGCAGAGTCGGCTGTAAGATCAGAATGGGCCTTACCCAGCCTGATCATGAAATTATCCTCTACAGTCTCTCTGGGCAACCTGTTCTCTCTGGGCAACCTGTTCCAATGCCTGACCATTCTCAGAATCAAAAGCTTTTTTTCCTTTTTCCAGTCCTTTATCCTTAGAATCATAGAGTCAGCAAGACTGAAAAAGACTTCTAGGATCATCCAGTACAACAGTCCATCTATCACTAATATTTCCCACTGAATCATGTCCCTCAATACAGTATCTAAATGTTTCTTGAACATTTCCAGCTCTGCTCCCAGCCTGTGCCCTCACACTGCTGCTTTCTGCCCCAGCAGCACTTGGTGTTTGTCCTTTATTAATTTCCAGAAGTTTGTGCTGGCTCACTTCTCTGGCCTTGCTATGTGCCTTTGGACATTAGCACTGACCATATGTGGATCAGAAAGTTTCTTGCAATTTGCTCTCATTTACAGACTTGGCGAGAATGCAGCCAGGCTATTGATAAAGACATTAAAAAGGATAGGCTGCAGGATAAGTCCCATGGTATGTTGCTTGTTACTGGCTTATAGGTAAAGTACAATCCATTTCAGTTCTTACTCTTTGAGTCTAGTGAATGATTTTTTAACCCATCTGGTTGTCCGACCATTACAGCTGTAACTTCCTAACTTGGATACAACAGTATTGTATACAGCTGTGTTGAAAGCCTTGCTGAAGTCAAGGTAAACAACATGAAGTGCTCTCCCTTCATCTAGACCCTGAAAGCCTGATCACAGGAGGCAATCAGGTGGGTCAGGCATAACTTACCTTTGGCAAATCCAATTGATCACCAAAGTGAGTCCAACCATCCTGCATCTCTTCAGCTTGACCTTTCAGCCCTCTTTTCAAAACGGCTATGGCTTTTGCTTTTCTTTAGTCAGCAGGCAACTTTCCTGGGTCTCCGAGGTCATAGCTCTGGATAAGCCCTGAGAGTAGGTAGTGTTCTTGCCTGGTCGTGTCCTTGCGCAGACACTTTGTTTGGATGAACAAAGTTTGTTTGGAACAGAAAACAGTGAGCCCCTTTGGGTTTTCCTTCTTAACACAATGGTAAACTTCCATCAAGCAGAGAGGAAACTGAAATTCTGCCGCTGTCAGCACAGATGACACAGATTGAATGATGTCCTTTGTGTGTGGTCAAGAATGCACTTATAAGCAAATGTCAGAGCACTGCTGAGAAACTGGGGAAAGGTAAGGGTTATGATGCTAGGCTTGGGTGTCACCATGTTATGTGTCGCTATGTTACCATCATTTCCCATTTTTTCTGCAAAACTATTACACTGAAATGAAAAGACTTGAGACACTTTCTCAAGTGAACTCTACAGAAGAAAAAAAAAGGCTCTGTATTTTCCCTCTGTTTATTTATATTTGAGCACAACACTTTTGGTCAGACCATATGGCAGTGTTTTTTCACACTCGCATAATTCAAAAATGGCTCAACAGATTTTACTCAGACTTCCAACATATTCACTTATGGGCTGAGGTCAAGTGTGGAAAATTGAAGCCAAAAGGAATGTGAATTATGAGCAACAGGAAAAGGGAGAAGGCAGGGGAGCAGCTGGATTTCTAACTACATAACTCTAACTGCATCACGAAGAGCCTTGCAACTTCAACTGCTTTCCTGGTCTGATTTCAGATCAATGAAGACCACAGGAAGGAGTTTTCAAATTCACAAGGAAAAGTAGCTGCAAACATGAAAACACCAGACCGTGTATTGCAACCAGCTCCTAAGGGGGAGGGGAACATTAAATCTGTTGAAAAAGTTGATTAAATAAAGAAATACAGAAAGTTCACACTATTCACAAATTGTAGAAAATGTCACCTAGATAATTCAGTATGTACCAAGGTCTACTGAGAAAAGGAGGGATGCCCTGTGGTATAAATCAGCTCAGTGCAGTCCATGAGATGGTGACAAACCTGATGCCTTATAGGAGCGAAAATTCACTCTAATACTATCAGATGGATTTCTGATAAGAAATAACTAAGAAATAAGTACATCTCGGGAGAGACATAGACCTGTTGGAGAGCATCCAGAGAAGGGACACAAAAATGATCCACAGAACAGAATACCACTCCTATGAGGAGGACAGGCTGAGAGAGCTGGGGCTCTTCAGCCTGGAAAAGAGAAGGCTGCGAGGTGACCTGAGAGCAGCCTTTCAGTATCTAAAGAGGAGCTACAGGAAAGAAGGGGACAGATTCTTGAGCAGGGTCAGTGGTGACAGAACAAGGGAAAATGGCTACAAGCTCAGGGAGGGTAGATTTAGGTTAGACACAAGGAAAAAATCCTTTCCAGTGAGGGTGGTGAGGCACTGGCACAGGTTACCTAGTGTTGTGGTTGATGCCTTGTCCCTGGAGGCTTTCAAAGTGAGACATATAATGCCCTGTGCAACCTGATCTAGCTGTGGGAGTTGGACCAGATGGCCTTCAGAGGTCCCTTCCAACCAACAAGATTCTATGATCCTATGAGTGGAAAAGCCAACTTTTCTCCAATGGTTTCAGTGTAGGCTGCTGCATGCTTCTTCACAGAGGATTTCCTGTGTGAGGACAGAAGATAACATGAACGCAACTAAATAGGTATCGTAACAACAAAGGAAGTAGATATGTATATCCATAGAACCACAGCCCCTGTTTCTGTGGTGGCCACTTTATCAATGCCCAGCAGTGAATACTTGCTGATATGTAAATTGTCTGAAAACTACAACCATCTTCCCCTTCTGCATCAGTGAACCTCAGACTCAGTGTTGCTTAAAAAAAACTCCTTGGCAGCTGTCTATATGAGTTTGAAAGACAGCACAGAAAGCCAAACTCAAGCATTTTGTGAAGTCATACTGGCAGACAGCCTGAGACAATATCTCAGTTAAGTGTGATGCAGTCAGTTTTCTCCTTGGGTCTCAGAAGCAGCTCAGGGTAGATTTCCCCACTGAGCTAAATGGGAGTCTTACGGCTTCCAAAGGAGTCTTTGGAAAGTTCCTCCTATCAGCTAAGGCAAACAAAAATTCTCAGCACTTTCTATGCGTAGACACAAATGAAAATTTTCAAAATAACAACACGGGGACCTATTGGCTTAATCCAGTGAGATTGCCATAAAAATGGAGCATGTGCTAGCATTCAGCTAATCCCAGAAATCAGCTTTTCTACAATGGAGAGATGGGAGCTTCAGTCTACACGAATACTGGCTCACAGAAAACTGAGAAAAACAGCACAGATGCCCAGGTTGGAGAAAAAGGGAGTGAAAAAAAAACACCTCAAGAACTAATTTCAGCCCAAACTCAGTGGGGTATTCTCCAGCGTAGCAGTGTGGTCTTGAGGGCTCTTCACTGAAAAATATAGGCAGTTAATTTACCACATGAGCCAGGGGAAATTCTAGTTTCCTGTAGACTAAACATTTAAATATATTTCTGAGACACTGCAGAGACTTTTAATTTGTGAAATTTTCTATAAGCTTTACTATACAAACACACATTAATTAAATACACATGCACATAAACATAAGAACATTCAGAGAATGCCCTCTCTTGCAATGAAATACTTCTTTCAAACTCAACCAAATTTAAATCTATTTCCATTTTGAAAAGAGCTTTTAATGAAAAACAGAAGAAGAGGAAAAGAAAATGACTAAACTATTTCCAAAGAAAATATATTTTCAACTGTGAGGACATGAATCAGTGTATATACATTTTCAAAATTTGATTCTATTTCTGTACACTTCAGGAACTGCTAGGAAAATGATGTGCCGGACACAGAGGGAAAAACAGCATCATTTGTTAGTTTGAGATTAAGGTGTTTCTGAAAAATCATTTATTTCCTTTTCGTAATGTGTTTTCCATCTACAGTTATACCTGCACCTTCTGAAGATGCTTTAATGACGAAGAAATCAGAAGAAATGTTTAGAGCTACTGGATCTAGCTTGGTCCAAAGCATGTGAATATTCAGCTGCCTATCAGCTTGGAATTGACATGCCCCAGAAGAATCTTGAGTGTAAAAGCAGTCCTGGTCTGTGCATGTAACAGCTGTTCTGTCCTCTGCTCCATTGTTTCATAATCCTTGAAGAGATTCTCAGTTTATTAAAGGTAGTGTTTGTGCAAGAAATTTGTGCTCTGTCTTGTGTAGATTGTTTCCTATCATACTTCATTCCTCTGAAAGTGAATAGCATAATGCTTGTATATTACTGCAGTTGAGGCCATTATATTTTCTTGAGAAAATAAATCCACTCCATGCTTGATGAGAATTCCATATGCAAAGTTACATATTCTGATCATAGAGACACATAGTAATACACTTCTTGAACACTGCAGGTAAAAATCCATTCTATCCTGGGCTGGAAAGGGAAAACACAGATAACGAGTCAAACTTCACTGTTAGACTACCAACATTTTAGAAGAAAACACTACAGCTTGGCTTTTTGTATGTTGGAAGCAACTTAAGACCAGTTTGATTAAATGCCCATCATGTTCTCTGTCTTTGAGCTTGTGAAGGATTTTAAGTAATCATGTAAGCTTCCCTGCAAGGAGCATGGCTTTCTACTTCTATGGTCCTTCTGGATTAAGATTTCATAAATGCCTTTGAGCTTGTTTTTTTTTTTTTCCATTGGAAGGTATTCAGGGTTCTAAAGTTTCACTGCCTTTCTACAAATAGTTGTACAGAACCTGCAGTAACTTGTTCAATTTTCATTTTTATTTTCTCCATTTCCTATGAACTCATACAGTTCTAGGTAGTACCTGCTTGTGTTAAAGGACCACCATTGAACATACACTTCACACAAGAATCCGACACCATATTTCCAAGAACAAATATTTCCAAAGAGCACATAGTTTTCCCAGAATTGCCAATGACTCCCCAGATCTGCAACTTCAACTGCTGAAAATTAGCACAGTGGTAGTAAATGATGTTATGCCTTCTATGTTAGCTTAAGATGTATCTCACTGCACAGCAATGTGAAACCTGATGAAGACATATCCATTTTATGTTCTTACCAATTTATCATATGGTCTATACCAAGATATTTTTGCCTCTGTTTCCTTTTTGAGTTTCCTTGAAAAGCTTTAGGTTCTGTGGAGCACAAACAGAAAAACAAAAGTTTGATGTGGATCTTTGCTAGTTACTTTGCAGATGAATATGAGCTGAACACAAAGACTTCTCAAAAAATGTGCATTAAAATCTTTGTTTCCAATGTGAAATTAACAGCATGTTCTGGACCAAGTATCCTTCCAGAAATTAAACAGTAAGTTACAAAATAGGCTGGTTCTCAAGCATTTTGGAATAACAAAACATTTCCAGATTTTTGTGGTGAAAGCATAACCTTTGAAACTGTTACTTCACAAACAAATGGCAAACTCTGTCCTCTTTCACACAAACACAAGATTTGATTGCATCTGTAAAAACTGCCCCCAAAGCATTTCCTTTGGCTGGTGAGGAATGCTGACTATTCATTAAATGAGACAGAGAAAGAAATTTTTTGGCCCTATGAACTCCTGAAGCTCTGGGGTCTAACAGCTGCTTATCTTGTGAACAGTATTTCCTGTTAGTATCCTTCCAGCCTACTTGTTCATCAGAAACACAACAAACGTCAACAAAAATAACACATTATGTTCCAATTATTTAAATGCAATTGAGAAATCTTGGATTTTTTTACCCTTCCCAAATAGGCTCCTGTTCTATTAATGGCTGTACTATTGTGGCTCTATTTAGATCTCATCTAGTTCTCGTGACTGTCAGCTGAAGTGAAATTATAAAGATGTTGAGGGCCTAATTATTAACGACATGTTCTTGTAATGTGCAGTGCATTTCCATATCAGTGCTAGCAATTGTTTTATGAAAGATTAAATAAGTTTTATTGCAAGAGAATAGCTCTTCTCCTGCAACTACCATCAAATTCTGATTCACTAATCAGCTAATAAGCTCTTATTTAATTGACCTAATAAGGTAAATACTTTATAATTTATCTAACAAGCAGTGATTCTGGCTGATGAAATGTTTTCAGTTTTCTCTCTCCTCTGTGCAAAGCTGTCCTGCTTCTAGTATTATATCCCTCAGTTGTACCAGCTATAGTATCAGTGCAGAATCTCTGGAGTAATATGTTTTTGGGAACAAATACAGCAAATGTTCAGTGGCCAACAATTTGGATCCTACAAACTATGCTCTACAGCCTTCATATGGCCAAGAAATACAAGATAGGAACTGCTATTTATTTCCTGTGTATGGAAGGTTGGGTGGACAGGACAATGATTTTCCAGGAGTCTCCCTGCAAAATAAGGCAAAGCGAGACTGGGCACATCTCTGCCCAGGGCAGACAGAGTATTCATGTGTGCATCTTCTGTAATCATCCCAAAACTGGGAATTAGAATTAGCTGTCATGTTCTGCACTAGGAGCATAGGCCCACTGCTCATCCTGGCAGGCAGCCTGGGATGACTGAATTATTTGAAAGATGTTTCTGGCCCACCTTGCCTAAGACTAGAATAGGAGACATATTATAGATATATAGACTATATTCATATAGTATCAGATTCCAAAGAGAACATTTGGAATCAGTAGTTGATATTTGTGTGGGACCTAAGGATAAACATGCTACTTTATTCACAAATTCACTCAGATAGTGAATAACTGAAATGAGTCATTCCTTTTCCAGTCAAAAATAGTCCTGATGAGATTCTGCTTGATTTCTGGTTGACTACTGAGCAGGATCTTGCTGCCTTCTGGTAATGCCATTTCTAGCAATGCCTGCTGCATTGATCTGTACTGATCTACTCTCTCCAGTGCACTTGTCACCAAGATTAGATCATTTGTGCAGCTCACCAGTTTCCATTGGAGCGAGACACAAGTGCAGCAGACAGTGCTGCTCTGCTTATACGCCAGGAAGTAAAGTGAAAGCTATGTTTAAACAAAGATAACTGAATTCACAACAAAAGAGAGAGAAACAAAAACTCGTGGGATATTTGTCCTTTTTTTTTTTTTGCGAAACTAACACACCTGTCTGGTTCAATGACAGTGGCTGAAATTCTTAGTGAGGCCTTAAGGTGTTTACTGATTTTTTATGACATTTCACTCTTCCTGTACTTTGTCCTTGACAATAATTGTTCAAAATATGTGTACATTTTGAAACAAGGAGCTCTGTGACCAGAGTTATTGTAACAAGTGGAAGCTTCTTTTCCTTATCCCCGCAGCTGATGTTCAGTGTCTACCACACACATGATGCTGCATGTGCATACAGCAACTGCAAAACATGTGTGTAGTAAAATCACACCATCCAACATCTGTGCAGTTCATCTGGCCTCATTAATGTGAAATTTTAACTTAGTATGTACATGTGCCACAAGAAAGACATTCTCAGTATACCCTTCATAGGTTTCTGCCTCATGGTTCCTCACTCTACCTAAAGATATGGACAGTGTCCAAAGGTTTTGCTGAAAACCAAAGAATTCATAATGCTTATGCAAGCATTATCTGACATCCCTGATGTGCAAGCTCACACTGTAACCTTTCCCTAGAGTGACACAAAAATTTATAGAAGAATTATTCTAGAAAATTGGTCATTCCTTATTCACCCATGCTCATTTTTCATGTAAGATCTCTGTCCCTGTTGAGCGAAGCTGCACAGTAGGCTCAGAGCTGAGAATGTGATAGAAGAAAGAATTTAAACATTGGAAATTTATATTTACTGACATTAATGACTACTGTCTGCTGTGGGAAAATGGTGCATTTGTTTGTTTTTACACAAATATTTGTCCATTTTCTACAAGGATGCTGCATCCTTTTTTGTAGTGTTGAGGAAACTGGATGCCATTCAAGGTTGTGTCATCGCAAATTCAAGAGAGATCCAGAAGCCACATACAGTCTGACTTGGGGTTTATTGCATGAAATAAAAGTATAATTTTCCATGCTTGTAGCTGAAACATACTTTAAACTAGCTGCTTTTGAAATATAACAAAATCCACGTGTGCTAACCTGAAAGTGGCTCAAGGGTATCTGGATTCCCACTCAGAAGCTCTGCAGTCCAAAACTACTAAACTTCCCACATGAAGGGGGATACTTAGTCCTTTCAAAGAATGTTTTGCCCTAATTGAGTGCATAGCAATGTGCTGGGCTATGAAGAACTGATTCATTTTGTTCATTAGCATTTCAAATACATTTAGCTTGGCTAAAGCTCTAAATAAGTTTGCTACGAACTGTACTGCTGTATATACATGGACATTACCCATATAAAATAAAATACAATAGGAAATGAGATATATTTACATTTTATTACAATTTAAGGAACATGCTTAATACTTGGAAATTCAGAGCACATATTTTTTCTGTTCTCCCTCAACCTGAACAGTCTTGGGAGCAATACAGATGTGGTATCACAGTGCAGGCAAAATCATTGACGTTCTACATCACTCCTATATTTTCCATGGCTACAAATGCCTGTGCAGGTAGAAAACTGAATCTGGGTGCTAGGACTTGTCTGACGGTCCATTTCACATCCTGATCTGTAATTCATCATAGAATGGCTTGAGCTGGAAGAGACCCCAAGGATTATCAACAGACATAAAGACTGGGTGAGGGTTTGATCCTCATGTAATATGAGTACCCGGTGAACAGGCACTGTAGCTTGTGGTCAGGAATTGGGTAAAAGGTGTCTAGTTAAGGACAAGCAGAGAAGAGGAGGAGGGCTTCTGAAGAATCTGCCTAGTGCTCCAGCATAAACCTGAGTGATGAGTTCGTTAAGCAAGTATCTGGGTCAAAATTAGAGGGCACAGGTAGAGTGACGAGGGTCTGTAAGAGTGCCTAACCTGGAGGACACAGTGGATGAAGCCTTCAAAGAAACAAGTAAAGGTTTTCTGTGTTTAGACTCTTGTTCTCATGTGCACACACTGGCAAAATAGCATTTTGCAAGAAATCAAGGAAAACCCTCAGTAGTGATGATGATAATTTCCCAACACGGAAATGTTAGAGTTGCCCATAGATAATGCTCTATTGCTCACAGTGAAGTGCTAGTGGAAAGTGTAGTCGCAGTTGGCAGCTTGGGTTGCAGTAACTACAGGATGAATGAGCTCAGGCTCTGAACGATGCTTGGGAAGGAAAGCAGCAGGGTTTAGCATTCTGGATTTCAGGAGAGCAGACTTTCAGGCTTATTTTTAGGAAATTGTAAGGCAGAGTGCCCTGGGAAGCAGCCATGAAGGGGAGGAGTGCCCAGGAAAGCTGGCTAATTTTTAAAGAAAAACTTCTTGAGAGCTCAGGAACAAGCCATCCCGTTGTGCAGGAAGGCTGGGAATTTTGGCAGAAGGTCTGCTTGGCTAAGCCAGGGGCTTGTCAATGGACCAAAACACACTCCAAAAAAAGTGTGTTCAAGAAGGGGAAACAGAGAAAGACCATGAAAGAATAGTAAAACAATATGGCTCAGCATAAGGACAAATACAGGAAGGATGAAATCAGTATGGTCAAAAGATAAAGTGGGGCTGAAGCTAACAATGCCTCAGGACACAGAGGGTAATACAAGATTTCACAGGTAGATTTGCTGGAAAATGAAGTTCAGGAAAAAGGTAGTCAGTGGATGAATGAGAACATGGTATAGTAAAAAAAAACATGAAAAAGATTGAAGTTCTCAAATATCTGCTTTTTTTCTATTCTATCTTCACAGACAAATTCGGCTCCTAGAACTCTGTATGAACCAGCACAAATCAAGAAGGAAATGGAGTAGTAACAGTTTAGGTTCCACCTAACAAAGCTGGAAGTATTCAGTCCATGGGAAGAGATTGGTGTTGACAGAATTGGCTGATGTGCTTGGCTTGTCTCTACTGATAAAAAATGATGACAGTCAGGAGAGACCGCTGAGAAGCATGTTCTCTGGTTATCTGCAAACCTCCATAAGACAAGCAGGTAATGAGAACTACTAAGCACAGACATCCAAAAAGCAAGCTGTCTTTGGTGAAATGGGTTACCTTCTCTGGAAAAATGGTTATGCAGGCAAAGGGAAAGGCTGAAGCATCTCCTAAACCCTAAAACATTTACTGACAACTGTTTTGTAGTGTGCCATTACCAGGTTTGCTTTTCCAGAACAATGACATAGCTGTCTGAAAGCCCTTCTGCTGGTGTGGTGGCTACAGCAGAAGCTGTTCAGTAATTTCTCTTGTAGTCTTTGTATATTAGTATCTCAGCTTTAGGCTCACAGAGCTCATGGAATTCAGGATGCAGTTACTAAAGCCTGACTTACCACCAGCTGTGGCAGTGGTGTTTTTCACAGTAGTGAATTAAACACACCGATTTGGACAGTACAAAATAGTAGATGTCCTGTACTATGACCTTCACTGGTCAGCACTAAGCCCATATGCCTCTTCACGGGAGTCCTATGGGACATTTGGGTCTTCCCAGCTGTAATGTTGCGCCATGGGCTGTTGGTCACAGCCTTTCGATAGTGGCAAGAGACTCAGATTGTTTAGGAACTGGGATGTTCCAGGCCCAGAAAAGGGAAAGGAAGCTGGCGAAGGGTCTCTAGCTCAAGTCTAATGGGGAGCAACTGAGGGAATTGGGATTGTTAGTCTGGAGAAGAGGAGGCTCAGGGGGGGACCTTATTGCTGCCTAACAAACCACCTGAAAGGAGATAGCGGTGAGGTGAAAGTTGGCTTCTTCTCTCAGGTAACTAGCAATAGGATGAGAGGGAATGGCCTCAAGTTGTGTCTGGGGAGGTGTAGGTCAGATATTAGGAAACACTTCTTCTCAGAAAGAGTGGTGAAGCACTGGGCTGCCCAGGGAGGTGACGGAATCATCATCCCTGGAAGTGTTCAGTAAATGTGTAGATGCGGCACAGAGGGATATGTGTTAGTGGGCAATACTGGGGGGATGGGCTGACAGTAGGGCTAGGTGTTTTTAGTAGCCTTTTCCAATCCTAATGATCCTGTGATTCTATGACTTAGGAACTAGTCCTTACACAGAGTTACAACTTCCCAGTACAACAGGCTACTTCTCTCGTGGGCTCTGTGTCAGCCCTATTGGCAGTGGGACTTCTTTCAGTGATTTTGATGTGAAAAGATTACATTCTGCTTGTCCCACTGGAAAGTTACTTCTCAAAATTTTAAACACACTAAATTGAGACTGGAGAGGTGCTTTTTTCATGATCAGGTATCAGTTGTTACTGCAGTTAACCGATACTCACTGAAGGACAGATTGGTGGTGAGGCGACAGTAGCAGCCTGTGCCTGTCCCCAAGGCTGTCAGCTATCTCTGAACAAATATGAGCTGCTGGGTAAGTAAAGCAGTGCCTGCCTCCATTGCATGAAGTCATCCAGTTACACCAGTTAGTGACCTGCAGAAGACAAGGCAAGAGGTATCTGACACGTCTGTGCTGGAGCACAACTTGTTATCAGCTTCTGAATCACCATAGACCTCACTCACCTTTATCTTTTTCTTTCTGAAGTTTTTCAGTAAAGCTTGAATCATTCTGTGTGTATAGGCATTTGATTTATGCTCTGTTACAGCCCTGATCTGACCATATGTCAGGGATCTCCTGAGGTCTCTTCTAACCCCTGCAATTCTGTGATATGCCCCTACATGCTCTTTTATTTGCAGCATCCACAAAATCAGCCCAATAAAGGCAAAAAGTACAGCTTGGCTGCAGACCCTCTGTCATTCAGCCACGAACAGCTGGTAGTGCACATTACAAGGCTTATTTAAAGCTCCAGCACTCTCACCCTCTCTCTGATACCGATAACTGGGTTTGGCACGTAAAAATACAAAAATAAAACTATCAAAGTAGTGTAGCATTTCAAAGAAGAGTTCAGGAAGCAGACAGCATGTCTTGCTCCAACTCAGAGAATCCTGTGGCTAAATCTGTGGTGCATGCCTTGAGAACGTGCCCACTTCTGGTATGGAAGGATGGGTCACTGAGGTACAGCCACAGAGCTTTACCTACACCGCCTGTTCTGAAGCAATGGGTCCTTCCTGCTGCTAACATCACCACTGCAGAGAAACCTGCATTACTGACATTGTAAGCAGATGAGTGTTGTGAGCTCAACAGCTCGTGCTACTGCCGTGTCTGGTGCTTAGCTAAGGAGTAATGGTTTTGAGGTATGAGTGCTATCTGGCTCTTATCTTCTGGGAGAGACACTTTTGTCCAAATGTTTACAAATACTAACAGTTTTAACTACATCAGATGTAGTTATGGAATTTGACTCTCCCAAGGCATCTGCAGCCTGTGCTTGGCACAAGCAGTGAGGTACAAGAGGTGAGCAGCTTTAAGCTTAGCACCACAAAGTCAAAGGAATACAGGGTCTAAGGAATGTGGCTGCACAGGACCAAAGCTGCTCTAACGCATAAAGGTTTAATATATTTTCTGTGACCACAGCAGGGCTTCCAGGAAGTACCTGTGTCTATCTGGATGACAGTGGCTGCTCCACAAGGGAGGGGGACACAAAGCTAAGAGTGACAAGGGGTGAACCATGCCTAGGGTCTACCCAAAAGGCCTGGTCAGAAGCATCTGTCTGACATACTGATGGGGTCACAGAAAGGGTTGGGAAGAGACAGCTATGGAGCTGCTGGGGCAGGGACTGATGACCAAGGCAGAGCTGAAAAGGGATCCTGGGCCCTGGGCAGGGCTAGGGAGGTTTGGGGAAGGTGAGCAGGGACAGCGTGGGCTATGTGTCCCGAATGGCCATGACCCTGTGCTTGCAGCCAATGGCTCCTTCCCAAGGCCGGAGTCCAGCCTGCATTTCAAACAGAGCATGTCCAGTCAGTAACATACATAAGTCATCCTCAGTGCAGGGCTCAGACACCAAGTACTGGAGCAGAGCTTTTCTCAATGTATTTCACATCCTTTCCTGTGTACCTCACTTCTTCTACTTCACAAGTTCCCAACAAGTCATTGTAGCTGTCACACTGGTGCATTCAGACAGCGCAATTTGATTACTGACATTCTGGGTGAGAACAGAAGAAATACTGCACAAGAAGCCAATTTTGGTCACTATTTTGACACCGATACACTCTGTTCAATGAAGGATGATTTTGGCCAAAGAAGACAAACAGGGAAGCTGTTGCAGCTGTGAAACACGCACGTGAAAGTGGAAAACAGACTCCAAGATCTGACTTATAGATGGTCATGGAGGGGTCTGGCACACGTAAGTCATCAGGGATGCACATTTGCTTCTTTTGTACATAAGCAGCTTCAGGGCTTGAGAGTAATTGGGGTGGGAGACAAAAATAACCCGGATAACCACAAATAAATGGTACTGTCAGAACAGCAGCTATACCCATCTTTGGGAAAACTTGTACGCGGACTTCTGAGGAGCAGGGAAGCCTCTTAAATCGATAGCTGGAGCAGGACCTCCTGGGAGGCACATGTGCTCCATATTAGGGGCTGAGACAGAGCCAGGAACACAGGGGGAAGGCAGGCTTCAGGGCACACACATCCACCTGGTGCCTCTTTCTGTGACGTGTGCAGTAATGCCCGGGCCGGTAGGGCCAGGCATAGCCGTGCATGCCAACACAGAACTTTGGGCTGGTGTTAAAACTGTTATCAGAGGCTTTCAGCTGCCTTCGCTTCAGGACTTACATTTGGATTGAGGTGTTCCAGTGGCGATTTAACAACGCTGTTCATTTCACATGCTTTGCCTGCAGATCTGTGAAACAAAGCCTCGCATCGTGTCTCCCTATACTGCTGCAATCGGTTTTCAGATACACGCTGTCGGGAGCTGCAGTCCTAAGGGAATGGCGAGCACTGCTACCAGAAAGGGCTGCCTACACCTTGTACGGGCACCTCTCATCTTCCCCGAACAAAAGGCGCTGTAACCAGGAGGATCGGCAGGCGATTAGACCCGAACTGCATTTGAAACACTCATTAAAAGCTTGTCACAAACGTGCAACTCTATTGTGAAATTCAAACATTTCATCGCACCGTGCAGTGCAATAAAAACCGCTATTACGCACACGCCTATTGAGCCAGCGGGCTCGGGAAAAGCTGTCCGCAGGGGAAGCCGAGTTTCTCTGTCCCCCTCCCGGCAGCGGAGATGTTGGACCGCGCATAAACTGAGCGCAGCGCTCCCTCCCGCGGTGCCCGTGCGAAGCGCAGCAGCGGGCGGGGCCGGAGCCCGGCGGCGGTGGCTCCGGGTTCGCTCTCGTTGTGATGGCAGCGAAAGGATGGAGCGCTTTTTCCCCTTGGGTTTGGTTCCCGGTGGCAAAGATGTGACAGTCCATGCTGCCTGGGAGTCGGAGGGGGATGAAAGGCTGCAGGGGGAGAGAGGTGACGGGGATGGGTGATGGGGGAGTGGCCGGGGTTTGCCATAGTGGCAGCACGGGCTCAGGACAAGCGGCTGTGACACACGGGAGGACCGGGACAGAGCTACGCGGCCGTAGCTCTCTATCCTTTGTCAGATGTTCCGTGCGTTCCCCCCCTTCCTGATAGCGACCTCCTCCGTCCTTCCTCGCACGAGGATGGAGAAGCTGCGGACACCCCAGACCTCTCTGGTTAGGACAAAAGAATACCCAAAGGCCGCTTTAAGACCCCATAGGTTAGCGGGAAAATATTGGTGGTAGATGGACGATGGACTGGATGATCTTGGACGTCTTTTCCAACGTTGGTGACTCTATGATCTAGGGACCCGCGTTTGTCTAAATTCCAGGTCAGGCTGGACGGAGCTCGGAGCGACCTGATCAAGCTGTGGACGTCCCCGTTCATCGCAGGGGGGGATAGGACTAGGTGACCTTTAAGGGTCCCTTCCAACTCAAATGATTCTCTGATTCTATGAAATCAATCGCGTTTATAAGGGAGCGTGAGATACGCTCGTGCAGCAAAGCGACCCAAGGGAGCGTTGGATGTCTTCTGCGTTTGGGCTGCGTGCATTCAGAGATCGCTGACCCCCTGTGCGGCATTTTTTCCACGCGGCTCACACGGCAGTGGGGCGACGGCCCGGAGCCGGCACGCCTCGGAGCTCCGCTGCCTCTCTTTGCGTGCGTGCGCGCCTCTCGTTTCTTCTTTCCTCGATTACCCAACGTCACTCGGCGGAGCTCGGGCAGGTGTGGCAGACTGCGGGGCGGAGGGGAGGGGGGGGATGCAATAAATAAATAAACAACAGAAATAATAATGAAAAAAATGGATAAAAAGGGCGTGCCGAACCGCAGAGCGCAGCGGAGCGCAGCAGAGCAGGCGGTGCCGCCCCAACGCCGAGCAGGGGCGCCCCAGCTCCGCGCATCGCCGAGCGGGAGGGGACCGGGCATGGGGGGGGGGGGGGGAGCTGGGGGAGCGTGTGCGGTGATGCTGCGGGCCGTGGCCCCGGAGAGCTCCGTGCCCCCCAAACCTGGCTGCTCTTCCCTCCGCGTCCCGCCTTTTGTTCTACGGCCCAGAACCTCTTGGTGATTTCTCCTGTTCTCCTGAGTGCGGCTCCCAGATCCGTCCTCGACGGCACCCTCCTACCCGAGATCGCCTTATTTTGGGGGGCGGTGGGATCTCTGAGGCCGCGAGGCGCCTGTGCGGCCCCGGCGGGGCTCCGCATCCCGGCCCCGCGCGCCCCCTACGCGCGAGCTCCGAGCAGCGCACCCCCTCTTTCTCCCCTACCCCCCGCCCGCCGGGCCGGGAAATAAATAAATAAGTGCGTGTGGCTTTTGAACTGCCCACAGACTGTCACAGGGAAGGGAGGGGAGTGGGGGGGAGGGAGGAGAGAGAGAGAGAGAGAGAGAGAGGGAGGGGGGGAGAGAGAGAGAGCGAGAGCGAGAAATGCAGAGGCAGCAGCCGCGGTAGCGGCGGCAGTGCTCCAGCGAGCAGCGCGAGGCACTCCGCGCCCGGAGAGCGAGCGGCAGCCGCAGCGCACAGCGGCTCCGGGCTGCGCGGGGCGGGCGGCAGCGCGGCACCGGCACCGGCACCGGCACAGGCACAGCGAGGGGCAGCGGCACGCGGGGTAAGGAGCGGCGAGACCCGCGCGTGGAGATGGGCAGCGGCTCGGGGGACGCCGCGCCCGCAGTGCTTTATCTCTCCCAGCCCCGGTGCGGGGATGAGCGGGAGAGAGGTTCTTCGGGAGAGGGACGGCGCGCTTGGAGGCACAAAGCGGACCGAGGGAGATGCCGTGGGGTTTAAATGCCCGACGGCGCTTTCTTAGGGTGGGGTGGAGGGGGGGGGGGAACGATGGGTGTGGTGGGTTTTGCGCCCGAGATCTTAACAATGAGCGGAGAAAAGCCTCAGTCTCAGCGCGTCCCCGACCCCCTCGGTGGGAGCGAGGAGAGGGGGATCGTTGTGGGGGCGGCAGCGAGACGGTTCCCGGCCGGGCGGGACCGCCCGGTACCGGCTGCGGGCTGCGGTAGTGGGTGGGTGGGTGCCCGCGGGGTACCGCGGTGCGGCGGGCTGCGCTCCCCGGCTCCCATCCTCGCGTGCCATGAATATTCATCGAGCGCCTTCTTCTCCCAGCAGATTTCTTCCCCACCGTTTTTCACCCCTCTTCCCCCGTCTTCCCCCCCCAGGAAGCTGCACACCCCCAGCAACCTGCTGCCTTCTCTCCTCCATTTCTCCCCACGAACACGCGTGTCCTCGCCCCGCCACCGGGCACACGCACGACATTCCCCTGGCCCCGACCCACTGCCGCGCGGATGGGGGGGTTTGGGGGGGGGGGGGGGGGGGGGGGCTGCCAGCGCCCGCTCCTTTGTCTTTGCCCGGCGCATGCGCGGGGCGGGAGCCCGCTCCGTCGGGAATCGGGCCCGGGGTGGAACAAAGCCGCCCCCCACCCCTCTTCGAGGGTCCTCGAGGGACCCCCGCCAGCCGCTCGCCGCGCTCCGGCCCCACGCCGGGCAGTGGAGAGATGGTGGAGCTCCTCCGCGCACCCCCTCCCCACCCGCCGCCCGCTATTTCCAAAGGCAGCACCGCCCCTTCTCTCCCGCCCGAGCCCACGAAACGGCCCCTCGGCACCGACGGAAAACAGGACAGACCCCCCTCCCCGGAGCCCTGTCGTCCGCACTCGGGTCCTGGCGGCCGTGATTTCCGCGCTGCGGTTCCACCCCGCGTAGCGATGCGGCCGCGCCAGGGGGAGCCAACCGTGTGCCCGCAGCCCCCGAGCATCCCCCGCTGCCGGGCGGGGTTGGGGGGGGGGGGGGGAGCTCTCCGCAGGAAGATTTTCTCAGTGCGACATCTTGGAATCTCTTTTGTTCGAATGGTTGCGTCTCGCTGCCGGCGCTGCTGCTCGTCCTTCCTCCGCCCCGCTTGGGTACCCCTGCCCCAAATTGGGACGCGTGTTTCTGTGTGTGGTGGGCACTGTGCAGGGGTGATTTTTTTTTAGCGAATGGCTCGTCTGTTTCCGACGAGAGAAGTGAGGTGCTTGTCAAGCGCAGGGGTGACAAAAGAACGGTGTGAGCGGGCTCCTCATGAGGGTGGCCGTTAGATGCTTCACCCGTGAGCACTAATCAGGTTCTATAGATGCCTGAAGTGCAGAGCAATGAACTGCCGGCTCCCAGCTCAGCCCTCAGCCTTCCAGGTGAACATCTGGGTTACCTGCCCTAGTGAACCTGCTTTAGAAGGACTCCGTGATCGCCCGAGGTCCCTTCCAACCCCCACGGTTCTGTGATTTAGTTGAAAATCACCCGCCCCAAGGCCTCGGGTCACGATCCCTCCCTGTTCCCAGCTGGGATCACTCCCAGATCCCTCACACATCCCAGTGCCACCTCGCTGCCTGCTGGGTGCCACCCAATCTCCAGACACAGGTTAGGGATGCCATGTGGGTGCGATGCGGCACCGACTGCTGCTGTGCTGCAGTCCCCAGGTGATGCTGCCCGGCAGCCCCTCTGTGTGCGGGGTGTCAGGCATTGTCAGCTTTTGCTGGGGTGGGAGGGAAAGGAAAAGGCAGGCAGTGACCAAAGGGTTCCACGCTGCTGTTGCTGCTCATTGTCTCACGGAGTGCCACGCCGAGTGAGCAGCGTTGCTTTGTCATCTTTGTGCCGGTGGGACTGTGGATGTCTTCTTCAGCGGGGCTGTTGGGGTTTCTGTGGAGAATGTTCCCCGTGGAACGGACCCAAAGAGATGGGGGATTCGTGGTGGCTGTTCCTGTGTGCTCCACGCGTGAGGCAGCCGGTTGTGTAATTCGGGGGATTTGTTACACGCCGCTGCCAAGAAGCAATCACGCAGCCCTTTCTTCTGCTGATAGGAATCTCTGAGAGTATCACATCCAGTTAAATGGAATCAGCATTAGAACTGGTTCATCTACCAGCGCTGTTGTTACATGAAGCGATGATTTGGTCTTGGCTTTTTTTTTTTTTTCCCCCTCCTCTTTTTTCATCCTTATTTGCATTTTGAAGTACAATAGCTGCTGCTATAGGAACGTGGTAGTAGGAGATAGGTTTGTCTCGTGGCAGGCACACCTTTGCAGCATGTGCCTCCATGAGATTACAGAATCTCTCCGTAATTACGAAGCTGCCTCCAGAACTGTCCTCAAGCATTTGTCTGTTTTGATCCTTCAAAACGAAGTCTCCGCAATAAATTGTATTTTCCGAGCGAATCCTCTTGTATGCGTGCTGTGTTCCAGTGAGAGCTTTGCCCAATGCAGTGAACCACGAACCACAAAAGGTCAGCTTGAAGCTCAGTGAGACTCAGTCGTTGCCTTGTGCTGGTATCTGCACGTGGACAGGCCACACGGAGCTGGCACAGCGAAGGGGCTGCAGGGCAGATCCAGGCACTGCCATGGCATCGTGGGAGAACTCTTGTGTGGCTGCATTTGCAAGGGTCTGGCTACCATTCAGCTGCTAATGCTTTGGAAGCTCGATGAAATTAAAAATTGTGGAATATTTCTTCCGGGGAATGCTGTATTTGCAGGTACAGATCTGTATGAAAACCCCCGGGTGTTGACTTAGGTCTGTAGGTATGAGTGTAATCTCTTTGGGCACGCAACAAATTTGATGGTTAACACCTCTGTTCTCCAAGTAAGAAAAATGGATGCTATTCAGATGTAACGCAGATTCATCAACCCACTGTTGAGGCCCCACCTTCCTTCCTACAAAGGCCATTTTGAACTTCGGCATCCATCAGGAAGCTTCATAAGTACAGAAATAAAGCTTAGGAGGGGATGGGGTTGTTTCTTCTGTGTCAATCAGGAATGACAAGAATGAGGTAACAACTCGAGAAATCAAAGAAATTCCTGAAATCATTAGAGACTTGAAAATAGAAACCATATGTGGCATAATAGAGGTTTCATGCATTAGTAGGAAATGCTTTCAAGATTAACAAAAGTGCAGGGGGAAGGAGGGGGGGAAACACCTCGTGCAGAATGGAGAGAGCTTCAAAGTCTTCTCTGCAGCATCTCATATCTCACAGCTGCCCTTAAAGCGCGATGCCAGCTAAGCTTCTTATTTCAAGATGGAGAGATGTGGTTATTATAAAAACGTAACCATTGGTTATGCGATATGAAAATTCATAAGTTCAAAATGGAAACCGGTTGATAGCGACATGATTCCTCAGACATGAAAGATTCGCAGAGAAATCCTTTTTTTTCAACACACCAAGAAATGTAAAGAGATACTGATTTTTAACACATGTGGAATGGGCATGTTTCGCCTGGGGGCAAGATGTGTAGTAACTCCCTCTTAAATACGGTTAATGGAATTGAAGTCTGAGGAAACAGTTTTATTAATAAAACCCTTCTGTCTTTGGATATAAATCGGAGGCAAACCTCTTTTGATGTGTTTGGCGTTGTGTTCTGCAGAGCAGAACTGAAGCAGCCTGCATCGCTGACCTGGCTTGTGGGGTGTTGGCTGCCAAGCACAGTGCGGTAGTGCTGGGAAAGACACATGCTTTGGGGTCACGTGTTGCATAGTTCAAGGTTTAGTCTGGTAATAATGCCACAGTGATTATTATTTTATTTTATTTTATTTTATTTTATTTTATTTTATTTTATTTGTTTTGTTTTGTTTTGTTTTATTTTATTTTATTTTATTTTTACCCTGTAGGAATTTGAATGTATTTTCAAAAGGTGTAATTTTATGAGCAGTTCCCTAACTGCTCTTCAGAGTGGCATCAACTTGGCACATAATGTAATTTGTTGGGCTGGTGGTATGAGCTTTGCTTTGATTAATGGCTTAGTGAATGTGCCATATGATTGGATTGTAACCCGGTACCTATTGCTGGTGGAGGCTTGCTCATGAGGTTGTGGTGCTGGTTATAGCACCTACTCAGTGCCATCAAGAGGTTGTGAACACCACATTGAAGAATAACTTCTTACTCCAGGCAAAAACCAAACCCAACAACTGCAGTGGCAAAGCTTCCCATAGGATTACTTTTAATGGCAGAAGTGTCTGCTGTCATGACTTTCTGTGACAAATGGAAGCTGCTCCTGTTCAAGTAGTAAAATCAGCTGCTGGCCATCTTCTGTTCCAACAGTCCTTAAATGCTCAATGGGATGCAAATGTGAAAGCTTATTTTGCCAGATTATTTTCTGCTCTTACTGTTTTCCTTATGGGATTAGCTGCCAAAGGAGGGGTTTACATTCAAAATTACAGCTTGCCTTTGTTAACTGCTTTAGGATAAAGCTGATGGTCACATAGCAGAATGATGTACAAATGCATCTGTCAGACATTTAAAATGGTTGCTGAACTGTGGAGGAGAAATGAAGCAGTGTTAGACAAAACAAAGAACACATCAGTAATAATAGAAATGATATGTGTCTTGCTATCTTACTACCTTAGGGAAGCACACACAAAACAAGACCAAATCATCATGTGGAAACTAGAGAAAACCCACAGATACAAATGAACATGGGAGAGTAAAGTCATGGCAAACACTTTGGTAGAGTCTGAGAAATGCTACATCAGCTTCCTGTAATCACAATTACTCAAGTCAGTTACACACGTCGTCCTGGGAGAATACCAAAACAAGTGAAAAAGCAGGCTGAAGGTGGTACAAAACTAGGAGTCTGCAAATGGAGAGGGTGAGTCCTGTCGCTGCTAGACATGGTGCTCTGGTGGCGGTGGCATTCCCTACCAGCATGCAGTTCCCTGTTGCTCGTACTTTGGCCAGCACTGGTACGTGCATGGCTGACTGCTGTTATTGGTTGTGCTAAGCTGTTGGGAGGAAGCAAATTCAGTGAGATCTGGGATGGCGAAAGACTTCTTCTGTGTTTTCTTGCCTTCACAGCAAAGAGAAATAGGGAAGATGTGCTAGCTGCTCTAAACAGCAGGTTTCTTCAGCAGATAGGCCAGGAGAGTGGAGCAGCACCATTCTGCCTGGGGTGCATGCTGTGCACCACTGAGTGTGAGGTCCACACTCCTGAAGAGTAAAAATGGAATCTGGCCAGAATTGCCAGCTTCTTCCATTCCATCCTTTGCTTGAGTGGGAGTAGAAAACAGTGGGGTTCATAGCTTTGTTTCACTTGGAGCTTTCATTAGGAGCACTTACAGTCAATGAGGCCTCCACAGTGTACCTGAATACTTGGGATAATCTCTGAGCCTCTACTTAAGTGCATAAATTAGCAGACAAAAGCAGATGTGGTGACTTTTCCGTTATCTGATTCAGCTGGCATATACTCTGCATAACTCCACCATTTGTAACCAAGAGCATCCTGGAATCTGTAGGATGTAAGAGGTCAAGGAGAGTGTGAAGGAGCTGCCCATGCAGACAGTATTTTCTGTTGGCTCTGACACCATTCATGGATACAGATTCTGGTAAGAAGGACCTTCTTGGTTTTTGTTCCTGTACTGTGCCTTTCTCCTTTCCTGCCCTCAGGGGTATTCGTCTTTAAAAAAAACCGTCCTACAGTGCAGAGGTACCAGCAGAACTATTTTAAGCTGCCTGTAGATATTTGGTATTCCATCAGTATTATCGTTGCTAAAATAACCATTTTAGTGTTGTCCTCTGTGCCCATCTCCCTAGGTGATATTTAGCAGAGTGTTCAGCTTTCTGCATAGTGGCCCAGGCTTTACCTCCAGTTGCCTTGAACTGATGATGTTGCCTTTGTGAATGGTACTTTCAAGGCCAAACTAAGTGCTGCACTTTGCATTGAAGTACAATAGCTCATCTTTATATACCCGTATTAAAATCTACAACAGTGCTCAAGAAAATGAACGTTATAGTAGTTTTTTCTGGGAATACAAGAATAGTTAATAGATTGCTGGAAGTTCAACTCTAATCCTGTTCTCTGGACAAGCAAGCTAAGGGTGGATACATAAACAAATTATTGACAGTGATGGCAACTAAAGTGTGGCACTCCTCATGGTCTTTCATTCCTGACCAAACAGCGCAGTGTATTGGCAACCCAGAAAGCCATAATGTCTTGCAAGTGTCTTCAGTTCTGAGGTAGCTTCTGTTACTAAGGGTTCAAACTACACTGCAAATCACCTCCAGGTATTTGTTCTTGTAAACATCTCTTGAAACAATGCTGTTACCAAGGTGTTATGGAGAAAAGCAAACATATCGAGTCAACAGTGACAAATATAATGGATCCCCCTTGCTCAAAACAGGCTAAACATTGTGACATTATGTACTTGCCACCTCCATTCTGTTATGGAGTTGGTACGTGGAGGATGATATTGAAAGAAGTGGCTTTATGTGCTCTCTCACAGCCATAGATTACGTGAGCCCCTCACAATCTAGAACACAGAGGTAAAAGGGGTATAGGAAGAAGTGAAACATATTACTGGTCCTGTACTTACATATTTGTTGTTAAGAAAAAAGCATATCCAGAGTTTGCTTTGAAACAGTGGCAGCAAACGTATAGTCTGAGAACAGAAGTATTTATCTCAGCAGCCTTTATTTCCTTCCTGCTTTAACTATGAAGCTCTTTTGCACACTCGCTTCTGGTTAAAGAAGCTGCTGCACATATTTTCTTACAGAAACATTGCATTTTGCCTTATGTATCTCTGTGCATACCACATCTTTCTAAAGGTTTTGCAGTAAAAAAAAATTAAAAAAAAATCAAATGTCTTCAGGCTAGTACTTCTCATTCGTATATTTTTTAAGCAAACCTTGTCACTGTCTTTCCTTGTATTCTTGGGGTAGATAATGGCTTTTTTTTTTAATTTATTTATTTCACTTAATTATCACACTAGTTATGTTGTTATTTCCTTTGTCTGTCCTCTCTAGAAGTCTGTATTTTCAGCTGTGAGCTGACGTGATGTGTTTCACAGAGCATTTTGTTAATCATACGCTAGCATGAAACGTGCATTAGCAGGCGTACAGAGTGCAGAAAGATCAATGCCATAAGATTAAGTGTAGTCTCATTCCCTGTCATAAACAGGAATATGTGTACAGAATGACTTATTGCAAAACTTTAATTTTAAGCTCCTAAACTCATAATGTTGCCAGACCCCAACCTTTTGCATGGATATGGCTCCTAAGTCTAGATTTCCACTAGAACGAGATCATATCAACATGAGAACTTGATCTTAACGTTTTATGCAAATCTTAAGGAATATAGACATCTTGGAGCTCTTCCAGCCTAAAGAATTCAACCGTCTTAACTTTTTATCACTTGAAAAACATATTCATGTGGTTTCTCCTTCTTCTGACTGGAAGGGAATTAGATTTTTTTTTCTTTTTTACTTGATACTTTATTTTTAAGCAAAATGGGCTCAAGACTAAATGAAAAAATGTCTGTTCATTTGCTTTGCCAGTCTTGTTTTCCAGAGGAACTAGACTTGTTTGATTTCTGTAGGACATTAAAAAAATTGCTGCAAGATCACAATTAAACTACACTAGTGAGTTGCAAAACCTTAGAAAACACATATTCAGGGGAAATATTTGCTATTATAGTAGACAGAGCTCATCTGTCAAGCTGTGGCTTCACTGGGCTACATACTGCACGAAGGCCAGTAGCCGGCCTGAGTTCCTTCCATAGAGAAACCTTCCTTTGGATCCACTTGTTATTGCTGGAAATTTTCATTGTGCCTAGATAAAGTGTCACATCTATAAATAACAGAGACAACAACACAATTGCTGTGCAAATTCATTATGAACGCCATCAAGATGAGTTCCAGGTTCGGGCCAAATGAGTTAATGATGGCAAATATGTATATGCACAATTTTTTTTTCTGCGTTGTTTCAAGGATACTTTTTTTTTTGGGGGGGGGGGGGAGGGGGTTGGTTTAGTCTCTTATTTTATTATTTTTTTTTTGAGTCATAGCAAATTTCTGCAGTATTTGATGGTCCTGAAGTGCCATTCCAATGGCTCTGGGGTCTGGCTGCAGGCCCACAGCAGGCCCCTCATGGCAATATGGTGGTTCTGCTCCTGACAGGCAGCATCTCTTGCCTGTCCCACCCTGCTTGTCCAGAAACCTCTCCTGTGAGTAGTCTCAGGGATTCCCCTAGGGAAGAAAGAACTCTGGCCAGTTGAGTTGCTTTCTTAAAGCAAACACATGAAATGAGACTGTCATTTAGAGTTTTCTGTGCTGTCTTACATACGCAGTGGCTTTGGTGGGTCTGTGTCTTGGGAGCACATGTGATCTGAAGTACAGGCCATTGGCTGCTGGGCTCACAGTGATCATTGTCTCTCTACAATGGAAAGGAGACCAAACTTAATTATTATAAATGCCCTGGTTCATCTTAATTAATCTAGTGATAAGATTCTGCTTCCCCGATCTAATTAGCTAGGGAGATGGTTAAATATAACTTCATGTCTCTTGAATATTTAGCTGTTCATGGTTAGATCTGCCCACAATTCCTAAGAGAATTGCTCCCACAGCTGGGGATACCTCCCAGTCGCCCTTCATCTGAAATAAAAAAATAGAGGGAGCTCATCTTAATTAAGATGGGGGAATAAATTGTTATTTTAACAGTACACCTTGTAACTTCCAGTCACCTTCAAATCTCTCATGACGACAAGGAGGCATCTCTCTGTTCTACCACAAAGGACTGGGAAGTGATGGTGCTGTATGTAGGAAATGGGGTTACCAGTGTTCGCGCAGATAAACATGACTTCAGGCTCTGTGTGGAAAATATTTGTCCTTCACTCTTTAACAGATGGAAGATGATCAGTAACCTAGGTTAAAGTGATAAGAATAATTTGAAATTAATAAATCATTTAAAAATAATTTTCTGTGGAAAACATTTCTAAGAAAGACTAGTCTGTAGCCATGTGGTCAGAATAATCTTAAAGAAGGTTTTGTTAACCAGTGATGGGCAAGAATACTTCATGTTGTGCTAGATGTTTGCAGCCAAAGTAAGAATAAATTGATTTGTCCCCATCCTAAAGTGGACAGTTAAGCGTTTTCTTTCATGAACTATGCATTGGACATTTAAACATATTACTTGAATGGGTCACATGCAACATAAAAGTGGGACACCCATGTAAACAATGTGAATGATGAATGGAATCTGTGAAAGAAAAAAAAAATGAAGGTTGGTTTTGAACAATGTAAAGGAGAGGATAATTATTTTAAGACCGGGTAAGTATCACCAGCGAGACATCATTTCAGTGTAAGTCACTATGCCTTGGAGTAAGAAGGGGGGTTATTCGCACTGCATTTGAAGACCCTGTCAGCCCTACTTTCTGTGGGATGAGGCACACCAGGGACCTTTGGAGTGAGCTTGTTCTGGTGGGCAGGGAAATTAGTTCCATTGAAAGACAGTCATTCCTGAATGTATCGTTTTATTAGCAGTGTGCCTGAGCTCACTTAAAATAGAGATGAAAAGATAAATTGCTAATATGAAATGCACAAATAAAGCTTTTCTAAAGCTGGTACAAAGAGAATTTATTGATTCTGGACAGCACAGGCTGTTAGATAGACCTCTGTTGAGTACTTCTGTCAGAATGCCTGAAGTGTGCTGTATGTTTGAGACCACTCTTCAAATTGGGGCTGATGTAAAAGTTAAACTTACAAAGATTACCAAGGCTTTTCAGTTCTTAAATTTTGTTTCAAGACAATGATATGTAGTCACGTGAGTACACTTGAAACTTTTGCTGTGTAAGCCTAGAATGAAATGTTGTAACTGCAGAGAACGGCTGCAATGCTGACCAGTATGACACTAGTACATCCTTTGTTACTTAATCTATAGGCTGCAGAAACGTTTGTGGGGTTGTTCCACAGATGAGTGGAGCATCTAGCCGCGTAACAAAGGCTATACACACACTTTCAACACATGGCTGCTCAAACTTAATGGCATAATAACAATTGCTTTGAAGGTTAAGCCTGATATAAATTAAGCCCATTTCTAAAGAAATCCTTGGAGTGTATTCATAAATGGTTTTGAATAGACCTAACATGTAGCTGAACAAACACCTCTGCATTCTGTTTTGTGTGCAGGTGGGCAGCTGCAGTTGAAGTTCCTGGATCAATACTGGGGCTGCCCATTCCGCAGCTATTTGGGACTGAGTTTGAAACGAGTATGCCTTTTGTACCTGAGGGCAACCTGAGATTTATGTAGTTCCCATGTGCTTACTGACAATAGCGGTGTGCTCTGTAGAAACACTTGCAGGACTTGTGTATGTGCTTCTGTCTGGTGAATCAGACTCTTGGCTTGTTGCCTGTATCTTGGTGTTACTAGAGATGAGGAAATGTTCACCTTTGTTCAGCTGCTAATTGCCAGACTGCTCAGCTCGGTATGGATTTTGAGCCGCGCACAACAGTGTGTTGGCATCTCTGAAGTCAATCTTGCATGGAGAGAGGCGAGTCTGGGAGCAGAGCTGGAGCTATGGGCTTGATTGCACTTGCACATAACTTGTTGATCATGGAGCCCCTCATTTGGATGTAATTGAATTGTGCTGATAAATTCAGAGCTGTGAGCTGCTGGAATTGCAGGTTAATTGGGATGGTTTGAGTGGGCAGCACTGGTTGTGTTTGCAATCACAATACGCAAGTATTTCCCAAAATATTAAACCTAAGCGTTCTGTCATCTGTTTGCCTGTCTTCCTCAGTTCCTTTAAGAATGGTATTGATGTTGAAGGCCTGAAGAAGAACTATCTTTCTAATCTGCAAAAGTACAATTTTTATGTTGAGTAGATAGCTCAGAAAAGAAAAAAAAAAAAAACACCTTAGGTTAAGATTCCTTTAGTCAAAGACAAAATCCCTGGCATTTGGTCTCACTAATTTAATAAGCTCATGTAAACTGGCACAAAGGGTTGAGCAGACCACTTTTTTTTCTCTGCATGAGAAATCAGCCTAGTGAAGGCAGCATGAGGGAAGGGAGCGTGAACTAGATGTACCAGGCTATCCTGCTATGTCCAGGTTTGGTGCAGGGTAGGTAGAGGAGCACATTCTGGTGTATAGTGGGCAGTGCTCTCTTGCTTCTCTGGTAGAGATCTGTGCAGGAGAACAGTGGGGTTCTGCTGCTCCAGCTGTGTTGGAGGCAGCATCCTCCATTGGAGTTTGCTGTAGTTCAGGGTTGAGTCTGGTGTGAGTAAAACTGCTTTTCAGTACAAGCAGTCAGTAAGCAAGATGAAATGCTAAAAATGACTGTACTGTAACCTAATTCAGGGAATATGCTTTTCAAGTATTATGCATATGCCAGTGTTTAAACTCCAGGGCTGGACTGGTTTGTTATAGAGAAATATCTGACGTGTATAAACCAGATACGGCTGGCATAATTACTGCACTTCTACAAAAACCTCTTCTACTTAAGAGACAGGCCAATGAAAACAAACATGAACTTAAAAATCAACACTCACATTTGTACTCCAGGATTGGAGTTTACTTTTGAGACTAGTGTCTACCGCAGTAGTATTTTCTACCATAACATAGCTACCCAGAGTTCATAGAGGTTTGCAGTTTATGACCTTAAGTTTGCAATAGCATCGGAAGCCTATGGATAAATAAGTGTTAATTAAACAAAGGCAAGTATCTCGTGCCTATTAGTAACACACCTTGAGGATGGGCCACAGTAAGAAAACTTGTTGAAAAAAAAAAAATTAGTGTGAACTACCTGAAATTTGGATATATTTTAGTAGATTTTGTGGATTCTTGGGAAGTGCCACATCCTATGCATTTTTTTTCACCAAATGGGAAGTGTAATACTGATAGGAGGAAGGTTTAAATTAAATCCTATCAGCACTTCCTAGTCAAGTGAAGAATGGTTTTGACTTCTTTTTAAAGAGATTTTAATGAAAAAATCTGAGATTTGAACAGGATAATGGAGCTGGCTGGGAATAATCGTATGGGTTTTGATTTCTAGCTGACATAAAGGTCACATTTACCCACTTCAGGCTAGTTAATCATTTAACATATATGTAACCCATGTAGACAGCCAAGGTTCAAATTTTTGTTACTGATTCCAGCTGGTTGTTTAGACTTGTCTTCATGCAGCATACTCAGCAGTCTGTTGTCCAGTCTTGGTTGGGTCGGTCTGAGCTTGTTGGTGAAACTTACTGCACCACGCTCTATACTGACTGGCAGGAGAATGTCTGTGGTCTGAGGTGTTGAATGCTTAGGTTCAGTCTGAACTGGACAGAGAAGGAGCTGAAATATCCACTCTTACAGATGAAGAGGTTCTCTATAAGCAGAGGGCTTAAACCTGTGACTATTTTTTGACTGTCCAGCTGCAAAAACTCAAAAAAATGCCTTAAATACTGATCTTTTGGGAGACTGGCTTGCTTTTTGCTATGTAGATGTAGCGAAAAACCAGTATCTTTGTTTGAATTCATGAATGCAGCCCTTCTGTTATTTTGCAGCCTTTGATCAGTAGGAGTTTTCAAGAAGATGTGCAAATCCCCAGGTGCCAATTGAGTGCCTTGCACTCATCTTAACCAAGGAGCTGGTTCCACTACTTTACACTGGGGCAAAACTCCTAGGGTGGAAATCTGAAATCTATGTTGCAAGCTGCGAGATTTTTTACTTAAAGGAGATGTAATTCCATCTGTGCCGTTAGATGCTTCCAGCTGCTCCTTTGGGTGTCATGCTGAGTGCTCCTCTGCTTGCTATTTGCTGTTTCTGGCTGGGCTCCTTCGCTCACAGCTGGCTGAGTGGGATCACCTCGGCCAGGGCTCAGCCGAGAGCCATGCCAGCTGCGAGAGAAGGGAGTGGGCAGCCAGCCCATCCCACTGGAAACAGCGAGCTGTTTGATTTGGCTTGGTCGTATCACCTTAACTGCACATTCATCCCAAGGTTTCAGTCATTTTTAACGATGTTCCACTAAGTGTGTTTCTCATCTAAACCCACATTTTTAAGTGTATCCCTCTTATGAATAGAACATGGAAACATCACATAATGGGTCTTAAAAAATTGCATAAACTTGCGCAAATTAAAAGCAATTGTGAAATTTTCCACTAAAATGCCTTTTGGTTTAAATTCTAAGGAGTGAATTTCTGCATTGCCAGAGGTTTCAATCTTCCCAATGATCACTGTATGTCCAAGCTGACAGCGCAGTTCAGAAGTGAGTGTCTGCATCTTAGGTGTCAGTTTATATTTTGTATGAAGTATGACCAACTCAAGTCTTAAATTTTATTTTATTTAATTTTATTTTATATTTTATTTTATTTATTTTTTTATCTTTCTAAAGTTGTTTTGATTCAGGTGAAGCGAGCACTAACCCTTACAGATTATAGAGTAACTCTTTTCTTTACATTTGAGTTGAAACTAAGGTGCAAAACTCAGGTGTGAGCAGCGTGATAGTGGTGAGGAAAGAAATGCCTGAGAGCACCTGACACTTCTGGCCTTGGGCAGGAGCCAAACCTCTGAAGGGATACTGCAATCCTGGCACTGCAGGAGAGCTACAGAAGGCTCACTAAATTCTTGCTTTAATGTTGTCTTTTGATTCACATATTAAAAATAGTGAGTAGGTTGTAATGATAAAACCATCACATCAGGCTGACAACTTGGGTTCATACTTTCAAGTGTTTCTTAATGTTCATTTAATGCTGACTTGGGGGAGACAGGGGTATTTCCATCAGTTTAATCAAGGGGACTAAAAAATTAATACTTAATACATATTTATAATCCCTTCAAAGGAGAGCCACTTATAGCTTGCTCACAAGATAAAGGATTATTTAGTTCAACTGTTTCATCTGTAATTTCTGATGCTCACTATAAACCAGGTCATTGAGACTACAGATTACACTCCTCGACAGAATTAGAGCAGCAAGGCAGCAATGGAACTGTGCTGCACAAAGTACTGTGCTGGGGCAGGAAATCCTTGACACCGTAAATGGGAACTTAGCACTGTTTACGAAATGTCTTATCCCAGAGATAGCTTGCTCAGCATAATTTATGAATACGTGTAGTTTTCACACTTAGCTCATTTCGATGATGGCCATAAAACTGAGCTTTGGTTTGTGCAGATTTTTGGAGTGATGTCTGCCATGTCAGCCATTTGGCTGCAGGAGAGCTGTAACACTTGCTGGATGGAGGCGAGTCAGCTCTGTTGGACAAACACGAGGCTGTTTGTCAGGGCAGTGAGGGAAGCGTGCTGCTCTTGTGTAAAGCTCTGTTTTACGAGGAGAGCCTAGCTACCATATTAACTTTTTGTACAGTAATCTATCAGGTAATTCCTGCCTGCTAAACTCTCTAAGAATTGTTTTCCACCATGTCCTGGGGCAGTATAGTAGTACAGGATTATTGATGGGATTTTTGAGATACTAACTGCAGGTGCATTTCTTTCTCAGTTTTATCCTGAAATGAAGAACTGTTTGACCTGTCCTAATCCAACAGGTCTACAGTGCTGGACCAACCCATTTCTGTTGGCTTAAGCAACAGCCATGAAAGTGGGGATGCACATGTAGTATGTTTGGTAGCTTTACAAGTGCCAGAGTTAGCTCTGTTCCTGGCAGAACCACAGCTGTGTTCATGTGGAAGCTCAGTGCGAGCTAATTTTGTCCTTCTGAGAATGTTTAGCGGCCCCTTGTAGAATTTCACATGTATTTTACCCGGCTACTTCCTCTAATGTGGGCACCGATGCATTGGCCTGCTTTGTGCCCCATAAAAGTGCCTTGCAACTAAGCTATTTCAGTACCAGTTTCAATGTTGCATTGCCTGGAGCATTTAGTATCCTTGTTCCATTCTTTTAAATCGTATTAAATCTAATAAAGATAACATTTAAGAAAACAGTACCAAATATATGAGTTTCGTTATAAAGCTTACATTTTGTGCATACGACTCTTCAGAAATGCTTGTGAAATCTAACAGTTCCTCTTAAATTTGGCTGTAGGTAATTGAATAGATACAGTGGCAACACAGAAAAATGAGAGATGACAGCAGCCATGGAGAACCCTCTACTTTACTTTCGCACACTTCCACAATGAGTAACTTTATAGGGACTGAATCTATCATACAAATGTGAATGGGCGTGATGTCAGCCCCTCAGCACCAACAGGCACTATAAACTCTGTTTATAGCAAAACAGCATTTCCTCTGTTACAAGGAACAGGGCACCAACCCCTGTTTTCTACTAGTTTTACATCCGTAAAACAAACTCGCATTGAACAAAGGAACTTAAGCTTGTAAAAAATGTGATGTAACTTAGATGTCAGGTACAAGGCTCATCGTATCAACCCTGGTACGAATGCCAGAAGCCATCAGGAGAACAGGCTGACAGAAGAACTTGTTTGTAAGCAGCATTATGGAGCAAAGCTGGGGGCTCATAAAGCTTTGAAACCCAGGGCTGTACCACACGCCCCTTGGTGAAAGAGCTAATACCCAGTGAGGTGTAGGAGCACGCCAGCTTCTTGCTCAATGCAGGTTTGATTGAAAACCCCTTTGTTAAAAGGGCTCAAGTGTCCGTGAATGTTGCTGCCTCTGAAAAGAAGGGTGCCTTTTTGAGAACTTCTTGAGATGAGGAAGAAAATTTGATCTGAAACTCAAATGCTAATGATATCTAATCACTACAGTAATCCAGTCTGAATGTTAACAGTCCCCTGTGCAGTTTTGCAAGGACAAACATTTCTTTCTACATCTCAACAAAGCAAGCTTCTAATGGGTGTCTAATGGAAATCCTGCTTATTAAAAAGCTGCTAAAGACAACTGAATTTTTAATTTCAATGGGAGAGTCTTCTCTGTGACCCTTGAAGGCATGCCATTGGACTCTTCCAGCACATGCCTCACTAAACAACAAACGGATCGCTGAGGTGCTCTAACAAGGATTGATGTGTCCATCCAATTAGAGGGAAGTAAAGAGCAGTCCCTTGAAATTCTGGGTTCATTTGAGTTGCTTTGTGATTTCCACAGTTCTAAAGCATTGCTTCTCATAGGTATTGTTTGACTCAACAACTGGCTTGTGTGCATTGTCCTAGCTCACAAGTACAAATGTTGTACGTATATTTCTCCTAGGAAGCATAAACAATAAAATGAGAAAACAAAACAAACAATCAATCAAACAAACAAACACAAATATTAATAAGAAAGTCAAATCAGTCATTGTTATCTGTATGCTGATAAAGGTCTTCTCCAAACCTCGTACTGCTACAAGCCTGATGGAGAAGACTCTTTAAGCACCTGCTTTCTGGGGCTTACATTTTTTCACTTCTACATGGTTTTAATTTCTTCATGTGTAAAATCCGTACAGTCTGGGGAGGTGAGAAGTTGTAATGCACCTTGTGTAGAGAAATTAATGCAACTCTTCAGATGGAGCAATGTGTGGAGAATTCATTAAGTATTTTGGGACTGTTTCCTTTCTCTCTTGGAACAGTGTTTCTAGTTTCCATTTTAATTGTATGTGGAACTTGTGCTACCTCAGAAATAATTTCCTCATGGCATTTTAAAATAAAAAAAATGTTCTCACTTTCTAGACCATTTGTATTTCCAGGCAGATAGTGCAATTGTTTGCATAGAACAACATGAAATATCAAAATGCAGATCAACAACAAAGCAGAGATCGGCGCATGTTTTGTTTTTCAATCATCTGTCAGTTTAAAAATCATGGAACACTTCAAGACTTTAGAGAATGTCTTGCAGGTAATGTTAAAGACTCACTCTGATAACGTGTGGTGGCAATTTGAAATTCCTTGACTGCCCTTCCAGGAAAACTGTATCATATTATGTTTTAAGACAGTTAGATATTGGCAAGTGAAATTTTATTTCTTGGAAAACAAATGAAACACTGAGTCATGAAAGAAATTGCTTAGACAAGCAATAAATCCTTACAAAACAGCCCATTGAGATATTCAGAGGATGCTCTGACTCCTCCTCTCTTGCTGCTTTTTATCCCTTCATGGTGATGTGAGTCTGAATAAGAAATTGTAACTTAACTGTGGCAGGTAACTACCTGCATTCAGCAGCAGTTCTCTGCCTGGATTACATGGCATTTTGAAGCCTAACTCATTGTGAAGGAAAGTCCTTATGCTGAGGAGTTAGCAGTGCTCTAAAACATGTCATAATATAAAAGAAGATTTTGCTTAGTTCTGTACATTTTATAAAAATTAGAGCATTTGGTGTTACCATTCTCACTGAATAGCTTAACAAACTATGTTAAAAGCCTCATTTAAAAACCTTGACATCTTCTGGTGATGGAGAAAGCCAGACTCTTCAGTGTTTGTAATTACCCTCTGAGGATAATTAGCTGACCATACTTGGGCATGGTTATCATACCTCAGATGCCATAGAGATTAAAACAATCTGAGGATTTCTTTGAAGTCAAGTAAAATGAGAAGTGTTAGAAACAGACTGTGTATAAGGTATTGCTTTCCCTCCTTGTATAACAGGAATTCAAATATATCATGTGCTCAGTGAAGCAGCACATGATATTTCAAAAGGCAGTAGATACTGATTTAAACCACATTTACCAAAGCCAGTAACTTCAAACTCAGATTTGTCTTGTAGCGAGGGAATATTCTTAGCTCATCTTTAGCCAATTCTCGTTTTTTTCTTACCCAGCATGACTTTATGTTATTAATAGATCCCCTATGTTGGGGGTGATTTGATCTCTTACTCTCAGTGTTTATGTAATTGAGTCACTGACCCACTGTGGAAATTCAGTAGCGTGCGGCTGTGATACGGAGTGCATGTGCTTTGTGTCACTGGCCTTCATGTCCATAAACTCAAAAGCTGCTGCCTGGCCACGGTGCTTCTTGTCAAATCTGCCTGTTGCCAAGACCTTGAGAACATAAAATAATTGTCATTTTTTCTTAAAATTTAGGCTTTTTGTGTGTGTGTGTGTGTGTGTGTATGTTTGTTAGACTTTCCCATTAGAGTGGGTAAAAATAAAGGCACAGTAAAATACTCTGGAATGACTTCAAAAAATATCCTGCTGCAGCAGTGACTGAAATCTCCATCTTTAAAATAATTGTAATAGAGTTAAATACAGGAGTGAATAGAAAAGCAGATGAAGCCTGTTCCTGCATTTACTCCATTCCTCTCTTCCAGTATGTGCTATTTTTTTTGTATTGTTGGGGTTCTCCTCTACTCCTCTTGGGCATCTGCTTCAGGGCTGAACCAACATAATGGACAATTATATGTCAGCTCTAATTACAGAATGCTCAAGTAGGAAAAATACTGATAAGGTAGGTTTAGTAGAGAGAATATCATGGATTTTTGTGTGTATTGTTTGTTGTTTGCTTGTTTTTAAACTGGAGAACTCCTTAACTGCTGAACAGAGTTCAGTGTCAGAACCAATCTAGCTGCCCCTGAGCCCTCCTGAATCCTGACCCAGCCTTTGTCAGCCCCCTGGGAGGCAGCATGCCATGCAGACACTTAATCTAGTTCATTACGGGAACTGAAACAAGGACTGAAATCTCTCTGTATGAATTCAGTGGTGCTGCCCTGAACAATCTCCTTTTATCTTTCTCCTCCTATCCCCTTAGTCCCTGAACTTCCAACTAAAATCAAGTAGCAGAGGTCATTTCCAGCCAGGGGCTCTTAGCCCAGCACATAATCTCTCCCAGTCCCCTCCAGGCTGATATCTCCCTGTCTGGCATTGCTCTTCTGTGTTCCTGCTGGGAGGACATTGTCCTTGTAGTTTTGCACTCACTGTCCTACCACTTACTGCAGTACTAGGCTCCAGCTAAGACATACAGAGCTCTCTCTAGTTAATTATTGGCACAGACACTTCTGCTGTCAGTAACCTCCCTTGGGCAGTTTCCTCACTCTTCCCTTGAATTCTTGTCTTTGGGATACAGGAGTTCTCTTGCAGCTCTTTTCCATCCCAGCTCTACTTCTTGTGCTACCCTGTGCTGCAGGTAGTCCCATTCCCTGCCTCACCACATGCTCCCTATAACCCTCACCTTCTTTTTTATGTCTTTCTCTCTCCCTGAGTTCACTCCTGGCTGAGCACAGTTTAGGTGAGACCCTGCTGGTGCTGCCAGCCCTCATGGAAGTAAAGCTCCAACAGACACAGCAAAGCATGCCAGAGCCTTCTGCCAGGGCAGAGGATAGTTTGTTCTGGCATGCTATCTGCCCCACAGTCTGCCAGCTGGCTGCAGTTCTTCTGTGCGCTTGTAGTATCTCCAAATATACTGGTCTTTCCTTGCCTTGGGTTTATTTTAAATTGTTGCTTACATAGCCTCAATTTTATTGCATCAGTTTTTCCATCAAGAGACGCAGGAATGAATGGAACACACTGAGTGCTGAAACACACTTGAGCGTGCAGCTCCTTTTGTTCACTGACCGTTAGCCACTTCTTCAGTCGCGTTTAGATGAAATTCTCTTACAGGTTAAGAAATTCTTTGAGACGGTTCATCCCCACCCCCAACCAGACTGTTAGGTCTACTGCAAGTGGATGCCCGAAAGCAGAAATCTCAGTTCTCTAGATTACCTTACCTTGTTTGGTGGAGGCATCATTTAACATCAACATTTTAACTTGCAAATACTTGCATTTAAATTCTTAGAAAATTTCCTCTATTTTCATACTTTGGAAGCAGTGAGTATTTTAGGTGTGTAAAATAGAAGGCACATCCATAACTGAAGTTTCACAGGACTGTGGGGAGACTTGAATTTACATGATCCTGCTTTGCTGCACGAAACTTCTAGGCTTTTGCCTTCAAAATACAAATGAAAACATTGGAAGTGTCACCTCCTGGCCATGTGCAAATCTGTTGTTAACTTCTCCCACTGTCATGTCTTAGGATATTTTTCACTCCTAAATGGTCATTTTTAATTATCATCTTAGCATCTTGTCATTCAGAATACATCTTTAGAAGTGAATGATGTCATCCACATCAGGAACTCCTATTTTCCTTCCCATTCCTAATCAGCTCACTACTGTCAGTGCTGAGTAATAACAAGTTTCTCCGCAGTTACTTAAGACCCCTTGCTGTAAACAGCTCCAAGTTGGATCCATTTGACTCTTTAAGGACTTTATATTCTTTTCTATTGGTGTACACAAACAAAGGAATTTAAAAAAATGGTCCAGAAAAAGTCTTTTTGGTCCCAATTAAATGTCCGATTCCTCCAAAATAATATTAAGTATTGTCCACATCACTGTTGTAATTTTTTACTTTATTTTTCTTTAAGGAACGCAGAGGAAAGCTGAATTATTTAAAATTGGAAATTTCTGACTGAGCACCTACTGGGATTAATATTGCCATCACAGTCTTCCACGCTGCACCTTTTGTTTGCAGGTTCCTTACCAAGTCTGCTCTCTTGCTGAGTGCTGATTTAATGGAGGGGTGCAGATCACTTGCTCTTTATACCTTAATTTTTGCTATCACCTGTCATTTTTGACACAGTTGTCAGAAGATGACAGTCGCTCACTTGATAAGCTCTGGAAATGTTCCTCCCATAGTGCCGTGGCACTGATGTCACTGAAAGTAAAAAGCTCTCTTTCCCCTAGCTTTGGGATGTTAGAACAAGTTGTAATAAATGCAGGATGGAGGTGATGAGGTTGGCTCTGTCTGAGGATGTTGCTTGCTCCCTCTCAGATCGCTGCGCTAAGTCAGTGTCACTGAAATGAGCGTCCATAGCGTCACTGTGAGGAAGAATGGCTTACACTGAATGCAACAGAAGGCAACGTCCAGGTGGGTGGGAGGAGGCCTTTGTCAAGTTGTGGCAGGGATCACAGATTAAAATTTAAGGGATGGGTTTAGTGAAGAGTGGAGGGAATGTAATCTTGGATCTGCTGTTTTTATTATGCACAGGACTGATGCCCATATAATAGCGACAGTTTAAGTTTCTTGAATTTAGAAGAGATCTTTTTTTAAAATATAGTTTGTATTTCACAAAATTAGCATCTTAGCAATGCTGAGTTTTGAGGACTCTCATTGCTTATGATTTATTCCCCACTGTTAGTCTTCAGCCTGTCTTTCTGGCTCTGGAATCCAATTTGCCAAGCTGATTTCCATCTCTCTTTCAGGAAGAAATAATAATGACACTCCTTTCTCTTAACATGCCTGGGGCAATCCCACATCAAATCATTTTCCAGCTTTGTACTTCATTTTCACAGAGTTCCTCAATACAACTGGAATAGACACATTTGGACCCTGTCTTTATCTGGCTGCAGTGGCCGGCATGCAAGGAGGAAGCCTGTGTTTCTCTGGAGCCATGGCTTGTTTTCTGCGTCTGTTTTTCTGCCATATGAGGACTTGTAATTTCAAAGTCTTTTTCAGTTCAGTAGGGGAAACTCAGTGCTTCAGTGAGTTAGGGGGGCAGTTCCTTGTAATGTTTTGTGGCCAGTCTCATCAAATAGGCAAAGCTTGAAGAAGAGCTACGCCTGCTTTCCCAGTTCATTCATTCCTATCAGAGCTGATGCAGAAATCTATGTGAGAACCAATTCGTGCTTGGTGCTGGAAGCATTCCCTCTGAATTCACTTTTTTCCTTGCTTAGGCTTGTACCAAACTTGTTTAATGTGGTCCTGGTATGCAGGTGGAATCTCACGTGTTTAATGGTACAGTTCTGATGATCTTGTACTCTTTTCACTTCTGGCCTTGGAACTGTTACTGGTAGGGCTATGGCAAACATTTCTGGGTAGTCTTTATGGCCAGTGCCCATGAATGCATTTGACTGCAAATGCTACTTTGCTCTTCCATCATTCAGAGCCTGCAGTCACCTGAAATGTGTAGATGACGGAATCATAGAATCACTAAGGTCGGAGAAGATCTCTAAGAACATCAAGTCCAATCATCAACTCACCTCCACCACCAGTGCCCACAAAAACATTGTCCTCAGTGCAACATCCACCCTTTCCTTGAATGCCTCCAGTTTTGGTGACTCCATCACTCCCAGGGCAGCCTGTTCCAATACCTCACCATTCTTGTATGGATATGGAGGACTCTGGCAGTGCAAGCTGATATACTGCCTCAGATCTACTATGTTCAGCTGCAGTACTTTAGATGCAGAGCAACACCAAGGTGAATGATGACTTATGAGAATGTTGTTTTGTTAGATGGCCCAGAATTGAGGCAGGCATTAAGATGAAAAAAAAAAAAAGGTTATTTTCAAATTTGCCTTAGTTATTTTAATACGTATGAAATATCAACCTGTTACTTTTCTCACTCTCCCTCCATTGCATGAACCACATCAACTCAAGTTTGCTTCCACTTTTCAGCTCGCTTGTGTCTATATTCAGCTACGCATGTGAAAACTTGAGAAGTTACAGTAGTTTCATTTCCTGCACCATTTCTGCTGTCCCTGACTGGTGTGTGGTGTGTGCACATGCTCTGCCCAGTGCTGTGTTGTGAAACTTTCCTCTTGCAAAAGCTATGTGCTGGGGAGTGGGAAAGACGTGTTTCAGTGACAGAAGGGGAGAGGAAAAGAAACAAACTGCTCTCTCAAAGTGATCATTTTTTATTACGTGAGTGGTCATGTTCTCTGAAGTGGAACCCAGACAGTGCTTGTTGTCTCCTCACTTATTTTTAATGGAAAACTGTTGACTAATGACACTTGCTGCAGGAGTGCCTCTGCATACGTGCTACCTGTGGTGTACCTCTCCAGGACAGGAAGAAAAAAATACCACTATTGACTGAATGTCTCTGCAAGCCTTAGAAATGTTGAACAGACAGAGGGTCTGGAAAAACAATCCTGTGCAGTATTTACTTGAGCCTTCCTTCTGTCCACACAAGCCAAACTTAGCAATGTCAGTATAAATGTTGGGTAGTTATGCCACACACAGATTTATGAGCTCGCATAAACATCTTGTTATTAAAACTTTAAATATTTACACTGAGATTCAGCTGCCTTCTGGACTCTGAGAATATTTCTGAGCAGTAGGGTTGGTTGGTTTTTGTTTTGTTTTGTTTTTTGTTTTAATTGAGAATATTCTTGGGTTGGCTTTTTAACATAGAACTATGATCCACTGGTTTTCTAATCAACGGTTACAGATTAATTTACGCTATATCAGGGCTTAAGTGTTGTTTAATCCTTTTATAGTGAAGTGAAGACTGACCATTTGAGCAACCCACGTATCTCTAAGAATGAGCAGTTTTAAGTAGAAAAGAAATGGAAGTAGAGCTCAGAGTGCTGACTTCTGCTTGGTATCTCCATGTTTGGGTTCTGCAACAGCAGGGCATAGTTCTGTGCTGGGCCCTCAGGAAATCAAGGCTTGTGCTGACTGTTCCTCCTAAGGGCCAGAATAAATCCCTGAGAGAGACTTCTTTTGTTTTTTGGTGAGACATGAATTGGGGCATTAAAACAAAAATCATTACAGTGGGTTAAACTTTAAACATTTTTCTGTTTAGTAGCATATACATGTAACAAAACATGCCCTTGGGTTGCCAAACATTATCCAGCTGGCAATTACATTGCAAACAACATGCTGAAGATTAAAATGCTCTGTGATCTAGACGGCACTTTCTGTGCTTGATACAATATTTCCCTTTTAATTATGTAGGGAACTAGCACACTGCTAAGCAGTGGCAAATAATTGTCATGAAAATTTGCAGATGCAGAAGCATTGTTTCAAAAGAGCAGTGAGGTAGACATGGAGGAAGGTGAGAGGTAAGAAACAGACATGTATAACAGATGGGACAATTGGCTTACACATGAACGGGCATTGCACTTGAATCCAGCATGACCTGGAGGAGCTGCAGTCTGCCAAACATCACCCATCGAGCAGCGCAGTGACAGTTTGCTTTTTAGCAAAACAGCAATGGCTCCCAGTCAGTCTGGACAGGGAAGACGGGATGGGGCAATATGTCTGTGCCGGGGGAGCAAACTCTAGCTGCAGTCATCTGTTCAGTTATCTGTCCATTTTTAATACTTTCAGCATCGTTTTAACTCATTCAAAGAACAAGCCAGCCTGATTTTTTTCCTCTTTTAGAAGTTTGGAAGGAGGTAACAGAAAGAGTAAGTAATAACTTAGGAATTTTACACTGAACACGAACGTTGGCTCTCTGTTGCTGTAGCTACATCATCCGTCTCAACATACAGTAGCTATGGGAACAGAGCTATTCGACATTGCAGAAGGAATGCAAACCCTTCACCCCTGACTTGCCATTTGTCAGAGTCCTTTTCTCAGAAGTCTTAACATAATTTCCTTTCTGGTCTTAGCTCTCTCAAGGCTCTAACCATGGCATTTCCCTCCTACAGAGATCTCAGTCTCAAGACAAACAGGTTCCTTTTCTCCATATTCTTGAAATTTCTCTATCAAATTCTACTTTGTTGTCATAGCTCTGTGCATAGCAGTTTTCTTCGGTTTTCTTCCTCCTTCACCAAGCAAGGACACTGAGTAAAACACTACTGTAGAAAACAAAGGAATTGAAATGGAATGTGGTGAAGCATCTGTGGCATCACAGATAGATAGCTACACCACTCAGGACACACCACTGGTGGGGCAGCTTAGTTGCAGAATCCCATGAGCGATGCTAGCATGAGTGCTTTGTTTAACGTAGATCTCAGGTGATACGGTGATGGAAAGCAGTTTTAAAAAAGCTTAATTAAATCACTTAGTAAAAGGAACAGAAACAATGGAGCTTCTTGTGCTGCTACAGTCAGAAAACATTGCAGTTAGCTGCAAGAAATAGAGGACATTAAATAATTAGTCTAAGAAGGTGCTTTGTGACAGGGGATGTTCATACTCAGTAGAACTTGTATACATATATATACATGTAAAAATGTTTATATGTATGTATACAAATACTTAAAGATAATGTACATTTAATACAGCTACAAATGAAAACTGTAACTGTTTAGTTCTGCTTTCTGCATGACATCCTGACATATGCTTCAAAATTCCCTTCCTTTTCTTGCTGGAGGGTTGGCAAAATTTGTTTTTTATATTCTGCTCTCTGAGAGTAGAATATAGCTGAGTTTGAACCTCAAGGATTTGATCCAGGCTTACTATTTTTGGCTAGAAGTCAAGCCAGTAACATCGTAGTTCCTAGGAGATGAATTAAAATAAATCACCCATGAAGCCTGATTCTGTTTCTTGCTCCTATCTATTCTACTGCAAATAAGACTTCTTATTAAAAATCACCATGGATACATGATCCTTATAATCCTGTGAGTCTTATTCTGATTGTCTGCTTAGCTGCAGAAAGTTAACTGATACGCTGCCCAAACTTGGAGAAATTGTTATGGAAGTAAAAATGAGATTAATATCTTCAAAGCATCAGGAGAGGAAGAGAAAAAGTGTGCTTATGAGATCTCAAGTGCTTTGCCAGAGACTGGATAACAAGTTGGCATCAAGGTAGAGTAAGATATTTGGACTGGTGCCATTGGATTTTATACTTGGAAGACTGGGGGGTCTCTCATGAGAGCTATGAAATTGCTGTACAGTTTTGCAGATTTCCTCCTATCCTTCCTCCCCGCAGAGTGCTGAGCAGAGGTGGCTGTTCTGCTTCAAATTAAGTTTAATTGCACTGTCTCTCTGTGGAAAAATATCTGTTTTTACTGAGTTTTCCATCTGGATCAACGTGTTGTCCAGGGGACCCTATGGCTGTGGGAAGAGAGAAGGCTGCCTTGCACGTGTTGTTCATGCTTGCTGAAAGATTAGGCTGCAGGAAATGCAAAGTTCAAAGTGTTCATTCAGATAGGGTTCTTGTATTCTTCTCCCTGAGCTGGGCAAGGAAGAGACCTGAAACCAAACCTCACATCTCACATGGTGCTGCCTTCTCAGACCCCACAGCAGTGACTGTGGCAATAACTGCTGCTTCTCTCCCTAAGTTCCACTGCAAAGAACCATAGAATATCCTGAGTTGGAAGGAACACAGAAGGATCATCGAGACCAGCTTGACACAGGACCATCCAAAAGTCAAACCATAAAAGATCACCTTTAAATCAAGCACAACTGTTTTGACGCAATCTTCCTGTGGCAGATAGTGGGGCAGCAGGTTGCTTCCTCCCCATCTGCAGTGCTTGGGGCATTTTGGAACAGTAGAGGGAAAAAAGCCCAATGTGAGAAGTTGCTTAGCTGTCTTTAGAAAGGGTGGAGAAACAGTTCAGAAGCAATTGCCATGGTGCAGAGCTTTTTCACAGCGGCTTGTGCATACCTCAACAGAAGTCTTCACTCAACAATTAGTGTGATTGCTGTAGACCAGCTTGTTTTTACTGGTAAAGTGGTCAAATCAGTGCTCTGGTTTGTATCAGCATGCCCTTGCAGTGACAGTATGAACAAAGTCTTTGCTTTTCAACCACTTATAAGCATGGACTTGCTCTCTGAAACTTGGTGGCTGTAATGGTAACAGGACCAATGCAATGAGAAGGTGTTACAAAGGAAGAAGACCATCTCCACAGATCTAGGCTCACAGGAGAAACTCCACAAAGGAGGAAGCTTCAACAAGAGAGCCTTCCTGAGAGGCAGTCAGTCCTTAACTGAGGTCTAAGAGAAGTGGAGTCTGGCTCCAACCCTTCCAATTGCCCAGGTGAATTGCCTTCACCTGCGCTCCTAGGGCTGCCCGGATCATTTCTCTAGGTGCTCAATCAGCAGTTGCCGAACAGTGGCATTCAGTACTTTGAGTGCCTCAGATGTTGTTGAGTGTACCTCCTTGGCTGCTTACTGCCTGTAGATACTCAGTGATCCGAATGAGGACAGAGTCTTCACCTAAGTAAACAGAGATGCATTTTGTACAGGCATGTACCACTGCCATTACTTTTTACTGGTGTGAGCTTCCAGTAGAAGGTAGCACAAATGGTTGATGCTGTGTGTGTCCTTTCTGGGTTTCTCCTCTGCAGCATAGATGGGGTATCATTATGAGCTTCTACGTGAAGAAGACTGGATTAAAAACGACTTCTGGTACTGTTTAACATCCTGCAGCAAATGCTGCATAGATCTGTAAATCAAGACATTTGTTCTTCATTTTCAGCAATGCCCTTTCCCTGAACTCTTTTAATGAGGCTGAGTTGTAAGATGTTTGTATGTTATCCAGCTGGACTGGACGCGTGATGCTCGAACTCTGGCTCTTACTACTTTCTTGTTTTAAAACATTCTGCGTCAATGGATGGTGGCAGCTATACTCTTAAGGCAGCTTTATTTCATACAAAATCACTCTAATGTTGCACGCAGTGTAATAGACAGGAAAATGCCTAAGCCTGGGTCTATTTTGGAATTTCTTTGTTACTGGAGTCCTTGACAGCTGTGTTTCATAAAAGTGAAGGGGCACTGAAAGTACAGCTCATACATAAAAGGTAATGTATGAGCCAAAATGGCACACACAGCAAAATGTGACAGTGAAGAACAGAAGACTGCGTGCTTTATTATACTTGTTTGTCCAGTATCAGATCTCACAGGAAACATGCCCAGAAATCAGTTCCAGCATATAAATGCAGTTTATGCAGTACCAGCAGTATAAACAGTTACAAAAGTAGCTACAGAGGCATAGATTATCACTCTAATTTCAGATATCTGTAAAAGTAATAAATAAATAAATAAATAAATTGCATTTTCTGTTGCTGAGTAACTAACATTCCTGTTTTCTCACTGATCTAGATAAAACTCCAGGTGTGAATTTTTTAGAGCTCTTTAATAATTTTCTGCCCCTTTTTTACTGAATGTAGTAGCCGATGTAGGTTGTTTAGACTGCTACGTCAGCCACATGTCATGACCCAGAGACCCTGAATGGCTATTTGCAAAGCATGAGTTAAATATTTTACCCTTTTTGTACACTTTCCTGTTAAATTTAATCTGATGCTTTGCTTAGGCCTCATCTCACTCATTCAAACTGCCTGACTGCAGTGATGCTGGGACCTTGGAGCAAGCCAGCACTGGCCTGAGAGAGAAGGATCACTTCTGTTGTTCATTAGCTGCTTTGCAGCTTGGTCAGTGTTTTGCTGATGCTGCACATTTCTGATCAGGGCCAGGAGAACATCTTACATCTGTAAACAACACCCAGCATCATGGGACTTTACCTGGCTTACAGCAGTGGGTGGGGAGGACTTGTTGCCTGCAAGGGCCCTATGAATGAGATCAAGTCTGGTCTCATGACAACATATTCTTACTTGTTTTGAACAAAGAGAAGGATAGGTTTCATATATATCCTTTTATTACATTTTCTGCCATCTCTTCCCCTCCCATTAAAGTGTAAAAGTGAACCTCCTCCTTATGTGTGTTTTCATCTAGAAACTCTAGATTCTTTTGTAAGGGCTTTTGTTTGCTGCAGGGGGAAAGGGAAAACGATGCTAACTGTTGTTAGGAAAAGGAAAACAGGGCAGTTCGCACACTCAGCTTGTACAGGACAGCTTGGAGCTGAGCTGCTGTCATGGTGATAGACAGCTAAGCAGCAATATGGACCATACTGACCCTGTACTGAAGTTGCTTGGAAGAAAGGATAACTTACCTTCTGTTTGTAATGGTCCACACTACCCTGCTCTCTGAAATAATTTCTGTGTTCCTTCCATAAAGAACACAGTAAAACACAGTGGAAGCCAAATGGGTGGGAGTGACCTGCCATACAGCAGGAGCAGATGAGGGACATCCTTTGTTCAAAAATGCTCTGAAGGGAAAGAGTTATGCTTTCGTCCTTTCCCCTTCTCTTGCAAACACTGGTGGACATAGATGTGGTTTCATTTTTTAACATTTACAGATTAACTTCAGAAACAATCAGTGGCATCTTAAAATAACTGCTATTTTTGGAGACTGCAAAGGGAGCTACCATTTGTCAGATGCTTGCACAACATCTAAATAATCAGAAAAGCATAAGGACCAATTTAGTAACCTTTTCCTGGCATTCCTAGTTATACTTCTGCTGTTACGCTCTGCTTGGTATGGACAGTGGCACCTCATTTTCTGAATTACTGTAATTCCTCATACTTAGGTGTTTAGAATACTTTAAATCTGTGCTTAGCTTTTTTCAGTAACTTCAACCCTCCAATTCTAAGTGCGCCTTTCTTGGCAGATCTGCTTATAGTGCTCAGCTTTGTCCCTTTAATCTTTCTGAGATATAAAACGTTACAGGAAAAAAAAGTGTAGCCTAGAGTGAAAATAAGAAATGGTATGCCCCTTTTTCGCCAAATGTCAGTGGAAATAGATAGTATTCAGATTCCTGTGTTAGATATACACCTTGACCCAGTGATTCAGAATAACTGTTTACAGCTGAGATGCAAACTCCTGTAGCTTCTCCAGAGAATTATATTTTCTCTTTCTTCTGTGTGTGTGTGTGTGTGTGTGTGTGTGTGCGCATGCGTGAGCACCCTTTTCTTGTGATCTCATGACCTCTCAACAGACTCAGACTTTGTTTCCTGGTCTAACATCTGTCTTTTTAGCACAAGAAAGTTTGTGTGTCCAAAATCACTCTCCTCTTGTTCCCTCGTCCTGCCTATTTGTCATCAGAACAGTCAACTGTTTGATAACGGCACATGAGGAAAGACGGGGCTTGATATTTTCTTAGGCATTAGTCTGAGGATGATTTACAAAGTGCTGATTTAAAGTCAAGTTATAATTTTATCCTGCTGTAATCAAATATTTAAATAATTGTTGCATATTTTGTGGCTGAGTAGTAAGACTTCTCTTCCATATGCTTAATCACACGCACTGAATCTTTGGGAGCCCAGTGGTGCATTCTGCTCCATAGCACCGTGCTGAGATGCTAGTTAAGGGGAGGCTGTAAACCTCAGAGATATAGAGGGGCAGCGCTGTTGTGCCTTGTGAATATAAAGAATAGGCTTTCAATAACCTTCTAAGCAATATTTAAAGGTAGTTAAAGCAATCTGAGGAGGGTGATGCTCAGCTAAGCGGAGTTAATTGCTCTCAGTCTGTATAGGCAGGTGGCCATTTACAACTGTACAGCTTCTTTCCTCTGGCCATTAGATGTTGATATGCATCCAGGTCTACCACTGATGCTAATGTATTCTATCTGCTGCTTGGCAGAATGAGCATATTTCTGGTAACTGAGGATCATAATGGAATAACTGGAGATGTCGTATAGTTGGGCTGCATATGAAACACATGATTTTTTCAAGAGAAAAAATGTTAAGTAGGAGGTTCAACAAACCCTGTTTCAGCATTCTTCGATCCAACTGCTAACCTAATTTATAATGCTGGCAAACTCTTATTTCTCTTGGTTTATTGAAAGGGAATAGTATTGGCAAATGCTAGAGATGTGGTTGAAAGTCTCAGCTAAACTTCACTCTTCTAAGTATAAGATTTAGTACCTTATACTCATCTGCAAATGTAGGATTGGAGGCACATGCTAAAGATGAACTTTTGTTGAACATTTGTAAGCATTAATGTTTAATTCTTAGAGTAAAACTGCAGAATTAGGCTTGATGCTGGTGGTGTTTTGTAAAGACTCAGTTCTGGCTTAGCACTGCTTTTTGTGATCGTCTTTAAAGGAAAATTCAGATGGAAAAACGTTATATGAATTTTGAAAGCGTCACAGGTAAAAATAAAATCCGGAACTTAAATAGGGGTGAGGAAACTTTTGTCTCTTCAGTGATGTTCCAATTAAACACTGATTTATATCTGTATTACTTGGTGCAACAGGTAATATCACCAAATTGTACTGAACAAATTTTCGAACTACTCTTGTTCTAATCAAGCATGATAGGAAATAGTTGTTTGCTAATCACTAAAAATAGGAACAAGATTGAAACAAATATCCAGGCAGTACAGTAGAAATAGTCTAATGGGCAGTCAGTTTCAAATGCTGAGCTTTTCATTTGTGGATTTGTACTACGCTATAAATAATATAAATAAAATCAATTGATTGTTATAGTGCTCCAGCTGGAAAATCACTCACAGAGCACACAAAATATCAGTTAATTGCAAATGAGAAAAAGAGTTTATGGGAAAACACTCCAGAAACTCAGCAGATGAAGAGCTAATAGCATAGATGATCTTGTAGTGATGCACTGTGGCGAGCTTGTGGGCAACCTTCTCAATATTAAAAAAAAATTAAAAAATCCATAAAGAATTTTCAAAGATCTTTCTTATTTAAACTAAATTTCTCTTTTTCTTTTTTTTTCTTTTTCTTTTTCTTTTTCTTTTTCTTTTTCTTTTTCTTTTTCTTTTTCTTTTTCTTTTTCTTTTTCTTTTTCTTTTTCTTTTTCTTTTTCTTTTTCTTTTTCTTTTTCTTTCTTTTTCTTTTTCTTTTTCATGGCCACACTGCAGGGTACTTTTGTCAGGTTAAAACTAATGGTGGTTTCTTAACTACTGAATGCTCAAAGATAAGCTGTCAAAATAAAGCATGAAGAAACATTTGAACAAATACTAAAATAAATTTAAAGAACACTCATTATCCTGAATGCTAGGACAATGCATAAAATAAACTGGCATTCAGTTTTTAAGGAAGGCTTCAGACTCTTTATGTTCCTTGCAAGCATCCTGTGCTCCTAGCATTAAGCATCTAAAATCAATGATGTCTTAAGAAGCCAGGAGACAAACGCTCATATATTGTTTTAGGACTCTTCCTGGTCTTTTCTTACTAAAACAAGAATTCAAAAATGGAAGGATAGATTATTTTTCTAATGAATTCTAGCACTGGTGCTTTAAATAAATCCAAACATTTCGAGGTTATGATTACATTGTGAGTTGACAGCTTATAAAAATGAGAATTCATAGAAAATGAGTTCACTTGAAATTAAGCATCATATGGTATTGATCTTGTTTGATTTAATTTCTTTGATCTCACTTCTGGCTCAGCCAGGGACCTCCAGGATTTTTTGCACACCTGATTTTTTTTTTCTAACTAACCAGCTTCTGACAAAAGTGGTATGAAAGCAGTCTTCCTTCAGTTAATAAGATCTTTTTAATCAAAGGACCCACAGTGGTCCTTTGTAGTCGCTTGCCCCTTGGTACACATTCTAAGAACTGTGACCTCCAGAAGCATTCTTCATTCCCACTGGTATTATTTATTTACTTGGCCAAATTTGTGCTCTTGGTTTTATCTTACAAGATTTCTGAAACTTCTGAATACAGGCTGGCTTCAGTAGACTCTTAAAGGTGTTGTAGCCAATTTATACAAATTTGTCATCCTACAAATTCCCAAATCCTGCCAGTCCCTGCAGAAGAGGCTTCCATTTCCAGCCCTTTTGAGTACCATCTCCAGCAGCTCTGTGTTGCAATGTGTGTTTGATATTTAATCATAACTTAAAGGAAAATATTTTTAATTTTCACAACTTTCCATTGTTGTAATGATTCAGTTGCTAAACAGAGATCTATAGATAGGAAAGGCAGCTTCAGCAATGTGGAACAAATAAAACTCAAAATTTTCAAACATTCATAGTCTTTAAAAAGGTCTTGGAAAGTTAGTGAACCAGTTTAGAGCTTCCTCTTACATCTGTTCATATTTGAATGATTGTCCTGAAAAGGAAGGCCCTTTTAACAAAGACATGCATTTAATTAATAACCGTAGCATAAATGCACCAGTATCTATGATGTTTCAGCCCAGTGCCTGAAAACTTAGTACAAGCAGGTTCAAAGGGATTTGCTGTAGCTCTTCAGGCATTCAAAATGTTCTATTTAAGCAAAATTACTTTATTTTCTTACATCTGTCTTTAATAAAGTGCTAAGATGGCTGCCAAGCAGAAGCTTCATCTTTATCCAGCTGGATACACCTGAGCTTTCTTAGCTTGAGCAAAAATCCTTCTCATCACGTGAACCAAAACTGACTGAAATGTGTGCATTTGGAACTATAAATCAAAATGTCCATGTACAGATGTTCTCAGCCTAGAGGCATAATTGCAAAGGAGCTTGATTCCAGGAGGAGCTTTCAGTTAGACTTGCAAATGTTCAGAGGTGCTTTACATCTCCATATTTTATTAACACAGCACCATAAAATTTGGATGAGTGACTTGTTCATTACAATATTCTAATATGTTTCAGAGATAGTAATTTAGTACAATGCCAGTATGTAGATCAGCCTTCTTTAATGAAGAGATTCAGGGTGAAGAAGTTGTATGAAAAGAGTTCATGTTTTAAAAGATGGAAAATTCTCTTTAACTCTTTACAGAACCTATTGAGAGCAGTCAGAGCTTTCATGAGGAAGAATAGTAACGTTACCAGTTTTTCAAAAGAGAAAGTTAGATTCAGATGAGTTGGATTTCCAACAGCAGCTGGAGGAAATGGAGTAGGTTCTGAGCTCTTACCTCCTCCCTTTCCAGGTTGCTCTGAACCCCTGAAAACAGTGAGGGGGATATATTTTTATGATTTTGTACCACATTACAGTTTTAGTGCAGTGATGTTTATCTACATTTGGATTTTGGAAGGTAAGAGCTCATCTGCCATTTTTCCCATGTTGAACTTTGTACTATGACAGCAGCCAGGAGCTTTTGTCTCACTCTTCAAGGATGGCACATTTCATCTTAAAAAGATGAATCCTATCCCACACGAATGTGGTGTGATTTTAGGGCTGAATGGAAGGTGAGGTTGTTCTTTAGACTTGAAGAAAGAGGCAGAGCTGTGATGGGCCTCACATAAAAAGTAAATGTGAATGGCAAGCTATGACAAAATTTAGTGGTGTGATGGTAGTTTTGCATAATTTTTCTAAGTTGCTATAAATAAAGGGAATAATTCTGTCACTATTTGATTTCTGTATTTGAGTAAAGTGTCTCATGTCAGATTTTTCAAGAAGAGTGTGTGACATGACAGATATTTGCACTTACTAGCAACCAGAATAAAAGAACCCCTATTTTTACCCTCATATATTCAAATTGAAATCTGAGGGAATATTCACCAAGACTTTGAAAAGAAGTAATTTTTAATCCTTTCCTAAAGCTAATGAGTAATTAAATTGAAGCTTTGTCCCTTGATAGTGAAGAAATGCTGAACTGAAAGTGGGCAGTGAAATTGGTCCTTTATGGAAAAAAAAAAAAGTGTTCTGTTTAAGAATAAATAGCAGAATAACTGTATTGTGGTATTGCTTACCAGTTACTCATGATTGTGAAACAGAAGAAATACCACAGTCAAAGGTTGTGACACCTGAACAGACTGAAGGGAAGATTTTGGGTACAAGTACTGTTAAAACCAGCCACATGTTTCTTGATATGTGTTTATTGCTTTTACCTCACTAGCATTTTCTAAAGTAGTACAAGACTGATTATAGTAATATTTCTAAGTATGGATGTGAGACTTCTATATACTTGAATCATCTTCCTGGCCTAGGACATGTGAATTTAAAGCTTGCCTTGTGCACGTGACGGGATTACCCAGAAAACTGCAGTGTGCAAATTGTGCGTAGTTTCTGCGGAGCTGAATGCCTCTTGTCTTGTGACAGCCAGCATCATAAAGTTCATGAAACACAGCTCTCTTTTTACCACCCCACCCTTATCAAATGAATTGCAAAAACCCGGGTAGTCAGAGCTGAGGTAGCAGGGCAGATGGACTCAGTGTGTTCTGGTTCCTAAATGAGATTTCATAGTGGGACTCACAGGGACAAACTTACGGGCTGCTCAGTTTGACTACTGCCACATTGCCAGCCAGGAGAACTGAGAAATACCTTTAGAAAATCCAGTTATTGGGAGTCTTGGCAACTGTATGTTGCTCATGACATTAGAATGATTTGATATCCCATCACACCGTTTAACACCTGGACATTCTGGGGCACAGGTGGATTCCACGTATGTGCTAGTTTGGGGGCAGCAAAATGAAACCTGGTGCTGATTTAAATCATGGGTTACTAATGAAATGTTTTAGCGATGAAAGTGCTAATAGATATGTTCTAATAGTACTTACAGCTCTGTGTTGAAAAATGTAAACCAATATTTTGTGCTTCTCACGTCTTCGTTGCATTGAAAGACTTTTCTTATTTTAATCATGAAATAGCTTAGTTATGTTTTATACTGTTTGCTTGCCTTCTTTGGTTAGAACAGATAATTTTCAAATAGCCATGAACAGAAATCTCCTTAAAATGAAGGAATGACTCTCAGAGCACTCTACAATTTTCTGTACAGCATTTGAGCCTTTCAAAGGTAGGCTCTTTCCTGTTACATGGTCTGAGCTGACCAAAGCTGTAAACTGGTGTACATAAAACATTGATGGAGAGATGGCCTACTTCAGAAGTAATGTAATCTAAAGCAGTTCTGAACTAGAAACATTGAAATGTGGCCACGTTAATTTATTAATTACATCTGTAGTCAGAAAATGCAAGTCACTGCTCAGATTACATGGATAAAAATGGACCACATCCAACTCCACAACTACCCCTACAAAGCTATTTTTGTTTTGCTTTCATTTTTGTAAATTTAAATCTGATATCTCTAAGATGGTCAGATTTCCTACTGATATTTAAATGCAAAATAAAAATGGGCTGTTTTACTTAAAGGAAATATATACCTGTCACTTTTCTGATTTCTGGTTTTCCTTTGATTCTGCATTGGATTTCTCTCTCTCTTTTTTTTTTTTTTTTTTTTTTTCCTATAGCCACTAGCTTTAGAATATTCTGGTTGTGTAATTGTTAAGTTGGGTTTCTGTCTTGCTTGGTTTGAAAATAAATCCCTTATTTCAAATCAGGGATTGAACTAGCTACTGACTTTAAATCTTGCCAGAGAAACTTGCTAGTCTTCAGTCTTATGCAGCCTTCCTTCTTGCAGAGCTGATCTGCCACCCCAGTATAAACTGAACCAAAACCAAGCCAAAGAAAAGAAGAAAGATACAGTCAGTGAAGAGGTCAGAAAGAAATGTAGGCAGTTAACCTACATCTAGAGTCTCAAATCCAAGCTGATGTGTCTAACAGCCTAACACATGACATGGTATGGCTCTTATGATGGGATTCTAAGAAACACTTTATGTTTTCAGAGTGGATTTCTTAAAGCAAACGGTTGTCATGTTGAGACACAAGACAAAGCTCTCTTAATAGTGTTTTGATTCTGCAGTGCCCTGCATCAGCTTGTGCCACTGAAACTTAAATGCAAACTCTGCCCCTTTCCTCATAGACATCTATTGGAACTCTCTAAACATATATAACTTACAAGCAAAATGTGGTATCTTAGAGGTGTAATAGGTTCCACAGCACAGTGTTTGCTGATATATACCTATGGTTCTTCATCTGGTTCAAGAAATGGGACTCCAATTTCTGAAGGTTTGGGGAATATTGCTAGTCTTTATAAAAAGACTACTTTAGGCACCCTGTTATCTTGAACAGCCATTAGGGGAATGCAAATGAGGAGTGATGAAAGTGATGGAGAGAGACATTTGCAAGAAAAAAACAGAAATCAGATGCTTGATACTCTCTGCTTGCCAGTTATTGTTGTGTGCACATTCCACGTTATTTTGATAATCTTCCCTCAGTGACTAAAGTGAAACCAGTAAGTTTGGTAGTTTGAATGCAATGCTTTGTTTAAAAATAAAAAAATAAAAAAAGGTAAAAACCAGCGTAACATGCTTTCAAAATATAATCAAAATAAAGTTTGGAACAGAAAGTTTTCTTTTGTTTTACATGTATGCTGTTGAGAAAATAGACATATATATATATAGTACAAGTGTGAGAACCAGGAAATGAGAAGGACTGAAGTGACAAACTTTGTGTAATAGAGAAAGATACAGCAAGGTGGAAAATGTAAATGTCACAAAAGAGTGTCCAGTTATGTCAGTGTAAAAGGTTTTCCAGAATACTAAGCACGCTAGCTCGCATTTCCTCCATTTCTTTTGAGCACATCTTCATTATTACAACAGTACTGTGAGAAACTGAGAGCTGATATGGTGCTGACGTTGCTACTGTGCTCATACGGGGGAGGTTTTTCTTAAACAGCATGAAGAATGCTTGTAATTCAGCCCAAAGTCTTGCAGAGTTTAATTACAGGTAGTTTTAATGTTTTGTGAAACATGACTGGACTTGTGCGCATTGATTTCAGTGCTGAAGTTTTCATTTAAAATGAAATTTTGTGCGCAGGATGAAAAGGCAAAAATTGTTACTACAGGGAGAAATGCAGCAGATCTTCGGGAAGTCAGTGTAACATCCCCTCTTAAGTGAGGCTGAGGGTGACAGCAGGTGTTGTGCTGACCACCTCCAGATGGTTAGTTCCTAGCAGAGAGGCCTGCTGCATAGCTCTGTTCCACAGCCACAGGCATCCTCAGCTTTCTAGTGCAATGTTAAACTTGCAGGTTCATTGAGAACAATGTTCCAGAGGCTAATTTAACTGTCATTAGCAGCTGTGTAACAACTGGAGGACAAAATGGGCTGAAGTCCGTTCCATAAACCTTCATTTCTGAGGAACGCCATTGTGGTGTTCAAGGCCAGGGTTATCAGGAAGGCAGGAGCACTGCCACCACCTGAAGCAGCCACATGTTCTGTGACGCACATGTGGGAGAAAAGACCTGTGGGTGCTTTTAATACATCAAGCAACTTCTTCCAGTGTCTGAGCCTAAAGCTGTGGTATCTGCTGGAGCACCGTGTGGATCTGCAATTATTTCTTTTTTCTATTTCTATTTCTATAATGTGGCACCCAAGCTGAACACAGTGCTGGAGGTGAGACCACACAGTGCAGAGGGGACAGCCCAGCTGGCAGTGCTGGGCCTGGTGCACCCCAGGCCACACTTGGCCCTTTGGGCTGCCAGGGCACACTGCTGCCTCAGAATCAGTAAGATTTGGTTCCTGATTATAAATGTGGTTTTACTCACTCCCTGTTGTAAGGATTTTATGCAAACATAAGAAGGAAATTATATGGCCTGAGGTTTGTTGTGATCCATCACTGGTCTGCTGTACCTGCTACGAATCCTAATTCCAGCTATAGGATGTTTCCTTACAGCTGGGGCATATAGCCAGCACTGTTTTCAATGACCAGACTAGAGATGGAAAAGAAAAATTCCAAAGAACTTGGCAATCACCTTGGAGAATCAATTTTCAAAGTAAAAATGGTAGTTACAAGGCTTGAAAATTAATGTATATATTTTTTCTAAGTATATTGCAACTTGAATTCTAAGGACTGTCTCAAGTTTGGCTCAAACTAGTTTGACTGATTAAATGGGCATTAAAGTAATAAAGTTTGTAAAAGTAGGGAATCTTAAACAGATATAATGTAAATGCAGAGCCTCATAAAGGTCTCCAGTATCTTTAGTATAAGACTGTGTGTTCCTTTTTCAGGATGAAGCTAGAGAAATATAGATGATAGATGTTATACCTGAAAAAATTCCTTTTTCCACTGTACAGTCCGTCCAGGACAGATGTGTGCACACTTCTACTCTTCACCAAGATTGTAGTGCAGAGGAGGAGGATATTTTCATTGCTTACTAGAATCTGACTGTTGCAATTTTGGAGTAACTCTTTTGGAAGCATTCAGAATGGCTCAGAGGTCTGCAAGCTAAGCACAGCAATACATTTGTGCTATGAAGATCAGTGACAGAGGCAGTGCTGGAGGGACAAAATCAGAGTAAAATGTAAATTAGTGAGAAATAGTTCTGTTACTTAAAGTTTTATCACCTTGCATATTTTTGTAGTTAGACATGGTGGCAATGTATAAGTTATTTGAAGAAGACAAAAAGTGTCTCACCATAATTGGAATGATATGTAAGGAATCTCACCTATCCCTCTGCCCTGAGTACTCTTGGGAACTGAACAGTTTGAAAGATGTGGGTAAAGAGCACCTCTGAAATTTGCATCACTTCATATTTAAGAACTTAGTTCTTGGATGCATATTAGGAAGCTTTGGCTAATGTAAAGCATTCGTTTTTAAATGCTTTTTGGGGAGTCATACACAAAAAAACAACAAGCTGATGTTACAACTCAACTCAAAAATGAATAATAAGAAGGCACAGGCTTATATTTTTGGCTTATTATGTCATGTTAGCTTTGAAGACTGTAAACTACTTTTACAGAAGGTTTTCTTGTAAAATTAATCCCAGTCTCTGTTGAACAGGTGTTTACCACAGAGTTCCCCCTTCCAACCGTGTGCCTAACAATATTGTGATTAGGATCTTGATCCGGGGCAGGCTGACATGCTGCATGTTTGAATCTGCATGAGCATGTCCTGCTGCTGCTTTTATTGCTTGACAGAAAGAATATGTGCAGGTAATCTGAGTAGAAGAGAAATGCTTTGAACATGAGCTAGTACTCCAGCCTGTAGGAAGGCTGGTAGACTGAATGGGGGAGATGAGGGAAATTAAAGTGGATGGAAGCATTTTTAATTTCAGCAGTCAGAACACTGAACAAACTGAATGCAAGGCTGTGAAACACATACATCACTCTTTACGCTTTCTCTGTGCTGGTCAGTTTTTAATATGACTTTTACTTTTGTACAAACAGTACAAAACAGCCTTAGAAGAGCTGCCAGAAATGAGACCAGAGGCACTGGCTATTCTGTATATGCTACTGGGCAAGGCAGTGTGGTGTTGGCTCACTGAAAAAAGAGATGTAGCAAAACCAGTACGGTTCTGATTTGAAATCTGCAATAGACAAGTATCAAATAATGCTAGCTCTAAAACTAATCAGGTAGAGACAGTGGCCTACGATGAATTGGAGTAATGCTATTTCTGTCTGTATTAGTTGGTCTGATAGAGGATGTGATGTCAGCAGAGCACAGCTCTGCCTGGGGTGAACAGGAATTTGCACACGGGAGAACATCATTCCCATGCTGCTTGTGGGATAGACAAGGCACAGCACATTGGTCCATGTTCTGCTCATGTGTTTTAGATGGCTTTGCAGCCAGAGAAGCTAAGGGAGTAACAGCCTGAGGAAATGAAGTGTATTTAATGCATTCAGGAGGCTGCTCCTACGAAGCAGCTCTGCAGCATCTCCTCATACAGTGCACAGTTCAGCACTGCACAAGAGTGGCTTTAGTAGAGAATAACATGCATAAAGATTCCCTAATACAGCACCTTGATGCATGCATTTCTGCAGAAGCTCCTAAAGCTAAAGTAGTCCTTGTGTCTGACCAACCACACTGAGTGGTGAACCTTCCATGGCTCTGTGCCTCTGGTCACAGCTGAACAGTCCTCCAAGTGAGGAAAGTCTGAAGCTTTTCATAGCTATCAGTGCAACCCAAAAAATCTTCATCGCTTCATGATGAAATAATGGACACATTTTGTTTTTACTAAGGAATTCTGCCTAGCTAACTAGCAAAGATGAATTCTTCATGTGAAGTACATGTGGTTTCAGGTTGATGCTAATATGGGTCAATACTTTTGGCAAAGACTTTGCCTGTGATGAACCTGCTGATAGGTTCCTTACTGATGAATTAATACATATCTCAGAAATTAAGTATTTCACTTGGATCTTAATCATTCTCAGGTATAAATTTTTAATTTCCTCTCAAAATAATCATCACGTGTTCATTAACTTTTATGATAATTCATTATACTTCTCAAATGAACCAGTTACTCATGTATGAACTGTTAGATAGCCAGACACAATTTCATCTCTGCCTGCAGTGTGTTTAAATTATTACAACCCTCATAATGGCAATCTGTTACAAATTGTCATCATTTACATGTGTTAATGACAAATGGCTTATACAAAAAAAGTAGTGTCCTTCCCATTTTTGTGTGGTATGTATCCCCAGGAAATTTAAAATAACCTGAAAATAAAAGTTCCTTTTTAAGTAAAGAAGGAAAAAAATATATTAATCAAATTAAACCCTTAAGACTAGTAATACTACTTCTTGGAGGTCTTCTACTGCTGGACATGAACCAGCAATGTGCCCTTTACAGCCCAGAAAATCCAGCCTGCTGTAGGAAGCTTGCTTTGGCAGGGGGGTTGGACTCGGTGATTTCTGGAGGTCCCTTCCAACCCCTAGAATTCTGTGATTCAGTGATTCTACTGGCTGCATATTAAAGATAATGGGACAATAATAAAGCTGGCGTTAGCCAGCAGTAAACACACTGAATTGTTAATTTTTAAGGATTCAGCTTGAAACAAACAAAAATTAAAAGACTGGAGGATGTTTTATTGTGTGCATCTAATCAAGCAACGTCTTGTTATGTTCGGAGAGGAGAGGAGAGGAGAGGAGAGGAGAGGAGAGGAGAGGAGAGGAGAGGAGAGGAGAGGAGAGGAGAGGAGAGGAGAGGAGAGGAGAGGAAAAAGTCACTGCTACTGAAGTGTGACGAGTCTTGAACCTCACTGAGACCTAGCATTTCTGCTCAGTTAATTCCATGTAATAGCAGAGGAAAAGGAAGATGTGTGAGGATAATTGAGAGACAACAGAGAAGCAGGTCTTCATGGCTAAAAGACTGAGCTAGAACCAAATTATATATGGGAGGTTGCTATAGATATCTTCTAAAATTAACGTGGTAAACTGCTGGGGTTGGTGAGATAGGAGCGTTTGTGTGTGTGTAAGGGGAAGCATGAAATTGTACTGTATATCTTAAGAAGTAGTGAGTTCTTCTTTTTCTTTCACAAAAATTTAAAAAAATCTTTAGACAATTATGTTTGGAAATCCCTTTTTTTCCCCTAAGTTCCTATGTACACACTTCTATGAAAATTTCCACACATTTTTCAAAACAGAGATGTAAAGATAATCAATGAAGTGTAGAGATGCAAAGGTCTCCTAATTTTTTCTTTATTTTTTATTTATTTTGAGTAGCTGGGGCTGAGGCAGCTTCTGGGATCGGCATTTCCTTTGACTTGGGATGTTGAAATTCCACTTTAGGAGGAATGTGCATTTTACTGCTCCTTTCTACAGGTGATGAGAGATAAGTCATGCCTGGGAAGTGGCTTGCTCCAGGGCTGCTTCACACCAACCCATCACAAGGGCCTGCACTGCACTTTGGGCAGCCCGATTTCAGAAGGTACCTGTTGCCTTCCTGAACTCTGTTTTTGGAGGTGGACTGAGCTCCTCACACTCCTCATGAAATTGAATTGGAGCTTTAGAAATTTAGCTTTGGCAGTCAGGTGATGCTCATTTAAAAGTGCTCATCTGTAATTTTCATCCTCTCCTGATGCACTGTTTTCTGTACTGAGGATGGGGGTGACAGCAAGTCCTCACTTGCCCATTCTTATGAGAACCAGACCCTTTCTTAGGATGTGAAAGCGTTTGCTAAATAAATTTTTTAGAAAGTTATATACCCTTAAGAAAACTAATTGGCCAGGCAAACCATTACTGACAGAAGAGAGAGGGAAATGAGTTAATTGTAGGAAGTTGTCCATTACAGAAGAACAACTGAAATATAAAACTTGGAAATAATATTTTCTCTCCTAAACCATGTACATGCTTCCTCTGTTCCAAGGACCCATTGCTATCCTATCACCTCAGTCTTCAGTCTTCTGTGAATTCTTCTTCCTGCTATATTATGGTCTTATGGACATCAAGTCTTTTTTTGACCTTTTTATCCCAGGAAATTCTGATTATCATGAACATTCAATTTTCAAAGTACTTAACATGCTCTAGGTGAGCTGTAGAGATGGTATTTTGTAATGCAAACACTGCCAGATTATTTCTTCTTTACAATAAGAGAAATAACTGTGCCAGCTCTCCATTCTCTTCTTACTTTCTAGAGGAGAATGGAAACTTCAGGAGAAACAAAATGACCGTCAGCTCTTAGGAACTTGAGAAATCTTGTTCCTCTGTAGACATTCTCTGTTGTGCTTACTGGGTATGTTTCTTCCTCCTTGAGAAGAGCACTGAGGATAAAGCATACTAAGCACACTGAAAAGCAGGTGAAATCTTTTATAACTTTGGTGCATGATATTTAAACTCGATTTTCAGAAGATCTGCCAAGTGGTTCATCACAGGTCCCTGAAAGTAACGGATATATTGCTGCTTCTTATATTAAAGCTTCTAGATTGTCTCTGCACATTTTTCTGGCAAACAATGAAGACACACAGTTGCCAAACCCCGTTCCATTTTGCAGGAATGGTGCTCTCAGCACCAACATTTTTGAGAACCCTCTTTTTGAATGTACTTATTACGAAGTGCTTAGCTGGTAGATGTTGGAGCTAAGAACTACTACAGGACAGTGGCAGTGCAAGTAACTGAAGGCATACCAGGCTATAGCTTGTACAGGTAAGTAGTTGTAGATGAGTTTTCTTCAGGGCCTGTCATTCACATTTATTTAAATATTGTTATTCTCCTTTTTGTTAAGAGTTTATCTACTTGGCAGGTAAAGCAAAGAAGTCCTCACTCTTGCTAGTGTTAATGTGTATGTAGTAATGCAGGGTGGGTTTAACACCGTATGCATAGAGGCCTTAGTGATTTAATGCAGTTTGCCATTTCACTTGTGAGGCATTTCACTGAGATGTTTTCTCAAGGGGTTTTATTTGAATAAATGTCACTGTGGCAGATTTCTTTCTCCCTTCCTCCTTTTCTGTCTCTCTCTGCTTCTTTTACTTTGAATGCCTGGTTTCATAAACCCACCCCTGCTTAGACAGCAAAGTGACCTGTTTGGCAGCAAAGCCGAGCGACTTGGATGAAGAGATTAAAACTAGTGTTGTGCAATTAAGACAAGACAATAATTCCTTGTAAATGGTTTCAAGAAGGACGCTGGCATTCAGCCTTTGTATGGCACCAGGCAGTATTATCCCTGCAGTGCCTTGGTCTATGTGCTAGGCTTCTTCCAGGTGCAGCTGGTTTTCTGAATGCTTTCTAAGGTCTGCTTTCTACCTGCTGTACCCAGAGATTCTTTGCTTTGAACAATGCAGAGCTGTCCTTCAGGCAGGGATGAGTTGGGACAGGGACCAGAGCAACATCTGTCTGTGATAGCAGAGTGCACAGGATGCTGACTGGAGAAGGTAATGTCGAGATTCGGGATTTGGTGTCACAAGGAATGAATCTGTTCTGCTATAAGGTCCATTATGTTCTGTTATGGCAGTCCATTTATAACTGTAAATATTTACTAATAGAGCATAATGATAGTCTCCATCTTCTCCGCTCTCTCGAGCCAGCTGCCTGTGATGTAAATTGAGACTCAGCGATTTCTCATCTTACCTCCGAGCAAAGGCAGCGCGTGTTTCTGTTCATATGTTGGGAGCACTTTTCTCATATGAATGCTTTTCTGCTTATTAAAGGTCCTTTGGCATATGCATTCCATAGCTAGCTTTATCTGCAGTGAAAAGGGTATTTTTTTGTATAGGAAAAAATAAATCGTGGTGAGTTACTATACACAGAATAGCAGTATCTGGAAAAATACAGAAGGTGCGACAAATGAAGTTAGGCTTTGCTGGGAAACAAATACAGGCTTAATTAGGGATTGCAATTGGGATACACACATGAATTCAGTATAAATCTCTGATCTGCTGACTTGCAAAAGCCCTTTCAAATATTTCAGATTTAACTATACATGCACAGTAAGCTGGAATAATATTTATGGAGTATCAAGAAGTCCAGAAATCAACTTATATCCATTTTATTCCCCTAAATAGCTGAAAACCTGGTATCTCTGCCTTGAAGATGGAGATTAGGTTGCTCAACTGCAGCTCTGTGGAAGTTAATCCTTTTAGTGGCGTTACCCATAAAACCTCAGACAATAAAGTAGTGTTTTAGCAACATTAGATTACCACTTTACAGGGCTGTGTGCTAACCCTTCAACAATACTGGCTAATTCTTCTTCTTGAGAAAGGTCTCTGCTGGAAAACTATTGTGAGGTGGCTGGTTCTCAGTGATATTTAAAATAATTTACCTTATAGCATTGTACGAGCTCTTGTCTGTGTTCACAGTTTTGGAAAGTGTGTGAAAAAGATAAGGCCTAGAGGACTATCTACTTATTAAATACTTTTTAAAAACAGAAAATGAGAATGATTCATCTCCACCAGGAGAAGCTCTTAAATATTTGTTTAGCAGTAATGTGAAAAAATTTCCTTTTTAATTGTTTTCAAATAGCATGAAACAAGGAAATTATGGTTTTCTTAACCTTTTGCTGAAGATGAACAATACATTTGTCTTAGTACGAGGAGACTTTCTTACAGGCAGTCGTAGGGATTTTCAAGCCCACGAGGGAAGCAATGTATCTGTAAGCATTTCCTGTTTTAATAGATTAAATTTGCTTCCAGGAACCATGGAAAATTTTAAATATTCTTAGCAAAGACTCCCACACACAGGGTATATAAATACCGATACAGTTACACGTGCTCAACAATTGTAACCGTATCTGCTCTTCTAAGCAGCTGAACTACATACCTCATCACTTCTGGTACTTGATAACGTGGGTCAGAGCATGCACCCCTCTTTTTCATCACTACTTTTTATTGCGTGATACTGTGTAATGCACGTCATTCAGAAGCGCCCGTATTACTTGAGCTGCCCTGCTGAGGGGCAGCAATCTTGCTGTAGTTCAGGCTCAGCATTTCTGGTCTGATCCATTCTGCTCTGTGTGACCATGAGGCGGGATGCGGACGGGGTCCTTGGTGTGTGTGATGCCCTTCTCTTGAGGGTCTTGGAGCAGGACTGTCCATATGGGATGTGGCAGTAGTCCTGGAACTGCAGTGCTGTGGGGCTGAGTGGGATTGCAGCCTGGCAGCAGTGGTGCTCATCACGTTCGGTGTGCTTGGCTGCTAACAGCCAACCCAGTGATTGTAGTCCCTATTTCAGGAGACTGAATTGTTTTTCCTGTGCCTCATTTGATCTGCTTTTGATTCTCTTGCTGATAAACATTCTGAGTAACCACATCTTTCTTCTTTTCTGTTACAGAGCTCCAACATGGGAGGCAAACTGAGCAAGAAGAAGAAGGGGTACAGTGTCAATGATGAAAAAGCTAAAGACAAAGACAAGAAGGCTGAAGGAGCAGCAACTGAGGAAGAAGAAACTCCAAAGGAGGCTGAGGATGCCCAGCAAACCACAGAGACCACAGAAGTGAAAGAGAACAACAAAGAGGAGAAGGTTGAGAAGGATGCTCAGGTCGCTGCCAATAAGACAGAAGAAAAAGAAGGGGAGAAAGAGAAAACAGTGACCCAAGAAGAAGCGCAGAAAGCAGAACCAGAGAAGTCGGAGGCTGTTGTCGATGCGAAAGTAGAGCCACAGAAGAACAATGAACAGGCACCCAAGCAAGAGGAGCCAGCTGCAGCCTCTGCTCCTGCTGCCAGTAGCGAAGCACCCAAAACTTCTGAGCCTAGCAGCGATGCAAAAGCTTCCCAGCCTTCAGAAGCCACAGCTCCCAGCAAAGCAGATGACAAGAGCAAAGAGGAAGGGGAAGCCAAAAAGACTGAGGCTCCCGCAACGCCTGCAGCCCAAGAAACTAAAAGCGAAGTGGCCCCAGCTTCAGACTCAAAACCTAGCAGCAGCGAGGCTGCACCTTCTTCCAAGGAGACCGTAGCAGCCACAGCAGCACCTAGTTCCACTGCCAAGGCCTCGGACCCGTCAGCCCCACCAGAGGAAGCGAAACCTTCTGAAGCCCCAGCGACTAATTCGGATCAAACCATAGCAGTGCAAGATTAAATTGGACAGCCTGTTGAAACAACCACTTAAAACAACCTGTGTCTTTTTTTTATTTTTTCAGCTATACTAACTCGTTTCAGATCTGAAATAACAAAAAAGTATTGCCCAGAAAGAGAAGGAAAAAAAAAAGGAAAAAAATGAAAAGGATGTCCCATCAAGTTGGGAGGGAGGGAGGGGGGAGAATCCAAATAGTATTTTTGTGGGGAAATATCTAATATACTTTCTGCCAACTTGACACAAGTCCTGGATTAAAAAAAAAAAGAAAAAAAGTAAAGTAGATGGATGTCTGAAAGTACAGCACATCTTTTGTATCTGAACTGCTGTAAATGCACTCCACCAGTGTATCAAAATCTTCTTTTTGTTCTGTAATGGGGTTTGGGAGTGATGCGTTTGATTCTGCCCACTGGGTTTGTGCCAAGGCAATCAGATCTTTATGAAAGCAGTATTTTCTGTGGTTTTTTTATTTACAGCCTTTCTTATTTTGATATTTTTTTTATGCAGTGGATGAATGCCAACTTTCAGACAAAACCCACTTAGCTGTCCACATATTTCTCAATGCCAATCCTCCAATTCTTCCTCTCCAAATATTTTTTGGGAGTAAAAAGCATTCTCATCCTACTTAGCCTTCCTAGATTTCTCATGACGAGTTAATGCATGTCCGTGGTTGGGTGCACCTGTAGTTCTGTTTATTGGTCAGTGGAAATGAAAAGTCTGCGTTCATTGCAGTTCCAGTTTCTCTTCCATTCTGTGTCACAGACACCAACACACACTCATTGGAAAACAAATGAAAAAACAAAATGTACAATGGATGCATTGAAATTATATGTAATTGTATAAATGGTGCAACAGTAATAAAAGTTAAATAATTTAAAAAATATAAAAGCGTAAAGACTGATTAAATGTCCACTTTCACCTTAGAAATTTGACAAAAGAAATCCTTACACCCAGAGCAGAAGCGGTAGATCTGGGGCTGCTCACTCTCCTATTTATAGCAAAGTAGAGGTAAACAAAGTAACCTCAGCCTCACAATCCTGGAATCATGCTGCCGTAAACTCCTGCTTCAGCAGCTACCAGCGTTCACAGGTGAGGTTGGAAGTGGCAAATGGACAGCAGCTCTCATACAGATTTCATTCCAGGCACAGTCAAAATGCTTCGTACCTTCCTTAACACCCAGAAAACATTCTTGCTGTCTCAAAGGGCCAGAGGCATGCTGGCTGGGTTTTAACTGCAAGTAAGACAGTAGATGCGATAAACTGATCTCTTAAGACAAGGCAGTTACATTTAATCCTAGTCCAATTAAAATATTCCTAGTGCTGATACACTTTGTTCTTCTTCCCATTACCATTGTGGAGGAGATGAAATGCAGCTGTCAAAAGAGGCTGAATCTGTTGATTTCAAATACAGTTAACCTCGTGTATCAGAGTTTAGCCAGGCAGAAACAACATTCTTCAGTAGTCTTTGCTTTTTGTCCCGTTTTTGCGCATCTGACAACTGATAAGCTCAGTTTCTTCTGAGTGGTGTCCTTGCAGCACACAGACAAGGTGCAGAGCCCAGAATTCACAGTACTGCTTAAAGCAGCATATTCAGCCTGTGCACAAGCAAGCTCTTGGACTGAGCACAGGTTCCGAGAGAAGTGGTCAGTGGAAAACAGAGACACAGCTTGTACTCATTCCAAAGGGATGCATGAACTTGTGTTTAGTAAAGAAGGCAGATAGTGCTTTGAAATTATATACATTATTTCACATATTCTCTCTCCACACAATGAGGATAATTCTCTTTACAGACTTTCACAATTCTCATCCTTTTTTGTTCAGAAATCTGGGGCTCTTATTTTGTGCTGGGGATAGTGATGTGCCTTGGTGCACCCATGATAAGCTTTCTGGAACAGACAGCAGCACTCCTTTGGTTTTCATATCAGGCCAAATACTTGCATGATTCTGGCACCACCATCAAATTTTTTTCATCCTTAATGTAAAGGAGTCCATTTCCTGCACAGCGTATAAAAAAATGGATTCTTTTGCACAAAGATCAGTACTCTGGCTTAAAAAGAGGGCAGAGTTCTCAGATGAAAGAGCTGAAGCACTGTATGAGTTATGCAGATTAACACCTTCATGGTGTGCTTATACAGCTGTCATGATCTACAGCATTCTTGTGAGGTCAAGTCTGCAGCTTTCTAGCAAACTTGTAAGAGCCCTTTGCCATTGTTCACCAGCGTAGACGTGTCTTGGAGAGAGAAAACTTCTGCCCAGGACTCCTCCATGAATTTCACGAGAGGTCTGGGATGAAGAGGTGGCATGCAGAGATCCTGCAGTACTTCACAGCAACACATTACAGAGCCAACGTGCTGCTGGTGGGACTAAGCTGATGCTCTGCCTTCAGGCTGGAAGTGCTTGCCAGTGGAGAACAGGTACGTAAATTTACTGGGATGGCTGCTAACATGCCTGCTGAGAATAACACACCTCATCTGATACCACACCCATTCACTTTCAGTAACGATTTCAAAGTAGCGCTTTATCTCTGTTATTAAAATGGATGACCGTCTATTTGACAGTGCCTTGTTTTCTCCTGAAATGTCTTCAGTTGACATGCTTAGACCTGGTGAGGAGGTCTTAAAAGTAGTCTTACTTTAATTTTCTGAGGCAATTAAAAATACCCCTGTACTCCACAGCTGTGTCCAAACCAAGCAGTTTTTGCAGCTGTTGACAAAAAACTCTTAACACACATGCAGCAATTCTCACAACCTGCTTGTTGAAGGAAGCCTCTTCCTGATCCTGTCAGAAGTGCAAGGGAATGTCATTCCATGTGACAGGAAATCACTAACATAGAGACATAGAAGTAGGCACGTGTCATCAGGAAGCTGAGAGACAGTTCTACCAAAAACTAACACAATTCAGCGCTCAGTCGTCTCAAAAACTTAAAAAGTTTCTGTACAATATTTTTTAACTCTTTTATTCATAGTCCTACCAGATATTTAAAAGCGTGCAACTGGTAGTGCAGAAGCATTCTTGCTTAGACCATTACTCCATTTTGTTGCTGCACCTAGATACAGAAGGAAAGATACCACCTCTGCTCGGTACATACTCAGAAAAGTATGTATGATGAGGATAACAGAAACATGATGCATATTCCTTTCCTGAAGTGGCACTTAAAGGGATTAGAGTACAGTTTTTCTTCGCCGCAGTCCATTATCTCATCTCCAAGCTCCTCCTTTTCTGGGCTATAATCACTCTTAAATAACACAAAAAGTATGTAAAGGGTACTGAGCCAACAGGCATGTTAATGGTCTGAGTTTAAGCACATTGCAGATAACCTCAAAGATCCAGCCCTTTCATGAAAGTGTGCCAAAGCAATAGAGAAACTCAACCTTGGGAAAGAACCTTTGCTGTTGTTTAAAGCCCCCACAGAGAGATGTTTGCAAAGTCTTCCTTGTTTTTCCTTGGAGATCATCAAGAATTTGTTTCTGTCCCTCCAGCAACAGGAAGGTCAGTGCCATTGGTTTCACTCACTTTCACTGCAGCTGCTACTAAACTTAATCTTTAATTATTTTTATTAGTGTACATGAAATATACATTATGGCATTTTAATAATGACATTTTAAGATGGAAAAGCAACTAAAATTATGAGAAAATACTCATAATGAAAAAGTAACCTCAGAGCCACACTTGCCACTTCCCTGCATCTGGTTTTCTGTACATATACTAAGGTGTCCATGTCCATGTCCACATACTAAGGTGTACATGTACTAAGGATAGACACCTCTGCGAAGCAAGTTCAAAATAAAACACTGAAGGATGCACTGATGTCTTATGTGACAGCACTTCTAGGTATGAGATTACACAACTGCCCCTCTACTGCCATCTGTTCCACAACAATAAAATGTAATGGAATATTGTCAGGAAGGGTCAACCTCTACTGCCGTACCACCAACATCCTCTGCTGGTATCATGGGCCAATATCATAAAATAGGAAGCATTACTTTCGGAACAGCCCTCATAAAATATAAAATAGATCTCATATTTATAAGTTACAAAACTTATTTTAATCTTTCATATTTTTAATTAAAAAAAAAAAAAGAGCAAAAAATACAGAACTAATGGGATATGTGACCTTGTTTTTGTGAAACAAATATGTCTTGATCTGGTTTGATGTCAGTGTCTGCAATTCTTAGTGAGGACTCAAGGTGTTCACTGGAGATTTTTGATGAAATTTTACTCTTTCTGTGCTTCATCCTTGACAACAGTTGTTCACAAATGTGCATACTGCCAAAAAATGATGGCATGAGTAAGACATGATTGTGAAACGAGGAATGTTTTTAATTAGTAAGTGAGGGCTTATAGAAGTAGAAAGATACAGTCAGATTTTTGAGTTGAATATCTGACTGCAGCTCTGTACAGTCCATTCGAAAATTCTTAGGTAATGTATTCATCTTGACTGAAAATGGAGTTGCAAATATACAGAAAAAAAAAATGTTTTTTTTTTTTTGCTATCTTGAAACCAGTTCTCAAATTCCTTTATCAAAGCAGAAAGCACTGTTCACAAGACTGTGTTTAGCCAGTGAATCAAAATGCATGCAATTACTTGCTATAACTTGAGCTGGAACACACTGCACCCTCCCTGGTTGCAACTTAGACAGTGTTAATAGTGCACTGCTGTTCAGCTGTTGCTGAGTGGTGGGTGCTCTCCCAGTGCTGGGATGGGTTGTTTGGTAGGACAGAGCTGCAGTGGCTGCAGGGAGCAGAGGCAGCTGCCAGACCACAGTTCCAGCTGTGTTGGGCCACATGCAGGCCAAGGGCTGTGGGTTGGACATGCCTGTCCTAACTGGAAAGCGCATCAGTTCTCTGTTTCACATAGCAGTTGCTTTCTCCAGATCACCTTGAATTCCTCTTCATTCCAAAGTATTGAACTGAGCTAGAAGAAGTGGAGGAATCAAGCTCTCAGTCTTTCTTCAGAAGTACCTTACATTTCTGTTGTTGTTGAAGGGGGAGAACATAGGGGATATTTTGAAATATGGGCACAGGAACTGGGACACATGGCTTGTGACATAATCTTCTTGTTTCCAGAGACTGCATTATTTAATCTTAACTGGTCACTGTAAGGTTACCTAGTTTCCCTCAACTTGTTGCTGGCATACTTATTTCTCTTCTAGCATACTTGTGTTGACAGTAAGTATTATTTTCCAGCACTTCCTCTCATGGCTATCTTAATGTATTCCCTCCATTTTGAGCTGCTCTTTCCTCCACAGTGTGAGTCTATCTCTGAGTATCTCTTGGTGCATCAGGAAGCTGACTGAGCTTCTTGATGACTTAAGCACATCACAGACTTGGCTTGACCAAGAATGACTTCAAGATTGCTCAGTCAAGTGAAGTACAGATCTGATCAAGTTACAACTTTGTTCTATTTACTAAGAAAAAATTCAAAGGCTTTACATGATATTTATGGTGAAACACATAAGATGAGATCTTCTCACAGGATCCCACAGGCCTACCAGTCTGTTATTTGGGATGTCATCAGGTCACTGCAAAATGAATGACTTGCCAAACATCACCGGCAGTTCCACCATCCAGTAATGTTAAATTAACAGTTGGGAAAATTCAACACTGAGTCTCATGTGAAAAGTAAACATACCATACTGGGCTCACAAGGACAGAACAGATCTGTTCACATTAGGATGGGGAGAAGTGGTAGAATTCAACTATTTTTTTCTCCACTCAGTTCCAGCCAGTTCAGAAAAACAGTGTGGCACAGGAGTCATTCCCTGGGTGTTCTTTTCAGTTTGGGAATGGGATAGGCATGGCACAGCTCATAGCTACCAGGCTAAATCATACTATCCACAAACCAGGGAAAGTCTTTAAAACTTAGCCATTAGTACTTGAAAACTTAAACCTGGTTGATGTTTTAATCACAGACTTCATAGCTCCCCTGAGAAACTAGGCTACTGGAGATATCCTGTGTGGCAGGAAGCCAGCTGCTGGGCTTGTGGTCTGTCTGTTCCAGTGGCTGTCATTTTTAGCACTCCTCTTCCCTTACCCCTATTTGTTGGCTTTTTATTAGGATTTGGTTTATTATGTATTAATGAGAATAGTGTGCTGTAGTGGCAGACCATTCTGATGCTCCATTAATATTTTTCTGGCTTTTTTTTTTTTTTTTTTTTTTTTTTTTTTTGGTGGAGTTCTGGCATTACTGTCAGAATACTCATACTGAGTATGTAAAACTTTATGTTTCCCAAGAAGAACATGAACTGACTTGGTGGAAAGGAGAATCTGGAAAAAATAATTATATTGCTAGAAATTGGTCCAAACCTAAAAGAGCAAACTCTTTATTCTGCAGAAGTCCCACATTCTGAAATGGCTCAATGTAAGCTGAAAGACCTTATGGACATTTCAAATGATAACATGTCTGTGTGCTAAATGAATTGTTGGTTTAAGCTCTGCTACTCTGTCCAATTATCTGAACTTTGTCAGCTGCACTTCATTTTGTTTATTCTTAAATAAAAGGAAGCAAACAACAGTAGCTGATAATGGCAATATTGTAAAGGAAAATTTCAGTCCTATTAAACACTGAATAACCTTTCCCAGTACAAGAGGTTCTGACATGACTTAGGAATCTTTTCCAACAATTTATTAAATAAATTTTCCCTAATAGGCAATTTTTCAAAGACATTCATGAAAGCGAATCTTTATACTTTAATTTTTGAAGATAAGCTAAATGGTCAATCTACTTCAGTGTGACCACACACCTCAGCCTAAAAAGGAAAGAAAATCCAGAACAGGGGTGGCTATTCCATCAGCTGGAAAAAATCAACAAATCTCCACTGAACTGAATGAAACTTTTTTAATTATTTCATATAGATCTTAAAAAATGCTTAGTAGAATATAATAGAATATCACACTGTAACAGGTAGCATTGCATGATTGGATGTGAGACAATTAGCTGTCAGCCTTAGTGATCAACTGATAACAGACAGATTTGGATTTGAATTGAGGCAGTGTGTGAATACTAATTTGGAATGTAATGTAACTTCAAAACAGTAGATTTGAAATATTTATCAAAGACTTTAGGTAGTCAGTTTCTACAAATGTGTCACAATGTTTAGGTGAGGCAAGAGGGATAATGTAAGGATCAGCAAATTTCTGTACATGCACTTGAAGAAGGAATGGAGAAAAAATATGGGATCAGGGAGGAGAGCTGTGTACTTTTTAAAAGGTTTTAAATTTAAGCTAGTGTATCAAGCTGCTCTTAAATATAGTAGACTTGAATTTTGCCTTGCTCCAAGTTTTGATGTCCTAGCTTAGCAGTGTTGCGCTCTGTTTTCACTACACTACTACTGCCCATGCAGCTATACCTGTACTCGCTTCTCTGGCTCAATCTGTAAAAACGGTGGGGCTTGGGAAAGGTGATGACCCAATCCCTCAAATGGGCCTTTACCATTCAACTCGAGCTCTGCTGCATCTTAGAAAGTTAACTCTGGCTTTGGCATGTCCATACTTGGTGGCAGGGACTATGAAAAATATGACATTGGGTTTTAATGGACATTAGATGTCTCACATTGCCCTCATCTCCATCATGTTGAAAAAGGGGCAGCTGGAACATGCTGAGCTTGAGAGTTCTCCTCTGGGTCATTTGAAAGGCTGAAAATTAAGATGTAACTAAAACAAAGATGAAGATATAAGTTCATCAGTAAAGATAAGAAGTAAAGGGAGAACAAGTATTTGATAGTAAGATATAAGTGATATTTAACCTCGTGGTAGAGTTAAGGTAACAATGATACATCCTGAGGAGAGCTGAATTTTACAAATGGGATCACATATGGTATTGCAGAAGAGGAGGCAGAGTACAAAATGGACATGAAGACAAATACAGCTTTTCCCTAAAAGCAAAATTTATGATGACTGGAAGGTCCCTTGAGGTCCCTTCCATCACCTATGATTTTGTGATTCTGTGATTCTGTGACATCCAGGTCTAGCAGAAAGATATTCCCCATACTGCAGTCACTTATAAAGAAAGGATCAATATTTGAAAGCTATTGACAGGTTTCTTTTTCTCTGTAATGCTTATGTTTCTGAGACTTAATCCAAGCAAATTTAGATTACAAATATGTGAACATATATTTTGGTGTACTCAGTGGCATTTTGAGACAGACTAGAAAAGTCTTAACCCAGTGTTATGTAAAAATGTAAGATAAAATGAATTGTGGTGTCAGAGAAGAACAAGTCCATAGCTACTGCCCTGTAATACATAACATTTCCAATAGAGATGTGATGATGTGAGAGAAGATTTAGTCACAGTTAAAAGGGCACTGTCAGAAGATTGCAGTCAGTGTGCAAGGCCAGGATGGTGACTTTTGCAGCACTTTTTTGTGTGGGTATGGAGATGAGGTCCCATCTGAGTGTCTGGACAAGGCAGCAGGGGTTGTAGGACAGTTAGGTCATGCAGAAAGAATAGGATTTTTGCTTGAATCTGAAAGCACGGAGAAAGTTGCAGTCTCTTCCCTTTCATTCCAGTTCTCTCACCTTTACATTTGTTTCTGCTGCTCTTACTGTACTTTCAAGAATTACCTTCTTTTCTTCCCTGAGTTATGCTTTAGGCATTTGAGGTAACATTTTCCTGAAGTGGCCGAGGTATTCACTGAAGAGGAACATGTGACACATTCCAAATGCTTTCCAGACAGTTCCTGTACTTCCGGATGGGCACCACATTCAGCCTTCTCCATACGAATATCTTGTAGTAAATGAGGGCATGGAAGAGCAACGGCCCTGTTTAACCAAAAAGATCAATTATAAGCAGCTTCTGGCTGCCACATGTGCTGCCAGGCCTGGGCAGACTGTGTGGGTGAGGGCAGCCACGTGCCTAGGCCTTGTCAGGCCTACTGCAGTGGGCTTCATGGCTGCCTCTCACCTGGGTAGGCCATGGAACTGCTACAGGGAGTCTCAGGATCTGAGAAGCGTCAGCCAGGAGCTATGTGGATATAGGTGTAGCTCCCTGTAGGTGAAGGAATGGGAAGCCTTGACAAGGACTTAGTTTACCATGGTTCCACAATGACTTCAGATTGTCCCAGTGAGAGCTCTCTTCCTTCAGGTGAGTAAGAGTTAGACTGTCTGCTTTCGTGGAGTAGTAATTCACTCTAGATTGCCTCCAGCAGGTCTGAGGTCTCAAATAAATCCCCTGGTGCTGTATTTCAATAGCTGCATACTGTTACTCTGTGATACTGAGTATCCCCTTTTAAAATATTTTTTTGAAGTGTTGTCTCAGTGCCCAGAATGAAATGTTTCTCCCCCTCCCCCTGACATGATTTGATTTAGCCATTCTTTTGTCTTTCAGACCCTTAGTAGGCAGAACTGTTTACTTTTTCCTGAATGCATCAATCAAAATACAAATGAGAAACAATAGCATGTGTTTGGGTCACAGTCTTCTCTTGGATATATCTATTTGTAGAGCTTCAGTTCATGTCTCAGCCTGCAATGGGCAGGTAGTCTATTTCAACTGGGCAACATCATCAGCTGTTATAAATGGTCTTGGGGATATGCAGATGTCCGGCAGTGGTGAGAATTTTCTAATCTTTGTGGGCTTTAGTTAAAAGTGCAATTCACAATGGATCTCTGATGAAAAGTGCTAGTAACCCTGAAAACTCTCAGAGTGCTGCCTGTGCAAAACTGGATGAGGCTTTCTTTTAAGAAGTACATCTGCTGATGTGGCAGAATTGGACCAGCAAATTGTAGTGATCAACTGGATAAAAATGACCTGGAAAATCCCTGCCCCACGTACAGTGCTGACTGCTGAGCAATCACTGCTGTTCTGTGCTTTTTCCTTTGTGTTGGCCTGTGCATAACTACGCAAGTACTGGGTTAATTTAAAGCTGGGGTAGCTGTAGGAGAAACCACAAAATTTTAAGCTCCTTTTTCCCCCCTAAAAGAGAATTATTTTCTAACACTTTTGGCACAGGGAGGGAATGATGAGGTTAGAGACTTGAAGCTCAATCAGACTTTCTGAGTCCATGTACGTTTCCACACAGCTACAATAAAGACCAGAAACTGCTTAGAAGTGACTCAGACGTATGTATGCACAAGAGTAATTAGATCCATTTGAAACTCAGGAACTGACAATTCTGAGGATACTTTCAAAGCCTTTCCAGATGAAAACTCTGTGTTCATCTCATTCCTTACTTTTTCTTGTCTCCTGGCATCTGTTAATACCTAAAACTCAGCATAAACTGTCTGCAGAACTGCTGGGCTTTATGTCTATAGTCTTGGAAATCACCACTGTTTCTACCTTCTTGCACCCCTCCAGTTTTAGTTTGGCTATGTTATTATATTCCAAAGCGCAGTGAACTGAAAGACCAGACTGCATGTATGGCTTGCCATGATTTTAGCCAGAGTATCAAATGTTCAAATGTTCAAATAATCATTACCACTATTAAAATGAAGGAAGAAAATATATTTGTTCATCTGGAGCAACTGCATCCAGGCAAGATGCTTGAGGTTCTTTTCTGCCATTAAAACTAGAACTGAGGAATGTGCTGTGTCCTTCCACAAAATCTGGACAGTTTGTGCATGAATAGTGCCCAAAGTATCTGGTATCTGAAACCAGAGGGCATCTCACCCTGCTAGTGGGTAGAATTTCTCCACTGTTTTATCACAATGCAGATACAGGCAGGTATTCTAGTGCCTGCCTGTCACTACTTATAATACTCCCCCAATATCCCTAATCTTTATTGAACAGCTTTATCTTTTTCAAATAAGAAACATTAATTTCTAACAGAGTGTGCAATTGGGCCAGTCAGGAAAAGTTACTGAATAACTAAGGAGTTCCTTGAGCCATTGTATTAAACCTAAATACAGTAATAAAAAAGAGCTCATTCTCTCTTCTTTGATTCAGGTAATAAAGATCTTAGAGAACTGAAATGGCAGTATGGTTTAAATTTATTTTTCCATTTGAAAAGTTACAATTTTTTCAGTTCTCTTTTAAGGAAGTAGTCTAAATTTCTTCTGTATGTGAAGTACTTGGCATAACTATTTCAGCTTTCTGTAATACTCACAATTTTTCATTTTGCATAAGTGATATCATTTTGAATCATTAAATGGATTAAATCATTAAATGTAACTATTTAATATGTACTTTGGCAACTTCATCCATGGAATGAATATTACTGTATTTGATCAGTTGATGTCACAATGGAGGATAAATAACAGTGTGTATACTCCCACCACATATAGCTGCTACAATGAGCCCTGTCATTTGGTAAAGTTTGTGGCAACTGGAACCCAGTGGTGCCATAAGATAAGTGAAACCACTCCTGCTATAGCCGATAACACAGACAATGACAGATATCACAACTTTGTTCATGAATACATTTGATGAGATATTTTCCCACTCCTTGTGAGAAAGGCAAGGTACTTTTTAAATAAATGACTACCCTGGTAACCTGACCTAGTACCTGATCTAGTGGGTGGCAACTCTATGCACAGCAGGGGGTTGGAACTAGATGATTAAGATCCAGTCCAACCCAAGACATTCTGTGATTCTGTGATGCACTTAGAATTAAAGCAGTTGCCTAAGTGGAAATTCAGAACTGTTCTGATGGAAGAAAACACACTTTTATTTTGTATTAATTTCATAGTATGCAATACCTGGCAGTTTTTTTACTAACATTTTATTTTCAGGAGATTAACCTTATTTTAAATTTTTCTTTTATTCAGCTTCTGTTGATGGTCTTAAATGGCCTGCTCTTAATGAAAAGTGACACAGAAGTTTTAAAAATGCTGTCAATCTAAAATGAAGCTTCACATTAATCTGTAGCACTTGTACCCATTTCGGTCTTTAAGTACATGAACAGAAACATAGCAGGTAAAGAAGCAGTGTCTATTACAGAGTGACAGACTAATCCAGTTTGACTTTGGAGAGCCAAAATGAAAACAACACAGCCTTGTCCTAGACAAGATTTCACTGTTCATTATTAACTACTGTTCTGCAATCAGGCACGTGCTCCTTACCCACACAGCCTACTCTTCCCCCACCTTCCCTCCCTATAAGAGTCTTGGTATGCAGCCAAGCATCACAGTCTGGCCAGGTAGTGTCATCTGAGGAAGAAAAACGTGACAAAGACACTCTGGCATAACCATTAGAAGAGCTCTGGAGAGAACAGGGAGAGAAATAATGCTGGTGAGAGGCAAAGCTTAAAAGCTTATGCTTTCACGTATTTGTAATAGTACTAACACTGTTATCTGAAAATACGGGGATTTATTGCACCTGCATGTACAATGCTCTTCCAACTGGGTGTTTTGATAAGCTGCCCTTATGCAGATATCTGTACAAATGTAAGCTAACGCTCCACAAAGAGAGAAAATGTTTGGGATTATCCTGAAATGATAAAGAGGGATCATACGAATTACAGTAGTATAAATTACTACCTATTGGTTTAATTAATTAGTTTGGGAGGGAGGGGGGGGAGAGGGCCTGGCTGACAAAGGAGTATCAGGGAAACAGTCAGTGGGAAGATTTAAAAGCACCAGCTAAACTCAAGAGATCAGGGAATCACAAAATATGGAGGCTTTCTTGGCCTTCTCCTATTCATTTTGTTTCCCCCTTTTAGATTCAGAAATTGTTGGTGTTTATCCCTCTGTAATTTTTCTACAGTCCTCTGTTAGTGAACACTGCTGACATAAGTCTAACATCCCTTCACTTTCCTCTGTAGTTATCCTGACTGGCAACGCTTTCTGAGTATCTATCAGATACACTCAGAATCAGGTCCTTGAAAAACAGGGATCAGATTGTGCATCAGACTGGAGGAATTAATTACATCACCACTGATTTTAGCCTGGAAGAGAACAAGTCCAAAGCAGTACCAACAGAGGATTTTTCAAATAACCATTTTTGATTCAAAAAGAGCCAATATTGTGAACAAACAGGCAGGCAGAGAAGATAGAGAATGAAAAGTTCTTTGAAGATAATCATCTTCAAAATCATTAGCAATGATTTTTGTTACTCTCTTCACAGGACAAGCATCATTTGGGTTACTTGGTGAAAGGCCAGTACGGTGACCACCCAACCACAGAAACAGAGACTTTTAAATCACCATCTCTTTCACATGCTCATGGTTCACTGTATAAATAGAGCCTTTCTTCTTTAATTCCTCCCCTCCCCTCTTCTCTTTATGTAATATTTCAGGTGCAGCAAATATTTCATAGCTCAGTGGCCACTTGAAATAAACACCCCTTCTCATCTGCACTTGTAAACACGAGAGGAAGGCCTTTTGTACAAATAACCAGTAAGAAATATCTGAGTCTCTCACTTGGTAGGGTATGAACAGGGTACAGTGGAGAGCCAAGGTATTTCAGGGGAAGTGGTACTTGGATGCCAAGCTCCATACCACACCAGAACTATTTTAGTTGCTGATACTGGCTGCTATAGGCATGGATCCAGCAGGATCAGTGCCCTTGCACTCAGCCACGTAGCTTTCTGGTACAGCCTCAGGAACAGCAGAGCTATGGCAGCTACAGGCAGCCGCTTCAGTGCTTCCTTGCTCCATTTTTCCTCAATGACTTCTGCAGATGTGGTCAACAGATCCAGTAGACCCTTTGGTATGTCCATGCCTAGATGTGAAAGACATGACATGCCCTGTGTACACCGATGGCCTAGTAATTGTAAAGTCTCTAAGTGATTAATTTAAACTGTGCTTAAATCTTGTCCTGATCAATGTAGCGGGTATAGGTGCTGGACAAGCTCAAACTTCCTCCGACATCTACTTGGTTGCTGGCTCCCCAGCTCCACCATATAAATCCCACCCATCTTTGTAACAGCTGCAATGAGAAAACATGAGGAAAATAAATAAGCTTTTTGAAAATTCAGGGACTGCACAAAGTGAACTGAATAATTCATATTAATAAAACAGAGGTTACTTCTTGTTCAGTTCCTATCGACCAATTTTTATTCAACCGAATACATCTCCAGCTGCATTGAACCGCTATTGCTCATTAGACTTCGGAGCTTTGCCAGTCGTAAACCTTCTGAAGATCTGACTCTCAATTTCTGAATGTAATGAAGCAGCCACTAAATAAACACAATACCCAGAAACCAATGCCTTCTTCTGCAGAATTTAGCTTAGCTTGTCACACTGTATACTGTCCTGGAAATATCAATTTTATTGCAAGATTATTTGAAGAGGAATTTATTTGGGATTTTAAGTTGCTAAATAGGCAAGCTAGGGTGAAAGTGCTTTGTGTCTGTATTTATAGAGTAAAAAGCTATGTCATATGAAATGTTCTAGAAGATGCTGGCAGAAAAGTTCATTTTGTGAAAAACTGAACATTTAGAAGCTTGGTTTTACTCTGAATTGAAAATTTTTCTAATGTAAAATTTACCACTTTAGCCATGCTTCTGAAAGTTGTAATGTTGAAAAAGAAAATATGTTTTGTTAGCTATTGAAACCACTAGACTGAGTTTATAAATATATACAACAGTGCATGTTTGCAGTTGTGTTTCCACATGTATATGCAGGACTTGTAATGAGTGTTTGGAGTATTTGTATAAATACAGAAACACGACCCCACAAAGGATAAAGATGCAATGACATACATATAATAATCCTTACAGTTAGATATTAGACCTCAAACTATTTGCTCTGATGTTTCTCATAGAAGAAAATAAATGGTTTCGAAATACTTCAGTTTGACAAGAGTGCATTGAATACAGTGGTGAAAAGCTCTTTTGGCCTCTTAGGGATGGATGACTTAGAAGTTTTGTATTCCTCTTCAGGGAGGAGACAGTGTAAAGAATGAAAGAACACATGTCAGAGCAAGAACTGAAATTTGGCAGGAGAAGCACTGAACTTCACACACCCAAAACCTCACAGGAATTGTCCAAGAGCCCACTGAAGTCAAGGGAATTTTTGTCTGGCTTCAGTATGCATTGGAACAGACCCAGAGGGGCTCTGATCAGCAAAATACTTAGGTGGATTTTACTTCAGGCACGAGCTTAATGAGACTTCAGCAGGTACTTAAAAGTCATGCGCACGTGCTTTTTTTTTGAATACACACTTGAATTTTTTCGACTTGTTAAGAGCTACATCATGACTCGCTGCAGTATAATAAGAGGAAAAATCTTGAGCAAGTGGTGTTTAGTTGTTTCAATACACAGCAAAATGATTCAATAGGAAATGCTGGGCTACACTTCTCAAAGGAACCACAAAAAAGATGACTATTTCAGAAAAAAAAGTTGTTCTAGCAGAATGGGAAGTGAGAAAGAACAGATGTTATAACCAGGGGATTTTCCAAATTTTAAATATGAGGCAAAATTTGCACTGTGGTAGGACTGAGAGATCAAAGCCAAAGGTGGTATAAATTAACATACCAATTACTCAGATTAAAGGTTTGGTTCAGAGTGCCCCTGCCCTGGAAGGGAAAAGAAATGTGAAAAAGCACTTAATAAAAAGGTTGATTTCTGGTTCAAGTCCCTCCCCCCAGCCCTCTTTTCACCTACAGTAGACTTCTTTGTAAGTGAGAAATATCTTCTGTTTTTTAATTTTTCAAATAGAAGAACAGCTTAGGTACATGTGGAAATGGAAATGCAGTGTAATATGCAGCCTTGAGGATTCTAGCAGCTACACGCTACAGGAATAACACAAACCTTTTTTCAAAGAAAGCTTCCCTTGCTACATTACAGTAAAGATATTCTTGATGGAGACAGAGCAAAGAAAATTAGAAGTGAAGCTGGAAAATCCAGATAGGTTAAAATCCCAAACCTGGCTTCAGAAATCAAATCCCTTATTGGCTTCAGAAATCAAACCTTGTTGTACAGTCTGAAATCTGAGGTCTGAGGACGCAGCATTTGGGTAAGTTTGGAATTACACTTAGCACTAAAAGAGATATTCTAACAGGATGTTTTTCATTAGCTTGTAGCAAGAGTGATCCTTCCATGTCTCTGAATAAATTTGGCCCCCACAGTTGGTATAATGCACTTCTTTTTTGATGTTAGCCATTGATCAGCGATTCAGTCATGTGGATCTGACTTACTGTTCTGATGCAGACGTGCTCAACATGAGGTGCAGTCACCACATGAGTATCCTGCCTGTTTACTGAGTAAGCTACAGTGCTGCCACAGCAATCAGTATGAGGCACTGGTCTCCCCCAGGGGATGCTCCCATCAGAGAACAGTCATTTTCTGGAATGGCAGTCCTGCAGTGTGAAACCCGAGAAACAATGAGCCCCTGACAGCGTAACCAAAAACCCAGACTCACTGCGAGGTCAGGTGACTAATGGAAAAACAATCTGCATCAGGCATGAGACAACATTTTTGTAGCCACAGCAGCTTTCCAGCATTTGCTGCTGCTCTCAAGTATGGTTTGCACTCATTGTGTTAGTCATCAGATTTATGAACGCATTGTTCTGAGTTTTAAATTGCAGCCCTTAGTGATCATGTTCATACAGATCTCCCAGTGACAGGCAGCAGAGAAGTCTTAGGAATAGAAATGAGCATATAGGCTCTCTGCTCTGCAGGATACCACTCATTTAAAGCAACCCTACTTTAAGACTAAAACCTTCCATGAAAGTTGCTAAATTCTCTCCTTGCAGTTCACAAAGCTGACAGGCAGCTCTTTAATCCTCAGGAAACAACATGCCAGAGTGCTGTGGGGATGGAAATGTTCTCCTAAGCCCAGTTTCTGCCTTGCTTGCTCTTACCTCAAACCGTTTCCTAAATTTGAATGTTCTTGTTGAAAGGTTTAGCTCTAAAGCACGAGCCAAGATATTCACACCAAGGATTCCAAGAAAGGAATGTTAATCAAATTGATTATCTCAATTTTCATTTAGGAAGGAGGCTGGATTTTACTTCGAACTCCTGAATTTAACCAGAATAACTTAGTCTATCCATGCTTTCTCTCTGCTGTCTGTTTTGTCATCTGCTTGTGGTAGGAAGAGTAGCATAACTGATGGTGTGTTAGATGGTGACTTTACCACTTTCAACCACAGCATTTGTTTGAATTGCCGAGGAAGTTGTGTATACAGTACTAGGCTGGGGAAGCTCGGGATGTACAATCCCCCTCCCGCTTCTTTTCTGGGAAACCACAGTGTTCCAGATGAATTGACACAGCTTGACTCTCAGAAGCCTTTTGTCATATTTATTTAAAGAAGCTGAATAAAATTAAGGATATCAGTAGTTCCCCTGGGAGAAAACTTAGAGTAATAATAAATAACCAGGATCTTTTCCTTTCCTTAGGTCACACACAGAAATCCACATACTGTCAGTAGACACAGCACCAGATTAAGGGCAAGCGGTAAGTGGACTTTTGTAACAAGAAGAAATCAATTTGCAGAATTCTGCTGGTGACACAGAGTGGTTACAGATTAATTAGAGCAGTAGCTTCTCTGTGCTTTGCGTATGGGAGGGCAGGGCAGCTGCCATCTCATGGCAAAGGGGCTGAGAACACCTCTCAGCTGTAGCTGGGCTTTCAAGAAAGTGATGCAGGCCTACCTTGTGTGAAAGCAGAGAGGGAATTTTAATCTCTGGGACCGTGGATTAGCAAGTTTTGAAAGCACAGCAGTTACTGGTACTTTCTATAATGAATAACAGTCAAAGAAATGTACAAGAGGAAACAGCATTCATAGCTCAATTGATGTGTTGTCTGTCCGATAGTCATTATGTTGAGCCTCCTCATCCCACAGAAATGTGACTTGGAAACTTTACCAAACCTCCTAATTGGTGCACTTTTTGGAAACGATGTTTCAACTGGGCACAGTGCTGAAAGAAAGAATAAGGAAGCTCTCACTGACAGTCTTCTGAAGAAGGATTTTAATGGGATTTACCAGTTTCACAGCCCTAAAAGTTTCCTATCTATTAGAAGCAAACTTCTTGTGATTGAGACATTTTCATTTATCACACTGTATGGGAACTGTTGAATCACAGCCTGAACCACTGATTGATCACCTGAGGTGAGCACTGAGTCAGCCACAGGAGCACAGATGAAGGCGATTCACTGTGTGACCGTAAGGGGTAGAGTCTGGCTCCACCTCTCCCAGACCCCATTTAAGGGCTGACCACCACTGGGAAAGGGTCTCTTGTTGGAGATCCCTCCTCTGTGGAATTCTAGGCAAGCCTTGACTGTTAGTGATAGGTGAGCCTTTCCTTATTTACTGGTTGTCTTTATACCATCTGGATAAGCCATACAAAAATATACTGTCTACCTTCATTATTTTGTGTGGGTACTACTCTTTTGGGGTATTCACCCTACATGTGCTAAGTTTAAGGTGTAGAAGACAGATGGTTGTGTCTTTACAAGGTGTACTTGAGATGTGTTTTTAATTTAGGGGCTAAATCTGAGTCTGTTCTTTGGTCCATCCGTAGATTAAAGCACATTTCATATTCTTAGTGAGATATTTGTATGTAAACATACTATATATATATATATATATATATATGTATATGTTGCAGGTGGCCATTTTCTCCTACTGTTGAATTGTTTGGATTTCCCAGGGATGCCTGTCCAGAGAGACTCATCCCCCTGCACTCAACAAATCGCCACTGGACTGTTGATGGACCTGGTTCTGTCAACAACCTGGTTTTAGCATGGCAAGGGCAAGGCCAGTGCTGGGGTCACCCATAGCTTCTATCTCATCTTTCTATCCATGCTCCCGGATGGTCTAATTTTGATAGTGAACCAAAGACAGGTGGTTTCACACTGTGTCCCGAGTTCTCTGACATCCTTTTCCAGTCTCAACAGAAATGACTAGGCATTAAATTGTTTTTTTTAGCATTAGGGCCTTCTTGGCATTGCTTATGGCAATTCTGCATGGCTCACTGTTTTTTGCATTGTTTCAGGCCAGCAAGAAACCAGAGAAAGACACAATCTTGAGAGCTGAAGGTAAGTTTAGAAGGTGCTATTTCACAGTAAATCTGTTTCTATACAATGACATTTAAAAATGTTTTCAAAGTACACAATTATCTTTCCTTGCTACAGATATTATCCATTTGCCTTTCAAAATCCTCATGTTGCCTTTAGGATATCTCAGTCACAGAACTTTTAGAGACTGGGTGCATGCCTTTTAAAGTTAAAAGCCACTTCCCTACTCTCAGCTGAGATCATAACACATACTAGGAAACACCAGCATTCAAGAAGAGAGACCAAAGAATGGACAGAATTTCAAGAAAATTATAAATAAATAAATAATCCTGCAAGCTTTATAGCAACACTTTCATGAAAACTGAGAAAACCATTTTAGACTTTCCTTTTAGCATACTTAACAACGTTGTTAAATATGGGATTGCTGAAACTAAATTAAGACGGCTTGATGGTACTTATCTCACAAGGAACAGCTTGAAATTCATAGCACCTGGAGGCTGTTGTTTTCATGCTGTCTTGTAAATGACACCATGGGAAAGTGCTAAGCTATCTTCTAGAAGTGGAGCTTTAGTAAAGGAGTATTTGGAATTAGCTTGAGCAAATGTTAACAGCAGTAGGTGGCTGCTTAAGCAGTGATTTTTGCAAAGTTAATGCTCAACAAGTGACAGCTGGGAGCAAGCTGTCTGTAACCCAACTCTGGACTTGCTGTAGTTGATTTTTTTTTTTTTGTGTCAGGTAAGTTATCCAGCCCACTGTTGCTATGGCCTATTTATTTCCCACCCCTAATCCTCTGAATTTAAATACTTCTTCCCTGTTAAGTGTTTTGTGACTGCAGTCCTTACTGTCCTTGGCCCAATTGTGGCTCACAAATGTACATGTGCAACTCTAGAATACATTAACAGAAATCAATTAAGTTACTCTCCATTTATATCAACTGAAAGCTGAATTTCACCAATAAACTCTTTGCTGCCCCTCTAAATGCCTGTATATTTTTCTGGTTAAATGCGGTGCTGCTGTGCTACTGTGAGCCTGAAGAAAAATTAGCTATGTATCTGAAAATCAATTAAGTCTTCTAATAATGCACACTAACCTCTCGGACTGGAAAGCATAGGGAAGCATGTATAAACTTCATTATAATAATAATCATGGAAAAAAAATGAAAGTGAATCTGAAGCTACTGTTTTTCATACATACAGTATTTGGGAATTGTGAGGAATTTCTGTGTATAACATAACATTCTTTTAAACAAATTTCTTTTAACTCTGGGGACTGTCATATGACAAAGAGACGCATCATAATGTGGCAGATATCTGATATGACAGCTTTGAGTCTCTGGCTTCTTTTTCCTGAACGATTAATGTATATCAGAAGAATCTTTAGATGTCTGAGAATAGACATCTGGGAATCGGAATATCTTGGCCTTCCTAAGCAGCAGGAATATGGATATTTCCATTACAGTGATGATAAACATGTTGCTAGAAGCAGATGTGTTAGGATAACATGAAAGTTAAGGAGTATGAGTCTATCCAGATTTAAATTAGAAATAGCTGTAGTGAAGTGTAAAGACATTATGCGGTAAAATCAGGTTCAGAATCTCCAATTATCTCACACTATCACTCAAAGGGTGATATTCAGTAAAGCCCCCTGTAATCATTGTACTGGTCTCAGCTAGCCACTTCCTTCTTTGACTCACATGCTGCTTGTTAGTCTCCTGATAATGAAGCTCCAATATATTTTTTTTAGCATCAGAAAAATTTGGAGGACTTTTAAGTTATGTGGTGATAATAATACTTTGATAGATTGAATGGTGCTTTTTCAGAAGAAGGTTGAGAAAGCCTTAAGAGTTTTTGCTATAGTGCTTCCTGAGATTAGGTTTACTTTTTCTGACTGCAGTGATGTAATTAGATCATCTTTATAATATAAATTGGAAGGAAAAAAAAAACAAAAACAACACAAATGCAGCTAACAGAATTCTCTTGCTAATCAGTTCTTAGTTCATAATATGTTTGTTGGCTACTTGCCTGCAGATCTTTCTCCAAAATGGTGTTTGCAACCCAACAACTGGCTCCTAGGACTCAGAATAAGACTGATGTGGGACAAAGATGGCTCAGGTTGATGGTTTAGCTTCTGGGCAAAGGTACTATGGTGGAAGTAAGAGCTGCCTGTTTAATTTCTGTAGCCTATAGCTACCAACTGTTCATGGATATCCAGGGACTTATTTTTTTCCTCTTCCCATCTCCAGGATTACAGCCTTAACTGATAAAGTGATTATTATGTACGTAACTAGATCTTCATATTTCCTTTCTTCCGTGGCCTATTTTGCTATCTGATGAAGTTAAAGGGAAAGTTTCCTGTGAATTTGTTGGTGCAAGATAAAGCCTTAGGTGGTTTCTTTTTAATACACATAGCAGAGAGATCTGCAGAAGTGCCAAGTCAGAGCAATCTTCCCCTCTTTTTTTCTTTCCTGAAGTACTATAACAAAGCTGACAAGTTGAGGAATATTTTTCTTCCAACATATTCCACCACATCAGATTGCAAAAGATATGAAATAGAAAATTGTTATAAAAATGAGTAAAATGTTAACATGATCATAGCGTACATTTCTCAAAGAAAAATAGCAGATGTATTTCATAAAGAGATTCCCCCATGCTGTGAAATAGCAAAACAACACATTCCAACAGCCAGATAAAGCTAAGGACTTTCAGGGTGGCAGCCTATACAATGTGTTCAAAGGATCCTGCAGTCAATTCAGAAAGTCCTGCGTGATCAAAATCTTCCTCACTCCTTTCCGGTTGTTGTTTCTCATTTTCTAAGAGCTTGTTGCAAATTGTGGTAGCGAGATCTGTAGAAAAGATGAAGCAAGACAAAAGGCAGTCCTGGAGAACAGTCTAAAGCAAAGTCTGGCCCATACTGAGCTCACTGCAGCTTATTGCAGCATGCCTAAAAGAATGCTTGCAAACAGTAAAACATTTAGGTGAAATGTGGCAAGTCATTAGGAAAATCCAGACTTTAGCTTGCGTGTGTTAACTTGCTTTGTAACGCGATTCTTAGTCCAGCCTTTTTTCTTCAGGTTCATTCCTCAGTCAGAGCATAGGGTGGTTCACTGCCCTGAAGGAGCTGTTTTAGCTTTGTCCCTGCCGTACAGTGTATTCCCATACTTTGGTGCTATTCCCTTCTGATAGACTGCCTGTGGTAAAGGACTTGATAATTTGGAACTGTGCTTTGGGATGTTCATGACAACCTAATTAATTTATGGGAAATTGTTACTGCATTTTCCAGATGGAAATGAAACTTCAGTTTTTTCAGGAAAAAAAAAAAAAGGAAAACCATGAAGAAAGGGTATTTAGACACTCAGTTCCAGCAAAATGTTCTGGTTGTTAGTCACCTAAATTCCTGTAAACCTGTAGGTTTTATCTCTTAGCTCCACAACTCTATGCTGTTGATTTTTCTAATCACAGTGCTCCACACCTTCACAATCTGTGCTGATTTTGCCTCTCAGTTTCTGCTTCTGTTACTTGCTCTCGAGCACTTCACTTCATTCTCCATTTCTCTGCTGCCAGGGTCTAATTGGAGAAGCTGCTGAGCCACTGTGCTTCAATGGGTACCATCTCACAGCAGATGCAGTTCCAGGGAAAGTCCTGTTCATCCGAAACTTGAGCAGGGCAGATGGAATTTTCTAAGTGCTTTGCTATCAAACTGTGGAACAGATACAGACTGAATTAGTACAAAACTTCTAATCTGATTTAAGCTGAGTGGGCATTTGTCAGGACAAAATCCCATGTTGGGATGATGTTTCAGGTTTCCACCATCTCTGCTTGTTGCTTTTTTTTTTTTGTTTGTTTGTTTTCTTTTAGTATTTATTGTACACTGGGAAATCAGAAGGTGAAGACTACATGCCTCAACATCCTCCACAGATATGTAATGCATGCAAATACATATTTAGTGTAAAAGCAAGGAGATCTGTGCAGATGTACACATTTAAATGTACAAAGATACTTGAAGTAATTGCTGTAGCAAGGTATAATTTATATAGTGTCCTGCATTAAATAATCTTCTGGAAAGGAAACTCATTTGTATTAGCTGTGCCTACAGACAGTGGAATGTTTTTAAATGCAGTAAATGCATCTCTCAGAACAGATTAAAGTCAAATGCAATACACAAGAGTGTCATTCTCTGCTAACAGTTAAGCATTCTAACATGAAGCAATTTCCAAAGCACTGGCATCTGTTGTAGACTCTTTGAAGTTAGCTAATGTTTTAGCTCTAATTGGACATCAGAGCATTAGGAATAGTCCATGTTTTAAATGTTCTCATCAATATTTCCACCCTCTGACAGGAAAATAATGCTGAGAAAATTACAATACCTTCTCAGCCCCAGAAGTGCTTACATTGTTGCTTTGGACAAAGAGAAGAAACACTTGAAGTATTCAGATTATTATTCTTTTTCTTCACCAGTTCTTATGAGTTTCTTTATGCTGTTTTCCTACAGCATATTAACAAACAGGACAAGTTTATTTGTCTCTTTTTTTTTTTCGGTGCTGTTCTCTTGCAATTTCATTTCTAGACTTTCTCTGATTAAATAGTTGCTGTTGAATTCAAAGTAGGCCTCTCTTTTGTAGTTACCCAAGCTTCATGAGAACTGTCTTTGAGTGGATACTCAATTCACAAACTTCTCAGTGCATTCAAGGGGCTGCTCTGATCTCCGACTGAGCCAGAGAACTTCACTTATTGTTATGTACAATTCTCTGCCATGATAAATGTACTGTTCTGTGCCAAATTTGGTTTAAATTAAATATGCACCCTCCCTCCCCCAGTTCTGTATTGTTGCTGGCCAAAGCACAGTTATTCCAAGTGTCAGAACTTCTGGCAGGTGTTCCTGTTGCCTCCAATGAGCCCTCAGCAACCTCCATAGGGATGTGTAGGGCAGCAGCAGACTTGCTGCCTTTCCACCATAAGACTCAGAAGAGAGCGCTCACTGCCAAGCTCCTGCAACTGAGAAGTTTTAGCGGCACACCAAAGATCAAAGTAGCTGTTTCTGATAGTCCAGAGGTACTTGTTTGTGCTGTTTTCTTTCCCTCGCTGTAAACACAAGTAGAAAAACATTTTAAAGGGATATTGAACATCAAAATAAGAATTGACAGAGCAGTTTACTGAGTTATTCAGGGTATTTCAGTGGGGCTATGGAAATAAAGACAAAAGCAGACTGCCGAATTGCTCTACCTGTGCTCTGTTAGTTGAGCTTTAATTTTCTTGGTCTTTAAGTCAGGAATCTTCTGATTTTTAAAGAGTAAACAACAACTTATGTAATTGCCATTGGTTTATTCTTGCCGCCAATATCTTCATGGGTGTACAAATGTAAGCCAGTAGGAACTGGCCTTTTTTTTTTCCCAGCTTTGTGCTAAATAATAGGATAGTTATGAGGGAAAAAAACAGAATTCTGCATTTGATATTCCTTTGTATTCCAAAACATTATAATTCTTCTTTGTTCACCTCCCTTAAACAAAAAAAACACATCTTTGAGTTATTAATGTTTTAGATTTAGTCACTGCCTTTGTTTCCAGCTCACACACAGATCTGAAAAGATGGAAGGATTTCTCCAAGTGGAAGATATTTTGCCCAGCTATCTAAGTCATATTTATTTGCTACAGGACAAGAAGATCAGTTGAAACAAATACCTTAGCCTATTGGTTAAAAAAAAAAAAAAAAAAAAAAACCTCTGATAAGAACAAAGAAAAGAATTTGCATTGAATACTTTGGGGTTGTGATCAAAACACAAAGGTGAACTGGCTGTTGAGGAGAGTATGATGATCCATGTTTTTCAGACTTTTTCTACTTTCCATCCATCTCTGCGCTTACAAAAAGGAAATCAGAGAAATGTAAGAATTTGTTGGGGGTATCTCAGAAAAGAGGGAAGCCAAAGGAAGAGAGGGCAGCTCTGCAGCAAATTAAGCTTTCATCGCCTATGAGTATGTGTAGTGTTTGGTCTTATGAAAATACTTAAGACTTTAATTTTTGACTTGCTCGTAAGTTAAAATATTTATTGCTGAAAGAGTATTTCTCTGGACATAAGCTCATCTGTGTGCAGTATGCAGACACATTTATTTGAAATATATTAACTTTAAGACTCTGATTTGAAAAGTAATTTAAACCACTGCAGTTATAATAGGAAGTAAAAGCAGTGTTGTTTGATTTAGAGAACCCTCACCTTCCACTTTAGTTATGTGAGTTTTGTGTGAGAGATTTTTTTTTTTTTTTTTTATCTTTTGGAGAGAGAAAATGGTATATTTTACTAATTCTAATGAAATACATTGTTTTCAACATCAAAGATTTTTAAAGTCTTTTGTCAGAAACATGAGGTTTGAATTTGCACTGCAGAGGCAATACTATAACTTTTTATTGTGATAAACAGATGACGTTAAGTCAGGAAATTTGTTGACTATAACGTGCACATAAAATAACTTTTTCAAAACTATGCTGTTGTGCAGAATGAGTATACAGTTTTCTTTTTAGTCAAGATGCACAAGTTAAAGACCATTATTGTCTCACATCATCCCAAGTAGCAGAGAAAAATATAACAGTTCAGATTTGAGCAGAGAACTGAAGCAACTTTCCTCACCTTTGGTGAAAACAGACACGTGGCTGCTGGGGGTTTGAAAGAGATGGTGAAATACAGCTTTTAGTTTATCTCAGGTTTTGTTTTGTTTAGCAATTGATCTTGCATTTTGTTGGCTTCAGTATGTGAGACATGTGATTGATCATGAGAATATCTCCACAAACAATCAGCTGAACTGAGGTGGAATGTTGGCTGTAACTGGCTTTTCTGGTTAGATCCCTATCTTTCTTTTTTTGTTGTTCCTGTACTGAAAGCAGTGGAATTCCTCAACTCATCATGGTTCTTGCAGGAGAAAATGGAATATGTTGTGATCCTTGAGGGGTATGCAAGTACATTCTGTAAAAGACACAAATTGGATGGCCTCCCTTCGTATTTATGTGACTATCTGCCATTCACTCTTCTCTGATCACTGTGGCATACTTGGAACACTAGATTTATGATGCTGCTTATCTCCCCTCCAGCAGACATGAGCTGATCTAAACCTCTGAGTATGTAGTTTCTTTTTTAATCATTTATTTTTTTTAAATGTTTGCTGAAAATAATGATCTTGACTCTCTTATCCTCTTTACCCATCGCATCTAGCTTTGATTTTCATTACAAGGGTAAATAAGCTTGTTGCACAGTTAGAACAGAATTGCAGCAGGCTGTAACTAATAACACTTCAGCACCAAAGTCAGTCAGTGTCAGGGAATGTGAAAGGTGGCATGAAAGGAAAGCAGGAAAATCCATTTATTCTATCTATAATTAAATAATGCTAATAGGAAAAAGTGAATGAAATGCATTAAAAACATTTTTATAAGGTTTCAGAATTTCAATGTCAATATCTTCAGTGCCTACACAAATGATCCAGAGGGATCTAATTTTCTTTCACTGAGGTGATTATAGGGTTGTTGCTATGGTATTATTTTAATTTGCTCACTTGTTCTTCTCTACAGCTATGGAATTGTCTTATCCCTGCTGTTTGAACAAATATTAGGCCATCATGCAGCAGTGAAAAGAAAAATGCTATGACTAAAAATATTTTATTTGCTATTTGTCTCCAGTAAAGATTGTTTTCTCCTTACACTAGTCTAAATACTCTGTATCTCCATGAGTTATTTCCACTTCAATACTTGAGCTGAGATCTTGATTTTTTTTTTCCCACAGAAATCTTCTGCCTGCATCTTTTATTTTTAGTTTTGTTTCACCGTTTGGAATACGTTAAGATTTCAGAAATTATTAGATTAACGTGTACCAGTTTCTTGTATTAGAAACACTCTCCTAGGTTCTTTTTCAGGCCTGCCTTCATTCCTTGCAGTTGTAAAATAGCAGCCAAGATAAAGCAGCATCCAGGCTTTAGTCTGCTCTTTATGTTATGATAACCAACAAGTACTTTCTCTGAGTGTCTTTAAATTCCTAAGCATTAACTTGTAAACGTACATCAAACAGAATAGTACTAGAAGGTTCATAAAGTAGCTTCCCTTCTGCCACTTTCATGACAGGTAATGAAATGAAACATGATTAACATAATGTGTATATATGCTGAACTCTGAGGTACGTTCCCTGAAGTATGGTTTCAGATAAATTAGTACTAACTTTTACTGGTTTATTATTTTCTTTTGGGAATAACATCCTCTGTGTCTAGGAACAAATATTTTTCTTATTTAGCAGATGTTGGAAAAAGTTCAAATTTTTTTTTTTTTTTTAATGCTTGGCTACTGCTTTGCACTTCATCTTGTTCTGGGATCTGTTGAATCTATTTTGGCATCTATTGCTTTTTGCTTGTATTCTATATATATTGGACTGGTGAATTCTCTAAAAGGTGCCTAATTTATTAGGACTTTTTCTCATCCAATTTATGTTGTTGTATTTTATTTTTTTTAAATACAAAACACCTATGAGTTCTTTTATGTAAAGAGTTTTGTAAACAGGAAAACTGTTTACCAGATTGCTGATCTGACACATGGCATGACCAGTTTCTGCAATACTATATAGTAAGAACACGTTCCTACTTTGTATATCCTTAAAAGAAACCTATAGTGGGAAGCATTTCAGGAGTGTGCCTGTGCACTGCTCCAAGCAGAGTTACTTGGTGAGAAAAAGAACATCTGGCATTTGTGAGCCTTTTATGAAAAATGCCTCGTTACTAGACAAGATTTCTTTTAATCTCATTTTAGCAAAGAGTACAAGTTTGGATACATATTTTCTGAGATGTTAGCTAGAGCATCAGCAGTAGTTCTATTGTGGGCCCATTTCCAGAGATGTCCTATTTTAAGAAAGGGATCCTGATCTGGAAACTAATTAATCATAACCTTCTGGAGATGTTCCTTCTTACTGGTGATGCTCTGAATATAAGTGAATCTTAAAAAAACACCTTAACTCCCAATATTGTCCTCTCCTGCTATTCAGCTCAGTGATACTACATTCCTGTTTGTCACTAAAAATACAAATTTACTACTAGGTTGCCTCATATAGGAGAACTTGTATATACAAATCCAGTTTTTCCTGCTGTCGTGGCTTAGCTTCACTTGTTATCAGATTTGTTCTCAGACAGAGAATGTATAGTAAATGTAGTCTCTTTCCTCGCCCTAGAGAGTCTGACTTCAGGTTTAAGTTGTCTTTAACTAGGTCATTTTTCCTAGTTTACACAATCTCTTCTTGCTTGGTGGAAAATTTCTTTCATATTCAGTCTTAAAAATGATGATGGCATGAACTCCCTGTGAACTCCACAGCTTGCCTTGGGCATTTCTTACAGATCAGTAATGATACATTATTGCAGCAGGCAGTGAAGGAAAAAAAGAAAAAGATGCTTGGTCAAATATAGCATATAACCCCCTTAGACACATTATTATAGGTTGTGTTTTTTTTTTTTTTTTTTTTTTACTTTTTTCCACAAACATCTGAAATAAGTGAATGTTGATTTACTATGAGTGTGCTGGAGCACTGGAGCAGGTGGCCCTGTGGGTCTCCATCCTTGGAGAGCTTCAAAAGACATCTGGATGTTGCCCTGAGCAACCAGCTCTAAGTGGCCCTGCTTAGGCGGAGGGCTGGAGCAGATGGCCTGCATAGGTACCTTATAACCTCAAGCGTTCTGTCATTTGATGACATTTTAGTCTTTCACCTTTCCTTTGGTAGTATGCAACCATTTTAATCAAGTTGATTTGAGTCCTTTACTGGCATTAGAAAAGTTTGATTTTGTTGTTTCTCTTTTCTGACATGTGTAAGCAGGTGCTTACTAGCTAACATGATAGTATGGGGATATCAGTGTTGTTAAAATGTCTTTCTGTCTTGTCCTAGCAGTCTTAAATGAATTGTCTGAGAAGTTTTAGTGTCCTGTAACAACAAGGTTTATAGTGAGAGTTTCTTCCTTTTTCTTTTTTCTTCAAGACCAGAAGCTCATTCCCCCACATTTTTCTTGACACTTTTCATGTATTGTTCCACATATGACATTTCCTGTAGGACTTGGGGATTATTTTCCTGGCTTAAGCTAGCAAAAACCTGGGTCTTTGTTTTAAACTAGCTATAAGGTTCCCCTTAAAACAGTAGGGAAAAATAGGTCCACCTCCAAGGCAGTTTAACACACCCAGAGATCTCAGTCCATTGTCTTCAAGGGCAGTGTAAGGACATAGTTCAGATGACGTGCTTATCTGTCTGCAATTGGGGGAGATGAATTAACCTTTAGGCTTCTTAAGGCCCATCTGTCTTCACTGCTTCTTTTCAGAGTGATTCTTTCCTCTTCAGAGATTTTATGTTTTCATTAGTGTGGATATTATGACATGAGATCATAGGAGGCAATGTGCCTCCTGTTTGCCTTGTATGAAGTTCTGCTGGTCTGAGAAGCAGATTAAGTTTTTGTGAGTGTCCAACAGAATGACAAATGTGACCATGAAAATTCTTCCTAGTTCTGACTGATTTATTTTTGGATTCTTTCCAACCCCATACCCCGAAACAAGAGTCTGGGGTATGTCTATGCCCAAGTCTTATATTACCTCTGTATAGAAAGCATATGTAACCTTCCAGTTGGTTGATGATTTCATGCTCTGACTTAACTGCTGTTTATTCCATAGTGTGAAGTTGCTTTGCCTAACTCTGTAAGTACGTACCTGTCCCGTGCACCATTCATCCAGTGAAATATATAACACTGCAAACAGTCAAGACCCTTAAAAATTATCTTTTACCAATGTGTGTTTTATTTCTCCTTTACCATACAGCTTGAAGCATTCCCATGTGTGGCACTGAAAGGTATTCCTTTTCTACTTGCCTCTTATCTGACTACAGTCAGTAGTCAGTCAGTAGTGTTAAATAAAATACATCTTGCAAGTGTAATTTAACGCTGCTAAGCTGTCTTCCTGCTCTTCCTATCCCTCAAAAGTGATGCTGCCTGTGCTGTTGGTGGGGAGCATCCACCCTCTGGCTTGTGCTGTTCCCAAAACTATGGCTGGGCATTGTCAGGGAGCCTGCGTGCTGTCATGAAGGCGCCTTGGCAGCTTAACAGTTGAGCTATTGTGTGCCAGGGCTCAAGCCTGTGTCCTCACTCTGTTTATAAATTTGCTAGTGTGCAAGGCCTCTGTAGGTACTTGGATGCAGGAAATATAACTTCTTATCTTTTGCCTGAACAGTGCGTCACCAGAGGTGCCAGAGTCTCCTCTGGTGGAACAGGCAATGTGGGCCCACCCCAGTGCCCCATGAGGAGCAGGGCAATGGGGCGAGGGGGGAGATGGAACCCAGTTCCACTGAACCCTTACTGGTGCAAAGGCTGGAGGCCTGGGCCAGGACAAGTGGGGTGCCATAGATCTTAGGTCATGACAGCCACCCACCACACTAAGACACAGGATTTCTAGGGTAGAGTAACTGTTCTCCCTAATATCTGAGAAGATGTGCATTTTGAGAAGATAAAACAGCAGTACAGCTTCCCTGTCAATCACAGTTATATATTTTTGTTGCAGGGGAATTGTTGTTATTTTAAATTTAATTAAATTTAATTCCAGATTTATTTCTGGGCTCAGAAAGGAAGGCAAGAGTAGCTATGTCCCCACCAGCAATGGTGAGTTTGCCAGAGCATCCCTCAAAGCAGTGCTGCTCCTAGAAGAGCCTGCTGGCATCTCCTAGCCACCACCTTTTTTGTGTCCTTCTTCTGCACTATCCAAAGTGTTAGTGCGTAAATACAGCTGATGATCACATAGGAAAGAACGGTAAAAAAACATAGAATCAAAGGGTATCCCAAGTTGTAAGGGACACACAAGAACCATAAAGTCCAACTCCCAGCTTCACGCGGGACCATCAGAATTCAAACCCTATGTCTGAGAGCATTGTCCAAAAGCTTATTTAGCTTTGTCAGGACTGATGCTGTGCCCATTGCCCTGGGCAGCCAAAATGTTACCAATATTTTATTGTCTTAGGAATGGGATAGTGATCATTTTTTACCATTTTTTATTACCGGCTTGCCTTAGATGTACAGTCCTTCATTGCATGGACACAATAGTGCACAAGTCACACAGGATATGGCTTATATTTATGCTTATCTTATAGGAATTACCTTTAATTAATGTTTAAAGTGTTTTCTTCTTTTTGCTAAACATTTCTCTAATGCTTGTCCTACCTGAACTTTTACTGAATTTTTGCTTGAGATTCTTGATTTACTTGGCCTTGTTGTGCCGTGTTTATATAACCAGAAAATTTAAAAATTGTCTGCTGTTTCCCTACTCTTTATGTACAGTTCTGAAGAAGTCTTTGTAGCCTCTCACACATTGATGCCCACTGTTCATTTGCATTCCATTTCTTATGCATCTGGTGCTAGTCTGAACCTCACAGCCCATTTATTTTTTTGCTCTTCTGCACTGCACTGATGTCACATACATGCAAAATCTGAGTCACTGCTTACTTTCTCAATATGGGGCTTTTTTTTTTTTTAATCTCAGCAATCCTTTGCATAATGAGTTGTCTTGTCAGAATTTTTGCATGTGACCCTGTGTAAAGAGCATTTCATTATACTTTTTTTTTTTTCCACAATAGCCATAGATCTTTGAGGCTTGTTCACTTACTCTGCTTTGTGTTTGTATGCCTTCCTTTGTCCTTTTTGCCTTAAATTTTCATTCTTTCCTTGTTCTGCCTTCTGAAATACTTTTGTTACTGTTTAGTTTATACTCTCTATTTGGATGTGAGCTTGTTCACTAGCTATGAACATCTGTAGTTCTCTGTGTAGCTAATGGGCTCTCTAAGCATTTTCACTTGAGAGCCTGGATTTTTGTCCTGTCATTATTCTATTGCAAATTAGTTCAGCATGTAAAGTTTGATAATTGCATGAATCAGTCATCTTTGTATAATTTGCCAGAGCTCTGACCCATTGTTCTGCAGGTTCTTGATTGATGGAAAAAACAGCCTTTCATGTAACAGGAATTTTTAATGAATTAAAATGCTCAGGGGCATTAAGACTTCTCCCTGCCTGCTGCTGACATAGTGGGATGTCACTGAAGTGTAGGACAACCTTTGCTCATAACAGCAGTCTGCTCCAATTATCTCCTGTTTTCTAGAGCTGCACAGCATTCTGTTGTTTTCTTTCTGAGGTTGTGTAATTCTGTATGTTCTCCCTTTAGATGCTTACCTGCTCAAACACTGAGCTATATTTTTCCTTAGCTTATGACTTCTGTTGACTGCAAGATCACATTGAATTTTGATTTTGTATCTGTGCATGTAGACACAAGCAAAGATGATCAAAACAGAGTAATATTAGTTTTTAATTGCTTCTTTCGAATGTAAGGCTCCCACACACTTGAACCTCTTGTATTTGGAAAGAGCTCTATGACATTGTTCTGAAAGTGTTAGCCTTACCTTTCAGTCCATGTCTCCATTCTGTGTCTGGCTTCTTGTCACTTGTTCCTTATCCCCTGGCTTTGTTCTCAGTCTCTCACAGTTCTGTGTCCTAGTATCTTTGCCCAGTCTACTCCTTGTCTACACGCTTCATCAACTCTGTCTCACCTCTCCCTTAGGGCATCTTTTCAGTGGTTTGCAGGTTCACTGCTTTTAGCCTCCTCTTTGCTACAACTCTCCACACCTCTTTTTACCACATTTACTTGCTGATCCTATATTTTATTCTTACATTGTGTGGGAGTCAGACTCCTGTTTCTTCCTTGGGATCTAGCACACCTGGCAGGAAGCTGATGTGGCAAGGAAGTTGTTGCTTTATCCCTGGAAAACTGTTTGAGACAGCAGTTTTAATTGTTGAATCCTAGTTGATCCCCCAACACTACAAAGCCTAGAGTTTGCCTCTACTATTGCTATGCATTCCACCATGTTATAGTATTACTTTTTTTTTTTTTTTAACAGTGAAGCACAAATGTAAGGAAAAGAACAAACTAGGGTGAGGTGCACTGTGTGTAAAATAGTGTGAGAACACTTTCTGAGCATTGACAGTGGCTGAAAAGTCTCAGATAAAAAGGTGCTATCTGAAGCAAATGTTATCTCAAAGCTTTGTCCCCCATGCTATTTCTTTTGATGAATACCCTTAGACTTTTGAGCTATTCATAAGAAAACGTTGTTATATTATAGATATTTAACCCATTGTCATACTGACCATCCAGGTCTTGCACTTGTGTGTGGGTTTCAGCAATTAAATTTAGACTCAAAGTATGATTTACTGTCTTTCAGCTGATGTCCATTTGACATGATCTGAATCCCTCACATCAGCTGATATTTATGACAAACATTTTGGTATTTGATGCTGTCGCTACTTTAAAAAAAGAAGAAAACTCTACATTTTTAGGGAAATGGTCTAACACACTTGCAGATGTTCAAAGAATCATAAAATGGTTGGGGTTGGAAGGGACACTTAAGATCATCTAGTTCCATCCCCTTGCCATAGGCAGGTACACTTACCTCTAGACCAGGTTGTTCAAAGCCCTCACCAGCCTGGCCTTGGATTCCTCAAGGGAGGGGGCATACACAATTTTGCTAGGCAACCCATTCCAGTGTCTCACCACCCTTGCAGCAAAGAGTTTCTTCCTAGTATCTATCCTAAATCTCACCCCTTTCAGTTTATAGTAATTTCCTCTAATCTTGTTTTTATGTACACTTACAAAAAGTCTGTCCCCAGCTTCCCCGTAGGTCTCCTTCAGGTACTGGAAGGCCAGTATAAGATTCTCTTGGAGCCTTCTCTAGTTCAGACTGAAAAGCCCCAGCTCTCTTAGTCTGTCCTCATAGGTGCTCCAGTCTTCTAATCATCTTTGCGGCCATTCTCTGGACTTGCTCCAACAGCTCCATGTCCTTCTTATGTTAGGGACCCCAGAAATTGATGCAAATTAGAGGCAGAATCACTTGCCTCAACCTGCTGGTCACACTTCTCTTGTAGCTCAGGATATGGTTGGTCTTCTGGGCTGCAAGTGTACGTTGCTGGCTCATGCTGAGTTTCTCATCAACAAACACCACCCAAATCCTTGTCCTCGGGGCTGCTCTCAAGCTATTCTCTACCCAGCCGTGTATTTGTGCCTGAGGTTGCCCTAACTTTTTTTTGCTTTCTACTTTTCTGCTGTTTCACTGCATGCAGGTTGATGGTTCTTATGAAAGCATCAACAGAAAAGGGCCAAGAGCTGTTTAAGCAGTGCCTGTCCTTCTTCCATCTCTTTGTTTTCCTGATGCAACTTGCCAGTTTTCAATGGAGTTTTCTGGGCTTGGATACACTTGTATTTATTCTTAGCAAACCCTTTCAGACATGACAGCACTGGGTCTGGCAACCTGTACTGGGAGAGCTGCTCTTCAGGGCAGGATTGGGGGAACTTGAAAATGCAAGAAGCTGATGACTGTGTAAAGATAGCTAAAATGGGAAAAAAAGAAAAAAGCAAATGTATTACTTCCTTGCAAATCCTTCCCACCTCGAAGTTAATTCGGTTTAATAAAGGTTATTGATAAAATACCACTGGTGACTGACTGCTGTTAAATGTTGGTAAGGTATCATGTGGTACATTGTGACAAAGCTGAACGGAGATTTTAGGATGGATTTTTGTGCAGAGAGGTCACAGACTGGGAGAAAACAGTTGGTTCTAGTTCCTGATGCATTGCCAACACTCACCACCTGCTCAGGCTGGTAGAAACGATAGGGCACAGAACTTTCAGAAGCAATGTCCTAGAGATCAGCAGAAAAACACATTGATTTTGGTGGCAGCACTGGTCAGCCAGGTTTCTATGGCTAATATCTACATTATCACTTCTGGTGTGTTTTTGTGTTAACAGCCACTGAGCACAAACCTGTGGGAATAGCTAGAAAGCACCTTGTCGTCTTATTCAGGCTTACTGCCTGATCTCTCTATTACCTGTGACACCAGTTTTGCATTGCAGAATTGTAGGGGTTGGAAGGGGCCTCTAGAGAGCATCTAGTACAATCCCCCTGCTGAAGCAGGCTCTCTAGCCCAGGCTGTACAGGTAGGCATTCAGGCGGGTCTTGAATCTCTCCAGAGAAGCGTCCACAACCTCCCTGGGCAGCCTGTGCCAGCGTTCCATCACCTGCACTCTAAGTTCCCATGCACATTTGTTCAGAACTTCCTATGCATCAGTTTGTTGCTACTACCCCTTGTCCTTTTACCACACACTGCTGCGAGGAGTCTGGCCTCGTCCCTTTGTGTGTTATGTTCTCTCTCTGTGCTTTGCAAAGTCAATCTGATAATTTCTTCTGGAGGACAACAGCCAGCTTTGCTCTCTCAACTTGCTATTTCCCTACTTTGTCTTTGCTCATCCCTCTTTTAAACTTCCCTTTTCCAGCAACAAATCCTCTGTCTCAAGGTTTCAGCACTCTGGCTCTCCTCTAAATGAAATGTTGCCTAGCTCTCTCTTCTTTTTCTGCTCCTTGCCCACAGAGTGGGAAGGTTTTCAAAATAGAAAAACAGGGATGGTGTTTGTTACCAGCACAAAGAATGGATCAGAGATGTCTCTCCACTTCCACTCAGGCAGGAAGGAGAAAGGAAGGCACAAACAGTTCTTTCACACATTATCCAGCTAAGCTGAATTTTCCACAGGTATGTGATAATGAAAGACTATAATGTAACTGTCAAAACCTGAGAGAATACTGGGCTCATTGGAACTGCGAGGAGGACAGGTAAAGGAGAGCAGCTCCTCATTTAGTTGAGGAATAATGCAAGCAGGAGAAAAGAGGGATAGAAACAGGAGATGTGGAAATTAGAGAAAAAGAATAATCTTTCTGAAACAGCTACAGAAGTAAAAATCCTAGAATTTGCTCTGATTATTCTGAAGATCACATGAATTTGAGGGGGAGGAACTTGAAGGGGTCAAGATTTCTGCAGTTTAAAGAGTTTTAAAGATCTTACAGGAGGTTTTGAGAACTTGGAAAAAAAAAAGCCCAAATGATAAGTCAGGTATTGAATGCAGATTAGATTTCCAAGCTTCCAAGTATTTATTTATTTATTTTAATCTTTCAGGAGTTTTAAAGGTTTTGTGTCAGGTCTTTAATCTGTTGCTGTGGTAAAGCTCTTTTGGAATGTGGCTGTAAACCAGTGTGAAAAAAAGAAAGGCTGCAGATATACATGAAGTTTCAGTGGTTACAGTTTTCATGGAAAATCTGGCATTTGAGAAGGTTTTGACATCTTGATTGCCCCAGAGTGACCCACAGCTTACACTTACAAAATAGAAGAGAAGTCACCTGGAAGGAAATTAGCAACCTTGCATATACAGACGTATCTCCTGGTTAATGTTGTGCTTAATTTACTTGCTGTTAAGTAGGACAAATGTGCCTTGTCTGGAAGGTAATTTTAAAACTGAAGGAGAGTTGTTTACTTGCAGTAGTCTGCAGAAGCACAGGAAGGGCTTCTTGTAAAAACAATAGGCAACAGCAAATGAAAATATCACTGATATAACAATAAACATGCAAAACTGAATGTAAAGAGTAAATAGCCGGAAAATACTGTTTTTAGGGCGTGCATAATCAAAATACATCATGCACGTGAATTGCCTCTTCCCCACTTGAAATCAAAGCAGTACTTGAAGGTACTGAAGTAGAAGAACTAGTTTCTGTGGGTCTGATTCAAATGTACCCTATGAGAATAGACCTGTTCTTGTGCTTTCACTCCAGATGCTTATGCTATTTTATTTTTACAAGTACTACATTCCTCCTTGACACCTAGTATCAAGTAAAGAGACTTGAGTAGCTTCCGTAACAGGAAAATCCCCAAGTGTGTGGTGAGTCAGTCAGAGCAATCATAACCTATAAAAACAACCATCACTGCAAATCACATGATTTTTCAGTTTGATTCATTGTGGGAAATCCCAGCAAACTCACTGGTGATCAGTAAGCAGGTCCATCCTACTCTTTTCAGGTCCTATCCAGAGATAGGGTTTGCTGATAATAAAGGCTGGTGAGATAAGCAATGCATAGAGGTAGGGCTGTAACCTGTTCCATAGAGTATCAGTCCACTGGGTCCTCTAATCTTTTTCCTCACGTGATAGTATTGAGCTTCTTTGAAATTAAGAAGCATTAAGTTGCATGATAAAAGGGCTCTTAAATATTTTTTTTCTCACCTAATTGATTGGTCTCAACTAGAAAAGGACACAAAGGCATTTAATTCAGTTAGTACTTATGCATCCTCATTAAATTCTCTTCCATTGCAATATCTTATTGACAATTAGTGTACAATTTCCAGTTGGCTTCACAGCAGGTTTGTGAGGGTGTAATGCCATTCATTTGTAACTTTAAGAAATGTAGGTGTGTCAGGAGTAAAGCACAAACAGGGTGTTTAAAATGTCTTTTTTTCTCTGGATTATTTCACTTGGATGAAGGTATGGAGATGCTGAGAGAAGACTTTAAGTTTAGAGAGATGTGTTCACAGTTCGTTCAGGAATAGGTATGGGGAAAACCTGGTGATACGAACCCGTTTGTCAGTGCTTTGCATTAAGGAATTTACATGTCAAACCATTTTTGGGGGGGAAGCCTTACTTTTATTAGGCTTTAAAGTAAACTACAGCACTGTAGTTGTCTGCTTAGTTTTCTCTGTGATTAAAAACTGTCTTATTAGGCAGGGTGAGCCCTTAAACCACTGAGGCAGACTTCTAAGGCCACCCCTTGTAAAGTAATGAATGGTTTCAGTGTGAAATGGTCTTTGTAATGAATTTTGAGCAGCTGTGGCACCTCAGGTCATGGTGATCTCTGATGGTCCGTCATACACTGCATATGCTTTTTTTTCCTGCCATTTAAAAGGTCATTCCATAGCAACTAGAAGAGATGTGGAGGTATGTATTTGCTGAAGAAGCTGTATTCCACTAGTTCTGATGTGTGTAGCACACTGTTCTCAAATACACAAAGTTGAAAATATTGAAAGTCAATTTCCATGGGAGTTCTCTTGGCTGTTTCCCATGTTCTTTAACTAGCATAGCCAGAATATCACCAGGATTTTCTGCAAAAGTCCTGGCCTTGAGAGTGGGCACAGATTTCATTCATTGTGCTGCTGCCTATGGAAGAATAATTAACTCAAATACAGAGGAAAAATCTGTTTCATTTAAACAGATCTTTCATCTATGCCACAGTTTCTAAGGTTGCATGTGGTCTGAGAGATGAAATTCAAATGTAGGGTCACAGAGGTCTGTGACACTTTTGCTGTATTTGTGCTGAGGACAGATTTGCAACAAAGACAGCTTGGGGAATTTTGTGGTTGTGCTTGCTGTTCTGGCACTACCTCAGCTGATGATGGGCAGATGCAAAATAGAGTATGGGAGGGGAAAGACTTGTGATGGCTGATGCTGGGTGAGGAGAAAGGAATGTGACAGCCTGGGAAAGGCAATGGCAAGTGAGATGGCAGTGACAGTAGCTGTAATGGGAGGGGGAAAGAGATGGAGGAGGACTGAGATAGGAGTGTAATAATTTGTGTGGGTTGATGGAAGTGAAGCAAGAACAGATGGGAAGATGCAAATGTGAAAGAGAAGGCAGGAGCAGTCAGGCTCAGCTGCAGACAGGTTGAAACCTTCACTTATGTTTAATGTAATCTTCTGTCTGACTTCTGCTTTGAGAATGGGGATATCTGGGATATGGATTGGTTTGGGGTGTATCTCTCTATGTGGCAACTGACATCTCTTCTGCAGCAGCTGGCTTCAGCCCTTCAGCCCAAACAGAATGAGCTATGCAGATTGGTGAGAAGCTCTGGAACCACTTCTCCTTATCTGTCTCACACTGTCTCTCTGGATCAGCTAGCCAAAGAACTGACATCCTGAGGGGGCTTAAGTGTCTTGCCAGAAATACCTAGGAAGCAGAAGGGCACTGGAACTACACATCTACAAGTCTTGCTAAACAAAATCTGCGGTGATGTACTTAAAGCCCATACTCTCCACAGATCTCTAGAAAATGAAATTCACCGTTTTCTGCCCTGCCGGAGAAAGTGCATTGTTCTTAAAAAAAAAAAAAAAAAAAAAAAAAATAATCTGGAAAATGGATGCCATTGTTTAGTATGTTTCTTACAATGTATGTCCTATGAACCCTATTTTCTTTATGCTTATCACATTCCATAGGATACTTATCATAGGCGGTTTTCTTATACTGGGGCGTTGTAGACTGTGCGTGATTTCCATTTTTTGTGAAGTTGTTATATTTGATTATCTTCATGGAGAACTCACAGATCACTGAAGCTGATTCAGTTGAGTCAAAATGGGCACTCAGCACATTGTTTTCCTTTAGTGAAACTTAACAGATCTTTGATGCCAGTGACAAAAGTTACTTGAGGTACTGTGCCTTAAAATGCGTGTCATCCCTGTTACCCAGACTGGTGTAATAGAAAAGCTGTGCTTGCTCTGAGCAATTAGACAAAAAAGGATGTTGCCCTATTTTGAACCTTGAGTCAAAGGACATAAATATTTTGAAAGGACTTGTTGGCTTACAAATGTGACTCAAGCGGGACTTTAAACATCAAAGAGACATGTTGATAGAGATCAGTAAGAATTTATAAAGCAATATGACTTGGAGCATATCAGACAGAGATGAAAAAGATTGAATTCCTGTGATCCTTATTTTCCCATAGTAGGCTGCATTTTCCTGGGGATGCTCAATTGCTATTGAAGAAAACAGTAGTCCCCTCAATGTTCATTTTCATTTCTGTATAATATCAAATTATGCTCAGAGAGAGATGAGTAATTGAAAATATATATTTTTATTACAATATAAGACTTAATGAAAGACTTAAAATTCTTCAGCCATCATGAAAATTCTCCAGATATTACAGGGCTCTGGAAAAGCCCTTATTAGGACAGTGGGGTAAGGTAGGGAAGTACAGCACAAGTTGTCTACAGGTAAACGTCAGCATGCTTCATCTTGCTGAGGATGAGTAGGAGGAAGTAAGTGGTGTGGAGGAGTCACAATTCAGCCTTTCACTGGATGGTAATGGCAGCAACATATGCCCTTTCTGGGACAGGACCATCCAGAGTGTCTGTTTTGTTTCCTATATGTGCCTGTGGAAGATCTGAGAGGATTTTTTGTTTGTTTGTTCAGAGTGGAAAAATCTTGATTTCTCACCCTTCTTTCTCCCTGCTTTTTTTTTTTTTTTTTTTTTGTCTTATTTTTTTACTTATTACTGGCAAAAAAGAAGGTATAGAAAGCTACCAATCATATGTGGGCCTGTGTGAATCTCATGAGGTTCAACAAGACCAAGTGCACTTGGGTGGGACAGTTCCAGGTATTTATATAAACTGGGGGAAGAACTCCTGGAGAGCAGCTCTGTGGAGATGGACTTGGGTGTCCTGGTGGGTGAGAAGCTGTACGTGAGTCAGAAGTATGTGCCTGCAGCCTGGAGAAGTCATCTATAACCTAGGCTGCATTAAAAAAGAAAGGGGGGTGTCCAGCAGGGAATAGGGAGCTGACTGTCCCCTCTACTCAGCTCTTGTGAGGGCCTATCTGGAGTACTGAGTCCAGATGTGGTACCCCCAGCACAGCAAAGATGCAGAGCTCTTGAAACGGGTCTGGAGGAGGGACACTAAAATGATCAGAGGGCTAGCGCACCTCTCCTATGAGAAAAGGTTGAGGGAACTCAGCTTGTTTAGCTTGGAGAAGAGAAGGCTCTGAGGAGACCTCATTGTGACCTTCCAGTATTTGAAGGAAGCATATGAAGGAGGGAGAATGGCTGTTTACATGGGTTGATAGTGATAGGAAAAGGGGGAATGGTTTTAAAGTAAGACAGGGGAGATTCAGGTTAGACGTTAGAAGGAAGTTTTTCACACAGAGGATGGTGATGCACTGGAACAGGTTGTGGAAGCCCCATCCCTGGAGGCATTCAAGGTAAGGCTGGATGTGGCACTGGGCAGCCTGGTCTGGTGTCTAGCAACTCTGCCCATGGCAGGAGGGTTGAAACTAGATGACCTTTGAGGTCCTTTTCAACCCAGACAATTCCATTATATTCTGATATCAACTGATATTGCCTGTATGAAGGGAAAAGCAGCAGAAAATTATATTGCTTTACCATCACATACACTTCTTTCTGCCTGTAATTAAACTTGGCAACAAGTGGTTCTATATAACTCACTTATAGCCTTTTAGATTGATCATTTTTTCACAGTAGAGCTTGTAGTCCCTTTTCTAGGATAGGGTCATATCCTTTTATCTTTTGCTTTAAAGGTGCCCAGACCTGAACCTTTACTGGGGTATGGCTTGTATCTGCAGTACAGTTATTCCAGTGGTGTCAGAGACAACCTTTTCAAATCATGGAAGTGAATTATGCTAGGAAACTTATGGTGAGGCTCAATCTAATTACTTCACTGAGGAAATCTGTATAAGCAGCTAAGCCTCCGAACATGCCCACATACCATCTGAGCTTCATATTTAGGTTTTCAAAGTAATTTTTAACTGCTTCTTATTCTTTCAAAAGTGAAGGAAACAGACTATACAGTTTCTTCACAGTTCTCAAGCTCTCGATATGGAATTTCAAAAATGAACAGTGTTAAAAGACATTCCGTTTCTAAGGGTATTGCTAGGTAAAACTGCTCCTTAACTGTACCTCTAGTCATTCCAGGGGGAGTTTAAGATTATTTTCAAGATGATCTTTTTTTTTTTTCCTTGTAGTCTCAGGATGATTTAATCACCTCCTAGGTTCCTATTTTCAGATTAATTTATATATTTGTAAAAAGAATACATATATATATTTACAAGAGGAATAAAACCTTGGCTATACTCAACATTCCTTTTGAAGTTTGTTGACAAAAAAAATCTTTAAATGAAGTAGCTGGGCTTCAAAAAGAATTGTATAGACTGGTTCTCCTATCTTCCATGGTTACTGATGGCCAGTATAAATTGGCCTCATATTCTTCATGAAGATATTTTGTGATTCAGGCATGAGTGAGTTTGAGGAGGACTTCTACGTGTCCTTTACTTCCTCACCAGGACTGAAAGCTGAGCATTGAAAGAAAGTTTAAATGGCAGTTCTGTTACAAGAGGTTTTCTGCTTCCGTTTTAAATTTTGGTTTATCTCTAGTATTTTGCCTTTTATTCTTCTTTACCATGTTTCAATTCTGCAGCAGCAATATATTTAGCAAGGATACCGAATGAGAAAGATACAAGGAGTGTAACACAACAAGCACTGGATGGTGTTTCTGTGCAACACGTATAGGCTGATCTTGTAGAAATGGCTGCTTCTGCATCTCTTGTTTATTACTCCTGAGGGCAGCACCATAGCCACTAGACAGGTGATGAATACTTTATTTACTGGGTTGCTCTTCTCTCAGCTTGCAATAAGGCATCATTGTTATGACCATGGAAACAAAACTTATGAGGGATGGTGTTACAATTTTTAAGACTAATCTTCTTTCTGGTGTCTGACAAATTTGGTATGCAGAAGGGTTGCAGCACAGGAACTGTTTGCCAGCAAAGCTTTAAAATAACCATTGATTTAAAAGAAGCCAGGGAATTCATAATACTGTTGCACCCTGACATGTATGAAGTCTGCTTTCTTCTGACTTTTATATTCTTTTAAAAATAATTCTCTTGTTTGTGTTAATTGCTGCCTTTAGCAATCATTTAATTTCCTTTATTCTTCATTACCTTCTGTGAAAATGGCAGATTATTTGCTACTGTCTCTTATTCCTCCTCTGTTCTAACTTTTGCTCAATCACTTTCACCTGGGAACTGAAAGTTCTCATCTAGAAGCGTGTTCTCAACTTGCCTTTTTTCTCTGAACACTTTTTTCCACTAGCTAGTGTTTTCTTGTCTTGAAAGACAGTGAATATAATATTATAATTTTGCAGTTTGTCATACCTACTGGCACTGCTAGGACTTTAGGTTTTATTTTTATGGGTGGGAAGCATATCTTTGGGAATAACATTCTCATTCAAATTACTTACCCCTCTTCCTTTCTCTTTTTCCTTTTTCCTCCTCTTTTTTTTTTTTTTTTTTGTCTGGGGAAATGATCTTTAATGCTACATTTGAGCTCCCCCCACCCTTCTGTTCCCTATCTTGACATTTGTGCAGTTCTGAAACTGCATTTTGGCTATTACTCAAACTATTCCCTGTGAGTTCCTTCCTGACTCTTGCTTTTGTTTCGTACAAGGAAGCCTTCTGGTGTGGTGTACAAACACCTCTTTTTTTTTCTTTTTTTTTTTTTTTTTTTCCTGCAGTCATTTGTTCTCATTTCTTTATCTGGTATCTCCTGTAGTACATGCCCACTGCTCAATCTCACCTCTCTAACCAGTGCTTTCAGTATTTTCTTACGTTGCTCTTCCCTTGAACTTTTTTGGCTGCATTCTGCATAGCTTTTGTTTAGTATCCCGTCTATAACAATGCAGGACTAGAACACCTCTAAAGAAAGCTGCTGACAGTGTTATAACTCTGGGATCAGGTCTCGTGTTATACCTCTAAAACTGGGGTTATGCTGCATTTCCAAACTCTTTTGTTTAAATGAAACAATTCTCCTTACTTCTCTACGAATAACAAACAATATAACCATAATATTTTACAGTATATAGCATATTCTTTCTGGTTCCCATATTTTCATTTTAGTTTTCTGTTTTCATAGGAGTGCAGTGTAAATATCTAGTGGTTCTTTATATTTCTGGAGTGAAAAACAGGGTAAAAGAAAGCATGCGTATCTCAGAATTAAAATAAAATCCTTCCCAGTTATTGCTGTCCCTAGTAGGAAATAATTTCCAAGTTTGTCATTTTCAGCCCTTTGTTAACCTTTTCATTTGACTTTACATTTTTTCCATCTGGGTATTATTTTTCCCTCTCATTCCCCAGTTTTTAAATTGAACAGATGGCTTTTCCTCCTTTGCGATTTGTCCCCTTTCACTTCAGTCATTTCCCTCTATAAAACTGATGAATTTCAAGCTAGTATGCTTTATCTTCCTGTCTTGTCTAGCTCTGTCTTCACCATGATGTGGCCTGTTTAATGCCCCTTTTAAGATGACATGAGGTGAACTCAAGTCTAGCTAAGGAACCTATACAATGAGGGTCTGTGTCTGAAGCTGTAACGTTTTTTCCTTTATCAGCACAGTATAATGAAGAGAGAATGCATTATACATTGGCTGAATTTTAAATGTGTTAAAAAATTAAGCATATCATCTTAAGATCTAATTGAGGTCTCGCATAGAAGGCAATGGCTGATGGAACTGAATTTTCACAGGTAATTCAGTTCTTTTTTTTTCTTGGTAAGTCTTCAAGCTGAAGAAAGTCCAACTTGATGAACTGGAACCTAGAAAAAAATCCCATTTCTAGTTAATGGGAAACAAGTTATGGGGCAAGGTATGCTATAGCTGAGTACTGATTTGCCTTCTGTATCTGTTACGTCCTGGGAGTAGCCACTTCCACAGAGTAACTTTCTGCTGCATGTTATTTTTTTAAATCTGGGAGTTTTACACAGCATTAAGCCTTTCAAATGAGGCATTTTTATATGGGGAAGTTCATTATGATGTCTGTTTACTTGTGTTTCAAATAATTGTACTGAACTGCCTCTACAGTGCCTGTACAATCCCAAATACCAGTTTATGACTGTGTGGAAATATCATTTTGGCCACATTCTTTCACTGCTGATTAAATCCAAACCATGCTTGCACATGCATGAACATGCTTCCAAAGAGATCTGTAGGGCTCATTTATGGATCAAGGTTAAAAATCAGTGTCATAGGCTGTTGTGGTTTAACCCTAGCAGGCAGCTCAGCATTACAGAGTCATTCACTAACTCTCCATGAATTGAATGGGGAAGAGAATCAGAAAGGTAAAAGTACAAGAGCTCATGAGACAAAATGAAGTTTACTAGGTAAAGAAAGAGGTGTGCGTACAAGAAAAGAAAAACAAGGAATTAATATGCCACTTCCATCAGCAGGCAGGTGTTCAGCCATTTCCAGGAATGCAGAGTTTGTCATGTGCCACGTTTTCTTGGGAAGTCAAACACCATCACTCCAAATGTCCCTTTCTCTTTACCTAACTTTAATTGCTGAGCATTTGGTATGGGTTATGTCTTTGTCCAGAATTGGTGGGTTGTCTGGCTGTAGACCCTTCTAACTCCTTGTCCATCCCTAGTCCCCTCACTGGCAAGGCAGCATGTGAAGAAGAAAAGTCCTTGGATCTGTGCAGCCACTGCTCTGCAACAACTAAAACATCAACATACTATCACCACCACAACTAATTTCATCAATGATCCAATACACAATGTCATACAAGCCTATGTAAAGAAAAATAACTCAATCCCAGCCAAAACCATGATGTAAGCTGGAGATGTAGGTCTTTGGAGATACAGCAATTGAGTGCTCATGATTACATTGAAATGAAGACAGTGTGAAGAATTTTAGTGTTACTCTCAAAGCAAACAATTCTTTCTTATCCAGTTGCTTTTTGTTTCCTTTTCACTGTGTAGTAGGTATGTCTTATACTTTGTAAAAATGTCCCAAAATACTTTAATGTGCTTTGATTTCTTTTGGGATGTGTGTCTGTATGTTTCAGTGATTCTTGAAAGGTAAATGGCCTGTTTAATTTAAGGCTTAGTTCCAAGCCCTGTTAAGTGACACTGAAAGGCATCCATTTGTCCATTTCAATGAAAAAGTCACTAAAAGTATCAGCAAATGCTGACATCTTTAAATCCCCCTATATTTAAGCTGCATGAATATTCACACTGATTCCTAGAATCTTCAGGGCAATAATGTGCTTGCTGACAATTTATTAACCTGTCAAGGTAAATTAGTATTTATATAAGATTACAAACTTGACTTTTCAGAGTGCTTTTACAACTTCTTAAAGTTTCAATTTCTGTAATATGAGACTGAATTGTGATCACAGATGTCATTCAAGCACCATCAGTGATGACAGTTGGTAAGAAGAACTGATGGTGGTGGAGAGATCATGAAATCATTATTAAATTTTTTTACAATTGACTGTTTAATTTCTGTCTTTCTCTGGTCAGCATTTTATTTAAATGAAAAGAAAAATTACTTCTCTGTAAAGACGCTGGGGAAATGTGAGGGAAATGTTCCATTAGTGAGTGAAGGAACTTCTAATGATCTTATTTTATTTTTAGAATCTTTAAGTTTTTCAGCTAGAAGTGCTTTTAGTCACAAAAACAAGCAAGTATCTACATGAAATTGAAAGGAAAACATGTGTAATATCTTTGTGTCCAACTTCTACCCTCTTGTTCAGCTGTTTTCTTGGATCTCTTGATCCCAAGCATGTGACCTTTGTAGCTGAACATGAGTGTGCAGTTACTTTCTCTTTGAACAGCTAATTTGACTTCAGGCTACAGTGCTCAAAAGCCAGGAATTGCTGAGAACGTTTGCAACTAAAATGGAAACAACCTGTCCATCAACTCCATGTAGCTGGGAACTCTTATTTCATATTCAAGGATCCTGTGTACACACAAACATTCCCCAACAGAAAGGGTGGAAAATTTATTCACAGATACAGCTTTGTGCAAGTTTGCTCACCATTCTTTGCTGTGTTTGGTCAAGCCTCAGTAAGCGAGCTTGACTTTGGGGCTAGCACTGATCATATCTGCATCACAGTAACTTCTCTGAATACTCAGTGGAAAAAAGAGTCAGTGACTGCTGGCCTTACCAAGCATACATCAGCATGTTCTCTACTCATTGCTTTTACAATGCAATAGTTTGTTTGAGTTTAAACAGCAATATTTTTTCTGGATTTTGAGGTAAATTACTTGCTCTGTAATACAGCAGATGATGTTAAGTTGGAGATCCATCTTTTCATACCAGTAATATTGATGTGACTTTTTAATGTTTAGTATTAAACTTTATGGGCACAAGCACAGTGTTCCAATTTAATCTAAATAATCAAGGTCTTCATTTCAAGAACTGTGAGAAAGTCTGGCCAGAGAGGTTCAAGGGGAAATGCATAAAAACATTTCTGGAATCTTCCAGCATATCTGAACTTGTAGTTAATTAAATTCAGAAACTGCTGGAATCTTTCAGAAGTTGGGGGAATATAAAATTTTTCTCTTGTAGTCTAGTCCATTGATTAGTATGGTATTTCAGTTACATGTGAAGAAATCAGTCCCTGTGTAAAACAGCCAAGATGCTCCAGGGCTTCTTTAGAAAGAAATCTTCAGTCTTGTTGATACATGGTGTAGCTGAGAGAGACTATTATCGTAATCTTTACATTTGGCATTCTAAATGAGAAGTCAGGTATCTGAATTTATCTGTGCTGATGGATGACAAGGTAAGCTTAGTTGCTAAATACCTTTTATAGTTATGTTCACAAGAGGTAAAGCCTATCTTTCTCATATCACCTCACCTCTTGAGTTGAAGGGAAGAACCATATTTTACACAGTGGTGTGAGACAGAAGTCCTGCCTTCCCCAGAATTTGCTACTGCAGATAAACCAGCACCTAAATGTAGCCATAGAAAGATACATACCTGATCTGGGTTATCACTATCAGGCTTTCCTGAGCCCAGATAATTCTGGTCTGTTATAATTCATGAAGGCGGGTAAAGTCTACTGATACGAAACTTTGTTTTTTCTTTTTTTTCTTTTTTTTTTCTTTTTTTTTTTTTTTTTTTTGTGGAGTTTACCATAATTAGATACACATGCTTAATTCAGAAACTTTGTGTGAAGTCTCATTTTAGTTGTGCTAGAACTCAGGTGAGGTTCATTCTGGTGTAAACACATCCTATTCTAATTTTTACCTTTTTCTCCATTTCTCTTCTTTATGGTGCATAGTAATTATTCTGTTTCTTGAATGGTAAATAAATTTGAGTGAAGTAGAAAGTGTTCATATTCTATATTTAACTTTTTAATTTTATAACGTGGAGACTTCATAGAATTAATATTTTAAATTGCCTGTGCAGGAAAATAATCTGCTTGAACTTTAGACCCACTGACTCAATGTTAAAAAAATATTTTACTGAGAGAGAAAAGATTAGTTGTTGAGGAATGAGCATGAGAAATATCATTACATTTTGGGCAAAGCCATAATCATTATGTATGATAGCAGACAATGAGCAAAATGTGGGGAAAGAAAGATAGGTGAAAGGTGTAGGAGTAGAGACCATTTGGAACTAATGTCCTTTATAAAACTTGTTGCTCTTCTTTCTGCTTTGTCTTATTTTGTGGGAGTTCTGGTTTTAAGACAAGATGTTACGTAAGACAGTATTAGACTTTCATTATTCTACTAGAGCAGACAGTTTGGGTTATTTCTCAGGATATTTCTTCTGGAGACAGGGATGAGGAACATTGTGCTAAAAGCACAGAGAGTAACTTGTATTTAGTCTTTTTTCTTCTTTTCCTGTATACTAACTTTGGACAGGAGTTTCCTGTGATGAAATGCTTTATGTTTTAATTGTCAGTGCTAAAAGAAAATGCTGTATTATGCAATCAATGACACTTTGCAGTATAAATCGTTACAAAGAAGTGAATGTCTTCTGAATTATGAAAATGTGCTAGGATATTTTTTCTTTTGAAGAGAGAAGACACTGTTGCAGGCATCATGGTTGTTCAGATTGCTCATGTTTTATTGGTGTCTTCAGATCCAGGATGGATACTGACAGAAGGTACTGATTGAAAGTATGCATTTATATACTGTGTCAGGGAAGCATATGGGCTATAGCTGCTGGCAGGGATGGGATGGTGTGTACCCAAAAGGCTGTGCCCTCCCTGGCTGGGTGCAGTCCCATCACCCTCCAACAACAGAAGCAGAATAGGCCCGCAGCTGAGATCCAGAGAGCTTTGGGCTGGTGATGACCAGGTGAGGTTGTGTTGGCAAGGCCATTTCTGGGTGCTTCAGTCAACCAGGCTGTGGGTCAGGGGTCCCAATGAATGGGATACCTGGCCAGGCACAAGCATGGTTATAACACAACTGCAGCATAGCTCAGGCAGGGGTGAAAGGCAACAGTCACAGATAATGGCAGCTCCTAAGGGAAGAAGGCGCTGTCACTGCTGAGGCTTCTTCTAATTTTCTTCAGAATAGCTTTCAAATCCATAGGCTGTATTTTCTCTAAGCTGGCCCTGAGCCTAAGAAGTCAAATCTCCAGGAACAGGGGAATGCAAGTTTAGCCTTGGCATCATGCAAACAGGCAGTGTAATGAAAACAGAGGTCAAATCAAACGAAACAGTGGTAGCAAGTTAGACCAAAGTTGCCATTAGCTCAATTTTCTGTGGCCAGTAATAGATATCTACTGTCAAGAATACAGGGATAGTACTTTTGTATAGCACTACTTCTCCAGGAATTTGTCCCATCTTCTCTTGATCTCCTAGACAACTTTAGCATTCCTCGAGCTCATTCATTTCTTCAAATTTATCACAAATCTGTTGTTTTTTTTTTGTTGTGTTTTTTTTTGTTTTTTTTTTTTTTTTTGTTTTGTTTTTTTAATGCTTTTGCCTTTTTCCTAAAGCTGCATATAGCAGAATCTCCCAGCAATCATGTTGCACGCTAAAGGCACTGTTTTGGGCTGGTGGCACTCTCTGAAGAAACCTCTCATGCAAACCAATGCATTATCAAACTCCAAATTGGCTGACAGAGGTAGGGGAATGCGGATTTTACTCCCTGAACATTTTGAAAAAGGTACATTCTGTCCAGAAAACCCATCTAGGATGTAATTGAGAGATTTCTCCTGTATGATCTTGACTACTGCTCTCTTCAAAAGAGATAAACTTTGCATCTACAAATTTCTCTTGTAAGGAATTCCCCCGGTGAACAACACCTAGGTAATGCACTACCTGTTCTGAAACCTGTTCCTGCAAAGCTTAATAATGGCAATTTATTCTTACAGTAAAAGGAGTGACTGGTTGATCTTTGCCTTCTGCATTTTGGCTGTTCCTTTACAGACCCTTATCTTAATTACCCAGGGTTTCTACTCCAAGCCAGATGAAAGAGAGCTACTTCACGTAATCATCATCTCTACTGAAGCTTGTCCACACTTCTAATTATCCTTTTCATGAGCTTATTCAGTTCTTCCTTGGCCTTTTTAAAAGGGAGAGACAAAATGACACATCTTAATTTGTAAAGGAACCCTAATTCCTTATGGTGGCATAACAATGTTCTCTGTTGTTCTCATCTGCATTACTAATGATCATTAACACTTCATATATTTCATTCCTATGGTCTTTATCCTGAATGTTAAGGGTCAGCTGAGATCTTCTCATTTTGTATATGAAGTTAACTTCTTCCATTTGTGTATTGTTCTTCATAAATCTGCACTGAATTTCATCTGCTTTTTCATTATCCAGTCTGTAAAGCACCTCTACAGATTTTCACTATCATTATCTGTGATGCTTACTCAGTATCAGTTCATGCTGTCAACAGAAGTTCTCAACTCTCTGCTTATGTCCTTTCCATTGGTAATTACTATATTGATTAGCACATGCTCCCAATACAGATTTTTCTAGATTTCATTAATCTTGGTCTGTTCTCTTTTACACTACTTTGTTTTCTGGGTTTTAAACAAATAGTTGTCATGAAATGTCATGACTAATCAGTTTACTGAAAAGGTACTACTGAAGGACTTCCTTAAAAACAAAACATAAAAAAAACCACCCTCAAAAACAAATCAACCACACAACAACAAAAAATCCATTAGGAAGCCAGCTAGTTGATCTCAGCTGGATACACTCGTTGACTCTGTGGATCTTGCATGCACTTGCCAGACAGATCATGTAGGAAGTTCTGTTATTTTTCCCCAAGTATATCTTTATCCACATATTCACTAATTCTGTTCTTTATTTCAGTTTCTATCAACTTGTCTGGCACAGATGTGGCCAGAGTTCCCTTCTGAAACCTGTTTAAAAATCTAACATCCTGTTTGCTGCCTTTTAGTCCTCAGAATCAAGGTCTAATAAACAAGAGACTGATTACAAGCTACATATTTTTCTGCTCTTTGCTTGAGATGCTTTATAGTTTTGGAGTGAATATCATTTAATTTTGCAAATTTTGTTATTTTCTTCTATGGTATCTTCTGTGGTTCATTATTTAAGATGTATTCTCTAAGTTGCTAACAATGAAGACTCCAGTGTGGGAGTCTCTCCATTTTGTTCCACAATTGCCGCCTCCTTTTTTTCTGTTGAAGATTCGTTCTGGTAGAAGTCTGTCTGGGAGAAAAAAAAATAAAAAATTACTGTCTAATTAGGTCAAGGAAAAAGTCTTTGAAATGTCCCCGCAGGCTTGATACTGAACCATACTGTGGTTTACTTGTTGCCATGTAAGTTTCTGCTCACTAATCTTAGTTGTTTAACCTTTTGTGCTTTCTGTTCAAAACATAAAATATGAGTTTATATTTTCTGACTATATAAAATGAGAATGGAATGTTTTTTTTTTCTTGGAGCAGCTGTGCTGGAAGCCAATACACTTTTGTTTCAACAAGCTCATTGAGCCTGATGCCTGACTACATAATAAGAGAAAAGTACAGTGTTTCATAGTTTTATCAATTATGGTTATTCATGCAAGTGTACGGGTTTGAATGTTGTAGAATTGCTGTTTAGGAAGTCAGAATTCTGCCTCTATAAAGCACTGCCTAAATCATGAACAACTAGCTGGGAAAGAAAATGGTAGTGAAACTATCTTTTCCTTAACTGTATTTTGCACTCACTCTTTGGAACTTCCTAGAAATTATTTCACTCCATGCCCTTCCCTGAGCTTCCTCAAATCCATTTCATAAATCCTGTAGTAGTTCCATATCAGAACAGAAATGAATCTTTCTTGTAACGAAGTGTCCTGTTGATCTGCTAGACTGCACTCACTTCTATGTCTCTGAAGGCCAGAGCTACTAGATGCAGCCAACTTTGAAGCATTGAAGAGATGTTCATATTCTCTGCGTGAGTGGTGCCAACAGTTGTTTCTGGCTTCACTGGAGCATATCAGGAGTAATTTCTAGTTCAGCAGTTTACCAATTTTCTTTTTCTTTTTCTTTTTTTTTTTTTTTACAGCATATGCACTAGTGACAAGCATCTTGAGTGGCAGACCCACAGTTCCAGGCACTCGTCGCCTATCTTTTTATTTTCCCTCTAACACTGCAATTTTCTTACTCTTTCTAACCTTCATTAAGCTCTCAAATCATCCTTGAGCTTACCGGATGATTGGCTGCATTCAGTCTTAATTATGCAAATATATGATTGGATGAAAATGGAATATGACAATCTGGCACTTGCAGGACTTTCCTGAAGAAGGCTGTCCTCGAGTTTTGAACAAGGAATTGACAGCCTGAGTGTGAGATACAGCAAATTACTAATGGAGTAGTAGGATGAATTCACTAAATATGTTGAAGTATTATTTGTATTGCATGTAAAACTGTATTTATAAAATAAAATTGGATAGGAAGTTTGAAAATTTAATAGCCAAGTCTTTATTCAATTACAACACAATGCATTATGAAGTAAGCTTCAATCAGTGTAATATTTTTCCCCTCTGATTTGTGCTCAGTGTACAAGGTTGTGAGAAAATGACCACTTTCTTTACAGCTTTTATCACTAGCCTTTGGTGTTCCATATACTTTGTTTGCTGTGTGTTCAGAGCCAAGCCTATTCTGGGTAAATAATTATTTTTGTGTGGGCTCCACTGCTGATAATAACATTTAGTAATATTTGTCAAGTACATAGAAATTTACTGCCCTGTGGCCTTTGGGAGACTGAGGTATGTTACTGATGTAGAGAATTAAAGCTAAAGAATGCTCCAGGTTGTGTGTGTATGTGTACGTACACATGTATATCCACATAATGAGTGACTGCTTTGAATGCAGACAGAATTTGCCAGGAACTCCCTGTTGGAGTTCCTTCCTTAGTACCACGCAGCTTAGGCTGTAAGGGGCTACAATAAATACAGTAAAGCTGTATGTGTGCTTGTTCAACACCTTCTACATCAGCATGAGGGCTTGGATGCACAGAAATGAGCGAGCACAGATTACCTTTAGTGTAAATACTTACGCTGCCTTCTGGCAAGGCACTAGTCTCTAAATCAAAGGTTTGTTTGGGACTTTGCTTTGTGTGGGCTGAAGTACTGGGCTCACTATGTTTCTGTTTGTTTGATAGAATATTGGGATGGAGAAGAGAGAAAACAACAAAAGCATGAGGTGGGGGGGGAAGAGGGGAAGGGATGGTGCAAGCAGATACACAGATGGCCAGGCACAGCAAGGTGCTTGGAGCAGTCTCATAAGAGAAGAAAGCCTGTATGGAAAGTTAATTGGCTGGAAGTCTTGGAGATGTGATCAGAGAGATGATCTCTAGCTGTTTGACTTCTCTGACATGAAGGAAGCAGGATGTTGCATGTTCCTGTGGCTTAGCTGGCCAGCATCAAAGACACCTGACCCCTGCCCACACATCTTCCTTTTCAAGGTGGATTCTTCATACTCTTGGTTTTGATTTCTCTGGTTAGACACACACTCTTGGAACTGAAAAACTGTTGTGTTTAGCCACGTTCCCACCGACCTCTGATATTCGCACAACACTCAGCCACACCTACAAATAGATTTTTGTTGTCAAATGACATACAGAATAGTTTTTGGTTGTAGTTGCTCTAACAGTGCTTTTCTTGATCATCTTTGTTTATTTTTTATTTTTTTCAAAATTCCCTCAGATGGAGTCACCAGGTAAAGTATAATCCCCCACAAGCACTGATTTGTCCTCAATTATGATAGGAAGCAAGATGTTTTTTTTTGTTTTGAACAGTCACCAGAGAGATGAGAGCTGCATGGTCTGTAGTTACTGGGTTATGGTGCTTTTCACTTTTGGTTCAGACTCTGCTCTGGTGGTGTCCAGCTCTGACTCATTTCTTGTAAATCTCAAGCCCTTTTGTCCCTTTCCTGTTTGCTCTGTTGATGTTGCTCAGGAGATGAGGGGTGCATCTATGCTGATGTTTTAGTTTGGATCAGGAAAGCACATACCAAGTGACTGTCCCATGAATCTCCTCTTACCATGGTTTGCTTGCAGTGCAGATCTGTTTGGTATGTACAGGTTAGATTCCTTGTGGAGGAAATTAAACTGTAACATGTGCTCAAACAGCTTACTGCACACAGTGTGCATCCAGTCAGCAGAAGTAGTCAAGAGATGATGTGAAATATTTTCTTCCCCTCCAGTAGTCCATCCTTCTCTGTTGTGCCACACTACTTGCGAACTCCTAGTCCTGTTCTCCCTGTTTTTGCAGTTCCTGTCTTCTTACATTATTAGATCCATGCCTCCTATCAAAATGAGAAGAGTTTTGATATCGTGTTTACATTGATTAGGCAATGCAGTCCACTGATTCAGTGTTATTACATCACTGGAGTTTATATCCTTGGAAATTCATGCTATTGCATAGATTGACTATGGTCTAGACTATTGTTAGTTGCACATCTAGGTTAAATAAGTAAGGTAAAATAAGAACTGATGTGTTCTTAGTCAAAAGGCTTTTCCAGCAACAAAAATTTAGAAATAAAACAATGTATGTGAATTGTTCTCGTTTTGGTAAGTAGGATGTATATTTTCTCATACAAGAATTTTCTAAATTGGGTAGAAAGAGTTCAGAGGTGCAGCTGATTGGTCACTTTATGGCAGGAGATACCTGGTGTTTTTATGTATGTAATTAATAATAATAAAATTAAAAAAAAAAGATAGAAACATACCCTTCTTTACCTTCTAATGTCCTCTGATTCCTTACCTTTCTTTTCTTCTATCAGTTTGGTTTGCCTTCTTTTTCTCATGAGGGCTCACTTATACAATTTTCCATTACTTTCTTCCCTTTTTTTTCCTATCAGTTTCTGCAATGCAGCCTTTTGTTTTGCTGTCCTTGGGCACGTCTCATGTTCAGTTTGATTATGGGATTCTTTTAGAGTTTAATTTGGAACATACCATGCATGTTGTCCTTGAAGCTTTGTCAAGCAGGTAACAGGACTTTTCATTCCCTGATGATTAGACAGTTTTATCTTTCAAAAACACAACAGCAATGGCAGGTCTAGGAATCTCTTGCGTAGCAGACAAATACTGTAGTGCAATACAGTACTAAGTTCTGTCAGACAAACATGTGGACCTTAAGACCCCACAAAGGGATCTTATTAAAGGTGTACATGTACCCTACAAAAATAATGCACAATATAATTTACTTTTTAGTGAGTTATTTCTTAGCAAGAAATACCTGCAGTTTATTTACTGACATAGTTTCAGAATTATAGTTATCTTCCTGAAAATAAATATCACTGTGGTCACATCTGATTGAGAAATTCAGCCTCTTTCACTGAAAGTGTATTTTTCTATGTTTATTTCTAGAGATTTTTCTGTTCAAGAGAAGAGATATCACTTTAAAATTTAAAAGGGACAAAAGAGAGAAAATGAAATTCTCATAATCTTGTTTTGGGGCTGTTGTGTTCTTTGGATTTTTAGGGTATGAGCCATCCATAAGTCAGAATTTGTATTATTGTCTCAGGAGATCACATGGAAACTTTCATCTCTATGGTTAAGGGACCAAGTTCCTGCATCTGATGTAATCAATTAAGAGGAATTGAAATTATGTGGAGGTGCTCATTTTAAAGTGTGGCACATTAATAAAGATTAGCAAAAATTGTATACATTCTTAGAAATATCTACATCCCCAACCAAGCAAAGCCTTAACCAAGGCAGTAAACAAAATCCAGAGGGGCACATCTTTACAACGCTTTCTTTAACAGGATTGAAATTTCAACTTGAGGAACATGAAAACATATTCTTAAGACTGGAATCTAGAGTATACTCTCAGATGCTACATTTATGTTGAATCTTTCTACTTAATTACCAAATGCGCTCTCACACAATTTAAGAAGTCTTAACAAAATTGTTAAAATGATCTGATGGTGTGATCCCTTTCTGTATTCTGTTCTCTATGTTCAGATGTATTTTAGGAATACTCAAATTTCTAGCACTAAGCTGTGTTCAGGAAGACATTCTTTTGCATGGAATAGGGAAGACAAGAAAAAAAGTCAGTCAGGATCTAGAAGACCTTATTTTCCATCCATAGTTACAGTACTGATTTGAAATTGATTTATTTCTATGTTGAAAGAGAAAATTCAGACATTAACATTAAAAATGATCTGAATCGTGTTCAAGTGTTTTGACTTACTCATAGTACCTCTGTCTCTTGGTGGCAGTATCTGAGTTACAACTCTTTTAGTCTCCACAATTCTTTCAATTTAATTGAATAAAAAAGGTGTTGTAACCAGAGATGAATTTGTTTACATCACCAACAATAATCTGTAATAAAATGTTTTTAATAGGCATATTTTCTTGGCTTCTTCAGTCTAGAAATTCTATAATTAGTTATTTGATTTTTCTTAAGCTACAGCAGCACATCTTCCTTGTTCTTTACAATTTGAATCCGAAGCAGAACAATATATTGATCTCTTCTAATTTCAGTGCAGCTTTAGGGAATTCAATATGGATTTGAAAAAAGATGTCCAGCTGCTCATACCATTTGGCAGAAGCTGTCTAAACTGTCAAAGTGGCGGCTAAATGCAGACGTTTTGAGCTGCTGCAGCCTTTCCTTGACTCGACTTCTCCATCCATTATGAATCCCTCAGGCCAGATCCTCACTGAGGCAAACTGGAAAAGCTTCCTTAGGTTCACTGCTCCTGAGCTGACTTACATCGGCTGTGCCTGACACTATTTTCTAGTTAAGTAGACAAAAGTAACAAGAGCATGCCTGCAGGACTCAGAATTGAAATGCATTTCTGTAAGTACTTCTTGGCTTTGGCAACGGAAGCCCCTGATACCCTGTGTAGACGCAGTCACAGGGGAGAGGGAATTATGGTAATGTATCTGCAGCTGTGAGCTATTCTCCATTTGAAGAAGAGGAGACTAGCTGTGCTGATTGAAGCAAAGGAATGAGGAACCATACCGCTTCATCCTGGGCTTGTTGAATAACAGCAGCAATGCCCATACAGTTTTGAAATTCTCTTCTTCCTACTGATGTCTTGGCTCCCACATGATCAGATCCAGATCTTTCACAGTACAGTCCACTGAAAGAGTTGTGGAAAGGCTTATGCAAGAAAGAATCTTATAATCACTGAGATTGAAAAAGACCACTAAGATGATGTAGTGCAACCACTGACCTATCAACACCATGTCCTTCATTGCCACATCTACATATTTCTTGAATGCCCCTGGGGACAGTGACTCCACCACCTCCCTCAGCAGCCTTTTCCAATGCCTCACCCCTCTTTCTGAGAAGTTTTTTCTGATATCCAACTTGAACACCCCACAACACAATTTAAGGCCTTTCCCTTTCATCCTAAGATTATTACCTGGGAGAAGAGGTTGATCCCCCTGCCTTGCCACAACCTTCTCCCAAGCAATTGTAGAGAGCAAGGTTTCCCCTAAGCCTCCTCTTCCCCAGACTAAATAAACCTAGCTTCCTCATCTGTTCCTCATAAGACTTGTGCTCCAGACCATTCACTGGCTTTCTTGCCCTTCTCTGGACACACTCCAGAATGGTGGTTTCCAATGTGTCATACCTCATGTGTAGTTATGCTGTACTTCTCTGTTGTCTTCTCTAAAACCTACAGAAGTAGGAATCACTGACTGGATGTGGGAAATAAGCAATCAAAGCGCAAGGTATTTTTGTAATGGATCTCAGATTTTTGGTTCTTCTAATCCAGTGTGAAATCAGTTTGTTGGCGCCTACTCCATATTAAACACTAACAAATTCCTAGATGCAGCTATAATACCATCAAGAAAGGCTGTTGGCTATATGCAACTTATCTGGAAATGCTAGAAATGCTACTGCTTCTGAGAGAATTAAAATAAGATCTTCATCTTCACAAGCCTTCCTTTTTCTGCCCTATGCATTCCACTTGTACAGAGGAAAATCCAGCCTATATAATGTTAGAGTTCAAACACACACTTTGACTAGGAAGTCTCACTGTTTCTGAGCCTGCAGAACTAAAAGAAAAGCAGAAACAAATGGTATTAGTTTGCAAATAAATTGTTGCATTTGATTCGGGTAATTATTGTGTACTTAATGTATACATAAGATCCTGCTTAGCGGTAACTGTTAGTGAATAAAAGATCTCTCAGAAGACAAAAAGGAATGTTTCACAAGTGCCACAAGGGCCTGTTAACTGGGAGTTTAAACATTTTAATTGCTGAGGAAAAAAACAGTGGTGTTTAGAAACGCTACCTGATTTTATTGGCTGATTGTTCCAAAAACGACCAGCATGATACTCTTTTTATGTGCTGACTGGCCATTTTGAACTTGCCTCTGCTGACTGTGTTGGGCTCGATTTCAAATCTCTCTTAATCCTGCAATGAACCTTTAATAAAGCTGGATTGACTTTGAATCAGTACTTAGAAACATTAATTAAAATAAAACAGGAGGAACACAGAGATCAAATGATCCATTGTGGTGGTGGTGGCGGTGGTATTTAAATCAAAGCTCTCTTCTCCACCCCTCTCCAGAAGAAAGCAAGCCTTTGAAGGCTGCAGCTGTATGACTTTCAACATGGTTTTTAAGCTGGCCTTAGGTTTTAATTACTTTTGCTGTTTTTGGTTGGCATTTTCTCTATTTTGGAAGAGCTGTTTGAGACGCTTCTTTTTGCCCCTCCCTTCAGGATAAACCAGGCCAGATTGCCATGAATAGTGTGGGCGGGTATGACTAGCCTGCTCAGCCCTGCTGCTGTATAACAGGGAGCAGTGTCTCCTGTAGAGGCTGGAAATGGCTCTAGAGAGTTCTCTGTTTCCCGAGCCAAACTATAATAGCTAGCATATCCACTGCTACGGCTCTGGCATTTTTATTTTTAATTTTTATTTTGCTTTCCATGTGACCCTCCAGCAGTTTCTCTGTAGCCTTTCCCACTACCAGCTAGCAGTGTGCTCCCGAAGACAATGCAGCCTATATAGCATAGCACTGCACTCCCTGTTGTTCTGCTGTGCTGTGCCTCAGGCCTGCAGGGAAACTCACTGATGGCAGAATGAAAAGCGACTTGAAGAGAAACGTTAGCCTCTCTGAGGACTGATATTAATTACATGATATGGTTACACTTCAGGAGCTAGTTCAGGGACATCTGATCCTTGCTGTCAAGCCTGCTATTTCATAAGTGAATGATCTCATTGGTTGTTCTTAAAGCAGTTGATCTTTATTCTTTGTATTGTTTCTTAATTCCTGCACTCTCTCAATAAGTGTACTACTTTTTTTTTTTCCATACAATTAAGTATAACACAAATCTATCAGCTGTGGGAGAGAGAAACCTAACAGTAGCTAAAGCAATGCCTTATGCCTCTTTCATCTTCTGAATTTGCAGATTTGAAAATATTTTGTAGCATTACTGAAAGGAAAGTCAATGAAGAGGAGCTGAAAATTTCTTCCAGCCTCAGTTAGGAAGGCATGGATCTGTCTTCCAAGGCTATCTTCCAGGAAGGTGTCATAAAGCTGACATAAAATGTGTGGTGTCAGACACAGGAAAGGCAGTTCTCTGAGGAAGAGGATGAAAGATATTTAACTTAGGGATGCTGTGTTTGGGTTGCCTCTGAGTCATGTAGCCCGAAGCTCTGCAGAGCTTCATTTAGCATCTGTATCCCTCCTCCTCAGAGACTGGCCGTCCAACTTTCAGTAAACCTGTATAAAAGGGCAGATTCTCATAGTCTGCTCTGATTTTTGAGTGTTACCGCATTGTTAGATAACACTGGAGAGACTGCTCTCACTGGAGTGGCTATTAGTTTTGTTGCTTATTTCTGTAAGAGTGAATACTTTGCTTTTGTTCTCTGTAATATCTCATATCTGGGGCTTGCTGGGTTTGGAATGACAAGTAAATATGCAACTACTCATTTTCTTGGTATAAGTGCAATGCTTTTTCTATAGCATTGCATTGCACTGGGCTGAGTAGGAAGAACAGAGTTGTCAAAAAATAATTATGTAAAAAAGAAAGCAGAAAACTCAAAAATGCTGAGAGTGGCTGCAAGCTTAAAAATTTGAATTTAAAGGGAATTACTTCTTACCTAGCAATGTGTTAGCTTCTCTATTGAGCAAACTGATCTTGATGCAGTCTCACTGCATTAGTCATAGCATCTTGCTAGAAAACAATCTGTTAGTATTGTGTTACTGTAGATAGTTGCTTTGTGAGCTAACTCACCTACTTAGTTAACCTGTTTCTCTCTCTCTATTTTCCACTGTCCCATTTTGAAGTCACATCTGTATCGCCATTGAGAAAATTTCTAAAATGTTTCTGGAGGTAAGTCTTGAGTGTAAAGATGAGATGATGAGGGGGTAGGAGAGTAGTCAGAGGAGGAAAGGATGCAAAAATGCTTTGAGTGATACCACCACTTTTTCAGCAGAAGCAAATCAGTGCATATTTATTGTCCTGAAAGAAATTTTTGTAAATTTGTACCTTTGGAAAATGTGTTTCATTGCCTCATATCAGTTTGCTGCATGGCATGATTTTGAATTATTTAGAAAATGTCTTCCTTAAAAACACCATTCATTGGGCCAAACAAATGGAAGTCAGAAGGTAATAAATCCAGACTATACAGTGGGTATCACAGGACAGTCCAGCCAAGGTTGGCAGTGTGCTTCATGGCTTTCAAATTGGTATGTTGGAGTTATTGTGTTGCAAAAGAAAAGTCGTCTTCTTCAAAAAATTGTGGTTGTTTTGTTCCACATAAAGGAATTCAATGACACACCTTTGTTTCATACACACTTCCAATTCAGGTGCCTCTCTGTCAGACTGTCCCTCTGCTACCATCTGCCACATGGCAACATGTAATGGAATATTGGTGGGAAGATTCAACCTCTACTGCCATACCACCACCATCTGCATCTGATGTCATGGGCCAACAAAATTAAATATGGGGCATTATTTTCACATCAGCTCTCTTGTATGTTGATTTCTGTGAGGCTTAGCTGAAATGACAAAATACAGAACAAACACAAAGACAAAAAAAAAACAAACCACCAAAGTAACCTTGAATTTTTATTGTACATACTCAAAAATCATCAATCTGACACTGTATTTGTTATTCTATTTTTACTAATGCTTACCTCATATTTGTGATTACAATCCCAGCTGGAACTTGGAGTGCCATTATCCTTGCAGATACTCTGTACTTGTAGATGCTCTGAGTTACTCAGTATATTGTCAAATGTGTATTTTTTTTTCCTGAGAAATCTTGTAAGCTAAAGATGTGCCAATAAATGTGGTTAAAAACATCCTTTCCAAGATAGAACTGACAGCTCAAGTTCTGCTATCAACGTATGCATGGTGTTCAGCAGAGATTATGAAATTCATCTGAGAATCTAAACAAATATTTGAACTATGTATTAACCTTGATTAATGGTATGGCTACTAACCAACTTGCAACTTCTGATATAGGTATTTTGAATCTGTCTATGGAATGTTTTTCTGAATACTGACTAGGTGTAAAGGTTTTTGAAGAACTCATCATCTCAGTTGCTCATAACTTGCCTCCAGGATCAATTGCAAATGGCTCTACTGCCAATGTTGAATCGGTTTATTCCTGAGTTTCTTTAAAATGTGGGCAAATTACAAGGCCTCAGTGCCAAGGTTGAACTTTGCCAGTTTGCCTATCCCCAGCAGATCGATTCATTTGGAAGAAATTGCAATGCTGAAACATGTTTGGGTGATCCTAAGCACATTGGGCACCAATATGAGCAGTGAATATCAGTAAGAACTGTTATCACTGGAAAAAAAGTGGCCAAGAAAGCAAAATATAGCTTAGTTTGATCTGAACTTGAGTAGGCATGAGGCTGGAGCTTTGGAAATCCAGTGATAGCTTTTGTTTTCACATCCTCTTCACTCACATGCAAGTTCTTAGAATGCAGTCTGCTTTCAAAAAAAAAAAAAAAAAGGCTTTCTAGTTTGAATAACTTATCGTAGGAAATTAAGGACCTCAGAGCCCTCTTTTAGGATATGACTTTTAAAATTTAAAAAACACTTCAAAGAACAAAATACACCTTATAAATACTGAACATTAAACTTATTTTAGGCTTAAACACTGTCTATATGAGTAAACACAGATTTTAATTCAATCACAATTTTTTAAAAGTCACTATTGCATTAATTCAGTCTCTGTTGAAATAATCTCTTTTTCATTTAGTTGTACTCTTGTTAGTGTCATTCTTATCAGCAAAAGATCACTGGAGATTGATTATGAAAGACTGTGATATTTGGTAGGTAGAGAAATCTTTGTGGACATTCAACCCCCAGCTTTCCACTAATAGAATCATAGAATAATGTATAGATAAGAGCTAGAGAAAAACAAAATCTGATTCATACCTTCAGAATTGCTTAGTAATCTGAATGTATCATTGCTTTGGTAGAAAGTGAAATAACTATTTTGCTTGTTTTCTCTTTTGTTGCACATGCTATGTGGAAAAGAAAATCTATATATATATATATATTTATTATTATTATTATTTTAGAAGCCACGTTTGGTTTGTGCATGCGTAGATGGAAACAATTTTGAGCTGACATAGACCAGTAAGTACCATCACAACTTTCAGAACCTTCCAAAGTCTGCCATCAAGTTGATCATCTCGAGTCATTAGGAGGCTGATAGAACACATCTTCCATATCCACTCTCCACCCACCACTTAGAGGCATGGTTAGTGCCTATGTTCAGTCAGAAGACGTAGCCAGAGAAAGGCAAAGAGATTAAAACTGGCCTGCTTATCAGAATTATGTGAATGGAGGTATCTTCTGGGTTAGACCTGTAATAAAAAGAGTTAAATAGATGGTGGCATTATTCCTCCTACGTGTCTGTCCAAGGCCAAAACACTAAATGCCAGGAGTCAGTGGGGTGCAAAAGGCAGGAGAGTGCAGACTTATGTCCTTAGGGATAAGCACAAATACAATTTTATTTTTTTTTAATACCAAGAGGTATCTCTGTAATATTCTGAAATCAGTCTGATTTTCATTGAAAAAACAAGGTTTGAAAGTAAAGAAAAATCACAGGAGTTTTTATTTTCTTTGATACCCATGAGCTGCAGTGTGTAAGCCCAATTCTTCAGGCTGTGGGTAGCCTGAGAAGTAAGCTCTTGAAGCAGGTCTAAGAGTGTCTCTGTATTTGGCTCTAAATCTGACTATAAACAGACTTTCAAAGTGAAACTGCCAAATGCTGTCTGGTCACATTGTGTGAAACTCAACTAATAGCTATTGCAGCTATGATCAACTCAAAACAGAAAACTTACCACTGCTCTCTTTTCCTTTAAACCTTGCACCAAGCCTGATGTGTTTTCTGCATTTCTAATTTACTTTGCCTTATGCTGGGCCTTTGTGTACGTGTTTCTATTGTCTCCAGCTCTCATAATTCTCAAAAATAATCTTGAAGTGAAATTCCTTGGGAAAACACTTCCTGCCACCTTCACCTATAACCTTCAAGAATGCTTGCACCATTCCATAAAACAAAAGGCAGAAATGAAAATAGTGAGTTTTGTTTGTTTTGTTTTGTTCTTTTAAGTACTTTCCAAGTAGTATAGTAACTTTAAACGGCAAAACTGCAGCCTTAGAAATGCTCAGTGGCGCAGAGAGACAGCTCTGTATACTTCTGTGCAGCCTTGGAGCAAGTGAATGAGATATCTGAAAAATACATTAAAAATAACCAGTTTTAAAGCCTACCTTCTTGTTCAGGTCCCATTTATTTAGCCAGAATCTCTTTCTTGCCAGCTGCTATGAGTAGTGTTTCTTACCAGGCCATGATGCTTTGGGACACAAATAGCCATCAATTATGCAGCATTACTCAGACTCCAGCTGAGCACACTGCCCCTGATGAAAGCAGGCAGAGAAGAATTTGGGCCGGAGAATCTTGATTCGTGTGCATTACTCTTTATTTGCATGAAACACATGAAATAGGACTATAACTCTGTGCTGAGTTATTGTCCATGGAAGACAAAGGTCAAGCCTCTTCCTGCGCTTCTTTTCCTTTCATGTGGGGAAACAAGAACCCTCTCCCGCTGCCCACATTTATTTACAAACCTCCAAGTTTTGAAGGTCTTTTCAGACTCTGAAAATACCTCTCCACTGTAATCCATCCTCTTAGCACATTAACAAGTAAGTCCAAAGAAAACATGGTTTTGATTAGCCAGGAATCCTGTGGCTTTAAAAAAAAAAAAAAAATCACCGAACCTGTGGTATTTTTGTTATGTAAATGTCTTTTGCATTGTATTTTCTACAAAATGGACATCCTTGTAAACAGTGGTGCGAGACCACGTGTAGGCTACAGACACGTGAACCAGTTAACTCAAGGCAAATCAAGCTGCCCTGATTTTTGAAAAGCAGAAAAAACTATCACATTACTAGCATACAGCTGAGAGCTGCCCCTAATGAATGATTCAGGGCTGTGATTCTTGCACGATCAAATGTCTCTCTTTCAGCGTGCAGCTTGTTTCTTTTGCAGGCTTGCAAATGCTCCTTTCTCAGGAGTTGTTACAGTACCTTCTTTCTGCTCCAAGCATAAACATGCTGCATGGCCTTTTCAGACATGTGGCCTTTGACTGACATGCCAGGATTTCTGTAGATGGCATTTTCAACCAGAAGGACTAAAACCAGTACAGTAACATCTAGAAACAGCTCAGTGTGCTTTTCAATCCTCTTACTTGCAGGCTCTGGATCAGCACTAATTTGTGTGGTTGTTTTTTTGATTTTTTTTTCTTCTTCTTTCTGAAAACACTGGAAAGCTAAGGGGTCTGCTTTTGACTCTGGTCACATTTGCAGGGGGCTGCAAGGTCCATGACAGCAACAAGGTAAAAGGAAGAGGACTATTCCCTTTGACCCTTAAGTGGGGAAATTGCAGCGAAGACAGCAAAAATATTTCCCCAAAGTCATTGATCGTGAGATTGTTCTTTCTTCCAGTGTAATCTCTGCATTTTCTTAGGCTGAGCAGGAGCTTGGGAACTTGGAGAATTTTTCAGGATATTGGAGATAACTGCCTGGAGTAGGTGTGGAAGTGGTAGCAGATCATATCAGGAACCATTTTGTATCTGGAGCTGCTCCTCTGAACTCTGTTAATGGTAATGTTTTTATGAGTTCTGCTTGCAAAGAAAACCTCAGAAACCTGAATCATGGGGCACAGCGCAAAGAGCTTGCGGCAGTAATGCTGTGAGGTGCGAACAGTCCATTCATTTCAGCAAGATAACTCAGCTGGTGACTAATGGTAATTTAAATGTCAGACTTGTTAGCAGTTTCATTCCTAATGAAAGACCTGGCTTTACGGATTGCTTTGCTGGATGACTTTTCTGATAAAACCCTACTAATGGAATCACGGTTATACTAGCAAAAAAAGTGCTATGACTAGCATAGTTTACAGTGGTTCAATGTGTGAAATGAGCTCTGCTGACTAAAGCACCTCTGGACAATATAAATGCTTCTATGGTATCCAGCAGATTTGTGGCAATGGATTAAAATGAGACGGTTGAAGTGGCTATTGCCCAAAACTTCGATTTAGGACTGTTTCTGTACATCAGGTTGAAAACTGGTAATTCAAGATGCACAGATGGATCAAGTGTCACTGCCTAGCAGCATTTGCAAGGGGTTCCTTGGTCATTTAATTTCAGACTGTAGTCACAGGTGTGTCAGAACACTACACTAGAATTTTAGGCAGCATAAGAACGTATTTTCACAAATCAGAGGCACACCTCTGGATTTAACTAAGCCAGATAAAATTTCATACATAGTTTCATGTAAGAAGGGCCCACGCATTTGCATAACATAACGTTGCACATGGTCATAGAAGTGGCAAGTTTGTTTGATGGCAGAAGTGGTATTACTTTTTAACGATAAGGATGGAGCCAAGTGAAGAAACCTAGCAGAGCTACTGGGTTCGTTCAGACTGTGCTCAGGGGCTTCATCAGCTCAGTTGTATTTTGAGCATTTATGTGGTACATTGAATCTCAAGCAGGCAAAGTACACTGTCTGTAGTAGAAAATCCTACTCCTAGATTTTTTTTCTAGTTATTTAAAGAATAATCCGATTGATTAAGTGTTCCTTAAACTTCGAGTTAAAATGGAGAAGGGAAACTTAAGAGCAAAGCATTGCATCAAAGGTTGCTTTCATTTTCTGATTTAGTGAAAGCAACGTGGAAATGCAAGTTTCTGGATTTGATTTTTCAGGGTAAATATTTGGATGTGCCTGTCCATCTTGGTGTGCACTGACTGTTCCAGTCCACAAGACTTTAAGTAATGCATAAATGCACTATCCTTAGGCAGGCAGTAAAGGGTCTCAGTTCCATTGTGCCTCTTCCCAAGCTTTTGCCAGCCTGGCTCCAAGGGGGACCATTTAAAATTAGGGGCCAACGCCCTCCAGTAATGAACTGTAGTGTCACTCTGAGCAATTGCTTAGGACTGTATCACCAGGATGTCAGCCTGTTACTCCCCAGAGGTGGAAGCATTAGATCTGTGCACAGAGGTCATTTCAGACACAGCTTCCATTTTTAAGAGATGCTCACACTTTGTTATTCACTTTCATGGAGGCATCTGTAACTATAATTCTCTTGCTGTAAAATAATGTGTTTTTTTCTTTTTTTTTTTTTCTTTTTTCTCCCTAACTTGTCTTCCTGTCTTATCTAACATAAGAGCAGCATCAACAAAAACAGTGTGGTTTATCTGATAATGCATAGGGCTGGTATTTGAGACCTACAGATTCCCACACGGGATTTGTCACAGGCTTGGTAGGTGATGTGAAAGCATAATAATAAATTGAACATTTTTTTACCTGTTGTCTGGGGGAAGAGAAATACTACAGATGACCATGTGTTTTCTAAAGCTTGTCTTCGGCCATCAATTGTATGTGTTGCAGGAGTGTTAAGCTGTTAGCTTTTGTCATAAATGATCATGGAAAATTTTCTTGCTTGTGCTGCCCCTGAGGTCGAATATAGCTTTGTTTACAAAATTGAATTATTTTATGACCAAGTGCTTTATTTTGTATAAGTTTCACTGAACACTAACATTCTGTTTAAAAATCCTTTGATTATTAATCCTTTGATCCCTTGAGCAGTAATCATGCCTGGGGTTCAAAACACCTTTCTGAAACTGAAAATACATAGCTGCCCTGTGCAAGTATTTGAAGTGCATGACTTTCATCTGGGATTTTGTTTAGTGGGGTGAAATCCTAACTGTGTTAAAATCAGCAGGGCTTTTGCCATTTGTTCCAGCAGACAATGAAAATTTCAGTCAAGAACAGTTTAGCAGATTGGGTGCAACCTTCTCAGCTTCTTTGTGGTTTTAGGATTCTGTCCAGACAGAGAAAGATTAGATGGAACACAGCTTTCAACTACAAGTTCAAAAATGCTTTACAATTTCCCTTAGCAGTTCCCTACATGAATTAATGTTTATTCCTGTTTTAGGGAGAGAAAATGGATGTTTTTAAAAAAGCTGCCCAAGATTGCACGGCAAGAGTCACAAAACTGAGGGTCCAAACTGACTGGTCAAGTGCTTTAGCTGACACAGTTCTTGACTGGAGAACTGAAAGGAGGGAATCATGCCTTTTAGCGCCAGAGAGGCTGGAATCTGCCTGTAATCCTCTGGAGACATTAACAGCACAATGAAACGTGGTTTATATTGCTTTGTGGTGCTGATTTCCTAGTTTGCTTTGTCCTTTTTCATTCTGTAGCTGCTCTTTATCTTTGATGCCTGTGCCACATTTTACGATTTTTTTTTTTTTGTGTGGATCTAGGAGACGCTCAGAAATCTATGACAACTTGTTCAGAAGTAGGCATAAGTGATGGATTTGAAAAGTGGAAAGGTTAGATGGCTATAATGGTGCATATATATAAATAAAACCTATGAACAATGGAGGGCTTTTTGCCCTCTGCCCTTGGACGTGGGATGGAGGTAGCTGCAAATCAAAACAACAAAAATTAAAGGTTAAACTGTACAGAAAACACATTGTTCTAAAACCACTTTTAGCAGAAAATCCCAAATCCCCTCCCTTTTTTTTTTTTTTTTTTTTTTTATTTCTTTGTCAATTAAACATTTTTTTTTCCCTTAAGCCTTTCTAAAGTATCCATTTACACTCCAGCCGTCTAATGCATAATGCACAAGTCTCGGGAGGTCACAGCTGGGTGGGGACGGTGCTTTCCTTTGTTGCCTTAAGAGTCTGCAGCTCCGGCTACATCTGACTCTTGTAGGTAGAGCCGCTATTTAGAAAGCCTCCAGAGCCAAGGCTTTGAAGCTCAAAGCACGGCTGAGGGCTTCTAGTTTGCAGAACAGAATGATGCCTTGACTACTTCAATCTCTGGATTTTTTTGTGGGTATGTTGTATGAGACCGGCTGAAATAGCTGTATGAAAAGCGGAATCCTATATAGAGCTTCTTCAGTTAAGATCTATTGTCTGCAAGTCTCATTAGTATTAAAACACTTTTTGTGCATTGGTCTGTAACAAAATCTCTCGCTTGCGGCACTGGCTGTGGCTGTAGGAATCGGTGCCGGAACTAAAGAAAGATAGCTCAATCCCCATGTCGAGCTCTGGGAGGCTTATGATGGAAATGTGTGCTTCTTACAGTAAGTTTACATTTTTTTCCTCTTAGCATATCACAAGATTCTGAGCCAAAAAGGGAGGAGGGAGAACTGCAAACCTATAACTCAGGGTAAAAGAAAGCAGATCCATATGGATAACCTGTCAGCTATAGCTTTCCCCTACCATCTGGCAATAATCAATACCAGGCATAATGTAAATAACCCACAGTGTACTTGGTGTGGATGCATGCGTGCATTTGCGCATGCGTGTCCTGCACTTCTGCTCACATCTTGAAACCACATCTGAGCTTTATTAGGGAGTTGCTTGGACACGATCGTTAGCTATTACTCCAAACTCGCAGCATTGCTCTGCTCCACAGTGATAAATATTTTATGTGTGTGACTGCATGCATACAGAACAACAGGCTGTGCCAGGAGTGCAGGTGAATTGCTTGGGCCTAATGGAGGCCATGTCGTGCAGTGGGATGCATGCCTGTATGCACACACGCACAAACAGGATCGCCCTCTGACTCTCATTCAGTCACTGGGTTTAATGTTTATTATCATGGGGAACGCTCTTATCCTATTTAATCCTGTCTAGATGGCTCTAGAATTTCAGATGAATACCCTGACTGAGAAAATGTAATCCAATAGTACTTTGTTTTGGGGAGCTGTTGAATGGGATGTAGCATACCAGTTCTGTTTTAGCTGTTAACTTTTTCCTGCTCATCATGCTGTTTGTCTTTGCCTTCTTTAATAGCTGTCCTCGTTTACCAGTATGCTGTCAACACAGTGGCAGCAACAATCATAGAGGCCGTGTCTGACCTTACAGCATTCTGGTTTGGATGGATAATTAAACTAAGAAGTATTTTCCAAATATAGAGTTGCAGCCTCTATGGTGTTTTTAATTTTAATCACCCCATCATCTTAAGAAAATACTGCTAGAATATGTAAAGATAGTGTAATACTCCACTTGAATCTCTGTTGTGAAATTGTTGCAGACATTTAAGTTACTCTATGACTGCATCCATAAATAATAAATTTCTGAAGGCAGCATACTAGGAATAGCTGCATGGTGATGAATTTATGAGGAGCTGAGCAACCTGTCTGAGAGAGAACTGAGAACTAAATTAAAGTAACCCTTATTTCTCCCCTCCCACTTGCATGCCATACTCCAGGGAAAGAACCATTCTTTTGTTTGACAGTAGTGCAAGCAGTATGTCAGGTATTTGCTTGACAGAGAATAAAGGAATGTGTGTTGCTGTAAGGCAATTGAATGTAGGTTGCAAAACGTGATAGATTTGAAGGTCAATGGATCTAACATTCAATCTAGCAAACAATCTGTCTAGCTTGAATTATCTGTCAATACTTAGAGCTTGTCAATATTTTCTTTTATGAAGGAACATTTATATGAAAAATGTTGTTTCATTAAATTAGTTTTGCTTGAAGTAAAAAAAAAATATTTGGAAAAAAATCATCTACTTTGATTTTGTACTGAAATGTTAGTTCACTTAATATCTTAGTATGAATACTTTAGTACGGGCAAAGGTGCATCTATCTTTGTATTACTTTTATGAAATGTCAGAAAAAATGAGTCCATTTTTTTTTTCCCTAAAAAAAAGGTCAAGGCATTTGCTCAATTTTGTAATTGAAAAGAAATACAAAATACCCAGTATTTAGAAGTTAACATTTATGTTTCAAGAAAATGGTTTTAGCATCCATATCACAGACATTCAGCAGCAGCTATCAATTACTAGCAAGGTTTTAAATTATTGTTATGCACTATGAAGTTGCTATTTCAAGTAAAACCCATTGCTCCGGGTAGTTTTGTTAGAGCTTGGTAAAGAGGCAAGCCTTGGCTACTCTCGTCTTTCTAGTCAGAATGGAAAGAGTCTGCTCATGGAGATTACATTTATTAAGTAATCAGACTACTTAGCTTTTTTTCCAATTATTTTTATATATCAGGACAACTATTGTTTTGACAAAAAATCCCACCCACCAACAAACCAAACCAAACCAAACCAAACCAAACCAAACCAAACCAAACCAAACCAAACCAAACCAAACCAAACCAAGCCAAGCCAAACCAAACCAAACCAAATCAGACCAAACCAAACCAAACCAGACCAAACCAAACCAATACAATACAGTACAATACAATACAATATCTAGCTTACTATTTTTCCACCCTTCCTCATGCTTGCAGGAGCTTGAGCAAGATGTTGGACCAGGTGAACTCCAAAGGTCCCTCCCAACCTCAGTTATTCTGTGATTCTGTGAAATGTGTGAGAAGTGATGAGCAAAAAGGCAGTGGGTCTTCTCTGATATTAAAAGTGGTTTCCAGGAGTAGGTGGCCTGGGTTTATGGTGAATGTTGCGGGATGACTCAGTACAGAGGGTCCTGAGGTATATTTGGTAATGTATACGTGTTGACAGTGTTTTCTTTTGGAAAAAGAAGACAGCTAGGAAACAATATAACTGGAACAGGAGGTGAAGCACTCAGCATGGATAGAAAATTATTGAGCTCTGAGTGTGCATTAGTATACACAAATTAAATGCAGTGTTGGAATTATTGATTTTAATCTAAAATGGCAAAAGGATAAATTTCCTATTGGCTCCTATTTTGATACAGTCTGTGACTGCAGTGATAATGGATCTCACTTTGTATAAAAAGCTCTTTCCTTAAAATAAACAGTAAAACTGTGCCCCTTCACCCTCACTTCTTCTAGCACACAGAAAGAAAGAAATACTTCCAGTCTTTTGCAGTGTTTGTTCTTTTTTCTGAAAGCATTTACCCTATTACTGGAAAAAAAAATCTCAGTCAATAATTCATGGAAAACACGCCAGTAGTTCACGTTTTGACCTTCCATTTTGGTAACAGATCTCCCTCCAACTCTCACAGGGCCAGGCCAGAACATTTTATCTGCTGCTCAGGACAAAAGCCTTCTGCTGTAGCCAAAAGGAATTTCAGTATGGGTTTTGGTCTGCTGTTAGAGTTGTATACCAGAATTACATTGAGCTTGGTTATTTTTTTTCACTTTTACTCTTCAGTTTTTTAAGACATCAGTGGTTGACTTACTAAAATTAACGACATGATCAGGTATTTCCTGACCATGATATTATTGTACCTGAAATAGACACAGATAGATAGTCCTGCTTCTCTGAGCACTGTAAGAGGAATTCTAGTAGCCTGCAGTATGTACTAAGGTAGACAAAGCCAGCAAGCTCTTTGCATGTCTTTTTTTTTTAATGAGAGTTAGTGCACGGTTTATATACCAGATTGATTTGTCACAGCATGATAAAGGAACCTTTCAACTTCACGCTGTTATTCGTGTTCATCCTAGAAAGTGGCGTGTCCTGGAATTTTAGATTTAATTCTGAGCTGCAGAAAGCAACAGAGGTTCTTTTTTTTCCAGAAGTGTGATGGTGTTTGATGGGTCTCAGCAGTGATTCTCCCTGTCTCTTGCAACATGCAAACTATAGAGCTTCAGAAGGACCAAGCAACTGTTGGGAGCTTTGTTATTTTAAGACTTCCAAATATTAAATAAGTATTCCCTTGAATATCATCTTTCAACACACCCTAAAATGCAGCTAATGGTACCTAAGATCAAGTAGTTTTGTTTTATTTCATTTCAAAGCTAGAAAACTTAACAATGGCTGCTCTCTACAATATACTTAAATAAATTTATTACTTTTTCTTGCAGGTTTCACATAAACTAAAAACTGCAAATAAGCCAATTTGCAATAGAATTATTTTCTATGCTGTTTTTATGTAACACACTGTATGGGAACTATTGAACCACTGATTGATCACCTGAGGTGAGCACTGAATGCGCTACAGGAGCACAGGTGAAGGCAATGCACTGTGTGACTGTAAGGGCTGGAGTCTGGCTCCACCTCTCCAAGACCCCATTTAAGGGCTGACTACCACTGGGGAAAGGTCTCTTCTTGGAGATTCTTCCCCTGTGGAGTTTTAAGCAAGCCTTGACTGTTAGAGACAGGTGAGCTTTTCCTTATTTATCAGTTGTCTTTATACCATCCAGTTAAGCCATTCAAAAATTTACCATCCACCTTCATTTTTTTTTTGTGTGGGTACTATTCTTTCAGGGTATTCATCCTACGCTCAGTCACTACTTGTTACTCAGAATCTAAAGGAATGTTGAAATATTCAGTCACTCACAGTTATGAAGAAAGTGAAGTGAGATTGTAGTTTAAACTTTGGCTTTAAGTGCGAAACCCACTTAGCTCTAAGTGAGACATTTTCATTCTGTCATAAAGTTGTACTGCTTTGTTGAGGTTGAAGGACTTCAGTTTTGTTCAGCTCTGCAGCTGTGGAACATATACTTCAGTAATGCAATATGATAAAAGATGGGAGGGGGTTTGATCAGAAGGGATTGGGGGGAAACACTATGCAACAATACCATGCTGGGTTCCTGAAGTGGGAATGGATTTCCATACCACTCAACTCCAGTAATGCATACTTTTTTTTTTTTTTTTTTTTTTTTTTTTTTTTTTTTTTTTTTTTTTTTTTTTTTTTTTGTGTCATAACCCTTCTATCTGATTCATTCATTTGCATTAGGAATTTATGAACACTGTTTTAGAAGGCAAAACTTGGAGAGATTCTTGGAGGATGAACTTACTTGTGGGTCCATGAGCTACACTGAAGTGCTTCCTTATGTAAACTTTCTGCCTGAGGGGCTGAGATTAACTATCTGTGATATTACTAGTGATGTTATTGATTGTTTTAGCATGAAGAATTGTATCATTGTCAGTGCCAGTTATGTGACAGTGTGGGGCAAAACACTTATTCTCTGAGATCAGCTTGCGTTGTCGTGGAGGGCTCACAGGCCAAAGAAGAAGAAACATCTGAATATAAGAAGTTGCACTCTGGGTTGCTTCCCACCTCTTGTCCTCTTTGCTACCTAAAAATATAAGAAGAGCTCATTATTTTTTCTGAAATAAAATGGCAGAATAATTACTAGGAAATCTCTTGGGCATGGAGCACTCTGAGAAGAACACACTTTTAGATGATATTAATTTTGCTCTGAAGGCAAAGAGTTTTCTATCTGCTCATATCTTTTGTTATTTAGACTATGAAAAGCTCTAAATATTTTTTTCAGTAATTTCTTAATCTCCATGGGAATATTTACTATCCTGACTCTGCAAGTCAGAGTTGCCATCTAAAATTCTAATTATCACTGAATTCCTTATGAAAGCTGTTTGCGTATTCTGAGTTTCCAACATATCCCTACTGATGTTTTATCTTGAAATGTGCATTAATTAGGTTTAGTCAACTTGGAAATGAGCTGTGAGCTTACTGAAGCACTGCCAACAGGCAGCGTGACTCTGTGCTGTTTGATCTATTTAGGTGTCTTAGACATGTTGATTCATAAAGCCTGGAAGAGCTAGCCATGATAGAGCCAACAGTAGCAGTAAGAAATCACATTTCATGTGTCACAGATTAATATGAAGGATTCAGGGGATTTAAAACTCTCTGAACTTTGTTGATTCATGTCTTCTACGCATCCAAAAGGAAAGAGGATTGTTTGGTTCCCATCAGGCCACTGGAGCATCAGTATCAGCTTGAACCCCATCCCATTGGTTAAAGTCATTTCTGTACAGACTCTCAAGGAACTTTTTTCTTATGAAGAAATGGTGATTTCTGAATCGTTAGGACGTCACTGGTTACTTTAGATTGCCTTACACTTTTCCACTAATTTGAGAATTGGCTTCTCCTAAATGCTTCATGATTTTTGTTAATAAGCTGATCTGTAGAAGGCACTTTTTAACTGTTTTTTGCTTTGAGTGACAGATTTGTCCCCTAAATTCAAGGGAAGTATATGATCTCTTTTGTGAGTTGGAGGGCTGTAGAAACAGTAAGCTTTTCGAAAGATTCGTATCTGACAAGTCTAACAGAAAAGATCAAACTTAAATTGTTCAGTACTTGCTAAGTGTGTCGAAAATACCTAAAATCATTTCAATGTACAGTGGTAAGAATGTGTGTTTGCTTAGTTTTCACTATATTTCACAGAATTCCATTTTAAATAAAGCATTCAGTTTTCAGATCACACTTCTTAGTCAGATACCAAGCCTTTTTGTGGAATGCAAGTGTATGGCTTCACTGAGAACTTCAGTTTGTCCTGGGAATGGGATCTAGTTTAGCACTGTGCTACTTCTGAAATGATTGCTTGTAATCAGTCATATCTGTTGAATGAATCTGGTGTTGACAGACTGCCAGATGAGTGGTCCTAAAAAACGATGATGCTATTGTGTCATATATTGTGAAAAGCAAAACTGAAGAATAATGAAAAAAAAAATCAGTCAGCAAAATTATAAGAGAGAAGTCTGGCACGAGTAGTATCATGGATTATTAAATAGAGGTACAAGGTGAGAATTTCTGGCTTGTCCTGCAGGGGAGGGAAAATAGAATACTCATCTAGAAGTTTTGCCTACTGCTAGGTCTCTGCAGGTGGGAAACCTATCTACTTGTAGTTAACTGGGTTGCCTGAAGCACAGTTGTTTCAGACTCACCTCTTTAAAGCATCCATTTCACTTCTCATCTTCATTACATTATACATCCTTCTGTTTCAGAATGCACTCCAATTTAATTGCCAGGCTGGCTGATTACTAAGAAAAGAATGGGCTCCGTGCAAGGGCATCTGATTGGATTAGTGAGTCGTGATCACAGTGTGCAGTATAACATTCAGATCTCCTTCACCAGCCTTCTCTTAAACATTGTCTCTAAGGGAAGAGAATCAGTTGGTTGATACATATAGGGTTTACATATATATATATATTCTAGAATTTACAGTTCTACACCTATTTCATTGATCTCCAACACCCTATTGACACTTGTGACAATTTCCTGCCATTTTTTTCCAAAGAAGAAGAAAGGGAAAGGCAGAAAAAGAACAAGGCAGACACTTATGCTATTGCATAAACTGTCTTGGCCTTCTCTTAAAAGCGTCAACCCAGAAAAACTTTCTGTCTTTCAGTGAGAATTTTTGAAGTGTTTGTATTAAATTCCAGATTTCTTCTTTCAGTCACTATTACTACTCTAGAAGTTGCAGGCCGCTTTGGGACAAGTATGCTACCACTGTGGATGTTACTGCAGAAAAGTGTGGGAGTATCCTATACTTCACCTGGTGTAGGGAACCTGCTTTGGCAGGGGGGTTGGACTCGATGATCTCTTGAGGTCCCTTCCAACTTCTATGATTCTACTATGATTCTATCCCAGCCAGTGTGGAAGTCTCACTGACCAATATCTGCATAGGGTTGGTAGCCCAGAGCACAAGTTAGGCAAAGAACAACTATTTACTTCCTTTTCTAGTAGACAAACAAGATGTCATTAGATTAAGCTATTAGGTGGCAAAACAAACTAAGGGAGTCAGTGCCTCAGAAAACACACGATGAATCTGCAGGGCTCTGTGCTTCATGATGTTGCAAATGCTAAAACTGCATATGGGAAAAATTGAAAATTGGAATGCATTTGGCTGCTCTTCGAGTAAGTGGAATAAGACAGTAGGCTGAATGGCTGCTTTGCCTAAGTATGACCGTAACCTGAAAAAACACCCTATTCTTTTCAGGAATCATGCATACGAGGTGCCAGGAATCAGTGCTGTGGTCTGCACTGAGGCAGAAACCAGCAGCAGTGGCAACATCTTGGCAAGCAGAAAGCTGCTAAAGATGACAGTGCAGGACTAAAAATGAATGGGGGCCATAGAGCACAGCCATGGGCTGATGGTTTCTGAAAAAGACCAGAACAAAGCCAGGAAGCTTAAAATCTCAAGACTAGCTAATGGGAAAGAGAGTCCAGATTACCACAGAAATAATCCAGGACCTACACTGAAATTAATTTTCTGCCTGTGTTGATAACATTCATGTGAAACTTGCATTAATTTACTCAGTTGGGATCTGAGTCCTATCACTTGACTGACAGGATTTTTACTAGTGAAATTTCAGATGAGTACTGAGAATGATTTCTTGAAAAAGACTATTTTTAGAAAACCTTGCAGCTGAAGTTACATTAATATTATATGCAGCATTACTCTTAAGAATAGGCATCAAGTTGAACCAGTGATTTACAGTGGAAGAGTCTTTCTCTGCTAATATACTCAGTCCCTGATGAGGTAAATGCTGTTCCTGCTGAGTTGGTCAGGTTACTCTATAGAGGCTGTAGTGTCTACAGCTAACTAGTGAACTGTATTAAAAAATGGCTGGGATTTTTGTCTTCTATCCTTACTAAAGGACTTTTCCCTCTTATTGCCTCAAGGGCAGCATGAGCCTAACTACCCCTATCCACTCCTTGGGGCTGCACCTACACCCTTCTCTGCCCCCCCGGATCCATCAGACCCTGTACTTGCAAAGCTCTAACAGTCTCCAACTCTCCATAATCCTGACCTGCCTTTTTGAGTCTCTTTCAGTCGAAGACCATAATTAGCCCATTTTTTCCCCCTATATAAATGTTGTTCAGGAAAACAGGATTACTGAGGAATGTGCAGTAATAATGAACACATCTCTTGAGGTTGCAACTAGGACCCAATCACAAGCACAGTATTTTCTTTGTAATGAAAAAAAGGTCAAATTATTTTCCAGTGCAAGATTACAGGTTACTGTAATGTTCTGAAGCAAAATAAGTGGGGGAAAATAATGTGATTCAGATGGCACATGCAATTTGTTTGATACAGTTGATACATTAGGAGTTCATTGGGTAGCAGCACTTCCTCACCTCTTGAAGCACTTTAAGAAAACAAAGATCCTTCTGGATAGAAATCCCCTTTTTAGCTGTGTGCTCACACTGCTAAAGGTATTTGGCCGTATACCCCAGGCCAGCAATGTATCATACAGCTATTAAGAGGAGCATAACTTAGGGGTGCTCCAATCTGTCTGGACTCATTCAACCAAATGAACCAACTAGCTTCTGATGTGGCCTTTGTGACATGAGGTGTAAGCTGAGCATTGGACTTTTCAAGAGTCCAGGAATGCCTAAATACATCATCTTGATGTTGTTTGTGAGTATTTGAGTTAATGTGAGGTATCCAAATATTCACTGATTCTGAATAATCTGGAGAAAGAATGCACAAAATCTTATGAGTCTTGGTCAGTTCAGAAGTTTAGGAAGAAGTACTATTCATACTATTCCAGGTAGACCATGTAAATATTGCAGATATTACCAGCAGCTTTCTTTGGGCTGTGGCTGTCTCAGTGGAATTTCCTTTGCTCTGCTGCAGTCCCCTTTAAAACAAAGAAAGAAACGGGGACAGATGTGATAATCTAAAGCTCCAGTTAACAGAGCTCTTGAGCCAATGTCTAATAAGATTTTATCCTCCCTCCATGGCTTCAAAATTTAGCTTTAACAAAGCCAAATAGGATTTTCACAAGGAGTTTGGAATTTGTTTGCTTGCCTGTAGCTAAAGACTTCTAAAGTGCAGCAACTGGTGTCACTGCAGTAAAATAATTATTAAATTATTTTTTACTACCATTCTAAATTATTTTTAAATTATTATCTGTTCTAATTATAGAACAAGTGAGAGTACTGGATACTACTGTCCAAGAAGAGAAAATTGCATTGCACAGAAGAGAAGTGAACTTCTCTATGTGTTCTTACTTGGTGACAATGGGGATAAAAAAAAAGTAATGCCTTAATGAAGTAAATGTGTGTACAGGGCATGAGACTTTTGGTACCAACAATACCCAACAGAGGAGGGAAACATAAATGTAACTGAGAACAAGCGTGAGCATTTGGGGGGCATCTATGTGTTCCTGAGTGCATTCACATCTTGTCAGACTGAGGCATATACTGTCACTGCAAACATTCAGTGGGTTTTTTCTAGGGGCAGATGTAGCTTTGACAATAGAAGGATGCCTGATGTGATCCCTCAAACACCTTGTCATATCCCACTTTGGTGACATGAAACAATGGAAAGTGTGAAAAGAACAGGACATTGTGCAGCATACCAGGGCCTCTGTATGGCCCAACAGTTGCTCTCCGGCTTTGGGGAAGCTCCAGAGGAACAATGGCACTCCATAAAAGGATCAGATTAGGTCTGAAAAATAAACCACTGCATACTTACTGAGTCAGTGCTAGATACAGAAGTTGATAACTTTTCAGGAAGGACTTTACGAATTTACTTGGAAGGCTGTATGAAGAAAATCCTGTTTAGAGAAATTGAAAAAGCGTGAGCTAGAAGATCACCTGTTGCCTAAAGGCTGGATTACAACAAAAAGCTCTCAAAATGTCCAATGACTTCAGTGCCTAAAGTATGTGTGACTGACCTCTCTGTTTATTTAAAATAAATGTCAAAGTGCAATTGCTCCTGCAGGTAGGGCTTTGGGTTGTTATATATCAAGAAATTCAAGAACCAAAAGGGTAGATGGTTCAGGAGCCTAAGGGCTTTTGAAATAACATATAGTGATTCAAGTTATTGCTAGTGTTAGTTTGGCTTTATTTAGTGTATTATTTTATCCAGGCAGAAGTGTGCTCGTTATTCATGTGGTGTTATAACAAGCAACAACAGAAAAAAAAAAATATCTCAAGCCTCTGATGCCCTGGACAGTACAAATATTGATGAGAGACAAAAATAAAATGACAGTGCAACTCGGGCATTTTCCTTAAGTTATAATAAGATATAAATCTAGAGAGCCTCTATTTGTGGTTGAAGTACTAGTCAATTTCAATAGATTTGTGCAAATCTATGCCATCTGATGACTTGATATGTACTTGGTGAGTTACAATGGCTTGAGAGTCTGTGAGACTGGATTTTTGTCATACACAATCACATAGTCTTGCATAAGCAATTCCGTTATTATTATTATTCCAGAGGAATAATGCCTGGAGATGAAGTTTTGTCTCGTGAATGTGGTCTTCATGAAGCATGAAGATGTGATATTCCTTAGTATTTCAAGTACTTGTTCTAAAACTAGTAAAAAGCTGTTGAAGTATCTGTAGTGTTGGGCTTGGGAAGAAGACTTCTCCAAATAGTGCTGGGTCCTCAAAATGAAGTGTGTTGAGATTATTACTGTTGCAAGAAATGAAGGCTAGTTAGAACAATACAATTTACTCTGGGCAGTAAATTCACTATTGCTACAAAATAATTAATGGATTCACCATCTGTTACAGGTGTAATGATAACAGACAGATTTATTAATCTAATTGACAAGATCTGACTTTTCAGTTATATTTACTGTTTAATTTAGTTATTTTCTTCACAGTATAGTCTTATGTTTGCCTACTAAACATACTGCTTCTTTTCATATTGTCCTTTGTTACTGTCTTCAATTGTGACCTAGAAGATGTTAAAATAACTAAAATATTTTATATTTTATTTATTTTAAATATATATATTTAGTTATCTCTACTAAATAGAGAGAAATGCATGTTCTCAATATTTTTTTTTCTTCCAAAACAATGTCACGAATGCTGTGACTTAAGTTCTCTTTAAGGTACTCCCTTCTATTTTGCTGGTAGCTAATAGATGGTGCTTAGAGGGAGATAAAGAGGGCAAGCACAGAGTAATTCTTCCTTGAGACCTCTCAGTTTAAGACTTATAACGGAGCAGACTTTGTAAGCCAGAGGGAGTTATGTGTCCATTGTGTTTAAAAGCCTTTACTGGACTTACCCTCTGTTTTTTCTAATTTTTATTTATTTTTTCCTTTTTGTTTTTCCATTTCCTTTTTGAACTCAGACTTTCATCTTCAACAGCTTGCTGCATTAATGTCTTAGTTAAATTTTGATATGAAAAAGGAAAAGCAACACAAAATATAGCCCCTGGTGATGTCATTGGATGCCATTTAGTTTCTGAGGTGTGAAAAAAATGCTGAGAATTCTCTTAGATTGTAGAACTCAAGGAGTATCTTATCCATTTTCTGTGAGTGCTGGTTCAAGGGCTGTCAAAATTACAGGGAAGCAAGGATTGTACTGGGGTTTAAATGGGAAATGTAACTAAATGAGAAAAGTATCCCATTCTATTTGTTAACAGAACACATTTGCAAAAATCACCGATCCCAAGAAACATGATGGATGTATTTTTTCTTTTTGTCCTCTGATGCAACCTTACAGTCAAGATGGAATCAAAAGAAAGTCCACTGCTGAGCAATGAATGATAATGGTGACTTTAATATGCTTCTTAACAGTTATGTGTCTCTAAGATGTCTTTTAAATTTAGACTACTTTAAATGAATGAAAAGGTAAGAATAAAGGAACATCCAGTCTTCAATGAAAGAAGCTTGTGAGAAATGTGCTTACATTAGGGATAGTTCTAGTTCAGTAGTCAGAGAATATATTCAAATATATTCATAAAGAAAGGAAGCTGATTGGCTCTCATATATTTACAAAGTTTTGGAGGAGTCCTTGTTATTCATAAAACATGGAATTTTCCTGATGATATAGTGGAGGCGACATCACAACCAAGAATGGCAGCTATGGAGCCTAAATCACTGTATTTTCTAAGCATCTTTGTTGCGGAATGTTAATGGATTTCTTAGATATTTCTTATTTTTTTTCCTATATTTTTCGAATTTGCCTAAGTTATGTCCTTACATCCTCAGAAGATGCTTTCTCCATTTTAATAGCCTTCTACTACAAATGTGTTGAATTCTCTAATAGCTTCTAGCAGAAACTGCATAAGTACAACTTAAATAAGCATTTACTTGCACTAGCAAGAGACAGTGGATGTTAAGCTACTTGTTACCTGTAGTGGTTTTTTTCACAAATGTTTGAGCTTGAAGTTGCTAGTACCAAACCTAAAACTTGTCTTTTCTGTGCTGCCTCTTGTCCTTCCTGCTTTTCTCCTTACATTTAGGTAGTGATTAGTTCTGAAACAAAGAAAACAAAAGCCAGAAGGTGAAACTACTTAAAAGGAAGCAAATAGTTTGGTAGAAATACTGACTAGACTGGGAGGGGAAGTCTGTTCCATTCCAGTGTCTGCAGCAAAGCACAGCGTTTCTGAGCCCCAGTTGTTTTTTACTGTCAGGAGTAAACTGGGCTGCTCCACAAGGGTAGGAATTGGAGTGGTAGGCTGTGCCCTCCCTGCAGAGTGCAGTCCACAGTAAAGAAAGGAAAAGAGCAGAGCAGTTACTTAAAGTAAATAAGCGGAGTTAGATGTGGTCCAGACAGATGAGAAAGTCTGAAGTGATGAGGCCTCAGGCTGGGCTATGTAGTCAGTCTGCAGGTCAGAATCAGCCATCTAAATCAATGGGGTACTTGACCAAACATGAGCATAGCTATAACATATCTGTGATGTAGCTCTGGTGGAGGCCAATGATGAGAATCACAGCTAACATCAGCTCCTCAGGGAAGCAGAGAGTCATCACTGAGGCCTCTCCACAAAGATTTTTCTTCACAACAATTCCGGTCAGCAAGATGATTATGTAGCCAGTAAAAGTCCTAGGAGTGGGGGAAGTGCAACTTGGGGCTCTGACATACTGTCAACAAGTGTATGAGTAAGTCATTGCTAAAACTTGTTTTCCTGTTTTCCCCTTAGAATTGCAATAATGAGATTGGCAACTGCCTCTGATTTGAAACCAGCTCTGGCTGTCTGATTGCCCAAAGATAGAGATTTGTGCCATTAAAGATAAAAGCCTCACTGGTGGTTCAGTGTCACTGTTGTCACATGGTTAAATGCAGTTTGTGGTTTTAAATTCCATGAAACATCACAAATTTAACTTGAATTTGTTTATATGTTCTCACATTTAATCATGTGATGCCATGCTTTTTGTTTTAGGCTCTTCCTTATTCAGGATGCAGTATGGATGACTCTGTGGTAGGAGACTTTTCTGCCATGTTAAGGTGCTTTATCTTTTCATTTTTTAAAATAAAACACTTAAAGAAGGTTTTTATTGCTATTTGTAATGATTTCTAATTATAATATAGGATTTATCATCTTTGTTTGTGGACTGGATTCATTTCTTGCTGCAAAAAATCGGTGTTGTTTTCTTTGATCATCCACAGAATGAGAGGAGGGCTCACAGGGAGAAAAAGGTTATTGCTAGGGTAAAGCAGATGGATCCAGTGTAGGAGAATTCTCTCTGTCATGACAAGTTTAACTTAACTCCTGTTAACAATAAGCCAGAGTTTCTAAGACAGTGCTAAACATACACAGCTGCTACTGAATCCATCAGAAGCAAAGTCTTAGGCGTGGAAATAGCTAAAAGAATGCAAAGTACTCTCAAAAAAAAAACAGACGCTACTCAGATCTGGGTAGCACTGCTGTATAATGCTTTGCTTGCCAATCTCTAAATTGTGTTAAGCCTTGCTGTCTTTTAAACTAATGTTGCCAGGAAAAAGGGGGAACACTGAAATGTGAAGATAAATTCAGATATTGCAGTGAACATGACCATACAAAATTCCACGATAAAGCCAACAGTTATCAGTTTAGAGCATGCTCATCTCTTTTCTGCCTATATTATAAATATGAGGAATGAGTATATCTGTTCCAATCCCTGTGTAGCCTGATAATTTGTTGCCAATGGAAATAGCGCCACAAATCAGCCAAAGAGCCTTCAGGTCTCTGTTAAACTCACGGAGGGAGCACCTGCTTCTGTCTTTTGACAAAACCAATTAGCCTATTTTGTTGTATTCTAGTGGTTGTAGCAGCATTAGTCTTCCACCATTCTCCTAGCTGAGCTTTTGTGTAACATACTTGCCATTCAGAACAGGTTTCCATCTGCCCCCAGATAATGAGCAAAACTCTGGGCATCCGCTGGAGCCTTCAAAAGAAGGCTTTTGATAAGGTTTACAACCATTACTGTCTGAATTCAGATGAACAGCTTGTATGTGTCTTATGCTTTCAGGATCGATTTACTTTGAACTCAAGGTTTGACAACAGCAGTTTAGTTTGACTTTTTCTGACCTTGCATGTGTTAAGCTGTAATGTCCTTGAGAATTCCTTGTTATCAAACCTGCTCAAGCTTCACCTTCATTTTTAGATTTCATGATGACAACAAATACTGGGAGGAAATCAAGTGCATGTTGAGCACAGCTAATTTAATTGTGTCCTTTAATTCTTGCTTATTGCATGAAAACTGAATTTTCATCTGTTTGACATTACACACAACCTTTAATTAGATCTAACATAACTACCTATATTTTTCTTAAACAGTGTACAGCTGCATCTGGGCACATTCAGTGTTCATAAAGGGTTTTTATTTATTTTATGGTATAGATCCTCTTGAGATAAGTTTGTACCCTTAAAGTTTTCAGAAAATAATTTCTTTGAGATTTTTGGTTTATTAATTGTCACTTGATTAGGCTGAGTTGTAGCTTGAAAAATACTAAGTCCATGAGGAACACAGGAGAGTAAGAAAGAAAACTGGTAATTACAGCCCTGTTTGTCTCACTTCATTGCCTGGTAAAATTATGGAGAAGATTATTCTGGGAGTTATTGGAAAAATACCTGAAAGACAGTGCAATTATTGGGCACAGCCAGGAGGTGTTCATGAGAAGAAAGTCCTGTTTAATCTTGTCACAAAAGGAGATTAAGTTCATTAGAGACATACTTGACCAAAAGAACCCAGCTGATATAATCTTTTTTCAGCGAAGCTTTCAGTAGTTTCTCATTCTTCTGGACAAAATGTCCAGCATACAACTAGACAAATAAATAGTGCAGTGGCTGAACAGTTGGCTGATGGGTTGGGGTTGGGCTGTTGGGGAAAGGGACAGCTAGAGGACAGGAAGCTGGAGGCCAGCCCCAAGAAAGTGATCTGGGTGTTCTATTTGATGGCAACTTGCATGTGAGGCAGCAGTGTGCTCTGGCAGCCCAAAGGGCCAGCTGTAGTCTGAGGTGCACCAGGCCCAGCACTGCCAGCTGGGGGGTTAGGGAAGAGTTCTGCACCAGAGGCGATAGGCATGGAAGAGGCTGCCCAGGGCATTGGGTACTGCCCCCAGTGCCATGGAGAGTTTGGACAACATTCTCAGACACAGGGTGTAGATTCTGGGCGGTACTGAGTGGAGCCAGGATTTGGACTCAATATTTTTGCAGGTTCCTGCCCACTCAAGATATTATGTGATTTTATGATTTTTCTGTTAATGGCCCATCAAAAAACAGGCTTTGGAAGTAAAGTTCAAATTAAGGTATATTATTGTAATTGAAATGATTAAGTAAATCAAATCATGTTCCTTGCTCTTATCAGATGAAAACGCAAATGTTGTTGCTAAGGAATCCAAGTTTAAGATTCAGTCCTTGGACAAATCCTGGTCTTTAATAAACATTTTAAAAAGAGCCTAGTAACACTGTACGAAGTAGTACATCAAAAGAAAGTATAGGAGAAGCACATATCAGAAGAGCAAGTGAATACGATGTCATAAAGAATTTCAGTGTCTGTAAAGTACTGTATCAACCTATACCTGCAGAAATTCTGTTTGTAGCTTCTGAAACTAAGCTTGCTTGGTTTTGGGCAAACAGTTCTGAACTTGCCAGAGATTCAGAGGTTGCTTTGTTATTAGGATTTGAAAGCTGTTACCATAACTTCATTCTTTTCTAGTTGTAACTGTCTCTGGTACTTATGGATGTTACTGAGGGTCTGCAGTACTTGGCTTCACATTTGTGCTTGAATGTTAATATTTCCAAAGTACGACTCCTCCTTTTTTATTTACTTTCCTGGGGCTTGTCCCAGCAGGTCAAATCCCTTCAAACATGTTATTGAGAAACTGGAATTCTTATAATCTTAAAGCTATTTAAGGCACTGAAAAACAGAAGTCTGTAGGTCAAAGTATGCTTATGGGCAGAAAAGAAATGACAATTCACAGTCTACGTAGGCAGTTTGTACAGCATGTAAACAACATTCTAATTTACTGACATTAATTAGTGTTTCAGTCTCAACAGGGAAATTTTGTTGACTTTTCTAAGTCTGCGTTTTATGAGGAAGAACAAGTGCTGTTAAATAATGACTATTGCCATGACTTCCTTGTGTTGTTCAACTCCAAGGGCTGTTTTAACTTCTCGCCCTATGGTAGAGATGAAAACAGATTCATGGACTGCATGCAGTATAGGCCTTAACTTCTGCTCAGATGTTGATATATTTCATGACTTTTCCATTTCTTCCTGGATTCGGCCTTTATAATCTTGGCATTCACCTGATAAATGTTTCTTTTTAAGTTCATTATTAATGTTTAGAATTCTGATGTAATTGATGAAAACTTATATTGTTTTCTTGTGTTCGCAGAATAAATAATGACCAGGCAACTGAACTATTTCTGTTACAGATCTTAGTGATGTTAATGTTTACTGCATATGAATATTCAATGAAATTACTATAACATTAAAAAAGTACCAATTTTTGCTTGCTTAACTTTTGAGCAAAAATCAAGTTTATTAACTTGCTTGCTCACGTTTCCTCTAGTCAGGTGACGCATACTGCTAGCTGTCAAAGCACAAAGCTTCCTAGAAATAACTAGAATTCATTAAAAATATATATGTTGCATAATTAAAAGGAAATGACCATACATTAAGTTTATTTTGAATTCCTTCAATGTGTTTTTCAAAGCCAAGGCTTCAAATCTAAGGTAGACAAAACATTTTGGATCAAAATGGTCTGATTATTTAAACAGCTGTAGCTCAAGTTTAGGATCAGACCCTCCATGTGGTTTGACCATTTTTGTTCTTAAAATTGTATTAGATATATAAACTGGTTAGAAATCTTTCAGTCTGTTGTGGGCTGGATGTGGGGTGCGTCAGATGGGGAATAGAGGAGGGTGGGATTTCAGTGCTGCTTGAAGGACCTTGAATACATTGCTGAAGGTCACTGTGCTGGGTTTGTTCATCTTCTTAAATAGGAGCTGGCATGTCATATGGAAAAATACACTGAGATTCTGTATGAAAAGTATTCGTGAGAATGTGTTGTTTGTTTATTTTCCTAGCAGTTTTTGGTTTTGGTCACCGTTTTCTTTATTCTGTGCTAAATTAACTCCTGAATGTTTCTTCTCCTCCCACCTCCTATGTGCTGTAATTCAAAGGCTGAGAATTGTGAAAATCATCCAGTCTTGTCCTTACTAGAAGAGTTAGCAGAATGGGAACTTGACAGGAATGCAGAGCTAACAGCAGAATAACAAGGCTAATAGGGGCAAGCAGCAGGAAATGAATCGAGGAAGAAAGTCCCTGCTGATGTAAAAGCAGTAATGTGTGTTGATCTGTGCCAAGCTCAGGCTCCTGGAATTGATCATAATGGTGTATTGCAGAGAAAGAGTGTTGCTGCTTGTGGTGATAGTCGCAGATCAGAAATATTTACATCCTTTAGTACCATGTGCCGATCTTTCGTCTTTTATGCTTTCCATGGAACTGCTATCCAAGGTATAAATGTCCAGTTTTGTATGTGTTTTCTATCCCATGTGGCCATAAAAGACCCAGCTGCAAATTTGAGGAGTGATTTTTTTTTTTTACTCATTTTTTGATCAGCACACTGCAGCTGAAACAATGACTAAGATGTGTCTTAAGTTCTTAGTATCCATCCAGAGGTTGAACAGCCTTGCAATTTTCCAATGTGAAAATAGTTAGCTATTTCTCTGAAGGCCATTTGAGCAAAAAATCCTTTAGTTGTTTCTGATCCCATAGACCAGAACTGCCCCATTTATTCCCTGGGTGACTTAAAATTCTCCCTGACATCTCCAGGGTCTGATAAAGATGGAGCTAGTAAAAACAGGCAGTCTTTTACATCAGAGACAGTAGTGTATTGTCAAACTACAGAGGGAGAGTAAAACAGAGCCACATTGTTTGTTAGTTTATAAGATGGAATTTCACTTCTTTCTGTATAACTATATCAGTAGATACCTTTGAGGGATAAATGGTTTGCAATCAGTGGAACGTGCCTTGCAATAAGGAATTCCCACTGAATTGTTTTTGTAGAAAATAATTTACTAATACATGTCTCAGGTGAGAGGTCTGGAGTCTTGCTGGAGAATTTTGGTTTTATTCAAAACTGAGTACCAGACCCTTGCCTGAGGGCTCAACTGCAATGGTGAATCCTATCATAACATCAAGTGAGAGAAGTTAGTTTGGGAAAGGATGAACTTTGTAAAAATTTTATCTGCAGCCCAAAGGGCTTCTCTGGATAGCCAGTTTTATGCACTGATTTTTGGAAGGCTGTACTTACGATAAGGGGACTTATGCAGTCTATGCCAAAGTCTGAGATTAATAAGATGTTTTAATTTTTAACTTTTAAAAGTTTCAGAGTTAGTTTAATACTATGTAAATGTTCCTGATGTTTTGATTGTAACTACAAACTTTTAATGCAATTCCATTCAAACAAATGGAAGAAATGGTGAAAACACTGTTAGGCAAAATACCATCAGTAATTGATTGAGAAAAGCCTCATTTTAGAGACAGTGTTATAACAAGTTGTCTCCAACTATTATATTGGCTTATGATAATAAATAAGTGGCTTCCATTATCCCTTGCAATGACACAATGGGAAGTATGGAGAGGGACTATCTTTTTAATCCTTCAGGAGGTAACCTATCTTTTGATTCAGTAGTCAGGAACAAGCTAATATTAAACAAAATATTGAACAATAGCTAAGTAAATACCTTTTCTGAGACAGACTGTGAACTTTTACCATGTGCTAGAAATACACTGCAGAAACGTATTCTGTCTCTTATGGCTCTGTGCTGTTACTTCTTCAGTGTTGAAATGTCTAAATGCATGGCATAAGCATAAAAAAAAATACAGTATTTCTTTTCTTCAAGAAGTAAGTTCACGCTCACTATGGAGTGTCCTATGAACATAGAAGACAGTGCACTGTATTCTTTATAAACATAAAAATATACACATGGGGGTTGTGTTTCAGCATTATTTTTTCAGTTTCCTTTATATATTCTACTAAGCCCTATCTGTTTTCGCTGAAGATATTTTTCAAGGTAAAATAAATTCTTCTGTGTTATCAATGGGGAGCTGTTGCAAGTGAGGGTTCAGGTACAGAAACGGGAACTGATTTTGTTTGATGATGTTTTATATGTTATTATTGTTTGGTGAGAAACATGGACACAGAAATCAGCTAGTACAGGGTTAGGGAGGAATTATTATGGTTCAGGGACAGAAATGTTAAGGATTTTGTTACATGGCTTAGTGTCCAGATTTGAAAAGTATTTAGAGGCAGAAAGATATAAGTAGTCCTTTAATCCTTCATTGAAATAAACTGAAAGAGACTCCTAGGAATATAAGACAGCTCCCATAGGTGTGATTCCCTTGCCTTGAATGACCTAGATGGTTAAGTTCTTTTTCAAAGTTGGGCAGTTAGCAGTCCTACCACTTGGACCACATTTTTCAAGATGTGTAGCTAAATATCTTGAGCTGTAGTTGAGTCACTTTGAAAGATAACAATGCTTTTATGTAAAATGGGCTGTGCTCATTAGAGGAGAGGCTAAATTATCTAGGGAAACATGGGCCTCAACACGTTTATTGAATTACTCACCGGGATATTGAATATTGAACTGCTTATGTCCCTAAAACAAACAAACAAGAAATAAGGAATGCTGTTTCAGCAGCTTGAAACAAGCTAGACTTTCAGGTATGCCATGCTCATCGGCCTATTGAGTTTTTGGATGGAAACTCCAAGAAGTAAATTTAGTGACAGTCTGTGTACTATGCAGAGCAATGAAACTGCTAGATTGCCAGCTGATAATACTCTACATGATAGTACATAAATTATTATTCTTAAGGCATATGTATTTTTTTTATTTGTATGACAGGGTTGTTAACGGTCATTTTGAGGAGTCTGGTGAGGGTGACTGCGTTATTAGGGAGATTAGTGTAAGAAAAAACAAATTCCAGATGGTAGGAACTGGTTAATTTAGTCCAACAAACAAAAGCAAAATGTTTACACTGGCTTGGACCTGTGGGGAATTTTGTTTCTATTTACATAGTTTGACTACAGTAGATATTGTCTCCAAGCAGAAACCAGACTATACCGTGTAAACAGTGAGTCGCCAAATAGTTGATAACTGACTGCACCAGACTTGCCTCACAACGTTTTCTTGTCTCTACCTTTGGAATGAAATTCCTGATCTTGCACTTTGGAGGTGTGTTGTTTATACTGAAAGGGTGATTGCACTGCTACACAATGACTTGGCTGGTCATTTTAAGGGAAGCTGGAAATGATTCAGATGTGAAATAGTTGAATCAGGGAAATATCAATAACCTTTCACTTGGAAGTGCTGTACTAGCCCTGCCTATTCTGAGGACTTTTCTATAGACGTGAAATAGATTGGTTGCCTGAAAGGCAAGTATTGTTGCTGTTTTTTTAAGAGAAATAAAACCCTGTTTTCCGTAAGAAGAAAAGAAGAAATTCAGACGGCTTATCAGTTTTCTATTTCACCAAGATTGAGGTTGATTATTTTGATTGTGGGAGAGATGTAACACTGTTAGAAGCTGGGAAAGTTGTTTAACTGCTGATTTTTAGCCATGTTGGATACATAGAGTCATATAATCATAGAATACCCCAAGTTTAAAGGACTTACAAGGATCATTGTGTTCAAGAACTCAGAGTATGTCCAACACAAGACTGAGATCAACCATTTAAAATACATCAACACTTTTCATAATGCAGCTACATTTCTTGAAAAATTATGCTTGGTTAAATTATGCTTTTCCACAATAGTAATTTCCATTAATTTTCTTCACCTATTGATTTAACCATCAAATGGAGAATAGAAACTGTAACTGGAAAATCAAAATAAACATATATCAAAATTTGCATTAAGGTTTTATCAATGATAAGTCAATAATAGACCCAGCATATTTTTAATAAAGTCCCATTAGAGACTCCTAGAAATCCATGCATAATTTATAACAATGTATTGCTTATGACCACATATAGCATATACTGTCAATGTCAGTGACATGCTTAGGACTGCTACTAAGGGTCTCTTAACTATTCATAAACTATTTGTAAATGGGATGATAAATAATACATGCCCAAGCCTTTTCTTTATTCCCAGTGACATCATCTTCATCACCATCAGCCAATTACTCACTATTATAACAGTTATTTCTTTTCTCTATATAAACTCTAGAGCCTTCCAATACTGTGTAGCTTGGTTTTAGCAGGAAGTCTGTTTAGAAATAGCTTGTACATTTCCTGCTATGCTAAGATGTTCCTAGTTCTCAGATGAAATGTTTCTGTGAATTCAAATACTATCATCACTTTTCTTCTGCACTGTGGGATGGTGTGTAAATATAAATACTGTTTTAGTCACTGCAGAGGGTCTGGTAGAGTTCTTCCCAACATTGATGGAGATTTTGTGTATATCCGGAGGCAGATATTTATCATTATCATTCTCTGAAAATCATGACTTCCACTTAGCATTCAAATCATTCAATGTAAACAATTTATGCTATTTTTCTGTTTTTGTCTTATTTCTGACAGTCTTTGTATAGTAAGGTTTTCTTCATGACCTTGTCTTTCTTCCCTCTGTTACCCTTAAAATAACCAGCACAGCTTCCTCCAAATTCCTCTTCTGATTACCTTGTCTAGTTTTTTTTTTTTTTTTTCCCCAGGTTGTACTTTCAGATCTCAGAAGCTGAAGAAATGCTGCATTTACTTCTCTGCCCCCCAAAATAAAAATTAAAAAAACTAGTGACCCTGCCTTGAAGCAGCTTCAGTAATGAGAATGAGGGCTCACATTCAGTTCATACTGAAGCTTCTGTTGGGCAGCAGAAGTGACATTTAATCCTTCAAACTGGATTATCTTCCATCTGCTGGTGTGCTAGTAAAAGAGTCAATAAATCATTAGGAATATCCAGAAGAAGCTAATTTCTCTAAGAATCAGTGTTAAATCTCAGACCATTAATAGTGTTTTAATTTGTGTGTTTTTTTATTTTATTTTTTGAAATAAATTTTATTTGGGGTAGTTACAGAAAAAACATTATAGAGGAATTATGAGTAACCGGTCTGTTCACACTCTAACTTTGATTTTATTACTGCCTAAACTAAATTAATTTCATTCCTAAATCTCATACAAAGAATTTTGCCATTCCCCAGTCTATCAGAAAAACACAGTTCTTTGATGTATGTCCACAGGTAACATTCATGGTGCCCGGTTTCGGTGTTACTGCTGTGATCTGTTGCTCTGCTTCTTTGCTGTGCATTGATGTTCCTAACATGGACTCAGTAGAAAGAAATTTCTGTTCACAATTTTGATGTTATGTTATAAAATTGCCATTTTATACTGCTTTCACAGGTGGTTCAAGCAAAATTCCAGGGGTGACTTAAGTACAGACACAATCATTTTCAGCTGCATTCTGCCTTGGGCAATAGCACAGACAGCTGGAAATAACAGTGCTTAGCTGCCACCATTAGGTACATGGCCTGTCCTTGGCCTGGTGTATGTCCTTGCTGCTTCAATTCTGTCTTAAAAGCTCCTTCTTTCTTAGATATATAGAGGCCATACATTCCCCTTTTAATTTCAGAACATGACCTACGAAATCAAGGTTGTACATTCTGCTTTGAAGAATGATTAGAAGATGTAGTTGCAGGACAGATTTTGCCTGTTTTACTAATTACCTGTGGAGAATGAGTCTCAAACTTCAGAGTATGAAAGTGTGACAGACTCGTTATATCAAATGAGGGCCTGGATTCTGTGATAAGGTTATGGTATCCAGCTCATAAAGTCCAATGTATGGTCAGTGTAACAGGGAGGCACAGTAGTTGTGTGGGATACAGATTTAGTTTACCTGTAGAGGTTTAACTGTTCTGGCTTGAAAAGTCACAAGGCAGATGCGTGAGCTAGCTGTTGCACTGAAGAACAACCAACTTCTATTTTCTGATTTGTTTTTAAAATGGCGCATGTTACAGCCTTAGTTAATTTTCTCTGGAGTATAAAGAAGTGTATGTTGTAAGGGGGCTTGTAATGAAAGTTCTGGAGGGCAGAGATTTTAGCAGTAGTCACAAGAAGCACTGTTGCCATGACTGGGCTTAGTTTTGAGAGACTATGCCTTTGGTCCTTTTACACATACATCAGAGGCATTCTGTGTCTGTTTAATTTTTCAGTGCAGTTTCCTTAAAAAACCTGCTAAACATTTGCTGCCTATCTTTCTTCTTTTCTTCTCTCTCTTTATACTTCACCTTTTAAGATGGATGGGAAAACTGCCAGAACAGAAACAGAAATAACATTTGTGTTAACTGTAAGAGCTAGCAAAGGTAACTGGTCCAATACTCCTGCTTTAAGCATTAATTAAAGTTTGTTTACTGTATATCTCAGCCAAATGTGAGTATATGAAATGTGTAGCAAGTAATGATTAGGAAACATGTTGCAAAATGGAAATGTGTCTTTGAATAAATGAAAAGCAGATTTAGTTATTAACTGTCCATTTAAAATTGTAATTTATTGTGAATTATTATATTATTACCAGTAACAGGTGTGCAAAAAAAGGTTTTATTTAAACTAGGTTGTATGATCTTCATTATCACATTTTATGTACATATAGTTGCACTTTTTAAATTTCAAATTCATCGCCTTTTGCACATTTTCAGAAGTTGATGTGCTCTTTAAATGGTGGGATTCCTCCTAAAATCAGTATGAGTTTTACAACTGCTGTAATGAACATGTCTGAACTTCGCAAAATGTGTTCTATGAACAAATCTTTCTTTAAAAGTGAAAAACTATCATTAGTTTTTCAAAGATTTCTTAATCAGGAGCAGTGCTAACAGACATTTTCTTAGCCTTGCGTTATTATTTAGGGTGTGTAAACTGTTTTAAAACAGTTTAAATACAATTGTCATCCTATCGCCCATGATACTCACAAATATCCAGAAGTTCCATCAGTATACTACTATTAGATATTTGTTATTATCAGTCTTCTCTTGTTTTTGGACAGATGGTGAAGAAGAAGTAATAGTGGGCCCAATTATTCATTGCAACTGATTAATAGTTACATTACAACAAATTTAACATCACAGTTCACAAATGGCAGAATAGACGTAGCACTGTTAGAGTACCAAATCAGAAAAGGATAAGAATACTCATTAATCCCAACTGTTTACAGATTTATAAGAAAATTGATGTGAAATACTGCTCTTCTGCTTTCCTTTTAGGTAGGCTTGTGCTGAACAGACTGTACTCTATCCTTGTTCTATTGGGCACAGAACACCTTATGGCTTCTAACGTATGGCTGGATGGCCATTGTGATTTCTCTAGTGAAGCTGAGTGGTAGTGAAACTAAGCCATGGACAGAGGATAAAGTTCATGATTTTATTAGTGGGTGAACCTTTGTGGTACTTATTTAAAAATGGCGCAGAGCAAAAGTAGATGCACCATGCCTTAATTGGAGGTATAGCTGGCCTGAATCAAAGTGTTGCTCAGATGCTTGAAGGTTTAGTTACTCCATTAGCTGGCAGAATTGCTTAAAGATCTATTAAACCATTTCGGAGTGCTCTGATATATGACTTAAGGATTAATATCTACAGCAACATTTCTTTAGTATTAAGTCAAATTGCCCAGCAGCAGTTCCATATTCCAAACTTCTGCTCCAGGGAAATCTCAAAGCAGCACTGGAGGAAATTGAATTACTTTGTAATAGGCTTTGAGGTGATTGTTAGAATTCTATTTATTTATTTTGTGTGCATGTGTGTAAACCAAATGTATTTCTAATTCAGAGAAGTCTAAATAGTAAATAGGAAGAACAGATCACAGCTGAACCTTCCCAGTTGCTTCAGCCTCAGGAGATGCACTTCTGTGGAGAAAACAAAAACATATTTTCACCCTGAAAGCTGACACAGCACTCTTTTTACTTCTAGGCTTAATGTGAACATAAGCATTTGTGGTTTACTGACATAAAATAGGTCAAGGATTAAAACATAATTAATTACACACATTTTCTATAGTGCATCCCCAAACCCTGTGGCTGAATGAATTCTGTTAGTTATAGGCACCATTTTTCTGGCTTCAGACTTCTATTTTGTCAACAGACAGTACATGCAGTTCCTCTGATTTCTGGATTGATAATGCACATCTGCCCTATCTTCACCTGCTCTGTCTATTGAGATGCATTTTCTTTATCTGTTTTGTGACAGATACATAATTGGCTTTAGCTTATTATTCATCAGAATGGAAAACTGGTTTTGTACATGTTACTATGCTTCTATAACAATGATTCAGCCAGCCTATAACGACACATGTATTGCAATTGAATGCTAGAAGTTTGTAGTCACTTACAGATTGTTTCTTGTGGGCATTGCCCTAAAAGGGGGAACAGTTGTACAGTGGCATAAATATGCTCCCTTGCCATTTTATTCTCCTTAGTGTGTTTGCTGCACTGCATGAAGATTTCAGAGCAGGGGAGGTACCTAAAACCTCCCTCTACAGCTAAGCACCACCAACTGTGCTGAGCCTGCAGCACGGGTTGTGCTCCACTAAGTGACAGGTCAGGCTCTCACCACTTCCACAATGGCAGCACTTCTTCAAGCACTGCCAACCTGATGCTGGGCAGCTCATCTTGCTATTACCCTGCAAGAAGATCAGCTATGGACTGTGCCCGATGGGCAGTAATTGGGTTCTGGCAGCCAGCACCCGTCTCAGCCTAGTCCCAAGTCAGGAGGGTGCACTTGGGGAACCAAGGCTCATTTCTGCCTCTCCCCCAAGCACAGCTACTTTTCTCTCACAGAGAGCAAAGGCATTCAATTGTTTATAACAGTTGTGTGCGTAATGCCAGCGTGTATACATCTGTGCCTATATGTAGCCGTCTGTTTATGCTTTTCAGTTACCCAGTCCTTGGGGCTCTTTGGTGCACACCCAAGAGTATATCCTTACTTGTGCTGCCCTTGGGCTGTTGCTCAGCCTGGCATGTACAAAAGGCTCCTTTCAGTGAATGGCTTCCAGGCCTTTCTGGTTTTTGCAGAGTTAAGTGAGTGCTGTGGAATTATCCCCAGAGTTCTGCCCCCTTCTACTCAGAGGGGATGATCAAAAACTGTTTGCAAAATATAACTTCTTGTCATTAACGTGTTGAATTTTTTGAAACGTTTCAACTGGCTCCACTACTGAGTTCTCATCTGTTGTAATTTCTCCTCCTGGGCAGGAGAAAACCAAAAGGCCAGCCTTTAAAGTGGGAGCCAGTAGATTAATTTTGTTTTCCAAGTGTCAAGTGTTGCAAGACAAAGAAATTTTGTAATAGAGCTCAATTTCTTATAGCCTTTATGAACAGCCTCACTTATTACAATTATTATTTCCACAGCTCATCTAGAGAATTAAAAGCTCTAGTTTGCTCTGTCTAAACAGAAACCTCACTGCTAGAGAAATGATCTTGTGAAACAGCTCCAAGCTCTTAGTTCCTATTTTTACCACCAAATTTGCCTGCAGCTGCCAGTTTGAATTACTTCCATCTTTTCTGTGCTTAGAACAACGAAGGGAGTAGAGGAAAGAGAAAAAAGAATCTGTAGAGATTCTGATTCTTTAAGAAGTAACAAGAATTTTCTTCTCTGAAAATTGGTTAGCAAATGGACAGAACAATGGATACTTTCCTACATTTGTCCTTGTTGGTTCCTTCCTTTACCTCATGTAATCAATTGGTTTGTAACCATTACACTATAAATTCATAGACTATCTAGGACAAAAATGCAACTTAGTTTCCAGCAGTGATCTTATTTGACTCTTATGCTTCATTGATTTTTTGCAAGGTCAAAGAGTTTGCAATTTGAAAATAATAATAATAATCCTTTCCACATCCTTATTTTAAGAATTCAAAAGCAAATCTTGGGTTTACAAATCTAACAGTTATACTTTTAATGATTGGTGTGATGAAGAAAAGGTATAGCATGAAATGGCATAGGGGAAACACTGTAGTTTTGATTTATAGAGTTTGATGTGTGTTGACCTCACTATGTCTACAAAGCAAAGGAGTGTGGGCTTGTCTCGTCATATCACTTATATTACAGTGATCAGTCTACTGTAATTTTTATCTGTTTCTGAGAAACAGGCAGTCTAGTGTTTCTCATTTCTTTATCCTCTGTGACCTAAAACATTATTTTAAAATAATTGAGTACTTATTGATAACTTGATGGTTAAATTTAAAAGAAAGTGCATTTTATAATCTATCACTAACAGTTAAAAAAAAAAAAAAAAAAAAGAAAAAGAGAGAAAGGAAAATCCAGTGGAATTTCAGGAGTTTTACAGCAATTCTTTCTCAAGCTTGATCATACCATGTATTAAATTTGGTTCCTGCATTTTCCCAACTGTGCTACTGAAAGAGAACTGATTTAAGGTTCTCTGCCATGATGTATTCACAGTAAGGGTGTTCAATAACTGCTGTTTTTTCCTCCAAATTCCACTCGTGATTATGCTAAAAATAACTCTGCCTGTGATTTCTGGCTTTGTAGATTTTCTATGTTTAAGGTAAGAGGATGAAGTAGGGGTTTGGAGTAAAACTGATTACTCAGTAGAGAGTGTCTCTCTGAATAAATCTCATATAAAGAAATACATGCTAATTGACAGAATTAACTTGAATTAATACTGCTTCTCACATCCTAATAACATGTTCTATATTCAGACAGACTGGGAAAAGTAGATCTCTTCAGAATCCTTTGAACTTCACTTCTAATTACTTCTATTTTAAATATGTAAATTTAAATGAAAGGTGGAAATAGGAATCTGTTTACCACATACATTTATCTTCTTTCCTTGGAGAATTAAATAAAATTTTAAGCAAAAAGGAGATTCTCTATCACCAAGGAAACAGGTCAACCTGTGCCAATCGTACTATCATGTTGAAGTACAAAGTAATATCTTTTTCACGATGTTTAGGGTTGGAGGTGTTATTTAGGTGTTGGCAGTTTTACAAAATAAGGCACAGGAAAAAAATGATGTTAATGAGCCTTTTAAGATCTGTAAAAAGAAGGGCTGTGTGGATGAATGTCTGGGAACATTAATGAAAAAGGAACACATCACAGCAGGCAATAGTGAAGAAAATAAAATGTCAGCTGGTGAGAAACACATTTACCAACAAATATCCAAGTGATTTCAGATAGTGAGAATTTTGCTTTCTTAAGTTCCTGCTGAACTGACCATCAACCTGAGGCTTTACATTTTGACATGGTTGAGTTCTTACGGCGAATTTAATAGAAGCTGGGAACAAGCAGAAGCGTGTCTGAGGGATAATTGGCAAGACAGTCCACTGGACAAAATATATCTGCTCCCACTAAAGTCAGTGGAAGACTATTGATCTTAGTTGGGAGGAATCTGTCTCCTCCTTTAGACAAAATATTTTTTTGATCCCAGCAATTAGTTTGTCATTGGATTCTGGCATATATTGCAAAAAATGTAAACTCTAAAGCTCTTGCACACAGCTGGTGTAATGTAAAGGAGTCTCACTGTGAATGAAAAGCATAGATATACATGTTTGTTTTACCTAGTAACTTTTATATTTTTATACTGACATACTCTCCTGCTGGATAATATCAATTATCAAATAAAACTCCAGTGTGGATTTCCCTAGGTAATACTTTCTAATGCTATCCAATGCTATATACACACAAAACCATTGTATTTTGAATATTGTGGAAACTAAGGGAAGCTAAATATATATGTATGTATGTATACATATACACACTTAAAATGTGAAATACATTTAGTGTTGTGATTTCTCTGTTATCAATATCTGCCAAAGCTTGTCTGTCACCTGTCTTGTGTTGCTTTGACAATTGTCAGAGAAAGTAGCACAGCATTGGAATCAAATGGTCTTTAGGAATGATCATAAAGGTGGAAGCTCAGCTGAATAGTGAACCAATTTTTTCTTCTTTTGCACTTTGCTATTAAGTATGTGTGAAAAAGTGAATAGTAATTCTAGGTTGTCTGCAAAACTGGTGGTCTGGGAATGACAGATGTATTTGAAATCCATTGGCATATCCACACTGGTTTGGAGCCTCAGATGCGAAGGATTCTATTTTAATAAAGTAGAAACTGAAAATGAGGTGTCATTAAGAAAGAGAATCTTTGCAACCTTCCCATGGGACACAGAGAGAAAGTTGCATCAAGAACACCCTGCTTTTCTATTCTTTTTGTTTCTATCCTGGGTCATATTACTTTTCAACATAATTGTTAACATATTAGCCAGACCTTTCTGATCTTTTTTTCTTGGACTGACATTCCTGTTTTGTACTAAATTTAATAGATGTTTGGATTGTGTCATATTTGAAGCTCTGCAAATGATTACAAAATCTCAAATGCTATCATTACAGAAAAAAACATCTGTGAAAGTCTTTGCCTAGGAGAAAAGTGTTTTTGGTGCTGGTTTATACTGCTCAAAACCATTATGATATCATAGAATCACAGAATGCTTTGGGTTGGAAGGGACCTTAAAGATCACCCAGTTCCAATCTGCTGCCAGCGGGCAGGACTGCAGCCCACCAGATCATGCTGCTCAGGGCCCATCCATCCTTGCCTTGAATCCCTTCAGAGATGAGGCATCCAGAGGTTCTCTAGGAAGCCTATTCCAGTGCCTCATCACTCTCTGTGAAAAAATTTCCTCTTAACATCTAATCTAAGTCTCCCCTCTTTTAGTTTAAAGCCATTCCCCCTTAACCTATCACTTAAAATTTGATCTCTCTCCTCCTGATAAGATTCCCCCTAAGGACTGGAAGCCTCAGTGAGGTCTCTCCAGAAACTACTCTTCACCAGACTGAATAACCCCAGTTCCCTCATCCTTTCTACACTGGAGAAGTGCTCCAGCCCTCTGATCGTCTTCATGGCCCTTCTCTGGACTTCCTCCAGTATTGTAGATCTATTGCTCTCAGAAGCCAAGAAGTGTGAGAGCCAGTAATGAATCTTACCTTTTTATTTTAAAAGCTTCCCAGAGGACACGGTAAGGAGGAGTTATGTTAAACTTACAGAAGATATTAAACTTCAAGCAAACATCTGTGTGTGCAAAAGAATTAGGGAACCACAGTGAAAGACTATAATAAATGTAATGCCTCATCATGAGTTGTATAGAAAAATTGAATGTACAACTGTGTGAGTAGAATATCCATATCTGTGGTGATAACTTTTTGGAAGGGTGTTTATACTCATGACTCTGTCCATAACTAACTAGCAAAGATTAGGAGGTCCCTGGCATAGCAGGCAGGTATCTGATATAAGACTCTTGTTGTTGTTGTGTATCAGCATATTACACATACACTTGTAAGTTTATTTCTCTTCTGAAGGATCTGACCACGGGCAAGTCCCTGGACTATGTTTACCTTCTGACTTCCTATGTTTATGTTGTGTTTGGAACCACATACATGGCTATAGATGTCCATGGTTAGAGGCCCAGTGATTGGAGAGTCTTTGATGCTTGGCCAGAAAGTTCACGGGTTGTTAAGTTGAGTAGTCATCCAGTCCTTACCTCAGGCCAATTCCAGCCTTTCTTCATGGGATTGGGTACTTTTGCCCTCAAAAACATCTACAAGTCTTCCTGGAAGTAAGGGTAAAAATATGTTAGGAATGTGTCTTCATTCTTCTTCAAATTACTGAGGACAGAAGTGCAGACTGGAAGAACTGCATTAACTGGGAGAGCTGTGCAGTGTTGCTCTGTCCTCAGGACTTCTCCTCTTCTTCCTGCCTAGCACATCCATTAGCACTGCTAGCGGCTGTGTGTACACTCTAAGTGATGCTCAAGAAAATGGGTTATGTCACTAAGCAATGTTCTCTCTGTGCTGCTTTTGTCTGGATCTGTTGTTAACTTGTTCATGTGCATATTCCTGATGGTGCTGCTCTGACAGCGATCTGTGTCCCAAAAGGCTGGGCATACCTCAGGATGCACATAGCATCTATGCAGGTGGCTGAGCACACCTGGAATCTTTCTGCTTAGTTTCCCCCTCCCTCCTCTCTTGCCTGACCACGGTGCCAGTGAAGGACTATGAAGTCTTGAAGAAAAACTATCTGCAGAAACAGTCTTTTGTCAGAAGTAGTTAATTGCACGTGATTTGTATGAATCATATTTTACACTAGGTAACTTTCAAGAATTTCTAATCTAGTTCTTATTGGCATTATCAATTTCTAAGTGTACTCAGAGGTTATGGAGAGAATCAATTCTTGAAGATAGAGTAGCTTCCATCTCTCCACTTTTATGGAGATATATGATGATATCATCCCTTAAAAAGAGAAAGAAAGCATTATATAGAACTTACATAGGTGAAGTCTCCATAGGTTGGAGAATTCAGCATATTGGAAACAGTGTGACTGGTGATGGAGATGAAGGGCAGAGAAAATTAAGTGGAAATAAAATAAATGAAAGCAGAGGTGGAAGATGAAGAAGCTCAGAGGAACCCATGAAATCAGAAATATGTCCTTGCCTGTTCTGTACAGCCTGTAATATAAAGAACTGCCTAGGGTTAGCTCTGTGTGAGGGAGCACTATGAGAAACTTTGTAAATGAAGCTGAAAAAGGATAAAATTCCTAACAACTAGCTGTTTGAAAAAGCCATTGCCAATCTTCCAGAGGGACCTGGACAGGCTTGAGAGAGGGGCCCATGCCAACTTCATGAAGTTCAACAAGGCCAAGTGCAAGTTCTTGCACCTTGGTTAGGGCAGTCTCAAGCAGAAATACAGGTTGGGCAGAGAATGGCTTGAGAGCAGCACTGAGGAGGATTTGGGAGTGTTGGTTGATGAAAGATTCAACATGAGCCAGCAATATGCACTTTCAGCCCAGAAAGCCAACTGAATCCTGGGAAGATGAGCTGAAGGGGAAGGAGACTGGTCTGGCTGAACAGAGACCTTTGTTTGGAACTGAAGCATAAAAGGAAAGTTTATGGTCTTTGGCAGAAGGGCAAGCAACCTATCAGGATTACAAATATGTAGTGAAGCTGTGCAGGGAGAAAATTAGAAAGGCAAGGAGCAATTCTATGATTCTATGAAAGGAAATATTTTAGCACAACATTTCAATTGAAATTACAGCAGCATGGGTAAAACTCACACAAACAAAACCCCAAGCTGTCTGTACTAGCATTTAGTTACAAACTTCCTAAAACTCATGCTCAATCCACATTTCCTCAAGTGCATGCAAAATCAACTCTAATAAGAACTGTAAATAAGATTTTGGTAGGGCAAAAACCATCCTGCATCTTACATATGCAACAAATGAAACTTATCCCAAAGACTAACTGTGGCACTGAGACTGGGACTGAGACTGGCAAAAGCTCTATTTATCTGCTTTGCATGTGTCTCACTATAGCAACAGCTGTCACTCCCAGCAAGTGTAGGGTAAAAACAATGCAGCATTTTTCCTAGTGGATATCAAGTGCAAAAAGAACACCAAACAGATATGAAGTGCAAAACCTGAATTGATAAATCCTTCTGTCTTAATGATCCCACTCTTTTGAGGGAAATATTGAATGGTCTGAACACAGAACTGTGAATCTGAGGCTGAAGAGGCTTATTTAAAATCTGGATATTCAGGGAAATGAGGAAATTGTGCTGGAGGCACCAAAGAGGATCTTTTGTGGTGCATGTTTTCTACCTGACCTAACGTGGTGAGAGAACAATAGTATTTATATTAGTTCCCTAGGACTTTGTCTGGGAACTTGTGCCTGTTGTAGCATCTCCGGATCCTGGCATTTCTTTTTTTTTGCAAGTGTCAGGGACTTTTAGCTTGGTCTGATGTCAGTTTTGTAATAATGTTAATTTTTCTGAAACTTACCTCTGGGGAAAACCCCTTCTAACTCTGGTCTGCCTCACTTCCTCTTTCTTTCAGTGTTTATTTAGGCCTACTTCCTTACAGATGTTTGAATACATAGCCTCTAGCTAAGGACCTAACTCTCACTGAAGTCTAAACCAGATTCTATTAGTTTTTGGACTTCAGGTATTTTTTGAGTTTGTGGTCAACAGTCTTGGTCTCCTTTTCATTCTACCATGTGCTTTTAAATATCTGCTGGGCTGAATATCCTGATGTCTGCAAAGCTCTGCAAATATTGTATGAGCTGTACTTTGGCAGAGCAAAAGAGCTCTTTGTAACAGATAAATCCACAGATCTTGACTTTAAGTGATCCATCCCACTTCAGAGTGGATAGAATGTATAATGTTTTAGTTCATGGTGCATACAGTTCTGGCAAAAGTTCCAAGATATATAATGTTCTAAAATGGACAGCTTTGACCAAATTCCACACAACTCAAATTTTAAGCTAAAAACACAAACAGAAGAGTCAGTACAGAACTTTTGGATATATCCCAGTATTCCCTAAGCTCAAGCTCTGTCATGAATTAGTCTGGGAAATTAAAAATATAATATACTGTACAAATTATTGTAAATACTCAAAACCTGAGCATTCTAGTCTTGCAAGTGATGTAATTGGTTTATAAAACCTATAAGTGATGAAAGTGTTTAAGTACTGGTCATTAATAGACAACAGTGTAGTTTGGCTTTTTCTTTCTGTTTCAGCTTACCAATTATGTTATAAGATTGGCTCTTGGAGTGCCTCCCAAACAGGCAATCAAGTGATCTCTGCTTGTCGTCTTGATGCTTTCTATGGTAGATATCAGTCACAAATAGTCTATGCTTACTCCTTTATTCTTTTCTCTTCTTGGTATCCATTGATCTCAGTACAAAAGGCAAAGCCCTCTACATTACCAGCAGTACAGCCATAGTATGTAACCAGTAGAAATGTGCCTATCAGCTCATTCCACACCTGCAGTTAACAGATGAAGTACTGTAGCAGAAATGCTAAGTCACAGTTTGAACCAGTGATTGAGCACATGGTGGGCAGGCAGGGCCAACCCAGGGGAGCTCAGGTGCATGCATCCCACTCATTTAAGTGTTGGCAGTGGAGGCAACAGTGTTTTGTTAGAGATTCCTGTGTAACTGATACCTTCTAAAGGTAAGCAGATTTTTTCATTTTCTTTTGTATCTGTAGCTGCTGCATTTGCACATATTCTCACTTGCTCTGGTTTGGGAATTTGTTATCATTACTGCATTTTCTGTTGTGTCACAGCATTGCAAGTATAATGTTGAGGCCCCTTCTAAATTTCTAGCTATTCAGCCAAAAATCTGTACCATCTGACAAGCTCAGCCTTTGCATGCAGACCATTATTCTTCTACCAAGATGGTTTCTCCATTCATTCTTGTATTATAATTTTTGATAGGTCTGTAGTTACCTATTTCTCACATATTTCATTCGTTATCTCCTCCTCCTTCCATTCTGTTCCTTGTGGTAGGTGTATGTGGAAAGTAGCTACATGGAAAGTAGCTAATTGAAAAATCATTGCCTAAATTATCTCAGAGCTGTGCTGAAATCTCAATCTTGAAAATATTCTATTACTTTCAGTAACTGATGAACTGAAATACTCTGATCAGCAGTTTGTTACCTTTTGGTCTGGGTGAGGAAAGACTTTCAAGTTATATTTCCCTTCCACATTTTCCCTAGTAAATTTGTAAACTTTCCCCTTTCCTTTAGAAGTTGAGAAAATAGTTATGTAGGTATATTTTAATTATTTTGCCTGCTTAGATAAATGGTGGAAACTTTTTGACTGTGGGAGAAATGTTTTAAGAAGAGTTGTGCTGTGCAGTTGAAAAGTTCCTACACCCAAAAGTATAGGGTGTAAAAATCAACAAGAGAGGTGATAAATGACATCTTCCACCATTTGCATGTCTGTAGAAGACTTCCTCTTATTCATTTAATCAATCTAGTGGTGTGGACAGCGGTAAGGCTAAAACGAGGTTAGTTCAGAGATGGATTGAATTTGTCAGTGTGCACTGAACTTTGGCAGGGTTCCATAACAGCCTGAAAGTTGGTGAACTGTGATGAATAAGTGCTATCATCACTGTGAAATAAACGTGTCAGCATGCTGATGCCTGGAATCCAGAAAAATACAGAGCTTTCAGGAGATACCACACCTGTTTGCAGTAATGAATACGTTACTTCCTAACTCTTCTCTTCAACTGACCTGTGTTTATCTTTTGCTGGGCTCCGTGATAACTTTGAAGCTTGCATTAAGAGTCTTTAAAAAAATTAATTCTCATAGACAGTATGGACCTTAGCAATGAATAATTACAACCCTACCAAGTAAATAAATTTGTCTGGTGAATTTCATCGCTGATTTGCAATACTCATACAAAAATAATAGCCAACTTTCAGTATGTCAGTGATTCTGGTTGTCTTTTTAAATTGGATGAAAGAACACAAAGCACTTATACTGGAATGATCTCTACTGTGAAGTGGGCAGTTTGTTTTGTTGAAAAGAAAACAGAATTGAATTTAAAACAACTGTATCATGTCACCTTATAATTCAGCACTGAATGTTCTATCCTGGTGAAAAGCAACCTCAGTTCTGTTTTAGCACCCATGGGAAGATATTTTCTTCCAAGCTAAGTATCTGACTTAAATTCAACTGTAGAAGGTCAGAATCAATAATGACATGACAAATAAACATGTTTTCAGCTGATCAGCAGGTATTCTAATCCATCAGCACTTTTAAGGATTTTTACTGAGCTTTGTTTAAATCTGCTTTCATAGGAGCACAACTCTGTAGCAGTAAAGAAGCTTGGCACATAAACCACAACTACAGGAAACTGCTATTAAAAGCAAGTTTAATAAGATGTGATTTGAAAAATTCATACTATTTACTGTAAAGTCATGAAAGCATCACTGGTTTTTGTTTTCCTTTTAAAGAAATTTGAAGGAATTTGAAATTTGTTTTTATATATGTATCTTAAGGCCCAGTCACCTCTGGACATTCTGCTTGTGTAGTATCTAAAAGAGATCACCCATAATTAGTTTAAATGTGGCACTGAATCACATGCTACCAATAATATGCATAATTTGAATATATTAATTATTTAAAATCACAGTTTAATGATGGTTCAGCTTTTGTCCTAAAATAAATGTCTGCTTTCTGAGGTCTCGCTTCCTGTTAGCTGTGTAGTAACACGGAGTTTTGAAAAGTGGCTTCTCTTAGGTAATTTTAGCCTTTTTCAAGAGCTACGCTTTCAGCAATGTATCTAAATTAACAGAGTGCAACAAAATTCAAACCAGGTGTGGGAGACTGCACCACCAGTCACTTCCCTGCAGTTGCTGCTTTCCACATCTGATCTTAATTTGATCCTTTTAGTCTGTAAAACTGTACTGTGAAGTCACAGTTGGATATTTCATGAGAATCTCAGCATTCATCTCTCCTTTCCAACACTAGAAACAAACAAACAAAAAAAGGCAGAAACAAGAGGAAAAAATTAACTCCATGACAGAAATTCCGTAATTTCTTTCTATAGAAAGGCAAAGGATTAAAAAAATATGAGGCTCTTTCTTAATACGGTAGTACAATTTCATGTACCCTTTGTCCCTCTGTCTTTGTTTGACTGTAGAACTGGAACATTTTCAAAGTATCTTTAATCCTCTGTCCCACAAACAGTAGTACCATGCTTCTTGCTGATTGGGTCAATTGGCTGCAGTGCACTAAATGCTGATGTTAGCCTCATGAGAGCTCATTGAATGCTTCTGTTTCAGTTTGTTACCTGCAGATCCTGTTAGGAGAGATTATTGGATTGAATGCGTCCTCACAGTGAGGTCTAACTAAAAATATCCATAACCATTTTAAACAGATTGAGTCTTCTCATGTTCAGTGATATATCACCTGCAGAATGATTGAAGTTATGAAATCTTTTTTTCTTTTCTTTATGGTTTAGCTGTCCATGTACCTATTCATTGCAAGAGAGTTGGACTAGGTGACCTTTAAGGGTCACTTCTGACTCAAATGATTATGTGATTCTATGATTAATGTCTATTAGCAACTTTTTAGTGATCAGGTGGGTCATTAAATGATTCTGCCCTTGGCAGTACTTCATCTGTGTCTCTAAGAGATACGTATTTATAAACATGTTTGTGTCTTTTGTTTGTCAATTGTACAGTGACGCATACAAAATTCTAGTAAGAGATAGTCCCCTGTGAATTCTAACTTTGTGGAACTGCATGGCTGATCTGAAACTCAGCTACTACTGCTTCTTATAAACCACCAAGCTTTGCCTCAGTGTGCTATAAAGGTAGTATTTCTTTTCATGACTCTGTGTGTGGGGAAGCTTAAGTTTCCCTTTCAGTTACCATAAAATTACTGCCGACAGTTTCAGTTCTTAAGATAAGCTGTTTTAGGAAAATGAGAACCTTAAAATAGCTTTAAAATGTTGCATTGGCAAGTTTTTGAAAAAGTGAACTGTGTTCTGTGGCTGCTTTCAATATTTGGGCACTCTTCTGTACCCTGTGGTCCAGTGTAGGTTGGGAATGTTGAGAAAATTCACAGACTGTTCTTTCAGCCCAACTGGCAAGACTACATGCCGGCAAGGAAGAGAGGCAGCTTGACTATTTCAAATGTGTGAAGTCAGGAAGCACACAGATCTAGAGCTTGTGGAGTTCCCGTGTTGTACATGTATTCCATGAGCCATACTTTCCAGATGTTGAACCTGTCTCTGTGTCATGCTGTGGTCCTAGTTGTTGAACTTGAGTTGTATTGAATCCTTTTGATCCTGATAAATGACTAAGAATTTTTCACACGTCTTGTTCTTTAGCAGTTGCTTCATTAACTGGAAAACCACTTCCTGACACCTTTTTTTGGTAACAGCTGAACTGTATGCTATCATTATACTGACTTTGTAACTAGTACTGCTGCCCTCATCTTTATTATGTTTGCTATTGTCTCCTTGGAAAATCCTGATTTAGTTTTACACTTGAAGAGAGATAGCTCATCTGGCTTTTTTTCTGGCTTTTTTTCTGGCCTTTTTTTTTTTTTTTTTTTTCCCTTCTTCTTTGACCTTTAGTCTAAACGTAAAGCTTATAGTCACATATCAGTTTCTGTTATCTGTCCATGTACTTCCAGACAGGAAATGCCAGCCTGGGGCAATCTCTTTTTCTTTAGTATCTTGGCAGACATTCAGAATGAATAGATTTACCAGTACAAGGGCTACGCTTTAACTAGGATGGAATGGCTTAGTAGGTTCTCTTTGATTGCTCCACTGTAGTTTCTTAGTTAGTGTTAAGGTGTCAAGCTTTAGCTACAAAATGAACTTCTAAAGCCATCCTGATAATTGAAGTATCAACATAATACGCCATCCACAAAACTGAGGTGGGAATTAAAAGCAAGGGGTACAAGGTAGGGGACTCTGTTGCTTCAGATTTTGAGAGTTAGACTGTTGAAGAAGTAGAAAATATGCAAAAGAAGTAATTGGGGCTGTTAGGGCTAGATGACCAAACAGTCTTTTCTATCTCTGACTGAGGGTGGAAACCTCTCTGTAATGAGAGAAACCTAACACCATTAACCTGATCACAAACTTATGAACTGCGCAGCAGAGTTGAGATTTTGCATCTGGTTGAAGTGGGGGTGGTGAGGGTGTATTGTAACATTACTTTGAGCTTATAAATCATGTTTCACCCTAATATTTATACATAGCTTGTTTTTCCAGAAAGGTTTTCTGAAAAAATAAAAAAGGAAAAAAATGCTCTGCGTAAAAGGAATTCAGCTGTGCATTTGGAAAAGTTGGCCACCTCATCAGCTGGTTTAAATCAGGGTAATTCTGTGGATTTGTAGCAGCTGGGCATCTGGCCCAGAGATTTGTCTAATCTCAGACCCAAGCCTTAATAGATAAGGAATTCCCATCAAAGAATTTGAAACTCATGTTTTTTCTTTCTTTTTTTTTTTTTTTAATTATGTGACTTCTGCAAAAAATAGGCTGGAGGAAGCTGAATGCCTTAGGTTGCTTCCTAATTATAATGTTTTCCTGTGCAGCGTCTTTTTAAGGAACTTCTGCATTTGTTTCTTATTTGATAATTTGATATCTAACACACTTAAAATTACTAAGCAGAACAGTAAAATGTGTGTATTCTACCACTGGGGTCTGCAGAAATGAACACAAAGGAACTGTGGAAGTAGTGCATTTTCTCCTTAATCAATTTCTTCCACAATTTTGATCATAAACTGTGTAAATAGCTCTGAAATGGCAGTATTGTTTACTGTGATATTTCAGTGTAGAATGCTGGATTCATTTGTGTCAGTTAAGTGAGAGTTTATGTATGTTGTCATACTTGAATATACCACATGTCAAACAGGCACTGTGTGTAGCCAAAAAAAAAATGAAAATCAAAGAATAAAGGAAAATGATACAGGCTAATTTTTTTTTTTTTTTTTTTTTTTTTCCCTGAGGTGTTGAATTTTCTCACAATGGCAGGGATGTTCCAAGTGTTAAACTATGCAAAGGTAAACAGCTGTGTAAATAATCTTGGTACTCAGTTCTTTGTGAAGCAGTATCCCCACTTCACGGGGGAAGGTGATAGAATGAACTCTGGTATATTAATGTTCTAGTTACTGTTCTGAACAAGTAGCAATGTATCTCTGATAAATGAAATATTTATCGCTGAGAAATGCTTGGGTAGTGTATTTGGAAATGGGCAGTATTGCTTAAAGGAAAAGTGAAGGAATGGGTGAATTGCCATTGGCACATGTGAAGGAACTGTTGACTGTGTTTTCAGTACTTGACAAGTTCTGGCCAGCTGATGTTTGAATAATTTTTGGGAGATTTGCTAGAGTACGTGTCAGCCTCTATGACATATTTTATCTTGGAGCAATGTCAGAGAAGGATGACTTGAAAGAAAATTTAGCTGCAGTGATTAAATGAATCATTTTGCTGACATAAAAGCAGGTACCATGAGATTTAGCACAGCACTGAAATGTACAGTGCAAAGGGACACATAAAAGAGCAAGGAATTCTACTTGTAATCTGCCACTAAAATTATGTTTGGAAGATGCTTATTTGTGACCCTTGCTGACCTACCAAGATGATGAAAGGTGTTAAGAATATAATTGCAGATTGCTACTTCATATGTTATGACTCTCTGGTTGACTGAAGAAGCCAGAGATGTTCCATGTGTATGGGTACAAATTCTCTATAGGAGTAATTCTGCAAGCTTTCATGTATTAAGCATTAAAGAATTAAGGCTCTTTATAGTTTATTTTTTTTTTAATGAAGGCATATTTTCTTCAAAGTCTGTATTGCTACTTGCACAGAACACTTGATGAGAAATCTGGAAATCAAATGTTTGGCTGAAACTTATCTTTGTTTTACATCTAGTATGTAAAGTTACGTCGCAGCTCCTTTTCTGATTCCCTGTTCTTAGTGAAATTCCAGGAAGCCTCTTACCCTTTAACAACCGTCTCTCACTGGATAGAGTAAAATGTTTGTTCCCTTATGCTTACTATGTGAGAATAGATAGAAAAATGGGCTCTTTTCCATTCTCTTTCATCCTTTCCTGTGACTGAACTATGTTATTTCCTACACTCTTAGTGTTACAGGTTTGTATGTTCTTTCTTGATAAATCAGAGCAATAAATCTTTAATTATGTACTTTATTATGAAATATTTTCCAGACTTAGGTAAGATAAGATATCCTAGTCAGCTCATCATCGCTTTTGAAAGCTTCTTGTCAAATGGAAATTCTATTAAGTAAGGGATCTGCTCAGTAACACATAAGGAGTAATGTTATATGTACTGTCATGGAGACCATCAATCACCAGATCAGCCTTTGTCCGTTAATTTTTTTTTTAATGAGCAGATTATGAGTGGCCCTAGGAACCTCAGTTTCTTATTTGGAAGTATCTGAAACATGGTTTGGAGTTAGCTAATAGTAAGAATTAAAGGATGCAGGAGAGCTGGGTAAATACCCCCAGTACTTTTTTTTTAATTTTTTTTGGCCTACTCAGAAAGAGGTAGAGTTGCCTGTTTTCTGTGTAGTTCCTAAGGCATTCCTGGTGGTGTCCAAGTCAAGCCAGAGTGTTGCCCATGTTCAGTAAGTGTTGATGAATGTCAGTGGGTGTCATTTTTTCTACATGGGGAATTTGGTTACACGTCTTTGCTTTATATGTACTTTCATGTCAAATGCTATTTTTGACAGACTTCACCTCAGTTGCCATCCATCATACAGCAAGAAAATGTAACAGAGAATATTGGTGGGAAGTTTCAACCTCTACTCCCATACCACCAACATACCTCTGACTCCATGGGCCATTATAATAAAATAGGAGGTATTAATTTTGGCATAGCCCTTGTCTAAAACAGCATGTAACTTTCTTTTGTCCCATCTCTTTTTGTGTGATATTTAAGACTTTGTTAAATAATGTTAATCCGTACTTATTCTTCTTTTTATCTATTTATTTTTTCTTTTCTATTTTGTCTTGCACATTTATCAAAGCCATACAGCTCAGTCAGTTTTCCTTCCTTTCTTTCTGGAAAGGAATGTTGGCTTGCATGAATCACTATATGTCCCCCAGCTCTTGGATGTATTTGAAAATGCCATTGTTTTCTTTTGTAGAAAAGTGACGGGCATTGCTTTCTTGAAGATTTTTGGCTTTTCTCTATTAAGGAACTCAGCCTAGTCTCCTGACATTCCCTGTGGGTGGTTGGTTTGCTGGGAAAAAAAAAAAAAAAAAAAAAAAACAACCTCAAGATGCATTCAGTTTCCTTGGAAAGACAATTTCATAAGGAGAACTTGCTCTTCAAAAAACTCAGGTACATGCCCCTAGACAAAAGCTCACATAATGGGACTCCCACAGTTTCACTGGGGTAACATTACTTCAAATATATCATGAATGTTACAGAAATGTCATTAATCTTCACTGGAAAGAGAGATTCTCTATCACCAGGATGAGAATCTGACTGTTGTCCCAGTTTTAATACCATTTAATGCAGGTATGTTTTGGTAGAATAACATATTTTACACTAGGTCTGCCTTAAGATGAACTACTTAGCTAAAATTTCATCTCTCTTCATGTAATGCTTTCCTAGAATGACCGTTAAATTCTTATGTTCTTAGAAAAAGACACAGTTAATGAGCACTTCCCTGAATAACAACTCATAAATCTGTCATGTGAAGAATGTCAATTTAGATAATCAGTCCCATATATATATTTTTGGAGGAAAAGCTCAGTTGCTCAGGAATAGTGAGAGGCCAGTCTTTTTTGATGGCTATATTATCATCCATTTTATCAGAGTTGATGTTGATATCCAATATGGAAAAATACTAAAGCTTATTTCTTGTCTTAGAGAGTTGATAGATCCCGGCTTAGTTTTTGAACAAGTATTATTTTTTGATGTGGTTTTCATTAAAGGAAGAATGTCAAATCCTTATTTAATGTGGTTTCAGCAGGGCATCCATGGAGAGGAGTGTTAGGTTTGAAGGTCGTCTCTCTCTGAGTCAAGTAGCCAAATCCTGAGCAAAGAAACTGGCAGAAAGCTGTGGCTGGATTTATTTTCTTGGTCCTGCTCTGAAAATAATAGAGATGTCAGCATGAACAGAAATGGGCCATGTGCCTCTTTTTTTCCTTACAATCTCTATCATAGGGAAGGTCTTCTTTAATATCTTTTTTTTTTTCTGCTCATGTAATAAATAGGAAGAATCTCAAAAGGTGCCATAAGTTGTCAACCAAAAAACAAAATTATCATTTTCAGTCGATTGGTAATCTTAAAATCATGCAACTAGAAATGATAGGATATATTAATCTAAATCGTTATCTTGGCTGCTGATGGGTACTTTCAAACCACCTACTCTGTTCTATAAAAATAAAGAATATGTAAATACATGCAACTTGAGACAATATTCTTTACATATATACCTAGTTAAACCTGTGACTAAGTTTCTTCTTTATAAGACAATGAATCTAAAGTTGATGAGGAGCAGCAGTATACTAAAAAATGATTTGACTAGTACCCTGTGTAGCATTTTTGCTGACAGAGAAGTTTGTCAGTGATGCTCTTAACGCTTTTGACAAAACTGCTGTCTCTGAGAGATTCTCTGTTTTATAAATAATCGGTTGTCTAATGGAAGCTATTACCTTTTATTTTTTCTGTCAACTTTATTGCAGCAGAACCAGCAGATTTGCAGAACTGACAAGCTCAGGGTCAGGCTTTAGATTCTCCTTAGTACCTCTCTGTAGGCATAGTCAGGTGCCTTGCTACTTATGTGCAAGCAACCTGGACATTTATGGCAAGCCGGGAGCCACTTGACAGCTTGCTCTGCTTGCTATCATATTTGTGGATATTACTGAAGTTTGTAATGAGCCTGTTAGGAAAATATGAAAGGAAGATAGACTCTGTTTTGGACATAGCATCCAAAAACAGAAGCTTATAACTAGGATGTTCATTTCTTTAATACATCCTGAGCAAGTTCTTCTGTTCTGGAGAGGAAATAGCTTGTTAAAACACAGATTGTAAAAGGCAATGACTTTGCTTGATTTTTTTCATACAGAAATGGTCATTAGTGGATCATGCCAGATGTATCAGGAACTTATCTTGTAAAATAGCAGATGATGAGCTCAGATCAGTTTTTCTTTTCAAAGCACTTGGACGTTTGTTGTGCCATGCAACATTTAAAGCAAACACCACTTGGGGGAAAAGATAACTGAATCACCAGGACACTACCCTGGTTCTGCTCTTACTGATATTTGCGCTTGTGAACTTGATGAGTTTACTTTTTTTTTTTTTTCCATTCTAAGAACCATAAACTATAATTTAGTGTTTTGTTTTTTTTTTTTTACTGATCTCCCACAGTTTCATGTCATGTAATTGTGTTGGCAGTAGCTGACACATACCAGTTATTAGACTGTTGAAGTAAAAATATTCCCCTGCAACAGATATCATGTTCTTGAGATTTTCAGAATTCCAGTCAATTTCTGCTGTAATCAGAATAACAAGTGTAATAGCTCTATTTTTAAATATTATTTAATTTTAAACTGTGACACTGCCAAGTGTTTTTTCTCAGTTCTCTTCTATCTGTAAACTTAAAAGGCTGTCTCTAAAGCTTTTATTACAAAGTTACTTGCTCTGTAGCACCACGTTAAATCTAGTGCAACTGTATGACAGCATTATAACCAAAATGAGAATATAGCTTCTACTATACTCCAATATTATGAAATTTTATGAATATAATCTTTTTTCCTGTGAAAGATCCCTTTCTTGAAGTAATCAATGCAATGATATTAGTTCAGAAAAGCATTTGAGATGTAAAGCAGTAGTCTAGTGGACAACCGCAGCTTCACTGATGTTCATATGCTATTTGACACTGCAATTCACGTACTGGCTTCTGAAGGGCATTGTAGCAGAGAGTAGTAATTTCTAGACTCTTTTTGTTATGTGTAAATGAAAAGTCTGTTTGGAAGCAGTCATTTAGCTATTGCATCTAAACTGAGGTATCTGTAGATATCTGTTAAAATCAGAATTGTTATCTGTTTAATTGCATTCTGCCATGTCATGTGCCTAACATGTATTCTCCTACCAGAAGCCTTTGTCTCCTTCTTGTTGACAACCTATGTTTTTATTTGTATGTGAAATATAATCTTAGTTTTCACTAAAATCAGAGAAGCATCACAAGTTCACTTTTCTAGCAACTATTTATGTATTTTTCCCTCTTTGCGTCTCCCTCAATTAATTTGCAGCTGTTACCTGAACAGGATCAAAATGAAATGTTTCTCTTTTGCAGGCAGCTTGTGCTCATATCACTGTGATGAAAAGACAATATTTATTTTCTAGTTTCATCTAAGATACCTCTGTTTATATTTGTAGGCTTCTACCAAAGGTCTCTTGATCTTAGTTAAGACTGTATGGAGCGCAGTAACAAATATATGAAGAGCTTTAAAAATACTCTAGGTGGTATTTTCTTCAAGCAGATATCTTCATTTTGAAAGAATTGTAAGTAGCTTTAGGAGACTCCTGTGGTTCTTTGTGTTGCGCTTCATGTTAAAGCTCTTTCCTCTCTGTGGTCTCTGTAGTTTTATCTGGAAGGAGTTGAGTGGGTAAGTGTTCATCTTCAGTTTGAAGCATATTGTTTGCATTTATTGTGTTCAGGTGGGCACAGCTCTTTCTTCCTGAATTGTTTGCCCAGCCATACGCCAAAACAATTCAGTAAAACAATAGGCAAATTATGTTTATGATCCTGTTTGAAGTACAAACTCAGATACTCTTGCTATTCAGAAGAATGTTCTGAAATAACATACTGTGAATTGTGTTTTGCACAGAAACTAGTTGTCAACATTCCCTTTGAAATTTCTGGGTATAATTTAGTCTCAGACAGTTGACTGTGATTCATCTCTTTTTGAGGAAGAGAAGTCATTCTGAAAGAAAAGTAAGTCTGTCTCTCCAAAGTCTGGATGAATTACCTTCCATTGTCAAGTGATAAAGTGAGACTGAGAGGTCTCAGAAGTTCTGATGAGGAGCTTAACCCAGGCTGTAATATTTATGCAAATAACAGTACAAGAAATGAACTCTTATGCTGGAGTTCGGAAACACTAGAATACTTATTGAATGAGGTTTTTCTATTTATTGTTCCATTGTAAGACTTTCAGTACGCTGTGTGGGGACCTTTCATCTTCCACAGGTCAGTGAACTTGTTTTGATAAGGAATGCTGATCAGACAGAGGTAGAAGCTGATGGAAATCATTTTTTAGGATGCGCAGTAAATATAGATATGAATTGTGAAGAGAGCTATGCTGGAGCAGAAGCTGCAGCAACAAATGTGTCTGACTTTTGCATGTTCCAGAAATTCATAATTACTACAAAATGAAATCATCCGAGATGTGCTCTTCTCAGTAAGAATAAAAAAAAAATAAAAAAAAAAATCAAAGATCATTCCTTGTTTCTATGAAAGCAACCAAAGAAATATAAAAGAGCTAGAGTATTGAGAGACAAATTTTACCTTGTAGTAGATTAAGCAGTAGTCATGCATTCAATCTAATTTGTATTGCTCTTACACTAAAAAGAGAAAACAAGTATATTACTGAGCCACTCATGGGGGAAGATAATCATCAGATGATTTCACTTCTGCTTCTGTATTAGGTTTTTGGACATTAAATTGCAGTTTCTTAGTATGGTGTGTTTTTTCTTTTTAGGAACTTGCAGCTTTTGGACAGTTCCTCAGACCTAGGGCGTTTTTTACAATGTAAAAAGTTTGTTCTATTTCTGCAGCAAAAGGTGCTAGATTTTATTATCATGACCTTTGAAATCTATGAATTGAGTTTTAAAAATCTGTTTGGTATTAGAGGCTAACAACTGAGAGCTGATTACGTTTTCTTTTTGTCACAGTTTGTGGCAGACAGAATATTTCCTAAAATATATAAAAATCAGTATCATAAAAATGATACTATAAGAGAGTCAGATAGCAATGTGCTGTTGCTTTCAGCAAGAAAGACACTTTTATTTATTTATTTATTTATTTTTCCAACTGCAAACCTGAAAGAATCCATCCTAAGAACAAAAACTTCCACTTTCTCTCTTACCAAAATTTATGCATTCCTAAAACAGATCCTACAGGTAATATTCAAGGGGCAAAACACAAGAGACATTGACTGAGGAAAAGTTGTAAGAACATTTTATTACAAACCACTGTGTCTAACTGTAATTCAAACTAATTAGCTCAGGTACTTTCGTCATCTCCTTGCAGGCACATCTCCAGAGGATAAGGCAGGGCTGAATAAAGACAGCCTCTGAGGTCCTGGGAATAGTATGTCTGTGCCAACACTGCTTCAAGCTTTGAGGTTGGCTTGTGTTTTGGCACTAAGCTTGCTGTGTAGTAAAGACTTGACACTTGCAATCTGTTCCTGCCTGCTGTAGACCTTGCACAGGCATTTTCATTATACTGTGTCTAGAGTCTAGTCATTGTTAGCCATTCCTCTGCCTTTTGAGTGGGTTAAGAAGAGGGGGAGTGACCACAGCTTCCTATCTTACATCTTCCATGTTGCAACTATCGTGCTGTTCTCTCCAAGTGAGGCCAAGTATGGATGGTCTTTCTGCTCACATCAGGATGAGGTAATGTGAAATATGCTTACTTCTTTCTTGGCTATTACATTTTCCCTTTGCTGTCTTGCTAACTGAAATCTCAGAAAGTTTAGACAGCATTTTTTTTTCTTTTTTTTCCCCTGGAGAGTAGTCACAGTCCTTTAGACTTTCTCTGCCCTTGCTGCTTCTTCCTTGGAGGGAGTGAAAAAGCTTCTAATAAGTTGATGCTGGTGAAGAAGCAAAGCAGATATGAAAATTTTAGAAATTATATCGTTTTCTGACTTGCATTTGAGAAGTTCATGTGGGGATAATTTTTAACAGTTTCTCATATTCCAAGTGTGAGAATGAAGGCAATTAAGTCTTCTGAGGTCTCACTCTGGCCTCAGAAAATACTGGAGTCTCACACTGTTCCGTTTTTGATTTGTCTTGATGTGATTTTTCTCATCTCCTTCCCTCTCTCTGATCCATATAAACTTAAAAAGTAGATTTAAATTCCTGGAGTTTCATATTATATTTAAAGCAATGCAGGTCTAAGTCTTTGCCTAAAAACTTTGGCAGGTACAAGAGGCTCATAGGAGCTGAAGCTGTCAGTATAAAGACTTCTTGCCAAGGCTAGAGCTTAGTTGCCAAAAACTGTTGAGTGAATAATGTTGGTGTTGGATAGAAAGAAAAGATCCATTTAAAACTTCATTCCTCTGACTGCTTTTGTTTTCTATTCAGAGGTGCTTTTAGTATGCTGAGGCCTCTGACTGGGTGCTTAAATCCAACAGGTACTCAAGGATGCTGTAGTTGTGATTTCAGTATACAGTAGAAAGAAGTACCTATGAGGAGAATGCCTCTGTTGGCAGGCACACATGGGAATGAAAAAGCTCTGCCTGCCTTGCTCCTGCCAACTCTAGTTTGAAAAGCGTGTCAGGTCTTGCTGAGAAGTACTTTATCACTATGCCAAAAGCCACAAAGCTGCATTAGCTCTCATCCATGTGTTGTGCAGGCTTACAAGAATGTATGTTTTTGTACATTCCTGCAGCGGTACCTTAAGAGAATGCCTTTATATGTGTGTGAAGATCATTTTGTCTGAGTTTTCTCATTCCCTGTGTGCTCTTAGCACCATAGTATTGTACTCCTGTGAAGTTCCCGGCCTTTGAGAGTTCTGTCTTTCAGTCGTCATCACAGAAGGAGGGATCTATTCAGTATTACTGATACTGAGACACAAGAGACTACTGGTTTCTTTCTTTTGCATCGTAAATCCAGGTTGCTGTTGGGATTCAGACCTCAGATTCTTCCAAACATGAACTTCTTTAAGTTCTTCTTGTTCTATAATATGATTAATAAACTTTTCTTTATAAAAGTAACATTTAACTATGGTCTTCCAATGCCAACAGACATGCTGAATCTAGTTTTGAGATTACAAATGTTCCAGTTTTTTCCAATTATGGCCCTAATTGTTATTACTAGCACTGTGGTGCAGTGTTTTCCAGTTTATTAAGTCATCTATTGTATCATCTGAAATTTGAGATGTGTTTTTTGGCAGTTTTAGAGAGAAGTTGCTCACTTTAGAAGACAGGAGAGATTTTCTTTTAGATAAAACATAAATTAATAATCCATAAACACAGTTGTGATATCATTTAAAATTATTGTTACCAATATCAAGCATGCATAAACGTGGCATCTGCTGAAGGGCATTATGCAAATTATAGAATGTCAGAATTCCACCTAAAGTGAGGAGGATAGTGTTTTCTCTCAGCAGGCCCCAAGTATCTTCCTAGCTGCCTTAATTAAGCTCTTTAAATTATTAAAGTGTCCTTTTGTGCTCTCTCTGACCAGAATCAGGAGCGTGGATGGAATTAAGTAATTATATTTCTTCAAGTTAGAAGTATAAATTTACAACAATATATTTGCAAAAAATGTGTCCACAGTATATTTAGATATATGTTTCAGGAAAGAAAAGCTAAACACTGGATAACCCATCTAGAATAAAAAGGCAGGAGACCTGATTTTTTTTTTTTTTTTTTTTCTCCCCTCAAGTTTCATTTTCAGTGTCTTTGTGTTCAGTGCATTGGAGAATATGCATAATACTCAGGAAACACATTGAGGGCCAAAATGAAAAATTGATTTAGAAGTAGTCTGAGTAATGTATCTTGAATTGCAAAGTGGAGCCTGAATGTTAGGTGTGATCAGAAGAAAATAACAGATCGGATGTGAATACTCTTGTTTTTCTTTTTTTCAGATTTGTATTTGTTTGCTTAAATTTTTACATTCCTCTTATGATTTCTTCCTACCTTAAGTCTCAAATTCTTATTTTTCCCTGAGGAGTTTTAGACCACTCGTGACTGCTTGGATTTAAACAAACTCTCTGCTACTTCAAAGTGTTAGTACTTCTGGGTTTTCACTATGATGAGGAAAAAAAGCCAGCATGCTGACTCTAAAAATTACATAGAAAGTGAGCCGACAGATGTTCAGGATTCTTGAGGAGAAAAGAGAGCTTCCATTGTTTTTAAGTTAAAAACTTTTGAAGTGATGCTATTTTATTTTATTTTTTTTTTTTTTAACTGAAACCTAAGATCTGTCAAGGCTGACTCATCGCCTTCTGATTCTCCTATTCCACTTCTCAAACTCACATTCTGTCTTGCAAGGTTAGATAGCTTATCTGTACAAACAGGTGCTTCCTTAGGAGAATTTCTGCTACTTAATAAAATTATCTTTTCCTGTATTTCTTATGTCATGCTGACCCACAAAATATAAATGGTAAATGGCCACATTACAGGCTGTGTTGGATATTTGCAACTCTGCCAAGATCGCTGCAGTAGAATTTTCATCCATCATCAGTGCATGTGGTCCAATAATTTCAATTTATTTCTTCAAAGTGAAGCATTTTTTTGAGCCAACTTACTGAAATAGTCATAAATGTTTTCTTCTCAAGAGTGTATTTACACATCCACCTAAAATGTACTGTTTGAATGTGGTTTTGTGCTAGACAGAAAGAAATCTCTGAACTTACAGGTTCGTGTTGGACCACTCCTTCAGTAAACTTTATAGACTGCCAGTTGTATTCACACCACTTCTACTGTGAAAACTTGATATTCAAATTGCTTCACCAGAAACTGTTCACACTAACTTTTGTTGTAGGACACATTTTTAACTCCGTTACTTCTTAGTGATTGCTACTTTAAAAAGTTGAAATTGTTGCTTTTGACTTAACTAAAGGAAGACTTCTGAAGAAAAATAACTTTATTTGAACAAAAGAGGGTATGCTATTATTCAATATTGAGTTTAAAGAAGATAGGATTTTTCTTAATCATGTTAACGTGAAAATATCAGAGAAGGGTTAAGATTCATACCTCCGTAGGTAGTATGCTGAATATATGTGTAGTAGATACGCTTTTCATCATCTTTTTCATCCTTACTTCTGTTTTTGTTTTGCATCATTTTAGGCCTTGACTTACTCTTCACCCTGTAGAAGCAGCAATATAGTTACTGGTTTGGGATGCTCACAGTTTTGCAGAATACTCACCCAAATGTTCATGCATTTGTGTAAGCCTAAAGAGGTTTTGATCCAGATTCAAGGCAAATTTATGCAGTTTTTTGTATTGCACATATCAGGTGATTTTATTATCAGATTATTTTGTCAGGATGATCTTTTCCTGAGACTATTTTTTAAAATGAGCTAGTCTTAGATCACAGTGTATCTCGGTACATTTTATTCAGATGGATTGAAGATCGAATGCTTAGTACAGAGCAGATTTTCAGAAGCAGACTACAGTTCTTTGCCATCTTTTCATGGAGGATAGTAACTGCACGAGTGGTTAGATCTCTAGACAGATTCTACTGAACAGTGATGTTTTCTGTAATCTACTCCAAAATGTGACAATGTGAATATCTGAAATTTTTTTTGAAACTCTGTCCTTGCTTACAGATGTTAATTCGACTAATTTGAAAATCTGGTCCTTCATTTTGTTGTCTTGATTAGTTGTAGGGGGAACACGTTATACTTTATCAGAACTCGGTTTGCTGGTTTTTGTAGATTTGCCTGTGCTCTTTAATATGGTAAGAGATCCCTCTGCAATCAGTAATGGAGCTGTCATATAGAAGTGTGCTCATAGCTGTAATTAATATTTACGTAATACTTGAAAAATCAGTGGATCAAAGTAGTTCAAAGTATTACCGTTATGCTTAACATATGAACATGTTTGCTCATCTTTCTGACCTGGTCAAGGTTATACTACAGCTGTGGTGTAGGCAAGAGAAAACTCCCTTTAGTAGAACACACAGCATGGGTTAATCTTACCCCTGCATTGTACTTTTGCTCATGTCTGAGCACTTCCTATGAAAGGTGAAACTGCCATCCCTTGTCTAGTAAGTACACAATTTCTCTGAGGTTTGTTCGTAATGATAAAGTGGCCAATTTAGAAAAGTAGGAGGAAAAACCTCACATTTGCCTGGGTAAATACTTGAAAATGCTATCAAGTTCTTGGGGAAAAAGTAGCAAGTGTAGAAGTTAGCTCTTCAAGGGAGAGTACAATCTGTACCATGACGAAGAAGAGCACAGTAACACTAAACATAGAATACATGAAAACAACAAGACCTTTACTGACCATGTTTTTAAACAGTGGAATTATATTTGGCTTTATTGCATTTCCCGCAAAATACTTCAGTGGTTTCTGGCTAGGCAGATAATAGAAGTCAGACTTCTGCTGGATGGGCTAATGCAGGTATTGTGATTTCATTTAACATAGTCGCTTCTTATTGACGTTGTAGATTACAGTCTATCTTCCAAAGCTGCATGAAGATCTTGCAAAATCACTTTTTTTCTTTCTTCTTCTTGAGAGTCTGGTATTTTTATTTTATTTTATTTTGATATAGAATAGGCTAAATTATGGAGGAAGCTGCATATGTGGTCATTAAATTTTGGCCTTTCCTTATCTCATTTAAATGATTTTTTTTTTTTTCAGATTATTTTTTTCTATGTAAAATAGTGCCCATCCAAATATATAAATGAATAAGCAGCAAACCAGTCACTTCACCTGCAATCATAAGTAACAATTCTAAGAGAAGTTCCAGTTTATTTCCCTCTTCAGTCTTTATGAATATGGATCACAGAAAGCGTAATAATTCATCACCAGTTTGTCTTAGTATTTGGTCTTCAACTTTTTTTTTTTTTTTCTGGATGGTATTTTCTTTTTTTGGTTTTAATTTTTGGGCATCATTTTGATTAAAAGTCTTCTAAGGGCAGCTAACTGGTTATCAGGGCAGGCTTCTTTCAGGCACCCTTGGAGGATGGGGTAAAACTTATAATCTTCAAATCCAACTATTGATAACATTCTACCTTGTGCTCTCCATGTCTGCAACACTGTTAGAAGTTATATGTCCCAGAGAGTTTCAGGAGCATGAGGCTGTCTTTCAGATACCTTGGTCTTCGTTCCGCCATCAGTTGCAACTAAACAGTGACTAGACATTAAACGGACTCATATAGATAGTTTGGGAGGGTTGCAGAGCCAACTTAGTGGCTTCCTTTTGGCTTCCTGTGTTCCGGAGAAGCAGGATCTGTTGATTTCTTGAGAATATTTTGTTAGCAAACAATTTTATGTAGCCCTCATCTTCTTGGAAGTCAGTTTTTAGAGGTGAATTGGCGGACTCTTTCTATGTATAGAAGGTACTGTTAAAGGCATTCATCAGCATTCATCCTTTCTTCACTGAAGAGAAACTGAGCTGGGAAAGTCTCCCATTGCTGTCATACACAAAACCAGAATCAAGGTTGAGTTTACTTGATCTAGTGGGTGGGTTTGTACATTTCAAAATCATTTTCCCAGCTGTTTGTTTAAGAGAATAGCAAATTCCTGAGTTAAATATTTTAAAAAAATCATCTTGTCGATTTCTTTACTTTTGTATCCCCAAAATCTGTAGCTTGCTCCAACTGGCTGACTGGAAAAGGCTGATCGTTATTTTATGGTCAATCTAATTGTTAAACTAGGAAATTGCTGTGTTCCCCACACTACGTCAGGCAAGGATGTAGAATCTCACCGCATTCAGTCTCACATCTATACACATTTGTTCAGGTCCTCTCACAGCCGTGGTTTAATCTAAACTATGACAGAGATAACTATATTTTATAGACCCATACTCCATGATAAATTTCACTGAAATCAATCAAGGATGTTTAAAACACAGGAGACCATATCAAAGACCTTAAAAATGCACAAGACTTTATGAATCATTTTTCTGACTCTGTGACAGTGCTGTGGTTCTTGGACACCATCAAGCATACTTACATGGTAAGGTCACTTAAATTGCCTTCCTTTTGCGGACTTAAAACTAATGAGAGAGATTACTGTTCAAATGACTTATCTCCTCCTTAAGTTCAGGAAAATTTCTTTTGGAGGTTGATACAGTCCTTACCCTATGTACAGCCCAGAAGCTCATTTCATCTCAGCTTGGGGGCATCAGTCAGTCCCTGCCCCAGCATTCCTTTAAGTCGAGATTTTCTCTCTTCCTTCCCTGGCTCATAGAGGAGATTTGCTCTGTGAACCTGATCCACTTTGTAGGCATATTTTTCTCTAGCTCTGTTTCTTGTCTTCTCTCCTGGATGGACCTTGAATCTCTTTTCCAGATTTGTCTTGATCTACAGCCTGTCAGAGAAGTGGGGATTGTTGCTGGGAGCATTCCTCAGCCATCTTTCTCTACAGTGTTTTCAGTTTTGGATGTACTTTGTTGGTACCGCTAACAATTGCAGTGATGTTTCATAAACATACCATTAGAAAACGAAATATGTTCAGTTTGGAAATTTTGCTTCTTATCAGTTCAGAATGCACAAGAATGTGTATTATCTAATGTAAATGTGCTGTGTCACCCTCTGAGTCATCCTGCTGCTAAGATTGTTTGTATGAACAGCACTCCACAAATTGAATCTGATGTATATTATTGAATTCTAAATGAAGGGCATAGTAATGATAGCTTCTTCAGAATCATATAGAGAAGGAATAAAATCCTTTTCTAAGGGATTTGAGACTTGCTGTTGTATCAGCAAGGCTCTGGTGTAGAGCACCACAGTTAATAACTTACATTAAGTATTCCTTTTCATTCTGGGTTGTATCAAAAAAAGAAAAAAAAGCAGTAAAAGGTAGACTCTGGTGCTAGGAATAAAAGAGGTGCAAGATCAGTGGTCAAGCTGAATGGTAATGTTAAAAGCAAAAGAACTGAAATGCTCTGCTTCAGGTTAAGATTACACAATTACAGACAAATGAGGGGTTTTTACTTGAGGTGATGTAAGATGTAATCGTTCTTATATGTAACAAAATTTAGATCTCACCAAGATGCTCCACAAATCACTGTTCAATGATTCTTTAATGTTAGAAGGGACAAAACTAGCTTAAACCTTCATAGAGCAGAGAAAATTTTCTCTTTGCAAGGGAAGTGGTGGAGTCACTGTCCCTAGAGATGTTCAGGAAATGTGTAGGTGTGGCACTGAGGGACATGGTTAGTGGACATGGTAATGATGAGTTGGACTAAATGATTTAGTAATCTTTTCTAACCTTAATTATTCTATGATTCTACCAACTCTCTGATTTATAAATCCAGAGTGTATACAGTAAAGGAACTAATTCTTTTACGCATTTTCTGATGCCTTCTTCCATAATGCATTACATTTCTAAATTTTTAAAATAGAGTTGCTTATTGAAAGAGTATCAAGTAAATTAGAAAAAATAGACTATATTTTAAAACCACCTGCCAAGATAAGCATGGTCTGTGAAGCTTCATTTAAGAGTACATGAATTTTGACAAATACAAGATCTACTTTCTTATTCCTCCTTTCTACCCAAGAATTTTACCAATTTATCTAAGGTTTTGAAATGAGAGGAGTAAAAGAAAAAAAGCAACAGCAAAGCTTCCAGCTAGCAAGATGTCAAGTTTTTGAAGTTCTGTTTTTATTTTTAATTGAATGTCAATTGATTGGTGGAACTGCAATAGAAATAGAAGTCCACTCAATAAAGCAAGTAGAGAACCACATCAGAAATGAAAAAACAAAAACAAAAACAAAAAAAAAAAAAAAAAAAAAACAAAAAAAAAAAACAAAACGCCACAAAGCATTTATTTTACTTTTGGCCAGTGTGTACGTGTGCATTTAGCAATGGCAGACTCACGATGTAATTCATTCTCTGATTTCTTTATCAAGGCCGTCAACAGTGATAGTAATTAGGGCAGACTGTAATAGTGAGTTTAATTATCAGGATGCTTGTATATTAGGAAGAGGGTAATAAGCTTAGATAAATTGTTGCTCATGAACAGTATATATATGTGATTTCATTAACTTTTTCTGGGTAGAAAACTTAGAAATATGCCATTCACAGAAAGGAAGAACAAGACCTATATGATTACAGTAAACGGACATTTAAATGCCTGACAATTATTTTTTGTCATTCATCCAACTTATAATTATACAATTTAGTGTTTGAAAAAGAAACATGCCTCTAGAGCAAAGTGAATATGTGTATATATAAGTACACTACTGAGTGATGTGCTCTCATTTTCATATAAGTAATTGAACGTAATATTCATGGAGATGTAGAATTAGCAACATTCAGTTTTGCTGTTTTAAGCTGTATGCTTATGTGCAGTTAAGTTCAAATTTGTGATGGTCATTGTGGAAGCGAAGAGTTATTCAGTCCTTGTGCAGTGCAAGCTAATGCTGAAGATGGGGAAGGTAGGGGGAGCTTCCATAGGGAGTCCATCTTTTTTCCCAAGGGCTTATAATCTGCATGAGAATCACTGTTTTAGGAATAACACAATAATAGCAGGTAGAGTCTGTTTGGATCTAAGCTGCTGCATGTGTGAGTTGGATTGAACTGGCTGGGTACTATGGTAGCTCAGGAACCTCCCCAGTGAAAATGTTTGGAAGTGACTGAGCCTATGAGACTGCCAGCATTCTGGCAAAAAATCTACTCGATTTGGTACCTTGCTTTAGACTTCATATAGATTGAAGTTCACTCCAGAGATACAAATTGTTTAGAACTGGAACAGGACTCTCAACTTTGTAATGATGAATCTGAAGTTTAACTGTTTTTTATTCCATCTAGCTTCTTTTTGATGTATTACCTTACTGATTATTCCACAGTCAAAATTACTATTTGTTTAAAGAATGATTTTTTTCGGATGAAGATATGTTAAACATATGTTAAAGCAAAAATGCTTCTCTATCCAACAGACTGCTGGATGTGTTTAAATTCTAATCAATATGTGTACTGAAATACATGTTTATTTGCAAGCAAGCTGTCTCTGTATGCCTAGGCTGCTATGAAACCTTACTGAAATTTAAACAGAAACTGGGCCCTGATCCCAACAAAACTAAACCACTGCTGCCAAAAAGCAGTATACTGAAACATTTTACATAACACCAAATAGTCTTGTTAGCTTTGTGCTTGTAAAATCATTTCTTATCAATAGTGTCTTAAACCTCCTCTGACTGATTCTGTCTTTAAGAAAATGTTCTTAGATGCTCTCTGCTGTGAGTTGTCCCGTGCTTTTCTAGCGCTCAGGCTTGCCAAACTGATGTCTTATACTTACTTATCTTTTGGTTATGAAATATGTCTGAAGTCATTGAAGCATCGTCATTTAAATGATTTAGTTTCAATAACCACTCTTGAGTTCTTCAGAAGGGATTAAATAGCAGGCATTCCACATTGTTCAGCCCCTTCTCACAAAGGGAAAATCTAAAGTGTGTTCTATCTTTTCTCTAGGGGCAAAGGATTTCTTAGATCAATAGTGAGTAAGGCCAGCTGCAGGCACTGCTGAGGTTGTTCAGGGAAGATCACGCTCCGAGTAGTGTTCAATAACTAATTATACATTTTTTACATTGTTTCTTCAATGCCTTTGATTGCAAAAACAAAGCCTGTGGTTGGCTCTGTTCATTTTTATTTTTTCCCCTCCTGTTTATAAATGATTGATTCATCACTCTGTGATCCTGAGGGGTGTGCAATCTAACAATGGAGTGTATCAGCCAAAACAGTCATGTCCTTTGAAAGAGCAGACCGTGCACAATCAGAAATACCTAAGCTATAAAAAGCAAAATGCCTGTATTGCTGAATGTTTGAACCATAGGGAAAGGAGTCTGCCTTGTGATAAAGGTCTGGTGATATAGGGTTTTGGTATTTCTACCCTGTGTTGTCTGCAAGTTACTGAGATGTCTTGCAGGAAGCAGGTATCTTCAGGCACATTTGAATATATGCAAAGTCGGCATAGGCTAGCATGCACCGTGAAATCAGATCAAATTTAATAACTGAGCTGCAGTGTAGCAGTAGAAGATAATGAACACAGAACATTAATTAACCAGTGCTGGTGGTAGGTGGTTGGGAAGGTCATGTATGAAGTAGTTTGGCTTTTATTTTTGTTTCATCTCAACTGTACATCATGCATGATTTTGAAATCTCTGCACAGAAGAAACACAACAGCAAATGTGTAAATTTGAAATCTTGTATTCCACTCTCAGCCTAGAATTTCCCACAGTTTTAGTTTTAAGATGTCCTTTAATTTAGTCTGATAGCAGCACTTTCAGTGCGTGGCTTTTTTGGTGGTTTTTTTTTTTTTTTTTTTTCCTTTTCAGTGTCATGGAGTGGATAGATCAACTACTGATCAGATTATCATAGAATCATTAAGGTTGGAAAAGACCTCTAAGATTTTCTAGTCCAACTACTGATGCCTCCCCACCATGTCCACTAACTTGTGTCCCTCAGTACCACATCTACACATAACTTGAACACCTCCAGGGACAGTGACTCCACCACCTCCCTGGCAGCTCTTTCCAGTGCCTCAAATAATTGGTGCTTTTCTTGGCATTTCAAGAGAGTACCAGCTGGAAATTGATAGCAAAAACATTCAAACAGAATGTAAAAACTAGATAGGACAGAGGCATAACATCAATTAAATATAACACATCACTAATTTCCCATTTTCTTCCACCTTGTCAATTAATGTGAGCACAACATGCTATAAAATGCTTCCCATCAGAATATGAATATTCTACATAATCAGCAAAAAGAAAAGTTAAAATTGGTCTCATTTCAAGGAACTGGACAAATTAGACAGTTCTTAAAGTTTGGTTTCAGACTTTTTTTTATCTTCCAGGATTAGCATTAAACATAGACCAATAAGCATGTATTCAACAGAGAATGACTTACAGGCTGGACAATGAAAATTTCATCCTTAAAAGCATGAAAAAGCTCTTCTACTGCTTAGGAATTTGCAAAATAATTTAAATTCAAAGTCCATATTAACTCTTGTAAATTGAGGTTTTTATATAGAAGCTTTTATGAAAATACCGGGAAGATGAGATCTAAAAATAAATTCCTGAATATTTCTGGTAAAGCATAACTATATGAAATTTGATCTCTTAAACTCGTGTTACTGTAATTCTTCAGAGTATAAAGTGGCTAAGAACTGTTCACTTGAAGACTCTGGGTGTGCTAACTCCATCTACATTTACTGACCAGTGCAAAAGTTATTATTCAGCTTTATAACTTGATAGTTCAGAAACTCTATTTGCTTTTATTTGTTCTCTGATCATTCTTTTGATTGCAAAAGGATAATGTACAGTTATTCAGAGAGACGCTTCAAAAAGCAGAAACTACATTAGAACCTTTTATGGTGACACCTACACCAAATCAACTGAGTGAAGATATTTGTTTAGTGATTTCTAGACTTTTGCTTTCATTGTGCATGCTGACACTTGGACTAATAATTCACAGTCATCCGCCTTTTTCTCATTACACAACAAGACTCTATTTATTTATTTAGGAATATAAAGAATTCATTCACTTGGTATAAAAATTTAAACAAAAAATAAAAAATTAATCTTATAGACTACATTTTAAAAACTCTGTACAGTGAATTGATAAAGGTGTTCTGCCATTCATTTGATTCATTTTTTTTTTCATTAACAAAGAGGAGCCTCAGTCAAGTAATGTGACACGTATAAGAAAAACTAGACCCTGTTAGGAAGAACGTAGGCTGAAAGCCTACATCAAATTCTGTAGACAAACAAATTAAGAAAGGGCTTGTGGACGAAGTTACGAAATTGTCTTGGCTACCAAAGCCAGTTACACAGAAACTGCAAAACAATAGCATCAGGCCATTTCTATTCCAAGGTATGGCCAAGGCTTTTCTTGGGTAAGTTCAATCTGCTCTGACTTGCACTGTGAAAATCTGTTTCTAGTGAGTTCTGTGTTGTTTATCTTCTTCTCCCAGGATTCCCTCCCCGCTGAACTGAGGAGCTGCCCTTGGTAGCTCTAGAAGTCTCTCCTTATTCAGGCCTGTATTCAGAAGACTTTCTGGTTCTTGCCATGCTCACATGTTCCTCTTGGGGTACAGGATGAAACTAAGATGTGTCGCCTGCCCACACATTCTGTTTTGCAGGTCATTGGTTTCAACCAATAATATTGTGAATAGGTAATATTGTGTTACAATCAATTAGTCATTCTTCTGGATTCCCAAGTCTCTTTTTAAGTTTGACTAAGTAGAAAAAAACTTTAGGATGAGCTGTGAGAATGAGATGTCAAAGGCTATCTGACATGTCATATACCATGACAGTAGGTACTTCAGGCAGAGCTTTTCACTATGACTGTATTAGTTTGTAAGGCATATTTACTTGGTATACAATGGTATTCCATTTTGGCTAGTGGGTAGCACTATAGAGCTAGATGTTCTAAGGAAACAAACATGGATCTCTGACTCTGATGACTCCAGAATTACTGCATGAGCATCTCTTCCTCAAAAATGTGTTTAACTGATTTGTTGTTGACCAGCTCCTTACAGGTGTCTCAAGTATTATTATCTTACAAATATCTTGCAAGTATTGTGTCCAGTTCTGGGCTCTCCAGTACTAAAATGACAGAGATCTCCTGGAATGAGTCCAGTGAAGGGCCACAAAGATGATAAAGGGTGTGGAACACCTCTTTTATGAACAAAGACTGAAATACCTGGGTCTGTTCAGCCTTGAAAAAAGAAGACTCAGAGGGGATTTGATCCACATCTATAAATATCTAAGGTGCAGGAGACTCTGGTCTCTAGAGGTCCCTTCCAACCCCTACAGTTCTGTGATTTTGTGATCTCCTGCTTAGCGCTTTCTGCTAGTCTCAGTTTGTAATGAACTGGCTCAGAGAAGGATTTACCAGTAGGTTTGTTTCCTTATACGGGCTTAAGTAACAAGCACCCTTAAAAGCCTCAGCAGTTCTTTTTTTTTTTTTTTTAATCTTACAAGTAGACATTCTCATCTGTCTTTGTGAATCTATCTTCTGGAGAATTTTCTGGCAGCAGATACAGAATCCCTCCTGTGAATCTTACTTTGCAAATCTGTATTTCTGACTATTCAATTATGTATCATAGTCTAACAGATTTACGTTCCCAAACTCTGGTGGAAGTAGAGGAATTATCTTGTATAGAGTGTATAGCCTTTTATCTGCCTTCATGTACTTAACTTGAATCTTGCCATTTTGTATCATTTTAAGCAGTGTTCAAAAAGAGAATGTGGGAAAGTACAGTATTTTGTGGTCACCTCACCACAAATGAAAAACAGATAGGATGTCTACTTACTGTTTTACATCAAATACAAGAAACTTGAATAGAAAAAGTAAAAGTAAATTCCAGCTCCAAAGTGGCCTGGCCCACACTAGTTTGCTATTCTATCCTTGCTTCCTCCATCTGCTCCTTACAGACATTTCTTCCTTTAAGAAAGTGTAGTCTCACTGTTTAAATTATTATTATTAATATTTTTAATTTTAGCCCAGTCCTGTCACACTCTGCCTGAGCTGAAAAGATTCATATCCCTTCTTCTTTTGAACAGTGCTGCTGAGGCCACCTCTCAGTCAAATCCCTCACGCACTTCTGGCAGCAACCTGAGTTTTGTGTTCTTAGTGCCTCTGGCCAGTGTGTTGCATTCAGCCAATATATCTCTTCTGCTTTCTTGATGAGTCTGCCTCTGAAGAGTCATAATTTAGCCACAATTCTGTCACTCTGCTTTGTAACATTTGTCTAGATTGAATTAGCTTCTCTGCAGGTGGTCTGTCTCCAGCTATGCTGAAATGAAATGGAAAGGGGCTGAAAGCAACTGAGCGAACTAATAATGTTTCAGGGAATGAGCAAGTCCAAAGTACTCTCTAAATAGTAGAGCTGGCTTCAAAAATTGCAGACACAAAGGCATTTTTGTTTTTTGTTATTTTTTTTTTTTACATCAAACTTTTTCACCCTACTGTTTGATGAACTGCTGCTAGGAATTTGTGTACATTTGGCCTAGTTTTACTCATTCTCACCTTGAAGTGAATAAGAAAATAACTGAATTTTCATCAAGAGCAGGAGAAAACAATACTTCTGGGACTTCTCACAGTCTCAGTGTAGACTTTTTTTTCTTCTTTTTCCTTCCCTTCCCCAATTTCTTCTCCATCTCCTTTCCTCCTTACCAAGTCTTTTTGAACTTAGCTGTTTGGGCCTCAGATACTTTAGAAGGATTTAAATACTTATTGGAAACTTAGTCCCATGTGTCCTTCAATTAGCCCTGCCCTGCCTATTTGAGTCTTTTTCTGTACACATGACTTCCAGAAAAATAGGAAGCCTGAAGCATGCATAGTAAACATCCAGAAAGCTCTTATGCTATGTACTGCAGCTGGACTGAGATGTTTTGGCTGTTCCCTGCCAAATCCACCAGCCTCTGCAGGACTGGGCTGTTACCACAGTATCTAAACAGCGTGTACAGCCCTAAGATAAACATGATCTGAGGCATCCATTTCTAATTTTCTACAAAGGATAGGGAATTAAAGCAGGTAGCATATCTTCAGTATGTATTCTCTGACCACCAAGATAATGTATGAGAAGTCTGTGCATTGCAGGAAATGCCTTTTCTAGTCCTTCAGTGAATGTCCTTATTGCTTTTCACTTTTTAAATGGAAAGTCTTAGACATCCATGTCAAAATCAGCCTCAAGGCCGTGAATCCCACAGGAGATCCTCAAAGATACTTCACAGTTCAGAATAAAATGTGTATTTACTAAAAGATCAGGAACCGAAGAAATGCAACTGTCCTTATTAGCTTCCATTGGCGGACTGCTCAGTGTGCTTCCTTTGAAGTTTCCTCCTTGTGTGGAGTAGTGTCTAGCATGCTGTGAAGCCTCACGCTGGAGGCAGAACTGTATGAAATGATATTGTGATGTTTCAATTTTGCCTGTAAATGCAGCTGACGGTGGTACATCTTTTCCTTTCTGAGGCCCAATCTGGTTTGTTGAACACCTTGGTGTTCTTCAGAGTAGCACGTGCTGTAATGCAATCTGGTCATTAGGTAACATTATGCCCAAGCAGCTTCATTTGGGGTGCAGAAGTCACATTCACTCTCAGATATCCTTACTTTGTCTAACTTGAAAAAAAAAAATAATAATACTTGAAAGAATATTTTCCTGAAGAAATTTATATGAAAGTCATTTGCAGGAGGAGTAGCAGATGTCAAAGATACCAGCTTAGTCAAGAGGGTAGATGATCACCTCACAGACTTCATGCTTGTGCCTGATTTTTGGTGTGTATGCACGTGGTGTAGAATTTAGGATGTTTTCCCCGGGAACAATGTTGTGCTTTTAATTAAATCTTTCCTGAAAGGTTTGTTGACTCTACAGCAACCAAATGGATTTGCATAAATGGCAGTAAAGGTTGATATTTTACTCCCTGTTAGTGTGAACTTTGTGATGGTGAGGTCTTGGGGGTGAGGACAAACATGGCTGAAGATGGCTGCTATACTTTTATGGGATCACCGAGAGCAGAACATGTTGTGTGCTGTATCCCATAGAGCACAGGCTGCTTCAGATGCTGCTCAGGGGGAGAGACAGGGGCAGGAGGGGTTACAGCCCACATATTCCCTGCTTGCACATGGTGCTTGAGTGTCTGCTTGATGCTTGTGTAACTCTCATTGCAAGGCTTCATTTAATTACTGGGCCTCATTACAAATGTTTTCTTAATTCAAAATGTAGCCATTCTGCAGAGAGAGATGTCAAATTTCACCTCCTGGGTTCTCTGTCAGAGTAGTAACCTGTGTGTGATCAGTAATCATTTTGAGGCTGTCAGTTCTGTGCTCCCAGAATGTCATTTCTGTCTTCAGTGTTTTTATTTTTTTTCCGCTCGAACTCCCTATGGCATAATGTTTCAATTTATTTATTTATTTGTCTTTTTTTTTTTTTTCTGTAGCTTTTTTATATGTTTCTTGCCTGCATCTCTGAGGCTTCCAGAGCAGCAACAGTGAATCTCACAACTGAATGACAAATGACATCCAGGGCGGTGTGTGTGTTTAGACTGAGAGTGAGGAGATCTGATAGCGCTTTATACAAAAGGATTTTTCATTTCACAGAGTGGTGGGACACAGTGCATATATCTTCCCCTGTGAGAAGTGGGCTTCAAAGTGTTATTTTAATGCTGGCAAAAATGCTTGTATAGCTAAAACCTTATGTTTTCTTTGCAACTGTAACAATTTGCTCTAAAAACAAAACAACAACAACAACAAAAAAAACCCTGCTTTTGAGCGTGGCAGTTTCTTTGTGCTGAAGATCTTAAAAGACGCACTGCAGCAGCAATTGCTTTCATACTAATGACTGCAACAAGGAAGGACTTAATTTTCTGATTCATAAATATCATTAAAGTCTAATTTATAAACACAGTCCTTTCAAGATATAAAGCACCCAATCAGGCCAAAGCAATTAGAATTTCTGCGTTGTGGTGATTTTAGTATAAATTCATTATGTATGTCTGCACATTTTCAATGGTATGGTTGCCATTAGCTTGTATTAATGAGAACACGACATTGAGCCAATCTTAGCAACAGCAGCTGTACCAACAAAATCCTCTCCTGAGGAGTATTGATTTCCCTTCTTGGATGTACTAAAACAAAGACTGGTGCTGCAGACATAACTTGCGTGTGCTTCAGTGTTCTGAATATTACTGCCTTTTATTCAAGGGAGAGAATCACTTCAATGGAGATGCTGTCGGAGATGCATACTCTTAATTAGTTACTTACTGATAGCAGGCACGTGTAGATAAGCAAGATTAAGCATTTTTTTCAAAAATATGCTTTTCCAAGGAGACTAATTCTGCTATTATTTTTTTTTTTACATTAAAGAAGTATTAATACTTATCCGAAACAAACAAACAAAAAATAGTAGTGCTGTGAAAGAAAAAAGGATACAGAATATTACTAAGCTCCTTGTAGTAGAAATTGGTCATTTTCCATTAAAATTCCTTGTCTTTTCAGTAAAAGCTTAAGAAATGAGAACAAAATGGCTGCTCTTGATTCTCAGCTCTTGGTGCATGAGACTCTCTGTCAGCTGTGCTTATGTATAGAGATTAGTGGAGAGCTGAGCAAACACAAGACGGCAAAAATTGATAAATCTTCCTTAAAATGAAGTCTGTGCATTTATCATGCTGACATTTGTAACGCTCCATGCTCTGCATACACCATGAGCATATACTGTTTTATCTGAATTCAACTTCGAGAGTCTGAAAAGTGCCTTGCATTTCAACGTGAATTAAATACCTCCTCTTGAGAAGCATACCATTTTTCCACGCAGGAGGTAAGATCAGTAATATCTGTATTAGTCAACAAATGAAAAACATTGTTCCAGGTGTGCTAAAGGGGACATCATTCAAATAGTGGCACTTATGTGTGCCCATTCTGATACATATGTATATATGAAAAGTTAAAAAACAACGTTGGTGCTTCTTTCTTTGGCCCAGTCTACAGGAATAATCAGACTGTGAAGTGGCTGCTAAAGCAAATAGCTACGGTGATGTTCTCAGTCTAAGATTTTCAGCACTATCAGGTCAGTCTTGTGACATTTTGAGTGCTGACGTCTCCACAGAGGCCAACTTTAGCTCTCAACAGCAGGTTCAATAGGTGGCCAGCAGGAACACCAATGTCAAAGTGAGAGCATGAAGGGAATTGTGGTCTATGTGTCATGGTTTTGTGATTTTTTGGTGCTGGTATTCCACATCATAACATCATGTATTGCATTAAGAGTTAAAGAGCTAATACTCCAGCTCCATAGATCATTGATAATTCCAGGTATACCTGTCTCAGAAGAGAAGAAGCACTACATTCCCCAGAGGACTTTGCGATGCTTTATATTTTTACGTGTTTTCCGCTCAGAGGGAACAGATAAAAACCCTCAGCGGTCACGGGACACTCTCTTTCCTTCGGGATCGACTCAGCAGTGGGTGCTCGCTGCCGTATCGCCTTCAGCGTTAGCGTAAGGCCTTCGGTTTATCGGACACTCTCTCTCTTGCTCATTTTATTTGATTCATTAGCCTCAATTCCAATTACATTGTATTATATTGTGTTATTTTGCTTTCTAATATCTTATTTAGTAAATTAGCTTTCCTCCTCAAATCGTTGCCGCTGTTTTGTTTCTGGGCCCATCTCCCTTTTCCCTTTTCCCTTTTCCCTTGCCCTTTCCTGGGGCGTGGGTCCGTGAGTCCCCCACACCAATCGTCACGGAACCGGGCCGATTCAGCCCGGTAAACCGTTGACACTATGCCATGGACAGTTGTGAAAAACATGGAGATAGAGAGTACCAAGTGTCTTTTACTACTGGTTGAAGTTACGTGCTCAGGATTTCAGCACAGGTAGCAAGGATTCAAAGAGGCTACTCAGATGATGGATAATCATGTTTAGGTTCCATGATGGATCCTTTTCATTTTATATCTTTGCCTTTTATTTTGTTTCTAATCAGTCACAATAGTTAACTGCTTGCAGAGGTTGAGGATTTCTTGCTGTTATTGTTCTGTGCTGGGTTGTGTGGAGCCTTCGGAAAGGGGAACTGACCCTCCACAGGGAGTAACCATGCATAACTGGGGGATACCCTTTCTGAGTGTGGAGTTGGGCCAGCAGAGTGCTGAGAGACAGCAAAGAGCCCAGAAGCCTACAGCAGAGCAGACAGTGGAAGACAGCTATGAAAAACATGGAGCAGAAAAAGCCAAGCCCCAGGGGTCTTCAGATTTTCTTCCTCCAAGAGACCCAGAGGGGACTGTAAAAACTTCACAACATTGCAAATCTCAGTTCAAAAAGCAACTGAGTTATTGAACTAAAACCCAGTGTAGAACCAAAGGATTTTACTTTAAGGAAATAGTGAACAAAGGGGACTTTTTTATAAAATGTTTTTGTTTCTAAATAGTCTTATTCTGAGCTTTCTCTGTTTTAAAATATTTATTCTTGCTCATGTTGTGATGCAGCCTTTCTCTAGAGCTTGCAAAATACATCATGGCTCTGGTGGCACTTGCTCTGAGAAGCAGGTGCTGACAAACTCATGTCCATGTACTGGCCAACCTATGCAACTCATAAAGACATCCAGGCTGTCTGACTCCAGCTTCAGAAAGAGCAGGATATCAGAAGAGGAAACAAAACGTTAAACTTATTAAGGCATTATGTGTGAGTTACTGGACTTACCAGTCATTTCTAATTCAGGCATATGATTGTTTAGATTTGATTTAAAACATTATAGCTTTTACTACTTCATCTGTCTCTACTCCAGTCTCTTCTGCACAAATTTCTCAATTTCCAGTCGATACACAATATTTGTATCTTTTTACAGTAGAGGTTAAATTTTGTTTGGATTTTAAATAGTAGCCTTCTGGGGATGATTTGGGTCTAGGTCTATTTTTACTTTCTATTAATAACTGGGCCAAGACCTATTGACTCCACTGTGCTTTCATGCGGACACAGAAGTTTCTTGTTCTGTCAATTCAACAATGGAAGGCAGTGTACAACAATTTTACAGAACTTTTATTTTTTTAAATTGAATAGTAAAATATTGGCTCTGACATTTGATGCTGAGCTGTCAAGAGTTGGCTCGTTTTGCAGGAGTCTTCTGATTTTTTTCTGTTGAAGTACTTTTAGTGTCACTGATTTCTGAACTTTTTCTTTAAAATTAGCTGCAATGGAAACTTGTGTGACTCCTTATGTTTTCCATCCTGTTTGGTTGCAATTGGGAGTTATTTCTTTGCAATTTTTAGTGCACAATTTTTCTGCAGTTTCCCTAAATTTGATATTGCACCCTGAGCTGTATTGGCTCAGGAAATATGGTATGCATACCATGTTCTGTGTTAGGAAAGAGAAGAAGAGATGGGTCTGTTAAGAGGACTAATGAGAATACAGGTAGGAATAAATGTAGCAGGTGGATTTGTAAGATTTCATCACATGGAAGTAAAATAAATTGTCAAGTTAAGTTTTCAATAATTCCAAAGGGGAAAATACATTTTTGCTGGCCTTGTTTCTCCAAATATCTTCAAAACAAATGATGAAAATATAACATAGTGCAAGCAACTCTTATAAGATAATTCTCTCCACAGCAAGCACACAAAATGAGCAATGGATAGTTAGGATAACATGGTAATTTGTCTTAGGCCATAAAATAAATTCATCAGCTGATGAATGTTAGCGAATCGAGCTTTCGGACTGAGAAAATCTGGGCTCCATCTCTTCTAGTGCGGTCAGCCTAGAGGTAGAAGTGATGTATTGCAACAACATTGGAGACACACAAGTGCATTATGGATTGTTAAAAAAAAAAACCACAACATTTTCCTTGCTAGTTTATCTGCACTTCTAGATACAAAACCAGGCCCAATTGAGGGAGGCTGAATTCTCCTTGCGGAACAAATCTTTAGGTCTTTTCATTCTCTCTTTTTACTTGGGAAGTGATTCTTCATAAGAACAGTGATTTTCATAAGATCAGTGATCAAGAAACAACAAATATATCTGTGTCTTCTGCAGTAGGTGCTTTACTTTTTCAAGGACATTCCATATAGCTCAGAGTGGGGAAAATGCATGAAATATGTTCTACTTTGCAGCCATAACAAAATTCCTGATCAGTCCATTTCTGTACCTGTACCTTCAAGAAATCAATACTTTTCATTAAAGAGCGGTCATTAATTCATGTTATATAGAAAAGGTGATAGGTTATAAGGCTTTCCTTGAAGAAAATTAAAATGTGTCATTGGATCCCCTTAGATCTATGTGAATTCAGTTTGTCAGTCCCATGATGGACTTTTTTTAACAACTCTCTGAGCTGACACTGTTATTCATTTCATTAAATTAATTGTGCCTGTCCCTGGTTCTATGTTTTCCAGCATTTAAACAATACAGTAAATATGGAGTGAAAATGAAGAAAAATATTGTGATGCTGTTATTTTCATTAGAGTACCTCATGTCCCGGAGCATGTTTTAGATGTTTCTACACATAACATCAAAAGGATGAACTCTGCAGTAACTCTAATTGTATTTCAGAAGAATGTGAATTCATTCTTATGAAATGTTGAAAGGATTGTCTGTTCTGGAGACTATTTATACTCATAAACAACTCTCTGTATCATTCTACAGTCAGTCAGTTCATTTTCTCTCTTTCTTGTCCTAGTCCTTCCTTGTTCTTCATTCAAATATAGCCAGTATGCCCATGAATAATCTCAGCTCTGTAGGCCACTAAACTGTTTGCTTCTTTTCCCCTTAAATCTACGTGTATCTATAAATACATTCTCTATTTATTTCAGTGCTTAGAAGTTGCCATATTGAACCAGATATGTGTGAATGGCCTGTTTTAGATAAGTACCAGCAATAGATGCTTCAGAAGACAGAAACCCTCAGTATACAGGCAAAGCATAGCTCATCTGCTCCTCCCTTCCCAATTGCAATTTGGCAAGCCTCTTCTTGTGGTTATAAAAGGGAATAAGTCCAGAGGCAACATCTAATAACTCTTTCTGTTTCACATGTACTCATTCTTGTAAGTTGTATGTATAAGCACCTTAACAGTCTGAAATAATACAGGGTAATTGTTTCATTTTCCTATTCCTCTTGAAAAAAATCTACGAGTCTGTAGTCACAACTACTAACATGAATTCTTCTGGCACATGGAACTTTCACGTATTTTTAGACACGCGATAGAAATGGTTAATTTGTTTTTCATGGGAATGTGGCATTGCCCCTCTTCAAATCACAGAGAATATAAATGCTTTCACAGAATTGTAAGGGATGGAAGGGATCTCTGGAGATCATCGAGTTCAGCGCCCAGGTAAAGTAGGTTCCCTACAGCAGGTTAATTAGGAAGATGTCCAGGCAGGTTTTGAGTATTTCCAGAGCAGAATCCACAGCCTCTCTGTGCAGCCTGTTCAGTGCTCTGTTACCCTCACAGTGAAGAAATTCTTTCTCATATTTTTATGGAACTTCCTGTGTTGCTGTTTGTACCCATTATCCCTTGTCCTATTGCTGGACAAAGCTGAAAAGTGCCCGGCCTTATAAGTATCGATGAATTACCCTCTCAAACTTCTCTTTCCCAGGCTGAACAGCTCTAGGTCTCTCAGCCTTTCCTTATAAGGGTGATGCACCAGGCCCCTCAGAATTTCTGTGACCCTCCACTCTACTTTTTCCAGCAGTTTCCTATCTACCATGAACTGAGAAGCCCAGAAATGGATGCATTACTCGAAGCTCAAAGCTTTCTTCCTAGGTTCAATAAATCAGTATACTAAGATGTTCTTCCTCTTCTCTGTCAGATTTTGATCTCTTGTTGGTCCTAAATCTTCTGTCATAAGCGCCATTGCATACAAATGAAAAATAAAGACATCTATGTGTACATATGAATAAGAAATATTTATTTCTGGATGTTAGTAACGTGACATTTCCTGTATTTTCCACTACTAATATGTTTATAACTAATCTGGCTTTGTCTCTAATTCCTTGCAGTTTTAGTATTAATAGTATTTCTTTTATAAAGGATTGACTGCAGATAGAGGGGGAAGAGCAGGGTGATTACTGCTTCTGTAAGAAGGACTGGCTATACTTTGCTTTTTGGAGAACATAGTGGTAAGAGTGAAGATTGAGCCAGGGATTTACCCTGCTGCACAACAGTGAATGGGAGACGGCTGAGACAGATAGAGAGCAGACATTTGCATATTACACTTGTGCTCAAGCCTCAGTACAATGGGAAGTAAGACATTAAGTGAACATCCAAAGGTGCAAGTTTGTTTACTATATATATAAATGTGTGTGTGTTGATCTATATTCTGGCTTAGTGTGCATTTTCTGTATTTCTTTATTTTTGGTTGTAATAGCTGATAAAGTTTTAAAGAAAAGATGTAGATAGATGCAAATGAAAAAATTGGCCACTTTGTGGTCACGTCATGAAAGCACACTCATGTTACTAATAACAATCGCAGATAGCTCTGAGAAGTCAGTGACTTTCAAGCTCCTGTGATTTGTAGACTACTGGATGTTTTCCATGGTATTTCTTTTTCCTAAAAACATCATTAATATAAATTTATGAATAGCATTTGCAGCTTTTGTTTTGTTACTCATATTTCATGATCTTCTGGGAATTCATCCTTGGATCCCCAAACCGTAGATTAGGCTGTAAAGCAGAAACAGAGCTCCAGATGTGATGTGGCTTTGTTTCCATGCAATTACATGTGGGCTCCTCTGAAAGTAATGCTTCCTACTTTATTATATTGGTCCACTAAGACAGATGTGGATATTGGTGGTATGGCAGTAGAGGTTGAACCTTCCCATCAGTATTCGGTTACATGTTGCTGCCATGTTGACAGATGGCAGCAGAGGGGCAGTCTGACAGAATGGCATCTGACGTGTGGGTGAAGCAAAGGTGTAAAATTGAATTTCCCAATGCAGAAAGCATTGCTCTCACTGACATTCATCGATGTTTGCTGAGTGCCTATGGATACCAAACAGTGGATGTGAGCCCTGTGAGGCAGCAGGTAGTGTGCTTCAGCAGTGGTGATAGTGACTTGAAAGACAAGCCATGTTCCAGACAGGCATACTCAGCTGTCACACCACAAAATGAAGAGTGTTTTGATCAGCTTATTTGTGCTAATTGCCTAATGATGGTGAATATACTGAAAAAATAAGTGTTTTGTAGATGAGAATTTTCTCTGTCAGAGGGTGTTCTTGTGCTCTTTATAACTGTTGCATTCCCTTCAAAATTTCATATAGGGGTGATAAAGGCCTTGGTGAAAATATATCTGTGCAAAAAGAGACAAAGGCTGAACTTAAGTTTGTAATCCTAAGGATTATAAATCTTGTGACTGTTTATCCCAAATGATAATCCTGATCAATGGATGACATTTTTTTTAAAGTGTCAAAATATTGATTTTTTATTTTTATTTTTTTTTTTAATATAAACCAGGTTGAAAATCAGGTTTTTGTTTTATCATCAGAGAGTATTTTTTGTTTCTGTTTGCCTTTTTTTTTTCCAGGAATGTAGAACAGAAATGTTTCCTATCTGTCTTTGGATAAAGGTTTCAAAACTGTTTCCTAAAAGAAGATAATAGAAAAACCTTCCCATGCCACCCCGAAGACTACATTAAAGAAAATCACTGAAGGGAAAAACAAAAAAATGTAGGTGCTGGAATTGGTAACTGTACTGGCTTTGTAGCAAGGAATTGGCTTGCACATTCAATCTATAGGCTTCTTTATCTGTGTCCTCTGAAAGTTAAATGATCTGAACCCCAAAGACAGAAGGAGGCAAGCCAAAAATTAGGTGTCATAGGCAACCTTTTATCTTCCAGTACAGAGCTGTTTTGAAGTCTTTAAAAATTAGCATTTATTTATTTATTGACTCATTTATTACTTCACAGTGTGAAAAAACAAGAATCTTTAATGTAGGAGGTAGTAATAGGGAAGAAATAGGAAAAAAAATCTGGAATCAAATATACATGAACATTCTTTGTGCTGTATTTTTTTTAACATCTCTCCCAGAGTTAGAAATATTGCAATTAATGTACTCTATTACTATCTTGTCCTGCTTAAACTTCCATGTTAGAAAATGAATTTATCATCCAAGATGACCTGTCACGGATATTAAAAGCAAAAGCTTATGTCTTTTTTTTCTTTCAAACTAAGTATTCCGGATTACTTTGCTGTTTGTTTTAGTAACTTCATGGTTAGACAGAGCTTGTTGAGCTTTACACATTTTATAAATAAATATGGTGGGATTGCTCTTATTCATGAATTAAGTCTATTGTTTGAATCTATCTATGGAGTCTGTATGAGTCTACCTATTGTTTATTAGTGTTGGAAAACTACTGGTTCCTTTTGTTTGTTTGTTTGTCATCCTGAAGTGTTGATTCATTGTAGAAATATGAGTTATTTCACAGTATCTTTTGTGACACTTATTTGTGCAATAATTAAGCATATAATTCATCACAGTACGTGAATAAGTAGTAATTGAAGTAATATGTTGTAAGATACCCATGTTCAGAAGTTTTAATTACAATATATTGAGTTATTTCTAAGTATACCCACATACCTGTAAAAATATGTTCCTGGGGTCATTTTTGTGGTTGTAAAATTTGTTGTAGATGAACTGCACAGATATGTACATTTTTGTTGCTGAAGTCATGTTGCTAACTAATTTCAATTCTAAGAAGTGTCTTTTTGTATAATTACTTAAGGAGTAACATTGATATAAATAATGACTGCTTTCCACTTCATTTATCTGTAAAGACAACTGGGTTTTGGGTTGGTGCCCATTCCCCTAGAAGAGATTTCTTGCAAGGTTTTTCTTGAAGCATCTTGCTATTTTCTGTCATAGATACAGTTGATGATTCTCTGGAAATCATAATAAAAAAGGTGTTGACAAATATTGAAAAGATGAGAATATTAAATAAATTACAGTTCATTATACACTTTAAAGTCTGCAATGAATATGATTTCCCCTCTCAGTTCTGTGCTTTATGAAAGCAAAGATTTTTCTTGCATTCTTATAAAGCATTCTGACTCTTGAGATAAAGGAACTGAACAGAGAAAATTGAGATTTTTCTTTTTTTGTATCAAAAGAAAGTATTGCAGTTTTTACAAGATTAAAATCTTGTCAAAATTGGATCTATTTTTATTGAAATGCAGTTAATCTGCACTTACATATATTGCAATCTTTTTGTCTCACTCAACCCAAGAGAAGAAGACATACCTGAAAGAAATACAGATTAAATAAAAAATGGCTTGGGAATAAAGAAATTAGAGATACGCAAACTTGTAAAGGATAGACAATTAAGGATACTGAAGACTGATGCAAAATATTCATAAGTGTAAATTAATCTCTGCATGAAATCTCTGTTTATTTTCGTGTAGTTCAGCAGGGGAAGTGTAAAACTGAGTGATCATGGTGGTAGTTCAGGTGCTTTAGGGTTACTGAGCAGACATTTCAAGGGAAAGGCAAGTGAATAGTAGAGTCCTCAAAAGCAATAGAAGTAGAATTCTTAGCAGAATCATAGAATGGCCTGGGCTGGAAGGGACTCCAAGGATCATCAAGCTCCAACCCCACCCGCTCAGGCAGGGCCACCAACCTCCAGATCTGGTACTAGACCAGACTGCTCAGGGCCCCATCCAACCTGGTCTTGAACACCTCCAGGGCAGGGGCATCCACAGCCTCTCTGGGCAATTTGTACCTTTGTCTTTCCTGGCTCTAGTGAGCTGAGAATATGTGGTTCCAGTAGAGCACCACATTTATACGTGTTTTAGCATAGTGCAACTCAAGGGGCAAGGCAAAACTGCAAATTGAATTATAACCTCAGGACTTTTCTGACTTCCTTCTTGTCAAAAAGATGTGGGAGTGCTATTATTTGTTGATCATTTTAAGTCTTTGGAGCCTCCAAAATTAACTCAAAGAAAGAGAACTGCTCAAGTTGAACACTGAAGTCAATGTCAGCACTAGTGGCATTTGTTTTGTTTACAAAATAATGAGCGTTTATTAAAAAGCATGCAGCAAAGGCTGTGGTGTTTGCCAGCCAGTAGCAATTTGCATCTACTAACGTTTGTCCTTTCTCTTTCATGGTTAATATGGTATAGTTGCTTTCTGTTTTTGATATTTTTCTTCATTTATGGTCACCTAGGTTTTGCAGGATATCCACCTTTGATCAGTATTTCATCTGTACCTACATATAGCACTAACTGTTGTTATAACAAGATCGGAGGAAAATCGTCCAGGTTTTTCTTCCAGTACTTGTTATGATATTAAGACCAAGTATGAAACACTTAGCACTGTCTCCAGATTAAGGCTTATTTGGAATTTATGTTTAGTGAATTATCAGAAGTTTTATTGATCTAGACCATTCCTTTTGCTCCATAACTTACTGAATCTTGAAGCTACTGTTTGGATTTCTTTTTCTCAGAACAATTTTGGAAGTCCCATTGATTTCACAAGATTGAGAAAATAGGTACAGGCATGCACACCTGTATGTGTGGCTGTGATCTATCTCTGTGCAAACAATCTCTTAGTTTACAGAGGATTCACAATTAGTATTCTTTTTAAGCCTTTTTGAAGTGTCTTAAGCCTTTTACTAATTGATTTATTTTAATCTACTTGCAGTTTTGCTTTTTGTTACTGAGTTACATGGGGCTGCCTATGTGAACCTGCTCACGGCTGAAACAGTAAATTAAGGGAGTGTATAAGAGCAATATATTCAACAGTGTTGAATGCCTTTATTAATTTAGTAATAATAGACAGAAACATTAAGAGGTGTGCTGTTTAAAACATGTGGCTTATTATCTTTTACTTGGCCGTTGTATGTCATTATTTTAAAGAATTTTTTATCTATTTCCATATGCCTGGGCACTTTACATAGGGGTAATTGGTGAAATAATTCTGTCTGGGCTGAATTAGAACAGTCCCTTTGGATTTCAAATTCAGGACATTTTTCTACTGACCTTCTAACTGAGGTCAGTCTGATTTCTGACATTGACCTCAGTCAAAGAAAGAGGTCTGGCTTTTGGTAAATCACTCTGGCTTCTATTGAGATAGTCACATCTGGGATAAAAAGTCACCATATTCTCGGATGCAATGAGCACTAATTTAGTGTAGAGGAGCTCAGATTAAAATAGGAATACAGAGATCTTTAGACTGGAACAGACAAGCCCCAGAGGCTAACAAGAAGGCGTGACTCCTAAAATTGCAGTATTAGTTTAACAAAAAGGAATTTCAGTTTATATTCGTCTGAATGTCTGTACTGTAATATATGATATTGCAAGGCCATTCATAAAAGGCTTCCACTAACCTAAAAATTATCAGTTAAAATTATCAGGAAGCAGCATTTCTGTGATAAAATACATGCTAAAAGTATTGGCAAGAATGAATCCACAGCACTTTTCTGGAGCACTCAGCCTTCATCTACTCAGAATGTAAAATCAATTGAAGAAAGTAAGAGACAAATGAAACTGTGAAAAATGTTTTCTGAATATCTGTAATTTAAAGTAAAATTCCACTTCTATTGCACTAGTTCTTGGTTTATCAGCTTTGAAACAATTCTTAGGATAACTGTCAGCAATGAAATAGGAAATATTTACAAGCTCAGCCCTTTAACAGTGATCTGCAGTGATAAGCACATTTCAGAATCTTTTTTAAAAGGTTATACATACTAAGAGACATTTTTAATTCCCATATTTTTCAAAATGGACAGATGGTCTATGATAAATATTCATTTGTTTCACCAAATTGTAGTACTTTCATGTTTATTCATTAGAGGTTTAAGCAGACTTTTTGATATTTCTGTCCCTCTTTTGCAGTCCCTTCCAAAGATAGAAAATGTATGTCTCCATCTATGAGATGCACTTTGAAATCCATACCAATTAAGTGTCTTTTTTGAGCTACTTAGCTTCCTTCCCCCTTCTATTGATTTAAAAGCTGACAGTGTTAAGTGTGCTTAGAGAAATTGGGGTGTGTGTTTTAGTAACGTTTCTGCCTATGTGCTCCCCTTTGCATTGCTTAGTCAATATTTTTCACATCCTGTAGCATTGCAGACTGTTAACATTTGCTATGTTTACTTTAGAGATGGTAATAAATCAGAGTAGGACAAGATGTTTAATCTTTGTGCTATCTATAAAAGCTTGTAAAATTCTTTTAGAAACACTTTTTTTGGGAACCAGTAGGCAAATGTCCTACCAAATGTGTAAATGTAGGTATTTTTAAGAATTTTAAAGATAAACACACATGAAGAATGTGATTTATGCACTTCAAGAAGCCAAAATGTAATATGAGGGAATAAAATAAGAGCTTCTCTTCCTGAAGTTTCACTGTGCATTTTTCTGTTAGTCAACAGGCAAACTGTGGGGTGACAGGGATGGAGGAGGTGTCATAAGTGAAGAAGCTGAGGATAAATTTATTTAATTTCTCTTTTCATAGGGAACACATGGAGTTCTGGTTTTCTTCAAGAACTTTCCTGGTAGGTAGTTCAAATATCTTCTTCTATTTGCCCAGTATCCCAGGATGTCTGCCTATATTCCTTCTAGCTTCCACTGAATCTCTGCTTTAGCGTCAATGTTTGCATGAAGTGAAACTTACTTGTCTGCTGCTAACCTGGATTAATGTATTATTACCCTCTGCTTTTCATTAGCCCATTCTCCAGTTGGTTGGTTTGATTCTTCCTTAACCTAGTTCAGTGGAATGAATTTGAGCTAATGAGCATTCAGAAAAATATTTACATGGTAGACCACAGCACAAAAACCCCAGAGAGCATTGATATGGCCCAGAGCTGTGAGTGGGGGAGGCAAACACTTAATCCAGATCAGCTCATAGCTGAGGACATAAACTTTCTGGTTTTGTCAGCCTCTATCATTCATCGCTATCAATCGGTGAACCAGAGAAACCTCTATTTTCTCTGGGTTAATCAGCATTTGTTCAGGCCTTCCCATGTGGTCCAGAGACTGAGCAATGAAGTCTTTTGTTCCAGTACTTCTCTTTTATAAAGAAGGCTTAATTACTTCTCCCAGTTACCCAACATGCCATTTATTTTTATAGAAGTCTGCAATTGCTAATGAATCAAGGATAGTACTACTGGCAGTAACCAACATCCTTTAGCATAAGAGTGCTTAATAGTCTGGCCTATATCATAGCTGAAACTGTAGGATTTGTGAAAGTTTATTATAGCATATTCAGTCTCCTATGTCCAGTGAAGTGTTTAATAGCTGGAAGGTTAGCAGAATTAAATTCATTTTTGTCGGTTTTAAAATGCAGTTTCAGAAAAAAACTGTGCCAGGACTTCCAGAGTTTTATACATGTTGAGGTAGAATAAAAGTGTTAATTTTGTGCTTCAAAAGCTAAATTTTTATTCAGCAGTAGTGCACCTGTAAGTAATACATATTAATGGTTAATTTTTAGAAGTCTGTTAAAAAATGTTGCGTCTAAAAGGAATTTTGCCTTTGTTTTTCAATCTTAAAAAGTATAAAAAGGCAACAGGTATGGGGCCTGAGGCTTATACTCAGAATAGGTCATCAATCCTTCACAAAATGGCTGGAGAAGGCTTATGGACATTCCCTATTCCCGGGTTTCCTAAAATTGAATTTATATGTACTTTGCTAGCTGTGAAAGAAATGGATCAGATAACTGAGAATATTTTACACTCTTTTGCCTTTGAGAAAAGTCTTAACGTGACTGGGATAACTAGAATCACTTGGATCTTATGAGTAATCTGAATATAAGCAGCATTTAAGGTATTTTTTTTTTTATTACATTCATTCATTTTCACAAATGTCAAGATAAGGAAGAATTAGACAACTGTATCTTTGTAAGTAATGTTTTTAATAAAAACTTCCTGGTCTGGTTCAGTCCTCTCATTATTATCCCTTGCCAATAGGATACTGTTCATGCTGGCTGTGATGATGTTGCTGAGAGAAGTACAAGGACTATCAAAAGGGACTTCAGAGAATTGGGGAAGTTAGTTGATAGACTACAGGTGATGTTTTCCTCTATCTCTTCAGTGGTAGTGAGGAATACTGAGAGGCCTGGGAAAACCCATCTCATAAGTATGAGGCTGAGACTGGTGCAGTCACAGGAATTTTGGTTTATTATTTGTTTTGACTATGAGGTGGTTTACTCAGCAGCTGGCCTTATGGTTGCGGATGGGTCTCACGTGTCTCAAAGGGGGGAAATGGATCCTAGCGCAGGAGCTGGCAGGGCTGGTTGAGAGGGCTTTAAACTTGATATGAAGGGGCAAGGGAATAAAAACTGGCTTGTTGGAGATGAGCCTGGAGGAATGATGACGGGATTGGAGGTGAGGCAAGTGACTCAGCTCAGCTGTATCTAAACCTATGCCTGCAGTGTGGGCAGCAAACAGGAGGAGCTAGATGCCATTGTGCAGCAGGCAAACTATGACTTACTTGCCATTACCGAAACATGTTGAGATTAATCCTGTGACTGAAGTGCTGCAATGGATGTCTATAAGCACTTCAGAAGGGACAGGCAAAGGAGGAGAAGTGATGGAGTGGCTCTCTATGTTAGAGAGTATTTTGATGTTGAATTTAGGGCTGGAAATAAGGTTGAGTCTCTGTGGGTAAGGATCAGGGGGAGTGCCAACAAGGCTGACATCCTGGTGGGGGTCTGTCGTGGACTGTCTAACCAAGATAAAGAGACCAACAAGACGTTGTATGAACAGCTGGCGGAAGCTGTGTTATTGGGAGCCCTTCTTCTCATGGGATACTTCCCTGATATATACTGGAAATGTAATACAGTGCAGAAGAAGCTGTTCAGGAGGTTTCTAAAGTGTATGGAAGATAATTTCCTGATGCAGCTGGTAAGAGAGCCTACCTGGGGATCTGCCCTGCTAGACCTGCTGTTCACAGACAGAGAAGGACTGGTAGGGGTTATGGAGATTGGGAGCTCTCTTGGGCAAAGCGACCACAAAATGGTAGAGTTCTCCATTCTTGGTGAAGTCAGGAGGGAAGTCATCAAAACTGCTTTCTTGGACTTCTAAGAGGGCAGACTTTCAACTGTACAAGACACTGATAGGAAGGATCTGTTGGGAGTCAGTCCTGAAGGGTAAAGGGTTCCAGGAAGACTTGTAATTCCTTATGATGGATATCTTAGAGGCACAAGAGCAGGCTGTCCCCCTGTGCTGTATTATGAGACATCAGGGATGAGGACTGGCATGAATGAACAGGGAAAGAGAGTACCTTCTTTGGAAGAATTGACAGGCAGTTTGGGGACAGTTCAAAGAAATTATTAGGATATGCAGGGAGAAAATTAGAAAGGCAAAAGCCCAGCTTGAACTCAATCTGGCCACTGTAGTAAAAGGGAATAAAAAACTGTTTTACAAATATATTAATTGTAAGAGGAGGGCTAAGGAAAACCTCCACCTGTTACTAGATGCAGAAGGTAATGTGACCAGTGAGGGTAAGGAAAAGGCTGATATTCTCAATGCCTTCTTTACATCTATCTTTAAAAGTCAGACCAGTTATCCCCTGGGTACCTTCAGAGGCATCTGGACAGGCTGGATCACTGGGCTGAAGCCAATGGCCTGAAATTCAACAAGACCAAATTCTGGATCCTGTTCTTGGTGGTAGGTGAAAGATTAGATTGGGTGATCTTGGAGGTCTTTTTCCAACCTTGGTGATTCTATGATTCTCTCTGTAAATAACATTGACTTTCTGCACAATTTGTATGCATTGCAGCTATCTGTAAGTGCACACATCAGACCTGCAGTGTAAAATAAAATCCTTATTAATAACTGCAGTTCTGCTTGTTTATCACAAAACGGATAATAAACAAAAGCCAGGATTTGAGGGAACAAATAGGAGCAGATCTCAATTTAAAATATTTTGAAACTATCAGTTTAAGTGCTTACCTCAGACTCATGTTACAGTATTACCAAGAGGCAAGAAAAGCACGATAGCACTTTTTCGATCATAAATTAGTAACAAGCCTGCAGCTGTGTAGCTCATTAAAAACTGTATCATTTAGGGATATTTTGAAAACACAGAGGTCCATTAAAAAGACTGGCAGTGTACAGTTGTCAAACAGACATGCAATTATTGTCATAATATTGCTGTCAATTGGATGAGAGAAATTACATGATGAACTGAGAAGCTGCTTTATATCCTTTTGAGATTTCCCAGCACAATTTTCTCTTTGTTCAGATCAGCCATCACCCATCTTAGAATCTTTGAATGTGAGGACTTAGAGTGTTTACTGTAAAACACCGTGAGTTCCAAGTATAACTTCTTCACTCCTGTTCCTGAGGGCAGTCTGCAGCCATTTACACTGCCCTCTCCAGTCACAGAGATTAGCTTCTGGCTGTCTAATAAAAACCTGAGGACATCTTTCCCTGACAGCCATACCAATCTCCAGGGATATTCTTCTGTTTTCATGCTGAATTTGATTGGGATAACTAAAGGTGGGAATCCTGCATCTTTCCTCTGTGAGGATTGTGAAACACCTATAGTGCTTGCTTCCCCATAACACAGCTCTCATATGGCTACAGTGCAAGTTGTCCACATGTTTAGATCTGATTATTTCCAGAAGTGGTTAACACCCAAGCTTGTTAGCTCTGCCCAGGCATTTGATAACAGCTACCTGAGCTGTTGCTCACTCTCCTGCTGAGGTTTGTGCATGTGGCTTGAAGGCAAACCTTCCCCTGTGGCCTAACCATAGCGTCCTTTTCTGCCTCACAGGAAGCTGAGGCATGCTTCACGCACTTTGCTCTTGCTTTGTTTCTTACTGGCATAAACTGCCTCAAGACAAGCAAAACATACACTAGTGCCCAACTAGAATCTACCTCCTGCTTTGCAATGTTAAGAAGCTGCTTGTAACAAATGAGGTGGGTCAAGAGGGCAGCAGGGCAGGGGGAAAATCACTGTCCTGGTAGGAAACAGTTGGAAACATTAGGAAGCTTAAGGAAGAGTGGACTGTTCACATTGCTCAGCCACAGCAAACACTAGAACTGTCCTTCTCACTTGCCCTCAGGGCAGCTGCTAGCAGCTATTATTTTGTCAACTGCTCTTAGTAGACAATAAAAGTATGAAGAGTATATAGGAGGAGGGTGAGGCCAGACCCTGCTGCACTGGAAAAAAAACTAAGGGGTTAGAGTTAAGATCTACAGGGATGTTTTTTGCAACTGAAAGGAGTCATTTGCTCCTGGTAATAAATACAACTCCCATCCTATTATCCTCTCTCAATCAATTCACATCCACCAGCAGGAGATGAAATGAGTTTATATTTTAGTAGATCTGATTCCTCTTTCCTCAAACAAAACAGATATTTACCTGTTTGTCCATGTACCTCTGACTATGATTTAACATCTCTTCTTCCACAAGGGTGGAAAAAGAATAAAGGTCACGTGTCAGTGAGAGGTAATTCACATAGCCAAATTTTCTTGAAAGAAAGGGAGTTTTCTACTTTGTTTCACTGAAATAAATCCTGTTTTTCATCAGGCAGGATCAGCTAGATAAGACAAGAAGACAGAAAAATGATACGCAATCTAATTTAATTTTATTGTAGCTATTGACATATTTTTCTCTGTATCACATGAATAAATAGCTGTCTGGCAAACTGGAGAAAAACAGTATGATGCCTACAAATCTAGCACTTGTATCACGACAATTTTTCTTTGGTAGCTGCAATTTTTTTTCCTACATATTTTCAGAAGCTCATATGTGGAGTTGCTATGATAAAGTTATTTCTTATATATTTTTGCTTAGAAGTTGTTTGAAGTATGTGATTTTAGGAGAATTACAGATTTGATGTTCATATAATGTTTGTAGACTTTGCAGCCTCCTTAATGACAGCAATTTGTAGTGTTGATATTGCAGATTTCCACAAAATGGTCACAAGAAGCTCCTTTTCAGTCAAAATCATTTATCACCTCTGTGTATACAAATTAGATAGGTTCTCAATAGCAGAATCACTAGCATTCAGCTCCTGTCCTCATTCCTGCTTTGTCCTTTTGTGAGGCGCTTTTGGGAACTGGGAACTAAGAGGAAGACAAGGAATCCTTTTTATTAAGCACTTCTCATTTCAGTAATTTACCCTTTCAACACTTTGCTATTACTAGGCTTTTTGCTTGTTTGTTTTTACTAGCATTTTTATTTTCTACAGTAATCAATAACATGGTGCCATCTGGTCTTACTAGTTTTGCTTCTGCAATTTTTTATCAGAGTATACAAATGAAAGATATAACAAAAATACACCAAGTCACTAATTGGAACACTGTCTTCAAGTAGAAATAGATTGTATGAGCTCCTTGTGTTTCTGAATAAAGAAAAAAAAAAAAAAAGATGGAGTGTTTTCAGTGTTTTGAGGGTCCTTTGAGTTTTGAGAGACAAGCCTTCCGGTTGGTGAAGCCAAGCATCTAGGGATTACCCCAGAGAAGAAGAGAAGTGTGCCAGCCAGCGCTAATGTGATGCCTTATATGGGTCACATTTTAACAGATGAAACAAGAATAGGTAGGAGAAGAGCAGAAAATACATGTATGAGAGAAGGACTGTAACCTTTTCAGGAGGAATCAGGAATGCAAACTCACATCATGTCTAATGGTCCTGGGAAGGTTTCAACAGTTGTGTCTCTGTCCAGATTGCTGTGTAAAACAGACATCCACAATATGCCTGCTCCTCTTAGCCGTATTTTATGTTATGTTAAAGATCTGGAATTTAGGGACATTCTTGGGATAAGACATCATCTGGACTTGTGTGGTAAATATTGTCCACATTGTCAGCTCCTGCATGATTCATGAGTCATGTGCTTGTTAAGAAACAGAGTGGAGATGTAAAATAAGTAGTTGCTAAAGTTGCCTGCAGGGCTTGCTTTGATGATTTGTTTGTGCATTTTCTGCAACACCTTTTTTTAAAATTTGACTGAAACTGGCACCAATCTCTATATGACTGCTGTTCCAACTGCAAAGCTTTTGTATTTCTTCCAGAAATATGAGATAAATTAAATCTCTGTTGTGTTAGCTTCCTAAAGACTCAGTTGTTCTTGTTATGGGGTTTATAAGAAGAAGCAGAGCTTCAGTCCAGTCAATCTCATTGAAAAACTGTTTTCCTGAAAGTCTAACCAGATACTGAAGTTCTAAAAAACTCAGTCCCTAAGTAATTATTCATTTCTCTACACATTATCTTCATGTTTGCTATTCAGGACATTCTTTCATCATCCTCTACATTTTGTGATAATGTTATGTCAAAAATACTAGACCTATAAAATCTAGTTTATTCCTTCCATCACTGCATCTAAAATGAGCAGCAGAGGCTGGATAGTGCTAATAAATCCTTGAATGTTTCTGATGGCTCCTCCATTAAGATCCTGTCTTAAAGAGGGTTTTGCTCCTCTTCTCTAAGTACCACCAATACTCATTTTATAAGTGTGATGGATGGATGTTTGTTTTTTTAACACCCACTTCTGGTGAATTTCACCACTTCGAGGCATGGAGAAATTAGAAAATTTCTGCAGGCCTTGTGCTCTTCAGAAGCTTTAGCATCAGTATACATCTATCTTTTTATTCATATGTTGCTACGTTTTGGTAAATATTTTTAAAGTAATGCAGGAGATCTAGCACAGCGCTTCTGTAAAAATTAAACGTGATGGTAAAATGATGGAATTTTGTTAACTGTCCATCTAATTATTGGAAAAAGTCAGTATGTCTTTTCTATTTTCTCTGCTATGTTCCGATGGATCATATTTACTTGTGGATTATTTTTTAAATTAAAGCATTTTCACAGTTTAAGTAGAATGTCCAAGGTACTATATATGATGCATAAAATGTTTTGTTTTTTTTTAAAGTATGGGTCATTTAAACAGATTTATTTTTAAGATAGTCTTTTTTTTTTTTTTCCCTATCTCTTTGTTTTATTTTTATTTTTATTTTTATTATTTTTATTTTATCACATACTACAAATATGCTGATGACCTAGTGACAGTTTTATCTCCTTGATAAAAACATCACTGATACTAGATTTTGACATTATTTTAGTCTTAAGTTCAAGTTCTTTGTACCTCTGTGTTCAGAGATACAAAACAGATGGAGTTCAAGCTAAAACACATTGCTTTCTTTATTTGACATTTTAAACAATGTGATTTCTACTGCAAAACTACATCTACAGTGTCACTGCAGCATTAATACTGAAATGCAAAGCCATGCTTACATGTAGTGGCACTGCAAGTGGTAGTGATGATTTATATTGTATACTAATGCACAGAGATATATTGGATGCTGTAAATTCTCATGTCTTAATCTGTTCTTACTGTGCAGTAGAGCTTGAAATGGTACGTCATTGTCCTGTTCTACTAGAAATGCTTCTAGTTTGCTCTTGAAACTCATAAACACTTTAAAAAAGGCTTTTCATCTTTATACTGGACCTAATTTTGTCTTCTATAATAAATAAGGTTTTTTTGTTGAGTCTTCTGGGAAGATGATGACCATACTGATGTGGGCATGATGCAATATATCTATCTTCATCAGATGGTTCTTATTAAAATGAAAGGAAATCTATAGATTAGATGTATTAACACGATCTTCCATATTCTTGGGATAAATGATTGTTTTGGGTGAACATCACACTCAAAGATACAGGTTCGTCTTCTCTTTAATTGACAAAGCATAAGTTTCCAGCACAGCACTTTGGGAAGGAATAATAGTTCTCAGACCCGAGGCTCATGTGGTTGAAACTTAAACTTCAGGAATCTCCCATGCTTGTGCTTTGCTTGCACAAGTTGTATGGTGTGGGGGCTGTAAGTTCTCAATGAACCTAACTGCTAGCCCATTTTTCAAAATCGCTTACCCTCCAAAGCTGTAATAGGATTCAGCAACAGGTAAATTTAAACAGTAGAGCCTTGTGGTGCTGAGCAGAGACCATACATTTCTTTTAGAACATTGAGGTTAGACAAAACTACATGCACTAACTTTCAAAATTATGGCTTGTGACATGTTTGTCATTTATCAGGCTCTTAGAATCAATCAAATCTTGCATCCAGCGACTGACTGGAGTAATTATCTTGTCCACTTCTGTCCTGCCTAATTATTTTAAGAGACATTTTCAGGGCACAAAAGATACAGAATGTTTTAAATTATGGAAGCAAATGCATTCAACAGTTCTACATCCTTAAGATTTTGTGCCTTTTATTTATAATGTACTGAAATGAACTAAGTGCTCTGCAGAAGTGCTGATTACTAATGTACTCATATTTGTCTGTCTTTACTACTTGTGCCAGAAGTCTTTATCTCTTTCATTCTATTTGTTCTTCCATTTTGTGCCAGTTGTATGTACTGTGTGAATACAAATTTTAAGTTCCCAGGCAGAACTCTGCTTTGTATATTGCCTGCCCCACTAACTCTGAGATCCTTCAGCAGTCTCCATACTGCGATATCTGTGTAATATCTGAGGAGGACTGCAGTAAAAGTGTTTGAGGGCAAATGTAGTTATAATGTGGCCTTGCAGGAAATCTTTTAACACCTATCAAAAGGCATAAAGTATACTTATATACTTATATTGTTGCCTACTTATATAGTAGGCAACAATAACAATTATCTACTGTTCATTTCTATTTAGCGAACATGAGAGTAGAAACAATTTGTGACTAAGGTGTGAATGAGGAGTGGAGAGTGAATAAAGAGGGAAGATGATTGTAGAAGGGGCATGCACCAGTGGAATGGATGAAATTTTTTACCATAGGAAATAAAACCTGAAGCAGGAAGGAGAGAGAAATCTGATTTCAACACGGGGACAAAAGGATAGAGCACAACTCTGCCTACTTGGGGATACTGGTGGATGGCAAGCTGGACATGAGCCAGCAATGTGCTCTCACAGCCCAGAAAGCCAACCTCTTGGGCTGTATCAAAAGAGGTGTGGCCAGCAGGGTGGCAGAGGTGATCCTGCCCTTTGTCTAGAGTACTGTGACTAGATGTGGAGTCCTCAGTAAAAGAGAGATTTGGACCTGGTAGAGCTTGTTAAGAAGAGGATCACAAATATGACCCTAGAGATAAAACACCTCTCCTACGAGGACCAACTGCAAGAGCTGGGGCTGTTCTGAGAAGGAAGAGAAGGCTTCGGGGAGACCTGATTGTGGACTTTCAGTATCTAAAGGGAGGCTGTAAGAGGGAAGGGGACAGATGCTTTAGCAGAGGCTGTTGTGACAGGACAAGGGGAAATGGTTTAAAACTGAAAGAGAGGAGATTTAAATTGCATATAAGGAATATGTTTTTTACAATAAGGGTAGTGAGGCACTGAAACACATTCCCCATCCCTGAAGACTCTTAAGGTCAGGCTGAATGGGTCTCTGAGAATCTGACCTAGCTGTAGGTACCCCTGGTCATTGCAGGGGAGTTGGTCTAGATAACCTTTAGATGTCTCTTCCAACTGAAATGAATTTATGATTCTACACTGAGATTCAACTCAGTGCTCATTTGTCAGAAGTGGAAATGTTTTCAGGTGTATTTTCAGAGTTGCAGAAGATTAGTGTACTGATAAAGAGGATCTTGGTTCTCCCAACCCTTCGATATCAAGAAAAGGGAAGAAAGTTGGAAGATTTGCACTTCATACAGATGGGTTAGGCTCTGTAAATGGAAAGCAAACCAAGAACACTTTGCGGGGCTGGGTTGGGTGCTCTGATTTGTCAATAGTAAAGTAGGTATAAAGATAAAATTGAGTTGTTTTTTTTTTTTATCAATCTTATACTATGTTAATGTGACGAAAGCAGATGGGAAGTTATCTAGATTTTGCTTTTGAAGAAGTAAAGGAAAAAAATATTGCTGAATTACACATTATGACCTATGAAGAGAATTCTTACTGGGGTATGTTCCCACATAATAATGCATTTTTCTGTTACTACAGTCAGTGTTGCCACTTTAGACTCAACAGTTTATCTAAGTACTCAGTACAGAGGTGCATTTAACACAGTAAGATCCAACATAGTTGAAGTTTAGTCAAAGACATAAGTTTGATGATGACAGACTTACAAATTACCTTCTGGAGGAAAAAAAAAAAAAGAAGGTTAGCTGCCGCAGACTTTTGTCTCCACTCAAGAGTGATTTTAGTTAGACATGCCAGGAAAGGAATTAAAAGCACCGAGTAGGTCATGTAGATGATTAAACAGTGATATGATAGGTTAGAGTGGCTTTTATCTTAAGTGAACTTTAGTATTATTAAAGTGGGATTTAATAATGGCTTATACTGTAAAGATTCATGGTCCTCCTCATTCCTTTCTCTTTTGGTTTCCATGCCTGTTTTTCTCCTCCATTTCCTTCTCATCTACATCATCACTGTATAGAATTATTGGGACCTTACCTTTCACATAATTTACAGATCTTGGTCACTTTACCTGACTAAAGAGGTATTAATAATTAGCGTTATTTTATGCTTTGGATCTGTTTTTTACCTTAAGAGAGAAGATTAATTTCTACTGTCCTTTTATGTTTATTTTCCAAGCTTGATAAAGCACATGTTCTCAAGGAAGGTTACTTACATATAAAGATTACTACTCTGATACCATGTGTTTCTATCTACCCTGAAATCCTGTGTGGTGCTAATGTCATTTGATTGTGTCATTTTGATTTCTAAATGTAATTTGAGTGCTTCCCAGAATTGGCTTCTTTATAGTAATAAGTAAAACATGGCTTAAAAATCAACATTTATCATCATACTTCTCTTCTAATAAATTATATGTTTTCAAAGAATCTTCATGCTGGCATTTTAAAGATATGGAACGATTTACATAAGTGACTGAAGGGTACTGAAAACTGTATTATTGCAGATGAATTTCTGAAAACAGAATTAACACAAGAAATATTTTGAAACCTTAATATATTGGCTAGTTCCAGCAGGAAAACAATTAATTTGGGGTTTTGATTCCATTGCTCATCCTTGCCAGAGCAGGTCTTTGTAAAGCACCATCAGAGTATTCAATGGCTATAATCTTCCTACTGTCTCATCCTAAGAATTAGATACAAACATAGGGAAAAAGGAGATCCTCACTTTTACAGTTTTCAAGACCAAACCAGCCCAGTCTTTTTTTGCACCTACCAAGGAAGGTGCTCATTGTTGGCACTGATAATGACAACAGAAAGAAAGCATTAATTTCTTTGAGTGGCATTGGAGTACAGGACTCCCACAGTGCTCGCCAGTTACTTGCTCGGCACAGCTGCCTTCTCAGCTGGGGTCTCTGAGTCAGTACTGGGGAACTGATAGAGATAACCATAATGTATTTGTTCTTGACAGCAATTTTCTTCATAATGGTAGAAAGGTACTGTACTGATAATACATCTGTCTTCTGTTTTCCAATTGAGTAGTTCTTATTTTTCCCCATCTGAGCGTGAATTCAGTCAATTGAAGGTGTTTTGGTGCTGTAAGCAGTCTGATCTTTGAATAGCTTTACAAAAGACAACAAAAGGATAGAATCACTCGTCACAAACCAGGTGTGCTTTATTTGTTACTCAAATGTGTTTCCTCCTTCCCTATCATCCTCAACATATTTAAAGCTACACTTGGTCAAATTCTGCTCAGATGCCAGATGCAGGACAGGAGAGAAAAGCATTCATGAAACTCATATTTATCTAGCACTGCGTAGAAACTGTTTGGGCATAGTTAATCTCTTGCTTCTCTAGGTATTTGCTGTTATCCTCTAGCCTGAGGGATCAAACAGGGACATGAGAGATGGAATTTGTCTCCATATTTAGGCATTTACAGATCAACTATATTCTTCTGAAGTAGTCGTTTTCAGTAAGTGGAGAAAAAAGTCTTTCCAGGAGTTTTTATCTTTCATCTGATTTTCAGAAATCTACCTTCAGGTGAAATGAGTTGTGCATAGTAAGCTTTCTTTTTCTGACACTGACTACAGTTAAAGGAGAGTTAGTGGCTAGCTCTTAATAAGTCTCTAGGTTAGGGGATATAAATCCTTCTTGAGGCTATGTTACCTGGAGTCTCCTTTTAGCCAGATTATTTTTTTTTATAATTACTTTTTTTGCTCTTTGAAAGAATAAGGTGTGATGAAGGTGGTTGAAAACTTCAGAAATACAGCAGCAAGTGTTCCATAATGCCACTCACAGGCATTAGATCTCTGCAATTTAATGATGGATGGGTAATTTCTAAATAAATTCCCAACTTGGCCATGAAGTTTGTTAAAAAAATGTTTAATGTCAGGCAAAGACATTACAGTAGTTAGGAAAGACCTTTTAGCTTTACTTTGATGTCTTTAGGCATATGATGACAGTGAGTTCAGTAGCGTGGATCTGTTGGATGTGGTCACAGGTTTCAAGAGGATGTGTATATATGTTTTTTTAATTATACATACTTTAAAAATAATTTATATTGAAGTTTTCTTCCTAGATGCATCACCTAAAAAAATGCATAAATATTATGTCTTTTTTTTTCATTTTCAACTTACATTAGTTATCTTACTATGCAGACTGTTACATTGTGGTGTGTTGTCTAGATGGGATGCCAAATATATATATATATTTGGCAGATATCCACCAAAAATTCAAAAATTAAATATATATATATATATATATATTTAATTTCCAAATCTCATACATATCCTAACATGATTGGAAACTACTTGCTGTGCAACAGGGAGATTAGATTTTGCATATTATAAATAGCAAAATACTTAATTAACTGTTCTTTTAGAGACCATTAAAGTATCTCATTAACACTTATTTTTTCCTGAAAAACAATGGTGGGAGCAGCTCTTGCAATCTATACTTAGGAAGAACTTCCACTCTTCCAATATGTAGTGTGTTGTGTACTTCCCTGAGTGACAGCTGTGAAAGCTATTTAACACTCCTGCCAGGAAAGTCCTCCATGCCTTTCTGTTCCTACTAATGATTAGGAATAAAAAGTATAAGCAATGTTTATCAGCAAGACAGGAGAAATAGTAACAAGGACATTAATCTGAGACTCAGGAGACCCTGTTTAACATCTTTGGTCCAGTATTCTTGTTTGTTTTGAGATGTATTTTTTTTTTTTTCTTTTTTTTTTGAGCCTAGGTTCACAGACCTTGGCCAATATTCTACCCTTCATTGATACAGCATACTAGTACCATGCAAATGTCGATTAACATTGCTACAAATCACCCAAACCCAAATATACCAACTATCTCATAGGGCCTGTCATCTTGACGCTAAGCATACTCAGAAAAAAAGAAGAACCAAACCCATCCTTTTGTGGATGGAAATACAAACCACTATGGTTTGTATGTCAGTATTTTCACTGCAATTTGTTTTCCCACAGGGCTCAAACAGATCATTTGTTCCGTGCCTCAGTTTTTCTTAAGCCTTTCTGATCTCAGTATGCACAGTCCTTCACTTCCAGACTGATGCAGGCAGATGAGACGTGAAGTAGTGCTTGGCTGTGTAAAGGAGCTGTACAATCTGGGATTAAATGCCCTGCAATGAGCCTGCATGAACATCATGCATAGGCTGGGAAATCGGAGGAGAGAAATCATGACTATGTGAAGGTTATAAGGTCACGATGGATACAGGTGCACCTGGTATGATAGATCAGTCCCATATCATTTCTCCCTGAGGGCTATAGTAGAGAAAGGAGGCACTAACTGCATCTCTACCAGCCCATGGCCAATAATTTTGTCAGATGTCTGTTTTAATTAGTTATATGGGAATAGATTTTTTCATTATAAAGAAATCAAGCGCAATTCTGCACTGTAATAACACAAAAAAGATTCTGAAGCACAGTCTACGGCAGGATTTTTGCATGTGGCCATTTCATGTGCCCTGTTGATGCTCCATGTGTTCTCCCAACCCACAGTGGGCCCTGAGTGCCCGTTGTTCCCTGGGTTTGGCTACAGGCAACCTGCAGGTCTTGCAGAATCGAGGGATTTGGGGTTGTGGTTGCGAGAGCTAGGAGCTGCTATGTGATCTGCATCCAAATGGCTCTGAATCCTTGTGTCAGGGCTGAATCCTCACAGCAGGGCCTGAGGAGAATATAAAACATGTGCAGATTTGTCGCATTTATGAGGGAAGCGTGAAGAAGAGGTGAAATTTCTCTTTAAATCAGGAGTGAGGGCTTGGGGAAAAAGCCCTGTGAAGTGGTACAGAAAGGGTCATGCAAGAGAGCTCCAGCACCTGCTGGGATCAGGAGAGCATCACAACAGCTCACGCTATCAGCAGGAGGCAGCTCCTCAGCCCCCACAGAGGTGGGGGGGTGCACCCCACAGCCGTGCCAGCTGGGAGCAGAGGCCTCCCTCCTCCTGCAGTGACTTCGAGTCAGCAGGGCTGTGAGGAAAGAGCCCTGCTCCCTCCCAGCCCTCTTTTCTGCAGTGCCTTTGCAGAGTTCATGGGGCCGAGCTGTGCTGTTTATTGTGCAAAATGTAGAAGGGCACTCGTACATAAGAACAGTGATAGGGCTTTTGTGTATGCGTTCGTATGCGCGTGTGTAATATTTTAAGCTGTCTGGCACATTAATTTAGCCACCTGTTCTAGCCTCTTTCTGCTGCACAAATTAGATGGTCTCAAGGGAGCCTGTGCAGCTGATTGGGTCTGCCTCGTTACTAAGGCAACCTTCTTCCTCGCTGCTGTATGCTTTATAGCTCAGATTCAGCAGGCAAAAAACGGAAGGAAAAAAAATTGCTTCAGACCCTGGGGATACCAGTACTTAATAGATGCTCTTAGCAGACTTATTTATTCAGACAAGAATACAGTTTCTAAATGTGGAAGAGTGTTGAAGCAAGCAAAGTCAAACATAACAGTACTATAGGAAGGAGATGATAAAGACTGTATTAAAGGCTTGTGCAAATATTGTATGAATCTGAAATTAGCAGTGCTGTGTGTAGTTGATGTAAAGGTATCATGATAATGTATATCAGCTCTTGTCACTTTGAAGGTCATCTCTGATTACGAGCAACAACGAAATCTCTTTATTCCAAAAAGAGCCACAAATGCAGGGAGGAGTTCTTATTTCAGATTGCCTACAGCCCAAATAATGTTTTATGTTCATTTGGGAGATCAAAATTATTAGTTTATTCCTGCTTCCTGCTTTTAGGCGATATGTATTGATTGAATACACCACAGATGTGGCACACATTTTATGCTGAAGCAAGGCATGATTTAGTCTTTGCAAGAGGGTTTCTTTTCTTCTCATTAAATTTTCAGTATTGAATTCAGCAAAATTCTAAACAAGATAAAAGTGATTATCCTCAAGGACAGATAACTGATAAAGGTAATCGTATATGTAAATGAGAAGCATTGATGGATCTTTAAATGCTGTGTCCCAACCTTTTTCTTTGATGTGTTCTAATGTGCACACATGTAGGTCTGGCCCAGGTAGTATGCATTTAGGTACAGTGTACAATTTACATGTTTATCTCTTCATCTTGTGGCCAGTTCATTACTTGTAGATAATGGTCTCTAATTTTATGCTGTGAGCATCCAGTGGTGTTTTGTTAGGACATTTAAAAACCTATGTGTAGGTTTGGATTGAAGATTTTTTTTGAGTGGGTAAATCATTTATAAATGGATTTTAGATAGTTGTATCTCTGGGAAAGATTCAGACATTGTAACTGTTCACCAAAAAAAAGAAAAAAAGGAGGGAAAAATTAAAAAAAAAAAAAAAAAAGCATTTAAGAGGTACTCAAGGAAACACACCAGAGTGCATTTTGAATGCAAAGAGCTTGTTTTGCAGCATATCAAATAGCTACATCCCCTCCCTGTTGCCATTTGTGCTAATATTACAGGCAACGTTCGTCTCAAAGCAGAAGCCCTGACAAACTCCACTGTATTTGGATTTGGTGAGGGGAACACAATCTGTCCTGCATAAGCCAATATCCTGACCCTACTAAATTGAGGTTGGCACTAATGGTGCCCACATGCACTGTGCTTTAGAGTGGTTGCCCCCCTTCACACGTGCTCACTGGAAACCAGTGTTGTCAGAAAAATGATACGTACTTGTAATTCCATGAAACACAGGAGAATCTTTTTGTTTCCTTTGCAGTAATGCAAGTGGTACTGATCGTAAGAAAATCAAGTCTTGTTAAAATTTAGACACAGTATTTGATGCATTATCCTTTCCATGCTAGGCTGCACAGCGAAATGTCTTTTTACTTGTTTGGAAGGCATTATGAGTTAGTTTTAATAGGACCTTTCACTTCTTATTCAGACCAAAGTAAATAAAATATTATTGGATTCAAACTACTCTAATATTCCTCTCTCAATTCTCTATGCGTGTAAACTTGTCTTCTGTTGCTCACTTCTGCTTTTCCTTATTTAGATTTAAGGTGTTTACCAAAAAAACGAGAAGAAAATAAATTGCCTATACGTGATGTTCTGCAATGTCCCATTTGTTTTGTACATTTAGCACAGTCTTAGATTCACTGCTGTTCTGACAGTTTTAGACGGTTGGACCTAGAATATTAATAGAAGGCTTGCTGTCTTTCGGTATTAGCGATTTTTTATCATCTGAAATTAGTTTGCTTATTCTGTTTTCAAGTTTTCATTTGTATGTAGGATGAGCATCTTCATTCAGGCAATGAGCTATTGTTAAGGCTGACAGGTGTGCTAAATGGTAAAATCTAAAACTGAATTTAAAAGTGTTACTGTTCTGCATAAAAGATTATGATCCTATACCACTTGATGTTCTACGAAAATACCTCGAAATTTAATCAGTTTTAACTTTCATTCTTGAGCACTTACATTTTGTTAATTGAAGGTTTGTCTCGTAGATGGTTGCAGTACTTGTTGGTTAGAGCAGAACAGAAAAGACAGTATGAGGTTACTGTGTGAGGTGTGCTTCGCCTCTTCCTGAATACAAGTTCTTCCAGAAAATCTGGTTGTTATCCACTCAAATTAGCAGTTCAAGTCCATCTGTAAGGGGTTATGGCATTACATTTCTAAATGTTATTCAGCATGTTATTCATTATGGTGTTAGATATGAATGTTATTCATTATGGCGTTGCATAAATTCATATGAATTCTCAAAGTTCTGGGAAGGTGTTACTTCAGAAATTCTTGCATTTACTAGTGTCTGTTGGCCAGTATACATTCATTATTCCCCAAGTTCCTTAAAATGCAGGATTTTATATCATTTGTATATATCCCACATCCTTTATTAGAAGCAGATGGGATAGTTTCTTCTCCATCTTTTTTCTGTTCTTGTTGGCTGCTGACGCCTGTCTGACTCTCACAGTTCTGATGGTGGACATCCCCTTCCTGCCCTATCCAGTTCCTTACACCCTGCTCACTAAATGCTTGAATGCTTGGAAATAGGAAATTTGCTTTCCAGCAGGAGTATTTGCTACATGTCTAAAATCTCATACCATGCTAAAATACAGGCTTAAGGAATTCAGGTGCTGGCCAACTCTTTTCTGAGATCTAGTGTTTTTTCATTACTGATGACAAAGTAGCTTACTGTTTGGTATTCTTCTATCAGTGTAATTTTTTCTTTTTTTTCTTTGTTTTCCTGTGAAGTAACATACAGTGTGTAGTTCACGTAGCATTTTTTTATCCTCTTATTCAAGAGAAACATGATTAGGTTCCTGTAGCTATAGTTTGTTTTTTTTCTCAGTTTTATTTTCAAATTGAACTTAATATATCATTCCACATTGAAAGTGCAGTAAAATGCAGGAAGTATTACAGGTGGGTGGCTGAAGTTTAGCATGAAACTGAGAATCGTGTGGTGGTAGCTACAATTATTGATGTTGTCTTCCTAAAAGTAACATCATACATCATTTTTAGTCTGAAAACTTTATTGGGAGAAAAAGCTAACAGGTACTATCAAGAAATTATTTAAAGCAGACAAGAACAAGATATTTTCACAGGCTTACACAGAAAATGATTGCTATTATGCCATTGCCTTCTATATTAAGTGGAAGATGATTTATCCACTAGATTATTGCAGTTAGAGAAAGGGATGTTTGTTACATGAACATGTGTTATACCTCCTCTTTATCTGTCCATGCCAGAAGAGGCCATAAATTTTATTCTCAGCATGATTTCTTGGCATGTACATTTATCTCTGGATGAAATATTATTCTAATTACTTTATAAAGTGCAGATTGCTACTACATACCTAAAAGAGAATTGGAAAAGTTAGTGATAGGTGTGAAGTGCTTAAGAAGGTGATTCAGTGGAGGAGTATGGAAGAACTCACTGAGGTATTTGTGGCTCCACAGAGGTGGGGAAATGTAAGACAATGAATATGAATTTGGAGAAAAGTCTCCTGGGAAGGTCTTGTAGATAGATATCAAACTGCAAAGTCTAGTTTTATTATTTATGTTTCATGTGGGGTATTGAATGATTGACAGGTTGTGGAAAGAAACACAGAAGCATCTTAAATTTTAAATGTAGAGTTCCGAAAAGCTCAGTCAGCTTAACTTAACCACAAGAGGATGTGAAGATTTAAGAGTTAGATTAGAAAGCTTGGACTAAATTTGGAGATTCACCTCAGAAAACAAAAAAAGAAATATGTGTTCGGGAATTATTAAAAAAAAAAAGAAAAAGAAAAACACACATCGGTAACAGCATGCCTAATTTGCACTCAGAACAACTGTTCTGTCTCTTAATTTCATCAAGGCATGTTTTTGAAGAGAACTCTGTGCTTCAGTCATTTATATATTATGGAGTCCAGTTTTGAGCAGTTATATGTATAGACCTAAAGAGCAAGTTAGTTATATTTGTCCTTTCAGACTTTGCATTCAGTAAACATAAATTCCCTTCCATAATGGTAAACTGGAAAACTTCGTTTTATGTGGTAATGAAGGTACAAATTATCTGACTTAAACTTCCACTGATCTTAAATGAAATCTAGCTTAGCGTTAGCAAGTCTGTGATTTTTATCAGAGAATTAATGAGTCACCTTGTAGAAATTACTCTTATTCAGAGAGTAGTGTGCCCCAAGGAATTAAAAGATGTCTCAAATATCAGGTCTTTTCCTCTTTCTATGTAGTGTTTTTATGCAGTAAACCTTCAGTGTTTCATAAAACTTTTTTTTTTTTTTTTTAATCAGAGGCACTGTTTAGCAGTGTTAAAGTGTAACCCCAGAGCCAGTGGTTTGGAGTCCAATTGCCTTTTTTTTGTTGTTATTGTTATCATAATGTGGTCAAACAGTACTTTCAAAAAACATTAGTCAGGTTTCTTGTTCTTCTATCCCACACCAATCCTGCGGGGAAAGCATTGTAAAACTTTATTATTCTGCTGCTTAGAAAACATACTAATTCCCAGTTTGCAACGATTTTTTTTTGTGTGTGTTAACATAGTTGTTTAACTTCTCTCTTCCTTATGTTTAATCACTTAATGGATCTATAGAAGACAATCAGAGCTCTCTCCGCCTGCTCTATAAAGCAGTTTATCTACTTTCTTAAACCTCTTCTGAGTAACCTGTATGCATCTTTCCTGTACATGGGTGATCACAAACACACAAATCACAGCTGAATATCAATATCTAGTGTAAATACAAAAGTACCCCTGTAAATCCACTGAGAAATACTCCATTTAATTTGTACTAAGGTGCTGATATTGCATTTGCACTCCACTGGGCTCATTACAGTCATCTTTGAATTTATGTTCTTTAGATCTTATTGGCTGATGACCTCCAGCTGACAAGATCTCATAACTTCTGTGTGATGTGGCATTTGGTATAATTAAGTGCATTCTACTTGTTATTCCACTTCTGCTAAGGAAAATTCCCTTTATTTTGTCACCTGCTAATTTCAGTAGCAAAATCTTACTTTAAAAATCTAGGTCAAGAGTAAAAATACTAATGAAGCCTGGGTTGTGGGGCTGAAAATGTTATGATCTCTGTGAGTAGAGCTGAATTCTGTGGAAGTCATCAAGAGAGACCTTCTGACAGCCTTCTGCAGCACTCTCCTCCTCGCAAAACCGAACGTCTTAGTTGGTAAATTTAATTCTAGTAATTTTTCTTTCAAAACTGCTGTGATTTCTTCTGTTTCTCTCAGATCTTGCAGACATTAACAATTATACATCTACCCAAGAACCTGTGATTACTAACCAATGCTTTTCCATACACTGAAGTGTTAAAACTCTTAATGAACTTTAAATGACATCTTACCTTTAATACATCGTGTAAAAACACATTTGTGCACTGTAGCATGTTTCATCATACTTTCTGCACTGTAAAATGCTGGTTTTACTCAAATCCTTTAAACTTTACATTCTCAGAAATCTAGAATAGTAGCCTTATAGTTGCAAGTTCATTAAGTTTAATACTTTTGGGGATGTTTACCAAAATGTAGGAATCTTTGTTTAATCCCAGTCCTATAGTACTGCATCCTTTAACCATTTGATAGTCATTAAAAATTCTTTGAATTTGAAAGAATACTTGCCAGTTCTTCTAAGAAATCTACAAGGAAGATTTCCATACCTTCCTCTTTCAATTTTAATATACAAAAATTCTTAGCTTTGTTTCCACGTCATCTTTGATAATTTCTTTGTTGAGACAGGCATTCTCAAGATTTGTGCCCCAGGTTCAGAATTAGTCATTTAAAAGCTGAGATAAAATATTCATTTCCAGACACAAATATATTGTCTTGAACCACATCCTCACTGCATAATGTCTTGTCTTCCCTTCTCTGTCTTAATTCATTATAACTATGGACATTTTAAAAAGTGTTTTTAATAGTCTTAGCATGAATTAGTTCAAGAATTAGTTCTAGCGATTCATTCTTTTGTCATATGCTTTCTGAGCTCCAGGATAGAAATATTATTATTTGCCATTTCTTTGGTTTTTTTTGCCTTGTTTTGTGATAGTTGTCCATATAGTATTCAGCACTTCCTAGGATTGATCATTTATCTCTATCTATCTATCTATCTATCTATCTATCTATCTATCTATCTATCCATCCATCCATCCATCCATCCATTTATGTATTTAATTAATTATTTTCCTGTAGGAAACTTCCAAAAAAAAGTTTCTATTAAAACAACGGAAAGCCTGAAGTTTAAATCCTTGAAATTTTTCATTTCCTTACTGTGTTGTGCTTTTTTTCCATTAATGTAAACTGAGTTACAGACTTGATTATTTTTTTCACAATTCCATTTAAGGTAAGAGAAGTTCATTTCTTGATCACCTGATCCATAATTGTTTTTTTTTTGACTTACTATTAAGAAACATACTCCTACCTTCCTTAACTTTTCTTGAAGTATAAAATGTCTTCATGTATTTTGGATGGTGGGGCCAGGAGATATTGCTGTTATCAAACTGGTGTCTGTCTTTTGTAATTTTACATAAATGGTTTCTTATTCTCTTATGATTCTTGGCACTATTTTTATTGCCACCTCTAACCTTATCCACCATGTATTCTAGACTAGATATCATTTGCTATTCCAGAAAATAGACCAATTCTGTTACTAATCATTGCTTTAATTTATGATATCTTTATTACAGTGCTGCTTCCATTGCAATCACTATTTGCATTTTTCCTGAACACTGTGTACTTTTCAACAGTTTTAGAGTAGCCTTGTATATTTTTCTGCCACATCTCTTTCTGCCCTGCAGTACTGCTTACTTACAGGACAGGTACGTATTTCTAGTTATTCCCTTTCATTGGTTAATTTTTCTGCCCTGGCTTTGACATCATCTGTTTTAATTGGATTAAGCATAGTATTTCATTGTCCACACAACTGACTATAGACACAGTAAAATGCTTTTCAAAGAAACACAAAAATATTCTGGAAACTGGTTTTGATTTGCTGAAGTCATTACTTGGAGATACATCAAACTCACTATCCCTCTTGTTATCAAAAGAAGCTCTGAAAAAGTTCTCAGCACTGTATACACATTAGAGACCCGTTTACTGTCTCAGATACCATGAAGAATATCTTTCCTATCAAATTTGGAAATGTCTCTGTCCTTTGATGACTAGTTTTCGTAAGTATGGGGCTACAATCAGTCGGTTATATGTTCATCAGAAGGGGAAATAGCTTACTTCCTAATGCTTGTGCTTGAGTACAGAGCTGTTGTTTGTAGGAGGTATAAATGAATTTAGATCTTAAATAGAAAATTTTCAAAGATCATTTCTGACTGGGCTTTTTTTTTATCACTTTCTTTTTTTTGCCTATCCTGTAGGTGTATGTAAACATTACTGTTATGGTTGGTTTCTTTTCCTTTGTTTTTCTGATTGGCATTTGATTGCTGCTGTTCAGTATAAACATGGAGAGAGAATGCAGTACACACAGGCTGTAATTTAATACTGATACTCTGTAAGAGTTAGAGTGATTTCATTGAATTCCAGAGGAAAGGTACTTAACCTTTTTTATTAAACAGAAATTTATGCACAAAATGCAAAGACAAAGGCAGTTTGCATTAAACATGAACTTATTCTAACTAAAGAGCCATGGAGAGATTGATTGCATTTGCTTAAGAGGAAGAAGTGCTGAAAATGTCTTTATTCATGTGAATTCTGTTTAATTGTCAAGTGGCTCCAGAAAAGGAGCCACTAGCTGGGTAGAAATGAGGCTTCTGCAATCCCTGTGCCCTGCAAGAATTGTTCCTAGGAATCCTTTGTTTCTGCTGATTCCCAAGGACCCATGTTTGTAATTGCAGCTTGTGGGAGATTTGTATACTGCAAGTAAATTGAGTTTATTGATCTGTTGTCTAAATAGCCATATCCAGATTGATAGAAGCAAAGAGAGAGGAGATTCATAGATGTATCCCTATCCAGCGACCCCTTGACCACGAAGAGAGAATATGTTAGCTATGGGGAAGTGGTTATCCTCCTCTGAAGCACAGTCTAAGCTTACCTGTCAGGCAGACTTTCTTACTTTGTCCACTGTTACTAAGGAAACCACCTCTTGTGAGTGAATGCATTGCAGGTGCCGCTTTTTGGGGCTGAATCTGAGATTACATCCAGATATAATTTATGAATTCAAGATTGTATTGCAGTTTATTTAACCCCTGTCATGACCAGAGATATATTACACAATATAATTAGTTTCCGTTCCCTCTACGCCAGGGAAACTGCTGAAGGATGAGATCTTCAGCAAGGAAGTGCCAAGAAAAGCTCCCTTCTTCTGAGCTCTGAAAGTGGCTATCAATGCAAGTCACACCTGCAGCACACTGGGAAGAGACTGATTTAAGTTCACTTGGAAAATCACTGATACTACAGCTAAGAAGTGTATAAAAGCATCATGCATTAATCATGTGAGGTATTAAGACAATTATTGTAAAAGAGCCACATAATTGGTGAAGTTATTTATAACTTCGTGACATGAGATGAGCTAGCATCTTTAGGTAAGATTGTATATGAACTTGAACTATCTCTGGTACATTCATTCAAACTACATTTGAATGTATGAATTCCATGATTCAAAACAGTGTGTCTTAAGACATCACTGTAGCTGCTGTATATAACTAATGATTTAAAATCCCCCTCTCCACACTTGTACAGAAAATACACTCATAATTCCAGTGAAATACATATTTTATGCATTACATATGTACGTACAGATGTGAGGATTAGTTCAAGCTTAGTAAAGGAATTTCTATATTAAATATAGAAAATTTACACATGCGAATACCTGCAACACTGACGTCACTGTCTAAAGCACTGAAATGATGATTAATTTGTGGGTGTGTCTGCGGGCCGTGTAGCTGAGCTCAGACTGTGCCTTAAGCTCCTAGAGGTGAACAATGTGGTCTGTAGGGTGCAAATATTATTAATACTGGTAGAGTCAAAGTTTGGGCTTAGAACTGGGGTGTACTGATCTGATATCTTCTCAGGAGTGCCAGAGTTAGATACCTTTGCCTTACTATACAACTTTGGAGACAAAATGCACAAACATTTTTAGACTCCAGCTCCCATACAAGTATGGAGCTTCTTACAATTTTCAGCAGAAGTTCAGTGCTCAGTGATTTCATGGACATCGTACCGAAACCTTTCTGCTTTTTTTTCTTGCCTTATAGGGAGGCCAAGGAAAGATTTAGCAACTCCAGTTAACTTCAGTTGTTAATGCCTGTTCTGGTATTTTGTTTTGGTTTGATTTTGTTAGAATTTAATACATTTCTGTCTTTGTCTTGTTGGCTAAATTACAAAATAATCCAACTTATTTTTGCTTCAGATTTTTGAAAGGCACAATCCAATGGCACATGATGCTGTCTGTATTCTTATACAAATGTAAGACATTAAGAAAAGTATTTAGTGATCAGTGATCAAAATGGATAAGTATACAAAATACTTGAATTTACTGCAATTATGGGATGGTAGGAATGAATGATGATGTATTCCTCAAGCTAGCCTTGTAAACGTTCACACTGTTACTCAAGCTATAGTCAAAAAAGGACGTTAGTCCTCAGCAAATCAAAGCTTATACTCCAGGAACCAGCACCATCTACATATATCTACAAGGAAATGTAAACATATATGGAATCCCTTCCCCCTGCTTTCCTTCTGATTAGATGGTAACTCTCAAGGGAATGGTTTGTCTCTTCTGTGTGTTCACACAGTGACTAGTACAATAGGCCACTGATCTCAGCTGTGGCTTCTGTCTGTGCCACAGCATGATAATCCTTGTGAAAATCAGTAATTCAGACTGAGCTTCCTGCACAACTGAAAAAGAATTTTAATGACTGTAAGCAGATTGTATGTTTATATTTTTCTCCTTTCTGCATTTAAAGCCATCAGTAATTGATATGTCAGCTATTTCTAAAATATATGTGGTGTACATTTAAGGAGCAGGGGACAGAGCATGCTAGTAGACCACTGGGCTGAAATTCCTCTTTGGGCTTTGAATTTCCTCACAAAACGTGAAATCCAACTGTAATAGCCTCACCTGACTGAAGAGAAAAAATAGCTGAATGAGCTGCACAGCCAAATGGCCACCGTTTGCTTACATCTTTCCTTCCTTCCCCTTGGCTACTAGGAATAATGAAGTCAATTTCATTTGAATTTTATTATTTGTAGAACTTGCATCCAGAACTTAATATACTCCTTTTAAAGCAGATACATGTGATCCCTTCAAGCTCTTCCCTTTTGTGCTTGCTGTCTCGCTTGTTGTGTGGATACATTTTAGATGGATCACTTGAAGCTAAATATAAAATATACAAGAGTGAAAATGCACTTATGGGCATGGGATGGAGGAGGGGAAGAGTGGTGCACAGTCAGAGAAGATTCAGTTTTTAGGAACAGATGAGATGTTGCAAATATCTCTGACGCCTGCAATATGTGCTCAGTGTAAATAAGCAGTTCTACAAGCAGCTAATGAACTAATGAAGCCAGATTTCCTACAGATTTCTGTCTTTTGATTGACTTTTTAACTGAGGCACAGTTTCACGTTGTGCTTAAAAAATTCTGACTGTGGAACACGTCAAGAGGAGCAGTCCTGATATCTTTACTCAGTTTCAACAGTAACGTCCCATCAGATCAAGCAGTCATATGGCCTCAAGGTGAATTTGAAAACTGATTCAGTTGTGCGTGTGTGTGCAGTGTTATTGCAACTGGATCAATGAGCAGATTATCTCTGAGATCAGCACCTCTCTGTCAAGTTTGAAATGTAGTCAATAAACTAAAGATTTTAGACACGAATGTGAATATCTATGCCGTTATGTGCAGGTTGGAGATATTTAAGTGGTATGACAATATGTGCCGCAGCCTAAGTTTTAAAGTAGAGTTGAAAATAGGGTTATATAGTAATTGAAATATCTCTACAGTTTACACCTTGTGATGATATATGCCAGAGAAGTACAACATGTAACCCTTCAGGAAAAAAAAAAAAAAAAGAGAAGGTTAACTGTTCTGCAATTGAAGATGCTGATATGCAACACATCAAGCCTGGTTGATGGCACACCTATCATCTTCAGGGTAGTAGATGGTGTGCATCCACTGCACTTTGATGGAATGAGTATGTAAATGTCACTTGTGTCACCTGATGTATACATACAACAGAAGATGATAAAAAGAGATCATATTTATTGTTGTATGATCAGTATTAGCACCTATGCTGACTAGTAACATGCAGTCAAAGGGAATAGCTAAAATATCTTCAGGAAAACCATAGCACAGGAATAATCAGCTACTCTGAGGGTGATAAATGAGCTTTGAAACTATTATGAAGATCACTAACAGAAAAGCAGAGTCTAAATTTTGATGGATTTGCTTGAATTATCTGCATGTGGATCAGTGAACTATCACACTAGTTTCAGCAACTGCCCTGAGAGATGCTGCAGTGTCTGTGATTCATGATGTTGACCTAAGGTAGTTTGGGAGACATTACTTTACAGGCTTTTGGTTTGCATTTGGAGATGAAGCAGAGAGGGTGTCTGAACTATATGTAAGTGTGCACACTGATGTCACTTTATTAGTTCTGGTCTTTATTCTCTGGTCCTTGCTTATGTTCTCACCGTGTTTGTGTCGTGGCTCATAACTTGTTCTGACAACCATTAGGCCAGCTCAGTGCTGTACTGATCTTTTATGTAGGTGTTAATCTGCAGAGCTGTTGTCTTGCTTCTCCTTTAGCTCCTGCTCGAGGTGTGTGCGGCTCATCCCTTTCATAGTGCAACATGAGCCATATGCATTTTCCATTCCCTCCCATTATCCCTGGTGGATTGCGCCTCTGTGTGCTGGATGTGCATTACAGTCTGCTGCACAGTACAAGCTTTGGGGAGTGGAATGCAAAGGCATCATCTGAAATTGATGGTCTGACTTAACTGTTAGTTTTCACCTTGTCAGCTTGAGCCCTTGTAACCGCAAGACTGCAGTGCTGACCTGATGTGCCCAGCATCATGGCTCTAATCTCTTCTTGTCTGGTTGGCTTCTTCATGGCCCTAGCAGAATCACATTGGCTGTATTTTCAGCATCTGCAAGATGAATGCAGTATATCTCGGCTTTCTTCTCAAAGAACCTTGATCTATGCATGACAAGGTCTGGAAAGCAATGGTACCTAACTACTACGATGATTACATTCATTCTGATCTACTCATTAACTTTTCTGGCATAGCTAGAAGCAAGAAGCAGATCTTCCACTGGCTGTCTTGAGTAGTAGTACAAAGACATTTTGGCAATGTAGTTTTAATTTAATTTGCTCTCTTGATTTTAAGCAGTGGCAGTGCTTGTCTGTCTGTGGCCCTTCACTTTCCATAAACCTCTTATTGAAGGGGATCACTGATGCTTGTTGCACATTACTGTTTAAATATAATATTTTTTTCTGTAGCATATGCTCATTTTCATTTTTCTGAGTAGAGCTGCCTCCTTCCAGTCCCCCTTCTCCTCCTTTCTCTCCAGCAAGGTCCAACAGCTGACTTTCAGACACTGGAAGGGAATGCTACAGGGCCGGGGTTGGGGAGGAGAAACTGCCCGCTTGAGTGCTTCATGTCCCTCTGAAGCAAACAATAGAGAACATTTTAATATCAGCTGAGCAGTCATCTCAAAGATAGTTATTATTTTATGGAATATACTTACTGTAGCATCTTCGTGAGAAATCTAGAGGTGTGTGCTTTAGGTAGTCTTACTAGTTTGGGGAATAAAAGCACAGTAGTATATGTATTTGCCTTGCTGAAAAAAAGGGCTTTAAGGCTATTGAATACTGAATGATAGCGAGGTTTCCAACCCCTTACTTACATAAGGAACTACACTAAAAAAAACAATTTAAGAAAACCATATTGGTTTGTCTGGATATACTATAGGTGAAGGGCAATGTCCTTCAGTGGTTCTTGCTTTCTGTGCAGGTCTACAGAATACCATCTGGGGATTTTCTCTTATTTATATTAGTTTCTAATTTTACTTCAAAATGTAATTTGTTTGAGGAGCAATTACTAGCAGCAAAATGTTTGACGTCCTGCAGAGTCTGCTTAAAAGAGAAATGAGAAAACAGGGCATTAAAATGTGGCTGGTGGAGATGAAGGCTTTTGATATCTCCTGGTCCACAAAATAAACCTAAATCTACATGCGTAGAGCATCTTGGTGACAAACAGCTATCAGATGTTACTGCCTAAATCCAAGGGTATCAGGCCACAGTTTAAAACATCAAACAAAAATACACTTTCATGTAACCTCCTAGAATAAACACTCAGTTGTCTCCCAGTATTCATGAACAGAATGTCAGTTGTAGTGTTAACATTTACATGGTTAAATAACCATCTGAAAGCCCTTACCCAATTCCATCCCAAGTACATGATCTAAACTACTTCTAGGAAAAAAAAATCACGTTTCTGCTGTGTGTAAACAGCATAACACAGGTAAGTAATGGGAATTTCTGTGTAGCTGGGTTATGGTGGCAACATTTCTCTGGGCAGCCCTGGTAGCACATCCATTTACACGGCATCTTGGGACAGGAAGTTACTGAACTGAAATGAATGGGCGTAAAACATTGAGTCTTTGTGATAAGCAACCCAAAGGTACAATAATAATGAAAAAGCAAAGCCCATGTATTTTCTTGACCCATTCAGAGATGTTTTTTGGCACTCAAACAGATCTTTTGTGGGAATCAAAGAATGGGAAAGCGGATGAGGTGACATGGCCACTTGATGTTCCTTGTCAGTGTGTTTCCATGACACACAGATGATTACTTGGCTGGAAGGCATTATTTGCTGCAGCCAGTTATTTTGCTACATGTTTTACACTAAAACTGGCATGACCTCCCTTTTTATTTTAGAATTTCTATATTCTTATGTTGTCTCATAAAGGAAAAGGTCATTTATTGAAGTTTAGTAATTATCTGCTACTTAGGAGTCTTTTGAAAATTCTCCTTTTCTCATTCCAGCTTGCTGCCCCCCATCTGATCACAGTATAAAGTGTGGAATTATAAAACTTCAGTTGATATTGCTTTTACACATAAAATGCAGTACTACTGGCTACACAGTACATAAATGTGCATATGCTTTTAAGATATATAAATCTGTAGATATGGATTATGGATAGTATGCTATTGAGAATTTAATTGCCAGGAAGATATGATGCCCAAGGGCATGAATTAGAAAATGGATTATATCAATCCCATTTCTGTACAAACACAGAAGGTGTTTTAGAAGGTTACATATATTTAGGACTGGCAAGATAAATCTGTTCACTGTCTTAAGGTTACTGCCAGTATGTCTTGAAGAAACATACGTGTCACACTTATTAATAATTTGCTTAAATCTGTGCATGTCAGAAAACTTCCTGATTAATTTAGCAATTGCAAGCATAATATGAGATTTTCTTAGTGTGAGATTCAAAATCATTTTTGTAAGTTATTAACAACTCAAACTTAAGTTATTACAAAGCAATCCTGGTAGCATACATTGGCAGAAACCCAACAGTCCAAAATCTTGCAGGTTTGGCATCATGAGCTGGAAAACTGGAGGAGTGGTAGGGACATTATCATAGCTCTGTTCTAAGGAAATTTGTACATTAACTCAGAACACAAATAACGTATCCAGGAATTTTAAAAATTAAATCGTGTTCTGCTTAACTAGCAATTCATAAGATCCCCATGCTTTTCACTTCAGAATATGATAGCAGACAAAAATAAATGTTCACAGTCCTAGGCTTCTTTCATTTCCAGTTTTGCTGTCTGACCATGTTTGTACTCTATGTTCTATGTTTCTATGTTTCTATGTTGCTCGTGAATTCTGCTATCAACATTTTCAATCTTCTAACCACTGTCAGCAGCACAGTGGCATATCAAACGCTTCGGACAACAAACAAATAATCAGGAGCTGTGAGAAGTTCCATCACATCCTTTGCTGAGGCCCCAAAGAAACACGACTAGAAACTCTGCAGAAAATTAATAGCATCCCAAGGTGTGCTATGCAATATACCTGCATCCCCACACTGTGGTTGGTTTACTATAGAATTAGCATACTTTTCAAGTATAATGATTTCAGCAGTACTGTAGTTCACAGATAAGATGATAGTTCAGTTCTCCCTTGTATCCTCTGTTACAGATGGCATCCCTAAAATCTTTTTTCCTTTTTTGTGAAAATTCCTCTAATGCCTTTGTTGCCTCAAGAGGAGTATCTCAGAAAGCTTGAAATGAATGCATTCCACCATTTTGGAGCCAGCCAAGCATTTGAAAAAAGCATTGTTCAGCAGTTGTCATTTTTCAGATGCCTCACTTCTTCTTTGCTGTTGAGAAATCCAAGTGATTTTAATTCAGACCTTCTGTCTTGAGACAACAAATTGGTGGGGGTGAAGCACATCTATTCTTCTACATTTGAGTAAATAATGAAACGATGTGCATAATCTGCTTGTTGTTTTTTTTTTTCTTCTTTTTTTCTTTTGCTATCTTAAATAATGTATGATAAATTATGAAGCGGTCCTAATGTGAGGTTTTTTACCTCATTTTACTTTTTAAATGATTTAAGATTTTAATTGAGTATTGGCACTTGAATGTACAGACTCTTTGTTAGTTATCTAGGGCTTAACACTTCTGTCAGCAGGAGACCAATGCTCCAAGGTAAACTCATATCCAGTGCTGGGAAGTAGGAATAATTATGTTCTATATGTGCCAACAATAGAAGAATCAGGATTAATTAATATATTGCCACTTGCAGATGCATATCTTCATAGCATTCTAATGTTCAAATTACACATCAGAATTAATTTCTGTATTTATATGAAATGTGCTCATCAACTACTGTTGCCTGAGATGGTACATCTAATGACTCTAGAGAGCTAAACTGTTTCAAGTGCACAGAAAAAGGCTGCAGAACAAGGACACAGAGTAGGCGTGTTCACAGACAATTGGCTCTGGTGACTGAGGATTAAACTGCTGTTACAGATTTCAGGAAGAATGCTGAAATGACATCAGCCAACTTGGGGTTTATACTGACTTTGGCTGGAATCAATATATTTCATCATAGGGGTAGACTGTGCTGGTTGAAATATTTACCACTACATCCCCGGTCTAATTCTTGTAGCCATGACAATTTGTGATATGGATCAGAACCTTACGGTTGCTTCAGTGTGCTGGAACAGTCCCTCTCCTGAATGTGCATGAACACCACCCCAGCCAAGCAGTTTGTGCTGAAGAAACTGACATGTGCCACTTGCTGAACACGATCCTGGAGGAAGCAGTGCAGGTGTTGAACACTGAACGCCTATGACAAACTGCCCTGAAGGGGCTGCTAAGTGGGATCTGTCTGAGTAAATCAGCCTCTGGGCTGTGTAGGTGTGTTGGTATAGGCTCACTAGAGCTCACTAGAGCCAGCTTGAGCCTGCAAACTTCACTACGGTAATGTAACAGGAACTGAAATTAACGAGCTTTGTTTGTAATTATTTGTGTAGGCATACTATGAAAAATGGTGTGATTATGTGGAAACATGTTTTTCTCAAATTGCTTACTGATTTACTGCATAAATTACAGGCAATACTGACACATTAATTCAACATCAATTAATTTAACATGGGGATTTTTTTCCCCCCTAACAATTTCAAAAGCTCTAGAGACAGTTTACCCATAGCTACTCTTCTGTGCATCATTGCCATCCAATTGACACCAAATTCAAACATTTTAAATAGAAAGCAATATGATGCGCAGATTTCTTAAGTGTTGAAAGTAATGCTTTGAAAAAAATCTCAATATGAAAGGAAATGAACTTGTAATGTAAGATGGTTAACCCACAGAAATAGACAAGAAATTATGAGCCCGACTTGAGATGACTGAAGTTAGCTTGAATCTTGCCAGTGAAAGAAGCATTTCTTAGTATCTTATTGCTTTGTGAAGGGTGGGGATATTTTTTTCTTACACAAATGTGATTATGATTCCATGCTCTTGAGAGGATAATTAATATTTTTGGACTGGTCCATTCCCTGGACAGTGTCTTTATGAAGCATCAATGTATTGGTGCCCTCCCAACAAATTTGAAGAAAATATTGTTAAAGCAATAATTCCTCTGATTTACAAAAGAGCAAAAAATCAATATAGGAATCACAAGCAGAGGCACCAATTCCTACTTTTAATTTAATACAAAGGAAGTTTTTGTCACAGCTGCATGTAAATTCACTGCTATAATGTTCAGTCAAAAAACCCTCATTCAAATAACAGGAAGTTTTCCCTCCTCACATAAATGTGTATTAAAAATTCTTGTGTTTAATCCTTAGGATCAGAAAGTCCTACTAGCAGAATTGGGCAATCAATCTACCTGCTAGGGAATTAAAATAGTATAGATTCTCTCTATATATAACTATTAAAATATATTAAAACAGTATAGATTGGAGAAAATAAGCAGTCCTCCAGGCTCCATCCCAAAATGGTAAGAGTTGAAGGTTTTACTAAACCACCTGGTTTAGTAAAAAGGAAAATCAAAGACCTGAGTGGCCTATATGTTTTAAAAAAAGGGGATGGGTTTAAGTGCGGTTAGAAGCGTGTGCAGAAGTGTTATTTCAGTTTTCCCTGTCCTCTCCCACTCTTTCCGACTTCCACATGAGGAAAGGCTGAGAGATGTGGAAGGGCTGGGACTCTTCAGTCTGGAGAGAGAGGAGAGCTCATCACTGTTTATAAATATTGAAGTGTGGGGGGCAAATGGGTGGGGCCAGGCTCTTTTCAGTGGTGTGTAGTGGCAGGACAAGGTGTAATAGCCTAAAACTTGAACACAGGTAGTTTCGTACTAATATTCAGAAAAAATTAATGGTAAGGTGATGGAGTACTAGAACAGGTTGCTCAGAGAGGTTGTGGAGTCTCCTTCTATAGAGATATTCAAGATCTGTCTGGAACAGGGAGTTGGACTTGGTGACCCTCAGAGGTCCCTTCCAAACCCTAAAATCCTATGCTTTGGTGTGAAAAGCGCTAGAAAAAAGAGATGTGAGAATGACTGACAAAACCTCATTTGTATATCTGAAAAATGCAAACTTCTTTCAAATCTTAGGCATGCCTATTTTCCAAATAGTTTCTGAACACTGTCTAAAACTGCTTTATCTGTAAATGAATTGGCAGTGTTATAGCACCTGGCTTAGTGCAGTCTGAACTACAGGGCAATCAGGTGGGATTATCTGATTTACAATATCTGATCATCATTTTCATGGAGCCAGCTTTCTTTCCTAAATTGAAGAGGTGTATTTCAGAAATGGTGAAGAGCAAGGAAGATGATTAAGAGACTGGAGCACCTGTCATATGAGGAATGGCTGAGGGAGGTGATGTTTTTCCTGGAGCGTCAGAAGGTTATAATAATACCATCTCAATAATATCAATACTGGGAGGGAGGGTGCAGAGGGGACAGAACCTGGCTCTTTTCAGTGGTGCACAGTGACAGAACAAGAGGCAATGGGCACAAACTGAAACAAAAGACATTTCACTTAAAGGGTTGGGACAGTTGATCTCAGGAGGTGACTTCCAAACTCAGGTGTTCTGTGCTTCTGTGAGATCAGCCTAATGGAGCAGTGTTGAGCACAGGGATATAAGTCCAGACTGTTTAGTCAAGATGTTGAGACTAAATGTTTTTTTTTCCTTTTCTCTCCTTCATCTGCCCAGCTAGTCTTATTACCTGAGCTCAAGGGTGTCCTCATGGTGAGCTGCTCTGAACTGGTTGATGCTCAGCACTGTATCCCTTCTTTCAGCTTTGTATTCATGGCATAACTTCCATCCTGTGATGTGTAAAAGGGACACTGCTCTCAGAGAGATGTGACATTTCTTCTTAGCCTAGAAATATATGTTTGTAGATAAATAGATATCATGCTTATTACATACATATTACTTTTATATCTATACAGTTTAACATATTTTAAGATGTCTAAAAAGAGATTATAAAGACCAGATATTCCCTCAAACATTTACATCTAAGAGCTTCAATTAATGCTTATCGCGTGTTGGCATTGCCTGCAGATACGCAACACAAATGCTAAAAACGGCAGAAGCTTGGGAGTTATTTATGCTTTCATATTTTCTGTATTAATTTTAATATATTATCACTTGGTATTAAGACGTCTTAACCTGAAACAAAGACAGCTGAATACTTCTTAACAACAGAAGTTTTCTGAAAATAACATTTTGAAAAAAGTTGTGTGAAACAGAGCCAAACTCAACTTATTATATCAGTAGCACCTATTACATCAGTAACATGTGGCATTCTGATCCAACCACAAGTCAAAATGTTATTTTTAGGAAGCTTTGCTTTCTGAGACAAAACACCAGGCATGTCACAAATAAATACACAAAATGAGGTGCAACACAAAATATTGTGCAATCCAATCTGTTTTTGTTGTTGTTCTTTGGTAATTTATTTGTCTGCTGACTGGATTTACTGGACCTAATTTCTGTAGTTTTTCTTTTATAGGAACAGAAAATGTTTTTATAGATGTTAGTAACTGAAAAATGGATATGTGCTCATACCTGTTAAAGAGAAAGTGTAAAAAAAATTTCCCTTGTTTATCAACTCAGTAGCAATGGGAACTCCTCTCTAACTATTATATATAAGGATATTTTTATCTGCTAAGGTTTGACAGTACAGTGGCATAAAAAATTTTTGTGGAGGCTAAGAATGCTGGAAGAGAGTTTCTATATTTACAGAGAAAAACTTGTACAACATTCATAGCAGAAATCAGCTTGACTTCTGCCTTCATTTTTAATATGACATTTGATATTTTTCAGCAGGAATTAACTTTGTTTACCAATTAAACATCAAAAACTGAGGATAGCACACCAGAATGCTTTTAGAACTGTTAAAACATGAATCCTCTAATTTAAATAGACAATACTATAGCAAGAAACACCACCACTAAAACTCTAGCAGTTATAATCAATAGTTCCTTTAAAGTCATGTCTGAAGCCTCAATTTCCAGACAGGTATGACAGGAGGATAACAAAATATACGTTAGTCATCAACTGACTGTGAAAAAACCTGTGAGCTGGTTTGTTCCATTGAAGCTTACAACAGGAGGCCAGTGAAGCTGTGATATGAATGCTGCAGTGGTAGGGATGGCAGAGGTGGCAACATGGCTTTTATATGACCACAAGTGTGTGCTATGGAAGTAGCACTCCAGATATCCTAATTTTTACCTTTCTCTCTCTCTCCTCAATACATAGAAAAAAAAAAAAAAAGCTGTTTCTGTTATATTTATCTCCTGAAGAAGTAAACTTTGTACATCCTGTAATTCTTTTAGGGAAGACTGACTACCTGGTAAGCTATCCCATTATTATTATTTTATGTTTCTTTTATATTTTCTTTTCTAAATCTAGAGAGCATCAATATTTTACTTCTTTTATATGAATTAAAAAAATATTTCTTCTTGTAATAAACTCAGGTATTTTGGTGTCTTTAAGAGCAAAGAAACTTGGCTATCCTTGCCACGTGTGGAAAGACTTCACTGGAAAAAGAAAAAGATTAGGAAAACTGAGGTCAAAATGATACGCTGCAGCGCACATTTAAATATACACGTCAAAATTGTCAGAATGCAGTGATTTATGAGTGAACATCCCTATGTTCTACCAAAATTAATATAAGAAAATAAAGTTCAGAGCACCAAAAATAATGAGACCTACTCTACTTTGTTAATACCGAAATTTCTCTTAATTTTCTAAATAGTGTTTTTGGTTGTCCTGAAATTAAAAGAGCATGCATTTTTTTTTTTTTTTTGAGGGGGAGCAATGCAGAAGAAAATAACTACAACCAAACAGCAACAAAGACTTTAATCTTTTTCCCATTAGATGTTTTTTATTTTTTTTTCTTTCATGTATTCCTCTTGTTGTTGGCTCTCAGATAGTTTTCAAAACATGTCCTGGCCTGCCTTTGTCTTCAGTATCTAAGTTAAATCAATCTAGAGTCTAAGGTAACCCTCCAAATCTACATTTATGTATTTCACATCAGGCTCCCATCCTTTATGTTAGGCTTTGTCTTTGTTCCTTTGCTATTTGTGTATTCTGGATATCTAATTAAAGCAGGTGAGTTGAGTAATCCAGAGCATACTCAGGCAAGTAGAAGTCTGAGGGTACCAGCTGGGAAATAGCAAATAGATTAGGAAAGCAGTGATACTGATTTCAAGGATCTAAGGCTGTTGACCTCAGCTCAATATCAGACTACAGCTTGGAGACTCAGCTGGAAGCAGTAACTAGTCAAAAAAAAAAAAAAAAAAAAAAAAAAAAAAAAAGTACTAATAGAATGAACATGGAGACATGTAAATAGAAAGGGAATTCAGTTTTCCTCTTGCAGGATTTATAACAAAGGTTTGAGAAAAAAAAAGTTAAGACAAAATTAAGAGATCAAATAAAAACAGATTGAGCTGTGAGGAGCAAAATACTGAAGAAAAACCTCTTCATCTAAACTAAGATCTGAGTGGTTGGTCTGTGCTACCAATCCTCTGTAGCTTGGGGCCCAAAAACCCATAAGATCTGTCAAGTAAATCCTGGCTCTCTGTGAGCTCTCACTGAAGGAGGTCTGAGGTAGCTAGCTGGTCTCCTGGTCTATGGAAGCTCCTCACTGAGAAACCAGAGGGTACCATAGAGAATGGTTGTATAAGCATTATATATTAACCTGTTTATAGTTTTATTCTTCTTTCTTGTTCTCTCTGTTCTGCTGAAGTAACATAGTCTTTGTTAAGCTGTCTGATGTGTGGTTTGTGAAGAAGAAAATAAAATCATGGAGTACTGGTCTGCTTTTCTAACCATTTCCAGGTATTATCCTTGAGCTATGATGCTAAGGTACTTCATTTAATTTTGTCCTTTTAAAAATAATTTTTAGGCTGAACTTTCTGTAGCTGGTGTTTAGATATGAGTTGTTTGTTATTCCTAAAGATTTTGAGACATGTACTGTAATTCAGCACTGGAATGGTGAGACATCCCTTTAACCAACAGAATAATAGATGGGTTTCCAGATAAGTTTTATAACTCAAAACTGATTCAGCTACAGCTTATAAAGCAGAAATTAGGCTTTGGTTTGGATTAAGGGAAAAATGTTTAATCACTACAAGAGTATCAGCAAATTAAAGTCAGTATCTGAAAGTTCTGTGAGTTACAAATTTTCATGTTTGTGTTCATACTCTTGAAATATGAACTCTTGTACATGATCTTATTTTTTAATGACTTCAAAAAATCTTAAGGTAAACAGTGCAGTCTGAATGTGAAAGTGCAAGTCTCAAGTACATGCAATTGCTATGTACTTGACTAGATTAGTATGACTAGATGACTAGATCAGTATGCATCATACGTGTAAAATTGACACAAACAAAAATTCTCTGTGTTGCTCTTATAGTTATCTATGAATCTTGCTGGTCATCAAAAATTACTACTGATAGATCATTACTATTATTTTTTTAGAAGAAATGTGTTTTGTTATTGGTACGTAGAGACCACCTGACAACAGATTTAGAAATTACTTTGCAAATGGCATAGGTCCTTCTATAAAACGTTGGCTACCATGAGAATAATTCCCCCTGGCTTAAGAACAGGCCCCAGTTTCGTACTCTAATTTCAGTCACTTTCAGGGGGAGAGAAATAGTGGCATTTTAATTATAAGCCGAAATGCATTGTTGAACAAGGAACATGAAGAACTACAAGCAACCTTTTTAAAAAGTATCTTGGGAATTCCTAGGGTAATGATCCAGAGTTTAGTCATTGGCTTTCCTTAACTTTTCTTAGACCCTAAATCTAGGAACTGTTAGCTCATGTGAATTAAATGCCATATTTTGCACTGCTACCCTTCAGTGAGCCTAATAACTTGTACTGAATGTATAATTTTCTCCAAAGCTCTGATTATTTCTTTATAAACATCAACTAGCTGTTTCTGTAACCTGATGTGGTGTAGCATTAATTTATTAACAAATACCTCCATCTGAAAAATGAAAGCAATCAGGATGCTGACAGTAGGATGGCTATTCACTACCATGTTTCTATCTTCTATTGTTCGTGACTTTCAAGCAAGCAAGATCCCATGTCATTTATGCTGTACAGAGTATAGATGTTCTATAAAAAATACTGTAAATTTAAAGAGACAAAAATTCACCCTAACCTCTTCAAAATAGAGTTTGTTTTGTCATCCTCAATCACTCCTTTCATTAAAATAGTGTGCTAAGTGTTCAAATTAGATTTTAGATTTTTTTATTATTATTGAAGCGCTATCTTAGCGTGATTTTTTAGACGTTAGGAAAGAGAATGATGGTTTTTTGGATTGGATACAGCCAACCATTCTTAATATTTTTTAAGATGATAATACACCAAATTCCAGAGTTTATGGCTGCATGTCATGTGAGCTTATTGCTAAAACTGTTGTCAGCATTAGTGTATTTATTTACTTATTGAGCGTCTCAGTACATACTGATCTACTGTTTATCTAATTCAGAAGCATAGCACAAGAGCTTCTCAATCTTTAGGGATATGTTACTCCTACTTTTTCAGGAAATAAATCACGGACTCAGAAAACTATCTGCAAGGATGACTGCACTTCAAAGTCATAATTATAAAATATTACAATTGTTTCATTCACTCCAATTTCTACTCAGTAATCTGTTTGCTTTCCTGGCACTTGAGGCAAAATGCAAACAAGGAAGGTTTTTGTCAGCCCCTGCTGCTTTGGTCTTTAGATCATTCTTTTAGCACATTAATGAGCAATCACTACGTGCTTGTGCCCTAGCTTAGTATGCTGCTTTGAGTTCTTTCAGTATATGCCACTGTGGTCATCTCGTTCTCTCCCTTCTGAGCAAACAAGCAAAACACCCACATTTGCCATGTTTGCAGGGCTGCAAGATAAGATGTATTTTAGGAAACTTGATGATGTGAAAAAGATGAAGAATTGCACCATCTTAAGTTAAAAATTTCAAAGGTAACACAAAATGAAAAACGACAGAAAAATGATTGTTACTAGAGTCTAAAATCAATACCCTTTTGAAAGCTGACAAATGCTCTGGAAGTAGCTTAGAAAAGAGTGGTTGTAGACTTATGTGGTTTATCTTTAATGACACTGTTTTATAATTTGTGAGGAGAGTACAAAAATGCTGTAATGAGTAATAGAACCAGAGGTTTTGGAATATAATTTGACTAGCAGTCTGCTGGAAGATTTTGTGAGCTAGACAATGTTCTCAGTGATGTTTTTCATGAGCTACCCAGGAATGGTTATGGCAGCTGGGGTGAAGCACAATACCTTCCATTGCAACTCTTCTCCCTCTACTGTTTTTATACTGCAACTGCTTAATTATTCCTCTGCAAACCTTTCTAGCCAGCTGTCCCACTTGAATTCTGTATTTCTGTTTTCCCTGAAAGTCCTTAGTCCAGCCTGAGATGCTACTGTATACTATACAAACACAGAAGAAAGATGCAGACAACTTGTCCCAAAGAGCTCATAAAATAAAAAAAAGTAAGAACTGACGGGAAAGAGGACATTATAGTGCTCAGATAGGCGTTGGAGGCCTAAACAATGTTGATATTACCTAGCTATTGTTTTGTAGATGAGTGTGAAGAAAGCTTATTTATGCAGTTCCTTGGGTGAGTGGGAAATTTCCCATCTTCAGAGCCTGGGCTGCCAGAAGGCTTTCTCTGGAAGAAAATGTGACCTAGGATCTGACAATGAACCAGATGGATTGCAGGTGTTTAATTCCAGAACAGCTAACATCAAGAGTCTAGGGAGCTATTGAAAAGTTCCTAAATAATAATTTTTAAGCAATCATTTGTTTAGGTGTGAAGAAGAAACACTGGAGAGTGGAGAAACAGAACAGACAAGATGAAGGTTGTAGGAATGGTTCTAGAAATTAATAAGCAAAAGTTGAGTAACTGGCTTCACAGGTGTCCTTCTACTAACTCCGATAGTAGTGAGGTTCTTCTACTTTATCCCTCAACAAATGTGATTACTGAAGACCAAGTGAGCAGCTTAAATGTGGAGGTGCCTTAATGGTCCAGTCTCACTCGTGTTTCCTTAACCACAGAGCCATGAAAAAAGAGAAGGAAGCAGCTATATTCATTTTCTCAAGGAGAAAGACCAGCATGGTGACCTTCTTCACAGTCACCTGAAGCTTGAAATAAGCTTGTCTTGAAAAAAACTTCCACTGAGAACTTGAAACAAGTGCCTCCTGCTGTGAAAATTCTCTTTAAAGCAGTATTGGGATTTTCTGTTTTGTTGTTCCTTTTGATACACACAAGGATTAAGCCTGGAGGCAGCTTTCTTTGAAGGTAAGAGGGAAAAATCAAAATACTCAAGCTACAACATTATCTTTTGGAGCATGTTTAGTTTGGGTATTTTTGTTTCTCAAATCTTTTAATCTTCCCTGTATTTCTTTTGGCTGCAGATCCATCTACTAAAAAATGACTATGTGCTGAATGTCAGGTAGGACATGATTTTTTGAAAAACAGCTGTTTATTTTTTGATCACCTGGACCGAGGCTGTCACAGCTGAGTCTGATGGGAAAGAGAAATGAGTTATCTCTTAATCTCATTCTTTCTCTCTGGTCCAGCAAATTATTTGTAAAGACAGAAAGAATGAGAGCCTTGCTGGCTGCTTCTTGACAGCTATGTTATCCAGTATATGCATCTAAGAAAACTTAGCATGAGGCTGTGCAACACCAAAGATATCTAAGCTTGTTTAGAAGGGATCATGCTGTTCCTCTGTCAGTGCAACTTCTTTAGGGATTAAAATTACCCATCTGTGCCAGGTCTATCTGAAATTGAGTTAACTTTCCCAGCTTGCATGGTGCTGTGCTATGCAGATGTAGCTAGAACAGTGTTGATAACACAATAGTGTTTAGCCCCTTGCCTAGCAGTAAATACTGTCAGCCCTCTCCCTGCCAAAGGCCGCTAGGCTGGAGAAGGTGAGAGGCTGAGAGGGTGCACAACCAAAATAGCTGACCCCACCTGACCAATATGACCATGTCATATGATGGTGTGCTGAGCAGTAAAAGGAAAGGAAGGTTTGGGGCTTCCATCATTATGGCATCTATATCCACGAGAAACTGATACATGTGTTGAGTTCTTGTTTTCCTGGACACCTGCCTGCTGCTTAGTAGTCGTGAATATTTTTTTCCTTTTACTTTGCTTCCATATGTAGCTTTTTATTTTTCTTATTAAACTACTTTCATCTAAACCCACAGGTTTTGAATCTTAGTTTCTCTCCCTATTAAGGAGGGGCAGTGAGAAAGTACCTGGGTGGGACCTGGCAGCCAGACAAGGTCAGCCTACTGTGCAGTCTATAAACTATGCTTAGCAGATCAGCTCAGTAAAGGTTAATTTCTTCTGCTGCCCAGTGCAAAACTCCCTCTGATTTCTTATTTGTTGTTTGATGGCTGCAATCTTATAGTATTTTTTTCTTGATAGCAAATCAGGGACAGTATGAAGTCCTATCAACATAAAGAATGTTCAAAATTTTTGGAATTTGGAAAAAAAACATTTGTCTTTCTGTCATATTATGACAAAATGACTTTTTTTTTTCCCCACGTATACATGACAACTCTCTTTTCAGTCCCAGTTGTTTAAATCAGCCTAGTCTGAACTTAACAGAAAAGTCAGGGGTACGGTTTCAAATTGCACTCTATTTTATTCTGTCCTGTGGTTGAGTATGTGTATAGTTTCATAATGAATCCTTTTAATGTAGTACGTGTGAATCAAAGAATATAAACAATTAAGATGTGCACCTCTATTAAGTATGTATTTGTTTACACCAGAAGAAGTTGTATAATGACCTCTTTCTCTTTTATGATTATTTTTAAGGTGTTGAAAGTATATTGATGTTCCCTCTAAGAAATTTTCTTTTCCATTGCACCTCTAGTCCAGTATTTCTGCCTTTAGTATTGTCAGTGAAGGAGGAGCTGATGTTTTAACTCAAGACCTACAATGGAAAAAGGAGATGAGTGAAAGAGCTGAACATATTTCATCTGAAAACAGAACTGCCAAGTGAAACAATGCTTACACTGAAACAAATAATATGATATGTTCTTGGAGTCATTTGTGGGTGGGCTGTTCATTTCGTGTGCTGTGTTGCAATTGTACCCTGCTGAGTGCAGGAAGAGTTAGCCAGCTCACATCCTTCACTGAACAAAAACCAGTATGTTGCTGCCTTCTTCTCTACCAAGATGTCTTTGTTAACTGAACTTCTTGCATGGAACTTCTTGGACATTTTCTGTTTCATCTGATCCCTAGCATCACATAGAGACATTTCCTTTCTTATCTTTAGCACAAAATGGGAAAGTATGGTCTTTATTCTGAACTTTCACAGTACCTCTCGAAATATGAGCAAAAAGTAAATGAGCTGATTTTTCTCAAAATACCCCCCTCCAAAACATAGATATTTTATGGTAACACAAAATTATGATAGAAGCAGATAGAATTCTCCATGCTCTGTGAATTAACTTTTGGTGTTTCTGATAGCTGTGTGGGACAATTTTACACAGGCTTGGGACAAAAAATTATGAAATGTGGGAAAGTAATCATTGCATATATATAGGCAGTGTTACAAAAGTTTCTGAAGGTGAAAATACATTGGAAAATGGCATCATTGTTTTTGATGATTTCCACTTTAGGAATACAGGCAGTTAATATTAGAGCTTAATTTACACATACAGAAATACAAGTACAAATCAGAGAAGGTGCCTCTTATCTTTGAGGTGTTGGTATGTCCCACATAAGGAGACGTGGGTTTGACCTTGCAATCACTGAAGCATTAGTGCTTTTGCATTAACTCTATGCTAAATGCTTGTTATTGATTTCCAACTGAGTACTCACATCATTAAGTTCTGCAGGTGCTTAAGTATATGAAGGATTGGCGTTGATTTCCTTCCTTCTAATTCCTTTAAAAATAGAACTCTCCTTCCAAGTTTGTTCAGCTTTGGAAGAGTATTGCTATAGAGTTGCACTTGCTGTCAGATGTCAGCATCAGATATATTTGCATTTTTTTAAGTAGATATTAATAGCCTAAGAAGCTGAGGGAGTGTGAAGATGAAATATCAGTTCTACTTTTTGATAGTTTGTTATAATGAACATGAAAATGAAATCAAGGCAAAGAATGAATGAAAAATTGAACCTTGAGAAAGTCAGTGCAGAAACTGGAAGTCAGTTTGTGCTTTTGGTTAAACAAATAGTCAATTTGGGCAAATGCCCCTGGCAAGGGTCATGCATAATCCATCTTTGCAGGAAGTTTAAAACAATAGAGATATTTTGATGTGAACTATAACATTTACAATGCACCTCTCTAGGACTGATACTGAAAACAATAAATGAACCTTCTAATTTATTCAAAGCAAAGTTCAGTTAAAAGAGTATTGCCACTCAGAATTAGAGCTAATTAAGCAATTATTGGTTTCATTTGATTATTCTAGTGACATACTGGAAGAAAACAGATGCATATAAGTCTTGAATATCAAACGGATAAATTTGTTAGAATATTTGCCAATAAATGTTGATCTCAAAAGATTCATTACCAAAAAATGGCATTTGTATTGATGCCACTTGAAGAAAGCATTTACTGAATCCAAATGTTAGATTAGCTTTAATTTCTCTTTCTGGAGTTCTGTTTGAACTGATGCATGGTCTTGTACTGTGTAGACTCAGTAGAGGTTTTTATTAAGAAAACTATATGAAAACTTGCACAGAAGATAAAATCTTGCAAGTCTCATATTTTAAAGATCTAGTTTTTATTGATTTTATATTAGAAGCCTATTTTCTCTATTTACTGGAAAAAGCGAATAGGAAAAGTATCACAGAAGAATAGAAGGAAGGAAACAAAAAATCCTTTGATAAAGGAATATCAGAAGATAGTGGAATTAAGCAGAAAATAAAATTTCATCTTTTGGAAGGTTTTTTCATTCTTTTGTCATGTTATCTATAACCCCTACCTTTAGAAACTGCCTACTGCACATCTCCTCATCCTCTACAGTTCCATTATTTTGGTTAAACTGCATAACTTTAACGAGGAAACTTCAGCATCTCTTGTTCTATTGTAAGCCCTGATCGCTCCCCTAAGTAACTCAGTTACATGTTTTATTACTGAACTTAATTTAAAAGCTCTCTTTAACAATCTAAAAAAATCAGGTTAGCAGGATGATTTTTAGGCTACTTGTTTACCATGCTGAAACAGAAAATTCAATAAATGAAACAGAAGGCGAGTGATTTTTCCTTTTTTTTCCTTTTCCTAAATTGAATTGCATTAGTAACAGACAACATGAAACTTAGATGGTCAGCTGCTATTACTCTATACTAACTATTGAGAACTTCACCCACTGCATTTATAAAATTCAGGAGGTCTATAAACACTTCCAATAAAGTGACATGAGAAGTCTGACCCTCCTGCCAATGGGTGGACAGCTTACCCAGAGCACGTGGGATCAAATTTTTTTTGCCTGAAGAAAGCTGCACTTTTACATCTTGTTTCTAGGAGAGCATCCCAGACTCCACTACTTTGGACTTTGTTGTTCTTAGTCTCTCTGACACACTTTTATATTTTATGAACATTCATTGTTTCAGAGCCTGGAATTCAGCAGAGTGGGCACCACTGTTATGGCTTTTATTATAAACTCACTTGAAGGTATGACATTGTTAATGTAAAACATATGTGAAAAACTGACACGTAACACATAAACTCAGCCGAAACCTTAAAAGAAAACCAACGCTTTTAGCATGCAGGTTTACTGAAGTAAAAGATCTGAATGCTTTTTACAGCACTGTAAATGGAAAAAGTTCTTTAAATAGTGGCAAATAATTTGTCAGTATTATTGAATTAAATGAAATCCAGATAATAGGGATGTTTTAAAATAAACAAGTTAAGTATCTATTTGTAAGGACTGCCAAGGTCTTCAGGTAAGCACTACAGTGGATAATTTGATGTCTCATTTGCAAATCAGGCTCTGTCATGACACATGCAACCCTTCCAAGATAATGTGTGTGAATGTCTGACAAGCTTTGTTCTCGTGGCTGAGAATACTGATGGGGTTAAGACAGTCATTCCTACAGTTGGAGCAACATGGTGTGATTTTATATCTATACAAGTGTATATTTTTTTTCCAGTTGTAGTTGCTAACTCTTTATTTGGATATAGCAGCCAAATTTCAGCTTTTTTTTTTTTTTTGTAGCCTAGTTGCTTTACATCTGTATGTGCTGTACATGACTTCAGAGTTAGCTCTGCTCTATGAAGATGCTTTTCAACCTCTACCTATGAGTTTATGATTTGTCATTCTCTTTGTGTTTTTGTTCCCACTGGTTTGGAGGGACACTTTTCCCTGCATATGCAAGATACAGCATAGAGTTCCTTGACTGTAAAAAGGTTGATGTAGAGGAGACTTCTTTCCTCTTAGTTCATCATTCTTCTTTTGGGAGTTGGCTAGAATGAGAGATGTCAAATGTTAAAAGGCAAAACACTGCAGAAAATTAGGAACAACTCTATTTATATTTTAGTCCTTAGTAGAAAGACCCTTAGCATTGCAACTGCAGAGTTTCAGCTCAGTTATTATTGATTACTAATACATATAAACGACTGAACTGTTACAGTTATTTCATTTATAGCATTTTGTAATTTTCTTTACTATTTTCCAGCACATCAATCAAGTAATAGAATTTCCATTCCTCATAGAAGAGAGTTTGAGCTAATGTCTGTATATGTTAGGGAAAATTCAGACCATGAGTAATGGTTTCTATTTTTTAAAATGTTTGGGGCTTGAGGTATTCCTACCTTTACCAATGCCAAGAAGAATGCTAATTAATAAGCCAACTAACTCTGCTGAATATGTCAAACAGCTTCTCATATAGAGTAAGTTAAACTGCCAGAATTTCTTTTGCCAGTGTAGCTGTTTCAGGTAGGGTATGATTTCTTTTCACATTTTAACAGCAGTTATTTTTATTAGAGTATATTATTTTATGCTTTTGCAACATTTAGAGCATACCAGTAATTTTGCATCCGCTAAGAGCACCTTTTTAAGTTACTGGATTTACTTTTGTACTTTTTTTCATGTATGGGCTATGGTTGGCTACTACCATCTCCAAATTTAAGTTGTATTTTTCTATTTAGATCAACAGTAAACCAGGAATTAGTATTTTATATCAGATGTTATAAAAATAAAAGTTTAAACCCACATTTATGTAATGTGCTGAATCCATCTTTCAGCACTTGAGGACATGATTTTTTCCCCCTCAGGTCAGTTTTTCTTTTCCAACTGTGCTCCGTAATTACTTTCAGAATTGATTAATTTCCAGTTTATAATGACAGCTCTAGCAGTTGTGAAATAACCGAAGTCAGCACTTCTTCCAATATTGCATCTTTGTGAGCATTCAATCCATTTTATAGTTATTGAGTTGGACATTTCCTCATTACTGAGGGGCCGTGCCAAGTAAGGACTTTCAAAGAACCATAACCTCCAAACAAGCTTTTTCTCCTCTACCCACTATTACTATTGTTGAGAATGATGATGTGTATATAATATATATAATATTTCTGTATATATAACTATATTAATGTATATATCTCTATGTACTTTTGATTTATTTATCTTTGTGAAAGTAAAGTTACGAAACTATGCAGAAAGCTGAGGTTTGTCCCGACAGGTCACAATGTAGGCCATACAGAGCCTAAGTTCCTAAAGGGGGGAGAAAAATTCTGCTTTACAAGGTTGAAAAACCACCACACCTGTTTGGCCTACATTCTGTACAGGTTTTTTTGTTTGTTTGTTTGTTTTCAAGCACTGTGGCAAAATGGGAATGTTTGTTTCTAATACTAATGTTTTTAAATGTAGATGGCCATCATACAAAGTTAAGTATTTGCCAGAGCTGAAAGATCATTAAAATAGAATCATCGCCTTTTTGTTTTCTATTTTGATGAATAATGGAGAAGCATCCTGATAAAAGTTACTTAGACTGTAATTTTATTTCAGAAAATGCAGATAGATTTAATCCTCGCACTCTTTCACTTTTCTGTAATGGAGATGTTAACCTGTCCAAAGTCTTGAGTGTCTTGTTTAGAAGAACCAGAGTCAGTGAGAGGGATCAGTCTCTTGAAAAGACAATAGATTTTCAGATACTGTTACAAAAATCCCGTGCCGAATAACCCCACTGAATGCAACAGAAACCATTTTCTCATATTACATTACTGTGAAGCTATGCAAATTTTATTAGGTTGAAAAATGGGCTGTGGCCTTACCTCCTTGCTTTCTACTGGGCTGTAGAAAGAATAAACACGTAGAAAACTTCTATAAGAAGTATTTATTGCAAACTTTGTCCAGGATGTTTTTTGAAACTTGTCTGCAAAATATACGATATTGCTTTCCAACCAAAGCCACTGCAGGATAAGAGATGTTAAGAAGACTCTACCACATGTGGTAAAACAAGATGACTGCAATTCACTTGCTGTCATTCAAGTAGGATCACAGGAGGATGTGGTGAGGAAATTACAGAATATTAAAAGGGACTCTGCACCCCTTGGAAAGATGCTAAAGGTATTGGGAATGCAAATACTGTTCTCCTCTGTCCTCCTAACTGGTGGCTTGGTCCTGAAAAGTTGGAGGAGAATAGAACAGGTAAATTACTGGTTGAGAGGATGGTGTTGCGATCAAAGTTTCAGGTACCATAATCCTGGGCAGGCCTTTTGAGAGGCCAGGTATGTGAGCATTGGATGGAATGCAATTGAGCAGATGAGCAAAAGCGTTCTGAGGAACAAGCTGGCTGGATTGATTACCAGATAAAGGGCCTGGAGCATCTTCTGTACGAGGAAAGACTGAGTAACCTGGGTCTGTTCAGCCTGGGAAAAAGAAGACAGAGGGAACCTGATAAATGTTTATAAATATCTAAAGAGAGTTAGGATGCAAATGGATGATGCCAGGCTCTTCTTGGTTGTGTGTGTGTAGCGACAGGGCTAAGAGTAATGGGCTAAAATTTGAATGCAGGAAGTTCCCTGCTAATCCCTACTAACATGCAGAAGAACTTCCTTATGGTAAGAGTGACAGAGCACTGAAACAGGTTGTCCAGATAGGTTGTGGAGTCTTCTTTTACGGAGATATTCAAGACCTGTCTGGATGCCAACCTGTGTGACCTATTGTAGGGTACTAGCTGTAGCAGAGGAGTTGGACTCAGTGATCTCCTGAGGTCACTTCCAATCCCTGAGATTCTTTGATTCTGTAACATCATTTCTATGCAAGTATTTTAGAATTCAGTGAAGTTCAACATAGTGATCATTTTAAAAAAATGCAATTTTCTTTAAAGTTTTTTTCAAATTTAAATTTTCATTAGAAATAATCATGCATATTGTAAAAATTGTTTAATAATTTTTTAATGTGATATCAAAGGGAGATAACATACTTTGAAAATGACTGTGGGTTCTGGAATCCACTTTTCTAATTTTTACAACCTAGAGATTCCTGAAAGGTTGTTTCACTTTATTGAAACTGCTCTTGCTTCCATGCCCGGAAGAAAGTGTAGAAGGGAAATCAAGCTGAGGAGAAAAGATAATATTTATCTTTGCTGTAAAATAAGAAAAAAAATAATTTCTAAGTAGTTCTTGTTGACTTAGTTTTTATTACAATTGACACTTTAGAATCCAGAGCTAAGAAATTCTGGTACTTCCCATTATGTAGCTACTGTCACTTGATAAGAAAATGAACAAATTTACAACAGATGGCATCAGAGCTGTAGCAATTTGGACATCTGTTAAAATGAGTTTTGTCAGTTCTGCTGAAATCTAATAACATCAGCAACAATAACGAAAAAAACAGTTGCAAACCTGAACTTCACTCACAGCTGCAGGGACATTGCTCCCCCTGTTCCCACCTTTTAAACCATCAGCTTGAGGGCTGTGTGTAGCAGTCGTTAGTCAAGACTGAGGCAAAGAAGTTGTGCAATCCAGTTTATATCCACTGCTAGTGAAAATACAGAGTTAATGTTTGTGACTATGTTGAAAAATAGTGTCTGGAAACTGAAGATTTGCAACTAATGTTATTGTGTTCTTTATGGTGGAAGCACAATCATTGAAGACATTCAAGGCCAGGCTGGACCAGGCTCTGATCAACCTTTTCTAGCTGTGGCTGTCTGGTCATTGCAGGAGAGTTGGGCAACAACAAATTTGTTCAACAAATGTGCACAATTCCTGTTGCTTTGCCATATAAGCCACAATGAGAAATGTAAACACTTAAGTACAAGAGAACAAATAGAGTTTTAAACAAAGACAAATAATTTAAGATAAAATAAGGCATATATTATGAAAAGCATATGATCTTGAATGAAAGCATATATGTATTCACAGTGATACACAAGTTGAATATATATTTAGTGAAAGCCAGATCAGATTAGTAGATTATGTTCTTATACTATGTAGAGCCTTTCCAAAAAAGACACAAAACTGAATGCTAAAGAATATCTATACATTCAAAATATGTAATTGCACCTGTAATATATTCTTTTTTTTTCTGCTTTCCAAATAGCTTATCAATTACTGTTAATGATTAAGTCATTGCAGATTTGCAAGAAAGGCATGCTTCTGGAGTTTTAAAGGACTGACGTCCATGTAGACTCAGTTATAGTGAAGAGCAAGAAATATGCTCTAAGTGGAAGACTTAAGGAGGCAATAAAGTATGAATATGGACTGAGGTTTGCTCACGTATGTGGTTTATTATGTTGTAAATATATATTTCCTTTTTACACAAGGTTTAATTTCTTCTTACAGAAAAAATTTCTTGTAGCTGAAGAAGTCAAGATGGATCTTGTGACTTAAAATGGGAGTTATCCCATTGAATTACCTATTGACTTGCAGGTTATGTTGCAAATCAGGCGTTAAGCTTGTTGTGACAGGTTTTTTTGGATGTCACTGTTCTGTTTGTTAGAATTGAATCACACATTATAGGGATGGAAGTGTTGTACAGCTGTGTCATTTTTTCTTAACCGAGTGGGTGCTTGGAGCCTTCCAGCTCTTAGTTATCATCATTTACAGCCACACACTGCAACCAGAAAGCCAGTTGCAGCTGCAGATGTACACCGACTCTGATGCTGTAGGGCCTCCAAAACTCCTTGAAATCAACACTTGCGAGCAAAATTAGTCTGAACTATGCTTTGAGTTATCTCTACAGTTTTTGGGTTATTCCAAACATGAAGCTGAAAGACAGTATTTACAGGCATAATATTTACCTAAGGATTTCAGAAACATGAGGGAGTAATGTGGCGGTTTTTCATCATTACAGGACAGTCTCAAGAGATGAGGGATTATTTATTCCATCGGCATTCCCTTACCTTAGGCTGCTTTACATTCTGCTAGTACAGAGTTCATGGATGTCAAAATCTGTCTTTTTTATTTTATTTTATATATATATATAGGGAAATTCCTACCTCAACATTATGATAAGTAGTCATTTTGAAATAAAATTGTGTGAGGGAAAAGGCCTACTTTTGTATAGTAAATGTCACTAGCGATGAAATTACCTTGTTATTTTATAATCCTTATTTGTCCTGCTTCCACAATTCTGTTTACTGAATATGACTTCAATTACTGTGCCATATCATGTGACATATGGAGGAGGGAAAAAATGGTGAGATTAATATTTAATTAATTTACCTATAATTGAATTAATTTAGAGGTATTCTCTCAGAACTTGCTCTCTATAGAGATGGCTAAGAGTTCACTGCAGTTAAATTCAGACTTCACTGAAATTTGCTAGACTCCTGATGAAGAACATTGCTAAAATGGTAGTGTGGAAACAGTTCTTTAATGCTCTAGATGGTGTGGAAGACACCTTAGAATATCAGCTGGCAGACTTCACAGACACACTATTATTGATTTACAACTTCATTTCAAGATGTAATTATTTTAATTAAGGGAATTTTAAAGGAATAAGATTAAACAACAATTTATCCATTTTTATTTGCTTACATGAAATACACTTTAAAGACTAGAAATTCTGTAAAGTGTTACTTCATCAGAGTTTTATAGTAGAATAGGATAGAGCTGTACAATAAATTAATCAACACCATCTTGCATGCATCATCCTAATTTGGATTTAGATGAGAAAGGATAGTTTAATAGTTTGAATGAATGCCACTGCTGTCCAAGGCCTTGTTTTTTTTCTTTCCTCCTCATCTTCTAATGATATAGGATTATATAGTACAGGTATGTCTTAATTTATCAGTGTCAGCAGTTGAGTATATGGAGTTTTAAATTAAACAGGACATTGATCTACAAAGGTTGGATTGTATCCAGTTCTCTATCTGGAGTTTGTATCATCCTGCCTTCCTTTCTTTCCTTCAGCAGTTTTATGCGGCAATAAGAACTATCTCAGATTAAGTGCTGCAAATCAAATAAATGCATATGCTCTATAAGCTTACATTGAAAAAAGAAATAAAACCACAGACCTATCTTTTTCAAAAAGACTTGAATTGCAAACAGATACACAAGAATTGATTTTATTTTTACATTTTCTATTGTTACTTCTATAGAAATATGGGAAACAACTAAAATAATCCAAAATCTGCTCATCTTTTCCAGATGAGGTTATACTCTTTTTGTTATGTACGTGTCTGTCTAGGCCTGACATGACTTCAGTTATGGTGCTCCTATCAAATTGTGGTTTACAGAACACTATCCCAAATGTTATAGAAGTAGTAAAACTAATGCCATTCACAGACCATGAAGTAGCAGTGGTGATACCAGGTAGCTGAAGCATTATCTTTAGATCCCTCAATCGTCTAAACTTGCACGAGCTTCTCATGTAAACTGATGTAACTGAAAAAAAAAGTCCTATGCTTGAAGTCCTGGAAGAGACAAGCACTTAACTTACAAATTCAATATTTTCATCTTTTTCTTATCTAAAAGTCCTTTGAATGAAGACTTATAAAGTCCCTAAATATAATACTTTAAAAGTAACACGATCACAGCCTACTGCTTCACATTAGTAGTGGCCAGATTGTTTTGTGTCCTTTTTAATGAGAAGTTGTCTACAAAAACAAATTGTTTACCTAGAGATGCTTTTCTTCAGTTATTCTCTTTTACTTTCTATTTTATTTATTTATTTATTTATTTTCCTTGACAGTAATTGGGAACAAATTCTTCCCTCTGAGTTGAGTGGTTATTCATTGCAGCTGAATTTGACCTTTTGTTCTTTAAAGCTTCTTTGTAAGATCCCGAACACCTGTTTTGAAAATCTGGGTCCTGCCCTTTGTAAGAAACAAGGAAGAACGTGTCTTTCATGAAAGAATGAGGAATTGAAAAGGGATTTTTTTCTTTGGGACTAGGGTGTACAAATAGTCTATGATTAGACAGGTAACAAAAGATGCACAGGGAAAAGAGAATATGAAAGTTTCTAGAAAGGGGGAAGGGTGGGAGGAAAGGATCAGAAGCCAAAATTGGAGACAAAGTTGATGTAACTAATTCTCAAGTGCAATAGGAATGGTTTGCGAATGGTTGCTGTAGGACATTAATAAAACTAAAACGGGGAAATGTGAGATAATATAATTTTTCGGGACCACACAGAAAATATATCATTGTTGTAACAGCATAGTTTAAATAAAGAACGTTGTAGAAATGACCAGAACTTGGGGGTGTGGTTGGCTACAGTTCACAGGATAAATTCCTGCAGAACATAAATCAAATAAGAAGAGCTACCCAAGGCTGATGTAAAAGAGATTATTCAAAAACATGGATGAGTTGAGAAGTAAAATAATATTTTCATAAGACATATTTACTTAAGAATAATCACAAGACGTGGTTTTGAGTTACTCAGATTCCTACACCATGCAGTATGGCCTAGATGTAGGCACAGAAGTCCGTTACTTCACTATCTCTCCCCTTGAAGAACACCTAATCACACTTCCACATAGTTTTATTCCTAGAACACATCAATAGAATACAGGGTATCAATGATTGTGCAAGAAAGTGTTCAATTTCCCTTAGGCTTTCATTTTGACATACATGGGGATGTCAAATAGGAGAGGTCTGGAAAAAGAAAAGTTACCCTGTTTGTAGGTGCAAGTTAATGGGTATTGTTGAGATAGTAATTCTAAGAGATCAGTTCTAATCTTGTTGCTGCCAATGTGTGTCACAAACAGGCTACCAGAAACTGCAGTAGTACAGGACAGCTGCCAAGGGAAGGCAATATGCTTCTGGGAAAAAAAATCATTCAAATCAGCGTTTACCACGCAAAATAAAGACAAGGACGTGTGGCTCAGTGCTGTAGGCCAATGATTTGACTCACTCATTTGAAACAACATGGAAGCAAAATAAATTCAGATTTTAGATATATTTGAAATAGGCTGGGTTATTCTGAATGCTGTTTAGCACATTCAACAGTGACAAGCTATCTGTATCTATGCGTATTGCAAGGTTTGCATAACAAGCAAAGCCAGTTTATCTTGGAATTCACCAAAACTTGTCTTCTTATGGACTGAAAATGGGATTAGAGTTTACGTTAATTACTGTCATAGGTCCATGCTGCTACAAACAATTCCTTTCTGCAACAGAGATGGAGGCATGTGATGGGTTGAGAAGTTTAAATCATTGAGGTGAATCTACCATGGCCTCTTTCTATAGAGAACACCCCACAATATGTTTTTAGAATAAATAATTCATCGCTAAGCTTAATATAATGAAAACCACAACAATTATTTATTTATTTATTTATTTTAGAAATAGAAAACTCAAAACAGTGAGGTAAGAAAGGGTTTTAAAAAAATTCCCACTGTCTCCTTGATTGTTTATAAGACTTCTCAATTGCTCTCAACTCTGCAGGCTTCTCTAGGCCACAGGAAATCTTTTCTGCTATTTCTGAGGCCTGAATGCAAGGCTGTGCCTGGCTCTGTGCTGCAGATTCTTTTCAAGCTTAACGTTCTGGACTACCAGTGATATTTTCTTGCTTCCCATGGCATGTTGTTTCTGAAGCTGTCTTTTCTTTGGGCAGCATCAGCTGAAACTGCTCTCATTTAAAAAGTACCATCTCATCCAGTCTTCTTAGAGAAACAAAAGATAATTAAGAACAGAAGTAATAAAATAAAATATCCCAGTCACAGGACACTGAAGTCTTGGCTTATTGTTCCTATGAATCCGGTTACTCCTGGAGGAAACTTAATTTGAGCTATGAGAAACAAAGAAAAAAGCAAGCTGGTAGACAGTGATGGAAGCAAAGGTTTTTAAATGAGTAGCATTAAGTGAATTTCCTTTAAATGCTTTTGAAACACAAAGAAACAAAAAGGAATGTTTATATGCTTCGGACACCATGATGTTGGCAAAGAAAAGACCCAGTTCATAAGCTGAGGAAATGCACTCTGCAGATGGCAAAAGCAAACCTTAGTCCTAGTTCATACTCTAGCAGCTGCTGTCCTAAGTTTTGTATCCCTCATTGGTCTCGCTTCCTTTCATATAACAGCCAGCCTGTTATTTATTTTCCCTTCTAACAAACAAGGCTTTTGTTCATTTCCTTACTTCAAGCAGCCCCACAAGTAATCTTTGTTTATTTCTGAACTTCGGATGAAACTGCTGAATCATCTTTGACATAAAGCACAGTGAGAATAATGCGTGCAAAGCGAAGACTACTGAATAGAATATGATAGTGTTAATTCACTGAGAGGAAAATACAGCTTGCCACTGTCACAAGAGGCAGCAAAGAACATTGAGAGGAATTGTATCAGGGGTGATAGCACAAATAGTTGATTACCATAAAGGTTCTTACTGTGATCCTTTGCAGGAGTGGTCAGAGTGGGAGGGCGGATATTCTTTTTTCTGTATCTCATGTTAACTCTTGGAAGAGGGAGCAGCTGCCTCTAATACAGCAGAGCAGCCTGGTGACCATGCATGGGAACAGATGGCAGAGCATCACTTTCTTTGCATTTAGACAGTCCCCTTCTCTCCTCCTGCTTCTTGTAAACAGTTCACAGTCTATTTTCTTTATAGTATAAAGATATGAAACCTTTTCTTTTCAGTCCCTTCATCTTTGAGAAATATAAGGGAGTGGGAAATCTGAAGTGCTCTTTTTTCTTTTTTCCTCCCTTTTTTCACAGATGGAACCTGTGGGTTGAAACAGAGATTATTTTAACACAATTTTGTTGTTTATTTGTTGTAGGGATAAGTGATATGACAGTAGAATTCAACATAGGGAAAGAGGGTATATCCATTCCTCAACTTTGGTATGTCAAATGCTTGTCCCTCTGTATTGATAATCTGAAAATATAAATGCTTAATTAATAGATATAAATATGAAGAGTTTATGTAGATATAAGCAAAACTTTCTCACAGCTGATGCTTGTTAGTAACTACTGTCTGTTAAACACAGCTAGTAAGAGGATAAGGAAAAAGCATATGAGTAAGAATGAGATTTCAGCTATTTTATGGTTTCCCTGCATTTCATGTGCACAAATCATGTTATTGGCAATCAGGCAATTACTTGAACCAGCCAAGAATACAAATGAATTTGGAGGTCATATGGACGCTTTTGAACTTGCTGTTACAGCAAACTCTCCTGGGACTAAATTAACAAGGCCAGGTGCTATGCTCTTTTGTAACAGAAGTCCACCCAGCCAATCAAAGTCTACAGCTGACAGGAGGCCCAGGAGCAACAAGATGCTGGAGATGGATTCACTCAGGTTGTCTGCAGGTTTACTTAGTGCCTCTGAGTTGGCTGTGCTCTGTTTTCTTTTGCAGATGTGACATATGAAGATGTATTCATTTGTTAGAAACATACAGATTGTGACTTAATTTTATGACCTCTGTGGCTTTAGATACTTCACAATGCTCTAATCCACACTTGCTGTCATGTTCCTATTACTGTGATAATAGTTGGTCTTATGACTGTTACTGTCCCAGCCTAATGCAAAACCCCAAATTCAAGCATATAACAAAGCAAATCATGGGGTCATTTATCATTTATTTCTGTAACTGGTAAATATTTGATTTTCCAAAAACAAAATATTAGTGAGAACTCGTGTTATGTCATGTGTTAATTGAATGAAGATATTTTTTGTTGCTCAAAAAGACCAAAATATGACATAGAAGTTTGCATGGAGAAGCATTCAAACATATTTGTCAATTAAATTCTCCCATGGCTGAAGCATTGTCTTTTAACATCAAAGTCTTTAGAAATTGCTTATTGATCATCTCCTGTTCTAAATGAGCACTCTTTACACAGTCCATTAATTGGTGTCATAGTTTTGGTTTTCACAGTTTTACCTTTCCAGTTCTCTCCCCCGTCCCACCTGGGGAGGGTGAGTGAGTGGCTGTGTGGTGCTGAGCTACTGCCAGGGTTAAACCTCAGCAACAGGTATTGTTGTAGAGGGATTTGAGGAGGCAAGAGCCTGGGAGATGCTCTGTTGTGTGCTGGACTCTTCAGGGTTTTGTACAATGTCACTTTGAAAATGTAATATGATGGAAACTGTTGAACTGTGCTCTTTCATGCAATAGTGTTTACATAAACATTTGAAATGCTTTTGTTTGACATGGCCTGTAACTTCTACAAGCATTGTCCTCAAGCTACTGTTCTTTAGGGAAAACAAAAATATTTTTTTCTGTGTATTCTTTGTTGTGAAATCATGTGAAGTTGCTAACTCAGTTTACTGTTACTTGGCATTGAAATGGCAACAAAAATCAAGAAAAAAAAGAAAAACAAACAACAGCAAAAACAGAACAAAAAAACCTCAGGCCACAGGGCCAAGACAGATAATGCTGCAAGAACCAACAAAATGTACAGCTCTGTCATTGTTCATGGAGCTATAATACATATGTACACTAGGAATGTTTTTTACATGTCAAATAAGCCATAGTCATTACCTTAATGAACTTGCAGTCCAGGGCCTGTATACAGATGTGCTGGTGCTTGCATGATAAATCCCAATAGCTCTCACTAGAAGCATACAGAATTTGGATCAAGGTACATAGAGTGAGGAACTACAGATTTTTTTTTCTCAGAAACAGAAGAGTGATTAGATCTTTATTCTTCTATAACTTGTGCCTTTAGGGTGGGTGGTGCAATTGCTCTTAACGCAGGCTAATGTTCTGTGGGCTTTTGTGCAACTTCTCTGTCTCCTCGGACTCTGGATTACATTAAAGAACAGAAATAATTACACTGAGGGGCCTGTCCTGCATTCCTAACATAAGCAAAATGCTTATTGGATTTGCAGTGTAGGTCTGTCTTTTGTTTAGGGAAACCTCTGAAGCCTGTTGAACTAGGACCAAGCCAAGATCTTGGAGTGAGACCCAAGCAGTGTTTCGTACAAATAAGAAATATACTTCACATATATGGAGAATAATTATTTACATTTGTTCTCTGCATTCTTTGCAATTTGTATTCCTTGGACAGGCACAGATTTCATTAATGTGAACTGACTTTTGAGATGGCAGGATACACAACACTTCATACAAAAAACTTGTTTTTTATAGGTACATATGTGTAATAGAAGCGAAGTACTTGGTGATGTGTATATTCACCACTGTCCTCTACTGGTTGAATTCTGAACTGTTCTGCTCTATCTCAAATAAGATGGTGCAAACGGAAAAAACTGCTGCGCTGTTCATTCAAATCTGAAAAATAATCCTAAATCAGCCACACTCCTGTCTGCTTTGTTTGTTTTCCCATAAGGTTAAAACGATTTATTTATTTTAATAAGTTGCCAGGCTTATGAGCCAATATCTCTTTTATTGCTAACTAATGCTTTTAAAAAAAAACAGCAGACAAGAATCCAAGTGCTTTTGTGCTTACATGGTGTCTGACCATGAAGCAGAAAACTGCAAGCACATGTTAAAAGCGGGTGACTTGGGTTTAACCTGAGGGCTCATCAGCTGGCCTCCTAGGATACAAAGGCAGTTGGCATCTTCTGGTGGTGGGCTTTCTTCTGGCTCCTAAGTACCCTCTTGGAGGTTATAGAAACATTAAAATTTTGAAGTTAAGCCATTTAAGCTTAGCCTTTTATGGGTTAGGTGGCTAGACGGTGCTTTTGAAACACTGTGCCTTGATTTAGATTAATGTGGTCCCTCAGTTTTGTATTAGCCAGTAAAGATTACACACAACTGCTTTCTTTGTCATGCTTTCTTCAAGTGAGTGCTAGCTTACCTGTTGCTATATCACACTCTTCCCAAATATAGACTATGATCTAAGCTTCTATTTCATTGCAGCCTATTATGTAGTTCGGTGTCCCACAAGAATTATTTTTTTTTCCCAGAGATCACTTTAAGGTAAAACATAGAGTACTCTCCTCTTTTCACTGAGCTCTAACTATTTCTGCACATGAGGAAACTGATTCTGTATCCCTAGCAAAGAAGTGAAAAGGTAAACTGACCTTTTCTTTCAGCGTGAGAGCACAAAGTTAGTTTATCACAGCAGTGTTTGCTCTAATCGTCTTCAGAAAGGCTGCGTGTGTATGCAGCAGCACTCAGAAAAAAATGGCTGCTCAGAGACATAAATCTTCTCTACGATCTGGCTGTGCTGGTAAAGCTTTGATTTCTTTCCCAGAACAATAAAATTTTGTGTGCTCTCACACTGCCTCAAGTCCCAGCAGCTTATCGCTTCATTTTATTTTCCAAAGTGGAGGGGTGAGAAAGGGAAGAAACACAGCCATTAAGGACGTTGCCTCAGAAATGTCATCCTGAGGATGTGACATTCGCATGTCTGTTTCAGTGGCAGGGCTGCAGCTAAGGGAGCCACGCTGGCAGGAGGCAGCAGTGCCAGGGCCACTCCTCTCGGTGTGGGTCACCCTGCAGCCCAGCTGGCTTCAAGGGGGCAAAATGGAGGCGCGTCTTCATGGCACTGTGCGGAAACCTCAGAGAAGAAGCAGCCTGGTTCTCATGGCAACCAGGATTTCCATATACTGCAGGGGTACACAGATAGTCTGACATCACTTTGCTGCAGGGAGGATTTCTGTGCATGCTCAAGGACTAAATTAAACCCTTTGTAAATGGAGAATGCACGTCTGTTTTTATCTCTCTAAATGTATGGTTTTCCCTGGGTGAAAGGGAGAGAAAAAGCGAGGAAAAAAAAAAGATGCGAATCTTTATCTCTCCAAATAGAAACAGAAGAAACCTTGATACAACCAGGCCCTTATTTTCAGATTGTATCCTTCTTCAAAAAGCAACAGTGTCTGTCATGGCTGGGAGGAAAGAGGGATGTTAGCAGCCCCTCTCATTCCTTTGTTAGTCATAAACATAGGGATACAGATTTACCGACTGTTAGGTTGGTTTATCTGGTGCTTTATGCTGCAACATCATTTGCACAGATATTACCAGGGAAAGGCTGTAATGAAGATGTGATGTTCATCATGCATGATACAGTGACATCTGGTGTAAGACGTGCATTGCTGTGTGCTGCAGTTCCCAGCTGGGAAAATAATCTATGTTTCTCGTTGTTATCAGACAGTGCTGTGGAACCCAGTGAGAGCCTTTTTCCTCCTTTAAGATGAGTCATACTCATTACGATATTTTCTAGGGACCCATTTTATTCAATTCAGTATATATATTTTGTCTTGGGGAATTATAATACAAGTGAACCTGGCAGGAAATTGCTATTGTTCGATTATGGAGATTGGAGTTCCCAAAGTGTGGAAGGTCTACAGTTGATTGCAGCTTAATTATAATTGACCTGTACCTAGACCTAAAAATCTTAGAGGTGGATGAAGGTTGAGGGCACTTAGAACACTGAAATTTCCCTTTTCCTTTCCCTTCTGCCTTTCCCATCTCCTTTCCCCTTTCCATTTTCCACAGTAACACCAACTATGAACTGAGAATGCTTCTTGTGCAGCTATTTTGGTTTGTATTGATCTAAATCATTTTCAACTCTTCCGCTTGCAAAGCCTTAGTACAGGCTCATGTGGGTTTTAATGGGAAAGAGGCAATGAAATAACACGTTCTTGTAACCATCTTCCATCTTTTTTTATACAGAAACCTATAGTTATGAGCTCATACAAAAATAAATTTGTAATTTGGTAAATGGAGATATGCAGGACTAAGGCAAATACCAGTTACTTTAATGCAAAGCTGCATTTCTTCTCATGAACATCTCTTATCTTTCTGTACAGCATCACTGGAGCTCTAAATAGATGCATCCAAATGACTATCTCAACTGCATAGCAAAAATGCTGTTAGCTTGTTTGATTTTTCAAGCAAGGATTTACTTTGCAATCTGTTTGAGAAGCATCAGATGATCACAAGTTAAGTAAAGATGTTAACTAAAACAAGAGCAGTGTATATGTTGTGAATCTGGTGTGCTGCAAAGTGATCCAGAGTTTTTAACAAACTGCTCCTTTCAAATGTTTTAAGCAAGAGATCTCACCCTTCTTTCTAGATCCCTTCTTTATCCTTGATTATGATTTGCAGTTCCATTACATTAACGTACTTAAATGTGAGAAGTATAACCACAAATATAATGATAAATTCCTTGGCTGGTAATCTACACGTGGGGAGGAAAAAGAAAAAGTGAAATAAAGGAGGGGAAAAAGCCAGACCTTGGTATGTTAAGTGCTAGATCCTCCAGCCAACTGCTTTCCTTCTGTCAACTTCTGGTAAATGTGGAAAATGAAATTGGTGGTTATGTAATGCCTTGAGAGGAAAGAGAGCCTGCTTTGAACTGACAACAGCCGTGACAGCTTGAATGCTGAAGCTAGAAATATCTTGTCAGAAATATCATCTTTAACACTGCACAACCCTACTGGAGTCCTTCACACTAGGAAGGAAAGGAGGAAGGCACCTTTCCACAAAGCTGTACTGCAACAGTACTGGGCCAGTGGTAGTGGTTAATGACAAACAATACTGCAACTTCTCAACTTTGATGTCAGTAGATTTTGTTTGCGTATTGTGTCTTCTGTATCCCATAGGGAGTTGATTTGTCTTGTCTTCAGGTTGTCTTCAGGCTACTTCTGTGTTCTGTGGTTAGACAGCCCAGACTGACCAAAGCCCTTGACCGGGTGCACTGCATAGTCCCTGACATCCTCTGTGTTTCAGCACCCACTCAGTGAATCCGAAATGGTTCTGCAGAGCAGTTCACACAGCCATTTATTTGTGTGGTATTCCATCATGCTTTGTGCAAGCTAACACTGAGTTGGAATGTACATGGAGCAACCTGGTCCATTTAGGCACATTGTAGTAGCTTACGTGTTTGCCTTCCTAGGTACCACAAGTCTTTACAAGTTCCCATTTCTACTGCTAAGAAAAATAGTAGAGGAGAGATCTCCAGATACAGACAATATCCAACATGTGCAGTGCATGTGACAGTTGGACTTTTGTCACCACAAGGCACAACATCAGCCTGACAAGGACTTTGGCTAGCCTAGTCAAGGCCGTGTCACTGGTCTGGCTGTGAATACTGACAAACAGCAGCCCAAGGGGCAGACCATCGGCTCCTTTCTTGATGCTACCTGCTTTTCTGCTGCAGGCGTAGCAGAGAGTGTTGGAGGTTTGGCACAATTCCACTAATATTTGTAAAAGCAATAGGAAAAAATCATATACTTCATGTACCTTTCTTTATATAAAACATTTTTTTTCTATTTTCTATTCAATGAATGCTTCATTAAAATATAATGCAAATAAAATGAATGAGCTATATAAATGGGTGTATTATATATATGTGAAAAAAAGTTAAATCCACAGCAAATATACTTTCATGTTATCAAAAGAGTCTTTATCCACCCTTTGGCAGGATAGATTCAACATCAGCTCAGCTTCTGCTGCTTTCTGAGAACACTCAAGGAACGATGAGTTCTTGTCCTCCATGACAATTTTAGATTTTTTAAATTTTATTCTGTTCTCTGTTACCAATCAGAATGATAAATTTAAAAGCTTCTGCACACCAAAAAACTCAGTGTCTCTCTAACTATATTCAGAACAGTTTAACTCCTTGGTTCACTTTTCACCCAGTTAGTCTGGATTAAACTCTGAAAGTTATCTTTCACAATTCTGCATTGGTAATTTTCATTGCACCAATAATTTTGTCACTAAAAGATCATCTTACAGCTGAGCTCTGGGTAAAATAACCAGACAGACCTGCTGCAGTAAGGTGAGGCTACCACACAAAGGCTTTAGGATCAACATCATTTCAGTAAAGAAAACTGCATTATAAGTGTGGTTTTTGCTTTACATTCAATCCACCATGCACATACATTCATGGTTCAGATTCCTCAGAAATTCTTCTGTACACACAGACTTTATATATATAAATATATAAATATATATATATAAAATTTTTCTCCCTAGTTTCTCTGCTCTTAGGCGATTACATGACAGTGTTAGCTGTCTGAATTTACACATCTTTAATGTACAAAATGGAAGATTATTTCAGTCTTGAGAAAAAGTCCTTTCAAAGGGGCTCGTTTGGTGTATTTATTCAAGGGAGTGGGAAAAGCTATTACATGATCTCCCACCTTCTCTCTAAGAACAGCTGGAGCTATTTAATCTAAAATTGCAGCATCCATCTTGTGCTATTAAAGCTTAACCAAGGGTTTGTTTTGTAGGGTTGCTTGATTCATAGATTCATAGATACATTAGGTTGGAAAGGACCTACAAGATCATCTAGTCCAACCATCCTCTCACCACCATCCCTACCCACCAAGCTGATATTTGCTCTAGGCTGGATTCTGTTCTGTGTTACGGTCGTTTCTCCTCTACCTTTGGAGATTCCATTTTATTTTGCAGCTTTAGTCTTTATTTGATTCCAGCCTTGTCTTTGGAATCCTAGTACTACATGTTGTAGTCTGTCCTGCAAAAATGGCCTCCTCTTCCTTTTGTTATTTTCTTACTGAGTGTCTGAGTTTCTTGGTTCCATTGGATTATTTGGTTAATGTATAGTGTATCTGACAGTCTGATGTTCTATGACAAGCATAATACTTAAACTACAACTGGCAAATACACTGATGAATAGAAGTAAAATAAATCAATTGACCAATCTCGCCTCATAAGGAAATAACCTGTCTGGAAACAAATGCTCAGTAACATCTCTTAAATGAGCTTTCCTGGAATGCTCACTCAGGTGACTTGAGGTTTTATTCAGTATTGGAAGTTTTATGCACTTCTGATGTTATTAATACTTTGGTTTTAATTGAAATTTGCTTATGTGATGCACTTTTTTTCTGTCAGTTCAAGGAAATCTGGTAAGGTATTTTTACTTAAAGGCTGCATTCTCTCAAAGGGCAACACCAATGGTTTGGTGGTATTTTTGGGCCATGTACATTTTCTCACTCACTGTAATTTTCAGATAATTTTTGTGGTGAAGGAGTTTCATGCCATGTCTTAAGAGAACTGAAAAAAGCAGAATTCACACTTGTGATGCAGCTGATCAATGTTCACTTCTATGATACCTGATCTGTCAAGCTGTTAACTCTTGGTTGCGTTCAAGTGCATACAATGCAGCTAAAATCCTAGAACACTAAGATGGAATCAGCAATCAACATAAGAATAAACATTACACTGATTATTACAGAAATTGCCATTTGGTTTTTAAACTGTTATTTACTGTTAGTCTAGGTCATATGGAATCAGCATGAGACTATGAAACAAAGTCTATTTTTTAGTTTTAGAATTGTTCAGATGTAGAGCAAGAGTAATAAAATTACAGATGTATTAATATTCTTCATTTGGAAATCTGTCTGCAATGAATTTGGGGCTGCTTACAAACACTGCGTACAACCTCGCATCTACAGAATCAGGACAAAATCTGATATCTTTTTGGTTCCCATTCAAAGACAAGAAGCAGTTGAATTAACAGGATTGCTTTTATTACTTGAATTAATTTTCAAATCAGGACAGAAACAATGTCTTAATCTTCAGTGTCAGTTATCAGTAAAGAAAAATCTAGTTTTCATAATTAAATTTAAGATGGTAGTCGGCTTAGTTTGATGTGAAGCCACAGGAGAATTCCCTTCAATATACTTTTCCTGTATGAAGGTTTTTCAGGAGTATTTATTTTATTTTGCCTAACTATGCTCTTCGCATTCTGAATAAGAGAATCATCAGTCTATTCTGTCAAGTGCAACTGTTTCAATCTATGAAATCACACATCAAATTTTCATCACAGATTATACATCATAAACATCAAATAGACACTCATGCACTTAACTGCCAATTTCAAATGTGTCAGTGCGCTCTTCTGTAAACTTCAAGTGGAGGTGGTCACAATTTAGAAGGCCATATGAAAAATATGTCTTTATGGTCTTTTACTGTTCCTTCCTAAGAATAAAACTGGGAATAAGATAGTTGATAATTTCTTTCATTAGAAAACCTGATAGAAGAGACATTTTCTGTATACAGAAATTAATGGAGTGGAGAGTATAGCAAATTTAATCCAGTTGAAAAGTTGTGATTTATTGAAAACTTCCATGATGCCACAATTTTTGGTGCCAAATTCTCCTTTTTATGTCTAATATATAATCTTAATCACAGACTTCCATGAGAAGTTAAGTTGCCTTAGAACAAAATATTTAATGGTTAGGGAAAACAGTAGTAGAATTCAACTACTTGACAAGATTCTAAGCCGCATACATGCAATAGGAAAGAAACTTTTAATCACAAATAGCCACATTAAGTTAATGATAGATAATAGAAAATAATCCTGAAAGCCATTTGCAACATGCTGTGGACAAGAAAGTGGATTAATCTTCTGGGAGTAGTCAGCATGGGTTTATTAAGATGAAATAATATCTGAACAATGTGATGTCTACAACAGCTGGTTTGTTTAACAAGGAGAGAGCAATGGATATTGTTTATTTTGATTACAGGAAGACTTTTAACACTGTTTCCCTCAATATCCTCGTTGATGAACAGTTATAACAGTCTTCTATTTTAAGAATCTCCTGAAAATTAGAAAAGATGATGGACAGTTTTTTCTTGTTGGGCTTAAAGACTGAAGGTGCCTCTCAGATCTTTTGACATGAGATGTTATGTGTAAAGGTAGACCCACATTACTGAATTTGTATACATCTTAGTTGGACTTAAGAGTGATGACAAAAAAGACATTCCTAAGTGTGAAAATAATAAAGAAAATGTTTGGAAGATGAGTGAGTAGGCAAATAGATATTCTCCTTTAAAAAATAGGTGGCCATGGTAGTGTCAGGCCTAGAAATATTGCTGATATTCCTGCAGCGCATGATCCTTAGGGCTAAAAGGAGACAGCAGGCAGTGAAACTACCATGGAGTTTGAGCTGAGTGATTTGGGCTTGAAGCCCAGACCATTGCCCTGGGAGGTCAGACAGCAGAGAGTTACAGAGCTGCACACTGGTGCCTCAGGACTTGCTGTATGGATGAGTGCACAGTCCTCTCTGCCCTCCTCTTTCTTTTAACAAGAAAACATTAATATTGATCTCAGAGGCTGATGCTTAAATGTGGTTGATAAGTGAAGGGAAGCAAGGAGAACTGGTGAGCCTTGTCTGACCAGGCACATTTCTTGAGCAAAAGCAGCACCTGCAGACTTGTCGATAAGCCCCAAAGCATGGTTCTATAGGAAATATTGAATTCAGATACTGGCTGCCTGACAAACAGATGGTGTAGTAAGAGAAAGGCCTCATTTGGCACTGTCTCCACTATAGTAAGGGCACCTGGAAATTGTCCCTAGAAAGAGAAAAGCAGAAAAGACTGTGAGCCAATACCTGGGACATGACTCTAGTCTTCCTTTTGATGTGTTCTGTAGTAGCTGCTGATTACGGACGGTCAATGTAAAAGAAAGGATGCAAAATAAGCTCCTATATTTTTGCTGTCCTACCTAGAGCACTCAAGGCCCTCCAGATTAAACCTGTGGTTATTTCTGGAATTAAGTTGAAAAGCAACACCCTAGAGTATATCATTCTATGAACTGAAAGCTAGTATAATGCATCCAGGCAATGTTTCCTCTCTTGTTCCTCTAGTTTAAGCACTTCAAACTAATCCCATAGAATACTCTTTCAGAGAAATTAATCATTGTAAAGGAAACAGTCTCCTGATTAGCCTCTTCAGAGGTACGATACACTGTGCTGATGTCTCATGAAAAGCTGTAAGGGTAAAATCAGCTGTGCTGAGAAGTTCCAGCCAAGCTTCGAGTCCTAATGAACAGGTTGCATCTCTTCATTTTTTTCAAATAAAGAATAAATTGCTTCAGAAGCTGTACATCCAGTATGTCATGGCACTGCTGAGGGCATCAACATGAAGACACTTCTCAGTGCTATTCATAGCTATCTATATAATCAGCATCATGTTGTCAAAGCAACACAGAACGTGAAGAAATTATTTTGAACTGATAGACAATACAAGCCCTGTTTGTTTCAGCAAGGTTAAGTGCCTTGTGCACAATGCTACATGACGGTTGAAATACTATTTCTTTTAGTACTTCTATTAGTAAGTTCACTTGGTAGCACAGGGATCTCTGCAGTGTGGCTCACCACATACGACAGACAAACCTAAGCTCTTAAAAGAGATGTGGCTTCTATCTCCTGAGGCAGTAAAGGACCAGAGGAGAAGTGTAAAAATTGATTGTGTATGGAACTTCTGTAGTCAGGTGGAACATGATAATAAGATGGTTGGGGAAAAGGAGGGCTACACGGCAGTGTGCAATTGGGAAAGGAGCTGCAAAACAGCTTGGAAAACACTGCCTTTGGTTATCAGCTCACAACTGATCATGACAGAGTGAGAGAGGTACTGAGATTTTGCCTCCCCAGGGCTAAACTAACACTTTCTGTTTGCATGTGTGAACTTAGCCTTGTGCAGCTGAGGTGCAGAACCTATTACACTTCAGTGAAAGCGTGTACATTAACATGCCTTATTTTGCAAAAAGCTGACACACTGACTGCTGCTGTGGCTACCTGATAGGTTAATTACTAGTTAGACAGCTTTATTTGATTGCATCTGATCTTTATTTCTTCATCCTTACTGTGTGGTTACTCTGCCCTTAGCAGAATTTGCCCTTAAAATGTTCCAAGCATCCACGAAGTCTGACTTAACTGTGAGCATAAAAAAGGAGAATTTTAGAAATGGAGGAAAGACATGATGAGTTTTTGAAATATATGCTTGCTATAGCATTGCCAGAAAAACCCACTGGAGCCTGAAAATATATAGAGCTTGTTTACCGTGGAACAAGATAAATAATGACACACCTAATGTGTTACTCCCGTGTGATATTGTACAAGCGTTTAACACTGAACAACAAAAAAATCCATTTTAGCTCTGCTTTTTATCAAAATAATGATTTATAGTAACAAGCTAACAGCACTATTGAAAGTGCCTTGGGCTTTGTGGGGACAGGGAATTATTTTTCATTAGCTTTATTTTCATTTAAGCAGCTGTTCTGTTTGTTTCTCTTAGGACACGTATTAAAATTTGCAAATGTTCACTGTAATTTCTACTAACTTAATCTGTTTATCTATCACTTGTATTAATGTGTTCCCCAGTCTTCCCTTATCCCTCACTCCCAAACCCTAGTCACTGCTGCTTCAAACTTTGGGAGGGTGGTTTTTTTGTCTGTGTTCTTTGTACCCGGGAGTTGACTGATCTGGCAGCACTTTATTTTATATTATTTTTGCATTTCAGGTATTGAACCAGTGAAAAGGCTGAAAATATATCTCTAAAAGAACATCTCAAAACTGAGAAAAGTGTATATATAAAGTCAGAGATTGTTCTTTTCCTTATATATTTAGATAAAAGAGGATAGATAGGGTGGTCTCAGCAGCTCACTGACTTCTGCACAACTGCCTTCCACAGGCATCGTCTGATGTGAAGTAAATAGACTTGTACTGCTCTAAAAGAGGTTTTCTCTAATGGAAGACTTGAGAGCTCACAGTTTTGTACAGTTCATTGTGAGGTGCTGACAGTGACTAGTCCATCGATTTCCGTGTCAGAACCTGTTACTTATTTGGATATCTTCTGAATTTTTACACAGAAGATGTCTTATTTTATCTGCTATTTTTAGCAGATGCTTTATTAAGAGTCAGTAGAAATTTGGTATAGTTGCATTAGGTTTAAAACATTCAACATGAATTAATATTAAACAAGAGAAGAGACAATCACCATATATCAGGCTTTACTGGGAAAGGGCAAAGTTGTTCCAAGAGCAAAATTATACCAGGCTTTCCTAGAAAGTCGTGATTACAGTTTGCTGAGTTTGACCACTAGGGACAAATGCTCTTTGGTTGCTGGTCAAAAGACCTAGGAAAGAAAAAGAAATCTGGAAGTGGCCAAATCAGCCTAAGCTAAAGAGCAAAACCTAGGTGGACTTCCTTTCTAGGTTCCAACAAATGTCCTGTGAAAGACTGCGGATTTCATATGTTTAAAGGAAAAGCTGGTGGGGTAGGAGGAAGGAAAGATTACTTAATGTACTGGCTACTGAATTTAAAGGCAGTGCAGTTCCTGTGGGCACTGGGCTGTGATCACGTTGTGATCTATTAGAACATAGGAAAGAAATGTGTGGCAAAAAACTAATAAGTAATTACAGCTTTAAGCATAATGGTTAGTATTGGGGCAATGGAGGAAGTATCACTCTGTTGTCATAAGACTCCTACTGCAGGTCTAACTACAGAAGTGATTTTACTGTAAAACGTCCACATGCTGCATCTGTTATCTTTGTAAGGATAACTTATGTGTCTTCATAATGCTTACAGGTAAAATGGAACCCTGTCTGACTTCTGAGACATTCAAGGGAGGATTCAGTTCTAACAGTGACTGATTCTTTAGCTATGAATTTTAACAGGAGCATACAGTTCCAAGTACTAAACAGGATTGGAAATCCCAGAAGTCTGCTTTCACCTCTATGCAAGTGTGAAATACACTGTTTGATGCACTCTTGAGATATAGATCAAGCACTAAAAATACAGATTCCTCCACATTTTCGGTTGTTACAAGCTGTTCAATTACAAATAATAGCATGGTACTTACATTTTGAGAAACAGTTCTGGAGCACTGACCAATTTCCTCCCTAAATGATTGTCTGGTAATATTTGGTTTTGTTTTTTTTTTTTTCCTTTTCCCCTCCCCCTACAGTGCATCCAATTTACTATCAGCGAGTTGCTGCATTATCTCCTATCCAGTTGTGTAATTCTGCCTTCAGCATGCAGAGACATGGAGGGAATGCATGCACAGCCTCCTCTCTCCTACCATGTGTGCCTGCTGGACTGGGAGGAGTCAGATCACTTTTGTGGGCTTTGTATTCCCTCCGCTTAAGTGATCATCTCCTCTGCCTGGTATTCTTTCCTCACTTGGTGCAGCAATAAAATAGGAATTACACAAGCCTGGCTCAAGGCTATTCAGACATCTACTTTCACATCAAAGTGGTTAAAAAACTTTTTTCTTATAGTCTCCAGTACAAAATATTTCAACAGTAAGTCTTTTCAAATTCTCTTTTTTAATGAAAAAAAAAAACAAAAAAAAAAACTTAATGAACAAAAATCCACTCTGTAAAAATTACCATGATTTTTCAAATATATAAAAAAAACACACAAAGAATACTTGTCAATCAAAGGCACCATTTTTATCATTTTACATAGAAAAAAAAGACGCACTGAAGGATTTAAAAGAATCTAAACATAAAATGAATAACAGTTCTTTGTCTAATACCACAGTTTTGTCAGCAGAGAAGTTCTTGTCTCTGATTTGTAGTCATAAAAAGGCAAATAGATCCATCAGCCTGACAATCTGTTGAAGCTTAGAAACCTTTCCTTGTTTTGATAGTTCGCTTGTTTAAATGCTCAAGAGGAAGCTAACTTTCAGTGTATCACCTATTTCCTTCACAAGTTTCCAGGTTTTCCTATTTCTGTTGCCACTGTGAAAGCTCAATGGTAAAAAATAAAATAAAATTATCGCCTGAAGAAGGAATTTCACATACCATCTTGAGCAAAAGAAAACAGAAAATTCACTATTTTTCTTGGATGCACACCTCTTTCACAAGCAGCCCAGTTTGGCTAATTATTACAGAAATCTGAATCGGAGATTCATGTTTGGGTCCTAGACAGAACCTCTGACAGGCTGGGAAGAGCTGATGACAACTGTGCAAATGATAAGATTGTAAGAACAAGGAACTGTAGGAAGATACAGAATTTAGCCATCTCCTACATAAACTTTGTGCTGTCAGATGCTAACATATCCTGAGTGAGGAATGCATGAAAGCTGACAAGCTGGTTGTACTCCACGTCAAAATGAACATACTCAGCATGTGCCCCTGGTCTGGGATGAGTAGGGATTTGAAAGCCAGCATTTCAGACTAGAACTATGATGAACATTTTATACAACAGAAAGATTAACAAACTCGATAAGAAAGAACTTGTGACAGGTAGAATGTGAAGTCCCACTGCATGTCCACCACTGCTCCTGACAAAAAGTAGTCTTTACCAGTCTAACCAAGAAGATACGAAATTTCTTTCCAACTCTTCATAATAGATCTGTTATTAAAAATGGAGTCTCTCACAAGGGAAGACACCATCCTTCAGTGTTTGATCCTGTAGGACTAAAAAAGCAATGACTTTAAATGCTGTGCATGTATGTACTTTTATACATTTTTTTAATATTTTTTATTTTTGTGAGAAACTCCCCATATAAACCTCACAATACACATTTTGAGGCCTTCAGGGGCCAAGCTGCAAAGAAACTATTTTTGTATGGTTTGTGGCTTCCATGTAATATGTGGAATATCAGAATTAGGAGGCCAGAATGAGTATGTGATTTCAGTGCTTGAAACACTTGTATTTTACAATCGGAAGGAGTGTAAGGGAATGTGGAACAGGGACAGCTCCGGCAAAGTGCACGGCTTTACTCTTGTGATGGTAGTCAGAAAATTGTGAGCAAGGACATTGTCTTACAAACTGCCTCTAAAACTCATGTTTAATGCAGCTTTAGCTGTAGGCAGTCAGCAAGTGCTTATGGCAGCTGCCTATGAGGAAAATGCTATGGCCACACTGACAAATCACCACTTTAGTATGTATAAATTCATCTTGCTGGTTCAAATTTGCACTGACAGACTGAATGACTGAGGTAATGGCTGTTTATGTCACTAAATTTATGCTGGATCTGGCATTGGCTGTCCTTCTATAATCAACGTCACCTCTGCATGATGTGTTCTATTTCCTCAGTAACACAGCTTTTTCCTGTGTTTCCTGATACTAATCAAATACATGGTCTTAAAATGTGTGATCTACACAGAAGTGGTGTTAAGGATACAATGACCATGGCCCAAGAACCAGAAATTTCTATTTCTCCCTGTCCAATACTATCACCTAGAAACAGCTGGATTAAGCTGACCCACCTCCTTTCACTTTTCATGGTAGAAGTAGCTGACTCTGTGTCAAATACCTGAAGTCTGCCAACAGAAGAATAGCTTACGCTACTGGTAAGGCAGTGCACAGTACTCTGGTAACATAAAGTCTGACTATCTTACGTACTTGGAATTTGCATACGGAAGTTGATTCCAGCAGTGTGAAATGCCTGATTTTCACCGAGGATGTATCTTACCCGCTCTGACTAAATGAAGTTATTTCTTTAAAGAGATGAAATTGAGAACCTCTTTTGTTTGTTTGTTTGTTTGTTTATGAATAAAAATCGAGATACTGCAGTATTCACTGAATGGCCTTAAGAAATGTGTTAGGTTTTAAAGGTGCCTGATGCTGGAAACTTGGTTATGTGATCACAGAATCACAGAGGTTGGCTGGGACCTCAGGAGATCACCGAGACCAACCTCCCTGATAAAGCAGGTTCCCTACAATAGGTCATACAGGTGGGCATCTCTTTTTGAAAACTTGGCTGAGTTCTTAATTTTCCCATTTGTACCTATCTGTTCATTTACTTGAAATTCAAGTAAGTGTGCGTGAATCTTTCAAGCTGAGACGCTTCTGCTTGAATCTAAATTGAGTCTGCTAAGGAATCTTGGATATGCCCTTAAGAGTACATCATTACTTAATTATTGGAAAGGTATCTAATAATAATACAACATTCAAAAGTAGATCCAAAGGGTCTATCCTCATTTTGATTAATAACCAGTCTCTCTTCATTTATTTGGTAACTTCAGATAGGAGGAGGAGGATTTCTTCAATAGGGTAATAAATTGCTGCAAGACTTACTGAGATACTGTAAGCTAATAAAGTTTGAACTTAGATCTATGCAAATGTAGTATTCTCATAAACAGAACTGTTTGTGTGCTTATACAACTTGTAATGTTGAGGCTACTTCTGGAAAATCAATGGTAAAACCTGATCTCCACAGTTTTCTTTTGGAAGTAAATTGCTTACATTTTAGATAGCTGTAAATGATCTGTAGAGCAAAAGAAGTTCACACTCCAGTTCTTTCACCAGTTCTGGTATGCAAAAGGGGAACTGAATCTTTATATATGACTAATCTGCTCAGATAAAGGGAAACAGGTTTGAGCAAATCTTGGTAAGTGAAAGAAACTAGCCCCTTTGATCTTTCATCAGCAAGTTAGGGGCCTTTCTGAGATACCTCCTGGCTTGATGCACTTTTCTGTTTATGGGCAATATATTCACAATGGGTCCTGAAATGAACACTACTCTTGACACTCAACTGACTCCAACTACAAAGCACAATGGATGAGTTACTGAAAAAAACATTAGTGAATTTGGCTGTTTTGGGTCATGTTGTATCCTTTGCTTTGTTTTCAATTGAATTAGATATGAAGAATCTTTAAATTAGTGAAAAGAAACAAAAACTATTTTAAGCATGTTGAGGAAGAAAAATGGCTTAGGCCATTTGAGAATTTTGACATTCTTAAGTGGACTGCTGTCTGTTTCCCCATCTGAACACAGATCTGTGGGCCCAACGTGTCTGTGTTATGTATACATATTTTTAAGAGTATGGTAAGCAGATACTTGTGTTGAAGCTTCGCATGAACCATCTGCAAAGATGTACCACTCTTTTTGGAAGTGTAAGCTGTCATTCTAACTCTGGGTTAAGGAGGAGAATGCACAGGAAGCACACCTGTTAAAAATCAGGCAATGACTTTATAACTCTCAGCTTTATTTTCTCCCTATTGCTCTCTGCATTAAACTAATAACTGTGCTTGCCAGATATATATTTCATGTTTTCCTCTTAATCTTCACTGTCTAAACCACTGAGAAATAACAGACTGCATTTTCCTCTCTGGATAGCTGAAATGCCCTCAGCGAGGAGTTCTGCTGTGTAAATGAGGCCAACTCAGAACTGCTGTGTGGGCAGGCAATACCTAATAGTTTAAGAAGTGGCTCAGAAGTCAGAAACTTTTTATAAAGGTATACCTTTTATAAAGTGTATCTAGCCCAAGGAAATCTTCTTGCCCTCCCTGCACACTTGAGTAAATTTGTTAATTCATCACACCATTGACCTTCTCTGCTGAAGCACTCCTACATCTCAGTTTTTGTTTACTTCCTGTCAGTCTCAATGCTTACCACCTAGGAGACAAAGCTTTTATGTAGATGGTTGTGTGCACAGGCCCACAGAAAAAATGCACTTAATGTAATACCTGTGGTAAAATATTGCCACTTTGAAATGTCCTTATACATCCTTTACATCCCTTTATCAGAAACACTGAGGGGCATGGGGATTTAATTTTTGCACTGGTTAACCACCTCCTCCTACCCTGCTTCCTTCTTTTCCTCTCTTTGCTTCTTTTCTCTTTCTGCTCTAGAAAAACCCCACACATGGATGGAATTCCAATGCAGACTGAAGATGAGGAAGTGGTGGAAGAGGCTAAAGCCTGGGATGTGCGTGAGAGCAAAGTAACGTTGCTCTGCATTCCCTTTACATTCTACCACGATGCCAAAAAGAACAATGGAAGACTGAAGCTGGCTTTTTTTTTCAAATATCCTATAAAGAAGCCAATTTTTATTGCCAATGTAGACAAAATGTATTTAAGCATCTAAATTTTTATAATCATTTCCTGTTTTAGCCAGAGCTTCAGGGGTTAGCAGACAAACCAAACTATAATAATTCATTGGAGGAATGTGTTTGATTTTCCTGGCTTGGCCAATAAATCCTCTAATTTATTCTCTGCGTACCTATGAAAACAAAGATGAATAAACTGGTAAAACTTTGTTAATTAAGCTTCACATGTACAATAGTAAGTACAGAGGCTTTTGAATTAAACTAAATCAAACCTCAGCGTTCCTGAGCGTGGAGATTTTTAACACTGGGAAGTTCTACAAGCATGTGGTATTTAAAAAATTAATATAGTGTGCTGTATAATAAAGTATTTTTGCTTTGCTGAGCTTAATGTGTCTCAATGCAAAGCCCATTTGCTAGGGCTTTCCTTGCTACACAGTATCAATTAACATTGTTTTTAATAAAAGAAACCTAACCATTTGCTGGGCAACAAGTGCACCAGGGGGACGAAAAGGGCTGCTCATGCTTGCTGTTACTAAGGCTGAGCTGTGAGAGTGTCATGGTTTTATGATTTTTGGTTCTGGTATTCCACATCATAACATCATGTATTGCATTAAGAGTTAAGGAGCTAATACTCCAGCTCCATAGATCATTGATAATTCCAGGTATACCTGCCTCAGAAGAGAAGAAGAACTACATTCCCCAGAGGACTTTGCGATGCTTTGTATTTTTACGTGTTTTCCGCTCAGAGGGAACAGATAAAAACCCTCAGCGGTCACGGGACACTCTCTTTCCTTCGGGATCGACTCAGCAGTGGGTGCTCGCTGCCGTATCGCCTTCAGCGTTAGCGTAAGGCCTTCGGTTTATTGGACACTCTCTCTTGCTCATTTATTTGATTCATTAGCCTCAATTCCAATTATATTGTATTATATTCTGTTATTTTACTTTCTGATATCTTATTTAGTAAATTAGCTTTCCTCCTCAGATCGTTGCCGCTGTTTTGTTTCTAGGCCCATCTCCCTTTTCCCTTTTCCCTTATTCCTTCCCCTTTCCTGGGGCGTGGGTCTGTGGGTCCCCCGCACCAATTGTCACGGAACCGGGCCGATCTAGCCCGGTAAACCGTTGACAGAGAGTCAGCAGGGATCCTTGCATAATAGGCTTGTAATTAAAAGTTTTGCACTTTTTTTTTTTTTTTCTTTCCAGCCTCCAGCCTATGTACAAGCTCCTTTGGAGCTGGTTGTGCAGAGCATTCCACTTATCTGGAGTGATGTAACCAGCGCTGCCTCGCTCGTCCAGGCTCTGTTCTACCACCAAAGGAGAATAACATCTCAGTTTCAAGTGAGGTAGGGAGCTGAGGTTTATTTCTAACTTAATTTCCGAGGTGCATGTTGAGATAAACACCATGTGTCCTTGTGCATGCATGCACCTCCAGCACTTATTTTTGCTTTAAAAGAGGCACTGCACATTTTAGTAAATTAGAGGGTTTTTTGAGGAGAGTACAGCAAGTCAACTGTGCCGCCACAACTTCTTGAGTAATGGAGTGCAGGTCTCATATTTTCGCTGTTAACAAAATTACATACCATTAAACAATAAACGCTGGCAAAACATATCCTGTTCACAATTCTAGCGAATAAAAATTGTGGGATGTATCCAGCTTTTTAAACCTGTAGTCAGTCTTGTTCACCTTTGCCTTCTTTCTTTCCACCAAACACACTGCCATTTTAATTTCCAGGATGAATTACCATTTCCTCGGGAAGACTTCTCTCCCACTTCTTTCGTACTTATTCCTCCTTCAGGCACTGTATTAAAACAACAGGTTGCCTTTCCATGCACATTAATAATGCAGCAAAATCCTTTCTACACATCTCCCTTTCTAAGCAGTCATGGTCTTTTTAATGCACTTGAGCATACCCATGCCCATAGATTATTGCTTGGTCAAGCTAAAGTAACATCCCTGCCTAGGGAGGTGGTTGAGGCACCGTTCAAGAAGCGTTTAGATGAGGTGCTAAGGGATTTGATTTAGTAGCTTGGTGGGTAGGGATGGTGGTGGGAGGATTGTTGGACTAGATGATCTTGTAGGTCCTTTCCAACCTAATGTATCTATGACTCTATGAATCCTTTTTGTGTGTGTGTTGAAAACTGCATTAGATATTTCATCCAAAGCAGTACGATACCACAAAAGTTATCAAAAAGCTTAAAAATATTCTTAAACTCTGTTGAACCCTGAAGAAACTCTGTGACGGGACTTCTGAAGTGCTTTGTGTGGCCAGTGGGTTTTGGGGAGCGTTACGGAACATAGCAGAGAAAATAATTAACATTTTTTTAATTTTACAAATTGTTCTTTTATTGTGTTAATGTTAAAAATCGCTGCAGCCGCCATCAAGCACCGAGGGAACCAAGGGACCTTAGCCAAAGCTAAGTGCTTCATATTAACTCACTAATTCACAGTAAGCTAATTTTACGACTGCCGCACGCGCTGCACGCAGCAGCTTAAGATCGGATTATCGCATTCCACGCCGCCGCCTGTCCTCCGCTGGAGGCAGGCGCACCACACGTCACAAAAGAAAGACGAAGGGAACATCGCGGGCATGCTCTCAGCCCGTCCCCCACGCTGAGCTATCAGCAGGGCGCCCGAGGCCGCCGCTGCCCTGCCCGCCAGCGGCACCGCCGTCCTTCCCCGCCCCGCTGACGGCACCGCGGAGCCGGGGGAGGTGGGCGGGAGGCCGCCGCCGCCTCAGGTGATGGCGGCGCTCGGCGATTGGCTGCCCGCGGTGGGCTGCCCGCGACGGGCGGTGATGAGCAGGCCCTCCCGCTGGCTCTGCTTCTTATTTTTATCTTTCCGAGCTCTCTTTTTAATTTTTTATTTATTTTTTTATTTTTTTTTATGGCGTCATGCGGCAGAAGCACAGGCTCAGAAAAGACACGCGTCTTTTCTGACACATTTGCTCCATATGCACTTCCATGTCAACACTGTTTTGTCAGGCTGCTCTGTCACACGACAGGAAAATGTAAACGGAAAGGTCCAAACACTACTGCCTCACCACCAGCGTCTGCCTCTGCTGTTGTGGGCCAACATCATAAAATAGGAGGTATTACTTTTGGTGTAGCCCTTACACATTCTACAAGTTTCAAGTACATTCTACCGGTTTACGTAACGTGGAGATTTTTTATCTCTTTGGAGCACACTGTGTGGAACTGTAGGTCTGAAAGGACATGAAGAAATAACTTAGCCAATTTTGCTGCCTCGAGCAAGCATCAAATATACCTATGTCACTGATGATGAGCAGGCTATGTAATGCACTCTTAGGGATCAGCTGCAATGGTGATTATATGGTCTACTCTATGAAATTACAGTTGTGCTGCTTGGTGTCCTTACATCAGAGATTCTGCATCCTTGTGTAGTCTAAGAAACTTTTAGAGAGGTTTTAATCATGTCTTTTTTCTTCTGTACTTTCAAGAATTGCCAGTTCTACTGTGTGTTAAAGAGATCAATACTGCAAATAAAAACACAATGCTGGCATGATGAAAGTCCTCCAACAGTCAGGACTGTGCCATATTAAAAAAGGTTCCTACGATCCTAGGAAAGCTGTTAAATCTTGGTAGAATCTGGAGAAACTTTGTTGGGATCCAATGTTGGAAGTAAATTTACAACTCTATGGAAATTTGGAACTTTTAGGGGGAATTAACACGATCCAGATGTAGAGAAATTGCTCTTGCTGTTCTTTAAGTAGAGAAAAGAATGTGAATCCTTTCCAGTAACCAGGTATTTAGCCTGGACAAGACTAATACAAAATTAATAGGCCTATGCTGGTAATGAATTAATTATGGGGGAAAAGCACAAGGCTCTGTGACAAAAACACATTATTCGACACCAACCCCTTGGCAAATGTGTTAATGTTTACCAGGGAGATAAAAATAATATTTGAGACTATAAAAGTCATGAAATTCATTGAAAGTAAGCCTAGCAAAATACACACCTTATTTTGTGCTGATGTCCGTTCTATAACAACAGCTCCTTTTCCACACCACAGCAAGGTCTTTCAAATGGCAAACTCAGAAAATAACTTTAATTCTTGAATATTCCAAAAACTTTTCCTTTGAGATGCTTGATTTGAAGTTGTTGAGCCATTAGTGATAATCAGTTCCTTTTAGTTTGTGTATTTTCCTGACATGAGAATTCTAAGATAGGCTGGATACAAAGATAACATTGAATCTACTCCACGTTTCCAAATAATAGGATCGTAGAACTGCCTAGGTTGTAGGGGACCTCAAAGATATCTAGTTCTAACTCCTGTGTCATGGGCGGAGCTGCCACCCACCAGCTCAGGCTGCCCAGGGCCCCATCCAACCTGGCCTTGAACACCCCCAGGGTTGGGGCACCTACAGCTTCTCTGGTCAAAATGTTCCAGTGCCTCATCACTGTCTGAGTAAAAAGTTGTGCCCTAATATCTAACCTGAATCTCCCCTCTTCATTTAAAGCTATTTCACCTTGACCTATCTATATTAAACTGTGCCAAAGTTGCTCTCCTTTCCTGATTGTAAGCTCCCTTCAAGTACTGAAAGGCCACAGTGAGGTCTCTAGGAGCCTTCTCCAAACTGAACAAGCCCTTGACCTTTCGCCATAGGAGAGGTGCCCCAGCTTTTTACTCATCTTTGTGATTGCTAATGAATCGCTTAAAGGATGCAAAAAGCAATTTGCTAATTTTTGATCTTCCACCACTGTATTTAGAGCAAAACTCAGTTTTAAGTCTTGAATTGAAAGCAGTGGTCTCGTTCCAGCAAAGAGTATTTCCAGCTTCAGCTCTGGTACATTACTGATGTTCCACTTTAATTTCCTGAGAAGGTTGCTTTCTCATTCTTTATTTGTTTTGCCTGTATGTTGCAGCAAGTAAGCAAGGGGATAAGAGGAGGCGTGGAAAGATTCAACGAAAGCAGAATTTTGAACAAACCTATGTTTTATATGCAGGTATCTCTGAAGAGTAATTATAAACCATTTAGAATTTTAAAGGGTGTGGGAGATTTTTTTCTGTTATAAACATGATTTCATATATGCTAATAAGAAAATTATATTTTTGGCAACTTTTTTCTTTTTTATTTTTTTTTTAAGTGCTCCATTTACAGCTGAAAAACATTTGGAAGAAAAAAAATCCTATAAATTTGAGTGCAGGTGATGAACATGGCATAAATTTTAATTTAACTGTTATTTATTTTAAAAAATGGTCCTGATAAATATATCCAGGAGAAAAATTGTGTTTTACCCTCATTTTAACAATAAACATATTCTTTTCTGAAATCTTTATGATGTTCTTTTTGTAAGAATACCACAATGTAGAAGATGTTATGGTCTTCATTTCTTTCCTTATGCATCCCTTTTTGAAGAAATGTTCTCTTAGTTTAATATTCTTACATTGGATAAACATCATTTATTAGTTGGTGTGAGCATTGCTGAATATTTACTGGAACATACTGACTGACATCAAGAAATAATGCATTTTCTTAGGTGATTCCATGGTATTTATTTTATCTGTTCTGTGAATTCACACTTTTTTCTACATTTAACAAAAATACTGTTAATCTCAAAATCATTTATTAGTTGGTGTGAACATTGCTGAATATTTCTTGAAGCAGATTGACTGACATCAAGAAATGATGCATTTTCTTAGGTGATTCCATCGTATTTATTTTATCTGTTCTGCGAATTCACACTTTTTTCTACATTTAAAAAATATACTGTTAATCTCAAAATCTGAAATAATTTCAGAGGTTTCCACAACATAAATGAGCATCAGTAGTATGCAAAAATATTAAGAGATTCAAATATTTCCTAATGAACTGCAGTTTTTTCAGATCATTTTTCTTTTGATCTTTTTCTTTGTCCGGATAGGCACAAAGTGGTAAAACTGTCATTATATGCTTATGCTTAAATGAAGTTCTAATCTATGTATCAATTTGAATTAAATTAGAAATAAATAAAGTTATTTCTCACAAAATTTCTTTTTTAGTAGGGTCATTGCATGTGATACGTTTTTCACTTTTATATATGACCTATACATGTTTAAATGCTGGAGTAAAATGGAAAAAGTAATATTTTTTAGCATAGAAGACATTAGTCCAAATAAATACATTACGCAGCCCATACTGAAGGTGGTTTTTCAGCTAGGTTTATAGCACATTTATAGCACAGAGGAGTGTCCATCCTTTCAACTAGTCTGCAGACCTCCAGGCTCCAAGGAGTGCCACTCTAGCATCTATTAGCGGAGCTGGAGAAATAAGTCTTTTTAAAGAGATTTAGTGTCATTGCGACACTTCTAGAGTGAATAATGTTTGCACTGAGATTCCCACTCCTGAAAACAGCTGCGCACAATTACAGACTTCAGTACCTTGAATCCATTGCTTTCAGTCAATCCAACATCACTGGAATAAGTAATTAACCTCAGATTTTTGTTGGCCATTTATTTATTTACTCAAAATAATGGAGAAAAGAAAAAGAGGGAGGTAGGGAGGAAAGGAAGGAATGAAGGAAAGGAAGGAAGGAAAGGAAGGAAAAAAGAAAAAGAAAGAAAAGGACTTATTTCCAGGAGGGGAAACAAATTAATATGGCCATTTTTTGTTAGATGCAGTTTCTGTCATAGGAAGCAACAAATAGCCTAGAGAATCACATGCACTAAGCACTGTGAGAAGACTGATATTTTGCTGAAAGAATGTATTTTTTGACAGCTTTACAACTCTGAATTGAAAATCATTTGGGAGTATAACAATTTGATGTTGTAGGAGAGCTCCTGGGAGATCCTCTTCCAAGAGAGTCCTAGAGATGTTTTAGATGAAAGTCTGTTTATGTAGCAGAGTACTCCAGGAATTTACTAGCCCCTTGGACACAGTGTTATGCAGTCCAATTCCCGAGGAAGTTTGGTCCTTCATTTCTCAGGGATCCCTTTCACAGGCGTATGCTTTCATCTGAAGGTGCGTTTAGCCTGAGATCACAGGTACTGTCCTTGAGAGGTCAGAATTTTCATTGCAGCCAATGTTTTATGTATAAAGAGAAAAAAAAAAAAGAAAAAAAAAAAAAAGATTGGAGACCAAAAATCTTTCAAGAAATCTGTTTTCTTTTGATTGAAAATTCAAGCTCAGAAGGCAAATTTAACAATAATACTTTAGCTCTAAATGGCAAAAGCTTCAGTCTGTTTTCTTCCATTTTCATATGCCAGTTTGCCCCAGCCGACAGATTGCTTATCCCGTAGACTGGATCATTAAAAGATGGTTTGTTTCTCAGAACATGGTGTTTCATGATTATATTCAGGCCTATCTTGAAGACTTCTTGCACCAGGGTAAATTTTCACCAGTGCTGCTACTGAGTAGAAAATGGACTTGAATTTATAGGGCTATACCTGTCTTGTACTGTACCCTGAGACTGTCTGTTTCATGAATTCTGTCTCTTACTCTGACCTACAAGTCAATCATTACATGTTGACAGAGGTTCTTGTAGGGCACATTGTGTCTTCACCTATGTGAACCTTCTGACAGGCTCAGCATAAGTACCTGCAAGGGAATTGCAATGTCTTTGGATATAAGCATATGTGGAAGTTATGTGTATATGTACACCGTTTTACATAAATGAGTTGGTCTCTTACTGCCTTGTGTTTCTTCCTTTCTTACACCTTCTGTACCAGTTCAAAGAGTTGTACATTCATTTTAGGTAGGACACTGTAAATGAAAAGGTTATTGAAGAATGATGTGAGTGATAATGTGAAAAAACAGATGAGCCATTAAAAAAAAAAAAGACAAAAAGTAGACAGAAAACAGTATATCTCTTTTCTTTTATGGCAAAGGCATTTAAATAGAGCCAGCTGGATGTTAATAAAATTATAATTCAAAAGGAAACCCTAGAAACAGGAGAAATTAAACATAAACAAGATAGGAATTAAAGAATGGTAGGGTAGGATAGAGGAACTGATTTTGATTTGAAAGAAAGAGGTTAGCAAGAAAGGTTGTAAAAAAAATACAGTGTTCATCATTTTGTAATTTTTTCTTAATATGGCAATTCACCTGGGTGCAATTTGAATGATACTGATCTTATTGTTACTGCTGCTGTAGCAGTAGCAACACGCCTCTCTAATTTGGCTCTAATGCGTTTACAAACTCAATTTTCAGGCAGATTTCTCTCCCAGATCTGGTGCTCCTTGCAGAATAAAGGTTTTTCACTGCAATTATTGTCACTGTTTTCCAGTCTTTTTCCAGAAGGTGGTCTCATGATTTTTATGAGCAGACCCTGCACAGTAGTAGTCCCACCATACCTGTTCTCATGCATAGCAACCAGAATCCTTACTTAAACTTGAAATAACCGGTACCCTCTGCTAGGGCATGCTATGTAACTGTCAAGAATACTGTACAGCTATGATACTCCAATAAGACATATGTTTATAAGAGCGGTGTAGTGTAAATGCTGAGTCACAGCCTGAACCAGAGATGGAACACCTGGTGGGAAGTCAGGGCCAACCCAGGGGAGCTCAGGTGCATGTGGTGCACCTGAGTGAGTGGAAGAGATGGAGCCAGGATCCACCCCTTCCCAGACATCATTTAAGGGTTGGCAGTAGAGATAATACTCTCTTGCTGGAGATCCCTGAGTGCCTGAGGTCTTCTGGAGGTAAGCAGTTTCTTTCCCTTATTTCTGTGCCTACTACTGCTGTGTTTTAGTGATTCTTGATGTGCTCTGTGGCCTTGCTGCTCTGCTGTTGTGCTTATCATCGTGTTCCAAATAGGAAAGACCAACCGGTCTGATTTACTGGAATAAATTGAGGGGGATTGTAACGGTTGCCTGAATTAGTTTTTGGATGTAGAGAAATCTGTCCTTTCAGTTAATTTTCGAAGCCCATTTCTTCAAGTGGAAAGAAATGTATTTTCCATCCCTGTTATGAACATACTCTTCTATCAGTTGAAATTCTCTATCCAGAGTTCTTATTCTTCCCTAGCATCTGATTTTAATAAGCCAGCTTCCTAGTGAGTTTTCAAGCCTATAGTTGCATTCTCACTGTTGCATGTTTCTGAAAGCAGTACTTCTTGTGCTAAATAACTTAATGAGAAATGAGGAAAAGATTTAGATTGTCAGATAAAATCTCCACCCTGTCCCTAATGGGATTCTGGAGAGAGAAAATAAATGTAGGAGGTTGTTCTTAGTAGAGGCAGTGCCTCTCTTTTGCAATCTAGCACACTCCTGTATTAATTCATTAATTACCTTCTTTTTATCTTCAGACTCTTGGCTGCTGTTATCAAATAACTCTTTCTACTAAAGTTGGTGAGCTCTGCCTTGTATGAACATGGTGAAAGCTTTCAAATCATGGTTATTTTGTGTTGCATTAATAACAAAATACACAACATTACTGTTTTTAAGCAAAAAATAAAAATGCTTATGCTCCTGATCTTCATTTTGCAAGCTGTTGCGGTGTCTGTTCGAAGGAGCAGGAAGAATTTGGGAATTGTTGTGGTGAAAGGAAACTAATGTAAGTCACAGAAAGCAGTGAATGTAAAGCTCAAAACGAATGTAGCTAAAAATGAAATGAAATGAGATGAAGTGAAGACAGGTTTCTGAGGCTGGATTATCCACTATTTTTGATTACAAAATTGATTGCTTGGTCTTGAGGTATGTGTTTTGGTAAAATACATGAAGATTGTGCTGTTCTTTGGCTTTTCCAGAGTCCATCAGAGCCTAGCTTTGCAGATTCAAAAGTGCATTTTGAGGCTTTCTCTCCTCTTCTTCTCTCTTTCACACACATTGAAATGTGTGCACTATTACTAATGTTGCTATATTACTTACAGCAAGATGCAGCTGAAATTATTTCTGTAAGTAGGTTTCAAAACGAACCTAAGGCTACTGAGCCCCAAAAGCTAGAAAGGAGTAGACAGTGGTAGCCAAGACACTACTTTTAGAGCTGTTGCGATCGTGAGGGCTGTGAGACTGAAATGAGCCACACAGACATGTTGGCCATATATTCTTTGCTGTGGTCTTTACAGAAAACAGAGTCAAATGTTTTGGTGGGTAACATTATATCCCCAACCCCTGTTTTCAGGGCTGTGTAGTCTCACATTATAGCATAAAAGGGACTTCTGTGGGACTGAACTCTGTGAATAGTTCTAACTGCGATCTTGCACCTTAGATAAGATTCCATCACATTCTATTGAGACAACTGAATTCAGCTCTTAGGTGGCCTTAGTAAATCTTAATAAACTAATTCAGAGAAGTCTGGATTTCTGATCATTTTTCAACATGACACCACACACAAATATTGTTCACTTTCAGCACAGGGATACAGATCAGAGTAGTGCTAGAAAATCTTCCACGTAAATCAAAATGCATTTTTGCTGTTCTGTATGCTTTATCTAGAAATTTTTGTTCAATTGGCTTTTTCTCAATACGTTTTTTCAAAAAGATCTTTATATAATATAATTTTTAATCTTATCAGAACAGAAGAATTGCCTTTTTTTCCTGAAATTGCCAAAATATAATTTTTATAGTAAATATTGTTGAAATATGATCTCCTTTCCTTATGTGACATTCTAATGGCGTTAGCTAAGTTTTTCAAAGCCTTTAGAGAATGAGTCATCCTGAGGCAGGAAAGCTTAAGAGTAAACAGAAAATCTCACTGCACATCTGGATGAAAAGCTTTGAATTGATGCGACTTTTAGTTGCCAATACAAAACCGTACATAAAGATGTTTTGGAGGAGCACACCTGATGTTCTGTACTGCTCTTTCTCTAACTTCATGTGTTTTCCTGACATCCCACGGATGTTTTAGAGAAGAAATTCAGCATAGTACCTAATTTTATGATTTTATTCTCCGCGGAAGGTTCCAGTATTGAAACCACATTGTCTGGTTTGGAGAAGTTTCTTAAATTTAGTTTACAAGAAGCTGAATGTAGGCCAGATTCTTTTCAATTCTTTTTGTGAACAGGAAGAAAATCTTTCTAAAGACATAATTTACATTTCAAGCGCTGCATAAGCATAGTATATCAAGCATTGCAAAATCATAGGGAGTTTAGCATCTGTAGCTATACTACTTTTGAATTTCTCTTTTAGCCTCTATATAACAGATCTGCTATAATTATGTTAGTTTCAACCTTTACTATTCTTTATGTTGCTAAAAGAGTGCCACTTAAATTTGGACCCACTGATGTTTTCCTCACCTCAGAATTGCACAAGCTGTAAACAAGTAACTGAGATTCTGTATACTATGAAACAGATATTTTATCACCTTTCCAGCTGATTCTGCCTTGGCAAATTGTGTTCCCATCAAGTAATCTGCCATATTTACTAAGAGTTTTCCTATTGAATATACTAATTAAAATTGAATTACTGAAGACCTTTTTTTTTTTTTTTTTTTGCACATTGTACTGATATATGGTGTGATTTTGACAGAAAAAAATTGGATCTTAACAGTGCTTTCTACCATTTTATAGAAAATCAGATGGAGGGAAAGGATGGGAGATTATGGCCATCAGGGAAAAAGATCACATCAATTTTTTTTGTCTGAATGATCTTTCCATTCCTTTTTTCCTATTATTAAATGTTATACATGGCACAGTTAGAGGGATCATACTTTCCACTTGATGCCAATTTGATTTTTAATGGATTTATCACGGAATACCGAATATGTTTATTTACTGTAAACCAGATACCAAAGTTAATAGCAGTATTGTGTAGCTGTGATAGCCAATGTTATAAGACTGGCAACCTCACTTATTTTGAAAAGAGTAAAATGCTGAAGCTTGCAAGCTCTTCTTCAGGTCTGACAAAGACACACAAAAAGATTAAACTAAGTGGACATAGTTACTCTGGATATCATTGAGTTTTATTAATACGTTATGAAATTTTGGAAGTAGTGATAGGTGTCTGGGGAAAAAAGGGAGAAAATGCTTGTGTGTATCCATTCTAAAAATGCATTAGTAGGTAGGAAGGTGATCAGTCCTGAACACTTGAGCTAGAAATAGAGTTCAAATATTGTAAGGAATCTACAGTACATAAGATATTTAAAAATAATAATAATAATCCCAACACACTATTAAAAACAAAAACAAAAAAAAAAAACCAACAAAGTCTTAGGCCATAATTTTGCTTGCTCTGTAATAGCTTACATATCAGTAACAAAACTCATTAACACTCATTACCTGAATGCTTAAACTTGAATTTTGGATGTTTTTTTCCTCTTAACTAGATTGCATCCATAGTAATTGTTTCCAGTGCATGCTTGGCTCATGTTAGACTTGAGAAAGATTGAGCTTTAGGGCACACAAATCCTGCTTTGCTCCTCTGGACTGAACCATTTGGTTTAATAAAAGGTATCTCTCTCTCTTTAGATGCTGACTTTCAAAATAGGTGGACTGATAAGAGATGACAATCTTTGCACTGTGAAAATAAATTCTGAAATGACCACATCTATCTATATAAGCCTGATCAAGTTAGAAAGGCTGCATTTTTTTTATAGTCTGATAATGTGGTTATTAATGATCACAGGCATTTCTCATTTTTCCAGACTATTTCACAGTTGTGAGGGTAAGTACTATTATCCTGCATATAACTGGGTAGATCAGCTGATGTGGAAAGCATTTCCTAAGCTTAATTGGCTAGTTTTGCATTTTGCAGATGCCAGATTTCCAAATCAATAATCCTGTAAATGCGCACAAGTAGAGCTGATGTAACAGAGGTTTTGATTTGCTGTCGCCTTACTAAGATAAATCTCATTGAGAGATGAGAAGAGTGAAAGATGTTGAACCTGAAGAGAATATGCCCTTGTAAATTCTCTTACCCAAGGCTAAATTTGTACCACTGAATGTCAAGGTCATCATGACAGACAACCTGTGCCTTGTAGAAAATGTAACTGTGTTGTATGCTCTGTTTTTTAATATTCTAATAGGACATAGTTCATTTTCCTTTTTTTTTTTGACACATTTTCAGTCTATGTGGCAACAATAACAGATATAGAGGTGTGCAGCTGTGTTTTGTGCTGGCAGAGACAGCCTGCACTGATGCTGCAGCTGCACCCTGGTCTGCCATTTCCTCAGAGCAGATAGAGGGTGGGATGGCAGTTGCTATGGCAACCTGCTCTACTTGAGAGCAGCCAGAGGCTCTCTGCACACTTTGAAATTGCTTCCTTCTCATTATGCTTCAGCCATGGAAAAAGGTGATGCCTCCAATTAAATATCAATGAATACGTTTAGTTCAAAAATTAAATTACATTTTTAGTTGTTATCTTAGCATGCAATTAAGCTAAAATACACTGTAGCAGTATGAGCAGCTTACTCTGTGTTTTTCAGGTTTGGATTTTTACAGGAAAAGCAGATATGTCAGTACACATTTTGCGCAATGTAATAAACATTCCACAAAACACCGTCAGTGTGGAACTTGAAGGGAAAAGCAACTCACAATACAAGAGCAGTTTAATTTAGGAAACCTTTATTCAAGCAATGCTGGAGCGTGAGCAAGGTGGAGGGAGCCTGTGGAAAATTAAGCAGTGACAGTGAAGTGATTAGCTCCTTAACAATTATCTGGTGATATTACTGCTTCTAAACTACCTATGCTTTCAGTATATGTCCTAGAATGTGCTGTTCTTCTCTCTCATGTAGTTATTTTCTGCTGTGCTGGCTGGTAAATCTGTCTTATACATCAGAGTGAAGCATGAAAGTACTATGGGCATTTATATCTAAAGGGTATAAAGGACTGTACATGGAATCTGCTGCTGGTTTAGTGATGTCCAGTGGAGGTGCTGGAAATATAGTCTATTCTGAAATGTAATCCTATTGAAGAACTAGACTGGTATGTAATTGGCAATGATCAGCTGCTCCATACCACCATGTAATTCCATGGTTATTCTATTCTTTGTACTCTTGCTTATGAATGTCTAATTAGCATAACAATTTTACAGTGACTTCTTAACGTGTAGTATGCTAAATGTTACTATTGGATTATGGGGTAATCTGATTTATTGAAATCCCTGAACAACCATTCTCAGTAACCTCAGTATGAATGTACAGGATCTGCTGACGTGGCTGCCTTCTAGTCTGAGAACACTCAGGAAAATTGCCTGTGACAAACATACCTTGCTTAGCTTTCGTGCTCCCTTCCATTGAAATATGGATTGACTAGAATAGATGTGAATAAAGAAGGTACTTCAGAATTTCACGCTGCCTATTCCCTGTTTCTTCTCTGTCCTGGTATTAACAATGCTGGAGATCAGTTGGCTGTCTCTAGGAGTAACAAGTATGTGCATACACGTACTTGTGTGTGTTGTGTATATGTAGGTATGTGAGTGTTTTTCTTCCATGGCTATATTAGGGTAAAAACAGATTGACTGGTCACATACTTGTTTGAGGTCCATTAAAAGGGAGTTAAAGAGTTGACAGAGTTGTTCTTATGAGGACAGAAATAGAAGCCATAATTGTTCTGTCTCCATCCTGTCTGTCTGTAGGTGATCCTTCCTCCAGTTGTGTGCCTGCTAGGTCAACTGAGTTGAAGTTGCATGGTTGGATGAGAATGGCCAACATGTGCCATTGTGGAATGCTCAAGATTGTGCAAGAAGAAAACTTGGGAGAGAGCTTGTGGGTTTTAAATGCAATCGTCAGGATTTGATCCTGAATTGGCTCGTGAAGTGAGCCTAATTGATACAGTAAGCACGTCTAAACACAAAACTAGACGTTTGAAGTAAACTATGCACTAGGCTCAAGGGGCGCCATGAGATGTTTTTTGTTTCTTGCTTGGAATATCCTGCTGAAACTGGTTCTTGAATCTCTGTGTGGAACCAGTGTATACCCACTCTTCAGCACTGATCAAGGTCTGAGGTGGTGAAGGTCAGTGTCTGTCCAAGAATCTGTAAATGAGAATTGACACTGTGATTACTGCTTTGTGAAGAGATGCATTAGTAGTTTACTTATAAAAAGGACTTGAATACAACATATCCATTTGTTCCAAGATTCCAATTTCTTGTTAACGTCTCTGGAAATGTGTATGTGTTTTTAGATAATACCTAATTGTAAGATTCAGTGTTACCCTTGGGTGTAGCTGAAGCCTGGTAAATATAGTAAAAGTACATATTTAACGATGAGAATGTTTACGTGAGAAAGCCCAAATAAAAGAATTCTGTTGCAAAAGTTTTGTGTTTGTAAAATGTCAATTGATAAAAATAAGACAGACTCTGGTGTAACATCCAAGTCTCTATTGGTAGTGAACAGATGCTCCACCAGCAGTCGTGGGACTTCCATAGAACTACTATGAATATGTTCACAGCATGAGAAGACGGGCAACATGCTGCTTAAATACTGCTTTCCAAATCCCAGGCCTGCTACAGTTCTAATGCCTGCCTTAATTCAAAGGCGTGCTTAAAATGACCCATTATGATCTAACATTCTGAAACTGTGTCAGTGATTTGATGTTTAATCTGTTAAGGGCTGAAGGGCTGGGAAGGAAAATATCAATCTTACTGTATCCTGATGTCAAACAATCTATATTTGGCTTTGAGATCCTTGGTTCAAGTGCTAATCAAAAGTCTTTTCATGAAACGTAAAATGATTTAAAGAAATATTTAATTAGCAAGATTTATTTTGATTAGCAGCGTGCATAAAAATACACCATGCAATGTCACAAGGAATTTTTAGTTTTGGCTTATTAACCATTATTTAGACGGTATGGATACTGTTGGGCAAAGCCTCTTAGCCTGCCACTGTGCAGAATATAACACGAAGAGTTTTGTTTACTTTTGTGTTCTTACAGCTCTTTATGCTAGCTTGACTACCTTGTGTGTTTGGAGTAGAGAGTGAAGAAAAGTCTAAAAAATGATATGGAGTGATTGAGGACTGATTAATTAGCAGAATATTGAACTAACTGTCTTTTCCTTGGAACTGAGGTTGATATTTGAAAACATGGATGCTGTTAACAAAACAAAAGCCCAGCAAAACCACTAAGTGATGAAGAAGAATTTACGGTTATTAGAGTTCTAGCTATGTTTTAGTTTGGATTATGTATTTATTAGTCCCTGTGGAGGAAGAAAAATCACAAGGGAGCAGGCTAAGAAATTTACTAGCAGTTTCAATAGATGTGAGATCTTACTGAAGATCAGAAGATTCACAGCTCGGAGAAAAATTCAAGTAAAACATGTCATGGAACAGTTCTTACGGTGTAGTAAAAATGTATGGTTCATAGTTTAGTAGGGAATGTGTATGATTACGTAGTTTCCCTTTGTATTTATGAGATTTTAGGGGAATAATTGTTAGGGTACTGCAGGGGCTGGGCGTGTAACAGAAAAGGTTGCCTTTGTACCAGTGCTTTTGCACTAGCTACCAGTAGTATTATGCTGTGTGGGTAAATATATTCATAGGCACAATTAGAATCATTGGATGAACTGTCACAAAAACAGGGAGAAATTTCTTTTGAAATTGTTTTGTTTTAGATGCATGTCAGTTACAGTGAAAGCTTATCAAGTGTAAACTATTTTGGTTTTACTTAATTTCAAACTACTGGTTGCTTTAATCTTTTGTATACTTCTTTGGAGAATTGATTTTGCTTAATTAGTGATTAGTTCTTCAGGCTGGTGATTAAAATGACCCAAGTGGAAAACGCATGGAGACTGGATGTTTCTTCCCCAGGATTTAAAAAAAATATAATGCCTTGGAAATGGTCTGTGAACCACTTGAGTAAATGATCCATGACATTGTTTTGTGTAGGAAGTGAGCTGGTCAAAGTAGTAGCTGACCAGTTCCCCATAATGCTCCTCATAAATGCGTGTGACAGATGAGACGATAATTGATTAAAGCAGGAGTACAAGACAGCTTTGCTAAGAATGGTTTTGTAAGTTTTCGAGTTATTAGATGTGAAAGCTTGAACTTCAGGGAGCACTTGGAATGTCTCAGTGAATATTACAAGCTCCATTTGAGGTCTTGCAGAAGTTACAAGGCAAGTGTGTCTGTGGATTTTTCATGTCTGAGAATAATAATAACAATAAAAAGCAATGTTATGACTAAAAGCTTTTAAAACATAAGTAAACAAAAATTAACCCATTCTCTTTTTTGAGCTGAAATATTTGAGTTATGACTGAAGATTTCATGGAATAGATTTTCTGTGAGTAGTTATGATTCTGTGTTTGTAAGCACAGGCTCCCATAATATGTGAGGCAATTGAGCTTGGGCAGTCAATGCAAACCTAGAAATCCCTGTTTGGGACAAGAACACCCCTTGAACTGGAGAATGAGTTCTGGGTTTATTTACTTATTCTTAATTTCTGGTAAATCAGAGACGTTCTTCTGAATGTCAGGATTATATCTGGTCAAAGCTTCAGAAAAAACAAGGTCTGAACTTTGTGAAAACAGAAGTATTGTTTTCATTAGGGATAGATGCTGGATTTTTGTCTATTAAATTCAAAATGTTGAGCTTCAGTGGAAATTTTTGTGAGTAGTGTTCTGAACCTGAATTAGAAACTGGGAGTTATCATATTTTTATGCTGAATCAGCTGTCTTATCAAATATTCAAATGTTATGAAACCAATGTGTTTCATTTTTTTTTAATGTACCTGTGGTCTCTCATAGATTATAGATAAGGATTGTACAGCCTCTGCTTTTAAAGTCAAATACGGCTCTCACTTCTGTGAGTGGTATAATGAGTGTATTCCAAAGAAGCTTAGTTGACAACAAATTCTGTCACGTATTCTGTGAATATAACTTGCAAGTTTATAGCTTACAAATTTTGTTTCTTCCCTCTAGTCCTGGTGAGATTTTAGGTCCAAGCAGACACCTCATTAATTTGTAAGGTAGATGTGTCAGTTTGGGTTTCTACTAATTGTTCATCCTTCCCCTCCATCTGAGAAAATGCTGCTGAAAATGTCATTTTCAGTGTTCAGTTTCCCATTAAAGTCACTCTCTATTTCAACTCATAAATCTATGATATTTAAATCAGTCATGATCCTAAGCATTTGCTTTAACAATCTGTATAGGTCTTGCGTAACAAGCTACAGGCCATGGATGTCAGGATCTCAACTATTATACTTTTTTGCTGATCTTTTTCATCTTTGGAATAAGCTGGCAATGAATTTCTCATCGCATTTCCTATCACTTTTCTTGGAATTGGAAGAGTCTCCAAGATTATGTGGTATTAATATTTATTCTAGATTTTTCAGCCATCTTTGAAAAAAATTTACTTAGCTATCCTGAGGATAAAAGTAAGATTAACACCACAAATGTTCCTCAGTCAAAACTTTGGATCATGGGTATGGGAAAGCCCAAGTCTCTAGACTTGATCAGTTATTTTGCCTGAAAGAACAAGAATATCTTCATGAATTGTATATAATTTTTAATTACTAAATAATGGCTCCTAAGATTATTTCTAATTCTCCTTTAATCACTCTTATGTTTTTCTGATTTCCATCTCAAGATGGAAAAGATGTTTACTTATTTTTGACACCCCGTCTTCTTATTTTTTGAGTCTCTCTTACTTCAGAAGTGCAACATATTTTTCTTTCTATTAATGACTAGTACTCCACTTCAAACATTTTTTCCACAGTTCATTAGCTGTAGGGAACTGCTTGTCACTATATTCACTTAGTGAACTGGTTTGATTTCATCTGGTATTCCCACTGTGGGGCAGATGGCAGAAATGGCTGATTGTCCGTGCTACTCAGGCATGGTGTCTTCAGAACCCTGCGTCAGAACTGCATAATGTAAAAGGGAACAATTTTTGGCTGCTCGCTCAGTATAGCTCCCTTGAGTGATGAGGCGTGTAAGCCTTCAGGCTTAAATCACAAAACTGATTTGTTTTCTTTGTCCCTGGTCCCTCCCTCCTTCCTCATTTCCTCCTTCCTTCCCTCTCTTTTTTTTTTTTTTTTTTTTTGGGGGGGGGGGGTGTGAATAAGGATGTTAGAATATTAATTCTCTAAAACACTGCTACACTGCTGAATACAAAATAACATCAGCTCAGTGATTTCGTTCCGCTTCAAGAATTATAACAAACCAGAATATGCTATTCTGTAATGTGAAAATCAGTGTATTATAGATAGCAAGTCCTGACAGAAAGCTTACTGGTGTTAAAACAAAATACATACAGTCTGTGGTCAATCTCCCTTAGCTTTCGTGAAACCTTTATACTTGTATTTCTCTCACAAAGCTCTAACTACAATTTTAATAGAAGAAGAAATCTTTACTGTGTTTTCCTTACATCAATTTACTATAATTCTCCTTAGTCTTTTTGGCTGTGTAGTGCTTGTTTTATGAAGTTCAAAATCATTTACACTAATATGCATGACGTTCTGTGGACGCTAGGGTCACTGAAGGCCATATCAATAAGCTACTTAAGTTCATTCCTTCTGCTGCGTAGTTCAAAGCTTTTATTGCATCTTGCCTCACATGTTCCTTTACCTCATCTACACTGAATTTTAATTCTGTTTATTACTCCTTGAGCCTTAATTCTAAAAAATAGTGTAAGATTTTGTATTGCATAACAATTTTATAAAGTACTAAAGCACTAAATCACATTTTTTGATGGATAGTAGATTCTAAAGTTTAACTTACCTCCCAGCTTTACCTTTAGTGTTTTCTGGTGATGCATGACAAAAACAATGAGAATTTTTATTTTGAATTTTTGTATTTTTGGTTATTATTTATTTTTTTTTTTTTAAGTAGAAACTATATGAAGGACTTAAGTACATATCCCTTCTGAGGTGGAGGAAGATGTTAAATTATTACACAGCTACATTTTAACATTAATCAGAACTACATCTATCTAGACTCCAAACAAACAAAGTAGTTCAGTGTTTGGCTGAGTGCGAAGTCTGGATCTATGTTCTAATATGTCTGTCCACCAGATCTCCTAAATACAGGCATGTCTCAGTGTGTGCTCTTCTTCCAGACACCGTATTCAAAGAAGTTACTGCTTTTAGCTTTAGATAGTTAAAATGGCAGGCTGATATTCTTATAAAGCTACGCGTACCTTGGTTTGAATTGTTTCTATGTAGGAAAGATAAAAAGAAACTAAATTCTAACTTTGCAACAACACTTCTCTATTCTTCATGGATTCTGGATCATCTTATAGCTGCTGAGGAAACTAAAGTGAGTGAGTGAATTAAGTTCTAAGTAAAACTTCTGTTCTTGTAAGTCCCTTTAATCATTAGAAGCCCTCAGAAACTTTTTGTTAAGAAAGCTGAAGTAAAATATGTATGCAGCTCAAAGGTAGCTGCATATTAGAGACTGCTTGTGAATGGCATCACCTTTTGAATTAAGGGCAGAAATGATATAAAAGCAAGCTACGTGTTATTTTAATGCATTTCTGGAAGAAAAAAAAAGGAGGGGGATGTTGAAAAAGATTTAAAACTTATCTTTAAATAGGAAAATCATATATGTTTACTGTTAAAAATATTCTGTTAAATTAAACTATCAACATTCTCTAATTCTCTGATAGCTAGCAGTTAATTTTCTGGTTTTCATGTGCCGTTATCATTGTGCAGATAGCTTTGTGTGCTCAGGCCTTATAAGATGTTTAGAAGTCAGAGGGTTAAAAAGAAAATAAAAAACATAAATACAGGCTTTTATCCTAGAGATGAGCTAACGAATTATCCTTTAAAGTTCCTAGTTGATAGTTTCCAGTTAGTAAGTTGAAAACAATTGTCACAGCTGGGGTTAATTTTGGAATAACATTCTATTGTATGCAGTATGTGTGATAGTACATGCACAGTAACTACAATGGAAGCATATACTGCAAGATGATGAGTTACAGAGAAGTAAGAAAAAAATTGCTTTGATCTCTGTAACAGATGTATTTTGTTCAAAAAAGCTCATTCCTTATGACTAGCATAAGAACTGAAATTAAATTACAGTTACTTAACCAGATAGTAGTGGTCTTCTGATGACAGTGTATCTAAAGTCACAGAATAAAATTGTCAGTAACTTAAAATTGGCATGAAATTGCAAGAGAATTGTATACTGCTGTTACTGTTTTGACTTCAGTGTGCTGTAAAAAGGCACACTGAACTGCTTGCACGTATTTGCTTTTAGCTTTTACAGCGTTTCTACTGATGAGAAATGAGGAGGATATGTTGAAAAATTTTAGGAATCAGGATATTAACAAATACAACACACAATTCTGGTTTCGTTATTTGCCAAGAGATGAAAATAATTAGCATAGGAACTAAGAATGTGTGCATACCAGTATATCTCACTGCCTGAAACTTTGTACTGTTTCTTTTTTGCTAAGCTATTTTATTCTACCTTTTATCTCAGTACTCTCAACTTAGTGAGGAAGCCCAAGGCAGTTTCAGAAAGACGCATCCATCGGAAAAAAGCCTCAAAGCTTCCCTTGAGATAACTGTGCACTGAAAAAAAATAATAAAAATAATAAAACCACACAAAAAAAAACTCAGAAACCTTTAATAGGTTATACAGACAGGCACATGGTTTCCTTGCTGTGAAAGGAAACATTTGGGCATTTGATGGAAACATGATTCTAATGTGTAACAAGTCAAAGGCAGCTGAAGCGAGTTTACTATGGAAGATATTGAGCCAAAGCAATCTAGGGATTGCTACGCTGGGAGAATAACTCATGAAAGCAGCTCATAATGAGGATTTCAAGGGTCCTGGTGGATGAAGCAGTGGTGTGTTCTTCCAGCCCAGAAGGCCAACAGTATTCTAAACTGCATCAAAAGAGGGTGACCAGCAGGGAGAGAGGGGATTGTTCCCTTTTTGCTCTGCCCATGTGAGGCCCCATCTGGTGTATTATGTCCAGGTTGGGGGCCACCAGGACAATAAAGATATAGATCTTTTGGAGTGGATCAGGAGGAGTGCTGCAAGGATGAACAGAGGGTTGGAGCACTTATTCTATGAATACAGGATTAGAAAGCATGGAATTTTCAGCCTGGATAAGGGGTCTCTGGGAAGACTTCATCATGTCCTTCCAGTACTTAAAGGAAACATATAAACAGGAGAGTGTCTTTTTATGCAGTCTGATAGTGATAGGACAAGTGGAAGTGGCTTTAAACTGCAGGAGAGGAGATTTAGATTTGATGTTAGATGGAAATTCAGGCTAGATATGAGAGTGGTGAGGTACTGGAACAGGCTGCCCAGGGAAGCTTTGGGTGTCCCTCCTTTAGAGGTGCTCAAGGCCAGGTTGGGTGGGCACTGGAAAGACTGACTCAGTGGGCAGCATCCCTGCCCATCACACGGGGTTTGTAACTGAGTGGTGTATAAGAACCCATCTGACCAAAGCTATCCTATAATTCTGTGGTATTCTACCTCTCCCACTTTGTGCTATGCAGCACAGCTATGGTTTTGCAATGCTCCATCAGTAATTTCTGTGAAGAGTTCATCTATGTTGCTTTTAAAAAATATGGAAAGCACAGGGATCATTCTTACTCGGAATATGAAAGGTAGAGGCCATTTTTAACTCAACTGTGTACTAGTGTAGGATTTATGCTGCGAGGTTGTGATGTTTGCTTTTATTGCAAATGTTAATATTCCTCTATCTACATCTATAAATATGTAGTGAAAAGATTTTCTGAAACAGCTAAGTTCTAAAGTTTCAAGAGGTGATTTGTTAGCATCCTTAGATTAAAAGTGAATACAATAAACAAAACTCTTTGAACTACTGTGAAGCATAACAAGATACTGTTTATTTAATGTTGCCTTTAAAAAGAGGATTGAAGATTTTGTGGATAATTGTGATGACAAGTAAGACTAAAAGAATAAAGAAATATTGTAAAGGCGGTTATGATTATATAAATTATTGGGAATGAAATAGTGTAGTTTACTTAAATACTTCTAGTGTATGAATGTGGAAATGACATTAACTATTCCATTAGGATTTTTCGAGCTTTAAATTAATCTCGCTTAGCAGGAAGGAGTTCTGAGGCCTACCTGTATGCTACGTGAAACTTTTCTTGGTGGGACTTGTAGTAGAACTTCTACTGTTGTTAACTAGGAGTATGGAAGTAATATGATCTTCAGGGATGTTAAAGCAAAACATAAATAGGAAACTTGCAAAGATTATGCGAAGTTTATACATAATGTCTTATTAGAGTAACTTGATGTGGATTCTTCTGGAGATGCTGATTTGAAGCAGTTTAAATATTAATGATTTCTGTATCAACAGCCAGAATAATTCATATAATTCACTGCTTAATAACTTGTGGTACCGCAGTAAAATAGAAGTTTTACTTGAATTTCATTATCTTTATTGCAATAATACTTGAGCCTTTTCCAATAATGCATTAAAAAGTGACATATCTTTATGCATATGTTTCCCAGTTGAGGAAAGGAAGCAGTATGTGTTTCAAACAGTAGATTCAACTAAATTTTCTCCAAAGGCCAAATGAATTAACCTAGAGTGAGAATTCTGTCGGAAAACATTATTTTTTCATGAGAGCTCTTATAAAAAATAGGATTTCTTTTTTAATATCCTTTTTCAGTTGGACAATTATAGATTAGATATCATAGAATCACAGAATGGCCTAGGTTGAAAATGATCTCAAAGGTCATCTAGTTTCAAACACCCTGCTTTGAATACGTTTGCCAGCCACTAGACCAGGCTGCCCAGAGCCATGTCCAGCCTTGCTTTGAATGCCTTCAGGGGTGGTGCATCCATAACCTCTCTGGGAAAAACTGTTCCAGTGCATCACCACCCTCTGAGTAGAAAAACTTGCTTCTAACCAGAATTTCACCTGTCTTAAAACCATTCCCCCTTGTCCTATTGTGCTCGAAACAAAACAAGTTCTTAAAATTATCCACTATGATTTAAAAGTTGTTTTTTTTTTTTTTTGAAACAACATAGAAAAATACATTTAGAAGGATGCAGTGAGATTGTTTGTTGTTAGTCCAGAAAACGGCTTTATCTTGCTTTGAATATATATCTCTTCGTAGGATATCTTTGTAACTGCTTTTAGGAATGACCTGTTAAACAGTTATTCAAAGAAGAAGAAATGCACATTTTGCATAAAATATTCTGGCAGTCAAAATTCTGCAGAGAAAGTATTATCACACCTGCATTTAACTATACACATCTTTTTGCACGGTAGTATTTGTGTCATATGCTGCTATTCTCATCCCGTGGATGAGGATGTGAATACTGAAGCTAGATTACTTAGAAGCTCTAGATGCATTCACACTTCAAGTGATTTTAAAAAATTGGGTTTGAACAATGTTAACTTAAGAATTCAGAGATGATCAGTATTTAGCTAACTAATAAGTTATAATTAGCTAATAAAATTGTAGTTGTATGCATAAAACTGAAGAACATTAATAAAATTTGTTCTACTAAATAAAAGAATTATTCACATCTGGTTGTCAAAATGTTTTAAAGTGCTTCATTTCAAAGAAACAGTGACAAAACTTAATTATTCTCTCTCCTCCTACTCGTTTTTATTCTCTGTTCCTTCTTTTAGTGATGCTTTTAGACACAAGTTTTTTCACTCTGAGGTGTTGAACATCTCCAGTTACATAAAAAGCAAGTACAGTGGACTAAACTGTTATATTTCAAACTGTCATTTATGATAACAGAGATTAATGAGAGCTGACTTAGCATGTAAAATATGAAACTAATGAGAGGAGATGAACATAAATAGGTAACTTTTCAGAGAGTGTCACAGTGTGTCTAAAGGAAGCAGCAACTCACATGCCCGAAGTTATATAATATTTATTTAATACGTTTCCCAGGTATCGGAAAACAAGCAAAAAAACCCCTCTATACAACCTAGAATTTTAAGAGAATTAAATTTAACATAATAAAGAGCAAACTGACTTATTTATTGATTTCTGTATCTAATTGATTCTTAATTTTGTAATGCAAAGTTCTGCTGCTAATTTTTTTCTGCGTTTTTTGTCATTATGCTTCCTGAAGAAAATCTTAGAGTTTTCTAGGGATTACAAGTAAATGTTAATTAAAAAATAGTACATTTTATGTAAGAATGAGATCCACTTTATATGTTATAGTCTGATCATCTACAAATTTATAAGCAGAAGACAATAAGATAAATAAATATGAATAATTTATATTGTTTATTTTATTTGTTCTTTTTTGTTCTCTTTTTGTTAACTACTCAGATTACATGCATGTTTAATCTAGTGCTTAGTTATTTTGCTCCAGATAACTGCAATGTCTTGGAAGATTTTTGCCTAACTAAGGCTTTCAGGAACAAATTAAACTGTGCAGGAAAAAGTAACAACAGGAGACAGCTGAATAAACAATGTCAAGTTCTAGCCAGTGTCAAGAACCGAGCTTAGCACCAAGTGTAAGAAGCAAAATCTCATGGCAGACTGTTACATTAATTTCAGCAAATTTCAGATGAAATGTATTCATGCGTATGCAATTATGGTCTTGCTTATTTAAAAACACTGTGTTTATATATATTTTATAGTATTTTGACATTTGATATATTTTGATGAATATCTACTTCATATTTGAAATGAAAAAGGAGATATTTCATTCATTTGTTTTATTTTAAGGAGTTATTTCCACCTGGATTTATTGCATCCTATCTCCTTCTCTCCTCATGTACCAGCCTCCCCCCACAAGGCCAATGGATTGTCATGGATTTGTAATATGAACTATTAAGTATACTATGAAGAACTCAATGTTTGAAATTTCTTACTGATTTTATTTTTTGCTATGTGGAATAGAAGTTATAAGCGCTGTAAAGCAGGCTTAAAGGAAAGGTCACTAGTTTTGCATCTGCAGTTCTATATTTGCACAGGTTGCTAGGCAATGTGAGAAAATCATAGTTCTTAACTGCAAGATTGTGTTTTCAGTCATCAATTATTAAAAGGAAATCAACAACTGTACTCGATAGTACAATTCAACGCAATTACTTTTCTCCAATGTTGCTAATCCTTGACAGTTATTAATGGTAATCAGTATTGTTAAGCTTGCATTTACTTCAAAGTGAGAGAACTTCTCCCTCTTTGATACAACAGCTTGTATTTGTTTTATGTTGCATGATAAAAATCTCTCTGCCCCTCTTTGAACATAAGAAATGTATTCTTTTCTTAAGCTTGTGCCTTTATAATCATTGACAGTCATGATATGTGCCATGCAAGTTGTTGAATTTAAGGAGAGTGCCCTTTTCTAATTTCACAGCATCTATTGAAACAAAAGACACAATTCTAGTTGGCACTCCAGAGGTGTGAGCCATCTAACCTATTTTGATTGGCACTGAGGATAGCCTATCAGAAGATTTATGAACTGTGATATCAAAGTATTGAGCCGGAGTTTCAGGGTGGGGTCGTAAAAAGAAAGTTCATACGCAAAGGAAGGAGAAAAAAGAGAAGACTGAATTAAAGGAGGTAGATGCTACCTCCCCTGGGGCACAGTCTGAGGCTCTGCCTACGTAGATTTAGAAGCTGAGTGACTCAGCAGGATGCCTGGGGGATATAACAGTGGCGGGGCAGAAGGTGAACGAAGATTCTTTTCTGGCTCAGTGTCACTTCGTATTATACATAATGGATGAACATAGAAAAGTACAAGATCTAAATGCTTCAGTTTGTTTCACTTTAGAATATCTGTTTCTGTTGCTCATAATAAAGGTCAGTTCCTCTGAAATTTCCAAAATTGTACATCTTGGGGAACAAGAGCTGGTTTAATAAGTTGCATCCCAATTTGTTATCTCAAGATTTTGCTACTTGTAAGAGGAGAAAAAAAAGAAATTAAAACCTCAATTTAAGGTTTTAGTTTTTGTGATGTTACGCAAAATTCTGAATATTCTTCAGTAAAATTTTCCCTGATCAGTATGTATTACTCAGTAACACATGTAGATTTGTCCCACTAAAAGGCTGGATTCCACTCATTAGAATTAAATGTCATCTAAGACAGTCTTAAAATTCCTTCTCCTTGCAGCCTGGTGCAGTTCAGTTAATGCTCTGCATGTTTTATCTCACAATGGCTAAAGCTAAACCAGTTTTAAGCAGAAAATCCCTGTCTAAATACCTGAAATGCTTATGTAACATAGGGCTAGAATTCTCAGAAGTTTGAGATTAAGTTAATATAATCCATAATGTGTACTTTTTTTTTTTTTTTCCTCTAGCTCACCTATTCACATCAGGGGCCACAACTGAGGACATTTGGAACAAGAAGGCTTGAAATGCAGATCATGTACATATTGCAGGTATTTGCACAACATGTAACTGAAACTGAAGTTTAGTTATTAAGGCAACACTGAAGAGGGAAAGAAAAAAATGTATAGAGTCACAGAATTGTAGAATATTCTGAGTTGAAAGAGACACACAAGGATCATGGGTTTGCGATCCTGTCTCAGTGTGAGACCAACCAAAATCCAAACCCTGTTTCTGAGTGCTGTCCCTATGCTCCCTGAACACTTGGGGCTGTGCTCACTGCCCTGGGCAGCCTGTTCCATGCCTGCCACCCTCTGGTGAAGAGCCTTTTCCTAACCCTCAGCCTCAAGTGCCCCTCATGCATCTTGCTCTCAGGACCTTTCTCTATTTTCGTAGCCCTCCTTTGGTTGCTCTCTGATAATTTTATGTCCTTCCTATACTGTGGCATCCAAGCTGCACTCAGTGCTGGAGGTGAGGCTGCACAGAGCAAAGCAGAGGGGATAGCCCCTCCTCCCATCAGTCCTGGGCCCGCTGCACCCCAGGGTATGGTTGGCTCTTTGGGCTGCCAGGGCATGCTGCTGCCTTACATTCAGCTTGCTGCCTACCAGAACCCCCACATCTCTTTCTGTGGGGCTGCTCTCTGGCCTATTGTTCCCCTGTCAGTACATATATCCAGGGTTGCCCATTCCCAGATACAGAGTCCAGCATTTACTTTTGTTCAACCTCATGTGGTTGGCAATTGCTCAGCCCTTCAATTTATCAAGATCTCTCTGCAAGGCCTCTCTACCCTTGAGGGAGCCCACAGATCCTCTTAATTTAATGCTATCTGAAATCTCAGTATGCATTTCAGTCATGCATCCAGACAGTTTATAATAATATCAAAGAGAGCTTACCCTAAAAATACATCATGTCTCACTAAAGGCCAGAAAGTGTCCACAGGGTGTGAAAATTTTAACAACATATTACAAATGAAGGGCCAGTGATACCTCAAGTGTAACATCAAGTTTTCTTAAACTAATGTCAAGTTAACAGAAACCTAGATGTTCTGGTTTTCAGCTCACAGAGACACTGAAGCTTTGTATTTATTCATATATACTAAGTATAATCAGATGGGGAAAAAAAAAACACCACCACCACACCAGTAAATTTCTGACTCTTCTAAATAGTTGTTATATATCACAATCGTGATCAGGACTGACTTGTAAACCATTTAATAATTTTGTTCTCTGTCAATTCTAGACATTTTTTTTAGCAAAAGAAACTTTAACTTCCTACAGTGGTATAGAAATGTGCCTTTGTTCCTTGTCATTACCATCAAAAGAGAAACCGGGCCTGTGCTTCACCTGTGGGCCTGTGCATGTGTGGAGTGCTTTACAGCAGTGCTGTGTGCTTACAGTATCCTCCTGAAACAAGATGGTGGCCTCCTTTTTTTTTAGTAATCAATGACCACAGAGAGCTTCTGATGGGCATTTGGATGACGAGGTACAAAAGCTGCTACCATAGCATCTTGTACAGTTACACTGACCATCATATCAACTATTCAGAATTTGTAGTCACATTGTATGGCAGATCTCAGTGCTTATGACTTTAGGTTGTAAGCAAACTGCAGGCAGAAAATGATATTAGAAAGTGTTGCATGGTTAACTTTGCTGGTTTTGTTCATATTCTTTGTGTCTCCTAGCAAACCAAAACTAACTTTGCAACTCAAGACAATCTGTGAGAATTGGTCAGGCAGTGTTTGGAAGACCTCTCTGTGAGAGCACGAATGTAAGTAACCTGTCATTTCAAGCCTTCTATCCATATGGAAACATGTTTTGGTGTCACCCATTATAGTTAGTACTTTTTATTCCAGCTAAGAAGAATGATGGTCAGATTCTTTCCCCTCCCTCATTTTTTTTTCTCCCAGTCTAGATATTTCAGTTGCAGAAGGGCATTTTGTATAACTTCTAGGTAACCGAAGTCTGGTGAATTGCTCTTTTGCAACAGGGAGGCCAGCAAGGTACTCTTAGCATGCTACTGTCAGACCCAATTTGCCTTTACAAGAAGAGAGGTATACAGAAATTCCATCAGCTGGCAGAAGTTGGGTACAATGTATGTGACAGCTGATTTCATGGTGAGGGCAGTGCAGGTGAGGACAGTGCAGAGTGTCAATATGGATAATTGCATGGCACTTCTCAAAAGGGAGTGATGGTGCCCGCAGGGAATGTGTGTGTGCATCAGGAGAAGGCAACTGAGTCCATCCTCACAGTCATGGTCCTTTGAGGCCTGTACAGGGTCATCGCCTTTGTCTCTGACAGCAAAAATCATAAAAATTTTATCTAGAATATGGAGAAAAAATCTTACTTTGATGGTAGAGTGTCTGTGCAGAATTCTACAGACATAACATAGTTTTAGCTGTTTTTATACACCACTCTAAACCAACTATATCAAAAAGATCAGCATATGTCAAATTCTGTAGGCACTTTAAATGGAAGATTTTCCTATTTAAAAGTAATTATTCACTTAATTTAGTACAAATTTCTTGATGAAAGTTCCTCTTTGTATTGCCTAATTTTAACTGATTGCATTCCTGTACCATATGGAAGCAGAAAGCACTGAAAAACTGTGTTTACTCCCTGCGGCAGATTTCTGGGTTCTCAAGCTATTGCAATGCTCAATGAAACAGTGCAAGTATAAATTTGTTTCAAGTTTTGTCTTCTCTTAAGGCATACTGTGAACAAAATTTGGGAAATATTTAATTTTCACTTAAATCACAGGTGATTCTGATTTGCAGCTGAACTTTAGTAACCACAAAACCACAAAGTATTTTAGTAATTAGTGCTGCTTTGGGGTGAAACTTGAATTCCTCTTCCTTTAAATGTAGTAAAATCAGAATACTGGCAAATGACTGGTTAATCGTTATTTTTTATCTCTCTTACTGAATTTTTTTTTTTAATTTGTCTATTTTTTTTTTTCTGCCATTTCACTACGTTATGTAAAAAGGCATGCTTATATTTCCTGATTTTCTGTGTTAAGTTGTTGGAAGGCAAGGACTTTCTCGATGACAGGTTTAGCAGCAAATGTTAGTCTTACTGTCATGATGGCAAGTATCAGTACTTAATCCTAGCTAAGTTCAGTTACATATCTACGTTTATCCAGGAAATCCCTAAATGAGCTTTCTATCACTCTGAATCTATGACATATTATTATTTGTTGGGGTATTTCATTATTTCTTCAGTAAGAAGTATTTTAACAATCAAATGCAAGGCTTGAGCATTCTACTTCACAAACCATATCTGCCTGCACTTATTTGGAAAAACAATATTTACCTTGAACCAAAGGCAAGATAGATGCTTCCAATTTAGTCCAACTAAATCCATAAAGAAAAGAATGTAGCCTTATAGCCTCTTATTTTTTTTTATTTTTATTTTTTTCATTATTTTACTTACTATTAAATGTGAAACTGCACTGCCAATTTTCAATAGATTATTTGTTTGCAATTCAACCCACAACTTTCAGAAACTCTTGAATGGTACCAGGGATTTTCATCAAGGAACAATTCTGTTCTTGTTTCAGATAGATTTTTCTTTCCTCTTTATTTGAACTGTATTAAAGAAGAGTGATGATTTCTTTATTCTGATGTAGGAATATCCATTCCCTCACTTGCGAGGAACTATTAATGAAACCATCAATAAAAGCTCAAATAGCAATTGAGTTGAAATTAGCTGTTCTTAAGAATCCTGAAGACCAAATTGATTAAAAATGGGTAAATTCATGTGTTCTGACACAAAGAACTTTTGGACAGATAAGTACTAAAACAAGGCATTTACACACTGAAAACAAAATATTAACTTTGGTGAATTCTGATTTTCATTTTAAATAACATTTCAATTCAGGCAGTAAATTAAATGCTAGACCTGAATGTTTATATATACTAAAATATATGATGTATTAATCTGCTAATCGCGTAGTGAGAAAGCCACAGGCAGCTGACCTTCTGATATCTCCTTCCACCTTACCTGACTTTAAAATCCACGGGAAAGACTTCAAATATAAAATCATGATTCAGTTTTAAAGGGAGTCAGGCAACCACGGAGCATACTCTTGATTTTACTGATAGCTGGAATTATTCAACAGTTTGCAGTACTCAGTTAACTGACTGGTTATATTGGCACACAATTTTCCTTGGTCTAATCAATTATGGTATGAACATATGTGAAAAGCCACACTATTTTGGCAGCGCTTTGTGAGAACATTTTAATATATTTTACTGAATGCTGTCAGAATTTCTTCCTGTGGTTGCTGTCAATATGGCCCTTTCAGAATAATATCCCAGGGGAATTCTGTGAAGATTAAAACAGTAAGGCTAACATATGCAAAACAAGTAGTAGAGTGAAGTCTGTTGGATAGCTGAGAATACAGAGAAGTAATAAAGTAATAAATACTTTTCTACAGCTTGATGTAGCATGAATAGTATTTCTGAAACTACTTCAACAAGTTTGTCTGTTTTTCGCATATAATATAGAGCTGCCAGTTTGTGAACATGCATACAAAAGTTCAGTAAGTAGACAACACTGTGAGGTCTTCACAGATACACATATACATATCATATTTTATCCATAGTTGTGCTACTTTTACAAAATTATTTGATTTTAAGGAAATAATAGAGTAAGATGACAGGATAGGGAAGAAGACATGTTTTGTAATATTTTCCATAGTATTACCAATTCTAATTTTTTAGACAGGTTGGAGTGTTTCGGTTTAAATTTTCTACTTTCCTTGGCTTATTACTTGTTTAGTTGACAATTTATTAATAGATACTGTTTTGTTATTCTACTTTTGTTTCCAGGGGCCATTTTCATATGTTTCAAGGCTATCAAATACTTTAAGATGCTGTAGAAGCATAGTCTCAAACCTTGATTCTTAGTTGAATGTTGGACCTGTGTGTTAGGTGACTTCTCTTCAGACCTGTCTTAGATCTATTTCCTCCTGTTCTTGACTGAACTCTGTAAAGATCATGGTCCATGGTAGGTTTTCATGTTGCTTCTGTGGGTAGATAATGTTGTTACTGCTTTCTGCTGTGGTTTTGAATCTCATTAAGGAAAGCTTTGCCTATGGTGGGGTTGTTGTCTCCTGACTCATAGTGCTTCTTCCAGTGGGTCTGTTCTCCAGCATTTTTTGTGAAAACGTGAATATTTTTTCTTTAGTTTATCAGAAAAGCTGAGAAATTACTAATGTAAAATTCAACTGAATGAAGTTGGAAGTCTAAGTTAAGCATTAAGGAATAGTGAAGTATACTAGAGAACTCTAATTTCATAGGTCCCTCAAACATAAACATTGTGTTTTCTAGCTATACCTTTTGTTATAGTTTCTCCTTTTTTTTTTTTTTTTTTTTTTTTTGCTTCAAGTACAGTGAGCAATTCAGTGGGCAGGACCATGACTGGCAGTACTCTATTTCAGCTCTTCCTTCATTGCATTGCGTAAACACAGATTGACAGTGTGTGCCTGAAAGATGTTATGTTATTGAAAGTTTCTGCTGAGACCTGAGGCCTTGATGGCTTTTCAGTAGGTTTGTTTTCTTAACCAAGGCAAAGTCTGTAGGGAAACACAGTAACTTCTATTAGATGATCTTGTCCTTCAAGCTAGCTTTTGTCTTTGATCTAAGAAGAAATTAGTGGTGATTTGTTGGCTGTAAGAGGAGCCAGGTGGGAAAGGAGAAGCCTAAGCAGGGGCTGTTTGGCTGAGATGTAGGTAGCAGCAGATGCAGGACCAGATGGTCTAAGGAGTGGCAAGTATGACAGCCAGTATGAGTTTACTAGCACTGCCCCCATGGGAAAAGACAATGAGCCATCTGAGTAGTGAAGTCACAGATATGAAAGCATATCGAGTGTTAATCCAGAGAGCAGCCCAGAAGATTTGTTTTGCCCTATTTTCTTGGAGAGGTTTGAGTACTCTACAATACAGTCTGAAGTGGAGCTCCCTCTGTTGCCTAGTGAAGAAATGCAGTGACAGTCAGTACCTCCTGTAGCTTCAGTTCTCTCTACTCCTAACAAAGACATTTTGATCACTATCTGAGTGAACTCGTGAAAGCTTTCATTGTGTAGCTTTGTACAGGTTAAAGATTTGCAAGTTTGGCTAATGAACAAGGTTTGCAAGATGTGCTGTTTCTGTGGGTTTACCTGCTAGCTTACATCTCTGCACTCAGATATGTCCAGAGAATAGTTTCTCATGATGCCAATTTTAATTCTGCCATTTGCATCTTTTATTTTCACAGCTGTTTCTCATTGTTCTCTGAAAATAAAGATTCTTTTCTCAGCTGTTTATCTTGTAATCTTTTTTTTTTTTTTTTTTTTTTTGAAAGAAAGTGTATCACTTATATGAATTCAGTGATAACTTATTTGTAGAATCTCTGATGAGTTCCTGTGGAGTACTTAGTTGGTTCTTGTTTGTGTCATTTGTGTTTTCCCTTTTTTACGCATTTCTCATGGCTACAAGTGAAAACAAAGAATCAATAAGGAGGAGAAGAAGATGGGAAGGCATGGGAAAACCTTACCTGAACACCATTCTAGACACTTAATCCTAAGAACTAATAAGGAATCTTACAAAACTGTTTGCATTGTGGCTAGTGTAATGTTACAGTTGAAGAACTTCATGATATGCTGCTCTCATACAAAATATATTCAAAACACTGCGAGAGGTTCTGTGCTATAAGAAATTAGGCTGGATTGATGGATAGATCTGGTAACATTCCAGATGGTTCACTTTCATATCTTCTAATATCAGTTCTTCCAATTTGGAGCAAATATTTTATTGCATGAGTCAAGGTGTTTTTAATCATTATTTTACGTGCTCTTTGCATACAGTTTATTCTTAATGTAGATTTTTCAATGTAAGGATTATTCAGAAAATTTGATATGTACTCTATTCTGTAACTTCTTTCTGACCTTTTCCACCTTCATGTGGTAGTATTGCAGAGTTTCAAGTAACTGAAATCATCAAGCTTCATATATTGAAGGTGTTCTCTGTTTAAATAATTTTACAAAGTCACATCAAAGTTGCTTTTTCTACCTTGTATGCATTCCTATTGATACACTAAATATGGTGTGAATATTCAACTCTATCTTGAAATGATAGATGCAGATATGAGCAAAGGAAGGATGACACTACAGACAGCCATGTAAGTAGACAAAAAAATTATGCAGCACAGCATTCTGCTGTAACATCTTCCAGTGATGTGCAGGTAGAAATTTCTCTAATAGAAATATTAAAGCAGCAAGTCTTAGAAGGGATAGTATGAGTTTATAGTGATATGACTTCTGTTGAAACACTCACAGTCATCTGATGCTTGGACTGTGCTCACATAAGTTACGGGGTAACATGATGAGTAAAATACTGATAATGCTTCCAGAGAAGTTGTCTGTAATCATGAACTCATTTCATACTATAGTCCTGTTCCAATATCCTCTCCTCATTTAGTAAGCATTTCTAAGAGGCCCGTGCATCTATATTAGATGATTGGCTTTGTGTGGTCACCCACAGTAGGTTATTCCTTCCACAACATAGAAGTTTCTTAATAGAATGGACCCAGTGAAAGGAGGCTACCTAATTTGATAGAGCTCTTACATGCAGCACAGCATGGAGCTACAGTAATGTGGTACAAGAACAGTTCTGATTATAAGGTCCATAAAAACCAAGGTCCCAGCTGCTTCTTGTGTAGCAGTGAGTATGTTCCTGCAATGGATGCTGTTCCTTCTTTCTTGGCTTGAACTAGCTCCCAGCACAGTGTTCTGATTTCACAAGTGTGGAAGGCTGACACTGTAAGGTTAAGATGTTTTAAAAATCCAATCCTGCGTTTAGTGCTGTAGAAGTGTTCTGAAAAGAAATCATCCTCACAAAGGAAATGAATTCTTAACATTATCTAGAGGTTGTTGAATACTTCTCCAGGGTATTATGAGATGCAATTATCCTGTCTGGAACTTAAATGTCCTTGCAATAACAATATGGGCCGTGTAGTTCTCCTCATTATCTGCTTCTGGAGGTAATAAGAATCAGTAAAATATACTCTGTTTATCATGAAGGGAATTCAATGTTGTTTACTGTAGCAAATGAATAATTTATGGAGGCAAGAGCTGTACATGTGATTTATTAAAATAAATCAGTGTGAGTGGGCTAGAAAGGAAGCATGTTTGACAGAACTATACATTTCAAATGCCCACACTATATTTAAAATCAGGATGTTAGGTTATTTCAGTAAATTTTATTACTAGCGTTTGTGACTTAAAATTAAGAAAAGGCTCCTTGATATTTTAATTTTCCTTACCATGATCAAGGGCTGCTGCCAGCACTGGTAGCTTTAGTTGCATGCACTTGCATACTCAGAGTGCAAAGATAATTGAGCTAACATACTCAGCCTTTTGGATTTTTACCCAAGCTATATAATGTTTTCATGTGTCATGTACAGATGCTTGCGGGGTTTGTGAACATGCTGAAACAAGTGGACTTTTTTTAACCGAGAGATCAGTCTGAAGGAAAAAAAACAATTGACTATACTGGTTTTGTTTGTCATTTTTTTCTAGAAACTCCTTTTTAAGAAATTCCTTCACCTTGTAATTAGTACAACAATTAGAAAATTGTTATTGTGTAAATATGTTTTATAACAAAAGAATAGGCTGACCTACCAGTTTATTTGCATTGGAGTGTATGGAATTCAAATCATGGGTGTGCAATGAAATCAAATTTTAACCTTGTTTTGGGAAGTTATAATGTTGTTCTGTCCAAAGGGAAAAGCAAATGGAAAAGTAAATATGAGGAATAAGAGGAAAACAAGCAAAAAGTAAAAAAATAAACAAGCAAAACAACAAAAAACCCAAACCATAACTTTCCTCGTAGGTCAGGATATAGTTTATATCAGCTATTAACAATGTACGGTGATCTTTTTTTTTCAGTTCTGTGGGAAGGTAAATAAATGGCTGTATTTACTGAGTGTCTCTGCATACTATTGTGTTGTAGTTGTGGAATTTCACACAGACTTTCCAAATGTGAAAATGATGAAAACCATTATAAATCGGCAAGTTTGTGTTAAGGCAAAACAGCTGGTGTATCAAACAATGACTTTATAAAGTATTCTTATGCATACATATATGATAGATTTCTAAGAAAAGTCAGTGCTTCTACCAACCAAAAGTTGCGGATGGAATCTGTTAATTATTATTATTTCTTTTTGACCATTGAAAATGGTTGACTAACTTTCCCCATTGTAAAATAGATTATCTTTCACGAGTTGGGTGAGTAGGTGTTACAAGCCTAGACAAAAAGCTATTCTCATTTCCTGAGTAGATGCTCATCCACTCAAAGAAGCATGAACCTGTGAATTTTAAATTAATCTTTTATCAGTCATGTAACTTAGTGTCTAGTAGTCAGGGAACCAGCATAAATGGTCTTTCCTAGTGAGATGTCAGGAGCCACTCTGCTGAGGAGCTGACAACACGTCCTGTGGAAGAAAGTGACTGTCTCAAGCTGCAATTCTAATATTTTTACGTGGGATGATTACTTCGATCAGCTAAGGCAAATTTCTGCTAGCAGTACATCTGATGCTATTAATCTGGATGCAGTTGTCTCCTATGAGAGAAGCTTCTAGAATAAAAAATGCACAGTAACAAGCTGATTTTTCTCCCCTGTCAAAAACCACTATATGACTTTGCTAGTATTTCGTTACAAGTCTGGTATAGATTTCTCCGCTTTCTGGAGACATCATTAAAACAACAAATTCAAACTTTCTCTGGAAAGCCCTGATATGATGCTGATGCGTAAAGGAAAACTTAAGTATTATTACCTTTGGTCATCTTTCTGCTGACTAAGAATGTCTGAATGGCGTTTTCACATACTAGAGGACTCTTTCCTTCTGCAGTAATTGCCCATGCAGCAGGTGCTCTGGATGTGGTTTCTTGATCACTTTCTAAAGTGATGTGTTAGGCAATTTACAGTCCAAATGTTTAAAAATCTTTCCTACAAATGTAGTAACTTGAAAGCACTTCAGAGTAGAAAGTTTTCAACATTATAACTTGGTAAAATAAGTTCCTTGCAGGCATTTTTTTGTCTTTAGTTGTAGTCAAGAACTTCAGATGTGCTTTTTTTCCCCTACTTCAAAAGGTATATCAAGACAGACAGATTTTGTGACTTAGGTTTTTAATGGGTTCTTCTAATACATCTAACCTATATTTTCAGCTTTCCAAAGTACAGTCTATAAATCAGTTATTTGCTCGATGAATTCAATGTTCAGCTAGTTATGAAACTAATTATTGGGACACTAAAAAAGCTTTCTGTTAATTGATGAATTCTGGTTCACTCAACGTTTTAGGCAATTTTTACTAATAGCTTTTGGTCAGTCAGGTACTCTCCATTTCAATTTTGAAATAGGAAGTTATAAAATTGATGTTCAAGGCAATTATTGTGGAATGTGTTTAGTTAGAGGTAATTATAGCTTGAGATTGTCTATCCAGGTAGTTATTAAGTAATTACACAAATTGATTCACTTGGAAATTTTTTTTTTCGTTTCTCTGAATCTTAGAATGAATTACCTTTACTTTGTGTAGGCCTTGCCTACCATGAGATGATTGGTCATTAATCTTTTTGCAAGAATCAATTAATTATAATCATATTTGGTCATATTTCTTACTTCAACGCGAAGGAACTTCTTAAAAAGGAATTTCTAGAAAAAATAAAAAAATGAAGGTTCAGGTACAAAATGAAAAGACATATGATGGCAGAAGCACGTAAGAGCTATGTTTAAAACACTGGTTTTATTCCAGCTTTACTGAACAGCATTAGTGGTGTGTGCATAATTTAGAAGCTGTGTTGATAACTTCAAGCTCTCAGTTTATCTTAGTTTATTAGCTCTTAGCTAATCCCTAGAATAAAATAGTAAATATTATTGTGGCAGAGAACCTGCTTTGTCTTTTAGTAGGTATGTTTTCTTCTCTACCCCAGAGATTTCTGCAGTAGTTTTGGATACATTCATTTGTTTTGTTAAAAATGAAAGCTTTAGCTAAATAGTGCCTGTTCTTATGACTGAACACATCTCTGGAAATAAGCAATGCTGTGAATGTGAACCTACCGTATGACATTAAAAACAATTGTCATATGAAAGTAGAATAGTCCAACTTTTTTTTTTTTTTTTTTAACAAAAGAAAAGCAAGGAATTTAATGAACATAAATGTCTCTTATTCCTTAAGTTAAGCTTGTTTGGTAGGAATTCCTCACTGGTGTGTTGAAGAAGCTAAGCAGCCCAAAGAGCGAGGAAGAACTTGTCAAATCAGGTAGTCATAGTCAGAAAAGCTACAGCTGATCAGTCAGATGATTTTATCAACCTGCCCTATATAAACCCTTTATAAAATTCAGACTCTTCTGCTGAAACAAAATGTTTTGTGGAAGACTACATTTAGGTGATAAATTGTCTGGAATTAATATTTTTACCAAACTATTGTAAATTGGGTATGGCAGGTTATTCACTTGCAACTCTATTTCAAGCCTGTCAAAAATGTGGGAGTCCGATTTTTTATTTTATTTTGAGTGACTTCTGTTGTGCTTTTTATCTACAGTTGTATTTCTTTCTCAACTATTTTTGAGGATCTGTTGTGGGATGGGACAACAGTAAGTGACTTTAGAATCCATCATGTATTTCTGTGGGAGTTAAGGAAATAAACCATCTAGTTCTATATGTCAACATTGTCCTAGATATTAGGAAGAAGCTCTTTACTGTGAGGGTGATGAGACACTGGATTAGGTTGCCCAGAGAGGTTCTGGATGCTCCCTCCCTGGAGGTATTCAGTGCTAGGATGGATGAGGCATTGAGCAACCTAGTGTAGAGGGAGCTGTACCTGCCTACATTAGGGGGGTTGAAACTAGATAGTTTTAATGGTCCTTTCCAACCCATACCATTCTATGATAAAGAATATATGAAGCAGCCTTCACAAACAAATATTATAGCTCTGTTACTGTTGTTGCTGTATAAAGTTATACTGAGACTGTGTGTTGACATCTGTTTAACATTAGACCAATATTTCTGGAATGTATGGAACAACCATTAAGCACCACTTGCTGTTCAAAATTCATTTTCATGAACAATACGTGGGTCCTACTGATTTTAGGAGTAGAAGTCAACTTTCTAGCAGAAAGGTGACAAGAGCTTGACCTTTGTCTTTCCCTCGGTGCGTAAGAACTTAGAAAATATCACTCGTGCAGATTCACAGAAAGCATAGAGCATTTTATATATTTCTTCTTCAGAATTGCTCATCCTTTGTGGGGATTGTAGTTATCTGAGTGAACACTTTGTTGGAAACAACCCAACAAACATTTTTTTTTTCACTGAAAGTTACCAGTTTGGCACAACTTGTGCAGAAAAACATCTAGTATTAAAGCCACAAGCCAGATGGGTTTCCTGATAATCTGTCTGACTTTCCTTGCAATTAATCTTACAGACAGTTGTAGATTTTTAAGACACTTTCCAAGATATCTGTGAGACAGTATATGATGGGATAAGTATTTAGATTTTAATCCTAAGTAGGATGTTTGAAATATCAAAGTTCCTGGTAAAACAAAAATTTTGGTATGTTCTGTTCTACCCTTAATTCCTTCTGAAATTGTAGAATTTTACATTACATGTAATATGGATATATTATGTCTATTTATTGTGATCTAAGTTATTACAACAATTTTTCTAATAAACACTCAGAGAATTTACTTTTTTTAGCTGAAGTACAGCAAGAGGTAAAATTCTTTGGGTAGAACAGAATTTTAATGCAAGTATGTTATGGTAAAGATTACACAGAATGGAAGCTATTTCTTGTTCTATTGTGTTTTTTGACAATATATAATTTGCTTTCCTTAGAACGTTGACCATTGCTAGTTAGCATGTGTAAACCATAATATGCATTTTTGCTTTGTTAAAAAAAAGTGAGAAACTTCTACACTGATTGTTTAATGAATTGTAAAAGTTTATATCCAAAACATGATCCAAAAGCAGTGATTGCTTACTGAAGAATTTGGACAGTGGCACGCGAAAGCCAAGGAATAGTTCTCCCCTGAAGACCTTTCAAAATTAGAACAGTCATGTTCACTAGTGGGGTGAAAAAGAAATTGAAAGCTCATGAAAATAGGAGAGGTAGGTTGATAATATTGTTTGGTCATTTGGTAAGTCCATGCCCATATGTAAATTAGTTTTGTTCTACTTCCTTATCCTGTGACTTTTGAGGGCTTAGTGAGCGTGAACTTTATATGAACTCCAATTTCCTTAGGTAGGTGCCCAGTGGCTAAGCCACAAGGTTCTCAAGCTGTGTTATAATTGAGAAGACAACATGTATTGGTATGTCAGAAGACATTCCATTGCATTTACATCTGTAAGAAATTCATCAAAAGACATTTCCTCAGGTCTAGAATAGCCATGGTGAGTGGGTGCTTATAAAAGAAACAAAAAAAGAAAACTGAACAAGTGTGAAAAAATAAGAACTAGAGACCTTTGTCTTTTTTCTTTGTTTATACTTTGATTTCCATGACTCTGAATGGGAAGGACTGCAGTACGATCACCTTTCCAGGTATGTAGGCTGACTTCCTGAAAGACATTTTCCCAGGAGATATTGCTAAAGAGGGCTCAGTCTTACAAAAATCCTGCAGAGCTGTACTTTAAGGTCCAAAGGGTGATGATAATATATTTTGTCCCTGTTTCCTTTATAAAATAGACTTTTCTCTCTTTTGAGAGTTTGAAATCAAGCAGACCTGAAGCAGAACTCTGCTGGTTTACACAAAGGTCTTAACACAAAGTAGTCCTAAGAGTGGTTACTTTTTTTCCCCATTTAATTTAATTAGTTCTCCTCTCTTGTTAATGCAAAGCTTAATTATACCACAATTTCTGAATGCACAATCCTCAGCAACAGAGCAACTAAAGGCCTGAAGAAGAGAGGTTGTGGAGTCTTTTTCTCTGAGTGTATGCAAAACTCACCTGGAAACTTCTCTGCCCAGCCTTCTCTAGGGAACCTGCTTTAGCGGTGTATTGAGTTGAAAATCCAACCCTTACCCCTGTGAATGCTGTTTTTGTTGGAGGAACTACAGTTCGGCTCCTCTTGAGGAAAATGTTAACTTTAATTGAATCTAGTTTGTTGATAGTTTTGGGTGGCATGTTTTCCCATGTTACATGACAGTCTTAATATGTGCTTCAGTCATTGAATCTATGCAGAAAGGAGAGGGATAGGCTTAGTGCTTTATCTCTTTTTTTATGTAGTATTTTCCAGTAAATGATAAAAATAATACCATAAAGGTTGTTCTTTTCTTTAAATAAATAAATACTTGTCCCAAAGGCTTCAGGAAAATAATTTAAGTAGTAGAAATATCTTAGCTTTATGGATGGAAAACCTTTAGCAGTACTTAAAAAGCTTAAGTCTGAGGCAGTACTCCCTATTCTGGTGCATTTGTGGTACTCAGGTGAGCTGTGTGAAACTCATTTACAAGAATTAGAAGTAAGTAGAAAACATTAAAGAAAGACCTAACATTAAGCAATGATATACAGCCTTACAACTCCTTACAGTGTTATCCATGGCCTACTTACAAACTTCTTTAGCTCTGTGAAGAACTCCTATCTTAAGTAATTTGTAGTTATTCGACTTTTTTTTGTTGTTGTTGTTTTTTTAATATCAAGTAAGCGTTTACTGCATGACTTCCTTTTATGAACTCTAGATTTATGAGAATCTTGAGAGACTAATGCTTGGATTAAAGCTGTTTTCAAAACAAGAGTGGAGGAAATGTCAGGGGACTGTCTATTTGAGTGTTAGGTAACAACATTTCCTAGTAAAATAAATTAGTTATAGTGATTCAGGACTTGAAATCCCAAGCTATAGAACCTGGGCCCACCTTGTGATTTTCTTGAGAACAATCTTGTTAGTGATTTGTTTTTTTTTCTCTGCAGTGATAATTAGCTTTGGTGAGCTTAGCATTGTAACTAATTATTTTTATAGGGACCACAGTGATCCCAATTCTATTGCTTAGTTAAATTTTGAAGGTAAGTGGGAGAACAGTTCCAAGTTTAATATAAGTTGATTAGCTGGTGGTCTGTGGAGGGAAATCAAAGAAAATAGTGGTCAGCTTATCTGAATAGCTGAATAACACTTCATGAACCTTCATATGGGGTAGAAAAAAGTACAAATACTGGTATGGAGTGGATTCATTCTAAGGACACCAATGTTTTGTTTTATTTCACTCACTCAAAAGAAATAGTATGTAGGTATGAAGTTGCTGGCACAATTCAGAGGATCTTTTCTTTATTTTCTTTGCTGAGGAAAGCAGATGCAAGCTCATAGTATTTTACTGTGTAATCCATCTCAGATGAACTACAGGACTTCTCAGTTGTGCTTAACAGTGTAAGAATGAAGAATGTGAGCTTAAAAATTAATCCTAGCATTTCTGCTGTTCGTTTGGAGATAATGCCCTGAATTGAAAAATACTGAAGTGTGAGAGGTGAGCCTGAACTAAATTTGATGCAGTCCTGACAAGAGCAAAAGAAACTTCAAATGGAACAGAGGTAATATTATTGACACTATATAATGGCAGCCATGAAACATTCTCTCTGGTGTTGCCTCCCTTATTGATGACAGTCATCATTAGTACAGTGATGACTGCATAGGATGATTTGGAGATAGAGATCTATTTTCATAAAAAAATAAAAATAAAAGCTGTACATCCAGCTAAAGCTAGTACTGAAAATGGGTTGATTCTCCTCTAGAAAAAGAAATCTCAGAAAATTTGAGGATTTAAATAATTAGGAAAGAGGAAAAACTATTAATGATCAATATATCATTAACTTTTACTCATTTGTCTTTTTCATTAATAAGGTCAATCATTAATAATATCAATCATAGCCCATAAAATTCTTCACTGCCTTGTTTCTGCCTTGGTTTGTGTCATACAACAAATGTTTGCTTCATAGAGAAGCAGAATGTGCAATTCCATTCTAGTCTGATCACAGAGGATTTCCTTTCCAAACAGAAAGAGGATTGATTAAGTTTGGCTGTTACTAAAATACTTAGGGTTCTTTGAGACCTCATAGAAAGGTGAAAAATGCGATACTGTAATTTGTACAACAATCCTGAAAGATTTCTTTAATTTCACAGATATACTATTGAAATGAAATCTTAATTTCCACGTGTGGGATTTGGTTGTATTTAAGTTAATAGTCTTAAATTAAATGATCCTACACCTCTCTAATCTGTGTCTAACCCATCACAGACACCTTGTCCAACATGTTTGAGCTTGTCTACACACACTTCAAATAAACATCTGGGGTTTCTTTGACATGCATCTAAAATGATCAGGAAATGTTTCCCTAATGTGAAGAAAAGAAGTCTACAGAAGAGGAAAATAAGCATAAAACTTTTCTGTGTATGAGAAGATATGTAAAATGACCTTGTTATATGGTTTCCTATGGTGTATTTTAATATGACAGTTAATCATTTTCAAGCATAGGTTCACTTGTGATCATTTTTTGTATTCTGCGATTTCCCATGTGCCTTTTTGGTTTTGCACTTTCCCATCTAATCTGTTTTCCTCTTTTAATTGTATAAGTTATTTCCTGTATCTTTATTTTAAATGGCTTCAGAACCTTCCACATTTTGTGTGAGTTTATTAATGCCACGTATTTTAAATTCAAGAAATTACAAAAAATCTCACTCCTATATTTTGTGGCAAGAAGCATTTATGACTTCTGAATGTATCAGTCTCTGTAAACTGTTCTTTTAAGACATGAGGCTATTAACAAGCTACACTTATTAGGGAAATTTAAGGAGCTTACTGGCTAGAGACAGACTTGAAATACTACTTGATAGTAATCTCCTGTTTGAGCACAAAATACTCATTATTAAATATGTAAAGAACTTTGCATTAGGAGGTGAAATGTTTTATGCTTTCCTCCATCTCTCAAGGTCAAAAGGAGGACAAAAGACTTAGTAGATTATGGAGAAAGAACAGTTTGGACATGAGAACTATCCAGAAATAAACTGACCGGTATTTAAAATTCTTAATCTAGTTATTTACTTAGCCACAACAGTGACAAGGAAAAATTGTCTCCTACGTATCTCCCAGAAAGCCTGGTAACTGGTCAGCTTCCTCATAATTTTAATCCCAGTTAACAAGTGAAGGGTTAGAGTAGACATGAGAGATTTTTGCTGGTATATGAACTGTGGCATTTTCTGACACTTACAGCAGAGACATACTGGACAGCTGTCTGAAGCCAGAGAAGGGCATACTTGTCATTTCCTAAGTTTATGCTCAGGTTCACATGATGCCATTGTTGCAAAATCACTCTGGAAAATAACACCAAAGTTTCAAATACACACTGAATTATATATGAAAGCAACTGTAGCTGTTTCTGGAATATGACTTTGCATGTCCGATATACTGGAATGTAAGCCTTCTTTTGTACAATTGAACTCCCTAACTTTGAGGAGGAGGATGAGAAGGAGTGTGAGAAAATAGCTGATCAGGAACCATCTATCTTTCCTATAACATACCTCACATAAAACTGACTGAAATACTGAATGTCACTCTTTGAGCTGATTTTTTTGATCACTAGTCAAAGTTTGGAAGATTCGCAATTTTGGGTTAAAAGAAATGTGAGCTAAACTGAAGGGTTTAAAATACTTTTTTTTTTTTTAATAGGAATTCTGACTTTTAAAATGAGAAATTGATTAGCCAGACAAATAGAAAATGATAATGACTGGTTGTGCTATTGCTCCTTGAGGTAAAGCTTGAAATGAAATGTCTTAGCAATATCATCAAGGCATAAATTTGTGTCTTTCTTCACATTTAAGAAACAATATAATGTATTCCTCTTTTCCAACTCTTTGCTAGAGCATGGTTCTCCGGACTGTTTCTCTACTGTTTTAAATGAGTAAATTAACCTCAGCTATAAAAATTAATCTTCATTAAAAAGTAGTTCATATTTCATAAAGTGCTGGTTTTAAAGTGAGATTCAGTTATTTGTATCAAGATAAAACTACTTAATCATTTCCAAACAGTTTATTACTTCTCAACAAGCAGTGGGATAAGCTAGTCAGTTTGAAACACAGTAAGTCACAAATAACAATAGTGAATAAAATACGGATTTTTGAAGGCTAAATAAGATTTATTAATATTTTAATTGGGAAAATGTGAAATATATACTACTTGCTCTTTGGTAAGTGCTCCAAGTTCACACAGTGAAGAAGGTACTTTAAAAAATGTCTATTATGTTCACTGCAGGAATGCTGTACTAACAGTTATACCTGTGGCTGTATTAACTTGGTGAAAGACAATGTGGTGGTGTTATTTTCAGTGCCAGTGATACTTTGAGAAACTCCGAGCTAACTTCAAATCGATAGAAATCTCTTCTGAAAAATCCGTGTCTTAAAATGTTCAGTCATTTCAGATAGCTTTTTTCTTGGGGGGGAGGGAATTATGCTGACTGTTGCAGTTTAACCTAACACGTAGCTCAGCCCCATGCAGGCTTTCACACACTTGCCTCAACCAAGTAGAATGCATGGGTTGAGATAAAAACTATTTACTAAAATAGAGAAATGGAAGAAGGGGGAAAAGTAATAATTATGACAATCAATATATAACAAGTGATGCACAGAAAATTTCTCATCAGTCAGCAGGAGACGTCATATGGTACAGGGATATCCCTTTGGCTAGTTTGAGTCAGCTGTCCCTCTCAGGTCCTTGTACACCTCAACTCCCTTTCTAACAGGGCAGTACAAGATACTGAGAGAACTAAAACATCCTTCTCTCTGTACTCAGCAACAACTAGAAACGCTGGTGTGTTTTTAACATTGTTCTTCTCCTGAAACCAAAGCATCATGTCATACCAGACACTACGAAGAAGAAACTCTGTCCCAGCTGAACCTAAGACACTGAGATATATGTATATTGATATTATTTATAACCATGAACATAAAATAACAGTTACTTAGGGGAAGCATGTTCGTGGGTGGATACAGATCTGTACAGTCAACTTCACTTAAAGCAGAGTGCTACCTTCCCTTAAAGGGAAGTAGTACGACTCTACTGATGCCAAAGAAAGGCTCAGAAATATTTTAGCTATGTAGCTGCTAATTTGGCTAGAGCAGATGCCTTGCTGCAACCTCAGTTGTGTAAAAAAAACATTCTGGAAAAGCCACTAAATCATGTAGTGTGTAAATAAGAATGGTGTTCAAGATCTGCGTTTTTTGCTGCTTCGTAGTGAATGAGTAGTTGCATTCTTAAGGTCATTGTTGAACATCTTTCAGGTTATGTGACAGCCACAAGTTTCTCATATAGTTAAATAATCACCTGCAGGGCATTTACTGTCATATAAATAGTATCAAAATGGTAAAACCTAAACTAGACATGTTTCACCTGGATTTTACTTGTCACTTAATACACTTGTGGAAGAACTAGTGAATAGATTACAATACTGCGATTTTTCTCAGCACTGAAATCTTGAAAGCTAGTTTAAGTCACAAGATGACACAGTGTTACAGAAACAAATTTATTCTTGTTTCATGTTAATTCCTGCAGCCCTAATGCTGAACAGAGACAAATTTTGCTGCTAAGGATTTTCAGTGATGTCATCATGAAGTGATTTTATTTAGCTAGGGAGCAAATATTTCATCTCTAAGATCTTAGGTGTGTAAACACAGTCTTATAACTGAGGAAATACATCATTAGGAAAAGGAAATAGAAATGAACTTAATGTTACATCAGTAGTAGTCAAGATCAAAATCTGTCTGTCCTGTAGCAACTTACTTCTGACAGAACGCATTGAAAAAATGAAAAATGGAAATCTTAGAATTAAGCAAATTTTATGTGGTAGCTCTGGAACACAGTGATTACTGTTGCCCTGTATAGGCATTCATAAAATCTGCTTCTGATTGCTTTCTGTAACTCTTAAAAACTCTTAAACTTTGTTAAATTAATCAGGATGGCTCTTACTCTGAGCAGCAACTTACTGAATTTGCTTGAAGTGGAAGTGATGCTCTAGTTAAGTACTTGCCATGGTTTAGAAAATTGATACCTGAAATGAAAGGCATCACTGTTTGCAGATTACATATTGATAAGCTTCCTTTGGAAGGGATGGGCAAGATAAGAAGAGGTGTGAGGAAGGCAGAGGAATGGGAAAGAGCCCCAGGCCTTGGCTCCAGAAGAGGTATTATGGCGTGTTCCTCACTTCCTCAGCTAGTGCTGATAGTAGGAGGTTGGAGGCTCACAGGCCGAGCTTCATAGCCCTTACCAAGTGCTGACTGACACATTCACCCTCCAGAGAGCAGGGGAGATAGAAACTGCATTCCCAGCCTATTTCTGTGCAGGTGATGGAAGCTCCCCTCTTGCCACAAATGAAACAGTGCTGGCAAGAGCACAGCAGTCCCATCAGTGGCCAGACATGGGCCTGCCCCACACCTCTGGGCAGAGTGCATGGACACAGATCTCAAAGTTTACATGTTTGGGTCAGCATCTTTCTGCCCACACAGCATGCATGCTGGAGAGAGGAATTGCAGCGAGCAGCTGGCAGGGCCAGGTGTCACTAAGAGCTGTCCCCAGGGGCCTGCTCTGTGCCTGCCCTGCTGGCTGAGGGGCCAAACTAGCAGCTGTGAAGGGGAAGTGGTCATCGCAGTACCTGTGGTCCCAGCAGGCAGCCACAGACCAATCCTGGCCAAAAAAACAGAGGAGCCCTTCCTGCTGGGGAGCCCCTGCCTGCCCTTGCTTCTCCTCTCAGCCACAGGCACAACCCCAGCACCTCTCTGCCTGGTGGCAAAGGCTGCACATAGGGATACTTTGTTCTCACCCAGCTCCCTTGATTCTGGGGCCTCCTGCATCCTTGCGGGCATGGTGCCCATTGATGGTGAGCACTTGCAGATTTCCTGCTCTAGCAGTGCTGGGCTTTCTCCTCTGCACACTCCTCTGCTGTTCCTGAGAAAGAAGCAGTGCAAGGGCACTGGAAGCAGAGATGCCAGTGCTCAGGGGCTGTCCATGCAGCAGAAAGACGCATAGCTGGAGCGTGAGCAGGGCCTGGAGCTGCTGAGCTCTGCCATGCTGCAGGGTGAGGGCAGGATTCCTGCCTGGGTGCTCCCCCACCAGAACCAGGTATGTGCATGCTGCCCCAGAAACTGGGTACTCTCTGTTTTTCTTATTTTCTATTTAAGAATATTTTAAAACAAATTATATATGTAATAAGTAAATAAATAAGAAGTTTGGCTGCTTATTAAGTTAATTTAAACTATATGTGTATTTTGTATGTGACCTAAGACAGTTCTTCAGTCAAAGCAGCCCAGGCAAGCCAAAAAGTTGAACACCCACAGGCTATGCCTGAAGTACTTTTAGTTTAGCAAATTTAGAATCTGAAACCGCGATGGGCTAATAGATTAGTAGTATTTTTTAACACGATAATCTACTCAAGCCTTGATTTCTCTGGTTTAGTTGCATTTTTGTTGTGTTTTTATCATTAAGGATAGAATTTTGTTTTACATTAAAAAAAAAAAAAAAGTCAAAATCTCAGGTAGACTGACAGAAGCTCATTTAAAACAAATGAAAACTTCACACTAGTGCTTGTATGAGGAATTGGTTGCTACAAGCGAGGTTGGTCTCTTCTCACTGGTGACAGGTGACGTGACAAGGGGAAATGGCCTTAAGTTGCTCCAGGATAAGTTCAGGTTGGATATCAGGAAACACTTGTTTACAGAAAGCGTTGTTAAGTACTGGAATAATCTCCCCAGGGATGTGGTTGAGTCACCATCAAGGATGTCTTTAAAAACAGTTTGGATGTGGTGCTCAGGGACATGATTTAGTGGAGGGTTGTTAGAGTTAGGGTAGTATGGTTAGGTTGTGATTGGACTTGATGATCTTTGAGGTCTTTTCCAATCTTAGTGATTCTATAATTCTATGAAATGAGGTCTATGCAGGAATACAGAAATCCTTTTTTAGTAGCAGTGGGCTGATGACTATCATGTTTCCACATCTGGAGAGAAACTGGTAGAAGCAAAGTTTTGGGTGTGATATGATTATTTCAATGGAAAATGTTAATGAATACTGGAACAATCTGAAAGGCCTACATTTTTGAAGAACTATAGACTTCCAAGGATGAGAATGTAATTAAAATAGGTTAATGGCAGGAATGAAAAAAGTTAGTAGCTGGCTGTGGTTACAGTAACTCCTCTAGGAAATGATAATATTGGACTAAATATTATCTAAAACTGATTGAACAATGAAACTGATGCAGAGAAGCAATAGAAAAAAAATGTAAAAAAATATTAATGAAGTAAGTGTGAAGCTCATAAACTGATAATGGGGAAGTAAATTAATTATAGGGAATTAAAATTCTGACAGTTATGAAATCAGATATGCAGAGAAGTAGTTATATCTTTCTTCATTTGTAATATTAATTGAAAAGTTCAGATATTAATTATTGAACAAATTAATTACAGAGGAAGCAAAAAAAGATTTAAAGTAATGTGTAGCTAGTAAAATCCTGTATCAGATTTTTGGTACAGAGCAAGGAGTGGAGGTTGACAATAGAGAGCATAACAGTCTGCAGCTTTTACTAGACCCTGCCAGGTCTAGTAATTTTAGCTTACAATTTCAAACAAGGTAGTAAAGAAGATGGTAGAGGGTCTTATTTAAAGGAAAGGTCCTCAGGAAACTGGGGGCTGAACTAAAAAAGAAAAGTATTAATTTCGTCACAGAATTAAAAGAATGAATTTTCAGTTAGACAGGAGGCATTGATTAAACCAAATCTTGCCTGCAAAAGTTTTCCCGAGATTTCTTTGGTTACTTGGACCTCTCAAAATGAGAGAGTGGTTCTTTCTCACTCAGATACATTTTTTGATTTGTGGTGCTTGTAGACCATGAACAAAGCCAAGTTCTTTCCTAGAAAGGAAACTAGACTCATCACAGCTTCTCCAACAATGACAAATTCCTGTAAGGAAAAGCACATCTGTAATAATTGATTAGTATCGTTTTAACCATTGTGGTCTTGGGACGTGGTGAAGCTTATGGAAGAGGTAACATCTTTCTTTGAACAACTGATACTATTAGAGAAGCAGAGAAGTTCTCAGGAGTATCAAATGAATGCTGTAATTGTTAACCAGTTATTCCAAATCTCACCATAAGTTGAAGTAATTTTCACATTTGAAGAGCTGTAGTGTGTTTCCAGTTTTGTTCATACTGTTCTTACTAGTATTACTTCATCTAGAGTAACTTCAGTGTTCCCTGCAAGCCTTACCTTCTTTAATATCTCTGGGAAAGGATGGATGGTTGTTTTCCTGAATTTAGAGAAGTTCACCTTTGCCTTTTTTTACTAAAAAATTCTTTTTCATCTTGAGAAATATGGGAATCTGGCTTTTCTGTACATATCTTGACTGTACCTGCAGTTGACTATACAGTAATATACCACTTTTCTGATCTTAGTTAATCTTCATTTTTCCCACAGTTTTTCCTGTGTATGTTCTTAGAATCTCAGAGGTAGATAACTTCTGGGGGAAAAGGTAAATTGCTGTGTTTGAAAAATTCAAGCAAAACACTAAATTACTGGTAAAACAATACTAGAATAATAAATGAGTAGTTTTTATGTAGGTCTGTCATTCTAGGATCTCATTTTTATTTTATGCAGTCCTAGCTGACTTGCATACAGGAGGCTAACCTTGCTAAAATCAATAGTTTGTAGTAGTGCAATCTCTAAGAAAACAGCATGTGTAGGAACTTTTTTCTATTTGCATGCTTTATTATCAAGTTAGAGAAGAAAAAATAATTTTCAGTTAATTGTTGTGGATGCAGGATGTGACTACACATTAGGTTATCAGTGTCTAGAGTAGTACAGAGTAGTCCAGAGATGACTGATGCCTAAGATCTTTGATGAAGTGTGGGAGTAAACTAAGAATGAACATTGTCAAACTTTACTTCCTTTCCTGCCCTTCAAATGAAGAGGATGAAGTCTATTTGGAATATTTAAATTCCATTTTTCAAATATAGACAAATAAACGCAGTTTAAAAAGATGTGCGCACTGCAGCTGTGAAGCTATTGTCAAACTTAGCAGTTTTCATTTTCTTTCTGAAACTGCATCTCTAAAATCTATTAAGTGGTTGGGTTTTTTTTTGTTGTTTCTTTTTTTTTTTTTTTTAACTTTTATTTTCCTTTGTGTTACAATTTATATTATGAGACTTCTGTTTTCTGGCTTTTGTTATTGCTTATCAGAAATGAGATGATAGGACATAAAACTAATGTTTGCTTTTGAATTTTAATATGAATGTTCTATCTTTGATCTACTTTATTATATGTTGAAGATGAAGCAAAAGATAAGATTAAAATTGCACTCACCACAGTGTAACTTGTCAGAGATAGCACGAAGTTCTTTAAATTACACACTTCTTAGCAGAAAATCATAAGCTTGTGGACAATTGCTGACAAGAATTCTGTGTGGTACTTCTAAAGCTAAACTCTGTGCAAATCCTTCCCTTTGGAATTAGGCTGCAGTTGCTACATAAACTCCTAAATCAGCAGGGAGATTGGCACTATGCCTGAAAAATCAATTCCTGTCCTGAACTTCATCTGATACATATTAGGAAAACCACAGCAGGAACAAATTAACAGATTCCTGAGTTGAATGCAAGTATGGACCAAATGATTTTTTCTATATATTACAAAGGATTTTCACAGCTTAGTGGGAAGAACTCAGCTTCCTTGTTTCATTTTTACTGTTTCCATTAAAAGAACTGAATTGCTTAAAAAGGAAAAATTCCTTAATCTTGCAAAAACTTCTGCATATGGAGGGCATTATGGTGTATATGCTGTGGTCTGTAACCCATTCTGCATTTTTGTTTGCATCATTTTCATTCTTTGTACAAATGTTTTTTTGTTTTTTTTTTTTACTTTCTGATATTCCAGTCTAGAACAGAGTAAGAACAGTTCAGGTGAGAATATAAAAGCTAGATTATTTCCTTACAAACCTTTCCTTACAGACTTTACAAACAATAGTGCTTACCTAACTGTACTTTCCATATAGATCTGCACAGGGATGTAGGAAATCTGAATATAGGATCTGTGGGTGAGCAAATACAGATCCATTCTCTAAATAAAAGGTTATATATCTTTAGATTGTGCTCTCCAATGACACACAGTATCCCGCTGTTTTCAATATTTCTTCTGCTAGTTCATCTAAACAGCCAATTCAAAATACTGTACAGCGTAAGCCAGTGGTTCTCAAAGTAGGAATCAGTGACTAATTCTAGAAACTTAGAGCAATTGATTTATTATTTTTTTATATATATAAATCCAAACTGTTTTACTGCAGTTCATTGCATTAAACACCAGTTTTGTACTTTTTGAACATATACACCCTGGAGTTGCTAACAGCAGATTGTAAATCTGTGAAGTGAAATACATTTCTAAAACACTCTAATAAAAAATAATACACGCAGCATCCATATACTAGAAAACATCAAAAATTCTTGAGGCAATTGTATAAAACTGGCAGTTACTGAAACTCCTCCTGTTCTATAGACCAAGGGTAGCTGAATATTAGAAAAGCAACTGGTTTACCAGTTTGTAATCCACTACTGAGGGAAATAGCGAGTAGCCAACTGGCAAATCCTTCATGCCACAGGATAACATTCCAGTGGTGTAGCAGGAGGGACAAATTGGGCTTATTGTGCTGCTGTATTCATCCTCTAAGAAGGCTATTGCCTAGTTTTCGTTATTTCTTTCTGCTTACATGCATCACATTCTAAATGCAAGTTACTCTACTCGTTAGATCCCATAGTTCTATCACAGTAGGATTCCATTTTAGAATGGTCTGTGTTAAAACAAGTGGTAAACGATAGTGCAGAAGTGTTCTGGTTTGTTTGGAGAATTAAAACTTTGAAAGGATCAGGAATTGGGATAGGTCTTCCTCTCATCCTGATTTTATTAAACTTCTAGCAGAACTCAGAGTGAATTACTTGAAGTGATTCAATTGCCACAATGGCACAATATATGCAGCATTAATGCCCTGCAGCATACGTGGATTAATGGGTTCTTCATAACGCCACTTGAAACAGAGTGGAGTTGTTAAAGGAGAAAATACTGTGGTTGCTGCTGTGCTTAGAAGATTCTGGACTCTAAGCTGTTTTGACAGGTGGTGCTGCCAGCAGCTTTGGTTATTAATGTTACCAAGTAATTTTTATTGTATTATCCTGTTCAGTTGCTTCTGTAATTTGCTTACAAATATTAGACTATAAATAATCTCTGTAGACAGAGGAAAGGACCATGGCAATTGAGACTCAGTCTTGGGGAATAAGGAGAAGATGCCAACTTTAAAACTCAGGCTTTTATGGAAGTTCTCAAAACAGTAATCTCTTCATCCTCGGTAGTATTTTCTACTGTGAAGGAGTTTATAGTGCACGTATAAACTTTTCCTGGAGACATTCAGCAGAACCTACAAAAGTGCCACAGATTCTGTTGTATGCTTTTTTTCCTCTCTCCCCAACAATAAGCATTAGGCATGATCTGGAAGCAGTCTACAAGGTCTGCTTTTTGCTGTTAAGATATTGAGCAGGGCAAACTTCTATGACAGACATAAACAGTGGCAAAATCTGGGAATGGTTACAAATACTGTTGGTCTGAGCATTTTAAGCTTTCAAAGTATTTGAAATTAACATCTTGCTTTTGGGGGATGAGGCCTTGGAAAAGGGGAGCTTTCTCATATTGGGATTCTCATTTTTCTTCTGCTATCAGTCATTATGTGCTCAGCTCTTACAAATTTTCAACTATGTGGTCAATAATTGCTAGCTGTCGGAAATTTTGTTTCATGGTCCATAATTTTGTGTGAAACTATGGTGTTTGAAATGAGTTAGATAGGCTTTTTCTTCTAGACAAGAAACGTAGGTGGACTACTGCCGCTATTCAGTATTTACATAATGAAAACACAGTGTTCAGTCATTACTCTTACGTAATCAAATTCCTTATTTTTGATCCTCCATTACTGCACCTCTCAGCAAGCAGAAGTGTCATCCTTTGCTTAATATCTAAACAGAAAATGAAAAATGTTTTTTGAGAGCGGTGTGCTTACTTAGGACAAGTTCAGGCACAAAGAGCTGAAGAGTAAGCATGCATTTTACTCTAGTCGTCCTTAGAGGAGATCCTCTTGTTGTTATCTTTTCTACAGTACCAAGAGAGCTCAAAATAAACTAATTTCTAAGGCTTATCCTTACTGCCACACAAGGAGAAACTAGGGGTCTCTGGAATTTTATTCCTGTAGTCCTTTTTGTTTAAGGGTAGGATATGCTGGGAGAAAAAAAATATCTATTTTTCCACATTACCGAGAGTTCAAATATACAATCTATTTTGTTTTAATTATAATAGAGTGAGCAAACTTGGGCTCTCTTGAAGCTTTACATATTACTAATTTTCCAGATGTATTCTGTAGGTTATCTTGCCTCTAATCTCTGGGGACTTGTTTCCTGTTGCACAACTCTACCTCACAGTGCTCTTTACAGCTCTCAGGAGTTCCATCCCATGAAATACAGAAGTGTTTCTGTTGAGGAAAAAATACAATGTTTTTCTTGTCATGTTCAATATTTTCTCCAAACTTATTTGCTCTTTCTAGCTCTGGTGAGGATAAATTAAATCTGTTAGGTCTTTCACATTATACATGGAAATAAAAAAATCATCCACTTCAGGGCCACCTGCTGTTCCCTATGGTCTAGCACCTACTCTTTCTATGTTTTTTATTTGAGTCCACATTTTGACTATCGTTTTAATATGAAATATGAAATGATTAAGCTTACTGTCTCTCAGCATTAAAATAATACAAAACGGACAAGTTAACTCATCTGAGGAAATCATAGGCATGTGCCTGTTTTAGTAAACAAGAATGAAAAAATAAACACCTGTAATGGACAGTTCAGGTTATCAGTCAATTTTTCTCTCCTCCGTAATTCTGTAATTGTGCCTATGATCTTTGCTGATTTGCTTTCCAGATGTTTACAAAAGATCTATAATAGACCATATATTTTAATTGCCAGCTTATTTTTGTGCCAGCATGGATTCTGTCTTAATTATTCCTCACTTTCTAATGCTGCTACTACGGCAAACCTATTTAAAGAAAGCCTTCTGCCCTTCTTATTGCAGTGGTAAATAAGTAAGGTCTTTTTACACACTTACTGTGGACTCTCTAGTCTCTTGATGTTACTAGTTGACTTTGGTGCCTGCTGAGACCTGGCATACTTGGGAAATTTAAATTGGTAGGCACTACAAAGCCATTCCTCACATTAGAACACTGGGCTATGTGCTGGGGACTCATGGCAACCTAATTTTTAAAATTAAGAATGAAAATTATTGCTCTGACAAACTGGAATGCCTAGAAGATATTAGCAGTTCTCTCTGTTCATCAGTTTATCTTAATTACTTGGATCTTATGAAATGACCAAACAGCTTGGGGAAAAAATTACATGTATGTAGAAAGATCTAAGAACTGAGATCTAAGAATACGGTCTGCTTGGCCGCTATCCTAAAATACTTTCTGTATATATACTACAGTATTTGGATACATTTGTACAACAGATGACATTTTTAAAGGAAATTGGAATCCAATTTCAGACTCTATCAAACCAGAATTAAAATATTTAGGTCTAAATATTATCTTCTCTTACTTTCCTCTTTAGAGTGGATAAAATCTCCTTTTGAGGATGTATCAGTAATTTTTGAAGGTTTTTCTGTTTTAGAATTTGTTTTGCCTTAGTGCTTCACCAGATTGTAATGTGTATTTTTACTGGGAATCTTTTATGTCAGTGGGCAACATCTCTAATATAAATGCAGAATTTCTGCTTTTGTTGAGAAACAAAAGTATAAACCAATTAGACTGTAAAAAAAAGAAAGTTTTGTAAAATTTCACATAGGAATGTAAATACTGCAACATAGAGGTCATTTGTACTTGCAAAATAGAGCTTTCTCATTTTATTCTGCATGATAACTTTAAGACCTTTCAAAGAAAAGTCAAAGGTAACTCTGACCTGCAGGAAAGGGCATGCACCAATTATTTTACTGATGCTTAGTAGCATACACATCATTTTGAAACAAATGTGAAATAATGGTTTGTTGAAGCAAGTGGAATCTGGATAACTTTAACCAGTCATATTTTCAAAAAACTAATCATAGAAGACAAGGCCACGTGCATCTTTATTGGTGGGAGCAGTATGTTCATTGAAAACATTTTGTCTTACAAGAGAGCTGTAATACAAGAAGGATGGACAGAGGCATATAAACTAGTTCAAATTGCCAGACAGAAGCTTTTATGCAGTGCCTCACTATTAGCAGCTACAGAATGTGTATTAGACAAAGCTCTTCCATGTGCTGGTCTGAGGATTCAAGTCAGAAGGGTTAAGAGCTGTAGTGTGAAATCAATGATAGCACCAGCACTTTTCAACTGTTTGGGCATCCTTGTTTTGCTTTCTGATTTATTTGCATGCATTACTTTGCAGAGTAGGAGTATGTCTACAGTGGCCACTGTTAGAATGAATGAATGTTTTATACTGCCTTATGCAACTTCAGATGACTTGTGAAGATGAAATGGTTATTATTTCTGGTTTGGTTTGCTTAGAGATGATTATAATGAAGATACATGCACGCAAATGCCCTAATATTTCAAAAACATGAGTAAAGTGAGTAGAGTAATTCTGAACACTACTGTCTTATATGAAAATCACATCTAAAAGTTGAAAGTTTTTGGTGCCAGATTTAGCTTAGTCAGAGTAACTCATTTGGTCTTTCCTAGTATTCTAAACCTCATGCCCGAAATTATTTTCTTGATTCTAGCAGCATTTTTTTTCTTTCTTTTAAAGAATGAGTTGTTGAGTAGTGATTCCAGTATAGAGCATCAAAATGGATAGTGGTAACACGATGAGTTGTTCAAATTCAGAAAATTAAGCTCTTTAAAACAATGTTTGTATGGTCCAGTCTCTTACTGCTAATCATCAGACGTAAGTATCTGATAATTACTTTACAGCTAAAATTGCTGTCTTAGCAAAAAAGATTAAAAGTGTTGTATTAACTCATATAGAAGGACTATTGATACAAGTAAAGAGCAACTACAAAGTGATCTTCAATGTCATTTTTTTAACATACAGAAGCCTTCAGTGTTGTCACTTAATTATAAATCCATATCCCTTTGTTTCCATATTCTGAGAAAGGCACAATTTAGATAAAGGATTCAGTAGGTAATATTGAGCACTTACAAAATTTTGGTGCAAGAATGGTGATTTACACGCCTTTTTACATCCTGAATCACCAGTCTTGATTCAGCCACAACTGAAATACTGAGAAATCTTTATGAGCTGTAACTATATATTCTCTGCCCTAGCTTCAACTTTCCTCTCCTTTCTCCTTTTCTGTTCACAAAGGAGTTGTAGTAAACAGTAAAGAAGAACACAACCTTTAACCTCCCTGAGCAAGGAAGATGTCTCCAATAAGTGTAGAGTGTAATTAGTGTATCTCAGCACACTGCAAAGTTGTGCTTTCTGTCCAGAGATCTTTCAAAACGAGTAAAAAAAGCTGGAAACACCTCTTACTTCTCCTACACCACACACTATATCTTATTTTAAGAAAGAAGAATCAGAAAATCTGTAATCTTGAATAAAAGTAAAATTCTGGCTTTTGCAAAAACTTGCTGCTGAAATCTTTGGATGTCTACATTACAAAATGCTAGAGCTTCTGCCTTGTATGCTGTAATAACCTCCTGGCATTCAGTACAATAGAGTGGCATATCCTGTACTAACCAAATGAAGTACGTTTTTCAATTGATTAATTTTTTTCTAAAGCTAAGACTTTGATCTTTTTTGCAGTACTTGGCTTTAGGGCTTATTGTTTGTTTGGTTGGTTGATTGATTTTGATTGTAAAAGCAAACTTAAAGCAGTTATGATGGGATACTCAGAAAATCAACAACAAAGTTTCCTTGTAATTGAAGAATGACCTGTCAAGCTCAAATATTTGCTAGTTCGTTTCTCTTATTTTATATCTACATTATTTTTAATGTATCTTCCAGAGCTAGGATGTTTATCTTAAATGTGTATGTATCCTGTTCTTATTTGAAAAAATCACTATATGAAGGATATCAGACACAGTTCATAATACTTTTATTCAGGTTAGAGTTCTAATTTAGGCCTTGATCAGTCAAAAGTGATAGTCAGTTATATGGAAGAAAGGGTGATATTTCTTTCTTCCAACTTATTGTGAAGAACTAGGGGACAAACTCTGATCAGAGAAAAAAATTAAATCCTGAACTACTAAATTCCAAAGATGTTTCAGTCCTCTGGTGAGCACTCTGAAAAGAAATAAATGAAGACATTCAACAATTTATGAATTTTACCAAAATTTGTGATCAATTTATGCTAGGCAAACTGAGGAGTAGATGTGAAACACTTTGAAAAGCCCATGGTTTTTGGAAAAGCAATCAATCCAGACAGTTTAATCCAGCCATAATGTTCAGAGGCATTCAGAAATACATTTCAATTAAATATTACAACAGTGTTTCATTTCATTGACATAAAAACCCAACCTAACAAACAACAGAAACAAAATCACATGATTTTGTTTACTAAATTGTTATTCTTAGGTTTAAATTTTGCTTTGAAACCAAAGTTTGTTAGATGTTGAATCCAGTTTTATGTTTGTTGGATTTTCTCTTGGGATAAAGATCGAGTTTAATGAGTTTCACCAATATATACAGTCTCTATATCAACCTCCCTAATGCGACATGACAGCACACCGGAAACATTCCTTGGAGAGAAATGCTACAGAGTATTAGAGGATTAAAAAGAGTAATGATTGACTCAAGTTGACAGACCAGCTATTTTTAAAACAGCTTCAGATAAGTTTTAAAATGCAAGAAATGTCCTTGCTGCCAAAATCTGTCCTGTGGTAGTTATTTCAGGAATATGTGTGGCTTGACTTCTGTTCATTATCAAGACATTTAATTCTGATATTTTGTATTTTGTTTAATAAAACTAAGATAAAGGTATATTTTTGATCCTACTTAGAACAGTATCTTCAAGGCACAGTCTAGTCTTAAAAACTTATTTAACTTTTGGCTGGGTTCAAATTTCTGGATAATTTCTTTATAGCTGAGTTTACAAAATATATTAACTATTTCCTAAACTTAGCTATGCACCACATCATTTTGCTTCTCTTACTTCAGTATCCTGTTTACAAACATAATATAAGATCTCACAAGCGTACGATAAGAAGCCTTTCTTGGCTAAAATATATATTTAACTGAATACTGCAATTTTTTTATTTTATTTAATTTTTTTTAGTTTTAATGAAACCTGGGATTGAATTAGAAAGAAAAATTCTGCATAGAAAAAAGCTTACTTTAAATATTAAGGACACTATTCATATTATTACAATTACAGCTAATTTGAGTGGACAATCTCTGAAGAGATAAAAGGTTATTTGTCAGAGATATTATTTATAGCTAACTGTTTTCCTGCATTCAGTGATACTACTAAATTGTGACTTATACACAGCCTTAAAGCAGGTAATTATGACCCTGTGGACATTTCTTTTACTTTCGTTGACTGTAGTTTTCCTGCAGTTGTAGATGGCTCAATATGCTCCAGGAGCCATCATACAAAACTGTTCCTTTAATTTTGCATAGCACATTGTGTGATGAAGTCACTGCTTCCATTTTTTTTTTTTTTTTTTTTTTTTGCCCTTTGAATTGTAAATTTTAGGGTAAAACAAAAACAAAACTGGTCAGAGAGCCATCTTTCAAATAAAAAAATAAAAAAGGCACTAGCAACTCATCACATTTAAAAAACTTGCATCTTTTGAGCTATTTGAGTTAATTCTGTAGAATGTCTGAAAAAAGTGTGGAGAAAAGCATCCAAGAAAAAAATGTAGACAGCCTGTTTTGATAATGCCTCTTTATGAAACGTCCTGGCCAATCTTTTCATACTGCATTTTTTTAAAAGCTTCTGGTTTATCACAAATCCTGAATTCAGACTGTTGCAGCTATGTTCCAGCTGTTCCAACATAGACTGAGTGGGAACAAGGGCTAGAAACTGTTCATTTCAGCAAATTACACGTGGCATTTTAATTGCCTGCAGACATTAAATGAACAAGGAATGACAATGATGTCTTTAGCAGGCAGTAAGATACATCTGTCCTTGCCTTCCCCTTCTTTTCAAGGACCCTTTCAGGTTTCTGCTGCACTGGAGAGGGTGCTTCTTCCACTTCAACTTGTTCCTCTCATACTACCTTCACTGGCACTGTGTGTATCGTTCCTTTCAGTTAAGGAGCTGCAGGTACACTGTTGCAATCTAATGGCTTAGTTCCAATCCCCTTGCTGCTAGACCAAGCTGCCCAGGATTACATGAAACCTGGCCTTGATGCAACCAGGGGTGGGGAATCCACTACCTCTCTGGACAGACTGTCCCAGTGCTTCACCATCCTCAGTAAAAAATTTATTTGTAACTTCTAACTTTAATCTCCCCTTCTTTAGTTTAAGACTAGTCCCTGCTGACCTACCACTGTAAGAACATGTAAAAAGTCAGTCCAACTCCTGCTTGTAAGCTCCCTTCAAGTACTGAAAGGCCACAACAAGGTCTCCTTGGAGCCTTCTCTTCTCCAAGCTAAACAAGTTCACCTCCCTTAACCTTGTTTCACAGGAGAGATTCTCCAGCCATCTCTGTGGCCCTCCTCTGGACCTGCTGCAACAGCTCTGCATCCCACTTGTACTGGCAGCTCCAGGTTTGGACACAGTACTCCAGATATGATCTCCCAAGGGCATAGTAAAGGGAAACAATCCCACCCCTCTCCCTGCTGGCCACTGTTCTACCTATCGCCCACGTAGCAAATCTAATTATTTTATTCTGCATAAGTAACAAATCTTTTGTGATGAACCATTTGACATCTGAATCAACTGTGACATCATTGCCCCTCTTCCTACTGTAATGACCCTCAGTTTCCTCTTGCCTCTGAAATCCACTAATTCATGGGAAACATAACCGCTACACTTTGTTGTTGTGTTTTTTTTTTTTTTAATTTTTAAAATAATACTTAATGAATTGCATCTTCTCAGCAGTCAGGGAAATAAATGTTAACCACAGTTTATTTTCTGGAGACATTTTGAAGTCGAGACCATCACAGCAGTTATTATAACCTGTGTGTGCAGAATCAGCAAACAAATCTATAATTCTTCTGCTGAAAAAATGAAGTGGGAAAGTAAAAGCTTATAAACCTTTTGAAACAGCAGTATTATTTAGAAAGCATAGATTTTGTTATTGAATTGTCAGTGCTGCCTTACTTTTTCTGTACATTTCTTCTTATTTACAAGAGAATATTGTTTATAATTTGCTAGTTCTTATTTTGCTCCCCAACTACCCTAATTTTAAGTGGAATGCAGTCATCTGCTTTACTGACCCATTCTTCATCTCAATTTGAAAATGCTATATATAACTGGTGACTCACTGGATATGTTAAATCTCGTGCTTTTAAAACTATATTCATAGTTATTGCTTTGGACACATCTAGATACAAAGATTTCAGCGCTGAAAAGAGTGAGAGCTATATTTTGAGTATGCTGAGCTATGAGTGACATGGGATTATAAACATTAGAGACCTAATTAAACCACTAAAACTTCTGCAAGGTTCAGGCTGGTAAATGTATATGTTTGCTGTACTATGATAGGAAGAATGATTTTTGGTTGCCTAGCAACTGGATTGCGCAAGCTATCTCAGTGGAAAATCTTTGCATTTGATAACAAATTCGAAATAGGAACATGAAGAGAATAAAATCTTCCCAGAACCTTTAGTCAAGTGAAAAAAATCACTGCATGTTATTACAAATTAAAATGGCATTGTATTTAGAAATATTAGTGGGGACTGGGGCTATTTCACGGGAAAACTACAGCTAGTCAATATGGCTTTAAATCTTGTGGAAAATCTTGGAGTATCTCTGAAGTACAAAGTTCTAAGTGAATCCAGAGTACTAAAATGCACCACCAGCCACTTCACTGTGTTCAGATCCACTGTTTGTAAACATTCAGCAAGCATCAGTGAACGAATGTCAATATGTACAAATTTTTCCACATGAAGGAATTCAGTTCTCAATTTGATCCATGCACACTTCTATGTCAGAGACCATTTTGTCAGACTGCCTCTCTGCTGCTATTTATCACATGGCAACACCATGTAATGGAATACTGGTGGGAAGGTTCAAACTCTGCTGCCACCTCCCCAACATTCACTTCTTTTGACTTTGTGGGTCAACATAATATCAACATAATAAAATACGAGGCATTATTTTCAGAGCAGCCCCTATATATCAACAGAATTACACTGGATCTCTCAGTGGGTGCTACGAGATCTGAATGTAACAAGGTAGTATTAGGTTCAGCACACTGAAGTAGATCAGAACCATAGGAGACTAGTTGGGACACTCACAGCACCATAGGGAATGGGTCTCCAAAGGATTGTATGAAGTGGCTGGCTATGTAATAGGGACCGTAGGTTATGGCCAGTGAGCCTATGACTATGTGGGTTTTGTTCTCTGCCTCCTCCAGAGCCCTGTGTTCGTACAGCTTGTGGTCTTAAAATGATACTTAATCATACTTAAAAATGATCTTAAAAAATACTGCTACAAGCTCCAATCAATTTTATAATTTTATATGAGCAGAGGTTAAATCCTGGATGGTTAACGTGCATAACACTATTTTAACCCAAACTTTTACCTCCATTGAGTCTAGTGGTTTTTTTGTTTGTTTGTTTGTTTCAGGAATGTTAAAAGTGAGGCTCATAAGCATGAACGGTTAAAGTACACATAATGTAGGGAAAAGCTCACTGGACTCCTGTTCAGATTATGGAACCAATTTTATTCATACAACTGTCAGCCAATAATAAAAAAACCTTGTATATTTCTTTGTATTATAATGCAGTCTGTATACTTGATGGCAGCCTGTCTGTCCTACAGCCAATCATGAATTCACAGTTAAATAATGAAGAATTTGTTTTTCTGGTTTAACTTGTACTTATAGGGTCTTTAAGGGTGTGAAAAAATACATATATGTAGACTTATAATGACAATTTATGAATATAAAATTATGGTAGGATAAGACATTAAAATTTTGTTTTGCTTCAGGAAGTTTACTATTGTCTTCTCTTTGTGTGTTTGGTTTGTAGCTTTATATGTTAAAAACTATTTTTAAGTTCAACTTCAGAGATTACCTAATATTTTTGAACAGTCTACACAGATCTGCTTTCTTTCTGCTTAGTGAAAAGACATATAACTCTTAACCTAAATGCCTAGAGCAGCTACAGCATGCCAATAAAGACCTCTGTTTCAGCTGGTGGGTATCAGCAATTCTGGCAGCAAACTAACTCTTGGAAGTAAGACAGTTTCTACAGTGCTCTGAGATTCTTTGATAGAAGTATTTTAAATGTTGCAGTTATTGTTCTTCCAGATTCCTAGCTAAAAAGAAAACCAACATTTTTACTTCGCAACATTCATTTGTTTTTAAAGTATGAAGGATTGGCATTCCTTATTGTAATCTAATTTGAAATTTGATGTAGAGACCCTTCTAGCAAGTGTTTTAAACAGATGCACACTTAACAAGTCAATAAAAAAGCAGACTGCAGCCATGTTAAGATGATCATGTCACAAATGGCATGTTACAGATAATCAAACAGAAATATCTTTTAATTATTAGATTTGTCCAATCTTCTGTCTTATCACCTGATTCAAGGAATAGTCATGTTTATTGGCTTATTACAAAACCACAAACCCAAGTTGGGTTGGAAGTAAAATCTGGATGCAACCTGGTTCTGCCAACTTATCAGGGTTTCCCTGAGAAACTGTTATGGTAATAAATGAGAAAAGGATTGTGGATTTCTTTTTGTTTTACTTTATTTTTTTAAATTGAACTTCTCCAAGCTCTGAAAATCATGTGGTAAATTTGTTCTATTAATTAAATATCATCAGGATGTGCCTGCTAACAGCTAACAAAAATCTGATTTTTAAACATTTTTATAAGAAGGTCTACAGTTTATAGAAGCTCCATAGTTTATAAATAAATGAAGCCTAACATCCAGTAACATTTAGAATTTAGAATAATATTACAAGAAGCTTTTTTAGGCTTGCTGCAAGATGGAGAGTTCATCCGGTCTGAAATGACAACACTACATGCTTGTAAGCAAAGGTGTGATGTGAGGGAAATTTTACAGGAAGCAATGGTAATGGATATTAATTGAAAGAAGAAAATTTTGTTATGCTAATATGGAAAATCGTTTTCACTGAAAAGAGTAGAACAGTTGAAGGGATTTCCCATGCAGCCTGAGTAGTCTTCATGCTTTTAAGTTCTGACTGCTTGAGACACTGAGCAACCAAGTCTCATTTCAATAGCTGATCAAGCAGGAGTTTGGAGACTTCCTGATGTACCTTGAACCTAAATTATTTGATGACAACGTATCCATTTTCTCTAAAAGTTAACCTACATAGGGTTGGGAATGACCTACTGCCATATCAGAGGTCAATCATAGAATCATAGAATCACCGAGGTTGGAAAAGACCTCTAAGATCATCCAGTCTAACCACCCATCTGTCACCAATATTCCCACCAAACCATGTCACACAGTACATCTAAATGTTTCTTGAATATCTCCAGTGAGGGTGACTCCACCACCTCTCTGCACAGCCCATTCCAGATAGTAAAATTGCAAGGTAATTAGCCTGCCTTGAAGGAGTGATACATTTCAAATGATTCATAATTCAGGCAGTGATAATGCTTTCATCCAACCCAGTACAAATAATGCAATTTCTTTAATTCTCTGCTAAATACGAAGAAAAAGAACCTAATAACTGGGAAAAAAATATAAATATCCAATCTACAAGAATAGGTACTTCTATACTCAGCTCAAAATAAGTAGCATAGTATGCTTTAGTCTTTCATCACTCCCTATGTTATTATCTGGTTTGGGGGAGTTATAGTAAGTGGCAGAAATTGTATTTGTTAGTTAGCAAACATTGAAGGACTCAGGTAAAGCAGAAATATGTTTTATTGTGTGACATGCACTCTTCTAAAGGAAAACTGAAGAATTTAAGTGATGAGTTCAGTACTTCATCACACAAACCCTTTTAAAGCAAAGCATTGCCTGGGTGGCTCTGAGCATGATACTGAAAACTGACCCCAAGCATTTAACATAATACTTTCAGATGAGAACATGGGAATTTTTCCACATTAGTAATTAGTTGCTAGTGAGTAAGCATGCCTGAGCTAAATTCTGTCTGAAACACTTCAGACAACATCAATATATCTGATGAAATACACTAGAAAGACATTTTTGTTGACATTGAAAGCAGACAATCATACTGAAGATTCAGTGGACATCAGCTGTCTGGTTATTTTGCCTTTAGCTGCATTCTCTTATTTATGCAATTAATTTGTCATGTAACTTCAGCCCTTATTCCATTTTTTTGCCATTGTTTTCCATGTTGAAATTTGTTTTTGGGTAGCTTCACAAACTAGTTAAAAGTAGAGATTTTGAACATGACGATACAATTTTTGTCTTGTTCTATCTCAGCTGAGTTCAAACACGTAGCTTATGTGAATTGGAATGAAATAGCAGCAGTTAATACTGCACTGACTCACAATTACAATCTCTGGTACAGTAGAATAACGAGAAAGCAGGGATTGGATAGACAGGCATTGGTTGGTTATGACTCCGTGTTGCTAGATGGAGATCAGAAGACAGTATAGAGGATTTGCAGCAATTCGAAATGCCAAAGTTGACCTGTTCCAGGACTAGGAGTAGATATGCCATAGTATCCAGTGGGAAGAGGAGAGTTTCTGTAAAAAATATTTTCTATCTAACTTCTTCTAACTTCTCTGGCTACCATGCTTGCTATTTAAGAAATTAACTACTCTAATTTGTTCCAATAAAACAAGACTTTTGAGATTGAAAGCCTTTTGTCCTCTTTCTGCCTGAAAGAGGAGCCTCTAAGACAGAGCTAACTATAATAAGGTCTAGAGAGACCTAGCTTAAAGACTTTTTCTTTGCTTAAATATCTGGGGTTCTGAAGTTTAGGTCAGTATAATTAAATCATTTTTTAAGTCTATCTTTTAATGTGGAATTTTTATTTTTTTTTATATTCTTTATAGTAAGGATTTTTATCTCTATCCTTTTCTACACTCCCTCTTTGGCATGAAACAAGTATTGCATTCCCTCTCTGTAGATAAATTATACAGAACAGTATTTTCACCTTAATCTCATGTCTTTGGGAGAATATTGGAAAATGGAAAATATAAAATGTTATTATGTTAGAGATGAAAGTAAGCATACAAGCATCTTTAGTCTCTACTATTTTTTTCACTTTGCATATGCTTAGCTTTAACATAGTTGAAGAATCTCAATGACTTTAATGCAGTAAGTTATACTTAGTAGTAGATCTATAAATTTATAGTTAATAATCAAAGGCTTTTCATTGGCTAATGGTCATTTCACAAAATCACAGAATCATAGGGGTTGGAAGGGACCTCTGTAGATCATCTAGTCCAGCCCCCTTACTAAAGCAGGTTCTCTTCAGTAGATTGCACTAGGAAATATCGATGTAGGTTTTGATTATCTCTAGAGAAGTAGACTCCACAACCTCTCTGGACAGCTTGTTCCAGTCTTCAATCACCCTCAAAGTGGAGTTTTCTTCCATGTTCAGATAGAACTTTTGTTCCAGGTTGCACTCATTGCCTGTCTTCCTGTTGCTGAGCACAACTGAAAAAAGCCAGGCCTCATTCTCTTAGCTCCTGTCCTTCAGTGACCTTGCAAGTGCTGATAAGATCCCCTCTCGGTCTTCTCCAGGTTAAACTATAAGAGGGGAGATTTGGGACAGATGTTAGGAAGTAATTCTTTACTCAGATGGTCAGGTACTGGTTCAAGCTGCCCAGAGATGTTGTGGATACCCCATTTTTGGAGGAGTTCAAAGCCAAATTTGATGGGGCCCTGGGCAGTCTGATCTGGCATATGACAACCATGCTCATTGCAGGAGGGTTGAAACTGGATCACCTTTACCGACTCTTAACCCGAGCCATTGTATGATTCTAAACAGGCCCAGGTCTCTCAGCCTTTCCTCACAAGAGAGGTGCTCTGGGCCCCTAATCATCTCCATTAGTCTTGCAAAAGAAGTTCTAGTGAAGGTACTTTTCTATTGCACTTTTCTTACTTTCCAATTTTTCTAATTCAGAGTTTATACAGTAGAGGGAGAATATGAATGGGAGTATGTGGGTGGATATGGATACATATCATAACCATTAAGTATGTAAATGGGTGCAATTTAAAGATCGGTCATATAACATTATTCTAAATGTACACTTTGAGAAATATCAGCATTTATTCGCTTTATTCTGCCCTGGGAATACTTATTTTGCATTGTGTCTCAAATGTTTTGTTTTTCAAACTCTATTTAGAAGACTTGTATTTATTTTAAAAATTAAAACCAAATCAAAAAGGATTTAGCTTAATTCTTTAAAAAGAACAAACAGTGATCATTTACGCCTTTATTATATACTTCTCTATTTTCTTCTCCTCAATCTCTCCCACTTCTATTTTTTTTTATATATTTAATTTTATTTTTGGTACAAATTTTAAATTTTATATGTCTCAGATCAGGCAGTAAAGATAAATAATGAAAATGAGCACAGCTTTTGGCATCTGTATTCATCTGGACAGTCAGTTTTATATTTGGAAATAGTCTTATTAATTATCTGCCTACAGGGAATTTTATTTGGAATCCTAAAAGCAGGTGCTTGTGGAATCAACCTGGGTTATTAAAATTTAATTAATTCTAGTTGACACCTGGTCTTGGGAAGCTCTGGATCCTCATAAAACAAAAGTGAGTAGATTGTACAAGGAGATGACAGCTCTGTATATGCAATTCCAAATGCTTGCCGTGCTGCAAAGCTCCAGGTGGAGATGTACAGAGACACATATCTTAAAAAACTACAAATTTTCTTGAATTATCATACTGTAAGTCTTGTACTGAATATCTTCATTGTCTCCTTCAGTACTTTACCTCAAAATACCAAAGGAATGCTGCCTTCTCACATAAGAGATCCACTGGCAAATAGTCACCAATGCATGATATGCTGCTGGTCCTTGCTACTTTCTCAGACATCTGTAAATACTTCCAATAGGCCCTTAAATTTTGCTCTTTAAACTATGACATAGGTTGACATGAGTAAGTATTTTCTGTGTTTTCACCCATCTTACAGCATGTCTACTTTAGTCTTTTCCAGATAAGATCATCCCAGATACAACAAGCCGTATGTCAACTACTAATCCAGTCAATATTTTCTCAAGCAAAAGAGACTTGATTTCAGGAATTTAACTTCATTTATTGCCAATTAACATAAAAATATAATAACTTATTTGGATGCGAAGGAAACAAAACACTTCCAGATTTAAAATATTGTGGAAAAAGACACTTTTCTTCCTTTTTTCCAGGGCTGATCTTCAGGTAATTCTTTCCTGTCCTTATTAGGACTTAAGAACCCTTCAGTAAAGCAGCAAACAGTGTAGAGCTCTTTCTGCTCCTCCTCCTTCTTTCATGTAGTGTAAATGCTAACTCACAGCTACAACCAGTGATTGAGCAGCTGGTAGGAAGGCAGGGCCAACCCAGGGGAGCTCAGGTGCATGTGGTCCACCTGAACAACTGGAAGAGGTGGAGCCAGGATCCACCCCTTCCCAGACCGCATTTAAGGGTTGTTAGTAGTGACAAGGGTATCTCTTTGGAGGTTCCTGTGTACCTAAGGACTATGTAGGCCTCCTAGAGGTAAGCAGTTTTTTTTTTTTTTTCTTATTTATGTGCCTGGTGCTGTAGTATCTAAGTAGATCAGCACTTGCTGTAGCTGTAGACCTTGCTGCTCTGCTGTTTTGTTTATGTTTTCTTCTGTGTTATGCTTCTCTTTTCCTATCCTTTGCTATAGGGCCTCCATAGCCTCCAGCCTCCCTGTCTGTGTGACTTTTCTGCCACAGTGTATCTCCTACCATTCTGATGGTGGTGGTCTGTCTGCTGTTTCTCGTTAGCTTGTCCCTCAATTCTCCCTGCTAGCTGGGCGGTATTTTGCCCTTTTTTCCTCAGGTTCCCCCAACGTGTCCACCTGTGCCTGCTAGGCCTAGCCATGCCTGACAATGGTGCTGTTGGAGTCAGCTGCCACAGTTCTGCTCAGTATTGAGGAGCCCTGACCTCATCTCACGCTGAAGTTCTGTAGTGCCCCACTGCCAACACCTTGCCATTTACAGCAAATACAGCCCTATATCCAACACAGGTGTTAACTAGATGGTCATAATTCTCCTCTTTGTCAGACGGTAGGAGAAATTCTTCAGGAAACTTCCTGTCACTTCCAACCTTATGGTCAATGTGTGTCTGGTTTGCGTATTTGTTTCAACTGGTAGATATGTATGTGTTTAAAAAAATAGATGTGTGTGTGTATGTATATATATATATATATATATATATTTATTTTTTTTTTTACTTGAGTTTTTCTATACACATCAAAGGAATGACTTTTGTTCTAGCACTTCGTGGCCTAGGCTGGTGTTAGCACTTAAAGCAGGATGAAACTGCACTCAAAGTGAGGCAGGGCCACCTGGTGCCTCACTCACTCAAACCTTTGAGTCTTGTTGATGAGTATCTCAGTGTTCAGACTGAACAAGAAAAATCCCACGCCTATTCTAACAACAATAATAATTAAAAAAACACCTGTGTGGGAGCTATTCAGAGACACTCTTAAGAGCCCAAAATGGGAATGATTTGGATGTGGTAGGGTCATTTCATTTAGGAAAGTATTGAGGCTAATCTAGTGTCTGATGAAGAAGAATGCTGTAGTAGAAAAATTGATAGTCTGATTTTTGGAGGTGGTATCCCAGGTTGGTGTGAGACAAATCTACCTTTGCTGTTGTTCTGTTGATTTTTATCATACTGTTGCTCAGTTTCTGTCTAGAGACTAATGAATGCTACTCATAGAAATCAAATATGCATAGGGAGTGAGTTCTGCAAGATAAGTCGATTCTTGTAATGGAGTTGCAGATCTTCTGTATGAGGGACAACAGTGAGTTGTGTTTATCATACAGCAGGTTCAATAGGATTTGGACACTTAGCACTTCTGTGAGTATTGATGATTTTAGCCTTGATATGTTGTCAGTATTACCTATTGAAACAGCGACAGAAGTTTGTCTGCTGCTTTTATCTTTGCTTCCATGACATTCCATACACAGGCATAGATTTCTAAATATAGCTTATTCTCATGCTGTTCTCTTGGGAAATGAATTTATTTGTTTCAAACAGTTGATTCCACTAGTATAATGAAGATGGAGCTTTACTCCGTTATGTAAGTCAAACATACAGATTTGTTTACAAACACAGAATTTGGAAACAGAGCTGTCAGCACCACTTGCTGAGTATATCACAAAAAATTCAAACAATCATGTTTGATTGCGTAGAAAAGCTGTACTGAATATGAAAACTATGCGATAAAATTAAAAATGTTTCTTTCCAATTTCATGTATGTCCTTGGCAGAATGAGTCTTTTGTTAGGACTCAAAGTAGACAAAACACTATATGGTTTAATTTTGAGATGGATTTGTCTTTAGGAGCAATGTAGTAGTAGATCTTCTTAAGCATGAGTTGAAGTTCCTATGTAATCAAGTGGTACTGGAGTTTCAATTAGTATAAGTGGGCTAGCATGCATCACAAAGCAGTGTTATTTATTTCTAATTTTCTCTCTTTTTGTCAAGGAACTTCACCTCCATGGGGTTAAATCAGTAGAAGGAAATCTGTTTGCTGCTAGTGAATTTTAGATGCAGATCCATGTTTTTTTCGTGGTCTCTGTGGTTTTTCACTATTCCTGATGTAAGACTTCTAAGCAGTTTTTCTTGCTTTTTGTAATGACAGTGTGTGGTTGAAATATTCAGTACTGAAGTGTTTTAACTAACGAATTGGATGTTCCAACTTACAGGACAAATGTAAGAAAGTTAGAGTTGTGAAATAGGCTCTTTAAAGTTGCTGTTTTTTCTCGTATACTGAATGAATTTGTAAAATACATTGTTTACTTCAAATATTAGAAATAACATGTTAAATTTGAGCATGTCAATTTCAGTATTGACATGGAAACTCATGTTATTAGTTGTCTATGGTTTATCTTCTGTGACTTTCTGCTACAGTAATTTTTTTTGTACAATTTGCTGATAAACTTCAATGCTGGTAGTTCTAGGAGTACAAGCTTCTTTGTCACTAATAGTATGTGCTGCGTGGCTTTTCATGCATGCCAGCTTTCTTTCCAAATAAGATAAGGTATTCCTTGAGGAAAGAATGATCTTCTGATCATTTGCAGGCACTAGTATCTCCTGTTTCAAAATACAGGTTTAAGTTAGACTGTATAAAGAGCAGGGAAGTTTTCATTTATTTGAGCAGTTCCAAGGGCATCTTAATAACATAGCAGGTATTTCTGTGTCGCTTCTTTCCCTTTGTTTACTCATGATGTGCTAATAAGCAATGGCACTTTGTTTTTCTTATTATGATGGTATGAGGAACTTTTATGGAAGAAAGATGGTGAGTATCTCACTCACAATGTAGCTACTGTGTTTATCTTTAAGAAATAATGATTAAACAGGAGTATTTATAGAAATACTTCTTTCTTTAGGAGGGGAAGTTAGTTGTTTTCTTCCTTTAGAAGAAAAGATAAAAAGATGCACAATAGCTTAAATATACTGGTTTGGTTGAACAATCTTTAATCATTCAAGATGAGTTAATTGGTACAAGTGGTTTGTGTATTATGTGCATTTCTGTGTGTATACTTTCCTGAGCATAGGACAGAAGGTATTGTAAACTATTCTAGTGTTAAGAATGACTTTTTGGTATTCAGTATACATGACAGTTCCTAGGTGCTAAAAAGATAGTGGTAATAGTATCAGAGGTAATAGTACACAGCTATTATGAATACAGTTTAAACAAGAAATCAAAGGAAAATATGAATCTGTAAACATTCCAAAAAAGGATAAAAGCTCAGTTGCTGCTTTCTTCTCTTTACCTCTTGAGTTCTGACCTCAGGTTCATTCTTTGTACGAAAATGAAGTATGAAACGGAATTCATTTACAATATACTGTATGTATAAAGTAACTTCAGTTTGAAATAAACTTGATAGCTTTGGCTGTACCATTTCTGAGTGAGGGAAAACAGTAGTTCCCTTATTACAGGCCTTGTTTTCAAGCACTTTATTCAACCATTTATTTCTAACCTTGAGACTGCTTCTTTCAGTCTCTGGACTGCATTTTATATTTTTTTTTCATTCAGAATCATTGAAGATGAATAAATTTTGGTGTAATATTAGAGTATGAAGATTGGGTGAAAACTGGTCATTGTGTTGGCTTTTACTAAGCTAATTTTCCCTTAACAAGAGGAAAACTCAAGTTTGAGGAAGGATTTAGTGAGGAGTTATTCTGTTCCTCAGAAACTTTCTACAATAGGCGGAACAAGAGCTTAGAGCAGGAAGGTACAGCTTCAAGAGACTTAAGCTGAAACAGGGAGGGAAACCATAAACCCTGCCATCACAAGGGAAAAACACAGTAATTTGTTCCAGTACACAAGCATATGAATGCTTCCTCAAATAGGTACTGAGGTTCCTGCATTTCACTACTGACTCTTATCAGCAAACGAAGAGCACATTGTCAAGGTCTTTTATTTCTCTGACATACTTTTCCAAGCTGAAGATAAGGAAGTACTGCCATCACCTCTCCTGCTTGTTTAAGTGATGTATGCTGGCTACAGAGTTTTCATCTCTGGTTATATCTGTGTAGACTGTAATAGATTATCACTGGTTTCAGTTGTTTAATTCCCCTTTAAAAAAGGGCACTGGCCAAAAACTTACTCCTGAAGAGGTAGGCCACGCATTCCAAAGTGCAAAAAATGAAAGTGCTGGCTGTGTATATGGTCTTCCTTAGTTATAGTGCTTGTACTTAATTCATACTTTGTTTTTTGTACTTGGTATCCTATATAACCCCCATCAGTTCCGTTTGTACTCTAGGGGATGTTTGATAATTAAGCCACTGACTGACTTCTGCATCAGTTAGGAGATATGTAAGAAAAACATGGTGCAGTGGTCAAGCTAGTCAGGTGTTTCTTAGGAAGCTTCGTTCTTGTCTTGGCCAGTGATTTAAGATTTAAAGAGGAGTAGTTTGTCGGTAATCACTTGGTGAGGTGCTTGTCTTTGCTCAAGGGAGATTTGCAGTCACAGTTGCTACAGTTGACATTAATGAGGACTGTGCTTTGAACAGGAACTACTGTTATCATTTCTCATTTTGAGCAGAGAAGAATCTGTTTTGCATAGTCACACTGAGTAAGCTGATGATTTTTTAGGGGCACTTTTTAAGCTTTAATCCAAAATTGATAACAGGGCATGGAGGTTTTCATGATCCTTTATTTTGCATACATGTTGTAAAACTAGTTCAATATCACTAAATACCTATTTGTAAAACAAGTGAGATCCATTAGAGTGTATGAAGGTATACGATTCTTTTGTGTATGCCCTCAACCAGGCTACTAAAGCAAAATAAAAATAAAATTAAAAAAAAAATATAATAGGAGTGATTTGTCTGGTATGTCATTAAGGAGAAAGGAAAAATGAAAATCTCTTCAAGCTGGTAGCCTCTACAGTAATGAAAACTTTAAAACCTAATGATTTCTATTAAGACCTCTCTTTTATTTATAAACAGTAAAAGTTATTTCATTTGTATGCTGATGCCAAAGTAACAGTTTCAATATCAGCAAGCCACTGTGGGAGATAAGTTATACAAGGCTTTCTGCAAATCACATCCTGGTTCTACAAAATTGATGGCATTAATGCACGAAGGATATCACAGCTTTGAAAGAACTTAAACTATTCTTTTTTTTTTTTTTATATTATAATTTAATGTTCTGAGGTGAGACTCTCCAATTTATGCTTATTTGAAAATTACCTTGACAACTGGTGAAACAATTTGCATTACAACAGTCAACCCTTAAAAGGCCTTGTATGTTATATTTAATAATCAAATTTTGCTCCTATTTTATTCTTTATAACTTTAATAAAAATCAGTTGTATGGGTTAAAATTTATTTAAAGGATTTCAAAGGGACACAGTAGGAAAATAGCATTTTTATATTTTCAGAAGTAGTATTTTATTCTTCAGTTAACTGCCTCAAAGCAGACCTGTTTAAGCAGGGTAGTATATACAAGTCTTTTTAGCATGAAAATACCAGATTTATTGTAATTAAATAGTGGGTGTGAGATTAAGTCAAGTATTAATTCAAACTATACTAATAAAATTTGCTGTCTAAAAAGTTTTTGTGACTTATGGGCACAGAGTTGAAAGCCTCAGTTGCTACAGTCAAGACTAATGACATTAAATATTTCTGTTAGATTTCAAACAAAGTTTCTATACTATAATCTTTCCATATTTTTGTGCAGTGAAAATGCTTAATCTTATCTGGACCTTCTAAGAAAAAGACTAATTTGGAGTCTCCCTTCAGTTTGACCTCAGGGCTAAATCTCATTTAAACCTCAACTGCTAATCTTATCAAGTAGTTTGTTCTTTCTGGAATTTATGCCTCCCTGTCTTGTCTGTATCCCAGCAGCCAGCCTTTCTGCCAGGGGCTTAGCGTAACGGTGAGCTTTGAATTAGAAGCAATATGAAAATATGATTTCACAATAGCAGTGTTCACTCTCATGCCCATGTGAATACTGCATGCAGCTGCTACCATTATCTTGTTCCAAGACAAAACAAATAGTTGTTTCCATGGGCTATCAATCTGACTTTTTGTTCTAAGTATTAAATATGCTTTGGAAAGATCTTGAATCCATTTGTGTAGCTGCTTTAATGCTCACCAGCTACTCTAACTTAAATATAGATGCTATTTTATATGAAACAGTTGTTTCCAGACTCCACTGAATGCTGTAGTTAACAATAGTTCATATTTATTGTATGTGTGATCTAGGGCTTATTTGCAGTAGTCCTTCTCTATGAAAGAGAGGGCATGTGTAGAGGTGCAGACAGCCAAAGCTGGCTCACTTTTCAAAAATCAAATATAGTCCTTTTAAAGGAATTCTTCTAAGCAACATTTTTTTCTAAAATAAATACATTCAGAAGAACTGTTGAGCTGCTTTCTTAGTTACTTTTCGGTATTGTGTGTGTGAAGGCTATGACACTTGGAAAGCAGAAATACTGAAAGCTGAGGTAGCTTTAAATAGGGAAACCAGGGTTTCTACAATGCCAAGCAACACATTGTCAGAGAATGCACTAAGTAGTATGTGTAGAAAAGTATGAGGATGATGAGCATGCATTCATTTCTATACGTGGTTGTGTGTTTAGTTCTACATCTTCTGAAAGATGCTAAAAGATTTAAAAGAATTTAAAAGGATTCTTTAACAGGGAAGTCAGACATTCAGTTATGTCAGTAGCAACATTTAGGTACTCAGTTTGGTTTGAACTTGGATTTTTATTTAGGGTTTCTTCTAGAAACTGAGATATTGCAAGACTGAGGGACTTTGTACTAGTAAATATACATACATGTATTATTGTCTATTCCCTGTGATTAGGTATATTCTGAAACAACATCACTTATTTTAAACAAAAGTTCTGGAGCGACTAAAACTCTTACTGGGGGAGGTTAGAGCTCCTTTGAATTCCAGAGTTTTGGGAGAATGTTTGGGGGGAAGATACAGAAACACAAGAATGTTTAGGGACTTGTATTTTATTTTCCTGTAGTTTTCATTTTAAGAGTTTTCCACCTGAAGAGGAGTTTTCATGCTCTCCCTCTAAAAGGAAGAAGAATTCCTGCCAACATACTCATCTCTTCTCACGTCTAGACCTTCTGAAGAAGAGCTATTGCCCATTACTAATCAGTTAAAAGCTCTTTGGATTATATTATGTCAAGTGTACTTGTGGAATAAGGCTTTCAAAGGACTGCTCTCAAGTACAAGCAACCCCTTGATAGTAGTCACATTGTCATTAACACCTTTATAATTTTTAACTCATTTTTAGGATAGATTGGTGGGCTAAGGCTGGTTCATGTATAGGAGTGATTTTATTACTTTACCAGAAGGCAGCTGTGGTGTAGCAGTATTATAATTCATAAATGAAATGTAAGAGTGATGCAATAAAATGTTTTCTGAATGTATTTCACACCAGGTTCTTAAACATATTTTTTCCCTACCTGCTCATCTATGCATTTATTTTATTTATTTAAGCACTTAAATGAAGCTGTGTGTTGCAGTAACATTGAGGGTAGGGCCCAGGGGGTGGATACTGTGGCTTTGTGGAGATGTCAGAATGCGGTGTGCATGAAACCAGTGAATTATCTTGGAGAGAGAACTTCTCTTGGGCCAGAACTGGCAGCAGTACGCAGCCCCTTAGATGGCAAAGGCATGGTTACGTACGTGCAGTTTTCAGAAGGCATTTGTTGCTTTTTTTTGAACTTGAGGCTTTTTTTTTATATTGTAAAATGACTTCCAGAGGAAAAAAAATAAATGGGGACAGTACTTTACCTTTGCATTTTACATAGGTAATCTCATAAAAAATAATCTAGCAACAGACGTGAATTTATTTTATGTTGTTTTACAGGTGCTTACTACCAGACTGAAAACTTTATCTGAATGTGAGTGGTTGGCATTTTTCACTTCAGAAAGCATGTCTTTTTCCTCACCTTCTACATCTTTCAGAGCTCCAGTGGGAAAATGCTGAAGGTTTTGTTTTATTTGCTTAAGGTTTTTTTTCTTGTTTAATTCTTGTTTCTCTCTTTTTGAGGGGCAGTTAAAAAGTATTCTCACTGTCACTGAATTTAAGCATGTCATTTGTCATGTTTGCCTTTATCAAGGTTTTCTCAGTGTGGAAGATTTTGTTGATAGAGATTTGTCCAGTTAGAAATGGAGTTTAAAGTAGTTACTCTGAAGTCTTTGTGTAAGGGATGCATAAAGATACCTGGTAAGGCCTTTAGACATGGAGGAGTTTAAATGGAGCATCTGCTATATAGAGGTTCAAAAATATTTCCTTAAGGTGTCAACTGCAGCATATAAATTTCATGAGTGAAAACAATGAATCAAGAAGGCTAGTCTGAAAATCAGTCCGTATTTCACTGTAACTAGGAGACTTAATGTACATTTCGTTTTGGGTATGCTCTGATGCAGGTTTTTAGACTCAAAAGGCTGGATTTTTCCATTTGTCTGTTTTGTGGACATTTCTATATTATAGATTCCTAGAATACCACTGAGTAGCCGTTTCATCTTACATTTTGTAGTATTTCTCTTTTTCAGATTATTTTCTTTGCATTGAAAAACATAAGCTATTCTTTCTCACTTGCTAGATTTAGTGTTAGTTTGGAGTGTCCACTTTGGCTGAAGGAGAGGATTATCTTGTCTGAATTTTTTTCTGACAGAAGAAATCAGTGAACTTCAGTGTTTCTTTGACAGTTCAGTGAGTCTTCTGTAGTCTTATAAGATTAGAATTCTCTGCACATTCCTGTTCTATGGAGTTGTGTGCAGAAGCTCTTATTTAATGCTGAGGTCACCATGCAAGATGCTGCACCATCTCCCAGTATCGCACCATTGCATCTCTCTCTCTGCATGTCCCCAGTGCTGTGTGGTAGGAGGTCTTTGCTCTTCCACTGCCTTAAAGCAGCTGAGTTCAGTCCTCATCACATATCACAGCCTGAATATCCAGCTACTTATTTGAAATGCTATTAAATAGTTTCCCAAGGCTGGAACTAGCATTCGGTCAGTTATCTTTAAAAGGCCTTTAGCTAGTATTCCACACTACTATATACTTACCTATATGTATGGTTTTGCAGTGCTCTAGCATTTATTTTGTCTGTACAATCGTAATCTCTCAAGATGCTATCCTAAAGTTTCTGAAGCTGTTGCTCTGGTTAGTAACTGTACTGTTTAGCAAGAAATTGGAATACACTACAGAATAATTTTTTAATCATTTTCATGCTACTAAAAACAAGCCTAAATTATTGAACTCAAAGCTGGCATTTAATATATAGCTGAATTTAGCCTACTTGGTTTGGAATAGCCAAAAGAAAGAAATCCTTAAGTGAGGTGTAACTTCATGTTGAATTACAGTAAAAATTTGACTGAAGAGAAACTAATGAGCATTACATTAACTAACCTGTTCTAAGTCTGTCAAAATTTTAAGAAAGTTCTCCACTACTTTTTCTTTTTTTTTTCCCTTCCCTGACATTTCTACCCTCTGTACCAAGTAAGTTCTAAGTTATGTGGTTTAAAAATGAATAATGAGGCATTATTTAGGTTTACCCATTTTGCTTAATATTGCTCTTAAAAGGAAGAACATTGATTGTGGTTCGTTCTGTTTACTGATGTTCCAGAAACTGTGATGGCTGTGGTGCTGAGTGTCTTATCCCAAATTTCAGCTCCCAGTTTGTGCACTGAGTTAATTCAACTTGCTAAGTAACAAAAACAGTATTTTAGCACACTAAGTAAAATGATGATGTCATTAACACATCTACTGCTTTTGTCAAGCTTGATCTGATATTTTTCCAAGGCAAATTTTAAATCAGTGTTCAAATTTCTATTTTTCCATAAAAGAGTCAAGTTAGTTACTACACAAGTTCTGATCTTTGAGAGCGAAGAGAATCAATCTGTAGATACTGCTCTCTTACTTCAGACTTTCCTGAGGTTTATTAGCAAAAAAAAAAAAAAAAAAAAACAACATTCAGTTGGAATCCTCTGAATCTCATGATATGGTGCATCTATTGTAGTGCTACAGTTCCTAGAAATGTAAGATTTGAAGAAAATAGGATGAAAAAATTCTATCTTTAATATTAGAAGCTGCTCATGCTTCTGCAATAAATTAAAATAATGGAAGTATAAAATATCAAATTTCTCCTAGAAGTGAAGTTGATTTTTTTTTTTTATTGGGATTAGGGTGACTAAGAATTGCTCTGGATTTACACAACTTTGAATGTAAGCACGTGACAAATGTTTAGATTTTCCTAAAATTAAGTTGTTTAGGTTAAAACCCATATTAATTACCACATCTAGATTCCTGATCCCTCTTATTTCTTCCCCCAATCTGTATGTCTAAGATACAGGCAGATGTAGTTTTATTATGCCTTTATTGTAAGCTACTTAGTGTAGTAGCATAGCTGAGAGCCCAAGTTAACATATACTGCCTACACACCTTTTGGTTCAGGTCTGAGCTGACTTTTGCATTTGTCTGGGTACTGCCAAAGTGAGCCTGCACCTTTCTCCAGAAGTTGATGTATCCTGTGACAAGCATTTTACAGCCTCTTTGAAGTGGTTCTCAAGTTTATTGCATGAACCATTAGCTCAAAAGGTAATTTCCTAGCAGCTAGTACATACTTCTTGAGCCATAGAATTCCCCCTGCATAATGTCTAGCTCTGACTCACTGCTATTGCTGCTAGTATGGAAATCCTAACCTCTGAGAGTGTGGCAGTATTCTCTGTGCTCTTTTTGAGGTACCTCTGTTCTGGAGATGTGCACTGTCTTCAAACCTACAAATACTCATTAGTGTAACAGACTTAAGTTATTGAAAGAAATTTCTCAGATTTTATGCCCATCCAGTTAGCAGCAGGGTTTATTGAAGTTAAATATTTAGCTATTTCCCAAAATATCATAGCATTCCGAGTGTTAACTGTAAACTGAATGAGGAGAAAAAATGCATAGGCAAGCTGTGTCTGTAAAATAAAGGTACTGAGAAATAGGCTTACAGAAGATGTTGCTGGTGTTGGCTTAGTATGCCTCTTTCCACTGTTAATTTGTCCTATGTTGACATAGAACTAATTACTTTCTTTTCAACCTTATATGGAATTGATTCATATTTTGACACTAGCTCAACAGTTCAGCAGCTACGTGTTCTGCTTTTATTGCACAAATGGGTCAGAAACCCCTGAATGCTTCATCTATTCTTAACGTCTTTGTATCAGCAGTATCGTAACAAATCTTTGCTCTGCTGTTTCCATCAAAGGGTCATCTTACATCAGGCAAAGTAAGGGAAAATGTTCTTTGCATGAAATGAATTTGACTCAGACATGAGTTTTATATGTAGAAAAAGCTATGTGCATACATTTGGTCTCAGTATGTGCCATAATACCTTACAGTTGCTATGGTAACTAGAGAGCAGCTGAGGTTTGTTTTTTCTATATTTAGAAGAAAAAGTCTATCTAAACTAATTTATCCTCAATGCTGCTGAGAACATTTCAGAAAGGAGCTATCAACTCTATGGTAAAAGCTGCTAATTTAACATTTTGAGGTGTGTCTTCATGGCTATGCACAAAAGCAAACCTGCAGACCTGAATGACAACCTGTAGAAGCTGTGTAGCCCATGGCTGGCAAGATGCATGAATTCAGATGTAGCTCCAGGCTAATTTGGTCTTCTGGATTAGAGCCAGCTTGACATGTTTGTGCAAGGCACAGGCTAATTATGCTTGTTAGACACCTGTCCATACAAAGTGTCTCACGTTTTAGCTGTAAAATGGTTGGTCCACTAGGTTATTCAGGCTTTGCAGATGAACCGCATGCAGCCTTCTTTCAGCACCATTGCTGCAAATGCTGCTGCAGAGCAGCATTGCAGGCATGTCAGAAAACCCTCAAATTGGAGAAAAACATGGATGGTGAGATGCTAGAGCCAGTTTGACATCAGATTCATCCCAGCTGACCTGTAGCTGTGTAGTACAAGGCTGCAAGCTTGGCACATTTTACACCACACAGCTAAAATGCAAAAATATCTCAATGAAAGTTCTGTTTTTAAGTCACGTGAGAAAGTTATCAGTTCATGTGAGACTGAAAGGCCACGCCAGTGAAAAGTTGAAAAGAAATCTGGTGGTTTTTTTTCCTGAAGATCATGGCACTGAACAGATCTATCAACTAATCAAAAAAAGCCCTAATTTTCTTTGCTTAGTCACAGTATGCATTTCACTAACTATGAAGCATCTGTGTATATACAGCCGAAATCACATATCTTGTACAAGCTGTCTTCAGAAATCTTATCACTAAGTCAGGTGTTTAATCAATGGGTTTAATTAAATATGTAAGTGCACGAATCTCAAGTTATACAAAATCAACCTTATCCCTAAATATTACTGTTGTTCTCCAGCTGAATGCCTGTTCAGCAGTGGGCCCAGCTAGACATGTACATTGATACCTGTGACTCTCCCTAAGGAATTTCTAGGAGGAAAAATAAATGGAACTATTAAATGGAACTCTGTATTTATTATTTAAAAGTTCTTTAAGGAATTATTTTTATTATCCCCCTACCTCTCTAGAAATATCATTGTCTCATCCAAATTCCATTCTCTGAACTTTTTGATAAATGTATCCACGTATGGGTTAGGTCTAGATAGAAACAATTTGACAATAGCTGCTTAAATTGTAAATGCAGTAACAAGCTGAAGGTTGATCTATAGATCTGAAACACAGTTCTGATCCCTGTTAAACTATCAGTCCATTTTGGCTGCCTTTGTTGAAATATCCAGAACTTATTCACTGAAAGATAACTGTAGCTTCTTCCTATATTTCGATTTCATGGTACTCTGTTATAGATAGGAAAATAGAATGAAAGCATAATGAAAGCTTATGAATTTACAAGTAAATATAGAGCAGTGTTCTCTTGTTAGGTTGCTCAATGATGCTGTTGATATTTTAACACTTCTTACTTTCAGTAGCTGCAAGACATTTTCTTATATTGGTTCATTATTGAAACTAAAGGATTTTCCAGTGTCACGATATTTTCATGAGACCACTTTGGATCCAGAGTATAAATATCCTCACAATGCCTTCATGTTGATTGCTACAATTTACTGTTTATAATCTCTTCAGATGATGATAGTGTGTTTGAGGGCTTTTCTCTCTTGCAGCTTGACTACAGAATCATAATTATATGAACAGCAAGTTCAGAGAAGGCGAGTGGTTTTAATTCATCCTAGAGTGTTGACTATGTTAGTGCAATTAAATCATATTATCAACTTTGAATCAGTTTTCAAGTGTTGTCAGTGATGACCACATAATACTAAAGAAATATTTGTAAATGTAGAAATGTTTAGCTTGAAATAAATGAAGTGATGCTGGTTTCTAGAAGGGAGAAGCTGTTCCATGCTAATTTGTCTTAGTGCAATTTGAAGTTTAGAGATGTCTTGCCTTCAAAATAGTCTTATAATTATCTGGCTACTTGAACTCCGAGATTTTAGTTTAAATAAGCCTGAAAAAGATGTCAGTGAATATTCCTCCTTCAAATGTGCTTTCTCCTTGGTTTTTAGTTTCTATCCATCCAGAGTATTTTCAGAATCTGAGTTCCAATGCTTTTAATATCATAATGGAGCAGACAGTGTGATTACAGGAAATAAGAAATTTCATTTTTTAATGAAAGAAATGTTGATGGTATTGCTTTACATGAATCGTGTGAGTGTATTGAATACAATTCTATTTCAGCACAGTGTGGATCTCTGCCCCCCCACCCCAAAGAACAATAGATTAAATGTCAGAAGGGAGGTTCTACTTGCTATCTCAACATCTTTAGTCAGCATGATGTTATTGGTTCCAACAATGTTAATATATCAGCTGCTGGCTCCCTCATGAACAAGCTTCCGAGTGAAGTGCATGACAATAATTGTACGACAGTGATATTCCTTTGCTTTAGTGTCCATGCTTACATTCAGTTCAAGTGTTCAAATGCTATGCCCCAACTATGATAATGAGGGGAGGCTAGCATACCTATTCTTGGGGGAAAAAAAGAAAAAACAACCTGTGCAATACTCTGGTTTCTTACAAAGCCATAGGAAGCTATTGTGTGGGGGGAGGAAAAAAAAAAATCTAAACTTGTTTCCTACCAAAGCTGACATCTCTTATCGTACTTTCTGTAAGGTGAACTTGAAATCCTGTCTTCTGTTTTATACTTCCTCCAGTGTCTCTACTAGTAGCCTCACTTTTGCACGGTTACCTTGGAAACTAAAAGACTGGTATAGATTCTCTTATTCTAAGGAAGGAATAGATTTGGCAAGCCCAGCTGCTTTCCCACCATAGCTGCTGAACTATCTTTTCCCACTTGCATTTTTTTTTAAATGGAAACATTTCTCCACCTGCTGGCTCTAAAGAAGATACTGCAGCCATCTAAGCACAGAGCTGCACAGGCAGTGTATTACATAATGGGTTTCTTGTGTAAGAAAAGCCTTTTTGGGACATGACAGCATTTCTATGCTGACACTTGAAAATGGCTGCATTTTTAGTAAGTGGTTTTAAAGCACAATAGCCTATTTTTAACTTCTGCTGTCTAGGGATTTGTTGTATCATCTGACAGATTACATTTTTCCACCTATCACAATTACAAGTGAATTGATGTTTTGAAAGCAGGTTGTGCTGTTCATTTGCAAGCAGATGATTTAGGACCAGCTCCTAGACCTTCCCAGTGGCTCAGGTATCTACTTGTATGGATAATAAATTATGTAAAATGCAGAAATATTAATTGTTGGTAGCATATCCTCTGATAGGATCATGACAAGAGATGCTTTCAGATATGTTCTGAAGCTTACAAAGATGTATTCTGCTAGTGACTCTAGTAAGCTGCAAGCAGAAGAGGCCATGAATGTGGCTGCTATACAGCCTCTCTGTGGTAGCTTTGGGTTGTTTTTGTTTTTTTTTGTGGGAGGTGTGTGGTCTTTAAAAACAAATCTTGGAGCTGGTGTATGCGTTCATCTCACTTATTACCCGTTAGCAGACAATAGCATACAGACAATAGCATGATATAGTGCTGTTATGATATTACTTGGTTCAGTAATAATAATGCGTGGAAAAACAAAGCCTCAAGAATGGAAAAGACTTGCTGTGAGAGTGGGTGCAGTTATGTAAAGTTTTTCTGCAAAGCATTGACCCTGTTTCTTCCACCTGTCCTTCTAAACACCTGTCTGCAACACGTGACAATAGCACTTCCATGAAGTGCTGCTATCCTGGGAAGGTGCCACCTACTGTATAGTAGGTTAACAGTACAGAATGCCTGTTTGTAAACCCTGTACTCCACGCGTGTTACAAGTTTTCTCATTTTCTTCTTACTACTAGATTTCATGGTTGACTTAAATTACTGTAGGACTCCTGCTGTTGAAACTGGTACATTTTCTATATGTTCTGGTACTGATGCTTGTGTGTTCATAGGAAACATGTAAATGTAGGCACAGTTATTTTAAATAAAAATAAAAAAGCATTTATGTAGAAAAAAATCTTTTTATAGACTACTACCCTTGTTGTAAACTGTGTTGCATCCCTAATTGACCTCCTCAGAAGAAACTTAGTGGACAGAAAGTCTTCCAAGTAAGTATGCCAGAAACTGACCAAAGCTTGAAGTGTTAAGGTGAATATCAACTTCCTTTGTCTACAGAGATAAATATTTCATTCTCAAACCTAAATCAAAGAACTGTTATGTCTGACAGTAATTGATCCCAGATGATCTTATTAGCAGGACAGTCTGCAGATTTTGTTAAGAATGTGGGACTCTTCTTCAGGAAGTAGCTAAGAGAGTAGAAAGAAGGTTTTTTAATATTTGTCTTGTCTCTTTTGAATTTTAACGTTGTCTGATCTCTTCTTTAATTAGTTTTGACAAGCCTGAGGTCAAAAGGGTTACAGAGTAAGCTGGCACGAAAACACTGGAGGTCAATTAATGTTATTAAGTTACTATCAAGGTCATCTTCGCAAAATAAATAAATAAATAAAATGCTGGTTTCTCCTGGAGGGGGAGGATTTTTTTTGCTTTACAAAATACTTTTGGGAATCATCTGTATGCTCAAAGTTACACATTTTCCTGGGCTACAGAAGGCATAGCTGGTCTTAGAAATGTGTATTGTAGAAAAATACATTATGTATTCTTTGAAAGGCGTTAGTTTTTATTTTTCCTTTGCTTAGGCTTTCTGTTTTAACTTGTTATGTAACTGTTGCATGTATGTCTATTTACAGAAGAAATATCCTTTTCAGGAGATCAGTTATTGCTGAGATTTTCTTGTTTTTGCATGAACACAAGTTTCCGTATTCTTAAAGCATTTATTTTTGCCACAGACTTCTCAAGTATGTGTGAAGATACCTTTAAGCCAGTTCAGTATCTCATATCTTTCTGGGTTTCAGTGTAAATATCTCTTTCTGTGATACCTCCAGTATGTACCGGATATCTACTGTGAGATAGCTGTAGATATTTTTTTACCTTCAGATTTGAAAAACTGTGGTTTGTTTGATTTATCTGTAGGGGATTTGCTTCATCTAAAATGAAAGAAAATGACCTCACGTGAATTACTTGAATTCAGTCTCCTTGTCTGTATGTATGTGTGTATATATATATATATATATATATATATATATATATATATATATATATATATATATATATATATATTAGTTTACATGCAGTTACTGTAGGTTCCCTATATAAATTTGAGGGTAATGGAAATTCAGAAGCCAAATATTATTCATGAAAATATTTATTTCATGTGACCTTTTGTAGTAATGGTTAAGTAACATCTGTGTGTGATTTAAGGTCCCTAGGAAAAAGTAATATGCTTTAATATATATTTTAAACTATTTTAAAATATTTATTTTGGCCTCACTTGTCAGTACTGATAATCGTTAGAAGTTTGGGGTATCCTTAAAGGAAGATTCTTGTATGAAGAAAATCTTACTTCCTTATTAGAATAAATTACATCTCAGATCTGAAAGGAAATATTTTGTCAGTTTAAAATGTGATTGTTTCAAGCAGTTTCTTCCGAAAGGTTTAAACATGCAGTATTTGTAGGCAGAATTTGAGATAATACCTATTCATCTGAATTGTTATAGGAAGGATTATCTATTCCTGGAAGAATTAACACTTACAATATTTGAACTTTTTAGGATTCCAAGCACCATTATCAGGCTTCTTTCCTGACTGTATTTCAGGTGGGGAATGCTGATGTTCTCAGACTTTTTTTGAAAAGGAAATAGCTTCTGATATGGGACTACTTTGATTAAAAACAGTAACTCTGGGCTTCTATATCACTGAACATCTATTGTTTAGAAGTCTGATGGGATGTTTGTACTGATTGTCTGGCAGCCACATAGCAAGAGTTCTTAGAGGTTTATTTTGGGAAGAAGCTGCCTGTTTAGTAGTGTTTTTCATATAGTTTTGTAGAAAACATGAGAATATGGCTACCAGGCAAAGTCTCCAGTGATGGAGAAGTGGCAATGTTACTCCCATTTGTGAGGTGGAAAGGAAGACCCAGTGAGTGACATGCTGGTGAGCTTCACCTCTGGTCTGGGAAGTTCATAGAGCAGATCCTCCTTGAAGATATTTTAGGATACACGAGGGATGAGCAGGTAATCCAAAACTACCAGTATATAGTTAGCATCTGTAAGTAAAAGAAGGTAATTTATTATCTATTTAAAATACAGGAGTCTATAATTTTTAACATGTTATTATAGAAAATGTTTTGTCCCTCTTTGTAAAATTTCAAATGATGTATCTTTTGAATCAGCAGGCTGAAGCCAGGAAATACTATTCACTTTAAATGTTTTTCATTGTTTCTTGGTATTTTTGCTTATGCTGTAGCTAAAGCTTTTATGGATCTTCCTGTGGGGGAAGAGGTTGATTTACTTTTTCCTTTTAAATTACTAGCCTTAAGTTTTGTTTTTGCATGTTTCTTTAGTACTCTTTTTCTCTATTTTCAAAGATAGATAAGAAATACTCATACAACTTGTTCTCTTATTCATAGATTCATAGATACATTAGGTTGGAAAGGACCTACAAGATCATCTATCCAACCATCCTCCTACCACCATCCCTACCCACCAAGCTACTAAATCAAATCCCTTAGCACCTCATCTAAACGCTTCTTGAACAGCGCTAGGGACGGTGCTTCAACCACCTCCCTAGGCAGGCCATTCCAGTGCCTGATCACTCTTTCAGAGAAAACTTTTTTCCTCAAATCTAATCTAAATCTCCCCCGGTGCAACTTGTGTACATTCCCTCTTGTCCTGTCATTAGTTACCTGGGAGAAGAGGCTGACCCCGTCCTCACCACAGCCCCCCCTTCAGGAAGTGCTAAGTGCGATAAGGTCTCCTCTGAGCCTCCTTTTCTCCAGACTCTTACTATTATATTAGCTTTCCTTATTTAATTGGTTTCAAAAAGCTTAATAAAAAGGATATAACTCATTTACAATGCTTTAATAAAGCATTAATGTGCTGTTGTAGCTCATTCAAGTAAACACAGAATTTTCAGTACTTGATGTCCTCTGACACCTTGTGTTGAACTAAGTGTCTTATCCTGCTACAGAAAGCAATTGAAGACAAATGTAGGTCCATCTGTTGCATAATTATTTTGGGGCAAGAAAATCTGGTCATTCACTTCTCATTTTGTGGGAGTGGTGAGAAGATGACAGAAGTCTATTACCTAAACTACTTGCCTTAGACTCAAATCTGAAAAAAAAATGTATGGTTATACCCTTCTGCACAAGTACTCTGGGCTTGAAGACTAATTTCCATGTTTCTCACCTGAGACATAAGCCAGTGATCCTTTTCTCTTTCCATCTAGAAAGGCATTGTAGAAGTTACGCTTCAACTGAAAGACTAGCCTATGCAAAAGTAGTTAGATATTCCAGGCAGGCCATTTTCCACAGGCTGTTGTGTAGATCTTCAACATCCAATAAAGAATGCACAAGTTGTCTCCTTCTGAAAGAAGAGAGAAAGACCACCTAGGTACTGTTTGAAGAATTTCCTAATCAGTCAATGCTAGACTTCCTATAAGAGTTTTCATAACAGTATCTGTCAGATCTGGTGCTATGTTGGATCCCAGAACTCAGTCTCATTCTTGTTTGTGTAAATGGCACTGCAAGATGATGCGGTCCATCTACCCGTTCATATCACTTTAGAAATCCAGGTTGAAAGTTTTTACAGTTGCTGTAATTTTAAGACCCAATTTTAAATAAATAGTCAATTCCTGACTTCTCAAAGATGAGGTATGAGAAGATGCATTGCTGTTTCCCAGACTACCACTGCTTGTCTGGCTATGGAAGACAGTGCAGAAACATTACTTTTAATGGTTTGTGCTCAACAATATTACCCTACAGTATGTTAGTATAGAAAATTGATCTCTAAGGAGTAAATTGTTTTTTTTTCACCTGAGTAGTTGAAGTGGATATTAAATTCATAAAGAACTATTGATAGAAAGATTTGAAGAAAATAGTGTTTTTTTTTTTTTTTTTAATCTAGTTACACAATTCCAGGAGGATCTCTTGGAATTTAAAATGTAATTTGTAGACTGATACAAGGAATAGAGGAATAATTGGTCATTTGTAACCACAAAAATGAAGGTACTTAAGAACTGCAAATTTTGATTAACTGCTTATTTCAACAAGCACGCACCTCGTTAACTTGAGTTAGAGGATAGAATTGAAGTAGTGATTTTTATATTCTGGAAAAAATGAAAAAAGAATAGCTCTTAAAGTACTGTTATCTGAGATGAAAGCATTAAACTAAGTAGAATTCACTGTTTGTCAGTGAACTGGGCCTTACATTCCAGAATTGACTTGTATTCTTGATGCAATGGAGCTGCATGGTTGGAGAAATATAGCCTGCAGTTTAGGAACTTAAGTAATTAATTCTCAGAGGCTATAAAGCTATTCTGATGAGCTAAAGCTGGAACATAATCTGTGTTTTCAGGTACATGGTGGACTTAATTTTGGTAAAAAGAAAATACTGGCTTTGATACTTGAATCTTAGTTCAGAAAACTCCAAGCTTCAAAAACACGAACACAACAATAAAAATTCCTATGTGGATTCGTTGTAGCCAAATTAAAAAAAATAATTATGCTCTATAGTATAGTTAGCTTTTGAAGTTTATGCAGTCTGTCTAAACCTTAGGCTTAAAAGGATATATACTTTTCTGGGGAAAAGATATTTAAATTTGCACTACGTGGTCAATGCAAGGTAAGACTTGAAAGACAAGAGAGCTGAAATGGTGTGGATTTTAGTAGAGTATCTTTCTGTCCTTAGAAATAATGGTTCAATTTTTCTTTATCATGGAAATACTTATTATTTTAACAAATATACTGCAAAAAGACTGAAAATTCTTTAACTAGAACTTCAGGCAACCTAGCGGTTCTACAACTGGATTAAGAGGTTTAATTAAATTAGATGTTCTCACAAGGAAAGTAGAGAACTTTATTATCTTTGTAAGTATTTCTATCAACTGTTGAGACTATGAGTTTTGAGAATTATGTCCCAGGGCATAGTATCAAATGCAAGTAACTACTTGAAATATATGAATGGAAGACTTTAAACATGTCTCTTAAAGCCAAAGCTCTATGTTCTTTTCTTTATTTGGTGAATTGCAGTTCTGTCATAGGCAGATCAGGTTTAGGTGCCTAGATAAATGATGGTGGTGAACATCTGTTAATAATAATGCTGAATTTAACAACTCAGGACAAAGACTTAAAGGCAGAATACTTTATTTGCAATGAAGCTTAAACCAGTGAAGTCTTGTGAGGAATGTGCTAAAGAGATGTTTATTGGAAACTGTCTCTTTATCTAACGGTTTGATTTGCCTGTTTACCTTGCTGTCAGGGAATTTAGGAAATTCTAAAGGCGTGGTCCTGATAGGTTACCCATTAATTTCATGGGAGAAAGACTTGTATATCTGAGCTTTCAGAATTGTTTCTTGTATGCAGGCATTTAGCAATTCCACTCAACAGACTGTTGAGAATACAGGCAATACTGTTTTGCAAGGTTATGTAGTCTTCCAGCTAGGGATCATGTTTCCACAAAAATCTAATGTTTTAAGCTGTTGTGCGAACTTCCAAATCAATGCATCCATTAGTAAAAACATAAAATTAGATGAAATAATTTATGCTTCACAAGTTTTTTTTGTTTAAAGATTAAAAGCCTGAAAGCTAACATTAAATCCCAGTCTTCTTTCATCTTTGTGTAAACCATTCTGAGTTTCTACATCCTGAATCATGTAGTCTTGAAATGTATACGTGTTAGACTATTAATGTTATTAATATATTGCATTTCAAAGTACAAACAGAATAGATTACCTTCATAATTGTGTATTATGCATGCCTTAAACTATTCAGGCATGTCCAACCTGTGGCCTGTCCTGAAGCTGCCCTGTCCCTTGTCATCATGGGGATGGCTCATCCCCACTGAGCAGCCTGGCCCAGGGTATGCAACCCTTGCTCAGCAGTGACCAAACATTGGCATGCAACGATTAGTACAATCAGAGCAGAAACTAAGGCATGAGGAGGGCACAGTGCAGGCTAACTTTTCCTTTCCCTCCCACTACACACTCAGTAATATTGAAATCATATTGTCTGTATTACATGTTTACTGTGCTTGTGCTACTTGTTGAGTAATACGCAGTGACTTCCAATACTGACATTTCAAACTACGTAATAGGATTTCAAAAGAAAAGCAGAACATAAAATAAGAAAAATTGTGGATAAGGAATGTACAAAAAAAAAAAAAAAAAAAATTGACAGAAGAGTACTTTCTTTGTCAAGACAAATAATGTGGCACTCTGCTTAATTTGCAAGGAAATCATGTCAGTTTCCAAAGATTTCAGTCAGAAAAGATGTTATATGCAGAAACATGCTACCAAATTCATTGAATACCAAGGAAAGCTTTGAATAGACAAAATAGTAAAACTGAAAATAAGTCTGCCATTTCAAGAAACTTTTTTAAAAAGTTACACCTCGAGAGGACTCTATTTTATAAGTTAGGTATGCGGTTGCAAAATTGATTGCAAAAAAGTCAAAACCATTTACTTATGGTGAATTTGATAAGCGATGTTTGAGAAGATATAATTTGTCCTGATTAACAAAAAGTATTTTCCTGAAATCAGTTTGACTCACCAGAATTTAGACAGGTGAACTGAAGAAATAGAAAAATCTACTGAAAAAAATCTTGGGAGTAAAACTGCTGATTTCAAATTTTATGCTTTGGCAGTAGCTAAAAGAACTGGTGCTACAGATATGCCTTAACCTGCCTTTTTCTTTAGAGGTTTTTATTAATAGGTACAATATCACTGAAGAAATGGCTTCTTCGGTGCCATTAAAAGACACAATAAATCTCTTGATTTGTATAAAGCAGTAAAAAAAATATATATATTAAGGCAATTTTGTTTAACTTTTTTCAGCATATCAACATATCAAATATCGCTACTGATGGTGTCCTGTTGATGCCTTATAAAGAAAAAAAAAAGGGGGGAATTTAGCATAATCTTCAGTTACTTTTATATTGATACTTGTGTGGTGAAATATCACAGGATCATACAGCAAGAAAATTTGAGTGAAAGCTTTGAAAACAAATAATGTTATGCAAATGTCATCAAATCTGAATTTGATGAAGTCCAGGGGGTTGTGTCATTGCCAGTTCCAGGAGATTCTTAAAAGTGTAGATGCTCATTGTGAGGATGTTGGTTTGTTTTTTTTTTTTCTGATGGAAGTGTTAAAATGCTAACCAGCTTTTATAATTTGCAAAATGAAATCAAGCTGGCTATGGAATCAAAAGGAAAATTCATGCCAGAACTTGAAGAGGAAAAATGGCTCATCTTATCTGCATAACACTTTTTGGAGTTAGAAGATAATGTTAATGGGAGAGAAGTTCTGTCTAGTAGGTTTCTATGGTATTGAACTATCAGGTTCTTAATTCAAAACACAACTACTCATTTTGCTTTAGTTAAATGCCAGTAGGACTATTTAGGTATGTTTTTTCTTTTTTTTTTTTGTGAATGTTTGGAATTTCTTGTCTGGTGTAAACTAATTTGTTCCTTATGACCTTTATGGTTTGGCATGGGTGAACATGGAGATTTAGTATGGGAATTTCTGATGGTTTACTTAAAGCTATACTTTATGTCAATTTTTTCCTTGCTGTGGGGCAAAAAGCACTAGGTTTATGAGAAAAGAGATGCCAGTGACACTTCTAGGATTTCCTAGAAATGTTATTTTCTGACTTCCTAAATAATTATGATAATTCAATAGTGAAGGGTCACAGGGGAACCTAAGAGAAATGAATTATAACTATTTGAATGTGTTTTTGATCTTTGCTGCCTGGGGAGGTAGAATGTTCCCATGAAAGAAAATGCTATGTAGGATTTAAACGAGTTATTTTCTGCCCTCCTTTGCCCGTGGACCAATCAGCCTCTTGAAGTCTTTTAAATTCCCAGGCTAAAAATGTAAGACAGCAATGTATGAAAATGAGGGAGCTTATCCAGCTCATTTGACATTCATTGTGATGCAAATGACTAATTCCACTGGCTGCTCTGTGCATTTCTGTATTAAGTTTTTTTCCCAGCAAGTAACATTTCTTATGCTGTGAAAGCTTATAATTTTTGGAGTTCCTGATCTTACATCCAGCTTACAGGCACAAATGTTGTAGAAATTAATTTTTCTTTGCAGTTGAATAATCTTGCTGAATAATCATAACATGGGTGGGGAACAAGCAGCTGGATTGAAATGCAATCTCAGGAATGGAAATAAGATTTACTAAAGTGAGGCATAAAAAAAAAAAAAATAAATACAAAAAAGGCTCAACCAGAAAAAGGTAACTTATACTTCAGCCTTTCTCAGTGCTGTCAGATTTGGAAGACAGAGGCTTAAGCTGCAGATGAGATGCAGATAAATCTGGTTCATAGGTATGAGTAGGTAGAAATTGCTCATGCGGCCTGGATTAAGTTAAAGCTGACAAGTCTTACCTGATTTAGTTAACTTATGTTACTGTTTTCAATATGGAGGCTGATGGTAGAGTGCTGCTTTGTTCCAATGCTGTTTGGATTAACCCATGGTAAATGGTTGGGCTGTGTTTCCACCCCTTGGGCAAATGGTTCCAGGTGTACTGAATGCCCCTCCAGGCAAAGGCAAACTGTGGCCTGCATTCTATGGCCAAGGAAATTGAAAAGAAGGCATAGGCAATGTCATTGGTGGCATACCACTTGGCTGCTTTTGACTCCAGTTCATACTGGAGTTCTTGTTTGTCTGGCACAGTGGCACTCAGTGGGGGGGTGTGGCTTCATTCAGGCCATGGTAATCTGTCAGCCTCCATTCACCAAAAATGTGAACTGTTTACAAAAATTGATGAATGGAGTGGGGGAACCCATGGGCTCACCCCTATAGGAAAGGGGGTAAGGGAAGAGAGAGGTGGGTCTAAAAATAAAAGTGACAATGTTCTGAGGAGGAAAGCTAACTTCCCCTCATCCTGTCACTACATGCCCTAATAAAAAGTTCCTCTGTAGCTTTTTCTACAGACCCCCTAGATATGAGAAAACCACTGTAAGCTCTCCCCAGAGCATTCTCTTCTCCAGAATGAAGAGCTCATCCTGTCCTAATAGGGGAGGTGTTCCAGCCCTCTGATCTTCTTTGTGGCCCTCCTCTGAACCCACTCTAAATGCTTGACACACTTCTTGTGTTGGGAGCCCCAGAATTGTATACAATACAAAGTGGAGTCTCATGAGAGCAGTATAGAGGGGCAGATTTGGCACCTTTGACCAGCTGGTTATATTTCTGATACAATCCAGGATACGGTTGACCTTCTGTGCTGCAAATGCACAAGTGTTCCAGGTTTTCCATGGCACTTGTCAGGTGCATGTGTCAGGGTAGGAGTAGCAGGAGGTTATTGTCTGAAAGCTTGGATAAGCCTCAGCAAATTTTCCGGAGAAGATACAGTTCATTATGCTAAGGAAAACTGATGTGTATATTAATAGATTTTTTTTGTTTGTTTTGCACCCTGAGTTGTCCGTCTGAGGTTCTAGTTGCATTGTAATGTTAACTTATCATCTCTGATAAAATGACCGACTTGATAAAATGAGGGCAGAGCAGTGGAAATTATCTACCTTGGCTTCAGTAAGGCTTTTAATGCTGTCTCCATTGGGAACCCCAAAGATAAGCTGATAAGTGTGGACTAAGATGCTGACTGTGAGCTTGATTGAATACTGACAGAACAGTCAGGCCCACAGTGTGGTGATCAGTGGCCCATAGTCTAGGAGGATGGCTATAACTAGCAGTGTATTCCAGAAGTTCATACTGGGTCTAGTCTTACTGAATTAATGTTCTGGATGATAGGACATGCTGACTAAACTGAGAGGGGGGATTGATTCACCAGAAGATTTTCTTGCCTTTATAAGGATTGGGAAAGGCTGGGAAACGATAAACGCCAACAGGAACAAGCAATGTGCCCTTGCTTTGAAGAAGGCTGAAGATGTCCTCTCTTTGTTAGCTGAAGTCTTGCTTATATGTCAGGGGAGGTGATCCTTCCTCTATAATCAGCACTGGTGAGGCCACACCTGGCATGCTTGATCCAGTTCTGGACCGAGCTCTGCTTCTGGTCTGTGATGGCAGGACATACAAGACCACAGAGGAGAGCCAGACTGAACATTACAAAAAATGTACTTGCTATGATGATGGTTAAACGCTCAAACAGAGCGTTATCTTTGGAGATTCCTAGCAACTAAATCTGTTCAACTCCATTCCAGATGACTGTGGAGAAATATTTTAATTGTAATCAGCAAGTCCATTTTGTTCCTTTTTAGTATTATATTTTCTTTCTTCCTTTTCAAACTTACTACTGTTGTTGTTGCGATGATTTTTTTTTCAGTAGAATCCAGTTTGGGAAATAAATACTCTTCCTGGGATAAAAATCTTTGCAGAACTCCTTTCATGCCCAATTGAAACTCTCTATAACTTATTTTCAGGACATTGTCAATTCAGAGTAATAAACTCTGAGAATACTATGGTAGATATTGACTTAAGAGCTGGGCATAATGAAAACTCTCATTTTGATTATAAGTATTTTCTATTGATGCTGTTCAAATAACTATTTTAATGAATAATTAATTTTATTGATTACAATAAATGTAAAATACATTATTCATAAGTGTATTCTAAATGTAAACCAACTGTTGATGTTATGACTTTATAGCTGCTGCTTCTCAGTAAGCAAAGTATATTGATGAGAAACTGAACAACTGCCTTTGAATATATTAGCATTGAAATTATGGTCACAGAGTTGAGTCAGACCTGAAATTTAGCTAAATTTAGCAAATGTGTAAGGCACCTGACTAAATTGCTGCAGTGAGAAAGCTACTCCATTTTCTCATTTACTTTCATCTTCTATCTCACTCTGCTCCCTTTTTCTGGCTATGTATTCCAGCCCGTCCATACTAACTAGGACGAGTATATGAAAACACATTAAGTTAGATCCAGGATCTCACCCAGCTGAAGGAAAATTTAGACCATCTGGCTGCATATACTCAAATACTCATGCAAAGAAGCCAGGAGACTGGAAAGAACTCTGTCTTAGATTTGTTTAAACTACCCTAGAGAAACAAGTTTAATAAAATTAATGTGATATGAGATTTTCAAAGGGTAGTAGGGCTAAATTATATTTGAAAGGCAAATGATGACCAAGAAATATTGGCCAAAAGACTTTTGACTAAGAATGCACTAAATATGTCAGGTGATCCAAATTCCCTTTTTTTTTTTTTTTTTACTCAAACATTACTTCCTTTTGAAATTATTCCAAATACATTTATTGTTTGTATTAAAATTAAGCAGAATGTTATATATTTTTATAATTCCATCCTTCCTGTAAGTTATTTTTTTATTTTTGTAAGTATTCTTTCAATTACTTTTTATCTGATTGTGGTAAAAGAATCACTTGCACAGTTGCATTCTAGAAGACTGGCCATATGTCAATCATAAGATCCCATTAAGAAGGTTATCCTACTACATTATTTTATTTCCATACCATTTTAAAGTGAGTGTAATTTTGAGAAAGCTCTTTAATGTGGGATTTGGGGCTTGATAGTCTGGCTGATATGGTTTGATTATGTGAGAGCATAGGAATACAAACAAGTCCTCGTATTCAGGCAGTCCAGCATTAATAAACATGTATGTTTGAAATGTTTAATTTTGTTAAGATATATTTAATGGAAATTTTATAAGTTCCCTTGGAAACATTACACCAAAGTTTTTCAGCTTCCTTTGAAATAGTACTCCTAAAATCTGTTATGGTGGGTTTTACTGTTGAGCTGATGTTAGTCTTTGTAATCACCTTGAGAATTATAACAAGTTTTGGGATGTAATTCTGTGAAGTAATCCAAATTATCTCACAAAGTTTCAAAATTTTCACTTCAGTCTTTTATTGTAATTGTTTGTACTATTTGTACTTTAGAGACTGAAAATGGAGCATTTGTGTTCTGTATCTGTGCTGGTAAATTAAGTAGTGGGCAGGAGTGTCTCTGTGTCCTGGCATTCAACCATCTGTATTTCCAACCAGCTAGAACATATCTTGTACTGCTTTCAGCCTGTGCCGAGTAGCACTCGCTCAGGCTACTTGAGTTCAGTCTATGAATTGAAGTGATCTTTTCCAGGAATCATTCCCAACTGTCGGTTTGCACATGACCCTATTTTGAAGGAAGTGTTTAATGTTTTGAATGCTGGTTGTTCAGTGATGGCTGGGCTCAGCACTGGAGAGGTAGTCTCAGGCATAGTTGTTTTAATAACCTAAAAACAGTTGTAGTGTAACTAATCTTGGTAAAATTCCCTTCTGTTTGATACACAACCTCATATTAGTTTCTAAGTGGCAAATTATTTTGTTCTGAATGGTAACGTGATTTTTTGTTCTGAGTGGTAATATTATTGTTCTGAAACATCAATTGTATGTGTTTGAAATTTCTTCAGAAATGAAGGCTGGGTTGTTTTGTTTTTTTTAAGCCAATATTTAGCAAACACTCTGCATGCTTCCATTCAATATCTTAGCTCTCGTGAAAAAACTGCTATAACAGAAATCTAAGCCAATTTAAGTTCTATGATACTATGGACACATGCATTTTCAGCAATGGTATGTAAATGCTTTTACTTATGTGTAGTCGTAGTAATGCATACAGCAAGTATGATATATTACACCAGTGTTTTGTTGGCTTGTATGCCATAGAATTTGGCTTGTATGTCACTGCACTTGCAAGTTGGCTGCTATTACCTGAGATAATGGGCAAACCCAGCTGGAGCAATTCTATCCCACACCGAGGATTGCTTTTTCCTGATAAAATGCTCCCACTCATGTTGCACTAATTGCTAATTGTAAGGTTTGATTTTGTCATGCAATTGAGAAGGCTTTAGGTTTTTGTCTTTGGAGGTAAAATGCCACAGCTTTCTTCAAATGCCAAGAGTCCTTAAAAGTTTTGTGAGCTTGAGTATTTAGGGAGTGACAGAGCCCCTGGGAAAACTTGCTTCTCCTTCAAAATTGAGATCAAGTTCCTGAGGTCTATTTTCTATTCGAGTTTAGTATATTAATACCACCTGTGGCAATATTTGCCATGTATAATTCAAATGTATAACCCCAACTCTTTCTGGTCAAGCTAGACAGGTACCTGTACAATCTCTTCCTAAAATAAGTGGATTACTTCCTCCACTTTGTTCTCTTTGTTATCAGGATATTTTTATGAGGGGCTGGGCTTTATTTCACAGAAAGCATCCACTCATATTCGAACTGTAAGAGGGAATCTAATGGTTTATAATGGTTTATTCATCTCTCTCTTGTTATAGTGAAACATGAATTTATCCACTTCTCTATCATGCCATTGTTCTGAAACATCCAAATTTCATAAATTGTTATTCTAATTCTACATCTCTTCCAACACTTAAGAGAATGGGCCCTATATGCTTTTGTTTGCTTGGCTGGAAAATGATTCTTTTTTACATGATCAGGATTAGTGTCAACAAAATATATTTTTTACTCAATTATGAATTTTTCACCTGAGAAACTCCTAGAGAAGCTCTTTTTTTTTTTTTTTTTTTTTTTCTTCCAGTCTAACCAAAAAGCTGCTTGCTACTCTTCTTGAAACAACTGAGAAACAAAAGACAAGTGTTGTAAGAGATCTGGTATTAAGCATTTTCTCACTGTTAAATGGTGTTTGAAATTGAGTGTTAATTCTAATTCTGTAAATTAAGAGCAGTGTGCCCAAAATATTAGGAATATGCAGTAGCTACAATATTCTTAAATAGTTCAAAGAAAAACAAAACTATATTCAACTGGTAATTTTGGGGCTTTTTTTTTTTTTTTTTTAATCAGACTGTTTTAGCTTTCTTAAATTATTTCCTAGAGGAGGTAGACTTATCTAGATGGATAACTAGAGTTCCCTGTATGAGGAAATGCATCTCCGATTAGTCTTTTAATCAAGTTAGTACAAATTACATTTGAGCTTTGATTTTTTTTTTCCTTATTTTTTTTTCTGTTATAGTTTAACTATACAAAACTATTTCCAAATATCCTAAGATTGTGAAGTTTTCCATGTAGTGTGGTGGGCCATTTTTTAAGCTGTTTTTAACCTAACTGTATTGTTTCTGTTCATTTGGGAGCATTGCAAAGCACTGCAGGCTGTTTTCCCATTTGGGGCTTCATCATCTAAACTGTCACAGCAAATACCTGATAAAGACACTGATCTCACTGCAGTTTTGTTTACTTGCAAAGTTGTCTTCAGGAGGCTCAAAAGAGCCTTACACGTTGAGAATATGAGGTGTCGGCAGGCATAGAGAAAGGGACTGGGAAGGAGACTGTTGTCAGTGGCACCCACAGTGTCTCACTAGAACACATAGGAACAAACAGATGAAGGCAAAATGTGGTTTCAAAGCCCAAAAGGGATAAACAGATTCCACTTAGTCATATAATAAATAATTAATTGATCTATTGATTTTCTCAGGATGGGTAGGATAGCTATTCTACTGAAGGTTTCTCCATACCGAAGTATTTTGTTTTGCTGAAAGTTCTGTAAAATATTTTTCAGTCTCACAAAAGCCAATGAGCTGTTTTAGTTTTGCATTCGTGTTTTATGTTCAGCCTGCCTCATAGGAAGTTCATTTACTGTGTTTAATGAGATTGGCCAAAAAACTTGTTTTACTAAGTCATTCACAGATATTAAGTTTCAGTAATTCCACCTTTACATTCTGTTATAACAGACAAAAGTCAAGTGGTTTTGCGTCAGTGGTCCATTAGTTTCCTCAGTATTTACAACACATACAGATGTGGTTGTTAAGAGCATTCACTGTTTTCAAGATTGTCTTGTAGAGATCTAAGAATTTGATTTAGTTTTCCTCAGTTTAGTCCAGCTCATACTGTGTGGAGCTCAAGAATATGTTCACTCTTGTTGGATGTAATTTTCTCGGGATAAATTGTGGTTGTTGCTTCAAAGCCTCTCTGTAAAACTGTTGATGTTGGTATGCAGTGTCAGAAGAAAGAATACTATGAACAATGCATATTATCAGCTCCATTTGTCAGCTTGGAAAACAATGGATGTTGAAAGATAAGTGATGCATTGAGCTCTTATAATGAATATAAGAGTCTCAGGCTGGAAGCCATCCTGGAAATTCATGTAATTTATTCTCCAGGCATGGAAAAAGTCAGCTAAGCTCAGGTCACCTCTGACAGTACCTGTAGAAACCATTGGACTTATTTTTGCAAGTACTCATTTAAGTAATCTAGTTTCATGTATTTCAGCAAGTCTAAACAATACTAAGTAGAACTCAGATTACTGCTGGAAAGATGTTGTCTGTTCTGGTCAATATTTCAATGTTCAAAATTCCTATTAGTTGTCAGAAAAAAAAAAACAAACAGCTTAGTAGTTAAATATTGGAAAAGGTGACTAGAAAAGGCTAAGAAATCTCTATCCTTGAGTACAGCCAGGACTCAACTGGATATGGCCCTGATCAATCTGCTTCAACGTTGAAGCTAAAACTTCCTGGAGGTTTGACTGTGATCTGGCTGTGGTAAGGAGAGGGTCAGCCTCTTCTCCCAGATAACTAATGACAGGACAAGAGGGAATGGCCACAAGTTGCGCCGGGGAAGATTTAGATTAGACTTGAGGAAAATTTTTTTCTCTGAGAGAGTGGTCCAGCACAGGAATGGCCTGCCTAGGGAGGTGGTTGAGGCAGCGTCCCTAGCACTGTTCAAGAAGCGTTTAGATGAGGTGCTGAGGGATTTGATTTAGTAGCTTGGTGGGTAGGGATGGTGGTGTGAGGATGGTTGGACTAGATGATCTTGTAGGTCCTTTCCATCCTAATGTATCTATGAATCTATGAATCTATGATCATGAAACTGGATTAGCTGAGATCCATAGGTGCCTTCCATCCTAAATGTATTCTGTGTTAGAGTTATCATGTAAGGTGAAATTCTCTAATGAAGATGGCTGGATACCTCTGATAAGAGCTCATTTCAATTAGATTTAAGTCAGATTAAGTTATTTTATTATTTTTTTTTTCAACCAGTGAGAACACTCAATGTTATGTTTCCTGTTAGCAGTTTAGAGAAAATACGTGAATGACTTCCTAGATTATTTAACTTTCTCTATTAGCTAGTTCTTCAGAGGATGATGTTTCAAGGCAGGTTCATGAGTTGGTTGTGGAAGCTTATGTTAATACCATTTGTTCTGAGGAATGCGTAGTATCTGAATTGTTAGTAATGAATATCCTCAAGTTGTATATAGAATTATAGATGGGAAGGTAATTGAGTTTTATTTCACCAACATCTGTGCTGTTATCTCTTTTCAATGCACTGACATTAACTTGCCAGTTGTATGTTGAAAGATTTTGACTTCACACATATCCTAAGATGCTTTCTTTACTCCCATGAAATTAGCTGATAATCTTTGCATTCAAAGTGAGGCTGAAAATGCTGTAGTAGTAAAATATAAATATACCCTTGTTCTTTTTTTTTTCTTTGGTAACTTGTCTGTCCATTACATGTATAGTTATGAATCTTAGAAATGATTTTTCACATCATCTTCAATCACAGTCTTACAGGTCTGTAGACTGACTCATGGTCAGCAGGATACCGTTATAGAAGCGTGACATCTGAAAGTGCTTAGCAATTGCACTAGAGTTCTATTATGTCACTGTTAATCTGTTCAGCGTATAGTAAATCCTGCTTTTACTGAGATTGAAGAATCTTAGTTTTGACGCTGAACTGGGTAAAAATAGTATTTAAGAAAGAGGAAAAAGGCCTTCCAAGTTCAGCATCTGTGAAGTACAAGATGTCTCTGCTCAGGAGGTAGCAGTTAAAACTATAGTACATCAAGCCCTCCATCATGGTTTTGGTACCTCTCTAATTGGCAGGCAGATATCATATCGCTGGTGCATAAGGCATCCCCTTTTAGCTAAGCACTGGCCTACATAAGAGCTATAAATACTTTGCCAGTATTGCTGTGAAAAGACCCGTTGAGCACTGAAGAAATAGTAGGTGACAAACATGAGAGACAAACTTTTTGTTTTTTTTGTCTAAAGCATCCTAATATTCTTTTAACCTCAATTATCCATGTCTTTTTAAGCAGGTATTTTACACTTATTCTTACAAAGTTGTAGCTAAATTTTCTCTGATTTAAGTTGATATTTTGAACTATAGTATCTCACTGCATCTATACTGTCTTACCATACTTATGTCAGTGACTTTATTGTCAATTTGACATGTTGCAGCTATTAAACTCCACTATGTGCTACCTAAATGTCGCAAATATAAAGATAACAGTACAGAAATAAATGGACACAAAAAAAAAGCTATTTAAAGTCTTTTTATTTCTGTGATTCACAGGGGAAGAGGCATAGGCTGCATGGTCTTGTATGCATTCCTATTCCTAATTTAGAAAGTTTCTACTATTTCTTGCAGTATACCTCTGATGTCTTTTCATGTAATTAAGTGCAAAAATTGGTCTTTTATTTTGTCTTATCAGTAAAGATAGTTCATTACAGCTTTGAGTCAAATTATTTGACTTAGAAATTTAGTAGCAGGCAATCCAAAATGAGTTTTTGTGGATTTTGGTGGATTCTAACTGACATAAGTTAAGTGTGTATTCCTTTTTTTTTTTTTTTTATCTTGTAATGTATTTAGGACTTACAAATTACCATTCAGACTTATTAGTTCATTCCTCTTTGCACAAATGGATGATTCATAATCAGATATTATTCACAGTATCTCACGTGTATAAAACATCTTTGTATTTCATGCAAATGTCATAGGAAATGTTTGCCTTAGAAGATATTGTGTGAGCAGGGTACATCATCACACCTGTATTAATGTGCTCCAGTAGCATTCTAATGTAGTTATATGGAAGTATCTTCAAGCATACTATAAAAAAAAACAACAAAAACATTAAATTTCTGGCATAAAGTAAGGTTTTAAAATGTATTTTATTTTTCTAAAGACATTAATCTCTCAGTTTTTCAGAAGTACAGTATAAAGAGAGGAGTACAGTGGGGCAGTAAGCTGGAGACATTATTTGAAATACAGTGGGTCTGTAGTGAGAAGTAGTAAAATTGAAAATAGAATGAAGAAGCAGTCAAACTACTGACAGCTCAGGTGCTGAGATTTCCTTGCCACTTTCTAGGGAATTCAGCTGCTATATTTAGGCTTAGTTTTGGCTGTCTGATTCAACAGCTCCTTAGTGAAATTCAGCATGACATCGAACAGCTCCAGGATGTTTTTGCGTGAACTATTGCTTTGAGTGCTGGTCTATCAGCTTACCGAAGTTAGTGAACTATTTTTGCATCTTTCTTTGATCTGGTACACGTGAGCCACAACAGAGACTCATGAGTAAGCAATGAGACTTCTCCCTTAAAAAAAATCTATTCCCCCCCCCTCAGAACAAACAAAAGAAACCCCATAATATTACCTGTATTGTTTATATGAAAATTGAAATAATTTCTTATGTAGTTGGGGTAAACGTTCAGCAAATCCATTTATATTACAGTATCAATCAATACTACTGATCAGAGCCTATCACATTCCTTTATATGTGCTGAGCAAGTGGGAGAAGTATTCAGATCACACTCATTGTGTGGCACTACTGTATTATTTGAGTCCACTACACCTGTACGTCTCCTATTTGAAGATTCCATCAGTGTCATTTCAAAGTACTCTTTGAGAGTTCCCTTTCAGATGAACTCACACCCTTTATTTGTTTTAAGTCAGTGCAGGCTGAGAAGAAGAAATGGTAGAAAAGGATTCTAAATGAGAAGAACTTGAACGTATTTATAGCTAGGGGCTTCAAAAAGTGTTCAGACAGAAATATTACAAATCTTATTTAGCAACGATGCCATTATGTTTCAGTAGGGCGGAACTTTGAAGAGGTGTACCAATCTATTTTATATTCTCATGGCCTTTAAGTTAAGGAAAAAAAGGGTTCTTATCACAGCAACTCTTTAGATGGCTGTTTTTTCTCAACTAAATTTAACTACCAGTTAGTGCTTCTTATAAGTCTTTATTTGTTTAACTATTTATAAGAAATTAAACTGTTTTGAGAAAGGGTACGTTACTTAAAGACTTCAAATTAGGTTTTAGAGTTGTCTATAATGTTGTTGGCTGATGTTCTGTAAGTATTTTTTGAAGGATATCGCACCAGTGTTTTAAAAACAATGAAAGGCATACAGCAGTAAGTTAATCACTGTTATTAAAACGCATCAGATAAATCTCATCAATTGCATCCTACTCTCAAAGGAGCATTCTATTATAAACCTGACTGCAAATTTAGCAACTGCTTTTTAACAAATGCTTTTTCTAGGTATTTGTCAGAGAATACATTTTTAGATAAAGAACAATTGTGCCTGACTATTGCTAAGAAGTTGTAGGTATGAGAGTAAAATCCTAAGTGGCCTATAACCACTCATAGAAAGTAGTTTAAAGAATGAGTTTGTCCCCCAACTAATCATCAGTGTTATCACCAATAAACTCCTGACTGGGAGAGATGCTATGGGGGGTTTGTAGCCAGTTAACCTTAAATGTATGTATTTTACAATGTAATATAACATATTGCTTAACTGCTATGATTATTTCTGTTTTGAAAAGAAATAGTAAAGATTTACTCTCTTAGCTTTGAAGGTGAAGTGTCAACTATCCAGAAAAGTCTTTAGGGAAAAAAAAACAGTGCAGTGTTTATCATCTCTCTGCAATGTGTTGTGTTCTGGATTATTTGTCTGGCTATGAGCTGAAAAAAACAATCTCTTATATTGAAGTATGGTCATTTAAATGTTTAGAGAAGTTGAAAATATTGTAAGTCCAGGAGCCCAATCCATTTTGGAAACATTATAGATGTAGTTCTCAAGTATCTCAAAGGATTGGTGCTTGATCATCCCTTGAACATGTTAAAGAGATCCGAAGAAGATACGGTGGATGGATACTAAAAGTAAACAAATTAATATAAATAAAGTAATTCAAACTACAAAAACATTCAGCAGTAAGAGTAATTAAGAAGGCTAAGCAGGAGTTTTTAGAATGAACCACTTGTAGAGACTTCCTGGTCAATATTGATATTTTTTTCTGTTAGATGCTATAGTATAGTCAGGAATTAAGTCTTGTAGTCCAGCTTTACTGGAAGTATGTCTAAATTGATAATTACCAGTTTTATTCTTGATTTGTGAAAGTGTGATTGTTCAAGAAGCATGCTGTATGTTATCTGTGCTCCTGTGGTGCATTCACTGGTTATCTCTAGTATCTGAAAATACACTGAATATGCCTTACTGGTTTCTTAATTATTAGGAAGGTAAAACTATCTCCTGGATCATGGCCTACAAACCAAGTAAAAATATTTAAGCCCAAGTGCTCTTTTTTTTTTTTTTTTTTTTTTTTTTTTTTTTAATAAAGGGTAAAACTGAATCTGAATAAGGAAATAACGTCAGGAGTTACGCCTGCTCTGTTATACTGCAGATAACTACAAATAAGTAACCATAAGCAGAAAGCTAATTGATTCCACATTTCACAACACACGGGCAAGTCTCCAGCTGCCTGCTGAACTATGCTATCATGGGGATCCCCTTTTGAAAGCTCATGGCCCAGTTTTGAAAGATATTTGATATCTGGTTGAGAATAAATAGCAGTATAACACGATGTATTCAAAGCTTTTTGAGACTGATGTTGGTTAGACAATAAGCAGTCAGCAGAGAACTGATACCACCTAATGAGCTGAACCTTTGACTCTGAAACAGGAGAATCTTGACCCTGAATCAGTTCCTGAGTGGTGGCATAATCTCTGCACAAATGACTTAAAGTGGAAGTATATTAGCCGTTTATTTCATTACTTCATTGTTTTTCTTCACTATTCTTTTCATGGTTTTACGGGATGAAAGCTCTGGATATGCCTCAGGTATTTGACCTCCTTTCTGTGGTGAAATCTATTTATGACAATCTGAAAATCATATTTGCAAAAATGTGGCACTGTTAGCTTCAGTGGAGTATGAAATGAACAGGTGCTGAAGCTGACTAAGGTGACAAAGTAAATGGGAGTTTAAATACGTGTGATCGTGGCAAGCCTGAAAAATATGTTTGAGTTATTCTTTTTCATACATGTTATTTCTGATTATTCATGTATTATTCTCTGTTCCTCAGAGGCTATGAGTTCTTATATCTTCTTTCCTTTCATAGTATCACAGCTATAATTTACCAGGCATACTAAACTGTATCTCTTGGAGCTAACTCCAAGAAGTTTAATTCAAGGCATCTTCCAAAGTTTTTCAGGTTAATCTCTTCCTATACTACGCTGCAGGTCACAGTGAACTGCTGGAAAGTGTGATAAAGCAACACAGTCATTTTTCTTAAAAGAAAGAAAAATATTGGTTAAAGAAAAAACACCATGATTCAGTTTAGCTGAAAATAGCCACAGCTTGGCAAACTAAGTTCTTGTGTTTAAACTGAAGCCTCAGGTTGAAATTTGAACAAATTATACAGTTTAAATTTGTTTCAAATATGTGGTATAAAGCTGGCAAGGCACTGTATTTCAAGACTTTTCACTAGGAACATGATGGAGGGGGAGATCACTGCAGCTGAGGAGGCTGCTGCTAAGCCTTAAGTAGCAAGTCAAGGTCAGTTTAGGAAACCAGACAGCAGAGGGGGGCATCTGGCCAAAAAACTGGACCAGGCATCAGTGCAAGGCCAGGTGCATCTCAACAGTCTCTGGGCTGAGTGCAGAGGCCAGTGTTTGAAGTGCTGATGAGGCAGCTGGGAGTTCAGCAGCAGATGGGGGAATCTGGACAAGGCCTGGCTTTGCACTTACGGGTGGAGACAGTGAAAGAGGTCAGCCAGATTGCACAGACACAGATGCCTATTTTTTAATGAAGGTGTAACTCCAGATAGAAGGTGGAGGTTATGCCCAATGCGATGTCATTAATATGAAAACTTTCCCATAGTTAGAAGTACAGAAGTTTTCTACAAATAAACAGCATTTATGTAGTTCTTAGGATTGTCTTGAGAGTGGGGAAAAGTTTTATAGGTAAATTCAGAAACCATCACTAGAAAGTGAAAGAAAAGTTAAAGTGCAGGCAATGCTTATGTGATGATTTTACGTCCATACAATAACAACTTCAAAGAACTGGGTTTTCAGAAAAATAGCACCTAAATGCTTGAAGATCTGCCTCAAAAGTCTTCTTTTGAAATATGTAGTCTTCCAAAGTGTGCCAGAAGGTTCAATAAAATGAGTGTTAAAACACAGTTACTCTGATCATTTGCAGAGTGTAAGGAGAATACACAAGTGGGAAAGGCCAGGCTTTTTAACATGGGATAGAATGAGGACAAACATTTTTAAAGTGTTATTATTGCTATGAGAGCTTGTGGATGCCCCATCCCTGAAGGCATTTAAGGCAAGGCTGGATGTGGCTCTGGGCAGCCTGGTTGGTGACCCTACCCATGCCAGGATAGTTGAAACTAGATGATCTTTGAGGTCCCTTTCCACCCAGGCCATACTAGATTTTATGATTCTGTGGTTTTATATGATATATATAATCTAGTACTCATATTAGGTATATTCTAAGTTGTCTTTATAACGCAGACATGCCTGGCCTTAGTCTACTGCTCAATGATAGTCCAGTCGTAATCTTTTCCTATTTAATAATGTACAGTGCTTTTGAAGAGGGTATGTTACTTAATTGAAGCACTTCTTTCCACTCGTATCTGGTTACTTATCAATATCATCAAACAAAGCTGCAACTTGTAACAGTATCATTTTGATTACAGAAGATATTTCCTGAAAAGTGCATGAACATCAGCATTTAGCATCATGCCAGAACCTAATAATGAATTATTCTTGTGATCTTTTCTAGCAGTTCATTTTTCTATGTATGGTTTACAATAGCTAGATGCAAAGGAGCTCATTTTGCAAGGATATACCCTACTGTCTCAAGAAGTATGCACTGTATATTTATAATATCTTATTAATGTATGCAAGTGACCATCATGAGTGTTATGAAGAAGTTAAACCTATGAATTGTAGAACTGTCATAAGAAAATCACAAAGTCCTGAACAGGCTAAAGTTAAGCTTTCCTTGAACTGGAAGAAACAACGTACACATCCTTTCTCTGCCTGCCTGTTTTTCCTCTCTTTTTATTTCTTATGTGTTTTTATATAAATTACGGTATGCAATAATACAGCGTAGTACTAGTGTTAAGTAGCATTATTAACAAATAATCATGGAAAACTTCTGTTAGAAGTTATTTCCTGTGGGAAGGACCTTCCTAAAATCTGGCACACAAAAGCTATGCTAGAGATAATGCAGTGCTAAAGGTCATTTTTAATTCTTTCACTGGAGGTAATTTTCAAAGGCTCATAAAAACAAAGTAGGAATTTTTATAAAATTTATTTTCCCTCAGCATAGCAGTAGACAGAACCATCTGTATTACAGCTCAAGGTTTGAAGTTTTAAAGAATAAAAATAAAATAGTCCCACATTTGCTAATAAAATGTTCCTTGCTCATAGTTTCTAAGTATATTGCTACAGGTATTATGCTTTTGTAATGCGCATAGAGCTGTTTGTGCTCTCAATTACTTCATAAATATTTTACACTGTTTCTAGCTGAGAAGAAAAAGCTGGGACTAACAGATTGAATGTTCTGGAAACTGCAAATGGCAATGTTACTCAACCTTGTCCCATGAAACATGGAAGAAAAAGGAACAAGCACTTGTATGGGCTCAGGATTTTAAATGAGGTAGGCTTGTGGTGGGATACACCTGTGAGATACATGGCTTGTGTTGTTGCTGTAAGTGAGACTGCATATACATGTGGAACCCTTCGAGAATTTCTCAGATATTGCATATTTCATGCTATTAAACTGTGTGTAATGTAGGGGTTTTTTTTTTGTTTTGTTTTTTTAAGATTCTTGGAAATAAGTGAAATAACAAGCATTGAATTTAATTATTCTCCTTACAGGGGCATTCTGCAGTTTATTAAACAATACATCAGCTGTCAATATTACAATAAAATTGTAAGCAGTTCATTTCTGTACATTTCTAAATTAAAATATACTTTTCTAGTTGGACCATACGCTTTGAAGGATATAATTAAAAAAATCTCAAAATAAATGGGTTAAGATCAGCTCCACAAATTTATTCCTTTGCATATTTGTTTTCATTTCATATGTTTATTTCTTAATAACATCATTTGTTCTTAGGTGTTATAAGCAGTTCCTGTTGATCACAGGTCTTTCTTTCTTTAAATGTAAATCTAGCAATAGGAACTATAAACGTTAGGGCTCTTTGACATAAAGGGGTGGTTATTTTCTGTGAAGAACTTTCTGTCAGTTTTCTCTTAGTATTTGACAGGAGAAACATCTTTCTTCACTTCAGACCACAAAACCTTTGTGTTTTTGCTAATGGATTCCCCTTGCAGATTGTCTGAGGGAGTTGGGTCTCTTTAGATTAGAGAACAGGAGACTGAGAGGTGAACTCATCAATGTTTATACATATTTAAAGAGTAATTATCAGGAGAATGGAGCTAGGCTTTTCTCAGTGACATCCAATGACAGGACAAGGGGCAGTGGGTGCGAGCTGAAACACAGGAGTTTCCACATAAATACAAGAAAATAATTCACGATGAGGGTAACAGAGCACTGGCACAGGCTGCCCAGAGAGGTTGTGGAGTCATCTTCTTTGGAGACATTCACAGCCCACCTGGATGTGTTCCTGGGTGACCCAATCTATGTGTTCCTGCCTCCATCAGGGAAATTGGACTAGGTGATCTTCCAGAGTCCCTTCCAATCCCTGATATTCTGTGATTCTGTAATTTTCTTTCTTTTTTTTTTTTTTTTACTTACATCAGCTTCTGTATTTGTGTCAAATTAATATTTCCGTGCACCTAATTAAACACAGTTATAAGTGACTGTGTTTGTGGCCTCCTTATTCCCTTTTGAATACAAGAACAAATTCTCAATTGCAAATATTTACGATCTTTAACCAAATCTTCATTGAATTCTGCTAAATGAATTCTCATTGCAAATAGAAAACTGTAAGCTCTCCACTTGTTTTGCAGGGAAGAATTGAGCTGGAGACATAGCATGCACTCTGGTTCTTATGGATTTATTTTTTTGTAACCATTCTGTAGTCACCCAATGGAGTGCTGAAAACAATAGATATGGAAAATCCTTATTTAGCCATTGGCATATGGGAAGTGCAATCTAGGAAGCAGTGAATCTGGAGATGCTCAGAGCTTTTCATCAGAAAATCTTACATTGTCTCTTAAGCTCTCCCACTTAAAAATATGACTATTAGTTCTGTATCATCTGGCCTTTAAGAAATTTCTAGACTGCCCTGTCAGGATAAACCTTCGTTCAGTCCTGACTAATCATCTGTATAAGCTTTTGAAAATACTCATTATCCTTCTGGAATAAGTAAGTATATGCAATATGTATTTCTTTATGCACAGATCATAATTTTTCACTTAGTTTGGCCAAACCATCATGCCTTCTTTTTCTGCTTTCCTGTTTACCCCAGAATACATCCTCTGCAGCCTCATCTTATTCTCTCAGACATTATCGTATCGGTTGTTTTTTGTTGTTTTTTTTTTTTGTTGTTGTTGTTGTTGGTTTTTGTTTGCTATACTAAATAGTGGGTTATGTGTGAAGGTTTGTGAAGGGAATTCTAAAATCTTGACAAATACAGGAAAAATTGTGTACAGAAGGATCAGAAAAAAAGCATACTATCTAGGAAATATTACGTTCTTTGGGGTGAACAGAATTTAGAAAGTATTTTGAAACCTTCATTATAAATAAAAGGTAAAATAGGTTGGAGTTTTTTCTAGACTACTAAATTAGCTGAGGTGTTAGCATCTATTCATGTATAGAAGTGCTGTTCCCACAGATTTCTATCAAGAATGGGCATATGCTGCCGATCATTGCCAGCTTTTTTGGATGTTCTAAACAAGAAATGGTTGTTTATTATTGGACACAAGCATATTTTGCTCAGGATAATTCTGTATTAGGTTTCAGTTGAAGTACAGATGTGAGTTGATCACTCATTTAAACTTAATGTTTACTGAAATTTGCCTGATTATGCAATATAGAATTATTTTTAAAACAAAGAATCAAAGCACTGGAACAAAGGAAACTGTAGCAATTATAGTCCTGGTAGTAAGAAGAGACAATATACCTGCCTAGCAAGATTCAAAAGTGGAAATATAAATACTCTTCCTGTTTGTTTATAGGAAGAACATAGGTAAAATTCACAGTTAACATAGTTAGTTATTTTTCATTCCAGGAGATAAGTTTTAAACCTTTCAATTATGACAAGAACTGTTCAACTCAGGAAGTTGAAGAGCTGAAAAATGCAATTCATCTGTGTTTAAAAATAGGTCTCAGAATACCTGGAAAATGACCAGAAGATATTGATGTGGCAATACTTAAATTATTTCTTTTGGCAAATAAGATAATAAAGCTAGTATTGATTCTAACTTAAAATGCTGAGGAGCTGGTTGTGTGAAAATCTCTTATTTAAATGCATAAGTCAAGGGTTTAGCCAGCTACTGAAAACCGTAGTTTGATCAGTACTACAAATTCTGACTCCAAATAATATCTGGCAGCAGGCTGTTTCTGAAGATCTCCCAGTTTCTGAAGATAAACTAGACCAGATCCAAGAACAAATTAGTTGGTCCCCATCTAGAAAATGGAGTCCAAGCAAACACTCTTGATACTTTTATCTGTAGTTGCACTGCAATTGTATACTCTTTCTTTGAAATTGTTGAGCCTGAGTTTGTCATCCTCTTGCCAGAATGTAAGATAAGATCAGAAACATGGATTTTAAAATGTGAAATACTTGTCTAATAAAAGATCAGAAAATGCTGTGAGGAAAGAATTTGTAACGAACAAAACAAAGGATTCCTTGCCACGCATCTGGTCTTTTTTTTTTTTTTTTTATCTCAAAATGTGTTTTTCTTAAAGAAGTCCTAACAAGCTCCTCCTAGGGAATTACAATCAAACAATGATGGAAAAAATGTGATGTAGATTTACAATTTTCCAAATATGCACTTCTCTATTTACAGACATTAGGTGATATCTGTCATCAGGAGAAGTTAGCAAAGGTTGTTTAAATCAATAAAAAGAAAATGGCTAAATGTAAGTGACAATTTTCTCTAAAGAAAATAAAAATTAATGAGAATAGTAGATCTACACTATCAGGGAATTAGCTGTACAGTCAAAAAAAATTAAGGAACTTAAATATATTTTTCTGTAATTTTAAGTAGCACTATTGAGTATAAGCCTTGTGAAAGTGACTAGAGTCACTTTAAAATTTACTATGCAGATGTGCTATAGCACAGATTACACTTCTGCTACTTTTATGTAGTTTCTTCACTATTCTTCAAATCTGAGACTTTTCTATGTAGAAAATTTTACAGTAGAAATGGCATGACTTTTTGTAAAGGTTCCCAAAATCAAATGGATCCCATAAAAACATCAGGAGCTAGTGAGAAAATAGCACGGTACTTTAATCTCAAGGATGTCACTGCCTTCCCAGTGAAGGAATTTTTCCTAATATCCAAAGTGAACCACCCCTGGAGCAAGTTGAGGCCATTACCTCTTGTCTTACCTTTGTTTTTGAGGAAGAGAGACCAACCCTCACCTTGCCACAGCAGTTATAGAGAGATAGATAGGGGTCTCCACTGAGCCTCTTCCAGATTAAATAATCTCAGTTCCTTCAGCCACTCCTCATAAGGCCCGTGTTCCAGACACTGCACCAGTTCCATTGCCCTTCTCTAGACAAGGCTGAACACACTCAATAACCTAAGATAGTATTTCTCAAATTATAAAAATGCTTTTGCAGTGAAATTCTTGGTGTCCATTTCTTTGAAAATCAGCTGCTTGAACAAAATTAAGCACTGCCTCAGACGTGACATCGTTAAAACTTTCAGGTTCTCTTCTTTGTTAACATTTTGACAGTTTTTTCCTCACATGCTTTAAGACCAATTAGTCAAAATGCCAAGTAGAACTGTTTTCTTCCCCAAATTAAGTAAACAATGGTTATTTACAACAAAGAAACAAAGCCACAAACCTTTGTGTCTGCTTGTCAGTATTAGCAGCAAAACCTATGAACCTCAGAATGAAACTTTTGCTTGGAGCATCTCAAAAGCTTCTACATTCCAGGAAACTACTTGTGCTTGAAGCCAGAAGTTGGACTAGATAATTTCTAACATAAGTTTTTCTGTGTTTCTTTCTTCTTTGTGAGTGCCTATTTCTCAAAGTGCACTGTAATAGAAATTAAGACCTGTGCTTTAAAGCCCGTCTATTTATTCAGCACTTATGCAAACAGATACTGACCAAACTCTGAACCACGTAATTAATTTGAAATCTGCACATCCTATCAAGTTGTTCTGGATTCTCTGATGGAATAAGAAAATAAAACAAGCAGATATAGGTGCCCAAATTCAGACTTTTTCTGTTTACTCTTGTGGTTCTGCAGCTGTCTTGACTGGATCTGAGATGTAAATGCAAGTATTTTTACTTATGACTGTACAAATACTTCATTAGCTCTGTAATCTCATGAAATACCACCACTAATTTTAGGTAGCCATCCAGAAGAATGTATTAATCATACAATGAAACAAACAGAAAATAAGATAGAAAAATATGAAAGAAAATGAAAATAGAGAATGGTTTCTCATGCAGCTTATTGCTTTTAAATTCAGGTACTGGCTAAACTCTGTGTAATTTCTGATACATGGTGATCTAACAGCAGAACATATTAAACTTTCTTAATATTGTACCCCTTAAAGAATTTTTTTTCTCATTGCGTATGTCATTTGAGCTGTTTGTTGTTCAAGTACCTATATGATACAGAATTTTGTCTATCAAATATTCTTTTTCTTTCTCTGTTTTGAGGTTTTCTTATAAAGGTTGTTTTTAAGTATTGCATGTAAATGTAAGTGTTGCTGCAATCTGAGATTTCCCATGCTGAATACAAAAATATAACAGCAGTTATTGTTACTATTAGTTGAACTACTGAAGCAAAATGAGAAGACATAATCATAACATCAGCAGTCACAGATGAGAAGTTTACTTTGAAGAGCAAATTGCTTGCCAGAGAGCAGATGCTTTAGCTGCTGTTGTTTGGACCACAGTCAAGCTAAGCAATTTATGTGAAAATTGACCTCTGTTGTGTACACTCATGCATGCAATTTTATTCTGATGCATAATACTAACTACTTACATTCATTGACACTTAAGGAAAATATCCCCACTGTTCTTATGTTTCTCTCAAGTAAAGCTAATATGGATGAAACCCTGTATATTGTGTATATCTGTGTATATTGTATAATAATGAGATAACTAAATAAGGAAAAAGCAGCATGTGCTGTCTATCTTTGTCTTGTTATCTTGTAGGGACTTTAAGGAATCAGGTATGACAAGTGCACCTGTATAAATGTGATGTTTTTTTTTTTTTTTTGTCTCACATATGCTTGTCTGTGTACTGTTATGTTACCCTAAAGAGTCATAGATGGTTTCTAAATATATAACATTTTTAGAGTTTTAAAGGCTGTATTCAAACACAAAGGATGCTGCTGTTGATGCAGTCAGTCTAATGCTCTACTTAACCCCTCCTCCGCTTGCTTCTGCAGTATTACTTCACAACCTTTCTCTGACTGTCTGTGTAAAGAAATCTCACATCTGAAGGGCATATTACAAGCTGTCATTGTATACCTATAGAGTAGGAGTGTCAGCTGGTATCAGATTCTTTGTTTTCTGAGCTACAGATTAAGTGGTCAATCTGCTCTAATTAAAGTTACCAGAGAACAGACTTTGGAATAAATAATTGTGGTCTAACTTTGCTTTCATAAATACGTGAATAGATTTAGTCTACCAGTGTAGCTGGAGTCATAAAGTATAGATGTATCCTCGCTCTTATAGGCTAATTTAGCCGTTTTCTTCTCACACTGTTTTAAAACAGGCAGAAAACTGTCCTTCTTGTAATTCCTTAATTTAATAAGAAAGCGTCTTTTCTGCTTTTTAATATTTGTATTGATTTGTATTTAATCCAGAACTTCTGGGGAAAGATCAAGTCCACTTTTCTGTCCATCAGACACATTAAAGCAGCACTCTGAAAAGCAATATAATATGTAAAAGAAAAGATGTAGCAACTGAGTAGAGAAGGATGGGCTAGTCAGTGACAAGAGTGTGACTAGGAAATAGGACTGCAGAGAGCTTCACATGAGGTGCATCTATTAGCTTCACTCTTATTTTGAAGAGTCAGTACTGAACTGATCGATGATGTATATGACTGAATTTTAGGATTATTTCTATTTTTTAATAAAAGAGTATGGAGGCTTAAAAAAAATCTGTTTTCAAACAGAAGCTTAAAAAGAAAATCATTTCTTTTTCTTTCTCTTCTCCTAGGCTATTCTTCTGTCAGTACTAGGTAAGCTGACAGGAAAACATGGTTTGAAAAAAAATCATTTAACTACGATGATTGTTAGGTTTACCTTTAAATTGGAGGTAAAATCGTGTAATATAAACTATACTCTTAAAATGTGCATTTTCAAATGGATTATATCAAGCTGCAATTGCATATTCAACTGAAAGAAAAATTAGATCATGTCTCTTTACCAGACTTCTATAAGTTCTATTTTACCTAAGAAAAGTATCTCTTGCTTCACAATCACACCTTATTCATGTTATCATTTTTTGGCAGTATGTAGATTTATGAACAACTGGTTTCAGTGATGAAGCATTGAAAGAGTAAACTAGAATAATAGATCAGAATAGATCGGAAATCTCTGTTGTACACATAGAGAACTCACTAAGAATTGCAATCACTTCCATTTAATCAGACATTTATGTATTAGTTTCACAAAAACAAGGTAAAACATCCCACTAGTTTTATGGTTTGTTTGCTCTATATTTTTATGTTTTAATTTATATGTATACCTATACATACACAAAAGTGAAGAAATTCTGTTACTTTCTCACATGATCTGGACTGTATATTTTATATGTGGTACAAGTCAATTCCTCTTCATTCTATGCAGCTCAGGCAATCAAGAAAGTTGGACAGACATATTCTAAGCCATACAAGCAGCAGAGATGAAACACAGTAACTGATTCAAGCCACAGAAATTCTGTTCTAAGATGGCACCGCCTCTGGCTATTCTTCATCTGCAGCTATCTTTTATGCCTTTATTCTATTCCTATCTTGTCTTTCACTTGTTAAATCTGTATTTCTTGCCTGTCACAACTTATTATCTGCTTATACAGAAAGCTATTTGAGGATAACTTTAATAGAATTTGTATCCTTTTGAGCTTCTGCAATATTGAAGAATACTGAATACAGAGAATTTCTGGGGGACAACCCCGTTCATTTATTTTGCCTTATGTTTGGCATAACACATCATTGCAGAGTGCTTTATTACTTTTCGCAAAGGAAAGGAACTTCTCTCAGTGGCATTAGTTAGGGACGAATAATGGGCTAAGAGAGCTAGCTTGACTCACTATGGGGACTCCCCCTCAGGTCTCTTGGAATGTGTGGGTGAGTAAGAGGGTCTGGGGAATGCAAAGCTCCCCTTTGGTGAGGGAGGACATGGTCTAAGAGCATCTAGGCAACATCAGTGTACGTAAGTCCATGGCTCCCAATGGGATGCATCCATGACATTATGGTGAGGGTGACGGAGCACTGGCACAGGCTGCCCAGGGAGATTGTGGAGTCTCATTCTCTGGAGATATTCAAGACCCACCTGGATGCCTACCTGTGCGACCTGGTGTAGGGAACCTGCTTTGGCATGGGGGTTGGACTAGATAATCTCTAGAGGTCCCTTACAACTGCTGCAATTCTGTGATTCTGTGAATTGGGAGCCACAAGCGAAATCAGTTTTCTTGCTTGTTATGCCCCTCAAAACACCTTGAACTGTCCATCTACTTTGGGGATTCTAGCTTAGTACACGTAAGAATTGCTGAACCAAGTGATTGACTTTAAATATTCATTTCAAAGAACACATTTTAAAACCCACCTTTCCATGAATAAAACCAAGTCACATGATGGTCAGAGCATGTGAAAAAGGAATTAGCTTTTCAGCCCAGTTTGAACTAATACCTACTACAGTAAGTTATCAACCAGGAAAGTGCATAGTGGGTTCCTGTAATTAGTTGCTTGATTGTATCATGCCTTTGTTGAATGTTTTCTGAATTCTTTGAACTACAGATGCTTAGTACATTTTTTTAGTAATATGAAAACCCAACTAGCTGATTTATATGGATAATCCATCCATTATTTTTTCCCAAGAAACTCTCAGACTTGAGCCAATAATACAAATGAATGTCCTTTGAGAGTAAAAAGCTTTACCTGCTAAAATACAAATGATATTTATATGCTGCACTGCTTTTTGGCGTTCTTAAAATTACTAATTATATTAATTAATAATTGCATTTTCTTCATCTCCCTATGAATATGTCATATTTTTGTGATGAAAACTGACCTCAGACCTAAGTTTCCTGTGCTTTAATTTTATTTGTCCACGTGAAGCTATTTCAAGGAAATAGGATATGGAAAACCTTGATGCCACAAAGGAGATAGCATGTCCCTAATTTAGATCCTCGTCAGCATATTATTTTTAAGGCAAGAGTACCGCCTTGTGGTCTTTAGGCATAACAACTAGCTGCAGGTACGGAATCGGCAGAAAGGTACACATTTGAAGTGACTGTCATTTTTCCTCTACTTTTTTGTTGCTAATAGCGTCAATCTTTGCACAAGAAAAGATTGTATATATTTCAATAGAATTTGGCTTTATGTATAGCTGACGTAAAAATTGCAGAATATTGCACAAATGTGCAGTATAAATGGTATGAAGAATCGTGTTGCTGGAGATACAGACTGTTAATGTAGAGTCATAAACCCAGGGGTCGTGCTACAATCCCTCTGATGAAGTAACCACAAGCTGCTGTTTTCTTGCAACAGTGCTTTCAGACACAAATAAGAAGCAGGGCAAATACTCAGCTGACTGTCTTTATTCGTGCTGAAGTTTTGTATGGACTGCTATGAGTATCTAATATATCTGATTTATACTATTTATGGCTTGACTATTGAAATTCAGTATACTTAATGTGGTATTGGGATGTAGCTTTGATTTAAAGTAGAGCTTCTGCCTACGGTATTTCAACTGTACTACACTTGGGAGAATTGCCATCTTAGTACAAATGAGGTCAAAATTTAATATGAATTTATGAAAGCTGGGGAATAGCTACTTTGGTCATTTGCAGAAAATGCTGAGATCTATGCTTTACACAACAGCCAAACAAATGTACTGCTTTGCTACTTAACATTCACTACATTGTTATAAATTATATGCTTACCTTTTATATGGATTACTATGTTATGTCTTGGAAAATTAATATTTGTAGATTTTATATCTATGCATAACTCATTAGAATGAGATTTACATAGCTTAGCAACATAGAAATTGCTCTGCTATCTCAGCTCTTAATGATCTCTTGGTAACGTCCATAGATGATCAAGTAGAAACACTAAATCTATTTATTGCACTAGAAGCAGTACTGACATTGCTAGGACTACCAGCGTTGCTAAAGTAGGACTTATGAATCATCTGCAGAGGTCAGGGAGCCCATATAAAGATTGTCATGAGGAGGAATGCAATACTCTTCCAATACATCAATAGAAGTACTCTTGCATCTGATTTCTCTTTTCTTTCCTCAAGGATTGAACTAGTGGGGTAGGATGGAGATCTATTAAACTGGGGTCTAAACAATTACATTTACTTTGAATTTACTTATGAAACCTTCAATTTACTTTCTCTTTGTTCCATCAAACTGAAAGCCTAGGGAAGATAAAAAGGCATCAAGAAAGGCAGTATTAGAGAGTGAATCATTCCTTTTTTAAGGAAATTTAAAGCTTTAACTTCCTAGTGGGTATTAATATTACCAGGTACAGAGAATTCTTTTCCAGCTTTACCACGATATGAATTCCTTGTATAAACAGGCAATGGAGAGTAGGAGAGATGGAAAGAAAATAATATGTCCTTAAAAGTATGTTTACCATCTCTTTTTCTTCCTCATACAGATAATGAAAACTCGAGTAAAAGTACCCATGTACAGTTATGATAAACAATTACACAAAAGGAAAATACATTCAAGTAAAGTTGTTAGTATCTTACTGTGTGTTTTTTTTCTGACTAGATCTCTTAACTAGGGGAATTTGTCAGAAAGATCTTATCTACAGACATTTGCAAAGAACTTCTGAGATCTATTAATTGGGGAATAATAAATTCCATACTTTTAAAAATGCTTTCCTAAAGTTTGATGTTGTCAGGTGTGTATAGCAGATAGAAGCAAGAAGAATATTAGAACACCAAACAAGTACTAAAAAAATGAGTTCATCACTATAAAAAATTACTAGGCAGTTTCCACCTGTTCACAAATGACATTCTGAAGTAAAATGAATAAGAGGTCACACTCACGAGCTGCTGAATAACTACAGAATGCAAGTAGCACGATTCTCTTCTAAATGTGTTAACAGTCATACAAGAAATTCAAGTTTCTTAACTTAATAATCTTAAAACTTCTGACATTTACAAGAGGAAACTGTTTAGTAGTTGTCACAGAACATATCAAGTTGGAAAGAATCCACGAAGATCATCAAGTCCATGGTATTATTTGTCTCATAAAATGACTGAAAGACTCAAGAAAGAAGTACTCTATCCTTCTTTCTGTATGCAAAGCATTGATCTTTTATATTATTATTATTTGCCAGTTCAAGCATTGTAATTAATCTGTCTTATTCATTTCACATGTTCTAGATGTTTAGTCACCATTAGATGTAAGACAATCTTTCTTTCTAAAATGATACATTGCAGATATTTCTTGACTCAAACATCATAATATGTTGTGCCTCTTGCCTGTCATTCTATCACTGTACAGACATGAAAGGCAGTGTCCCCTCTTTATAGCCCCAGTGGTTTGTCTGCCTGATTGACTCTGGGGTCCTACCTAGGCACTTGCTGCAGCTTGGTAATTCCTTTTGAGTCCAAAAGTGCATCCAGCCTATTTTTGGTGTCTGGCAAATGCATTGTGGAGTCTTTTTCTCTGTAGAGGTTCAGCCAAGTTTCTATCAGACTTTTAAAGTTTGACTCCTCTGCTTTGGCTATCTCAGAATCTTCAGATTATTTCACAAGTTCCTGTGGAGTTCTGGGATACCTGGTTTACTGCTTGACTCTCAGTGTTGATCGTCTTCTCAGGCTCATGAGATCCTGACTAGATCTTTGAGCAACGCAAAATCTCTTCTCAAGATAGCGAAGGTTACTGCTTTGTATTTGATCTCATTCATCTATTTTAAGACATCTCTAAAATGGATGGCTCCTTTTGCATGGAGCAAGTGCAGGAGACCTCATTCTCATTTTATGGAGTTGTACTTTATCTCTCATGTCTATTTCATCTTCTTGTGTCCTTGTGAAGATGGTAGATATTTTCTAGGTGCCACATAAATAGAGGTATGAGCTTTAGGCGGCATGTGGTCCAAGCCTGTACTCCAAGCTAGGCTGAACAGGCAGGTGGCAGCTGAGGCTGTTGGAGGGTGGTAATTAACCACATAAGCTTCAAAACAGAGAGTCTGCAGAGCCTCCTCAGGATCTCCATTTTTGTATTTGTGAACTAGCCTGATGGTATAATCTTGTTTTCCCTTCTCAAATGAGATCTGCACATAGTGAAATATGGGATGACTTCCTCTAGTGATTTCAGTGTGGAACTGTCACGCTCCAATATAGAGGAGGGAGACGAGGTTCTTTAAGATTATGTGTATACCCAGCGTGAGATTAAGAAGCAACGGTTCAAATGTTGGTCCGACCAGTTTATTACCAATATTGGCCAGGGATAATAGGGAAGGGAGAGGCGGACATTTTTAAGGGTGATGGGGAAGGGAAGGTGAGCGATAGGAAAGATAGGAAAGAAGCAAGGGTTTGTACAACGCAGGGAAAGTCACCATCCAGGATCCTAGGAGCGGTCCGGTTGCAAGCGGCTCCGACGGTCCGAGGCCGAAGAGTAGGGCAGGCAGAAGCGGGGAGAGCAGCAGCAGCAGCGGAACAGCCTTGAGCAGCAAGCAGTTGTCCGGAGAAGCAGCGAGGGGTGAGGGGTCAGCACCAGGTCCGCACCGGAGGAGCAGCGAGGGAGGCAACCCCGAGAGGGGCAGCAGCAGAACAGTGATCAGCTCGGGAGGTCTCTCCAAAGAGAGGGCCTCTCCAGGCAGCAGCAGTGATCAGCTCGGGTAATTCCTCCGAAGAGAAACTCCAACTTGGAGAAATTCCCTCGCAGAGAAAATCGCACAAATTCGTGGCTGCGGGACCCCTATTTTATCTTCCAGATTCCTCCAGTCTACGTGACGAATCCCGTGCTGCAAGCGTCTCCTGAGATGGCTATCTCCGCACGGAGATGAGCACCAAACAAAAGAGTGTTCAGCGGCCATCGCTGCCAGTGTCTCCTGAGATGGCTATCTCCCTACGGAGATGAGTACCAAACAAAAGAGTGTTCAGCGGCCATTGAGCTGCCGCTTATCTCTCTTTCGTTGCCCCAGGACATGTTCATCAGCAAACTTTGAGTCAATGGCATTCCAATAGTCTCTTACACCACCCCGTGACTCAAAGATTGCTTAAAAATTGGACACTGGTGATCCATGATGGTGAGAAAAAAGATAGAAAGCAGAAGGGTAAAGGAGGGAGGGGTGCATGGAATCAAAAGTTTTCATATAATTGTTACAGCAGTCCTTTTAGTCTTGGTTACAATTGTCACCCTGATACGTTTCACTTCTCCATCAGCAGAGGAGTTTGTAAAGTACATAGAGGATACCACACATTGTATTAGTTGAATAAAACATGGTATCATACAAGGAACAAACTAAAGAGTTGCAATAACACACAATGAACAGAATAAAATACATTTTACCCATGGGCCACCTGGGAGCCAGAAGAAGAGGCCAAGGTCTGGGCTTTTCCAAGTTTAGACAGGATGTACTACTTTTGATATACCTAAAGCAATTTGTTTGCATCAATCCCATTATCATCAATCTTTAGACAAGTGAAATCATTTAATTTGCCGCAGACACCCCCTTCTTCAGCTAGCAGGTAGTCCAGAACAATGTGATGCTGAAGTATTGCCACCCACATCTGTGAGGCTTGATCTGCAAGGAGATCTAGGTCATAACATTCAGTGTATTAAACCAAAATAACATAACCCCAGTTCAGTTTACAGGTAGTTGTTTATATGCATAGTGAAAACAAATCAAATAATGTCCCTTTAGTGATAATCGTGAGCTTCCTAACATTCACCCTTCACCCCCCCGCTCACTTGAGGGGTGAAGGAATTAAGTTTTCTGATGCCTCTGGTAGCTCTTCTGGTGCTGTGGGAGAGGCACTAGGACTTGGGGTTTTGCTTTCCTCAGATCTAGTCGGCCATCCAGTCACCAGCATCTCGAGCCTATCAGTTGTCAGTCCATCCATCAAATTTCGTGGAATGCCCTTTTTCCAGCCCAGAGTCCAAAGGCCATTATGTTTATGCTCAATGCTTCGCCTACCAGTTCTTAGTGGGCATGAAATCTTTTGAGTTTTAAGCTTTGGGCTAGGTGGCCTGAGGGCAAAACTGGCTGCAGCAAGCCTTACTCCTCTTGGCTCAGATTCACTGGGTGAAGGCACCACTGGCCCATATTTTCTTCCATAGTTAATTAACTCTTGGGCAACCTCCCCCCATGTCCATACTTTGCATCCTGTCTGCAGATGATTGGAAGTTGCAGTTCCTTCTAACATTGCCCGGGTTCTTTCTCCCTGAGACATAACCTGTATCTTTATGCCTATGGGTTTCAGTGATTCTGGAAGCCCCCTGATTAGAGGGGTCATTCTCTCAGGATCAACGGGCAACATCATGGGCGATTCATGGTGTAACTGCAACTTCCTGTCATACATCATTTGGAGACAGGCAGCCTTCTGAACATTCTCTACTAGTTGATCAACAGTTCCAGTAATGGCAAGGGGGTCTCCCCTTTCTAGGGGATTGAGACCACCTGCCCAATAGGCAGCTCTCTGTGTGAGGGACCAAGGAGCACGATTGTTACCAGTAGTTAAAAACACTCCTGGTCCCCAATAACCTTCAGCCTCTTTTTCAGTTAAAAGTATCTGATCTCCACCTGTGAGGCTGACCCTCCATACGTACTCTGTTTCTGATTCCTTAGGAGAGCGGCCAAAATCTCTTTTCAATTTTGCTAGCTCAGTAGCAGAGAAAGGGGTTTCTTTAGTGCTCATTTGAGGATCTAAATCCTCACCATTATCGTATGAATACTCAGTTTTAATTAAAGGACGCAACTGAGCTGGGGAGGCTCCTAATTTGTCTACATTTGCCTTTATACCTTGCAATTCCTCCCTTGGATAAGTTATATCTTGAGGTGCGCTAGTACCACTGGCATCCTTACCCGTTAGCACTTCCCTTAAAGCTATTTGCAACAGATCAGAATTATGTTTTTCTCTTTCTAATTGCTCTTCTAGGTTTGCAATTTGATTTTGCAGAGCTTTTATCAATTCCTGACTAACTTTAACTGATTCATGCAATGCTTGTAAAGCTTGGCTCTCTGTTTTAAGCTGCTGGTCGCGGAATTCTACAGCTGCAACGAAAGCAGAACCCAAAACTGCACAAATAAATGACTTCCCTTTTCCAGCTCGAGTACGAGCATTCTTTTGCAGAACGCTAATACGGTCAGAGACGCTCTGCAAGCTATACCAGTTCTGCCGTGCCCAGTCTATCCCTGTTAGTGAGGATCTAGCACCATGCTTTTCCAAAAGATCAAATAATACATCTTCACTACTCATTCTGACACTGTCACTCATTTTCTCAATACCTAGAAAAGGTCTACACGGAGGGAGAGAGGAGGTATTCAAAAGTTTAACACCTCACCCCACCCAGGGAGGCACAACACACTTAATTAAGCAAAGATAAACACTGTCCCAATCACTCCTCCCTTTTGCTGAGGGGAGCACACAAAAAGACAAAAGCTAAAAACAACATTTTCTAAGGTAAATAAACTTCCTGGAAAAGTACACAGTTCCTCACTTCCCCAAGAGGTGCACTCAAAGAAGGTTTAGTTTTCAAACACCAAATAAACAGTATCAAAAACACAGTTAAGGTTCAATATGCGGAGTGATTCTTCCTGGAGAGGTTCTCACATATTAAGTTACCAAAATTATCACTCCTTGCAACTCCAGGAGGTATACACAAGAAAAGGTTAAAGTTTCAAACTTAAGTTACAAGATTCAGCATTTGGAGTGATCTTCTTGGAGAGGTGCACACATTTAAATCAAGAAATATCACTCCTCACAACTCCAAGAGGCAAACACAGAAAAAGGGTTCAAATTATATCTGGAAGGACAACACTCTCACGAAGGGTATCCTGCCGACTACGCCAATAAAATGTGACGCTCCAATATAGAGGAGGGAGACGAGGTTCTTTAAGATTATGTGTATACCCAGCGTGAGATTAAGAAGCAACGGTTCAAATGTTGGTCCGACCAGTTTATTACCAATATTGGCCAGGGATAATAGGGAAGGGAGAGGCGGACATTTTTAAGGGTGATGGGGAAGGGAAGGTGAGCGATAGGAAAGATAGGAAAGAAGCAAGGGTTTGTACAACGCAGGGAAAGTCACCATCCAGGATCCTAGGAGCGGTCCGGTTGCAAGCGGCTCCGACGGTCCGAGGCCGAAGAGTAGGGCAGGCAGAAGCGGGGAGAGCAGCAGCAGCAGCGGAACAGCCTTGAGCAGCAAGCAGTTGTCCGGAGAAGCAGCGAGGGGTGAGGGGTCAGCACCAGGTCCGCACCGGAGGAGCAGCGAGGGAGGCAACCCCGAGAGGGGCAGCAGCAGAACAGTGATCAGCTCGGGAGGTCTCTCCAAAGAGAGGGCCTCTCCAGGCAGCAGCAGTGATCAGCTCGGGTAATTCCTCCGAAGAGAAACTCCAACTTGGAGAAATTCCCTCGCAGAGAAAATCGCACAAATTCGTGGCTGCAGGACCCCTATTTTATCTTCCAGATTCCTCCAGTCTACGTGACGAATCCCGTGCTGCAAGCGTCTCCTGAGATGGCTATCTCCGCACGGAGATGAGCACCAAACAAAAGAGTGTTCAGCGGCCATCGCTGCCAGTGTCTCCTGAGATGGCTATCTCCCTACGGAGATGAGTACCAAACAAAAGAGTGTTCAGCGGCCATTGAGCTGCCGCTTATCTCTCTTTCGTTGCCCCAGGACATGTTCATCAGCAAACTTTGAGTCAATGGCATTCCAATAGTCTCTTACAGGAACTATGAGAAGAGCCTGGCTGTAGAGAATCCTGAGAGGTAGCTGAAGAAAGCAGAATATGTCCCCTTTTATTTTCTTCTCCAGAGTGATTCAAGCCAGCTGTGTCAGCCTCTCCTTGTATATCCTGTGCTCTGTCCTCATGCTCACTGGGATTTTCTGGGCATTTGCTGCAGCTTTCTAATGTCCTTGTCTTTGTGGTGAGTCCTAATGTGGATCTGGTCTTTCTACTATGGACTCACAATTACTGAACAGGTGTAAGAATGAATTCCCCAACCCTGCTGGCATGAATGTGATTAACAATTTCGAGATAGGAAGCAGAAAAATGGAATCAGGGTGGAGCCTCTTCCTGAGCACGAAGTATCAAGAAAAAGCTGAGCTCAGGCTGTGTGGACCCTCCAACAGCAAGTAGAGAATGTGTGTTTAATGTTTTGCTCAAATCTAGATAATGAACATCTACTACTTTAAATAATTCATTTCATGGTAGAAAGTTGTCAGCTTGGATATGGAAAATGCCCATTCACAGTTTGTGAACATGGATTTTGGAGAGCAATAGACAAGACTGGTTGTATATCTACTGCAATCAATCTGGATTCTTGTAGAAAGACATTCCTTTTCAGCATTTGGTAGGTGTCCTGTTTCTTCTGAGCCAAATAAATGAATGTGAATTTACTGTAATACATTGATCACCAGTTTGCTATGAAGTTCTATTTTATCCTGCATCATTTAGGAAAAAAATTGTAATTTTAGTATGGCTGTGTACCTTTTTTGACCAAAGGTTTCTTGCTGCTTGGAGCTTGATATGACTCGTTCAAATGCCTTCTATTATGTGTACCTTAAAATCTCTCTAATGACTTTAAGAAAGTAATACTTTACTACATCTTAGCAGTAAAATAAATAAATAAATAAATAAAAACTGAGCCTTCAAAAATGGTTCAAAGAGAACACAATGGTAAGCATATGTGTTTATCTGTGTTGCTGAAATAAGTATGTTAATGAAATACATGATTACAGTTCTAATGATCATTAATTCTGAAACGCAAATTATTATTTTAGGGATTGTGTTGTCACATTAAGAATTAAGAAAGCAGAATACTTACAATTGTTACAAATTTGACTGCATATTTTCATAATGCAGTTACCCATGTAGATTTGTACTGGAGAGAGAAAAAACATTTTTTTCCATAAGTAAAGTATGGTTAGTTACTAGTCTTTTGTTGACTAAATGACTTCATAAAATAATAATGGATTTTAGAGTTTTATTGTACCTGAAAGATATTGTTGATTGTCATATGGCTGTATTTTGATAGTTTATAATTGAAATATATTGATTTTTTTTTAATAGGCAGAGCTAAAAATATAGGAGAAAAAAAAAAGAGAACACCCTGAAATTACCCACAGAAAAAGAATAATTTTTCTCAGTACTTACATTTCATGCTTTCCTCTGTGTTTTCTCTGTATCTTTTCAACAATTGCTATTTTTTTCCACTGATATGTTGAACTACTTCAGTCCCTTATAATTTCTTGTTAAATTCAGTAGTACTTTTTTAACTCAGTTTTCTCTGCAGAGACATAGGAAATCTCTTGAGTTATCAGAAACGCATAGATCTCTGGGCTTTTTGTAGGGACATACCATTTAAAAGCATTTAGCTATGTAAAGTGGATTTCTGCTTCTCTGAAGTGCGTTTCATTTACCCCAGGGATTTTGTGTCTTGAAGGAATAGTACTGAGAAATACATCAAAAAATATCTTCTTACATCTATGAGAACTGGAGCCTATGAAAATAAAAGTTACATGTGTTCATCACTCTTTTGGGAACATAAACCCAAGTGGATTAAAAAAAATGTTAGAAAATTCATTGAATTCCTCCAGGCACCCAGAAGAATATGTGAAAACAAATTGTTGGAAGATGTACTTGAAAAGCTGCATAAGTGGTAGTTCAGGGTGGGTATGAGGAAATAGTTCACCAGAGAGTAGTGGGGATGGCCCCAAGTGCCAGAGTTCAAGGAGCATTAGGACGCAAGCTCTGGATTTTGGGTGGTGCTGTATTAAGCCCGAAGTTGAACTCGATGTTCCTTGTGGGTTGGTTACAACTCAGAATGTTGTGTTCTATTCAGAACCTGTAGAGATCCTTCCTGTCACCCTTCACATTCCTGACTGCATTATTCTCCAGGTGGGCTTTGGTTTTCTTAACATGGCATTCTCTTGCAGTGTCTGTATTCCTCTTGGATTACATGACTCTTCCACATCTTGCATGCTTCCTTTTTACACTCTGAGTATGTATTTGGCAGAGTGAAGGAGGGGAATTATACTGAAATTTTCCATAGCATTCTGTTTCATGATGAGACTTGCTTAACAGCATGACATGCATCATCACCATTGCAATGAGCAGAAATACTACCTTATAGGTTTTTTCATTTTTTTTTTGTGGGATGTTTTGTTTTCAATAAGATAATTGTTGTAACTTACCTCGTTTGTGTTAGAATACATATTAGTGACTAAGCTCCATATTTACTAAGAGCAAACAGCACGCACATGCATTCGTTGTCAAAGTTGTTTGCATGACCCAAAGTAGGCATCATACTTTAGCTTTTTCATTTCACCTTCACTCAGACTGGCTTTATCTTTAGCTCGTCTCCAGTAAAAATTAACCTGTCATGTCCAGAATGTCTGAAATCTTCTTAAACCATCTGTTCTTTCCTGACAAGGACTATAAGCGTAATGCAAATGTGTTATTTATTGTGCTATTTCACCTGTTCATTCTCCTATCTTTGCTGCTGCCTTTTAAAATTCATTCTTCTTTCCCTGTTTTCTATTAAAATCCATATGCAATAGACATAATTTTTGGTACATGCATATCAGGATTTTATTATAGATATTGCAAGATTAATAAAATCAAAAGCATGAAAAGCTGGTAATTTTCCCTACATTTCTTCTAATCACAAGCAAAGTATTGCACTGACTGTCACAACCTGGCATTAGCAAGAAAACCACATCATTTCAGAATCATATTTCAAAGTTATCTGATCTATAATAAACTTGCATATTCCAAAGCAGCTATCATTTCTTACTGTATCTAAAGGGATTGTGAATCATCTTGCAACTGGCACTTACCTGCTAATGAAAGTTCTAATGACATTTCCTGCTTTTCTGACTTTCACCATGACTCTATAGTGTATGACTAAGTTTTGCTACATTAATGAATTTTTTCACTGTTAAACTATCATGTGCTTAGTTCCAAAAATGCCATCTGATCAAATAAATCTGCTGGTTTTTTTTTTCATGGTGTCACTGCCCTTATCAACAGAATGGATTTTAATTCATACATGCATTGAAGTCAGTACTAAATGCTTCCCTGTTTAAAAAATGTCTACTAGTTTTTGAATGCCATGTTTAACATTTTTGTGTTGAAAATATAGCTATTCCATAAAATGAAATAAGTAGTATAATACATTTACAGCAGAAGAAGAACTTTATTATCGGTATTATAATTCATGATTTTGCTTATTGTTGTCAAAGCAGTATTTCAGACTGCACAACTACTACCAAAGTGATGGAATTTTATATTTATTGGTAATGTACAATTTTGCTGTCTCACAATATATTGTACTGTGTTTTGTGTCCCTCCTCAACCTCCTATTTCCTATCAGTTTCCTTTATACATCATCTAAAGAGATTGATTCATCAGATGAGTTTTTTCCCCATATCCAATTATTTCTCAGCTGCACTCAATTAATGTTCCTTTTGCAGAGCAGAATTAAGCTTTTCTAAAACTGTTAGGAAAAAGTAGTGGTAGGAAACCACTGGCAGAAGAGCTGAATTGGCAGGCAGACTGAATTGTTGCTGTTGCTTCCTGGCAAGTGTGTTTTGTGGTAAAATGATTTCCTGTTTTGTATTCTTATTTAATGCAGTATTTAATCATTTGTTCACTCTTTTTTTTCCTAACTAATGAAGGATAAGTGAATGAGACTTTAGCTTCCTTTGCCTGTAATTCTGAACTGTAGATGTCACTCTAGGGCTGTCCAATTGTAGTGTACTCAGCGGGGGTGAGGTAGGAAGAAAGTGATCAAGATTCTGTTTACTCTTTCATTTCTTATTTATTTATTTGTTTTTATAATTTAGCTTGAACATTGGGGAATTGCAGTGAAACTGTTGCACTGAATTACAAATTATGGATCCTGTAAAGACATCAGATTTTTGGTATTTTAGCTAACTGAATAATTTAAGTGTTAAAGAAACATAGTTCCACTGAATTATAATATTACTGCTATTTAGAAACCTCTGAAAGTCAGATCAGTAGCTCAAAAATGTTTTGCTATCCACCAATCTCAATTATATGGGCATTTAGATGATTGCTTTAAGACAGTAATATTCCAGAGTATCACAGACAGACAAGTCTTGATCCCTGTGTTGTCAGGGCAATACAAAGCCTTGGGCATTTTTCTAGCAATATCAAATCAGATTGAACTACAGAATCATTGAGTCAGTGGCAGGCTTTCTGCTCAGTACCTAATGGCAGCATAATTTGATGGGCCCATGGCCTGGCCTGGTCCTAGCCTCAGTCCCAAGGAGATACTTGGTGCCCAAGGCTAGGACAGGTCCTACCATCTTGGCCCACCCAATGCTAACACAAGTTCCCAGACTCAGGGAACATGTGGCCCTTGTGGTACCTTAGCAGAAAGCTCAGGCATGGGCTGTATACACAGGGCTGAGCTGAAAAAGCATCCTTGGCATGGGTTAGAGGAATGCTGGGCAGGGACAGGAGCTTGTCAGAAGGAAGCTGGGTAGGCTACTTAAAGCATGTGTTGGAACTTAGGTGTAGCGAATATTAAATTTCCTTCTTCCATGTGTTTAACTGCTTTATCATAAGTTACTTAAATTGCTATCAGTGATCTTTCTTTTGTTCTGATCCTCCAGTGTTTTGTCTAAGGAATAACAGCATCTACTTCTTGAAACTCCTGCAGATTTACTTTTTTACAGATTAAAGATTCCCACCATACCACTAGATTTCTCTTTCCAATACCTAATATTTACTTCTGAAATCTACCGAGTGGTTCGGGTATGCTGTTAAATGAATCTCAAGGGATTTGAGAAAATAAGAGTTAGGAAGAAGTTTTGAGTTATTAAAAGGGAAAAGAGAATATGAAGCCTCCCCTTAAACTGAAGCAAATGAGAACTGTGTCAGGGAAATACTTCAGGCTTTTGAACAAGGTCATGAAAGGTTGCAAAAAATTCATACTGTATATGTGTGTGTATATATATATTTTTTATTTTATTTTATTTATTTATTTTTGTACCATGCACTGCTTCCTTGGACTGCTTAATGAAGTCAGCCTAGTACTGTGTTGACTGGGTAGAAAGGAAGGAATGAACCTTTCTGTCCCCTGGTGGATGATTTTACTAGAGGAAAAATGGGAAAATATGCTTTTGGAAAATTACTTCTGATAAGAAGTATTATGTTTGGAAAATGAGTGAAGATACTTTTCAGATCACATCTCAGTACATGAATTCCTTCAAACTAACATTTATGGAGATTATTTATCTAAGAAGGTGTGGATTAATTTATCGTGAGGCAGGTAAAAAGCAGTTTGAGAGAGAGAGTTTGTCAGCCTACTGCATTTGGTCAGCTAAATATCGTGAATCCTGCTTGTTGAATTACTCTATAGATAAAACTCTGTTTAGCCACTAAACTAGAAGATCTGATATTATGTTGAAAGTTACTTTTCTTTCCTCTCTCTCTCTTTTTTTTTTTTTTTTCTTTAGAATAGGAGCTCCAGCTCTCTGAACATCTTTGTGGCCTCCTCTGGACTTGTTCCAATAGGTCCGTACCTATCTAATAAGTGAAGCAGGTGCTTGGCTTAAATAAATTTTACTTTACCCTTAAAGACTCCCACTATACACTTCCTGTGAGTCTTTTCATTTTTTCTGACCTTTGACTATTGTATAATAAGAAGATGAGTGAATACCATGCACAGCAGTCAACAACTCAGTACAGGACCGCAACAAATACAATTAACCAGTGACACTGTAGCCATGGTAAGAAAAAATCTATAGTGATCTGTTCAATAAGAGATCTTAAGTTCAGGTTTAATCTTATGCTTATGGTTTGATTGAACATGAAGATTTTTACTTGTAAGCAAACGTAATAAAAAATAAAACATTTCCCACTTCATTTCACAAGTTTTATTGTCATAATCTACTTTTAATTGCTTTTAAATTTAGCTTTCATTACATCTCCAGCAGAGACTTTTCCTGTCATGTCAGTTCATCAAATCAGTGTATTCACTAAAATACTTTGGAAGTGAATTTTTACAATGCTGTTTATTGTTTGGTACTGTGTCCAATGAAACACTACATTAATGTGATTCTTTCTGATATTATGCATCTGCTATTTAATCACTCATTATGGGGACTCTTCAGCTGTTATAACAATGTAAATTGGGGAATCTTTATATCATTTTCTTCTGAAGACATTGAATATTTCTGAACATAAAGAAATTAGAGTGACATTTAAATACAAATACAACATTCTGGAGGCAAAAACTTCGTTCTCACATACAGTGCCCGTGACTACAAAACATCTGAAAAAATTAAGTATGGTTGAATTGAAATCAAATGCAAATAGTAATTTATAATCATTACAATAGAACACCTGGACAGGCCAAGTAGCTATTTGAATACAAATATTTATTGCTTCAAGATCATCTTTAAAATAAGGATTATTTGGTTTTGTGGGCCAACAAAGATCTTTGTAAAGTACTCTGTGATCAAATATGGAATACTACTGCTGGATTTTGAATGACAGTATATAATGATGGGCGTGGAGGTTTCTATGGTCCTCTGAATTTATTTGCAAGGTCATTTTCTCTTGTCAGTATCTGTGCTTTTTCATCGGTCAGAAGAATTCTAATTGAAATAAAAGTTAAACTGTATTGAAGTGCAGATTCTAGCACTGCTTAGTTAAGTTCTCTCCTTACTGACACCAGGTCAGTGTTCTCTTGCTCTCACAACATGAGGTTTGAGTATAAGTAACTTTATGACAGGATAGATGTAGAACAGATGGTAGAATTACAGCCATGGGATCATCAGGAGTCTTAGGAAACACTCAGATGAAACAGAAGTTACTAATCAGGATGTTTGTGGTGGTGGTTCATTTCTTTTGAGAACTTCATAAAGGAAACTGAAAATTAACTGTTGTTCATAAAAGTCTGTGACTTTGTAGCAAACAGAATACTAAGAATACAAGAAATCAAAATTGCTTTGCAGGTAAAGGTTTCAGGATTTTTTACTTGGGGTGAAACTTTTAGTCGCTTAAGTAGTGCTGTGTTGTTTATTTGAAAACAGAGCTGAAGATTTATTACTGTGGATAAACAAGATGAAGGAGTACCATGCACAAAGTCAATAATTCAGTAGATATGGTGTCAAGACCACAGCAAGTGGAATTAACCTGTGACATTGTAGCCATGATAAAAAAGCTGCAGTGATCAATAATGAAATTAATCAACTTCAGACAAATGAACAAACAGATTTGCCTCAGATTTCAGGTCCGAACCCAGCCAAAGGAATCCTCATCCACTGATGGAAAATTGTGTGGGTGTTCAGTGAGATACTCATTGAGAAAATGATCTGAATACTCCATGTGTATGGGGTAGAGAATTCTTCTGTATGAAAGTGAGTGCCTTGTATCTAACCCAGTTTTGCTAAAAGTAAAGGATTAAAGCGTAGACCTTGTACACAGCTCAGCTAAGGTCTACCAGATTGCAATTGAGATATATTATAGTGCTTGTGCCAGCCACATTCTTCATTTTTCTCTTCACACATTTTGTGCATGGTGTATACTGGAAAAGTAAGGAGGATGCACATGGGATTGTATATGAATCTGGTTTTACAGGCATGAAGATCAGTGGGTGAGAAAAGTTAACCTCAATAAAAGTTAACCTAGCCTGCTGACTTTGAAATGGTTTGAGAAGAGCACATACTCTTCACGAGTTTAACATTTGGAAGATACAGTCTATAATCTTAATCTTAGATTATAACAGGGACCAAAAGTAATCATGAAGATATTAATAATTTCAGCTAATAGGATTTTTTAAAATTGAATTTAAATAAGGCTGCAATTGATCAGAGTATAATGGATATTTCAACATGTGTTTGAGAGGGATTTACCTTAACTACCAAATTTTCATCTATATTCTTGATTCTGTTAGATAATTATTGCAAGGATTATGTTTCTAGTTTCTCAAAATGCATGCTTTATATAGAATTAGCTGTGGTCTATTTCTGGGATAATGTTTAATTCCATCTTGGAATAAAATATTACATCCAGCTAACGGAAAAAATTCTGTGTAGGTCTTTTATTGCTAGTTAGTTATGTTCTTAGGTTGTTCCTAATGCAAAAACATCTTTTTTTTTTTTTTCCTAAGTATCTTCAGCCTTAGTGCTTTTTAATAGTTTTCAGTTTCTACATTAGAGATATATGATTGCCATAGAAATTGACCTTTAGAAAAGATGCCCTTGACTCAAGTTACTCCATTTTTAGAATTAAGTTAATAGCTATAGGTTTCTGAATATGTATGTTATATACATATTTACAGAAAAGTAAGAAACAAACAATACTAAAACTAGTCTAGATGCAGGGAAACTGACAGAAGACTGCTCCTTTTACTTCTATTACCTTGTAAGAAGGGCTGCATCTCATGAGGATTGAATAATTTTCAAGTTGATTTGCTGTTAATTCATTGCAAATAAAGTACACTCTTCAACTGAAAAAGTAAATCTTTAGTCTTAATGACAGTTCTATCTGTTACACATTGCAGCTCAGCAAGAATTGGCTAATGCTGTACACTGTTAGCAAAACAGGTAATAATCAGCTTTTCATATAAACTTTTTTATTCTCTTCTGTTTTCTTTTTTCTTTTTAAATATCCTTCTAGTCAGAGCATTCAATCAGGGTAAGATTTCAGCTGTCTTGAGGTCAGCATCTCCCTGCTGCCTTTCTAGCTCCAACAAAAATAGTCCGATGTATGTATGTAAGTTCTAATACTGTATTATGTGAAAAAAAGCATTATTCTTCCTTCACAAATGAGTAATCAAAAGATGTTCATTAGGACAGCATTTCCAGTGAAGCAAACATATAATTCTTGTCCCAGTATTTGTGTACAGCGATGCCAGGAGCAGAACAGAACTGACATAAGAGCATAATGATTGTGCTGTGAGAGATCAAGAATCTATCTAGTCTAATAGTGTCTCCAGGTGTGCCAAAACCACACCTAGGAAAGAATACAGGAACAAAGTAAGTATGTATGATACATACCAAAGAATATGTCCTGTGCTTATTAACCTTCAGTGGAGAAATCATTGGAGGAAAAATCAAATTACTTTTGCAACATTTATAAACTTTTCTTGTCTTCTGTCTCCTGTTACTGTTTTCCAAATTATCTATTCATCATGTGAAGGAAAAAAACCTTTTGTTTCTCACTGCCATTCTCTAGTTTCATCTGACATCACTTAATTCTTCTTTTGGAAGAGACAAATTGATTCCTATTTTTTTTCTGCTCACTATCCCTTGTGACCTTGTAGGCTTCTTTCTTATCTCTTAGTCATCTCTTTCCACTGTTCAGTGCACAGAAGCCTTTCCAAGTCACTCTTTTTGTCCTTAATTCTGTGCCTTCTCCATCACTTCTTTGAATTTTGAATCTTTTTTTTTAGATTGTGCATGCCCAGAACTGTGCATTACATTCTGGATGCTACTGAAACACCAATTCATAATGTGACACAAATCACCTCGTTTCCTGTTTTATTTTGTCAGTAATTTCTAGCTTTATATTGATTATTTTTGACCACATTTTTATCTGTGATACTTCCAAGATATCATATGAGCACTAAGTCAGTTACGTGTCCATCATTTTGCCAGTAACCTTAGGATTGATTTCCCTTATCCAACGCACAGCATTTTACATTTATCTACAATGAGTTCCATCTGCCAGCCTTAGAAAGCACTTCTGTAGTTATCCCTTTAGTCCCAATCTACCTTTAGTAGCTTAGCATCAATAGCAAATCTTATCACCTTATTATTCAGCCCTTTTGAGAATATGTTGAAAAACACATGTTCCCTCAGAGATCTCTGTGGGATTCTACTGGTAGCCTCCCTGTCTTGAGAAAGTAAATCATTTTATCCTGTCATATCTTTCCAATCTTTTGATTAATTATTTATCTACTAAATAATGAATGTACCATGAGATTGCCTAGAGAGGTCTTTTTTACTGAAGAAAAGTACTGTGAGCAAGGAAATTTCCACAGTCTGTGGAATGGAGGAAGTCATGTTACTATTTTTGACTCAAAGGGGCTAAGAAATGTGTTCTCAGATATCTAACAGTACAGGGAATAGCTTCCAGTTCAAAGAACAGAAATCTGATTTGACAGTACAGTACACTGTTTATTTGATTGATGCATCTATCATGATCCTGTAACTAGCTGCACCACTCTATGCTTTCAGACATATAAGAAAGTATTTTCCATGAGACTTAAAGTAAGGGCTTCTTTTCAGCAAAGCAGATGGATTAACAAATCTGGATTAATCTAGGATTTAGCTTAGTGGCCTCAGTGTTCCTAGAAAGAGAGATGTCTTAGTAAAGTTTCTAGAATTCGCGTGTTACTAGCCATGACTGCTCTTAGTTTGGGGTTTCTGTTTAGAACCTTAGCTATACTTTGCCTAGAAACATGCACTTTATTTAAAGCAATCAAACACAAAGAGCGAGGAAGATGTGAATATTTATAATCCAGAAGAGACTTTCTTATGTCTGACAATGATTCCCACATTTACCAGTTAGACCATTTTTTATTACTCGCTATTCTTTGTACAAGATTTTTTGTGAATATTTTGACTGTGTTCTTCAGCGTTTGGTAAATCTACATAGATGAGAACTATCGCTAGGGAAGAATCTACATTTAGAAAAGTACTTTTAGATGTTTTACAGGCAGAGAAGTTGGATATACTGAAAGAGTGGACCTTTCTTTGATTCCCTGGCTGAAGCAGTATATTTGAGATTTTTTCTTCCAGGGTATATATAAGTAAATGGTGACTCTTAACAAGATACTAGTAATAAAATCAATTTCACAGGACGTATCTTAATATCCAGAGGTTAGTTAACTTAAACAGAAGCTGATTCTAATTTCTTCCTTTTTAACGAACTGTCAAGGCATTTTTGTGCAATGTATTTTACATTCAACATTATTCTTACAGATTATCAAAAAATGAGATTTCAGTGTTTGGATTTAAATAGCATTAAACATACTATTTATAAACTATACCATTTAAAGATCTCACACTCAGTGATTGTCTAGTGTTTTTCACAGAGTCATTGTTAAGTTTGCAACACATAACTTTATTTTCAAGTTTGGCGCTGTTGCCTTTTATTCATTTCTCATATATATAAATTTTTATTTATATAATATCTATATTATATATATATAGATAGACATATTGTAGAATTATTATAGAATTTATTATAGAATCCTCTAATATTTTTTTCTGACAGAGGAAATTATTTGAGATGAGTTAAAAGTTACTTGAGTAAGGTATGTCCTAGGATATTGGATTTCTGAAAATACTGTTTTGTTCCCCTCTTTTCTGATGTCTTGTAGGATTTGTTTTGTATCTCAGAGATACCATCATTATCTTTGACATCTAGTCAGTGAAAGGGACTTGGGACTTATATTCTCTCAGCATCAATTGCAGGATTGAAAACATGGTTAGATACGTTTTTCTACTTTATCTAAAAATCTCTTTAATTAAGTGAAAAGATATAAAACAGGTGCCTTTAAAACACTTGGTTTCCTATTTTGGTTAAAAAAAAAAAAGGGGGGGAGAAACAAGTGAAGTTAAAAGCTGAACTGAGGTTGTGTTTAAAGCAGTATTTTTTTATTTGTTAAAAATAGTTTAAATCTGAAAATTAATCATGTTAATATAGAGCATTAAGAAGATTTCTACAACAGAACTGCAGATAATAGAGTTCAATTGTATGTTTAGGTAGCTGATTATAATGTTTCTTCTATCAATCTGTACAGAGGACTTATAACATGCTACAATTGATGAATGTGACTATCGTAGCATATTTGATACTGAGAAACAAAACTGTAATAATTAACTTGCTACATGTAAGAACTATGCTGAGAAAGTAGAATTTATTTTTACAAAAAACTCCAAAGAAAAAGGTAAAACTCTTTCTCCTCTAGTTAGTAATCTGGAAACTTTCCACTAGGATTTGCATGTCTTGGTGAAAGAACACATTGGCTCAGCACATATTTCTTTTTTCAGTAGAGTTGACATTGTAGCATGCCTTTACACTGTGCTTTAATGCATGTCAAATGTATTTCAGCAACTTTTTCACGTTCATATTTGACATTGGGTGTCAGCTTTTGTCATAGATAAAGGAAGCACAGACATCTGTTACGAATAGAACACAGGAAGTATATGACATCTCCGGAGGAGTATTAAGCCTGAAGTATCTTCAGAATGTTGCTTGCTTTGTAATCACAGTGTTCCATGGATGCCTCTATCAAATGCTTGCATGTAGCCTTGATTCAGGAAGTTTCAAATTTTATATTCTATCTGTAACTTGAAATTAATTTTGCATACAAATGAGTGGGAATATAGTTTTGAAAGAATTGAGGAATATAAATATTTGGTATTTAACTTGAGAGGAAACAGCTGCAGGATTACTCACTGCATCAGAAATGTCATCAGAAATCTTTTCCAAATAAACCAGTAAGAGTAATACATAAATATATGTGTGTTTTTTGAACAAGAAAACAAACTGAAGTGTCCAACTAATTTTTTGCAGCAATATTACAAATTTGTATTTACCAAAGTGTTGTTTTTTTCTTAATGGTAGAGTGTCCTTCCTTCTAGAACTTAGTCAATTAAAGCATCACATATAAGTAACTTGAAAATGAAAAGCATTTTTATATATGAACTCTGAAAAGAAATTCTCGATTATATTGTAGAATTTTGCACACCCTATTAAACACACTAAAATACTAGTATTATCCTATATAAGATTGTATCTATGGCTTTGCCAAATATATTATTTTTTTATTTTTATTTGAACTTGTGGTTACAGTATCTTACTTGTTTTTTAGAATAACAGGGCATGTCAGAGCAAGTAATCTAAGAAGCTTGTGTTGTTAGAGAAATGCCAAACAAAAATAATTTATGGTACCTAGTAGAAAAGAAGTAAAAGAGAAGCAATCAAACAAACAAAATCAAAACAAAAAGCAAACAAAACCAATGCAAAACAGCCAACCAAGCAAAATGTTGTACATCTCAGTAGTATAACTTTTAACATTTCTTTTCCATTTAAAAAAATACTGAAAATTTTCAACTAAAATATCCTTAAACCCAAGAAAGCATATTATCTAATGTTAATTTTCTCAGTTAAAAATGAGGATGTATACAGTCAAATGAGAAAACATAATTCTGATTCAAAATATGTAAATACAAAATATTTTTGAAGGTGCAAAGGGTTATTTTTTGAGTTATGCTGAGAACTGTTGATAATGCACTGGAAAATATATTCAACCCATACTGTGGACACGGTTGCCAAAGTATGCCAATACCTGCTGTTTCACACAGAGAAGTTTATTTAGCTCAGTGTAGAGTTCTACTTAAAAAAAAAATGATGGTATTATATGGCATTTTACTGCTAAAAGCCTGTCTCCAACTCCATTGTTGAAAGTGGTTTTTGACAAGACAGATCAAGCACAAAGTCACTTAAGAAAGTTACCTTAAGGTAAATGGAAGACAAATTAGAATGTAAAAAAACTCTCTTATGCTTTCATGTATATTTTGGTATTTGAAAATCTGTGGTTAGTGCAGTAAAGAAGGAATTAATAAAAAATGTCAGAGACTGAAGCAATTCACTTTTTACTGTTACAGAGTGATTCCCTCATGAGTCAATACATAGGAGAAGGAGATCCATTCCCACACTTTTCTGCAAGACAGAGGTCAAGGTAAGTCTATGTGATAACACACTAAATCTCACTGACAGCTCCAAAGCCCATTTAGACCCATGACAGAACTTCCAGTAAAGATTTAATATAATTTTTCTGTGGTTCAGCTGTATTTGAAGTGTCAGATAATCTTAATTGTTATTTGTATTATAGAAATGCTCTTCATATTCAGGCTCTGCCTAAATATGAAGCCTTCCAGGGGCAGTTCATTGAAAGCAATAGCACATGCCCCACTGAGTGGTCTTCCAGAAGATGAGAATGGAAGGAAAATTAATAGTCTGTTACTAGTGACAGTGGTACTCAGACATCACTGTTCAGTTTTGGCAATATAGGCCTTAAATCCCTCATTTTCCAGGCCTTTGCCTTTATCCTAAGGCCACATTACATCACACAGGAACAGTGCAATATTCCTCATTTGTTCACTACATAAATAAATTTATTTTCATGACTCATGCAATTTAAAATAGCTTTAGCAATGTCTCTCAGTTAATTTGAGATTTAACAGATCTAGTCAGAATTGCTTGGATTCACAAATTGTAAGAAACTTCAATCAGTTATAATTTGGCTTCTGATTTCCCCATGTTATACAAGAAGACAAAACTGAAAATCATCATTGTAACTTGGAAACAGATAATTTTTGATTTCCTGATGCAAATGGAAAACGGTTCCTCTTAATTCAGTTTCATTTAGTTTAACTTGTGTTCTATATGTCTTGGAGTATATTCCTGGATAAAATATGAAACTGGGAAGTCATGTTTCTTAGGAGAGAAATGTTTTACTCATGGTGGTTTTATTTCTCTTCTTTACACTATGCTTGTAAACTGAATTTATGAACTTGCATTAAAATAGGTTGAATTCTCTGATATTTACAGTACCCAGGAAATCCAGCCTCAGCAGTTCAGTCATGAATCCTTCACATTTTGTATAATTTAGTCATCAGTGTCTCCATTTCTTGATTGATTGTCCAGTATTCTGTTATATGTTATATTAGGTTTATAAATGAGATCTTAGATCACTGTGCACAGACTGTAATATAAGTTCTTCAATTTTGATTACAGTAGTCAGAAAATGCTATATAAATCATTTCCTCAAACCCTGCAAATCAAATGATATTTTCCCCCTTGAACTGTAAACAAAAATCTATCACTATGAAAAAGTAAATTGTTTTAGTAACGTCAGTGTAAACTCAATCACGTCCAGTAGCTGTGGACCTCAGACACAGCAACACCAGCTTGTAACTTTATTAGTTAAAAATAAGTAAATAAATTCAGAGAATGCAGTATGGTGCAAAACTAGTCTAGAGGGAGTAAAAGAGGGGGGGAAGAAGTGGAGAGTGTCTCAGATTTAGAGCCTTGATTTAAAAAAATATTTTGAGAGGGAGTAGGGGACAATAATGGCTTGAAGAAAGCTTAGAGAAAATCTGCACTGTTTAGTTTAACTGGTTTAAATAATTTGTTTTTGTTTCAGTCATTGACTCTGTTGTTTCATTGTTAAAAGAAATAAGCTGTTCAACCACCTCGGGAATGAGCATCATCTTTACCACTCCAAGACAAATTAACTATTACCACTGAAACCACATAATTTTAAAACTGTATTTCTTCTCAAGACAGAGATTATATAATACCAAGTCTCTGTCCAGGTTTGCAGCCTTCTCATGTGGACCTAAAAGGCATCTTGTTTCAGGTATCACCTGTGTTAGAGATCTTGCTAAAGTCTAAGTAAAGAGTTTTCACCACTCCACTCATGCTGAAAGGGAATCAGACTTGTCTAGCACACTTTACCCTTAAGAATTTCACATTAACTATTCCCAGTCACCTTCTTGTCCTCCTTTTCCTTGGATATAATTTCCAAGAAAAGTTGATGTACCACTTTGCCAGGAGATCAGACATGCTGACTATCAAACAGATCACATATCATTCTTCTACTGAAGATAGGTATGTTTGGCTATTCCTGTTCCTAAGGAACCTCCCGCAGTCACTGCCAGCTTCCAAGGATAACCAATGTTATCACTGAACATTTGCAACCATCTTGGATACAACCCCAGTAGTCTCATGGGTATGTGTACAGCCAGTTTGCTCAAAAGGTCCCTATTTCTTTCTTGTTGTATTGTGCACTATACTTTTACAAGATTCCACCTTACAGCTCAGAGATCTGGTAGTCTTGAGGACAGCCTTATCAATAAAGACAGAGAAAAAAGAAGCTGTCAGGTTCTTTTTCTATTTCTGTGTCATAAGTTTCCCTAGCTGTAGAAATATATTTTCTGTCCGCTATCTTTGGTTACTAATGTGCAGCTAGAGGTCCTTCTTTTCCTCCAGTTCCATTGCCAATTTCAGCTACAGCTATACTTTACTCAACTTTATTCCTCCTTGGCATAATTGGGTGATGTTCCCATATTCTTGATAAAGCCTGCTAGTTTAGATGCAACTCTCATAACAGGTTATTATCATTTCTAAAAAAAAAATATAAATAAATAATTATATATATATATATATTTAATATTTGTGTTAATAACTCTTCTGTTATGTTTCAAACTGTTCATATTGTTGATTTTTAGTTATTATGGACATAATGAGTCAAAACTAAGAATCTCTCGAGTCATCAAAAGCTCAAGAGACTTTTCATGTAAAGTGATAGCTCTATTTTGATAATACCAGGCATGTAAATGTAATGCTCATGTGTGTTTCACTTCATCACTTCACAGTGAATTCAGTTTTAAGTGGGTTTAAGAAACATACATAATTCACAAAGTAAATAAGATGAATAGCTGTTATGCAAGTAAGGCTTAAGAAATAAAAATAAAGTTTATGAATGGAGATAGCATATTGAGGACACTGGTACAGGGCATGTTTCAGCAAGTGTTACATTCAGCAGTGATTGCACTCTCGTTTCTGTCATTGGGCCTGATTCTACATTCATTAGTGGCATTTAATACCCTACTTTGTATGTAGCTTGTTGTGAAATTATATCTGTGCAATTATTCATTGTGAGTAAGGGTAATGAATTTGAGCCCAGTGAGATTATCTCAAGAGACAACCTGTAATTTGTTGATGCATGGACGCTGATATTGCTTGCTTCCATCCAACTTCCTCTCAGTTTCACCAGATATTTTAAAATAAGCTTTTACATGTCTTACTGTGCTCAGTTTGTAAAAGTAAGAGTCAAGGAGTGATCACAGCCCTGCCAAAAAAGACTTGGGGGTAGTGGTGGATGGGAAGCTGGACATGAGCCAGCAATGTGCCCTGGCAGCCAAGAAAGCCAGCTGTATCCTGGGCTGCATCAATAGATGCATAGCCAGCTGGGCAAGGTAGGTGATCCTGCCTCTATACTCTGCACTGGTGAGGCCTCATCTGACTACCGTATCCAGATATGGAGTCCTCAGTACAGGAGAGACATAGACCTGTTGAAGTGTGTCCAGAGAAGGGCCACAAAAATGATCCAAGGGATGGAACACCTCACCTATGAGGACAGGCTGAGAGAGCTGGGGCTGTTAGTCTAGAGAAGAGAAGGCTGCGAGGTGACCTGAGAGCAGCTTTTCAGTATCTAAAGCTGAGCTACAGGAAAGAAGGGGATGAACTCTTGAGCAGGGTCTGCGATGGTAGAACAATGGGAAATAGCTTTAAGCTCAAAGAGTGTAGAATTATGTTAAATATTATAAAAAATCTTTAACAAGTGAGGGTGGCGAGGCACTGGCTCAGTTTACCTAGTGTTGTGGTTGATGCAGGCTGATCTAGCTGTGATGTCCTTGTTCATAGCTGGGGAGCTGGACTAGATGACCTTTAAAAGTTTCTTCCAACTCTAAGGATTCTTTGATTCTATGATATTATTCTAAGTCAAACAATAGAAATGACAATATGACAGAGAAAGGATGAAGGAAATAATATCTTCCACCAGATTATATCCTTTAGAAGTTTTTGTGGCAGAAGTCACAGTTTGGCCACTGCAAATTCATCTACTACTATAGAAGTAACAAGAGAGTAAGATGTAGTGCAGGGTCCTGGGAAAGAAGATCTCTTCACTGGTGACATAGCGGGGACATTCTTCCTTCATGGGAGAAATACCAGAAAATATACTTTTGTAAAATGTAATATATTTGCTAAAGTTAATGCTGATTTCACAGAAAGAATTATTGAAGGACAATGTTCATACCTTTTTACATTTATAATAAATTGGAAAAAAAAAAAACTTCATAGAGTGTGTTATTGCCACTCTCTCTCCAGCATGTACCTAACTGGAGAACTGGAGAAAAAATACAGTGGAATTGAATCCTTAAAGAATAGAATATAGCACTTCAGAAATTATTGTGCTCATTATTGTAAGCAAACAAAGAGAATTTAAACTAAGGAAAAAAAAAAGTTAGACTACTTTCAGGATCCTGCACTTTGATTTTCTTTTCTTCTGTTTTTGAATCAAGATGTTTGGAGGCAGCGATGGTATGCAAGGTCATTTCATTTGAATTGCTAAATACTGACATCTGTGGTGTTTTGAAAGGAGTCTAGTTTGAAATAGATGATATCGCTGTGAGTACAGAATAAAGCAGTTGTGTCACAGGCAGAAGTATACATAAAATAATAAATTGATTACTAGCACATATTACATTCCCGTGAAATTTATGTTCTCATGACAGTTTCATTGGAAAGCAGTGAAAAGTACAAGACAATGGTAATAATGTGTAGATGGATATAGACTATTTCAGAATTCAAGTAGAGCACAGAAGGACATTTATCCCTTGTTTTGATGTAGTTCTCAAATTGAAGATTTCCCATCGTGTTATTTTCTTAACAAAAATAAATAATCCAAATCAATAAAGAAGTCCAGAATATCGTAGAGAATATAATAATGCAAATAATTTTCCTCTGTCATCTTCTTCCCCTTTCTGGTGTACACATAGTCATCTTTATTAAGTCAAACATGAAAAGGGTATTGTTGAATATTTCATTGAATCTAAGTTCACAACTGTAAGTCATACAAAATACCTCTAGTATTTTGACAATAAGTTCAAAATATGGCATCAACTTAAATATAATTTCCTAATTTAAGTATGCATATGCTAAAGAATCATGTAAAATAAGTATATTTTATGCATCTTTTTTTTTTGTTGTTGTTGTTGGAAATGCCAGGATCCAACCATTCATACTTTTTGCACTATAGTTGTGCTAATTTTTTATAGAAAAGACATCTGACAAATTTTAATGTGAACTTTGGGGAAAAAAATCCCATGCCAGTGGATTAATCCATATTTGATATAGCAGCATTCTCATCCTTGAAAAAAATAAATGGTTAGAATTTTATTTGTTTGATGGTAAAAATCTTATTCTTTGAAAGAACTGTAGAAGAGCCCTTAAACATTCTCATATTTGCATATAGACATATTTGTGTCTAATACTAGCTAGTGGTTACATGTTTTTTTTAACAGTGAAAAATACAGTAACTGGTCAAGAATGCTGTACTTTAGATTTGCTAGATCTTCAGATGTAACTTCTTTCAGCTGTTCTAATCTTTAAACTGTTAGTCTAATCTCAAGTGTCTTATTATATTTGGTTAAATGAATTGCTTAATTGTTTTTAGACTAGCTGTTTCTTTGTCTAACTACTTGAAGCATATGTTACAGAAGAACAAAGTCAGATATTCTATCTGAAACAACTCCCTTGTTTAATCTGTCAATTTCCCACTTTGTAGATGGCCCATTTCTTATCTTTAAATCACAGAATCATGGACACCTTAGAGTTGGAAGGGACCTTTGAAGGTCGTCTAGTCCAACTCCTCTGCAATAAACAGCGACACCTACAGCCAGAACAGATTGCCCAGGGGCCTGATCCAGCCTTGACTGAAAATCTTTTCTTTCTTTTTTCTTCAAGTTTTTTTGACATTCCATGGGCAGTACACATTATCAGTTGCAGAATTACACGTTTCTTATATATTATAAAGTGCGTGTTTGTCTGTTGCAACAACTTGGTTAATATTATAGCACTCCAAACTGTTTCAGTATGTGCAGGTTTTTCCTAGAAATTGTATTAATGCCAGTTTTTCTTTGCTGGTCTCTGTGGAAAATTATGATAATTTCTATGGGGAATGGCCATGAACGACTTAGGGTAGCAATACAATTTAAATCTTCCCATTGTCTCATCAAGCTTTGCAGTTTATAGTCTATGTTAGTGGGGGAGATACTTATTGTTAGACACTTGACTACATACAGCAGTCACATTCTTCAGTCACATCTTCAGTGAAAGCACAGGGAAAAGCAGAAGTCATTTTCTTCTTTGTTCTTCATTTCTGTAGATGTTCACAGAATAAATGGATGGAGGCTCTAATCTCAATAAGACTAATTTTGAGAAACTGGGAGCATAAATTATGGAGGTTTTTTTTCTCTATAATACTAAAGTAAGGGTTCAAAATACAAAGTTCCAGGGCAAACACTATTGTCTAACTCTTTTTCTTCATCTTGCCATGACATAAGTGAAATTTATTTAATACAAATTAAAATTATATTTCTTTGGTTTTGAGGGATCGATCTTTTATCAGGAATCATTCTTTTCAGTATTATTTACAGGAAATTTTATATGCTGTTTCTTCCCTTGAGTGGAATATAAATACTTTTCATTTATAACAGCACTTTCTATTTGTATTTCTAGAAGTTCATTTTCATGAAGAAGTAGGGCTGAATGAAGATTGGTAGAAAGTTAATTTTGGAAGAAATTATGGAATACAGAAATTATACCATATTTCAGTGGGGGTAAGCTTAGTAAAAAGCATTAGTAAAAAGAGGGAATCTTCTTAATTTGTTCTAATAATCATATGCAGTTGCCTTACTGATTTTTCTGAAACAAAATATTCCAAGTAATAAAACTATTGTGATGACCCAATGCAGCAAAAAACAGAGCTTCAGATGATATTTAAGTTAGTAATAGATTGATTTTCACATAAAGGCAAGTGGTTTTTTTTTGTTTTGTTTTGGTTTGGTTTTTTTTGGTTGGTTGGTTGGTTGGTTTTTCTTTGTTTGTTTTTCCAAGAGTACTTCATTTAGAAATCAAAAGTTCCCACTTAGTGGGAGCAGAATAGAATGTTAGTTTAATTAATGTATGAAGTTTGCATTACTTTAGTATATTGATTTACAATATATTTACTGAGCAATATTTGAGATCTGAATAAAAGGTTTTCTCTTTACTGCCATTGAAACAAAAAGTAACCAAAAAACTTGCAGCAGTCCCATTGCTAGAGGTAGTAAATACTCCACAACAATTTATCCTCTGCACTTAATAGCCTAATCAACTTCTCAAAACGTCTCTGAGTACATTTATTCAGCAGTTGGAAGACTTAAGGTGCATTTCAGCTTCCTCTTTGCTCATCCATTTTCATTCATTTATTTTGTCAACAGATTTTAGAGAATGGGTTGTCTGATTTTCTGCATGGGCCAGTTTTAGATAAGGCTTTTTAAAGTAATTTCTAAAAAAGAACATTTTCTGTGCAATTTTTACATATGTTGTTGTTTCCTGCAGTGAGATGTAGTAGAGTCTAATAGTAAGCTGGAAGACATGAACAGCTTAAATTTGATGATTTTTCAGGAATTTGCAAGATTTGCTTGATTGTATCAGTCAGTGTCAGAGCTTTTATTCCCTAGCTGTATGCGTGATTGAGTAGGTAAAATACAAATATTACAACCTGAAAATTTGCAACACTTTCAACAGTTCTGCATGCTATGATATTAACTCTTCTGAATCTATTCATACTAGCACTTTCAGCAAGGAAAAAGTGATATAAACATTTCAAAATCAATCAATTGCAAATTTAAATGAATACTTGCTACAGTTTGCTTGTGGTATTTGCCTAGAATTAACAATTTATATTATTTTAAGAATGAAGTTCTACAGTTTATTTATTTCCTGTGGTTTGGCTATAAAATCAGTCTATAGAGGATCCAAATGAACAGACTGTACCAAAACCATGTAGTTCTTACTTTGTTCCACAGCTCACATGACTGAAAAAAGACTATGCTCAAACAGTCATTGTAGTTTTTAAGCCTACACCCCTTTAATAGCCAGTGTTTGAAACTGCTGGTGGGTAGATACATCGACAGGTGGTGTGCACCAGGCATTCAGTACACACATCTGTGTGACAGAAATGAAAACTCATAGTCTATTTCAGTAAGAGATTGGATGACAATCAGAGCAAGTATTACGGGAGGGCAAAGTGTCAGGAAAGCAATCAGCAGATGAGCAGATAAAATGGTGGTGGAACAGTATCAAATATCAGATGAGGCTGTGAAGTAATGGTTGAGAAAGGCTAGGGAAAGATGGAATGGATATGGGGAATGATTCTGTCTTTGACTCCCCCAGATGGCTTGCAGTACTTGATATAAAACTGCTGAAGAAAATAAACTGACTGTATTGTAGTAAAAATAACATTTGTCACAAAAAAAAATGTTCAGAACTGAATTGTGTTGTACTGCAATATATATTGTCTCATTTGCAGAAATTACCTTCATTAGATGAACATGACTTTACTTGAACTATTTCTTAGTTGCAGAAATATGCAAAGCACTACATGACACAGAACATTAGTTCAAAGAAAGCAACCGATTCAGAAAAAGCAATCTTGCAAATTTTAAATGAACTGAAAAATAATCTCAAATTATCAATTTTCGATCAGGTGTTTTAAAAGAGCCCAAATAATGACTTTCCAAAAACTCAGAGCCCTTCTTTCTTTGAAAAAGTGGAAATAAAATAAATAAAAGACTTCAATGCTTTCTAGAGGATTTCTTTTTTTGCTGACTTAAGCCTGAACTTGTTTATAGTTTTGATTATCACAGTGCTCATTTCTTTACATTAACTTGTCAGAGTCGTGGGTGAATGAAGTCAAACAAAATGAATGTGTGCTTCCAAGCTTAATTCTGGAAACAAGTTTGCTTAGCCTGACATCATATTCTACTGAAGTGTTTTCTTGATAGTTCACACTCTCTTGGGGGTATGAAATGCCCAAGTTCCAGATCATGTTTCAGTAAATGTTTTCTGATTGAAGGTATCAGCAGGAAAGTTTAATGATAGCCTGCCAGTTAATAGATTTTTCTGGCAGTCAGCACTTTGGCTTCAAATTTTGTCAGAGGAGGGCATTCAGCTGGACACTTAATACTACAGTTATGGATCCTACCCAGTACTTATCAAGTGAACAAAAGGAGTTTCCTCTTACCTGAAAATGTTGTTCATAACCTCCTTTCTTTCTTTTCTTTTTTTTTTTTTTTTCCCAGTGAAATTCATACCCTAAGTCAGATCTTGTTCTAGGAAGGTAAACCTAAAGAATTGAGAAAGACAGTTTTCTGTACCCCTTTTTTATTTTTGCCTTCTCTCAAAGCTCACTTTGTGAGGTTTTTCTGGTGATAGGACTCCAGCTAACAGCTGTGAATTATCTAGGGAGGCAAGTGGTGCGTGTCACAGAATCAGAGAATTGTAGGTGTTGGAAGGGACCTCTAGAGACCATCAAGTCCAGTCCCCCTGCCAAAGCAGCTCCCTAGCCCAGGTTGCACATGTAGGCGTCCAGTCGGGTCCGGAATGCCTCCAGAGAAGGAGACTCCACCATCTCGCTGGGCAGTCTGTTCCAGTGCTCTGCCACTGCACTGTGAAGAAGTTCCCACATTTGTGCAGAACTTCCTATGAATCAGTTTGTGCCCATTTCCCTTTGTCCTATCACCACACACTGCTGAGAAGAGTCCAGCCTCGTCCCTTTGCCTCCCAATCTTTAGATATTTATAGATGTGGATCAGATCCTCTCTGAGTCTTATTTTTTCAAGGCTGAACAGACCCAGGTCTCTAAGCCTTTCCTCATAATAAAGATGTTCCAGACCCTTTACCATCTTTGTGGCCCTCCAGTGGACTCTTTCCAGGAGATCCCTGTCTTTTTGTACTGGGGAGCCCAGAACTGGGCACAGTACTCCAAAAAAGAAAAAGTACTACCAAAGAAAAGAAACCTTTGATGGAGGAATTCCCTAAGAGAAAACAAATCCTCTTAGGAAAGAACCCCCCATAGCCTGGTGGCTGTGAAGCTTCCTGGCTTTCTCCCATCCCCTGCAGTGACCAGACAAGTTCCTGATACCAACTGAAAAACAAGAAGCAAAGCTGAAAACCTTAGTGGTGACTCTCTCTCTCTCTTGCTTTCTACAAAGATTCCTCGCTTTTATTTCCTATCCTTTTCTATCACCTGTCCTCCCTTCTCCATCTCCCTAAACAACTAGGATTTGTAATAAACTGGTTGGGCAAACATTTTACCCATTGTGTCTTAATCTCCCTGATGGGTATACATATATTAAAGAGAACCTCCTCTCCCTCTTAAAATTGGAGCAAGACAAGAATATAACAAAAGAATGATATTCAATATATAACATGTAAAATAAGACCTACTCATTGTTTTAAATTTCATATTACTCTTTGGTATAGTTTGATTGTCACACACTTGGAAGTACTTTCAGGTACTTAACAAGTGGTTGTTACATCTTAGTTGTCAGTATTTTATACGTTTATTAGAAAAATTGTGAAATTTTCTACTGCTTTTTCTTCAGCTACAGCACAACAGCTTTTGGAGTAATGTTTGTAGCCTGAAAGAATAGAATAGAGAAGAAGCTGCCTCAGGTTTTGCTTGTTGCCCCCATACTTGGCATGTCTCTTGCAGCCCTTCTGTTACAGAGGGGCCTAAGGAAGCTGACTAGAGTAATCTGAGAAAAACAAAATAGAATTTCATAGTTAAAAAAATGAAAAATATTATTATGAGTAGTATTACTAGCTACCCACTCTGGATTTTCTTCATAAAAATACCTTCAAACAGTGACGACTGATTTCACTCTTACAGATGTTCTTAATCTTTATTATAAATGTAACCAAAACAAATCGTTGTGCTGGGTCATTTGGAAAAACATCTTTGATTTTCAGTTTGCAATTGATTATAAGAGTGGGTGTTGCTGATACACAAGGCAGTATAAAGTTTTCTGTAATAAAAATACTGAAAATATATTCACCTTCACCTTTTTTTTACGGAATTTAAGGAGTAATCCATAAGATGCAGCTGGAACTGAGGGGAAGGGCGTTTTCAATGCATAAAAATAGTCAGGGTAACTTCACATCTATTACTTCTTCCTCAGTTTCACGCATTATTTAGCTATAAGTGCTTTTTCCAGCACAAAGTGCTTTTGTCATTGTGGCACAGATATTAGTTTTAGTTTCTCAGTACAAATCTTCCTGGTCCAATTTATGACCGTGTGCTTCTGTTTACCATTCAGAATGATCTACATTGAAATATTTTGTAGTTTTTAATGGTAACTTCCTTTAATAAGTATTCTTTTTCTGACTGTACAATTCCGAGCATATTTCTTAATAGGGAAAATGTTTCATATTGCTTGTGAAAAGGTGACACTAGACACTGTTTAGTTTATGATGTGGTTAACGCCGTGCTGCTCTTCAGTGAAGGTGAGCTGAAGCTAAGAGACATTGGTAATATTCACTTTCAGAAAGGGACTTAACACTGTTGTTCAACATCAGATATTTATGAATCAGAAAGTTGCTGTGAGAGGTTGTGGAGTCTCCCTCCTTGGAGATCTTCAAAAGCCTCCTGGACGTGGCCCTGGGCATACCTGCCAAAGTTGGACTGGAGGTCCCAACCAACCTCAAACATTTTGACATTCTGTTAAATGAAATAAAAAGTACCTTGAACAGTCTGTAGGCAGGAGTGACTTTATGTTTTCACTATTTCTCCTGTTTTGAGTTTTCTACTAGAGGCAGCATCTGCAGTTCCTGTAATTTAGAGTCTATTTTTTTTTTTTGGATGTGACAAGACAAAGAAATAATGCTGCCTTGGGAAAAGGATCAAGGTTGCTCCTTGATTCCTCACTGAGATAAGTTTTTCACCAGCCTCCAGGTCTACCATTGCTCTTTGCTGTTGCATTTCCTGTGAGGGTGAACTGAAGAGGTCTGATGGTTCTGATCCACATCTCTTTGATATTCTAGACCAAAGAAAATGTGATTTTGAAATGGAAGGACTAAGTGTTTAGCTTCTGTTTTTTCTTATGATACAAAGTACTAATTAGCAGATCAACTTTGCTTCAACAAGCTGCGTGTGCTTGAATCCTCAGAAATTAATCTCTCAGATTCTGCTGTTTGGGAAACAAATACCTGATATTTGAAACTTCAAATACGCACAATTTGTTTATATCCTCAGATGTGTTTTAAATAAGATTCTGTTAAAGATTTTTTCTGAACTTCCCTGTACTAGTCTTGTGCTTTCAGTGCAAATTGAATGAGGCTGACATCTCTTCTAGTGTTTAGAAAAAAAAAATCACGCTGTTCAAGGAAGTGCAAAAATGCAGATTTACACAGATTGAGTCAAAATTATTGAAATAATTCATGCAAAGCAAGCAGTAATGCCATGATAAACAACCAAGTGAATATGAGAGAATGACTATTTTACTGTTAATGAGTCATATCCTTCTTTTTTATCTTTTTGGATGTTAGTGTATATTCTACTAAACGTGAATTTTGTATATTATTTTATAACAGAAACATTTCCAGTAGAGCAAATAAATTAAAACCAAGCTGTGTCACTTAGATTGAATGGCTTGAAGTATGACACAGAGAAATTATTCTGATCAGTAGATGTACAGAAATTGATTTGGAGGATCCCAGAGTCCCTTGAGTGTAATTCTGCCTATCAAGAAGAAAGGAGAGAGCTGTGAATTGAGGATATGGATAGAAGCTCAAATCACAGAATTTATAGCTGATCAGACATGGTATTTCTGAGAGCTTTCGCCTTTTGCTGTATAACTATCTGCAGTTATCTAAGTGACTGTGTTTCTTGGCATTAAATTTCATTGCAAGTTTTATTGCCGATTGACTTCTGTTGTTGTGGTGCTATGTTCACTCTCAGCATCTCAGCAGACCCTACAGCTTTCTACCTATCCATGCTAAGACTAATCCACACTGCTGCGATCAAAATCCTGAGGTGTTTGAAAAGTTTTTCTAATTTATGGACTAAAGAACTTATTTCACAGAATTACTGCTCTCTTTGATCTAGTATTTTTCCATAAAAAATAGAAATAGATGTCACCTGAAGCTATAGAAGACATATGGGTTACCTCTGGGTTCCCTGGACAAAGGGTTGTGTAATAAGAAATTTATTCTTACATTTAAGAAAAAAAATAACAATCTATGTAGCTTGTTATTTTCAATATCTAAGCAGATCAGGTCATACTGTTATCACACAGCACATGATGGAGATATAGCCCAGACTCAGAATTTATGTTATAAGATTATGAGCCACTCATTCAGACCATGGAAGAAGCTGATGATGGTAAAGGTGTCCTTGGACACTGGGGATCCTTGGTTTTGTTTTCCAGCAGCAGGAGATCCAAGTCCTGCATGGGTCTTGCTGTTGCTTGCTTTCAGAGACACTGTTCCCTGTTCTGCTATACGTCTGCATTCCATGAGGTTGTCATCACATCCTGGCGTGGTTTATATCATAAATTCCTGTTAAATATCCAGGTTATTATACATAGTTTGGTGATGCAGCAATAACAATGACTCCAAGTTTTGATGGACTATGCACACTGTCAACACATGAAAATTCTGCAATTACTCTTGACAGCTGATGAGGCATCCTACCTAAATTGATCCAATTATTTACTAAACAATTTTCCTGAATGAAAAGGACTACAGGTCTCCACTCATTTTCGCTCAGTTTACCTGGATTTGAACCTGTATATAGACTCAAATGTCCTTCAAACATACTAAATGCTGTCCCTTATCAGATTTCACAAATGCTTTTGAAAAATGGGGGGAAATTGAGAAAGGGAATTGAAAAGATTATTGTTCATAATTCAAATATGTAAAACCTTATGTAAAATGATTCTCCAGCCCAGTATCAGTAACTAGATCTGTGGCAAATCCAGTAGTGGAATTCAGAATTCTATCTCTCAGGGTTTTAAAGATTACAGAGATATTACTTAGGTCAATTACTTTGAAGTTCAGGTATACCACCTTTATATACCACATCGAATTTTAAAAGCGTAAAGAGAGCAGAAGTGTTTATATCACCATTAAATTATTAATGCTTAAACCTGAGGTACTCAGGAAATCATAAAAATGTAAGAGTTACCCTGGAAAATCAACTCAGCCACATTCAGCATCCTGCCTCTCTCACTGGTTACATCAGTGATACATAGTTCAGCGCATTAAGCTTTAGGTTTTCAAAGCAGCCATGGTAATCTTGTTTTCTATACAGAATGGTCAAAGCAGTGGTGTAGGAGAAACATTAAATGAGAAAACTTCCTGAATTTCCTGAGTTCCTCCTGTCTCAATTGTGTAGTACAACAAAGCGTGTCTTGTCCTTTGCAACCCCAATTAAATTCCTCTTTTTCCTGTGCTGGTGAGATGATGAAAGAAATTAAACACTGAAAAAAATCTCAGGCTGTATCAATCAGCTTATTTTCCTTGAGGTGATGTACTGTGAGTTGTGAAAAAAATGCTGGCTTATTTTTGCATGCTCTAGGTGCTTTGAAAGTCACATTCAGAGAACTGATGCTCAGAAGACCACAGCAAGCTTCTAAAACAAATTAATAACCAGAGAGAAAGCTACTTGTATGCGATTTTGTCTAGTCCTATTGCTATCATTAGTTTGACATCCGTTGTGTATTTTCATTGTTGATCGAAGTTAATTAAGTATAGTTTTGTTGTATAATTCAAACTATGTTCAAGTTAGCCTGTATGCCACTAATGCACACTGCAGGAGTCTGTATTTATAACCTCTATAAAAAATAAAGCAGAGGATCAGGCATGTGTACTGTTCAAGTTTAAATTAGGTACAACAAACAAGTCACACATAATAGAACTTTAGGCAAATACTGAACATGCTGTGCATGCAGTGTCCAAACTTTCAGCATCCTAATGTGCTTTCAGATTTGTGTTGAGACTTACTGCTGTACTCGTGCTTTCCTTTATTCTGTATGCCAACCAAAAGACCATGTTTGTCTATAAAACCTACCACAAGACAGTATTACAGGAAGCATGTACATAAAAAGACTAAAATTCTGAACTATGAAAGATAGCTGAAGAAGCTGTTACGTGTTTGCTTTCCTCACTGCATTTCACAGCGTTTTTTATAGTATTAAGTTTTTAGATCACTTCTGTGCTCCAGATAGGTTTGCTACCGAAGTACTAACTTAATAGCAGACCAAGGCAGAAGAAAGTCAACCTTTTACATTTTTACATGCCTCACACGCACTTCTTGTTTCTGTCCTGGACTTCACAAAACATACCCTGGGCACTCTTCCACTTTTTCCAGATCACCTGCTGCTTCTGCTGCTGCTACCTTAGCAGAAGCAACAATAGAGGTGGACCAACTTCTCTCATTTCCTTCCAGCATCGTTTCCAGGCAATCTCTTGTGTTCTCTACTGCAGGTCAATGGTTTGCAAAATGATATTTTAAATCAGGTTATTCTGAAATGGCTAAATGCTGTAAATGGTTATAGAATAATGGAACTTCTTGAGTACTTGCTGGGCAGTGACGTTATGGGTTATCCATACCCCTTTTTCAGCCATTCGGGAGTATCAAAATATGATGCTTGGTTGGCAAAATGTATTTTTTCTCCTTTTCTCCTTGCTAATGATCTTTTGATGCAGAAGATGTCGTCTTAGGGCTTGTTCTTAGGGATTATCTGGAATTTTACTTGCTGTGATCCTACTTCTATGATGTAGCAGGATTTCTGTTCAAATATTAAAGTGTAAAAGCTTAGGATAGCAAATCCTAGGAGTAAAAATTATGCTAATAGTTCAAATGAAAGTTCTGTTCAGACCAATATCATATCCCAGACCAGCAACGGCAAAAAAAAAAAAAAAAAAAAAAAAAGTTGTAATATTTTGTCCAGCCTCCAGATGAAGAATAAGTACTATCTTGGATATTTTTGTTCATATGAAGGAAATTGACACAGTATGTAACTTATTTTTAGAACTAATTATTTTTATAAAGATTTAAATTGTTTAAAAAAGTGGTGCATGAAAAAGTCTTACCATGTATTGAAATCTAAGTTGTTAAAAACTTCTGTGCTCTGCACAGATTTTAATGTTGATTAAGATACCTAAGTTGTTTTTTTCTAGACATCTTGGGGATTCTTTTTTTGATGGACTTGTAAGAATATTGCTGAACACCATGGAATTGTTGATTAAATTCTTTCATTCAGATTTTAAGCAATTAGAAAATGTTTATTTCCATAAAATTTCTTACACTCAGCACTGTGAAAAACAAAAAGGTACTGCAATACAATTTTTTATGATCGCTTTTTTTTAAAAATAACTATGTATTTTAATGACAACTATATTCAATGTCTGCAGTTGTATGAATAAAGCAAAAATGTTACGTTAGATATAACAATCTTAAGTGCAAGAACAAAAAACTCCTATTTTCTGTGAACATTTTGAACTAGGGCAATTTGCTTACCTCACAAAATTCAATTAGATGGGAAGACCTCTCAATTAGCACCAATTTTGTAATGAAAGGCACAGTGCTTTTATAACACAAACTGCCTTTCAACTGTGCTTAGTGCATCAGGATTGGTTCAAATGACAGTGCAGTATTTTTTGTACTTATGGATCCATCAGTTTACACGGGTATCCCTGATGCTTCACCATGTTTGTATTATTTGATCCTGCAATAACCTTGTTCTCCTGTATTCCAGAGAATATGTGCACATTATGTCATCTGGATCTGACAGCCCACTTACATTTATTCAGCTATGCAAACCCAAGATTAAAATGATAAATAACTATGCTGCAAATGTGAGATTATTTTTCACAGCTTTATAATGGAAATATGAATGAAGGAGGAGAAAAATATTAGGCTAACAGAGTAGCACCCAACTGCTAACAGTTCCCAGAATCAATGCTAGATCTGATAGAATGGCTCTATTTCTCAGTTAGATTTAGGCTGAGATATTTTTACGTGATCGTTTTTCTCTTATCTCATTGTTGCCACTATTAATTTTGTTCCTTGTTTGTTTGAGAAGGTTTTGTTTGCCTGATTTATCTTTAGTTCTGGCCTGATCTAATCCAGGTGGCATTTAGGGACACATAGGGTGAAATGTTTCAGTGATTCCAAAATACATTAGTTCTGATTTTGTTGCATATTGGGCAATAGTGTGCCATTTTATGAAATTTCAGTGGTGTTTTCCTGTTGCACTTGATTTACAGATAGACTGAAATATGTTTCATGAAAAAAAAACAACAACAACAAAATCCATGGTTTCTGATAAGCTACATAAGATATCTACTAATTAATCACACTGTATTCTAATGCCTGATACATAGAGAACCAGAGTTTACAGATAAAGGAGCAGCAAGTTTGTTGGTTTCAAATTATGGCAGGATTAATTATTTTCATTTCAGTACAATGACTTCACAAGGATGATGCAACTTGCTGCACTTTAATAAAGCTGAAACTTTTCACATTTAGCTCTTGATTTTTATTTGTGCTCCCCTGCTGGACATCTCAGCAGTGAAGGTTCCCTATCTGTCTCACCTTCAGCATTTAGCATAAGGCCTTCGGTTTCAGACACTCTCTCACATTTTATTTGATATATTAGCTTCAATTCTATACACAATTATATTGTGTTATTTTGCATTCTGTTATTTTATTTAGTAAATTAGTTTTCCTCCTCAGATCATTGCTGCTGTTTGGTTTTAGTCCCATCTCCCGACCCTGTCCCTTTTGCCCCTTTCCCTTTCCCAAGGCATGGGTTCGTGGTTCCCCACCCTATTAGTCAGAGAACTGGGCCGAACCAGCCCATAAACCATAAAACCAGCCCATAAACTATGCAGTTTTGTCACCTACATAGCCAAGATGTAGCATCAAGTGAAATGCACATCAAAAATGCAGATCAAAAGAAGCATGAGAAGGAAAGCAGTGAGATAATAGTAAGCTCAGGTCATGCTATGCTATGTAAAAACAGAAATTTTGTCCAGGTAAGAAAAGAAAAGGATGGAATAAAGACTAAATGGATTGCTCAGTTGAACAGTTGCTGCTACCGTGGGGCAGAAAAGCTATATTGAGCATTGAGGGATGGAAAGCAAATGGTACAGCAGACAAGAACAAAAGAAAATTGAGTTCATAGTTTCTGTTTAATGATATTAATTCATCTTTCATGAATGTGGCAAGTAGAGTACTGAGTCTATGTTGATTTAAGACTGCATAAAACTACTACCTTACTTTCCTGATTATCACTTGTAGACAAATAGAGGTAGATGCTGCAGAGAGGGACAGACTTAAATTCTCTACTTGCTCACTGTGAGCAGTGCGCAAAAGAGGGTGAGCAGTGCAGTGAAATGTAAAAGATTTAACCTAGATATAAAACCATCAGTTACTTTCTTTTAGCTGCATCCCAGGTGGCTGTGTTACATTTGAAGTTCATCAATCAACTCAGTTCAGGATTTCACTCTAATACATAGTATCTGCTCTGGGAATTGAAGCTACTGTACCCTACATCTGCTTATGTGGTGTGTAAAGGAGAATAATACACTGCTGTATCCCTGTAAAATAGGATGATCTGTGCCCACTACAAATTCAAAGCAAATACCATTTTCATAATTTCTAGTCTATGTCTTCCTTGTCAGCTTGCTGCCTTCTAATTGCTCACAAGGTGGTTGGGGAGGAGGAACAAAATGCACCAGTTTGGCATGAATAAATAATGTTGGGAAGGTTACTAGCTTTATTGGAACCTGTACACCCACTTAGAGAAATCATCACTAATGTTTAATATAAGCTTGAAAAATTATCATCATTTTGATGCTGTGGTGCACTGTTCTGCAATTTCTGCTCATAAAGGGACCACATATCTCGACAAATCAAGAATCTCTTTATCAGGAAATTCTATAATACATTTTATTTTAGTATTGTGATGTGTTTAGCATCTTCTGGAAGGAAATGAAGACTTGACAACAATTTTCTCTTCCTAAAGATATTCTTCATTTTGAGGCAGGATCGGAGAAAAGCATAATTATCTTGTTAAAATTCTATGAGAGGAATTAAAAGGCAAATGGTTATCAGAGTATTACAGATCTCTAATTTACTCTATGATAAATGTATGTGACATTTATCATAACTGACAGCATTAAGTCTGTGATTTCAAGATAAGAACATAACTAATAGTTGGTTTTATCTGTTTTCAGATAGTTTCATTTGCATTACTGAATAGAGTTTACATTTCAGACAACCAATTGGTTTTTTTAAATATACATGATCATCTTAGAAGAAGAAACGGTCATCCATGCTTCTTCTGCCTGTAATATTACATCTGAAAATGGCAGTGTAATATGTAATATATATTTTTTTAATTATAATTCTCAATCAAAGGTTTTTTGAGCTTTCAATACAAATGAATTACTAGATTAAACTCTTCTGTAATTACTTGATAAATGTGATTTCAAATGTTTCTAATGTAAAAGTGTTTGTTCAGTTTGAACTATTAAATAAGATTAGATTAATATTTACATGCACACAACGAAGTAATAAAAACTGATTTTACTATGTCAACTGCTAATAAGGAATTAACAGGAAATACTGAAAATACTGACTGGGGGTTGCTGGAGTTTTACATGGTTATTAAAAGCTATCCCTAGGAAGCAACAGAAAGTCCTTGAGTTTCTTATCTTAGGGCAGAGAAAGTGGTTCACTTAAGAAATTGATTTGTCATGGTAATTTGAATCTCACAAATGCAGAGAATCACAGAATCATTGAATATTCTGGAAGGGCTTGAAGGGATCAACATGGATTGTGGAGTCTCCTTTAGAATCACAGAATCACAGAATTGGAGGGGTTGGAAGGGACCTCTGGAGATCAATGAGTCCAACCCCCTGCCAAAGCAGCTCCCTAGCCCAGGTTGCACAGGTAGGCGTCCAGGAGGGTCCTGAAGGTCTCCAGAGAAGGAGACTCCACCACCTCTCTGTGCAGCCTGTGCCAGTGCTCCGTCACTGCACTGTGAAGAAGTTCCCATGCACATTTGTGCGGAACTTCCTATGCCTCAGTTAAAGTCAATGACACTATGAAAAGGAGCAGTGAAAGAGGAGTGGTCATGCTGAGGAGATGAGAAGCTGTCCAGTGTTGGAGCCAAAATCCACACTGAAAATATTTTCCCCTGTAGTTCATCTCAGTCTGTATTTCTTTAGAGTTCCAGAAGAACTGGAGGAACAGGAGGTAGGAGAACAAAGTGCAGTGATAACCGTGCCTCTTGTGCCCACCACACACATTCAGTTTGAAACTGGCATGTATAGTATATTTACTTGTCACCTGGCAAGTAAACTCCAGTGACTGCTGATAATAATATTTAATCCTAACTACACATGTATGTGCCTGTTAAGACATGCATTTTTTCTTACTAAGCAGATGTGTAAGTATTCTTATTCAATTTTTAAACTTGAGCTTGTGTTATTTCATAACATAATTTAATAGCAGCGTTGCTATGGAAGAAATATCTGGAATACTCATTCAGTGTGGACAAATCTTGGGATTTTTGAAAATACAAAAAGTGTAAAATAATTTGCAGTATGATTCTTGGTGGATTTTACTTCTCAGTTAAACATGCATGGACTAGCGTGAAAATCATTTTCTCTCTGCTATGTTTCAAACTATAACAGTGATCAAAATAACATTTAAATTATGTCAAGCTCAAGTTATGACAGAATGTTCTGCATTTCGATACACTACATAAACACTGTCCCGTGAACAGAAAAAGTATGCACCCTTGCTTTCTGTTTTAATAAAAGATTTTGCTAGTATGTTTTGAGTGGCTGAGGGAACTGGGATTGTTTAGTCTGGAGATGAGGAGGCTGGGGGGAGACTTCACAGCTCAATGTCAAGAAACATTTAGATGTGGTAGTAAGGAGCATGGTTTAGTGGAAAAATATTGGTTGCAGATTGATGGTTGGACTAGATGACCTTGGAGGTCTTTTCCAGCCTTGGTGATTCCATGATGCTAAGATTTCCAGAAAATCATCATATTTTTGTATAATTGCAACTGCATTTTCTGTTGACATAAATATATTACCTGAAGATTTTTAATGAAATTTACAGAGTTGCAATCAAACATTCAAGTGAAAGAAAAAAACTGACCATCTCTCTTTACCAGACTTTTATAAGGCTTATTTTACCAGAGAGAAATAGACTTCATTTTACAATTGCACCTTATTTGTGTCATTGCTTTTTGGCAGTATGCACATTTGTGAACAACTGTTTTCAAGGATGAAGCATAGGAAGAGTAAAATTAGATCAAAAACCTCGGACAAACCCCCTGAGAACTCACTAAGAATCACAACCACTACCATCAAAAAAGACATCAGTTCCACAAAAACAAACATCCAACCAGTTTTATAGTTCTTCTGTTTGTTTGTGTTTATGTTTTAGAGAAAAAATATGAACCAATAGAAGTTTTGTTGCTTCTATACATTATTTATATTATGTATTTCGTATGTGGCTCAAGACAATTCCTCCTCATTCAGTGTTGCACAGACAAGCCAGAAGTTTGTACACTCATGACCTAGATTGTGGGATTGAGTGCACCCTCACATTTGCTGAGGATAGTAAGCTGAGTGGTGGAGTTGCAGCCCAGAAGATCAACTATATCCTGAGCTGCAATAAAAGAGGGATGGCTAGCAGGGTGAGGGGGGTGACTGTCCCTCTCCACTCAGCTCTCACGAGGTCTCATTTGGAGTATTGAGTCCAGACCTAGGGCCCCCAGCTTGAGAAGGATATAGAGCTGTAGAGGCAGGTCCAAAGGAGGGCCGCAAGGATGATCAGAGAACTGGAGCACCTCTTCTATCAAGAACCGTTGTAAGTAAGTTATAAGTAGAAGGGGGACTGACTTGATATGTAGCCTGATAGTGATAGGATAAGGAGGAATGGCTTCAAACTAAAAGCGGGGAGATTCAGTTTAGACGGTAGGAGGAAATTCTTAACTCAGAGGGCAGAGGTACTGGAACAGGATGCACAGAGAATCTGTGGAAGTCCCATCCCTGGAGGTGTTCATGGCCAGGTTGGATGAGACCCTGATGTCGCAGATGGCAACTCTGCCCACAGCAGAGTGGCAAGGTAGGGCAATCATTTTTGAAGACCCTTCCAATCCAAACCATTCTGTGATTTTATGATTGTTTCAGGATTTAATTCCCTTCACTGTTACATAGTCTGGAAGTTCTACAACAATTATCAAAGACTGGGTTGTATATGTGATGTTAAATTACATTTATTCACGCACAATTCCAACTGGTGTCAGAGTATATACATTCTATGAAAAGATGTATTTACTTTGTATACGTATCTTACAAAAGATTAAATAGGGAAAAAAGTGATATGGCATATATATGTCTGCTGTAGCAGTTTCTCAAGGGAGTATTTTCTTGGTCTGTAGTACTTAATCAATTCAAATAAAATGATTATAAGCAATACATTCTTAAAAAAATAATTAACAAGCCTGATTAATATAAAACTGAAACTGTGACATTAATCTTTGCATTGGAGTCTACACTGTTCCTTTAAACACTTGTTCCAAACTCTTACTATCACCTTGGGGAGAAGGAGTGTGTAAAATTAAATTTTCTAGTCTCTTATTTGTTTCTGTACCTTTCTTTGTATAATTTTTCTGTAATAAATTCCAGTGGGGCATAAGACACGCATATCATTTCATGAGAAAATTCTGACATTAATTTAACATTGATCAAAACTATAAATCAATACAAGTTTATGATTATGAAAGCATTTAAGTTTTCCTACAGATACACATAGCTAAATCCTAACTATAATGGCTCGCTTGTATTATTAGGCAGGAAACAGAATTCCCTGTTAATACTTATACATTTTAATACTTGTTTTTCATGAAAAGTCACAAACAAAAAAGAATTATTCAGAAAATTAAATTTAAGTTTTCAGCGATGAAACAAAGATGCAGTTTGCTTCAATATCAAATGACTAATAATGCTTTTCTTGGGTTTTTATTTTTTTTTTTTCCTTGAAAGAAAAAGATATATTTTTTTTTCAGGAGTAAATATATCTGAGAAAAGATTCCACTTTCAACTCACAAGTAATGAAAAGGAAAAATAATTTACAGTAAATTATTTTTTATAATGGAAGATGTGTGATGAAAGACACTATGTAAGCCTAGTTAGAGATATTAAGATGTCTGAATTTCTTTTAATGTAGTATATGCTTACATCTTAACAGCTTTGAACTTGTCTTTGAGTATATTACAGTTAAATTGAGTATATAATTGTGAACCAGGATATTAAAACTATGATCAGCTTCTTTCTTCATTTTCAAAGTTTTATATAACTGCCACTGTCATTTCTGTGTAATTTCTTTCCCTTCAAATTTATTCAGGGTTAAGAATCAGTAAGTTAAGGTTAATATCTGTGAATCATCTTATGAACAGTTAATGATTCAAAACTGACATTTTGATCAAAGTTGTCAAAGCAGATCCCTGTGAAGTCAAAATCGTGGCTATTTATGAGACTAGAGTGTGACATGATGAGACAGATGCATATTAGGTGCATTTCAGGAAAGAGGGTAGTATCTGCTCAGTGCACAATGGCAAATATCAAAGAAGATCTGAATAGGCTCAGAGGAAATATTCCACTTCTATAAGGAATTCATTAACTAAATCCCAGTAAAATTACTTAATTGCTTCCTCAAGATAACAGTTTGTGATGGAAGAAAAATTAGAACAGTGACAAAAAATGAGAATGAAGCTAACAAAGCACTGTCACTACAGTAATATTGCAGTAATTTTATTCACAAAGATCATGCATAATCAGGCAAAATTAAATATAAGTAATTGAACACACTGCCAATTACAAATTGCATGGTAGTGGGTTGCAGCAGAACCCGAAGCATAAGCCTGTTACTGAAAGGAACAGTTTTTGTGTTATTGCCTTACTCTTAACATTGATCCATTTTCTGTTTTGCCTGCTTGAATATGATGTTTACCAATTTCCATAAGCAACAAACGTTTCCAAATCCACTGATAATTTAATTCGTAAATTCAAGATTTTGCTCCAGTGGATCTCTCGCATCAATCAGGATTGAAGCAATTATTTAATTTGCACTTAAATATAAGTACATAATATTTAAAAAATTGTCATGTATAAAAGACAAAATAATGACATAAATATGATTTTGACCATGGTGAGGAAAATATTTTCTTTTGTAAAGCAAGTAAAAGAAAGTAAAACCTTTACAAACCTGGATGTGGAATAGTTCACTTCTTCAGTATTGATGTGATTAATACTTTAACTGAATAAAATTAGATAACATTGTGTTAAGGTATGACCTTGTCTTGTCTTCCAGCAGTTAATGATGTAATGGCAGGTTGGAATGTATACTCTGAATACAAAGAGCTTTATTTGAATACTGACATTCAGTGAAGTCTTCAATTCATTCTTGATCTGCTAGCACAGGCTTTTATTTTATATTTTATTTTCTATTTGTTTCTACTCATTTGCTTCATAGACATTCCCATGTCTGATACCATTTTCTCAGACTGCCCCTGTGCTTCCATTTGTTGCACAGCAACAAAATGTAATGGAATATTGGTCAACATCCATCAGCCATTGTTGGCCGCCAACATCCATCTCTGACATTGTGAACCAACAAAATAAAATAGGATACATTAGTTTTGGAGGTGCACTCGGATGTTTGATGAGCAGAAATTTTAGATGAAAGACACTGGATGAAAATGCTTCAAAGCCCATGGCTCAATTATCCTAACCAGTAGCTAAGGAAGAGTCTACGCAGAATATTAGGGAGCGATTTATCTTGAGTTGTCAAAAATTTGTCACATACAGACTGGGATTCACTGGAACAGGTTCACCTGCTTTAGCTACTGCTATTGCAAAGGGTTACATAATTCATGTAGGAGCATCGTAGAATTATAGAGTAGCTCCGCCTCTTGTTTCTCTGTCCCCGTTCTAAACTGCAGCACTCATTTTCTCTCTTTCTCATAGTGCCCACAAGGACAGAAAATGGTGGCATGTAAGAGTCAATGGGGCCAGAACATAAGAATAGACTGCCTGGAGGGACTTATTTTTATGGATTTCTAAAAAGTCAGATATATCAAGAAAGAATAGCATTGGTTTAAAAATCATTTTCTATTACACTGTATAAGAATGCAGATTTTCTGCAAGCTTTGACAAAATAATAGTTTTCACTATGGGCAGCCATGGGAAGTATTGATCTTTCAAATCATCTTTCAAATTAATCTGAATTCCCTGTCTCATACACTGAGAAAGTAGGCCCGAGGAATCACATTACTTGTATGGCCAGTGACCTGCACAAATAAATGACATATTCTGATTCTCTGCTTTACCATCTTAACCTTACCATCCTTCCATTTTAGTCTCATGCATTCTTATAGCTCATGATCTTCAAAGCAAAAATTCCCAAATTTTTATAGCAGTATTAGTGTTTAGATGTGCTTCCCTTTTCCTTTACATGGTCGCTGAAAACTCATGGCCATCATTAACAGGTATGCAGACAGGACTTAATTTATTTGCTAGAAAATATTTTAATGATCATTTACCAAGAAAGTATATGATTCCACTGTCATTTGTATTATAATAATGACGTAGACCATAATTTATTAGTTTTAATAGATTAAAAGCTACAAACACTTCTTTTAAATGAAAATTTTGATCACAAGATCAAAAAGAACAGTGAACTTCCTAAAAAAAAAATCCAATCTTAAAAAACTGTCCAGCCAGAATGAGCTCATAGGTTTTAGTGTCCAGACTAAGGTCATGCTAATCAATCACTATTTTTAGATTTATTATTTGGATAAAGTAACATTTAGTATCACTTCTTTCTTTTTGTAACATTGCCCGTATTTTGATAACACAGCTGTTCTACAGTTTTTGGTTGATGTTCTTTTTTTTAATATTGCAGAACTTTAAGTAGAAATTTTAAGCATTTAGATAAAGCCAAGTGATGTTTAGTAGAGATTTAGAAAGGGATGATGTCAGCTTATTTGATCATGTGGACAAAATAAGAAATTTCAGGGATAGGCTAATTAAATTGAATGTTATTAAGTACATAATTACTATGACTCAGATTGGAAAAAAAAAGAAAATAAAATGTTATTTCATAGAGATTTTTAATCTTATACCATGTCTGTACAGTTTTTTTGAAAGAGATGACAAACTAGTTACTTGCAACATTTGAAACTGATTTATGCAAAATATATACGTTATGTAGCATACTGTACCTTTTAGAAAATGTAATATTCTTGAGACTGTCACTCCTCTGTCAAACTGATACTGTTTCAGCAGCATGCAGAAATTATTAGGAGGCGTATATTAACACAGACACACAGAAGGAAATAAAATTTATTAATCTAGATAGTCAACTAGAAGAAGGATCATAATGCTTGAAAATTCTCCATAATATTATGAAATGGACTGAGTAATCAATTTTTTCCTCAGTGATGTCAGGAGGATGAAATATGGTTTCTTTCTTTTAAGCAAAATAAAGAATAACCCGCATTTGGCATTCGCTAATTCACCCACCAACTCTATTAGGTTAGCCTTTTCAGAGGTCAAAGGAAACAGCCAAACCATTAGTGTTTTCGTGTTAACAAATGTCACTGTCTTTTGTATGGCATTCCCCTTAATCTTTAATTAGCAAAAATGTAACTGGGCTCCAACAATTCTCACCACATTAATTTGAATTAATTTCTAATCTGAAATAGCTGTCTGAAGTCTCATATCAAATCTCACACTGTAGTGGTTAACTGCAGTACATTTTTCTCATGAAGAAGCAATCAGGAGAGCTGACTAAAAATAAAAAAAAATAAATAGTTAAAAAATAGCTAATAAATAGCTAATTTTGATCTCCCCATAGCGTTTTGATTATAAATTAAATATATTGGTCCAATCAGAGTGTGAGTACTTCTTTTCATTTCCAAAATCTGAATTACTTTATCATTCTATAATTAGTAAAAATATTTAAGGAAGATTCAATAAAGTTTAAGAAAATTAAAATTAAGACAATAGTAACTTTTAGATGGACAAAAACAAGATTAAAGAAAATTTTATGCCCTTTGAAATTCTTCTTTAAGTTATTTCAAAAGTGATTATAATGTGATTTCTTTAAACAGTCCTTTGTCAAAATACTATATAGAAAATAAATTAAGAACAGTGAAATAATATTGGAAAAGAAATTTATATTCTCCATTTAGTTTAAGTGCACTAGAAAGAAGAAAATTCTGTGCAATGAGATCATGGTCATAGGTAAAGGAGGAGTGAAAGTTAAGAAAGGAAGAAGACAGAAAAGAAAATGAAAAGTGCTGTTAATGAACTGAACTGTTTTCACGCAGAGGTGAAGTAGCTAAAATATTTTTGTACTAGTGTTATATACACCAATATTACAAAATAAAATGGAAGGGCTTGGGGTGGTATGGAATGCGAAAGCCAATACAGAGATGAAAGTAAGCTCAAATAGGAACTGTGATCAAAATAGACATATTGTTATATTTTCATGGCTCAGAGGGAATGGCAAGAAAAAAATGAACATGACTGGATTGTATTGCATATGACTAAACAGATGTAACAGTAGGAAGATGATCTGGGTAACATGGTGTTTCCTTTAGCAAACTGATTTTGAGAATACAAAGTTCTAATTATACAGTGGTTAGAGTCTCATACAGGTTTCCAAGGTCATGCTAGCACAGCATCAGAAGTCACTACAGGGAAGTGAAGTCACCAAAAACTAGAATTGTATAGGGAAAAAATGATACATAATCATAGAGATTTTTCTTCTTAAAACAAACAAACAATAAATATTGGAAGTCAAGGGATTCAAGAAGAAATAATTAAAAACATATCACGTAAAGGAAGAAACAAGGCAGAATAAATATGCAAGTGTGGCTCTAGCATAAAATTAATACTTAATAGAAATGGAAATTGGGAACAGAATAAAATGAAATAGTGTTATGAATCATGCCAGACAAATTCCACTTTTCTCTAAGATGAGTAGGTGTTTTTGAAACAAAGGATGACTAACTGAGGACCAGAGAGAAATGTATGATTTGGTGCTACATTTTAAATGATATATTTTAAAATAAAGAAGTAGGAAATTGTACAAGAACTGCAATAAAATAAAATAAAATAAAATAAAATAAAAAAGATAATATGGAATGAGATGAGAACAATGTATGTTAAAAAATAAAATGCTTGGAAGAAAAATACTTATTTGTGAAACCCTTTAGAATTTTATCTTGATGCTGAACTTCTGTATTCTTTAATGACTGCAAGAGAGTCCTTCTAAACCCAGACAGAAAAAGCAGAAAGAAAGCCATCACGAATTCCTGATACAGCCATTACTTGTTTTCTACTTTTACTCTTTTTGTTGTTGTTTGGTTGGTTTTTTTTTTTTTTTGTTTTTGTTTTCTGTAATTGTCACAGTGAAGAAAAGAAACAGTGAAACCTGGGATGCCAAGAGCAGTAAAGCAATAGTGCTAGATCTGGTTTTTCAGCAGGCTGGTTCAGCAGCAATTTCCTTGTCATTCCCCCAGGCAGACCAAGAGAGCCCAAGATCACACTGGGATGGCTGATTCTCTAAGTCTGATTTCTAGATACCTTTGAATTCCTAGACCTATGAGCACTAAAGCTAAGACTAAGAGTAGGCTGCTTCTTTTGGAAAGGAAAACCTGTTCCCTAACAGAGCCCATCTTTCTACTTTTTTGTTTGTTTGTTTTGTTTTGTTTTCTGAGAACTCATGCAACCCATTTAGATGAGGTGTCCGCAGTACATCCTATTTTAATTTTTAAGGGATGTAAAGAGCAATTGTGAATAGTGCCTTGTAACAGACCACTGAAATATGGAAACAGTACCCAGGGATACATGTGAAGAGCAGACTATGAGGAAGATGTTACTGTGCCCATGGTAAAACAAAGATATTCACTTAGTCTGTGTGCTCAAATCACTGATCCACTTCTTTCATTACCTATTTTACTACTAGTGGTTTATTGTAAAGCAGATTCTGGATGCTTCTTTTTGCAAAGCTGACTTGTCTTTCTGGCTTCCTACTGCAGCCTTTTCACAGAACATTTGTATTACAATGAAAAAAAAATGTTGTGATTCACGTAGGTTATAAATGCTGTTACATTTATGTCTGTGTTTACAAATTAAAATTATCTGCCTTCTTTGGTCATATACGAACTCAAATCTGGAAAAACTTTTTAACATTTGAAACATTCTGCAGTTTTTAGTAAAATCTGCTGTATTACATAGGAATTTACACATCATAAACTCTTTTACACATCATAAAGAGTATAAGCAATATTTCCTGCTATCTTATACAGTGTGCATGTACAATAAGTTGAATAACAGTCTTCCCTTTATTCACAGCAGAACATTGCTATAACACAATTCAATCCAGATTCATTTCCTTCCAAAACCAAGACTAAGTTGCTGTCATCACCTTACTTTATGAGCCAAAGGAACTGAAGAATTCTATTTTCAGTAGAAGTTTTTAAGCATATTGTGTTGCTACCGTGTTTCCCAGTAGCATGAGATCTGCCCACATAAGTCATATATCTTCTCCAAGCATATCCCAGCTTGGAAAGATGCTCACAAGTTGAGTAACTGAAGAAATTGAGCTCCGTGCCATGGTGACAATAACTCATTCCATACTGTGATATTGGCTCTGCTTGATACAGGTTTATCCGGTCTTGTTCATTTAATATGCCTTTTAAGAGCTGAAGAATTGACTTAAACCTTTGTGGTCAGCAAGTGCACTGAGCAAATTACTAACTGCCAGCAACATATCTACTGAAAATTTTTCCTCTGTGATTCTTTCAACTGCTAAGTGAAGGATTACCTTTGCTTAAATGACGCTTATTCTCAGAACTCAGATGTGCTAGATGGATCAAGCTGACAACTTTCTGCAAGTAGTGAGCATCGTTGGCTAAATCATTTTCCTTCAGCACTTCTGTCCTGCCTGTATATTTCAGGCTTAGCATGCACAAATAGGCTGTTGTCAGACCTCTGTAAGTATTTCATTGTGTGACAAACTATTTTTCATTTGTGCTAATGATCTGTGTGAGTTTGCATTGATCTCCTGGAAGGAAAAATGTATCATGCCCAGTGAGGAAAAGAGAAATTAGACAAGGAAAGACAGCTGAATACCAGCCAGGTTGCAAATCTCTTTTTTCATTTAGCCAGTTAGACTTGCTTTGTCATCAGTGACTTACCGAGGGACTTTTCTGTGCTGCAGATGACTGCACTACCAATTTTTTTTCTTAAGCTGTTGTCTAATTATGCTCCAAAATCAAAGAGCTTAAAATATCTGATTATGCAGAGACATAGTTGACATGATGAAGCAGCAAGCAGTAGCTCTTAGTGAGCTTAAATGATTGTGTCCTTGTTCCACTAAATCTCCACCTAGAGAACATCTAGACCTGCAAGGGAAGACTGACAGGCAGTGAAGCGTGATGGACCTAAACGTTCACTTCTGCATCACAAAAACAAATAGAAGCCTGTTGAAACTAGTGCCTGAAGTTAAAACCGCACTTACGAGTTACCTAAAAGCTGGACAGCTAGAACAGTGAAAGTTCCCGAATCTTCTGTTGTATCAGTGTGCAGTACAAAGTAATGTGATCACCAGACCCTCACCTGTAAAAACTGAAGTACTCTCTCCTCAATTGCTATACTAGTTGAAAAGATTATGGGTAGAATTGAAAACAAGTAGCAGATTAAAACTATTGCTTTATTTATTTTAGTTTATTTTATTTTGAGACCTATCAATCTCTAGATTCTACTGTAGCAGGTACTGTCTAAACTCAGATTATTTTTTGTTTTCACAGACGCTAAGGAAATAATTTCTTCCAAACATCTGAATTTAATCTCCCCTCTTTTAGCTTAAAGACATTCCTGTTTTTCCTATCAGTATCGCACTGTGTTAAAAGTCTTTCTCCCGTCTATAAACTCCCTTCAAGTACTGGAAGGCCATAGTGACATCTCCCAGAACATTCGCCTCTCCTAACTGAACAAGCCCAGCTCCCTCAACCTGTCTGCGGTGCTCCAGCACTCTGATCGTCCTTGTGGCCCACCTCTGGACAAACTCCAAAAGCTCCACATCTTTTCTGTATTGGAGGCTGCAGCTCTGGCCACGGTATTCCAAATGGGGTCTCACGAGAGTAGAGAGAGACTATTCCCTCCCTCTTCCTGCTTGCTACCCCTCTTCTGATGCAGGTCAGCATACAGTTGGTATTCTGGGCTGCAAGCAGACACTGCTGGCTCATGTACAGCTTTTTGTCCATCAGAACCCACAAGTGCTTCTCCACAGAGCTGCTCTTAGTTGTGGAGAACAAAGTAGTATAAAATGTGACTTATGTTCTTTATAGATCTCTACAAGCCTGTAGGGGAAATGGTATGTCAGGGCCTGGAAGAGTGATTGAGCACCTGGTGGGAAGGCAGGGCCAGCCCATGGGAGCTCAGGTGCACCTGAGTGACTGGAAGGGGTGGGCCCAGGATCCACCCCTTCGCAGACCTCACTTAAGTGTTGGCAGTGGAGATGAGGGCCTTTCATCTGGAGATTCCCATCTTCCTGAGGATCTTTCAGACCTTCTGAAGGTAAGCAGTTTTTTTTCCCCTGTTTCTGTACCGGCTGCTGTTGTGTCTGAGTGGCTCCTTGCTTGCTGTGCCCTGGGGTCTTGCTGCTTTGATGTCTTGTTGCACTTTTTATTGTGTTCTATTCTATTGCAAGACCTTCAAATTGAAAAATTGTTTTACAGGCCAAGGTATGCTGAAGAAATTAAGTAACTTGTCAGATTTAATCTTTTTCTTTAAACTAGAGCTCAGGTTTCATAACTTGTGCTGTAGTGTTTTTTCTGCTGGCTCTTTAAGTAATTACACCATAGGTATTGTAATTAAAGGACTGGAGATCATGGGATGTGTGGAGAGAAGGACTGATTGATTTCTCTCAGGCATTTGTTATGCATTTAATATCATTTAGTCCAATGTGCTTCATTGAGCAATGGGTAACAGTATATGGTCTGAATGCACTGGAAGCAGCTCACGTGCAATGATTCATTATTGATTAATGCGATTATTATGGCATATCACTCAAAGGAATCAGTCAGAAAGTAGCGATGTCCAAATGTTCTTGGTAATAGATATACCTAAGTAAAGAAATCAGTTACTGATGATAATTAAACATGTACTAATAATTCTCATATGTATGTTCTCATTTCATATATACTGCAGTATAGCTTGACCTAAAGGATTAGGTCTCCTTGTATTGCCTTTACAAAGCAAAGAAAAAAGTATTGTACTGATGTTTTGGTTTTTTTTGGTCCCTACTTCCTAAAAGAAAATACCAGTTTGTATGGAGCTTCTAAGAATGTGCTAACCTCATGATTTATACTAGCAGAAGTTACGTGAAAGCTTGTACCTTCAATGGTTTTATCCTCTCTCCTAGGTATATTTTTACAGTCCTCTGGTTGCAAATGTCATATATCATGTTTTTTTCTTAATAAAATACTAGGGAGATGTAAGAGAAATATATTTTGATTATTTCATTATAGGAATTCTCCTGTGCATTCATGAGTTAATATGCAATTTGTAGCTTCTTGATGTTTTTCTACAGAAAATTTTAACAAAAAGAATGCATTCAGGCTGGTTTCCTTTGAATTTTTTTTTTTTTTACCATACTGGCTTACCAGAATGGCTTTTTTCAGTGACTCAATTCTGCAATATTGTAATATGTATATTGAATAATATATATTCAGACCACTTCAAACAGACTGCCAGCAGTGTACTAGTAAGCCATAAAACAAACACTGTCAGATTTGCAGAAGCTATACTCATTGAATTATCAAATATTGATTGATTTCTGTAGTGCAATGGGCCTTCTTGATGTTGTTTATACCAACTGTGTAGACAGTGGAGACCATTGATCAGGCTTTATTCTTGTGGATTTGAAAGCCCCCACTTTAAGGGCCTGACACTGCACTTCTCTTGTATTGGAAGAGGAAAATGCATGGACCCTGAACAGACACTGATAGATGAGTCTAAAGTCACAGCATTAATCTATGTGATAAGGAACAATTAAATTATATTGTCAATCCAACTGCTGTTAAGTGTTTTTGTATGTCTCATGAGAAAAGAGATCTTTAATGAGTGGCTTGAAGAAGGATACTGTGGTAACATTATAAATACATTGGAGAAACTCATGCGAAGCTTAAAGGTCAGCACAGGAGTTGTTTCTTGTGAAGTCTCACAAGTTTTTCATGCTTCTAGAAGTTCATGCTTGGTTTTAGTCATTGCAGGGACTGTGCATATCCATACTGTATAGAATCATTTTTTTAATCTATCTGTTTGGAATGTGTTTACTGCCTGCTGTGGAGTTCTGTACTGCAGAAGCTTTTGAGTGAGGCAGCTCTAGCTGAGGTCAGAAGAAATATAACACTTCATTCATTTTTAGCACACAATTAAGTTGCCTTTGTGATCTCTCTGAACATAATTCCTGATGACCCAGATTTAGTATCAGAGAATGCACTTTAAAGTACCTTAAAGGTATACTGACTTCCTTCACAATTTATTAGCACGAGGAGTAAGTGAATTATCATTTTTCAAGGAATTGCTTTGTAACTGATTACTGCTTAATCTGTAGAGATAATACATCAGTGCTACTTAGCTTTTACTTATTTTTCTCATCTCTTTTTGATCAGAGCTTTGTTGAAAAGAAACTCCACAGTGTAGAATTATTCATGGTTGATTTTTGTTGGTTTTGGATTTTTCTTTCCTGGCCTTAAGAACACAACCCTAACTAGACTCAGCTGAGACTTTCACTCCTTTTATGAGAGTTAGCCTGAAAAAAAAAAAAGTAAACCTGAGACGATTTTAATCCAATCCAACTACAGGTTTTTTTAATCTGAGTCTTCTAAATAGCTAATAACAGAGGCTCATGTTAAGGGCAACATTAAGAACCACCTGTGCATTGCTGTTAGAGAGGGTCTGTAGAGATCCCCAGTCAAATTATCTGCCTCTCACTGCTTGTAGCACTGCCCCTGGCAATAGTCTGGGGCAGGCAGGTGTAACCTATGTGTGAACTGATGTAGTAGTGTGAATTTAACTGGTTTTGAGGTGTGCTGAAAAATTCATGCACCCTGCGGCTTTTCCCTCTGCCCTTACCATGATAATGTTGTGCAGGCTAAAGCACTTAGCACAAGTGCTGTTTTTTACAGTGGTTGCTGCAGTGCTGTAAGAAACTTGTGAGGAAGTGATACATATTGCCAGTAAAGGACAGTATGGATGCTCTGTATAGTATTTTAGGGGTATTCTGGACAATGGAGAGCTTCCTTTATGGTGTTTCTGTTTGGCACTTCAGAGGTGCAGTTAATTAACAGTCAGTTGAATCTCTGTAGTGTCCTTTCCCTTCTATGATGTAGTAAGAAAGTTAAGGAGGATTTGAATTACGTTCATTTTTACTTTCACGTGCATTCTGTTTCATCAGTATCTGTTAGGTGACCACTTATTTTTCTATCACCATAAACACTGCTGCAAAAGCTTATTAAGCAGTATTACAGTATCTCAATAGGTGGGTGTTATACATTGTAGATATTATGTACCTCATAGACACTTATAATTTTGTGTTGTGTGGAAAGGCTTTGATACTGGGAGGGCTGTAGGTCTGTTTCTGTGAGCAGAGCTCAGTGGTGTCCCATATCAGACCAGAGCAGCTCCAGCTGCTTCGAAGGGACACACAGCTGCTGCAGCTGAGCTGTGAGTGATGCTGGGTGTGTGCCCTGGGAAGAGCAGGTCTAACAGGGGAAAAATCTGCTGAGCAATAGCAGCTGGGAGAAAGGAGTGAGAAATGTGAGAGAAACAGCTGTGCAGGCACCCAGGTGGGGGCAGGAGGAGCTCCAGGCATGGAGCAGCATCTTCTATCAGTAAATCCTTGAGTATGTGAGTAGAGATATTATGCACAGAGTAATAAGCAAATAGGAGGCAATTCTAGTGTTCTATACACTTTTAAATAAAAAAAAAAAAAAGTTCTGTTCTTAACATACAGAAGTATTCCCCTCTGCTTGCTTAGGATGTCAGTTTTCCTATAAAGAGGTTATACATTACTCCTAATTATTAAATTGTGAAACCTAGGCTGCTTTATTAATCATACCTGTCATTGTTCGGGCAGTAAGAACAAAAGAAATCAAATTATCCCCTCAGAAGGATGTTCTTAAATATACTTCAGGAGGTTACGTTAAAGGTTATCCCTATTTTGATGAGATAGTCAGATCAGATTATCTCCAGTCTAAACTTTCTATGGTTCTGTAATAATTATGTTAAAATTAAAACTGTGTAATAATTTGTTATATCTTGATTTAAAGTCTTCCTGTAGCTTGTTGGTGCCTTTACGTCTCCTTTCCTTCTGCTTTAAATAACAGGTATCATAGTTGTTTGCATAAAATGTGAACATTTTATTAGCTATGGTAACATTAACTGTAATGGTTTGAGTGAGGCCATTGCAAGGCTGGAACTTGAATTTGAAGTGTGTGACTACTGTTGTAGTTTCTCCTAACACTGTAGGGAAACAACTGGTTCTGCTGCTCTTTCCATCAGTACCTGCCTTCCTGTTCTACCCGAGCACAATCCTGGATTGGTTTGTGCCTGTTAAGGCTGTTTCTGAAGAGTGCAGTCCTCTCCTATCACTGTTTTCCAAATAAATGTTCAGCTCTTCATTGGCAGATGTTCTTTGAGAAAGTCTTAATGAACCAATAACAGAAGTAGAAAAATATCAATGTCCTATAATGTTGGGTATCTCTTAATAAATCCACAAGAGGAAGAAGACATGGGACACCTTACAGTTAAATGTATCTATTTCTGATGAACTCTGGGTGATTCCTCTTAGGACAGTCAGCTTAATGAGCAGCTCAGGAAACCATTGATGGCAAAGGGGAAATTCATTTTGCTTGGGTAGGAATAAAGTGCAGCAGTTTTTTATGTTTCTAGCTCCTAAGAATTAGGCAATTACTTTTTCTAAAAACACTAGTTATTTCTACAAAGGCAGATTTCCTACCAGAATATAGCAAGAAAGAGAGATTTCTGCTGAAAGTGTAACTAATTTCTAATTTGCACAATATCACTGTGTGCACATATAAAATGTATTTCTTTAGGCATTATCATATACAATCATGGAGAAATTAGGATGCTGTGTTTTCAGTAATATTTTGTGCCTTTTTAAGTCTATGTACTGCTATCCTGTCTGGCTGCTTAGCCTTAAATCAAAGGAGCTTGTCTAAGGGACAACAAGGAGTAGTAATAGTGATATTGAACTTAAAGATACAGTATAAAGCATGGTTAACTGGTGTACATATGACTTCACATGGAAGGATGGCCTAAATTTACCTGTTGAATTTGGACCAGTCTAAAACCATGGATACCCCAAAGCTGGACAGAGACTGAGAAGAGCAAATTTCAGATTGAGGTTAGGGAATACAGAGGAATAGCAGTTTGGGAGTGTACAACATCTTGGGATGTTCAGGGGAGGACCAAAGGCAAAGTAAGGGGTCAAAGTTGTTTGGGAAGGAACAAGTGTGGGGGGGGATAAAGAGGGAAGTAAAAGAGGCTGGTTGTGTAAATGTGTGCTCATCTGACTGTGACTTGTGCATCATCAGAACAGTCTCTGCTGTTTTCTTATTAAACATTTGTTCTCCTTAGTGAAAGTACTCTCATCTGAAAGCCTGAGTGTATGGAGGTATATGTGCTGGAATAAGATCATATGCTGCAGGGGCCAGAATGTGCTTGGGGTTCTAGCAACTGGAGAAAATGGTGTGTATGTGCCTGGTGAGTGAATGTCTGTCACTAGCCAAATCTAAGCTGCACTACCTGGTAAGGCAGGTGGCTTAGGAGGCAATTAATGGAGAGAGGCAATAAGTCTGGACCAGACACTGGAGAAGGAAGGGGAGCCTGGGGCAGCTACTGGAGAGACTGCTATTGCAGTTCATCTTGGTTAAGGCCATAGCCCTAGACCAGGTTCATGTGTGTATTATGTACAGTAGGCCATGAGGCAACTAGGATACCAGGGGATACAGGAGCCAGCATCTGAGTAGATCTAACATCAGCAGCTTACTGGAAGGATCCATAGTGTTTGTGTGCACCAGAACATCTTACTATAACAACTCAACTGAGGCTGTGGGCTCAGGATTCTGCACATCCAGCAGTACTTGGAGATCAAGAGATCCTAGGTGCAGTTACTGGATAGACTAGCTGCTGGAGGGCTCCATACAATATACGTGTGTGTACTTTCCACTAACAGGATTTCATCCTGATCAAACTGGGAGGAGAACAGGATGAATTCATTTGTGCTGTCTGTGTGTATGCTGTGGTCGCTGTCTGTATTGAAATGCTTGTGTACATATGTACAAGGTGTCATTGTGCACAGGCGTGATGGGACCTGGAAACAGGAAGCTATGGCAGCCTTGTATTTATTTTTTTAGCAGCACATAGAGGCATAAAATCTTGTAGTTTTATCTTTTGAGTATTCCTGAGTAAATACTGTTTCTAAAATTAAAAACTTTAAGAAATGTTATCTGAGAAAAGGTGGGTGCTATGGGGCCAGAGTCCTTTCTGCTTGATTGCTGAGCATACTAGATGTTTAAGTCACTTTGGTTTAGGGGCTATAGATATTTTGATTACACTGTAATCAAAAAAGATATGCTGTCTTAAAACTAAAGTGGCTACATTCCTAATGCTGCTACTAGCTTATCAAAACAGGAGGAAGCTCATGTGAAGCATGTCTAAACTGGAACATACTGCAGTCTCTCTGTACTCATCTCCCCTGACATTCTTATAAAGGCATTTTAATCAACTCCTGTTGTAGAGTGCTACAGGGCAAGTTCTTACAGGTACAAAACAGAATATGAATATGGTTGGTGAACAAATAAGTTCAGTGGAAAGAGATCATCTTTGGTGTGATGGAGTTCAAACCTATAATGTGGAGGGTACTATTGTGGAGTGTAAAAAAAAAAAAAAAAAAAAAAAAAGCCTGGACCTGAAAGTACCAGAATAGTGAATGCTTCTGTAATTGCGTTGTTGAGAGATCTTTTGCTATTTTGTCATTAGATGTTGCTTATTTGTTGCTGCAATAGTAACACATATCAATAATACTATATGCTGAAGATTGCAAATCCCATTAAGTTCATAATGCTACAGGTCATCACATAGTGCTTTACTTCTAGCTTCCAGTCAGTCAGATCAAGGAGATTTCTGCTGGAAATGTATAGGTTTATTCAGAATTTATTTGTCCGAATGATCTGTATAATAGCATATTATCTTTGGATTTTGAATGCGAATTTGTTGCATACAAGTTTTATGCTTGACTGGTAACACAGAGATAGCAATCAAAGTAGGTAATTAGTTCATGTTTTATTTATACTTGCCAAATAACTTTATAAACTGGACAAATCTGAAGCTACCAGTCAAATAATTCAGCACTAACATGTGCTTTCTAGGGTAGCTATAAAAGTATTCCATTTTCTAATTAACTCTTTTTCATTATTCAAGCAGGATATAGTAACTGACCCTAAGTCTTTCTTGCAAGAAGTATAATGTGAGGATTTAATGGATTATCTGTTTGTGGTAGTTAATAACACATGACATTTAATTGTTGGTTTCAATAATGTTTAAAGCTTTCTCTTGTGGTTGAATTTATTGCAGTAGGCATTATGTAGGTGGGGAGTGGGTTGAAGAGGTGATTCTCTTCTTGAAGCAAAACATTTACAGAGGTCTGTTCTACTTGTGTCATTGCATTGTAATGTTATTTAATTTGGCTAAATGAAGAAGTGTCAGGAAGGAAAGCATATGGCTTTACCCTAAAGGTCTAAGATTTCCTGATCAGTTCTGTATGTGACATGTACAACAACATGTACAACAACTTTCTCTTTGCTGGTTTCTAGTTGAATATTCCGGTTTATATTAAAAGTCTGATATCACACTCTTCAAGCTGAAACTTCCATCTTGTTCTGAAGTTTCAACTTGCCACACCTTCTTTCTCTTTTCTCCTTGCAATTCTATCCTCTCAGCTGACTACTCCTTCAAGAGTTCTGTCTGTTCCATCTCTGAAATCATAAGCATCACAGAATATACATATAAAGAAAACTGTAATCCTGTGTGTAGATTTCCCTTCAGTTCCTTCCCTGCCTTGCATTCCTTACAGTACATTACAGAGCTTGTCATGAATCAAGTGGGGTTACGTCCACCAATCACTTTGTGACAGGATGGTGAAAAGTGTGTATAAATGCTCTGTTACTGGTTGAGGACAGTCCTAGTGATTCCATGAGATGAGCACAGTGGTAATACTTGTTCATCTCAACAGGACTTCAAATGATGGAATCACTTACCTTTTCAAGTACAACCTAAATAAATCCCTGTAAAAGGATTTTAAAAAGACTATACATAAAAAGTTATTTGACACTTATGAGTTAGCAAGATCATTTTGCATGTAAACAAGCTTTCTATATCAAAAGCAGGAGCACGTTGTTTGCAAAATAGGTGGTAGTCATGCACTGAATCAGGTAAACTCCCATTACTGTAAGTAAATTGATAGCATTTAAATAGTTCCTAAAGACCTGTTTAATTTGGTAGTTTCTGTACTCCTTTTCTCACTTGCTAAATGAAGTGCTACAGTGTTTGAAGAAAACTGAATTTCTGATTGTATTGGGAAGATTCTGGATTTGTAATAAACACATACAGTGGAACTAAACATAAAAATGTGTGTATTTCTCTCTTTTGGGAATACTAGTCAGAGTTCTGTATAATTGCTTCTGACTGCTGTTCTTATATCTCTTCCCAGATAAGACAGTTATTCAAGCTGTAGTAATGGACTATCATAGTGTTTCGTAATAATGTGAACTCTTGTGTTAAGATAAGACAAAGAAGGAAATCAGATTGAGAGCAGCCGTGTGCAATGCCACTGTAAATTCCAGAAACAAATACAAGATTCGACTGCATTTCCATATTTAAAATACTGTTCAGTATTTCTTAAATGTTGAGCTACTAGTTTGATTCCTATGGTGAGATCAATTGTATTCATTTCAAGTTATTTTTACTTTCTCACACATAACCATGTTCTCTGTTCTTAACTGTAGCAGTTTCCATGACTTATAATTTCTAAGTCTGTTGATCTGCAAGACTAGGTCATTCTCAGATATTGGTTGGTCACTGCTTTGAAGATAATGGTGCATCGTTTTGGAGCATTTTTTTGTCTAATCAGATATAAGATTCCACTTACCTCTACCCTGCAAAGGCTTTGCAGATCGAGCTACTGCCCTTGCCCTTCATTAGACAAGTGTCATCTTTCTCTTCTTCTGTCATGTGTTCCTTGTCTATGATCAGCTGTGATTATGCAGCTGTTCTCTTAGTGGTTTTAGAGACTATTCACTGTCTTCAAATGTGTTTTTTTTATATTATGGAGAATAGTGTGTATCACCGAGGACTGTTGTAAACCACCTAATTTAAACTCAAGTGCTTTCAATATTTGCCAAATCAGATTTTGTAATGGGGAATTTATAGTTCAGTGTATTAATCAACTTGCATTTTTATGACATAATTATTACCTAATCACAAGGTAAATAGAAAGCTACACAGTCCTCAAAACCAGCCAATTCAGGGCTCTTTAGGAACTACCTCTTTCATGTCATGCAGGTGGATGTTCATTACAGTCTGAAGTGAACCAAAAGATAAAAAGGTGTCTGAATTGTAACTTTCTAATGAATGCTGCCCAAGGTTGCTGTGTGGGGCAGATCTCTCCATGCAGTCACATAGGAGTCTGTGGTGCAGCAGTGGATGGGGTGCTGAAGGATCAGGGTCCAAGGCCTCTAAAAATAATTGCATTATCAGTTTAGGAAGGATGGCATCCCATGGGAAGGACCACATGAGGAGAAGGAGTGGAGATTGGATGATCTGTTTTTTTTTTTTTTTTTGGCAATACATTACTGTAATATCATGCTGAATCTGTTTTGCCTTTGATGGTGTCTGCTGACTGATCTCCTTTCATCATGTGTTTCCTTTTTCATTTTATTTTCCTCTGCGTATACTTTTGCAGAGGGGCAGAGTATCCTATGGTGAATGAGGTATTACCATGATGTCGCCAGTTCTTTTATGAGGTTTCTTTCTCTTTCGCTGAATGATACTGTGGGGCAATTACAAACCTCATGCTTAATGGAGTATAAAACATTTTCTTTTAAAATTAGATTTGTTTCTGCATGTTTTTGTATCATAGCAAAAACTGGTGCAAGTACAACTTCAGTGAAATAGTATGAATTTGTATCAGCTGTGCGATTAGATTCAGTTTCCTGAAAGTCTGAATGCTGCTCTCAGAGTCGATCAATATTTTCCTGTCTCTGATGGACCTTGGCTTATTAGTTTCTTTTTTAAATTTAGTTCTGCCAATCCACTAACTCTCATCTAAAATTCAAACTGTTTCCATTGCTAGAAACAGAAATGATATTAGCAAGTATTCTTTTTTTTTTCCTCCTGTGGAAATCTAGAATAATAGTCAATAGCAGTTTTTTCCTACCATATTTTAATGCTGCTCTAATTTGTATGATTATTTTATAAGGTCAATTATGAGTTTAAAAAATTATGCTTACTGGTTGAATGCTTCTGGTCACTGTTCGGGTTTTGTGTTTTTTGGTCTGTATTTTATATATTCTTCAACATTATGAAATTAGGTCTTCAATTATGCCCTCTTTTGATTGACTAGCACACTTTTATTGAGGATCAGTAAGATGATAATTAGACAAATGTCTGTATGTACCATCCTCTTGTACTGCTTCTAATTATTAGTGGTGGATGTGATAGCATCAGGATACCCTACCTGCTGAGTTGAATGAATACTCTCAATCATTTGCTGTGAGCTGAAGATTTTTAGCCTTTGGCATGAGAACTGATGCTTCCCTCCATCTGCTGCTTTCTCCTATCTGCGGAGACTGGCTTCTGCCAGTCTGCTTGCACTGAAATGCTGAGAACTGTAAAAAGAACTTATTACTGTTACCCTTTCACTTTGTCCTGAACTTTATAAGTACACAGCTATTAGATGTTAATTGTCACCTTTGGATTCTGGCTTGCACGCTCTCACCAGGACCTATATTTTATGAATTGCTGTAAAGTATATATATTAATATTCTTAGTTTTTGCTAAAAAAAAACAAAACAAAACAAAACAAAAAAAACCTGCCACTGGAAGCTAACATACTTCAGAAGTGGAAGGCATAGTGGATTAAGCTAGGCACCCAAACTGGGGGGATGAAATGGTCACTGACACTGCCTTCAGCAGGAGAAGCAGAAAACTCAGTTATAGTGAGTACAGCAAGGCTCATGGGTTGAGATAAAGACCAAAAAGAAATGGTGATGAGATAAGCAGCATTGCTGCTTCTTGCTCCAGGAGTATTTTTTTTTCTGCAATCAGAACAGAAGTCTTGCATGGATTTGACTTCTCACATGGTGTCTGAGCTGTTTGAGTTTTTCAAGGCCCCAATGTTCTTTCCAAATTCAGGGTTTAAATTAGAGCACACTTTTGTCTAGGGAAACCAAGAAAGAGAGCTACTTCACAATCTTCTCTCTTTTTATCCAAATGTGAAAGCCTCATAAAGGTGTAATATTTATTTAAGATTAGAATAATAATAATTAGAAAAATACTCTAGAGCATATCATATATGAAAATAATATCCATTCTCTTAAACATGGGAAAATGCAATTAAACACTGGAATTTTGTTCAGTATCATGTTGAACTGAACAACACCTTTTTCATTTTAAAATATGAAATTTAATACTAAAGGAACAGCTACCTTAATGTGCTTTTGTGAGCTTTTTGCTCACTGACAAACTGTGATGAGTTCACAGAAACAAGCCAGGTGGAGATCTATGTGAAAAGTATTGCACTTTTTTTTTTTACTTGATAGCGGTAAAAATTAATATCTCATGTGAGAACTGTTATAGAGTTCTTTGTACTTCAAATTGTAATAGTGATCCAAAAAAGTAAAACTGTAAAGGTATGGAAATTTGATGGAAAAGTATGAGAAGTCAAGGAGATGGAGGCTGGCATAAAGTTATTTTACAATGAAATACCTTTCAGAAATAATGAAAAAAATCTTTCCAGTTAAGAATTGAATTTATTTCAGGGATGTAAGACAAAAAAAAAAGAGGATATTTTATCTGAAAAATAAAATAAGACAAAAGATAGCATATGTAAAAAGTGAATCTCAAATCTCTTCAGTGAGAAAATTTGTCTTTAGGACATAAACACAGAAGACGTTTACAGTGTAAGAAGTAAAAAAAAAAAAATCACAAGAGGAGCAGTGAATTAACTGTCTCTAAGGTTCATGTGTCACTTATGTTTTCAGCCTCATATTTAATTTGAGTAATCAAGTTCTAGCTAGTAATACCTTTCTTTAGCTGGGGCTTTAAAATTGTTTTCAACTGCATATATTTTGCTTTATATCCACCCACTGGTGACTTTCCAAAGAAGATTTTTTTTTTTTGCCTGTTAGTGATAATAATTTGAAAAGTGACCTTGCATAAATTATATGAAAATTACTTGGCCTTTGCTGTTCTCGAATGCATTTGATCCATAGGTTTTGAAAACTTGCACTGTATGAGAATTCACACATGAAGATGTCAGTTGTGTGCATGACCATATTTACCAGTGTGAACTGTGATTATAGATCAACATAAAAACTGTGTGTGTATATAATAGCTAATGTAGCACTACCAGCTGCTGGGAAATACATCAGTTTTTATTTGGAAGCAATTCCCAGCTGGTGCTAGTGCTAGGAGTGCTTCAGATGGAGTGTGAGTTGTTTAGCTAGTGGATTGTATTTCAGTAATCAGCTTTCAAAGTAGAAGGTTATCCTGAATTGGTATAAACATAGATATTGAGTCAAATTCTAACAAATTTGATAGTACCAACTGTGAGTCAATTTTTCTTTTAACGAATTAAGAAGAGTATGAATGAACCTAAATGACAGTCTAATTGAGTTTCTGAAAGACTTTTTGTGAGGTCCATTTTTAAAGATGTTATGGAATAACTTTGCATAAATAAGATTTTAAAACTCAAATAGAAGTAGATATGCATGATTACTTTTCAGGTGGCTTTTCCTAACTATTTGAGAGGAGATTACAATGTGGGAAGTGTTGGTCCCAGGTGACAATAGGACACAAGACAATGGCCTCAAGTTGTACCAGCGGAGGTTTAGATTGCTTAAGAGGAAGAAATTCTTCATGAAAAGGGCTGCTTAGGGAAGTGGTGGAACTGCTGTTTGTGGAGGTGTTTAAAAGACACGTGGATGTGGTGTATAGGAACATGGACTTGTAGTGTTAGGTGGTTGAACTTTATCTTAAAGGTCTTTTCCAACCTCTATGATACTGTGATTCTATCAGCAGGAAAAATCTTATATTCATATGATATATGAAAAAAAAAGGTTAAAAACTCCTTCATTTTTCCAGACATGTAGGAAAGAGTCTACTTGCAGCAAGTGTTTAGAATAGAATTAAAATAGGAAGTTTATTCTCCTCTGAGATTATTTTGAATTTAGCTCCTGAGACTGAGAAATGGTGTGTTTACTTGGTTTTGGAGTTTAGTGTGCTTTAAAAATGCGAATCTTGTCACTGGTCTCAAGCACCTATTGTAAACTAAGTAGTCAGTTTGAGAGATTGCACAGGAACAGCTTTATAAGAGATGGCCTATGGTGGGATCCATAGAAATAGGCTGCAGTGTAAAGAAAGTCTTCCTTTGTGTGTTGGATTCATAAACTATGAAACTTGTTCTTTGGAGCGATTACAGAGTAAGCTGAAAATACCTTTTATAGCTAGTTTAAATACTTTCAACCTTGCAGTTATTTTCTAGACGTATGCTGTCTGCTCATCTGCTAATATAATAAAAATTTCTTCTTGAGAAATTAAAATCCTTGTTTAGTTAGCTGCTGTGCAGAAGGCTGCACAGTTAATATACGCTTGCAATAGATTTCTACTGCAGAAAGGTTTTGTTCTTTTTGTGTAGAGTGGCTGTTCAACACAAAATGCTTTTAAGGAGTTTGTAAGCCAGAGAATCAGCATTCCTGTCTGAGGAAGAAATAACTTCTCCTTAACTGTTAGTTCCTGATCCACTTCTGAAAAAATATAATTATTCAATGCAATACTACTCCAGATTAACTCAAAGGTAACCCATTCCCTTTAAGTTAAATTCCAATCTGAATGTTGAACTACTGTCATCATGAAACATTTGCATAATTACAAGTATTTATTGCTGTGCACTATAGTGCCCTGCCTGATCTACAGTATATGCTGAAAACATATACCAAGAAACAATTTTCATAAGGGGGGCAAAAATCCAACTGTATACAGTACTGTTCACAGAATAAGGTGAATCCAGATAAATATTGAAGACAAGGGGAATGAAAAGCACCAAACACCAACACTGCAAAACCTGTTGGATTATCATTCACTGCTTCCAGTGTTAAGTCACTGTTTTCAAGGAACTGTGGAAGGTAGTGCTGATGGAGTGTCTTGAAAGCTCTTACAGGAAGTTTCTTTCATGGTACATAAATGAATGCAGTGAAATTGCCGGAAAACAAAGCTAACATTCATTCAAGTTGTATTTTTGGTTTTTTTTTTATATATATAATACAGTGCATGAAAATTCCATCAATTATATGAACAGATTTTGCTGCTCAACTTAGAAAAGGAAGGTAAGGTAGGAGGCTGATATTTTATTAGGTAATTTAGTAATGTAAATTGTTTGAATTGACTTTCCGTGGCCATTGAGAACAAGAAGCTTCTTCTCTCCCTGGTTTTCTTGGAAATGTGATAATTGTTTCACACTGCACTGTTCAGATTTGAAGGCATGAATCGGGTAAATCAGTTTTTAAGCAAAGAAAAATCTTAAAACCTTTCTGTGTAATATAACTGTCAGCCTTTTAGATTAAAAATGAATTGTACTTTAAATGCATATATGCATGAGAAACTAATTATAAGACTATTTTACTATAAGATTCCTTGTGAGATAATGTCAAGATGCTGTCTCTAAATGGACTGTCCTCTCCTTGAGCCATGAGACTTTTTTTAATCTTATTTTCTACCCTTCCTCATTTGAGGAGGGGAAAGAAGAGAACAGTTGTGGTGAGTTGAGCTGCCCACGAGGGTGAAACCACCATGTATGTTGTGATAAAAGTATAAGAGAATCCTTACATTTCTGCTGGTAAAACCTGTAAAATCTGGAGAGAAAACAAACAGGAAGTTTAGTGATTTAAGTAAATCAGCAGAGGCTCAGGGAAATGAACAAAATGTTATGATTTTCATTTGAATAGGCTTTTTTTTCTGAAAGGCATAGGAAATACAGTCACAAATCTTATGTTTTAGACAATGGCTCATTTATTAAGATACGGTGCTGAAAGATGTAACACCCATAAGAGTTCCTCTTGTCTAGGGGAAAGCACAGTCCCATTATTTTCACTTCAAATATACTTAAGGCGCACAGCTCTGAAGAATCAAACTTCTAGAAAAGTGGGTGAAGCCAGAAGACAGGACTGAAGTAAAAATAGTTCTGGCTGTCACTGCTCTGAATAGTGTAGACCAGTTTATTAGCATTACATTATTCATCCTAATATTTTGTCACCGAGACTGAGTTTCCAATGGTCTTCATCGCTGAGTGAGATTTGTGTGTTAGATTTTTTCTGTTCAGTGTTTGGTAATATGTAACTGAACTAAGATTTTTTTTATGATATTCTAATTTTTCTCCCTTTGCTTGCACTTTAAAAAATAACAGAGGTTTTCTGATTCCAGATGTTAGTTTAGTATCCCAGCTGAGGGTGGGCATTATCCATCCTTCTCCTATACTTAGAAGAAACTAATTATCAGATATCAAAGTAGCTGAACAGATAAAATTTGGGATGATATTCAACTATATTTTCTTCTTGATAGATCAAGGGAACTAAATTTATTCCACCAGAGAAGGGATCTCCTAGGTCTTGCAAATGAAATGCAGCTATTTCATGTTATGTTACAGGGGAAATAGTTGTGCACAGAAGTTCAAAATTCTTGTCAGTTAGCTTTTAGGAAAAAAAAATAGAATTAAAGGGAGAAATTGTTGACAACAATTTAATTCTCCTGTCCCCCTTCTGGAAAAACAGACAACTGGCAATGGGGTTGGGAAGAAAATACCTGAGACCTGGTTGAGGCATGCTTATCCCCAAGGCAGTTGTCACAAACTTGCTTCTTGAAGACTATCCACACCTTTGCAGCTGCCTCATTATCAGATGAGACAGATTGATAGGTTGTATATACTGGAGGAGCTCCTTTCTTTTAACAGATGACACTGTGCTACAAGGTTAGTGAAAGCCATTGTGCTACCACAGTCACCAGTCAGGCCCAAGCTGTGACAGCCACCACAGGGCTGCAGAACTAGGCTGTAGGTACTATCAATTAGCTTGATGGTGTTGTCACTACCTTAAATATGGCTGTAGTTTTTGAAGTGGATATATTTACTTTTTGACACTGGGATCATAAAGGCATTTGTTCTTACTCTGGGGAAGCATGGAGATAAAGTAGATCACTTTAAAAGCGTATTCTCCATACGTCAATTCGGGTATTTCATTTGGTGGCTCAGCTCTGTGCATGTAATTATGAGCCTCAACTAGATGAACCTAAGCTTTTGTTTCAAAGGCAGTCTTCTGACTTATATTGAACTTTTTGTATCACACATGTTCAGTTTATGAAGCTTACAAATGAGGTCTTGCAAGAAAATATTCTGTCCCTTCCAGTTTTCTTTTCTCACCTATTCCTTTGATCTGAGATGCTTTGTTTCTCTTTCTTTTTGATGTCATGTGAAAGAGAAAGATGAAAGAAATGTCAAAACAAAAGAAAAGGAGAATTGAGAAAGCAGTAGAACAACTGTGACAAGAAAATAATATGAGCTTTAATCAATTAGTAAGAGATAACAGATTCTGCTACAGATAGAATGATTTAAATGAAAAGGATGTGAAGGGCTGGGCTTGTGGCTAAGAAAAGTGATCTAGATGTTAGTCACTGCTCTTTATCAGCACCCACTAAGTTTTGCTGGAAGTATCAGTCCCTTCACATACCTGCTTCATGTGGTGCATGGAACTAAGTTTAAGAACAAATTTGAATTGGATTGTATTAAGTTGACTTAAACTTAAAATAGAAAAACATGCAACATTAAAACTTGAATTAGTAGAAAGGTTGCAGGTGTATATAGGTTTAGTCATAATTTAGGGATAGTTTAGGATGGCTGGTTAATTGTTTTATTTCCATTTGGAGTGATTAAATTAATAGCAATAAAGCAGAACCAAATGTTTTGCGAATGTCCTCCTCACTGCCATCATATTTTAAATTGCAAGTATCTTTAATCTGGACTTAGTTGTGGTTTCAAAAAAGATGTCAAGCAGAACTTGTTTGGGATGGCTATAGCAAAACTGCTGCTTTGAGTTTAAAGTAACAGGTGATACTAAATATAGTTCCCTTGCAAATTTCTGAATCATGTTAATACTTTAAATTAAATCAGTTAAAACAATAAAATCATTTTAGTATCTTGCACTGTTTTCATACTGGAATTTTACCTTTATAAATGCCCTCATTTGGAGAAGAAGAAAGGTATTTAAACCTTCAAAAGAAATTATGGAATTCACAAAAAGACAGTTGTCCTGTAGCACTGTTTCATAACTCTTAATATTTGCCTGACAGTCAGACTTAGGATTCATAATAGGCTTTTGTTGATAAGACTCTGCTATGCAGAGAAAAACAAGACATGGGTAATTAAGCAGGTGAGAGAAGCAGCTTTATTCAGTTGTCTGGAGTTTAAAGAAGTGAAATGCACTGAAAGGAGAAAAATACTTTTTAAAATCTCTTCTCTGAGTTAGAGAAATAAAGAAGCACACTGCAAGCCAAAATACAAGATATGATTTCAGGTAAAATGAGACTATCTTTTCAAGACTGTATGCAGCTCATGAATTTACATGAAGAAGATTATACTAAATAAATATTTAAGCATGTGGAAGAATCAGTAATCAAAGTTAATGTTAATTGTAGACTTTAAAGATGAGAAGAACAAAACACAGATGGTTGTCTTTGGGGGAGGTGATGAAATTTGGAAATTTGTTGCCTGTAGATAAGTTACATTCTGCAGATTTGGGATTTTGCTCAAATAATTGTGAAATCAGATGAGATCTTCAAAGAAATAGTGCTAGTACAGTGTAGATCCATTTTATATGGACAGGGCACGCATACAGAGAGCAGGGCAGATAACTGTTTTGCAGATTCAGAATGAGAATTGCAACACGTGGGGACTATTGACCAAATGTTTCTGGTCAGGTTTGGATTTGAGGTTGTTTTTATTTACTAGCCTTTTTCAACATCTAGAAGTATTCTCACTTTAGAATCTATTTAATCATTTTCCTTTCCATCCCTTCTGACCTCCTGCATGTTGCATGCTCTAAAAAAACGCGGTCTTCCAGTTCACTTACAGCTCAAAATTGCTGCTTTTTGAAGTTACTGTTCATGTAAACAAATGGGAAAACAAATGCACAACAGTTTTCCTTCTTTAGCCCTAGCTTTTCAGATGAACAGCACCAAAACTGCTAGGAAGTGTACATGTCCCCAGGTTAATTATATGTGATATTGAACAATTAACAGAAACAAATCATTTGCATTTTAATAACATGGTAAATACCTGGTAAATTAATCCATTAATCTTGATTAGCTGGGTATCACACTGGATTTTAGTTCACTGAGATGTGTGTAGTATAAGAGATTTTTAAGACATGTTTGAAATAATTTTATCCATCAAAGGTCTACTAATAGGCTGTCTTGATTAATATGATGTAATATATTGTTTTATAGTCCCAGTAAAGGGGAAAAAAAGGTGGTAAGTGTAAACAGCACGGAAGATGTGACACAAAGTGAGTGTGGAAGTTGTCAGAACAAATCTGATACTTTCCACCTATCTTAAGACTTTCAAGAAAATATCCTCTGTAGAATATTAAAGAAGATAATCAGAGGTGAAGCTGAAAATCTTACTGATATTAGCTTTTAATGTAGCTAAAAATAATTACTGAATTAAAAGCTTGGGAAGGTCATGTACTTACCATATGGTTCTGCTTAGGTAGAAGGTCAGGTTGGTATTGATCACTTATACAGATTAAATCCAAGTTCCACATGCACCCAAATTCATATCATAGTGTTTGTGAAGTGACACATTTTTCTCCCACAAGACTTGTTGCTGGATATCCATTCCCTCTGAGTAGTAGTCACAGTTGCCCAGCAAGATTTTTCTCATTATGTAACTCATTTTTTACCTGAAGTCTTAATTGCTGCTAAAAGCAGATATTGCTGGTACGAACTATAATAGTTTAATGTGACTTCGTTTGGGATTGTTTGAACTATTTGCACCCATCCTCATTGTTCTTCTGTTTCTTCTCAGTTAGTTACTTCACACAAGTTATAGGAGACTTGGACTCTTTCTAGCACTTCTGTGCTTTCTTAATAGTATTTTTAAGCAAGGAGAGAAACCTTATTCTCTATTTCTTTACTGATACAGAGGTGAGAACTGAATCAATAGTAAGCATCTCCATAGTCTTTCTTTTGGAAAAACTGTCAGGTTATTTTTTTTGCCTGTGATGGTAAATAGTTGTAGCATCCCTGACTCTATCTCAACCCCCGCAAGGGTTTCAAGTTCATTTTCTCCCCTTTCTGTTGAGAAAGGTTTTCTGTTGATTGCTTGGTCAGGCATATGGAATTCAGACAAACACAAAATCTGAAATGCAATACTATAGCTCACAGAACTTTAATTTATTAATTGATTTTAAGGCTGGAATTTTTTTTGTTTTTATTGTTCTGCTGTGCTGCAGGTCATGCATCTTGTAAGATATCTTGCAGTTTTTTGGACTTAATGAGTTATCCAAAGTATTAAAAGTAATAACTATCAGCAATACATTTTCCAGAACAGTAGGGTTGGAGGCAACTTCAAGAGGTTCAGCGTGACCCCCTGCTAAAGCAGTTTCCCTATGATAGGTTACATAGATAAGCATCTGAATGGGCCTTGAATATCTTCATAGAAGGAGACTGCAATCTCTCTGGATGACCTGTCACCCTTACTGTTAGCAGTTCTTCAGCATGTTTGAATGGTACCTCCTATGTTCATACTTTAGGCCACTGCTCCTTGTCTTATCACTACCCACCATCAAAAAGAGCCTGGCCTTGTCTGTTTGCCTTCTGCCTCCCTTTAGACATTTATAAAAAAATTATCAGATCCCTTATCAGTCTTCTCCAGGCTGAACAGATCCAGGTCACTTAGTCTTCCATAATACAGGACATGCTCCAGGGCCTTTATAATCTTTGTGGCCCTCTGCTAGACTCTTCTGAGAAGAGCCATGTCTTTTTTTGGCCTTTCTACTCATTTATTTTTCCAGACCATCGAAAAGTAGGTTGATGTGGTACAGCAAATGTCACCAGACATATCTGAGGGAATGTGCACAGTGACTGCCTGAGAGCACAGACTAATTCTCAGTCACTGATTCCTCTTGTTTTACTGATCCATTGTATTTTTTTTCATTCACTGATCTCTGATATTTTGCCATGATGGTGCTCATTGTGCAGGAAAGTTACAAATTGAGTCTCTTAAATTATTTTAATTTTAACTGGGGAAAAACTGGATCAAATAATGTTTTAAAACTTTTTTCAGCTTTATAAGGGTTCTGGTATTATGAGTCCTCATATAATAAGTATGAGGACTGCAGTACATAATTTCTGGTTTTAGTACAGTTGCTTCATCAGTTGCTTCAGAAAAAGGAAGATGAGAATGGTAAAGCATCGTAAGGAAACAGTAAATGTTTCACTTGTTTGTTTTTTATTCTTTGCACTCAAAAGTCATGGCATATGACAGTCACTGTGATAGACATGCAGAACTCTGCAGTCTGGCCTGAAAGACTGAAGGAAAGAGTGAAATCTAACATTCACTGTAAATAAAAATTGAGATACTGGAAAATACAGTTTCTCTGATTTTTCTTTTCAAATGACTTTCACCCATTTGTATCTTGTCATTCACACTTTCTTATAGAACTAAAGTATCATTATGTCAGGTGATTTAATACTGGCATTTCATTTTTGTACTTCAGTAGATAATCATTAATAGCTCAAAGAAAAAGGATTAAAATGAGCAATGTCATTTCTCTGCTATCAAATAGTAATATGTAATATGTACAGTGTATCATGGGCGAACTGCTTTGGATCCATTATTTTCAGAGAAAATGTAATTTCTTGCAGCATGAAATTTGTCATGGAGTCTGGAGTGGAACTGAAAATACTTGCATGTAGCTCATTTCAGTTTTGTAATATTCTGAGGAATTTTCTGTGGTGGTATAAGATTATTCTTATTTGCTGCGTGACTGTCTATTTTAACAGAATATTTCAAAAATTGTATGGTGTTCATCAAGCACTTCATGCAGTATCTTTCTCATCTGACTTCAGGCCACCATTAGTAGGAGGTCATCAGGAGCGATTCTGGTGTTCTCAGACTACCAGGATGGTTGCTGTGACTAATGAAAACACCTACTGGTCTATGCCACTAACCTGTGACCAAATTACCATTAGGTTGTTTTCATTGCTCACTATTCCCATTATGCTTTCATCTCATTTTGCTTCTTTCTCTCAACTTTTACAGAGAACATATATTCTTCATAATGCTTACTTTCTTCCTCTGTTCCTCAGCAGGTTACCATTTTCTCCATCCATCAGTCCTGAATGTTTCCAGAAGCTGAGATGTTAAATGAAAGCACAATTTCTAGAAAGGCTAATGTCTTCAAATATAGTTATGGTTATTCCAAAATGTTTCAGCGCATATGGTTATACTGTGAAATGTTTCTTTCCTTTCCAAAGCATTTTGTACTGGTAATTGCTTCAAAGGCACTTAAAATTCAAAAAAAAATCAATGAGATATGATGGGATTCTGCCTCTGTGTTCTGCAAGTAAAACAGCATTTCCTCACTGAAAGGCAGTTTAATAGATTATATATGAGAAAACATAGTGATGCAGTTAATAGGGGAAAAAAAAAAATCCCTTTTAGGGTTCATCAATATAGAAGCAGAAGAGATTTAATTGCTTTTGGTTACAGTAGGTTATGTAAAACCTGTTGAAATAAAGGTTGCTGACTTCTTAAGCATGCAGCTTTGCTCTACAAAAACTCTTTGAAGCCTAATTTTTCTCAATTACTTCCACAATTACTCCTGTATGATATAATGCTTGCATTGCGTATTAATAAACTGAAAATCAGACTTAACTGGATGGTCAACAAGAGAGCTAACGGCACGTGCATGCACTGCATTGTTGTTGATCTGTCAGAAGCTGGCTTTGCTCTTGGGAACAGTGTTCCTTTGAAAAGGTCTGGGGTTAGAAGTATACCCATATATCTAACTGTTCCTCATCAGGTTTACCAGTGGAGAAAAAAGTTTGTGTTTTATAACAAGTCAATAGTTTTTTGGTTTGGTTTTTTTTTTTTTACTTCCATGCACTTCAGATTATTAGTAACAGTTGTACTGATTTTAAGTGCACTTTAAGTCTTTTTTACTATGATCATTTAGGGAAAATGTCATCTGAAAGAGTTTTACATAATAATACAGCAGTAACTGAAAGAGTATGGTTAGAATTAAAGTTCAAATTCATCTATAATATTTTTATTATACCAGATACTACTGAGATCTGCCATAGAATATTCTTTATAACTTAAAGTTATAAAACTTAAGTGCACCTGCTGAATGTTATATTCATTACAATCTATTACTAATGTAATCTGAGGGATAACAGTTTCCAGTTTAGATATTTACAACAATGAATATGAAAGTGCAGACATGGCTACCTCAATTACCAGTTCATACTAAGATGGTGGGATAATAGTTCACATTTTCATTATTTTTTTTCCTATAAAAATTTGATTGTTAGGCTTGATGAAAATATCTATGTAACTAATGTCTTAAGACTATTTGTAACTTTCCTATTTTGAGGTACTCATTGAGATATTATGAAATTACTTTTCTTGTTCTTTTCATTGCTGGATATATATGTTATTTTCCTGGGCTTCTTCCATGAAGTTCAGATGACTTTCACTCTCTGTTGGATTTGGCTGTCTTGGTGTTTATTTTCACGTAGATCAAGATTTACTTCAGTTACATCTGCTGTTTGTTAACAGACTGATTTATCAAGATAGAGTATGTGAAAATGTAATGGTATGTGTGTGCTGTAGAGGAACCTATTTCTTCCTGAAAGAAAATGAGACTTGTTCTATCAAAACTCTGGACTGCTTTCACATAAGGGAAGTACAGCTAGGGCCAGCTTCATCCACGCCACCTGCGGTGTCATTATTTTAGCTGTTTTAATAACAGTGCTAACTTCTGTTCCCCCATTCATCTGTTGTGTTAAACTCTATAAAGTGCTATGGATCAGATCACTGCCTCCAAGTCTATGATGTTAAACTGACTGTGGCCAGTATTGTTTACCAGTGCTAATGCCAGCTGGTATGGAATAGCTGGCATCCATCCTACTAAGCTTTCTCACCCCTCAAAAAGTCTGTTTGGAATGGTCCTTAGCCTATGAAAACCCTTGGAGAACAAGCAAATGGTTAAAGAGGACTATCTTGTCTACATCAAAGTCATGGCAGGGACTGTTGTAGTACATAGGATACACGCATGCACACAAAAGGAAAAAAAAAAGAAAATCTGGCACTGTTCAATTTAGTGATATAGACACAGTCAGACTGAATATAATTTAGTGCCATAAAAATTCTCTGTATGCTAATACTGGATTGGCCCTTGCAGCCAAGAGTTTAGTTCATTACTCTCCATGAGCGAAGAAGTTCTGAGTATCTAGTATGAAAATTCACACCAGTCAAGATGCTGAGAGATCAATGCATTGGAGAAGAAATGCTGAATGGAGAAGCAGCTAGTCCTGGAGGAGATTTAATGCTTGTTTTAGGTGTCTTTGCCTTGTTGCTTCCTCCTAGGACTGGATATCACTTTTGGCTTCTGAGTATTATTCTTCTTACTTAAAATGTGGTAACAGCAAGACTGAGAATGATCTGCTCTTAATAACGCTACCACAATAAATGTGACTTCCAACTAGGAAAAATCAAAAGCACGTGCCCACCTCTAAATGAAGCACACTAGTTGTCTTTAGCTAGAGTAGGCAAACAGATGGATGTTCTACACCATTCTTGTTCCAGTTATGTAAAATATAATCCAAGGTTAGCTGTGTCAGATTCCTCTTGGCTGAGACATTCACTTACCTGGAGGACAGACTTGCCTTCTGAAGTATTTTGTATGGTTGTTTACTGCAAAAGGCATGGGAAGATGCATTTCAAAACTCTAAACATGTGGCATCAGATCAAAGATTTTATTCTTTTTTAAAGTCATTTAATATGATTGAATCTTTTAATCTTACTATAACATGCATGTATATATGAACGGTGTGCTTAAACTATAATGTTATATTGCTTTCAAATATTATATTGCTCTGTTAATGAGTTAAATATATTTAGCATAAGATGTCATTGTTAACTGCTCTTGTATTGACTTTTACTTCAGAAATTGAAAGATTATTTCTCTAGTTTTAGTCTTCTTGCTCAGAAACAGCTCTTTCTCTGAGACTTGTCTCATTATAAGTGAAAGGAAAGAAATTTTATCTGTGGCAGTCCAGTTTCAGTTGTGCCTCTCACCTGAGCTGGTCAAAGTCTTCACCTGAGATTTCTCCAGATTGTGGCCAATTTAGCCATATTTTGGTACTGAGTTGATTTATACCATATTAGGCTTAGAGATTATCCACAGCATAATGATGTGGTAAATCAGGATTACTGTTATATTAAAACCCCACTCAAATTCTCCATTTTAGAGATGATGGTAAGAGGAGACAATTTCAGAGTAATTGAGTAGACCCACTCCATGGCGTAATTAGGCCTCCAGTTAGTTTTTTGAGTGTGTGACAATAGTAAAGACTGTTTTCCTCAATCCTTCCAGACTGGTTCTTAGTGCTACAGTTAAGTTTATATTATGTTAAAATTGAAGTCATAGCTCAATTAAAGGCAAACTAAGAAAGTAGAGTCAGTCTATACAACAATATACAACAACCGTGTGATTGAATGAATGGATAGGAAAAAGCGTGCTATAAAAATAATGTGTCATGAAGAAATAACCAGCTTCCACATCTAATACTTTTTATGCAGTTGATATTATCTGCTAAGTCTTTACTATTTTATAAAAAAACTAGTTATTTATTCTAGGATGTGGTCTTTTTTTCCCCTCAAGGCAGTTTATTTGGCCCTTTTTATTCCTTTTTTTTTTTTTTGTTATGAATTTGGTGTGTAGGCGGTCCAGTATATTTCCTCATCATCATTTGTGTCATATGTAGTAAATCCATTTTCCAGAACACTTCTAGTGTTGATGTGTCTGAACTGTATATTCCTTATGTATATGGTATCTGTTGCAGTACCGCAACCTTTGGAGTTTCCATGTTTCTAAAGCTTTACATGTTCCACATTTAAAATTATTTGTGAAAAGCTTTTCCAGAATTACCTGAGAATAGACAACTCAGCCACTCTTATGTGCATAGATGAATGCTTAGAAAGAACTTTGAAAAAGCGTTTACATGTTTGAAAGTATTGCTTAAATTTGTCTCTGTCTTGAGGTTTGGTGATAATGTGAGAGGTTCCACTCAGAAAACTGTCCAGCGAAAACTGTTGAAATTAAAATTCTCAAAAGAAAATGAAGTCCACTCAACCAAGGCTTAAATATTTAGAACTGTAACAGGAAATTAAGAACTTCTAAGGTAATGTTATGTTTCTTTACGGAAAGTAAAGATTTCAGTAATAGGCCATTAGATTAGCCAGAAATTTTACTGACATTGTTCTAGAGACAAAGTACGGAAGGATACAATTATTTTCATTGAGTTAGAACTTCTTTAGTCATGGCATGGCAGTTCCTTCCTCCTTCAAGGAAGGTAGCTCTTCCTCCTTGTTTTGAAATCAACATTCAATTCAACTTACAGCTAAAGAAATTTGTCTTTGAATTTGTGTTTTAATTCTGGGAACATTTCTTATGATTGTTTTGATGTGCAGTGCACAAAAGATATTTTGTCTTCTGAATAGAGCTGTCACAGGTGCAAGAAATGTGGGCTTATTTTTACCACATTAAAAAAAATGCAAAGTACATTAATTCAGTTATCTTTGATAGGTCAAATGTCTTTGAAGTCCCTATGGATAAGGGGGACAGTGTTTGCATATACCTTTTTAATGTTCATGCCTGTGAACCAAGAAATACTGCTTCGCACAGCTTAACATTTTAGTTGATTCTTTCACCAAAAATTAATCTCCTGTCACTGTTACATAGAAATACATGCTTGAAAGTTGAGGTTGTATTCTGCTGTCTACTTCTGCCAGTATGTAACAAGCTAGTATGTAACAATCATTCCTAGATGATTCCCTAGAAGGTGAATTAAAATGCTGTTTTCACCAAGAGATTATTCTTCATCACATTCTGTGGAGTTTTTGCAAATATGTTATTGGCAGTTCAGTAAAACTCTTCTGGTTTATCATTGTTAGTGAGCTTGAATGAGTACCTAAACTTCATAACTATGTTAGTAGTACATGTACAGTTGCCTACGAATAAGATAAATTACATAATGAGTTATTAAAATTAGTTTTAATAGTTCTAAGTACCTATTTTTATTAGGTATGGTGCAATCAAATCTTGAGTCCTCTTTCGTATGTATTTATTTAATGGGCTAAATAGTAGTGTTGCCCCTTTTAACAGTCAGATGAATAAGGAAAATCTAAGGATTTGACCCCAAGAAGTCAAGTACCATAACTCATGTCATGAAAAATAAAAAATAAAATACATGAGGTGGAAAGGATAAAAATGCAATAAACTTATTTTTATCCAGGGGATAGCGAGACTGTTGTATGCAACTAAATCATCAGGGAAGATGTAGCTATATGCAATGACCAGAATAAACTCCAAGGGCAAAGCTGTTACTCATATTAAGAACTTGTCTAGAATTAGAAGTCAAGGTAGACTCAGTGCCATACATCAATGGTGTAAATATAGTGTTCTAGCTACCATGCACCATTTGTGTGTGTGCTCTTATCCAGCTATTTCTGACTGGCACAAAATGTAAACTAATAATCTGTAGACAACTGGACCCACTAAGAACACATCTACAGCTTAGACAGTGGAGTAATGTAGAGATATGATCTAGCTTGAAATGAGCTAGCATTATTATAGGAAGCATTGGGGCCAGACTGACACAGGCAATCAGTGAACAGCATGCTGGGAGGTGTTTTTATTTATAAACATCAGGCAGGTGTGATCTGTGCGCAGTAAAAGAGCACACAGTGAGACCTTGGGAACAATAGTGAGCTAAGTGTGAACTCAGTCTGCTTTGCTGTTTCCTAACTTTGCGTAAGTGAAGCCTATTAAGATTTTAGATAAATTTTGGTACAGCTCCTGGTTTGAGTGGTTTGTTTCAGTCTAGGCAAAATTCAAAGATGCAATTTGTCAGCAGTCAGATCCCTCCAGATCAGATCCCGGATTGTCTGCAATGCTTTTCTTTCCCCTCAAATTCCTTCCCTCCTTGGCTGTTTTTACATTATTTTCTTAATTTATAGTGGAGTTTGACTGACTGTTGTTGAACATACCTTTGTTTTGGGAAGGTTACTTGAGAATGTGTTTTTGACAGAAGGGTGGAAAGCTGCTGGCTCAGAGAAACAAGATAGTTGATCAGTTCCAATATTATCAAGTCCCTATCGCTGCAGGATGATATCAGGGTTTGGCCCATGGAACCTCCACCCTGCTCCGCAAGCATGTTTTTTATTTAGAGTCAGCATACCAGGCTCCCTTCATGTTTGCTAACAGCAAGATTGCAGGTCACATCATGGAGCAGACTACCCAGTACATTCTACTCTGGAGGTTTGCCCTTTCTCAAGAGGTGAAAATTTCAGAAAATGATAGTAAATATTCCACAGGTGCCCTCCAGATGTGATGGCAATGCAGCCACTGCCTAGTTCAGATAAGCACAGCTGCCTCAACGTAGTCACTGCCCCACTGAAGGCAGGGAGAGCTGCTGCTGAGCCTTCTGCCTTATTTTTAGTTTCTCTGGAGAACTCTTAAACTGGCCAAGGTTTCTCAAACAGATCACTCTGACCAGTGAGCTGGTCTTGAAAGCAGCCTGTTAAAATTTTAGGAGGAAAGGAATGCACTTTTATCTTCCTGTAAATGTGGCTCATAGTCAGCTAAAGACAGTTGCCATGCTTCTGAATGGCATTAAGTGTAACAGGTTGTTTTCAGTCATCTTCAAGAAGAGGTTCATCAGAACAGTGTTCCCTTCTGCTCACTAAGAGTCCTTCAAAAGAACAACCTCAGTTTTTATATTTTGAAGAGATGTCCAAACTTGCAAGCAGGTCTAAATGTTTTTACACTGGATTATGCGAAGAAACAAGACTAGTTTCTTTTACATTTAGCATCCAGTTTTATTTATGGATTTCCAAAGCATCAGCATCTTTTTATCTTCTGCAGTTAATTTATGCCTGCAAATTAAGTTTTTGGTTTTGTTACTGATGTTTGATTTTGTAGGAAAATTTTGTTATTTTTCTGTACTTTTCTTGTGATGGACAGTCTCAGAGACAACTGTTGATGGTTATACTCAATTCTCTTATTTCCCAGTTGCTACAGGGCATCAAGTTTGCTGAAAATACTTGCGTGTTTGCATATTTTTAATATGGTAATTTGTTTGTGTCTGTGAAAGAAAGGTTAGATGGATGTAAACTAAAATACTAAGTGTTTAGAAAACGTCAAGAAATGTTGCATGGGAACAGAAATAAATTCTTATAATGCATATCTTTAACATTACTGTAAGAAGTAGAAGTTAACTGCAAGTAGACTTGAGAGCAGTTTTCCTGTATTTGAATATTTCTACAGGCACGTGTGTATTTTTTAATGGATTGTTGCTTTTGTGAGATGGATATACACTGATTCTAAAGTGTGTGTAGCCAAGTACATTTTGCCAGCAAACAATTTTTTTTTTTATCAGTACTTGGCTCTGGATGTTGAGGAGGTCAGGTTCAAGAACTCATTGCTGTAGGAAGATGAAACTGAATTGGATGCTTTTTTCCTCATCTACTGTGAGGCATGTTTTACTTTCTCTGCAGGCTTATTTTGGTTTTATGAGACCTACCTCCAATATCTATTTCAAATTTTATTACTTGCACACATTTTTCTTCTACTTTTCTTTTTTCTGCAGCCATACCATCAGTTCACTTCTTTGTAGTTTCACATTAATTTCATGCTTAGCTAAGATAAAAAAAATGCTTTTTGCTTGTTGTTATTGATAGTGTTATGGTGTTAAAACTTGCTTATAAGCTGTTGTTATCATATATTTTTCTGCAGAAAGTATTTTTTTTTTCCCCACTCTGCCTTTATCTTTTCAACCTTTATTGGGGATATAAATTAAGCAGTTGTCAGCACTTGAATATAGAAAAGGCTGAAGAAGCTCAAATCCAGCCACAATTTCCTGAAAAATTAGTTCCTGAAAAGTAAATGCTTATTTGAAAAACAATTATTGTAAACAAGGGTCTTCACGTTGGTTGAAAGCTGCTTCTTTCATGTTAAAGTACTTTCATTTTCATGTTTTCTGCATGACAGAAATAAAATTCTTTGTGAATGTATTCTGTAGTTCCTACAGAAAAGTTTTCTAACTTTGGACATCAGAGTATAACTTTTCTTCAGTATAAAGCTATGTCTAGATTTAACAATCAGTTGTTGATGAAAACAACTGTGAAATTGGACTTGGAGTCTAATAGCTTTTTTTTTTTTTTTTTTGCAGTGAGGGAAAATGGCAGGAGGGACTAAAAAAAAAGGTCAGTGGGAATTGCTGATAACTGTTGTCTGCATGAAAACATGGTCATGATAACAAAAAACAGTGTATGCACACTTGTAGATCTTTTATCTTCACTACTGAATGTCTTAAATGGAGGTTAAAGTCATCTTTGAAATGCAGGTTGTAGGAAAACAAGGTTTCTGAGAGGCAAGGAAGAGACACCATTACCTTGTATCAATGAAAGACTTGCACCTTCTTGTCAGTTCAGACATTCCTTTGTGAACCTTTAGTAGTAGTATCATGCCCATATGGAAATGAGATAAAATACAAATGACTTTTGTAGTCAGGTTAAGTAGTGAATTTTTAGAAAGGGAATAATTTCGAAGGATGTGCATTTTTTTCTCCAATTATGCAAAATTTAAGGTTGTTAATCTGGTAATTTATGAGTAAAGAATTGTGAACCATTGGCTTTTTTTTCCTGTTAATATGGCTGATGTAGTTACAGTCTTAGTTTCATTAAGGTTGTGGATATGTCAGAACATGTGGGATGGGAGTTCAACAGAGCACCAAGGCCTGGTGCCTTTTCTCGATGATGCTTCTATGAGAAAATCTGGATACATGTCATCCCTTCCAAATATGTTTTTTCCTCCAATTTTCTCCTGGTTACTGAAGGAAATCCACATGGACATACAGAGAAGGTATCAAACTGCTCCAGAGGGTGTGGTGGTTTGGACCCTGTAAAACTTTGACACAAAATCACAGGCATAAGGAGGAAAAGAACTCCAGAATGGCGCTGAATTAATTATCCAGTTCAAGGAAAACAATGAGTTTGTGTTTCATAGTGTGCCTACAGGAAGCTTTGTGTATTTAAAAGCTCATCTGTGTTCTTCATCAGTAATTCTTTTGAAAGAATGATGCCCAGGCAATCTCACTAACATCAGGAATTCCAGAATATGTCAGGCTGAATTATTCTACAGCTTTCCAATCTCACAGTTACCCTTTTTTATCTCCCTAAATTATAGAGGCAGTAGTAGTAGTAGTTATAATCTGGTTTTCTATTTGGTATAACTGGATATTATTCTTAAAGTATGTTTCCCTAAATTGGGCACTATTTTATGTGGAGTCCAATCAGTGCTGAGAAAAGTAATTTCCAACATCTGACATCTCTACTTGCTATATGTCTGTATGTCGTTTACTGTGTTTTTTTTCCAAGATTAGTTGATATTTAGTTGGTGACCTCTTGGAATGCCTGTGTTCTTTTTATTTTTCTCATTTTGTATTTGTAAACTTGACTTTTGTGTTGAAGTGTCATATCTTATCCTCCAGTTCCATTTATATTACCACCACTTTTGACCTTGTTATCCTTATATTGTTTACTCAATAATGAAAGTAGCTTTTTATAACATTCATTCAGGAAGATGTCTGTCTCATGTTTATGACTTGATACATGAACTAATTATAATCAAGAGACAGCATCCTGTTACAATTCACTTCCCTGAAAGAACTGTTTTTCATCCCTTTGGTGGATAGTACTTTCTGATTCTTTTGAATTATAGGAGTCCTTTTGATGCAGTTGCACTTCTCTAGGGTTTCTGTTTCTTGCGATCATAGTAAACATTGAATGATTGAATGCATTCTTTCACTAATAGTATGTGAAGAAAAATAAAAACCAATACAAAACATACAGTACTTTAAAATCTGGGCTATATTAACAGAAGCAGAGCTAGTAGACTGGGAGTTGTCTTGGTACCTTTTTTGACACTTGTTAATGTCAGTTCTGGAATACTGTGACCAATTTCAGACAACCTGAAAGAAAAATGTTAAGCAACTTTAGCAAGGGACTTGCATGCTGGAAGGAGACTGGGGGGGAGGAAGGGTTGGAGCATTCATGTGGATGAATGGTTCTAGTAACTCCTGCAAGTTCCTCTCCCCACTCCTGCTATGCCAGGTTTTAAAGCAGCGAAGTAGGAAATATTCTGAATTGCATTAGCTTATGCTGTGTTACATACTGGATCTCTATTTCTAAGGTCTTGCATCATTCCTAGTTCAAGACTTCATAATACATATGCTTGATTTATTCCCAGTTCATGGCAAAGACAACTAGAAGGACATGCAATTACTTCTAAAAAGGCTTACCAATGTGTCAATTTCATTTTTTATTCCTTTTTTTTCCCCAGTGTCTTCCATTACCTAATTTGTTACAGAAGGAAACTGTCCAACATAGGACAATGACTGAGAAGTTTCTTTTTTCTTTTTTAAAAAAAGAGAAACAAACAAAAAAAAACTTACAGAAATGACAAAAATTGAAAGATTTGAGGGGTCATTGTTCCTGAGTAGGACAAGAGGTAGCAACGTTAAGTTGTGCCAGGAAGGTTCTTGTTGGATATGAAGAAAAATATGAGTGATGAGGCATTGGCACAGACTGCTCAGGGTGGTGTGGGTTCTTAAAATTGTTGATCCTTTCTTGCTCTCTTTTATTATTTTGTCAGACAGCACGAGAAACAAAGTAACTGTGAGATTGAACCAGTTCAATAGTTTTCAGTAATGTAGGCAAACTAAGGAGAAATTGTTTATTTCTGCAATGCTAGTTCACATCCAACACAACAGATTCTCTCTTAAGAGCTGAAGGTAACTTGCAATTTGGAGTACTTCTTGATATTAGAAATTAATGTTTAAGACAGTCATAGCTTTTGCTATCTGATGGCAGACTTCTGTCAGAAAGTCTCACTGAATGCCCAACTGACTTAGGTTCTTTTATGATGCCAAAGTATCTGAACTGTACACATTCCTGATAATCGTTAATCCTTCAAAACCCTTGAAATAAATCAGAACTATTATTCTTATTTTACAAGAGGGTTTCTGAGTGACAGGGAACTATTGGGACTTGCCACCATTTGGATTAACAGGCCATGGTTGAACAAGCAGCTGTAACCCAGTTTTCTAAGAAATACTGGTACTTAACAGAGAGAAAGAACAACAATTCTTTGAACCATGAAAGAATCCTTTGCAATGAGATAGCATGCTACAGTAATTCATCATGTTGGAGTAGTGCTGATGAGCAGTCTTTTACTGATATCGAAGAGTCAGGCTGTTGCACTCATCAGTGTGCTGCACTGCCTGCAGAGGCTCAAAGGTCACACTGTGATCTACATTTCCCATGCCTTGTCTGAGCAGGGTAGAGTTATGTTTGAAAGGAAAATTCAGTTTCTGGAGGAAGTGAACCTTTTAGGTCACTGTTTAAAAAATTCCTTTAAATAATGATATGGATTCCTGTAATAATACTCATTGCAGTACTGTTAATTTTCTCTATTGCGTTGAATTATCCTTTTAATAAGAAATGAAAGTGTGTAATTTTCATCTTAGAGATTTGTTTTTCTTACTTTCCACTTTGGAGTACTGTGAAACAGAATATTAGTGGAACTTTTCTAACCACCTTTTTTTTTCCTATTTATTAGCAGAAAATATCTTCCTGACTTTCAAGTTCTGTAGCATGATAATGCTATTGGTTATGTCAGCTTCCTCAGTATCTCAGTGTAGTAGTTCTTATTGATATCCAGTGCAGAATTATAACAAAAAGGACGATTACCGTAAACTGGAATTCCTCAAGGCCTACTGCATGTACTTTCCCACTTTCTCACTGCAGAAATGACACTTTAATGTAACAGGTCATTTTCTAGGTATATAGGCCTAGATTTTCTACATTTTGACAGTAGAGCTACTCATACATAATGTTATGGCGCATTCCTATCTCATGGTACAACTGAAAAAAAGGCATAGTATAGACACCTAGCTATTGTGAAGGCATTGTAGTGTTTCTTAGTCCTAACGTAACCTCTGAACCAATTCCTATAATGTGAAAAAATAGTATTTATTTTGTGACAATGCTCATGACAGTACTCCAGCCTGCCCTGAGTGCATGTCTGTGGAATACATTGTGGATCAGTATAACTATACCATTGTCTGAAAACTGTGTATTAAAATATTCTTTGCAAATTGACTCATTCCACAGCATCGCATCTGTGAACAGATGCTATGTTACTCATCTGTGGGTTGCATTATTCTCCCCAGGGTATTTCCTGATGGTTTAGGCATATTTGTCAGGATAATGCCACCTGTTTTCCTAGTATCCAGAGGGTTCATGTAGGTACACAGCTTACTCTCCTGTCTGTTTCAGGCAGAATAGTTATACTATACTATAATATACTATAAATAGGCAGTGTTTCTTTTGTAAGTTACCACAGATGAATCCAGATAAAGGATTTTGATGTTTAAGAAATGATTAATCATGGAACAAAGAGTGAAATATTGCATTTAAGACATCTGTGTTTTGCCTCTGTCCAGAGATAATAAATGGAAGTAAGTTTTAACTGTTCTCACATTGTGGAGTCAGTGGCAGTGGAGTTAACAGCCTCTCTATAATACCAGTTCCTAATTTGTTTGTGCTGCTTTTCATAATGGTAGAGGATGTAGAGGAAGTGGCAGTGGGTTTCTCCTCTGTTTTGTTTTGAAGAGGGGAGGTGAAAAAATTGTTCCTGAAGTGCAGTAGGTATTTGTTAAGGATCACGTGCTAATAATAACTGCTAGGCTGGAATATAGGCGTACTTTCATCTGTTAAGTACCTATGTGTTTTCATTTTAATACCAGAGTGTTGCATGAGTTTCCAGAGTTGTATTTTCCATATCCAGAAAGCAGATGGCTGTAGTGGTCCTTGGCTTTGCAGCTTAGCTGTGATTTTTTTTCCGTGTTTAATCTTAGCTAGTTTCAGGTTCATTTTTAAACATTAAAGGCATGAAACAGGAAGCACCAGATAGCTTGGAGTCTATGGTTTGATATTATAAGGTTTAATGACTTTAAACAATGAAAAATCTGGTAGATAGCAGTTACAATAAGTTACGTGATGACAAGGAATAGTTGTTTTACTTTGTCTCTTTAAAAAAAAACTATGCATGCAGTGGAAGCCAAATAAGGAATCCTTTCACTGTTTCTGTCAGCAGGCAGATGTACAGTCACCTCCAGGAAAGCAGAGCTCATCACGCATAATAGATTCTCATAAAGACAAATAACATCACTCCAAATGACCTTCCCTTTTCTCCTTCCTTACCCTAGCTTTTATTGCCATGAATGATGCCATATGGTATGGGACTGCCTTTTGGCTAGTTTAGGTCAGCTGTTCTGGTTTTGTCCCCCCACAGTTCCTTGTGTGTACCCGGCTGCTCACTCTCAAGGCAGAAAGAGAAGTAGAAAAGTCCTTAGTGCAAGCAGTGCCCAGTATCAACTAAAACATCAGTGTAGTAATGCTATTTTATCAAAAATGCAAAATGTAGCTTCATATGAGCATTTTTAAAGAGAATAAACTCTATCCCAGTACAAACTATGACAACAGGACAATGACAATAGGTAACAGCAGCTTATTTAGCTAGGTAGCTTGTTTTGTGCATCAAGATAAGCATTCCCCAGCGTGTAAGAATGTGGTTTCTACTTCTGTTAGCTTTCATAATCCCTATCCTCAGAAGTGGTGAGAATCTATCTACTTCAGAAGATTATATGTACTGTTTTCCATATTGCTTGACTGGTCTCTATTTTTAATCTTCCTAATCTTCCCTTTGGAGAGAAAGGGAAGTTATTTTAAAAACAAACAAACAAAAAAAGGAAGTATTTATGTTAATGAATCTGTTGTAATGACAATTTCTGCTATGCTAGATTTGCTCTAACATAAGTTGAGGATAAGTTGAGGCAGAGTAAGAATGTTATGTTTATGTGCATGGACAATTCAAATAAATGTGGCTACAGTTGCTAAATTTAAAGTTCTAAAGTATTTGTTTCCGTTTTCCTACAGTGGAAGTTGTAATATTATAACGTAAAAATACCATGCTTACAGTGCTATCTGTGGCTCTAGTAAAAATTGCTGTCTTTACCAAGGAAAATCACATTTTATGCAAGTATTTTAAGTCAGAGAGTAGAGGACTATCCAAAACACAAATTGGAATTCTCCATCTCTGGACTGGACTCTTGTTAACTTGATCAGTGATAAATCAATGGCATCAGGAGACCGTCCATGCAAGCTAGTTCTGTTATCTTTGAAATTTAACGAGGAAAAGGTTTTAAGGAACCTATACCTGGAGCCTAATAAATTTTGAATAGTAACTTTTGAATTTCAGCTGTCTTCTGTGTTTTTTATGATAATTTAGCTGAGAAAAGTTATGATACTAGGGAGATCATAAGAACTTGTAAGGTCCTTTTTTTTCATTTCTTCTCTTACTTCATTAACTAGGTTATTTCTCCACTACCTTCCCTGCTCAGTCTTTTGTTCGTGTGCTTTCCTGTTGAGTCCCCAAGAAGTCGATATGCCAACATTTTTAAAATCAAGATTACAGTTTTTTCTTCACTTTTAAAAGGATCAGAGTATCTGGCAATAAAACTCAGTCTACCTGAATATTTATGAATTCAAACATAATTCTGCATTTGAAGATAACAAATAACATCAGTGAATATTATCTAGTAAGATGGTTGCTTTTCTACTGCTGGTTTCTTCCTACACAACAGAAACATATGCAAAGAAAACTGGCAGCTAAGATCAAATGTGACTGAGGGAACTGGTCAGCTCTTCCTCAGCTTTGTTATAAGGCAAATGCCTTCCTGGGATCAGTATTGACTACATTCACTGTTCTCCCCCATTGACTCAGACAGTGATGACATTATAGAAAGCTACCAGGTTGATTGACCATGGGCTTCCCCTTCACCATAGTGACTACTCCTGATAAACCTAGAGATGGCATCCAGAAAACTGTTCTATCACCTTTCCAGGAATGAAGGTGAAAGTGGTTGATAAGTAGTCGGAAATACTACAGTTCTAATTGCTTAGAAATATTCTTCATCACTGTGTTTTTCTTCATTGTTGTGCTGAGGGACATGGTTTAGTGAGAACTGTTAGTGACAGGTGGATGATTGGACTGGATGATCATGTAGGTTTTTTCCAACATTGGTGATTCTATCATCATTCCTTTCCCACATAGAGGAAAAATAATTAAAAGGTGGAGACATATGAATGTTCTGACAATATATTTACATAGTGAATTGGACAAATGTGTTCAAATTTTCCCTTCTTGATGTAAAACTGCCACACTCATCATGTTTTCAGCTAACGTTAAATGTTAGTTATTTTTTTAATAAAAGTAGGGGGAAAGTGTTAGGAGAGGCAAATTAAGAGACATGATTGCTGTTTATAATTTCATGTTGTTTAAGCATCAGCTAATTAGATCTTACAGTGTTTAGTCCATCCATAAGCATGAAAACATCAACTGCTGATTAATTGCATCTCATAAAAATTCAGTTGTTAAAGATTTGAGTTAAAATATCAGAGAACACAGTAAACATTTGTGAGTTTCCTCTTTTTTTGAACATGTATACAGTCCTTCTACAGCAGCAACCTTAGGCAAAAAAAAAAAACACACACACACAAAACCACTATATGAAATATGTTTAAAAATCATTCCCGTTATTTTCCTACTTACATCCTCATTAATTGGCACATTTGAAACATCTTCTAGCTGTGTTATTACTGACTACAGCTATACTCATGTTTAGATTTTTATTAGGTTTTTGTGAAGGAGTGTTAGCAGGCTGATAGAGGTGTGCGCTCTTTCACTTTAGGATACCATATAAGTCAGCATCCTTGTGCTGCTGTGGATCTAATCCTTCAGGAACACCCCTGGGGTGGGCGAATAGTCATTTCATTACATTCCATTCTTAGACAAACAGTCTCTCTCGAGGGAATGAATTTTAGTGTGTGGAAACTATAATGTCTGAATTTAGATGAAATGATTGAGAGTTCACTGATTAGTAGGCATAAGTTACAAAATGACTTTACATAGAGTGAGCCACATTTGTTATTTTGGTGGTTAGAATTTGTAAATATTTTAATAAAATCTGGTGGTATGATAAAAAGAAGGCAGAAAATGTACCCATCCATGTCACAATATGGAAGTGTGTGAGAGGTAATGCTTTAAGTTCTGATTCCTTACTTATTTTAAACAATGTTTTATTCTACCAGATACTAATTTATATATTCTTCGCTTTCCAGTAATATCTTTACAGTCTGATTGCCTTCAGATATTAAAAGTTCAGAAAAAAAGTTATTGGAGAGCTAAACTTTAGTTTACAAAAATAGTAAATTTAATTATCTTAGGGTATGCATTTTCTTAGAAGCAGGTACAAGCAACTATTGGGATTTGCACTAATTTACATGTGTGCTTGCGATAAAATCTTTGAGAAAACTGAACAAAAGACACGATTGAATTGGTTTGAGGATGAAAAAAATGTTTCGTATCAGTGACAATTTAATTGTCTGAAATGCACGGAAGTTTCTTTAGGAAAAAGTTTCTTTAGGAAAAGCTCTAATGCTTCTGATAGTTTCTCTACCATTCATCAATAGTTATTTGTCTTATATATATTAGATTTACTCCTAGAAAGAGAGTGAATTTACTCTAACTCCAAATTGGAAAAGAAATATTAAATATCCATTTGGCTTTCTTATTCCCTTTCATTACAGGAAACATAGAAGTAAAGGGTCTTGAATGACTATTAATGAAAATCTGGTACCAGGTGTTTCATCACGAACAAGCTATGTTATCACAACTTCCAATGATTAACAATTGTATTTTCATTGTGTATTTGATAACAGTCAAATTTGTCAACAGTCAGACCTCTGCTCCTAAACAGTAACTTCCTGTACTTAAGTAAACTGCCTTATACACTATTTTTGGCTAATTTTCTTCATAGAAGCCTGCAGAGTGTTATGCTTTGCATTTGTGACCAAGCAGGCAGCTCACCACTGCTTTAGCTGTCACTGAACAGCACTTACAGTGTCAAGGGCTTCTTTTTCCCCTCTGCCCCCTAAGGAAGTAGGTGGGGGTGGGCAAAAGGGTGGGAGGGGCACAGATAGGAAAGCTGTCCCAAACTGACAAAGTGAAATGTCATGTCCTGCAACAAACTGTGAAGCAGTTTTCCAGGACATGACCTTGCTCAGGGATCAGGGTGCGAAATGGCTGGAGATGAGTGACTGGTTTTTGTATCACTTGCTTTGCTTTGTTTTAACTTTTTTTCTCTCTTACCTATTAAGCTGTTATCTCTATCCATAGATAGATGTGATAGATGTGGTGTTTAGCTACTGAGGTTAACTCAAAACACCCAGTCCAAAGAGAAATGTTAAAATCGCCACTGAGATAGCACAATGTGGGGTTCATTGTGAAGGCAGTCTCTTTACAGAACACTGTTACCTAAGGTTCCTGTAAAGGCATATCTGTAATCAAGCATACAATCAGAAAATAGTGCAGATGTCAAAATGTCTAACATGATATTACAGTATTTTGGAGCACACAGTGGGTATAAAGCATGTCTCTATATTCAGTCTGAAGTCCAGGGCACAATCTCCAGACAGAGCTTTCACATCTGTGCTACATTTTACTGCCTGGTTTCCAGGCAACCTTTATAAAGACGAAGAAAAATAGTATCTGGCTTTTTCATAATACTTGCAATCATTGACAAAAGAAGTTCAGCAAGGTCACTTCTGACAGTTTTAGTTTACTTAGATGAAACTGCAGGCTGTATTTAATAATGGGGTTGCACAATACCAAAACCATTTGTAGAAGAAACAGTTATTTTGTGGATTCTAAGTTAGGATCAAATGTGAGTAATGAATAGAAGTGAAAAAGTAGAATCATGTAATCAGCAAAGTTGGAAAAGACCTCCAAGATCATCCTGTCCAACTGTTGACGTATCATCAATTTTTTCTTCTAAACAATATCCCTCAGGGCAACATCTAAATGTTTCTTGAATACTTCCAGGGACAGTGACACCACCCACTCCCTGGGCAACCCATTCCAGCACCTGATCACTCTTTTGGAGAAGTATTTTCTAACATCCAGCTTGAATCTCCACAGGTGAAACTTAGGCCTGTCTCTTTAGTTCTTTTGCTGGTTACATGGGAGGAGAGGCTGACCACAACTTCCCTTCACCAGTGGAGGTTACCTTTTGTCTCATATCTGTCTAGATGGTGTCATTGCTAGGAAAATGTTGCCCACGCAGTCCCATCTGTCATGAGCCTGAACAGATGAAAGTCAGAAAGTGCTAAATCTGAATTGCAATGCAGATGTGATAGGACAGTTCAGCCAGGATTGGCAGTGTGCTCCAGAGTTACCAGTCTGGTAGGAGACTTGGTGTTACTGTGTTGCGGGAGTGAGGTTATCTTCTTCTCTGGCCTGACTCAAAGAATTTGAGCATTCAGCTTAGCTAGGAGGCATGCGCCACTTAATCTACTTCTCATTTATATATAAAAATTGTTCACAGACCAATGACTTTGCACACAATATATTTTTTTAATATATATGTATTAGCTAAAATAAGGTTTCCATTTTGTCCTTTCTCACACAATTTCCTAGTGTCAGAGAAATGTGCTGGCTCACTACTAGACCTCTTCAATATGTCTGAAGTACAGAAAAGCCTTGATGAATGAGCTAAAAAGAAGTTTGTACTTTACTAGCCTGCATATAATAAAATGTATGCAAAGAGGTGAGGATCTCTAATACTAAGTACAGATTTAATGGCATGAACGTAGTAGTTGCAAAGTTACACTAGATCCTGCACCTCAGTCATCTCATTTTATGTTATCTTGGGTATTTTTCTGTATATTTCAGCTAAGGCCTCTGCATTATGTGCAATTTAGTATCATTTGTGCTCCTTTAATAGATTATACTACTAGACTAGTTTAGAAATACCGTATCTTTCTCAGCTGTGCCATTCACCTGCAGGCTGAGCTGGGATATTTTACCGTCTGCCCTGCCCATTTTAGAAAGTAATAGTAGTATTATTTTTCTTTATGCGACATTTTATCACATCTTAATTAAAACTGCTACAAACCATGTGCAATAATATACAGGTCTGTAAAAATAAATATAATTGTTTTAATTTGTATTGTTGGTCTAGTAATACATACTGAAGCAGGACATGAGTTTTATCTATAAAGAGATGCAAAATTACAGAGCATTTGGAACTTTTTTATTTTTTTACTTTGCACCACTAAGTAAACTTTAAAAGGATTTTATTAACTTCTATTACCTTTCTAAAAAAAATCAGCACTTAATTTACATACTGATTAAATATCTTCCATGCCTTTCTAAATTATTCTTAATTACAAAGCCTGTTTCCATAGTTACAATTTATATGTTCATTTCATAGTAGATTTCTTTTCACTTATTCAGCTCATTCCATTTATCTACCTTATTTGTTATTTGAACTACACATGAACTTCAGGGCTGCTTATCGCTTACAGCTTTTTGGAAGGAAAAAAAAAATGTATTAAGACAGAGATTAAAAGTGTTTAGTATGCAGCTAGCTCAATTACCAGGGAATATCATTTAGACTTTTCTTTTTAATAGAGATACAGGCCTTTGAAGAGAGTCTCTAAGAAAATAAACCAAAGAATCAATTAGATTCTCTTAGAATTCAGTAAAATACAATAAGCACCATTTAAAATGTGTAATAATTTTTAACTAACAGCCATAATTTTTTCTAGGTTTGTGAAACACAGATAAGTCATGGAGGCGTTTAAAACACTTCTAAACAATTGTAATGCTTAAAGAAGTCCATTAATATTTTAATTAAAGTTGCAAAATATTGTTCATTTCTCTTTATTATGCTTATTTCTTCATGGAGGGCAGACTTTGTGGTTGTTACTTTGGTCTGTATATCACTTCAGATCCATTTCACGCCTCAGCAGTATAATTAAGTCACTTGTGCTAGACTTCCCTGAAATACTTAACTGCACTTACGGATTTGTTCTGCTTCTTTGTAACAGAAATGACCTAATAGAATTTTAAAAACTACAGAATAAATTATGTGGGAAATATTCTGCTCCTCGGAGTTAAATACACAAACGCATGTATGTTTTACATTATATTATACATATATTTAGTCATATGCTATTGGAAATGCCACTTGAGTTCTTTCCATTAAATGTTCCTCTTCAGAAGTAAAATTTAAAATGAAATGTTTCCCCATACAAACACTAAGCACTCACAGAGAGAAAACTGTTTTTCAGTGTAAAGGCCCAATTATTTTTTTCCACCTGAGCTAAGATAACGTACAATCACAGACAAAAGTTATGTTAGCACTTCACTGTTATGTTTTTTTTGTTGTTGTTTTTTCATCTATCTGTAGACCTGTTTTAATAAGTCCAGTGTCAATGCTTATATTTCCTTCAGGCCTTCTGCTCAGAATGTGGTTTTGGGTCAATAAACATCACTCACAGATATGCTTTTCCCTTGTCCCATTGAGGGTGAAGGGACCCAGAGGTGTTGTGCATGTCCTGGGCACCTCCCAGGAATCAGTGTCAATCCTGTCAATTTCTTTTGACTTGACAACTTTGTGTCAGAGGGGAAGTATCTATCTGTATCTGTGTCTATTCTCTAGAATAAGGGAGGAGATTTCCTTCAGTGTTTTCATGCAACACATTAAAATTCTAGTGTTATGACCTGAGTTCTTTTTAGATAGCATCTTCCTGATGAAGGGATCACCAACTTAGCCTCCTGAAAACTAGCTTCGTAAAAGACACAGCTGGCAAATATACAAAACAAACAAAAAAACTAGATCTCAAATGAACAACCTTAGTGTGGTGAATTTATAAACTGTATATGAAAAATTCTTTGAAGTGTCCTGAAGTGTGAGGGCCGAAGTGTGAGGGCCTATTGACACTTAGTAGAAATGACCTGGCAGCTCACTTGTGAATAACACATTTATTCTAAGGCTGTGTCTAAAACCTTTACAGCTTGCTTCAGTCTCATTTTTACTGAGTTGCTGCAAAGCAGTTTCAAAGTTATATATTTTCTGAGTTTGAATACATTAAATTTGGCTTTTGGCAGTCCTTGTTGTTCAGTGATACAATGTTGAAGTAGTCAAGAATGCTATTAAAAAAATAATAAAAAAAAGGATGCCAAACTTTTAACAGAGCTCACTCATTAACAAAGTATAGTTATAATCCATTTCTTGACTGAAATGTACTCTTTGAAATCAATTTCTTACCATCTGTTAACTTAGTTTGGAAGTGGTATTTTTAATAAATCAGTATTCCTTGTCTCCCAGCTCAGACTACCCTTTTATTAATCCGTTCCTTAGAAGGCAGTGCAGAAATAAATTATATCCTCCAATATAACTGAAGAGTGGTAGTAAGGAAGTCTGCAGTTGCATAGCTTAAGGTGTGAAATCTGCACTTTCCCCTTACTGCCCAACTACTCACTGAGGAGCTCCTGCATCTTGAAGCTTAGCCTTTAGGGAAGGTGTAGGTGTAGGTAACTGTTGTTACTGAATCAGCAGAAGAATCAGCAGAACTATCTAGTCCCAGGGGCTAAATCAAATGTAGGCATAGGCTGGGTTCAATCTGGAAATAAGATGCTAGATTATTTTTCATAGCATGATGTGACTGCCTGAGGTCAAAAGGTTGTTGCTGCACACTGTTTGTAGACATAAGCCATTATGCTGTTGTCTAAACTGCTTTGGTTTCCAGCACAGCAACAATGTTTATCGGCTTCTGTCTTCATTTTGCTCTTTATTCATTCTGTGTCACGTTTATTTAACCTTTCCCTTCTTGTAGTACCCAGATTTTACTTTAGGATATATTGATGTCAAAAAAATAAAACAAAATCTCTCCTGATCAATTTCTAGCTGGCAAGGAGTTATGGGGAAACAGTCATTTTTATACACGGCGATCAAAATCAAAGAACAAAAATATTGCATGCATATTTTGCACCACAGCACTCCTGACACTCTGAGAACTGCATTTTTGCCCCCACAGTGTGATTTTGTGGATTTCTTTTTCTGAAGTAAAATGATAAATTCTTGTTATTGTGATGGCCTTTATATTGCTTACATTTCCAATTGCACTTATGATTAGGACAGAAAAAATCCATCTTTTTTTTCCTGATCTCTGAGCAGGATAGTAGACTATCACAGAATCACAGAATTGCTAGGGTTTGGAAGGGACCTCTAAAGTAGGCTTTTCCAAGGTACAAAATTATCTGGAAATGTCTATGCTGTAGAAAACAGTAACAAAACAGACAGCTTTACAGAGTGAACTTTACAGTGGCAGTCTAAATGACCCTTCACTTTTCTGTGTAAATGAAATACCCTTCTGTTTTCTATGGGCTCATATAAGAGTGAGAGAGATACAGATAATGGAGTGTGCTAGTGGGTCATGAGCTATTTATTTTGCTTAGATTATAACTGAACAGTCATTCTACTGACTGGCTCTAAGGCTTTCTGATTGATAAAATGCAAACTATGTGATTCAAGCGTTTTAGGTTTCTTAAATAAAGATAGCCTAATAAAAGATCATACAACAGAAGGAATTTTTGTTTTAAGTTCCCTGGGACATACGTCGACATCATAAGAGAAAAACAGATGAAATATTCTGTTTTGAAGAGCCATTCCATGTACAATAATGTATCGTATTTTCTTAATGCTTTGTTTTGTTGTTTTTCCCTGATTGTAGAGTCAGTATTTTTAATGTTTAGTTTGAGTTTATACACTATGAGCTTTCCAGCTTAATCTTCACCACTATTTTTATGTAAATATAGAATGTCTATAAATTTCACCTGAATTATAATAAATTCATGCAGGAGACTGGACAATAAAAAGTAGCAATAGCATTTTCTATATGTAACTTCCATATGTTTTGCTATACTGAGGATTGTTTGCAAATGAAATTCTTACTTATCCTAGCAAAACATACCAGAAAGCCCTCCCGAAGGGCTTATTTGTTAAGACATGGGGTCATGTACTATCTCATGCAATATATTATTTTTATTTATCTGCATTATAACATAAGCTTATAAGATGCATTTCTGTTGTGAAGCAAGAGTTCAGTAAATGAACTTCACTACAGATCTGTGACAACCAAATAGTTATCTTCTCATAGAACACATGGTCCACAGTTAAGCAAAAAGTATTATTTGATAGCTAGTGAGGAAAATGTGGATTTTTTGCTCTTAAAATGCAGAGAGGTAAAGAGAATCAAAGGCTATTCACTGTTCATTTCAGAGTAGGATTTCATTTCTCTAACTGTACATGTATTGCATTTATACTTTTAATCTATCTTTCAAGGAAGTTTAATCTCCACTGTTTCATGTAGCCCAAGTTTTCTTGAGAAGTCATCTTTGAAGACCTCTGGCTTCTTATCACCATCTCACACGTTGTCCTCCACCTTCTCCCACTGACTATCCTCCTTTCTGACCCACTTATCTCTACGTTCCCAGACTTGTTTCTGGTGCATCCAACTTCTATTACAGTTTTCTAATTGCAGCTCCTTTTATCCTAGTCATTTGAATCACAGTTTCCTCTAAAAAATATGAGTTTTGATTCAGCCTCCCTCCTGGTTTTTACTGTCAGCTCCAGTGTGGTCCTCAAATGCCACTGCAAAAGAAGAACAGTATTCTTGCTTTTCTCCTCTGCCCTGGCCTGGAATGTAGGGGAGTTTGGCAAAGAGAGAGTTTTCAGTAATTCTTAGTTTCTCAGCTCCAGCAAGTATCTAAAATTTCAAAATGCGTGCGTTTTTAATAAACATGGTTGATTTCATACAGGCTGAATTCAAGTTCAAAGTGCTGTACTTATGCCACAAACCAGATTTCTTCCAACAAAATTCAACAGAAATCTTTCAATATTTGTCAACCCTCTCCTTCATCTTCTCACCACAATCTTATTCTTGAGAACAAACCTGAATTTTCAGAGACAGTTAAGATGAAGATGAAGGCTTCTCCTTGTCACGCTCCAATATGAAGGAGGGAGACGAGGTTCTTTGATTATGTGTATACCCGATGGCGAGATTAAGACACAACGGGTCAAATGTTAGCCCAACCAGTTTATTACAATTACTAGTTGCTTAGGGATATGGGGAAGGGAAGGTGAGCGATAGGAAAGGGATAAAAAGCAAGGAGTCTTGATAGAAAGCAAGAGAGATATAATTACCACCGTGGATCCAGCGAAGTTCGTAGTCTCGAGAACTCGTCTGGTCACCGCGGGGGATGGGAGATGACAGCAAGCAGGCCTCAGGGTCCGTCTGCAGAGTTTCCCCCCTCAGGGAATTCTCCGTTTCCTCTTCGGGAGTTCTCCGTCAAAGATTTTTTCTTTGGGAGTTCTTCTCCAAAGTCGCTAGTTTAGTGAAGGCCTTTTATCCTCCATTTCTCAGGTTTTTTTTTTCTTTTTTTCTCTGTTGTGACATACCTGGCCCAACAGATAAGCCAGCAGGGAGTGGTACCTTCATTGCCATGCACAAGCATTATCGCCTTTTGCAGTGATCAGCTTCTCCAAGCCGAACCCCGAAAAAGACAGGCTTGGCCCCACTTCTGCTTATCTTTACAACAATAAGCAGAGGCACTGTGGCACGGTGACACCCACCCAGATAACCTGCAGTTCTCACTTAGAGTCTTATCACCAAAAAGGCCTCACGAAGCAAGCTTTGAGACAATTAATAAAAGAAAACAGTTTCTGTCTTTCACACCACCCGGTGGCTCAAAGATTGCTTGAAACTGATGCGCAAACATCCGTCCACGGTGGTGAGGGGAAGGAAAGAAAAAAAAAGAAGCAGTAGGGAAAAAGGGGGTGGGGGAGTAAGGGGGAGTTAAACGTTATACAATTGCTATAAAGGATTTTTTGGGCTTAGTTACAATTGTTGCTCTGATCTGTTGGACTTGTCCATGATCAGTTGAAGTGGTTACAATGTGCATAGAAGATACAACACGTTGTATAAGTTGAATAAAACATGGAATCATGCAAGGAATAAACAAAAGAGTTGCAACAACACACAACAGATAAAATAGAATATGTTTCACCCATGGGCCACCCGGAGACCAGGGAAAAGATCAGAGTCTAGGCCTTTCCAAGTTTGAACAGGAACATGGGCAATTTTCCGTATACCCTGGGCAATTTGTTTAACAACTTTACCATTATCATCGCTCTTTAGACAACAATTAGAGTCATTCAGTTTGCCACAAACGACCTATTCATTAACAACTAACCAAGCACTAACTGGTTTTGCAATGCCATTATCAGTACTTGTTGCATTTGTGATTTTAATTCTCAGAAAGCATGTAATCTAGTACAATTCAACAATACGTGGATTTGCCATGTAATGTTTTCAAAGATCATTTGGTGTTTTGCTAGGACTATAGATGAAACAAACATGTTTTCTAATAGGCTGAGTGAAGGCATAACTTCACCACACAGCAACACTGCATGTTGCTTCATAGTTAAGTATGAACAGAATTGTCATTTAAGCATCTCAAAAGCAATTGAAATGCTGAGAGAGATATATACTAGTTTGGCAAGTTCAAGTATTGTTATAGTGTATACAACTTCCATGGGATAGTGTGTTTAGGATATCCCATAATATAAAACATTAGAGAAACATACACAGAAACATACACTTCACTTAACAAAACATAGACACTTTCCAACCACCATGTTTTGGATGGAACTCCTGGACTGGTGTTACAATAAACATCTCTCTGACGCTAAAAAGCATCAACAACATAATGGGTTTCTTTTTTCTGACAAATATTAGATGTGTCCCTTGGTTAATTTCCAGACCTTTTTTTTTTTAGTAAGGTGGAAACACCATAGCGGAGTTACAAGCAAAACATAATCAATGTGATAAAAAGGGGTAGAAGAAGGGATCAAAAGGAATGGCGTTACGGTGCAGGGAGTAGCCAGTAAGCCAGCAAAACTGTGAAAACTCAAACCCAAGCGTGAAGTTTAACAGACCTAAAGACAACACCCACATCCACAACAACCTGAAACATGATACTATGCAACCAAAATACAGTGCATTCAGCGTTCTAGTATGACAAAATCTTTAACATTTGTCCCAAAACACAAATGGTTAAAGTCAGCTGTATTCAGTCGAGGTCCAACGGGGGTCTTCTGTAAGACAAAACGAGACATTGGCTTGCCCTTTTGGGGCTTGTTAATATGGTTAAAATGAGGGAATAATCCAGTGAGTGGTACTTTTGTATTCTTTTTCCAAGGCATCCTTAGCCTTCTAAGGGTATTTAACAGGTCGTTTCCTTTTGCTGTAAGTTTTCTAATGTACATCCACCCTCCTCCCCCCCACTCACTTGAGAGGGGCGAGGGAATCAGTTTTCCTGCAGTCCTAGTGCCTGTGTTGATTCCAAAGTTGGGCGCACTCGGAGGTGGAGTGTCACTTCTTTCAGACTTTTGTTTTGGCCATCCATTAACTAACTCCTCTAATTTGTCAGTAGATAAACCATCCATTAGTTCTCGTGGAATACCCTTCTGTCGGCCCAGCATCCAAAAACTATTACGTTTATGATTTATATTTCTCCCACTTGGTTTCACTGAAAATGAGACCCTTTTAGATCTGTTGTTCTCCCGGTTAGATAGGGGAGGGGTCAAATTGGCCACTGCACGCCTTACTCCCTTTGTCTCAATTTTACTGGAGGGAGAAATCACCGGTCCATATTTTCTCCCATAGTTAATTAATTCTTGGGCAACCTCCCCCCACGTCCATGCTTTGTACCCTGACTGCAAGTGGTTAGGGGTTGCAGCTCCTACTAACGCTGCCTGAATTCTTTCTCCCTGAGGCATAGCCTGTATTTTTCCTTGCAGTTGTATGCCTATAGGTTTTAATGATTCAGGAAGCCCCCTAATTAAAGGAGTCATCCTCTCAGGATCAACAGGAATCATCATAGGTGATTCATGATGTGTCTGCAGCTTTCTATCATACATCATTTGCAGACAAGCAGCCTTTTGAACGCTTTCTACTAATTGATCAACACTCCCAGTAATAGCAAGAGGGTCTCCCCTTTCTAGAGGGTTAAGACCACCTGCCCAATAGGCAGCTCTCTGTGTGAGGGACCAAGGAGCACGACTGTTACCAGTAGTTAAAAATACTCCTGGTCCCCAATAACCTTCAGCTTCCTTTTCAGTTAAGAAAATTTGGTCTCCACCACTGAGACTAACTCTCCATACATACTCCGTTTCTGATTCTTTTGGAGAACGGCTAAAATCTCTTTTCAGTTTTGCTAGTTCAGTGGCTGAAAAGGGAATTTCCTTAACATTCATTTGAGGGTCTAGATCCTCACCTTTATCAAAAGTATATTCAGTTTTTATCAAAGGACGTATTGGAGCTGGAGAGGCCTCTAATTTGTCTAGCCTTGCCTTTATTCCTTCCAGTCCTTCTAGAGGATAGATTTTTTCTTGAGGCAAACTATTGGTAACAGTGTCACTGGTATCCTTACAGTTACCCTTCAGAGCCTCTAGTAAGAGGGCTGAATTATGTTTCTCATTTTCTAATTGCCTTTTGAGTTCCTCTGTCTGTTTCTGTAGAGTTTTAACCAACTCCTGCAGTGACTCTATAGTTTGGTTCTCTGCTTTAAGCTGCTGGTCACGGAATTCAATGGCTGCAACCAGAGCCGAACCCAGTACAGCACAAATAAATGCCTTTCCTTTTCCAGCTCGGGTACGAGCATTTTTCTGCAGAACACTAATACGGTCTGAAACACTCTGCAGATTATGCCAGTTTTGCCGTGCCCAGTCCACCCCTGTTAACGAGGGCCTGGCACCGTGCTTTTCTAAAAGTTCAAATAACACATCTTCACCTTTCATTGTGACTACACTGTCGCTCATTTCTCAATATGCAGAAAAATCTACACGGAGAAAGAGAGAGGGTAAAGTATCCAAAAAGTTCGAGCCAAACAAATGCAAATACTCAGACCACTCCTCTGTTTACTGAGAGGAGCGTGCAAAAGACAAAGAGGATCAAAGGAAATGCTAATACGTAAATCACTTCTCACTTCTCTGTGAAGCCACACAGAGAAAAAAACTTCAAACCTCACGACTAAGCTAGGAGGTACCCTTACGTTTCGAAAATGCACAATAATCTTCACGGGTCCCAAAATCACTTAATAGGTTCCCGAGAGGCACACACATAAACAGTTCCAAAAACACAGTTAAGTTTCAATATGCGGAGTGATCTTCCTGGAGAGGTGCTCACGTTAGAATTATCAAATTATCACTCCTTGCATCTCCAGGAGGTGCACACAGGAAAAGGATCAACTTTACTTAAAGTTCCCACAAACACAGCTAAGGTGCAATATGCGGAGTGATTCTTCCTGGAGAGGTACACACGCTTAAATGACCAAATTATCACAGTTATCACTCCTCACAACTCCAGGAGGTACACACAAGGAAAGAGATTCAAATTTCACAAAGTTGAGGTTCAATATGCGGAGTGATCTTTCTGGAGAGGCACTCACATATAAATTATCAAAAATAAATATCACTCCGGACAACTCCAGAAGGTACACACATCAACTATACCTGGAAGGGCAACACTCTCACTGTCGGGTATCCTGCCGACTACGCCATTAAGAATGACGGTTTTCAATATAAAAGAGGGAGGAAGGCGAGTCATGGAGATTATCCTGCCGACTACGCCATTAAGAAATGTCAATATAAAAGAGGGAGGAAGGCGAGTCATGGAGATTATCCTGCCGACTATGCCATTAAGAAATGTCAGTTTTCAATATAAAAGAGGGAGGAAGGCGAGTCATGGAGATTATCCTGCCGACTACGCCATTAAGAAATGTCACGCTCCAATATAAAGGAGGGAGACGAGGTTCTTTGATTATGTGTATACCCGATGGCAAGATTAAGACACAACGGGTCAAATGTTAGCCCAACCAGTTTATTACAATTACTAGTTGCTTAGGGATATGGGGAAGGGAAGGTGAGCGATAGGAAAGGGATAAAAAGCAAGGAGTCTTGATAGAAAGCAAGAGAGATATAATTACCACCGTGGATCCAGCGAAGTTCGTAGTCTCGAGAACTCGTCTGGTCACCGCGGGGGATGGGAGATGACAGCAAGCAGGCCTCAGGGTCCGTCTGCAGAGTTTCCCCCCTCAGGGAATTCTCCGTTTCCTCTTCGGGAGTTCTCCGTCAAAGATTTTTTCTTTGGGAGTTCTTCTCCAAAGTCGCTAGTTTAGTGAAGGCCTTTTATCCTCCATTTCTCAGGTTTTTTTTTTCTTTTTTTCTCTGTTGTGACATACCTGGCCCAACAGATAAGCCAGCAGGGAGTGGTACCTTCATTGCCATGCACAAGCATTATCGCCTTTTGCAGTGATCAGCTTCTCCAAGCCGAACCCCGAAAAAGACAGGCTTGGCCCCACTTCTGCTTATCTTTACAACAATAAGCAGAGGCACTGTGGCACGGTGACACCCACCCAGATAACCTGCAGTTCTCACTTAGAGTCTTATCACCAAAAAGGCCTCACGAAGCAAGCTTTGAGACAATTAATAAAAGAAAACAGTTTCTGTCTTTCACACTCCTTTATTCCCAGTTCTAAAAAAATTACTTGGGAAATATGAACAGAACGACTGAAGTATGGCAAAGTCATTAGCAAATGAAAAGAAAACTCTAACTAAAACATTAGTAAGTGCTAGTAAATAAAGTTCAGCAAACCTGCTGGAAATTATTTCTCTACTTCTTTTGGAAATGTATTTGGATTCTTCTGTTTAAAAGTCCATATAATTGCTGTCTTGTAGCCACATAGTATTATTTACCTTTTTCTTATGACATTTTAGAATTTACTTTTTCCTGAAGATAAGTGCTTAATTTTTTGCCTGATTCTGTGATTTCAGGTTACATACAGAAAAGTAATTCATGTCAACAGGTTGGTCTACTGCAAAATACCACACTCTTGCCTCAGATCATAAGGACATTGCTTACACACTCAACAGTCTTACTACGTTATTTGTTAAGAAAAAATGTGCCTGATTGATCCAATTGCCTATTATTGAAGGTGGAATATTACTTCAAGAGGCTGAGGAATAATTCCTCAATGAGCTGCTAGTAGCTATTGCAAACTTTTTTTTCTTTATTCTAGTAGAATATGGGATAGATCAAAACTGAAATTTACTCCCAAAGCAACTATCACTGAAGTTTACTTCAAGGAAACAAACTTTCTCTCTTACCTGCTTCAGAGTGATGACTGTAGCCTTCATTGCATTTAACTGCAGGTCTTTCAAATTCGGTTGACAAAACTGACATCAAATTGACAAAGAGAGTACTTTATCTATTTTGAAATGGAAGTAGGGCGGCTTTTTTTCTTGGTCTTATAGGAGAAACATACTTCATGCTAAACAATCTCATAAATTCACTTTGCCCCATTCATCTTTTGCTATAATATTTTAAGGAAAGTGACATTTAAGGAGCCATATCTTATCTCCCAGCAAAGATTAATTCATTCAGAATGTACATTGAGCAGTTCATTTATAAAAGACTGTCAGTTTCACTGAAGAAAGTTAACTATAATCCAGTAAGGCTATATTCCTTGTATTAACTAGTATATGATGAAGTGTCTCATATTCTTAGCACATTAAGTTTCAGGTATCATTCAACCTAATTGTGCTTTTTCCTAACAGTAAAAAGGATGGGTATAGGCCTTTACAGTATAGCTTTAAATTTTCTTAGATATAAACGTACAATGGAATGGGGATATATAGCTTGATCGAGATTTCAGAATTAATGGATCCAAGTCAGAAACAGCATAGAAAAATCTGTCTGTAATTTTATTCTGCTATGCAGAATAGAAGTGTTACATTACCTTTACTTGAGTGGCATTTACTGCAATTTGTGTGCTATTTGATAATCACAACCTTGACAACTGAAATAAACAGAGATTGTTCTTGAAGTTTTGTCTACACAAGGGTACATGAAGGTTAAAATACAGTTCCATCAATATGCTTGAACTGACAAAAACAGCCAAAGTATTCAATAAATCTTTCAAATACAGGTGGTTAGCTGCATTAAACTATTCCTTTACATTGCTTTGGCTTGCTCAGAATAATTAGACTGTATTCACTGACTATATGATCTTCACCCACACAAAATAAAACGTTTATTTAAAACATACTCATGTTTAAAATTGGCTCAGTTGTACAGTGAAAACTCATTGAGATGTTTGAACATCATCCTTCATGAACATAGACGTAATGAAAAATCTTTCCCTTGATCTCAGGAGTTATGGGATTTTTGGGAGGTGGTAGTGGTGTTAAACTTCCTCTGCAACTTCCTCATTCTTGTCAGCTGCCTTTTTTTTTCCCCACGAAAATGAAGTCCTGCTTCCCAACTCAGCTCGTGCATGACTTTTTAAATTTATTATGGACAATTAAATGCAACCTGAAAGTGATGACTTGTAGCCACATTGTATTATTTACCCTTTTCTTATGACATTTTTTATTTTTTTTCTCCTAAAGATCTAAAGTGCTTGATTTTTTGCCTGATGTGATTTCAAGTTGCATACAAAAAAGTAATTCATGTCAACATGTTTTCTTTCTAACTGATACTGTATAACTGACCTTGAAAAACTAAAACTACACTTTAGAGTTTTCTTCAATACCTGAATCTGTCTTGATTCTCCTTCTTCCACATCCCATGCAGAATTTTAGATCTCTAAATCTCTCTCTTTAGACCTATGCCTGTTGCATATGTTAATTAAAAATATATATTTTGAAATTATCTTAAATTTTACTCACTTTTGCAGTGGAAGGAGATATTTTCATATAATATTTTTAAAAGTTGAAATTGTTGCTGAAAAAAAAAAAATGCTGTTTAAGATTCTGAGCAGAGCAGCCAAGGAATGGCACAAATGCAGTAGTAAGAGGATAATGAGGGTAACACAGAACTAAGTTGAATTGAAAAGAACTAAGATAGTTTTGCATTACTTACCAGTGGAACGGCTACACTACTTTGCCATAAGTAGTTGTACTGTTTAACAGGATGTCTCTGATGAATATTTTCAGGAAAACTGTCATGTGGGGCAGGATTTTAAACTCTTGCTTAAATTATTTAAGTTAGAGAACCAGGTGCTCCAGTGTGGAGTGTTCCCTTCAAGTTGGCTGTCATGAATAATGTTTATTTAAGGCAAACAAAGCAAATAGCCAGTCTACAATCATTATAAATAGGCTTTATTAATAGTGAAGTCCACTTAACTGTAACCTCTGGTATACCTTCTTGAGCACCACCCCAGTAGGCTCCGTGCCCTTCAGGCCCTGCAGGCCTTTCCTGGGCTGCAGGGAGCTGCTGCTGTGTGCCTGGAGTTCCTCCTGTGCCTGCAGGGCTGTTATCTCATGTCTCATTCTTCTCTCCCAGCTAGTTATCCCTTTCTTAAATCTACTCTCCCTGAGACATGACCAGTGCTGCTCACTGACTCACACGCATTAACAGTTATTTGGTCTCAGAATAAATGGAACCTAGTTTACTAGCTTAATCAAACTACTTCAGTATTCACGTTCACTGTAGTCATATTAATTGGTCAGATTATTGACAATGTTGGTTACTTGCACAGTGTATCTAATAAAGTGAAGTACAAAATCCCTTGAAAGATGCTATCTGTATTTCAGAGTCTGAATACTGCAGAGAACTCTGGAAAGACACTTGTCAATGTTAAATCATTTCTGTCAATCTAAGCCTGCATTGGTCAAATAAGTGACAAGGTCCTTTCTGTCACTAATAAATTATCCATGCTGCTTTTGGCTTTGCAGTGTTTGAGATACCTTCCCTGACTTTGAAGAAACTAGCTCAAGGATGAGAATTTCTATAGCTGTGTTGCAAACTCTGAGGTTAAATTTCCCAGGGTAAATATACTTCTACAGCCAAAACTACTTCCAGTATTCAAGCCAGCTGGTTAACTGTAAAGTCTGCTGTCTGTGCTACAATTAAAATTGCCAAGTGAATTCATTAAGCTATGACAAGCTGATCATTAAGGTAGTAATTTGCATCAAAGACTGATGAATTTTCATGACTTTTTTGAGCGTTACTACTTGGAATAATAATTTTTTTTCATCTCCTTACAGCTGAAAATAACACCCAGGTTGTATGAATTTTTTAGTACAAAAAAAGGAAACAAAACCATCATGTTTTAGACAATTCTAGATATCTAAGTCATGTTATTTGTAAATTACCCTATTTTTGCAATTCTACCTTGAGAATTTAAAGGCATGCATTCAAAGCATGAATATATAAGTAAGCGTTTCATTGAATGATTTCCATTTTCTATTACTTGACCCCTTGTCTGCAGAAAATACTTTTTTCTGAGTTTTCTGAGTAGTCCATATTCATCCTGATGAAAAACTGATTATATTTCAAGGAGTGTTGGTTTGTAAATACTTAGAAAATCAGTCTATTTCAGGGAGACAAAAGATGAACAGATATACAGATATATATATCTTATGACACTGACCTTGTATTCTGTCTGTTTAGTACATTATTATTAATTTTAAATACTTGTTGTTTTGCTTTTTTTTTTTTTTTTTACAGAAGTGTCAACTATTATCCGCATGTGTTTTTTTTTTGTTGTTGTTGTTGTATATATTTATTTATTTTGTCTTTTTTTTAAATTTATTTATTGAAATAGTTTCTGGTGTTGAATTGCTGCTTTTAAATACATTTGTTTTAGAAACATGAAACAGCTTGAAAATAGTCATAGTACCTAATTTTATAGCCTTTTCCTTCACAGTTTCTAATGTTTTTTCAGATGTAATTGAGTCTACTTGATCATGTTGTATTTGAATTCGTGTCCTTAAAAAACTTCCATGTTCGCAGAGAAATTTCCACCTTTTGGGGGGTTGTATTTATTTACTGGATAGCTTTGCAGTATAAATGTTAGTTATATTACCTTTTTATACCACTCAAAAAGTAATGCTTCCTATTTTATAATGTTGGCCCATGATGTCAGAGGCAGATGCTAGTGATACGGTCGTACAGATTGAACCTTCCTGCCAATATTCTATTACATTTTGTTGCCATGTGACAGAAGACAGTGGAGGAGTAGTCTGATAAAATGGTGTCTGACTTGGAAGCATGTATGAAGCAAAGGTTTGTCACTGAATTCCTTTATGTGTGAAAAAATGGCACTCATTGACTTTTATCAATGCTTGCTGAACGTTTATGAAGTCCAAACAGTGGATGTGAGCATAGTGAGACAGCAGGTGGTGTGTTTCATCAGTGGTGACAATGGCATGAAAGACAAGCCGGCCATGCAGATTTTTACAAGTGTGGCATGTGGGCTCTTGTTCATTGCTGGTGAAAATGCATAGCAAATGGTAGTGGCCATTGAAAGATAGTGTTTTTGCTCTATCGCCTAGTGTTATTCTGCTCTTTGAATCTGTTGTAGTTTCCATGGAAATAAATAGAAGTCATTGCTTTCAGAGTGACTCACATATATGATTATCTTATGTCGTGCTTGATGTGCGTGTGACCAGCGTGATTCCTCTGGTGAATGCCACAGTAACCTTTTGTTGCTTTGCAATGCTGATGTCTGCTCTATCTAGAAAGATTAAGGATTTCTTCTTTAGATATACTGAACATGTCCTTCTAACTTACCTTTCTGCCAATGTTCTATTGCTATGGTTTTTCTATTGTTACCATTGATTCCTGATAAACTGAACATGAAGGACTGTTTCTTTTCCCCATATTTCTGGTGTCTTTTTTTTCTTGCTCAGAAAAAAACATGCTTCTAGGTGAGGTTTTGCAAGCTGACAGAAAAGGTGATGGAAGTTTTTGATCATTAATATTGGAATGAAGCCTCTTCGTGAAATAAGCTGTTTGTTTATTTCATATTTTATTATTATATTTATTATATGATAGTGTTTCTTTCACAGTTCCACAGAATTATAGTGGGTTTTTTAAACGTCTTTGTGGTTTTTGTGGTTGTTGTTTTGTTTTGTTTTTTGTTTGTTTTAAAGGAGAGTGAGAGCTGTTGGCTTTGGATGTCTGTAATAGGTAATTCAGACTAGTAAGAGTGAAATAACCTGATGTCTGGGTGTATTATAAATTGTTCATTGATGTATGTGCCTGCTGCATATTTACGGACTAACATTTTATATTTCATGGCAAACATAAAAAAAAAAAAAGAAAGACTAATTTTCCATAAAAATTTTATTTGAAAGTTCCCCTTCAAGATTCAACTTCTGATAAGAAAACATATTTTTAAACATTTAGCAGTGTCCTTTGGATATAATTGAGTAAACAGTGTGAGAAGTGATTAAACTATGGTGGCCAGATGTAATTGCCTGCCCTATCTCCTCTAAGACAGCTCTGTTTCTATAAGCTAAAGAGATCTCTAGAATTTCTTTATTGGTTGTACAAAATCTCTTCCACATCTTTGATCATCTTTTTTTGCCCTTCTCTTAACTCTGCCATAATCTTCTGAAGATGGACATAACAACAAGACTACATATGTTTTAATGATGGAAGATACCAATAACTTAAAGAATTCCATAGTTCTATCTAGAGATAGATAGGTTCTATCTATTACAGAGTTCTTTCCTAATTATCCTTAAAAATCGATTATATATTTGCTATTTTGCTATCTGCTATTTAATAGCAGTAGTGCTAGCAGAAATCCACATGTACCCTACTGTGAAAACAGATAATTTTCTTTTACATTCTTACTTTTAACCAAGTATTTTTCCATGCAAGATCCTTTTCAACAGTGATTAATCCGTGCATGATCCTTTCCTCTTATACCTTAAATACTCTATTTCCTGCAGAACCCTTGGCAAAAGCCTTCATAAGGGCCTCTTATTAATCCAGGCTGTTTCAGTTACAGTGCTTTGCATTATTCAGATGCTCGTGGAAATTGTCTGCAAAATCCAATGAATCTGTGATGTGATTTTCTTTTAAAACAAAAACGTCATTTCTTCTTAGTATATCATATTTAGTTACATGTCCAGAATTATGTGTTTTATTTTACTTCCTACTGAGATTGTAGAATGTGAATGTCAAGCTTACAAATATCTAGATTCTTCAGTTTCTTGCTATTTTGTAGTCCTCTGCTACTGAGGCAGTTTCAGGGAAGAGGTTAGCAGTTTAGCTACTTCATTTTTCAGTTCCCTAGGTGATTACCACTTGGCCTTGACAGTTTGTTTCCTTTTCTTTTTCTTTTTAATATTGATTTGTTCCATAACCTCTCATTCCATCTTTTCATATTCTATTCTGTCCCCTGCACGTAGGAAAAGCACCACTCCGGACCTCCAAGCTCAACAAGAATGAATACAAAAAACGTTCTTTGTCTTTCTGCTATGCTTTCTCCTCTTACACAGCATCATTTATACTGGAGTCATTTAATCTTCCTGTAGACTCCTTAGTATTATTAGCCTCCTATGGCAGCTAGAAAACATGTCAGCCAAGTAGAAGAAACTATTAAAAGTATCCCACGTTTTATTCTAGGTTTAAGTAAGTACATGCTACAACTCCAGCAAAAACACATACCTTAGATCCCCCCACTAGCACATACTGTCTTTAGTGTCTCTATTAACTTAAGGGAGAACAGTAAAATACTGTATAGAGAGGAATAGTAAGATAATTATTTAGTATGTCAGAACTCATATGCTGCAAATTTTCTAATCATGTCAACTAATAGGAACATACTCTGCATAGACATAAATCTGCTAATTAACTTGTTAAACTCGGTCATCTTTTCAGTTATCAGAAATGATGTCTCGCAGGTTGTATAACATCAGATGTCTCTGATAGAGAGACAAGCAGAAAGATGATCTGTTCTTCATTTTGCCTTCTTTTTTTCTTTCAAATGTGGAAAAAAAGTTAAAATTTTAGGAAAAAGGGAGAAAAATACCTTTAAGAAAGAAAACAGAAAGTGAATTAGTGATGACAAATATACTTTCACCTTAAGTGTATTGCTGTACTTGAAAGAGAAAGTAAAAGGAATGAGGCAAAAAGACTAACAGAATGTTGAAATAAAATAAATGCACACAATAAAAACCATGGAAAAGAATGGACCTTTTTTTTCATTTTTGTAAGATGCGAAGACTTTTTTTTTTTTTTTTCTTTAATCAACTTCAGTCATAAGTGATGCTGTTGCTGTATTTTGTTTATGTGTTTTGTTTTGGTTTGCTTCTTTTCCCTGCTGGAGTGCACTTTCCTGGGTAATTGATGTGTTAGGTATGTTTTCTGCCTATTTACACTGAGCAGTTGCATTAAGAATCTGGATACTGATGAGTTCAAATGACATGGTAGGAAATGATTGTCCCTCTTGTAGTCATGCCATTTTTGTTACAGTGATGTAGAAAGACCACATCTCACAAGGTAGGACAAGAATTAATGTTCAGCAGAACAAGATAATGACATCTTCAGTTCTTTGTAAAAAACATAAAGATGGAGTGTAGAATTGTTTGGGCTTAATCCTGATAGACAGCAAAGCCTCACACAGCCATTTGCTCAATCCTCACCCCGGTGGGATGGAGGAAGAAAATTAAAGTGTAAAAGTACAAGTGCAGGTGGGTTGAGATAAAGATGGTTTGCTAAGTAAAGCAAAAGCTGTACACACAAGCATTATCCTACTACTTCCCATCAGAAAGCAGATGTCCAGTCATTTACCTGGAAAGTAGGGCTCATTATGCATAACAGTTAATAGGAAAGGCAAGCAGAGTAACTTTAAATATCTCCTTTCCTTTTTGTTTTCCTCAACTTTGATGATCTTAAGGTCATATGATATGGACTATCCTTTTGGTCAGTATGATTCTTATGTCCTCAGTATGTCCTCTCACAACCTCTTGTATACCTCCAGCCCACTGACTGAGAGCAGCTTGCGAAGCAGAAAAGACCTTGATTCTACATAAACATTGCTCACGAGAACTAAATAATTTGTGTGTGTTATCAATGTATTTTTTTTACATATGCATAGCATAGCCCCGTACAAGTTACTGTGAAGAAAATTAACTCTATGAAAGCCAAAAGCAGTACAGGACTATACTTCTGAGAACAAATTCCATTTAGAGCTTCAAATTCTTTTTAGATTATGAAGTTCCATTTGCTTACCCTAGTTAGAGTGTATTTACCTCAGGGAGTGTCTTTACAGAGCTTTTTGAACTCCTTGATTAGTTGAGTAGGTACTTAATAATGGTAGGCTTAAAGTGTAGTTTAAGGATTAGTGTGTAGGTGTGAAATAATTTAAAACATGGAATTTTCAGTGCTCTGATGTGTAAAACTTAGTCATTTTCATCTGTAAACCCTATTTAACACTGTCATAATATTAATAAACTGCTTGTGGTTATTTTTTATTTTATTTTATTTCTAATAAGGATGAAAAAGTACTAAAGTATTTGGAAGCAAGGTCTAATATTATTCCCATTTTTCTCCTCTCTCCTTTACTAAGATTCCTCTCAATGGGTTCACCTCTGATTCATTATAGCTATTTTTCTTCATATTTTATATGGCAGATCAACAACTGGTTGTAGACTTTACAGTGATTTGTGGTCATATAGACTTCACAAAAATGTCTTGGTACTAACTTATTTGGTATTAGATTCTCCTCTACAGCAGCCTTTTCACTTAAGATATGTTAATAAAGTGTGTTTATTTATTTCAGATTCAAACACCTTGAGGTTCTGCTTTTAAGTTTATGATAAGAGCCATATTAACGTTATAACAGTGTGAAACTTTCTGGATACATAAAATTTAAAAACATGATGTGAATATAATCAACTGATGATGTACCTGCCTTAAGAAGGGTAGTACGGTGTTACACTGTGTCACTGATGTATTACATCTGATAATCTGGTATAGTGAAAACAGATCCTAATTCCTTAGCAGTAAGTTTCTTTCAGAGCAATTCCAAACTGCTCAAAGAAATAAAATTATGTAGAGAAATGGCTGGAGAACAACTAAGAACAATACTGAAACAGTCAGACTTTAATGATTACTTTGATGTGTTATTTTTAGGCAATATTTTTGAATACTCATTTAAAGAGAAAAAAAACAACCCTAAAGATTTCAGATATTTGTGTTGAAGGGAATTTTTCTTTCAGTTATGAATGCAGTATTGTAGCCATAATGAATTAGTCACTGGGGGATCTTAAATAACTTTCAAATATAATCTTTTATAAATTTTAATTTAATTTTATTTTACTATGTTAGTTAAAGTCTATTAATGATAGTAAGCATTTGTACATGAACTTCATTTTATTGTTGGATGAAGATATTAAAAACATTGATTGTGGCAGCTGTGGAACTGAATCTAGCTATGTCTCTCCAAGACAGCAATAAAGGAGTAAAAGCTTTTCAAACTCAATTCATATGTACATTTTCCCAGAGAAGACACATTCTATGAAGCATTTTTGTATGCAGTCTGAGAAAAAAATAACATAGATAGTTGACTTCATGTAATCAAATTCATGCACAGAACTCATGCATCTCAGTATTTTGTCTCTCCACATTTTGGCAGGAAATCTTGGACTTCAAACAATACTCTCAGCTGCTATTTTAAATCTACATTCCCTGATACATGCTCATGCACCAAAGTTTTTCTCAGGATTTTACCAGCAGCAGTAAGAACTGACTCTGTGGTGTCATCAGTGTGTGATCCAAACAGTTTGTTGGGGTGTATGAAGAGGCAATGAAGAAGACAGAGAAAGCTACATAATCCTATAAAGTACCACTTAGCTGACAGTATTGTGCTGCGGTGTCCTAATCACAGGAGCAATTAGCAAAAGGTCAAAATCTTGGCTGGAATTAAGAATCAACTAATTTAGAAAAACAAAAGCAAGAGACAGCATAGTATCTCTGCAAAAAAAAAGTCTCATGAGAAAGATGTTAAACCGAGGATGACTCTGTCTTCAGGCAAGGGATCTGGAGCTTATAAGGCTAGAAAGAACAATACTGGTGATCTGACTTCATCTCTCACAGAATACGTGCTGTAGACTTTTTATATCTTTTTGAAATAGAAAATAACCCAGAATTATTTTAAAAGTCAACAGCAATAGAAAATTTGTGACAGCCACTGCTAAATTCAGTTCTGTGATGAAAGAGCGTAAATGTTTAAATCTGCCTTCAGAAGTCCTTGATTCATCTGCTAGATCCCACCTTTGGAAACATACCTCCACCACACAATTTGAGGGAACTGGGCTTGTTCAGCATGAAAAAGGGAAGGCTGCAGGGAGACCTCAGTCTTCCAGTGCTTGAGGGGAGCTTATAAATGGCAGGGAGACCAACTTTTTACATGGGCGCATGGTGATGGGAGAAGGTGGAATGGCTTTAAATGAAAAGAGAGGAGATTTAGTTTGGATGTCTGGGAAAATCTTTACTCAGAGGGCAGTGAGGCGCTGCCACAGCTCCCCATAGATGCTGTGGGTGCCCCATCCCTGGAGGTGCTCAAAGCTAGGTTGGATGGGGCCCTGGGCTGCCTGACTCAGTGGGCAGGAGTCCTGCTTATGGCAGGAGTTTGGAACTAGGCCGTCTTTAGGGTCTCTTCCAACTTGAGGAGTTCTATGATTGTGAATTTGGCTTGCTTCTGCCTGCTGTGTATCTTGGCAAGAAGATTTTCTTTTACTTCTTTTCTCTTTGTTCTCAAACTGAAAAATGATAGTTTAATCAGGAAAAGGACATGTTCATTATAGTAAATACTTTATATAAATTTCATTTTCTTAGAATTATCTAAGGCAAGGCAAGCCACCTATCAATTAATAATTAATAAGTTTGAATGTCAAATGAACCATATACACTCTACTAATTAAAAAAATTGCAGTGAATTGGTAACAAACTACTTAATGCCACACGACACATGGCAGCAGAGGAGCAGTCTGGCAGAATGGAGTCTGATATGAAAGTGCACCTGAAGCAAAGGAACATCAATAAATTCCTTCATGGGGAAAAAATGGCACTCAGTGGCATTCATTGATGTTTGCTGAAGGTTTATGGAGACCAAACACTGAAAATGAGTGCAGTAAGGCAGTGGGTGGTGCATTTCAGCGATAACCCCATCATAGTAGCTGTGAAACAGCAGATCACCTTCACTGGTGAAGATATTTTTATGAGTGCAGCATGCAGACTTTTATTAATTACTGGAGAAAATGCATAGTTAATGCATTTAGAGCTAGTGATGGTGACTGTGTTGAAAAATAGTGTTTTGTAGCTGAGTATTTGCTTTATCAAATAGTGTTACTGTGTCCTGTAGTTTCCATGGGAATAAATTGGAGGCATTATTTTCGGAGCAACCTGTATGGATTAATACTTCTATTTTCTCCTGAAGTATCAGTCTCATGAAACAGATTCAAAACTTGATTTTAATATTGCTATAACTGATACTTAATTAAGGATTGACAGAACAACTTTAGACAATTAGAATTTGTATTGTTTGATTATTTTTTCACTTTAAAACTTAAATGTACATCCTTCTAACGCATCCACATGTATTACCTCTAGACTATATTAGATGAGTTGATTTAGAAATAGAACTGATAAATGATGCAATAAAATAACTTATCCTTTATTTATTTTGGAAGACCTGATTAGCTGTGCAGTGAGAAGAAACAAAAAGCAAAGGTATCAGATATTTTTGAGTGAAGAATGCCTTTCAGTCTTCTATAAAACCTTAAAACATTCCGATTTTATCTGATATAAAATTTAATGTCAACATAAAATACCTAAATGTCAAGTCATTTTCACTGAATTTGCATTAGAGTAACCAGGTCCTTTTGGACAGCCATATTTAACCATCTAAGGGCAAATGGAAATCCGTATTTCAGCTCATTCTGCATAAAAAAATACTTAAGTTAAAATCCTAGACCAGTATGTCATCAGGGAACAAAATGCACATTAATGATTGTTTCACTAGAAGGTTTTTGCGGGAATAACACCGTATTGTGACAGAAGCATGGGTTGCTGTTAAGCATGCATATGTACATTTACATGTGTACAGACATTAGGGAAGCAGGGAATGCTGTCATTGGAGTGCTTAAAAGACAGACAAATCAAACCAGATTCCAATGTTATGGCACGTTACTGGACTGACATTCATTAAGATTACACATGAGCAATGATTAGTTAACAACTCAATCATTACATTGAATTAAGCCTCCATGTTAAGGTTTTGTCAGCAAGGGAGGGCTGCAGAGGAGGCCTCTGTGAGCAGACCCACCAGTGCCCTGTGTCAGAGCTGATTTCATCCTGATGAATGTTTTCTTCACTCAGGAAATAATCTTGCCTTTTACTTTCCATGACTGTTGAGAATTTATTATACCACGTTACAATGTATTTAATATGTTTTCAGGTGTGATTATCTTTCTGAAAGCTTGCTTGCATTTCTCCCTAACATTCATTTGGAAATGTCAGACTTAGAAAGGGGAACTTACACTGGACAATTTTTGCTGTCCTCTATGGTTTCTTTTCCTATGTGGGACAGGAGTGATGTTTCTGTACTAGTAATGCCTTCTCTTTTATGACGTTGGCCCACAACATCAGAGACAGATGTTGGTATGGCAGTGGAGTCTGAACCTCCTGTTATTACTCAGAGAATCCATTCTCATTTTCCTTTAGAGAAACAAGCTTTTTAAAGATGGAATAATAATCATGCTCATTGAATGTTATCATAATATTTTCTCTTTTTTAAGGAAACAGAATTGGAAAAGACACTGTTGAACAGACTGGTTCAGTACTCCTAAATGTAAAACTTAAAATGTACTTTAGAAATGTTTGTCTGTTTGTCTCTTTAACTGTCTACAAGACTAGCCCACAAAAGTCAGGATTCCTTTCCTCTGCCTGTTTAGAAATGTGAACTGACTATTAACAGTGACCTAAATATAGGTTAAGAGGGAGATACTGGATTCTTTCCCCCTCCAGATACACACTTTCTATTGTTGTCTTTCTAAGTCTACTTCCATGTGCATTTCATTGTTTTTGCGCTGTGATGTGTTGTTAGACCATGAAACAAGTTAATGACTTAAATTACCAGATTTATTTACCGCAGTACAGATTCATTCCCTGCCCTCTATGACATGTCACGGCTCCTGGTTTTCTCCTGTTGTTATCATTCCTGGTAGAACTGTAAAATTGTATATTGAACAATAGGAACATGGGCAGCATTTGTTTATTTTGTAGGACATGAAAATATGAAAAGAGTGTATTTATTAGAAAGGATACATGTAAGATTATTATTGAATTACTAATGAGGAGAATGTAACTATAGAAAATTGTAAGATACCATTATATCTTAAATCGAGACAACAGTCTTTGAAAGTCCATGAAGTCTTCCTTTTTCAGGAAACAGATAGGAGGTACTGAGCACTGCAGAACTGTTACTTCCAAATGTAATTCCACGTAATTTCTTCTTCAAATGTAATTGAATATATCATTTAGTTTGCCTTATGCACTGTCCCAAGGAATAGAGCTAATGGTCTGTGTATTGCAAGATTTTAAATCATGTAAAATGCAGCAACTGAAATTTGTACTGTTAGATCAGATACAGTGCTTGAATAATGAAGGCATTGGTGTCAAGTCAGAAAGGGATCCCGGGATGTTAGATATCCACGTTGTAGTTATAATATATATAATACTATTTCATTGGAAAGCACATCTCTGATCATAATCTGTTCGTATTGCTTTTTTTCTCTGCAAGTAAATGAAAAAAAAATGTGAAAAAGTACACACTGTATTTTTTATAGCTATTATAACCTCACATAATTTGTATTAAATCTGGTGACTTTTCGAAAATATTTTATTACATGGAAAAAAGTGATGAGTTTTCTGCAATTTGCTTCATTTTTTTAATGCTTATTTAACTTATTGCTGAAAAGTAACATTAACAAATTGCTTACTGGAACATTTGATATAACAATCTTATTTCCTGGTTCATTTGACTTTTGCTGATCTAAACATTATAAATTAGTATTTTATTGTTCTGTAGAACAACAAACTGTTCAAAGCCCAAATTCATTAGATTACTTGTTTTAAATGTTACTAAAAAATAATACTTTTCATCTTAAATGACATTTTCAATTTCTGCATGGAATTACTGAGATGTATTAATGTAATATTTTCAGTCTGACTGAATTAATTTATAAAGTAATGCCTGTAAAGTAAAATGGCAAAACAACGACCAAAACAAAGCAAAACAAAACATCAACAACAACAAAAGAATGGTTTCTCTTCAGTGTTCTTTAATTTTTTCATTTGAAATCTGTATTACAGTTACACAATAGCTTCAGTATTGAAGTATATTCAGCTTCAGAGCGATATTATCCAAGAGAAATGAGAGCATGCTAATTTAGGTAAATTTGAATCCTCGTTGGCCTTTGTTTCTTTAATGTGACTGTATCTTGGGGGTGTTTCTAGTTGTTGTCTGTCTTACTGAGTAACCAACATAGCTGGAACTCTACTCAGTGTGTCTTTCTCAGCAACAACATTGTGATTTAATGGCGATTCTGTTTGCCACTAAATCCCAGACTCACAGAGAAGTAGTGAGTACTGTTAATGCAGATTTCTGACTTGGAACATTCAGATGTTGTAGGACTTTTTTAAGGGACTTTCTGTTTATCTGAAATTATTCTGACCAAAGAGAATGATGGGTGAAATTGCATTGATCTCTATTACATGTTGAAAGTTCATGCAAAATGCTTTTTTAAGCAGTGACCAAGTGTCTTATTTACTGTAGAAACAGCCATGCTCCATTGTACACATTTCCAAGGCAAATCATGATGACAGAGAGGTTAAGACAGAAATGGAAATTAAGATGCAGATCATTGAAAGAAGTTAGCATTGTGGCGTGTGCTTCCTTCCTTTATGGGAAGAAAATGAGGAAGAAGAGTTAGCTAGTGATCAAACCATTGTCCTCTCCCTCCCCACTCTTGAGGTTATTTAAAATACTGCTGTGGCCATAGCTCGGTGCTGTCTGTGAGTGAGGCAGGTTGAGGCAGAGAAACTGCCTACGGTCCATAGGAAATCTTGCTACTCCAAGTGGTACCATTAATCCCTTCACAGTGCTACTTCTGTCCAGAACCAGTATCAGCAGTACCTCTCTCCCCTCACCCTGGATTGTGCTGTCCTGCTTGTGTTCTGATGCCATCACGATTACCTGAATACTGAGCAAAGTATGCTAAATGCATGCAATGTATTTCTGCTTTTACTACAACAGTTTAGCAGCCTTTCTAAAACAACAGCAGTTCAGTGGAAAAGTTATCATAAATATTCCATTTTTCCACTGCAGGCAAAACACAATAGTAAAGATAAAATAATTCTTTAAAACTAGATTAAAATTAGTAGAAAAATTTTACAATTGTTCATAAAAGCATGCTGCGTAAGTGCTTCTTTTATTTTGTTTTTCTTGAGGATTATCCTTTGTGGCATATCAACGTTGCATTTTTTAGTGTGTTTCGAGATATCAAGGAGGCCTAACAAAGCTATTTAGTTTCTTTGTGTTTGCTCTCTAAACTTTATGTTTAGAGACTGAAAAACAAGAAAGTCAGATCTATAAGAAGGGCAACAGATATAAATTGCACATTGAGATGACTGCTCTTTCCGGAATATTTCAGTGAAGTTTTTGCATCTGGCCAGAAATGGCTGCTTGAAATGGCTCCCAATATCATACTCCTATTAATGCTAACTGTTCTGATCTTAATAACTCAGTCATTATTTCTTGTGGCCTTTATGCCATTTACTGCCTAGTATGACTGATCATAATTCTCTAGACTTTAAAGAACTCCAGGGAATTCTTATGTCTGTGCAGTTTGGAAGAAAACGATGAATCCCTGAAATGAGACTCAGCCTCACCATTCATGCTTATACTGCTTTGTGCAAAAAATTGGTTAGATACGCATTTGTATTACACTTCATGCTTTGGAAACTCGTGGGTAAACCCATGACTGTGATTCACACATCTTTATGTTTGATTATTTCAAAAAGGCAAAAGGCTCCTGACATCTCAGAAAAGAATATGCCTCCTGTGTTTGTTAATTGTTATACCTCTGTATTAACAGGCATGCATCTTATCTTGTTCTTCGCAACACCATGTTTTAATCTAATAGTTTCCTGAACAAGCCCAATTAAGCTACCATTCAAGTCAGCCTTAATCTTATTTTGATCCAGGCAGTGCCTGTCAAAAATAGGATTTGTTCCACCTTCCCACATGTAAAGCCTGTTGTACCATTGTAGTCCTCAGTATTCTGATTGTGTAAAGCTGTCATTCTGTCTCTCCAAACTAGGCTGAAAAGTCTCATTTTTATCCATTTTCACAGCTGCTGTATATTTGTTCATACCACTTCAAATAGTAATTTTGCAAAATAAAGTAACTATAAATGGGCGTCGTGATAGGGCTACTTTAACCCTGTATTGTTCCTGAATTTCAGAATAATTTTCTTTGAGTTCAAATAACTACTAGCGAGGAAAGTTAATGCTTATGAAGTTTAGGGAAAAAAGCATATTTGTACTAAGAACGCTTTCTTTCCAGATTTGAATAGTCATGGAAAAATTCTAATGGACTACTTTTAGATTTTACATTGCCGTGCCAATATTGTATTAGGACGCAAAATGTTGCAGATTTTGTTCATATTGTTTCTTAAACTAAAGATCCAGGCTTTTAGAATCAAACCCTAAAAATGAAGAATTAAGTTACGATTCTGTACATGCTACTGATATTTAAGCACTAGTTGTATTTAAGCTTTGCAGTATCGAATTGAGAAGCAAAGCTTAGGTTACTGAAGAGGTGGTAGGAAGCAAAGAAATTGTTTACTGGAAACATCAGATTTGAAGTGTTTGCAGTGCAAATGTGAAAACAAAATGAACTAGGGTCTTCAGCTCCATTGCCCTTTTGCTGTTGCTGTTTTTCGAAGTTATCAGTTGCAGTGCTTCAGTAAGGAACCGACTTTTTGATTGTTTACTCCACATGAATAGAGAAATTTCACAATAAGTATATGTCAGGAATTTAGGTTCGGAGAATGTGAAAGGTCCATTACAGGGTTTTCTTTGTTTTTGGCCTCCCCATTTAAAGAATCAATGAAAATATGATCTCAGTGTAAATTCTAAATTAAGAAAATAGCACTCCCTAGTTTAAACAACGAGTCTGTTAAAATTTGGGCCCTCTTTATCATGTACTCATGGATATTATACTACTTTTGGATTCATAATCTCTTTTTCTTTTTTCCCACATGGATGCCCATTGATGCGTGTATGTATGTAACTGGATGCATGAATGCACTTCATTTTACTGTGACTGCCGCAGAAACTTTAGTATCATTATTGAAGTGAGGGAGCATTGAGAATGCTGAAAAGCAGAGATAAAAGGTATTCAGATGCTCATCTATCAAATGAGAACTAAGGGACTCAAATCAAAACTGGAAATTTAGTATTAAGTAAAATAGTTCTTACTTATTGTGACATGAACAAGATTTATAAGAAAACAAAACATAATGATTTTGCTTCTTGACACACTGGATGAGGTAATAACTTTGGTGCTTCTTTTGACTGTAGTTGTTTACTAATGAATATACTAAGAATTGCCAGTGTGATGTACAGTTTTAGTCAAAAAGTAATAAAAGTTGCTGTGTTTGAAAAAAGAAGAAAAGAAAGTGGGAGAAACGAAAAATTAACCTGCTTAAGGTCTCTTTTTTTTTTTTCTCTCCATGTTGGAAAAGAAAAAGAAGAACGTAACTGTATGATCTCAGATAGCTGAGGTTATCTAGCTGACATATTCAAGAAATGCTGATTTTCATTTTGGCGATCTGTTCATGCAAGTCGGCATGATATTTAATTACTGCACAGATAAAACATTTTTCATATAAATGAGAAATCCTGTAAGCTCGGAAAATCCATTATTTTAATTTACTATAACATTAAGGTTCTCAGATGAATTCCTTTAATGTATACAGGTTCAATTTTTCAAAAGAACCCTCTAACTTCTGATTCATAGTACAGAATAATAATATTGAATATAGTCTACTGTCGAGTTAGCGACTGCCCAGCTTTGACTTGGCAAAAAAGTTTGTTATAAATCATCAAAACCTAGTAAACTGTTGTCTTCAGAAAGCCATCTTGTGTGCTTCTGAACAACTTGCACAGCACTGTAGGCTGTTCAGTGATTCTGTCTCCTGACCAATTGCCACTAGAGGCTCTTGTGCTACTTTACTGTATATGAAAGCTCAAATAAAAATAATCCTAAAAGCAAAGTTAGTTCATTTCCTTGGACCAAGAAGTACTGAACTTTATAGAAAAAAATCCTTCTCAGAACATTGGTTCAAGATTTGCACTCTCATCCTGGATTAATAGCTACTAGCTCCCAGCTCTTCTCTTTCAAACTTTTATGTCAATTTCTGACTTAAGTAAAATCAATTTTTAATTTTTGCTTCCATTCTTCCTCTTTGCTGTGTTTTCTGTTTCATTCTTAAGTTAATTTACAATTTATTAGCTGATAATTTTCAGATGGAGTGGTCGGAAAGCCATGAGTCAAGTGAAGAAAAACTCAGATTTATGAGTGGTAGTTGAGATACCTTGAAACAGCCAAGACCAAAGGATAAAGCCAGAAAGTCTTGCATGTTTTGAATGGCACTTTTTTTTTTTTTTTCCTTGAAAATAGTTAATAATATTTATCTTAAATTGACTCTGTGTTACTGTACTTTTAATTCATGACTCATATGCAAGTTTATTTTAGAGCTGTTATTTCAGCTACCTACTCTTTTCCACAATGGACTCTTATTGATCAGTGTTCAAATGACAACTTGATACTTGTGTTCCTCCTTTTAAAAATAATGGCATAGAGAGGTGGAAGAAAGAAGAGAGAGGAATAGTCAGTGCAAGTGTTTTATAATATTTTGGTGAATAATCCTAAACTAGCATCTAAGACTCTTCGCAATTCTCATGAGTGCTAAGAGTTGCTGTGACGCAGTAAGGGCTGATGATATTTAAAATCCAGTAAACATGAGTCAGCAGTGTGCCCAGGTGGCCAAGAAGGCCAGTGGCATCCTGGCTTGTGTCAGAAATAGGATTTGCCAGCAGGAGCAGGGAAGTGATCATCCCTCTATACTCAACATTGATGAGGCTGCAGTTTGAGTACTGTGTTCAGTTTTGGGTCTCACTGCAAGAAAGACATTGAGTGTATTCAGAGAGGGCAGCAAAGCTTGTGGGGGGTCTGGAGCACAGGACTTATGAGAAACAGCTGAAGGAGCTGGGTTGATTTACTCTGGAGGAAAGGCAGCTTGGAGGGAGACCTTATTTCTCTCTGTAACTACCTCAAGGGAGGTTGTAGTGAGCTGGGGGTAAACCTCTTTTCTCTTCTAACTATTCTAAGCAATAGAACTAGAGGGAATGACCTCAAGTTGTGCCAGGGAAGATTCAGGCTGGATGTTAGGAAATACTACTTTTCTGGAAGAGTGCTCAGGCACTGGAATGGGCTGCCCAGGGACATGGTGGAGTCACTGACCCTGGAAGTATTCAAGGATTGTTTAGATGTTGTGTTGAGGGACATGGTTTAGAGATAACTTGCTGATAGGTGGACAGTTGGACTGGATTATTTTGTTGGTCTTTTGCAACCGTGGTGATCCTATGATTTAAATGAGTTTTCATAGATGAATGCATCAAACTGGAGGACATTAGACCTCTATTGAAAGGCTAACATCACATGAAGGAGAAATATCAAGACTGTAATAATATTAGCTGTCTTGCTGCTGGGCAATATTTACAAAGTTCACTGAAGTGGTAGAGAAATTTCTTTGTCTTCCTTATGATTTTCTTGTGCTAGTAACTGTGTTCTGTCCTCTAGTAACAGGATTTTTTGTTTGTTTTACTGAAAACAAAAATAGAATAAAAAGGCTAAGGAGAATAAAAACAAATACGCTGGCAGTGATGTAGAAATCAGAATGCCAGATAATAAAGTGAAGATACCAAAGCCAGTAAAAGTGGTTAAGATGTATACTTGCATATTTTACGAGACACGGGGGAACAAGAGAAATAAATAACGATTAGACTATCATGTAAATTGGATAGTGATGGCAAAAACTGCAAGAAAGCATTGACATTTCTGTTAACCCTGGAGCTGGACCAGGTTTTGATGGCTGTTAAGAGTCAAATAAATATACAGTTGAAGCTGATGAGAAAGCAGTGAGCTAGAAAAGTTCAAATGCTTCTACATTTGGCAGTCTACAATATGGTGTAACAGTAAGAAAAATGTGCTTGTTATGTTGCTGGACCTTTATCTTAGCATCTTCACTTCTTTGGTGACCCAGATGAAGTGTTAACAGTGCATACAGATCAGCTAGTAAATGTGTGAGAACCAACACGGCATCTATCACTGACACTGAGAGAAAGTGCAGGAGGAATCGGGGTTAGGACTTGTCTTGCAGGCTAGCACTGAAGATGAGTGAGGCAGCCTTTCCCTTTCTTGTCAGTTGGAGATGTTGTTTTTTCTCTGCTTCAGAGAGCTTTTCCAGTCAAAGCACAGACACCCAGCTGACTCAGTGCACAGACCTTACTGAACTGATACCTACCTGTCTGCCAAAAGCTTTTTGCAAACAATAGTGACCAGTTATAAAAAAAAAAAACAGCTGAGAAGAATTTGCTAGAGGAAAGATTGATCTTGACTCTAGTACGAGTCAGAGTGGTATATTTTCAAGGAGCCTTTGTGTGCCTCAGAAAAAAAAAATATTTTATGACTGGACTTCTGGGAATTAACCTTGACAGTATGTTTATATTGTTAGCAATTGCACTTACTTTTACAGTCAACAATGCAAAGACAGGCTGTTTGTTCCTAACTGAATATTCTTCACTACTGGAGTATGCTTTTTTATAAACAGTAGAAATGGATAAGTTTTTGTTCATGCTGTTGTAACTTAACAGTATAATTAACTGTAAGGAATACTGCTGCAATTTATTTCATTGTATGTGGCATTATTTTACAAAGTGTGTTGTTCTGTGGTACACAAGCTTATAAAAATATTTTAGCTATATGTCTTTTTAAAACATGATTATGTTTTATCTTCGTCTTTGTAGTAAAAAAAATCTGACTATGGAAACTATATTATCAGTTCCTCCACTTGGAGCAAACATTCTTAAACTGAGGTTTTAAAATAAATCTCAAGGAATGCTGGCTTCATAAGAGATTAGCTGTCAATCCTTATTAAATTGAGTTGCTTCTGAAGCTGATGTAAATGTGAGTGTGCTCCTATACAAAAAGATAATCATTGTTAGCGCAGGATCTTGTCCCTCAAGGTCTGCTTGATTGTAAAATATATGCAGAAAATTACAAAAGTATAGAAGAAGCTGAATCTGTCTTATTCAAATGCATAATTGAACCAACTTGCAGGAAGAAGTTAATCAGAACAGCCCCACAGTTTTGTGTTATATATGTAATTCTACAGGACTTACGAGGAGTGGCTGAGTGAACTATGTTTGTTGAGTCTGGAGGAGTCTTAGGAAAGAATTTTTTGCCGCCTACAACCAATTGAAAGACTGTGGTGAGGTGGTGTCATTGTTTGGCCTGGTTTCTGTGACAAGAGGGTAAAGAGACCCATGGATCCATGCTCTGGGGAGGGGGTGCAGGGAAAAGGAAAAAGGCAGGGAGACAGGCCTGGACAAGGAAAACAGTGGCAATGTCCCAAAGGAAAAAACTCAGTTCACTAAAGACAGTAGTAGAATATGAGATTATAGAATATGATTAAAATTGATGCTGATAAATCCAAGAAAATGCAAAAGAGAGAATTTCTGAATTTGAACTCCTTACTCTAATGCTCTAGGCAAAGTGGGAAGGGAGCAAAAAGAGCAGAAGGGCTGTCTTGTGACTACCAGTCTGTTTTATTTTTTCCTCCAAATGGAAAATGGAAACAACAACAACAAAATAACCACCAAGATCTTCTGCGAGTTCTAGTTCTTCTCTTCTGAGGAAACTTCACCATTAACTCTATAACTCCCAGTGCACTGCATGATATTGTGATGTGGAATACCAATGAAAAAAACGTGAAACCATAGCAGGTGGGGGTTGGCCTCTTCTCCCATGTAACTAGTGATAGAACTAGAGGGAATAACCCCAAGTTGCACCGAGGGAGATTCAGGCTGGATGTTAGGAAATACTGCTTTTCCAAAAGAGTGCTCAGGCACAATGGGCTGCCCAGGAAGGTGGTGGAGTCACTGACCCTGGAAGTGTTCAAGGAACATTTAGACATTGTGTTGAGGAATATGATTTAGTGAGAACTATTGCTGTATGGTGGACAGTTGGACTGGATGATCTTGTAGATCTTTGCCAACCTTGGTGATTCTATGAATCTGTTTTCATTAACTATATAGGAAACCTACAAATTCTAGCTGGCTCATTGAGGTGAATGAAAGAGAGTGATGTGAAATTTCTGTTTAAAATGAAAAAAAAAAAAGGTGGAAATGCAGTCAGCACAATTTATACCATTAGCAGTAGCTGCCCATGTATTCTTAATACCTAAACATTATTATAACATTTCTGTGAATGTTCAGTTTGGTGAGTGAAAAATTTTAAATAAACTAATTCAACCTATTCAACAGAGATCTGCAAGAAAAAAAAAAAAAAAGGAAACTTAACTAATATGAGCGACTGGTTTCCAAAATATTCCTTCATAACTCCTTGTTTTTCAATCCTTCAATGAATTGGTATTTTAAAACTTCCTTTCTCAAAATAAAGAATTCTCATTTAAAATATTGCATGTATCAAGCAAATTAGTGTTACATTAGCACTATATTTTCCTGTAGTAAGGAATTATTAAATTAATAAACACATTCCTGCAGGTTTCCATTTTATTTAGGCATCAAAAACCTGTGTTCCAATTTTTCTTGTGTATTTTGATTGCTTGTCATAGCCAGCTCTGGCAGAGCTATGATATATTTGCACTTGCTCCTAAAATAAATGTTTTCTAGTCTACTGGCAGTAGTAAAGAACCCTCCTGCACTTTTATTGCTTTCATTTCTTCATTGTAGCTAATACTTTCTGTCTTCCCCCCTTACTGAAAAGTGTATTGATCTGACAGTGGCAGTAAAAACAGACATTGGTGTATCAGTGTTGTGAATGTGTATTCTGCCTCTTTAGCTCTGATGCAATGCATAACATGTTTTCTGTTGTTTAAATTATGTGCAGTTAAAGCAACCTCACTAGGAAGGCTGAATTCATTACACCTCAAGGACAGGGTGCACTGAAACAGCGAACACCATCAACTCATTTCAGTCAATAGAGAAGGCAGAGGAAATGGAATCAAGACATAATGCTGCCCTGACCCAAATCACAAGCTGAGAACAGCTGAACTAACATTATAATTTGTGCTGGTAGAGGTCAACAGAAAATTTACTATCCACCCATAGCAAAAGTGAATCAGGAAATTTCAGAGGCTCAGTTCTTCCCCTGCATTACTTTTAGGACAGCAAAGCTACAAGCAGACAGTTTACCACAGGTGTGCTGCCATAGCCTTAGACTGACTGTGCTGGTAGGAGAAGAAAAAAAAAATCCACTCCTCCTCTGCTTCGGAAATTGTCATCAAATGAAAATGTAAGGAAATGTCAGTATGTTGTGAAATTTTGTTTTATTTGCTGTTGTAAGAAACTGACATATCCTTCATTCTCTATAAGAAATCCTCACCAGTGTCTAAAGCATCATTGTATCATCAGCTCTATTTTCCTTACAAATTCAGAAATTTAGCTTCACGTTAGGTACTGTAAAGAAAATTAACTCTATCCCAACCAAACCAGCGTGTTCCTTTTTCATTTGGAAAAGGAAGTTATCATCAATACACTAGGAACCCACTAGATTGAATATGCTGGGCTCTGCCTCCAACACATATCAGGCTGAAATCCCCTTTGAGGACTAGGATGTGTGAACATGAGACTGTTCTTGCCCATCTGTAGGAAACCTTATCCAATTGCTCTTCGTGGTCAGGTGAGGTATAGCAGACAATCAATATAATGTCACCTTTACCAGTCCTCTCTTTAATCCTAATCTATAAACTCATTTTTCTACTTGTTCATCTCCATGCAGACCTCCATGTGCATGCTGCTTTTTCATAGAGCAGGTAATGCCCCCTCCTCATCTTCCCAGTGTGTTCTTTCTAAAGAGCTTGTGTCCATCCTGTAAACACTCCAGTTACATAAGCCATCCCATCACGTATTTGTGTTTCAAATAAGATCATGACTCTGCACATGCGCACACATCTCTCATTTTCATCTCACTTGCATATTGCGACTATGCATTAGCAAGCACTTCAGGAAGGCACCCCAATATGTCAAATTTGTAGAAAGGTTTTGAGTCATTTTGACCTCATAGAGGTTCCTGACTTACACATAAGCTGGAGGTTATGCCCTCATTTTGTTGGTTTTGTAGTACCTCCATAATCATATCACTCTTTGCTCAATGGCTTTTTGACAGTTCTAATTTGATGTGATTTTTAATTTTCTCTCTCTCTGATTTTACTAAAAGCAAAAGTGATCAGATTATTCTTCTGTAATATTTGGATTTGACTAGTGTGGAAATCAGATGGAAAATATGGCCTACTTTAAATTCACTTATTTTTCTTCCCCTATCTGCCCACTGAGAGGACCTACATTGAACATGGAAACAATTTTTATTTAATGAAGTCTCAGCATTTGAAAATTAACTTTTTTTCTGCCTGATTCTCATGTGTTTGTTGTTGTTGTTGTTTTTAAATGAACATTTCTTATGCATCACAAAATATTCTGAGTCTGAGTGGGTGAGTTCAGAATGTGAAGTGCATACCAAAACTGTAATGTGAACAAGAGTGAATGGACACCAATATCAAACCTTGAGAAGGACAGATTAAACGTTGCAGTGAAGCTAAATTCTGGTTTAGCTTACTAAAGAAGGCCGAGACAGTCGCTGAATTTATCTTCTCCTAAGGTCAGATATTTCATTAGACCAGTCTGAATAGTAGCGGCAGCAGCACAAGACCCATCACTGGACTTGTGAAAAAGCCCTGGCATGGAAGATGTCCTTGATTTGTTTGCAAACAGTCTTACTGAATGTTTATGGTCTCTCTTACCCTAAATGTCTCTTTGTTGTGGTCTCTTCCTCTTCCTCTTCCTCTTTCTTTCTCTTTCTCTTTCTTTCTTTTTCCTAACAAGCAGATATTAACTGAATGAAAAACTAATGGAAATCAGAGAAAAAAATCTAACAAAATATATGGTGCAAAAGTATGTGATCAATAAACAGAATAACTTACCTGTCTTGAGAAAATTAAGCGTCACCATTTCATAAAGCTAACACTTCAGAGAAAATATTGTGCCTTTGGGGAAATTAACTGAAGTCTAGAATTCCCTCCTTTTCTGTAGCTGTTATTCAAGTTCTCTTTTCTCTTGATTGATGTTTTGGTAAAAGTTAATGTTATTTTAAATGCACATTATAATATCAAACAGAATATCCTTAGGCTACTGTTGTTTAGCTTCAAGTTTTGCCATTCCCATGTGCCTATCAAAACAGAATATTCAGCATTTTCTTTGTTAACTTCAGAGTCTTTCCTATTTCAGTTTGCAGTGTGGAAAAGATATTTTTGTGTGATAATCATTGATATGTTTACAAGGGTGAAACTTTGTCTTCCCTAAAACGTGGCAGCTGTTCTAAACTACTGAGTACAATGACAACTCAAAGAGAAATTTTTGCTAATTTCTACAGGAAAAAAAACATGACAGAATCAGACTGAAATTATTGTTCTTATTTCTGTATTAACTATATGGTCATGTATATTACCTGTATACATAATCATTATCATATAACACGTACCTATTATTTTTGTTGCATCTCCTGAGCTTCATACTATGAGATTTTCATTTGGGAGACCTTCCTCATTTTATACTAACAGTGGAAACCTGTAATCGTTTCTGAATCATGTTAGTGTCCTCCCTTATTTTTAAGAGTTCCTATCGATGGGTTAGCCTACTAAATGGTGAGCCACCTGCATTTTTCTTATTTGTTAAGTTGTATGTTTCTGCACACTAGAGGTTTTCAGCTCTAGGAATTGTAGTTATGCTCATAATACGATTTTGTAGAACAGCATCTTTTAACAAAATTGTATCAGTGAGTGACTTAGTTTAATTATTACTTTAGAATCTATTCCTTGTGACAGATTAAATGCAGAATTAGGGTTGACTTGTCATCTTTAGCTAGTTAACAGTAAAACATATATATGTACACAAGCATGCACATGCATACATTTACTTTGAATGCACTGGGTGTTTACAAAACTTTCTCATGTTACAGTCTGAGACATGGCTCATTCTTTTAGGTCTATGTATTTGCTATTTGGGTAATTTCAGTACTGCAACAAATTTTTTTCTCAATACAGCATGTTTTAAGAACTGAAAAGTAGTCACCTTAATGATCAGACTGAAAAATTCTATGTTTTTTTTGTAAGGGAATCGTTACCCAGCGAAACATGACAGCCATTCATCACAGGTTTCTCCCTTCAATTACAGTAATGGCTTTATTTAACTTTCCAACGTGGAAGAATAGAAATGTGTTAGAGGTTTAAAAATGTAAGTTGCACAAGTATCTGAGAAAGGGTTGAAAAAAGTTTGTCTCATAGCTGAAAAAAAGTAAAGGTTGAAATGGAAGATTTTAAGTAAAAGTGGGAAAAAAAGCAACTCTAGAAACATTTGGTGTTATAGAGTATAGCAGAGCTTGATGTTGGAGCTGGTCTGCAATCATAGTTTTGTGAAGTAACACTTTTTTAATGAGATGTGAATAAAAGCTTATGTTGCAAACGAAATAGTAAATTGTTTTTGAGTTTTTGTAACTTGTTCTTCAGACCTTTTAATAGAGATATAGACAGACATTCTTGCTAAAAACGTGAGGGGTTACTGAATTCATAGAAGGTTTGCATAAGATTGTACATGTATGTATGCACACATATACACTGAAATGAGCTGTTGGTGCTGCTAATTATGACCAGAATAACAGCAGGAAAATGAGCAAGTTGCTACCGCATGACTTTATTTGACTTCTATGTTTTCCTTAGAATTTTCTAATAGAATACTATTACCTGAATGAATTTGCTAGAAAACATTTTTAATTTCCCAATGAAACAATGCTGCTGATACTTAAAAATATGCTGCTGCAATGAATGACTTGACAGTTCAGATCTGTAAGCAGAATAGACACCTAAATAGATTTGGATTTGCTCCATTCTTTCAGAATTGTAAACCTGATTTCAACAGCTCAATAATCTGTGGGCAGGTTGTTACTTAAGACAACTCTTTGGGAAACTTGCTCATTTATTAAGTATTTAAGGAACTGAACAAGTATAAGACCGTGTCCCAAGGGCAAGATTTTAACACTTTTTGAAAGGGCTGAGTGATAATATTGTCAATGCATATTACAGTATCAAACACCATCTTCCTCCTTTTCTGAGTCCCTAATGTGAGTTTAATAAATTATCTTCTTATTTCTAAGTCCTTCAATAGCATAGCCATTGTTTATGAACTAGAATTTTCTAAGTTTGACAGAAATCCAAACATAATCCAAAGGCAAGGAAAATGGAGTACATGTACATGTACATGTATCTGGCATTTGAAACATTTTCATTTAGCTATGATTTTTGATTCAAGGCATGTATTTGTTGTGACTTTGCTTTGGTTTGTTATTGTTGGCTTTGATTTATTTTTATCTTATATAATTTCTGTTTTTGTTTTTGCAGTGTGTTGCAGCTCATTCCAGAACACATGTCTAGTTTTCCCCTTTCCATTTTGTTCCTCTGAGCACTTTTGTCATTAGGTATGGACTGTGTGTTCAGATGATTCAGGTGGACATGCACATGTTGTTAAATCAACATCCACCAGGGAGGAATGATGTTTACTCAGCTTTAGCTGTCTGAAAGATGTGTACTTTAAAGATGCTCTTTTAGAATTCTTCCTCAGTCAGTGAACAAAGGGGAACCTCTGGGGGAGAAACAATCCTTCACAGGCATCAGGTTTAACAAGAGCAAGTATAGAGTTTTGCACCTGGGGAAGAATAACTGTATGCCTCAGTACAGGTTAGGGGATGACCTGCTGTAGAGAAGCTCTGCAGTGAAGAACCTGGTTTTTCTGGTGGACAGCATTTAGAATACTGTGTCCAATTCTGGTCTCCCCAGTTCTAACAAGGCAGGGATCTCCTAAGAGTCCAGTGGAGAGCTACAAAGATGATAAAGGGCCTGGAGCATCTCCTGTATGAGGAAAGGCTGAGTAACGTGGATCTGTTCAACCTGGGGAAAAGACGACTGAGGGGGATCTGATTAATGCTTATAAATATCTAAAGGAAGTTGGGAGGCAAATGGATGAGGTCAGGCTTTTCTTGGTGGTGTGAAGTGCTAGGACAAGGAGTAATGGCCTAAAAACTGAACATAAGAAGTTCCATACAAATGTGGAAGAATTTTTTTATGGTAAGGGTAATGGAGTACTGGAACAGGTTGCCCAGAGAGGTTGTGGAGTCTCATACGGAGGTATTCAAGAGCCATCTGGAAGACTAATTGTGCAAGTGTTGCAGGGTACTTGGTGTAGCAGTGAAATTGGACTTGATGATCTCTTGATGTCCCTTCCAACCACTGAAATTCTGTGATTCTGTGACTAGAGGGAGTAAATTGCTCTTTGGAGTTTCTAACATTTTTATTATCCTGAAAGAGTGGAGCCTAAATACCTAGTTTAGTCTTTTTGCATTTTTAGAATGTTAAATTAGAGAATCCTTTGCAATAGAGGGCTTTTGACTTTTGAAAGCATTTAAGTTGCCTACTCTCACTGCCATCAACAAGATTTTGATGGCAAAATATTTGATATATTCGACTCTCAGACAATTAGGCCAGAGTTGTGAAACGATTTAAAGATCTTTTCTTGTACTCAGTTTTACGGCTCAAGCATGTAAACTGAAGAATCACTTAATTTTGTTTATTTTCAAATGGAGTCTTACAGGGTTAGTATAGTAAGCTCTACTGTTAGAAGAGAGAGAGAGAAAAACAATTCTTCTCTACCATCTGTTTCTGTATATGATTGCTAATCATTCTATTCTGCCATCTCTTTTTCAGACTGAAGAGTATAGCCCTCTTAGCCATTAGTGAGAAAATACTGCACACCTTTAATCCTCCTTATTGTCCTGGTCCCTCCAAACTTCTCTAAGTTCTGTGGCACGTTCTTGAAATGGGACCAAGCTGTAGATTGTATCCAGCAGGCACATGAAGTAGGAATATGTTACAAGGCATAATTATATTCTGTTTTTTTCCCTCTGCCTTTTGAAATAATTCTTAGCATGTGATTTTTTTTTTCAATTGATCCTGAACATTATGTTGACATTAGTTGCATTTTTCTACACAAAATAAAAAAGCAATTCTCTTTTGTCCCTTCTTTCCTCCTCAGCCCCCATCCCTCCACCCCAGATATCTCTTTACATGTGACTTTTCCTTGGGATTTTATTGTCTAGTCTCTCACCTTGAGTTTTTCAAAGTTGATCTCATCCTTTCTGTTATGAATAAATATGTTTTATGAGAAAACTTTGTCACTCACTTTATCACTCTGTTTCCCAGGTGTTAAGCAGAAAAATACCTATGTGCAAATTCCCCAGTGATCCTCTTCCACTCCTGAACTTCGCTCCCCTGTCTCCTGATCAATTATTTATCTGTGCAATAACATCTCTTTTATGCCAAGGATGTTTAGCTCCCTTTAAAACCTTTTGTGAGAAACTTGTGAAAGCATTTTAGAAATCTATGTAGCTTGTGTGAAATGGATGATCCTTGTTCCTACAGCTGTTGGAGGCTTCAGAAAACTAGTTAAGTCTGTATAGATGAGTTCCTTTTTCAAAGGTCATGTTGACTTTCCTCCAGTATGGCTATTTTCATAGCAGCACTTCAAGATGTTGAGCCAGATGTTTCATGTCACTCATGACCAAGTACAGAGGGTTTCATCTCATCTCTCTAATTTAATGTTTTGCTATAATATGTATTTCTATTATATAAAATATGATCTTCTAGCTTTGTTGTGATATTGATACTTGCTCAGTTCTAATTGGATATGTAAGTTTTCTTAGTTAATGCAGTCCATTTGACTCCCTCAGTAAGAATGTCTGCCCTTTCCAAGTGAGTGCTTAAGAAGGGCCAGTACCATGTTTTTCCAATTAAAGCTTAGAATTTCAGTACATGTAGATTCTGAGTTGCTTATAGGTTTGTTTTATCATGTTTAATATATTTCCAATCTTTAGTTAGGCATATAACGTTAGCCTGCTAACACTTAGATATGTCTTTAAGCAGGGTCTGGATTCAGAGGACTTAGTAGTTTGAATTTTGGGTGATCCTCCGTAAAACCAGGAGTTGGACTTGGTGATCCTTATGGGTTGCTTCCAACTCAGGAAATTCTATGATTCTATGACAATGAAAGAAAAAAAAATCAGTGATAATTATTGATGCTATCCACTTTATTATATAATAATTCATTTGTCACATATACCCCAAGAAGGGAGTAAGCATGCTGTTGTATTGCTTGAAGTTGATAATCCTTATCTTCTTTCTTCTCCAGTAGTACCTGTTAACATGCTAAAATGAAGTCTTTAAACAAAGGCTGTCTTTGTTGTTGAACTATTGAAAAGGTGATGGATCCAAAATAAAATTTATGTCCTAGTGATGCCTTCTCAGCACACTCATTCAGAAGTCCTAGATTCCAGAGCTTGGTTCCACTACTTGCTTGTATGTATTGCGTTTAATCCGTTTGCTGATACATCTAGGTTGTGCGTGTTTTCCCTGAAGCAAATTTTCCCACTTCCAGAAGAGGTGTTGTCATCAGTAGATTGCAGAGTCATGTTCTCTGTCATTTGTTTCTCTTCCATTGCTCTGTTTTGAAACGATTTGGGCTGCTGTCCTTATGCATGGTGCCAAAAACGGAGTTGTCTTTATACTTAAATTTGCTCTGAATACATTTTCTAAATAGGGCCCTGTGGGGGACTTAGATAAGTGAAGCCTTACTTTGTGCATCTTGAATGGTTTTATTTATGCCTAATATGTTCAGAACAGCTGAAGTAACATGATCTTGAAGATATCCTGTAGTGCAGCTTTAGTTGTTTACATAGTTAATGCAAATAGAGTCAGCAACAGCCTTTAAAGCACCTACCTTGTCAGGTGGGGATACTGTGATTATTTTTTTCCTTTGGACTTTTAATAACGATTAGAATTTGTTTTTATTCATCACCAATTTAATCTAAGCTTGGCTTCCAATTTCCTCTTGTACTTTTGAAAACCTATTTTTTTTGTGCTTCAGTTCCCCATCTAGAAAATGAAAGTGTTGTACTGCTGCACAGACTCTTTGCAGCTCATTTGTTTATTACCAGAGTGTAATACAAATAATCATTATGCTATTTGCTGTTTTACACAATGTAGCACTTTTTGACAGATCAGAATTTTTATTAATTTTGCTGTTTAAAAAACAAAGCAATTTAAAATAAATATACTCTATTGGTTCTATTATAGAAGGACAAGTGTCACAATGTCTTTAAGCATCTGTGTGTGATTTTGAGGGGATGTTTTCTTGTTTTGCACCAAGAAATTGTCAGTGGTGCAGACCCCAGTTCACCTGTTCCTGTCCAATAGCTATTTCAGCCCTCTTATTTTTCTAAACAAAGTTTTCAAGTGTTCTTTTCTCATGCAGCAATAATTTAAATCTTTATTCATACTGATATCCTGAATTGTCCAATCACAATGTGTTGTTTTTTTGTCATATTCATTGTCTCTCATGACAATTTCTGCAGAAGACATTATTCAGAAATTGCTTCTGAATGGTACTCATTTTATTCAAGCATATTCCTCATTGAGTGATCAAACATTACAGATGTTTTGAATTAATTTGGTACTGTTTTGCACACAACAAAAGTGATACTGCTGAAATATTTTGTTTTCTCAGTCACAATATGAATAGAAAAACCTGAAAATCCTGAGGTAATAAAATGTGTTATAGGTCCCACACCATACTGTTATATGAGGTAATGGTAAAGGTTGGGTAAGATTGGGGGGGGGGGAATTTGTTATTATTATTATTTTTTTTTTCATTACAAAGGCACTGCATGTATTTCAGGATTTTGACTTTGGCCAATTTTTTACTTTATTTTTTATTTTTGAAAAGTGTGAGCTACAACAATATGCAAAATGCAATGCTGGTAACTATAATTAAGGCAGATCTGAACAATCTGGGCTTTTTGTAAACCCTGTCATTTGACCTGTGTATATTCTATGCATGGGCTACATAGTGCCACATTTATACTACAATACGTATTTGAAATACTCAGACTCATTTTGAATTAGCTGCTGTCTCTTGCCCCTGTGGCTGGTAGGCCAGTATGACACAGCCATCCTTAACCTGCATACTCACAAACCTCTACTGGGAAATTTCTTCACAGTGCTTTCCTTGGTGTCTCCCTGGGCATAATTTCCTCCTTTATATAGAAGTACTGGCTATACCCCTTCTGGCATTTCTCTGCCTTACTACAAGTTGAAATCAAATCCATTTGGCCTCTCAATCTTTTTGCCTTCCTGCCTTTTTCCTTCACTTCAGTGATAAATGCTAGGGTCACCATCTGCATGCAAAGGAGAAAAGAAGCAAGTAACCCCAGATACTACCTCTGCCCTGCCATGTAAGGACTCATTTGCATTCATGCCTTTTCTTTGTCTCTTTCCTACATTTAATGAAATTCTCTACAGATGTTACTTAGTTACTATCTTTCTTAGAATGGTATTCACATACTGTGACATAAGGGTAGATTTCCCCTAAATATTTACAGAGGCATAGGGTATGTATATTACTGTGCTTTCCAGACTGATTGTAGAGGGGAATTTGTCTAGTACTTGACTAGATATGCTGGAAAGCCAAATCCCAGAGTACCTAAAGTTACAATGTAAATGTAGAAGGAAGATCATATCTACATCATAGAATAATTCCGTCTTATTTTCTAGTATCTTCCAGGATTTCAATAATGAATGATCACCTTCATTATTCTAACTTTTTTGAAATGTTCAAAATTGAAGATACAGTTGGTGCCTTTCAACATTTAAATAATGTGGGGACTATTCTATCTGGTAATAGACATTTACGAGAAAGCATTGCATCTATGCATATACTAAAGATTGCTGTGTTTGCCACAGATAAAAATTACTGTATTACAGCACAGTGCTGCTCATAATAATCAAGCAAAGTAAGCACTGATGCCTTCTAAATCAGCCATTTGTTGTGTAATATTATGGTGAGAAAGACTTGATGAAGACAGTAGATCTTAGCATGTAAAGACTTTTAACAACTACTGTAAGTTATTTAACTGCCTTGTCCACGTGAAGACTTTTATTCTCTCTCTTATTTACTATTTCTAATGGAGAAGAAGACATTTTGAATTAGAACTTTGTTCTTGCTTTTTAGGAGATGTTCATGGCAGTTTGAGAAGTTGTTCTTTTTTTACTTTGAATTTCCATGATTTATTTTCAACTTTGATTGACTGATTGTTTTCCTCGTGGGTGTACGCAGGAAAAAAAATAGCTTGGAGTAAACTTTGTGTTCTATTTTTTAAATAATGAAATAATAATAATTCATAATAATATTAATAAAATATTTTCTACACATTTAGTTCTGCTTTTCTTTCATCATATATTGTGCTCTATGATAAAAATGCATTATGGATGGCAGTCTAAAAGTACGCGCAAAAACAACTTTAAGTGGTTTCTTTCTTTTTTGTAATCCATTGTCCTTCAATACAGTGGATGTCATTGTGGAACTTTGCTCTTGTGAAATCTTTACAGAAAAATGTATTCAGGAAAGTGTTTTAAATAATTTCATTCAGATCCATCCAGTGCTCTCCTTTTCCCTAAACGACAAAGTATTTGTCCTCTTGTTTTTTCTTCAGGGCTTTTGTCTTCTTTTGAGCTCTGTAGAAAATTCAATTATCAATTTAACTGATCTGAAATATACCTTTAAATGTATTTTTTTTGTATACAATTTCACCATACCTCCCAATATTAATGGTCAGCTTGGAAAAATAAAATCTTTCTCAGTAGGAAAAAAATGAGGTATGCTATAGATGTAGGAAGCTTTCTATTAGATTATTCTAATGTACTATATACATTAGAATATGTACATACACACACACAGACATACATATATATGTGTGTATATATACATATATATATATAAAATATCATTCTTCTCTCTTTTTCTTTTTTTTCTTTTTTTCATTTTTTCCCACATTGGCATTATGTCTGTGTCTGTAGCATGCCAGTGGCCCTTACTTTGTTCTTATGACTATTCAGTGTAATAACCTGGGCCCAAATTTGTAATACATATAAGTTAATTTAGCTGTAGTGATTTCATTGCCAACAAATGGCATATGGATATTTTCTTCCATCTGTCCATCCATCTGTCCAATTGTTGGTGCTCTTCTTTGCTTCCTTATTTACATTCTAATTTTATTGGAAAAATTAAGAAGGTGCCAGCTGGGAAAAAGAGAAAGGCAAAAGAAACAAACAAAAAAAATCAGTACAAACTCTAAAATAATGACAAATAAAACCATTGTGTTGGTAATAATAAGAGTATTTATTTTGTTATGTGATAAACATCTTTGCACGAGTTTTATTTTATTCTCAGAGGACCTTATCCTTTCCCTTAGTAGTCAGAAAACATCTACGTATTGTAGTACTGCCTCTCTCCATTGTATTTGACCTTGGTCTTGTCTTGATTAATTTGCATTTTACCTGGCCTTGCCTTCAGATTAAAAGAGGACACCTGAACTTAAGATTTTTTCTCATTTTTAATTCTTAAAATTCTTTCTTTCATTCTTTTATAATCTTGAAGCTTTAATACAGATTTAATTCCTGCTTCCAGTCAATCTTTGAAGTGATCAAGCTATGTGTTCACTTTGGACAAACACCATTGTCTGCACTATGTTTTTCCTTTTGTGCTAAAATTAGAAAAATGGAAGTCTGAAAATGGCATGCTGAATAGAAGATATTAAAAACCTTTCCTTCCAGTTCTTAAAGGGAGCATATAAACAGGAAGGTGAAGAACTGTTTGTGAGGGTGGATAGAGATAGGACAAGTGGGAATGGTCTTAAACTGAGACGGGAGATTTAGGTTAATTATTAGGAAGAATTTTTTCACACAAAGGGTGGCGACTCATTGGAACATGTTGCCAAAGGAGGTTGTGGATGCCTCATCCCTGGAGGCATTCAAGGCAAGGCTGGTTGTGGCTCTGGGCAGCCTGGTCTAGTGGCTGGTGATCCTGCACATAGCAGGGGGGTTGTAACTAGGTGATCATTGTGATCCTTTTCAACCCAGGCCATTTTATGATATTATATTATATTCTACAATATGAAAAACTACTCTGTTTAAGAAAATAAGGAAATAAGACAGCAAGGTATTTTTCCGCAAATTATTTTTGTTCAGACTTTAAAACAATTGTCCATTCCTGTTTGTCCTACTAGTTATTAGTGTTTCTTCGTTGCTGGATGGTGAGAAATCAATCTTTATGTTCATTTTCTGTGCTTCCGCAGTTCTTGATCAGCTTGTTAAATTTCATCCTCTACCTTACTTGAAACAATGGAAAAATATCTTACTTCATTTGACTAAAATTGATCTCTCAGTCTTTGCTATTGTTTTCTTCTGTGTTTAGTCTTTGTTTTCTTTCTACCCTTAGAGAGTTCAGCACATATTTTTAACTGTAAAAGGTTCACAGCAAACTGCTATATGCAGTAATCCAATAAATAAATAAAATCCATGAAATAAAACAAAACCACTCATGGAAGAATCTCATGGTTGACATATATTGTATTCCATTGTTTCACCTTTATTGCTGCTGATATTTAAAGATGTTGAAATTAGCTTCCTTATTACTAATTCATGGTAATAAAAGCCATTGCAGACTGCAGTCCGTAGTACAGTCATTTTGTAAGTCTGCTTAGAGAGACAAGCTGAAACTGAACACGAGGCCACGCAGATGATACTGTTCTCAATGCATTAGAAATACTCAAGTAATTGGGGAATTAATCATTTCTAAAACACTTCGAATTTCTGAAGAGTTCTTTTCGTATTCATTCTCAGGATTCTAAGAATAAGTTTACCTAACTGTAGATATTGTGTGATAATAGCGAATTATGAAAAATAATTCACTATAACAAAAAGAATTCGGGAAATAGTGATGAAAAAAAAGAAAAAAGAAACAGTGAAAATTACCCAGAGGTTTCTAAAAAAAAATAAGTTTTAGACTCTATATAAGAATCAATTTCTGTTTCAGAGCCTTTCCCCTTTAACTCATTATCTTGAGAGTAAGTGAACTTTGGGAGGAATTTTATAAAACTGTGGTGCTTATAACTGAAAAGAATAAAAAAAACATACTGCAAAATAAACTTTGTTTTGAGGGAATTGCTTCACTTTCTCTGTAATTTCAATCTTGAGAACTCCATAATGATCACTAGTGAAATGCATCAAAGGAAGAGCTGTATTTTCTTTTACTAAATTCTTGCAAGTATCACAGCTTAAATCATATTGTCACAGTGCAGAATCAATTTTGTCTTTGTTGTAGTTTTTGAGATGAACCTTGTATACTTTCTTATTTTTCTAATTGTCCTGTGTATCTCTTCTCACATCTAGGTGATGGAGTTACTGTTTTTTGTTTCGGTTTGTTTTGTTTGTTTTGTTTTGTTTTATTTTGTTTTGCTCACAAGGACACTGCTGTACTGTGGCTATTGGTTAGAAAATTAGTTTTTCTTCTTTGTTTTACAGTAGTACAAATTTTAGTTTCGCTATAATATCAGATTACTAGAATACTTTAAGACAAAGGCTGTAGTAACGGTGCTAATCTATAATGCTATGTTAGTCTACTTAGAAATTTAGAGTGGAAATGAGAGCTAGTGCTGGTAAACCTGAAGGATGGTGATAGTAAATGAAAAATACAAGGGCAACCTGGCAGTGATTTTACCAAAATGTCTGATATTTCTTTGCCATCTTACTTGAAATTCTGTTAATAACACTGTTCTCAGTGACACCCAAGTGGCATTGCTATTACTTTTATTTCTGTGATTGGCAGTTGTAACAAAAAGGCTGAGAGATGCATGCATAATGAGGCTGAACTTCTTCCATCTCGGAAGGTAGTCCCCTTCAGGTCAGGACTGAGACACATTGGTGTGCTAGTCTAAGGGAATTTGCAGTGTTATTCCTAATATAATATTCATTATCTGGATTTATTAGTACAGAGGTTATTCTCCCTGGCTGTCAATCTGACAAGAGTCATTAGAACTAAAGATCTTCTACTACATATAGGAAAAAAAGTAGTATATTTTCCTTCACCCTCTTGATAACATAAAACTGAGCGAGGTAAATACTAAGGACAAAAATGTCCTTTCAAAAGGTTCTGCGTTTTTATTTTCTTTTCCTCATTCTGACCTTTTTACACTTTTGAAAGGTAGATGAATCCCATATTTTAGCTATTAGAGCAGGTGGCAGTTTTGGCACTCGGAAGACTAAATGTCTTTGGAAGGACTTCACAGCTTAGTCTTCATATGTGATTGCTGTTAAACTTGATGACAGGATTAAAAATGCAATCTCATCTCTCTCCATCACTATAACCTTAGCATACCTGTTTGTGATGATTACAGCTAGCATTAATATAAGATTATTAAAATCTGGCACTGTTCCTTGCTGCTGTCAGTCCCATAGAGTGTAGACATTCTGGCAGAACTCTTACAAGCATAGGTAATTTCTTCTCTTAATTACTAGATATGAAGCAGTGTACTAGAATGATCTTAAAGGATTTTTCTGTGTTATCATCTAGCCAGTCCTGCCCTATCATTCCTACATTTGTTGCTATCTGGATCTTTGGAGTCTCAGTGATGCATAGCTTATCCTCAGTTTACACAATCATAGAACTTTCCTCAAGGAATTTCTTCAAATTATGCATTGTACATCTGGTTGAGGAGAACATTTTCACCAAAGTCTTTTGACATAGCAGTTAGGGACATAAACTTTTCTGTTCTGGCTTTAAAAATTGTCTTCAATTCCTGAAATATCCATAATAGATAAAATGAGATCAGAGAAAAAAAGATGGTTTCATAGTTTCTCCATATGAATTTTAATGAATTAAGAATTGGTGAGAATCCATGTGCTAAAAGCTTAAGCACCTTGAGGAGTACTTAGCACTAGCAGCTAGAAAAGTAGGAAAAAATTGTTTCATCCGTCTCTGTGTCTTCTAAGTTGGTTAAGTGAGGTTGGCCCAGATAATCCTAGCAAACTACTGTTCTCAGAGTTGAGAGTACTGCAGAAGGCAAAACACTTCAGTGAAAGTCAGCTTTTCATTAAAAATCAGACTAAATGTTGTCAAGGTAAACACTGATAGTCAGAGATACCTGGTGTCAGCTTACTGGCTTCACCTCTTCTAGTGTCCTGTTCCATCCGTGACCAGAATCTGATGACTTAAAAAAAAAAAAAATGAGAGCAATAACTTGTACAACTCATATAGCCTGATTTGAACTGTAGGGGAAACGTCTTTACTGATGTGAGTGTGAAGAGAGGTACCTGGTTATATCTTTTGTTACTTTTATCTCAGCTCTTGAAAAATTCTTCATCTTTCCATTACAAATGAATGGTGAAACCATTTTAGAAAGGACACTGATTAATCTTGTCTGCTATCACTGATTCTGTGTTGCACTCTCGTGTATTTTTTCCTTCTGATGAAATTACACGATGTGTAACCGTCTGATGACAGTGACTAGGATCATTGAGTGCTGATATATGCCACACTTATATGCCAGAGTACCTTAATGCACAAGTATTCATAAATTGAATTTGCTGTAAACTACGATGTACTCACTGTGTTTAAACGTCAGCATAGGAGTGAACCGTGCTTTGATAGAATGAAGTGAATAATCTGTATCATTTGGATTGCCTCAGGAATTCTCCTGGGCTCTTTGAATACAATCTTCTCATTGTCTCTCTTTTATCGTATCATTTTTCTTCCTTTCTTTCTGCTTCTTGCTTCCCTTTTGTGAACTTTGGGACCTGCAGTTAGGAAAATCACTACCTGTTATCAGTGCTGAATCTGCCGGATGCTGCTTGTTTTCCAGTCTGAGCCCAGTGGGGAGGCACAAAGGCAGAATAATCACCTGAGATAGCGGTAGGCTCATTGTAGTTTCCCACTGAAAATATTGTTTTCATTATCATATTCATTGAACTGTGCAACTTTTATCTAAAAAAGTAAAATGTTTTGCACTGTCATAACTTCTGGAATATGTATAATATTTATCAATTACGATTGAGCATTCACTGTCCGGATTGTTTGTGATTTCATTGCATCAAAACTATTTGAAAAGAAACAGTACATTTTGAAGTCTGAAAATCTGGGGCTTGTAATAAGCAAGGGAGATATCATATGAGATTTTGATAAACCAAAGGTCAAAAAGTAAAAAAGGGATGCAAATCTTATGAGTAGATATCTCAGTGTCAGCTTTGTCTCACTCCAATTTATAGGAGGGAGAAGAGGCAAGATTAAGACACAATGGGTCAGATGTTAGCCCAGCCAGTTTATTACAAATCCTAGTTGCTTAGGGATATGGGGAAGACAAGATAGGCGATATAAAAGAGACAAAAAAAGCAAACAAGGAGTCTTGGTAGAAGGAAAGAAAGACATAGTCACCACTGTGGTTCCAGCGAGGTTCTTCAAGGAGGTCTTCCCCTCAGGGAATTCTCTGTCAAAGGTTCTTTACTTTGGGAATTCTTCTCCAAAGTCTTTAGTTTAGTGTAGGCCTTTTAGCACCCATTTCTCTCTTTTTTTTTTCTTTTCTCTCTATTAGTGTGACATATCTGGCCCAACAGATAAGCCAGCAGGGAGTGGTGCCTTCGTTGCCACACACAAGCATTATTGTCTTTTGCAGTGATCAGCTTCTCCAAACACCAGAGAGGCCTCATGAAGCAAACTTTGAGACAAAAAAGGAAAAACAGTTTTTGTCTTTCTCAAGCTTACAGCCAGATATTCTTGCATTTTGTGTTATGTGCCACACCTGGATTTCTGGTTATATTGGTGCCAGTTAAATAAAATGCATTATCATCTGAAGAATGGACTGGTCTACGACTTCTCAACACAAGGAGAAAGTTGAACAGAGATAAACAAAAAAAAAGTCTGAAATCTAAGAATTACATTAGCCCATACATCTGTGGATCCAGTTGATAAAAAAAAGCTTCCTTTGAATGTATCTCTGGTATTTACCAAAATAGTGACTCCCTAAGACAGAGGTGGGCAACCTGAAAGTACAAGTATGGGAGATAAAATTGGAGTTCTCTCAACATCTCATTTTCTCCATGCTGGCATTGTTTAATCAAACCATTCTGCCACTGCTGATCTCATAATTCAAATCAAAGCTCTGCTGCCTTAATGAATTCGGTTCTCACCTCAGTGAATATCATTCTAGCCACATTCTATGACACAGCCCCTAACCCCACCCACTCAGCCCATTATCCTTTCTCTTCTTTACTTCTTGACAGGGCATTTAGATATTTCCATGCTTTCTACTGTTTTCCAGACTCTTTTTCCACCCACACATCTCTGCTGACATAGAACAAATTAAACTTTCTGCTTTTTGAGCCAACATTGAGTCATTATTTGTGCATACTCTGTGACATTTTCGCTTCGTGTCTAGGTTAAAACTCCCCATATGTGACAGGATATGCTCACAGATTAAAAATTTCATCTACCCTGCTGACAGGGTTTTTATGCCATAGCTGTCTGTTGCTGTTGAGTCTACTACTCTGTCTTTTTAGGCCATTACTCTGTTTGATTTCTGTTGCTAAGAAGTGGCTGTAGCAACCAAGCTGTTAAGGGCTGTGTTTTGAAAGAGTCAGAACTGTTAAAAATCTTTGCTGCTTGAACCTTACTATGCAATATCATTCAGTCTCCTTATAATAGTGAGGGTACAGGATCTGGTCATGACAGTGTGGCCATGAATCTATTTTGGTGCATCTTGTAGCTGAGCTGCATATGCTTGGGAAGCACTCAGCTCCTGCTATGTTTTTGCTCAGCATCTGAGCCAGAAGTCCTTCCTCAGTTCTTGTTGCTGTTGTTACTGTTATTGGTATTAAAACTTGTTGATTTTAATGCTCAGATAATCATTCTTTTTCATGATACTGCTGTTTGATATACAGTTTCTGTCATCATGTATTTAACGTATTTTAATCAAAGAGGGACTTCTCTCTCATCTGCTGATTATGGTATAATTGAGTAGTATATTTGCCTTTGGAAGCCTTACTGCAAAAATGTGACAAGTAGTCAAGTATGCCATTTATGAACATTAAATAATTCACTCCTCTGAAATTTTATCTAACAGCAGTCATTTTGAAACCCATTAGAATGGGCTACATAAATAAATAAATAGCTTGTCAACCACACTTGCTGTTATGCCAAAGTAGGAATTTTATATTTAAAAGATGTTCAAATATGTCTCCCTTCTGAATTTAAAGCATCAGAGATCTTTACGCTTCTCCACAATCTATGCTGTATTTTCGTTTTACCATGTGAAAAACAAAGAACTTTTCTCAGTCCTTTGTCACTGTAAACTCTTTCTTAAACTGTAAAAAATTCAGTTTCCATTTCTAAATAGCGTGTTTGTTTTGTTAATATAATTAATGAAGAAAATCAATTGTATAGTCCCAGGCAGTAGGAGCAAAGACTGTTTTGAGAGGTTATCTAGATCAGTCCTCCTTCACTAGAAATAGCTTTTTATGAGTTTTCCCTGATGCTTGCTCCAGATATGAATTGTACTGCAAGTCTCCACTGAAAATCAAAGTTTTCAACAAGTTTGTCTTCTATTCACGTGTACACCTTCACAAGCACATTACATGCACCAAATTTTCAGAAGTTCTAAGAGAGCTCTGCACATTCTAACTGGGACCACAGACTGAATGCCTGGATGCCAAGCTTCCAGGGCTTCTGGGGTATTCTCTGGCATGTATATGCCCATGGTCAAAATGCTTCTCTGAAAAGGGAATGATAGAGTGTCCAGGTGTCCTCAATCCACCCATCACACATTTTCTCTCTTCCTTATCTACTAAGATTATATCAGTTGTGAGATACAGTCAGTGGCTCACGTGAGATAAACATGGAGTTTGTTAGTTAAAAGGCACGTATCAGAAGTGAAATTTTGTCAACATTTAAAAATAATCTGCCTTTTCAAACTGAAATGTTATACTGGACCTTGTGGTGGTGAAGTGGGTTCTCTCCTGAAAAAGAGCGTCCTATAAAAATATAACATTCCTTTAAATGCCAGAAGATTTATTTTCCAAACCTCTATTGCCGTCATTAGGTTGATGTATAAATATACATGATTTCCTAAACACTTGCTTGCTCTTTCCCAGCCTGCTGGAATAGACTCATGCATGCAAAAGCTTTTTTAAGACTTATTTCATATCAGATCTGTTTAAAGGTGATCAGTGTGTTCATGCCTGCTATGGAGTTATATCCCTTAAAATAAGAATTAATTCAAATTCTTCATAGTATATATCTTTTATTTGAGATGTGAATACAAATTACCAAAATACCAACTACTCTGATCATAAGAAAATCATGGAAAACAAAATATTTTACCGCAAGTTCAAAGCCTAGACAGAATACAGTACTCTGTAATCCCTAGGCTGCCTGATCCTATAAGTCCAACCATAAGTTTGCAGAAAATGCATCTTGTGCTCGGTAATGCAGTGCCCAGAATAACTCTGAGAGCTTCCTTGGCTGTGCAGTAGTTCATGGGCAGGCATCTGAGCTGGGTTTGTTGGCAGCAGTATGGCATGCTGAAAAGACAGCCACTAATATGAATGGTACTGACAAGTAGATCAATGCTACTCAGTGGGTAAATCTTTCTTCTATAGGTTTTAGGTTCACGTCCTAATATATATGTGGTATATCTTCATGCATGCATACAGTTACAGCTTCCAGAAGTATGGTAGCAGTGAATACAAGTTGATAGTTTACCACAATTAGCAAGCATAAAAAGCCTGAGAAATCATATGCAGAAAAATGTAACTGTATAGAATATGTATCAGTAGAGGCTATTTATAAAGCCAAATTACAGGAAAACAAATTGTTCTTAACAAGGCACTTGGCAAGCATGCATATTGCCATTTGATTTGCAGTATATCTTAAAATGATACAAAAGAGTATGTTTTAATTACATTCATTCTTGACCACATTTTCGTTTTAGTGTCTGTGTTTCTACTTATCAAGCAAAACAAAGGATGTTTAATGTACTGCACTTCTGCAGATGCACCCTTGTAACTCTCTTATATTCTTGCAGTTAAAATTCCATTACCAGTTCTAATGTAATCTGCTAGTATATACTAGTGCTCAGGGAACAAAATGTTGCAGACTATTGTGTTGTCAATTAAAGTAAATAAGACCTCAGTAAAAGATGCAATTTAATTCACAAGTTACAAGGAAATTATTTCCACCTTTTGTTTTTTCAGTAATTTGTTAAAAAAAAAAAACCCAACAACAACAACTGTGGAAGTAGAGACCCTCTATTATGTTGTTACCACAACAGGATGATCAGTTTTTATAAGTGTGAAAAACATTAGGTGTCTGCTCCTGCTTAAAACTGAGAAGTACAATGTCATTTTCTTGCACCAGAAATCAAAGAACGAGCAAGCAGTAGACAGTTACTGACTTTGATCACTGTATTAATAAAGCCCTGTATGTCTACTGATTTTCTTATTGTTTACGTCAACTTCTTCATGTTTTCCAGTATCATTCTCCATTTATCACACTCAAATTCCATCCCATATAGAAGTCACTATTATAGTGTCTGCATTTGAGGAAGTCATCAGTGAAGTACCCTTCTCATCTGTCATTTTGTTTTAACAGACTATTCTGTATGAAATATTTTTGTTTCTCTGAGATCAGTAGTTAAAAAGTAGTCAAAATACTGGATGAATTTTAAGAAGAGTATGACATGTCTTTGGATCAAAGCTAATAAATACATTTTAGCTCACTGAATTCTCAAGGTCCTATCTGCACATCCCTCATGCAAAAATCTGAAATTCTAATGTTAGATGCTTGTTAATTCTGTGTTGTTATTTTTCATTGTTTTAGTCCCAAAAAATATGTTTGATTATGTCTCATAAAAATATATCTATGTTGCATGTGAATAGAAAAATCTGAGCTCTAGCCTGAAGATAACTGACTATTCTTAAGTCAAACAAGGAATTTGTGTTTTCTGTTACTGTACTTTGCTCTGTCTCTTCCAATTTTTCTACATTTACTATATTGTCTTCTGTACAGTTACTTCTCATTTACACGAGAAACAGTGTCCTGTCTTTTTGTTTGGTGAGTTCTGCTGCCCGCTAACACTATGTTCTAGGCACATTCACTTTTCATTATTCCTTCCATTTTACATTTCAATGGTTTGTATGTATTTCCAGTATCTTTCTTCTAATAGTTGTTTATTTCCAGGGCAGTAATCCTCTCAATTTTTATTTACCATTTTCTCAACGATAGGGAATCTGCCTAGACTTTGAAACTCTGTGAGTGCTGGGGGTTTTGTGGTATGTTCTGTATGTTACAGAAGTGTGTTACTTGTTTTATCCTGCCCACCTTCCTTACAGATGCTTTCATACTTCTGTTCATTTTCTTCACTCTCTTCCAGAAATGACTCCCTGTAGTCACATACAAGCTTCTGTAGTCACATATAAGAATACTTGTCACTTCTTTGTAGCTTCATACTGGGTGTCCTTTGCCTGAGATAACAGAACAGACAAAAATATTTGGTATCTGTGGAAGAAGGCTACTTATCACTGAATCCCTTTGGCATCTACTCATCAGCTGCTAAAAGAGAACTATATCTAACTTAGTTTATATTCTTGTTTTGTGGTTGGTTTGCACATTTTAATTTTTTTTTTGGGGGGGGGGAGGAGGGGGAGATAATTGTTTTGGTTTTTTTTTCTCCCCTATTCTTTTTTAAACAGCCTCATTCTTCTATTGGCATTTTCTTCCTTCTTTTATCATCCTAGGACCATGCTGACTTCAGCAAGCAAACAATGGCTTAAGGTTTTTGCAAGAGATCTGCTTTGCTCTCTGCTGCATGTGGCCATCTGGAACAAGTCAATAAAATTTTCACAGTACCGAGCCAAGACTGTCTTTTAAGCTGAATTATTAGAGGCATATCTACCAGTGCAGCAGAAAAGAAGGTAAAATGATGGTAGAGAGGAAAAAAAAAAAAAAAAAAAAAGAGAAATAGTATATAACTGAATGATAAATAAATACCATAGCTATAACTTTACATAAAATAGCTGAACATTCTACAGATACGTAGGAGAAGGAAAAAAAAAAAAGGCAATAAAATGGGAAGCCAAAAGCTCTTGGCTTTGTTAGTAATGCAGTTCTGATGCTGTAGATTTCTGATGATCAGTGAGAAGTTTCTGGCTATTCTCAATCAATCTGACTGACAGGGGAAGAACTTCTATAATGCTGATACTCCAGGCTCAAACCATGCTGCAAATCAGCTAGCAATAGTCAGAACAGAGATTTCATATCTATTTCTATCCACTGTGATGTGACAATTCATCCCTAGACAATCCCTTTCACCATCAAAAAATGAGTATAGTGAAGTGAAAAGATGAGCAGAAATCTGATCCTGGCACCCTCACTTATCCAAGTCCTTTAATGTATCTATCACTGAAACCATGTAGATTCAATCACAGAACACAGTTAATGTAGGTGTTGCCATGTGAATTGTGCTTTTCATTAATTAAAGTCATCCAGGTGGGTTCACTGTGAATAGTCCCCAAATCCCCTCTTCATGGTACATTTTGACTGTATATTCTTTAACATTCCATTGATATGTTGTATTGTAATATGACTCATGTTTTATCTCCCTAAAAGCTGGTCTCTCATCAGCAGCAGTTTTGCACAAAATGTTTGTAAAATTATTCGTACATTTCATACGATCGTACATTCCATTGGCATGTTTCCAGATAATATCATGCCGTTTGATTTCTGTGGTAACTATCAAAAAGTTTCACTTTCTTCCTGTTTAAAGTAATTTAAAGGACTTTTTAGTCACAGTTGAATTTTCCAACTCATTGGTGTTATAATTCACCTGTATGGGGTGCATCCAGATGAATGAACAGAAATTAGTCACTCATTTCAGAGACCATAATATAGTGGGAAATTTCCTTAAATAATTGCCTGTGGTAATATTTCTGAAATTATGGATGAATATTACTCAAAAATAATTATTGAATAGTTCTACCTTTTGCTTAATTGTACTGCTCCTTCTGTGTGTGATAAAAAACAAAGCAAACAGGAATTTGAAGCACCTCTTCCAGCATACACTGAGAGATACCGAGTTGCAGTCTGTTCTCATTTAAAGCAGCTCAAAACTAAGTCTGGATGTTATTCATTAAATATTTCACAGATACAATGGCTATAGTTTCCCTGGCACAAAACCCTCGAGCAAGATATGAGATAAGGGAACAGACATTTTAAATGTTTGTCCTTGTAATCTGGGAAATTCAGTCACTTTTTCCACACAGGTGTACCATTCTATTTTTGATTCTCAAAGGGGCACTCTTTTTCCTTTTTACTGTCTATGTAATAAAGTAAAATGGGAGGTATTCCTTTGGTAAGGAAATAATGTTTGAGAAGTTAAACATTCAGCAAGTGTGATGAGATTGCTGATGGATGCTATTAGAGAAGAAAACAATAACTGACAGTGTCCCTAGGGGTCACTGCAAATGCAAAAAGCAATCAGACAAGACTATTGAAAGAAGCAGGGAAAAATCCTTTTGTTCATCTCAGAAGTTCCTTACATAGGACAGAAAGAGAGAAGAAATTGACAAGTCTTCTCAGCTGTCCTCTCATTTTCATAAGTTGTCTTATTTGAAGCTGTTGGGTCTGCTTCTCTATTCCTTGCTGTCTTTCCTTTCACATGGGTCCTCAAAGTGGTGAGAGGAAAAGTGCAACCTGCTCCATATTGCAGATCTGGGAGGAGAGGGGGAACAAATGCTTGAAGACACAGGAGTGGGCGCAGTCTTCCTTAGGAAAGAGGAAGAAGAGAGCAGATATGACCTATAAAAGTAAAATTATCTGGGGTAGAGCAAACAAGCTGATCTGAAACAGCATGCGGTGATCATGGCACATATAATTCATTATTTTCTTGAAGCGACCCATTTTTATAGTTATAAAAATTCTCAAAGTGAAGAAATGAGATTTTTGTCACCAATTTAAGCTTCTACGTTCACTTATCTTAACTCTAAGTGAATTCTCTCTGGCTCCCTTTTTTTTTTTTAATGGAGAAAAATGAACCTATATCATCTTTGTATATGAATGTAAGATACAGAAGATCTACTGGAAAGATCTTAGGTAGGAAAATCACTGGGGCGATCTGACAGGCTAAACGCAGCATCTGAATGTTTAAGTGAGGTGGGCTGCTAGCCACTCCATCTTTTTCAAGATGTCTTAGGTAGATATCAGATCTTATGATGAGCGGACTAGTATGTTCTGTACATTAAATCTGAAGCAAATCTCAGTAGCACTTTAAATTAAAAAAAAAAAAAAAAAAATCCAGAGGCAATGGCTGTTTCTATAAAATCGTTAAGAGCCTAAGTAAGTTAAAAGGAGTAGATGATTCTTACTTTTGATCAAATACTTGTTAGACATAGCTAGTGGGTATCAATATTCCTAGATTAATGTTTCTGCTAAGAATAAGCTATGATATTCCACACTAAATATCTCCAGGTTATAGTTCTGTGTGAGAAGAAAGTTTAAGAAATCATTATTCAACTTAATGGAATGGAAATAGAGAGTTCATTAAATACACTCTAGATTTTTAAAATTTAAGCTGAAAAGTTAAAATTTTTTTCTATAAATAGTGTGCTCATCTGTGTTTAGTAGAAGATGTAGGTTTTTACGTACATCTTTCTATTTGATTTAGCTTTACATTTAAAAATAATAATATTTTTTAATAATATAGAACTGGAATTTATAATTTTTGCTTTATATTTTGGCACCTTTTATTTTTTATTGACTGTCTGATTTGCTATCAAGATTACATGAAGATCAACCTTTCTTATGATGTGTTTAGATCTGTCCTTTTATATAGGATGCTTTTATATATAAAAGATGGAAAGAGGGTCGGACTTGAATGTTTCTTTTGCAACATGTAGAATAGGAAAATATATAAAGCACTTTTTTTCCTTCTAGGGAAAGATGAGTTGAGCATTGGTCTTAGTAGGCTGAAATAAGTAACATTCATGCCCTGGAAAACTAAATAGAGGAATAATTCAGATTCATATCTCTCAAGTCCTACTAAATTGCCTGCAGAAATGATTGTCTTCCTCCCTTTGTAGGAATATGGAGTTAATGAACCATCATCTTTCAGTAGTTGATAATAAACTGTCTTACTTTAGTCCATATAATAATTCTGTTTGTTTAGCTTGACATGGGATAAATTTCAGGCAAGAGGAAAAAGACAATAAAAAGTTACTCTGTTTCTTCCTTTTCCTATTTATTCTTTTATTATTTTATATTCCCAGCATAGTATTACTGCATTTGACTCTGAATGGCAGTGTGAAAATATCATTAGTGTGACTGAGTTTTTGATTACTAGTTCTGTACTGGCTTATTGTAATTTTGTTTTTTTTTTTTTTTTTCTTGTCATGCAGTTTGGTTGGCCACTGCAACCACTTTTCTTTAGTATGAGAAAGAGTCAGAGGCATAAAATAGAGAAGTCACACACTAAGACACAGTAGAGATGAGATATAACAGATGTAAAACTCACTTTTGGAACATAACGAAGAAATACGTTTGTTCTCTGCAGCATATTGTCTTTCGTATTTCAGTAATTTTTCTTTCTGTTTTATTATTTTCTGCCACTTTACATGGAAGGAAATTAGAAATACAAATCTGCAAAAAACAATTTTGAATTCTCTCTCAAAGCAGCAATGGGATAAATTTTCTTTGGAATTCTGTACTCCATCTGAAAAAGAAAAGAAAGGCATAGCTTTACAGTAGCAACTCTTGTTTTAAGTAGAACTAGGAGGAATTTATTGAAAGAAATGTTTTAGATTAGGGATTCCTATTTTCTTTCTAGAGTATTCTCTAGTCTCAAATCTCTTGCATTGCTGAGGCAATAGATAGAAATTTTCTAGTCTGGTTACAGGCTAGAAGGACTGGAAACATGCTGTTTTGCCTTCATTCTTTTCTTCTTTTTTTCTTTTTTTCTTTTTTTCTTTTTTTTTTTTTTTTATTGCTATTCATGTCTCATTTCTAATAAATTACCCTTCTTCTGAGTAAAGTAAAAACCTTTTCAATGTCTGTATCCGTTGGCTCTGCTGCCGACAAGCTGAGCTTTTTTGTTTTTGGAATGCTTTAATCAACATGGATGTATATTGCAGGAAGTTTAATAGCTGCTTCCACTATAATTAATAAAATCAGAGCTTTCTGAAATATATTATTCCAAATGTAAACTGCCAGATAGCAAATGGAGAATTAATGTCATTTACCAAACTGCAAACATCAACTGTGGATGACTAAAGATTCTAAAAAGCAATTCATTTGCTCATCTAAGATGAATCCCCCAGTAGCAGTTCTCAACCTCCTTCTGCTAAATGAAGCTGTTGGATCAAACTGTGCAGCTCCAGGACTGGTCCAAAAAGCAGTCATATCTCACTTTAATTTATGTGCACATTTGTGGATATTGGACTTAGACTGACATTTGGTGTGGTAAACCAGTGGGAATGGGTATCTTCCTTTCCGTCATTGTCACTAAACTTCTGTTATCTTTTTATTATTTAATATAGGCACAGTCCTCTTGAATTCATAACAAATTTCTACTAAGTTCCATTGAAATTTACATATGTGAAGTATTAACAGAAGATTCTCCAGTGCAATAGAAAATTGGTAGAAATAATTCATGTTAGTCAAGAACAGATTTGTAAGATTATGCACAACTTCCCAGGAACGTCTTATAGCAAGGGTACAAAGCAAATCAAGATCACATTTTGTTTAAGGCCAAAGTGAATAACTGCATGTCAAATACACATTGTACATGAATATTTTAGATAATAGTGTTATTTTTTTCTTAGGAATGCAAGGCTTTGTATAACATTATTTTAACCTTAATAACAGTGATTTATCTCAGAGAATCCTGATTAATGTTGATAATCAGAATAGGATATATATATATATTATTGGCTACTATTCTTCAGATATTGCCATCAAATCATGTCAGAAGTTTAGCAACTAGAGAATTTATTCTGAATAGGTGAACATAAGAGACAAGATAAAAGCTGATCTCAGATTTGCTTCAAGGCTTGAGATTCAAGGGAAGGTTTCTGTTGTCATAAGGAACAAGTTCCTAGTCATTCACATGGTTTATGATGAGCAGCAGAAATTTTAAGGCTGACGGATAGCCTCAATGTGAAGCTAGAGGTTTAAATTTAAAATCTGTCACGGAGAAGGTTAAGGCTTATGTTTTATTAGGAGAACAAGAGGGTACTGGAAAGTAATACATGTGAGAATAGAGGGCCTGTGTTTATGAAGTCAAGTGAACTTGTTTTCCTGCATAACTTTTCCAGCGGTCTGACACCATATATTACAGTTAAAGAAAATACAACAACTATTATTTTCAATGATAGCCTGAGTGGAATGTATTTCCTGCCTTCCCCCTTCCCCTTCCCTTCCCTTCCCTTCCCTTCCCTTCCCTTCCCTTCCCTTCCCTTGCCTTCCCTTCCCTTTCCCCTTCCCTTCCTTTCCCCTTCCCTTCCTTTCCCCTTCCCTTCCCTTCCTTTCCCCTTCCATCCCCTCCTTCCTCCCTCTCCCCTCCTCCATCCCTCTCCCACTGTTGCATTTTAAAGAAGAAAACAATGATGTTTGCATTTTCATCTTTACTAATACCTAGATGAACATACCCAGAATTTCAATAGTAAAGCCTTAGTAATAATAATACTATTAGTTTTTGTTCATTAAAAAAAAAAAAAAAAGCATAATGTGACACTTTGATTTTTGGATAATTGTATACTCATTCAGGAAGGAGAATTTATATGCCAGATGCTAAACATAATGGGATGTTTTTAACATGGGCTTGTGAAAGTATTTTTATAAATGTGATGTGTGCTTTAACGTGTTTTGTCTGCTTGTCTGTGTGTGTATAAATACAAAATGTGCTTAAAAATACTCTAAACACATACATATTTATGTGTTCTTGCAGTCTGCTCATGTGTTTTCAAAATATGGTGATGAGTCCTGTGTATATTTAAGGCTTTAAACTTACAGCTTTGAAAGCAGTCACCTGAGTAGGTGGCATAAAAACAGAAAAATGCCATTGTATTACATGAACAAGCCAGATGCTTTTCATGTGGATACTTAAAATCATACTTGATTAATCACTTGTATTTAGTATTCAGCAGAATCCACAGCCCTTACTACTTCAGTTCTTCCTAAACACTTCTGCCTCCTTGTCAGTGGATCAAAACTTCTGGTGCCCTGTAACAAATGAATGGATGATGACTTAAAAAAATTTAAGCTCACATTATCTGTATAGTGGCTAGTCATCCAGTATGCACAACTTCTGCCCTCAGAAAAACAAAAACACGTAAGAATTATAAAATGCTTTTGTATTCACATCTCAGCGAATACAATCAATGCATCAGAATAAAAGTCTTCAATGTGTGTTTTCTGACAAAATGTCCTAAGCCTCCACTGGTGGGATGAAAGCCTTTTACTGGCAGAGAAAGCCACTTACAAACTGTGAGTTTCTCTGCTTTCCTTTTTGCAAAAGGTTTGAGGTTCTGGCCGCTGGCTAGAAGAAATATTGTAGTGGTATATGGCTACATTTTCCACCAGTTTCACTCAGAAGAATGGAAACCCGAATTCCAAACTTCAGATTATAGACTGTAGCAACTAATGATTGCTTCAGGTGCTTCTTTCTGATACATTTGTTTTCAAGAGTGCCAGGCAGAGTGCTCAGATTCAATATTTTGGTTGTCACTCAACCTGTAAGGATGACCTACAGAAACATACTCACATGAGTAATTACTGAATGAGTTGAAAGTCTAATAAATTCTACATTTAAGGCGTGTGAATTCGAGGTTATAAGTCCCACTCTCCATTTTTGTTAAGGTATTAGCAAAATATATTTGTATATCCCTTAGCAGTATTAAGTCTCATTTTTGTAGATAACTCCCTCCTGCCTCACAAAAGCCTACTTTGTAATTATTCACATTCTTTTCTTTCTGTTGGTCCAAATGATATTACGGTGATAAAAGGAGAGAAATATTTCAGTGCTTCATTTCAGTATGAAATGATTAAATGAAATGTGAAATGATCGGTCAGGTAATCACGTAGGATCACATAACACAACATCAAATGTAGAAACAGAACAGGGCATGATCTCTAATTGTTTCAAATGTTAAAACTCAATTTCTCTTTTTCCATAAGAAGTTGATTAAAAAAAAAAAAAAAAAAAAAAAAAAAAGGCTTTTGGGAAACATAAAGCATTTCTAGCCTTGGATAATTCCTATCATGAATTCCTATCCTTTCTAGCCATGTCTCTGGGATACCTCTCAAACTGCAGTGACTAAGAAGACAACATATCCTGTTGCTCTAGGAAAGCAGTTATGATTATATCATGTAGATGAATTGGTGGATATTGAGTAGAAAAAGTGGCAGATGGGGAGAGAAATCTCTTATCTCCCAGGCTGTGTAATAGCTTTGAGGCATTTTCAGTCATTAAAATATGGCCACTGCTTTCCTGCAGATTTCTTCAGAGTCCCTAACACCATGCCACACTGGCATCTCTTCTGCCAACCTCCCTTCAGTAAGTGCAGAAAAATTTCGTAGTAAAGACTTACTACTTGCTTGCATTCATGGTTTATATTGGAATTTCCAATAGCTATTATCCAGCAGACTTTAAATGTGAAGGCACATGAGTATTTGTTAAAGATAGGAAGTATTGCCAAGCACATATTTCCAGGATCAAAGAAGAAGATTTAGGATTTATTTTTTTTCTGTCACTGCAAATATCAGCATCAATAAAAGCTTGATCTGAGGTTGTCTGTGGGCCTGAGCATATAATTGAATGATTTGCTGGCTTACTACATTGTCTCCTTCTAGCCACTTGCACTGCTCTGTCCCTGGAAGAATAATATTTATGGATAATATAGAAATAGTGGATAAAATATAGTTTTATAAATACCATTATAAAATTATAGTTTTATAAGTACAATTATGTAGTTTTATAAATTTTAAATTAACCAAATCCAGGTGATGTACAGACCAGTAACTGAATTATTCACCTGTGTGTGGGTTGGTTTTTTTTTTTTTTTTTTGGTTCTTTTTTTTTGGGGGGGGGTGGTTTTTGTTTTTTTTTTTGATTGATCACTTTTGTTTTCATTTTTAGAAAGGTCCATTCATACAAGTAAATACCACTCATTCTGGCATGTAGTGAAATGTTGTTCAAACTGACCCAAAGAAAATCCTTTAATTCTTTCTTATAATTCTTCCTCCTGAATGCACGGGCAATTAGGAATCAAGTGTTCAAGGACTAGAAGGCAGTGTGCTTAGAGTGAAATGGAACTTTTTTGTGTACTAGTTATAATGCTTCCCCATATACTGAGGGTTAGTGGAAAATATGAATGTGGAATGTTTGTGTCAGAAAACACACATTATTTATGGACATGTTTTAAGTACTATGTGGGCAAAGAGATTTCTATTCTCAGCAGAACTAGTGATTTTTTCCAGACCTTATCCTTGCTCTGTAGCACTTCACAAAATAATAATCAATACATTCTTTAATTATGGTGTGCCTCCTGGGTAGGAAGCCTGTCAAACTTTTATTTCATGAATAAACAGTGACTATGCATTAGTATTGAACTTCTCAAAGAACAGATATTTTAGGATACAAAGTTATTGGAAGGTTGTCATTCATACTAAGAATTCAGATGAGAAGATTGCAGAACCAAATTAATATTCCAAACATTGAATTTTTGTCCTCCTCCTTTCTCAGTAAGTGTCCACTGTTTTTTCAAAGAATTAATGCAGTGTGCATGATGTGAGGCATGTGTAGAATTGGCTCCTTAGTTCCTGCTATCATTTAATTCTGTTTCACTTCATCAAAAGAAGAAAGAGGTGAACTTTCACATTGGCATCCAAATTAAGAAGTCTTGGGTTATTTTCAGCTGTAATTAATTTATTTTAATAATTGTTCGTTCCCTGCCATTTGCTTTTTGGATTCATGCTCAAGAGCTCCAACTAGCAAATAAATGTAACTCTGAATTTCTGATTGGTTAGATTCCATGGATGGCCCAGCATGGACTTCCTTGAGGACAGGCATCTTGTTTCCACTTACAGGTATGATATTCCAGTCTTTTGCAAAGGTCTCAGCCAAAACTAGCTACATCAGCACAAAGGGAGGGTTGAGAGCCCAAAAGCTAACACACAGCATGAATAGTTTTCTGTTTAGGTCAAAGAAGTGGCCTAGCATGTCATTCAGAAAACACTCAGAAATAAACACTGCCTTGAAAAAGAGCCTCTTGCCTGGTGGACTACTTATAAAGCCATATTCTGTTGATGTTATTTAGTAAGTAGCAGTTTTACTGAACTGTGTTGAATTGCATTTTGACAGGGAATTGAGTACTTTCAAGAATTTGCTTTCCTACCAGCAAAATGAAGTAACATTAACTTCCTGCTGCCCTTACTGTTATTTTTTGGATGCACATGACTGAGCCATAAGCCCAATTTCATGTTTCTCCGTTACTTCAAAATGATAGTGCTTTCACTGACATGCACACAACCTCTCAGCTAGCTTGGCTTCTTCCATTTGCCACTTGCTTAGCAAATATCTTTTCCAGTTACTTTTGACATTATTTACAGTTTATTCCCTGTTGTGGAGAAGTTTCACACCCAGGAAGAGTTCAGCAGTATATTAAGAAGTTTGGTAATGGCAGTGAATAAATGCCCCTGCTTTTGACAAAAAAAACAACCCAACAACAACAAAAACGGAATTCACCTTATACTGTTAGAGATGTACTTTATCGACCTGTAGCAATATGATCAAGCAGGTTACCAAGAAGTCACATTGATTGTGTTTGGAGCATTTCAGCGGCCTAAATGCTTTTGACCAGAGGAAGGACAGAGATACCACTGATGACTGCAGCAGAAAGAAATAAGTTAAATGAGACAGACACAAATAATCATGCAGGGCAGCACCATCATGATCCTTCAGTAAAAGTGAAAAATCCCCACTGCTTAGGGTGATTTATGTTTAGGCTAGAGAAAAATTTGTACCTGACCTCGAAGCTACTGATCAGCTTCACCTTGAGCAGGAAAAAGGGATAGATATTACTAAAAGTCTTACACCTCAGAATTATTTTAGACATTGGGTCAATTGCGTGTCACTTGGTTTAGCATCATCCAGCTATGCTGAACACTTGTTGCGTCACGAGAAGGTATGAATTCCTTTCTTCCTTCCTCTGATCCCCATTTGAATAAGTCAACTTGACAACTTTGAATGTTGAAAAAAGTTGACAGGACAAAGTCTACTCCTTGTAGAAGCAGCTAAATCCTGAGGCTGACATGCAAGTACCCTTACCTTTCACCTGCTAATAGTTTCCAGTTCCTGGTCTGGAATAGATGTATGAACAATAGAAGTAACACAGTCTTTTCTTTGTCATTACTTGTTCCAAATTACATTTACATTTCCTGAAAGTACATGGACATTGGGTCTTTTGGTGCTAAACAGGCTAAGACTAATAACTGTCGTCAGAATTAATGAGTGACAGACTTAAGTACCTTACTTGTTTTATAGCATAGTACATCAGCAGTAAAAAGAGAGCACCTTCTGCTCGTGTGTCAGGGGACCTAGTATCAAAGGAAGAGGAGAACTCTGAGATAGTGAGTGTTTCTTTTATCTCCATTTTTACTGAAAAGTTGTCCTCTCAGGTTTCTGGGTCCCTGAACCTAGTGGCAGAAGCAGTGGGAATAAAACACACCCACAGGGGGACATAGAGAAGGGAATACTTAAACAGATGGAACATACACATATGGCAGCAAACAGAGTGACTTGGTGACATTTCTCACCAAGGTTGACATGAGGTTTCTCTCTTTTAAAAGGCTACGGTAATGAGGGGAGGTTTGTGATTGCAAGAAAAAGGCAAACATCACATTGTCTTAAAGAGAGGCAAAGATGAGGACTGAGATGGTAAATTATTACACTGGATTCTTTTCAATTCACATACTTCTTGCTGCAGGACTAAATTAGTTTTCTGACAGGAAATCCAGTGTTCAGTCTTAAGTAAGGAAAATAAGGTATTTTGAAATGTGGACTGTGATAATACTTCTGCTATGCTGTAGGGAGGTAGGTATGTATGTGAGAGTTAACATACGCAGCACATACACACTTTTTCATTCAAACACAGGCTCAAGTAAACTCAGCTTTATGCAGTCTGGTGAGAATATACTTATGCTAAATCTAAAAGAAGTATTGTTTTCTGAGTTGTATTCCTGCAATTCCTCCACTCTTTTGAGAAAGGAAGAAATATCAAGGTTGTTGCTAAGCAGCAGCTATCACCACAAAGCTGTGTGTGTAATGTTGTGGTGGTGGATTGAGTGACACTGCAGTATATCACTTCTGAAGCCTTTCTTTCTGTTATCTGTTGAAATGATTTATAGCCACTGTATTTTGTCCAATGTGTATATCCATTTTCCCCCTTCCACCCATACATATTGCCTGTGACATCTGGAAATGTCTGCATTTCTCATTGTTAGTTTTCTGAGGGAACTTGTCCCTAGAGCTAAAATGCCTGAGTTTGTCTATGTCTCACTGCCTTTCTCCTGACAAACATGAAGCCTAGGTTCAAAATTAGTGGAAGTTCTTGTTAAACAGAACAAATTTGGGTGTATCAATATCTCCTTGAATTTTCTTTCTTTTTTCTTTTTTCTTTTTTTTTTTTTCCTGTAGTGAATATTCTCTTTCTCAAAGTCAGAGCTGGTATGGCCAACTCCCATAATATTAGTTGTAAAAAATACTTAAGAGGATCCTTGTGAAAATCATCACAGATTACTATTTCTGTTTCTGTGGGTAGAATTAAACATTAAAACTACACATCTATGCTGAACATTTTGGTATTTGAGTTGTTTTGCAATTTCTTGAAAAGGCTATGAGAGAAGTTAAGTAAGCAGTTTGCTGATACTGTGTGCTGTTACTTTTCAGTGAGACTGAAGAAACCAGGTTCAGATAAGGGAAAACTCCCATCTGGTCTTTACACTTTCTGGGCATAGATAATTTAGATCCAAGAGCCTTTCATTGAAACCGAAACGATGTCCTCCAAAAATAAATAAGCCCTCCCTCAGAGCAGGTCATTCTGACTTGGCTGTAGTGGCTTTGGAATTGCAGTTGGTTTTCATTCATTTAATTCATGGTACTGAAATAATAGTGTGGGCTCTATCTATGTTCAGAAACATGCTAGATATGGATACAATCACCTCTCATGACTATTTCTATGAACAAAATTGTGTTGATAGCTATTAATGTGAAGGAAAAGCATAAGGGAAGGAAAAAGCATAGTAAGGTTGAATTGTTTCATGTAGAATCATTAAATGATGATCTATTTATTCTTAGAACTTTAGATTAATCTTCATTGTAATGTCAAATAAAAACTGATCAGTTACCATAAATGTCAGAGTGCAGAAAAATACACACAAAAGAGAACTAAAATTATGCTGCCATGAGAAAAAAATAATCAGCTGGTAATTGCTGACAAAAGAACTTGTGTTAGTGCAGTAAATAAGCTGGATTCCTTTGCAGAATCTCTTCATATTTTATACTGAGTACTTGCTTTCATTTGACCTGGTAAAAAAGGTCATAGAACCGTAGAATCATGGAATAATAGAATCATAGTATTGCTCAGGTCGGAAAAGACCTTCAAGGTCATCAAGTCCAAATTCAGCCAAACCGGAATACCCTAACTCACCACTAAATCATGTCCCTGAGCACCACATCCAGATGGTTTTTAAATATTTTCAGGGATGGTGACTCAACCACCTCCCTGGTGGGCCCTTTCCAGTGCTTAACCCTTTCTTCATTATATCCAGCCTGAACTTACCCTGGTGCAACTTGAAGCCATTTCCCCTTGTCTTGTCACCTGCTACCAGAGAGAAGAGACTCTTAATGCAATTACCTTTCAGGTATTTGAAGGCAGCAGTAAGGTCTCCCCTCAGCCTTCTTTTCCCCAAACAGCCTCAGTTCCTTCAGTCACTCCTCACAGGACATCTTCTCCAATCCCTTCACAAGTCTTTTTGCCCTTCTTTGGACATATTCCTGCACCTCAATGTCTTTCTTGTATTGAGGTGCCCAAAACTGAGCACAGTACTTGAGATGGGGCCTCACCAGTGCTGGGTACAGAGGGATGATTACTTCCCTAGTCCTGCTCAGCACACCATTCTTGATACAGGCCAGGATACTACTGGCCTTCTTGGCCACCTGTGCACCAGCACACCAACTGTGTGCTGATGCCACCAATTTATTTACTGAATAACTGAAAAAACTGAAAACACTGGGCATTATATGGGTAATTTATCTCTTAGATCTAAAACATGGATTTTCAGTGGGGCATATCATGAGAGAGAAAAGTTCATAAAGGGTTCGTTTGTCCACGGTTTCTTATGCATTATCATATCCATTTACTTTATCAAGAATACACAGAAGGATGATCTCTTTCTACTAATGATATAGATCTTCCCATTTATTTTAACAAAACTCTGTCTGTTTTGCGTCTTAATGTGATGTTAGATTTTTGAGTAATGTTTCTGAGAGTGACATTGTCCAAATAGGCCACCAATCGTTTGAGCAGACATGGGGTAATATTGCCAAAGTGCTGGCATCCTATATATTTCTCAAAAGGAGAAAAACAATGCTGAGAGCACACTCATGTTTATAGGTGTTCCTAAGAACTGTTTTGCAGAGCCAAGGCCATTCACAGGGAAGGGCCCTAGGAGATGAGAAGGATCTGGATTAGAACAGCTGACATAAGCTAGCCAAAGGGATATCCCATACCATATGACATGAAGAGGAAGGAGTTCTGAAGGGAATGGGAGTTCATCTGGCTCTTTTCTGTGGCTCAGGGGACTAGCTGGGCATCAGCTGAGGAGCGTTGAACAATTTCTTGTGCATCGCTTGCTATGTACATTCATGTATTTATCTAGTCAGAGCTAGTATCCTTTTGCTTTTATCTTAATAGTTTTGTATCAACAGCTAAATTCTACTTTGGTTATTTTTTCAATTCTTTCCCTGCTCCCACTGACTCCTCGGGGAGTCAGTGAATGTGTAGTGCTTATCCACCTTGTGGGTTAAACCACAACAGTTGTTCATTAGTTCGTTTGTTTTTACTGAGGATCTGTTCAAAATATAGCAGGTGTTATTTGAGAGATAACATTGCATTTTTTGTAGTTTGTCTTTTACATGAAATTTTATGAGTAACACTTATTCTTGAAACACAGTTAAAAAGACAGCGGATGGTGTCAATTTCTCAAGGCTGGTTTTCGTGCAGAATTAAAAAACGGTGCTTGTAAGGATTTGACTTATGCAGTAACATAGTAATGCAATTTGAAGGGTAACTAGATCAGGCATTTTAATGCATTTAGATAGTTGTGAATAGTAAAAATGTACACCCACCTAGAGCCATTGGTAGTGTTCACTGGGAAAGTATTTTAACTATGCACCACAGCACTGGAAAAATACTGGAGAAAGATGAAAATCATAAAATGTTACATCCACAGAGGCCAGAGCTGCCTAATGCTTGCCTGAGTTCTGGCCCCTGTTTGCTATGATAGTGATGCTCTCTTCTGACATGTCAAGGTTGTCTTACATGCAATTATAATGTCTGGTCCAGAATACAGAGATGCATCTTTTCTACAGTTACCCCCTTATATTATACTTAAGTCACTCTGAAAATAATGTCTCCTATTTATTTCCATGGAAACTGCAAGAGATACAAAGAGCACAATAACACTATTTGATAGAGAAAATTCTCAGCTACAGAACACTATTTTTCAACAAAGCTACCATCAGCAGCTATGCATTTTTGACAGGGATGGACAAGAGCTTGCATGCCACACTCATAAAAACCCACGCCAGCTGAGGTGGTAAATTCAAAGAACTTCTTATGAAGATTTTACTGAGGTCTGGTTTCCTCTTCTTCTGTTTCATGTTACTTCTTCATATAACTGCTAACTGTATCAGATTTACTCTGAAGATGACTTAAATGACAATAAAAATTATTGCATTCTAATTGAAGTACTGGCCACTCAAAGAACTGAAAATGCAAAAGCATCCTCTGAAGTTAATTTGATTTTACAGTTTAGCATCCAGCTGATGAAAAATAAAATGTCACAAAAATTTGAAACTACGTAATTTTGGTAATTAGAACTTTTAACGGTCTGGTCTGCTGAGTGATTTGCCAGACAGCGGGGTGAATTGTTCCTCAGGAACTGTTTCTGAGGGAAAACAGAAAGCAGGTGATGTATATTCAGTTCCTGAGATATTGATACAAAATCTGTAGTTTCATTCAAGACGTACCGACATACCAAAAAATAACTTGAGTACTCAGAGGAGAATATGTAAAATCTTGTTTGTAACTCCAATGAATAAACTGCATAGGGCCCAAGGTAGATAAAATCTATTTCACTATGTTTATCATCAGTTCTATAACAAATTATAAATAAATGCACATAGAAGTTCCGAGACAAACTTTACCTGACTAAAGCTAATACAGGCTTGAAAAGGGGAGTGAAATCTAGTGCATCTATGTGGTGCATATTGCAGTGCATAAGGTTATGTAGTCCTCTAACTTTTCTTCTTAGTAAAGCAGGGCTTATTTATCAAAGTCCACTGGAACACTATTTGCTTATTATGAGACCTTGCTACAGTCTGTCTGCGCTTGCAAGAATCTATCACTTTGTCAGCCTTTAAGTGAATGTTGTAGTTAGGACACTGAATAAATGCAAAGACAACCAGTACCCTCCTCACTGATTACTGCAATGGTCAGGGCAGTCCAGGAGTGCGCATCAGTAAGATCAGTGCCACAGGAAATGTCTGCTCCTATACCTGCCTCCTGCATTAGATAGAAAACCATCCTGCTTTGGGTCAAAGGCTTCCTCGGGATATGACTTTATGATTGCTTTGTGTAATACTTTCTGTGTTGGTATTTCCAAATTTTGACAAGTTTGGGAAGTTGTGCCTTAGTCCTTCTTAGACCACTGGGACTCACAGGCTATGAAAGCTGATTTTTTGTCTAAATTCTTACTGAACAGAACTTTTGCAGGTTTCTACTGTTAGATTTAGGTAAAATAGGAAGAAAACATTATTAGAGAAGAGCATGAAAAAGACTTTGGGATTAAGATCTAAAAAAATTCATTTATATTTGTGTGACTGTTATTTACATTTACAACATACTATATGTGTTCGTAGTACTCTTAATTCAAAACTTAATATTTGGATGTTTAACAAAACATTATTAAGAGAAAAATGATTGTCATTCAGAAATGGTGGAAATAGTCCTAATATTCTCATCCAGCTAATCACCCTTCACTTTTCTGAAGTTCAGTATTCTTGCATGATTAAGCAGCATGTGATTTTTTTTTTCAAATTTTGAGGAAAAATACCCTTTTATGTGCATTACTGTTTGTATGAAAACATTTTGATTCAATTTGTTTCATTCTTCCTGCAGTTTCCTTTGTTATCTAGATCAATTTAATATTTCGTTGTTCTTGATTATTGAACATTGAAAACTAAGTTCTTTGGGACTTGAAACTCTCATTTGGTGAGATCATGATGTGCCCAAATACTTCTGAGAGTATAAGGTGTGGAACATAGGATCTTCAGGGGTTGTAGAATGCAATGTTGCTGGTTGTATGGTAACTGTTGAATCACGGCCTGAGCCACTGATTATCAGCTGAGGAGAGCACTGAGTCAGCCACAGGAGCACAGGTGAAGGCAATTCACTGCGTGACTGGAAGGGCTGTAGTCTGGCTCTGCCTCTCCCAGACCCCATTTAAGGGCTGACCACCACTTTGGAAGGGTTTCTTGTTGGAGATCCCTCCTCTGTGGAGTTATTGGTGAGCCTCAGCCATCTGCAAAAGGTGAGCCTTTCTTTATTTACTTGTTGTCTATTTCCCACCCAGATAAGCCAACCAAAGTTTACCATCCACCTCATTATTTTCTGTGAATGCTATTGTTTTGGGTTATTCACCCTACACTGGTAGAAGAAAATTAAATGGCTTTTTTTTTTTTTTTTTTTTTTTTTTTTTTACCAGTTACCATTGATAATCTGTAATAGTTTCATATTGTATACTTTAAAGTACAGGATAAAGCCCTTTTCTTGAGTATATCTTGAACTAGTCTAGTGTCTTGCATTCTGTTGATTTTTTTTTTAAATTGCTGTTTTGAGAGAGAACCTGGAATTAAAAAACTTTGCTGCAATTCGGTTCAAGGAGATAATTTGGTTTGCTGCTAAATCCTCCAGAGTAGGAAGTGACAGGATCCCAGCAAAGTGCTAAGCTCATCAAAGGGATACAGGCTAGATTCAAGATTCAGGAGCTTGTTATCTGATAACAAATGCTATTTAAAAAACAAACAAACAAAAAAAAAACCCAGAAAAAAGGAAGATAACAATACTAAATTCAATTTTAATAGCAGTGCTACTTCAGGAGATTTTAGCTCTATCCTAGATGTCCTTTCAGCATGCTGTAAGCTTGCATGCAGCACCAATGCAAGACTTTCATGAAAGAACAATCAAAAACTTTGTTTTTTCATTACTCCTGTAGAAATGAAGACTTTACTGTCCAAAATTTCAAATGTTGTTTGTATGCTTCTCTTTCTTTCTTGGTCTAAAAACTCTTTTAATATTTCTGGGAGCTTCTGTGCACTCTGTTCTGCTGCAGTAAGATCTCTGCTCAAGCCGTTATGTCTTGTTTCTACTATGAGCAGTCTGTCAAGCAATAGTACTTCAGACAGAATTACCTCTTGCTGCTCTCTATTACATTTTTATGCACTGGAGTTACTAAGATTTTTACCTCTATTTGTTGTTCGTGGAAATCTGTAGGAAAACGTTAACTTCCTAAGTTCGGTGCTTAGTTATCATGTATGAGTTGTGATAGATCGACAGTACACACCATAGAAATATGTAATTTTGTCAACATCACAGTAGTTCATCCATTCAAAGATGTCATTGTTGTTTGGTTTTTGTTTTGCAAAGATTAATGAATATTAATGCCTCTAATAGCAAGAACTTGTCTAGGATAAATAAAGGTAATAGAGTGTTTATAGATTGGAAGGACAATCAAATGAAACAGCAAAAGCTAGTTCACTTCTTACACAACAGAGAAGTGCTGTTTTTCCCACTTTTGCAGTGGGAATAAAATATTTTTAGATCAACTCAAAATAATTTTTCCAAGTGTCTTTCTTTGCTTGCACTCAGCTAAGATGCAATAACTCATTTATAGTACTCTAGGATATTTCATAGCTATGTTCTTTTTTGCAAAATTGGATGACCGATATAACCTCTATGATCCATAGTTTGAAAATCAACAGGGAAAAATTAAATTTCCTCTGCAATTACATTTTTCACAGGTAAAGCATTGCAGCTGTCCTGTGGGCTGTGCAGTACTTACTTCCTCATTATCTGTGTACCTGAGGGTGCTGATGTTTATAGAGGAAACCTGTTCCATGGGAACTAATTGATGGTTAACTGCTAATGAACTTGTAATTATTAGTAAAAATGTGGAAGAATTCCAGAAAGGGCCTTCCCTGAGAAAAGATGCTGTCAAATGGGAAGCACTCCCTTTTGCTCTCCTCTCTGGTGCCCCAAATGAGAACACCCAGTTGGGAAATGCAATACACAGTCCCCAGTAGATGGAGATGGGGGATTAGGATGGTGTTATCTAAGGAGGCTCTCTGAAAATTCAAAAGGAGATTTGCTGATTACCTTTGTTTTGAAGGCTGGTTTAAAAAAATGAGTTCCCAGTTTCTTCTTCAGTAGGAACATTTATCCAAATGCCTCAAAATCATAGAGTTGAATGTTAGCCTTCATCATATGCTATTTTGTGTTATGCACTGATTACTGTTTTGCTATGTATTTGGTATTTTTGCTGCTGGCCATCCTACCCCTTACCCTTCCAGGAACTGGACAGGAGGGACAGGCTAGAATTAATAATTCTGCAGACCATGTGTATGAATAGATTTGTTAGGGTTTGGAATTGCTCTGACCAGGGAATTTGTATTACCTTGCTACAGTCTGACAAGAAAGAGCTGTGGTTTTTTGTAGCCACTGTAAATGTCTTTTGTTCTGAATGTGAGCAGTGTCACTTCATCTTCATACATTCATACAAGATAAACTGTTAGGTCCAGTAATATAGAAGGGGTTACTCTTCAGAATAGTGTCTATCAAAATCTGGTGTCTATTACTAGTCCCTCTCTAACAGCACAGTAGCTGATTATTTTTGCATTGTCACTCATCCTGCTTTCAACCTTAGGGTATGGATAAATGTCATGTACCCCTCCTTTCTAGTCACCTCTGAGAACCGTTCTGCAAATGTAGTTGGTGAGCACTGATTTCCCACAGAAAGCTTGGAAAGGAGGTGTGAACATTACCCTTCTGACCTGACATTCCATTCCTTGAACAAGCCTGAAAATTGTAAGACTGATTACCTTTAACCTAACAGTGCCCTGGTGTGTACAGCTTGTTGATGTTATATTGTAAGGCCATCAACTGCAACACAGGAGCAGGATTTCCTCCTGGGACATGGTTTATTCAGTCTTTGTGAACTCTCATCAGAGACTTGAGCATTTGCTGGGGCTACCCTATGAGGAGGTGGCAAAATAGTGATCATGGATGTGACAAGACAACAGTATTACACAAACTGATTTTTTTTTTTTTCCACAGCTTAATCCAAAATGTGAATGAGAGGCTGCTGTTAAAGTATTTTTAACTCAAGAACACAATAAGGCACAATGACTCACAATGATCTTAGAGAAATCAACAATTAACATCAAGATTTTTATTTATAAAGAGAAAAGCTTACTTTCAGAAAGAAATTAAGCTAAAAAATTGTGTTAAAACTCTAGCACAAATTTGACAAATAATTAAGTGATAAAACAAACTATTTATCTGTTTTGTGAATTTTCATCAAATTATGATGAGTTTGTATCCTCCAATGAAGATTCAAAAACCAACTAAACTATTATGACACTAGAGTATTAATAGCTTTACCCACTTTACCATATTGGAACTTTACTTAAATTTCATACATCCCATGACTCAATTAGTACATAAAAATTTCTTTGTGTGTTTTCATTTCTAATACCATTTTATTTTTAATATATTACAGTGAGGAGAGGGATACATGAATCCCAAAACACGAATAAGAAATAGACTAACAAAAAAAAAAAAAAAAAAAAACACAAACAAAAACCAGGAGACTGCAGGAGACTGACATCTTTGCAGTAATGTGATGGTAATGTGATGCACAGTTGGCTGAGATTTTTGAAAGCATAACACTGGCAATACTATGGACAACCTAGATTTACCTGCAGGCATTCTTGCAAAGCAGTAGGCAGTTTTTCAGCCGGAGGGCTTATTCATTGTTCCTTTCACGAAGAGATACACATCAATAGAGATACAGAACGTGGCATTTGCAAAGTAATTGCAAAGCCTTTTCTTCTGCCCCAGCCCTATCTGCTTTAAGATCGTCTGAGTACTGTTCAGTCCTAGTAGTCTCCAGGAGCTTCCTTGTGACCAGGCTGGCTTTGCTTACCTTTCTTCTCTAACTGATTAGGAAGAGGGCTTTTTTTCTGTAAAACTCCAATTCCCTCTTATCTCAGTCAGATTATTTCCTTGAGTGATTTCAAATACTTGTTAGGCAGGACATAGCTTAACGGAAAAATCCCTTTGACACCTGGTTTCTTCAGCACTGTACACACCCTGTTTGATCTCATTTTGTCAAGCTGCAGTCTGGGGACCCCTTGGGGTCCAAACATTTTTTTTTTCTCTAGCAGATCTCAAAGAGTTTCTATCTCATGCAGAGCAGTCTGATATTTTAAAGGTTTGCAAGCTGAAAGTATTTGAAAACTGTGACTCAAATAATGTGGTGGTGCTAGACTCTTGATTATGCTCTCATCTGCCATCTGCTTGCAATGTATAGAGTTGCTAGTAGAACTTGGAGATGGAAGGAAAAGGGTAATAATGCAATCTGTAATTTTGCCTAGGTTCTTATTAATGTTCTTGGCATGTTTTCTGAAAGATCTGAAAAGACAGTGACATAGGTTTTTCCAAAAATTTCCTAACCAGTGATGTAACATGACTGCGTAGGAAAGTTAGGCTTTTTATTTTTTCTGGAAGCTGAGGGGTTTTATGTATTTCCTCAGTCAGAAGGGAGAAGTGCACCTGCTAAAATAATCTAAAAACTTAATGAGTTCATGCACGAGGCACATCCACACATCTATTTCAATGTTTTGTCAGAAATAGTGGTTTGTAATTTCTTGAGTCATTTCGTGTAGTCTCTTGACTGTATTTGGTAGAATTAAGTACTGTCATTCTAAAAGTAGGCTGATCTTTCCATAAGAAAAGCAAAAGACTTTCTGTTCTGTGTTTTGGTATAGTGCAATATCTGCTACATTCCATCTGTATTGGCACCCCCTCAAATTTAAATGCTGTCACCTTAAAGGCTGTTACTTTCAGACGAAATCTTCAATCTTCATTCCAGAATCCAATGCTACAGTTAAAGTCTTTCTGTGGTTTTCTTTCTGAGATTAATTTAGAAATCTGCTTTTCCACCTAAATCTTAAGTTTCCTGAGCTTTTACATTTATATATTTTTATTTGACTTATATGGGTTTAAATATTAATGGTTATATTGATTTATTTGGTTCTCGCTTGCTTTAAGCAAGTTTTTCTCTTTGAGAAAACTTCCTTTCTTTCTCTAGTGGAACTGCGTAGAAACTAGAATTGAATTGACTTCATGGTTTTACATGTTCAATAGCTAATGTAAGATAAAAATTAACCTTGCAATTACTGCCATTTTTTCTTCCTCTTGAGTGTGTCTCCTACAACCATGCCTCAGTACTTTCTCATGAAGTATTGAATCTGCATGGTTCCATATTCTCTCTACTGTATAACATATGGAACAAATTTAAGTGCTGTCAATTAAGAATTAATTCAGAGATGATCTTGAGTCTCAACAACACAGAAAATTTGCAAAATAAGACCCTCAATCTCCTTCTGCTTTCAGTGGAATCTGTTGTGGAAATCATATGCATACTTAAAAATATCCTTTTGAAAATATCTGCATAAAAAAACTACCATGTATGAGGGATTGATTGTTCAGTTCAAGATATAGCTGCTCCTGCCCTAAGCCTTGGAAACTCCTATTTTAGTGTTCTACTTGTGTTAGTTTTTTAGTTTTGCATGAAATTAATTTTAATTGCATGAAGACAATTATTGAAGAATACTAACTTAGTTATTTTTGGATGTTTTATTTCAATGATTTATTATGCTACTTGAAGCGCAAAAAGCCGAATATTATTTCCATCCTTTTTACACCATTTTTACAATCTAACGTTAGCTATTTTATTAAAAACCATAATAGCTTCATTACTTAGATTTGTGAAGGTTGAATAACAGTGTAGGAAAATAATTTCTACAGGAGTAGAACTTCCATCTTCACAATAGCTGTGGCTGAAACGTGAAGGTCCACATCTGTCACAAGTAAAATGTGTTGTTGTCCTGACACTGCGAAAGACAGCTTCTCTTCAGAAGCCTAAAACTGTCCCTTAGAAGCTGCAGTTCTGTGACCAAGATTCACAGGAAAATCATTCTGTTACCATGTGTGACCACTCTGTTCTCAGAGTTGTTACAAGGCTAGCCTGAGTCTATAGGTAGAGAGAATGACACAAATTAAGCTGACTTCTTAGCAAGAAATAACCAAGTCTTGAAACATAAGGACAATATTCAACTGAAAGCTTGTTTGAAGAACTTACTCTAAAATTTTAAATGCGTTTCATGAAAGCAATTAGTGGGAGAAATGCTGCAGTAACTAGCAGACCCACAGCTACTGGATTAGCATTTCACATGCATGCACATATATATATGCATATGTATGTATACACATACGGCCTACCATGAAAGTAATGCCTCCTATTTTATAATGTTGACCTGTGATGTCAGAGGCAGATGGTGGTGGTATGGCAGTAGAAGTTGAGCCTTCCCACCAATATTCTGTTACATTTTGTTGCCATGAGGAAGGTGTCAGCAGAGGGGGCAGTCTGACAAATGTCATCTGACATAGAATGTCAGGTAAATTTGTGTATGAACCAAAGGAGTGCTGTTGAATTCTTCCATGTGGGGGAAAAAAGTGGCACTCATTGCTATTCAGCTACTATTGGTGATCATTTATGGAGGCTAAACAGTGGATGTGAGCACAGTTAGGTGGTGGGCAGTACGGTGGCAGTGGGTCACCTCCACTGGTGCAAATTTTTACAAGCCTTGCATGCAGGTTCTTGTTCATACCTATGATTATGTTTAAAAACAGTGTTTCGTAGCTGGGAATTATGGAAATTAATAGGAGGCATTACTCTCAGAGCAACCTACATATATGGTTTAAGCCTAACCTAATGGTGTGTATCTAAAACATTAATTAATAAAGCGCAATTAAGAGAGATTTCTATCAGACTAGTACAAAACAGACTTCACTCCAGATTCTTTCCCCTGGAGCTTCCAAAGAGACTTCATATGCAGAGTGCATTGACTGTAACCTTCCTTTTTGAGAGAACTTAAGGGCATTAAGAAGTGGAAACGATGCTTAGATACTGTCAGAAGGTATGGGTAAGGATGTATTTATGAGTAAGGATATATTTTTAAGTTACTGTGGACTTAAAAATGTGTTCATACACATAAGTTCTGAGACCTTAACATGTGAATTTGTATTACCTACAAATCTCACTGAAAGACAAAAACATTTTTTTTTTAAATTGAATTTTCTGCAGAGAAAGGATGTGGAAAAAATTCAGCTGTTATGAAATAATTCACTGTTAGATTTTTTTCCAGTTCATGTAGTCTCATGTAAAGTTAAACTATGTTAATCCCAATGTAGATACTTTTATTCAAAATTAAAGTGGTTCTAATTTAATTTAACTTAATTCACTTTGAAGGCTGAAGTGGCCTACACTGAACTAAGCCATTATGAATCTGAATAAAAGGATCAATACAGAGCTTTAATGCATTTTAATTCATCCACTTTAAAAGTTACTTCAGATCAACTTTCTCAAGGGTTTCTGCTCTGGCATATTTAATAGGCCTTGAGTGTGTAGATGGATACTTACCATTAATTATGAAATGATCGTCTCCTTCTTCTACAACCTAAAGGAATAATGTCACCAGGTTATTCTGAGACTGATACAAACATAAGCACAGACAGTATTAGACTCTGGCATTTCTTTTTCACTGGAAGACTTGATCATAATCGAAAAGGTAGTAAATTTATTTTACAATTAAAAAGTAATCTATTATTAACTGGAATGATGCAAGCCTTCCAAATTGTTTATTCGACAGCCATTAAAACTAACTCTCTTCTACATGAGCTAAAGGCAATATTTGTTAACATCATGAAACTTCTAGTTATAATTCTTTTTTAGAAGATCAGATTATTTCTTAGCTTACAGTGAGGATGTGTAATTTATTGAAGGTAGTGTCAGTGTTTAGACTTGGGAGACAAAATGTTTATTTGTTGTTTTGTTTTCTGGTAGCTAAGGAATTATTCTAACATTACTTTAAATTAGAATAAGCTTTGTTTCTCTCAAGTTGTATTACACGAGTTCCTAAATCATTCAGTATCACCTTCATTTTCAGGCTTGATAATCTCAGAGGCCTTTTCCAACATTGGTGATTCTATGATTCTAGATATCAATAATGTGGATATCAGTAATGCATTTTGCACAGTGCATGTATGATATTGTATGTGCAGCCTTTTCTTCTCATTTACACCATCATAAATCTATGATGATTTCTAGGGAAAGTTCATATTATTTCATGTTTAATGGAAGTTTAGTAGACTTATAGGGGAAGGTAACGGGCTTTCTGTTATGGCAAGAGAGATATGGGAATATATTACTGCTTGAAAATAATAGTGTTTATGGCAAAATTAACAGACATGACAACAGAAGAACATTCTATACAGAATGAGACCTGATTGTGAGTGAAAATCTGGCTCTAATATGATTTAAAATATAAGCAGCGGTCTAGAACAAACTGTTAAAGATACATTTTTATATTTCCTATGTTCTGTGCTGAACTTCTACAGAGTGCATGAGTGGCTGGTGAATGTGGGTATGGATGAGGAAAGATCTCAGTTTTTAGATGTCATGAAAATAAAAGTGAAAAGTTATGGAGTGTTGTTTGAACAAAATAAGCATGGTAATTATTTTGTTGTTCAGTGGTCAACAGGATAGGTTACAGTAATCAGTAGTTGGTAGTAATTTGTTTAAAAGGACAGGATAATGTACTTCCACTGGTTCCTAGGCTGATGCTTAACTGACAAAGTGGAAAGCTGCAAACGCTTCCACAGAAGGATGAAATAAATGGACTAGAAGGGAACAAGTAACAAGCATGTAACACTTGATTGTGTTGGTAAGTGTTATTTTACGACATCTCTTCTTTCCAACAGTGATTTCTGGAAAGATCTGCTGTGTTCTGCAACTAGCACAACTAATACCAGTTAAAAAAAAAAAAAAAAAAGACACTCAGCCTAGTCTAAGAGGAAAACCACCTTAGAAAGCTTAGGAAATATTTAAGTCACATGTCTTCAGATTGGAAATATGTTCAGCTATTAGGCAGAAACTCAAAGAAATATTATCAAATACAAAAAGTGCAAATGCATTGCTTATCTTAAAAAATAAAAGATGAAAAAAGAAAATCAGGTGAGACAGAAAGACATGCCAAGGAATTGCAGAGTACTCTGTTACTCCATTATATTAAAATTCCTTGAAGTCTTGCAAATAGTGAAACTATCTGTAAGTACCTGGAAAGTATGTCAGTGACTGCCAATGTAAACTTGCCAAGAATATTTTACTAACAGTTAAAAAGCTGTGTGTACAGGAAAAAAGCAGCAGGTATCAAAGATCCTAACCTTAAATAGGACTCTTGAAAGTGTTTCAGATGGCATTTTTAAAGACATCTTCTGTTGATTGGCATTGCAGGATAAATGCAACACCTATTGGATAAGTAAAACAAACAAGCCAACAATAACAAAAAATAGCCCCAATTTCAGTGAGTTAATAGGATTTGCTGTCAAAAAGAGAAAACACTGTCATATTCACTGTCAAAGAAAACCATCATTTTGGACATGTATTATTCCTTATTAGTATTAATGGCCTGAACGAAATAGAAATGAAATGTAAATCATGCTTACTAAATCTGGAATTGGAAAAAAAAAATGGAGAAAATGGCAAGTACGAGGACAGCGAGATTATAATTTGAAGTTATCTGGATAATTTGGGGAAATGGCCTGGAAAAAACTTTTGAGAGACAAGTGCAAAGTACAGGAATAATTAGCTACATGACTACTGAAATAGGAAAAACTTAAGGAATAGATGTTTACAAAGATATTAAGAAGGTAAAATATCACAGGAGGAGAAAGAAGCACTGCATTAGGTTAAAAATAAACAAAAAGTTACTCTGCAAGATACTTGAAATAATTCTCCAATGAAAGCATACCTATGTGAACAAACTTTCCACAGACACATTGTCCATTCAGGCAGTCCTAAAAAGTTTCCCCTTTGCAGTTCTCTCCTCTGTATTTGTAGGCTACATATATTAAAAAGCCTAAGTTACTTCTGAGTGCGTGTTATTTTTGTCTATTCAGCATTAGAAAGTGTTTAGTTGAACTGCTGTGACAGGTTTTGTCCACTGACCTTTGAGAAATATTCAAATATTTCGAGATATTCAAGATGTATTTGGATACCTATCTGTGCAACCTATTGTAGGGTACCTGCTTTAGGAGAGGGGTTGAATTTAATGATCTCTTGAGGTCCCTTACAACCCCTGTGATTCTGTGAAAGCAGAGATTTGGGTTATTTAGAAAATGTTTACTTGGTGATTTAGAGAATGTATTTAGAGAACATGAACAATGATTAAATGTATTTCAAGAATAAAAAGACTACAGAATGGATATAGCATGTAGGTAAAAGGTTGTTGCAAAAGTGAAGAACTCTCTGTCCTCTGCGCATGTAGGAGGTAGAAACAAGAAACAATGGACTGCTGTTGCAGCAAAGTAGTGTCAACTACATTGGTAGAAAAAAGAAATACTAGTGAAACAATTGAAATGCCTGGGGAAAGTTTCTTGGAACTTTCTGCTGCTTATTCTGATATATGACCCAGACTTTTAGTTTCTTATGTGTTTAAGAGTGATTTTTAGATGAAATTCTCAGAATTTTGTTAGGTTTGTTATTTATTCATGACTTTGTCATTTGGGATGCATTTCATACTGTTTTGGACTTTTATAGATGAAAAGACTATATAACATAAAAGGATTTTTCCTACAGAAAAATAGGAGCATTCTATAGGTTATCTCTATGGTCTCTTGAGAGCTTTGGAATGAGGGGAATCCAGTGGAGAGAGCCATAGTAGTGAGAGGGGGAAAAAAAATTGAAAGATACAAAGTGTTAAAAGCAGAGGTCTTTTGTATGTTTCTCACCAAGCTTTCCATCTTCTTTAAAATATTATATAATATTCAGTTGGCTTTATTTGTAGAATGTTAGTCACTGAAAACAATTTGGATTTCTTTTTTTTATTTCAGTGGCATTCTTAAACTGTCTTTAAATATGATTCCTCAAGAACAGAGTCACCATCATTGATACTATTGCTTATGTTTCTTCATATAAGTCAAAATTTTTATATTCCAAGTTATTGATAAACTGACTTCTGTGAGAAGACAGATAAAAGGGGATCTTAGATAACTTTCCCCAGTTAACCATACAGAATTATGTAAGTTATTTACTTTTCTTAAAATATTATTACATAGTCAATACAGATGTATTGCAAATTAACAGATGCAATTATAATCCACATGAAATGACACTTCTTACTAACACTCCTACTGTCAGAATGATGTTAAGGCAGAGAAGTTCAAATAATAACTTAAAGCATCTCCTGTCTTGTCCTTCAACTAACATCAGATGACATCTCTCCATTGAATGTGAAAGACACTGCATTTTCAAAAGCCAGAGACTACAGAAGATGTGTGATGAAATTGTGTGCACTGATTTAGCAAATTCTTTGCCAGAAAAAAAAGAACAAAATCCAAACCTCAGACCAGTAATTTAATAAATAGTGTGAGAAAATATATTTTTCAGACATAATGAAATGTTTTCTAATGCTAAAATGCATTTCTGGGCTCATTAAGTTTACATAAAATGGTATCAATTTTTGAGTTCACATAATGGAATTTGAGAAGTTTGATATAATTGAAACTGAAAACTAAAAAGCTAGAAAAGGGGATGTAATATTTAGGGACAAGGAAAGACACTATGTAGCACAGGATTATGTTTCACTTTTGCTTGTGTTCAGTGCTAGACACCTCTCATGGAGCAAATTGTTCACATGTGTTAAGTGTTGAAATTTTCCTAATTAATGATGGAACTAGTTTCCTATATTTACAGAATATTGAGTGTGAACATCTGGGTGGCGAGGTGCACAGTTCTAGACGCTGTGGTATCTCATTAGCATGTCCTGATGTGACATACTGCATGCATTATGTACGGGAGATACACAGGGCACTGTGGTATGTGAGGCTGGTAACTGCATGGAAATATATTCATAGACACAAAGTAACTGCAGAATTCATATCCTTCATTATTCATGCTTAATAACCTATGTCTTAACAAACAATTTTTGTCACAGGGTTCATGCATCCATTCCCAGTCCATGGGTTTGGGAAATTGCCATCACTTCATTATTTCTACAGCAACAAAACTGCAGAATTACACATTCATTGACTTTGAAAATGAATTTTGTGCTATCAGTCACTTGGGGGGAAAAATGTTATAAAAGTTGTATCCCGTGTGCAGTTTATGTGGAGTCATAACTGTCACCAGTTGATTAATTGATTAATTGATATTTCTGCATTTCCTTTATGTACTCTTTGCTCAGTTATGCTTTTGTGTTCTGAAATTTCTGAGTGGTGTATGGAAACCGAAGGTCTGTGTAGTATTATCGCTTTCTCAGACTTCATATCGAAGTTACTACACTGGGATACAGAATTATAATTTTGTTTGTTTACATCACCTTACTGGCATTTTTCATTTTTCATTTACTTCAGTATTGCCCACAAATCATTTTTTATTTAATTATTGTTGTTCTGTAGTTCTTTATATGTCTTTAGTTGAGTACACTATAAAACCCTGTTTTGGTATTTTTGATTCCTGAGGAATATTTGAAGATATTCCCAGAGAAACAGCAAAGCAAATCCCTGCATTCTGCCAGTAGCCCAAATACAGTGGGCAGATAATTCACTGAAAGTTTTTACCTTTCTACTAGTAACCAACAGCTCAGCTGGCCATGGATTTTAAGGATATGTAATCCTTCATGTGTTCTCTATAAGGTCATTTATTTCATTGATGATGTGCAAGTGAAAATTTTATACATTTGTGATGTATGTATCTGTAAATCACCTTGTATTGATAATTTTCTTTTCTTTTTTCACCTAACAGAGCCTCAGTGTTGTACTCCCCCTTTCTCTAAATTCGGACAAAATGTCTTTTGCTGACAGTTGACTTAATTTTTTAATTTATAATTGCCACTTATTAAAACATCTGTACCCTTTATCTCAGTAACATTTTGAAATCTGTAAAGCCAAAAATAATAATGTATTTATTGTCTAAATTTGTCATGATCTAATTATTGGAGGCAATGGTTTGACACATATGTACCCAGAGGAAGATTAAGGCAGCAAACAAGGCCAAATGTTGACCAATTATTTATTACAAATTCTAAGCTACTAAGGAATGTAGGGAAGATGGGTAGTTAGCGATAGTAAAGAGAAATCCTAGAAAATGGTTTACAAGGCAAGGATAGTTACCACCAGGGATCCAACAAAATCTCATTGGTCCACAAGGAGGCAACATGTAGGTCAGCAACATCTCATTGATGTGCTCTGCTTCAGTTTGGCTGAGTGGATACCTGTTCTTCCTCAAAATTCTTTGGGTTTTTATCCTCTCCATCAGCAGCTGGTTGCTGGGGCACTCCTGCCTACCCATATCCTGTTCATAACAGTGCCAGTAGCTGTTGGAGTGTCCACATTTCCTTCAGGAGAAACACCACGTGTCCTCTTATCTCTGTGTTCATGGTAGTTAATGGTTAACGTCAGAAACTTGTTGAGCAGGTGAAGTCTCAGATGGGTGCCACTGAGCAAAGCTTTGAGCCAGAAGTTGCTCTGGCTTCTTACAACATTACGTGAATGTACATTGTTGTAAGTTTCATTAAAATAACAGACAAGAAAAAGTCAAAGACAATTTGAATCACTTAGAAAAGTCACAAAGAACAAATTGTTCCTCGGACATTAGAATTAACGAAGCATGACTTCCTTCAGATTCCTGTTTCTCCACCCCTTCAGCAGTCCCCTTTAGTAGTCCTAGCTACCATACATTTTCTCCAACACTTCTGTTAACCAAGGGCATCATAGACTTTGTGATTAGTCTGGAGAAACTTTCATGCCAGTTGGCAAATGTTTGTACTCATGACTGGAAGGAGCATATACTGAATGAGTTCTTCTTCCTTTGATGGGCATTTTCTTGTTATCTAACCCTTTCATATAAGAATGAGGGATATTACTTTTGAGTCTTTTATGTTTTTTTGTACAATTTCTATAAGCAAATAATAAGCAGCATTCTTGAATATTCTTAAGTATTTTAGACAGACAACTATCTTTAATCTGACCAAAGCAGTAGGTCATAATGTAGGTTTCAAAGTGATCATTTTCCTGGCACCTGTATAGATTTATTTTCTTGTAAAAAGAACATGTCCTCATTAAACTTCATATTCACTGATTCAAAGTTAGTTTTCTCTTATTAGTTTCTCCTCACTTCATATTGAATGTATCACTTTTAGGTTCTCTTTGATTTATTTCTGTCATTCTGTGTCTTGATAAATGACACTGTCATGGTTTTATGGTTTTTGTTATCAGTATTCCACATCATAATATCATGTAAGGCACTGGGAGTTAAAGAGTTAATGCTCCAGTTCCATGGGCTGCTAGAGTTCTGGGTACCTGCTTCTTAAAAGAGAGAAAAAAAAAAAAAAGGCTATGTACCCCAGAGGACTTTACATTCCTGTTTTCCACTCAGAGGCAAAGATAAAACTGCACACAAGGTCTGAGACTAACTTTTATTTTTTGCTGCTCATCTCAGCAGCACATGCCTCCCAGTCATCTCATCTTCAAGCTTTAGAGTAAGGCCTTTGGTTTCAGACACTCTCTTTTCATTCAATTTATTAGCTTCAATTCTGTATTCTACTATATTGTGTTATTTTGCATTCTGTTACCTTATTTAGTAAATTAGTTCTCCTTCTTACATCGTTGCCTGCTTTTTGGGCCTATCTCCCTACCATTTCTTTTTTCCCCCTTCCCCTTTACTAGGGCATGGGTCCTCCTTCTCAATTGCTCATGGAATCAGGCTGAACCAACTATAAAAATTGACACACATGCATATAATTGTAAGCATAACCTTCAGCTCCTTTTGAGATAGGAAATAACAGTTCAAATGATGTGGTCTAAATTCAGGAAGTGGATCAGAAGAATCATATTTCAGAATGGAATACAGTACAGTAGATGGTAGAACACATGCTGCAATGTAGTTGAAATGACTGATTTCTTTGAGTCTGCACAAGTCATGTAACTTGGGTTTAGCTTGTGAATAATACGAATCATTCAAATGGAATAGTAACAGGGTATCTGCTTTATATATAATGCATTTTACCACTATGATACATAGTCATTAATACTTTATGGTCTATTTTTAAAGGAAAAATATTTATTCTTTCTCTGTTTTTTACCTCCTGTGAATTTCTGTGTGAAGACCACAGGAGGCTTTGAAATAATTAAAATAGCTATTGTTGTATACATGTTACAGTTTGATAAGTAAAACATTTTGAGTTCTGGCAAAAAAAAAAAAAAAATCATAAATCTCTGGAAAGCTGCACTTTCTCCCTTTCACTGTGTCAAGACTGTACTACAAAAAGCAAACATAACTTATGACTGGTTCGGAGCTTGGATGCTTCAGGATCCCCTTCTATCATTTTATTTATTGATTTAAATTCACAGAGGAAGATAATAGATGCCTTTCTTGTGTTAACTTGCTTTGCTAGTTTATCTGCTTCCAACTGAGCTGTTTAAAATCTCAGGGTTTTAGGAAGTCTCTGTGTTAGATGATGTGTTAGTGCACAAGCCTGTTTTTGAAGTAGCACCATGTATTTATGCCTATTTTTACTCCATGCTGTTAATGTGAAGATTTATTATCCCATAGACATAGTCATTTATGTAACATTCTTAAAATTGTCTATCTGGACCACTTTGGAGAAGTTTCTTTGGTTGAATATACAGATGGGCCGGTATTTCTTACCTTCCACCCTACATCCTAAATTAACCAGTCCCAGTTCTAGCCTGGAACTTGTGCGAATAAATTTTCATTTCTTTGTTGCTCAGTTTTTACTTACTAACATACAGAGCTTATTAATGTGAATAGAATCCTACTATTTCAGGATACTAGAAGTAGGTAGTTGCAGGACAAGAAACCTGCTTTTCAATGAAGAATTATTTTTAAATTTTGCCCAAGGCTCAGCTGTATTTAAGAATATTTATAGTAAGAGAAATATCAACTGTTACATTTCTTCAATCTCAGCTCATTTTTCTGAATTCCTTAAGATCATCTCTATGAAATTTTCCATCTAGAAGAAATGTTTTTAGTATTCAGAGCTTTTTTCCTAGTTCCCTTACTGGAACTCGTAACTGTGCTTTGTTTTATGGTCAGATTTCTATAGTAGATTGGATGACTTTTGTTTATTCAAAACTTAATCAGAACGCTAATGCTATTGTGAGTTCTAATTGTTTAGCTGGAAAGGGTAAACATGATTTATATTAATTATGTCACCTTCATCTTTAATTAAAACCTTGGTCTCATGGCTGTGTTTTTAGACATCTTTCCACTTTCATGTGGCAGCAAAATACTGCTATTCAGTCTCAGAATTCCATCAAATTTTGTTTCTGTTTATCGACGTTACAGAGCAACTGAAGAATAATCAACCTTAACTACAAATTTCTTAATCAGCATGGCTCAAAGCTCTTATTTGACTTCTTCCTGAGAAATATTCTATGTCAGTGAGATTTTTTTCTTTTCATCATTCATTGTGACTCTCTGTTAGGCCAGTTATTAATGTTGCTATGGTCAATGATTTTAAAGATTAAAACAGTCTTTAATAAATATCAGAAGAAGATGGGTAAAGAAATTCTCCTCTATGAATATAAATGTCTGTAGATGATGTATGATAGATTTACTAGCAATTAACTTTTTGGCTATCAAATATCCACTGTTCTCACAATATAACTGTGTAGCATAGCAAAAATTAAAATTGTCCCTGATGATCTTCTCTTCTGTACACTTAACATGTGGGAACTTACTAATACTTTTTGTGAACAAAATTTAAAGAGTTTAGAAAGGAGCTGAACTCACGCTGTACTACAGCAGTAGAAAAGACTTGTGAGTGGAGATAAATAGTATTGTATAATAGACAAACAGTGGAGGGGAGTAGAGTCAGCTTGAAATGTACCAAAATCCAGACTAACTGAAAGGAAGATAGAAATAACACTGCATGTGAATGCCAACATAGCTGATGGCGCAAAGCAGAAGAAATGCTGCATCTCCTTGCTTTCTCCTCTGTTACATGCCTGTTGTTGAACCAATTCTCTTGGAGCAGTTTATGTGTGGACGAAGTATAAAATGGTTCTGCCTAACTAGTATTTTTTTATACTAAATTCTGCTTCACCAAGAGAAGGTGGAAACTGGAGGCCTCTGCTTAGATAAATGAAGTTTTCCTGGAGTATACTGCAAGCATGGTGAAGATACTACTCTCCATAGTGTGTAATGAGTCACCTACTGTAATTTGCTAAGCAGCAGACAGTGACTAGGAATATTTTCCTTCTTTACATTCTAGGGTAGCTCTATAGAAAACAAAACAAATGGACAAACAAAAAAGTCCAGAAAATCTAAGAAAAGTAGGCTCTATTAAATAAGACATACAAGCAGCAACTGAGGCCAGGACATAGCCGAAAAAAAAAAAAAAAAAGAAAAAAGGGACTGGGTCTTTCAGCTATCAGAAAACATTGACATCAGCTGCTAAGGGAGGACTTCCTCCACTCATTTTACTAGAATTTTAGGTTTGCAGTGGGGTACCCTGGACTAATAATCTGCTTAATGTTTCTCATTATGTCCTAGCAACCTAAGGAATGCACTCTATCCCTAAACTAATGTCACCTCCAGCTCTGCAACATAACTCAGACTGTTAATGAAGATGATAGAGTTCAGGACCATTGACTGATCAGCAACAGCAAGGTTTTTTGTTTGTTCTTTTTCTATATTAATGTAAGAACTCCAACCTTTAGTTTGGTGTAAACACAAAACTGAAATAGAACATTACTTATTTTGACAGCTGACTTTTATAAATCCATGTTTAAATGTTCAACAGCAAGAAGGAACATTGCCTCGAGTAAATCACTGTTAGAAATACAGTTTATAATGTGCATTCATTATCAAGAAAAATGTTAGAAACCAGGCTGGAAAAAAATGAAATAAGTTTAAGAAGCTCTAAGAATAGACTACTTCATTTTTCATTTATTTTTATTTAACACACATTTTCTTAATTCACTATTTTGAGATATTATCATCTGTCCTCACACCATTCTCATTTCTAGTCATTTGTACCATAAAAAGATGGCATTTAACTCTACTTGCCCTTTCTAAAACTATTCTCAATACTAATCTGTATTTCTTTATTAATCATTAATATTTTTTGTTCAGACATTCTTATGAAATTCTATCTTAAAATACATGTTCTTACTGATGTCACATTTCTGTGGTTTATTTAAACTTTCCTCTGTCTCTTCAGACTCTAAGTCCTAAGTTCTGGTCTATGTGTTTCTCTTGTTAATTCTCTTCTCAGGCTCTCTTCTTTCATACTTTCCCCTCCTGTTGCCTTCATCTTGTGTTTTTTGTTTTCCTCTTTTCTAGGGTACTATCCCCAACTTCAACCACTTCAGTTTTCAGGGCAATTATAGTTTTATGAATTTATTTTTAATTCTTCAACAGACAAAATAATTTTTGGATAATGATATGAGTTGTGACTCTATCCTTTTATAATCAAAGAAAATAATACACAAATTTGACACCAGTTTTCCTGAGAGGGAATACTCTTGAATAATGTGTGTGTGTGTGTGTGTGTATGCTGTGTGTATACATCTTGTTAAATCCACCTCACTGATTTCATAGAAGGATAGAATAAATTGGAAGACACCATAAGAAATCTTTAGATAATGCTGCTTCTATAAATGTTTATAAAAAAATCTGGATGAAGAAAATATATGATGCAAAAGTGAAACAGTTGGTGTGATATGCAAATAGATCTCTTAATTTTGTGAAGAATGAGGATGGCCCACTCATAGTAATGCTCTAGGTGACTGGATCCTCACCTGTGCAAAATTTAAGTAATGCTATTCAGTCTAGACAGAAAATGTGTCTATCTTAAGAACAAAATGCAGCCTGACAGTCATTTAATATTCCCGCCATCCTCAAAGGATTTGCTGTGCTTGCTTTGCTAAGCATTATTTGAAGTTAGAGTGCTTGATTAGATGTCTATATATGTCTAGTCATCAATATATATGACTTAGTAAAGGGAATAATTTGGTTTAGCTGTTTCAAGTTTTTCTGATGAATGGCTGATGTCTGGGTAACTTTTATCTGTTCTTGAAGACAGTACTTTGATTTATCACTAACTGAAGTGGGCACAAACACACTGGAGAAAACTCATCTATTTCTGACAAGGGCTTGTAGAGCAAATTAAAGAGAAAGAAAAGCAGGCATATTTTAAAATACATCTCTGAGTGTTTTTCATGAAACAAAATTTTAATCAAAGTTCTGAAAACAAATTATGCAGTTGCATATAGACTACACAGATTAAAGATCTTTTTCTATATCAATTGATTATGAATTTAACAACAGCTACATAGCTGTTCTCTTTTGACTGGTGTTGCAGAAAAGATTTGGACATCAGCAAAAAATATTGCTCTAATGAAATTATGCTTTTCTAGTGGAAGATGCTTCAGCATGGGTACAAACAGCTTCATATTCAGCTACTTTGTTTGGTGATTAAAATCTATTGCTCTAACTTGTTGTGCTCCATTAACATTAGCCCTTTGATTCCTCTGATATCTCACATGAATGAAAACTACAAGAGCTGATGTTTCTTATTGTCATGCCCACAGACTCTAATTTAGAATTAGTCCTATTATTTAATGAGCTCTACAAAGAACTCTTCTTCCTCAGGGATCATTACATTTCCCTCATAGCTCTGGATTGTTAAATGAGATAAAGAATCATGCCCTCCTCCTCCAGATGCTCCAGCCCGGGACCCTTGTTTGTGCCTGCATGCCCTGATCTTTGCTCAGGCTGGAGACATTTTCCGCTTTCCCCTTTGGTTGAACCTGCAATAGCAAAGCTGAGCACATATCCCGAAGACATGGGCACACATAGACAGACTGGTATGACTGGTCAGACAGGCTGACCCAGCCAAGGTCTGTCTTCAGCGGGACTTGCGTAAAATGAAGACTAGATCCCTTACTCCTCTTTAAGTGGTAGAGAAACAGGTTCAGTAGTGTTCACACGTAGGTTCATAAGCAGGTGCACAGTCATGGTTCCCTTGAATTCTGGCACGACCCATCTGTCTAGCACCTTGCTAAGATCCCAGGCTCTTATACCCACTTCAAGGATTATCTACTCAGTGGCTAGACTGCCTTGGAGTGCATGGACCCCTGGAGTAGCAGCATGGCTCTACATGTCTGTCCAACACCCACCACCTTGACACCCCGCACTGCTCGCTTCTTTGTCTGGCTTAAAGTTTGCTAGCTAATACACACACCAGGTTTGAGAAATATGCACACACCAAGTAGCCCCAGCAGCTGGCAGCAAGCACACAGACTGTGACCTTCAGCCTCGTTCCGGCTGGAGATCCAGAGTGCCAAACTCACTTCACTCATACCAATCCCCTCTCCCCAGTAGCTGCATTAGGGACACACACTGCTCCTGCCTCTGTGAATAGGAGTAGAAAATCACACTCATTCCAGCATTGGATGCTAGGACACCACTCACTCCAGCAGCTGCCACCACAGGCCTGGAGAGATCACACCTCTGGTCTCGCTCTAGTTGCTGGCACAAAGTCCACACATATTGGTCTCCCAGTACCTGGTACTTAGGGCACAAAGTCTTCAGTACTCTTCCTACATCCAGAGCCATGCCCACCCCAGCTGCTGATGCTGGGATCACTCATTAAATACAGTTTCACAAATTCATCTATGTAATCTGCAGTACTGATAAAAAATCTCTAGAAGCCTTTAGTCTTCACTACTTCTCAATAAGGAAAAAAAATCTGCTGTTTTTCATTAAAAGTTACTAATAGTAAAGCAAACAACAGAGGCATTGAATCAATGTGTTTAACTGTTCATACCTGTCAGATAAATACAATGCACCAGGGTTCAAACCTTGAAATATTTTGGTTGTGGATAGTGTTTACATTGAAGTATTGCAAAATATGCATGTAGTATTCTTTGTTTAATGTGGTTTATTTATTCATGCAGATTTTTTATTCAGCACAATATACAGGCAGTTCTTTCTTTCACAACTGTGGGTCACAGGCCAATGTTGAGTTCATGAGTTCCAACAGTTAATTAAGGATGCGTCTACATTACTTCTGTAAAGTATGGCTTCAGTTGTTTGCAGCAATGGACTGCACAGTAATCTCAACAGCAGAAACAAAACAATAAGCAATGGAGTTTTTGTTCAGTGCCAAGATTTGATCAGATACTAAATGTTGCTTTGTTCAGCACTCTGTGCTCAAACAGCTAATGTTAATCATTCATGTGCTGAAGTTCTTTAGTACCTCACTTATTTGTACAGAATACTTACATGAGCATTCCTCTTCACAGAGTTATTAAGAACATTACTAAAAGAAGCAAAATTGATAGCACAGTTAAGTAGATAATAACACTACAAACAGATAAAATATTTGCCTTTGGTATTAAGGGTAACATTTATAATTAAACCTCAAAATAAATAAACACAATGTCAACCAAGAAGTCACTGTTGCAAAGATGAGAAGATAGCTGCTGTGTTGTATTGCTAAATTGTTAACCGTAGTTGCTAAGTGTACAGCTGCTTTTGTGTAAGAAGGCACTTTTCTGTTTTGTTTTCTTTCATTTAAATATATGAATTATTCAAAGATGAATGAATGTAAGAATTGATTGATAAACACTGATTGATTTAAGTTTTGCCTTCAAAATAAAGGCAACCAAAAATTTTAATCACCATTCCAGGAGCATGTAGTTCAAACCCCAAGAGAATAATTATTCTTGATTATGGGACTAGACCCTTGACTTCAGATGTGGGTTCATTTTCCCTAAATGAAGGGTCTACAATCTACACATAGGTGTAAACTTATGCTGTCTTGTAATGCAGAGAAAATGTTATCTCTGAGAGATAATAATGATATTATGATGCTTCTATGATAGACCTCCTGGAGATTTAAATGACATTTTGCTGAATTGCCTTGCCTGTCCCTGCCATTTTCTTAGCCATTTTCTTTCTGTGAACCAGGTTTATTAGTTCCTCTGTTTGCAAGCAATCCCAGCTTGGTCCTCTTCTTCATCTTCTGTTATTCTCTGGCAGCTGATTAGACTTGGCTAATGATACTGAAGACTTAAAAACAGTGGTGGTTTGAAATGGTGTATAAAATCTCAAGAAGCTTATCTTTGGGCCGCATGGTGGGAAAACTAATCTTTCAGTTCAAATAATGCCTCCAAGCTTTTGTTGCAGAGGAAAGCTTGAATTAGAAAAGAGGTATGAAGCAATCACTGGACTTGAAATGATTAATGCACAAGTAGCTGGAGACTCAGTGCAGTAGTAAACCACATTCACATTTACTTATTAGTTACCTTTGATGGCTGTGCCTTAAAAATCACCTTGACAAACTTTAGCAGGTCCTCAAGGCAGCCCTGTACACAGAGGTGCAGTACTAGTGGACTGATATTGTCTGCTGGGGGAATGACAAAAACATGATTAATTCCGAGACTAAAACTAGGTGTATGGTGATTGCTGAATAAGACAGGAGATAAAGCACCGACTACTCCTTTCCTCACAGAAGGTGTTGCCTAAGAAAATCTTGCTGCTGTTAAGGGATTGAGGCAGGGTTGTTGAGGATCACAGTACTGCAGGGCTGGCCAAATGCACTTCAGTGAACCTCTTCCTGGCATTATATTTCTGTTGTCTGTATGATGAAGTGCACAAAATAATGCAGCTTGAAACAAACTAATGAGCAGATACATGAACTGAATTGCAAAGCAAATTTCAGGAAATAACTTCGTTCAAATACATGCAGAATTGGGTAATCAGTCACAGATGACAAAGGCAATATTGCTTTTCAGAATATGTACTGCATTGCAGCACATAATTAACATCTAACATTACAGAGCTCTAGAGGGTATTTTGTTACAGTCAGACGAAAAACAAAAAATAGTAATTTCAGATCTGGTTTGTGAATCTGAATTCTGTTAGCATTTCCTTAGCAAAATGAGAGCAAAAAGAGACTCAAGAGACTTTCTAGTCTCCTTGTGTTAGTCATACCTCTCTGCAGTCTTACGTGAAGGCAGGAAGTGGAAATCCCTGCCTGAGGTGTTACTGGAGACTTCCACTATGTCTTTTGAGATTTCTGTAGGAAGTGCATTGCAGATGGTATTTTTGCTTCTTTTTCTGTGTTGCTTATTTAAAAAAAAACAAAAAAATATATTACTTTGATAGTTGTACTGAGAAAAATCTATGTTTTCTTCTGCATTTATGTCTACATTAACTGCAGGAGAGTTGGACAAGATGACCTTTAGAGATTCCTTCCAACTCAAGGTATGATTCTATGATTGCATTTATAAGGTATTTTTTCCTCTGCTCACGGATACACAAAGGAAGGAGAAAACATTTTATCATTCAGTTTTACCATTTCCACAGATTGAGTTTTTACATAGGAAAGCTCTGTTTTTTGTTGTTTTTATTATTATTATTATTATTATTATTATTATATTTTTTACCTACCATAAAAGCAAATCAGGCAGCAAATAATAATTTTAACACTTAAATTTTCATTGATGACTCCACTTCTGTCTCTGGAGCTGTGTTCTTTGGTTTCACTCACAATGAATCAGCAACTTGCTTCTACTTGAGGTATCCTCTAGTCTGGACAATTCATGTTCTCATATACTCATGGGCAAGGTAAAAATAGTATTTCTTTATAAAATATTAATTGCCAATCTGTAGTGACAGAATATTGTAGAATCATATAATGGTTTGGATTGGAAGGGACTTTTAAGATCATCTAGTTCCAACTCCTCACTATAGTCAGGGATACCTCCCACGAGACCAGATTGCTCAGTGCCCCATATATCCTGACTTTGAGTGCCTCCAGGGAGGGGGGCATTCACAAAGTCTCTGGGCAACCTGTTCAGGTCCTTACAGTAAAGAATTTCTTCCTGTTATCTGGTCTAAAACTACACTCTTCCAGTTTAATACAATTTACCTTTTTTCTGTCACTACAATATCCCTATCAACTGTTTTTTAATCAAAGTTCTTAATTTTCCAAAAATGCACTTTAGGTTTGCCTTATTAAAACTCTCTAAAAACTTTTTTTCTTTTTTTTTAAGAACAACAAAATAGTAACAGAATAGAAACTTAGGCATAAATTCTATCTTCTTTGACAGTGTGGTGGTTTCCTTTGGGTTGGGCAGCTCAATTCCACCACAGCTGCTCACTCCCAGTTCTCAAAGGAAGAAGAAGATAAAATATGATATAAAAGGACACGAGGGTTGAAAAAAAGATATGGAGATTTCTCACCATCATGAGCAAAATAGCCTCAGTGTAGGAAGATTAATATAGTTTATTGCCTTTTTCTAGCAGACTAGAGCAATGAGAAACTAAAGGCAAATTAAAAACACCTTCCCTACATCCACCCTCTTCTTCCTCCTTCCCCCCACGTGTTCCAGAAGAATGGGGAATGAGACTGTAGTCAGTCTGCTATGCTTTGTTTCTGACACTCTCTCACTGCTATTCTCTGCCACTGCTCCATGCAGGTCCCTTCCATGGGATGCTGCCCTTCCTGAACTACTTAGCTGTGGCAGTGGTGGATCCCTTTGGGGCTGCTGGAGCTGCTCTAGTCTGGCATGGGGCAGTGCTGGGCTCTGCTCACTGAGACACACTTGCAGCCAAATAAACCCAATACTGCCAATCAGAGGCTTAACTAAAGATAGTAAGGAATGCCTGGCAAATAATGAGAAGCACAAAGTACACAGGATGTTCACTTAAGTTCTGATTTAGAATATTTTCATAATATTTTTCTTCTTTTTATCAGTGGTGCTATTATGCTTATCGGCATTTTGTAGTGTTTGGCAGCTGTGTTTGGGAACAATCAGTTTCTCTCAGTCTCAGTGTAAGGTTTGGAAAAATATGGAGAAGATAGAAAGTGATCTGAAGTTCTTCAGAGTCGCTGTCATTTTCTTAGTTGGCAGAAAGTAATGCTGCAAATGAATTTTTTACATCAACTGCTCTGTTTTAATCATATGAAAAACTTTAAAAATCAAATTCCAGAGTTGATTTCTTTAGCTAGGTAAATCTTGGTACAAGAGGTTAGTTATTTTCTATATATTATATGTTATGTCTATATCTTATGTGCCATCTCAAAATCAAAATATACTCAACAAAAATCTGTAGTCACCCAGATTTTATTTCATAGCATTTTGTCCTCTTCTGGTTACTAATTAACACTGTTCAGAGAGACCTTAATAGAAATATAAATAAATAAATAAATAGATAAATAATGCTTTCCTGATTATATTAGGTAAAATAAATGGTTTAACGAGTCGTGAGGACACACAGAATCTCAAATTTGATACCTTTTGCTTTTACAAAGGCTCTAAAATTAATGAAATTAATGACTTATTTTAGAAGTCAATCAGAATCTTCTCAAAGAAGATACACTGTAGTGAATTTTGAATAGTTTTTCTGTTAAAAATAGCCCTCCGCATTGCATAAAATTTTCATTTTCATGTATTAGAGTTGATCTAAATGAGACGGTTATTTTTGGAGATATTTCAAGCACTTAGAATTGTTGTTGTTTACACGGGCATCGAGAGCATCTTTGGGACTTGTTTATATAAATTTAGAGGGTTTTTATTTAAAGAATAAAAGAAAAAGAAACAAATAAGCTTTGGTCAGAATAAGGGAGCATGAGGGTTTTTAGATAATCATTCTACCTGGAGGATAGTTAACCCTCTTGAACTTCTCTCTGCCTTTTGTTATCCATCTGTTGCTGTGTAATAGCTTATCTCTGAAGTTAAGTGCCCTCTACTAGGGAATTGCCTTACAAGATTTCAGTGTGTTTATACCGATATCTAAGCATGTGTTCAAAAATATATGCATAAAACCTCTTAACCTATGCAAAGCTAACAGGTGGCATATTATATGGGAGTGCGATCTCTTCAAAAGTCTTTCCCAATCAATACTAAAGTGTGAATATCAATTGAACCTCATATTTAAGGGTCATTTGTAAAGTTATTTTTCTGTAAAAAGCGTTGTTTTCTTACTGATACATGAATAGTACACAAAGTTCTAAAAATATGAAAGAAAAAGTATATACCACTGTCAGTTGTTTTATTCAAAGGCTAAAGTACTTGATATATGAGTAAGTAGTAAGTGCTTCTGGTTATCCAGTCAACGACATTTTCACTGAAAAAGAGGATAATATGTAAAGGTGAGGGTGATAAGGACACACACCTGAACTTTTTAACTGCTTTGAATATAAACAAGAAATATGAACCATAGAGTCATAGTCATAGAATGATTTGTATTGGAAGGAACCCTTAAGATTTCTAGTTCTAACCCCCCTTCTGTCGGCAGGGACACCTGCCACTAGAACAGGTTGCTCAAAGCCCCATCCAGCCTGGCCTTCAACAGCAACAAGGAGGGGATGTCCATAGCCTCTCTGGGGAACCTGTTCCAGTGTCTCACCACCTACACATTGAAGAGTTTCTTCCTAGTATATGGTATAAATCTACCCTCTTACAGTTTAAAGCCATTTCCCCTCATACTGTCCTACATGCCCTTATGAAAAGTCCCTCCCCAGCTTTTCTGTAGGCCCACTTCAGATACTGGAAGGCTGCTATAAGGTCTCCTTGGAGCCTTCCCTTCTACAAGCTGAGTAGCCTCAATGCTGTTAGCTGCTTAATTTTCATCAGTCTTAAAATTCTTTTGAAATTACTTGCTCCTTCAAAAAATTTTTATCTATTTTTTCTGAAAACCATTCCTCTTTTTTTGTTGTTGTTAAGATGTCATTTAGCTGAAACAACTTTTGGACTGAGTAGAGTATTTACTTTGTTTTTTCAAGTGGGCAGATCTATGAAGATGAACTATATTTCACGTTCTTTGTCCCAGTAATTCAATGCAAAATGGAACAATGATTATGAAAGCTCTCTTCCTCCAGCTGTAATTAATTATTTTTCTGAACCTTGTCAATGTTACAGATGGCTGCATTTCTAAAAATGTTCATATGTTTTACAAAGCGAATTACTGCCTAATTTGTTTCTATTTGTTGTGAAAGTTACTGAAAAAATCATTAATAATCCAGTTTTGTAAAATGGAGAACCTAAAGACATCTGTCTGGGGGTTTCTTCTTTCTGTGCAGTTAATCCTATTTACGTAGAAAAATATGACTTGTGCCTACAACGCTCTAATTGTGTAACCACGAGTAGAAACTCTTTTGACGATAAGTAAAACAAAGCCCTCTTGTGATAGTCACAAACCTTAAAGGTTAAAGTTTCTGTTATCACCAGTGTTCTCTGCCTATGCTATCTTGAGAGATATTGAGAAGAGTCAAGCAAATGATACAAAAATGATGTAGGAGTGAAAAAGTTTGTTAAGTCATTCAGGTGATTTTTTAATGCATATGATTCTTATGTTAGTTATTGTCAGATGAAAATTGCTTATGCATATGGTTTTCAGTAGATCTGGAAAATTTCTCAACCGTGGACATTGCCTTTGATTTATGATCAATATTTTTTTTAATGTGAGACTGCATCAGCTAAAATTTGTTGATTTCTTTCATTATTTCTGAAGATACAAATGTATTTTCAGGAAGAAAGCAATTAGCCCCATAAAACAGACTTATGTGCATTCCCATACATACACTTCACCATACTGAAATTGTTTTCTTTTATATATTGTTTATTTATATATATTTTATATATTGTGATACTGGAATACTGGTCTGCAGAAGATGGCAAATTTACACATGCTCTCCTGAGTCTCTTACTCTCCAGAATCCTGACAACTCTAGAAAACTGACAAGATTCACTTGCTTACCAGAAATTTGGTGATAGTGAATCATCACCAGAAATCTATACTATTTAATGCCAGTGGTTCCATTCTTTAGTTGCTCACATTTTAATATGAGATAACATTTATGTGTCTCTCCAAGACACTGAATTAATTAGCACAATACAGTACGTTAAAATATGCACTGTTCAAAAGTTGCTACGTTCAGTGTTTTGATTGTCACCACCGTGATAGGAGTCTGTTGAAAGGGATTAGGTGTGTAAGGGAATTGAAGGGAAAGTAATGAAACAACCATGAGACTGAAAGAGGAGAAGTTTTATTAGCATTTATATTCCTTCTCTGTTACATTGGTGAATTTGAAAATTGACCTAAAAGTAGGATATTTTGAGGGGTAAGATGTTCAGAATTATGCTCTTTCCCATTATTTGCACCTTTCTAAACAGGCTATACTGCCAGAATGTAATTTCTCTGTACATAAAACATTTGGCATTGCCATCGTTGCATCTGATACCAAGAGCAAAGAGCAATATTTAAACTGCTCACCATGTATTTTGATAGACAGGTAAGCTGCATCTATATAGTTGTGATTCTGGTTAACAGAGGTAGGTATGACTCATGACTCATATATGTACTCATTCTTTTCCCCAGCTGGGACAGGGAGAGCATCAGGGAGGTGAAAGTGGAAGCTTGTTGAGTTGAGATAGAGTTTAATACGTAAAGGAAAAGCTGTATCTGCAAAGCAAAGCAAAAGAAGGAATTCATTCACTATGTCCTATTGGCAGAGAGATGTTCAGCCATTTCAAGGTCAGCAGAGCTCATCATGCATAATAGTCACTTGGGAAGACAAGTGCAATAGACATGAACATTCTTTTCACTAGCTCTTGTTGCTGAGCAGAATGCCATAGGTACAAGACATCCCTTTGGTCAGCTGGGGTACAGTGTCCTGTCTGATTCCCCTCCCAGTTACCTGTGCACACTCGGCCTCCTCGCTGAGAGGTCAGTGTGAGACACAGGGTAGGCCTTGACACTATGCATTTACCACTCAACAACAGCTAAAACTCTGGGGTGCCATCAGTACTACTTTGATCACAAATCCTAAACTTACCACGTTCTTGGATGCTATGAAGAAAAATAATTCTATTCTAGCCCAAACTAATACAAAAAGTCTGCCCTGTGTAAATTTTTATAGGCTTTGTAGTATCCTACATATGCCTGTTGCATTGAAAAATTATGCTCTCTATCAAACAAGATTTGAGAAGGCATTCTGTTAAGTTGAACAGTGAACAGAAATGAAATGAAGATCACAGAATACTGACAAAATAAAATAAATTTGTAAGATTTGTCTGAAAACTCTACATAGGTTCTGTTACCATCTTTTTGATATGCTCTGTAAACTAAGATGCATTTGGGCAGGATATCTACCTTGAAAACTGAATGTCTCATGTTGCAATTACTGTTAACCACATACAATTTTCTGTTTACAATCTTGGAATGCTACTGCTGAATCAAACTTTGTCTTTTGGAACTTCACAGTGGTCATAAAAGTTTTTAGGTAATGCTACAAACACCCCCTTTTAGATTGAGAAAAAATGAATTCTCATGAGATAAGAATAAAGCACATGAATTCCTTCCAATATCCATTTTACCATTTGCTTAGGGTACTCAGTTACTGATTTCATTGCTGTCTCTAATATTAATTTTTGCCAGTGATTTGATTATTATAATTTTTATTTTAATAAGCTTTGGGAAAATTGAGCGTATTAGTCTAAAAAATATTTTTTGTTTCTAGGTATTTGTTTCTATTCCTTTCAAATTATTGCATGTATCATCTGGAACTTATCAAATTTTAAAATGATCATAATAACTCTTGTTAAACGATAACTCAAATGAGAAATATGCAAGCTATTTAAAGTAGCGGAGTTTCAGATTTTTTTCATTTTTATTATTATTAATATGTAAATCCCTCACATGGCCAGTGTATAGTAAAATACTTTCATTCCTTTTCTTCTAAATGCATGAATTAAAATGATTACTTCTTTAGTATTATTGTTCTATTCCTATTTTCTCCTGGGAGTGGAGGGGGGAAGAAATTCATAAGCACATTCATAATTGTAAGCTTAATTTTATGTGAAATGCCTGCAGCCTACTTTCCAGTTATTGCAAATAAATTCTTGTTGTATTACACTTCTAACTGTAGTGCTCTCACAAGTGTTAAATTAGTATCATTTCAAGTCTGTTTATTCACTGTAGAGAGATATGAAATGGCTGATCATTTATAAATGAATCACAATATGAACCATAAGAACCTAGGTTAAGTTGAAATCTAACAGGCAGGAAAATATTTCAGTGAAACCCATGAGCATGAATAGCTTCTAGCATTTGTATTTATTATTGTGTTCCTTCTGTTCCATTACTTTTGAGATACAGCCCTGCGCCTATCCACTGTTTTAGAAAACATTGAAAACATTGTTCTAAGAATCCAGAATGAGGTGCTTGCATCAGGTTGTTACATTTTTTCAGTAGCTTATTCCATACCTGTCTCATAACCTCAGATTCCAATATTTCAGCTAGGTGCTACAGAAAAAAATGGACTGGAACACTGCTCTGTGCTCATCTATATGACTGCTCTAGCACTCATGCTGCTGTGCTTTCTGTCTGTGACTAATTACATGCTCTGATGCAGTGTCCAGTCATGATCTGAGGTTAGAGCACAGGCAAGGAGCTGTTCCCAGCTGGCAAGGTGAACCAGGTCTTTGGCAGGAAAGAGTGGAGGCTGAACCTGTGTGCATGCAATGCCATTGTTTGACTTCATGGGCAGAGAACAGTTGCTGGCCTATTTTATTTAGCAGTATAATTTTCAACCTTATTGGATCAGGACATGCTGGAAGGTTCCTTTGAGCAATACCTGGAAAATTAATATTGTTTGCCCTGCCACAGATTTTAATCTCTACTCACTACCACTCCTTCTTGTTCATACTGATCTGCTTAAAAACAGATCCACTATTTAGAGCAGGTGATCTGCATTCCTATCTTCTTCTAGTTCCTAGCTACCCCCTGAACCCCTAAATATAGGAAAAGGTTGATTAAAAAGATAGAAAGGCAGTTTTATTTTACTGTATTCTGAAGAACCACTCAAAGTCTTTGCAAATGAGGAAAAGGAAACGTGGCAGTAAATAACACAACAGTAATCTCTGCTTGGGGACTTTCTGAATGAATCTTCTACTTGTATCCTTGCACTTCAGTAAGACCATGGGCTACAGAACGGATGCAATGCTTGCTGACATTGGCACTCAAGAAGTCACTAATTAAGAAGTTAATACCTATCCTTTAATGTGTAACTTGGACTTCTTTTTTTTTTTTTTGCCAACACCGAAGACTAATGCAGACCTGCTATCTCTGATGTCTGATCAAAGAAAGTGTTGTTGAGCTTATTTGCTTCACATGTTGACAGTATCAAAGTCCATGAGAAAAGAAAATGACAAAAAGCTCATGTAAAGGGGGGTCTTAAGCAGAAAAATGATATTTACAGGACAGCAGCACCAAGGTAAATAAGGAATGCACATTAGCAGATCAAACATTAGAGAGGAGAGGAGTTATTAGAGAAAGATGCAAGTTAGAGAAATCTGATGAGATACCACCTCCAGAATGTATTGGCTTGTGAGATGTCAGGATAAAATCCAATTTCAAGAAATAAGCAGAACAATAACTGAGCAGTAGAAGTGACAGCATATAAAACAAATTTAATCTAGGAAAATTCTTGAATTTAATTTGTCCACTACAGTGGACAATATATATGAAAGCTGAGAGAGAGAAAAAGAAAAGTTGAAATAAAATTTGCTATTGAAAGAAACAAAATTCTGACATCTACTAACTAAATATAACCCTTATCATGCCAATGACCAGCCACATCAGTTGGGAATTTGGTCATCTGCTTTTATGAAATGGATATTCTGCAGTAACTGTGAAAAGAAAAAGCCTAGATTTAATCAGTTACATATTGGTGAATTAAGACATGAGAACTACCAGTTTAAATGCTGGCAGATTTTGCTCAGATGCAAAATGTGCTAACTTGGCTTCCACTGGAAATTTACAGTTAGTATTCACTGGACTGAAACACTCTTAACATTTTCAATTTTTTAAAAATATATGGAAAATTGAGCAGCTCATGACTTTGTCAAATGTTTCTCTCCTGGATAGTGAACATGAAGGACACTTTAAGAGTAAGAAATTGTGTGAATATGACTGAGAATAGATTATTGTGGTAAGTTATTTAACTTAACAAACTCCAGGTATTGCTCTGATCCAGGTACACATGCTGTATATGGACCTATATCAGGATGGGACCAGAACGTGCGTACTCTTCTCTAAGATTTAAAGAAGTGGAAGTCTTTCAGGCTCAGGTTTCCAAGTGGGCCTGTATGAACAGCATGTCCTGTATGAACAACCTTATTAAAAATGACTATTTGAGCAAGATATATAGGTTTCATACTGTCAGCAGTTAAGGGCTGGTTCAGCCTGGTTCCGTGACAGCTGGGGCTGGGGACCCACAGACCCACACTCCAGGGAAGGGGAAAGGGAAAAAGGGAAACAGGAAAACGGAGATGGGCCTAAGAACAGAACAGAGGCTGTGATCTAAGGAGGAAAGCTTATTTACTGAATAAGATATCAGAATGCAAAATAACACAATATAATTGGAATTGAAGCTAATAAATCAAATAATATGAGCAAGATAGTGCTGATAAACCAAAGACTGTATGCTAAATGCTGAAGACGAGTTGGCTAGCAAGCACCCGCTGCTGGGTCGATCCCAAAGGAAAGAGCATGTGTCCCATGGAACACAAACAATTTTTTTCTTTCCTTTTGAGTGGAAAACTGAAAAATGCAAAGCAATGGAAAGTCCTCTGGGGTATGTAGTTCTTCCCTTCTGAGATAGTTATACCCAGAGCTACCGATGATCCATAGAGCTGGAGCATTAACTCTTTTCTCCCACTGCACTACATGATGTTATGATGTGGAATGCCAATAACAAAAATCATTAGACCATGATACATATGTGGTCATCTGCTCTGTAAGTCTAGTAGCGGTAACATCCAAAATTCTAGTATCTTAAAGGCCAATTTACTGAAAGGACCTGGGAGATCATTTTAATAACCACTAATTTATAAATTGATGAAACTGAGAGTAAAGTACTTAACTGAGAGTTAACAGCAACTGGATCTTGCTCAGATTTCTGTATGCTCTAACAAAAGCTTTTCAAAGTGATCCACTGCTGATCTTGTCTGATAAAAAGGTTTTTGTTCTTGTCTGATAAAGAGGTTTTTGTTCTAATCTTCAAAACAACAAATACATTTATTATCTTCCCTAATGTTTTTACTTTGAAGCATCTAAATTTTTCTTCATATTTCACTTGGCTATCCAGTAAGCTTTAGAGCTCATGAACTAAGAAGACTATGAGCATGTGGGCAGAATTGAGGAAGATTTTTCCAGTGATTTATATTGCTATTCTGTACATTTGTTTACACAGCTTGCCATGTAGCTGTGAAGGGCTACCTATGTGAAGGGCCATATTATTTGCAGGAAAATCTTTTTCTGTCAGTGTAGTGTGATCATTGGTTTTTATCAGTTACTTTCCAGAAGATAATTTTAATTGTCCAGAAAGTTTGAATAACAAAGTACAGAAGAAATAATTATCTTTTCACACATTCACTGAAACCTGAAGAAAATGTTAAGTTCATCGAGAAAATTATTCATTGTGATTTTTTTTTGTTCAGTTCTAATTAATGTGTTTTCTGCTGATTATATATGTTTAGAATGTTTTAAAACCTGTGCAGAAATGAAATACCGGTTCTTGTTTCATTTGATAAAAATATTTATTTTGTTTTTCATTCTCCCATATTTTTTCTTTGGTTTTCATAAAAGAAGTATTTTAATTTAATTGCAGTGTAAAATGACAAAAGTTTAGGAAGCTATTTTTCCTTCCTATTTTTTTTTATGGCTTCTATTAAAAAAAAAAAAAAAAAAAAAAAATAAAGACCGTCCAGTATGTTACAGATCTATTAGCTGTTTCATTTTGTTTTTCATATAGAGCTACATAGCTGTTATTATTGAACTATAAATTCTTCTATGTTTTTGATGATAGTCCATCCTTAGTACAGTGATATGAAGTTCATGATTTATTTCTCTTTATCCAAAGTAATATCTTTAAAGAGAACTAGCAAAAGCAAAGTGATAAGAAATGGTTAATGCAACAGTTTGATAATTTTTCACTATTATTCTATTTTTTCTTGTAACAGCTGTTGGTATTAGGCATTCTGTTTACATGGATAAGTGAGAAGTATGTTCAGAAATTAGTTTGTGAACTTTAGTTTCTGAGTGCAAAATTTACCAACTTGAAAAAATATTTGTTTTAGGTAGTGCATTCTTTAAATGAAGGCAGTTTATCCATGTATCCAGAAGGAGGAAATAAAAATTAGAAAAAAAATGCCTGCAGAATATTACAGAGAAGGCTGAATTCTGAGTGCAGTAAAGTGACTGAATGAGATGTATAACTAACT